>OZ038423.1:4841657-7684066 GCA_964036155.1 Diploscapter coronatus
TCATTTGTCACAAATAGACACGACTATAACCATGATGAGCAATGGAATCATCCAAATATCAACGTTTACTTCTTTTTTGCTATTTTATTTTTGTTGCTGAATTTAGTTGATCACGCAAACTTTGATGACTAATTAATTTATTTTTATTTCAAAGAAAATAACACAAGTCGTTTATTTTCTTTAAAAAATAATACACGGTTTCGAGTTTGACATTTGATTTTAACATCTTTCAGAATATCGCTAGACGACGTTCCAAAAATCATATTTTGACATTTTGAGCGAGTGATTACTCAAAATAACCCACAATTAGAATTCAATCTTTTTCATGATGACCTATGTGTTCTAAGCGAAACTATGTAAGAAACACGACGTGAAAAGTAGAATATAATATATATATATATATACATCACAAAGTCGTGATTTTTTGCCATATCCAACAAAACAAAAATGAAATACCCATAAAAAATATTAAATGTCTAGTAATATTTACAACCAAACGCGATTTGTATAATGAAGAATAAGAATAAAATTGTTCTTCATAGCCTTATCTTCCTAAAATTTAACAGAAATGAAAGACCATAAATTCCTTCGATATTTTTTGTTAATTTAACAATTATTCATTCATTAGAAGTTGGTTCACGCTTCGTGCTTTGATTGGTATTGGTTATAAACTTTTGTTTGCCACTCTATAAATTCTTCAAAAGCATCAACAACCCCCTGTTGTAGAATGTCTCCTGAGATTGCAAGCTTCCACAAATTACAATCGGATTAGTTCTTATTGGATATGAGTTTCTTTGTCATATCCTCCCACATCTCAATTTTTTCATGCAAAAAGCGAATCACAGCTTTTTTGTTGCTATTCTCATAAACAAATTCTGCATCCTGCAGACGAATCCTTGGTTTTCAACATTTCTCCCGGATTAGTGCAGGCTCCAAATTGGCCATGAACGGCAAAAGGGAATCCGTTCATTTGCGGCTCATTGGCTTATCCCTCATTCCCGTCCTCCCCCACCTCGCTGCAAGTTTGCCCCCTAATTGTTCGCTTCCTACCTTCTTCCTTTATTCTCTTTATTACCTCCTTTGTAAGCTGTCCTCATCAAGTGACATTTCCCTAACGAAGAGCCGTCTTTAATTTCATTGTCTCATTTTTTCTCGACATCTTTTTTCTCCTTCGGGATAAAATTCATTTCCCGATTCAGGAATAGACAGAGTCAGACGGGATTTTTGCAGAACCTTCTGGAAAGGGACCCAAGTCGAGTATCAACTTACATTCACAGAAAGAGGCACTAATTTAGAAACAAAATTCGGACAGAAATAAGCCTGAAACAAAGATAGCTCTTGATGAAATTGGATAAATAATGATTTCATTTGGCGAAGAATCAAATATCCAAATATATATATTTTTTGGATTTTTCTAAAATTATTCATTGAAATAATTTGATGGCGGACATTGCGCTCGTCGAGCATTATGTTGGGAAAAATCAGGGCTA
Organism: Diploscapter coronatus; assembly: GCA_964036155.1. Taxonomy (NCBI): domain Eukaryota; kingdom Metazoa; phylum Nematoda; class Chromadorea; order Rhabditida; family Rhabditidae; genus Diploscapter; species Diploscapter coronatus. Next base: position 4,843,148 of record OZ038423.1, read on the forward strand.
TACTAGAGTGATACAGACGATCCAGAACTGATACGAGATTAAGTTTTAGATATCCAATTTCAAACTTATATTGCATTCCTTCTCTGTAATTTTTGGTCACAATGTTTTGATAATGGTGAAGTTAGAAAATAAGTTGGAATGAAACAATCCTCCAAGGATTTGAGATCAAATTCTCCGGCAACATATTTTTCACCAAAGTCAAATGAAACTTTGAATTGTATTTTTTATTGAAGTTGAGTTGAGCATTTTGTTGGGATTCTTCTTCTCAATAGCCAAATTCGAAGTGACTTCGTTTCACTGAAAAATCGGAAAGTTTTGGTCTCACAAAATTGAAGTCAAGACCTATTTAGGATCTGATAACTTAGGATCAAGATCTCTTTCATAAGCTTCGCCGAAATTTTCAGGCAATATGAAAATCTCATTAGTTTATCATAGACCATCTTTCAAACCACTATTCAATTTCATCAAAACAGGATTCAATTTTTCTGATGGATCGTTGTAGAAACGACCAGGAATTATCAAAACATCACATGATCAGCAGCAATCAACAAGCTCCCCTGTTATTGTTCAGAAGTGTTTATCAATATGTTCTCTTTTCTCAGGCTTTTAGTTTTTTTTTCATTTTTATTTCAATGTGAACCACAAAACTTCTTATCGGGACTTCATTTGCCTCTATTCTCAATTTTAATCCCGATTTTGACGTAGACATTTACGGCTAAAGTTGGTCGGTTGCTTGGAAACCCGTGGAGAAAGAACTAAGGAATTTTATAATCTGTCACCTAATCCGGATAACATTACGAACCAATCCGCCACATAAAAAGTCCCTTTAATTTCGGTTTGCAGTTATTTTTCACTATTTTTTTCGAGTATTTTTCCTTAGCTAAACAAACCAATTTCTGAGCGCTAACCAAATTTGGGACGTAATGCGCTCAAATTGCTTATTACGAGATAAGTTTGCAGCCATTCACAGAAACTGAACGAAACTAGAATCCAGGAAGAAAATTATTTGAATGGTACGAATTCCATAAAAGCCAATGAACCTACACACAGAACAATTTTCCAAATCAGGCCAATATCGTAAATTTTATGAGACTTTTATTTCTTTCATCTAAATTCCAGAGTCTAACACAAAATATGAAGATCAAAATTTTTCATATTTCTGATATTTTGAACATAAGTGTTCTGAGCCCAAAACTACGAATCTTCAGAGGTTCGTGTTTCGAACTTAGAACTCGGATATCTATGAGGAAATCTCTTTTCATGCATTGGACCTAAAGAACCTTGAACCTCAATTTAGGTCCCAGCTTTTCATGACGGGATATTGAAATGCCCACGACATTGAAACACATTTTTTCTTGGAAAATTTTCTTCCTCGTAAATTTTTGTGACGATACTTGGTTCTTATGAGAGGGATTTTGCATCATCATCAAAAGGTCACGTTTGACGTTCGTCGTTCGATGATGAAAATGAGATGCGATTTTTCCTGCTGCTTGCCTAATTCTTCGCTCTTCATTGTTTTTATGCTCCTGTCAAAAGTTTAGGAAATTGGATTTTCGATATTCCACTTGCTTTTGAGAGATATCTGATCCACTTTGTCAGACGCGATAAAACATTCAAGTCTGATTTATCAGCTAAACCTTTCAACTTCCTTCAAAAACAGGATACAGTACCTGAAATCTGCTACTTGGTATTTCGATGTCTGGTTGTTTGAAAAACAACAAATTCAGTTTTAACGTACTGCCATTTGACAGAGAAGAGAAATTGAACAGTTTTTAATTTCGATACCCAATGTTTGAGACTACAAAACAACAAGATTAGATTATTTTCTCGTTATCATAAAGAAACTAATTTAACTTTTCTACATTTCAATGACTAGCCTAATGTAAAGACTACAAAATCGAGAATTCAATAGGTCTCATTTTTTAATTTCTATATTCATACCTTATGCTTGAGCAATTTTTTTCCAAGCGATAACCTTCGACGAACTTCTCTTGAAAGAAGACGCTGGCAAGAGAAGCAAGCTATTTTTCGTTGTCTCGAAAATGAATAATTGTATCATCGTATCCTTTAGTATCTCGATGAGCAGTTCAAAGTCAAAACTACAAAGGGCGAATTCAAATGGTCAAAATATTTTTTTCTAATCTAGAAACATATCCTATGCTTGACCAACTTTTCTCTTCAATGGATAACTTTCGATGAACTACAAGCTCAACCTAAACAACTCCTTTAAACAAGAACTATCGAAAGTAGAGCCGTTCAATTCTGAGTTGTTTTATTTTCAAAAGTAAAAATCAAGTACGGACTTTCCCAGCAAAACATCGAATCAGGGAACCGATTCAAAATAACAACTAAGAATAAATATGTACCAGATCATAAGAGGAGTACTTTTTCAATAACAGGAAAAGGAACGCGGGATACCGTAAGATTTGGACATCATTTTTCAATTATTTTTGGTCCTGCAATAAAATTTCCGGAAATTAGATTTTTTGCCCTCTCACAATGGCAATGTTTACACATTGATGCCTTGATGCCTCCTTGCACCAGGCAATATCACATGTCCATTGGTCAAGTGCTGGTTTTGAGGTTTGAATGTTCGGCTTCACTTTTGCCAACACCTTTATTTTTTGACAAAGATAAATATTTTCTTCTCAGAATGAAATCCCTAAAAAATAATGATTTTTTTAAAGAACACTCAAGAATTCTTGGAAACAATTTTGTATCCTTTTGAATACTAACTTTCGGTAAATAAAGAATCAAAAATTTTTCCCATTCGAAAATCTGATAAGCATCAAAATTGTACTAATTTTTAATGTGGAAAGAAAAAGGTTCATGGAATATTCTCGATAATTCGTATCAGATTAGGGAAAAAATAATCGGTTACTCGAATTAAACTGAACACGTAGAGATCTTATCAAAAGTCATGTGAACTCCTGAATTAGTTAACGATTTAATCTTCAAATGATTTTTGAGATGATCATTAATTCATCTTTATAATTGCCCCGAACGATCAAATATCCTGTTTTGTGTTAATGATGATACGAACGAAACTAATGAAATTTGAACTGCGATTTAATCCGCTCAAATTAGGAAACAGCCATTCTTGTCCTGTCATCTCTGGCCTATCGCTTCATTTCCATAGAAAAATTAGCCATTTTCGCAAATTCGAGCTTCGAAAAACTGCTCTCTTCCTCGATTCTCTCAAATTTTTAACTAATCCGCTAGTTTCATTCCCGAAACTCGCATTTTATCGCCTAATCTTTCTACTTTACGACCCAAAAATGGCTGCAGCCCTGTTTGTCGTTTCAGGCTGAATTTGAAATTAGACACTGAAATTAAAGAACTTATTGTTGTACAGATTAAGTCCGTGTCAAACATCTCAACATCCAAGATCTCATGTCTTGTCTGACTTTACAAACTGACCAAAGATTTTCAAGTGCTATTTTCATCCTCACTACATCTTCACCTAAATTTATAGTTAAAGTAAGGCTGAAGTTAGCTTTTTGAAGATTATCAACAGTGGATTGAAGCGAAAAAGGGAATCTTTATCCAATCGGCCCATTTTTGATCCCTCAAATATGAACACAAGTAATTTATAGTTGAAAAGAAGCGGAAAAATATAGAATTTACTTTTAGCAACAGAATAGCTGTATCGTTCTAAAATAGAATTTCTTTCCATACCTCGTTTCATACCAGTCTTAATGAAGTTTTATCCTTTGAAATGCGAGATTAGTTACATTTCATCTTCATCTTCTCACTAAAAATACCCATTAGTTTGGGGCTCATTTTGTTGGGTTTATAGTCGGTTTGGTTGCGTGTTTGAGGCTATTTCTGTTGGTGAATCTGGGGCCTTCTGGACCGGATTTTTGCCGTTTCAACAGCCTAAATATCGTCTTAATTCGACTCTTCGAGTCCTCTCTCGTGTGACGCAGCATCTCTTAGCAGCTTTTTGTGCCTGCTTTGCTTGCACCTAGACATGCAATCCACGCACTATTCCTTCCATCCTCTATCCCTTTCATTTTGCATGTATTTACTCGAGAGTATTGAAAGCAAATAAGGATTTTCAAGTGTAAAAATAGATTGAGCTCTATTGGTTATGTGCCCTGAAAAGTAAATCTATCTAGAATCGTGAATAAAATGAAACGCATCTTTCCTTTCCAGTTACTCCACGTATATGTTTGGGTTTGATCTAAATAGCCCACGAATATAAATTTGGGTGCTTTTGAATATTCAAGTACATGCATTGAGCTGAATGAATATGACTACGTAAAAATCGCACAAAGTACGTGTTCCAAAAGGCTATTTCTAAATGTGTGTTCTTTCGAACTTTTGAATGTGGAATTAAATAAAGAGCTAGGTATGATTGACTAATGAGTACGCCAACATTTTCGTATGATCTAAATAGCCAGACATACGTATTGTGATTATAAATATTATCCAACACTGAAGTTAAACTCTAAGGAGAAAGCTGAAACATATGTCTAGGTATCTACCTTTTATGAAAAAGACTAAGAACGTCTTCCGAATTCAGAAGAAACGAAAAACCAAAAATTAAAAATAATAAGACTACGTAAAAGTGAACAATGACCATAAGTGGTGTGGGAGTGGTCCATTAGGATATTTGATAGCCCCATTAGGAGCATTAGAGAAATGCGCAGCACAATTTGAGCTGAACAATTAAGTAGCTCACAATGAGCTCATTCTTGCAAAAATAAATAGGAAAAACGTAGAAAGTTAACTATGCAACTTTGCATCGAACAAACGCAAGTTCCAGTCATTTTATTCGTCGTATCTGACGGTTTCTGTTCGCTTTGGGAGATCAGAAGGATGAGCAAAATCATATGGCTATGACGACTAATAGAATGGAGACTTTGCGTACATTTTACGCATCAATGCTGTTAAATAAATCTGGTATTTTTTTTTTAAATTTTTGTCTGTGCAATACAAAGAAAATGTGAAACTTTATATTAAGCAACTAGAACTAACGAAAATCATTCGAGAAAAAATTACGAGTTATTATCGAAAGAATACTTCATATCATAACTTTGAAGATTCTGCTAGTTTGCAACATCGCAGGCTAAAATTCACATTTTCATTTTAATACTAATTTTTGAAATACTCAAATTTCCTCAATTTTAAGAATAAAAGTCTTTCAACGAAAGAATGGAGGAAAGCAGGTGAAAGTGATTTGCGAAATGCTAATAGCCGACACAACATTTCTGCATAAAGGACTGCGTCTGAAATCGTGAAAAAATCGCCTAAAATTGGAATTCGACTAATTTTAAGATGCTAAGATCAAGATTCATACAAGTTAATGTTAAAATTAACAAAATAATTACAAAGATCACAACTGAAAACTGCTTCCGAAAATTGTAATGCAAATTGAAATTGAACTGGGAAAAAATTGCACAAATTTGTCAAATTTGACAAACTATCGCACCAAGATGAAGAAAATAATGATCTTCAGACATAGCAAAAAGCGTGAAAATGATTTATTATTGGTTTATCCTCTTCAATCTTCCGTTATATTTTATCCATAAGTATCGTGTGAAATGTGTTCACTTCCTGGTAAACACGCGCTCATCTTCTCCAATTCCCATATTTTTGTGATGAGTACAAAAAACTTTCTCACGGCGACGTTAATTTGATTATTTTTATTCCATCTGAAGCATAATGATGTTATAAATAGAGGAAGTGTTTCTGTAATTCCACTACAAATTCCTCATTATTCTATCATCCCACTGTCTGTTTTTGACATCTAATTATGGCCTGAAACTGGTCCAAATTTAGTGCTGATCCGATTCGCGCCGACCCGCTTAAGCTGCAGATGACGCAATTTCATCGCATTGTGTCATTTTCATTTGCTGCTTCAGGAAGGCTTAATGAAGCCTTGGCTCATTTTTCCATAGTCTCCCACAAAAAGGCCTGGGGAAGACGAGAGAGTGTGGGGAGAGGAAAGGGGCGGAGCTTGAGAGTCTCGCCCCCTCGGCACTGCAGAGGAGAGGAAAAGAGGCAATCTCTCTCTAGCCAAGCCAGTCTGACGAAACACCTGCGAACCCAAACAGTCGTACTGATTATTTCCTCCCAACTACTCGACTACAGCATGACTGCCACAAAACTGTCGATTTCGTCGGCACCGCGGAAGTCTCTCGTGGACATCGCTGCAGATTTCGGCCTGCTGGACATCACTCCCTCTGATTTGGTCTGCGAGTCCTCGGCCAATGGCATTTTCTACTACGATTACGTTCTGTCGTGTCATCATGAACCCATCACCGGAAAGGTACGGCAATTTAGACCTTCAGTCATTGAATTTGATTAGCTAATTCGGTTATGATGATGTAGGCCAGCACTCCTTGTTTCTGCTCTCCTCCCTCTCTGATATCATGATCTAGTTTGCATCTGATTCTTGCAAGCTGCTAAATTCTAAATCTAAAACAGCTCTATTCTCTGGGTTGCTAACATCAGACCCATTGTTTATGCTAGTAAACATTTTTAATGCAGTCGAAATGCCAGTGTGTCTGTTCAGATCAAGACGACTAATTACCTATTTTTGATGCATTCGCTAGACTCGAAAGGTCAGCAGCCACAACAAAGCAACTCGTGAATTTCAAAACACGAAAATGTCACTTCTTGTCCTTTTCTCCAATTCTCATTTCAGTTCTCCATTTACTATTCAAGTCATCCTCATAAAAGTAGGCGTATAAACCGAAGAGATATGGGTCAATTCTGAACTCATTATTTCATATCTGTCTGCTGATGTTCTGCAAGAATTCCAACATAGATCACGCAAATAGTGCACAGTGACATTAACAGATGTACTATTGATAAATCTACGCCATTTATTCGCGCTTCTTCTGGAAAATACCAGCGAAACGCAATGCCATCAATCTCAACGTATACTGCATAATATGCTGCAGATTTTCTCCAAACATCGCACGATTGCATAATTTATGGGCGCGATAAAATTTCGCAATTGGGGTATTGAGATACGTATAAAATTGGTAGAAATGCTGAAATTTCAGGTGGATTTATACCTGGCGAAATTCGACAATCGGATAAACCTGGAGTGCCTCGAATCGTGTACAATTCCCGCCGAACATTTTGATGATGGCCTTCCCAAATCTGATTTGGCCCTGATGACCTTGGGCGTGCTGATCTGGAAGAACAACATCGCCAAGTGCCGTCTGCTTTGCCTGGTCAGAGACTACGACGCCAACTGCTCCGCCAGTCTCGAGGCCCTTAAGCGGTCAGTTGCCTAGCACTTTTCTCTACTTTTCCTTGTTTTTCTCATGTCATAAGCAGCATTTCATTGAGGTTATTTTTCTAAGATTTATTAGCCATAATATTAAATGCCTCAACGTCTGCGACATTTAGGCACAGAAAAACTCATTAGGCGAAAAAGCTTTGCAAATATTTGTGGAAATCTCGTACGAATAATTGGATTAACTTCCGGAATTTGCAGGGCGACCTCGAAATTCCGCTGCCTACACCATGTGCACGCGACGGGCCGAAGGAGAGGGTCCAATGCGTCCACGGACTCGACCGACTCCCATAACGGACAGCACTACGTGACTGAGGGCATGAAGATGCGAGTGATGCTCTGCCAGACACGCACCGTCCTCGACTCCATCCCTCAGCAGGCTGTCAGGGAAACCAAGGCTCTCCTCAATCCGGCCAGCAATCCCATACTCTGTCTTTGCTTTCCACTTGTCTAACTTCTGACGATCCTTCCATATTTGATGGATCAACCCTGACACATACCCCTTTAGGCTAAAAGTCTCTAGTGAAGTTAGTTAGTTTTTTTTTGCTAATTCCCCCGACTTGTGTTGCGTTGTTTTTGTGATTTGATTTTTTCATTATTCGAATTTAGCCGAAATCTCCATATTTTCTTATTAGATATTTTGCAATCTTCAAAATCTTCTTTTAGACTTTCAGTATTAGCAAATGTGTTCGGTTGCAGAATTCTGATGATCCTTAGATTATTTCCGGATAAGCTTGTTCAAGATAGCAATTCGATTCTGAGTCTCTTCTCTGCAGATTTAGCCTTCACTTTATTTCCGATCAAATTTAGCAGATCTATTGAGTTCTCCAAATCACAAAAATTTCTCCGAAATTGAATCCACCAAACATATCATGCAATGATATTTCCGAACAACAGCATTTATTTGATTGTGCATTTCTGAACTACGGTTACTTGGTGTGAGCCAATGATTTATGTACACCTCCAAATATCACTTCATTTCTAATCCGATTTCTGTTCTTGTAATTGCTGATAAAGTGAGTTTCTTTAGCTCCCAATTGGCATTTTCTTTGTAATTTCTGATTCTTAGTTTGGGCAACTTTTTCGAAATTGGTTAATTACTTCACGAGTTCATTTCACTGGGTACGACTTTGCGATCTCTTTCAAACATCTTTCCTCCTTTTTCTATACGACTGTCGATTGAGTTTTCTGAAAATCTTTTTAATTACACGTTGATGTTTATTTCGAGCGATACATATATTTATAACAACGTGAAATTAAATCTCAAAATAATGAATGTGTAAATATCTCGAAAGATCTGCCATGGCATTTATTTATTTTGATATTAAATAACGAAAACACAAGAACAAATAAATAATTTTGTCTGCAAACTTTGTATTCGCAAATACAATTTAAATAATTATTGTCATATACGCAAGTCAGTCTCCGTCTCGAGTCAAATGAGGTGCATGAAATGTAAACCTTCAAGGAAAGCGAGGGTGAGGTAAATTAGATCGGACATGTATGAATAAGTGAATAAGGTATGCAGCACGGGGCGAGGATGAGACTGATCGCATTAATAAACTTCTTAGGAGCTATTTTTAGCATCGCACAAGAGGGAGGTGAATTTCTTTCACAACTCAAAGCTATTTTGGCATTTTCGATGTGCAATTTTAGCGACCTTCTCGATTGAATTTCACGCGCTCTGTTCGTCTCTTTTTGACTTCAGACTGGTCGCTTTATTTTGTGCATCAACCCGAATTTCCTGTGTTTTTCAGTTTTTCGCCGACGAACCACGCGCGAGCGCAATTTCGATTTAGACACCAGTCGTTTTTCCACTTTCCATAAATGGACTACATTGGCATTTATCCTTCGAGTACTTCTGCGAATATATTTAGAAGATGGGGGAGCAGCCAACGAATCGAAATCGAGAAAAAACGTCTGTAATGCTGGGTGAATTTGCGCAACTCCAACACAAGCAGGGCCAGGCCTGGGCAAGACCCTCCTCCTGGAGATTATAATGGAGTCAAGCATATCGCATTGGAGCAGTGAATTGCATTGGAAATGAGGCGAGTTGAGGGTGGCTCTGAGGGAGCGCATATCTAGTGAGGTGAAGTGAAAGAGAAGAAGCATGACTGGTTCCATTGCATCGCAAATTGTCGAGGTGGTATTCGAGAAGTAAGTCATGAAGAAAGCTCGATTCCGAGGTGTTTGTCAGCGAGACCAAAGCAGAGAGAGAGAGAGAGTTTCAACGATAACTAATAATCAGGGAACTTACGGATTATGCGGAATCAACATGGATTCGTTGCAATTTGATGCAATATATACCTGAAACTAAAATAAATCTAACAAAGTAATTAATAATTATGCGTTAAGTGAAAAGAATATGTAGGAAAACCTTAACCATCAATTTCAGGAAAGACCTAGTATTTAAAATAACATAATTTCACTACACAAATCAGTCGAGAATTCGGATTCCGAGATCTGAAAAATTTCGAATTCGATTTCGATTACGATTTAAGTAGTGAAAAATTTTACACTGACTTCGGCTTCAATTCCAAATTTTTTATTGTCAAAACTCTGAACACTTCCGCCGCAACATAACGGGATAAAATTTTGAGAAAATAGAGAAAAGCTCTATCACTTTTGCAAACAGCTACTTTAAATTGTAAAGTTTCGAGATTTTCAATTTACTGGATAGGTCGAATTTTGTTCTTCAAAGTTAGAAACACAGTAGCAGGTGGAATTTTCTGATCTGGAGTTAGATAATTCCAAAGATGTCTGAATCTCAACTAAAATCTATTCCTAATCCAAATTTATTCTTGATTTTTCTCTATTAAATTTGCTTATGCTTTTTTCGGATGGAGAATGAAAAATAACTTGTTCTCCTTCTGCATATAATCTAGTGGATCAAATTGCATGTCGAATTGCATTTTATTGCTCTTCTCTTGCCTTTTTGCAGATATATTGTGGATAATCAGACTCCTCTCTTCTTTTCCTGCAGCAGCAGCAGCAAAGCCAATCCAATCCAAGCTAGGCCAGACTAAGTTGAGATGTTTGCATCTAAAGTGGGGCTGAATCGAATATGATTGCAGCTTTTCAATGCTATTCCCTCCTCTCCCTCGCACACCAACTTCCAACACTTTACTATACAACGGAAAGATATAGAAATGCAAAAATAAATTATTGGGCTAAAATTTTATTTTAGTGTAAAATAAAAAATAATTCTGCATAAGTTCTTAATTTCACAATAACTTTTTATCCCTATGAACCATGGCAAATTATCAATTTTCTGAAGAGTACAGTAAATCAATAAATTGCTAATCAAGAAATCGTTGATCAAATTATTCATTGTTCTTGCAATGATTTCATAATTACGTATTGGAGAAAATTGTTCAGACGCTTCTTAATTCGAACTGAGAAAGGAACTTTAGTCAGTAATTTCTGGCCGATCATTATCTGTTCTTCTGAGTACTCCCCAGTTTCTATCACATCATTGATCGAGAATTGGCCAACTTGTTAAATCTGATTCATTCAATTCGTAACTTTACTAGCAACTGTCTTATAAAAGTCCAGCAATTATCTCGAACTATGCGACTCATTCATTCCTGATTTTGCAAACTCTAACTTATTTTTGCACAATATTTTCAAAATGACGAAACTAATTGCCATCGTACTTCTTTTCTGCATTTCGGCCTCTCTTGTATTCAGCGCCGCCATAAAATTTGATGAAAATAATAAAATTACGGATTATGATCAAGGTGGGTAATTTATATTTTAAAAATTCAATTTTAGATAATTAGAGCAATAAAATTTTGCGAATTTCCTTCCTTATCATTAGTCAGATTTTTCAAACTCATCTAGAAAGCTGCGATTTCCTATCACACGACGTAACGATGGATATAAATTCAAAATATCGTATCCATCTTTTAATTCATAATTTTCAGAACTAAGTGAACCGAGCGGATATGCCCTTCTGACGATCTCATCCGTGCCTTCCTCGACAACGCGTGGGAATTCAAAATCAGAAGGAAACGAGTTTGATTAGACCCAATTCAATCGATTATTTATTATTTGATTAATCCCAAAAGTTCATCATTAGTACAATTTTTAATTGGTTGATTTATGTGTATGATATTCAAGCTTTAAGCCAACGAAGTGCCATAAAATAGTTTACAAACATTAATTATTTACTCTTATGAGGTTAAATCTATCGAATAATCGTTATTAATAAGATGTTGCAATCTTAAAATATTTCATTGTTGAATAAAGTTTTGAGTGATTAGTATATGTTTGCTCTTTAAAAAGATTAAAGAGACTAGATTGCAGAAAATATAAATCATTAATTAATCATAAAAATGAAATTTTGACGAAAAACTAAATTTGTTTCGCGATGACTAGATATTTTTAAATTGGATTCCAATCTATGCCTGTATGAGAAGCAACTCACAAAATGTGTCAGTATTATTTTCAAATATGGTGAAGAAGGGTAAATAGTGTGATAGGAGTATACCTGTATGAAAGACTTTCCTTCTTTTCTCTTTTCGACCTTAAGTTTTCGTACATATATTATATTGTCTCTGAAAAATAAGGACTTCATTCAGAAACTCCAAGGCACTGAAACATATAGAAATGCAGTTCAGCGATGTAAAGAGATGCATGAATCTGCACATCCTCCGATTTTCAAAGATAAAGAAGAAAATGATATCATAGTTTCGAGTAATCATTGTAAAATCTAAATGAATGCATAATTCGATGAATTCAGAATACGGCATGTTCATGTGGGTTGGAATCACAAGAGTAAATGGAGTAAGCATTTCGTTATGAAATAAGACTTATGTAAACCGCATGGTATCACGGCATAAAACATAGCCAAAATATAATAGAAGATATTGAAATAAGATATCTTTTCCCGTACTAAATATTTATGTTATGTCTTGCAGTTCGAAATTTTCGTGAAATTATAAGCTTTTATCGGGATCGATTTAGAGCAACCAATTCATCGACGCGAAAGGTCGTGAGCAGAAATTCTTCAACTGGCATGTTCCCGATGAACCGAATAACGTCGGTAATTACTCTCAATTTTTTACTATCTTTAAAGTAAATATTTTAATAGACGGTATAGAGGATTGTGTTGAAATTAACTGGAGAAGCGGAAAATGGAACGATTTGGCCTGCAATCTTCAGTAAGTCGATTTTCGATTAAAATGGCGGAAGAAATGCAAATTCTAAGCCTTCATTCGGAATAGTGTATTAAAAGTGTTTTCCTAACATTCTTCAAACGATTTCACATTCCTGATGACTTGTAGCATAAAACTTACGATAAAGACTATTTCTAAAGGAAATTAAATGTGTTTTAGTCGCACAAATGTCGTCTGTCAAGCTGATCCAATCATCTCTCGCAAACCTGACTGGAGCAATGGAGCAGGATCGAATCACATTGAAAGTGAAGGTGAATCAATCGATAATTTTTTCATAGATCCTTCGATATGTAAAAATAATTTGGTCGAGAGCATTTAAGCAAAATAGCCAAATGCGAATATTGAATCAAATTCGTAAGATCCGACTAGATCCATCAGACCTCGATTCTGGCTCATAGAATCGTAATTTTTGATCCGACACCAAGTCTTGGATTTATTCGAGTTCTTCTTAAATACAATGTTTAGAATTCGAATGATCAGTTGAAGAAATTTCTTTTAGATATAGAGCACCCTAAATAATAAAATTATTAGCCTTCGAAAATGTCGTCATTATTTTCAAGAGCTTTCAGTCAATATGACAATTTCAGAAACGTCGCATTGTCCTATGAATTTCGAACTAATTAGTGGATCTTGTTACTCGGTACGCCTCTCTAAACATTACTCACGATATCAAAATTCAAATCAATTCAGAAAATCGACGACAAAGTTGGACACGATGAGGCTGAGGCAGCATGCATAAAATTGCACAAGTCATCGGATCTTGCAGTGTTCAAAAACGAAGAGGAAAATGATGCGGTTTCAGAAAGTATTCTTATTCATTTAGTTTGCAAAGATAATACTTACCAAAATCTCTAACAACTATAATTATTAATAATACATTCTTGAATGATAACATAGTTAACATCCTTCATTAAAAGTTTTGTGTACATATTCTGTTCACCCAAAAGCAGCTCCTGTCAAGTTTAATTAATCCATTTCACTTAACTATTCTATCTTTCAGTTAAATACTAAATCTAATTTCAAATTTAGGATTCGATCACTAATTTTGGCTTGGACTAACCAGGAAGACGCCCGGAGTAGGAATAACTTTATCTATTGCCTAATTATCTCCGAAACAACCTCAAATTTAGAGCGACAAATTCGTCTTACTAAATGGAAGAGAAGCAACCTTCCTTAATTTCTTTGCTCCTGAAGGTATCAATTTTGATTTTTCTAGAAAACTATCTACTTTAGAGCCCAGTAATGCAAATGGTAAAGAGGATTGTGTTGAGGTGGGTATTTTTTTTTTCATAATTTCAAAAATTTTTCCTATAAACTCCTCTTTTGATATTTAACAAGATTATTCAGATTTATGGCAGAAATGGCAAATATAACGATATTCCGTGCGATAGTTTGTAATTTCTCGTATTTTCATTTGAAAGTGAATGCAACTTCTAAATTTTAGAGAAACCTTCCCTTTGTGCCAAACAGAACCTGTTACATGTCCACAAGGATTTGAATTCTTCCATAATTCCTGTTATAAGGTGAGCAAAAATTCGATTTTTCTAAAGAAGAAATTATCTTTAAGAGAATTGACAAATTTATGAATCAGCCAGACGCCGTGAAGGCTTGCAAAAGTATTCACAATTCATCCCATCTACCGGTTTTCAATGACGATGCCGAAAATTATGCTGTAATTAAAAGTAAAATTAACCGATTTGTCACTATAATGCTCATATTATTACAATAATTCTAGAATTCGGCGATTTCCTTTGGCTTGGAATTGCTCGTGACAATGCAACAGTAAGGAGAAATTATATCATTGAGTAATTATGAATTAGAGTTTCACCTCAAAATTTTAGAGCGAGATCTTTGTGGACGAAAATGGAAATGTGGCAAAATATTTCAATTGGGATGAGAATGAGCCAAATAATGTAAATGGTCAAGAAGCATGTGTCGAGGTTTTCGAGGTATAAATTTAGGAATTTATTATTTCTTAGAATGATGCAATTATATTTGCTGTTAGATCAAAACCCTTTGAAGTGCAAAATGGCACACGGTTATTTTCTAACTTGTTAGAGACAGGGATTTCGGAACTCAACTCTAGTTTGCTAGCGAGCTAGAGTTGATTTCGAGTTCAACACGAAAGCTTTTACTGAGTTCGAGTTTGACTTTCGAAAATGCTGTAAGATTGAGTTCTAAAATTTTCGGACTTTCGAGATCTCTGGTTAGAAAGGAAGAAATAGCATATAAATGGAGAGACTGATCACAATGTATTCCTTCGCCCTCTTTTCCGGCATTAAACATTTTACGAGTTCAATTATATATAATTTACTACAATCAAAGAACTCTTTTTTTCGATGAAAGTCAAATATCCTTGGATTTTTCATGATAAATATATTCATTGCTAATTTTCAGAATCACATCTCGCGTGTGCGTGGATTAATGAATGATATAAACTGCCTGACAGGGTAATTTCTGGGTTGACACTTATCTCAAATAATAATGAAGAGAAATTTAGCGAAAGTTTTCCGCTCTGTCAAATTGATCCGATTCCAATCTCCAAATACGAAGCTCAAAACTTATCCAAAGATGCTACTTTTGAAAAGGTAAAGCTATTTTATAGGATGCCTAAGACTAATACATGTGAGATGAGAAATTTAGCACATATCTACGCTCATGAATGATAGAAAGCCTGATAGTATTGATAATTTAATCATGACTCTATTGACTTCGAGAAATTGAAGCTACAACGCCACTTCATATTAAAAATCTTGAATCTGTAAACGAAATTTTCCAGAAACTGCTTCATTCTATAATTATAATTTAAATAAAATGATAATTAGAAAGTGTAAAGATGAAAAAATCGACGAATGGCGTCTCGAAAATGCATTCATGAATAATTTTGCGCATAAAAATTGGTAAAATAATTATTTGTTAAAATTTGATTTTCATGCAGACTTTGTAAAATCACGCACTGACAAAGGCTTCGGTGAAATTGTAAGAAAATAAGGGTTTTCTTCCTATCGGTCTAATAAAACTACACGAAAAAATAAATGGGTTTACTGTAATTGAGTGTCACTTTTTCTGTGTAAGTTCATCGAAATCCTCTCAAAGGAGTGCAATGTTCGTCAGCTCGTCGAATGCGAAAAGATCTCGACCGTTTTCAATCGGGGGATTTGCGAACGCATCTCATTACGTCTCTCCTCTCTCTATCCATTTACATAACTTCTCCCAACCATAGGCATTGCCACAGACAGTCTAGTTAATCGGTCTTTAGTCGACAGATTATGATCTGTTAATACACCTAAATAGTGAACAAGTACATTATCAAAAAGAAGAGATTCAAAGTAAAAAAGTAAAAAAAAATCATCGCTATCAGACCAATTTGCGCATTCGACATGTGTAAATTCATGCAGAGACTCGAGATTAAAGACTGTTCGAAAGTGCCCCAAAAGCTATAACATTTGCAATACACGTAATAATGATGTAGGATTTGAGTCACACCTACCCACAGTAACGCCCTAATGAGATGTATAAAAAGACTGGCTTCCGAACGCAGAGCAATGTATTCTGAAACCTCCAAAACTTCACGTATCTGGTACTTATTTTGTAAATTATTGGCATTTCCTTCTAGTGATTTATAGCTCTCATCATCTCATACTCTCTAGCATTCATCATTTAATGTTCTTAGTCAATGAGCTTAAAAATAACAATTGTGATATTTCGAACCATTTTACGGTATCCTCTCAATTCGCAAAAGCTATCTTTAACTGATATTTCATTCAATTTCAGATGAAGTTCTCATATGGGTTCACAATCCTCTTCCTCTTTCTGGCAAGCGTCAATTCCCATGAAGATCATCGAGAGAAGCGTCAGGCAGCAATAACACTCCGAAAATGGGCTCAGAACACAGTCTATCATTATTTGGACGGCCTTTGTGAGTATCTCTGACTAATTAATAGAAAGAGCAATTTGAACTACATTTTAGCAACTCACCAAAATGACGTAGTGAATCGCGTCATTAGCAAATTCCAACTGTCGACCTGCATAAACTTTGTGGTCAATGCAACGGCAAGAAACAGAATCAAGGTTTGTCCAATTTATTAGAATGAGGATAAAAAGAAGATTCAAAAATGTTCACTCAAGACCCTTTGATCAGGGTTGTGCGGAGTTAGAAAATGTTCGAACTCAATTCCACTCGAACCTGGAACAAATTTTCAAACTCTAACTCGTTAGCGAGTGCGAATTTGAGTTGAGTTCGATTTCCTAGTGGAGTGCGCACAATCCTGCTTTTGATATTTGTCCATTTGAATAGAGAAAAATAACGAAGAAAAAATATTCATGAGTGTTCATTCTATGTAAGATATTTTATTTGACTTTCAATCTCTGTTAAATTGCATAATTTGCTCTAAATAATGGATACCATTTTCCTTTTTCAGATCTACAGCGATCCAGCAGTAAACGGATGTACTTCATCGAATATCGGCTGCAAAGCTGGAGAGCAGACGATTGTAATGGGAGCCAACTGCAAATACGTGAGACAAATGATAAATCTCTGTAGAATTATGAAAAATATGCAGGAAGGTCAACTAGCGAAGGCATTCATGCACGCACTGGGCTTCTATCGAATGGAAGTCAGAAGCGATCGCAACACCTACGTCACATTCAATTCGCCATCGGTTCATGTTAGTGACATGTCTTATTATAGCTCGTTGGATTCGTTGTGAAATCAAGAAGGATTCTTTCGAAATTAGAAAGAAGTTTGAAACTAATAGTATTGGGTAAGATGAATGTAATCACCTACGCAGACAGATGTGAAATGTTTCATTATTGCACTTTCAAAAGCTTTCATCAATTCTGAAAGTATGACAATGAGATACCGTTATCAAAAGATGCAACCTTTCGAAGACTTCTCTATCTGCGTGACAAATCGTCATTTGGATTCACAATTTTACGATCAAATAACGAATCTAGTCATATCAAAGTGAATTCTACAACATTAGTGATTTTAGCCTGATCTTGTAACTGGTATCGGCGCAATCAACACAACATACTCAGGCAATCTTCTACCCTATAACTATGGCTCTGTTCTTCACTCCAGCTATGACGCGTAAGCTATTGAAAAAGCCTTAAAATCAGGAGATTGGATTGAAATTGTTTCGTTCAATATCGATCAAAATCTTGACCTGACCCCACTCCTCTTAATGAGGTCAAGTCAGGACTGGTATTAAAAATCTCAAAACTCCATCAACATTGGATTTCATTTCAATTTTACTTGATTCCTCTTTTCGAAAATTAGAATTTACCTTTTACTGATTACAATGAGTTGAAATTCAGATACGTATACGAAGGTTCAACTGACTTCCCGCTCATTCCAAAAACTCCGAATTATTTCTGGACAATTGGGTCGGGAATAATCTCCAGCTATGACTTGAACCTCGTCAATACTTTCTACTACTGCAACAGTAAGATGATTTTCGAATGATAATTTTAGCCTGATGAAAACCATTGTGCAACAAATCTAGGGAAAAATTGAAATTTTAGAGCGCTAATTAATCGTAAATGAAACCTTTCAGACAGTTGTACTGGAACGAAGCCAACATGCCTCAATGGAGGAAATCTCAACACCCGCACTTGTGATAAATGCAATTGCCCGCTAGGGTATGCCTAGAGAGCGCAAATGCTCAACGTTGACTATGACAAACTTCTTCAAAAAATTCGTTAATGAAATTTTTAGAGAAGTTTGTCATATACGTATTTGAACATTTGCGTTCTCTAGGTATGCTGGAACGACGTGCAATACGAAAGTAAGATCAAATCTATTTTTTCAAGACTGATTTTATCGTTTTTAGCCGTCTGATGGCGGACAGCAGCTCACAGCCACGACAGCTTGGCAGAACCTGAGCATTACAATCTCAGTCGTCGGTACATCCCCTGAAAACCCAGTTCCATACCTCACAAAGACCTATTGGATTGCGGTACTCGAGCAAATTGATGAAAAGTCGACAAATTTAAATTTAGAAGCCAGCAGGCAGCGCCTACGTTCAATTCAAATACGTGAATTTCACGAACTTTCCCCAACCCGAATGCGATCCCGGATGTAGGAAACGTGGAATCGAAATCAGATACAATGCCAACCAAGAACTGACAAGTCCTCGGTAGGTTTTTTCCAGAAGACATTCATAGTCCTGCAAATCAGTGATTCGTTCTTTGTCAATCCCCAAATTTGGAAGAACGAATATCGAGAAAGAATCGATAGACCTGTCTATTATTTTCAAGTGCTTTTTCTTTCCTTCAAACTGACCATGTACGACTTTGCACTACCCAGATTTCGAACCAAATAATACGTCCTGTGATTTCAAAATTTCAATATTACAGAATGTGCTGTGACAGCTTCAACAATGTGATCGTGTCGAGCAATCTCGCCATCACTCCGGTCGTCGCCTACAGTACTATGTATGCAGAGTTCGTTGTGCAATATCGAGCAGCCGGTACAAATGATTCTCAGACTCCTCCTCCCGAAGGTATTAATTAGAAATAAAACCATTAGAAATATATTTCTTTAGTGTACACCACGACACCTCCTCCAGGTAATTCGAAATTAGAATCCGTTAAAGCGCCGGATATAGAACTCAGATGATAAAATGAACTGAATAATCATTCATCGATCTATGACGTCCCCGAATAACTAAACTTTTGTATTATTATTGAACGTTTGGAGGGCTCATCACCAAGGCCTGTACTAAACCCCCCAAAAAGGAGCGAACTATAGGCTATAGCTAGAGAGATCAAGTCAACTTTCTAAATCAATTTTCGTGCTTAATTTCGATATCAGTCTGATCAACAGAGTCGTGCCGATCTCAGGACTTTTTAGATCTCCGAAAAGGTCCACTCTGAGCAAAGTTGTGAGCAATATTGTAACGAAAACATTTCTTGCAGTCGCCTTCCCAAACCCTTCCGATAATAGGCTCCACCCACTGCAAAAACTACACTATTCCTTTCTCCACTTCGCCCAGCCCACTTTTGTCTCCTTACTTACCTCATATTATATCTACTTTCTGTAGTAAAATTTGCAAGAAGGTCACTATGATACTGAAAACTTCTAAAAGGATATCATCTATAGACTTAATAAGTAGCTCACAGCTTAATTTTTGGAGCTCGCGCTTTCATATCTTCAAAAGTGGCAGCTTAGAGAGCAAAATGCCACCATTTGTGTTGTGAGTTCCCACCTTTAAAATGTTCAATTCTAACTGAAAGTCTGCAGATGCCTGAATATTCTATTTACAGTCACTTGTTCATCATGTCCCCAAGAAATTCCGTTGGTGTCATCAGTGAGTAAAATTACAATTGAATTTGATATTAATCCTTTATATTTATATCTTTTATTCCAAACGACTTGGCATCTAGCTCAGTCGCTAATGCATTGCACTGTTCATTTCGATAAATGGAATTAGCTAAAGAGCTCGAACTTTCATCGCTTTTATAAATAAACTTACATGAAAAGAAATAGTGAGGGTAAAAGAAACTGCGGTTTGGCTAGCTAAGTTACCAAGTTGTTTGAAATAGAGGGTATATTAGTTTCTAAGATATAGTGGGATTGAAATTTAGACAACTCAATGTTCTTCACTACCTGGTCTGCTTAGCAGCAATTATCACGTCGAAAATACAACAGGCGAGGGCTTCTGCCGGTATGCAACAATGCCCTTTATAAATGTTTCCAATCTAAAAGTTGTTAATTGCAGTCGAAGCATTGTGTGTGATGCCCCAAATGCGAGGGCATTTGTTCATATTGTGAATGGCGATTGCCGATACGGTGGTAATTTTAATAATACGTGGCGACTGAACTGCCTCAGTAATGGTAGCTGGATCACTTACAAAGATGGCGTGCAGCAGCTTGTGGATGAAATCGGCTGTTATATGCCAGGTATTTAATTTACAGAAAGCATCATATAAATTGATGGATGTTGTAAAAATGCTAATTTTATATTCAGAAACTCCTGCTCCACATACTTGTCCAGCCTGCACAAGCCCCATGCCTTTGATTCAACCTGGGGTAGGTTATAAATAAAGATATCAAATTCTTGCCTATTCATATGTTCCTCTATTTTAGCAAACTGGCGACATGTGCCCTGATACGAACTGCAATCTTCTTCCAAGCTTCGCAGTAAATTCAACTGATGGAACTGGATGCAGGTGAGCTGAAGACTCATGTTCTGTTGTTTCAAATTCATACGTCAATGATGCGCTATTTTCATATGAAATGTAATAAAGAACATGAAAATATAATGGAAGAGCGATCATTTGAAATAAAATAAACACTGAGAAAATTTGAAAATACAAGGCGTTCACCATTTCGTCGTATTTGGGATTTATCGTCAAACACATTCCTTGAATCGCTGAAGTATCGATAAGTCAGCCGCAATAGTGCAGTAATTACTTCGCGTCGAAATTGTTTCCTTTATTTTGTGTTTCAAGTGATCGTCATTCAACAATGTCAGCAGCACTTCAATTTCAGATATGAAGTCGCATGTACCGGCTCTGGATGGGTATCTTCCTATCTGTCTGACTACAGCTATTGTGCTTACGCCAATACAAATAGCGATTCACCGATGATCGTCGAATGCAAGGACGGCGAGTGGCAGGTCGACGTCAGTCCAAATGGATATTCGAAAATCAGCAATGTCTACTGTCGAGAGAACCCTGAAAGTAGTCTTATCAAGAATATTGAAAAAAAAACAAAATTCTTTCAGTATCCTGCGAACCTTGTGCATCGCAACCTTTGCCAGTCAAAAATCCCGGAGTAAGTTTTCTTTTGACATTAGTGAAAATGGTTGCGATAAATTTCTCCTTTCTATTTTCCTGGAGATTTTTTAGGTTAGGAGGAATGAAATATCTCACTTTGCTACGTAGACCACAAATTTAAAAGCTAGAAAACTTTGATCGAATACAACGTATTTTCTCTTCAAATATTTCTGTTTTTATGCTCATGAAAGTTTGTAACTAAAGGAAAAAATATTTTAGAACACTCCAGTTTGCACCAACCCATTCCCTCCCATTACAGCCAACACAATTACCAATCAGACAGGACAAGTCGATGTTTTCTGCCAGTGAGTTGTAGAATTCAATAAGCGTTCAAGTGTCATTCAAATTACTTACTTCAGAAACGAAGTGCGATGCACGAATCCATCCGACGTTCTGACTGTGCAATACGCTGATACACAAGGTTGCGTAAACACTCCGTTGACATATGGAATATTGCGATGTGCTGGAGGAGCTTGGAGTGTCAACGTGGGTCAAGGAAATTTCAGACCCGTCTCTGAGATGTACTGTCACGCTGCTTCTGCAGGTTAGTGCAGAATATTTTTGATAACTAGATAGCCTGTGCACCCTATTTGCACAAGATCAAAATGGCAGATTATGAAAGTGCTATTACAATTACCATACAAGTTTAGAAATTTAATGCCTAATCACTGAGTGACATCCAGCATGCGCACTTTTTCAATATCGTTCAAATATGCGATTGAAAAGTTAATTAAACGATATATTTTAGTAACGACAACCACGACAGCACCAGGTCCGTGCCCAGGCAGTTGCCCAGCAATCACAACGACCAACACCGACTTCTCTGAATGGAACGGCTGCTGCTTCGGGTAGGTGACTTTATTTCGCTCAGATAATTAATCGATTTCAGATACGACATGAGCCTACCAGCTCTCGCTCTGGTCGAGCCAACGATTACTGACGTGTCGAATGGCAGTATGTGCCTGAAGAAATTCAACTGCCCAGCTGGATACGACTATGTGATGAGCATTGGACAGAACGAGGGCAGCGAAAAGTCCTGCACGATATTCGGTGATTTGCCCTACTTCCCAATGGAGCAGACATTCGCATGCGACGAGGTCAAGGGATATTATGTCGTTTCTGGCGCTCCGGCAGTCAGGAAGTATGCATACGCCTGCATGAATCTCCCTCCTGAAGTTGAAGCAAACTGTGGGATCCTTTGAATAGAGGCTAATATTTAGAAGAATGTTATTTAGGCCAGGACATAACTACAACTGCTGCCGCCACAACGACAACCACACCACCCCCATGCAACGGAAATTGCCCTAGAATTACAACAACTGACACGTCATTCGCTCAGCTCAATGGATGTTGCTTCGGTATGAATCTTTGAAAGATATATTCGCAAATTCTCGAATATAAAATGGGAATTAGCTAAGCCGTTTCGATTTCGGCAAAACTTAATTTCGTCATAAAATACTATGAATCAGATTAGAACTGTTCCCTTACATTATAATTTGCGATTCGTTAGGTTAGTTCTTGGATTATTTTTAGGCAAAAACAAATCATGCTTTACTTTTGAGCAAAATAGAGAAACCTCGTCAGAAAATCCTTTTCATGACTAAGAATGGTGAAGCATCCAGTCATTGTCTCACCTTATCTCGGCATTACCAATGCTGATTTTTCGCATATAACAATATTATTAACTGATCAAGCTATTTCCTGCTGAAAATGATCAAATTATTGCTTTGTGATGAGTCATTATTCAGTTTCAATTCTTTTCTGCAGAAAAAAGCGTAAATGAATATGAAACTGTCGGATGTATTAATCATAGGGAAGTAAGAAAATGACTTTTGGAATCTTCAGAAGCGTAATTCAAATGAAATTTCCTAAAATTTTGAAACCGGCTACACAAACTAAAATGAACGAGATTTGCCGTAAAATAGGAAGGAATATGTGCATCATTTTCTATGAGAATTGAATGAAAAATCCTGTACAGCCCTGCTTAACTATTCTATTAATTTCATAATATTTAGCCTTATAATATCATTACTATTTATAATCATTATTCGACGCAATTATAGGTTATGACATGAGCGCTCCTGAGCTTGCTCTGTTCGAACCTATCATCACCGACACGTCGAATGCAACAACATGCAGCTTCACATACTCCTGTGATCCTCAATATGACTCGTTCATGACGATTGCAGAAGACCCCGTCAGTCATGAGCCTATCTGCAGAATTTTCGGAATTGGCATACCACCTTCTCCAAGTGAATACAAGGTGTTTTGCAACACGACCTCTAACAAGTTTACTGTCTCTGGCTCAACCTATGCGTATCCTGCTATTGCTTGCTTGCATTATCCCGATGTTAGTGTTCCTCAAGAATGTGAAGGAGGGAAATAAGTTATCTAATCATTGTATCATTGAAAATAGCGTCTTCCTATATATTCATTTGAATAGAAATCGATCACATATTTTCAAGAAGTAATTTTATTATTTTAGTCAAAGCTAGTCAACAGGAATATGCACAATATTGAAAATACTTGTAAAATTTATCCGTTTGTTAATAAAAATTTCGTATTTCAAACTCAATTTATCAATATCATATAGTTTTCTAAACAGATGATAACTAGTTGGAAGCAGAATGTAACATTTCAAAACTGAATTGAACGATAAAATCCTCGAGAATTTCGAGCATCTGCAGGTGCTCCGGACTTTCAATCAAGAATGACATCGAAAATGACACTTCGAAGAAATTCCCTATCACTAAATCTGATTTGACGCTAAGCATCCAGAACAATACAGTCGTCGTTGGAATATTATCCGACTTCTATGTTGAAATCGGTCTTGAATATTCGGCAGATAATACTGGGAAACTTGTATAAGATGTGTTGTTTTCTGTCGAGTTAATATACGATGTCAAAAGAGCGAGTTATTAATGGAATTAAAACCGATCATATGTGTGTGTTGTAAATTTAGATTATCTACTAATTTTTTGAATTCGTCATTCTTATAAATTTTGAACATTCAAGTTTTTCTTCCGAACAAAGATTTGTTAAAAATTTTTAAGCAGTCAAATATAGACAATCATGAAACGACAATTCGTTACATTTGTCAAGAAACGTATTAATTTGAATGTGCGAATTTTATAGATATTTTGAGAAATTTTATTTATTAATCTTGAATAAATGTCTACATTTGAACCTTTACCTACCCCAAAATAAATAAATAGCGAGAAATAACATATTGCAAAAAGTACCAACAATTATTAATCTTTGCATTTGATGAGCTTAAATCAAAATCACAATTAAAGCGGAGGTGCTTGACAGAGTGCGTTGGGAAAGTTGTCATTAACACCATCCATGGTTGGGGTCCAATCGTCCTGAATTAATAAATATACTACCAAATCATAATATAAATGTTTCGTACATAGATTCCGAGTCCAGCGCGCGTTGGATCAGGATTCGCAGCTCCATCCAAAGGAGCCCGAATGAAGTCTGTAGCACTGAAATTATTCGGATTAACCATTAACAAAACTGGATTATTTCAGTGCAAGTTCATACGCTCTGATAGCCGACCTGTAAATGACGAAACGGTAAAATGTCAGAATGTCGAGTTAGAGGGAGAGGGGAAGGAGAAATGTGTAGTGCGAGAAAAGGGCATTCCATCATTTTGTCAATTACAAAAGATTGTTTCACCGTTTCATAAATTACAAATTTCTGTTCTGATTTTGCGTCAGTATCAAGAGGTTTTACTCGTAGACTTTTGAAATAAGCGTCAAGAATGTCGGAAATTTACAGGAAAAATCGCTTGATATCCACAAGATATCAAAAAAATTGAACGCGCCCTTAATTTTCTAATATTGCAGTAAGTGATGTGAAATTTATATTTTCACTGATATTATGCTCGAATGAAAGTTCTGAAACCCACCTTCCATCATGCCACTCCAACATACCAGCAGCATTGTAGTAAAGTCCTAGCCAAAGTGGGGGATTAACGAAGACATCTAAATTTGAAATTCAACAATTTCAAATGAAAAGTGATTTATTGCAAAGAAATTAGGAAAGAACAAACCCACTCGTTTGCAGGAAAAGATATTGATCTTCCGAATGAATACTGGCTGGAATCATTCCAGCAAAACCAGTTGAGGCACAAGTCGCTGGCATATTAGCTATTGTATCACCGACATCGACTTCCTGAAAATTTAGTAACAGAATTTCAATTACTACATTTATTTGATTGATAAATAACTTAGAGGCTTCTCAAATTTCTATATCCTTCTGAAACTGAAACGATCGAAAGATACATGCAAACTTCTCGTAAGAATGAAGAACTTACTCCATAGCATTGTCCAGTTGGAGCATAAAAGAACCACAAATTTCCGTAAGCCGAGCAATCTAAATGAAGTCGGATTTTATCCAACACTTTAAAACGTTAAAAATTGTTCACCATGGGGAGTTGTTGTGCTCTAAATGCTTGTTTAAAATACAATTGAAATTTATCGCTAAATTACAGGCGTCGTCGTTGATGTCGATGAGGTTGACGTTGTAGTAGATGAGGTTGACATTGAAGTAGATGCAGTCGACATCATCGTTGTACTTACTGGTATAATAAATTGGATTTAGTTGATTTACATTTCGAAAAGGCAAAAACTAGAAACTGTTTGTGCAGAATCTGATTATTAGATTTTGTAACATTGTATTATCAATGACTTGGGAAAGCATGGCCTATCGAATGCGCGGAATATAGTCAAATAACTAAAAGAAGAATCGATAATTTTACGCTCTTTTCTAATATATTTATGATTGTCGGCGAGTGATAAAAATAATTGAGATTTGGAAATTCGCAGTCTGAATCCAAGTCAAAATTGATCCAAGATCGCCGGTTTCGAATTTCTTCGAAGTCGAAGTCAAAATTAAGTTCTACCCCTGCTTATCGTCTTATTCTCAGAACTTTGTATCCGACACTCATTTATTCCCAACCCCTTTCCTTGTCTCACTCTATGTTTCACGTATGTTTATCGACAGTCCATCCTTTAACCCGCAGGATATCTTCTTTCTCCAAGGATCAAAATTTGCCATCCATTTTGAACAATTTTCAATAAAATTACAGTAAACATCTTGATATAATTTTTTTTTTTAAATCCCTTTTTTATTATATTTAAGGTGACCACGCAAAATTTTAGTCGAATTAGTGCATGGAAAGCGACGATTAGTAATTGTGTAGTAATATGTGTCTTCTGTCCTCTACTGTACGAAATGAAGGTCATCATTTCCTTCTCGCTTCAAGGCGTAACATTCGCAAGCATTTTGAATGTTGCCACTAATTCAAATTAAAAATTTAGTCTGGGGATTCAATCTGTTTGAGACAATAAGGACGGAAAATGAAATGAAGGAAAAGTAATCTCAGTTGAGAGTTTGAAGAGGAAAACAATCTTGACATTTGTCACTAAAAACTTTAATGTCGTTCTGTCTCAAATTCATCTTCGTGACATTCTTTTTATTTCATACTTGATCGTTCCCTTTTGAAAATTCAAAAAATTGAAACTTTCACATTACCTGTTTGCGGAGCTGCAGTTGTAGATTCTGTTGCCATTGTTTGATCTAAATTTATTAAATACTTGACAATTCATAGCTTGAAATAGATTTGATAACCAACATTTTACGAGTTTGAAGTGCGAAAAATTAAAAACGAACTTGATTGTTGATATCGATGGCGGGAATTATCTGCCTAATTACCACAACACCGAAGAAGGACTATTCGGAAATAACAATCATCGTCTAAGACTAATTGTGAACGTCTCATGCTATTTCTTATTGGGATGTTAGAATATTTTATCCTAGTTGCCCAGAAGAAGTCGCATTTTTAATTCGAAATATCGAGAAAGTACGCTGCTCAGTTTCATGCCAATTTATATTCAGAATTCTTCCAATCTCCTCGTGTTTTTCGCACTCTAATGACCCTATGCATTTTCCCAGAGTTTATTTTTAAAATTTAGTCGCGTTTTTCACAATTATTTTTTAACTATTATTATGATAACATCAACAGAATCTTTTAATCTGGTATACAAACATATCAATTGAACCTGTAGGTTGAGTCGTTGTAGCGATCATAACAGTTGTCGCTTCACCGTCATTAGGCACTGTTCTAAAAATAAAGTATAAAAACGATTTCTAGTTATGAAAGCTGAATCACTTACCTTATACAGGAATTAGCTTGTGCTAACAGAAACAGCAGATGAAGAATGTGCGGCATTTTGAAAAAACCATGAACGAGGCTACTGTATCATGCTTATAAGGGCTGTCGCACTGTCATATCAATTATCGTCTTCGATGTTCATCAGATGGATAGCATTCCTCATTTCTGTCCGATTTTTTCCAAATTTGGATCTCCAGTCATCCGGTTTAATTCGCAGATTGACGCTGATCTTACGCTTTTCCCCCATTAAGACCGTTCTCTTCTGCAGGTGGTCTTAATTTCCTTCCTGCATGAAACTGTCTATGGAAGATTTCGGTTGAATAGCCCATCTTCATCAGCAAAAGCTGAAAGAAAGACCGAAGATTCCCATTCTGTAAACGTGATATATCTTCATTGAAGGAACAAATTCTGATTTAAGAGTAAATGTCAGGAAAAATCAAAGTGATGTGGAACAGAGATCCGTCGATTTGGCTGATTTTCACATATCTTATAGTTCTTCACGCCCATTCTCATGGTGATAACCGTTTTTCATACAAATGCGCGTGGGCGAGATTACGGTAGTTTGGTTCTGAGAGGCCCGAT
Source organism: Diploscapter coronatus (assembly GCA_964036155.1). NCBI lineage: Eukaryota > Metazoa > Nematoda > Chromadorea > Rhabditida > Rhabditidae > Diploscapter > Diploscapter coronatus. The sequence continues at coordinate 4,871,133 of OZ038423.1, forward strand.
GTCGGAAAAAATTCATAACTTTCTCATTTATGGACTAAATTTCATCATTCTTTTTTTATTCAACAGTATTTAGCCTCTAGATTATCAAGCAATAAAATAAGAATTTTTTGCATGTCAATTTCTGCCGAAATGCACACTTTTCGCGTCTTGATTGCGTACTTTTCGGCCCGTACTGCCTTTACGCGTAAACGACGTTGGAAAAATTCGTCCTTCCAGTATGTTGCGTAGATGGACATGGTGAACAACTTTTGTTCCAGAACTTATTTTAGAATGTGCACACACAGGGAGATATGAATTTTCCCGAGGCCGGGTCTGTCAAAACTTCAAGTTACCGTAATCCTGCATACGAGAATTTTTGGCTCCTAGAAAAAGACACCGGGTTTTCTAAGAAATAGTATGGGGAGGTAAGATAGGAAAATAAAAAAGCCGGTGTCTTTTTCTAGGAGCCGAATTTTTATAAAAAAAAAAAAAAAAAAAAAAAAACAAACCACATCATGATGATCGGCGTGAAAAACCGAACAAAATATGGGGAAATCAGCCCAATTTGCGGACCCCTGTTTATACCCCTTTGTTAAGACTTTGGTTTTTCCTGACATTCACTCTTAAAGTGACGAAATTTGACATTTAATCGTGCTAAATATATGACGCTGAAATTGTATAAGATGCTTAATAATCTTTGTTCAAGCCATACAAACTATGCTTTATTATTAATTCTCGAGCAATAGTAAAAAATAGTGCAAATGAAATAAACACAACTCATTCGATGCTCTTAGGCAACTTTTTGCTCTACTTTTCAGAGGAAAATAGTAACTAAAATCTCCATTTATATTTGCACAAAAATAGAAAGTGATAAATTAGAAATTATAGAAGCTCATAAAATTAGGGAATATTGATCACAAAAATTCAACATTATATAAATGCAATAAATTACACAAATTTTTCGAATTTCTTTTTCTTTTCCAAGGATATCTTATATTATCTGATCTCCTTTCATGAAAATCAATTCGCGACTGATGCCGATGTTTGTTACGAAATATGTTAAGATTTTTATTGCTCGTGGAAGAATGCACAAATAATTTGTAAAACACTTTTTATTTCAAAACCCGGAAAAAATAATAAAAATGTATTCGAAGATATCAGAAATGATCGATTATTGCAAATCGGTTACATAAAAATGATAATTTGGAAATCTATCAATTTGATAAGTTTGCAATTGCAGAGTATAATTGAACTATTAGACTCCGGTATGGGAAAACCTATAAATAATGAGGATAAATTTCTATGAAAAATACTGATAAACATAGATGGTCTGTCCAAATATTATTAGCTCAATTATTGGAAATGATCAATTGAACAAATTAGTGATAAAAATAGCCATTTTGTAACCTAACTCTATGTTATTTTCACTTTTGGCTCTTCAACTTATTTATCAGTGTGTAGCACGTGATCTGCGAACTCTTAGCCGCGTTGCTATTTCTCAATTCGTGCTATTTTCTGCTGTTTACGCTTCTTTGCAGTTGTGTTGTTGTTATTCTCTCATTTCTCTTTCTGCATTTTCTGCACTTTTCTTCGCTATTCTCTTTCTCTATCAGCTGATGTTTGTGTGTCAGGCCCTTCTAGCAGATTCTGTCCATGCCCTTCTGCAGGGTATTTAACCATCCCATCCAAGCGCAGAGAAGTTTCATTCAAAGCTTTCAAAGTTGATTTCTAATTGCTAAAACCTTATATTATCGAATCAAAATGTTCAGTGTGTTCCAGCACCATCAAACTCAGGTAGTCATTCTGAAAATGTTTTAGATTGTTCATTTATGGTAATACGAATTTTTCTTGAATAAGAATAAAAATCGTTCAATAATAAATTTTTACCTTGCAACCATAGATGGATCCAAATTCTTGAAATTAACAATTCAATCAACTTTTCCTTCAATTTAGATTTGATTTCAGGAGAAGCCTCAAGAATACACTCCTCCTCATGAGCACGAGAATGAGCAGCCAGTGATTCAAGTCCAGCAGAAAGAAGAGACGAAAGTCGAAGTGAAAGTGGAAGAGCCCGATAAGCTATTGCCTGACACCGAGGATTTTGCTATGTTTGGGTGTGAACACCTCCATGTCGAAAAGGCACTGCTCGGACGAGACAGAAGCAGATCAAGGGACAAGAGGATGAGGCAGATGAGTGATCCTGAAGAAAATGGCACTATCTGGTAGTTTCAGGACGAGCATATGTAACTTCAGTCAGACAATACGAGTGCCAACTTTATGAATTAGTTATTTTTATACATAGACTCTTGTATTTATATTTGTGTATGTACGATTGATGTAAAAATTATTTACTCAAAAATAAATAATGTCATCAAAGTGACTGTTCGTTGATTTCTGATTCGAAAAAATACCAGTTTGCATGTTTTGAACAGTTTAGATAAATCGGAATGAGAAGATGGATAGGGATTGTTGACAGGATTTATTTTTCTTTCATTTTATACCAATAGGAAATAAGATGGTTTTTGAATTAGATTACCTTTAGTGATTCTTTGCAAAATTGTTCACTATCAAAATTCAATCTACACAAGATAAGAGTGGCGATTTTATCCAAAGAGAACATATTCAAAATGTCACCAACAATCATTGATTCAAGATATTCATCGACTAATTTACTGAACAGGGTCGAGTTGGATTAATCGCTTGAAAGATTCGGTTTGGTGGCCTCTGCTGTCCGATGACAATCGACCGTTCATTGATAGGCGCTTCATTGTAGACGACAGGAATGTGGGACACATTCTTTTGAGCTTCTATCAAGAGTTTTTGGAATAACCTAATCCCTGAATAAGAATAATTGGGAAGATTTGTGCAATTCACAAATTTTAAACTATAGAATCATTCCACTTCAACTTTTCTTTCGGAACGCACATCGAAACTAACTTCGTTTTCTGTTAAAATAGAGTTAAGTTCGAAGGTGGAAATATCAGAACCATGGTGAACTCTTGATGAATAAAATTCTCTTACATTGTTTTAAATAAGTTTATAGTTGCCTCTCGATAGCTGCTGTTGACTAGAATCGTCGTCAGAGTACTCCAAGAACAGTGGGTGCTAAACTATTTCCAAATGAAATATTTTATTTCCCTGAATTCACCTGATAAAAAACCCACTCCAGTTAACCAAGTCTAAAATTGTTTATCTTTCGAAGAATTGGCCTAAAAATTGCTTAGTACCTGGCCGACACGATTTGGTAAAGAACAAAATAATTATTATCAATGTTGGAAGAGCAAGTCCACACAAGTATACTGATGACTGTAAATGATCTTCTTTTTATCAACAGTTATCGTGAAATTTTGTATATTTGATCAGTAAATAAGAGGATAATAAATTCAAATTAATTAAAATTTTGAAATAATTATATCGATTAGGTTGCATTTGAGTGACAAAATCAGAATTAGAGCAAAGCCAAATTCGTTTTCGAGTATTTCGGGCAATTTCATTTTTTTCTTTAATACCAGTCACAAGATAGAAAAATAAAGTGCAATGTCTGGTTCATTTTCGAATATTTAAAATGTTGGAATTCGTTCAATTCAGATTTTAATTTGTCAAGTTTATATTTGCTCGAACTTGTCTGCAAAGCCAGAGCTATATGCGCACGTTTCTGAGCTTGTTTCGTCTTGGCAGATACCGTGTTGGTTTGTTGAATGTAAATTAGAATAAGAATCCATGCTATTAATAAAGCAACAAATACAATGCAATAGTAAATGGTAATCAAGAAAAGACGGGCTTGAAATGAGATCAATGTGTCGGAATAATCCAGCGAAAATACAAAAGTGTATTCATCGCATATCAACGGATTGCAACCAAATGAACAATTCTAAAATATTATTTTGGCAAATTTTTATCACGGTGTTTATTTTTTTGGAAAGTCAGCAAAAATGTGGCTGAAATTATTGAACGAGGGTTATTTCTTTAAACAATTATGATCATTTGATAAAGTATGAAGATATGCATTTTTCAGGCTAATAGAAAAAGACCACTTTTTCTAAGAAATAGTATGAGGGAAAGAAAAAAGATAGGCAAAAGTGGTGTCTTTTTCTAAGAGCCGTACAGAATATTTCAAAAATTTTATGATCAGATATTATATTCAAAGTAGAAAAAATGGATCGCTGAATTCAGATCTGGCTAAGAGGCATTTCGGTATATGAAAATTCTATGCATATTGTCAGCGATCGTTATTATTCCATAAGTGAGATTTTATGCCATCGGCTAAATTGTGCCTTCCACTAGAGTCTAGAAAATATTTTTGAAAATCATTTTTCTAAGATATTTAGTAGCAAGTCTTTCAACCTCAAATAGCACATTTGAAGTGTCAAATTCGGCAAGTTTCTTTGCACGCTGGAAATACTCTAAAATCATCGAAACCAATTCTTAACAATGTATTTTTTCTGTCCAATGCCACAGAAACGTACAACTTGTGAGATAGATCTTTTTCTCCCTCTAACCCCTCTCATTTCCCACTCTCACTTTCTGTTTTCTTGAAACAACTCGCATTAATGAATCACAACAAAATTTCTCGTTTTTCCTTTTTCGTTTGTTTTGTCTGTCATGTTTACTCGATTTGTACTGCCGATTTCAAATCTATCCATTTCGAAAATTTAACAACACTTTATCGATTATTATTTGGTAGATTTTTGCAGCATTTCTTTTTGTAGTATTGGCTCAATTTTTGATTGAACATAAAATATTCAGTACACTTTGTTCTATAAAATTTATCGTAAATTCTGCAAAACCGACTAAGATAAATTCCACACATAAGTGAATTAGTTGTAAGGGGAGGAAAATTGATAAGCTTTGGCTTAATTATTCTGTAAGACTTGATGCTTTTTTTAACTCATGGAACTTTTGTCTGTTTCTCTATCAACATTTTTTTTATCGTATCGGGATATATTCTTTTATTCTTTTACATAAAGGTATTTGGTATCTCCTAGGATGCCGAAAAAAGGTGGCAAGAAGGACCGTCGTCTGCTGAAGCCAGACTGGCAGGAGAATCACGTTTATCTCGTGCAGTTCCCGAGGATCAAGATGATTCCTTCTGCATCGCCATACTGCTTGAAGCTGGAAACTTGGCTGAGGATCGCCGATGTCCCCTACACGGTATCCTTTCAATGTGAAAACTAGCGGCTATTCAAAAATGTGGCGTCGAAACTATGATATCACCACTCTCAATTTCATGTATTGGCGCTTATCGGGTGTGGCGAGTTTCTTGTTTTTGACAATAACAAAACAATATCAATGTCGATTTCGACTGGCCACAATTACTGCATTTTATTGCGGGTAAATTGTCGGTTGCAGTTGAAACCGATTTCCCTTCATGTAAAACTTTTTGGAAACAAATAAACTATCTTCAAGAGGAAATTTCCGAAAAAAAACTTTATAAGTTTGCAGAACATCAGCAACGAATTCAAGCACTGGTCTCCAAAAGGACAAGTTCCTTTCATCGAACTGAACGGTCGAACTTTCTCCGACAGCAACGACATAATTGACCATCTCAAGAAGGAGCTCAAGGTTCCGATGAGAATAGGAAAACCGATTTATCAAATTATGGCTTCCAGAATCCCGATCAGCGTCTGAGTCCACAAGACGACGCCTATTCAAATGCGATTCATGCCCTGATTGAGAATAGCCTCAAATGGTAAGGCATTTAGCTTCGATTTCGTGATCATCAACTAAAGCTTCAGGGTTTACATGTACGCAAGACACAAGAATAACAAATGGTTCTTTGGCCCAGATGGATTCGGGCCTCATACGAAGGGTTTGAAAGGCGCTCTTGTCAAGATTTTCGGAAAAATGAGATTCGCCAAGGAGGTAGACAACTTATTTAAAAGCTGAGATGTTGGCAGGCGGATTGAATCATGACCACGAACAGCACTCGGATCCCAGAAGCTGCTGAATCCGCAGAAAACCTCTTAGTAAAAGCAAACTCCGGTTATAAGTATCCAGGAAGAAGACTTCTGAGAGTTTTGTGGATCCCAGCAAAGATATGAATTGGTAGATTCATGGCGTAAAGCGATACGTTATGTTAAGCCATTTTTAAAGGCCTGAAAAATCACAAGTTTAGTGAGGTCAGACTTGGGACTTTTCCACCGCAACTGCGGTGCGGTGCGGTGGCCTTTTTTCGCGGTGCGGTGCGGTTGCGGTGGTGATTTCCGCCATTGCGGTGCGGTTGCGGTTGTGCAGACTTGGGACTTTTCCACCGCAAATTGGAAAAAAATGCAAATAAACATATATTATTTATTAATTCGGTGTTTTTGAGCATGATTTGAGTCGAATAATGGAATAGTTTTGGTACTTTGGGAGTGCCCTACTATTAGAAAACGCTCCTCATATGGAGTTGCCTTTCAATTAGAAAAAAAATACGATAAATAAGCCCTTTAAAAATTTGATTTTTTTCGATTTTGAAATGCGGTGCGGTTGCGGTGGGGAAATTAAATTGAGTTGCGGTGCGGTGCGGTTGCGGTGGGGTTGGCTGTAACTGCGGTGCGGTGCGGTGGTCAAATTTGACCAAAAGTCCCAAGTCTGAGTGAGGTATCCTAAATTCGACTTGATGTTTGAATGTATTCAGAATTGGAATCTATCGATATGCCAAAATACTCCATCGAGAAATTTTTTAGCACCAGTCTAAATTTTCAGATCAAGAATGCTGTGATGGCGAACGGCATTGGCAATCAGACTCCTGCGGAAGTCGTACAGTTTGCCAAAGATCAGCTGAAAGCTGCATCAGTGATTCTTGGGGATAAAGACTACTTCTTCGGTGACATTCCGACCACCGTGAGAAACTAATTCCATTTTCATAAATATGTAACTGGAACATCATCAGATCGACGCTACTGCCTTCGCTCACCTGGCACAGCTCGTCTACACTCCACAAATCGATCCGGAAATCAAGAAATACATGGAGACATGCACTTCGAATTTGGTCCGACTATAAAATATGATATTTGGCCATTCGACAATCTTAGGTGCAATTCGTTGAGAGGGTGAAGACTCGCTACTGGCCTGACTGGAATAACGCAACTCAACACTTGTACTTCAACTCGAACTGGAAGGAACAGCGATGAATTTGAAGATACAAATTTATTTTAATTCAGCCCGTTAATATAAAACGGCATTTACTTTCTAGCAATTATCCTTTGTTTTCATTATAGAATGAATTTTTATTTTACTTTGAGCAATAAATCATTTTTACAGCATTGTCATTGTTGATCGAGAATACAACACTGTGTCAATTCATTTTTTGTTTTTGGACTTGATGACGATTCAAAATTTAGATAGATGTTCCATTTCACTATGAGAGATTTCAACATCCCAAGTTTGATGAGGAAGCTTTATCGTAAACCTATTATTTTAGCTAAATTTATGAGCTAATATAAAATTACTTTACCTTTCTCTCTTTGGAAAAATGTTTTTCACAGTGTCTCAGATATAAACATCCTTTATGCTGAAGATATTGTCGATATTTCTATGTTCCCATAAATACCATTCACGAAGCCATTGCAAAAATAAATAACAAAGCATCGAAAGAGTTGTCATTATAGCGCGATTTACGCGCTAATGCAAGCAAATCCGGGCCGTCTCGTATAACGCACCCACAGGGCATTATTGAACGGGTAGAGGACGACGAAAATAGCGTGGGATTTGTAGAAGGGCAGAGAAATTCGACTGGAAGGGGGAGGGAAGGACCTTCCTTGGAAGGGAAGGGGGCTGCCGTTTGCAGGCTTGCAGAGAGCGGCATTGTTCCCTGCTTTCCTTCATAAATGGCCCTTTAATATAATCATGGGTATTTGGTTTATTTTCCGGGTAGAATTCATCACTCAATCGGCATTCTCAATTACAGTTACGCGATTTGTGATTCGGAAGCACCACGTGCGGATTCACGCTACTTTACCCTTTTCCATTGAAACAAATCGCGAATGATTTTGCATTATCGAAGAGAAGAAATAGTGTATTTTGCTCTCCAATTAGCCGCGTAATGCAATATTTGTCGGACCGACTTTATCGACGTTTCTAATTTCATTTTGTTTGCGTTTTGTTTTCTGCTGCTTTTCATGTCGAAATTGATTATTTTTCGGGTTGCTAAAAATGCAAATATTTTGCGGATTTTCGTCGAGAAAATCGATTTTTCATCGTTGATTTTCATCGATGTGTTGCCCGAAAAATAAAGATCAGTTGGGTTGAATGGCAGTGACAAAGTAGGAGTAGAGGAGGGAAGTTGTGGCACTTTGAGGGAGGGGAGGGGATTACTTCTCTGTCCGATTCTGCCTTGCCCTGTCAATTGTCGTTTCTGCATTCTCTATTCAATCCCCAAATCTTCTTTCCTCTTTCCATCAATTTTGGTATCGACAAATCACTAGATTTCTTGGTGCAAAACGCGTCGATTCTAAACCGACTTGCCCTATTGAAATTTGCAAAAACCCCTCAGAAATCGACGCTCGAAAGTGCTGGAGAAGCGTAGAAGTCAAGGACAGACGAGCAGTGGATGGTTGTGAAAGAACGAGACGAGACAGCAGATACGGGTAACTCACTCTGACTGACGAATTGGTCGAGGACTGAACAATGCCTGCTCCACATCAGGTAGATTTTCGACTTTTTATCGTTTTCCTAGAAGACTGATATGTTTGCTATGTTTTCCAACAAAATTGATTTCGAGTTTAGTATTTTCCAGGAGAGCATGTTAGAATTCCTTAGCAGACTTGTTATGAGTTTACTCCTAGATTTGGCGATTTCTCCCCGTCCCTGTTCCAAACTTTCACAAAATGCACCAGTCCTCTTCGCATAAAAATAAAATTTTTGAGAAGTCCGCCCCTGAAACATTCGACCAAAGATGAATGATTATCGATTTTCTTGCAATCAATCTATAAATTAATCAATTTAGGTGATCACGGGCGCCCTGAACAAAGGCGAAAATGTGTATGCGATCGGCAGCGTCGAGGGGGCCACTTTTATCGTGAGTTTTCCGAACGATAAATTTCCGAAAATATGGCGTTTTTCGGAGAGTTCAGGCTGCTTTCCCTACCGAATATTTCTCCTTAAAAGTAGTCCGACTTTCAAAATTATTTCTATTTGAATTGACAGAACTTTTCATGAAGTCCGAATAGTTCTTAGATATTTTTCCCCTTCTTTCAGGCTTGCGCAGTTGGTTCCGACGTCGTCATTCTCGGCGCGGACTTTTCACGAGTCCAGGTTCGAAAGAATTATCGCCTTTCTAGGGAAATGATAAATTTTCCAGATAATCCCGGGCAGTTCCAACCACGTCCAGCAGCTCGTCACCAGTGTCAGCTGCTGCTCCGATTCGGGGAAGGTTAGGGCTTTTAAAAATTTTGTTTACTTCGTGAAAAATTCAACTGAATCTCTTTTCATACACTATTCCTTTTATGCACAGCAATTTTAGTAGTTTTTCTGACTGAAATTTTTGTTGATTATTTTCGTTTGTTAAATATACTCGTTTCAGATTGCGGCGACGTACGGAAATGTGATTCGGATTTTAGAGCCGAGTATCGCACCCAATAACCAAGAAAATCACAAGGGGCATTCGGTTAGAGTTATTTTATTTTCAGGAAAAATGAAGTAAATTTCCCAGATTTATCAATATCAGTGGATTGAGACGCAATGTTTCACGGTGAAAGGTCACGTGAGCACCGTTCTTTGGAATATGGATGGTTAGTTTTACAAATTTAGTGATATCCCGCTTCCCAGAATTATTACCAAAAACTTTCCATAATTTGTATTTTCTCCATTTTTTTTTGCAAACCTATGTTTTCTTTCCAGGCCTCCGTATGGTAGTTGTGATCAAGGACGAGTTGTTCCTGTACCAGCACAGAAGCATCAGCTACATGAGCAAAGTCGGCACTTCTGCGCCTGTTATGTTCTGCATCGCTGAAGAAGTAAGACTTTATACAACTATCCTTCTGAACGAAAGAATTCTCTCGTTTCAATTACTCATTTTGGAAAATTTTTTCGTCTCAAACATTCTTGCTGAAAAATCCTCTTTTCAAAATGAATTTCACAGATATTCGAAAATGACAACTTAAAATTACAGAATTCAAATATTTTCGAATGGGTGAAGAGTGAATTTGATAAAGAGGAAAAAGGCTCTAATTTTGAAGCTGTTATCAACGTCTCTAGCCATTTTCAAATTACGATTTCGCAAATGTGTTGCAGGAGCAATCAAACGACGCGACGAGTTGGGACATAATCTGGTGCGCTCGCCTGGCACAGGCCCCCCAGTATATCAAATTCTCGCCGGATGGCACGTTCCTCGCCACGGCCGGGGGCGACGACTGCATCGTCAAAATATTCTACCAGGATTCACATGGTTTGGATTTTTTCAAAATTTATTTTGAAACAAAGATTTATCGAAACCTCACTACACATGAAAAATAAGGAAAAATACGAATCGTAAAGATTCCCATACCACACGTTTTTACTAACCGTTATTTATATCGCAATAAATTCAAATCCCTATTTTTTTCGGAAATATTTATCTTTAGACGGCGAACCAAACCGCGAAGTCACCTTTTCCTATGTGACTCTGCACCATCCAGCACCGGTTCGTGGCTTCGAATGGAGGAGAACTGGAAGGTTGTGAATTTCGAAATTTTCTAGAAATATCAGGCGTGTGTTGCAGATACATGCCGCACAAATGCATCCAGTCAGTGCTGCTGACGTGGTGCATCGACAACACTTCCAGGATCTGGAAGGAGACTCCTCCCCCTGAGTTGGCCATCATCGATTTGACCGGGGATGGAGGTGGGAATGTTCAAGAATTTTTTTTTGTAAAATTTGGAACCTTAAAAATACGTTTTAGAAAAGCGTTGAATTTTTCGAGAGAGGAAAAAGTGAACAGATTTGGGATTTTTCAATCGCAAACTTCATTTTTTTTCGAATTTCATGGAAAAGTTGTTTATTTGGTTCGGAAGAGAAGGATCTTCTATGAGTTCTTTTAGGAGAGCCCGCATGGGAGCAACAGCGGCCACGAAAAATCCTCGGCAAGCAAGTTCGGCTGAAGAAGGCTCGCAACAAAATCATGGCCAAATTCCGGCATATGATGTGAGAAATTTGTTTTTTTTTTCTTTTTAATTTTTAAATTCGTGATTTTCAGCCCCGAAAAGCGTCGAAAGGACGACAACGTGCAGGCGACAGCGCTGGGACTTCGTGCTCAGATTGGAAGAACTTCCTCGTTCTCCGATTTGCATACGGCCAATTATGCTAATGTCAACGTGCAGTTCCATCTCGCAGCGACCATCAATTCGGAAAGCGGTATTTATTTGATCTTTTTTCCAAGAAATAATATTTGAAAAAACAATTTCACGGTACATTTTCAGAAATCAGACATTTTTCTATAAACACAAATGAAATGTTATTTTGTTCTTGCTTCTTTACACACAAAAAATCGTTTGACTATTTTCAGACGTCCTCCTCGTGCCTTCGATGGAGAACAGCACCTCGAAGCAAGCCCCCTTGTGCGTCCACTGGCTCAACAACAAGGAACTCGTCTTCAGCATCGGGGCTGAGAAACTGCTCGCAGAGGCTCTGCTCAGCGAGGAACATTCCAAAGGCAACCTTTTCTTCACCATAAAAATAGGAGATTTTTGTGAAAAATAAGAAATAAGTGTCAGAAGTTGAGAAGAAAAAGAAGAATATGGGGGAATGAGTTGTTTGAATTTTCATAAATTCTTAAATTTCAGTGCAAACAAACTCCAACGAGACCCCAATGGAAGAGCAGCAGCCATCGAATGGAAACGGACCTTTGACGGCGACGTCAACAGCTCCAGCGAACGACAACAGACCGGGCAGTGCTTTCGGGGGGAGTGTCACTTCGGTAAGATCTTATTTTCAGTTTTTTTTTACAATTAGAAACAAAATCCGAAACTTGCCGTTTTACTCTAATTTTTTTCTGAAATAAAATTTTCCAGGACTCGCCCTCGACTAAGGACATTTTGGATGTGAAGTTGGAGATTCTGCTTCGGCAATGGGCCAAGTCAGTGGACATTCTCTTCACGATTCATCCCGTCGACGGAAGTCTCGTTACTTGGTTTGAAAACGTTTTCTTGAGTTTAACAAGTGAAACATTTTCAGGACAGTGGAATGGCTGGATGACATGCATCGGCAACCAACGATTTCATACACCAGCAGATTTCCTGGTATCGTTTTCTTTCTTTCTTTTTTCCAAGTCTCTGAAAATTAATATAACAATTTTTGCAGGGAAATAAGGTTAGAATTATTCTCTTCTCTCAAAAATGGTTCATTTTCAAAAAAAAAAATAAAGATCGGAAGGAATATTGCAGGAATTTGATTCTTATAGACATTTTTTAATCTTCAAACTTTACTAATTGTGTTTTCCAGGAGCCCTGCCAGTGACAGACGCAGCCTCTCTGCACCCGACCCTCAACACGTTCAACCCACACGAACCGATGTACGTCGACGTGCTCAGGCGGGATGACGGACGGGAAGTTGGTAGGAGGACTCCGTTTTTCCTCTTTTACTCTTGGGTTTCAGTAAGCGATCGACTTCTGGAACGGCGAATTTCAAACACGGTGCATGTCCTGACGAATCATGAAAATGGTGAGATTATCCCGTCTTTCAAAATTTTCAACTAGAACATGAAGACTGCAAAAAAAAAGTCTGAATTTGGCCTAACTCAAAAGGTTGTGCTTCTTTTTCTTTTTCGAAAAGTGCTACCGCGCGTAACATTTTTAAGAAGATGAAACTGATAATTTCTTTTTCATATAGAAATATGGTGAACCATTTTAGTCGAGATTTGCAGGAACATTGAATCTGTGGCACATGGCGGTGGACGAGAACAGTCACTTCACACAGATTCTCAGCATCACGCACATGTCCAGAATGTGCGGACACAGGTTCCAAATCAAACAGGTAAAAATGACCATTTAAACAAATTTATTCTCTGTATTCAGGTCGTAGCCCACCCGGTTCTGCCCTTGCTTTTGACGACCTCTCAATTCAGCTCCAATTCACCGGCCATGGAGCAAGCGGTATGATTTTCAAGAGTGATATTTTCATCTATTGAGTATTCATTTGATTTGAAATTTAACACATTGTCCCTAATTTGCCATTTCTATTTCGTAAAGTCATGCTGATGATCTTCACTCTATAAACATCACTTTTGACTCAAGTATCGAGTCTGAAATTTCGAAAAAAAAAACAACAAATTCTCTCCCACTCAAAGAAACAAAACAGTATTGATTTCGTTTTTTTCCTGCATTCCCCATAAAGAGTCGATTCTCATACCAAATTTCTTTCAGATCGACCCGAGCAATCTCTCGGAAGTGATTCTGTGGAAGATCTCCCCAGTGGGCCCCCTCTGCAAGTCGGGCGGAGTCAAGGAGTTGGCCCGCGTCGCGAGTCCTTCCAAGCAGGAATTCGCGCATGTCGGGTGGATTCCCGCCATTTTACCGAGGTTTCTCTCGAGTTTTCATCTCCCTTAAAAGACACGGTTCATTTCAGCTGCACTCTGGGTTCTGTCTGCAATTCTCCATCTTCATGTTTCATCGCCAGCGATGGGAAGAATCTCGTCATCTATCAGGTAAATGTATTTGTCTAAAAAAATTCATTTTGTTATTGCACACTATTTCCAAAATGAATCATTATTTTTTAACATAACATCTGATGTATAGACTTTTCGATATCTTTTGTCATTGTTTTATTTGATCATTCTAGGCGGTAATCGATGCGCGAGCTCTGCTCTCCGAGATCTACAATTCCGTGTCGCAGGACGGCAGTCAACACGTGCAGAATCTGCAAATCGATGATGAGTATGGGATTTTCAAAGAATAGAAAATAGGTTGATCTTTTTCCAGCGGCACTGCCTCCCTGACTCCTTCGCCTCGGCATGCGATTTCCCACTCGGTGATGCAGCAATTCAACGTGGTCTCGACTCAGTCGACGGCCCGACCTGGGTGCGTTCTCGAGCTGGGCAGGATTGCCGACGCTGTGCCGGTAAAATAATCTTTCTTTTCTCAGATTTATCCTTAAACTCCTCTCATAAATTACTCCCGACACAAGTTATTTCACTATGTATAAGCTTTGAAGTCTGTTACATATTTTCGAGAATCTAAATTTCTTACTTGAAGGTAGGGACCGCCAGCCATTCTGCCAAATTCACTCTGGCACTATGTTTTCTACATTTTTCAGGGACTGAGGTGCCCCTCTAAACATCCTCACCGAAAAAACCGCGAAAAAATACGTTACTGATGAAAAAATTGATAAAATTTAACGCGAAAAATCGGGAAAATCGCTCCTTTTCGTGGACAAGGGAAAGGGGCGTGGTTTATCTGCAAAAGACACTATGCCGCTCGCTTCCCCCTTTCTTTCTCTGCCTTTGGGGATCTTTTTCTCTGCACTCTCCTCCATTTCAGCATTGGCTTCTTTTATATTTTCGTGAATTATCAGGATCTCAGTTGCTCTACGCAGGATTTTTCTGATTTTTTCATTGAAGACGGACAATTGACCAACTAATCAAAATATGAAATAAAAACATATGTGCCTTTCAAAATATGCCTAGGGTGATCAAATTCAGTAAAGACGAAAAAATGATCATTTTGAAATTAATTTTAAAAATATTTTTTGATAAAATTTCGTTTTTTTCTTTTGAATAATGTAATTAGAGAGTATCAAATTTTATCTTAGTCAAGTTTTTAGGCGATTTCAGTGATCCTTTGTCAAGATACAGTACCGCAAAGGCGAGCACCTATTATTGCCTCGAAAAAATTTGCTCTACGCAGGATTTTTCTAATTTTTAAATATGTTGTACACTTCAACTAGGTGTACCGATTCATCAAAAAAAATTTTATGTGCCTTTTTTAAAACTCGAAATATTAACATTGCTATAATTTGACGCGCAATTGCGGACTTTTTTCGCACTCCGATCAATAAATCGATATCACCACGTGAAAGAGCGGTACCGAATTGTATAGTAGGTATCGATAAATTACTAAAAACAAAAGTAAAACAAAAAAAATCGGCGATAATCGAAGGGGCTATCAACTATGGACAATATTGAACCGAGGCAAAGGGGCGGGGCTTGGCGGTCCCTACTTGAAGGGCTCTTTTTAAAAACACAACTATTGACACGTTCTTTTCTACTTTCGCCGATTAGAGTTTGTCATTATTTTATAGTCTGGTCCCCTGCTTCTTCTGCACGTCTACAATGCGCGTATGGTTGTGGACGAAGTGGAGAACGAGCCCGAAGAGGGGCAGAGTCGAATGGGCTCTGTGATCGATCGAAGCAAGGCGGCCGCCTTCAGAGACCAGTTCTTTATCGTCATGGTCGAGCAGGGCAAACAGGCTGATCGGTATAAATATTCTCTAAAAAAATGACCAATTTTTGGATTTTCAGATTCCTAATGTATTCCCTGACGATTTCCAGCCAAACACCGCAACCGATCACGCCGATAGGTGAGAATTCCCCAAAGAATCATTTTATGGAAGATTTTTGAGAGAAGAACAACCATTTCAAAACTTCCAATAAATCACAAAATTCTATCTAACCAAAACATCTATTTTATTTGAATCAAGTGTATGTTTCATTTTTATGTTGCATTTCAGATCCCGAGCAGAGTTCCCTTGACGATCGCACCTCGTCCCAGTTCCTGCGTCCCGCGAGTCCCATCCCTCCTTCCGTCGCTAAACTTTCGTTCGATGCAGAACTCGTCTGTTCACAAAATTTACCATTGCCAGGTATTTTTTTAATCTTATTTTTTTATTTATAAATATCACTTTTTCTTGCAGATGGTGCCCGTCTGACTTCAGTTGCGTCAGCAGTCGGCCACCTGCCTTCTTCCACTCTCTATCCGGCCTGCCAAGCACCTTATGTCATTGTCACTACCTCTTCAGGTATACTTTAGAAGTTCTTTTTTAAAAAAATACGCAGCTCGAACTTTTATTACCATTCAAGAGAAGACATTTCGATTTGGTCTCAGAAAAACTTGACAAATCCAACTTCCATTCATTCAAGTTTTCATTGGTTATCTTGGAAACCTCAAATAATTTTTTTTCATAGAAATGACTTTTTTTCTTTCCAGACAATTCGATGCGTTTTTGGCGCTGTATTCCATCCTCTTCCAGCTCGAGCAAGTACGAGTGGAGGGAGTGGAACATGATCAGCGACAACAAACCGAGTGAACTCGATGTCGATGGTAGGGGTTTTTGTTGGATTTTGATCATTTGAAATAACTTATCGCGAATTCCTTCACAACATTTTGTTCTATATTGACCACCATGAATTTTGCTGGATTTTTACACCTTGTTCATTTGCAGGCGAAATCTATTCGGTCTCGGCCGCCCACAGCGGTCGAATTGCCTGTGCTTACGACACTGCGCTGACGAGTAGTTTGTCAGCCCATTCAAAGGTCAGCAAATCCTAAAAGCATTTCTTTCTCTAAATTAATTATTTGCCTTGTAGATCGAAATCGGCGTGTTCGAGTGCGAATCCTCGGGAGGCGTGGAGTGGCTACGAGAAGACACACTCAGTGTTGGCAAAATCGAAATCGCCAGTGCTCCGTATGTCAATTTTTGAATTCTATATTGAAAGGAAAATCGCGTTTTTACCTGTTGAATAGAATACTGAAAGGAGGAGATATTGAAAGATTTCACGTTTTCTTTGAGAGATCAGCAGTTTTTCTTCTTATTCAACTTGAAAATTTTCTTTCAAAGCTAATGAAATTTCCAAGAAGTCGATTTTTTCCGATTACAAATAATTTGCATTTTTATTCCAGAACATTGATAACCCCCGGTCAGATGTCACCTCCCCCCGCTGACCCGGCTCATCAGGCCAACTCAGCGCACTCTCAGCGTACGGAACTCTATCCTATTCTCAAACGCTTGCGTTCCAGTTTTCGTGGTGTGGCCTTGCTTGTTTTGTCAACACAGATACTACCGACATTCCATATCCAAGATTTTCTTTATAAAAGCTCTTCAAAAAATATTTTCACATCAGAAAGATTCTCTTGCGAAAACAGGATATGCAATGACGCAGTATTCACTAATTTAGAATTGAAAGCAGACTTTAGAAGTCTACTTTCTCATGCACAGTCCCTAAAATAGAAAACTTGAAGATCTGTTTCGAAAGTTTTCCATTTTATGCATGATTTTAAAATATTAAAATTTTGAGTAATTGTGAGGTGAAAGTAGAGCTAATTTTTGCATACGAGTCCCAAAAATAACTGAATTTTCGTGTGGTAGTTTGGTGATGGATTTTCGTTAACATCTTTTCCATTTGCAGCATTTGCCATGTGTTTTGGTGGTGGTGAAGTGGCTAAATTTATCCGTCAAAATAGATAGTAACATTTGGACCTTGCAGTTAAAATTTTTAAGGAACAGGATAATGATTCAAAATTGCAGGATTGTCAAATGGCCCTTCCGAAGACCTGATTCGTGCCATGGGAAAACTGCAACACCATCAGGGAATTCCATCGAGTATGCTATTTCAATTTATAGAAAGTTGAAATTCTTTTTTTTTAACTTCTTGAACAGGAATTTCCGGAACCAAATGAAAAAATGCTCGAAATAAATATTTTGCAATTTCTTTTTCATGTTGAAAATCTTTGTCATATTCATACTTTATTTACTTGTTTCAGTTCATCTGCGCAACATGGTCCGTCTCGACTGGGTGTCGACCGAGGACGGGGGACACATTTTGACGGCTGGAATCGGGTCCAAGATATTCCTCTATACTCAGGTAAATAACGCTATTATTATCACCAAGTTTATCAATGATAAAATCTTCACCGTTTCTTTTATTTTTATCTGGTGATAATTTCGGACTATTTGGAAGATTCTTTAAGCTACTTCTCTCTACCAAATTTGTTTGAAACTGACCGAATCTCCCTCCAACGAGCCAAATTTATTTCTAGCCGAGTTATGCTGATTTCTCATTTTTAGATGGCCCAAGATCCCGCTCAGCAAAACGTGGCTCTGATGAAAGAAAGCGAGACTTCGCTGCGTCGTCCCTCTCTTCGAAAGGCCTCTTCATTGTTGCCCTCCATTCATGCGCATAATCGATTGGTAGTTTTTCTGGGTTTCATTTTTGACAAAATCGCCAATTTTTAGACCCGTTGGGTGTGCACTCGCAAGTTGGAGCTGGGCTCCGTGGACGGACTGCCCCCTATTCCTGTGACTCTGAGCTGGGCCAGGGATGGCATACTCATCGTCGGAATGCAGTCAGAAATGAGGGTTTTCAATCAGGTAAACAAACTGTAAAGAAGAGCGAATTTAAAATACCTGAAGTAATGGAAAACTTCTCATATTTTTTTACAGAATTGTTTAAAATGAAAATTCCGATTTCAGTGGAATTTCCAACCAACCGAAGTCGGACAAGAACTGCACAGTGTTGCTGCACACAAGGCTGTCACTAATATGTAAGTTTTGTTGTAATAAAGCTTCTTAAAATTTTTAATCTTTGCACGATAGTTATTCGATTTCCTGTTATTCATTTTTCTTTTTATTATTTTTAACTCAATAAGTCTTTTTATGAAGTTGAGAAGATTTCCATTTTTTGACTAATTTTATTTATTTCAAGGAAAGCCAATCCCTCGACCATGGGTCTGGGCCTTCCCCTGTCAGCTAGTCATTCGATGCTGGACCAGCTCTCGAAGAAAAAAGACATGCCTACAACCAAAAGCAGGCTGTTTCTCGATGCGATGGCCCAACAGCATGCGAACACTAACGAGCAGAGGATCGTCCTTGAGACATTATCATCTGATGGACTTTTCGAGGTACAACTTTCATTCTCTGAAAAATGTATCATAATCTTTATGAATGAATTGTGTGATATTATTGAGAACTTGAAAAAAACTCGTTATTTTGTAACAGCAACTGCCCCACCACAACTTAGTCTGTTTTCTTCTTTAGAAACTTTAAAAGTGGAACAATTTTACTAGGACGAATGATCGAGATATTTTCCCTTCAGTATTCTTCAAATCATTTTTCATTTTTGGTAAATCTTTCAATTTTCAGGCCTCTCGATTTGCTTCCCCCATTCTGCCTCAATACCACCCCAAGCAGCTGATCGTCCTTCTGAATGCAGGCAAAACCAAACGAGTCAAAGCCATTCTGCTGCATGTCCTCAATTCTTTGAAGGCAAAATTGATCATTTATCTAGTTTTTATTGGTTTTTTCAGGATCGCAAAATATCAGTGCACAACCCCCTGTCGCGAGCCTCGTCACTTCGTCGAATGTCGACTGTGGACGGGGCTGATGAAGTGCAGGGCAAACAGGACAACAAGAGCATCATCAATATGGATGAAGGTTATCAATTTTTGATTTTATTAAAACATGAAAACAAAAAATCGATCTTGGAAGTAAAGCGTCCTTTAGAAATTAAAAATTTGTATCACTATTTTCAGTAAAATTGTTCACAAAAACGATATTTATGATATTTGAATATTCGACTCGAAATTACGATGAATTTAATGAGAAGTTTCCAGCTTGAACTTTTCGGAATTGTAAAAATATACTCGTGTACGAGAAATTTGCTTTTCAGAATCGCCCGATTACGATGAAATCGACGACATCCCACCCCTGCAACTGCACCTGTTGATGGCCGCGGACAGCTCAGACTCTGGGCTGGGAGAGCGTGCAGAGGAAGTATTCGACAGGGAGGACAAGGGCAGGGAAGGGGAGTATGACGGACTCTTCAATGGGAACGACCAGATGAGGGATGAGGACCTAGATGATATGCTCAATGACACTGATAGTCAGGAGGGAAAGAGGTTGGTCTTATTCATTTTTCTGTAAAAAATAATCTTTGAATATTTGATAGATTTTGAAAAAGAATAGTCTTTGACTTCGCAAAATTTATATATATATTTTTTATAGAAAAGTACTGGTTCGTAGGAAAAATTCTTTTTATTCTATAATTGTTTTCAACTCATTTATTTTCAGATCTCGCCACGCTTCTGGAAGCAGCATAACGAGCAAGGAGAACGTAAAAATTTCAAGCATTGGACTCGTCAACACTCAATTCACCATCAGACACAACAGGTTAGAGATTTAAAAAAAATCTTTTCCCTTTTCAGAAAATATGCACTCTTTATCTTATATTTCAAAATTCTATCGCTTAACAAATTCCCGTTTCTAGAAATATGGCTTTCAGCAAATGCGGAAGGTAAAGAATTAGAAGCAAGAAATTAGGAAATTTAGCAAGTTTTGTCTCATTGAAGCGAGTTTGCATTTAGATGGGTTACGGTATTATTTCCAGCCAAAAATTAGCTTCGCTCTATCTGTGCATGCTTTTCAGGATTTGGGGGAGGAAAGTGATCTTTCGAAAACTGATTTCAGTCTTTTTTAATTCTTATTTTCGAAAGATCAGGTACAAAAATTCCAATTTTCGGGAGGAGATTATAGATTTTATCCTGGGACCTCGATATTAGAGAAGCTTCTATTAGATGAACTTGGCTGGGTTTTACATTACAGAAAGTGATCAAATAACTGAAACTTTGCTTATTATGATTCTCTTTGATCATTCCGACTTCGCGTATGCCATACTCAGTTTCGCACAACTTTCGAGTATTTTATACAGAAGTTGGTGCGGTATAAAAATGGGCTGATCATGTCTTGTGATGTAAAGTCTAACCGATGAATTTCTGTATCTTCAAGAGAAATATTTACGATCGTTTTCAGAATGCTAACAGAAATGCTGACCCACACCCACCTGCCGGGTCTGTCCTCTGTCGACCAAATGCATCTGCTCGCGATCGCCGACACACTCAGCCACTTCTCCTCGGACCAAATCGATAGACTCGCACAGGCAAATGCTCAGATGCAGCCCGTCGTGCCATCAGTGCTAGGCGATGCCACCGGGGGATATGCTACTGCTACCGGTAAGTGAATTTCTAACTTGTTGAATTTGAATAAGTCGTTCTTCCACTCGCTGAAATGGTATTGTTCGCTAGATTTTTGGACTCGGAAAATATTTCGATTTTTCAGCCGGCGTAGAAACAGTGGACGAATGCGGTCTGCGATATCTGATGGCCATGAAACAGCACGAATATCTGTTGCTCTGTCTCCCTTACAAACAGAAAATAGAGTTGAGGGTAGGAATTTGATGAATTCTATGAAATGACTTCAAGACCTACCTATTTTCGAAAATCAAAATATTTCTGTTACTTCAGAAAAAGAAGACGATCGATTTTTCAATCTATACTTGGACTTGCAGAAAAGCGGTCTCTCCTCGTCGCACATAATCTGGGCGCAGCACTCGGAGACGGAAACGGAGCTGCTGAACGCGATTCCCGGGATGCAGAAGGCCAACCCGACCTGGGACGAGCTGAGATCATTGGGAATTGCCTGGTGGCTCAAGAACACTGCTAGTCTCAGGATATGCGTCGAAAAGGTGGGAAAATAGCAGAATTTTATTCTCGTTGTTTCGATAAGGCTTCTTTATTATAGTGTCGAAACTTCTCTACTCTTCTTCAAAATTTTATATTCAGAATATTTTTTCATATCTCATTTTCAGTTAGCGAAAGCAGCCTTCCAACAAAATCAAGACCCGATGGACGCATCGCTATTCTATTTGGCGCTGAAGAAGAAAAACGTCCTCACTCATCTCTTCAAGGTAAAAGTTCAGATTTTTTTCCTCAAAGACATAACATTTTATTCAGACCTCCCGAAATCCAGTGATGACCGACTTTTTCATGAACGATTTCAACGCGGAGCATTGGAAAAAGGTTGGAGTTTTCTGCTTCGAAAATTTGTGATAGAAATTGAAATTCATCGTAAAAACCGAAAATCAAAATACTTTGATGAAGAATAAGAAGCTTTTCAGGTCGCAGCGAAGAACGCGTTCGTCCTGATGAGCAAGCAACGCTTCCAGCACGCGGCTGCTTTCTTCTTGCTGAGTGGAAGTCTCAAAGATGCACTTCAGACTATTCTAACCAAGTGTCAGGTCAGTTTTTTCTCTTCATAAATATTGGAATTTCATTTTTGTCATTATTTTATTCTCAGACTTCATCAGCCTTCGATAATTAGCTTCGTTTAAAAATTAAATAACCATTTTGAGGACCTGCAACTAGCGATGGTCGTCCTGCGACTTTTCGAGTCCGACCCAGACGCTCAGCAGGCGATGCTCAAGGAGATTCTTTGCAAGGAGGTGCTGGGCCAGACGCCGGAAGAATTCGATGAGAATCGAGGCAAAACTGACGACGATCAGATTCTGAGTAGGGAGGCTTCCAAGTAAGATTTTTTTCCCATTTTATTCTTGGGCATTTCTGGAAAATGGTCTTTTACATATGTAAAGAAGAAACGAATAATTTCTTCTTTTCCAGCATTGATACTAGTCCATTTTTTTTTAGAAAAGTGAAAATTTGAACTCAGAATTTATTTGAATGGCTAATTAACTCTTATATTCATTATTCAAATTTTCTAGATTCCATATTCCTTTCATAGCAGTTTTTCCTTCCAAAATTTGTACTCTTTCCAGAGACCCATTCGAGCGTTCGATGACGTACTGGCTGCTGAAGGACTACACTCGGGCTGCCCACACTCTGGTCGAGGAGGCACACGGACAGAGACAGAGTCAAATGACTCGACTCTCGGACATCTTCAACTTCTACTCGTTCCTCAGGAGACATCCTCTCGTCGTCAGGCAGAAACTCACTGATGCCGGAATTCAGGTATTTTTTTCGAACAATATTTGTATCTACATCTTCTTGAAAAGTTTTGAAAAGGACGGAATTCTATGAAACTTCTAGTGATCAAGAAATATCAGTTTTCATTTGTTAGAATGTTCTCCAACAGACCGATTTTTTACAAATCAGTGTTTTAAAACTCGGTCGTTTGGTTAACTAACTAGAGATAATTGGCTCCTCGTTTGTAAAACTTTTTATTGAAAATTTCTATATTTTCAGGTCGGTTCGACGGAGAAATTCTTGGCAATCGGAAAGCAGCTGGAAAGCCTCGTCACTCCCGCAGAACGACGACTTTTCTTCAGAACTGCTGGTAGGAACATTTAGCTTTATTGAAAGCAATATTATCAGTATTGAATCTTCAGCTGAACACATGGCACACGGCTGCCCGATGCTTGCCCTGGACGTGCTGAGCGGCCTGCCCAAACACCTCTCCATGGTCACTGATATCAGCGAGGCCATCAAGAGTGCCGAGAATAAGGCATGGATAAAATTATTCCAGAAGAAAAATCTATTCATGAAATGGGGTAATTGAAAAGGAAATTCGAGAATTTTCAGAATCCCTCTTCATCTCTTGCGACAGTGAATTTCGCAGCGAATGTCTCATCCAACGATAGAGTGGATGCAATGGATTGGAGTCAGCCAACGAATGTGGTCAAGAAGGACGAATTGCAGCTGGATTGGAGTGATGACGAGGAAGAAGAGGAGGAAGAGAAAGAGACAAAGAAGGAGGAACCACCACCTGCCAGACCCGATGAACTCTACATCGATTTGACTAGTGTGGTAAGAGTTTGTTTTCGTTTGTGTACAATGGAATCTATGAGAACTTCGCATAGCCTTTTGGAGAGCTCTACGAGTGTTTCTTTGTTATTTACCAAATCTTTCTCTTGAAAAAGAAAAAAATGTCAAAATACAAATTATTCAATTATTTGAATTCTAAACGAATGTGAGGATAGTTTTTATTTCAGGCAAGCACATCCACGACCCCAATCGACATAATCGCGCAGCACCTCAAGTTCGTTGCCTGTCTGCGAATCCTGACCGAGGAATTGTCGACTCTCGCCAGCGGGTTCGAGGTCGACGGGGGGCAGCTCAGATACCAGGTGATTTTCAAAATATTCTAACACCCGAAAATAGGAACTTATGGGATGTTTATTCGTACAATTTTAGCCAATATCGGTTTTTCAAGTTCCAATTTTGTCACGTCCCGTATGAAAAGTTTTGAACCAATTATTCGGCCTATTTCAGTGTTTGTTTGATTTTTTGAGAAACTATGGAGGAAAGAAACCATTTGAGTGAATACTACACAAGGGTGGTAGCGATGCTACAATAAGCCAATTATTTTTGAACTGGCGCAATTTTTCCAAAATATTTTTCAGCTTTTCCAATGGCTGGAATTCGAAGTGGACGTTCTGAAAGAGCAGTGTGATTATCGTTCGCACGACGATGCGGAGAGAGGCAACGAGGAGGAGAGGGAACAAAGGGAGGAGACCACTGACAGCAGTGACAGAACTGGCAGCTATGGAATGAATACGTCTGTTGTGCCATCATTACATGAAGCTATCAGGAATGATAGGTTGGGAATTTTCCTTTTTAGTTGTCTATGAAAGTTATAATATTGTAAGGACACATATTTTCGCTCACTTGTTTGTCTATGATAAAAAATTGCTTTTCGATGATATCGTCTTTATGTTTTTCTAATCAAAAGTTCAGACGAGCTATCTTGTAGAATTTTTCTTTCTAAATAAACAAATGGAAATGATCTTATTTTCAGAGCCGAAATGCACTCGAAAATGAACGCGGCCGCGCGACGACGGAAGTGGCTCATCGCAAATCAGAAGTTGATCAGGTGTGAATTTTTTTTTCGAACTATCCTTATCTTTTATGTTTCAGATCCTTCGCCTCATTCTGTGCCCTGCACTCAGCTCAGAATCACCGTCTCACATCCGCTCTCATGGAATTACTGCTCTTGCTTCTCGAGGTGCAGAGAGACAGTGGGATGCAGTATGTGCAAGGTTGGTCTTTTTCGTCTTGTTCAAATTCAAATATTTGAACTTGAACTGAGCGAGGAATGTCATCTTTAAGTTCTGACAAAATTGCATTTCATTATGGTATAAATTTCGTAGGCCCGACCTATATTTTTCTTTTGAAATTTAAAAATTCAAAAATGTTATAATTTCCCATAGTGGACGTGAGACTTTCCAGACCCAGTGCCAGACTTCAATTCCTTCCCTCTGCTCGAAGCTTCCATTTCTTCCACAAAAATGTTCGTCTCCTCTCCACTCGCATTCATCGAGAACCAGTGCTACGATTTGTTGTCGACCGTGGCTGACATGCACGCTGTGCCCGACATTGATTGTGGGCTGCAGGTAATCAAATTACTTGAGTTTTTTCTCTTCAAAATAATGCATTTATGCACTTTTCAAAATTAATGCATTTTATCACACAACGACTCGTACTTTATTTCAGGTATTATTGAAATTACTTTTCAGAAAGCCTATATCTTGTACAACCTCGGTCAGGGTCTGTCAGCCTGTTTGTATCAATCGCTCTGCGTCGTCGACCAACTCGACGTGCCTTTGCTCATGCGAAATTTGGATAGAACTGGGTAAGAAACATATACATTTTACAGAAGAATTTCACAAGTTGTTCCTTCTTTCTCCCCAGACGACTCTAATTATGGAATATCTATGTTTGAAAAACAACGAACAACTATCCAAAACTCGACATAAAAGAACTTCAGCAAAGCGTTCATCATTTTCAGCGCTCTAACTCGATCAGCGAAATACGCCTCTGCTTCGGAGTGCATCCAGGTGACGAGCGAGCCGTGCAAGTGGCCAGGAGTGGACTCGCTCATCGCCCTGCTCAACCTGGAGAGGGACGACGACGCACCGCATCTCAGAATGCTGCTCGTCGAGTGCTTCGTGGCTATCACGACGTGAGTTTGATCATAAATATTTCCTTTTAGAAAAAAACGCTATTTTATGTTTTCTTCATTGCCATTTCTTGAAGTTAAGATATGAAAGTGTAGTAGACTCATGGAGATATCAAACTTGAAATATTTTGTAATATCTTCAAAGGTTCATGATTATTTCTCTCTCGCTCAAAACTATTTAGCATCTAAACAATTCGTATCTCCTAAATGCCATAGTTTCATGTTTCATGATTCATTTCTCCGAATCTCAATTTAATGAGATTTTTCGATCATTTGCTATTTGCAGGTCCCTGTTCTGCTTCGCTCTGGCGGCTTACGATCCCCGCTGGCTGTATCGACTGTGCGCCAACAAAATCGACAATCAGCGATTCGCGATGCTCTTTGGCGGGAGTGGGGAGAAGATGCTCAAAGCGCTGCCTCCCTCTAGGCCCCCAAGTGAGCACTTTTGATTTGTTATTTGTGGGCGTGCTCGAGAAATATCATCACTTTTTTTTATGGTAACACGCTATTGGTATCCTTTTCGAAAAAAGTGCAATACCTCGAACAAATCATTATTATCAAGTTTTCTCTTATCATTTTTCCTTCGAATTTTTTTTTTCAATTTTCAGGACCAACCCCACCTCGAACAAAACGTATTTCCGATGGAGCAGACAGTTCGCAGTCCTCAATTAGCGGTACTCCTCCAAGGTACTTGTTATGTTTATCTTTATTCATTTTTCATATGAACCCTTGCAAGGAGAACTTATAAAACAAGTTATACTTCACTCTTTCTTACATAACTGGATGTAAACAAATAAGACGAACTTTCTGACATTCACACTAATCATACTATTTTCCATAGTTTAATATTATGCTGATTTTCGATACTCCAAATTTTAAATTTCAATTTGCAGACCTCCCCCAGCAGTACCTCAGAACGCCCCCGCATTCGAGAGCGTCCAAGCACAAGCCCAACCGAGTGGAAGCATCGACTCCTCTGCACACGTCGTCAGATCGAGACTCAATTCGCGAGTGATGGGGCATGAACAGAGCAAAACTGTCTTGGAACACAAGATCGTTAAATGGGTCTCTCCGACAAAGAATATCGTTCAGTTCTATGCTGATAAGGTAACAACTTTTACACTTGTGTAATATTATCTTCTGATTGAATTATTTTATTCCATGCATTATTTTTCAACCTTTGAGTCAGATAATATCACGGCTAAAATTTCATTCTTGAGAGTTGTTGCATCTGAGAAGAGCGACTAGTTGGCCTAGCCTTATCATTTTTCTAAAGAAAACTTCTAATTTTCAGCCTTCCTACCGAACGGATGACTGGGGTGTGGATTACGATTCAGACAATGAGAATGAGAAGGATTTCGATGATTCGAGGGAGGAAACCAGGGATGATAAGGTAAACTCCAAAATTTTTATTTGAAAAAGTACACTTTTTTTAGGTTTTACCGAATTCCTACCCCTGGCAGTTGATGCGTTTGGCGATGATCGAGCAGCAGATCCACATGATCAGGCAGTTCCTCGTTCTCACTGGATATGATCCTAATGGTTGGCTACTTTTACTTTTTTAATGTCTAATTTTATTGAAAATTTATCAGATTCTAGAATTCTTTTCTAAAAGATACATTTTCATCATTTTTGGATAGATTTTCTCGGTTTATAATGAGTGCTTACGAAATCTAAACAGTTTTTTTTCGAAATAGAAAGATGCCAGATCTCTTGTTAGAATGCGATTTTATATCATTTAAAAAAGGCGCTCCCGATTGTTTTCTGAAACCTATTTCTTCCAGACATCCCTTCCGTAGCTCCCCGAGTCGAGGCAGTGTTGCGTCTGCTGGACGGGTGGGCGATTCAGCAGCGGCAGATCGTGCGGGCCATGTACCAGTCAGGCAGCTCTGTCGATGTCATCCCGAACACCACACTTGACGTCACTGAGCCCACCCAGAATATGAACGATCAAGCTGTATTCAGGTTGGACTATTACCCAATAAGAATTGCAGATTTCTGCAAAATTTAAGGATGTTTCTTTGAAAGCTTTAAGAATTTTATTTTTATAAGGACCTGAAAAAATGATCATTCTTATCGAAAGAAAAATGAAAAGAGAACAAGATTGAATACCAGAATTTCAACTTTCCTAAATTGAAATATGTTCTAATGAAATTTTTCTTGTTCCAGAAAATACTCGGCCGTTCTGGAGCCTAGCAACACTCCATTCGAGTCGGACGACCCTCGAATTCTGCCTCTGAAACGACTCTGGGCCTTCCTTCTGAGAGAGCAGCACTTGCAGCCCATCTTCATCAGATATCTATTCTCAAAAGTTGGGCAAGTTGTGAGTTTTGCAATTTTGTTTTCCAAAAATTCTACTTTATTAAATTGAGTAGGAAGAAGTTTATTTCTTAATCATGGTCTCGTTATTTTTTATGAATGTGTTCTTCAAATGCCCCCTTTCTTCCATTTTATGGCTGTACTATGGTCTTCAGGAGAATCCCCCCTCTCGCTCCCTGTCAAACGGCGCTCTGTCGAACCTCGAGAATGCCTCTCTGCCGGACGCCTACAAAATCATGCAGAAGGACAGTGAGCCTATCGTGGCTTTCGCTTGCAATCAGGTAAAAAATATTGACAACTTTTCCTTCAACTTGAAACGTCGATTTTTAAGATTTTTTTATCTAACTCTTTATTATTTTCAGGAAAAGCCCGGTCTGCTAGTTGTGTCGAATGGTCGCGAGCTGCAAGAAATGGACATTTCTGACATCTTCCGAGAGACGGGCAATTCGATGTCTTGGCTCTACAACAGAACTGAACTGGATGTGGGTTTTTCTTGATCTTCCAAAAATCTATCAACTACTGTTTCTTCAATGGATTATTTGAGAAACAAATCTTCCGTTTCCAACAAAAATTGTATATGAATATTTCATGATGTTCACAAATGAACTTTCTACTAAATTGGAGAATTTCGAAATTTCCCTCATCAATTATTTTGAAACTTAACCTTTCAGATGTCTCTTTTGGGGATGCGAAAAACTGATCCGCTTCGTGAGAACGACGATTATCAGCTGTTCACGGAGGCAAATGCCAATGCACAGAGTGGCGCTGCAACCAAAACTGCTAATATGGTAAGCTAATTTTTTATTCGATTGAACTTTGCATGATGAGAAGCTACCAAAGGGAATATTTGAAATTTTGCCTGTATTTTTATTCCACTTCTCATTATGAAAAGTTCTACTTCTTTTTTCTTCATAAAGCAATAAATGACTGATAGTTATCGACGTGGATCGTCGATAGAAGCAGAAGGGCTCTGCCCAAGGTAAACCAAAACTGTTGTGGTGTAGCAAATTTAAATTATTTTTATTAGTGAAAAAGTGTCGTGATAGAGGCTTATTTTTTTTAAATTTATCCTTTTTATAGAAGATAATGATTTTTGCTTTTCAGTTGCTGAAACGCAAAGAGACAGGAATTAGAAGAGTTGACTCGCACCCATCTTCACCATTTTGTAAGTTGTTTTTTTTTTAAATAAAATATTGCAACTTATTTCACCTTACCAAGAAATGGTTCATTTCTATTCAACTATTCCTAATTTTCTAAATATATTGTTGGTTTTAGACGTAACCGGCTCTTCGGATGGCTCGATCAAAATGTGGAAATGGGGAGGAAAGGAGGTCGTTTACACTGCCAGAATCGCCGGCCAGCATGCTAAAGTAAGCGATTTCTTATAATTTTGGAACGAAATAAAATAAAGATTCGATAAAGAGTCTCAAGATTTTTCTTCTGAAACTGGCTAAAATTCAATTTCAGGTGACGAAGATCACGTTCTCTCACAACGGCAACAAATTCGCTGCAGTGGATGGAGACGGAATGCTCTGCTTGTGGCAGGCCACTCAGGCGGCTGAACAGAAGAAACCTTTCTTTGTAAGTTTTTCCTAATCAAAGCGCGTTTTTATGCTGAATGTCATGAGATTTCGATGTGGGGGCGGTTTATAAAAAAAAAAAATTAGCGAAGAATCCCCGTAAAGAAAGTTCTTTTAAATCACGATATTCCATCAAACATCTAGAAAAAGAAAATTTTACACGATAAATTTGTAGTTTTTTTTTTTTAATTATAAACAAATCTTTGGAAAAGCATTATTTTTCCATCTTTAGAGTGCCCGTTGCCACAACAAGACAGCGTGCGACGTGCGTTTCCTGGGCCATTCAGCCTCAGTCCTCCTGACTGCAGGCTGTTCCTCTCTCGACCAAAACCTCGGCTTGTGGGACACTCTTCTGCCTCAGAACAAGGCCCTCGTTCACACTTGGACCTGTCATCCTGAGGGAGCGCAGGTCGCTCTCTACTTGCCTAATCAACAGGTAATTTTTTCAATGATAACTATATTTCGGTTTCTTGAAACAACTATTACACTCCATCCATTGAAAATTTTCACCACTTTAGAAAACAATCATCTGGAATTGATAAAAAGAAAGATTCTTAGAAGTTGCAATAAACCATGTCCATTTCTCTTCAATAGCCTCTTTATCAGTTTCTTATTTTGTAAATTTGAAAAAAGAATTTTCAGTCGATAGTCTCGGGCGGTCGTCACGGCGAGCTGTGTTTCTGGGACATCCGTCAGCGACAGCTGCGCAACACGATCAAAGCATTCGATGCGACCTGCACTGTCAAGACACTCACCACTGATTATGCACAGGTAGAGATTTAGGAGTGATTCTCAAATGAAAATATTGAGTTTTCATAAATGACATACAGATTAATTTTATAGGCCAGAAGTTATCTAGATTCGTAACAAAATTGTGTATATTTTGGTGTTTGTACAGCAAATGTTCAGTTTTTTTAATGAAACTAATCCATTCATTTTTTCGCTTAAATTTGCAGGACCTAATTGTGGTTGGATCCTCGGAAGGCGACATTAAAATCTGGTCGGCTGATTCGAATCCTCTGTTGATGTACGCTCTGCCTGGAGAGCATGCGGTCAAGAGTGGATTCTCTTTCAGACAAGGTAGATGATTTTTAATGCAAAAGAATGAAAAAGCTTTAGCTCTTCTTAAAGTTATTATGAATAATCATTTTGCAGTCTCTTCCTCCTCAGTGCAAGGCGTGCAGCAAGTTTACATCGACCCACAAATGCGAATGTTCTCCTGCGGCGCCGATGCCTCCCTCAAATTCAGGTACATTTTTGAGCTTTTACTACTGTTTCACATGCGTAAGTATAATCCTTCTATTTAGAAAGTACTTTCTTCCAAAATTGTTTTTTTCCTCATTTTGGGAAGTAGTCACTTTTCGAGAGTTGCGCTCGTAGCCATTTTTGAAAATATTGCAAAATTATGGCAAATTGAATTGTTTTTTAAACAAAATCAGGCATAAAATTTGAAGCGAATATGATGATGATTTTTTTCTTAAACATCCGATTTATCTTTCGAAAAGAAATAATAGAATAATCTAAACTTCTGTCGCCTTCAAGGAAGGACGGGTCTTTCGCCCGTCTTCCTTGTAGGGCTACGTTGTTCGATGGGGCCGGGAATATAGAATGTGCTCCTGTCGCTACATCTTTATTACTACAAGCGCAAGGTTTATCACATAACAGAGGTTTTTATACTGAGAGGAATTTACAAGCTAAGGTGGTCTGATGCGATTGTATCTCTTATCACTTTTCTATTGGGATTGTAAATAATAGAATGTCTACGTTCTTGATCAGACAAAGTCTATAGGCTAATATGGGGTATGACACTTCTAAGGATAATAAATCAGCTAACTTTTTTAGAACCCTTCCATCGGTCTACAGTATGACAAATCTGCTCTAAATCAAAGCGATCAGGAGCAGTTTCCAATGGAATTTGTACGATATTCACTTGATGAAAACGTAGGCTAGAAATTCATTTTAATCTTTTGTCTGCTAGATTTTCTTTTCTAAAATTCTCATGTATTTTCTGCATATTAGGAATCTATCGCTTGAATTGAACTGATTGTTTGTGATTTTTATGGCTAAATTTGACGACCAAATGTTTGGTAATCATTTGCTAGCTTTTTCCCTACAAATGTATTGTATGAAGATGCATTATCATTCATTGTGCTGACGTAGAAAATGAAAAGAACCGAAAAAGCACAAATTTTCTATGTTAGAATACGAAATTTGTTGGCAGCTTTCTCTTACCTACAGGCCAATCTATTCACTGAATCATCCCTGATTTGTGTTCATTTTTCAATCGGTTAGTGGTTCTATTTCCTTCTCATTTCTCATTCAAATTCTAATTCACTTCACAATCTTTTATTTTCCTTTATCCAGATTATTGTAAAATTCTATTTATTTGATGATTAATTTCTTGCCAACTTCCGAATGATTTTGTTTGATTTTGGTCGAACAAAGAGCGAATTGTGTTGTGAAGAATAGTCAAATTTTGAGATGTGATGACTTTCTTTTCGATTTGGTTGAAAGATCGAATCCGCCATTCAGTATCTTCATTTTTATCCAATTTTTAACTGTAACTCAAAAATCGCATCTTGCGAGTATAATGTTGCGTGGGAGTTAGTAGGCTTTTACTTCACACAATCTCCAATATTTTTCATATTTTGTAACGTCATGCTCGCAAGAAAATCTGAAACAAAAATCAGTGGTTTCGAAAAAAAAAATGACATTTTATGAGATGATTTTCTAAAATTTGAATAATTCAGCATAAATTGGTCATTTCGAAACCAAATTACATAGTTGGCATCAGTTTTGTGTCATTATTCCGCGCCTTTTCTGGCTTCAACATTCATTCAAATAGTTGCCCTTTCAATGGATCATTTATTTTATTTCCATAGTCTTTGTTTTGCTATTTATTGTCCATTCGAAAATCAAAGGATAAAGTTTTAGAGATTGAACTTTTTTTAAGCGTTAATAGAAAATTGGAGGAAACTTGCTTGCGGAGGAAATTTGTATAACTCATTAAAATAGAATACTAATAAATAAAATAATTAAAAAATGAACGATAAATACTTTCTTGAAGTATTATTTAGTTATAATATATTCAGATTTCTGTTTGTTTCGACCCCTCAGCTCCAGTTGACAGTCGAATTTCTCGAATCGCTGATATGAACTATGCAAGATTATATCATTCACTTGTTGTCGCTAACGGGAAATTGTATTTAATCGGAGGAATGTGAGCTGAGATTTTGCATATCTTTATACGAAATATGTTAATTTAGATTTCAAGATTTTCTCCTGCAATTTTTCGTAATTCAATCGAAGAATACGATCCACAAATTAATGAATGGCGTAAAATCAGAAAAATAAACTTTGAACAGGGTTGTCGGCAGAGTTAAATCCTTAATCTAGTGTAACATGCGCAATATCATAACCGCTTTTGTCCTTCCCATGCTTTATCATTTGATGAGTGTTTATAAAATTTATCAGTTAATTCTTTATCGATAGCGCTTAATTAGAATAATGCAGTTTAATATCATGTAGCCCTTTTATTTAGTATATTATATTTTCTGAGCATTATCTTTATTCGACTATTATTGAAAATTTCAATAAACATGATACAGACAACTCTTGAAGACATCCAAAAGTAGCGGGGAAATTGCAGCTGAAATAAACATTCTTTTTAATATGTATTAAAATTAAAACGTCTTAATCCCTCTCTTCCTCCTGAGCATGTTGTATTTGAATGCGAGACGACATTTTGAATGGCATTCGAAACTCAGCAACTTGTCGTCCAATTGGCTAAATTTTTCATTTTCGAACATTTTCTCATTTCTCTAAATTTTCAATGCTTTCCTAAAAATATTCGACATTCCACTTCTTATCATTTCCAAAGTTATTTCGATGAAAAATGGATGATCGCTTATTATTGACGAAATCCCGATATTATTCAGCATTAAAAGAAAGAATAAACCTACCTTCATTCCAGAATGGAAGAAAAAAGGAGCTAACGAAGCAGACATTTATTTCAAATCATTACAGTCATCCTGGGAATAGTTCAATTTTATTTCAAAATTGGCTGTAATTTTAAAGTTATTATTAGAAATCACCAGGAGTATCGGGTAAATCGTAATTACCGTTGATTAGAGGGAACGTGTCGATATTCAAAAATTACGCTATCCATCTCGTTTCTCTTCTACGTGACTCACTACTTCGCTACAAATTTGATTTCTAATTGCGGAATGAATATCGACTATCTCTCCAATTAACGATATTTACTTTAACGGCTACATATTGACAGCCTGTTTATTTTTCTTTTCACAAGATAAACGTTATCACTTCGAGATATTCCTTCTATCATATATCATGAACTCCGTTATTTAGCAATATTTAGGTCGTCAATTAGAAATCTTCTATATTCATTTACTTTATTTGCACTAGCCGTAATTGTTATTTTTATTGCACAATAATATAAAAGGTTTCGTAATTTATCCTTTCGAAATCGGGCAGCAAATTCGATACGTGGCGTCAGGTGCTAAGAAACATGCTGACCCTTCGGGACACCTATAAAATACCCAAGAATTAGAAAGTTTAAAGAAAAAATACCGAGCGGGGAACCATTCTTCCAATTCGGTACCACAAGCGATTATTAGATTCTTGATATCACGTAGAGCAATATCTTTTGTGCAAAACGTTAAATCTAAAATTATATATATTTTAAAAAGAGGATATAGATTTGCCGATATGTAACTGAATTATCTTTTAAGATTATAATTGAATGAACATTTTGAAATTAAAAATCAAATTTTAATTTTCTTTCTAACTTTTTTTTATTTATAAATTGAAAGAATCGATTTTTTATCTCTTCGCTGATTTGTTCAATAAACATCAAACTTACATTTTTCCTTCTTGATAGGCTTTGGCGCAGGTATCCTGTAGAATGTCACAGGGTCGTATGGAGCTGTCGTTGCTATTGTTGTCCTTGGCGTTGTTTCAAATTCATTTGATGCCTCCTCTTCTCCAGTTGTCTCTTCGATCTTTGCAAGTATTGTTGAGTTCTCAACTTTCTGCTGAACTTCAGAGTCTTTCACTTCCAGCACTTCTCGACTAATCATCGGCACTTTCTTGTGTTCCTTATATCGACTTTCGTAGACTTTGATTTCTGAAATGAAAATATTGGTTTTGAATAGTTTTTTGATGAATTTGTGTACCTTTAGTCTCATTTGAAGATGCTAAAGTTGTATTATTCTCGTGCTTGATTTTTCCCACCCTCTTCCCAGGGATTGTTCTTGGCCTTGTATATCTTGAATAATAGTTAGTTCTTGAAGCTGATCGTGAATTTCCGTGTGGAACAGATAGCTGAAATTCCGATTGATGTTCATTATCTAGTATAACGATATTATTTGTAAACAGCTATATTGAAAGTCCGTTTGATAGAACGTTCGATCTCAAAATTCATGCATGAAATAAACACATGAAGAGGCCGGATGGATAGACCGAGAAGAAATATCTGTCGGGTAATGTTGAAAAAGCTGTGTTCGTTCTTTGTTCAAGTCTCTCAACTTTTCATGATAAACGTGCTTTCAGTTCGTCTGATCTAAAACAATTTACTTTTTTTACGACTTCTTCGATGTTTTCATCCTCTCTGAAGTTCAGCCTCATCTTTGTTTTGGAAGAAGCCTAAAAATGCGAGCAATGAAAAACTTGCAATTTCGTTGATCCACCTTCTGACTATCATTTTCCTCTTCGAACGGACTTACAACTGTGTCTTCGTCGATATCCTTTGCATTGTCTGCCTGATTCTCTCTTTGATTGGCCGTTCTTCTCTTTGTTGGCAAATCGCGTCGAGCCGATGGAGTTGTCGTCATCTCGGGATAGAGCAGAGTTCTGGAAAATACTTTCGTTAACGGAATAAGCCTGCACTAATAATCAGAAGTATCCGAAATTTTCACTTGATTTCTTTTAGAATTCGAAGTCGAGGATTCATTTTGAAAAATAAATGTTCAACCATAGTTTTAACTTGCACAAAATTAAAATCATAGCCAAAGTTGATAACAAAAAAACATCTTAGAATTTGAAGTGGAAATCGAATTCGATCTTGCTGTAAACCACACGAAAAGGGAAAACTTATGATCTCTTTCAGGAGAGATCTTAGCTTATCGGAGTCGTCCGATTACCTGAAGAAGATACAGAATGCTATTATTATACGCGCAAAAAATAAGCTGCATGCATTAAAGACATGCGCCTTGTCTTTCGGATTTTGTGATAGAAAGAGGAATCAAGTTGTCGGTATGTAAAAAATAGTTCGTGTTTGTTCAGGAATATCATTTTGGTCGATTTGATTATATTGTACGACACTATTTTTTGGCTTGCAAAATTTTCTACTTCGGAATAATCCTGACTTTTTTGAATGTAAAACTAACGTTTCTTCAATTTCCTCCTTGATCAGTCTCATCGGCTTGCCTTTCTTCGGAACTTTGTCGAGTGAGAAGAAGTTGTCTTCAATAGGTGGCACTGGTCTTGGCGTGCGCATCTTTTTGATCACTTTTCGGATTACCTGATGCAAATATCTTGAGAGGATTCACGGTTTCTCTTCACCTTCTTTTTCGGTAGCATCGACGATGGAGGGGGTGCAGGAGGAGAAGCTAGAAACGTCTGTTTCGGCAGTTCGTATTTATCCTCTTCTGAACCCATCATCGTCTCGAACGAGTCCATATCGTCCTCCTCGTCAGAGTCCCAGAGATTCTGAAATTGTTTTAGTTGATTTTAGCAAATAGGTTAGTCTTGCAAGCTAAACGCATCCAAGTATACTGAACATGTTATTCACGTGAAACGTTTTATTGAGGAAGCTATAACGACGATAAAATTGCACGGATATAGCGAAAATTAAAGCTGATAGTCCGAATCGTTAGATACGAAATGAAGGAGTTAATTTGGATAGAAAAAAATTCATTATTCATAGAAGTATAACAGAAAGTACAAATTATGCAAAGCCCCAATAGGCTGATCTAGAATTGTGGTTAAAATTATGCGTTGAATGAGTCAGCGAAAGTATTTACCTACTGAAAGATTCTCATAATCTATTGTGAGCATCGTATAACGAAAGCAAAGCATTAGAGGCATTCGAGGAATTACTCTTCATCATCCTCTAAATCATAAACGCTTACGACGTGGGGTCGATATGCTCTGATTGGAGCTCTTCGGGGTCCGTTCGCATTAACTGGCTTCAGGAACACGTAGCCGCCATCAACGTTATTCGCAACGACTCCGGTACGAAGTGGCTAAATTTGAGAGTTGATTTGGACAAATTGACTAGACTTTGGTGACAGCTCTCATCCTACGACTCATTCGCATTTGCTATGTGCGTGTGGAAAGGTTATTTCTAAATGACGATCCTTTTCATTATGAAAAATAAAATAACCATATTGTCATTATCGTCGATGAACGGCCATTTGGAATCAAGTAAAAATGGCGTGCTTCTTCTCCTCCTTCTCTTTTAAGTCTCTATTTGCGCGTACAGACGACATTTGTTCATGAGCGATTTTTTTATTCTTTTCGTTTTTTTTCTTTTTTCGTAGAAATCAACAGGATTTTCGCCATGAACACTTTTCAGTTATTTCCCTCTACCGATATTGATTTTAAATAAAAATGACGATATTCCATAATTTGAAGTACTTCCATACCAAATTATCTCTAGAGAAGTTGACCGGTGGAGCAGCTTCTTTTGGTTGTGGGAATTCCATATTCTGGAACGTCACTTTGGATAGATCAGTCTCGGCGGCTGACTCATCCTGCTTCTCGTTGCTTGGAGCCTCGGACGTCTGTTCCTCTTGACCTCCGTTTTCCTTATCGAGCAATCGGGTAACTGATTGCTTGAAGAGTTCATCCTTGATCTTATCAGATGAAGCGCGAACGATTTCGCTGAATGTAAAATTGTATCGTTTTTAGAAAGTCTTTCCAACCTGATCATTTCATCAACTCGTTTCTCCTGATCCTCTGTTGCTTGGGTTGGTTGGATCGCAGGATTCGCCGACACAGTTGGAGCTTCGATGGCTGCATTTTGGCGAGGTTCTGGTTCTGAAATGACGATAATTCGCAGATCTCAACCTCATACTTTTCATCATAAAATTTAGCCGTACCAGCATTGCTCTTATCCGATTCATCCTCTGTTGAGAAAATCGGAGGAGGAGAAGAACTCGCTTCAGCATCTTCCACTGGTGATTCCTCTTCAGCTTTCGGCAATGGCAAGGACTCTTCCTACAAGTGAAAATTCTTAGAGACTACATTTCGAATTTAACCTTATTCTGAGACTCTTGTGCTTCTGACGGAATAGCGGCTTCTGGTTCGACTTCGGGATGTTCAGTGATCTCGGGAGTCTGAAATCTTATTGAATATGAGTTTCACTTGAAATAACGTAATAGCTTTCCGAAAGGTACGTGAAATATGCAGAAAATGAACGTGGTTACTGCAGTTCAATTTTATCAGAGTCATGAAATTTTTAGTGAAGTACAAGGAGAGTTAAAGTTGTTCCTTACCGGACCGGATTCCTCCTTTCGTTGTTCTTCCTGTTCTGGCATCTCCGTCAGAGGAATCGCACTTTCAACAGTCTTTGCCCCATGCAAACGTTGTCTTCGCTTTGGCTTCTTGCTCTTCAGCTCATGGTCCTTCGATCTTCTGTCGGCCTGCTCTTCGGGAGGTACTGTTGGGAAAGCGTCCGGAGCGAACGTCGTCTTGACAACTTTCTCGTTTTCAAGTTTCCTGAAATAAGATTGCTACTTTTATGGTCAATGGTAGAATGGGTTCATTTTTAAAGACTCGTGACAAAACCAAGTTTTTAATTCGGGGAACCTTTCTTGGGGCATGATTTTCTGAACCTGATTCAGACAAGTTTTCTTGATTAAACTGTGAACAATGTTGTTGGACACTACGCGAATAGTATTTGGACATAGCAGTGTCCGTGTCAAGAAAACGTCGACACCTTACAATCCTAACTTGGACTTGCCATTGTTTGGTTAATTTTAGAAATATTTGGATAGACCGCAGATCTTTTTTTTTTTGAAAATTTCAGACTTCAATGACACAAGTCTGGATTTAAGTATGAAAATCTCACAGTGGATCAATCTTTTCTGTAGCAAATGAGTTCTCAGTAGTTGAAGGCGGCTCATTGGTTGATGTGCTGCTTGTGGTGGACGGTTTCTCGTCAGCAATTATATCCGAAATGGGTCGCGGTGCCAAGTCACAGAATCTGACCATGTAGCCTCGCCTGTCAATGCGTAAGGCGTTGATTAGTTGGCCTTCGTGTCTAAAATTGTCCAATTTCATCCTTATTGCATTGCCTGAATCTTACTCGATAACGGCGCTTCTCGTCAATCCAACAGGTTTGTTGAAGGATTGCTCAACGCAATTGAATTCATCTCTTGTCCGCAGATGACAGCACATCATTTGTAGCCTAAAGTCTTCCAAATGTTCAGATTTATTGATGGAAACTACGAAGACTGTCTTGGGTTTCTAAAATTCGTTATCCTAAGGTTGCGTTCAAACTTTGTTCACCCTAAAACTAACGATGCGGAATAGCGTTGTTCAATATGAGAGCACAAAGAAGCCATGTTCTTTGTACTCTCTTGCCGAGCAACGTTATTTCACAGTGCTCGGCCTAAAGATGTTTTGATCTCTATTTTAGCCACATTTTTGGAGAAAAATGTCAAGTAGATTTGTGCCAGCCTTTAAAATTTTCAGGGACAATTCACGTCCTCATGATCCGAAATAAATTCAGAATAAGTGACCACCTTGTATCAGCCAATCGAATGATTCCAGCGACATATTCGCGCTCTCCACAAGAATAATCCGAGACTTCATCGATAATCGGATCGATCATCGTCGAATAGTGACAATCTTCTCGCTCGATCTCAGCTACTCCGGATGGAATATTCAGCCAAGGGAATAACTGAACAATATCGCTTTATTGGCAAGTTTTATAGACTGGTTATCTTATTAATAAATGCGGGATCATTAATTGCGATTTTAGAAAATTCAGGATCAAAATTAGTGCGAACTAATTGTGTAACAAGAATATCGAATTAAAAAAAATTAATTACCTGGTTAACGGATTCGCATGATAAATCGAAAACAGTATCCTGCCGCTTTTGACCGACAGATTCAACCAATCGAATCGCTAATTCTGTAGCAGCTGACTGAAAATTATTATATCTTGAATTTTGAAAACTTATTAAACTAAATTTTCACGTACAAATTTGAACATTCTCAACTTACTTTCTTTGGACATTCAATTCGAAAATTATCGAATGGTGTCGAGACAAATACATTCTTTCCATTGACTGCTACGAAGAATAGTAAAAATAAAAAGTGCATCTGAAATTTGGAAAAATCGTGTAATTTGGCAAATCGAATTTGCAAAATCAGAAGAAAAAGGTGAAGACAAAATTCAGGATTCAAGAGATTTTTTGAGATGGCCTGGAAGATAAAGGGAAAGTTGGAAGCCGAGGTAAATTAGTGAAAGCCGATTAACGCAAGTAGAAAGGGAAGAACATCCTTGAATGCATTATAGAAAATCATTTGATCGGTTGAAACAAAAAAGTCGCTTTTTTAATCTGAGATTTTAAATTAATCGTCAATGATTTTTGTCCTTTATTTGAAAGTTCCATCAATTTTGGACAATTTGGGTTTGTTGCTACGTCGTAAAAATGGCGGCATGAAAATTACGCCATACGTTTTGAGGAAATAGCTTATTTAGTTTGAATTTTGCGATATTTAAAGATCAAATATATACCAGCAAACATGTATCGCATTTTGCAAAAATACATCGCGTTAATTCTTCGCGACAAAACTCAAGAGCCAATCTTTGAATGCAAAACAAAGTTAGTAGTTGAGTGTTGAGAAAAATTAGAACCAAGACAATGTGGATCTGTGTTTGAAAAATCAGACAAAAATTAGATTTCAACATCGAGATTTTTCTCATAAATTCAAGTCGATGACAAAATTTTCAAAGATTATCGAAATTGTAATTTCGTCTTTATCATGATTGGAAATGAACAAAATGGCTCAGACAATTTGCAATATTTGAAATAATTGTCTAAAGATGAGATTTTATAATCGAATCGATAATCATATCGAATACCGAACTGCGAAATGATATTCTCCTTCCCGAGATATTGGAAAACCGTAAATGGCGCAATCAAATGGATTCTCGAATCAGAAGATAAGGAGTGATGAAGAGAATGCGATAGGAAAAGAGATGGAAATGGATTAGATGGAGGTCAGCAGGCAGAAGCTGTAGGACGAATGATGAAAAGAATCCACGGGTGGGTTATCGATTTGATCAGCATTCATTGGATAATGGACATAATCTTCAAAGATGTAACATTGAAATCAGGGATGTTAACCCGAACCCAACCTGAAATCTTCGGGTCGTAAAATTTTACCCCATCAACATTCCTGATTGAAATATGAAACAAAAAACTTTCTGGATAAATTTTCATAATGTGATATGATTTCATTTTACCATTCTGCAAAATAAAATTTCAATAAACTTATTTTTCTATTGATCACCTAAATCTTATAGCGTTTGGGGAATTTCGAAATGTGCGGATAGACTATATTCAGAAAAAATATTCCCTAACCATAATGCGATTTCCCATGTTACGAACTTACAAGTTATCACAAATCCAAATCTTCTCTCTGTATTTATTGAGTGATGCAATCAATTTGCAGGCGTTACAAATCCTCAAGATGATAATGAGCTGATTCCCTTTGAATTGGGAAATTACGACCCGAAACAAATGAGAAAATTTCTTAATGTCATACTTTGCTCTAAGGAATGGTCTATACTATAATA
This sequence comes from Diploscapter coronatus, assembly GCA_964036155.1. Lineage (NCBI taxonomy): Eukaryota > Metazoa > Nematoda > Chromadorea > Rhabditida > Rhabditidae > Diploscapter > Diploscapter coronatus. The sequence continues at coordinate 4,912,479 of OZ038423.1, forward strand.
ATTATCTTCAGGTTGATTTCCTTGACGCGTTTTCTGAACCAAGTCCGAAGTATCGCAGTCTTAACTGCGTGTAGACTTTATCATTTCACATATTCGAGCATACCCGCGTGTGGGCCTACAAGGCCGCGACTGTTGTATTCGGTCTCCCAATCGCTTTGCTAGGTAGAGCTAATTTGCCACATCTCACAGTTCTCTTTTGAATATATGAAAGGTTCAAAAAATTATCACATGAAACAAAAGAAAAGATGTGTGTGGACGTTTTCGCTCTATTCTAACTGATTTTATTTTCGTGTTGTTTGCCTTCATGAACATATGGGTCATCAGGGCAAGTTAAATACATATGGCATCAAATTCAAGCGTTTTACCGACTTTAGCCGATTCTCGTGCTTTGCAGGATGATCATTTATCAGGTGATTTGGATCTGGCCGATGATCGTCATGTACATTCTGAGGCCTCTGTTCTATGCTGGCGGAGCCTGCTTCAGGTCGGTTAAGACGAATCTAGATTTTTATTAATCTAAGACAAGTATAACATAAATTGATTGGATAAAATAATGCTGGTCTATTTTTTTAGTTCAATTCGTTTATATCGTTCGAAGGGTGCACCGATTAATGAAATCTGGGAACGGCACGTACAACGAGTCTGATGAAATAGAATGATGATGAAAGTCGTAAAATACAAATATCATCTCCAAATAACTGCCTCAAGAATCAAAATACGGTGAAAAGTGTCTATTTTGTTAATTTTTTTGATGCCAAATAAAAATAAGAAAGAATTCCTGCAGTATCAGTGTATATAGAATGTAACGCAATTATTCGATTTTCACAAGTCGAAGTTTAAATTTCTCTGGTCTTCTCATGAAAGATTTGGGGTTAACCGGTTGTTCCGAAGGAATCCTATCAGCTGCTTCAAATTCGTATCTTTGAATCAAATTTCCGAGAATCTGAAATTCATATTGAACAGTCGGAATACTTGTTTACTCTAACGAGATAAAGTTCGGCTCTGGCGAGCGACTCTCCTAGACAAGCCCTTTTGCCGATGCCGAAGGGAATCGTTTGATTCTTTAATTTATCGTCAGACATGTAACGGTCCGGGTTAAACTAAATATTCACGAATCATTGTGATGAATAGAATTGTATTTTTTACTTTGTTAGGTTCTTCGAAGTATTTCTCATCATCCATGACCATCGATATTTGAGCTGTTACAGTCTGCCCTTTTCTAATTGTGACACCACCAAGTTGAAGATCTTCTGCTGCTCGACGAAACAAGTTGATCGTCACTATATTTGCGAGTCTTTGAATCTCCTGAATTTTAACTCATTTCGGCTCCTAGAAAAAGACACCGGAACACCGGGACACCAGTTAGAAAAAGACACTGGGTTTTCTAAGAAATAGTATGGGGAGGCAAGATAGGAAAAGAAAAAAGCCGGTGTCTTTTTCTAGGAGCCCTCATTTCTAACTCTTCATCGAAATCATAGTTTAAAAATGACTACATTGATCGTTGCGTTGAAATAAGGCGTCTTGGGTTTGTCGTTTTGGGATAGATCTCGAGTTCCATCAGTCACTTCACGCAATTCCTTGCGAACTCTATCGGCTACCTAATAATTCTTGACGATAGTTTCGCAATATAACAACTTTACATCAGGATGATTGAGCAGATAGATCATGGCCCAGACGAGAGTTGTACTTGTCGTCTCTTGGCCGGCTACATAAAGGTCAAACACTTCAAAGACTAGTGCCTCCAACCTGAAATAAAGATTTCAAACGGAAAATTTAGATCCTTGAATAAAAATTTCCGGTCGGTACAGAATTTTCCATTTCACTAACCAGAACCTTGAAATGATTCGATGTTCAAAATTATCACGGCATTAGAAATTTGGTCGAATGAATACTGCAGAAATGGAAAATGTTCGAAATAAAATTCTGGGTAAGAAGTTCTTACGAGAACGAGCTTTTGATGCCAGCTGTATCTAGCTTGTCCATTTCTTTCAGGAAAGCATCCACGTAGTCGTTGGCTTCGTCTGGAATCTCGTGCGATCCGTTCTTTATTGCTTCCACCCTAATTCAGCAGTCATGATGTGGATAATTGTATCAGACCTCTCTAGAATTTGATCCTCCAAGAATGTTTTCACATTGATGAATGGCTCCAGTATGGAATCACGACCTTTCCTGCAATTTCATCATTTGTTGATAAAAATGAACTTGTTAACTTGAAGTATGGCAGCTTCGGGAAGAATTGTGATATGCATGCTCTTAGGAACGAAATGTTCTCGATTTGATAATCCATTTTCTTCTTGAGCACGTAGAATTTGTCCTGGTTCTTCTGGAAAAAAATTCTCTTGAGCATAACATGCACAGACAGACCTCATCAAATCCATACGAGAACAAGATTCTGTTGATCACGTTTGCCGTAAAGAGGTCAAAAGTTTCGTTTGCATCAATTGTCTTTTCTGATTTAATGTCGCCAAATCTGACAATGAGTCAATGAACATGCAAATTTCAGAAAAGTCCGTGGTAAACCTTGAATGAAATTCGTCAATAATTCTATCTTCCATGATTCTTCGGGACACTCCCAGGTTTCTCAAAGTGTGCAGAGCGAATCTTCTTTGCTCAACCCAGTATTCACCGTTTGATTCAATCAGCCCGTGGCCCTCTATCGATTATGCAAAAAATAGTTTGTGAAAATAAAAACTTACTTCTTAACATTTCATTTGCCTGAAAATTTAATAAATCTCCTTACTCAAATAAATTCATACAGGGAAGTTCCATCTGTCCACAAAATTGTTTCCATGTTTGATCATAGCTTCCATTGCGAGGTCGTAGTCGCAAATCAAAATCACGGGGTAAGGACCCAGCCACAAAGTGAAAATATCGCCGTATTCCTACATTTATTCTTGATCAAAAACCCAATTTTATGGTACCTTTTTGCATTTCTTGAACGCCTCATGCAGAGATCCAGTGATGAACGTGTAATATCCGAGTTGGAGTGCACTTCCGAGAATTGGCAGAGAAAGAGGCCCTAGATTATTTTCGTTATAAAAAGAAGAAATGATCTCTACCATCTTACCTGACGGATATTTTCTGACTTTGAAAATGTGCTTTATCACGAAATAAACTAGAAAGCATATAAATAGTGAATAAAGAAGCATTTTCTTTCTGAAAATCTCTCAATGAGAAGTATTTGTGGGGCGAGTTACTCAAGTTGAAAAATCGATTAAAACCGCCGATCACACAACACATGAAACGTGAAGAAACTGCTGCAGACCAAACAAACAATGATTTTCCATCCTCTCTTCGAATGACGAGTTTGACAAATAGTGTGATGAAATGAAATGAAACTATTTTATCTTTTAGTATTGATTTAGCGTCATGAAGTAATAAATTGGTGAAAATATAATTGTGTTAAATGAGATAAACTGTCAAATGTTTTATCATTTGAAAATTCAAAATCAAACTATCCGGCATATGACCCTTCAAGGTTTCAAAATGCTTCAACTTCAACCTAATTTCGTTTTACAGAAATTCTTCTACCAACTGAGACTATGCTTCAATTTCATTTCTAGCTTCATGAAGAAGAAGTTGTAGGGTCACAATCCTATTGCACCCATGAAGATAATAACTGACACCTCTGTTCTAGCCTAATCCGTTGATCTGCAAACCCATATTATTGACAATCCAAACATTTTTCTCTCCGCCTCCATTTATCCCCAATCACTGTCCTCGTCCAGCTGTAAATGTCTTCTGTCTTCCCTATGACCGTCGCACTTTTATCGTAGATCGCTTTTCTCTTATCATTCCTCCATTCTATCAACTACTTTGTCCATTTCGTTCGTTTTACTGCAATCTTTAAAATTTCTAATCGATCATCCAATTTTCCTTGGTTTCTGCAGAATTTCGTCACGTCTACCTGTACTTTATTTTTGCCACTCCAATTAGCGGAGATGTCGAAATTCGCTTACTTGTCGACTTTCTTCCGATAACAGTCAATTTGTTATACTTCGTTCCCAGCACTTTTATAATGCACCTGATTCTTGCAAATTTTGAAAAAAAAATCTTTGCGAAGTTGGTGAAATTCTGATAAAATTATTAGTTCCAGTTGCATTTATCAGAATAATTTATCACCCATTCATTTATTTGATGCATGGATAGTTTACCAAAGTACGAATTGATACTCCGTCAAAACTATAAAACTATCAAAATAGTTGGGAAATATCTTGGCTGTAAAGTGTTTTGTTTCGTTTTGATATTGAATCATCCGAATTGCTGATATTTTGATACATCGTTCTCGTAATGGTCTTGCAGTCTTTGTGCGTTGTCTTTGACAGTTTGACAATCGGGTGAGTTCTCGATGACAATTCTGCCGAATCGATTGACAATGCGACTGACAGAGTGATAGACAGACTCCCACAGAAATTCGGCTGATAACCAACCAACTACCACAATTACATTCCCTTCCTCTCTTCCTCCATTCTCCTTACAAGGACAGTCATTATTTCTTTTCTCCTCTTTCTATTCATCATCAGTCTGATTATCTCTCAAAAGTTCTCTATATTTCTTTCATTTTTGTCCCAGATGACTTCTCGCTTATTTCCACTATTTCATCCAATATCCCCCACTTCCTGTGGCTAGGAGTCCATCACGCATTCACAGATTCTGTCCGTTTTTGTCTCGCAAGCTGATTGATTCTTCGTCCGTTTATCACCTCACCGTTGATTGGCTCATTTGATTTATCGCCCAAATCCGAGAATGTTTCGCATTTTTATGAGTTACCGAGTTGTTTACGAATAGTTTCCACCAATCCTTGATCTGTGCTATTTTTGTCAGAAAATTGGATCTTCCTTGCTATTTTGACCGTCACGTGCAAACTCTTCTCCATATGAATGATAAGCAGAGATTGATAGACTATAGAAGCAACGAACCATGACTAATTCTAGAATTCTTGAAAGTTAGGGAAGAAACAGACTAGCACTTCTTGATATATTCTTCATGCGAAGTTTCCAGGACAAATTATTTTTCTGTAGCATTGTGAATTCGAAGTTAATTAGACCAAACACAACATGTCAATTCAATTATCTCAAAATTCCAAAATGTATCGATCGCTCTTCTAACGTTTGTTTGGAAAATTGCAACAACTGATTCGTTTTATTCTATCTTGAAACTAATGAAAGATTTTAGCTAATGACTATTTTTGTTGACTTTCAACATTTTACTTGATAGAAAGTTGAGTAGGGTCGTAGTATTCTGACAAATCTGTCGGGACTTGTCTCACTTGTTGTCCTGAGTTCTTCTCCTGAGAAAATATACAAGTTGGTCTTGCAATTTTTTTTCGATATCTTGGATTATCAGTATCGTTATCAAGGTTTTAAAAGATTAACTCAACCCTTGTTTTATAATTTTTTGCAGGAACCAAACCATAAATTGGGAATGAAGAATGGCAGCGAGTCGATTGGGGATCGTGTTACTGTCGGCTGAATGCGTCCGGGCTGCTAACGAATTCGTTGCAGAAACGTTCATGAGCTGGGATTTCGGACATGATAACAGTCATTCGGTCGAATTGCTCATCGCCACATTCATTGTTATTATCGTTATCGCGTTTCTAATGGTTAGTTGCTTGGCAGTAATTATAGCAGAAAATTCTAGAACGAAGAATGTTTTAATGACCGGATATTGAGTGATAATAGGACCAAGATTATCGAATCTAACGTATATCTAGCACACATTATCCCGAATCAGTATTTCTTTCGAGAATCATAGGAGGAGTGCATGAAATTAGGTCTAGAAAAGCTTTAAAGTCAAGAAATTTCGAAGAACGGAATCTTTCACAAACTGAATAGTTTATGGTATAAAAATTATCCAATATCTAATCAATCTTCACTAGTTGTGTCAAATCTCATAATCACCTTTCCAGGTCCTCATATTGTCAATAATTCCAAAATGCTGTCAGAAAATCGGGCTACTATCATCACCGAAGAAAAGGTATGTTCGATTATTCATCGAGTAGACTCGCTGATTCAAATCAACCAGTGACGTCAATGCTTTTCGGTAGAGTACAAAGAGAATGACGAAGCGAGATCAGATGCAGCAGTTGAATAAAGGCGCATTTTGTTAGCTTTTCACATTAACAAAACTGATGTATGGTGCGGCGAAATCGGGATCAAATCCACAATATTTTTTTTTTCAAAGTCAGAATAATGCTCAATTTTGTAGTTCCACGAATGTCGATTGACAAATTTCTGACATGACTCAGAATCATTCATAAATAAAGATTTGGCCAAATTCCGATTCTTTCCTAAAACTCAGTTTCGATTCCGAATTGTTTGAAACTCTGACTCTACACAATTCTAATCGATGTGTGTGTGAAAGATTCGAGCTTTTCTTTGAACAAAAACTAAAATTTGGAAAGAAAAAACGGAGGAGGGTAGCTAATTTTGAAAACAATAAAATTCCAATGCAAATTTAATCTCAATATTTTCAGCAAATACGTCCTACCGCTTACATTGAAAGAGCAAACGATATTGGTTGCGAGCAGGGAGTCAGTCCCTTCTGTCCTGTTGCATTCCGAACTCATCAGACTACAAGGAGAGAAAATGAGGCCGAAGTCGCTGGTTGAAAATTCGGCGGATGATTTGCTTATCGGTAATCCTGCTTTAATGTTCGATTTTGACTATCCACAGACACCGCCTTCGCCTGAGGTTGTCATTTATTAATTTTGTTCCATTTTCAATTTAAAAAATAGTCAAATTTCATTTACTTATCATGGGTGTTCGTGATTTGAGCATTGTTAACATTGAGTATAAAGTGACAAGTCTTGAGCATCTCCTGAATAATGATGCCCAGAGAGACGTCGAGCATAATAATCATCTTCAGTTGTGGGTGAACATACTTTTAACCATCAAAAATTCAAACCTGTAATACAATGTTCACCTCTCCGATGACCATTAGAATTCTACCGGAGTTGGTTGCAATCCTTGTGTTTCCAAAGTTAATATTATTCTTAGTCGGATATTTGACGAATTTACTTTATCCGTGACGTTATTTCGGTCGCGAACTACAATGTTGTTTGGCGAATTGAACATCGAATGAGACAGTTGGATAGATAAAATAAGCCTTAGATTTTTCATTCCGTCAAAATCGTAATTCTTTTCCTGTAAATATTTTACTGGTTTGTAATTCATGATTGCCTAATAATTTGGTTGTGAAATCGCGACTTCTTTGCAAGAATTATCACTATGGTATATCTTTGAGTTATTACTCCCTGCAATATGTTTCATATTGGTGCACATGCAAACTATAGCCAGTGTATCCTTCTTCGTATAATCATTTCTGTAATTCATAGTTGCCAAAGGCTGAAAACGAATTCGATATTTCACGAATCAATGGAGATTTTATGATATACTTCCAAGGGAAATTATTCTCACAAAAAAGTGCAGGATCAGGAATAACCGATTCTGCCGAAACCAACCAAATAGGGATTTTCGATGACAAAAATCACTTTATTATGCCAAAGCGTGCTAAAATAGGAACTAGGAGACAGGAAATTGTTGAAAATTCTCGTTTTTCTTCACTTCTTTTGGCGAATTTACAAATTTGCATACACTTTTGCTCGGCGATTTTTCTCATTTCTCACAAAATATAAGTAGACAACGATTACAAATTTCCTAGATTCAGGTTCTTATTTAGCATCGCTGATTTCAATTTTACCACTGTCATCTACGTCGTCGAAAACCCCTATTTGGAAAGTTTCGACAGGATTTATGATTTTCGATCTGTCAACTTATCAAATCTCGATTATTCTTGAAATCACTGAATATCTTGTCGTTTCATACACTCAATCAAATATAATACGGGATTCAGTTTTTACATATTTTGTGAAAAGTTACGCAGAGCTTCTAATCTCATAAGAATAAATATTTTGTCGAAGTAATGAAGAAGTAAACAACTTTTTATGCAAAGAATTGCACTTCGTATCTTCATTTGTCATCGCCAGTTCTCTTTTCGCATATAATGTCTTTTCTAGACATTTCGAAAGATATTTCATTCAGCTTAACCTCTGCTCAGAGCCAAATTTAGCACGTTGCTTTCCATTAGAGTTTGAAAAATTTTGTACTTGAATTTTGCAGTTTGTTTGATAAAAATTTCGACAAATTACTTACAAACAAAATTTTGTGTCGTTGATAAGTTTCGAAGTCTGTGTTTCAGTTTAGCTCAATGTTTGCCTTTACTATAGCTAGAAAACTATCAAAACATAATTGTATGAGGAGCAGGCATGTGCGAAACTCCGTTTCCGATTTCGAGAAAATTTAAATTCCGAGTCCGATTCCTAATTTTTCAAAATTCAAAATCTGCACACTCCTGATTCAAAAAGTCCGAAATTTGAATCACTTCTATTTTGAAACAATGAAGCAGTAATTGAAACACAGCATGCAGAAATCAGTTTCACCACTGAAATAAAGCATTGCTATGATGTGCCATGTAAACTCATTCTTGACAACATTTTGCTTCCAGCGTCATCACTATTTAGCAATCGAAAACGCGTCACGAAACTCGCTCTCTATGACAGTATTCATCGAATGTGAATGTCTTTTTGACCATAACATTAGTCTCTCTTCCAGTCACTTAGATGGCCTATTTATCCAGCTTGTTTATATTACATTTCAAGGAAGTCCATCCATTACTATCCTTACAACAATCTGCAATGCCATAAACTTTGTCAATAGCCCGAGGGTGAAGTTATCAAGTCTCCTTCTTGATCTTCTTCTTGACAGTAGCATTTTATCACGTGACATAGGCAAAGGTACACTCCCTGCACTGTCATTTTCTTCTCTCTACCTCCCCTCCCCTTCCCCTTCTCTGTTCTCTTTGATCTGTCCGCGATGCGGTCGCGTTGCAGTTCCCCTGCGACTCTCACTTTTCTCCCTTTCTGCGAGTGTCAACTCTGCATCTCTGACACTCTAGCCTTTCTCTCCTTTCCCGATGTCCCCTCGGTAGCATTCTTCTTCTCTTTCTCTCTCTTTCAGCCCGACCAAATGATGTCTGCTGTTTCCCTTTGCCTGTCCCTTGCCTAATAAGCACCAACTCTCCATCATCCCCCATAAACTACGCGTTTTCGTATTTCGATTTATCACTTTGCTGATTGCAATTTGCCGATCGTGTCTGATCAAATTGCGCGTTTTGTCCATGTGAAATCGGTCGAGAAACGGTAACGCGTTCACGGATTTTGTTGAGCCCTATTTTGATGCTTTCGATCGCATTTTTCAGCTTTATCGAGTTGATCTTCACCTTTTCATGTAACCCGTGGACCAGCCTTTCCCGCAGCCCATTCCATTCAATCAGCTGATCGCATTGCTCTGTCGAATTCACGTGCGATTGCCGTCTCGACTCTTTAGTTCTCCTTCCTCTTTGTCGCCCCAGCACCTGACCTGAACCTATTGGCGGCTATTGCGGTGAAATGCGAATCGGGATGGACTTTGTATGGCTCTGCTGACAGACAGACTCTCTTGCCCAAGGACACGTTCCACATTGCGTCATTCGATAGCTCTTCGATTTTGCTAATACCCACAATAAATAACTCATCTTCTTCCATCGCGAATTCGCATCATCTCCGAAAATGTCTCATTTTACATCTTGCGTTTCCTCGTTTTCTCATTACCATGGACGACAATCGCTCCTCAAATACAATTATTCTGCCTCTGTCTCAAGTCGAGCAGCACGCTTCTGCCTTGCTAGCTAAATTGCAGGTCGTAGCTGTAGCTGCGACGTGCCACAGCGAGATTCTCAGGTGCAAAAACGGCATTTTCCCATCCCATAATAGACGATTTTTCTCGGTAGCGTGTATATTTTCTCGTTCCCACAGGTCCACTTTATTCACTGCGCTAGACTAGTAGCCTTTTCATTATTCTCCGTTCGTGCATTTATTCATGCACTTAGCACGTGCCGCTACTCTAATTGACAGTTGTTTTCCGAGTCCTACGTCAAATTTCTCATTTCCTTGTATAGCGATGTTTAATTCTTCGTGATTCCGATGGATTTCGACTCTCATTAAAAGTTATTACTAGTAATAGTTCGTAACTTTGACAAATGAAATTAGTATTCTCTTCGTGTGCGATTGCAAAACGATACCATGTCATTGGCGACATTCTTCAAATTGCAGGTGATTTGGAATCTTATCGGCGTTCGAAACTTCTTGTTCAATCGAAGCTGATGTGCTCAATTGTCTAATCCTTTGGTCGATATTCATCGTCTTCTTTCCAATCTCACAAGTGATACATAAGTGATAAATTATCGAAAGTCTCGCGACATGGCTCAAGCTATCATTGCAACGGTAAGAACTTTGCTTGTTCGTATTTTTATCACTAACTCATCAAATTCCAGGATACATCCAACTTGGATGCGAATCAACCACAAATTTCTTCAAGTCTTCCCTATATTTCGTCGGTATGCTAATTTAGTTTTTTTATTTAGAAGGAAGAATATGAAGATAATGCAGAAAGCACACCTGAAATTTTGATAAATGCCTTTATTGCAAAGTTTTGAGCAGTGATGATTTTGGATACTGTTGATGGAACCAGCTTACAATGAACGAATTTATTTGAAATTTCATGAGTATATCTAGTTCATTCAATGGTGTATTTTCGTCTAGTTTCGTTTAGGTTGACTCATGAGAAGTTGGTAGTGACAAACAACATATTAAAAATCATGACTGTTCAAATTTTTTATTGTCACTGTACTTTTAGTCAAAATTGGAGTTTATATTCGCAATTTTGTATGTTAAAATTTCGCTTCATCTTTGATGACTACATACTTCTTCAAAATAGGGTTCAATTCGTGAAATTCATGTGCAAAGCATAGATACACAGATCATTAGATTAATCCTATAAATCTGTCGAAATTGCATTGCAATATCAAACTTTCATTAAAGTATTAGCAGCTAGCACAAACGAGCAAAAGATAATCTTTCAATAGATCACATTTGAAGAATAAATTCAGACCTGGAGCCAGCCATTCGATGTGACAATGTACCACTCGGATCAGCCTTTGATGGACAATAATTTGGTAAGTTCACATTATATTCTCTCGAATCAATGAAGAAACAGAATGAAATTTTTAAAGACAACCTGGGAAAATAATTCGAAGACTTGTATAGCTGCGTACAAAATAGTATGTGAACGAATTTTAACGTTACCAAACCCTATTTTATTTCGAAGGGAAAGATGCAACAATATATATATATATATTTTTTTTTTCAATTTTCGAAAATGTCGAAGTGAAATAGAAATAATTTTATCTTCTCACGTATTTGGAAAAAATTCTCAATATCATCGTATCATAAGTTCGCCTATTCGCTGTTTCGAATGTCAATTCTCCTATCCGTTCTTCCATTTTTACTCTGCCATATTTCAACCTTTCACGTATTTTGACGAACGAGTTTGCGAAAAGTCCAATTCAAAGTTACTAGAGAACGAAAGTTCAATGACTCTATCTTTTATTCGTACTGAAAATGGCTTTCAGTCATTTCTATTTCAATATCGGATATATAGAAATTTTCATTTGCGTGAGAGACATTCATAAAGGCAGTGTTATTTCCTGTCGCACGAATATATAGAAATAGAACTTTTGGGTACTCTGCAGTACTATCTCTCTAACATCCATGCGAACAACAGAAAGTGAAATGAAATTCAGCCAAAAGAAAGAAACATAACTTTCAGCCGCCTCTACCCAGTAGCAGTACGATGAACCATCCTTTCAACCCGCATTTGGGCGGTCTAAATAACTCCCAAAATCAACCTGCCTACAATCCAATGAGCTTGCTCTACGATAATCATCCCGTTATGCCTGGAACTGTTACCTCGATATTCTCCGCCTCAACTTCGGTAGGCCAATTTTTTATTTCAAGATTTTCGATTTACTATTTGCTGACTTTAAAAGTAGCGCCGAATTTTCATGAGACCAGGCAGTAAAAAATATTCTTAAAGTGTGCTTATTCTTAGCATCAAAAAATTTTTACTTTGAATATTACAAGCGTGAACATCTTTATAGAACGATTTTCATGCAACAAGTCTTTTTTCCTAAACTGCATCATATCATGGATTCATTTTTCTGTTGCAAAATATCTTGAAAAGCAGCAAATCAAAACAAATCACAGCTCTCTGCAGATCCACTCTTCCAGTAACTGTTCTCCATTTATCTCCTCATTCGATCTAACTTTGGTTGGTTTTCATTAGCCCGTTCCTCTGTCCTCTGTCTTCTCACATTCCCTTCCTATTCTACTCCCATCCCCATGTTCTGTCCTTTGTGTGTGTCTGCAGTGGTTGCGATCAATCGATTTGTCCTTCTCTTCCAGTTGTTCAACTCTACGTTTTTGTCTGTCTATCGCGCAATTTTATTCATAACTTCGATGATATCAATATTTTTGCAAATATGATAATTTTTCGCAATATTTTTGCTGGAACGTGTCACTTGATGCTGTTATTCTGTTGCAACTTCTGAACGTTGATTTGTCAAAACAACAACATAGATTACTGGTCGCTAGGCTTTCAGTGATCATCACATGAAAGATTAGCTGATCAATCGGGTAAATTTGGCTTCTCTTAAATTATAACTAATTGTGGATTATCCTAGTATGATCATGATAACAAACTAATCCTCTCAAACTAACCTATTACAAATCGTACTTAGCTAATTAGCTTTACAACGCTGTAACTTTTCAAGTACAAATGACGGTAACTAGTTCTCTCATTTTCTCATGTATGGACTATCCTGCAGCAAAGTGTGAAAATTGCTCTCGTGCAACATCCATCACAACGCAAATAAGCTTTCATCAAGGATACAGAAAGATTCAAGTTTTGCTTTCCGATATCAGATTTAAAAAAAAAATCCTTTATAGGTCTTTGCTCGCTCATTTTCGTTTGAAAAATATCTAAAATTATAAATGCCACATTGGCAATAATTGGCTAGACAAGATCATCCCACATACATCCCATGTTCGTTCGACATTTCACTGAATCAATAATCGAGATTTTCCATGATTTACTGATTTACATTCCTGATAAGTTTTTTTTCCTGAGCAACCTATTTCTCTTGTAGCATTAAAACAATTAATCGAATTAATTAAATAAACTATTCGCATTTTCACTCTTCCAAAAATCCATGATAAAATTCGCTTCTTGCAAATTTCTCGTTCACACTTCAATGATCCTGACGAATGGCTTCCCTTGCTCGCGAACGAATTTGACACTCCACAATGCTCAATAATTCATTTGATTTTTGCCTCCGAATCGATGCTGCTCCTCGCTACAGCATCTGCCGTCCGTTCGTCTGTCTGTCTGTCTGCACTTCTTCAATCTCTTCACCTCTCCTCGCTTCTCTCCCCATCGTTCCCATTTGTTCCCGGTTTGAGAGATCCACTTCCAGCAGCCTGCAGTCGGGCGACAGCTGTGCACCGATTGCGATTCCCTATATCCGAACTGCGACAGCCGAGAAAGAGAGGAGCAACCTTATCTCGCTCTATTCCTTTATCCCTTTCTTATTCTTCTTCTCTAACCCCTCTTATCACAATCGGACTATTTCCACCGTCTCACTCATTTCCAATCTATCGCTTTGCTATTATCTTTGCGATCACTCTGCTTCTCCTGTATCTATGATTCCATCCTCACTATCTCAGTTTCTCTTCACGTCTCCCTCTGCTCTCAATTCTCAGAAAGCACAGAGGTTTTGAGTTTTTGTCAGCGGTAAGAGATATCTCTCGACGTGTGCGTCGCTTCGGCAGCGTTTTTCATTCGTCGTTCGGAGTTCTCCCTAGTTTTTCTTCATCAGTTCCATCACTTACTCAGCACATCGGATCGAATCACCTACACTTCTTCCACCACTCTCGGATGTTTTGCGTTTTGTTGCGTGCTTGTTGCCCCATCATCTGCCGAATTACTCACTTCGTCTTCTGCTCGCCTTCAGTTCCTGGAACAGCACTCCCTCCTCTCCCACAGCTGACTCAATCCATCTCTCCGCTCATTCTGCTACTGATCCTGCTGCATTTCGAATTCGCGTTTTTCGAGTCGTCGTCGTTTTCATCGGTGTTTTGAGTGTTTACCTCACAAATTTCCCTCTTCCACTTCATTGTTGATTGTTTGATGTCATTTCTACCTGATTTCACTTGTCTCATTGTGTTGCGATCACGATGAATCGAGCGCTTACTTTTGATGAGGAACAAGCTAGCTAGGATAAAGGAACACAATGAAAGAAGGAATACTTGTTTTACCTATTTTATTCAACGCGAAGATTTTATCGAGTTTTTATTCTGTAAAACGAGAGTCGAAAAATGGGTTAGGCTGCAAGATCGATGAACTGCTTTTGCAAAGCAAGTGTGGGCTTAGGTTATTGAGCCAATCGAGAGGAACTCATACGGTGTCGGACAAAAGTTGGACACATGTGCAATTTTTGAATCAACCATTATCCACATTTTCTTATATCATTTCATCCTTATTTAACAAGAATACCTCGAGTCGTCGATTTTTAACCCATTTTCTAGTTTCTTCGTCTGTACGTCCCATCTCTGCGCTAACTCATCTATAACTCAAATTGTCGTCAGAAATCGTTTCTTCCCATCCTTCCCCGTTCGTCGCATCCTTCTCCTCTTTGATGTTCCGATCTATACCACTTCTTGTCAATCATCTCAGTTTTCGGTCTCGGCCAATCTCTTTCTCGTTTTTAGCTACGAATTAGCTATGTTGCCTATACTTTTAGCAATTCCTCAATTCTGAAGGCGCGAAGGTGGGTGTATTTTGGGTCGCAGCTGCGCAAATTCCAAATAACTCCTCATAAAAGTGCGAAACTGTCGCTTTACGGCTATTTTCGCTAGATAATTCGTGTGAATTGGTTCATGAAATGATAGTAGGGAAGCTTCTCTTCCGGATATCGATCAAGTGAATGAGTCTGATGGAATCAAACAGTCAAGAAGACTGGTTGTTTGTTTATTCACTGTCTCTCTCCCTCTCTCTTTCGCTCTTCTCTATCACTTATCAGTTTCGGACGCATTTTCCCTCGATGGGTTCAGCGTTCTGTCCCCTCATGCGAGCACCTCCTTGCTACTTCCGCTGGCATGATCGGGTGTCAGCGCTAACCTCTGCTCTATCATATTCCCTGCTTCTTGTTGCATCGTCGTCCTTCCAGCAGTCCCGGTTATTTCGCAGCTCTTTCCTCTCCACTTCTTCCTTTCGCCCCTCGGCTTGCGTCTGTTTGCACCTCTCGTTGAGTCGTCGTCGTCGTCTTTGCTTCTTTCTTTTCCGATTTCCCTTTCTTTGCTCCTTCTTACTTATCGTTGCTAACAACGAGGTCGTCTGCACAGTGCATTGCACGATTCATCAACTGCAGCTCTGCTCTCTTGCCCTACTTTGGATCGCTCCGTTCTTTTCACGTTTCCTGTTTTTCGAATTGAGCCGCTACTGCAGGATTCGATCAATCTACTTTCGAAGTGTTATTTTTAGCAGTGGACAAAATCAAAGATCCCACCACTTTTACGGACCACTGATCTATTGCTTTTATAGTACTTTCTTAAAATCTCTAACATCTACTCGATATTCCTGCTTTGCCGTTAGCTAACTTAGAACAATATCATAAGGACAACCGAGTTGATCTTTCCAATTCACGTGTTCCTGAACAACAAAAAACTAACAAATATCGCGAGTTTCTAGACATTGCGCGCCGATCTAAAAATAACCGATTAGCAAGATGATTCTCGGATTTACTCTGCGCCTCACTCAAGCATAACAGCCAAACTATCACAACAACACTTGTCAATTCTCCTCATATTCTTCAGTCTTATGTTCTCGTCTTTGTCTCTGATTCTTTGTTTCACAACTTTCTCTGCATTTTTTCACGTATTATTGAACTTGATCAACCGTGACAATGCTTGTGGGTTTCAACTGTTTGAATTGAATCGAATTACTCTTGTTGTGTTTTCAATTTCATTTTGCATTTGTTGCTAATTGCCTATTCTAATTCGTTAGACGTAAGGCTAGAAATTCCCTTCCTGCATTTCTGCATCGCATACACATGACGCCTCAACTTTCCTCTTTGGTTGCTTCAGGCATAGTCTGATGTCTTTCTGCCTCTCCAATCCCCATTCTTTATCTCTCCTCATCCCCCCTCTTCCGCCAACTCATTTCTGCATCGATATTCATCCCACAATCAATCATTCTCTCACTTCTGCTGAATCTTCGATGTTCGACTTCTTTTTGTTCTTTCGACCAAGTTGATTCTCAATTTGTCAACTCATAATCAGAAGTTCGTAAATTTCGAGTTGGACATTTTCTTTCTAGTCGAAGATGCGCAATTTAAATAAATACTGAATTCGAAGTCAAAGTTCGTCATTGCTGCACACATAACAAAGTTCGATATCTAATTTGTTTTGATTATTTTTAAAGTCCGGTACTTGGTATGAATGAAAGTAGCGAATTTTTGAAGGTTCAGTAGTGAAGATTATTTGACAACAATCCATTAATTTTCGTCCGAAATATCATTAAATCTTTTGCACTTATACCATAATAATGATCATCCTTGTCTTTGCTACAAACTCGTTATTTTTCGCTTTCATCAAATAACCGAACTTCCACATCAATAGAAAACATCATTTCGAACAACTACTTCCTCGTCAAAACTTATTGCGAGTTTAAATGTACTTGCATTTGTTTTTTATCCTTCTGCATTTTTGCTTATCCTTTCATCTGTTCGGCACCACACCCTTTATCCAATCAATCCTTTCATCATCCTGAAGCATCCATGTTTTGTCATTTTTCAAATCTCAATACACGTTCTGCGTAGTTGTCTTTGCTTCTACCACTCGAAATGCCAATTCCCTTCGATTAGTCATAAAGTTCCTGAATAAACCCAAGTCCAAGTCCCTGGCTCAATAAGCTCTGATGCAATTGTCATAGACAGTTCATCCACTCCACTCAAAGTTACCTAACTTTTCGAGTACTAACAATTAGTGCAACCAGTGTTAGAGGCACAGACAACTACAACTCCCCGTCGATAAACACGACCTCATTATTGACCTTTCTCATGTGAATATCCTTTGAACCATTATTTTCCTATTTGAAATCCAAAATCCCCCTTTATCTATCTGAAATCCTTTGGCCCCCTTCCTTCGAACACATGACAATGATATCATCCGGATTACGAAACCTCGCTCCTCGTACCAACCTAACTAAATCGAACAGCCTTGTTCTCTATCATTTGTCAAAATTGAACTTTAATAAAAATGCGGAAAAAATAAAAAATTGAAGTTAACTTTGACACGCGCTTGATCTTTACGCTTTCATTTCTCGCATAAATTTCATTGTCAATAATCAATCGATAACTTGCAGAATCCGGATCCATCGTGCGGTTTCTCGTCAGTGGTAGTGCATCCTCACTCCTTGCAAGGTCTACAGCCGCACCAACAACAGCACGCTTTGTCCATCCCCACGATGTCCACTGCAACAGCCCCGCCACTCGTCAGCCTCACAACCAAAACTGACGATGAGAGAAGGAGGCAAAGGGCGCAGAATTC
The DNA here is from genome assembly GCA_964036155.1 of Diploscapter coronatus. Taxonomy (NCBI): domain Eukaryota; kingdom Metazoa; phylum Nematoda; class Chromadorea; order Rhabditida; family Rhabditidae; genus Diploscapter; species Diploscapter coronatus. Next base: position 4,930,021 of record OZ038423.1, read on the forward strand.
TATGCACAATAATGCACAGGTTGGAAAATGATTTTCAAAAGTCGGACACATTTGAATTTTGCAACTTTCGGTTAGTTTCGAAGAATCGAAACTTTTCCTCTCATTTGTCCACATACATCCCTGGTTTGCAATTGGTCTCCTTCTGAATTTCCTGAAACTGATCGATTTTGCGTAATTGCAAATTGCAATCACAGTTAGCTATTTTTTGTTGACTTCTGTGATGAGGAAACAAAAAGTATCGAATTACCTTGAGTCAATAGATTTTTTCCCTCAAAAACTGATGAAATGATTAAAAACGAGTTTTGTTGAGTTTATCATTTTGCAGATGCTGATGTCGATGGCCTCGTCGATGCCTGCGAATCAGTCCCTGCTCCAATCCCAATCTCAGCAACAGCAGTCGAATGCAAATGCAGCTGCCAATTCCTCCATTCTCCTTCGACCCATCGATCCCCTACAGCAACACGACAAACGACGTGGGTTTTTACTTACTTTTTCTTAGCTCACTGTGCAATTCGCCAGTTCACCATGACTGCTATTGGCTAAATTCACCGATTATTTTTCTTTTCACTTCATTCTCTAAATCTAAATCTAAAGTCTTGTAAATTATACAGAGCTATTTCGCTTGAAAATAAAAAGTAAATTTTCTCGAAAGTTTTCATATTTTTCTCCAAAAATCAGTCGATGAAATTTCTAAAAAAAAATTCTTTGGTTACGAATCCTGCAATCGAAAAGCAAAAGAATAAATTCCAGATTATTGGAAGATAAAAATGGGGAATGCGTTATCTGAAAAAGTACAAGACTCAAAAATCCATCGATTTTCAGTGCTCAACCCTGATCACGATAAGTTCTTTCGAAACAACGCCGAGGCACCGATCCGGAAGCTGACCGTGGATTTGATCAAAACCTACAAGGGAATCAACGAGGTTCGTTTTTTCTTCCATTTGTTGTTTTTTCTTTGAAAATTGGGCATAATTCAAGCACTTTCATGAATACCTGCTGCAATTATTTTGCCAAAGCTGGAAAATGCGGATTTCACAACGAATTCGTGAAATCGAATACTCATTGGTGTCGTGTCTGCATACAGATCAAGGCAAATTGACCGCATTTAGTTATTGCGAAATTGATTCTTTTTTGTTTTTTTTTGCCTCAATCAAAAATCTAAAATTAGTTCCTAAAACGCGTGAAGATTACTTTCATCTGAATGAACTGCTCTAGGAGCACTCAAAATGTCGCAATTTTAGCACATTTTAGTGGACATTCTTCAGGTTTTTGGGAAGAATTTCAAAAACCCTTGACCAGATTCGTTTCGTTTCCAAGGGATTTTTCAAAGAAATGTTCAAAAATTCATGCACCTCTCTGGACACTGCGTGGCACATTTCCATTAGTTTTGAAAGAATAAGGCAATCGATGTTACGCTTGTGGTTTCGCTAGCTAAACAAGTTTTATTTTAAACTATTTCAGAAAATTTTATAGTTGGTTTTAGGAACCAATAACTTTTCTTTTTCACTCACTTTTTACAGGAAAAAAAAACATTTCGCAATTCTATCAAAACACGAAATGGGAACATTTCGTGAAACCCCACTACATTCCTTGATTCGTATCAAATTCCCCATGAATAATTCTCCCCCTTAAATTTGCTCATTTTCTGCCTCTTTTCGTCGATAATTTCATTGACTCGGGTGCGAAAAAGTGCCTTGAACTAATTAAAAATGAATGCATAAATTCCTTGAATAATTCTGCACAATTTTTCCTGCTTCTCTTTCGACATTCTATTCGCGAAAATGCGTTAATTTTATTGAGCTCTCAGCGGTGATTTGCCGTGCGTTCCTGCGGTGTTTCCTACGCTCGGCTAACCTGATTTCGTCCTTTCCATAGCCAGCATTCGGCCTCGTTCTTCTACTCGCTTCCCCTCGATTTTCCCGTTGAATAGCTCTTTTCACTCACATTCTTGCATTTTCTATCAGAGACTCCTCCCTCCTTCTTCAGTATCTTCTACTACCGCTTATTCGGCTCGAATTTGTATTCTTCGCGAGATCCTCCTTATTCGAGCTCCCAGCCATTTCCCTCCGAATTTTCCCGGTTTTGCCTTGGCGATGCCCCAAATTCACCCTGTCACGGCCAACAATTACAACCGGAATTCGCTGACCGTTTTGTACCAAATCGACGACCTGAAGCAGCAGAGCGGCTGTATGAGTTGCTTATCCGTGCTTGTAAGTTTTGCATCGTTGCAGACGAAATAGTGTTGGGTTTGTTTAGGAAATATTCTTTTCCTTTATTATTTCGTATGCAACGATGCAACCATTGTAACCGCTTTTCTAAGTTATCGCAAGTTTTAGAAGAGTACTTTTTCTAAGATTTTATCTGGCATGAAACAATTTCAGAAACTCTCAAATTGAATTAGAAAATGTATGAAGATCAGTTTCTTCAAGACATGTTCTGTATACGGTAAAAATAGGTGATCTTCATGAAAATATGGGATTTTCAAGTAATTGACTCATCTGTCCAAAATCGTAACCTCTCGTTCTCTGTGTTAATCTAATATTCTACTCTTTTCGTAATTTGCACTAAACTGTCTGCAAACGAGTTTTCACTATTCTCCTTTCCTCTTTTCAATCAAATAACATGAGTTTGATCGACCGATAAATTAGAGCGATGTCTATGAAAATATGTTATTTGAAACTCGGGGGAATTTTACATTTTTGAGTCGAAAGAAAGTCAGATGAGCATTCATAAATTCGAATGCGCAAGCATGCATAAAGTGACGTTAATTTTGCAGAAACTAAAGCGTTCATGAATAGCCTGAATTATTTCCAAACAAATGGTTCTTTTGAAAAATAAACATTTTTTGTTGTATAAACTAGCATTTTCAGTCGTTCTACATGCGAAAAGCCCTGAAAAGACAGCAGGAGCAGGCTCAGCATCAGCAACCGCAGCTGGGCGTTGGAGGTCAGTTCCAACCTGCTAATCAGCAGCAACAGCAGAATATCGCTCAGAGCTTGGTGAGCAAGTTTTTTTTTTACTTTTCTAATAAATTTGTTACTTAGAGTAAAATTTATTTATCTAGAAAATTTTAAACATAGGCTATTTGCATTGAGGATTTTTGAATTTTTGATTTTGCAAAAGAATAATCACTTTGCAGTACGAACTATTTTTTGTTCAAAATGCAAAATAGATCGTAAAAGAGTATATTTTCTTCTAATTAGTCCAAGAAGCTGAAGGTAACTCATTTTGGAGATAGAAAAACAAGAACCATCAAAACATTCCATATTTTGAAGGCTCTAGTAGTGGATAGATTTTACTTTTTTCGTATATTTAAAACGAAAATGCCATTATTTTTGCATTCTGCATTTTCCCGCTAAAAGGGTGTGTCCTATGACATTTTCAAAGCCATTCATTCAATTTCATTTGTCCGTTTGTCATTTGAATGGCTTTCCATTTTCCATCAACTGACATTGGAATTCGATAATATCGATTTCAATTCAATCACGCATAATTTCATTAATTGGTCTAAAAATACTTCGCAGTAATTTTGCACTACCCTTTTTCCTACAGAACTAAGAGTTTTAGTAGTTTTCAATGAAATTGTACAATTTTGGTGAGGTAGTTGCGAGAAAAAATGCATGACCTCATTGATCACAAGCTTGCCTTCTCCCCTTCGTTTGTCCCCTTCTCTCAAAATGTGATGCATCACATGCAGTGTTCAAATCACCGATTCTCTGAAAGCAACACAAACGTTGCGATCCAATATCAAATCAGCGGCTTTGTTTATCAACAGAAGGAGAAAGTTTATCCCACATCACTTGTTTAGACAAATTCAAAAGCTTTTTTACCAACGAGAAACATTCTTTGCACATAATATTATAAGATTTTTTTTTGCAATTTTTCAACGTTTGAATAATGAAATTCTGCAAGTTCCAAGAATCGGAGCATTATTGAGCTTCACTTCATCCAAAAAGGGGACTTATACATGAACGAATTTCATCAAGTTATGCAGAATTTGATGAAATTCGCCCATATCAACAATCGATAAGAAATTTATTTATCCAATTTCTAATTTTTCTATTTTCAGTACCAATCCTCGCAACAACTGCCCCTTCAAACGTTCAGCAACCAGTCGAGTTCGTACGGTGCAAACCCAGCTGCAGGCGCGGGAGAATCCACTAGCGACGCTACGATAAAAGGGCTTGGGTAAGTCATGTCAAAAGATACATCATCGTGCTCTTTCACATTCCCAGATGACGAGGTTTACCGTGAATCTTATCTCTTCTTTCAAATAGATGATGTTTTTCCATTTCTTTCTTTTCGTCTCTCATAACTTCACTATTTCCTCATCCTACATTTATCTGGGTCCATTCTGAAGAAACCTGAGATACACGAGATAGCGGTTGAGTCATTCCGAACAACCCTTTTCAAACCTTTATTTATCCTTTCCCTTTCTTATTTCGTATTTCCGATACTTTCACTTTCTGTTCTAATGCATTTCCTTTCATCATCATTCTTCATCATTTTCTCTTATTCGCTCCAAATTTTCGTCTGCAAAAATGCGCGTTCCTTTATTTTCTAAAGCATTTCCAGGAATCCTTCCTTTCTTCAGTCTCTCCTGCAAACCTGTCAATTCCACCCATTTTCCCATACTTTCTTTACTTTTCCCTGAAGTTTTATGAAATCCAAACCTCTAATTTCTTTTCTCTCATCCAATGCACTTGGCATTGAATCATAGACTTTTTCCGAACCATAGATTTTTGAAGAAAATCTGAAGAAGACAGGATTTTGTCAATTACAATCTCCTATGTTATTTTGAGCAAAAAATTCTGTCAAAAACAAGGTGAAAACGATTCTTTTGAACTGTTGATGGAGATTAACGAAAGTTATGACATTTGTTTTTCTTCTTACAATTATTGGCTATGTAATAAGTCTTTGCTATTATTAAATTACAGTTCCTGAACCACTCCTTAACTATGTTAGATAATAGTGCACTTTTCAAATAACCTACTTCTCAGAACTGTACAATAATAAACTTAGTGAAATGGAAATATGGAAGACACGTTTATTTTCGCAATTTTCATATCGGAAGAGCGAACTAAGATCAGGAATTATTTTTATAGCCCTGTTACTCATTTGTTGTGACGCGTCTTCGAGTGTTGTTCTAACTCATTTCTTTCATTTCTTCATCTTCATTATTATTAGGTCTACGACGTGCTGAGCTCTCGAAATACATACAGCTTTCCTTCTTTTTTCCTATCCTATTTTCATATTTGCACTTTCCTCTTATACCGTTGCTATCATTCTCTTTCTCTACCCTTTCTTTCTTTACCTCTCTTTCACTATCATTTCATCAGTTTTACGTCTAAAAACACTCATCACAGCTATTAGTTGATGCGTTTACCTTTCAAATCGATAGTTTATGCTCTGGAAATCATTAACTTGGTCTTATTTTTCATATTTTTATTATAAACAAAGCTGATATTCACGCTATACCCTTTAGAAATTTCATGTTTCCAATATTGATCAACCAATTATTCCTCCTTGCAGATATTATGCATCAGCATATTTGTCACCTCCTATATAGAGAATAATAATCATTTAGAAAGCGTAAAGAGTTCTTCATTCGCCATTTTCTATCAATTTTAATCACTGTTCCATAACTTATTCCGTTTTTTTCTCACTTCTACCGAACACTGCTTATCTTCTGCTCAGTTTTCACCATTTTTCTAATCAAATATTCGAATCGAGAAACGCAACGGTTTTTACTCGCAGCTAATCTTTTACTTCAGCTTTTTTCTCGCTCTTCTCGTGCGTCATAATTGGAATTTTTAGAATTTTACAAAATTAAACGATTTTCTTGCAGAATCTCATTTCTTTTTGTTTTCTAAAAATGTTCAATGATTCCATCCTTTTCTTCATGACAATTATAACGTTTTCTTGATCACTGCCAGATTGTTATTTTGTACGTAATCTAAACAATTCAATTGGGCGTTTATTTTTCACTTATTCTCAAAGTTCATTGACCATTCTGATCCTTATTTCCTTTACTCCTCCTCCTCCTCTGCTTACCTGCGCGAATAAATTGGCAATTTCGTCTATCTGCTATTTCAATTTCAATTCCAATTTATTTCTTTCTAGTCTAGCTCCATTGTTCATCTCTTTACTTTGACCTACAACAAAATAAAGGAATACAAATTTAACAAGGTAAAAATGTCATTTTCAGCCTTCCTCTGCCTGAGTTTGATACGAACGCCCCGCCAGCGAGTCAGATGGTCGTCCCGCAAATGACTCAGGAAGAACAGCACAGGGCCAGGGGAAGGACGTCAAGGTACAAAAATACTGTAATTTGTAAAAATCGATGAAAATACACAAAATCGTTGGTACCATTTGGAAATTGATATTTTCGATAGAAATTACCATACATTTTGGTTGCTAGTGATATTGATTTTAACACGATGAAGAGTGGTTTATTTCAATATTTTTGACGAAAGTTTAATATGAAATTTTAAGTTTCTTTTTTATTTCAGAGGCGGTCCACACAACGGAGGCTACGACGACCAGAACTACGACTACATTTTGAAGGAGAATGAAGTCTTTGATAAACGGTACTTTTCAATTTGACTGGTTTTGCAAGTGAATGTTGATTTCTTCAGATATGTAATATTGTCTTCGAAACCGATCGGAAAGGGCTCCTTCGGACAAGTGACGAGGGCCTTCGACACCGTCTCCAAGGAGGAGGTCGCTATCAAAATCATCAAGAACAAAAAGACCTTCTATGATCAGGTAGATATTATTTTAAAGAAAAACGAAAGCCATGAATTTTTCGCAACATAGGAAATTTTTGTTCACTCAACTATCTTTTCTTTGTTCCAGTTCCTAAAATTCATGTGTTTTTTTTCGGACTCACTGGTAAAAATTTGTTCTTATTTTGAAGATGTTATTCATTTTCAGGCCCAAATCGAAATCAAGCTCCTCGAAATGATGAATGCTCACGATAAAGAGAACAAGTACAATATTGGTATGATTTTTCGAATTGTGCTAAATTCAAATATTTTATTTGCAGTCGAACTAAAAAGTCATTTCGTGCACCGCAACCATTTGTGTCTGGTTTTCGAGCTGCTTTCCTACAATCTCTACGACCTGCTCAAAAACACGTCTTTCAGAGGAGTCTCCCTCAATTTGACTAGGAAATTCGCTCAGCAGGTATGTCACATTTTTCTCGCAAAAATAATCAAATCGAGAATATCAGAAGAAAAAAGCTACATCACAGTCTAGAGACTAAACCTTTCATAATTATGATTTTTTGATCATGTCAAATCCGATAAATTTACTGAATTTCTTACAAACGAGTTTTTCAGCTCTCCAAAACCCTTTTGTTCCTTTCCTCGCCCGAGCTTTCGATTATCCATTGCGACTTAAAGCCCGAAAACGTGCTGCTCTGCAATCCGAAACGGTCTCAGATCAAAATCATCGACTTCGGGTCGTCTTGTCAAACCGGACATCGAATTTATCAGGTTTTATTATTTTGATTTTTCTTTGATTATTTTCATTTTCTGATTTTCAGTACATCCAGTCTCGATTTTATCGGTCGCCAGAAGTGCTTCTTGGAATTGCCTACGATACGAAAATCGATATGTGGTCACTTGGTGAGAATTTTAACTTAGTAAATTTGAAAAGCTTTGAAAATTTGACACATCTATTTTTCTTTATTATTAATATTACATTTGCCCTTCATACTAGATAATTGTTTCAAATATCTGTTTCAATTTATTTTTTCTTTAAAATGATTTTTTTCCAGGTTGCATATTGATGGAGATGCACACTGGTGAGCCCTTGTTCGCGGGTTCCTCGGAAGTGGATCAGATGATGAAGATCGTGGAAGTCTTGGGGATGCCTCCCAAGGAAATGCTCGACATCGGACCCAAGACGCACAAGTACTTCGACAAAACTGAGGGTAAGGCATTTGTGCGCTTTCCCGTTTGTTAAACTCTTATCAGTACATTTTCTAATTTACTTTCTGTGCGTAAACTCGTAGTTCTAGGCGTTCAACAACGACGTTCTTATCGTGTTTTCTGAATGATTTTATGCTGAAGTCGTTTATGCAAGGTCTTTAAAAGGTTATTGGTTACGAAAAACATCGTAACTTGTGTGGGGAAAAATGCGAAATAGTTGGTTCTGAAATTGCAAGACGAAGAAAATACGCATGAATTGGTCAAATGATTCTGGCATTAGTTTCCTAAAACGAAAAAGACTAACAACTTGTGCGAAAACTGAAAAACAAACATAAGCCGAAGCCAATTTTCGAAATTTCAAATAACTCATTTCATGTCTGTTTTCAATCGCTCAAATTCCATTAGAGTTTCTGAAAATAGTATCATTTGAAAAAGGAAAATTCAAACTTCAGACGGAACCTATTACTGCAAGAAGACTCGAGACGGCTACAAGCAAGTGTACAAGGCGCCCGGCTCGAGGAAACTGCACGACATAATTGGAGTGTCGACTGGCGGACCGGGGGGTAGAAGGATGGGCGAAATCGGGCATACCTTCGAGGAGTACAGCAAATTCAAGGTACTCGACTCCTCTTAACACATAATTATTTGATACAAGAACTGGTCGAGAGCGAATTCGGTATGGAGAAAAACGAAATGTTTTTGGAGTTGAAATAAGATAAATTCCCATATAGTATGTCTATATAAAAACCCGAGGTTTGACTTATTCCTGGTTCAGGAGACATAAAAAGATGTTCACAAGCATAGAGAAAAATTATACAATTCGGTAGAGAAAGGGCGGACCAGGAGCATTTTTTTGTTGTATCAATCTATTTTTAAAACTTGAAAATTGCTTCCAATTTACAATTTTCAAAACTGATTTGTTCTATGAAGATAAAATTTCAGGATCTAATCAAGCGAATGCTGCAATACGACCCAAAAGTGCGCATCTCCCCCTATTACGTCGTGAAGCATCCCTTCCTGAGGTCGAGGAGCGGTTCTGATGCACAGCCATCACAGCCAAGCACTTCGCAGAGTCAGTCCAGTTCAGGTAAGAAGAATTATTCTCTTCAAAGAGATAGAGTATATGAAATTTTTTTGGCATTATTTCAGCGATAAACAAATTTTCTTGTAAATATTTGACACGATTATCGCGCTGACAAAATGTCACTTATTCATTGAAGCTTTGTTTTGAAGAATTTATGATCGTAGCACAATAAAAGTTCTTTTCGGTCAAATATTTACAATTATTCTTCAGTAGCAACATAGTTTTTAGTTAGAAGATAGAAAAAACAATCCTACTTTTTATATTTCAGGCGCCCGATATCCTTCCGATATTTGGGGCAGTCAGATGGATTGTACAGATGCCGAATATGCGGCTGCGATGGGCGGCACTGGACAGGGCACTTCCGGCAGTTTCGATCATTCTTTCAGGTACCCTATTTTTGTCTATTATCAACCGGCAAAAAGCGCTTTTCGAGCAAGAGGAGCATGAGGGCAATTGGAACTTCTTTTACCTCTCGGCGAAATAGCGTTCCTATTGAAGGGGGAAGTGGAGCATTTGCTCTGCATTCTATGGTCACCGATAACCGCTTTTTCCACGTTACTAATGGAACTATTTTGAAGCACTCGAATTTTCAGTATCCCCATTTCTGCTGGAATGCCCCAGTCGAGTATGACCTCATCTCACCCGCAACAGCAGCAGCAGCAACAAAACCAACCAAGTGGATACTCGGCACATTTCTCGCATTCGGCAGCTGACATGTACAGACAACATCAAATGGTAAAATTTTCGAATTTTTATTAGAAAAAAATATTTTTACTTCTTCGTGAATTTTGATACGAGTATACTTTTCACGAAAGTCAAAATTTAAAATTCGTCGCTACTTTGCTATTTGAGTGAGTAATGAATAACCCAAAGTTGATTTATTCTGCACTTCCCGAAAAACATTGATTCGAGCGTGCATCTTGACAAATTTAGAAATTACTGGTGATGATTCAAAATTTGAAATTTACTGCTAAAATTGAATTTTAGAATATTCAAAAATCATTATTCTTTCAGCCCCAACACGCCCAACCTCCGCACCGAAATCAAAGTTTCGATGCAGGTCTTCGATTAGCCGGCGCCCAGCCGAAACCCACAAATCCACCGTCGAATCAGCAGCAGGCAAACCAGAACGCGAATACGCAACTGCATGCATCGTTTTATGGTGAGCCAAGGATATTTTACAATTTCAAATTCAGGAATGTCAAATAAGCTTCCGCACTTTTGCCTGTCTTAACTATGAATAGGTACATTTCCCTAGGCTATTTGCATTCCTATTCTATAGTTAAGGAAAAATTTCGTACCTGTGGACAGCTCTGTTCAACAGTTCTTATGTTCAGCAAATTGCGAAAGAGCAGATCATTTTACAAATTCGCATATCGAAAACAAACGATTTTATTTTCAGATGACCCTTCTCGACGGACGAATAAGCTGTAAATATTCGTCTTTTTCGTGGGCTTTCAACAGGTTGCGTCCTTATGCAGCGTCTGCAGCAATATTATTCAAATTGTTCAATTTGCGTTATAGATTTTAGGATTTGGCAATTTTTCATATTTCATTTTTATTCCTCATTTCGGAAATCATTAATTCATTTATCATGTTCATTATTTTGTTTATTTCGATGTTTTCAACTAACTAGTTATAATCAAACCCACTATTATCAATAATTATTCCTAACCCAGCCATATTATATTACGTTAAGTCGACTATTTCTTATTTCTCACGATGAACTTCAAAACTCGAGTCAAAACGTCCTCACACATGTTTTATTTCGCTGTTCTTTCAACGTTTATTTTCTTCAAAATTTTATTGTTTTTATTCTTTGAACTGTGCCCGGTGTTTGTGTACTTCAATTCTATTCTTTCATTCGTCTTTGATGAAAACATTTCTAACGAAATTCGTCTAAACTTCGAAAGTTTGTTATCCAATTTGCTCTAAATTTGGCCTAATCATAACAATATTCTAAAGATTCGGAACCATTCCTTTGGTCAAATCAATTCAATTCGTAATAATCATAAAGAGCTGGCCAAAATTTGTTCAAAAAAACCCTACTATTTTTCAAGACATCAACAGATTTTCCAAAACTAAAGCTAAAACTTCCCTTTTTGACAAAATACCCATAATTTGAATGAGAATTAGGCTCTTGGGATGAATTTAGCCGAATAACTAAAACCAGCTCGATATGACTTTTCCTCTTTCAAGCCTTCTCTAAACTAATTTCCCGAAACGTTTGGCAACTACTAATTTTCTTCAGTCAAGCCTTTCATCTACTCGAGTTTTTAGGTTTACCATTTTCAATTTTTCATTATTTTATATCGATTTTTTGCTGATGCAGTTTTACTATTTCTAGATTTACACTTATGAATTTGCTCAATTCTCTATGTGTGGATATATTTTTCTTAATATTTCATCGTACGGTTCCGAAACTCGCAGCGCAAATTTGTCATACGATTTTCTTCATATTTTCTTCTTTGGTTGAGAACAGTTTTCATTTTTGAAAAGGTGTTCAATTGAACAAAAAATTCAATAAAAAGTTGTAATAATCAGGATTTTAAAACGATTCATCAACAAATCGATAGAAAAATTATTCTGGCGAAATAATTGCATGAAATCTCAATGACTTATCAATATCTCAAATTCAAGATAATAACACAATTAACAAATCTAAAATAGTTTGTAAACAAACACATTTGAGAAAAACGACTAACCAAGATCATGCAAATCGTTCAAAATAATAACCACTTACATGAGTATGTATAGACGAAATAATATAATATCACAATATGTTTTGAATTGATCCACATTACTTTGAAGTCAAGCCTATGAACTCTGTCCATCAGCATTTCATCATCAATCATAATTTATCCGCATTTTTCCTCAAAATTTTCGATTGATCCATTCTTGACGTGACCATTGGCTTGTGATCGAATGAGAGGCTGAAAATAATGAGCACAAAGTAAGGACGTGTTGAAGGAGCAAGAGAAGGGAAGAGCTAAAGACCGCCTGAGAGATGCGTCATCCGGGGAAGATCAGGGTACGGATGTGTTCGATTAGACAAGCTGAAAGCCATCTGACAGCAAGCAGCAAATCAACAATGAGCAATGACACCTGACTTCCAGATGGAAGCAGGGCAAAAATAGGAGGAGAATAGAGTCAGAGTGGAATCGCAGGAAGAAGAGAATGTCAGAGGGTTCCAGGACTCGAGAAAAGTCGCCCAGTCATTGAATCAGCTTGTTTCGTACTTATACTTCCGTCATGACGAGAGTTGTTGTTTTGCTTTCGTCTATTGATAAACACTACATTTTCGATCGTCTTTAAAGTATTTCTTAAATGAAAATTCTGCTCGTTTGATATCGAGTATTTATAGTTTTGTGGTTTCAGGAATGTGTGAATTCCAACTCAGATTCTGAGCTCAGAATCATTTCAATTCCGACTCCGATTACGAATTCGATGTTTCTTTCAAAATTCGAATTCACAACCACTGCGTGGTTCCGAAACATCGTGTTATTTTGATGAATATGCAATTCTTGGAGACATTTTCGTGAAATTCAATTTTATCACCAATCTTCGAAGGTTTCACGAGGATATTTTCAATTTCAAAGAGCAAGGTCTTCAAGATTTCAAATGCGATAAGTGATATTTCCAATCGATAAATTCCATTTCACTCTTCCGTTATCAAATCGAGCATCTTCAACGAGCCTGATAAATGAAATCTGAGCTGAGATTTATTATGCTCTCTCTCTCTTCTCACTTTTATAAATCAGTCAAACTTTCAACTAAACTGAATCAACGAGTCATTTCATTCGTGCCTTCTGTGTTTATATGATCTCGAATTTCTCAAAAACTCTATTTTTATAAACTATTCGTGCAAGATATTGATTATACTCTTGTTTTTGAAAGAATATCCTAATTTTCAGTTCAGAAAATGTCACCGCTAATTTTGTACTTCCTTTCATTGCTGGTTGTACTTGTATCATGCAGGCCCCAGAATATGGATTATCGACGTAAGATTTTGTTTATGATGAGATTTTTCTAAAGACAGGAATATTTTCAGAAGTAATGCCCAAGGATTATTCTGATTTTCTGGATTCATTAAACGAGAAAGACAAGAAGGATATCATGACGCTGGCTCGGAATTACAACATTTACAAAGACGAGAAGGACGTAAGGAGTCAAACATTAGTATATTCAGAATATTAACAGAATTTTTGGAAGCTAAAGAAATGTTGAATTCAAACTTTTCAATTCTTTCGAGTTAAACTCGGACTATGCTAAATTTGCCAGCGATGCCAATTCGAATTACATCTTTTATTTTTTCGAAAAGAAATCAATATTTTGATCAAAACCTATAATAAAATTACAGTACCTGTGATAAATTAAAATAAACGTCAAATTCAGGGTCTTCTTGCGTTGAAAATCCAGAATCCCGATTTGGGCAAGCGAGCAGAGAAACTGACGCAGGACTTGCACAACAAAATCAACTCGCTGAGCTCTGAACCGAAAAAATTCGCATTGGAGGTTTGTTTTCAACTGTAAATTTGTGAAGATTTTATTTCAGTTGTACGCTGGAGCGAAGAAGTTGCTTGCTCAATCCATAATCGGTGTGAACGTGCGGAAGGAGTTCAAAGAGAAGGCCGTTCTCATCAGGAAAAAGTGAGTCCTTCTTCATTTGTTTTATGGGTTTTTTCGTATATACATATCAAAGGAAACCCTCCATTGGTACTATAAATATCATCTCATAATTTCCTACGATATGAACTATTGGTTGAAATTTTCCGATTTGTTTGTAAATTATCTTTTATCACGAAGAAGATAGAATTAATTGTTGACAAATCAGAATGGGTTTGATCCTCACGATTTTTGCTGTCGAAACCTTATTTGAAATTCCTTCTCATTTTTGTTTCTGGATTCTTTTTTATCATTTCAAACTTGTATGCTTCAGGTACAACGATCTGACGGAAGAGCACAAGGACGAGCTGATGAAAGTGTTCCCGGTCGTGTCGAAGGCCATGAAATCCGAGGGCTTCAGACGGCTCATCGAGAGCATGTAGATCCAAGCAGATAGCGTGTATCCGAACTAATCTATTCGACTTATGTATTTTATTCCGACTCGTTAACTGTCCTCATGGAGATTCATAATAAATAAAAACTTCAAAAATTAGGATTCCAAGTACAGATAATTCTATTGTAAACGGGCAAAAAATTTATTATCCTGTCGAATTTGACTTCCGAAAGTTCGCAAACATTGTATGATGATGATGAAGGAAATAGTACGTTTATTTACACACGTCTTTTCGGCCTGAATTTTTTTCCTAAATTTTCAAACATTTTAAAATATCTTAAATGTTTTTCAACAATTTTATCATAACCCTTATAATCAACGAAAAAAGTCTAAGAAGCTCAACTTCTTGAAGGCTACTTATCTAAAATGTCATCACCATTTGCAATTTCGATAGTGTTCCAAAAATGGAAGTGCTCTTTCTAATAGATATTCGTCATTTCCATTTTATCTCGCTTTATTTCATTATCTCTCCTTTCGTGTTTCGCAGTTAGCTGCTATGAAAATTGCCCAACGACTGCTCCATTTCTTGCATAGATAACATCGAATTTTTATCAAACAATTTTCGAATTTTCATTATTACGAATTTTATCATTTTTAAGAACTTGATGATAAACTAATTGATTTGTGATAAGAGTGGAGATATTTCGCAATCTTTCTCTCTTCGCGATTGACGATTGCAGTTCGAACAGTTCTGATTCACCAATAAAATCACTTCTCTTTCTCTAACATTCTCTCAAATTTTCACACAATATTCTCGTCCTTTCTGCTTCTTTGTCTACATTTTCCCGTAATCTTTTCTTCGTCTTATTTCTCTAAACTTTCTCATTTTCAAACAATCTTTCAGGATTTTCTGATTCTTTACCTAATTTTCTCAGCCTTTTCAGTCACTTTTCATCTTTTCCCCAAATTTTCCCCCACTATTTTCCGTTCCACTTACCCAAACCAAACATTTACTGGTCGTCATCAAACCACAGCAATTATAACTTTCGCTTCTCATTTCCTATTTCCTTTTTTATTTAAGCCTTTATTATCTTCATAAAAATGGTATCTGTGTTCTCTGTATCATAGCAGTACTATTTTCCTTCTTTCACTATTCAACTCAATTCGATTGAGAGCTGTGAGAACCAAAGAGTCATGATGAAGAATAGTAGTTGCGGCTTAACGTTTTGCATCTTTTGTGACCTAAAATCGTATTTCGATCTGTGAATGAATATCGATCTGTATTTGCATAGATGCGAATTTTGATGCCGCTTTGCAAACAAACCCTAGAATTTGAATGAAGTTCAAAGCGAAAAGAACCTGATGACTTTTGAAATCAAATAATGATTTTAACTCTTTCTCTCTCTCTCTAAAACCAGATCATTTGTAATCTAAATTTCGTCATTTCAAATTTCACTCATTCTTCTGAGTCAGCGCTATTTCTCATCGATTTTCTTCGCTTCTTCATCAACTCTATCGATTACTTCTTTATTTGCCCAGAATTGTCTGTGTAATGGATGCTTCCCATTCTGCTTGCCTGCCTCTGTATTGCTTGTATGCCATAAGACGTCCTCTCTTTCTCTCCCTATTCCCTTCCAAAACGCACCCTCAGGCTAGTTCGTGCTTCCTATAGGCAATAAGCGATTAGAGTTCCGAGGAAATGAAGAGAGGAAGAGAAATTGAGAAGGGCGAGAGAGACTGCTTGCATCGATTGTTTGTCTGCTTCCATATTCTTTCTCTCTCTATATATTTTTCTCTTCCTCTCTTCATTTCCATTATATTCCGCTTCTCCGCATTCTCTAGATTTTTTCATCCTTCCCATTTCCCTTCCTTCCTCCATTCAGTTACGGAATCTTCTTCCCCTCCCATTCTGACGTGTCTCGATTCTGTCGAACTGCAATTCCTCTTTTTCGTCGTTTTTTGTTGTGCAAAGTCAGCAAATCACGTGTATTCCGTTCTTCCATTCCAGCCTTCAATCTCACAATCAAATTCAAAAATCGTTCTGCTTGACAAAGAATCTGTAACAGTCCTTGTAATTTACTAGATTAATATCGCGAATGTAGTTTGACCAATTTTCTAAAGGAAAAGATCTTGCTAATATATTATGGGGTGAGTAACTCTTTGCCTGCGACATACAAGAAAAGCTTTTGTTGATCAAATAAAAAAATCTTTTTTATCAATTTAATGTTTTCCTGACATTTCCAACAACAACAACACTTGCTGCAAAATAAACATCTATCATTATATCGGGTCGAAATATTCTGGAGCTGAAAACCTGCAACCCCGTTGCTTCGTTGAACAAAATTGACATTTGCGCATTTTACTTCAATCCAGAATTTCGAAAATTATTCAGCATCTTTCTCCAATTTTCTATAGTTTCCTTCTTACATCTTATTAGCAACTCTCCGACCTTGGCCTAATTTCCTCCAAGATTTCTAATTTCAAGTTTGCAAATTCGCCATTTTCTTCAATTTTCATTTTCCTCTTGACTGATAATGGTTAATGGTTTATTGTTTTCAAGTTCGTCTTAATTTCAGTCTTCCATCATTCTGTTTGCATGCAGAAAGGGGCCGAGGGGGCAATTTCGCATTTCGATTGAAAGGACTGGCGACCTTCCAGTGCACTTCCTCGTCATTCTTTCCCTTCCTTTGTTTCCTCCATTTACCCGCTCTCTACATCTTTTTTTCTCCTTCTCACGCCCTTTATATTTCTATGCCTCTCTTTCTCTGCCTCTTTTCCACTATCTTTCTCTCTTCCCTTCAAGACAGCCCTCTTCCAGAATGAAGGCAATGTCCTGTGTTTACAAACCGGCTTCTCGCAAGCCTTATCGTTTTTCGCTTCTCTAGACCCTCTCATATCTAACAAGGCTAATCTCCAGTCCCTAATCGAGTATTTGTCCGTCTTTCATATCTTATCTCTCGTAAAATTATTTTCACGAATTGCTTTAAGCCGTTAAACGACGAAAGTGTGATAATCCAAATCGCTTTTAATCACTACGATCCCTTAGATAAATGTTCTAAGCATTTCCATCAGAGAAATGAAGCTGTGGGTTAGCTTCTACAAATTTAGATGAGCTTTCCATTCATATTTTCTGAGATTATTCATCCAGAACAAAACTGATCTTCATGAATGCCATTTGAAATTCTGTGTAAGTGAGCTCAAGCACTTCTCGAGACAAACTTCGCGATCTACCCAACTTTTTTAGCTCCAAACTCTTCTCGCGAACTGATTTTCTAACCTAACAGGTCTAAATCGATATTCTCATCATAATCTCCAACAGGTGTCTGTCTCCAGTGTTTCATCGCTGATTGCATTTGTCTCTCCCTCGAGTGCTTCTGGATTCTGTCTCTCTGCTTCATCTTCCCCAATCTCCTTGTTTTTCGGCTCCTGTCTCCTTCTTCGTTTCCCGGTCACTCGTCCCGCGATCCGACAAATGCCTCATATTTGCACGGCCATTTTGTTTATCACTGATCAAATATTAGGCTCTGGATTTTTTCAGGAGGTCAGCTGAAAAGCGCGTGTTTTCTGAAGCATTACGCTAAATAAATTGCAAAGTCTGGAACGAAAACAAATTTCTATCTTTGACTATCTAAAGATAACGTAATTTTCATTGAAACTACTTATTTAACAGGATAATTCTGACCTAAGAATGAGCAGGTACTTTGCTCCAATTCAGAAAGAAATTATATAATAGTCAATTCGATTTCTTCGTTGATTTGTAAAATTTTATCTCATCTAACCTTGATTCTTACGTGCTTAAGAGTTTTAAATCCAATATTTTTCTGATTTCGAATTTCAAATTTTCAAACTCCAAACTCCGCCCAGCAGCAGCTAATATCATAGATTCAAAGAGCCGTGATTCTAAAATTACCAAGTTTGAATTTCGGGAAAATCCCTTGGGCCTGAAGTTATGGCGCTCTTGATTCGTGGAAGTCTCATGTTCGGAAATAACCCTGTTACGCAGAGACCCTGCTCTTTTCAGAATGACCGAATATTGACCTTCGAGGCAATTCCTTAATCGAATTTGTTCTCGTATTTTCACTCTTCTCCGTCTCTCACCTAACTCATTTCCATTTGGAACACAAGATACATTTGCCTATTCTCGTTTTCTTACTTTTCTTCTTTTCAGCTTTTTTCCTTTCTTCTTACTTTCGTTCTGGTTCCATTTCCTTCAGTTCTTCATTGCATTTGCTTCTGAAAGATGTTTGCCAGTATTTTTCATAAAATTTTTCAGGAATTCATTTTCATTTTCTTCATCATTTTAATTCGGTAAAAGCATATGAAACTGAAGTTTCTTCGTAGTTTTAGCACCAGATTAGAACTTTTTTACTTTACCGAACTCGATAATCCAGTCAAAGTCCTTACTCTGAGAATTGCTGCAATCTAATAATTTCAGACCTAAATTCAAAAAGCCCCGAAATTGTGTTCGAAATTTCGTTCAATCCACTTAAAATGTAAGCGTCAAATTTCCATGGTTACAGCGAACCTACGCACTGGGCATTATTTTGCTCAACGAGGCTAATAAAACACATCACCTGAATTTTCAGAGTTTCATTTTATCCACATCTAATTTCCTATAAAGCTCCTTTCAAATCGAAATCACAAGTGATATGCGCACGAGCTAAAATCTGAGATATTTCGAGCATCAGATACAGATTTTGCTGAAATATTGAGCTGGTCCATGAATATTTAGCCTTCCTGAAAAATTCGATAATTTTCTTAAGGATTGACGAATCCATATGGGGCATGCTGTGGATATACAAGCAGCCCAATAGCATCAAAATACCTTGACTTTGATCAATTCTGGACCGAACAGTTCCACTTTGATTTCGAGAGAAAAGCAAAAATGGATGGCATTTGGCGGTTTCAGATAATTACTGCATTGCATTGACATTGATAATTTGAACCAAAACTAATCGAACATAAATCTGAAATCGAGAATTCGTGAGAACTTATTGGCCGTTCATTTTTCTCCAGATACCTCTCATAAGATGGTGAACATCGCTGATGTTCGCAAAAATTTGGAATCATTTATAGATTTTTATGACACTCGGTTTTTCAACTTCACACAAATTGTCTTCCAAGCTTAGATAGTAATTTTCATTTTGGTTCAGAACTTTGTGGCTATCATAAATCAAAATGCTGATTTCAAATTCATCTATTTGATTCAAAATATTGCATGCAAATATTTTGAAACTTCTAGCGCACCTTGTAAAGTTTGATACACGCTAACACACTTCTTCTAACCATAAATAAACGATACATACAATTTCTATCTGCTACTCATATCAGACCATCATCTCTTTCATCCCTCAGATATGACATCTCTTCCTGCCATCAAAGTCTTCCTCTTCTTTCGTCTTCTTCATTTTCTCAGTTTCTGTTTCAGTCCCCAGCTTCATCGTCAATCGTCTCAGTTCTCGTTTCGCTTCCTAATCTGAACCTGTTCCCTCCCTTCCCTGCCTCTTTTCACGCGAATCTCAGCCCAGCTGCCTTCAGCCAAGCCAATTCCATCTATTCTTTCCCAGTTCATCGCTGTTTTTCCTGGAGATTCCGACGATTTTTGTGGAGAATTTTTCTACAGGCGTTTTTGCATCGATGATACAAAGACTGTTTGGACAGCAAGTGTCGAAGATTACTCACAAAGGGGATTTACAACTGCGAGACACTATCTAAAACACTAAACACAAACAAAAAGGAAATCATCAATAAAGTGAGTGGTTGATGATTCGTCAGTTTATCAGTCGTATCTGAATATTCAGTAATTGGTTTTTTCTTCTTTAAATGGTACAAGTTTTTGTACGAATTGTCCTCAAAATCTTGAACATCTGGTGACACTCTTTGCAAAGATGTTCTTGCGTTCTTCTACTATTGATCCATATCTAGACTCACTCGAAGATTATGCATATTTAGAAGTTTCATCCTCACAAGTGTTTCCCCTGTCTTATGATCCGATAAACTTCTCTGCATTCCTGATAAGTAACTCCCTCAAGCTTACCTCGTGTTTTTTCTAATTGTTCTTATCAACTAGACTTACTTTTTGCAAACTGCCCTGATTGAATTGTGAACATTTATGACCTCGTTTCATATCTTCTCAGTTTTCAAATCGGCTGGCCGGTTACTTTTCACCTCGCCTCACTTCAGCCCGGTCTGTTGTCTGTTTGTCATGTGCTCTCTCATCCTCTATCCTCTCCTCTCTCTCACTAGACCTCCCCCCTTTTCTATCGATTTTTGTCCGTGTCCTTCAGTCTTTCATTCTCATTCGTTCATTCGACTTCCGTTCTCAGTCTCCTGCAGCGAATTCGATTCGTTCCCTGCTGCAGTTTCATTCTTCGCCCCATTTCAATCGATCCATTTATTCTCCATTCAGACAGGCAGCTCTCTCCCTCTTCATCCATAAAAAGAAACATCCAGCGAAATGTCGATTTCCACGATCCGGCGACAGGTCAAAAACGTGGCCTACAACTTCTCGGATGCACAAGTCAAAGTCAGAGAAGCCACAAGGTTAGTAGCCTATGGCTAAAAATGATAGAAATCAGAAGATCGTGTCGAACTTGTATGACAAAGCTAATTTAGCAATGATCCATGGGGCCCATCGACAGCTCTCATGTCCGAGATTGCTGATCTCACAAACAATCCAATGGTAAGAAAACAAAATTATCAAAGAATAAACATGCAGTGCAATACAGAAAAGTCGTGGCATTATGATAGAAAATACGATTGAAAAACAACTTCTCAAATGGCAATAGCTTATTCAATATCCAATGACTATTTAAACGGTTGAAACATTCAAATTGCTATTTTCTGAATCTATTGCAAATCTCTCTCAATGTGATTCTAATTAGCAAATCAGAACCACAAAATCGAAATAAGATTGTTTTCGTATTCATGAAACGTGAATCAGTATACTCAATGAATTATAGTTGTCGTTCATGATTTGCTACTGAGCATCATTTTACATATCATATAGCCACGACTTGCACCTATTCGATTTTGGTAAAGAGACAGTTGTATGCTAATTCTAAAGCATATATAAGAAAGTGAACGAATATGCAATGACGAACGGTTCTCATAAGTTTTGCATTCCTGAATGTAAAATATGAATATCACATACTCGATGTAGAATCTCTCAAATTGTAGGAGGAGAGATAGTAGAATTGTAACGCGAGTTCTGAGCATATACTGTCGAGTCGATAAATCAAGCATAGATGTCTGCAAAATACGGCGCAAGTGCACGATCTTCCCAGAATAGGATGGCACAATTTTCAAGGCATGAAAAATAAGTGCATTTTCCAAACAACTGAAAATCCTCCTTCCATATCCTGGAGAAAACCTTGTCTTAGTGTATCATCGTGCAGAAATATTCTAGCTCCCATAAGTATCACGTGCTCAACTAGGTTTATCCTTGCACAATACTAAAATACGATCTTCTAAAGTCCGTACTCCGACTCAAATCTAATTAAATTTCAGGCCTTCACTGAGATCATGTCGATTGTGTGGAAACGACTGAACGATTCGGGTAAAAATTGGCGTCACGTCTACAAAAGTCTCGTGCTGCTCGACTTTCTCATAAAATGCGGAAATGAAAAGGTAGAGTGGAGTGCGAGAGTGAAAACTGGACTACTAAATCAAAAATCCAAATTCGAGTTTGATGAGCACGAATAATAAATTTCGAATTTAGGTTGCTCAGCAATGCAGAGAGAATATTTTCACGATTGAGACACTCAAAGATTTTCAACATATCGAAGAGAACAGAGATCAAGTAAGAAATAACAGATGGAAGAAAAATCCAATACGTTATCATATAGGGCCTGAACATTCGAGAGAAGGCGAAGCAAATTGTTTCGTTACTTTCCGACGAGGAAAGATTGAAGAACGAGAGAACTCGTTTCATGTTGACGAGGAACAAGTTCAAGCAAAACTACCCTAGTTCGTACTCTGATAGCGTGGGAGCTGTGGGATCGTCCGGTTCGAGACATCGCAGCAGGATCGACCATCCTAGTAGTGGAGGTAAGTGATTTTGACTCTAGTCTAAAATGTGAAAAATAAATCTGGGCGATGGTATTTCTGAAGTGCATAGAAAAATTTTGTGAATTCACACCAAGAGCGTGCGGAATGGAATGGTCCCAAGAATGACCGGAACAGAATATTTCACACGTTCCTGATTCACACATAAAATCATCAAGCGTGAGAAACTTAAAGCTTCCTAAAATATAAATTACCTGTTCTCGGATCCACAAAAGACTGGAAACGTTCCCAGTCATTTACGAATCTGAGCACTGAAACAACATAATAAATCGCGTTATAACAATTCATAAGCTAAAAACTAATTATCCATGGATATATTTATAATATTTTTGTATTCAGCTGCTCTGGATTCAGAGTTCGAAGAAGCCCGTCCAGCGAACCAAACTGAGGAGGAGATGCAGCTGCAAATTGCATTGGCACTCAGCAGAGAAGAGCACGAGAAAATGGATGAAATGCAGAAATCCGACGAAGTCAGATTGCAGGTGGGTAAAAAGAAACTTCTATAGTAACCATGAAATAATTTAGCTGGCATTGGAAGAGTCGCGCAAGGAGGCCGAGAAAATGGCCAGCCAGCCGCAAGGCACTGTCCACAGTGGACAGCTTAGCCAGAGTGCGCTGGATGACCTGCTCTCACTTGGAGTTGGAGAGGTAAGAGATCAATTAGGGAAAAACACTCACTATTCTTCGAAAGAATATTCGAAGCATTGAATAATCAAGCTTACAATGGTTAGGACCAATGGGTTAAGATCTCAGATCAAGAGTTTTTATTTGCAAGATCAATCACAAATTTTGTTGCTTATTTCGGTAAAAACCTTTCGAAGAAAAATGCTATTTTCTAACTAAATTCAAAATTTCACCATCGCATTGTAACAATTTAGCTGATAAACAACACTCCGGCTGACCAGCCCTCGTCGTCTGCGTGGGGCAACAACTCAAATGCGGGTTCGTCTTCGATGGGAGGTCTGATCGATCCATGGGCAACTCCGACTCAGCCTTTTCCTCCTGCTGCTTCTGCTTCTCTTTATCCCTCAAGTAAGTTGAGAAACAGCAATCTCCAAATGTATAGGCAGCCACAAGTTATGTGAACTTCTGAGTGACGTGAGAAATATGTTTAGAAGCGAATTACGAGTTCAACTTTTCAAATTTACATTCCTTGCCATCTCTGAAAAGAACAATTTTCGAAAAATCACAAATATATTTTCTGGACAATAAACTTGAATTTGCAGATCAACTTAGCAACGATCCATGGGCTCCAGCGCCAGCAGCTTCTGCGATGGCTTTCCCTTCCGCAGTTCCAACAGCTGCATCTACTGTCGATCCATTTTCTGTTTGGGACTCCCCAACCACACATCAGGCGCCGATCACTAACACTGCTAATAATGATTTCAACAATGTAGGCCAAACTTCATTCAATGACAATCTAACAATAATACTCTAGCTGCTTCTCCCAACGACCTCTGACACGAACGGATCCTCTGGTATGACCATGAACGGAGCTTCACGGAAAACACCGGAGAACTTCTTGGGCGAGAACAAGAATCTAGTGAATTTGGACGATCTGTTGGGAACATCTTCTGGCACATCAGCAAGTAGGAATTGTTTTTTTTTTTTTAAATTAAAATTTGAAAAATGCTAAATTGGAATTCAGAATATTCCTGTCTCAGCATTGTTTTTATAAGTCAGTCTATAGATTAGATAAGATTGCAAGGACTTGACTCGCATCACCAAAATATGAAAAGTTGTTTCGCACCAAAACGTACATCAAATCCTTCGCAAAATCACATAGAACATTCGGTTAACAATATTTTCTCCTCAACCCAGATTCATTCGGATTGTTTCAGCATCGAATCCATTCCTGCTCAGCTCGACTCCCGTTGCCCCGACGAATCCATTCCAAGCGGCTCAGCGCAAGTCGCCCACTCTGAACGAGATGCGAGCTGCGCAGCAAGCGATGCCCCCGATTCCCCAATCCGCGCCGAGAGTAGCTCCTCAGGCCAATCCTTTCCAGAGTCCTTTCTAATCCACCTATCTGCGTGATTGCAACCAACAAAATAGTCAGCTTCTCTTCCGCTGTCAAGGTATTTCTAATTCACGCAAATTGTATGGCCTCATTTAGGAGATTTATCTGAACTCTTCAATTTTCATGAGTAATTTATACGGAGGCTCACAATTTGTTATCTTCATCTTTATCTTCAACTTCAACCAAACTCAATTAACGTATCATTTTCTTCCAATCCTTGAACTCAATTCAATACACAATCAAAATTCAAATCTTTTACAGATTAACTCACTTTGAGCCTCTTCGAATTCGACTTTCCGATTTTCGATTCTCTAAAAATCTGAACTAATTGTGGCGGTATCGACTTTCTGTGTTTTTTTCGAAGTTGGTTTGATAACTATGAATTGCTCGTTTGGGTGACTTTGTAATTTTTGAAGAAGAATGAAATGAAATTCAGCTGTTCCATTTGAACATCTCACGTCGTTCATATTTGTGAATAATTCAAGGGCAACTTTTCGCAATTTAATGTAAAATGAATAAGAAATGTGAAATCCGAAAACGACTCCTGATTTTATGTGAATTTGACGATGAAGATGATTCAGATTACAGATCCCACCACCATCTTTCCTTCTTCATTTTCCAACCTTATTACCTTTCCAGACTTTTCGATGTTTCATATTTCTTTAGCTTGTATAAATTCAAAATCAAAATTGTAAGAAATTGATATCGAATTCTGTACTTTTCAAATTGTAAGTTCGGCAACTACTGTTCATAAACGACTTTGATATTTCTCTTTGAATACTTTTTATGATCTTGCATGTGACGATCACGGATGCACAGATGTGTCGAAAATGAGCTCTGAGGTTTTCGGAAATGGTCATTTTATTTGAAGAATATCGATGATGAGGATAAAATAATTTGTGATATTACATAGCAGTCGTAGTATATATTTATAAATGAATTGTAAAATGTTTGTAATAAAAACGTAAATGATCATTCTCATTTGGCCTAAATTCATCTGTAAACATAAATTGACGTAAATGAAGAACATAAAAACCACAAAAATAGGCAAAATCGCTAATAAAAATAAAGTAAAGAAAATTTACGTATACACATGTTGCATAACTAAAGACGTACTTCTTGCTTGTTTGGTTGTTTCCACGAATTCGGCTTGGACGGATGGCTCGATGAAGACGAGACTTCGTAATTCATTCCAATTGTCTTCTTCGCCAAATTCCACAAGTCGTTGTTTAAAAATAAATAAATGAACATATTTGAGCAGCCTAAAAGTTAAGTATGATAAGTTTTAAAAAGTTTTTTTTCTTCAAACTACCGATACAGCATAGACAAGTACTGTAGAATGGTCCAACTCTCTCAAATATCGAATTATCGAGAAACTCTCCGATTCCAACGCAAATTGATGGAATTGTTACGAACACTAACGATGACAAAAGTATGCCGACACAAGTGTTGTTGGCCTAAGGTCTCTATTATTCACAAAATTATATACAAGTTTAATTTTAGCATGATATTATCATCCCTGACGACTAAATTAAGTATTTTTCGAGAATTTATTTTTCTTTAAAGGATTGATATTCGATAAAATTTGGCTAAAGCTACTTTTTATGTCTCTTGCGAACTAATTGCGTAATTGAACAATGTTGCTGATGCGATCAAGTTTTTGTATATCAACATTACATTTTCAAAGGTCTACAAATTCAGTTGGAAATTATGTTTCGTCATATCTAAGGCCTAGACAACTCATTATATGATAAGTTTTGATCTAATAATGCAACTAGGTTCTGATTATTCTAAATATAAAATAATCTCTCACCCTTTTGAACTTGTTTCCTTCTGCTTTGATTCCATTTAAATTATTTAAGATTGAAGAATTTACTTTCATATTCCGAAGACGAGTCAGTAGCATAACTGTGATAAAGACAACAATTAGTCCCAGAATCTAAAAAATAATTGAAATTTGCAAGATTTTCAAATGAAACATTTTATATAGTCTGAATTCTCTTTTTATTTTACACTTATATGAACCAGAGGTTACATGAAAAATAGACAAATGTCGATTCTGAATTAGCTTTATGAATCCGAATTACTATCTTTCAGATTTTACACACAAAAAAACCCGAAAACATGCCATCCTTACCATATTACTCGTTCCCCAATATGCTTGAAATCTCTTGCTGCAGAAGCATCCAACTGCAGGACAGTTGGGACGAGGCATCACTTTGCTCATGTAGAAGGACAGAGAAACATCTGTCAGTCCAGCCACGATGCTCAACAACAAAGTCACAATCGCATATCGACTACTGTCAATTCGACGATACATCACTGGGAAATACAGAGCCTGGAAACGATATGACTAGGTTTCACTTTTATTTTGCTTTTTAGATTCGTTACATGATTGAAACATGAGGAATTTTGGTTGTTTGTCTCAAGTTATTCACTAACGCATCGTTTTCAAGTGAGGATATGAGTGAATCTATCTAATTTGCAATCATTCTTCGCCCACCATGTTCCTTTCAACAGCAACTGCAATCGTGAGTATCAGATTGATCTTCAGCTGCATAAGAAAAGGAGTTGCCGCGATCATAACGTAGAGCGGGTCATAGTCGAAACCATTCGGATCCCAATTCACGAGAATGTATATCGAATATGGGTAGACTAAAATTAGTCTGCTGGGAATACTTGAAAATTTTACTAACTAATCTTACATAAAACAGAAAATAGAAAATCCGTCGATGAAAGCAGGAAAATCATCCTCAAATTTTTATTCTTCTTCAACTTCTCATCGGTTGTGAATAGGAAAACGATGAATCCATTCCCGACCATCGATAATGCTTGGAAGGAAATCAAAGCAAAATTAACTGCTAAATATGAACAATATTTCTTACAAAACCCGAAAAAATACACTCACCTTGATAGGACATTTTTGTGTCTTGAAGTATAAAATAGTTTCAAGAATATGAATAACAAGAATAACTTTTTAGCTTCGTTTTATTTTATGATTTCTTAAAAAGACCTATTCTTCAAGGATTACTAATTTCAAAGGCCTACAATAACAGTGAAACGTCAGAGTTCTGAAACGAAAGTGTTCGCTTAACCCTCCAGAAAATATTCAATTCTCAGTTTAATTTTGAAATTAGGTAAATGGCTACTATGAGCAGATTTGTTGAATGATAATGTCCATGTACTACAAATCACAAGTGCTTAATTAAATCATCTGGGTATAAAAGCTTAGCCTATTAAATTGCTATTTCAAAATAATCTCAGGGAATAATTCTTGAAAATTTAATCATAATTAATTTAACTTTTTTCATTTTTCTCATGATAGAGGCTATTTTTACTGGTTTCTTCGAACAGACTAGATGAACATCGTAATGAAATAATTCCATGAAACTGAATATAAATGATAAAATTATATTAGTTAGATAATCAATGCACATGACGTTTCCTCTGTAATCGATTTCATATAAAATCCTCAAGCCATCAAATGCTACAATATATTTAGTAGCTAATTTATTGAAAACACCTTTTTCCAAATCATTTAATTGTAAGATGAACTAAAGTAGGTGATATTCGCTGATAGAAATGTTTGCGGAATCGGCTATTTGTTCGTATTCATAATGAAGAATGATTTAGGGCTAGGCCATTGATGAAGAATCGCTATAACAGCATCCCAATTTTTGTTAAACATCAAACATATTGACAGAAAATTTCACACGTAATCGCGTCACATAACTCTTCAAATCATTCTTTAAATGCTGAATGTAAACAAATATTATATTATCATAAAATCTAACATAAAAGTCCCCCTAAATTAGAAGTCCCTCTATGATAGAAGTCCACCTTCAAAATGGCAGAACTACCCATTACACAACTCGGATCATCTCAGAATATGTTTTTTCGTGTTCTTTTTTAATTAATAGAGTGGGTCTAGTCTCGATTTGAAGTGGTTGCGATCATTGAATGAGGAGTTATTGCGGTTTGCAAGTTCGATTTTTTCGAACATTTGAAGATCGAAAGATAGAAGTCCATAAACTTCTATTTTCGATTTTACACCTTTTTCTGCTATGACAAGCTAAATGCTATACTCAAAATAAAAGTGTTATCCCTCATCACTTTGGAATGTCTTCGAGAGTTGTCTGTGTCCTGTTTATTGGAATTTTTAATAATAGTTGAATAAAGATAATATTCATAAATATAATATGTCAAATAAAAGGGTTGCATGATATTAAACTGCATTATTCAAATTTTGATTTCCCGACTTCACACCATTTATGGTAGGAAATAATTTATTGAAACTCGAAATAAAGCTTAGAACTGTTAGATATAAGTTACCCACTATGGATAAAGCATAATTGATAAATCATCCAAATCGTAAATGATTATCGGGTTGTTTGTAGGACTGAGCAAAATTGGTACGAAATCCGAAGACCCACGACGAATATTTATCTTCCAAATTCGCAATCCGTTCAACATTTCTGAAATCTGTCAATCAGATTTTTTGATAAACACTATTCCTTACCTCCTATCTAAAAATTCTCGCAATTTTCTTTCGTAGACTGTTTGATTCACACTAATTCGGGTATCTGGGAATGTTGGATAAATATTTAAATATTTAATCATGATTTTTAGATAATATTCTATTCGAAAATTCATCAGAACCAATATTTGTTTAGTATTACTTCGGCCTACGCAAGCTTTCACAGTTGCGAGATGCTTAATGACGTAGCCGGTTGTTCTGTTTCGAAATTTCAGCGACCTGAAATGAGCATATTGAAAAGTAATATTTTATTCGGAAATCGATTTATGATGGAATAGAAATAAGGAGTGTTAATTTTACGTGTATGCCGGAATGCATCTGTCTGGTCGAGTCGAAATATGCATCGTCGGATTTATCTTTCCCTTATCCACTCGAGAAATGCACGTGCAGCTATTGTATTCACGAGGCGCATAGCTTCGTGGCATCATTTTCATAACGCAGCTCATTCCACACTCTGAAAAATGTTATTTTTATCGTGAAAGTGAAATACACAAATCCTAAAATTCTGAAATTGCAAAACACCAGTCA
The DNA here is from genome assembly GCA_964036155.1 of Diploscapter coronatus. Taxonomy (NCBI): domain Eukaryota; kingdom Metazoa; phylum Nematoda; class Chromadorea; order Rhabditida; family Rhabditidae; genus Diploscapter; species Diploscapter coronatus. Next base: position 4,959,193 of record OZ038423.1, read on the forward strand.
CAGCATGAATGATGTTTGGAATACAATTTGTAAATGATAGAATGACGAAACGCTTTCTTTATCTGCCCAATTCATATAAATTTCTATTGCGTTTCGTCGAATACAAGAAAGCAGTTCGTCACTTCTTATTCCGTCAAATACGAACTACCGGTCGAAAGTCACTCTATACACTTCAAAAGTCAATTAATGCTTTTCAGGCCCATTTTGAATTTAAATTTTTGCAGCTACTGACCTAGATATGATAAATATCGAAATTTCTTACCTGATGAAATGCCAATAATCAGCAACGCAATAACGAATAAAACTATTAGTTGAAATAATTGCGCTGATATCATCATTTTATGAGGATTAATCAATTCTAGCAAATTCACAACGAACCTGCACGTATGAGTTGGCACTCGGTTCGCAATCGGACTTATTATAGGACAGGCCTGGGAAATTCGAGGTTAAAATTCACGTCGGGCACTTTCAATAAAGTGACTTAGACAGTGCTTAGAAAATGCGCGAAATAAATAGAAATCGTGAATTTGGTGATGAAATGATTGAATGATAGGGGTGGTGAGAGGGCTGCAAGAAAGAGTCCGTGGGAAGAAGGTCAATAAGTTGAGGATGCAAAATGCAGACGGTTCAATCAGTCATGTGCGAATTAAACCAGGATTATTCATTCTTTGAACTTGTGATACTTCGTAAACTGGAAACTTCGATATCTGTGTTGAGTTTAAATCCAAGATATCTATTCTGAAGCAAGAGCTTCCAGTGGTTTTCTAAATTCTAACTTTTGCTAACCCTGCTAGATGTATGAAAATCATATCTGTATTTACCCCAATTTGAGAATTGCGCTTCAAAAATATAGAATTTTGTCTATAATAAACTCTACTAAGATGATGAAAGAAAGCTTGGCATTTTCTGAGAAAATCGTTGTAATCACATGGACAAATTCACAACTGCATTGCGAATTTCTGTGTTGCACGAGGCTTGAATGAACCTCCGCAAAACAAACTCTGACAATTAAGAATCTTGAAAATTCTATGAATATTCATGCAAATGTAGGCAGCTTTGTTGGTGATGAGTGTCGAATTTCACTTTTCTTGTGTTGAGTGAGTCTTAATTTACTAGAGATATTTCGGGTCTAGTAAATCAGAATAGAGCACTGGTGCTGAACTGGTTCAGGGAAAGAACGAATAAAAATTCTCGCGATAAATAGAAAGAAAAAAGAATAAAACTGAAAATTTGCAACTTGATGCCTGAAGAGAAGATTTGATCTCAAATTGAATTGCAAGATTTATTTCTTCATAACTCATCCCAGGCTTATCTGGCAAATTATTTCTTGGTTTGTTTTATTTTTGTTAAATGCCTTCGAAAATTTAGGATATAGAATTTTTATTTTGATTAAATTAATAATAGAATCACAAACGCTTTAACGATAGACAAGAAGACATTTCACCAAGATCAGAGATTCCTTTTCCCTTTATTAGCTGAATCATTTTATGAAATATCTTCTTGATCACTTTATGACAGAGTTGTACACTTACATAGTGAATTTCATAATAGTTGATCCCCCGGTTGCAAAAATATCTGACAGTTTGGATTATCGCTCAGTATGGTCGTTTCGTCGTGCTGCGGCCTGGGCAGAATTACTGTCTGACTGCAGACGGACATCGAGGGAAATTGCCGAGCATTCGACTTCGTTGGCAGAGAAAGCCGCAGAGTTCGAGGGGACAGGTCCGTCTTCGTCGTCTTATAATCTTCGGGATTCTCGAAGAAGAACAGACGGATCTTTCTGAAACTTAAAAACGCCTAATTAGTGTGTATGCGAAGAGATTATATCGCGAAAATAGACCTTGTTGGGCAAAAATTCAGATTTTGATTAGAAAAGGTGTAATTTTGATAAGTCTCTATCAGTGTTCGTGTCCGGAAAGCTTTATTCCAGCGGAATAAGTTATTTCTTTGGAATATTCAGGAAGCTATTTCAAAAGAGTAACTTATTCCAATGAAATAAAGCTTTCTGGATACGGGCACAGAGGACTCCTTCCTATTTTTATATGCAGATGTGCAAATTTAAGTAGAGCTACTAACCGCAATCCAACCCGATCGATGAGTCGAATGAATTCAGTTCGGAAGTTCTGGTTGAAGAATGCATAGATGACGGGGTTGAGGGAGGCAGAGCACATCGCCGTCACGTGGCAAAAGGCGAATGTCGGCACTGAGAATTTGATCCAGTCGAATGTGGTCAACTGAACTTAGAGTCTGTTAGTTTCAAAGTGTAGGTTCTATAAAAATAATGAAAGTTTTACACGAGAAGATCAAGTTTTCATGAAAGAAATAAAATTCATGAGAAAATGCAGTGTATAGTCAATTGATAAAAGATTTTCAAATATTTACGATATGGAAAATATTGAGTGGCAGCCAGGCAACTGCGAAAACAGCGACGACGCACATCAAAAGCAAATGAGTTCGTCGTTGTCGGTCGAAAACGGATCTGAAATATGTTGACTAAAATTATTTAATTTCTATTCTTCTATCTTTATGTTTGTATTTTGTTGTTGGCCGATGACTCAAACTAAATTATTCCCATGAGGAACTCTTCCCTTGCATAATTCCCTCATCAATTTGCAATTTATAAGAAGTAATGATGCTAATGATAGCCGACTTTAAAGCATGCATTCCCCGAATGAATTAGAAAATCAGGTGAGGGTGTGTGTGATGATTTGTAAATGCTGTTTCTACCCACTCATTAGTTATTATATTTTTTCAAAGTGAGTTTACTTTCTCAACATCATGATACGAATTGCAAAACTGGAAGAAAGATTCAGTTTCTGGCTTGAGTTTTCAAAATTTTTACATACTTTCAATGCTGAAGAGGGTGCATTTGCAAAATACTTTGATAGATATTGCTTGAGGCGTAATTGATAGAAACTCTCAAATCTGCTAACAAATGTAGGCCTTTGTATTTCTATATGTCAAAAATTGATGCAAATATGCCTACTTCCTCCTGGCATTGGAATCGTCCGAGTGATTATTCAGGGAGTTGTGTCGATTGACGAAGCGCATCTTCATTCGATGTGCAATTCGAGAGTATACGAACACGAGACTGCAGAGAGGAAAGGCGTATTGCACGGCCAGCACGGATAGCGTATAGGTCTTCTTCGAAATTGGCATCTAAAATTGTCGACATTCGGTATGAAAAACCAGTTGAATGTAGGATACCCTCCCGTTTGATGAATATCTTATTGAATAAATTTGCAAAGTTGAGTTATGATAATGATGTTCGTATATTCCAGACTGGTTTCTTATCTGATGAAAATGATGTTCGCATGTTTAGAGCTTGAAGCGATTTAGATTTGTCGCCTCTTTGAATGCAAAATCTCGGCACAAGTCAGGTAAAAATTGAAGCAAAGCAACTTTTCCCATTTAGATTTTTTCTTTGAAACAGCCAAATTTCCGATGATAGAATGGTGAGCAATTAAGGTTGCGCAAGGCTTGGCAGATATTCTCGCAAGACAAGAATTTCACCTACTATCGAGTGCATGTATTGATATTGAAAGTTATCTTTTCAATAATAGCATAAGGTAAAAATTCGAAATAAAGTTGTCATACCTTATTCCAAATGTGGTCTTGTTCATGACAGAGGTTAATGAAATTGCCACAATTACTGTCTAGAGGAATTGTGTCCATACCCGACGCGATAAATAGTGGAATGGCTAAAGATTTTAAATGATATAAAGAAAGCGGTGATTATGCAGACCTAAAATAATAGCAGAGGTCCAAATCATAAGGAAGAAAATAAGCGATAAGTTTTGTTGCCGTTGTCGATTTGTCGGAAAAATTACCAATACATACCTAGAAACGAAGGATGAATTCTTTGAAATGGGAGAATTATTAGACCTGTCTAGAGCAATGGCAGTTATGGAGAAAGTGGAGAGGAAGACGGAAAATCCCTGTAGAGACCCTGTGATTTTGCATAGTGCGCGGCCGAAAGACCAGAACGTGTACAGAATTGTGTACAGCGTCATCGGCGCCGTTACTGAACACACCTGAAAATCTTTCATTAAATTCGGTACAAAGTGCTACAACAAAGATGTTGATTTTTATTGCGCTGCAAAAATGTTGAGATTCAATTTCAAATTATTTCTTCCTTCTATTGCCACTTTCGTTTCAATAACGATTCTAAATTACAAAATAAATTCTAAAACCCCTAATCTTCAGCAGTGAAATAGGCGTTTTTGAACTTTCTCTTGGGTTTCAATTATCATTTTATTTCCACTTTAAAATAAGTAAATTTTTCAACAATCTTTAAATGATATGGGAAAATCCTTCTATTGCAAAATCTATTTTTTCAACTCTTATGCTTTCTATCGCTCATTTTCATTTATCAAAATGCATGTTTTCTATGCAAAAAGAAAATAAATGTCAACAATTTACTCCATAACGTATCTTTTTGTCGAATATTTGCCTGCATTATTCTCTATTCAACATATCTAATTGTAAATTTATTTTGGGTGTAAAATCCTCCTTCAGAGCGTAATCGTATTTATCTCGAACAAGGCGTTCACTCAAAATATTTTTTATATCTGCAAGGAAAAAGAAGAGAAGATATACTTACGAAGAAATCCGAAAGTGCCAAATTGAGGATAAAGAAATTTCTCGTGGTGCGCATGGACGGGTTGATGACCACAACAGTCATCGTGAGGAAGTTGCCGATCGAGCCGAAGAAAATCACCACCATGTACGCGCAGAATATTAGGTAGCCAAGCTGAAGTAAATTGTTGAGTTATCGTTGTTCCTTTCTCTAGAAATCCTATAAATTCCTGTATAACAGCTAGCAAGAAGTCGTCCAAATTTAATTTTAGTATTTTATTTTATGTTTTTGCTGATTGATAGCTTCGAATTTGGACAGTTTTCTGAAGTGCAAAGTAGATTCAACATTCAAATAGACTCTAGTTTGTTTCGCCTAATTTCCTAAAATATAGTTACCATCGTATTCGAGTGTTCGCTGTCAGGATGGACGTCCTCGTCTCGAAAGAAATCGTTCAATTTCTCTATGAGAATGAGTTCGTCCTCGCATGATGAATTTGCTTGCATAATTCTGAATGAAACCAAAGATAAATTCGAGTTCACCAACCAAGAAGAATGATTAATTATGGCGACTTGGCATCAATCAAAATGAGATATTGCATAGAAGCAAGTGATAAGTTGAATATTTACTTACTCCATGACGAAATGAACCATGGTGAATAAATTAGAGGGAAGTTTGGAGAGAATTGAGAGGAAATTGGCAGAACGGGATTCAAAAATCAAGCGAAGTTTTCAATTTAGAACCAAAGACAATGAATGAGCTTTTATAGGTGAAACGAAAATAATAAAACGACAAGCAAATGAGAATGGAAATTAGAACGAGAATCCCCACTGCATGATACAATAAAAGTGAGCAAGGAATGAAGGAGTAAGTAGGTAGAAATGGAAGGAAAAGGCAATGGGTGAGAGGGGGAATAGTCAGCTAGGATATGTCAGGAACACTCTCCGCATCAACGAGAACCACAAATTACAAAATCGAGCAAATTTTTACTTTGCATCTCTGTCAGAAAGACCCACACGCGGAAAATTCGCGCTTTTTAAAATGGTCATTAAATTCGGCCGAAAACTAATTTGAACGCCCGAAACTTTGAATTAAAATAGGAAACAATAGTTCCGTATATATTTTGGTCTGGTGATTCTATCAGATATCAGACTAAAGGAAACTTTTCAGATAATTCAATTATTCGATTTAAAAAAAAATATCTAGTTGGCCTGTCGTCTGATTGTGTGAATACGCCGGTGAGGTAACAAATTGAAAAATGGAGTATAGTAGTAGTGTTAAGACTAGATAGGGAAAAATTAGTATCGAAACGATCAGCATAGCGAACAGCATATTTTTGATACTATTGATACCAGAGTTAGCTTACCAAATCCTAGCCCTTCCCTTCCCATATTCATTTTTCAAATTTATACCTTTACGGCTGTATTCAAATGATCGGAAAACCGACTAACTGGCGTATTCAAAAAGCCAACTAATCTTCTGAACAGTCAGCAGCATGGATTTACTGAAGCAATCAATGATTTTGGATATAATGGAATAGAGTTTAATTTTTTGATTGAAGGAAAGCAACTATTTTTATAGTTTAGACCTGGAACATGAAAATGAAATCTTGAAACGAAACTGGTGCAAGTAAATCTTTGAACGGATATGTTTGGATATTTTTCAGAAAGGTAAACAGTAAAACGAAAAGGAATGGATCACTCCCATCACAATCTATGGCGTTTGCTGGTCTCACATTTTTGGAACCAAAAAATTTGAATCGATTAAAAATCACAGGTAATGAAAGTTCATGAATACAAACTCATTACGCAAATGTTAACGGCTGTTTACTTCCCATCAGGGTCATTTTGAGGACCTACTCCCCAGTGTGCAAGAGTGACGCATACAAAATGGAACTTTAGTTTGGAAGTGTTCAGGCGCAAAAATAGATTTGAGTTCTCACACACTAAAGAAAACAAACTTCCTGTTCAAAATACTTCTCCGATGAAGATTCAATTCTAAGTTCGAAAACTTGAAAATGGAATTTCGATTGTGGAGTGACTGGGTCAAATTCATCTTCCTTGGGCATGTGGACGGAATAAGGCAAGATGGATATGAAATTTAGCGATCCGTCCCTTGCAAAACTGCTTATGCATAGAAAAACATAACTCGATGGCCCTAGAAGTTTAGCTCTGAGGCCTGAGCTGCTTATCCTCAGTCCTCAGCCCGACTCTGCCTTGTCAATCCCCTATCCGTCCCCTCTCGAATTATCTCATATCCCTTCATCACCTAACGCCTTTCTTCAGCTCTTCCTTCCTTCCCCTCAGATGTCCTAATATCATAAAAGCCGAGAAGAGCCGCTCAAAACGAACACCGCAGCAAAATTCTATCAGTTTTCGGTCAAATTTGAGGAAAAGATTCCATGAAATGGACTGCGAAAAAAAGTGAAATTCCCAGAGATCAATCGAGTTTGGATTTGGGTAAGTTAAGACAAGGGTCGAAAAAAATCTGAATGGATTGGGAAGAGGTCAAGAGAATCTAAAACTAGTTACCTACAAGAGTGTTCATGAAGTTAGGTTTTGGAAGAAAGATCGTGAAAAGTAGAGTTTGAAGTAGGGCTAACTTCGAAATCTCAATGTTTTACCTATTTTCAATCACCTTTAGGGGCTTATCAAATCTATTCTATAGAGACTGAAGCGAAAGTTCAAGTTTATTATATCAAATGATTTAGGTAGCTGAATAGAATGTAAGCGACATTTTACGACACACATCATAAGCCTTGATTTTCAAAGATTCTGCACCAAGCACCACAAAACCGCCAAAGTTACGGAAGGTCAACGAAACCGCGATGTTGACAGATTCTCCGAGCACGGGCAATATGGTCCAGAAATAGCCCTGGGCAAGAATGTCTTGGGCATCGGCATCAAATCGAATATCCTCCTTGCTTCCTTAGTGGCTTCTAATTCTTGCTCTCCTCCCTCTTTCCTTCTCATCCTCTGCTAACTCTTCGGCCTTTTCATCTATCCAAAGCCTGCACATATGATATTCCCAATTTTCATCCTATTCAAATGTAGCAATAGCAATATTCATCAATGTCAAATTTTCGCCGTCTACGGAAAAAAGTTCGAAAAAAATGTCCGTGCGCTCTAGCAAAATGTTGAATGTTGTGGTCATGGGAGGAAGGGGGAATCATCTATTTTCGCGTCTATTCTAAACAACTTTTCCTTCTTTAGGCCAAACCCTAATTTAGAGCTCCGTAAAGTGCATAAATATCGAGCCGCCGCCAGAAAACGAAATAAATGCACCGAATCCATTGTTGGCAGATGCCAAATTTGTCCACCCAAAACAATACATTTCCTTCTTTCATTTCTAGTCTGCAATTTCTTTATTGCAGCAAGCAAAAAAATCAAGTGTTTCGGGATAATTCCCCTGAAAACGAAGAATACAAGACGGCGTAGGTTTATGATCAATTAGGCCATATTTCATGAAGAGGTTATGAAACGGAAACGGATCGCGTTACCTAAAGGATGCATTTTCACGAAATTCACGTTCATTCATCAAATACAAACGAAAAATGTTGCCCCATCCGCTTCACTATATTTTAGAAGAAAAATGAGAATCTTTGAAACAGTTTGCCAGTTAGATTATAATTACGGAGTAAAGTGATCAAAATGGAGATTCTAAAGCTTGAACATTGTAATTTTGCAGTGGAATTTCGTTCATGTTCCTATTCCCGAAACAAGCAATAACTTCCGAGAATTTCGATTTCCAAACAAAAATGTAATTAAATTAGGCGAGTAATGAAAAAGCGAATGACGGCGGAGAAATAATTAATGATTTTCTTGGCGCAATGGTAGAAGAAGGAGACGTGGTTTTCTTCGTGGATGGCGAGCAGTTTGATAGCAATCATTCTCTTCATCTTGGCTTATGAAAGAGCAGAGGGATGATTGGATATAACGAAATTTGTAATGGATGCTTTTTGTTCCGGCTAACAGTCGATCAACCGAATTTAGCGTTTGTTCATTTGGAAAACAGAGATGAAAAATTATTTCAATAGTACAATTTCTCAAGAATCATAGTGGAACAGGAACAACAATGAATTATATGCACTAAAGGTTTGAAACAAAAACTGATGCTCTCAAGTGTGAGGATCAATTAGATTACGGAAGCAAAAAATCGGAGGTGTCTCTGAGATGATACCGCAATATGTAAGAAAGAATAGGGATATGCTAAGGAAACTTCGTAGAATTTTTCATCCTTAACATTACTTCCTCTACTTCAGACCTAGAGAGGAGTTTCGTCGGAGAAAAACTATAAATTATATTTTGGCATAGCGCCGCACATATGAAATTATTTAAAAATGGCAGATCAGAGATAAAATTTGTTAAGAAAGTATACTGGGGGTAGATCGTAATGGTTTGCTGATGATCGTCCTCCCTAGGTCTGCTCTACTTCGATTTAGAGTTCTGTAGCAGATTGACGCTACACTTCATTTCTGAATCTGAGTCGGCTTGATATGAAATTAGTGCTACATCAACAGGCACTCAGATCAGATCATTTTCTCATAACCCCTGTTCTAGAGATGGTAGAAATTTTCCGAGTGAGTTAAGTGAAGAAAGTCAAATTAAACAGTTTGTGTTATTTCGTAGATCTAACAAACTGAACGTTTCAAAATACTTGAAGAGTCTAGTAAAGGAACTCAAGATCCAGACGATACAACAAGGTAAGAGCTCTTGAAATGCAGCTGGATTTGCATGAGGCGCTCAAGCTTAGCTCTGCTTTCTCTCCTCGTCTATGTGGGCTTTCTACCTTCGGTAGGGAGCTGAGAAAGGGCCCTAACCAAATTTGGCTAATTTGCAACGGCCCTGTGCTTCGTAAAAAGCAACGGCGATCGGCTGAAATTTCGCACTCATCGAGACAAATGCAAAATAAGAGAAGGAATTGGAATCGGAGATGCAGAATCTGAAGAAATAGTGAGACCCTTTTGAAGATATAGAAGATCTCCTGTCTTATCATGATTCTGTCTTTTCATTACCTTGCTTGTCCCTATCTTCCTTCTTCTTCTTCACTTCAAGCCATTACCCACTTTGGATGACGCAAATTAGCTTTGTTACTCTGGACTTTCGCCTCAATTTGTACACAATAATTTCCAGATTTATGATGATTTGGGAATTTCAAAAACTCCCCAGAATTCAGAATGTATGGCCGAGTCGCCGAAATGAAGTTATTTCTCAGCAACAAGAATCGAGTCGAAATGAAGAATGGGAGGCATTTTAGATGTCTGATTCTATTCCCGAATGTTTGGCTAGCAACCTACACACAGAGAAGCTTGATGTTAGCAAAACAGGATAAATAATAAATGATTCAGATGAGCGAAATAAAATTTGCAAACTAATGAAACATCGAAATCGAAATACAATGACATTCATAAGTTAGTGAGTTCTTGAAGTATTTCTGAAAATGAAAAAAGAGACCGATTTGAATGAAAGGTTATGAAAAATGAAAATCTTATCGATGCAAGTTTTCAGAGACAATGAGATAATTATGACATTTTGTCATCTAATCATATGGCAACTCTGAACAGAGACGTGTCAAGCGACAAATAAAAGCAGAAACAATCTTGTCTGATTTCTTGGTTGGACCAAGAGTTCAGAATAAATAATCACCCGAGCGGATGAAAATTGGCAGGTGTCTGAAGGAAAATATAACAAATCAGAAGTAATTACTGATGGCAGATTGGATTCGTCTGACGAAAGAACACATCTTCTGGTGTTTTATCAGTATTCAGTAGAAAAATGACTGGACCTGATTTGAGTGAATAATACAATGAAAGTGATACAGGGATGACATAAAATGGAATGGAGAAATTCATTTCTTCTGGCGATTTAAAGAACTGATGATGGCGTTCAACACTAGCACAAAAACTAAACGCCATTATTTATCTGCCAAATTTTTATCTTTAAGAACGTGCAAGACATGCTGAGGAACTATTCTAGGATGTCTTGACATCGTTTTTCATGGTGCTTATAATTCAAATCTACGATTTCGAAATTGCAATCAAACTTCATTTTAGACTTTGCTTTGTGCCTGCTTGATGATTCCCGCGTCTCCGTGCGGTCATCCATCAGGCCTGACTCATTTGAGTGTTTTGATTTTCCCGAAAGTCCTTCTGAATTTTTTTCAGCTTGCCTCTTCTTCTGGGATTGTATTGCTATGCGACAAATGACAACAACCAACTTCCCTCTGTGGCTGTCAGTGTCTCTCCTCCCAATAATGGTCTGGTCCAAAGGATCTGCTTCCTTTATGCCCAAAATCGGCGTCCCAGCAACCGAATCGAAACCGAACCAAAGAAGCAACCGAGAAAGTCAGATACAACGCAACTCTCAGCATAGAAAACACTTCTCCCTTCGTTTTGCTCAGGTTTTCGAAGTCCATTCTCTCTATTCCTAGCTCCAAAACCAATCAGCGTCATTGGTTAGAGGCTATTCGTTCCTCAGTTCGTGTTTCACTACTGGTATGATCGGCCTGATAGCTTTTGGATTATCAGCACTATTTGCACTTGGGGAAGCGGTGAATTGCAACCAATGCAATGGATGGCAAGGACTTTATCCACCTAGGTTAGTAGTGTAGGAGATCATTGACGAACTTTGTAAGGACGTTCAAACGATTTTCTGATTCATCAAGTAAAATCTGGGTTAGCTCATTCAGATGTAAAGCGAAAGATGAAATAAAGATAAATTTGTGATATCTCTGAAAAAAAACTGAATGCAGAAAGATTTCTATGAAAGATGGTGGACTTTTGCATAAAAGAGATACCTATTGAAAATTGACGGCCAAAAACGCAACAAAGTCTAAATTAAAATAGATAGTGGCAAATTCGTCCCTTTTCATATGATGAGAGGAAATTGAACTCTAAACATTAGATAAAGGAATTATCAGAAAAATGAAATAAGGAATCAATAATTTAGGTTCACGCAAGCAAGTACATGCGATAACCGAAATTACCAATGTGCTACGACGCAGGTAGGAATAGCGTCCAATTCATCAAAATTTGTGTAGTAAACAATCAAGAAGTGCTCTTGAGTTTGATCTCATAAATCGCAGTGGTTCGTTTCATCGGTGAAAAGTTAGACGTTTGCCACAAAAATAACAAAGGTCTGCAGGATAAGGCACAAAATGTCTCGACCAAACCAATGCGAAAATGTGACAAAAATTTTGAACAGAAAAGAATATTTGCTTGTTTATGTCGAAAAATTAAAATGACGTTTTAAGTATTGCGTGAAAATCATTGATGCGATGGAACCGGGAACTCCCTACGTTACTTATAAATCTGACTGTTATTATTCGAGTCAGCTGCAAGTCAACCCGACTAATCTCTCTTATGTCCAAGGAAAGTTTTGCTTTCCTTTCCAAGATGGATCTGCACCAGTCAAGCGGTAGGAGAATGTTATGATATCATATTGAAAATATATGTACGGTTAAAAATTGAAACCATACAAGATGAAAATATCATGTCGAAAAAACATCCTCAGAAATGAAGAATAATCGCTGATTTAAAGACCGATTTTAGAAAATCATAGAATTTCTAGTCGTAAATGTTGCAGATATTACTACTGTTTCTGCAACGACAGAGATTATTGCAATTCAGCTAAATCCATACTTAGTCTAACCTCTGTTCTACTCACTACCACAATCGGTATTTTCTATTACATGAGTTCTTACCTATTTTGAAGAAATAAAGTATTTATTATTTTTCAAAAACCGGTTTTGAATAACATTATTGCGATATGTTGAATATAGAAATAGATGAAATGGTTTGTTTCGTGCGTAACGAAGCTGAAATATAGCATTTGGCTCTAAAGTAGAAACTTATTCGATTACCTTCCGAAATTTCGTCCGACTACGCAGTGCCAAGAAGGTGAGTGCCGCCTATCGAACTCTTCCTTTATGTAAGTCGCCATATCCTGAATAATTTCTTTTACTTGAGAGTTGTTTTGCTATGTCTACGAACTGAGCAATTAAGTTTTAAACTAAAAACTTTGAAACAAGTTTCAAACTCCCCTTCATTAGAAATGAAATTTTTATTTTATCTTATTAACCGAAGTTTTGGTTAATAGAAATCAAAATCGAAATTTCGCACCGCCATATTATATCTCTTCAACGAATTTTGAGGTCTATGACAAGTGCTTCACTATTATTTTGCTTATCATAAAGGTGAACTGGCTATAAAGTACTTCATAACTCTCGGAAGAAAGCATAGCCTAAAATTTGATAGAATGCTCAAACTTGACGGATCAATTTTGATCATTAAAAATGAAGTGAAGTAGTCATAGCATCATTTGAAGAAAACCTCTTGCATAGTTTGAAAACTCGTTACTCCACGAAATGTTATGAGAGGTTAGGGGGAATATGAAAAGTATTTTTTGCCAATATTTTACGAATTGCGAAATAGCGATATTACAAATGTTCTGTTGCCATTCTAATTGAAAAAGATTGAAATTTCAAATGTTACCTTTTCAAGCCTGAATTTGTTCATGGCATCAGTCGCAACGCCGATCGCTTCCCTCTGCAGCTCTTCAGGCATGTCTGTGCATTTGACGACTGCATCTCGATTTTTCGGTGTTACTTTTTCGGTTATCGTCTTCGAGCGAACCTGAAAATGCAAACATAAGAAAAGAATAAAGTGCAGAAATTATTTTACCATGGTCATCATTGTTAACCCGACTTCCTAGTAGCTAGTTATTATGCAAAAAAAATACCAGTCGGAAAATGCTATAATAATTTCGAAGGAACCTAGAATAATCGATATCGAGAAGATTTTCGACCCGAATAACTGGAAAAGCACCGGAAAACGACTGAATGTGTCCTCGCAGCGCAGAATGGCGGCTTTGTTGTTTTATCACTGCCTCAAAAATCGTGGGAAGCGAGTGTCAAGTGGCTCGAACGAGCAATTTTCGTGTTTTCTGAGGTCGCCGACAAATTTGCACTGATACACAAAAACTACGTCGGGCAAGAAGATAGAGGATCTCAAATCAGAACGCTTCAAAGGACTGTCAGAGACGAACCTGCAAAAACCAAGACGAAAAACCAGGAGTTTGAACTACAAAATTCCTGTATAATGAAAAGATGAAATTCTCTTGTAAATACACAGACGAAAAAAGTCGAGCCGCCAAGTGCTTCGTCAAGATTTCTGATCAGCCAGGATGAGAAAAATCTCGAGTCTATACTTAATGACGCAATAAAAAGTCGTCCAAAATCACATTTTCGACAGAAATCACACATGTATCCTAGATAATCAAAATTATGATGAGCTATATTGCGGCAAAGATCAATAGAGAAGTATTTTCCTTACCAGCTTTTTCTTCGAAGGCGTAGACTTCAGCTTGCTGATTTCATCACTTCCTTCTGTGTCCATTGTAGTTACGAAATTTGGAAAGAATTTTCAGGAAGATTTCGGAAGAAGATTGGAAAACGTGACCCGACGAAACGATCTGGATCAAGTGCACCGGAAAATCGATACGATATCTTCACCGGTTTGTGAGTGATATCAGTGGAAAGCGGGAGGAAGGGAGGGGTCCTGCGAGCCGCTCAGATGATGCGCAGCTCGGGCATAGAGGCGGTCGTCTGTTGCCGGTTGCAAGCACACATCAAGTGGATTGGGAAAAACTTGCAAAACACAGAGCCACACATGAAACAATGCAAACAAATTTGCAGGCGGAACGAAATGAGACAATTTTCAACTGGTACGTCATCATTATGGAAAATGAATCAAGTGGAAGTATTTGCAAGAAAAGTATTTTAAAACCGACTACTAAAGATTGATCTGTTCTTTTATATCTAGTTCATAACTTTCAATTTCTAATCGAATCATCTGCAAATTCAATTCTAACTAATTGACAAAAACGATAGTTTTGTGACATATTCTCTAACTGACTGGAACGATTCTTCTTGAAGCACCTATAGTGGCTCTCGAAAGCTTTGCATCACTGGTTTATTTTTGTTCTGTTTGTTCAAATACTTTCGTTACATGATCCTAGTATAACATGACAAACTTTTATCACTCTCCCATGTCCATTAACGAAGAACTTTTCTCCGCACAATGATTGCAAGTTGTCAGTGGGCGTGGCTGACGCGCTACACCGTATCGATTTTAGGCCCACTTTGATTTAATTTTAGAAATCAGCTATTTATCAGGTTCATATTCCACCATTTGTTTGTAATGATTATGAATAATTTTGTAGCATTCTGGATCATGTCGCATCTCTGCTTTCCTTCGTTAAAGGACATGATAAAGCTTTTATGGTTTGGTCACTTTAATATGTGAGCGAGTCTTCATTTGGGTTACTACATCACAAGTTAGTGAACAGGCGGAGCCAAAATAAAGGATGATCCATAACCTTTGAACACTACTCACTGAATATATAAAATAAAAAATTCTAATCGTATTAAATAATTTCAATCTTGACTTTTACGAAGACTTGATGCTCAATGCATTGTAATGGCATTTTGCTCACAAACCATGCTTCATTTTCTACATCGAGTAAAATGATCATTTTTATGAAAAATTGAGCATTTTGCATAGAATTTGCTGTGACTTGTTGGCATGCCATTCTCTCGCAAGTTCTGCAATGGCAGATACCTTTGATTTTCTCGTCTCCCGTCTCCCTGCATTTGGCGTTCTTATCGATGCTTTTCGCCTTTTTGATTCCAATTTCTAGAGTCTCTGGGTATGGTTTTAAGCGAAAAAATTGCTTTGCCAACCTTAAGCGATAAGGAAGAAAGCCGTTTCCCTCTGCCATTTTGCATTTCCAATTCCAGCTTTGAGCATTAGGAATTGTAAGTGTCAGTCAATTACTTTTCATTATTGCATTCAATATTTCTCCACTAAATAATTGATTTTATATCCCGTTTTTTTTTAAATTTATTCGCCTATATTCGGATTTTCTACAAGATCTTCATTCTATACTTTTTTAAATGCTGGAATGGATATGCTCGATATTTTTAATAGTGTTCTATAGCCAATTTCTGTGCTCAATTTAAAGATATCGTGTGTTTTCAACATATTCATAGCTGAAACATTTACTCGCGAATTTTTCAGTATGAATAGTTTGGAAACAAGCGATATCATAGCAATAGTTCCATAAGATTAGTGTGAATGGAAAAGCTTTAGAGTCGTAAATATTGTAGCACGTCACATGATCTTTTTATGAGTTGTTCAGTTTACGGCTGGGATATAGCTTTGAATGGAGGCTGCATTGAAAACCCTCTGATTTGGCGAATTTTCATAGCTTCCTTCAGTTATATCCCGACTGTCGATTTGAAAGAAACTTTTCGTCATGAATAATTTATTCATCTGCCAAAACCACGTGGCTACTCGAGGTAATAACTTATACTTGGAAGACTCATCTTTGATGATATGACTTCTAGGCAAACTACAAATAAATACTCTTCACTACCAAGCCTCTAACTACAAATATAAACATGAATCATTTAGACATAATACGAGCATTGAGCTTCATCATTGAAATCTTCTGGCATGCTGACGTCCAAGAACAGACTGAATTCCTTCTCTTTGCGGGATTCTTCAACCAATGGCTGTGGAGTGGTGGTGGAAACTTGGGCAACTTCTGTTGTTGTCTAAAATTTGTAATAAATTATTATTTGCCGAAACTATTCAAATTCTATCTTAGAGATAACATGAAAGAGTTAAATAATAATCGAAGCACCGGATTGTGAAGTTATCTTTCAAATACACTCACAATCGGACTATATTTCGTTGTTCCAATTATGAAATTACTACACGCATTGTTAGAAAAAGAAATCATTAACCCTGAAGTATCATTTTCTCTTTTTGAAATGTACTATTTAAAGAAAGGTGGAGCTTTCATTAAACTATTTTCACATATATTATCAAATTAATCGAATTTCACTCTACGGAAAGTACTCACGGCTTCAGTCGTAACTTCTACACTTGGAGTCGTAGCATTCGAATTGTCGTCCTTTCTCTTTCTGTATCCGCAGAGAGATCTCAACTCTTCACGAACTTCCTTTGGCAAATTCGCCAAGAATTGCTTTTCCTAAATTTTATTAGTTTATTTTGTAAGTAAAGTAATGCGTATTATTTTTCTCACCTTCAACCTCAACTCTTTCCAGTTTTCGTAGGCTTCCTTGGCAGCTGGCGTCAAGGCAGCGATCTTCTTCGTCAATTCCGTCTTTCTAATCTGGAGCTCTTCTCCCCATTTGTTAAACATAGCCAACTAAAATCGCTTTTTATTATTGTTCATCTCATAGAAAATGCCTACAGATTCTCCAGTTAGGAGTGAATAGGCTAGCTTCTTCAAAGCCAGCTCTTTCTGTTCAAGTGAAAGACGATGATCAAACCTAGAATAGTCTCATGTTGAATAAGTTTCAAAATTCGCTCATGCCAATGGCACGGATTTTAGCGGTGCAAACAAATTTTGTACTGCACTGCTAGCATCCCTGCTCAAGAAAGTCATACCAAACTGATCGGAATTCCTTTCTGACGGTCGACGAGACGTTTCTCAAGAAGCTTGGTCCACATCTTCCTGCGAAGATTTTGTCTCTCACATCGTCTGGTAAGGATCGGATAATTTCTCTGAGAATTTTATTTTTGAACGACAAAAAATCTCAAAATTAGCGAGACCTAGTTTGCTTGTGCTGAGCATCACAATCATCTCCTTCCTTGTAGTTGGTCCAGATCTGCCTGATCTGCTCGGCCTCCTTCTCTGGCACTTTGTCGATGAATCGTGGCAGACCGCACGGTGGACCCTGAAACAAAAGGAATGCAAAATTGTAAAATGCATCTTGAACTGTTCAACGTACTCGTCGACTCCATGGCCCGAGAGGGCTAAATGGATCGCTGGATCGAGGAGGAAATCCAAATGCGGCAAGTGGTAGGATAAGGAGACTGATTTTCTTGAGCATCTGCAAAGAGAAACGAATAAAAAGTCGAAGAGACGATTTGAAATCAAGCACAACATTGTCGACTTTGCAAAATTATCAACAAAACTAATTCAGGCGAACCAGAGCAAAAATTTTTGGAGAATTCGAAAGCATGAGAAGCATTTTTAAATATCAATAACTGATCGAGAATGATTTAAATGTGTTTAGAAAATGAAATAGATCGATATTCTAAAAAGTTGCAGGCAACAATTGAAAGGTGCGTAAATGGCAACATTCGAAAGAGGTCAAAGTGTTCGACCGTCTTTTATATTGAACTAAAAGCGATGCCTGGTCGAGCCGAGCCGAGCCGCAAAGAGACGGAAACTGTCTGAAGAAAGGTGGAAAGGTCTCGAAGAAAAAGTGGACTTGAGACCTGGAATGAGCCCTGCAGGACTGCAGGAGAACAGGTCAGCTGGACGAAGCGGGAGGAGGGCTCGAAAATAGACGAAGCAGAGCAAAGCAGAACAGACTCTGATGTGAGCAAACAATCGACAGGGAATTCGCTCGGGGCAAAAGTGGGTCGAAGCAGACAAAAACGCAGGAAAATGGGAAAAAAATGACGATGCAAACTGGGGATGAGCATCCGTCGATATTTCCGACAATTTCTTCGACTTTGGCCAATCAGCTTCTTCCGGTTCAGAACGCCTGCACCAAGAAGGTTCAAAATGTCTGCCTTTGAACTGGTGTGAAGATCTCTGATCGATGATGTGAAAACGTTAGAAGTGTTATTAGAGATTATTTGAAAATTGCTTAAAAATAAAAAAAAAAAAACAATAATTTAATTCATTCAACTTTGCAATTTCGCGTATCACAGTTCCATCCAGCTTCTGGCGACATCAACATTACGAATATTTAGTATTGAAGAAAAAACTATCTAGAGTTTCTTTATACGATTGTCCAAAAATTATTTGACAATCACAAGATGCTTCTAATCAGGAATTTGAATAAATTTTAGCCAAGTTAGCCATAAAAAGTGAATGAAGTCATATGCTGTGTACAGATGTGTTCATATTTTCAGATATCTTATAATTATCGTGAGATTTTAGTTTTAGATGGATGCTTTTGACACTCTTGACATCGAGATCGAAATTTTACAAGTCAAATTTCTTGGCATTGACACAATGTAAAGCGTATGAACGACACCCCTATATTTACTGTGCTAATTTGATTTAGCACCATCAAATTAGTGGCGATTAAGTAAACTCAGGGCATTTTTTATTATGTGGCTAAGCCTGAATTCATCACAAGAAGAAATTAAATTTTATTGGAGATTTCAAAATTCAATCGTATCATTTCAGTTACAGATCTTCAATATTCTAGAGCAAATATAAGTAGTCCTTTATTATCGATTAACGCATTGATCAGCGATATTTTCGTACTCTAAAACAATGTCCGATGAGTCAGTGCGGTGCAAAAAATAGACAGCAAATGATCACAGCGTTT
This sequence comes from Diploscapter coronatus, assembly GCA_964036155.1. Classification (NCBI taxonomy): domain Eukaryota; kingdom Metazoa; phylum Nematoda; class Chromadorea; order Rhabditida; family Rhabditidae; genus Diploscapter; species Diploscapter coronatus. Next base: position 4,978,154 of record OZ038423.1, read on the forward strand.
TGTTTATTTTCGAGCATAAACTAGTTCGATTCTAAAAATCTAACTTCGTGGTGCGATTTTGCAATCAAACTTTGTCAAACTTCTTCTCCGCGTTTCATATCAGCGCAGCTTAAAATCAAAATCGACTTGGTAAATATTGGTTATTAGGCGGAGAAATGCGTTGAAACTTGTGGCAGCGAGAGACCTTTTCTGCGACTACTTTTATATTTTATTTTGAATTTCGTATAAAATATGCGCTTCTGCAAAATAATGTTATTGAATTCAGAACGTGTGTTGGCTCGTGAGAATCTCGAGAGGCCGAGACTGAAATTCGAAAACTCGAAAACATTTGTGGCATCGAACAAAGTTGGAGTAGAGAAGAAATGGGGCGATGAACCCTGCACAAGGCAGCTGACCAACAGGTGGCCTGTTAGAGTCGGCGAGCAGAGAAATAAACAAGTGGCCGAGAGAGGGGAAAAGATGCAGAATCATAAAAACACTGTTATTCTCTATTTCAGTGCCTCGATGTCTGTATCATCGACTCTCTCGCCACTTCTTCACGTATTTTTTTTCGAGAGTCTGAGCATCGATTTGATTCAATTTTCAGCTCTCAATTATTCTATTTCAATCCTCATTCTCGCTCTGATTTCCTTGTTTCAGACCGACAACAAATATCGCGTTTCGAGTGATTGCTGAACACGAAAATGAGAGTCTTTCTGAGTTTGCTACTTTTATTTTCTATCATACTGGTCTGCTATGGCAGCATGTGGGATACCGTCAAATCCAGGCTGATGAAGGAGGCCAGACCTAGGAGTGTCATGCAGTAGCCTTTCAAATTTTGAGAATGTAATCATGAAAATTACTACAGAATCCCCTTGCGCAAAGTCAAGACTCTGAAGCAAACCATGATGGAGGCTGGTAATTACGAGGAGCTTGCATACCAGAGGGCACATGCTCATAAGTCCTTTCTACAGAAGAATAGGTGAATAAATGAAATGGAAATTCATTCACTACCCAACATGAATTTAGCATGGGCTCTAACGACTCGAATGAAATCGACGAGCTTCTGCGCAATTACATGGATGTATGAAGTTTTTGTAGTAGTCTCTAAATTTTCAGCTAGCATTTTAGGCACAATACTTCGGAGTGATCTCCATTGGAACGCCAGCTCAGAACTTCACAGTTATCTTCGACACGGGCTCGAGCAACCTGTGGATTCCATCGAAGAAGTGCCCCTTTTACGACATCGCCTGCATGCTCCATCACCGATACAATTCCGGTAAATCGTCGACCTACAAGGAAGATGGACGCAAAATGGCTATTCAATACGGAACTGGCTCGATGAAAGGATTCATTTCCAAGGACACCGTCTGTGTAAGTTTATCAGCATCAACTAATTAAAAAATTGTGCTAGATAAAATTATGATCATAGGGAACATAGACTCTTTATAATGACATGAAATAATCTTTTCCGGCTTATCTTATGAAAAAGCTGTGAATTTCATAAGCTCAAAGACTCGTCATTTTTTCACAAGAGCAAACATTATATTTTGATTGAGTAATCAACCTCGATGAGCAAGAGAAAATTTCGAAAAAAAAAGGCTCTAAATGATAAAATCGGATGAAATTATTATTTTTCTAGGTTGCTGGCATTTGTGCCGAAGAACAACCTTTCGCCGAAGCCACAAGTGAACCCGGTTTGACTTTCATCGCTGCCAAATTCGATGGAATCCTTGGAATGGCTTATCCTGAGATTGCTGTTCTCGGTACAAAAGTTGGGAAGAAGTCATTTCATTGAGCCTTGTTGCAGGTGTGAAACCAGTGTTCAACACTTTGGTCGATCAGAAAAAAGTTCCATCTCCAGTGTTTGCTTTCTGGCTCAACAGGTGAATGAGCATCAAAATCAATAGCAACTTTAAACGATAATGTAGGAACCCTGATTCTGAGCTCGGTGGTGAGATTACGTTTGGAGGAATGGACTCGAAGAGATACATTGAGCCGATCACATGGACCCCAGTGACACGCAAGGGATATTGGCAGTTCAAGATGGACAAGGTTACTAAGTTTGCAGATTCGTAATATATCGGTGTCAGGCTTTGGAAAAATAGCAGTCAGTATGAACAAGGTTACTGCACACCAACATCTTTGGTGTGCAGTGGCATGCATTCATCAGTATTCAAATCCACAAAAAACTCGAATTAGAAGAAAATTTCACTGACAAGAAACAAAGTTAAAGGTAAACAAACATTGTTTGAGAACCTCCAAATCAAAGTCGAGGACAAAGACGAAAGATTTCGGAAACAATGGCAAGGCTTTGCTCTTCCCCTCGCTGCATAAAACTCTTTATGTGAACTTCACCTACTACCGTAAAACCTCTAATTGAAGCCCACCTCCCGAAATGGCAGAGCTACCCAAAAGTCAACTCAAATCATCTTGTAAGGTGTCTTTACGCATTCTTTGGAGTGTGTAGAACATATTCACTTTTGGTTCCAAATTTCTACGATCATCAGATGAACAGTCGTGGCGGTTTGAAAGTTTCGATTCTCCCAAAAATTGAAACTCGAAAAATAGAAGCCCGTGGACTTCAATTAGAGGTTTTACGGTAATTTCACGATAAAAGCTCGCACTGAGTGCTCCAGTCGATCGTTGATCTAAGAGATGGGTTTCATAAGACTTGTCCAAGATCTATTCGTTTCTGTTCCCGGACTGCCCCAAATTTTTGCAGCTTTCTCCCCCTTTGACGTGTCCTGATTTTATTTGTACCGATTGTTAATGAATACGAAACAGTACCGCCTAATTTTAAAAAATCAACCTATCTCCGTTCCAGAAAAGTGATTCTTGGACAAGCCTGTATTTAAAAACAAAAAAGCTAATCTATAAAATTTTGCTCGATATTCATGGCTGCTTTTGCTAAACTTATGAATGAGTAAATCGGGAATTGCAGGTTCTCGGCGGAAGTTCTTCTATCGGCTGTCCGAACGGATGCCAAGCCATTGCTGATACTGGCACTTCTCTCATCGCTGGACCAAAGGCTCAGGTCGAACAGATCCAGAAGTTCATTGGTGCTGAGCCGCTCATGAAGGGCGAAGTAGGCTTCAAAATTACTGTTCACTTCTCTCAAACACGATTTAGTACATGGTGCAATGCGACAAGTTGCCAACGATGCCAGACGTCTCCTTCGTCATCGCTGGTCAAACCTACACTTTGAAGCCTCATGATTACGTGATGAATGTACGCCTTTTGATTGTTATTTCAACTAGAAGAGTGATTTCAGATCACTACGGCTGGAAAATCGATTTGCATTTCTGGATTCATGGGAATTGATTTGCCTCCGAGAGTTGGAGAGCTTTGGATTTTGGGCGATGTCTTCATTGGAAGGTAAGGCTAATACATCATAGCTGCTTGCAGCTGAACATTTCCAAGATCCTAAATCAAGTTCGAAATAGCCTCGTATTTCAGTAAAACGAACGTTTATCTATAGTGTATTCGAGATTTTGTGAAGCCTAATGATCTTCAATAGAGTTTTCAAAAACTACCTTTCAGATATTATACTGCATTTGACTTTGGTCAGGATCGCGTTGGGTTTGCCCAGGCTAAGGCCGAAAATGGACAGCCAAGATTGCCGAAAGTTGTACCCTACGAGCGGATTAAGAAAGTGAGTATCCCTTTCTGAACTCCTCAAATTTAGCGGCAATATTTTGCCTTTAAATGATGAATAACCATTCGTTTCAAAGTTACTTTCCAACTTCAGACACACCTCTATGGGGAAGACGGTTACTAAATCACAGGCCTTTCCACACTCTGATCTAAATGTCTTTTTCAGGTTTCGTTCGTGTTAATACCATAATTATTTCCCTTTTTCTGTCAATAAAGACCCTTGAAATGTCAGAGTTTTGAACTTTTTATTGATTAATGTAAATGAATTCTCGCATGTTTTACTTCTATATAACACGGTATTATCCTGCGTTTCTTTTGTTCTTCTAATTTTTGCGCCTTCTTTCCATTTATACCTCATTTTTGTGTTTCTACTTTAGGGGCAGCCGCCCGTAATTGACGTGGTTCATCGCCATTAGTGGGACTACGAGAGATAAGAGGTGAGAGAAGGAAGAAGAGGAAATATAATTGACATGAAACATCGAGAAAATGCGAGATATTGCGAATTAGAGGCAGGGTATTAGGTGTGCTTGCAAAATGGTGCAAGCTTTCACTTTCTTCTATCCGCAGAAACCGTAGAATTGCATCACTTCTATGCATGCAAGGTGACTGAAGAAGCATAGTTAACGCCTTCATTTTAACGAATGTCCGGTCTCCGCCAAATTACCTCACACCTAAAACAAACTCCCTAAAACCTCAATTTTCACTTTCTATTCTGTTCTCAACCATAACATTTGTTTGTCTTCCTTCTTTCATTATAACACGGAAGCCAATTATTTTTCTCAAGTATTTTGTTTTGCGCGTACAAAATATGGTCTAAAATCGTGATCCAGAGAAAATATTATAAGGAAAAGAGTAGAGCTGACCAGGTAATTCACTGATTACCCATTTAACTTTCAAGATGTTGCAATTTTCCTGTCACTTATTCATAGACACACTAAATTTTGCCTCATTTTTACTGTTAGGGTCTTGCTTGTGTCTAAAGAGCATTTCATTCTCCCATTAAAGGTGTAATAAATTTGCTATTTACCTCACAAATGTCCATTTTGATGTGCTGCAACATGTTGTGGCCAATTCGGCACTCGATTACATGGACGCAGATGTCGACCTCTGCGGTCGAAAAGAGAAGAAAGAGCAGAAACAGTTGATTCACTTTTTTGCTCTTCTTGTAAATAGCCTCCTTCTCCTCTCTTCTCGCCCTGAGGAATCCCTTTCCCTCTCTGTTTGCACCGTCTCAGTCTCTGTCTCAGTGTCTTTCTGACCGGCCACGGTTGACTTCTCTGCTGCTTTGCTTTGCGTCTTCTTTGCGTATTTTTGACACAGCTAAGCCCCCTCCCTTCTGTGTTCTTCCCTCTCGTCAAACCATTATCTTTCCGTCTTTCCGTTCCCCTCAGAATTTTCTGTATCTCCTCTCTACTTGCTCTACATCTCAAATCTTCTCCCAAACAGTTCACTTTCTCAATTCGGACTTATCTTTCCTCGAAGATATCTCGAATCTCTTTTTCTTTGCTTCCTCCATAGCTCACGCTCCCTCACTCCCTCTCACTTTCTCTTCCTCTTTTCGAAATGTGAAGTGTCCATTCAATCGGCTACTTATTGTCGTCATCTCATAATTCCGACATTTTGATTTTTACCTCAAAAATACTTGTGGGAAGTGCTCTTTTCAGGTGTATGATTCAGTAAATCGATCCATGTTTCTCACGCTATTATTCCAACTTCTAACGTCCATATCAGGCAAGGTTTTCATCTATTTTCTTAGAAAAGATCTTAACGAAAATGCTTGAATTATTTTCGATAAGCAGAATAGGTTTAGCCTCGGCAATTTATTGTAAAAAAAACTAATTTAAATAGTGCGCCGTGAACATCATCGCCGTGAAAAAATTTCCGAAATCAAACTATTTTTCGTTTATGACTGTCCCAATTTCAGAAATTTCCATGAATCACTCAAATTATCAGAGATGCAAAAAATCGTGCATTTTTTCGATTATTTTGCATGCAAAGTTCATCGTAGAGAGAGGGAGATATTTGTATCATTAAAACTAGTGCAAAATTGACCTTCGTTGCCATCTATCCTGGTCAAGAAATGAATTGAGCCAGGGCTAGTCAAAGACTAAAATTTGAAAAATTCAAATACAAAGCTTTGTGCCAGCCCCTGATTAAGACTAATGGCAAAATTTTGAGATTTATTTACGAGTACTCCTTTCAGAATCGCTCCAATCAACCGATATTCGATGTTATGCCTGCACGACGATAGATGCAAATGCAATGCTTTCGTCAATCACTGATCCAAATTGGCTGCGGTGGCTCGAGAATGTTCGATATGTTCCATTCTCAGATTATTGTGCAGATGAATTTCAGGTAGCATTACTTGTTTTAAACTTACATTTATTTTAGACAAACATTGTCACTTTTCAATGTATTCAATCGAAAGTTGATTCAAACTGGTGTCTTATGCACAAAGTTATCATTGGTAATTTTCGGTGTCAAAATTTACAAATCCTAAATCATCCTCGTGAACAACTTCGGAATTAATTGAAACATCGACTCTACTATCTATTTCTCTGTAAATTTACACTGCATTTCTTTCAGTTGGATATGGCACTTCGTGACGGCGTTCGATCGAGTGAATGCGCCAACGGTGTCTGCATGAAGATGGCATTCGTAGAGCGGAGTGGAAATGCGCATGTTTGGAGGAGCTGCATTCCGAATGCGAAGGATCAGATCCGGACTGATTGTACCAAAATCGCCAGCGGTGAAGGTAGGGAATTTTATGATTTACAAAAATTGCAAATATTTTTCCTCCCATTTCGTAAAATAGTAATACATATGTAACAATTATGACATCCTGTCTAAATCGATAAACTTATATTTACAGAAAAAGTAACCGTTTTTTAGGATTATTGGAAGTTTGCACCTGCGATGGAAATCTTTGCAATTCGACGAGTCTCCTGAATAGCTCAACATTTCTAGTTTTACTTATTTCGATATCATGTTTGCTTGTTAATTTTCTATGATTTTCATTTGTTACATGTAAAACTCCAAACAATTACGGTGCTAAAATGATGATATCAACCAAAATGTACACTTAATTATCGTAAATAAAATTTTATTTTTCTTCGATTCGATTATATATGGATATGATAAGATAAAAAGTGCATTTAATAATTGCGATGATTAAATATGGGAATGAAAATCATATAAATGTGCTTGGAATATGATGATAATAATCAACTTTCTAATTTCATAATTACGATTAACATTCGTTAGATAAATAGCTATTATGACACGTATTCGGGTTGTAGTTTGTATATCGAACTAATGGTGATTTTACAATTGAAGTTCAGATGAAAATAGCATTTTAAAATCGGATTAGTATAAGTTAGGAAATAATCATTTAATTAGAGTACTTTAAAATGATATATTGTGATAAGGTGAAACTGCATCATCTCTGGATATAATTTCGAGATTTTGCAAGACAAGCATGGCATAATAAAGTTACTAACTACCTTTTCGTGATGATTCGCTGAAGTTTTCCATAACATATTCTCTAATAAGTTGGTAGTATTTGGCTATTTGAAAATCGCGAACTCTCAAGTCCTATATGCCATACGAAATAGTGTATGGCTAGATTAGGATATTGGATGGTACAGTTTCTTTTCCCACACTATTTCGTATAGAACGTGTGACACGATGGCTCGCGATTTTCAGACTGCCATGATATTGCGAATCAACTTTCATTGGATTTATAATTTTCAAAATTCGAAATAAATTTCAGAAATGCAGTAATTTCTTTCAACAACGTTAAAATGTTTTGATTGATATGATGATACTGAAACTTGAATTGTTGATATTAGGAAAATGAGAATAACAGAAAAATTCGAAAGTTATTGAACACGATTGTACTTGGAGTTGAATGAAAATGGGTTTTTGATGGAGTATCATCCAATTTTAGATAATTGGCCAGTAATTATTAAAACACAAATAAAAAGAATCGAGGTTAAATATCGAATTATAACATTAAATAAACAAAAAGGAAGATATGCCAATTTGCATATCGAAGAGAAGGACCGGCTTCAGAATTTCGATGAATCCGGTATTAATGCCGCGAAAATTCGAATTCAAGAAATAAGAATAAAACAAAAAATGAAGAATACTTTCCATTTTGTAGAATCTCATTTGCTTCTGCATAATCTACACATAAATATTACCTCACAGAACTAACAATCATTGAAGAATGCAACTAGAAAAAAACCAAAAATACGCAAAAGATACAAAAGCGATAAAATTTTTAAAAATAAATTATGAAGATAGATTATTAGTTGGGTAAAATTGAAATAATATTTCAGATTTGTTGACATATCTTACTCAACCAAGAGTTTTCAGTGTTTATGGAGAAAACTGACTATTTGGAAGAAAAATCTCCATATTTTATGAGGGGATAAATATTCGACTCAACTCATATAATTATCATCACCTAAAATATTATTTCTGAAGAATAAATTAGGTATCTTTAATTGTCCATAAATAATAAATTTATCGTATAGCCAGCGACGCACAGTTATCGCAGACCCATTTGCAGGTTGAGCTTTCCATTTCCAAACGACTCGCTGCTTCTGGAGTCAGACGACTACATTCCTGAAATTATCAAGTTCAGTCAAAAATATTAGAAAAAAGAAGTGAAATCAATTCCCTCCTACGTAATTTTCTAGATCGGACATTTTTGCCTGAGAATGAAGAAATGTATATAAAGAAGAAACATGAAACAATCATTTTTTAAAATAATTTCAAAACTTACTCTATGGAAAACGCGTCTGCAATTCACGTCTCCATTGCATCGGATGTAGGGTTGGTTTTGCTAAAATGATTTCGTTTTCATAATCCTCAATATCCATTATTTTCATTATTTTTACCTGAATAGGATTCATGCATCCAGAGCAGTAATACTCGATTTGCTGTTGAGTGTGTTGAACGTTCTGCTGAGATCCTGGATTGCTGTAGCTCTGTGGAGTCGGCTGTTGTGATTGCATCATCATTGGCTGCTGCTGCTGTTGTTGGGATTTCTGCTGTTGCTGTTGAGGCTGAGACGACATCGGTCCATTTTGAGGGGCACCGTATCTCGCCTGAAAATTGAAATTGAGTGTGGTTTATGAAAGATAGGCTTTATACTTATTATCCCAGAAGAGAGTAGCAAGCCACACCTTCAAATTTATTTTTTTTTCAATATTCCATGCTATATCATTAAAATTGAGAAACTCATTGATAAAAACCGGTTGCGAAGATAATTTAATTGGTTTCGTAAACGTTAAGGGAACGAATGATAATGATCGTGGTCGAGTTGTCATTCAATTAGTCAGGAAATCGGAAAAGTAATGATGAAACATTTATCAAGCTGCGCTGTGATGATGAATTGGAAACCAAAATCTTTCAGGTCCATAAACCATACGAAATCGTTGAATAGATTTTCTCTTTCTATAGATCTTAGCATTATTCTGCTCAGATTGTGAATTTATGATTTCCAAACATAAATGGAGAGAAATCGTTTTTCTCCTACAACATTTTTTACCTGGTTCATGTCCATCTGATGCATCTGTGGCATTCCTTGCTGTCCCTGCATCATGCTCTGTTGCATCATTTGATTTCCTCCGGTCATCATATATCCAGCAGACATCGATCTGTTCAACGGGGGCATCTGATAGGAGGAATTCATTTGCTGTTGTGGCTGTTGACCCATGTGAGGCATGTAGTGAGGCTGTGCCTGTTGCTGCATTTGACCATTGCCTGGCTGCATATTCGCCATCATTTGTTGATTCTGAATTATATCTATATAACATAATATAATAGCTTAAAAATCTTGATGTATATTCAACTAATCCAAAGAAATTTGTTCGACGGAATAGAAGAATTTTTCGTATCATTCCTCCATAATCACACCCACTTTCAGTTTCTCAGCACACGTGTTGCATCATATCCAAATTATTTACTCTTCATACCTGCTGATTAGCGGCCATCATTGGGTTGTGGAAGTGATCAGCATCCGACACACTCCTACTCTTCTTGGGCGCTGGTTTGGATGACCCTGTCTGTTGAGTTGGTGCTGCTTGTTGGGGTGTTGGAGCGAATTGAGTAGGCATCATGGATGCATGCATTGACTGAGATCTGTTCAAAGGTGGCGGAACCATCGGAGGTCCCATCGAGATGTGCTGCTCCATACCCTGGCTAGGAGGAATGCGGCGCTCGTATTGAAGTTGGTAGAATTTTGTCCCATGTAGGAAAGCGAAAGTTGGTGGCTCTTTCGGAGCAGGCACCTAAGCGATGATGTTATTTTTCGATCAGAAGTCGTTTTGGCCAAATCTTACATGATTTCCAACGGGATAAGGCGTTCGTAATTGGCGTCTCGGACTATCATAGTATTGAGCCAGACGAGGATTGCAGCGCTGAAATAATAGCAATTCAATTCTATTGTTATGATATCCCCGGTTTAAAATGAAGATAGTTTGGAGAGATGATAGTTCGCTTGGCATCAAACGCCTATTGCCTGTCTTGCATTCGGTAGCTCATTTTTGAGCCCTCCGCATCTGTCAGCACAGCCGAGCTCAGCTGAGTCCGGCCGGTCTAGCAGATGCAGAGCCTATTCTCATTTCCGAAAGAAACTTCACCGCGTGAAGACGAGGAAGGAAGCAATAGTTTGAAGGTATGTTCTCTCCAAACTCTCTTCCCATTTGAAGAAAGTATCTTATTCTTTCTATTTTCATAGCTTCTTGATTTTTCATTATTGTCAGACACAAGTTTGGTCTTTCCATCTCTGAAAAAATAGGAGCACTATATTTTACAGCACGACGAAGTAGACGTGCAGATAGAATGAGGCTGAGAAATCTTCCAATAGTAACTATCATCTTATTTCATAATCTATTGTTGTGGTTTGCTTGTATTCATAATTTCACTACATCCAATCGCCGCGCGCTGATTACCTTGAATTGCTCCTTCATATTCTGCATAGCGGCTGGCATTTCGTAGTGAGTAACGGTTGTGAAGCTCGAGTCTGCAGACGGAGGACTGGGCATAGCACCGGGGCGGGCACAGGCCTGTTGCTGCTGAAATTGTAGTCTGCATTTTTCAATTACAAAACACACATTTGGCTGTTTTTTTGTTGTTGATATCTTACTCCAGATTTCGAAATGGAAATGAATATGAACTGAATTCAGGAGACATATCTGTGCAAGATGACATTGGAATGTCATGTGAATTTGCAATTTAACGCCAGCTTTGTTCTTTTCTTTAGAATCTAGCATCCAACATTCAACACTGCATATTTCTTGATGATGAGTGTGGGTGTGGTTAGAGAAATTTCAATCCCATGCACTGTTGATAACGTTTCATGCCAATCTGTCTGTTGCATACCTGTTGCTGTTGCTGTTGTTGCGAGGATTCGTCTTTGACCATTGCTTGGTAAGTCTGTTGAAGAGGCGGATGAGATAAGTGAGGAGTGGGTGGAGTGGAAGCCGGTGCAGGGCTGTTGAGTTGGACGGAGTGAATCAGAATACGGGCAGGGCCACCCCCATTCTGGGCCTGCGGAGGGGACTGCAGATGGGAGAGAGTTATGCCACTGCCCAGGCTGTTAGAGATGCTACTGCAGGTCTGCTGATGCTGCTGCTGCTGAAAGTCACTCATTCTGATGCTGACTGGATCCCGTAATGCGCATCTAGATGATTCGAATGCTTTGCCTTGCCTCAAAGGCACGCTTCTATAATCTACTCGCACAGATATTCTATTCAAGCGATGGCGTTAATATTGTGATGAAAGAGAGAAATGTATCCGCCCCAATCCTCAAAGCGACTTATCAGTCAGATTAGACCGTGTCTAAGCTTACTACCGCTAATCTCCACATTCTATAATTCATAGCATAGATTGCAGCAAAATATTCGGAATAGTGGCGCAGAATTAGAAGCTGCTAGGATGAATTTGCAGAAATGATGATCGTATCGGTGGTAGGAAAATATGAATCTCAAAACAAACAGCTTATTTATAGACGCTGAATCCGCTGAGTTTCAATTTCCTCAAGTTGCAATTGTACTTGACTACTTGAAATTGAAATGAGAAATAGTTGATTGAAAAGATGCATATTTTTCGATAACAAACTACAATTCTATTCGTGGAAATGAGAAAATTACAGATTTAGATGAAATTAAAAATTATATTTAAAAAAAAAAGGGAAATTATGTCATTAAAAAGTCTAGTCTTTATCTGAATGGTGTATGTGTCCATGAGAGAGTCTCAGGGTTTTCTAAAAATTTAGCTCTTCATCATAAGGTAAACTACTAGCCTAGGACTAATCTATTACCAAAGGAGTAAATTGCAGAAATAAGCACCATAAGAAGGCGCAGGCCTGAAACAATGCAAACTTTTGCATTGAGCAAAACTCATCGAAGGAATCTTATCAATAGGAAGTTTCTGCGGATCAAAATTCTATCCTTACAATTAAAGCGTATCGCGAAATGGTGCCGGGTTTTGACTCGAAATTCTTTCAAAAATGAGTATTAGCGCCTCTTTTCACTCTGCTCAGACATTCAATTATTCGATTGACCCGACTTCTTTCGGCAGCTGATAAATTTGATGAAGAGAAAGTTCCTATTCAATTTAACGAAACAATTTTGGAATTAATTTCGACCAGATTCAGATATTCTCATGCAATCCAATTTCCTCGTGTGAAACTGTTGTCGAGTTATTTTCGAAGTAAATGAGGGTCCAGATGCAAGCTAGTAAAATAATATCATGATACGAATGTGGAGATTATTGAAGTTTGTACTTGCATCTCAGCTTGAAGCATTCATTTCATTTTGAATTTAGAAGAACTAATAATTAGTCAAGATGCTCATTATCATCATCATCAATCTGTTAGAGGCACACTCGCGCATTGCAAATTAGTCATTGTTCCTGATTTGATCAGGAATGTTTCATGCTATCCAAATGCAAGCCGGTATTGCTTCTGGTAAACTATGATAAATTTAATAAAAAAAAAGAGTATTCAGTTTGAATATATTATAACGTTGCAACATTAGGTTATTTAAAAAATAAAAAATGCGATCAAAAATATATTTTTTGCTGTCATGAATATTGCAATGTTGAAATAATCAAATTTAATAAAAAAAATACAGTCTAGGAAAAAATCAAATTGTGAACGTACCGCTCCCATCATATTGGGTGTGTTGACGGACGGATGACTAGGTGACTGTTGTGGATGCTGATTCTTGGCTGCTTTCGTCATGTAGGAAGGCGTTCTGAAATTACAACTTCGAATTCTGCCGCTTTTACTTTCGAATTTTCTCTTCCCAGTCGCTCACTTCTCACACGATCTTTCCTCAGAACTCTAGTTGCTGTAATCAGCTGCGCTCAAAGTTAGCCTTCGAAATGAAAATCTTTAAATTTTGATGAGGGGCGTTTTTGAAGGATGTGATTAGGAAATTTATCGCGAAAATTGTGCGTCAATGGTTATTTTTACGAAAGCACGCTGATTAATGATTACATATTTCGATAATCGAAGGTCGCAGTGGTAAGAATATCGAAAGTGTTTGATATTTTGATAGAAGCAACTGATGAGTAAAGTATTCGAACTTGTTAATGATTTTTCTTTAATAAAAGTTGCAAATTTTTATATCGATAATCATCATGGTGGAACTTGTAATCTGATGATTAAAATTTCTACAACGAAAATCGAATAGGACGATCTCATCATTCATGAGAATGAAGTTTATCTTGAGCCATATTGTGTACATGAATTACGATTTACCTATTTCCACCAGGGCTTTGTACGGTCGGCTGTTGGTGCATTGATGTGTGGGTCATCGGACTAGCAGCACTCACACTTGCAGTTGAACAGTTAGGTTGGCAATTTACCCGCTGTTGCTGTTGGGCTTGCATCATTTGGGGCATCATCTGAAACATGATTTGCTTGGCTCAGTATATATTATAGTATTCACTTATTGTGATGATAACTTCTACACATATTTGCACAAGAATACGAAACAGTTGTCGAAGAATACAAATGCAACTGCACTTAACTATAAAATAAATTTCTATGTGACTGGAACTGACTTGATCACAGCTCAGCTTTAACTGATAATGAATTTTAAGCATTCTATAAAGTTATGACTACAAGAACAGGAGAACCACGAGATGAAGAAGTTATTGTCAAAAACATTGCTTGGAATCCTGCATTGTTCGTCTGCTGTCCGCCGTCGCCTTTTGTATTGATCGTCGGAATTTTTCTCTTGCCTATATTCCTTAGCCTCTAAATCCAGCGGCGAATATTAAAGGCAGCCGCGATCAGATGGCACCCAATACAGGAGTAATATTGCCGATTTTGCGAAGCTTGATTTTCATTTTCATACCTGAGGATGCATTGGCGAGCTCATGGATTGTGGTTGCATTGAGTACTGCTGCCGCATGGCCATTTGCTGAGGAGGTCCCATCCCATTTGCACCGTTGTCCATCGGCGTGTAACTATAGCTAAACAGAATACAACTTGAATAAAGATTCGTAAAGCTCCCGATTTACCTATTCCTAGGATCATATATACTCGTAGGGCCTTCAGTCTTTATCGTTGACATTGACGTTGGTATCATGCTTCCGTAGTTCGTTCCATTCATGTGCCCATATGGAGTCTGAAAACTCTCACTTATTCAATTGATATTAGAGTTAGCAATTTATTCAAATCATACTTCGTCGTAAAATATTTGAACTGCCTAAATAATTTCATATTTAGGAGGAGTTGATTATTGAGTTTCAGTTGTACTTTTTTACTTTCTTACGAAGATCATCATAACCATTTCCTATGCTAATCCAGAGAAAGTAGGAATTTTAGATTTGTAAAATAGTTGTGAAAATTACGCATTGAAATTGCAAAACAGGCGGACACAATAATAAAAGTCGAAATTTTGGTCTAATAAAGTTGGAATGCATGCGATCACTTCAAGACATATGTCCTGGAAAACAGCTGGTTGTGCGATTCAGAACTTTCAATTGGCACATATTTAGGTGGAAATGACGATATTTCTATTTGAAATTTTCCAAAGAAGCACCTGTATTCCATACTGGTCCATGGCAGGATTAGGAGCATAGGAGTACTGCATGTGGTGTTGCTGCATAGGACCTGAAAAAGAAAATCTTACTCATCATAATCTTGTAATCCTTTTGAGATCTTAATAGAAAAAATGTTATCAAAGACGAATCAGATATCCTGTAATTTCCACAATCCCACAACTTGAAAAATGACATACAAAAAGAACCGCTTCCCTAGACATATCCGAATTCCTCATCTATCTATTAACTGCTTCTTCAAGTTGAGGAATCGTAATCAGATCTAGAAAGCTAATCGACCAGAATTCGAATTTTTTAGGAGGGCGCACGCGACAAAAAACGTTTCTTTAGAGGAATGCTACATAAGGTTGTATTCAACGAGATTTTAGCCGAAAATTGCTTTAAAATGGTAAACTCGCAAATTTAGGCATAAGCGCTGCCTGGATCAGATTGTGATGTTGAAGGATATCTGAAGTCCTCGTCAAGAATGATGTTTCTGTTGCAGTACCTGGTGCTTGACCATACGCTCCAGTTGCTCCGTTTGGCGGTTGCCCAGGCATCGTACCGTACGCTACCGGATTGGGTCCCGATCCCTGCCCGACCCCGCCAACCACATTCTGCGGTACGGCCAGCGGGTACCCGGCGGCGGCTGACATGGCAGGCTCAGCGGCCTTTGCCTTGGTCGCCTTTTTGCGCGTCACAGTTCTAGCTTTTGACGAAATCGTGCAAATATATATGGAATGGGATCTGAAATTACTGGCCTTCATTTGTGAGGACGTTAAAAAGTTGAAAATGAAATGATAAAATTAATGCGACTAAATCGAGGATAAGATAAAGCGAATACGAAGAAAAGGTGAATTTGCACTGTAATTTGGATTCAATTTAGCACTGATTCCAAAAAATCCTGCAGATCACGTCACACTTTCACTTTCGTCCTTTCCCCAACTTTAATTTCTTCCAATCAGAAGTATTGCGCAAATTTAGCAACTCTTTGTCGGACAGTTGAAGTATTCTCTGCACGTGATTGTGTCAAAATTAGCAACTTAAGGATAGTAAGGCGATTATGAAATTGGAATAATTTATGTGAGTGATATGATAGAGAAAGGAATGAACTCAGGAGAGAAGGCGTAGGTAAAGCAGGACGAAAGGAGGGAAGAAATGGGAGAGGAAGTAGAGAGAGAGAGCAGGAGGGGAGGAAAGGAAAACTGATTGAGCTGATCGGAAAAGCGATAAGAGAAATATGAAGAAGTTAGAGACATAGAGGGAGAGGAGAGAGAGAGAGAAAGGGAGTCATTCAGTCACTCAGTCATAGCCTGGAGAGCATAGATACAAGCAGTTGCCAACTATCGCGTATTCATGACTCGGCTATGAGCACGCGCAACGCAAAAAATAACTTCCTTTCAAAAGAAGGTTTAAAATCCACTGGAATAATATGATGCATGGAATAGAAGTCGCAGAGGATAATTATAAAATTGAACTTCACGTCGATAAAAATAGAATCGTTTCGAAGCGACATTCTTGAAATTGTTACAGTCCAGTTTAAAGAGAGGGAGAGCGCGCGCGCGTGATTGAACGTGAATACGGTGACGTCAATACTGTAATCGATCATAATTGGACAAAAATCGATAAATATCGATTGATCAGAGACATGGTAATGAAGCCGCCGATAATGATTAGAATATATTATAAATCGATAATGTCAAGCGGTGCGCGATATTTTGTCTTCTTCTTCTTCCAATCGGAGAAAAGAGAAGGGGGAAGGGAGGAAGAAGTGTTGCTATGAAGGAGGGAGGGAGAGAGGACCAGATCCAGTTTCTCGCCTTGCCTTGCCTGCCCTGCCTTGCATGCGCGCCTTGCTGCCTCTGCCTTGTTGCTGACTTCTGCTGCTTCTGTGTTGGAATTCTACCTCCAGCTTGCCTTCTGCCTTCGACTGTACTCCTTTCTTCAATTCCCTTCCTTTTCCGACCGTTCTCCACAATTCGCGCACAGAGTAGTGCTACTCACAGGTGGTCTATGAAAACAATTGAATTCTTACTATGGATAATTCAAATTGTATTGCAATATTTGGAAATCTTACAGTTTCGCAATTTGATGAAATAACATGCAGAGCTATGAGAAGGCAAAAACGAATGTGTTTCGCGCGTTGCACATTGTCTCTACAAATTAAGAGATCGTGGGGTTACAATATCTACATATCATCTCTATATTGAGAGTCCGCGAAAAAGAAAATATGATGGACGAACATGATTGGAATATTCTAATTTGAGAAGCAAAAGCCGAATAACCCTCAAGAAAAGTATAATTCGAAGGGTAGATTCATTACCTTTAAGGCTTTGCACGTGGAAGAATTTGAATTGCAAAACTTGCATATGAACTAAAGATGCGTTCAAAAATTATGCTAAGCTACGACGATTTGAATTTGACCTAGCATCGAGTTCGACGAAATTATGTGCAGCAAGGACGTGCAAAGTTTCGGCTTCGACTTTAAAATTGAAGAAAATCTTAAAATCGGACTTCGACTTCGGGCTCGAAACTTTAATTTTTTCGGTTTCGCACACCCATGATGTACAGAGAACAATGATGGAAGAGGGAAGCATTTTTTTTCAATTTTGCAAACTATTTTGGCAGAGCACAACGTTGCAACTTCGTATAAAATCCAAATTTCCTCAAATTAATGCATACAGGTATAGCAAGAATAAGAATAATTTCGAGAAATGCCACCAGAAGAAATGTGAAAATAGAAATATAATATTGTAAAAATCTTCTCTTATCACTAGTTAATCCTAATTTTTTGCGCTTGTAAAATATTAAAAATTTTTACATGACCAGATAAATTGTAAAGTTCAACACATCTCTAAGCATGTTAAATCAGGAGTAGATTAATCAAATTAAAATAAAGTAAAGTTTTATGATAAATGTTGACTCATGCTTGATATCACAAAATTTTAGAATTTCAAGTACAATTTCATAAATCTACGAAGGTTTTACTCAAAGATGCATAATAAATCAAATATTCAGAGCAGGTGAAAATGACTCGTGGTAATTTTTGGGTTTTACGAAAAATAAAGAGAATTATAGGAATTTTCCGTGTAAAAATAACAATGAAAGTGCAGTAAAATTAGATATATAAAAATGAAATGCGACGTTGACTATTGAATTTCATTTTTCTTTTCGAATAAAATATGTATCGTCACTTGTCCGCTTGCTTTCTCCAGCTTCACTTTCCCTCATTTCTAGGAGATTTTATCGTTTCTCGTAATTAACCGGAAAATCTTCGATGATTTCGATCGAGAATTGACCAAAGAATAACTTTACTCGCTTTTTCTACATTTGTACATCGCATAAATCATAAAGATAGTACAAGGATGATGAATAGCAAAAATTCCTATAAGTCGAAACTAGAAATAAAATTATTCACGATTACTGTAGAATGATTACAGATCAACGACGTTCGTCATTTGCAATAAAAATAAAATAAACCGAATTAGTTAGAAGGATCTTGCATAATTTTGCACTATAAGAGATATCATGAAGTTCACAAATTTCCTAATTGAATGTTATTTTTCGAAAATCCAGTTTCTAACGTTCCTGTTAGTATAAATTGATTTCTAGTCCCAATGATGGATCTTATTTCCATCAACGATAACTAGAAGAAGGTCAATAAATCTTCTACAAGAATACGTATCTCGAATTTTGAGCTATCAATTTTCTCCATTTTTGGTGATTGTAATCTCAAAATCGAGTACGATACCAAACAATATATAAACATCAAAACACTTGTTGAGAGAGACTAAACAAGGGAGGTGAATAATTCAAACAATGAAAAACGGAGATAAAGAGTGAAGAAAGAATGAAAATGAGAAAACGACTGCGCTCCGATATAAAATCGATCGGCAATCAGATTCTTAGATCAGTGATTATGACGTATTAGAACCGGATTTCGAACGAGTATCTCCTAGAACAAGAGGATAAAAAGACAAAGGCGAAAGGATAGAGGATATTCAAAGGCCACATTTCCTAACAAATCGAGGGAAAAAGTTGAAGTTTAATCTCAAAATATTACAGGTAGTCCCAAAAACCGCAAATTTAATTTCCGTATAAAGTTTTGTAAATATGAAATTTGAAAATGTTATTTTAGGAATTGGTATGAATAGAAGTTTCTTTTGATATGAAACTAAGAAAAATTTCGTTTTTAGAAAAAAAAACCATTTCTAACCTTTGTCAGGGATAGTGAAATTTCACACATATGGCCGTCCAACCGTACATACACTTTATTACTGCGAAAAATCAATATCTTGAGACCAAAAGATCTAAACTCATGTTTGAAAAAATGCCCTTGAGAATTTTTAACTTCCAACTTTGGCTAATATCAAAATAACTGATATTCAGAATCAGGTGGTCCGAGATGAAAGAAGACCAAGATAGCAAGGGGATTTGGATTTGAAGTGCGAATAAACGCACATGAACTGTACTGTAGAAATTGAAGAAGACTCGAAGACAATGCAGGAATTAGATATTTTGAAAAATAGCTGCTCGGCTTTTGAAAATTTTAATCGCTAGGTGGAAGGATTAGGCAAGGGGTACCATGTGATTCGAATAAAAATTGTAGTGAATTTGGATTTTATTTCGGTTAAACTTGAATTAAGCTTGGATGTTGATCAGATAGGAAGATACAATGCAAGACAACGCTAAAATGTTTGTTTAGATTATTCTCACTATTTTACATATCTTTTTACTATTTATGTTTAAAAAACTATTCGTAGTTAAATTTAAATAAATGTAATGAAAATTATGATGCTCTGACAATTCGTAAAATTTAGACTATCAACGTCTTTGACTCGTCGCAGAATTTAAATAAAGCAAGTATGTGATTTTTGAAACTTGTGCAATTTATGATTTAGCTATTATGATGAGATTTATCACGTATTGCAACTTCTATAATGTCTGACTTTGGACTTTTAACTTTTAACACCTCGAAACGCTTCAGATGGCAAATGGGAATGTTTACTAAATTTGCAGATTGAAACAGAAAAATGTGAAGCAAAACACGCAGCTGCAATGAAAATTCACAATTCTCAACTTTTCGAATTCAAATGTTAAAACTTCAAATCTCGACATTGCAATTTAGCACAAATAACAAAAACATTTGAAAGTACAGAAATGTGAATAAAAACTATCGTAATCGGTCTGAAACTCGGACAAAACAGATGAGTTCTTGAAAACTCTGAGTTTATACCGGGAAAATCGGGGGATGTGCAAGATTACAAGCGAATGAGAAAGGGATTATCGGGAGATATTCGACTAGAAGGAACATGATAAGCTGAAGGCTGGAATATGGACGAAATAGTGAAAGCGAGAAAGTGATATGATAAAGGAAATGGGGGATTGGGATTAACATCGACAACTTGAGAAATGGAAGAAAAGAGAAGCGAAGTGGAAAAAAATGGTAAGGTATTGGAAAAGCGTGATTGTGAAAATGATATTGGAAGAAAATTAGCACATTAAAGCCTGGCTTACCACGAAAGGTAAATATTGAAATGATAACTTTTTTTCAATAATAAGATATGCTATCAGACAAATTAAAAAGATAGTTTTTTTTTTAGAAATTCACATAAATTTGTAAATTTTCAAATACGTCCAAACGTACTTCAACTTTAGATTCTCAGAAGGCGATATTTGATTTTCGAGTTTCTGAGATTTGAAATAATGAAAGATGACGATTCCCGCGGAAAGTACACATGCATCCAAGGCTATGATTAGAAATTACAAGTTATGACTCAAGGAGGGGAAGTAAGTACAGAGTACGAAAGCATGAAAAGGGATCTGAAATGTGCCTGGCGCGCAAATGCGGAGAGATTATCTAAGATTCGAAGAAATCGATATTTTCCCCCGACTTTCCTCGCTTTCCTCTACTCTCATTCCTTCTCTCAATCCGCGCCTTTGCTAGGCAAGGAATAAAGGAACCAGAGAGAGAGAGAAAGTTGGAACGAAAGAGAAAAAAGAAACAGACTGTAATGTCTCTATCTCATTTCGCCCACTCTCTAACTGTATCTGCGTATCTCTGGACTGTATGCCTGTATGTGAGGTAATTGCTAGTGGCCTCTCTCTTCCCCTCGCTATTTCGCCTGCTTTTTCTATCCCTGTCCTGTATTATTTCTCCTGCTTTGTTTGTCGGAACTCTCTCGATTTAGCCTAATCTTTTCACGCTCACGATCCATTGTTTGACAAGGCAGAGGGCCGCGTAGAGAGAAGAGAGACCAGAAAGAGAGAGGAGAGGATCGCAAAGTAACAGAGGTCACAAACGATTCGATTCGAATAGCATTCGATTGGAAGAAGAAGATTGCAGGAGTGGACGAAATTAGGTGAACAGATATTCTTTCATGCTCATTAGCTTGAAAATCGATGGATACGGAATATTGATCGATTGGATTCTGCATAATAAATTTTTAAGACAATGATCGATGATACGGAAGGGTGAAAATACAATCAAATCTATAAGAAGTGAAGCTAGAATGGTATGGTTTGATAATTAAGAAATGGATGTAAACCAGTGTTGGACTAAAATTTCGATTTCGGTTTCGAAAAATTTAGCCAAATCTACAGTTTTGATTTTTTTAAGTAAAAAAGAAACTTTTGATTTTAGACTATCAAAATTTTGACTTTCGTCCAACCTTCTAGCTCCGATAAGATTTTCTAAAACTCCAAAATTGAACTTAAAACCCCATCTGAAACCTTATCGACTTTGCTTATCAATACAATAACTCTATTAAGCCCTTTGGATAAACTATGCTATCAGTTTGTAAACATCGCTATTGAAAAAAATCGAAGATGATAGAGCAAAGTTAATAATAATATTTCAGATGAAACGTTTGAAAACGAGTGAAAATTCTCCATTGTCCCGAAATATCAACAACGAGAAAATTTATGTCGCACTCGACTTGTCATAATGTCGATAGTAGAGTGTAAGTTTCAGATAAACAACTCGTATCTCATAGAGGAAAAAACATATTTGAGAAAAGTTGAAATGTCAACTGGATAATGAAATACAATAAAACGATTTAGTGGACCGTGTCTCACGATAATAATCTATTTTGAGAGATAATTGGATTCTGGGGTTTAAAATTCGAAATGAAGCATGAGATTTTCTGATAATGCAGTTTCGTATGATAGTAAAGGAACGAGTAAAAATGAAAAATATGAGCGAAAAGTTAGTAGAGAAATGGGAATGAAAATTGAGGACGGAAGAAAGCAAAGGAAGAAGAATGGAAAGAAGGACCTGCAGCCGACTTGACTTGTGTAATCTCAACAACTCACACAAGCGACAAGCGTTCCATTCCCTTGGCACAGAAATTGAAACAACCTAACGTCCACTTTGTCAAACATAATGTTAACTTTGGGCAAACTCGAAAATTTCATAAATTTACTGATTGTCAAGAGATCAGATTTTTATTTAAAAATAGGCAAAATTCAAAAATTGTACTCGGAAAGACAGACTGAAGACGAAAAGTTAAAAGTTTCGAAAGAAAAGATTTGTTCAATTTAAATAAACAGTAGTATAGAAATACTGAAACTCGATAAAAATACTATGAATAAGTTTATCAATGTTCCACTTATTTTAACAAGAAGAGATATTTTTAGGCTGCGTAATCTTTCCTCCCAATGTTTTGAAGTGTAATGATTCCTCCCAAAGCGCAGAAAGGAAAAAAGAGCGAGACAATGTTTGGGAGGAAAGATTACGCAGCCATATTTTTGAATGGTCATAGAAACCGGTGTAAATTAGAAATTTTTCCCTCAAAATGAAATTGATATAATTTAAGCTCGTACGTTAATTTCGAGCTAAATGAATTTTTGCCTACGAAATAAGAATAATTGTCTTCGTATTGTGTTGCTGTTCGAAAGAAAGAGTGAAACACTGGACATAAAAAACGAGCAATAATTGGACGAAGGGCAAAACTGCTTAAACCTCATGCAAATGAACGACCTTTCGAATTATTGAAATGTAAATTCGGATTAGTGGTATGGAAATGAAGAGGAAAAATGTTTCGTTTTGAAATTTCATAGCAACAGATTAAAAAATCAGATTTGGAATTTTATTAATTTTTCTCGATATCATAAAAGCTGCAACAACTTACCTTTCATTCCTACTCCAAGAAATATAGTTCAGTGTTAAATTTTTATCACTAGATCAAAGGGTCAAAATTGAATTTTGTTTTTCAATATCTGATTTTCATTTTCATTGTGAATTTACGAGGAAATTTATAAATCTGGTGCTGTGGTGTGCAAATAATCTAAATTTACACAACGATGCAGCCTCAGTACGGAGGGAATATTTTCGATTTGCAAAATGATGTGAAACTAGCAATTTTGCGCGCAAAGCATCGAATTAACTTCGCTTCTGACGTCGATTGAAAAGTGTCGTCGCTGTGGCATATTTTTGAAGAATTCGAAAAAGTCGCGCAAAGTTGCAATCATTATGCAGAAGTGTAGAAGTGCACAATTTGAGACTGCGGCTAAATATAGTGCATTTGCTGCTTGACTGCGATTGCTTTGAATGTAAAGGGGAAATGTTGCTTATCAATCGATGGAAGGCTTGATTCGGTGCGACATTTCAAACGAGTTGATATGTTTCATTCAAAAAACGATTGAACTATTCCTTATCTCTAAATGAAACTGACAGGAACGCTCGAAAAGTTTATCAGTCTGGAGTTTAACAAATTTGGTCAGGATGCATTAAATTTTCAATTGAATATCTCAAACAGTAGTGATCAAAAATTTCGTATCGAACAATATTTTTATCGTTGATCAAAATACGAACCAGGGCTGGTTGGAATTCGAATTTTGAAAAATTCAGTATCTTAAGCGAAATCACAATTTTCAACGATCCAATAATTGAAATTGATTTTTTCGCGACTCGGATTCTGAATCAGAATGAAATTTTTCATGCCTCTGAATAGAAATTGTAATTCTGAGCTCCCAAAGGCACCGGAATCGAATTTTTGGTATCGGAATTCTGAACACCCCTGGTACGGTTAGTTTTGCTCAAATTTGACTAAAAATCAGCCAAATAGTAGATGATATCAGGCCACAAAATACGCAAATCTTCGGCCGAATAGGATAAAGATAACTCGATTTGTATTTTAGTAAAAAAATTGGTTTGTACTCGAATTTCTGATAATCATTGTAAACAGAGTTTTTCAAATAGATTTAGATAGAATTATTTCTAAAGTTCAGAAAGTTTCTTTTCACCTTTAGAGAGTCGATTCGACAATGAAATCCCTCGGGCAGGATTATAAGAATAAAAATAATGCTTTGGAAAGAAGATCGCTTCAAAAGTTAGATTGGGTTAAATATTCACACAATATCCGGGTTTTTCATCATATGCACCCAGCGACACGTTTTGGATTACTCATCTTCTCAAGATAATATTACCGTAAGGAAATTTCCAAATTTCAGTAAAAAGTCCGATAAACTCTAGTCTAAAACATCCTGACCAATTTCATTTACGCAATTGAAGACAATTTCCTATCGCCTACGAAATAGCTTTGCAAAGTTGGTTTCCTGTTATTTAACTCATTATTTAATTTTCTTATTCTGGGCTTTCTATGAGATTTTTACGAGATATTGTAAATTTTAAATGCGAAATATTGAAAAACACGATGATGCTTGCTCATGTAATCTTACGTGATGTACGGATTATCCCTGCTTTAGAGGATATACTGAATAAGTGGATAGAAGAATAGGATAAGGGGTGAGTTTAATTGATTATAAAATTGAAAATCAAATAAAAATTGTCAAAACCTTAAATTTATCGAATTTTTTGAAGATATAAGTGGTTCACGAAAAAGTTATGCAGATATTATGAAATTGCACAGAAAAAAACTGTTCGACAAATTTGAAATTATCTGAGATTTGAAAATATGAAATAAAAATAATTTTAAAAATCGAGATAATTAACTCTAAACGCACATAATTTGGTTTGAAAATAAAAAGTGTTTCCTTTGGGAGTGATTCGAGTCATTCATTCATTGGTCATAGCCTGTCCTAGTTTCCTCTCTATTCTCTATCTCTCTCTTTCACATCAAAGTGCAACCAAATCCAATGCAAAGGCACAGAACTGTGCGGCACAATTGCAGAATCTCCATTCTCCATATTTCTTCACAAACGCATTCAAAATATCCAATTTCATTCAATTATCGACATTTTCTAAACTACTATTTATTCTATAAGGCAGAACGAAGAAAATGATAATCAAAAAATTGGCAAACCTCACGCAAAAAGACAGGGAGACGTTCTTCTGGGTCTCAAACTTTATTTTATTGGTAAAAAACTTTCAGCTTAGAAATTTGTAAATTATTTATGTTTTAGGTCTGTGGCGTGATATCATTCATAATCGGAATATGGATGTACATTGAGAAGAGCGATTTCGCAGAACTTACACCTGCTTCATATTCAGGTACGATCATTTTCGAAATATGATGCTAGCAATTTGTCAATAATACAAGTATTGGCTTCTGTTATAATATATTGCTACTTAATTAACAATTGTTTAAATTTTCAAATCCGAAAATTCTATAAAATAGTAAGATTTGAATTATTTCATTATAGCTATGACATCTGCTGGTATCTGCGCATTCACCGGCGCTTCGATGTGCATTATTTGTATCATCGGCTGTTTGGTCGTGTGGTTTCGAAGTAAAATTATGCTGATCACGGTTATCATCGTTCAATTATTTTGTCTGACGATATTGTATTTCAGTACGTAGTGTTTATAATCATCCTCGGTATAACGCAGCTCCTCATAACTATCACCGGTTTATTCAATACGGTAACGATAATAATGAGTCATTGAGTTGGGCACTAAATTTTAGGAAAACGCGCAAGAATTCATTAGAAAAGATCTTTTGAAGAACATCAATAGCACCCACGTTTTATCACAGATGGGCCACAAAGTCGAACTGCGAATCACTTGGGATCACATGCAGGAAACGGTAAGGGGATTATCTCTCATTTACCTGATCATGACAAAATTTCAAAGAGAGCCCTGTGGACTCGTGCGAGATAGCATGATTATTAATCCGAAAATTAGTCTGAACGAAATTCAAAACTATTCAAAACGAATCTATATGCTAAGGCTTTCAATAATACCATTTCAGCTCCAATGCTGCGGGGTTGATAGGCCTGACGATTGGTTCTATTCGAAACAGTGGCCGAACAACCAGTATGTGCCTGACAGCTGCTGCAATATCACCAATTTCGCATCCGAAAACGATACCTATCACTGCGGAAAACTGCCTGAAAACAAAAATCTCTGGCATCAGCAGGTAGGCCTATCCTTGCAATTAAGCCAAAGAGTAATACTTTTAGGGCTGCTATCCTGTATTTATAGATTGGTTATTCCACCATATCTATATCATTACATGGCTGGCTGCTGTGCTCGTCATTGTTGAGGTTAGCTTACTGAATTTCAATCGGAATAAAATTATTTTCTCTTTAGATAGTCGTGTTAATTGCATCGATTCTGATATGGAAGCCGATTTCGGAGTTTCATCGAATTCATCAGAAAAGGTCTGTCGAAATGCAAGTTTATATAGCAAGCGGATCGTCAAACTTAGCGGTGGATCAAAAAACTTCTGGTCCAATCAGCCAGATCGGATCTGATCTAGCACACACCTCCAAAGTATTGCTAAAATTTAGAAATCATCGACGTCGTCTTGTGGAGGAAGCGAATGAAGAACTCCGTTTGAATCCGATGGATCGAGTCGGCAATGCTGCTAATGAGCCGGAAAGTGTCGATCAAATCACCTAACTCCATTTGAGTTTCATTCAATTTGATGCAGTGCATCTTCATAACAATTCACTTTTAGATTATAGAAAAATTTTGAAAATATCATTACGCCGATGTTCTGTTTCTTTGAGCTGCTATTCGGAATAATTATGGGCATTTTATCTACGGTACAAACATTTTCTAATCTCTTCTAAACCAGTGATTTGGTGAATGAAAGTCAGGATATGCATTCATTATAGCCATGAATTTGTTGTTATTGATAGTAGTGGTGGATAAAAGTTAGGAATATTTATCAAAAAAGAAAGCCGAAAAATTCTTAAATAATTAATTTTAAAAGGTTTGTTGATAAATTTGGTCCTAAAATGTTGAGTATTTAACCACCCATAATCTTCATTCGCTGAAATACCTTGGGAAAACTGTTACTGAAAGTTCCAGACGGTTGAAGAAATTTTTCGCGAAAATTAGCTACTTTCCATAGTAAATCTAAACATCCGTGAAAAAGTCTCCATAACTCTTCAAAAAGGCTATTCAAACTTGGTAAAAGCTATATATGGAGTGCTAGTTCAATGAGGGGCTCTGTATTAGAGCCTTTTACTCGAGTTAAAAGCTCATAAAATTTTTATACAAAATTTGTGATTCCAATTATGGCGACTTTTCACAATATTCCAAACTTTTGTCCACCGCCGTATGTTCTCATTATAAATTTGATATCTATTGTAAATTACAACATTTACCTCGATTCCAAATATACAAAATTATCAATAATGTTCATAAAACTGTATTCTCATTTATATCATTTGATTCTCAGGAATAAATACTATGACAAATTTTAATTTGAAAATCAATAAATTCATCACTCTCGCAATGCATTATACTATTGGTGATCACTTCTACAATGCACTTGGTTTACACGCCAGAATAACGGCAAAGATCGTAAATAAATGTGGAAAGTGTCCAAGTCGTTCCCCACTTTTCACTTATTTGGCGCTAACGTCACATTTCTTAAACGATTGTTTACTGCAAAAATTAATTTATTTTCTAACTTATATTTGCTAAATTAACCTAAAGTAGTCTTTTGTATTCAATGGTGCTAAATTTGCTAAATTTCTAAACAAATGTCGAATTTTCCATCGTCCTCACAAGCACTCTCTGCTCAGGGCTCGCAACTCAAGGATTTGGAACTTGTAAGTTTTTTTTTTATAAATAAGCATTTAGAAATTTGTACTGATAAGCGCAGCATGCTGTATTAGGTGAAATGGTTATATCAGAGAAAAATCAAGAATAAAAATGATTTAACATTATTACGGACAACTAATAATGTTATCAACACATAAAAAGTGATTATTTATTCATTAACGTGATAAAATAATTCTCAAAATCAATAATGATCACTGAATTCTAGGTTCGATGGTTGGAGAATAAGCTGAACGATCGACCAACATGGAATGGTCGTGCAAATGCAGCCTTGTTGTCCAAAACAATTCTAGAGGAGCTTGAAACATGCTTTCAGGTTGAACATTAAGAAAGTTTCAAAACCATAGCAATTTTGTAGAGTTTGGATGTGCAGAGCAAGTTGAAACTGTTGTTGGCTTTATCACATATCAATCCGAGGCTAATGGCCATGGTAACATTGAAGATCCCAAACGATATGGCATTCAGTCTAAATTTTAGTGGAAAGACCAAGCCCACGTCTTGCTTGGAATCTGCCGACGCGATCCTGATGATTGGGTCGAAACGATCGCTGAACTGTACAGAGAACTGCCCCACACCGGGGTCGTTCTGACTAATACGTCATCAAAGGAGTCGCATTATGCGAAGAACGTCGAACTGCTAAGAAAAGAGAGTAAGACTTAGTTTGCTGTGATTCGTATTCACAAATATTTTAGTGCACACAATACTTGGAGAAGGTTCTAGTCAAATTCTGCCGGAAGGCTATGCAATCGCCAGTGGAACTGTGATCAAAGTAAGAGAATTGGTCTCCGAGTGAAGGGAAGGACGTTTGACCTTTCAGGACCAATTTGGTGAACAGACCGAAACGAATCGGCATTTCAACCTGAGAAAGAAGCCCAAGTCATTCAGTTTGATGAAGGAAATCGAAAAACGTAGGAATTGCTCAACCAATCGTTTCCTGGAGCAATGAAAACCCATTCAGAATGTGAAAACCAAATCGCCTTGAGAGAGCAGAAAGGAACCAATGTGATGGGCTCAACAGTGCCAATTAAGTTTCGTTCAACACTTCGAAAAGCTAACAATGATCGTAAGTATTTATTTTCAAGAAATTCGTAACAAAAATATATTCAGTACCGATGAGAGGAATACCGACGCAGAACAGTCTGAAGCTAAATTCGGGATTTACTGCTGAACCGAAGAAATTCCAAAGAACCCTTGCTAAACGAGAGGGCGGAGCTAAATTATTGGGTTAGAAAGCTACGGCTTCTTGATTAATTTATCACAATTCTTTAGACATCGCCGAGATACCCCAATCATTGAAGAAGCGCAAGGTCGTTGAAGCCGCTGAGGAGAAGCGACGGAAGCAGGAGGAGAAGGATCACATCAAACAACGAGCCGCTGAAGAGAAGAAGGTAACAGCTTTCAGGTATTTGAGAAGAAAATCTAAATTTGAAGCTCATGACTGAACGAAAGAAGCAAGAAGTGCAGAAGCCGCAAGAGCCTGTACCTGCTCAGAGACCTGCAGATGAGGATCCGAAATTGCCTATCAAGCCAGAGCCAAAGGAAGCACCTACGAAAGAACCACAACCTCCTGCACAAAAATCGGTAGGTTTAGCGAATTATCATTTACTCATAAATACAGAATTTCAGCCCATCAAGAGTCCCCCTCCAGTCAGACCAGCTCCCAAATTGTTCAACACCGATTTGGACATGCCAATTCTCACTTCTCATCCCAGCGCCAAGAAAGAAGTCGTACAGCCCGAAGTATGCTATTGGAAATTTTTCAATATTCAACTATTTTTCTCTAGGCAAACACAAATGATCAACCACCGGTACAACTCCCACAAACTGCCGCTCCTGCTCCATACCTGGCGACGATTCCAGCCGAGGCATTCCGGAATCCAATATCTGCTTCGACGTCCCTATCACAATCTAATTTCTTGAGGGTTCGTCCAGTGATCAATTCAAGTTTGATAGTCTCTCATTACTTCAGCAGCAACAGCCTACTCATCCTCCTCCAATGAGCCACCCAACGTCGCATTCAACTTCGCTGCTTCAGCCAAGCTTAGCGAGCACCTTCATGACTCCATCCATTCAGCTAGTCCCAATGAATTCTCTTCAGCAGCGAAATCAGGTGAGATTATTCTATTAGAAATTCGTACAATTCTATGACTTTAGCAATCTCAATCCCAAGTGCAACAACAACCCCCATCTCTGCATTCCGCTCTGAGTCGTCCTTCTCCTGTCGTCAATTTGCAACCCACCAGACCATCCAATATTCCCGCTTATGCAGCCAATACTCCACAACTCGCAAATCGTACTTTACAGGATGAGATAAGAGTGAGAATATCCTTAATCCAATTTTCGAGACCTGAAAAATAAATATTTTCAGGAGCGGGAGGCTATGATCACTAAACAGTGCAATGACATGCTTGGATCTGCAAATGTGTTGGATGCTGCTGGACGGCAGATGATTCTCAGCTTTATGAGTGGAAACAAAAGTAACGAATTTTCTAGTTTCAAAGATCAGCTGGAGCTTCAGACAATCCTCGACCAGAACTTGGAAATCAGCTTACATTGAAGCTGTCCGAATCTCTTGAAGACGTCTACGTCGACAACCGGATATCCAAGATGAAAATCGAAACTTTCTTCCAAATGGACTACGGCAGCGGAGAATGGAAACGTCTTCGCAAGAGTCGAATTCTACAGGTAGCATTTTATGCTTACTTCAATCAGACGAGGGAGAACTTTCATCGCTTTTATTGAATGAAAATAAATTATAGGGAAGTGGTCGCACAACCGAAATCAGTTGTAACGTCATAGCTTGCAGCGATTTTTTGAAAATTTTGTACAAAAGATACAAAATTATGAAGATATTATAGGGGGTAATTTGGAGAAAATATTTGACGATCATCCTTCCTTTATCCGAATTTAATCAATTCATAGCAATCACTATTTGCAGCCCCATGAAGTGACTCCTGACCCACCCCCTCAAATGACGCCAATTCAGCTTTCTCTGGCTCCAGGAACTTCGAATCAGTCACTAGGGATGTCAGGAGCAGGAGGTTCTCAGCAACAGCAACCACCTGCCTATTTGTATCTTCAACAATTCAATCAAAAACCATTCAACCAATACTGATCACTTGGTGATAGTGTGCTCGTGTTTTTTTTTACATTTATCCACTGAATTTACATTGGTGTTCAGCAATTTGATATGATAGGAAAACAATGAGTTGCAGTGATAATTACTTATTCAAAGAGATGATTTTGATAATCAACTTTTATTCGTTTATGAATTTGAAATTTAGTCATTATTTTCTACCATTTGGGCCTACACTTACAATTAGACTTTATTCTAGACATTGATTGGTTACCTGACATTTTTCACAGAAAATGATTCAAATGATCTCATTCATATACCCATACCTTGATTTATTGGCAACTTATGCTCAACCTCATACTATTGTTTGTACATACGAAACAAATTTCTATAGGAATAAATTGATCGAAACACTTGAGCTTTTTACACTAAGAGGAAACGAGATGAAAAAGTAGAATGTAGTCAGAGTGGTTGCAACTTTTTCGTATTTAGAACGTGGCTACTTTTTCCAGACTAAGCGTTTCATACCAAGCGGATATGCAAATTGTTGACGTGTGTCCCGAAATCTCGTTCAATCAGAAGCGAATCGAAAGAAATCGAATCCGAATCCGAATCAAGTCCGACTCCCTTTGTCGTGCAAATTTCGGTACTTTGGAATAATTGGCGATGGCCCATTTTGATTAGCATTGCAATGACACTTTGTAGTAGTGGAGAGGAGAGATTGCCCGAGGCATAGAGGGAGATGAGGAAAGTGAACAGAGATGCAGAAATAGAAATTGAAAGCTATTTTGGAGATGCATCATTATGTAAGAAAAAGTGAAGGAGAAGAAATAGTAAGGAGAAAGCTAATGAATTAGTGAAAGATACCGAGACTTTCAGAGAGAAGACAAAGAGGAGGGTAGGCTGCCCTAAAGCTTGGACTGGGTTGACCCCTTTGAGATTCGAGAACGAGAATAGGGGATAGGAATCGAATCTATATCTCTGATGAGGACGAATACAGATGGACATCCAGTGTGAACGAGAAGACGAGAAGAGAAAGGACGAAGGGTGGAAAATAGAAGACCAGCCATCAGTCAGGGCATCTCTGTCCCTTTCTCCCTCTTCCATTCCATATCCACATATCCAAATCTCGCTTTTTCCCTTTTATCCATTATCTTTCCATTCATTTATCTGCCTCTCGCATTTTATTTTCCTCCTCAGAATCTGAAGTGAGGAAACGAATGAATGAGATGCTCGAAATCGTTCTTCGATTATTTTCTGCCGTCATTAGAAGATGTGTGTTGTGGTGAGTGTTTTGATTGGAATGTCATGCACGACTTTGAGGAATCTTACGGTGCAGTAGGCGTGGAATATTCGGGATATTGTCAAGGCTTGGAAGGTTGAAGTTCCAACTGAGTTCGGAAAATTGTCCCGATAGCATTTCGAATTCCGATTTTTTACTTTATTTCTTCGTCGACTTTATGAAGACGATACTTCTCTTTCATATTACTGCATCGTTGCCATACATATCATTAGTCGTTTGCAATCTAGAGTATATAAAACTTACTTATTTATCCAATGCGTGACAAACATACATCTGAATATGACTTACCTTACTTATTATTAGCTTACTCACTGCTATTTATTACCTCAGCTTAGACATACATATTTTTCCTTCTCGTTTTTCGCTTTTACTCAATCGGCCGACGCCTCTCTCGACCTGTGTTCAGTAATTTCGGCAATTTCGCTTATATTGCGTCGCTTCTGTCATGGCGACTCTGGCTGCGTGTGGATTTAACGCTTTCACTAGCCCATTTTTGTAGTTGTATTTTCGTTTTTTCCAGTCTCCTTACTCTTCACCTTTCTCTTACTTTTTCTCGATCTGATGCGTATCTCTTATCATTCCGAAGATATTTCCTTGCTTCTCGTCCAATCACCCAGCGAAAGCTGTACAGAGAACGAGATTTGCCTGCTTTTCAGCAGCAGGCCCGTTCGTCTCTGGAATGCGTCATACTGGCCATCGGCTACTCCTACTCTCCATATTATTTTATAGTGCTATAGCGAAAGGTTTGTTTGAATATTTCGATGAAAAGTCATTAAAGAGGGATTCCCATGACTAAAATTACTCTTCATCGTTCTCGAAATCCTAAAGTTTTGAAATTTTACTCGAACTGGCTAGTAATTTTAAGCAAAATTTGAGCTATTCTTTGGAAAACATTCATTTGGACTTCGAAAATTTTAATTCTGTAGAAATCCATATTTAGATCGTAATATTTATTTTCAACTATTTCATTCACCATTACTTTTTCAGAGAAATGTAATGGATCCGTAACATTTTTCGTAATGGACAATACAAAATTGATATCGACGAATGGATCCGTGGTTTATGGCGACACGGCTGAAGAAGACTGTATGAGGATTTGCGAACGAAATCGGGTCAGTCAGAGGATATACATAGAGGATTTTAAGATTATCTCGGGATTAGCAAAATCGATAAATTATCTGTAAGATAAATATTGATCTTCCTTAGAGGAATGAAAAGTTATAAAATAGAATTATCCCACTTAATTGTTCATTTTAGGACCAAAATGGCCAAGAAATTAACTGCGTGTCATTTACGTACGACCATAAAGCCTTCAGCTGTCGGATTTACGCGGAAAAGGCGAAGCCCTTCGGAACCATGGAGCCAACCGCATCTGCAGGAATGAGATACTTCGAGAAGATCTGCACTCAAGGTAGTTTTCGATAATTCTAGCCTACCGAACGCAAAAATGACAATAAAATGAGTCACTCAAATTTGATGCATGAAAGATAAATGCTACATGAAATGTAACGAATAATCTTCCGAGTTCGCAGAGTGAAAAAATAGAAACTATTTTCGTAGTGTAGGTTAAGAGCCAGAAAGACAATTATTGTTTTAATCACCCATTCCATCTGATCAATTAATATCTTTTCAGACGCTCTTCCTCGATCCTGTGACAATAGTCAATATATCCGTGCTGATGACTCTGTGCTCGTTGGTTACGCCTCCAATATCTCTCTTGTGGATACGATCGAGCAGTGCGTCGTCAAATGCGTCTTCGATTCCAAGTGCAAGGTATCCGATTATGATCAAATTTTTTATAACTTGCATGCACTTTTCAGTCTGCGATGTACTTCTACGAAGAGGGCGAGTGCATCACGAATAGCGAATCTGCCATGACGAAGCCAAGCTCATTTTCGAAGGACGATACTGAAAAGTACATAAATTTCAATCACATTTAGAGGGCACAGGTAGTTTTTCGAGATAGAAGTTCGGGACATGAAGCCTAGATCATTAAGCCGGCCATGCTGTGTGAATTTCAAACCTGTTTACACTTTTCAAACCGATGCTCCTATCAAAAGTTGTGCATTGCATACTTTGTGCGATTTGCAATTTTCAAACAGAATGCACTTATTTGCACCGACAAGTTGTTCGTTCTTCTTCATAAAAATGCCTATCGAGGTCCGAAATTTCATAATCGCTTTGCGGTTTTATGGGGGAGATCCAGGATGCTTAATGTTGTACTCCCCGGATGGGGTGTCAGTCAGAACTCGTATTCGTACAAGTTTTTATTTAGTACAACGTCGGGAAAAGACAATTCAGAAGAATTGGAAGACCGACCGTCCTAGGGGAACACAGGAGGGTAGACTGACTATTAAGAGGAGAATGGTCAATCAATAATTGTTAATGGTCAGGGAATAGAGATAACTACTAAAGAAGAGGGAGAAGAGTTGTAGATGGAATGAGCAGTGTCGTTAGGCGGCACTGCTAGGAGAGAGATTAGGGGGAAAGGTGAGAGATGATAGAAATAGTGAGTGGAATAGAGTGAGCCTCTAACATCTCCCCCAATGGAGAAAATTTTGAAAATTGTAGAGAAGAGAAGAAGTCATTTGACCTGAGGTTGTGAAAAAGTAAAATTTTGATTTTTGGTAGGTCAAGTGACGTGAGCTACAATTGAGAAATTGGATGGGTGATTATGAGAATATAAAATAAAGTCCTAGAGGTGAACGATAGGGTATGAATGAAAATAACAAGGGTTTGAAAGAAAGACTTGCGGGAATTGGAATGACGACTGGATAGTAGTTGTTCTGCTTGTCCAGGATTCAGGGTGATTTTCCGCTCGAGTTTTGCCACCAATGCTGAGTGGACTTGGATGATGCTGCGTTTCTGTGGTTGTCTTCGTGACTTTTCCAGCACACCACATGCAAGCTTTTGTCGCTCTTGGATTCAAGTCTTTGGATTCGTCTGTGCAGACTTTCAGGAATCACAAGGCGATTCTCGTGGAACAGGCAGCGCTTGTAAACCGATAAGGTGTCCTTCAAGCTACAGTATCGAGAAAGAGCTGGTGGGGGTTTGCTAGGCCATTCACCAGATTTCAGGTAACCGATGACTTGAGTCAGAGTCGGATCCTTTCGCGTATGCAATGCGATGGTGTCCAGAGAGACTGGGACGTTCGACGCATTCGATCTGCACTCGTGCTCTGCCTCCAACTTGACTTGCGCGATTTTGATGTCTTCAGAGTGTTCAGACTGCGCGTTGAGGACTGAAATTGCCTTTGCCTCGCCAAGTTGTGAAGTGTCGACGATTTCGAAGTGAAAATCGTACGAACGGAGGATGAGAGCCCAGCGAATGAGACGATTCGCTGCTGTGGCTGGTAGACTCTTGTTTCTACCGTATGCCAACAGTCGCTGATTGTCGGTCACCAGCGTGAAGGTGCGTCCGCAGAGGTATTTGTGAAACTTGCGTACCGCAAAAGTGAGTGCAAGACCGTCTTTCTCGATCTGCCCGTATTTCCTCTCGGCTGCAGTGAGACTTTTCGAGGCTCGACAGACTGTCTTCGAATTGCCATCTGGAAGTCTATGCATGAGGATTGCTCCGATTCCGGATTCAGATGCTTTGGCCGCGACTACGATTGGCAACGACTCATCGTAGCGCATCTGGAGTGAATCTGACGTCAGCATTTGCTTGAGCTTAGCGAACGCTCGCTGACATTCAGGGGACCAGGTGAACGGTTTGTCCTGCCTGAGAGCTTCATCGAGAGGTCCACGATAATGTCTCATTTCGGGAACAGACGTTCCTTTCAGTTTGATAAGACCAAGAAAGGAATCCAGTTCTTTCCTATTCTTGGGTTCCGGCATTCTGTTGATGGTCTGTTCAGATTCAGATTCCATCTTGCGTCCGTCAGAGTTCAGTGCGAGGTCTAGAATTCGCAGCTCTGGCATCATGAATGTGCATTTGTCGATGCAGACGCGTAGCCCGAGATCTCGGATTCGATTGAAGAGGGCAAAGAGAATGCGGCGATGCTCTTGGGAATTGCGGCCTTTCACAATTATCTCATCCAAGTAGCAAACTGTGCCGTTTAGTCCAGCAGTGACTTTCTCAAGAGTTTGCTGGAGAATGCCGGGTGCCGATTTGATGCCATTTGGAAGCCTGTTGTAGCGGTAGAGTCCGCGATGCGTGTTGATTGTTGCCATTTCACGCGATCTGGGTTCCAAATTGATTTGTTGATAGGCATCGGCAAAGTCGATACGACTGAACAGCTTGCCTCCTTTCAGCTGTTTGGTGATGTCTTCAGACCTTGGAAGTAGGTGAGTGTTCGACACGAGTACATCGTTGAGTCCGGTCGAGAAGTCAGCGAAAATCTGCACTTCTCCGTTTGACTGTTTGCTGATGACTATCGGAGCTGCCCACTTTGAATGTTTGATGGGGCTTAGGACTTGCTTTCTGCAGAGTCTGTCAAGCTCCTTGTCGAATGCTTCTCTGTGCGCCTTTGGCACTGGTTTGGGTTGTCTGAAGACGGGCGTCGCGTTTGGTTTGAGTTGCAGTGTCGCTGTCGTCTTGGATCGATGGGTGGATCCGTTTGACTTTTCGAACACTTCTGCAAACTCGTTCTGCAGATCTGACACGGTTTTGAGGCGAATTTTGGTCAAGTCGTGATGAATTTCACGAGAGTGAAAGGCATTGTGCAGCGAGGTAAATTGAGGAAGCTGCATACACCAATCGAAGCCAATCAGATTGATGTCGTCGGAAACGAAGACTGTTCCGGTGCCTCTGACCCATTTCTTGCCTTCGCTCAGAATCTTGAAATTTGTTTCGAACTTTCCATAAACCCTGACTGGAGAGCCGTTGACAGCTTTGACTTGTGAAGCTGTGTCTTGGTAACGAGGTTGTCCAAGCTTCTGCCAGTTTCTCTTGGATATTATGGAAATCTCTGAGCCTGTGTCCAGTTGCATTTTTAAATGTTTGCCATCTATCTCCACTTTGCAGACCGTACGGTTCTTGTCAGTGTGTTCGCTTCTCACAGCTGAAACCGACTTTCGGTCGACTTCCGATTTGCCTCTGTTCTTGGTCCACTTTTGTGAGGGCTTAGAATCGTACTTGCGATAATGTGAGGGCTTTTGTGGGGATGGGCTTCGACGCCAATTCGAGTCATTTCTTGGAGACGGACTCCGATCGAACCTGACGTTCCGATGCGGTGTCGGACTGCGCCTTCTTGCAGTTCGCGATCTCCGTTCCTGTTCCCTGTTCTGAACATACCGAACGGTGTACGGCTTGTCTCCGATTGAGTGGGAGTCGACTCGAGATGCTGCCATGCGATTTGCCTCGTTGACGAGTTCGTCAATTTTCGGGACTTCCTCGGTGTCTTTGAGGGAGTTGATTTTTCGGATCAGGTTCTCACGAATTTGTGATAACGAGTTGTCCTTCAGTCCCAGAATGAACATCAGTGATAACAGTGTATCGTTGTTCATGTCCTTGACGATCGCATCTTCACCTGTCCGCTTGATTTGATTCATGTAATCAGTGAATGGGACTTCTGTAGAGGTGAGTGGCATGCATTGCAGGTTCAAGAACTCGAAGCGTTTTCGCAGCAACGTCTTGCTGGAGGAGAACAGCTTCTCGAGATTCTTGACCGTCTCATCCAGGCTGAATTCTCTCGGTTCCTTCGGCAGTAGGCTGTTTGCATACGTCTGGTATGATTTGCCGTCGAGTTTTCGCACGATAATGTTACGTTTTTCCTCGTCCGAGAGTTTGGCACCGATGGTTTCGATCTCATCTTTGTGGCGGGCGTACCATGCCTTGAACACGGTTGCCTCGTCTTCTGGATCGAATGTGTATTGTGCGAGGTCACGCATCAGTATCGAGTATCCATCGATTTGGTGCATTGTAGCCTGGGGTTGAGAAAGGCTTTGATTCGACAACTTGCTAATCAGCTCGTGAATTGTCTTATTTGCCTGTTTGTTTTCCTCTCTGGCCAGTTTTGTCTCGTCGCGAGATTGTGCAAGTTGCTGATGCATCAGCTGGATCGACTGTTCCTGGTTCTTGATCATTTGTTGAACCCAATCAGGAACTTCGGCCATTTTGGATCTTGTCAGGGGACCGGACATGCACTAGGCAGTGCGCTGACAGAGCGAGAAGAGTGAAGATTCGTGCGGAAAGATAGGGCTTTCCGTGTAGAGCACGAAATTCGACTTGCAGACCTGTACTCGGTACTGTCAAAGTCGTTCAGTCTGGCAACAGCACAATTGTGTCGTGACTGAAAACTGACTGATTTTCTGCAGGTGGCTAATTTCACCGTTTTGCAGAAGGCAGATTCGTTCGTGTGTTTTCTATGGAGAAAACTTGAATCGTGGTCGCCAATCTGTTGTACTCCCCGGATGGGGTGTCAGTCAGAACTCGTATTCGTACAAGTTTTTATTTAGTACAACGTCGGGAAAAGACAATTCAGAAGAATTGGAAGACCGACCGTCCTAGGGGAACACAGGAGGGTAGACTGACTATTAAGAGGAGAATGGTCAATCAATAATTGTTAATGGTCAGGGAATAGAGATAACTACTAAAGAAGAGGGAGAAGAGTTGTAGATGGAATGAGCAGTGTCGTTAGGCGGCACTGCTAGGAGAGAGATTAGGGGGAAAGGTGAGAGATGATAGAAATAGTGAGTGGAATAGAGTGAGCCTCTAACACTTAATAAACCCGAAAAAAAAAAGAATTAAAAACAGCAAAAATAACACGATCTTCAGTTGTTAGCCTCCATTTATGCTCTTTAATCACTCATAAAATTAATCAATTTAGGGTGATTTACTTCGAGAATAGTTGCTATTTCGCGCTGGCCAACATTGAAAGTGATGGCAAGGATAAGAAGGTCGAAGGTAGGATTCGATAAAAAATACTCGTTCGATTTTGCATCTCGCATGTGAAACAAATGCATCAACTAAAGTGTCAATAGCCTGTCAGAATTTTTGCACAAATTTATGACCGTTCAAATGAATGTGGAGAATGAAAATTGCACAATCACTTCTAACCTAAAGAAGAATGCGCATCCAAATTTGTTGTTTCAGTCCAAAAGCGAACATTGCCTCGAACTGAAGATGAAAAGACGACGAAGCCTCCGATCAAAACCAAGGATATCAAAACAACCAAGAAGAAGATCACCACAACGATGCAGGTCGTCACTACTGCAAAGTATACCAGCGAAGAAGAAGGTTATTTTATGCACTTGGAAAGTGACATGAGAAAGAGTCGATGATTATGGATCATACTCATTATTTTGTTTGAACGTCAATTCACTTTTATTGATTGTTTCCAAAGAAAATGACAAAGTCTGATGTCACCAAAAATCGTTTTGCATCCAATTTCCTAACAGAAATGAGTGCGAATGCACCGTCAAGTTCGTAATCTTTGAAATGCGTAAGCCTGATGCAGAAATAACGCACCCCACTTTGAAAAAAATCTTTTAATAAATCAATGAACATTATGTTCAAACTGGGTTTATAGTCAACATTAATAATTTTAGCCTCTGGCGACGAAGTCGAGGATGTGATTAGTGATGAGAAGAACAAGAAAAAGGCTGTTAAGACTGAGAAGGATGCTAGAAGAGAGGCAGAAGAAGAGGGAGGGGACGAGGAGTACGTGGAAGTGGAGGAGATTCCTGAACAGCCGAAGACGACCAGAAGAACAACGACGACTACAACTGAGGAGCCTACCACTAGAAAGC
Organism: Diploscapter coronatus; assembly: GCA_964036155.1. Classification (NCBI taxonomy): domain Eukaryota; kingdom Metazoa; phylum Nematoda; class Chromadorea; order Rhabditida; family Rhabditidae; genus Diploscapter; species Diploscapter coronatus. Next base: position 5,017,909 of record OZ038423.1, read on the forward strand.
CAAAGAAACATATGAAGAATATGGAGGTTAGCGAAAAATGATCAGATTAGACAGTATCAGAATCAACGTTAGGGCGAAGTTGGGAATTTCAAGTTTTGAAATCGCTCCCTAAGAATTTGCTAAAATTTCTTGTAAAAACACAACCAAAATAACTTCGTCTTTTGTTTTAAAAACTCAATATATACTTTAGATCTCAGAAATTTCAAACTTTACTCAAACTTGACCCAAGGAATTCCCCAATATAAATTCATATTCAGTCAATTGCAATTAAACATCTCTAAATTTTGCATTTTGTTGTTAGTTTCTTGTTTCATTTCAAGATGTTTGCTGCATAATTTCGCCTACTGAATGAGTTAAAATTTCCATGACAACTTCACCAAAACTAGGGTCAAAAGTCATTTGAGAAATTTGAAATTTCAGGCTGAATACGAAATGACCGAAGTGCCAGATGACGACCAAAGCGAATGGGAATACGTGGATGAGAAGAAGGAAGCTGCCAAGATGCAGAAAGAGAAGCAAAGATTGAAACCGGAGAGAAAGGTTCAGAAGAAGGCAGAGATTGAGCCGCAACCCGCTGAGGAGCACGAGTATGAGGAGACTGGACAAGAACAACAATCAGAGACTAATCAGGAAGAACAGACGGCCAAGAAGTCTGATTTGTTGTTTGATACAAAATATTTTTACTTCGAATTTTATTCTTTCCGATAATTTTATTTAGTCTGCAAGTTTTATGAAGGATTCTCCTTCATCGACGAACTTTCCCTATTACGCTTTCACTTTCTCGGTTAACCTGAACAAAAAAGATAAATTTCAAATGTCAGATAAAAATCTCGAAAGAAATTACTGGAAGTTTCGCCGAAAAACAACCGATGAAATTTCAGATACAAGAATCATCCCCGAAATTATGGATCTAAGACTCAAGTTCTGTCTGAAAAGCCAGAATCTCAAGAAGAATATGACGATTACGAAGCCCAGAAGGTTCAGTCATAAACCAACTAGAAATTTGACAGTCAAATTCAGAAGCCTCAACCCAAGGAGTACCCCGAAGAATCTGACAAGGAGAGTCTGAATTACCGACGACGAAAGCCTGAGGAGCACAAACGAGCTCAGCTCAAGATCGAGAAGAATCATCCAATTGAAGATGGAGTGAGTAGTTTTTTCCTCAGAAAATTTATAAAATATGCATTTCGAATTGAATAAATTCAGGAGAATCTGTTCTCGGAATGGTCGGACTGGACCCCTTGCAATTACAGCGGTGAGCGGCAGATTCGTCGAAGAAGATGCCTGGATCTGAGAAGATGTCTTGGAGCTCTGATGCAGACCAGACTCTGTCCTGCTATTTCTAGCCAGCCTAGAGAGAAAATCGAGGGTAGATTGGGACTTGAAAAATACGGACGACGTTACCTTTCAGAAGAAAACGATTCATCAATGGAATCAGTGCGATCGATAGTTGACACAGATGGACAACCGTTGAGCGTCAAAGGTAAGCCTTATTTGCAAGAGAATTCTTATTGTCAAAATTCAGCCCGGAAAGAGCAGCAGCAGATCCAAGTGCCAGTCCAATGGCAAACAGAGCCCGCAGTTTCATTGCGAGTAACTCCTCCGTCCAGTTTGTCATCACTTTGGACGCCTTGGCAGGAGAAATGTCAGGTAGGAAAGGACTTGATATTTGAGATCAGAGCATGAAAAATAAACCATAGTTTAAAAAAAGAAATTGAATCGAGTTCAGCCCTCAAAATTCACATAATCAGTATCATCAAAAACTCAGAAACCAAAATTTCCACCTACAAGATTTATACAGAAAACAATAATCGACGAATGTTTCAGGAGTTTGCTTCCGGTCAGCCCTGCAACAATGGAAAAATGATCGGATTTGAATCCCGCGAATGCATCGCCACAGATCCTTCTCAATGCGTTGGCCCATTCTTCAGATATTGCACGTTGCCATGCTGAAAGTTTTGAAAAGTATTTTGTTAAACTTCAAAATGTGTCATATAAAAATTCGTTGTTACCTATTAAACTTAATAATAAATATATAAATTATTGAAATTTGTTTCGGAAATAGTAAAGGATAAGGCAGCGATAAAGTATTCACAAAATTCAACACATGATATCGAAATGTTATGGACAATAAATTACGAAGATATCACTTTTTTGGCAGCGATGTATTTGTCTTTGAAAACACTATCACATCTGAAGCTGTAAAATTTGAATGAAACTAATCCTGGAAAGTGTATGTTTTCTTTCATCCTCTTCTGCTCCTTCTACCATATGATTTGCGGGAGAAGTGGGCATTTCAAGGATGATGCAAACGTGCAATTATCTCGGTCTCAGTCATGCTGTTCGTCGCAGGAATTCGTCTGGAAGAACAGCATCAATCGTAAATTCATTTTCCACCTTTTCAACAAGTAGGCTCGACATTCTTTTTACTTTCAGAAAACGAAAATCAATTTCGTATAATAGGTATCATCATGCTGAAGCTTCAAATGGATTTGATTCTTTATCTAGTTCAACAAAATTGAGAACCATGAGCCTCTAACAAAGAACCATTATTCCGGTAGTTTTGCATCACAAAGAACCCATAAAGATTTTACTGTCCCCGCAATTATAATATCACTGAACCTATTCGAACTGTTCATAGTGCCAATTATTGATTTATGCAGTGGTATGCAATGCATATTCACATTCATCTTGACTTATTCTCAATCTCCTTCCGCCTTTATTTCTCTTCTTCTCTCAAATCCTCTAGTCTTTCCTTCAGCTACTATTTGCCTGTCTGTGTTGCCTCTCTGCCTCCCTGCAATGTGCCAGGAGATGAACCGTTGTGGGTCATCTGTGCTCTATCCCTTCTCCTTTCTTTCTCCTCGCAAACCTCTCTAATCGGAGATTATCCAGTCGAATCCGAGTCATTCTGCATTTTTGAAGACTTTCTTCCAATTCACGCCAAAATACGACCATTTTCACATGCAAACCTGCAGCTGTTCAACCAAAATCGACGAAAATTCCATTTTTCTGTGTTTTTGTTGCGAATTTCGAAACCCTAAAATCTGTACGGTTTTCATTTCACAATCAAACATGTGAAGAGTTATTCATCGTTCTTCCGATAAATCATCAGTTTTGTTGCAAAAGTTCTCACGCTTATCATTTTCTATCCCCATTATTCTAGCTTTTCTTTTTGTTTATTTTTCTTAGGCTAATCCTCGCCTTTATCCATTTAGCCAATCCCTTTTGATTTATTGGTTATGAATTAAGGATATCAGCCATTCTTCCTCAAATCTGCATGGATTTCCCGCGATCATCCTTCCTTCTCCCTTTGCATCGCAGCGATTTTCCCTGTTCGCTTTCCATTTCTTCCCTCTTTTGCCTGCATCGACTGCCTTGCTGCTTTCACTTCTGACGGGAAAATCACAAGAGAAAATTGGCGAAATCCGAATTGAATCAAAAACGAACCGCGATCGAAACGAATCCATTCAATCATTCAATTAGTTGAAAGGCAGATGCGAAACCAAGCAAATTGCCATTGCTTGTGGCAAGAACTTTACTTTTCATAACTTTGACTGTTACTCTAATTTATCCGATTCTGAGCTAAACGAAATTTAAAAAAAAACCCAATTCAATGGCAATGGTTAGTGTTTTTCACCTGTATCGATGACTTTTTAGAGTTTCGAGTCTGATTTGAGCGAGCTTTGAGTTTTTTCGGAATATGAATTCTGTTAGCCTGTGACATCGGTGGAGATATTCTAGGGGAACTTTGCTTTCTGATTCTCACAACTTTCAGCTTCGCGCTTACTGATACATAGCTCAGAAAATTACCATTATGATTTTTTCGAATTAAAATTATCAATTTTTCTGCCTTAACCTAAATTATTAGAATTTTCTTCAAACGATGTCGGATTCTCACATTTCTCACGTGCACACTTCGTAGGCTCTTCGACGTTTGACTATAGCCTACTATCCTAAAAATCTTCACGCCAGTATCTCTTTTCTATTTTTATCCTCACATTTCACGCATTCTACGTCATCAGATTCAAGTAATTTTTGGAATTTCATATGACAATTTTGTTCGTTTTTGCGTTGATTTGTGTCCCGTTTTTATCCCGAATTTGGGCTCGGTTTCAGTCGACTTTTCCTCACATTTTCGTGCTGCGCGTAGCGTCAAATTGTCATTTGAAACCGCACCAGCAAAAAGACGATGAAAATTGGAAGGAATAGTGGAAATTGAAGAGTTTTGAAATTTGGCAAGGGAAAATCAGGGACTAGAGGGCAGAAAATGCTGAAGATGGTTGCTGGTTGCATAATGCGAATATAGCCGAAGATGGAAATGCTTGTTGTAGAGGAATGCACGAAATGGAGAAATAGAGAAGAAGTCGGAAGAGACGCAGACAGAAAGATGAAAAGAGCCCGCCTTTGTCTTTGCGCCTTCTATTTCTCCTCCGCTTTGCTTCTTTTCGTTTCGAATATTTCAACTCTGCCAACTCCCCTCTCTCCTCCACAAAAGGGTGTCATTTATTTGCATTCAATAAAATCTGTCTGATTCCTAAATTGTTGCTGTTATCATCGGTAGGGAGAGATGCGCTAAAACCGGCAGAGACATTCCCCGAATCGCGCAAAAACTCGGCTATTTTCCAGTGCGTCTAATTCGATTCGGCTCAATTTATTCATATTTGACCAGCTCAAGGCAAAGGCTCTTCATGCTCCTAATTGAGAAGTGTCTTTTTTGTCTCTAATCAAGTTGCTACTCTAAAAGGCTGTTGGCGCAATGCCTTCATACGATTTCGTGACGAACCGTCAGCTTCAGCTCAAGGGCCAGATCCATCGGCCCTTCGTCGTCGAGGACTACGCTCTGCCAAGGGCTGCTCGTACATTCGCTGTTCAACCCAAAGGTCATTTTTAGACAATTTGAAGATTTTTCCTTCATAAGATGATAGATTAGACTAGGAGCATGTTGTCTTTGAAAAAGTTTTACGACATTCCATGTCACTGCTTTTCCAGTTTGACATTTATGTTCACTTTTTCCTAGAAATATCTGAAGATCAACATATGCAAATTTGCGAGATACGTATTTTCAGTGAGTGTTCTGAGCGTCTGGAAGCAATGCATATGCATATTGCATAATGTAACTTCTGGAACAAAATATGTGTGCCTATCGTATCTCTTGATCACGATTTTTCGCCAAAAGGAAATGTTTTCTTCAAGAAATTTTTTAATGAAATTTGCAAACTTTCCAAGCTCTTCCTCCTTATCTCATTATGGACTGTTTTGGTCATCATATTATCAGCTCCCATATTTCGAACAGAATCACGTGACTTCCGACTAAATTTGTACTTTCGCTTGATTTTTCAACATCTAGAATCACTCTTCTAAAGTACATAGACTAGAGAATCGACTAAAATGCAAATGAATTTGCTTCATTCCTTGTTCAAGTTAGTTGCGTCGTACTCCAGCAGGGATTGCAATATCCTTATGAATAATGAGAGATAAATGATAGTAAGAGAAAGAAAAAAGGAAAGTGATAAAGATGGAATGATATTGAGAGAGGCAGAGAAGCAGAATTGCCCCAGGCGACAACTTAGAGAGGGGAATTGGAAGTCCACTGACAGTTGAGAATATAGAAGGCGAGAGAGTGTGGGAGGGAGAGGATTAGAGAAGCAGGCGGAATCAGAAAGACAAGGAGAAGCGATAATCCTCAAGGGATATGCTTGTTCTGCTTCTTTTGGTTTCCTTAGTTTGTTCCGAGCCCACTTGCTGCTATTTTCTCTTTCTGAGGGCTGATACATTGATGCTTCGATGGAAGGCAAGGAAAGGGGTTGTGACTCGCCTTGTAGATGTGCAGAGATAGGCCGGCAGATGAAGTGGATCAAATCCGCACCAAAAACACCAAAAATGGCACGCGCCTTTGATTCGCGAGGACTTTTCAGTTGTCTTCTTTTCATTTCAATCCGATTGTCAGTAGGAGTAAGATAAGGAAATGGTCGTCACAAGAAAAGAGACCAAACTATGAATTTTGAAAATTTAGGGAAAAGCTCGAGATGATCTTCATCTGATGAACAGTAAACTCATGTCAGAATATCGAGAAAAGATGATAATTGAAAAGGCATATTCAATATTCTTATTGATAGTGAATCGGGAAGGTTATTAGGATATCACTAGAATAGGAGATTGAAATCTCGATACCCTTCGATAAAGGCCACGAGTTTTCTTTTAGATTTTTTACTCCTCCAAAATCAATAGTGAAATTGCCGCACACAGAGATCCTAAACTCGAATACGCACTTGTAATTTTCATAAATCTTCCACTAATCAACGATTTCCGCATGTAGACGTAGCAATTTGAACAATCGGACGCTTATGCAGGAAAAATGAAATGATGAATGGCGTCTAGTTTTCGATGCGAAATGATAATTATGTATTTCTGAGAAAATCTACAGCATCAAGAATGTTCGAGAACAAAGAAATGTTATTTCCATCTTCATGATAAAAATCATTCAGAGTTAATAAGTTTACACGTATAACTTATATAAAGATGTACAAAGCCAGCTCGAAACTCAAATTTCGAAAACAACTTGATAGCGTGTTCGAATCTATTCCGGGTTTGAAAATTTCCTAATTCTATACAGCTATAAAATCATAGTTATGATCTTAAAAAATCAAAATTTCCACAATAACGATATAATAAATCGGCCAAGTCCAAATTGAGATATCATAAAACTTTAGAAGTTTGTCAATTGACTATTGGCGATTTTCCGATTAGCGTAACTTTCCTCCTCCTTCTCTCCTGCCTCTTATTTTACCGTCCTTGACTTGAATCTCTCTGTCCTCTGCTTGACTTGACCCTTCTGGTTGAATAGCCGATTCTCGAAGGGCTAAACTGTATCCCTCTTTCCTCTGCATTTCTGATCCTTCAGTGTTATGGCATAGTCCACTCTGCCTGTCTTTCCTCTATCATTTACCAGTCATCTACCGCAATCATTTTAATGCTTCTCTGCTTTTTCTGCATCGTCAAATTCTCCTATCTAATGATTTCTTCTTCTTGAACGCTTATTGCTTATTGATTATTGCTAGAAAAGTTTCATTTTTGTGATTTTTGAAGAAAAATCATATCAGAATATTTTCGTCTCTCAGAATTTCTTCTGGATAGGTTTCTCTTCAGGATTATATCTTTCCGCGTTGGTTTTCCAGCAACTCATTTGATAACAGTTTTTATATATCGAACATTTCTTGCAAACTTTTCTTATTTTCGAGAAACTCTACTATCTAAATAACTTAGGATGCAACTTGTTATCTTTTTACTTACACATTCTTCTCATTTATTTACGCATTACCTTATCATAACGTTATCAGTTATTTTCCACTTTCATGAAAACACCTTTCTCTCATTTTTACTTGGTAGTCTTTCTTCGCCTTACAAAACCTCTTAGCTTTGGATGGTATAACGCAGAACTATCGACTGTTTGACTGTAACGAGAAAGTCGTAAATTTTCCTGATTCGCGAGGTGATCAGATGATAAATGAATAGGGAAAATGAAGAGAAGGGAAGCAGATAAAGCAGTCAATTTTTTATCTCGAGATGTTGTGACGGGAAAAAGTGAGAATCGAGAGTGATAACCGCGATAGGCATTTTGTAGGAGAAGAAAATTTTACCGTTCGATTTTATGACTTTCTACTAATAGGGAAAACGATTCTCGATAACTCGATTTCACTCATTTTTCATAAAATATCGTATTTCTGAAATATTGCGGCGACGTTCAACCAAAATCGAAATAAGTTAGATATTCTTCCCTATTATTTCTTCATGAAATTTTAATAGCGATTTAGATTCTTCGCTACTTTTCGACTCCTAAATTTCAAGATCCTTCTTTGGGCCTTTGGGGCAAGTCTTATAGAAAATTTTGGAATCGCGAAAAATCCAAAGTGTCGTGAAATTTATGAATCGTAAAGTTGCGAAAAATTAAAAGTCGTCATTTTAACTCAATTTTTCGATTGAAGAATGCCGTTATTTGAAATAGAAAGTCTGCAAAATAAGCGATACGTTCTAAAATTTTTCCACTTCATCAAATCTTATCGTTTTCAAAAATTCATTTTCTTTGCCGAATATCTTCCAGTGCATATCTCCGTCAGTTATGCGTTTGCTTTTGTCATTTATCATATGAACACTTTTCAACCTTTGCTTCTTTTTTTCTCAGAGAATGACTTGTTGTTAAGATTTTTGTGAATTCCTTAGGGGATGGGTCAGTCATAGTCTAGTAAAAAGGGAAGCTTCTTCGATTTTGTCAGTTGTTTGGCACTATGCAGATTAGTTACTTCCCCGTTTTTATCGCGGTTCCCTATTATTAGGTTATCATTTTGTTGCGAGACAATGACACCTTATATAGTTACTTCTTTTCGAATAAGTTACAGAACGCTATGTGCACTGGCGGTCACAATTTGAATAGTTTCATCGTTCTGATTTGATCAATTGTTTTGATATTGGTTCTCACTTTTGCGATTATGATCGATTATCATCGATCATAATAAGTAAATATTTATCTGAGTAGCATTACGATATCTTTCAACGGTGGTAATCCAATCAAAATTTTCATGCACTTTCTTAAATATTGAAATCCCCCATGTTTAGTTTTGTCAAATCGTGGCTTCAGCAAGATAGCATCGAATTTGAAAGAAGTCGAAAGAAATAGAGAAATAGGTTAATTTGGACAAAACACGAACAATTGCATTGCTGCATTATTCTCGGTTTCCATCTAATTAGCGAAAATTATGCAATCCTCTAAATAGCCATTACATGAAAAAATCACTTCTTGTCCAGTCGAAAAGCTTGAATTTGATTTGGCATTCTGTTTGAACACTTCATTCGCATTCATTTTCATCGAAAATATGCATGATCTTGTGTAAACATATTGAAATCTATTTACATTCTTAGTAATAATTGCTGGCATTTTCTTGATTTTATTTGCAGTCCCTACATTATTTTCACGCTATCATTTTTCCGAGAAAATTCTCGTGTTCCAAAATTCATATGATCTCTCTTTTTTGACTGAGAAAAAGCCTAAAAAATACTAAAAGAATAGAGAAATGAAAAATCATATCCTTCAACGTGCAATTCTATTTTTGTTCGCTTCAACGAACATTATACTGCAAAATTCGAAACTTTCTCTGTGCAAGAATAGTCTGTTCCTTCGGAGTTTACCCCATCTTTTCCGCTATCATTTGCCACATTCTGCGTCGACTTTGGTCCCGAATATTCGGTGTCAATCTGGTTAGTCGCTTGTCTCAGAGATTCCCTCCGCTCCTGCAATTCTGCATTTGCCCTGAACGACAATCCTTCCCATCCCTTGTCTTATTCCCTATCCGAGTCCCAACAAACCCCTTAGCATCGACTCGCATCGTCCTTATTCTTGTCCCTTGCCCACTCCCTAGTTCTTATCCAACGGAGATCCTTACTCCGCTATTTTCCTCGGCTTTGCTTTTCGTCCTCAAATGAGCTTTTTCGGACTCTCACTTTCTTGTGCCGCTCTTAGTTGAGAGGCTCAACAATTCATTCTCGCAAATTGTGTTGAAGGAATGATGCAATTCGAAGCTAATGATATTTTCTAAAAATAACTGCAGTGAAATGATTATCAGCTATCATAGATGTAAAATTAAGAAAATTTCTGTACCCAAAATATTTGCTTTCAGCATCGACGGGCTCCGTCATGATAGAGCGATGCGTGGTTGTGCAAAGACAACAAGACGGGTATGGATTCACGGTCACAGGTAAAGAATATGACTTTGCACTATCTTGTGAAACGAATTGACGAATTGCAATAGGCGACATTTCGAACCTGGAGAGAAAACATCAATACCAATTCACTCTTGATATCCTAAATGAATAGAACTACACTTCTCGCCTAACACATCTCCTTTAAAAAACAGAAATGCGTGAAAAATTGATTGAAAAGTTCAGACTAAAGAAGTTATGCAATTGTTCACCTCATTCATCTAAACAATGGTTTACTATTCAGGCGAACATCCAGTCTATGTGCATACAGTCAAACAGGATGGAGCAGCCTATTGTGCAGGTGTCCGGCAAGGAGAGCGAATTATGAAGGTACAATAATTTTGCGAACTTTGCATTACTAGAAGTGATCAAATGATTCGACTATTTTCCTATCATATCTTCCCAATCAATGCCAGAATGAAAGTTTACCACTAATTTACTCTTGCTCTTACTGACTAAACTAATGGGGAAATTCTCGAAAATGACCAACTCATCCAAGTCAGCTGCAATCGAATGAATAATTTGACAAATGTGATTCTCCATCCGCTCGGCTGCTTAGCCAGGCCACGCGATTTCACAGAACTCATTTGATTTCTGATTGAGTGAATGAGAGACAATGAGGCAATTTTGACAATGAAAATAGAGAAAGTTATATAGATTTTGATAAGAAATTTAGTGAAAATCTAGACACAGGCTGCATAAAAGTATTGATACCTTCTTCTAAATCCATAAATACTTTAAAGATGAAGTTATTATTTTAAACTTTATATTTTCACAATCACTAGTTTACTAGGAAGATTTTCATGTGTGATATGCCATATAAAATTTGCATACGAGGAGATAGCAGATAATAAATGATTGACTACTTGATACTTTGCTACTAAAATTCATTATTTCTTTCATAAATCATGCATAAAATGCTCGTGAGTAGGCTTAGGATAGGAAGTGCGAGCTGATCTTGGTGCTCAATTTCAAGTTAGAGATCAACTCTACTAACTAAATCAGGCAGAATAATTTGACCCCAAAACTTATTGAAATTCTGAAGCAAAATACTTCGTTTGCCAAATTATTCGATAAAAATTTTGGATGGCTCAGAAAATTAGCATAAGTAAATTTTCCTGAGATAAAACTTATTTCATCTATTAATATAGAGTAGATTTAGTGATGTGCAAAGTTTTAAGCTGATTGCTCAAGTTATTCGATTTTTATGGCTACTTAAATTGAAAGGTATCAATATTTTGCGCACACTGTAAGCAATTACTACTGATATATATATATATATATATATATATAGTAGATCGTTTGAAGAATTTGGTAAAGGAAAATTATCTTGTGCTTTAGGTAAATGGAATGCCAGTGACGAGCAACAATCATCTAGAAGTTATACGAATGATTTCCGGTTGGTTCAGTAGTTTTTCTTATATTTTATCTTTTCATAGCTTTATGGTCTTCCAATTTTATATATTTTTAATATCCCTCGATTTTTTCTTCAATTTCTGCAGGAAAATGAATAATTGAGTTAGCAGATAATGCAGAAACTCGATTCAAAAGACCAGAAGCTCAAAATGAAAGGAAAACAACCCGGGGTTCATCCGTCCTTTATCTGAATCTGCGAAAGATTTGAGCAATTAATTTTCCCGATGCTAATATCGAATTCTTTTCAATAACTGAAAGATCGAAATCTGTGAAATGAGTTTCAAATCAGTTGTATCCTTTCAAGAATTAATTTTGAAGATTAGATGATGCAAACTAATATTCATTTTAGTAAATTTATAATTGAGTGATAAATATTTTAGGTGGTCAAAATGTGGTTTTGACTTTGCTAGGAAAGCCTCCAGATCCTATGCCAGTATTTCATACAGAAACCAAGAGTGATCAGAAGTTGATACTGAACGACAATAATTCAAGCATTGCTGAGGTCAGTCGTCACTTTCAACTCGATCACGAGAAATGATTAGGATAGTTTCTTTCGACAAAATTCCGAAAACAAATATACTTCCGCAAATCATGGAGTTTTCTTTGAAAAAAAAACATTTTCTTCCCAACACATGCACATCCATAGTGGATGACATCTTAGAGGTCTCTCCTCAAAACTCTCGTGATGTTATGTGGAAATGCTAATTTTTATGATTCAGAACGCGGATAATGACTGGAGGAAGAAGCGGAAAGATTTGCTGAATCAGATGCTTGAAGACGAAAGGCGGCATGCTGAGGTAAGGCTTTTTTCGTTCATATGGTGAAGGATAACCCATAAACACCTTTCTTAGATAGCTTTGGCTCACGTGCATTCATATGCAAGGTTTTTTCTCGTATTCTTCTCATGCCTAAATTAGAATAAAGCTGAGATTGTGAGAATTCGTGCGTTCTTTATTTGCTCGTCCCCTTTCTCGGATAAGAAAATGCCAGGTTAACGATGCCAATTCGATTTGCACAGATTCACCCGCAGCAAACCACACAAAATGAGTTGAGAGAGGAGCCCTAAAATGCACTCATTTTGTGTTAACCTGTTCTTTAGCTACAAGGTAATCTTCTTCAAGAATCTATCTTTGGCTAATTTAACATTTGCGACCGTATCCATTCTGTATATGCTATCTCATTTGTAAGCACTCATTCATATGATCACTAAAATTAAGAGATTTTTATTTTTATTGCGGAAAATTCCTATATTAGCAATTTGGCGACTAATTCAAGATTATTTGAAGGTAATTTGAATATTGAAAATTCCATTATTTAGGACATTTTAGATTTTTTATGCTTCTATAATATTTTTCTTGAAATTCTGTGAATTGATGGGTCAAAACTTGACTGCTTCTTGGGGACATCTTTGAACTAAAGCAAAGCCATAGAGATGGGGACTGCCAATCAACGCATCCTTGTCATTGTTGGTCCGTGTCTGCGGGCAGAGAGTTTGCAGGAAGTTAGAGAAAAAAAGGAATTTCTGAAATCCTTCTTTAGAAAAAGAGAGAGAGATCAATTCCAAAAAGGGCATAGATAAAGGCAATGATAGAGGGCTGAGAGATAAAGATAAAGACTATGAAGGAGGAAGGGGACAAGCCTTCTGAATCTCTGAATCGAGACTAACATCCTCTTTAAGAATGTTTGAAGGGTGGGGAGAGAGAGAGAGAGAAGCAGATGAGTTTGAGCCTGATTTGAGATGTTAACTTCTCATCGCGAAGATATACAACTCTATTACTCGTCTCAAGCCTCAGACTGACTCTCAGGATTCCGAGTCAAGTAATCATTGCACTCGAGCCATTGCTTTATTTGGACACCCAGAAGCTTTTCATAGACTTTTATGGGTTATCATGATAATAGAGGCGTGACTCTATTTTTATTCTGATCTTCAGTCTCTTTGTGTTAACTTCATACGATCCCATTGCATCTTCAAGGATGAAATTCAAAAAAAAACTTTCACAATTGTATTCTTTTCAAATTAGCTAGTTTCAGAATCTACGGGAGAATTCTCACGACGGGGAGCAATTGACCAAATCACTGAAGCGGATCACCTGTCTTCAATCCCAACTGCATCAGATTCGACTTCCGTTTGAGACACATACTCCTGCAGCAAGGGCAGCAGTTTCACCCGTTCTAGTAAGCTAATGATATTCTTCTTCGAAATTAATGGATCTTCAATTGATATTTCATATTTCAACATTCTGGATCTTCTTCTTCTTCTTCAAACTCATTAGTCTCTTGAATGGCGTGAGAAATAAAATGAAAGTCGAAAGAGTAAATTTGCAGAATGCCCTCTCGACTATGGATGATAGTGACGAGGACGATGCAGAGATGACTCCAATCAGAGCTGAGGTAATTATATAGCTAATTCCTGACCTAATTACCCTTAATTATGTTCAGGAATCTGGCCCATTCGCCAATTTGGCGGAGCTCAAAACGAAGCCAGGCCACTTGGCTGCATTCACTAATTATTTGCTATCCAATGGGGATGCCAGCAGTTTTGTGAGAGAAATTTAAAATTAGATTATTGATAACGTGGATAGATTACTTGTGAATTTACGATGCAAAAATTACACTGCATCGCACACAGTATTTGAGAGGGGCATCATACACTAGCTTTCATCTAGAAATTAACTTTTCGGGTTTCTAAGAAGAGAGCAAATCATATCGCGCGGAATGTTTTTATTCATGAATTCCAGTTCTTCTACTTGATAACTGACGCATATCAGCAGATCAAAGGACCACCAAAAGATATTCGACGATGGGCTTTTGAATTATTCACCACATTTGTTATTCCTAATTCCCCCCTTTGTATTCCAAGTTCGGATCAATCTATTATTCAACCTATTGACAAGGTAAAAATTGCAAAACTCTCAACACAATTTTCTAATGTTATAATAAACTGGACGTTTGGTTTCTGGATTTCTGTTCCTCCAGATCTAATCTGGTATTTCCAATATCAACCTATCTGTTTGCCAGTTTGTTTACGTTCTCCTTTCCACTCGTCTATTCCGTTCCATGTTCTGCTACTTTTTCGCACGTGCCGATTCTTAATTAATGACGTTCCGAATCGTGAAACCCACGAATAGGAAACAAATCCAAAGAGCTTTCGTTCCGAGAATGATTCTTTGACTCCCCTTGCCTAATGACATCATTCTGGATTTGGAGATTGAATGATGCAAAGATACCTTTCTGAGGATGTTCTTTATCCAACGATGATAGTTCACATTTGGATGAAAGTTTGATAAAAGATTGATTTTTTATTTCAGATGCTCTCTCTAACAACCGATCACATCACAGATTCTGATTCTGAGTCCTTGAAACGAGCCTTCGTCGCAGGCAGGCAAAAGGCCGTCACTGATGTAAATGACCAGCTCGCTGAGTTCAGACACAAACGATCGTTAGGTAATTAGATTTTTCTTTCAACAAATCTAACGTATTCACCAATTCATAGCAAATTTTCGCGGAAAATATTTTTAAATCCCTTTCTAGAGTCATATTTCTTGTCCGTAAAATATCATCTGCATCTAGTTTGAATCGAGACAAAGACTTCTGCTTGTTCTCTGCACTTTTTCGGGAATCTGAATTTAAAATGAAGTCATTCTCGAAGGAAGTGAAACAAAGGATTAGGGAAAAGGGGGCTATCAAAAATCTCTCAACTTTTCCCATTCGCGGCTCAAAGTGACAGAAATGGCCGAAAATCTACACAGCATGATAAAAATAGAAGAACTGAGAGGAAGTGTGGGCGCAATTTGGGAAGAGATATCATTTGTCAAGTAAAGCTAAAATTGCAACAACGGGCTAATTCGAGTTCCATAAAAATGAAGGAACACTTTTAGAATCAAAAAGTTTCATTCAAAATTCTGAACATCGTAAGAGAATGCCCTTGCTTGTCATTTGTTTGATTTTTTCTATTTTCTTGCGATAATGCTAACAAGAACATTCCTTTGCAATCTTGCATAGAATGTAATCAGAATCTTTATCCAAACATAGCTGTGAACGTTCTGTGTTGATTCAGGAGCCGGTAGTCTTTTCGAGCCGAACCAGCTGACGATGCTCGTGCGAGGCGATGGCGAAATCAAAGTAAGGAGGAATTTAATTAACGAAGAGATAAAAATTAATCTGGTTTGCAGGTCGGAGAGCAAATATTCTTCCAGGTCCTCGAGTCCATGAAGACCAACGATTTCGACAATCTCGATGTCAAGTCGCAGGCCATTGCTACCAGTATCGCCACAATCGTTAAGGTAGGAACCACTTTTTACTCACACATTCGATGGAAGAGCATTTTGAATTTTCGATTTTTCTAATTCAAGCTCCGAACAACTTTGATCGGTGCATAATCTTCTTCGCTTAGTATTTTTATCACTTAAAGAGAACTATGACGCGATTAAAATTGATTGATTTTTATCTTGGTGTGAAAATTCTCACATTACTTCATAAGTTATCGGTGATTTCTGATTTATAACGTGACACCTTGACTTTTTATCAATTAATAGTGAGTATTCAGATAATGCTGCCTAAGATATCAGTATCGAACGACAAGTTTCTCGATAAGATTCCACAATTTCTGGCTAAAGAGAAACCCGGGAAGTCGGCTCGAAAACCACCTAGCAACATTAAAAGCAAAACTCAGGTATGGGTTGAAAAATTTGCAGAGTTTCATAGAAATCTTCCAGATCAAAGGCCACGTATTCACGATCAACGCTATTAATACTGTTCATTATTGCTATCAATGCAGAGATGCTACCTGGGGACTACAACCATGGATGTACTTCTGCAACAGTATGTTACTTTCTATTATTGATAAATTATGGACAGATGAGGAAGGCATGTCTTCAAAAATAATATTGAAGCATTATCTTTTATAACCCGAGAGCAATAACAATTTTAGAGCATTTTTATCGACAATTTTACAATTCAGATTGTGACGTAAAAATTCACCCGCAATGTTCTTCTTCGCTGGTTGACACTTGCTATCCTGCCACGCAGACTAAGAAATCACATTCGAAGGTAATTTGTAATTTTAGTTTCTTCATTAGAAAATGTAGTTTTTCATAATTATTCTTCAGCCCAACTTTAGTATATTTTTCAGTCTCGTTTATCTGGTTTGATTGGCAAATCGATAGAATCGGATCACGAAGAGAATAACCTGACAGGCTCGAGCAGTGGTCACATCCACGGTCACTCGCACGGACACAACGCGAAGAGTGTTTGTTCGGATGGAGTTGGGGTTGGAAGTGAAATCGACAAGAAGTCTGACAGATCCAAGAGAGCTCATAGCATGAAGAATAAGGGATTGGTGGGTGTTTTTCGTTGTTTTGAAAACAAAGCGAAGCTGATCTTCATGTATCGCGATAAGAGACTTATTTCGACAAATTTACTAAAGCATGCTTTAGATCTAATTTTAAATGAGACGAAAATGAAAATGCATGCTTTTATCCAGAAAGATTTTCATACAATAGTGCGCATTTTGCTGGTAGACTAGTAAATCGTTGTGAATTTCATAAATCTGAATTCAAAAGGGGTAAGCTTTAATTATGAGTAATCTGCTATTCTTTGCCGGGATTATTCCTTACACCAAGAAATCTTTTCGAACTTGAACTTCTGAACTTCTCAGTTTCTTATAGAATTATGATAGCATTTTACTTGGTGCTAGATTCGAATTTTTTTTAAAAATATTTCCCGAAGTTTCCATTTCTCAGAATTCTTAAAATTAGCTCTAGAGAAGAAATAATACTTAGGACAAACGCTTATCGATAACTGTTTTTTCTTTCAGCTATTTGAAAGTTTTTTTTTTGAAGATAAGAAGTGTGAAACTGGCATCTCATAAAGTTTAAGAGCGCACAGATTATCAAAAATGGAGAGTAGAATAGGACTTCTACGCAATCGAACCGAAAATCACCTAGAATCCATAACAAATGGCAAAATATGGTAGTTATAAAACAGACTCGTATAATTGCGCCATTTTGCACTTTGAATATTCTAAATTGGTTTGATTGCATGAAGGTTCGATGAAAAGCCAGGTGCAATTAAGGAAACTTCCAAATGCACTAGGCTTTTTCGCAGCTCTTTTTTCACGAGCAGATCGAATCTGCAGCCAAATATCTACCTAATTGCTAAATTATGGAGCTCTTGTGAGAGTTCTGAAAATTGTCTTGAATTTGTGAAATTTCCACCAAACTCTTTTTAGCAAACCATCCTTCAACATTCTGCTACGGAAATTATCAATTCCCACTCGCATTCACATACTCACCATCACAGAAGCGATCACTCACATCCTGAATCTAGTCGAGGACCAGTTAGAAGAGACAGGTAAAAACTTTGTATGAAGCGTAAGATAATGAATAAAATATTTTAAATTTGAAAAAAATGATGTCGAATTCTTGATACCGATATAGAGGATTTCATTCAAAAAATCTATTTTAGATCAACTCCATCTTGGAGCAGTGATTTCCCTCCAGCCGAGGAGGAAGTCGAAGAACTCGAGCCAGTTCTCAGGTCGAGAAAAATCAGTGCTGACGGAAGAAAGTGAGCGTTTTAGCATTGCATCTTTCCAAATTCTGCAGCGTTTGATTTTCAATTTCAATAATATTCTACTTTTTTACCACGCCGCATCTCCTTTTGCCATTAGATATTGCGTATCAGCGTGCGTTTGAAAGGAAATGAGATTTTGATTTGCGTAAGAGGAATTCCGTTCCCTTTACAAAATAGCCGAAAATCATATTGGAGCAACGATAATGGTTACATAATCGAACCATCGAAATGGTTGCAGGTCTTTGGAAGGAAGTCGATTGGCGATAGATTTGCAGAGCATCTCAGGCAGTTCCAGTGTCTCTCACACGAGTCTTCCCGAGGAAGAGGTAGACACTAACAAGTACATTTATTGCCTCTGAAAGCGGCGTTCCATTCTACTCCATAATATTCCTAATTTCATACAAAAATGTACCGCTTTGAGAGATGATAGACAGTTAATGATATCCATGAAATCTCCACTGAAAGGTATCGCTTATCAGGTCCGTCGAATGATGGAGAGGATGTCCGTCTCTGTGCCAAGAGAAAACGACAGCGATATCGACGTAGGTTTCTTTAGATATTGAAGTTCCGAATTTTCGGTTTTCGAGTCACTAAAATTAACATCCAAATTTCAGATTGACACCGACGTTCCTTCGATAGAAGAGCGCATTGGCTATGAAGCAGTCAAACATCTAAAGCCGAAAGAGAAGAAGCGGCAGGAGATCATCAATGGTACAAGAAAAATGATGTTGTATTTCAATCTTAAAGCTCAGAATTCTTCCACACCGAAAAGACTCACGTTCGGAATCTGAAGATCTTGCTCGTCCATTTCTGTCAGCCGATGCTACGAGATGGAATCGTTTCTCCAGACATGATCAATCTGCTCTTCGCCAATCTGGATGAAGTTCTGGCTGTGCACAAGGACATTTTGACGAAAATCAGAGAATCTGATCAAGCTGTAAGCGAATTAATGCCTTGAAATCTAAAGATGGAGCATCGATTTCGTTCTATAAACCTCGACCTCTTATAATGAGCAAAAATTTGCTTTCAGTGGCTAAAAAACCAGAAACTCCATGGGATGTACGGAGATGTCAGCGAGTTGATGGTGAATTTGTTCGAGGGAGAAATTGGTCAAAGACTGATGGAAGTCACTTCCAAATTCTGTCAACATCAACAGCACGCCTTGGACATTCTGAGGATAAGGTAATCATTTCCCATTTCCTTGAATCATTCCAGATTCATTTGCCTTGATCACGTTGCTCATTTCCTTTGCAACCTTGGCATTTCCTTGTGCGCGTTCCAGGAAGCAAAATAATTGCATTTCTTACGGTAGCCATTCGTTTTATAGGAAAAGTAGCCCAAAAAGTGCAAGATGCAAATTTGTCTTCTTTGAAAAAGGAATAACGAGATAACATAAATTTGTTTGCTAAATTAACGAAACTAATTATGAACGATGAACTTTGTTTGCAGATGCAAAAAGGACAAAGAAGATGCCCTGATCGAGTTCCTCTCCAGTGCTGAATCGCATCCTATGTGTAGGAAGTTGCAACTGAAGGATATGATTCCTGTAGAAATGCAAAGACTTGTCAAATATCCACTTATGCTGGAAATGATGGCCAATGTCAGTGTGGACGAGAGAGAGGTCAGAGATTAACAATAGCTTATCAAACGACTAAAGTTTAATTTTACGACTCTACTAAGGCCTTGATGCAAATCATTCCTTTTCAGGAAGAAGTCCTGCGTCGTGTCGTGATCTCGGCAAAACGAATTCTGAGTGCAGTGAACACCGCAAAGCGAAATGCCGAGAACAAAAGGAGATTGGAGGAATTGCAGAAGAGGGTCGACATGAGCGCATGTGACCGAGATCTACTCACTCATGAATATGGACCATTAAATCTGCTAGAGTAGGAAATTGCGAATTCTCGATATCACTGTTCAATCTATGACGATTCTAGACAACATCTGATCCATGATGGTTCTCTGACCTGCCGATTCAATCGAGGAAAACAAGTAGAGCTGCATGTAGTCCTTCTTGAAAGCACGCTGATTCTCTTCACTAAACATTCTGATGGACATCGGCTGATGTTGAAGGTAGGGAATTTCATTATCAGAAGAACAGTCTTGAAAAAAGAACGAAAACCAGTGATAGAAGTAAAGAGGAATTTCGGTTCCTATTTTCGATACATCATCATATTTCATCATCGATGACGAATTTCTATCAAACTAAATGACATTCTGCTAAGCATCAATTTCAGTCGCTGGAACCATCGAAAGAGAACAAATGGAACCCGATCCTGCCGTTAGCACCTTTGATTGCAAAAGAAAAGGCGAATGACAAACGAGCATTTTTCTTGGTGTTCAACAATATGCATGGGGCACAAATTTTCGAATTGGTTGCTGGAACGGCGACTGAGCGGAAAACGTATGATTTTTGAAGTGGTACTTTTCATAGATCAACATTTTCTACCATTCATAACGATCCTTCCAGAATATTTTGAATCAGAATAAAAGCGCTTTACTCCCAATGCGATTCACGTTTTCAAACTTGCTTTCTCTGGCAGCTGTTTGAGCATAAAGCAGCATCTCACCTATGATTGCATATTACTCTCACCTTCTGAATTATCCAGAAAATTGCTTGTCCGCGAAAATGGGAAAGAAAGTAGAAATCTAAATCCGGTCAAGCAGCACCTATTTTCGACTCCACTACAAATCACGTGGGCTCACAAGTGCGAATGATGGCGCCTGAATCCATCCAGCCAACTCATCATATTCTCATATGAGCGTATGCCTCTTGTTGTCAATCGGATGCTCTTCTATGTCCAAACCAGAAGTCATTTTCCCAGGGGCATTTCTCAGAGAGCAACATAGAGAAAGAGAATGCGTAAAATTGCAAATCAAAGACAAAAGGAGAGAGAGAAGAGAGGATCTCTTGCATATTGGCATGTCCAGACTAGGGCTATAGCCTGAAGCCTGAAAGCTTGTTGCATCATTCCTTACTTCTCTCTTCTTCTGCTTCTCCCACACTTCAGTATTCATTCCATTTCTCAATCTCTTCAATTTTTTCTTACATTTCATTTTTCTTTCTTCCAATTTCTCAAATTTCTTTCGAACCACTTCCAGTTTCTTATTTCTAATTGAAAGCTTCCGACAATTTTATAGTTTCACGAATTATCGACTTTCATTTCGAATTTTCAGATGGTACAAGCTAATTCTCGACCAGATTGAACAGGAAAAGAAGCTACATCCGCCGGTGAAGAACGAGTGAGTTATTTTTCACTTCATAAAATTCATGCTCAGTCGATTGAGAAAATTTCTGGATATTACGATACCAAAATGTTACAGAAAGTTAGAAACTTTGCAAATTTAAAGCAATATTATTTCTTATTTTTGTGTCTACTTTTGTTCGGAATAGCAGAAAGGAAAAGGTGTGTTGGCTCCTCCCACTTTTGTTTCCTTTCGTCCACTTTTTCAATTACCTCAATGAACATCTTGCATCCCGTGCAATGTGACCAGGGTGAGGACGCGAAAGATACAAAGTGCAAACCCAAAGGAGAAGGAGGGGCGGGGTCAAAAGGGCCAATTCATTATTCCTATCCATGCCGTTCATGCCGCTTCCTATGCCCCTACCTTTACCTGGCATTGTTCATTCATTCATCTCATTCATAATGCCTAATAGATCGCCCTTCCCACTCGGTGCGTCCAACAGCAGCGATACTGACGCCATGGCCAAGGTGCAGGTTGTCACTCATCCGAGACTCGTCAACGCCAACGAGATCACTGTGCAACAGCCAACCATTCTCGAGCATGCACAACCTATTCTGACTAATGCTGAGAAGCTGAAGAGAAGCGATGAGATCATCATGCAGGTAAGACTGACGAAGTAATGTATTGAAATACGATTACAAATCAAGGCTCTGGCAACGAAATTGACGATCCTGGCCGAGTACCTGCCAGGGGACAAGCAGGGCCAGACGGAAGAAGTCGTCAAGATGACCGAGATGTTTGGTGGCATGGCAGTAGCTGACTTGAAGCAGAAGGACGGAAAGGAATTAGCCATGTCGGCCATTGTGCACGGAAATAGACTGTTGGATAGCATCAATCAGAGTATTTTTATTCAAAGTCATCCATTAGTTCAAACACGAGTTTTAGGCATGAACTTGGCAGCGAGCAAGAAAGACGAACAGTCGAGAGCATCGGCTTCTACGTCAGCCTCAGCAGATGGAGACAGTGACAGACATCTGCCTTCTGTGCCATGCTACAAGCTCACCGCCATCGCTGCTCCTCTCATGAACCATCTCAAGGCGCTCATGCAGTCCGTGCAGGATCTGCAGGCTGAGAATCACAGCCTCAGAGAACAGATACTTCACTATCGGGTTAGTAATGATAATTTCAAGCTTGCAGAATAGCTGAAAGAAATTTCCAAATTTCAAGCATCTTGAGTCTTGAAACTATCAAACAGTCGTTAGATGATGCAAATTAATTTTATAAAATTCCAGGAGCTTGCTGGAAATGACCGGTCTGTCAGCGAGGAAACCCTCACCGAGCAAAACCGACGTTGATTTGTTGTTTCTTTTCCCAATTTGATTGATACATTTGACATATGCAAGTTTGTGTTTTGTACAGTTTTCTTCCCGAAATTTAGTCAGTTCTTCTTTATGATGTCATACGGGTGGCACACCAATGATTCCCATTACCTGCAGTTCTTCTCTACTCTTGAATCCTCTTTTTCAAAATTTTAGTTAATTGACGATTAGTATATTTGTCGAGATCTACGTCATGCAATTCTATATCAAATTTGCGATGCAATGGCTTTGACACGTTGAAATCCAAAAATTCAAATTTCGGTGATTTTCTGTTTTATCATGATTTTGTAAATGATGTTTGAAATTTGGTTGAATAAATAATTGATGATTATCAAACTAGATTGAATAACGTCTGGTAGTGGTCTTCTGAATAAGCGCTGGCACATTTCGATGCAAATGTCCGAGGAACTGCCAGGTTTCTTCTCTTCCAATGATGCACACAAAGAAGCAAGTGCATTCGCTAAATTTTAGAATTGCAAAATGTTTTATGCAATGCGATAAAAGTTTTTAATCATCCTCTAATTTAATAAGAGCATGAATAGAATTCATTTTCATCTTCGTAAAATTATAACGAAGGACTTTTTACAATCTTTCAATGCTTCTCATTCTTTATGTCCAGCCCCTAATGCTATCTTTTTAGCTCATGGAAATTATCAAAAGGACCGTCCAGAAATTGTGTGTTCCGAATTTTTATTTTGGCTGATTTTCGATCATTTTCTGTTTCCGTCTGTTTTCCGAAGTTAAAAAAGCCATTCTGGACGGTCTTGTTCGCTAGAACGAATGACAATTGAATTGAACAAATGTTAGAATAATTGCACGTTATATATGGGCTAGATTTTATTTGAAAGTATGGAATGTAAAAGTCATCACGGTCATGAATGAGTAATTCAGCCAGTTACAACCACACTACATATTGTAGAAATCATTGAATTTTCCCAATGGCAATTGGAAGGCTTCATTCAATTGCACTGCATTTACGCGCAATTTGTGTTTGCATCGAAATGTTTATTTAGATTTCTTACCTCCAAACGTGAACGTGTTTTCCTGTTTATTTTCGGATAATTTTTCAGGAATTTTAAAATTCGAGCCAAGCTGACAATGAGCGAGCGGAGTGGGGATCCGGGACCGTCTACCATCGCTGGAATTCTCTCTGTAAGTGAAAGATTTGCCCAAGAAGTAATTGGTTGTGTAGAAAACGATTTTTACTGTAACCAGTCACATGATTCGGTGAAAGTCAAGGCCTAGATCTAGAAATACGAACACGGCGTGTCTATATTGAGTTTGAGTGTCCATGTTCAAATATCCTCAATTCGTTGCTTTATTAGAAACTGAATTTCAATATGCTCAATATTCAGGGCCAAGTGAAAGAAGAAACTGAGGGCGAACTGCAAGGTGCTGGAATGGAAGGAAGCTCTAACATGGTTGACTGGATGAACAGGATTGATTCGTTCGATTTTGCACAGGTACCATTTTGAATTCGACAGAAAACTACAACTAGATGAAAAGAATTAGAAAAAAACGTTGTAATATTTTTGTCCCATTTATCAAGAATTTTTGAGTACAGCGTTTTACGTTTCGCAAAATTTCTAATTTCTGATGAGTGAAGTTAGGTGAACAAGTTACTTGTTATTTATAAATTGAACCTTGAATAATATCATCCACAGCTCATCAGTCATCAAATCTTAAAATAATTATCAATTCCTTGTTTTTTAGGACGCCGAAGCGCCACTATCAATGGCAGACGAAACGAAAGAACGAATGCTGGAATTGTTGCGGGAAGTCGAGTTCAGATGCATTTGGGACTGCCAAGCGATGGACTTCAGCAACAGGAACAGGAAAAGGACTGCTTATTCCAAACTGAGGGACAGACTCCATCAGGAAGGACACCAAGTTGAGGATGGTCAGTTTTTTTTTTATAAGAAATACGAAAGCAAAGTTTATTTGATGCAAATCTAATAGTTGTTTCAAAGATTTTTTGTTGAATAAAAGATAAGATAAGTAGACATTTCTAAACTTGTAGATAAGTTTGTGATATCATAAAATATTGATCGTCTGTAGACTTATTTTTGAATTTAAGCCGACTGGGTCAGGGCGAACTACAAGCGAATGAACACGATCTACGCTCGAGTCAGGAAGCAGGTCGAAGCGCAGAAAGGGTTCGTTCCCAAGTGGAGATTCTACCAGCTCATGGATTCCATTCAACCTGCCAATATTTCTGGGTTAGTTTTGCCTCGATTTTCTTTTACTAAACGAAAGTAAAAATTAGTTCATCGATAGTGATTTTTGGTTGACGTGAAAACGTAAAATCATGAGATATGCTTTTCGAAGGTAGGGAAATTTATCCTTCATTTTCTCGTATATTCCATATTTTTATGTTTCAAATAGTGAATCAATTATACATTTGGAATGTTTCAGCCAGAGGAGGCCGATTCCTACTACACCAGTCCAAAATGCTCCTTCGAAACGACAAAATCTGATACGAGACAATAAAAATGCATCTGAAAATTGGTGAGAACTACTTCGATCGACTCGTTTCATATTTTGAGTGAATTTTCAATATTTTGAGGTACCTTCCATTCATGAATGTGAACAAGAATGACGTTGATCTGCAACCCGAAGGAAATCCGTCGTTCATCATTGAAAATTTGCGGGTAATTTTTTTTTTTAATTTATTATTTTTCTGAATAATAAAATGAGATTTCGGTATCTCAAAAAATGATATCAGTGAGCTTAGGAGAAGTAAACGCTGTAACTATCACAGATGGTTGAACAACTTGCATTATATTGATTTCTGGCAATTATCAAATTCTCAGGACGATATGGAAGCCACTTCTAGCCACGAGAGCAGATCCTCGAGTCGATTCAGTCCCGACACTTCCGAAGCTCCCCAACCGTCTTACATTCACGCCTCTGCCCTCTTAGCGACAAGCAGCAATCCAAATTCAAGGAAACGAAAGTGTGGTTGGTTTCTTACCATTTATCTTTCAATACTAAAAATGTTGTCGCATAAAATTAAATAATAAAAATGCTGAAATTCTCTCGGAATTATTATTGTAGTACGATTTTGTTTCTTCCGTGTATTTTTTGTCCTTTCCATATTTTCATAATTGAACACTTTTAGAAACGTCAGTTTCCGAGGCTCACGCTGCTCAAAGTTCGAGTTATTTGGACGAGAAAACCGCCAAAGAACATGCCGGAAACTTGGGTAATTTTATTTGAATAACCAAGAATTTCAAATTCAAAATTGTCAGCCTCAACTCTGGTCTCCCTTTGTGGATCTCTTGAATCGAAAAAGGCGGGAAGCTCTGCAGAAATCTGTCTCGGAATGAGCGAGCTCATACAGAAATCCATCAAGAAATTGTATGACGTCTAGTCTAATTATTTGGTTTTATTCATTGGTTGAAATTAAAATTTTACCAATAATTATCCAACAGCAATAATTAAGACTGAAAGAAAAAAAGTAATCACACGGAAATCATGAATGTTAAAAATGGGAAAAATATAGATTCAACTTCAAATGAAGTTCTAATGGTTGTTTTTAAGATAAAAACTGTAAAAATTATCGTTATCTTCCAAACTTACAAAGTCTAAATTGAAAAATAACAGGATTTGCAAATTGAGTATTAGAAAATGGAAGGTAGAATGTTTTACATGAGAGCATAGAAACTTTTTAGCAGTTTGAAACGAGGCTCAAAGATAAATTAGAAATGCATGATGATGATATTTTTATTGAATTGTGGATGGATTTGATGGCGATTCTGATAGACGTGCGTGGGCGGGTATTGATAGAGATCATTCTGACCCTTGTCCTTTCCGCCCTGATCGATTTCCTCCTGCAGTTTCTTGCTGTTCTCGATAATTGACCGACCACAAACTGCCCCAGCCACTAAAATTAAAATCATTCCGGGAAAAGTCAGAAAATGATTATTTTACCGTATACGAGCACCCCAATGGGACTAAGAAGCGGGAACATGTCAAAATTCGGAAGAATTCTTTAGCTGAAAATCAGTTCCTAAAATTGGGATCATTTGGAAATCTCATGACATCATAAAACTGTTTTGTCAAAATATTCAAATAAAAGGGTGGAAGTCTTGCCTCAATTTTCAGTACTATTCAATGTAAAAATGGTACGAAGCTTCCATTGCGAAAAGGGAAAAAATGAAATTGAAGAAAAAATAAGTCAAATCGATTGAAAATGTTTAATTTGAGAGTCGATATCGAACGCATAAAATCGACTTATTCATGAATCGTCAAACACTAGATGCAAGAGATCGTAAAATAGGAAGAGAAATGACTTATTTATAGCTTTATCATAATACCAAAACAACAATTTCAAAATAAACCGAGATTTCGAATAATACATTTGTATTCTAAAAATACTAGATCGATATTAGTTTTAAATTTGAAAGCGAATTGTAACTTTCAGAATTTGGATAGGAAGGACCTATAAACCTTCTTCGCTTTGTCTTTTCAGACTTTACCGATATTTTCATTTCCTTTCAGATACCTTCTCTATTTTTCAACGTTACAAATCGAGACTCAATTTATTCTATTTCATACCACGCTCAATTTCCGTTGAAGTATTACAGAATGTTTTATCAAGAATCATGATTCTTTCTTTGGGTTTTGCTCTCTGATTAGTTCTAATTATTTAAAATATCATAATTGAAATTGCTAAATTGGTTCTCACATGCTATAACATGATCCGTTTAATGATTACCCTTACAGAAATAATGTGATTCAACTGTCATAGCTTCATTATTGTACGTACTTTTGTGTAGCTCCACCAAATAGTATAATAGAATAAGTTTATTAAACAATATCGAGGGAGCAGCAATCAGCTAGCAAGTTAACTGAGAGAATGAACTGGTCATGGATGGAGAGAGGGTTACATGTCAATCAAACGAGAAGCGGACTTAACAGTTGTTAATAATATATTGTCCTTCTTTTCGCTGGCGGCAATGGCCATGGAATTTCTTCTTCTGAATTTTGAATATGTTAATTGTTGCTGGTGGTTTTTCACTTACTTCAACTTCTTCAGCCATCTTCTGAATCTTAAATCGGGTCACAGGGCCAAGAGTAGCATGGTAGTTTCAACCATTTTGGTCCTCCAAACCAATTAGAACTTTTTAGTTCGTCTAAAGTCCAAATACTTTTGGTTGGTAGATCCGCTGAGTTATCCGCTGTATCGCAATGTCCGAACTCTATTTGTATTGGTTTGTCTACGAATTCACGTGCTGTGGCTCTAATCTCAAATGTGCAGTTTTGGACAAATATATCCTACCTCTTATCTTTCCTGATCCAACTCAGCGCGATTGTTGCATGTTGCATCCGATAGGGTCAAATATTCGTCCGATCATTGAAACTTTCTCGTCTTGTGAAAATTGATTTCTGGTCGTTCGTAGTTGGGAATCGAATTTCCAAGGTGTCTTTCATAAGATTCCATGTATAACTGAGGATTTTTGAGTAGAGCCTTTTGCACGGTCTTCTTTCGGTATTGTGTCGATTACAGGTGCATTTGTGTGGAAGTCACGGATGTTCATTCGGTATTTTGTGAAGAAGTCCTTGACTTAGTTGTAGATTTCAAATAGTTCGGTTGGGTCATCGAATGGACAGAAATGATTATCGACATATAAGTTGTGCTTGATGGCATTTTTGAGTCGATTTGAGATGTTTGAATTTTCTGCAGCGTGTACAACCGAGTAAGCCATAAGATATAAAGAGCAATTTAACCCGAATGGAACGCGTTGAAAACGCATTATTCTAATATTTTCAGGCTTGTACGTACTATTTCCAATAGATCTATCGAATATAACAATATAATAACTTTATTAATAACAATATCGCTGTGCAGCTGTTGGATAGAAGGCAACTAGTAGAAGAATGAGATCCAAGAACCTTGATATAATGATAGAGAGATAATTATAAAGAAGCAGAGAAAAGAACAACTATGATTAACTTATTATTGGTTCTTTCGCTGGCGACAAGGCTCAATGTCTTTTGTTAAATCGTTCATCCAGAAGAATTTGAGGTAATTCCGATCTTGCTCTTGTAATCCGATTTGCAGGAAGGCTTTTTCCACATCTCCTGACAGTAGGTATTTTGCTAAACGAGTACGGAGGAGAACTCCGAGTAAGTTAGGTAAAATTGTTGGTCCTGTGTACATTGCGTCGTTGATACTAATAGTTGGACCATTAATCTATTTGTTCATTAGCCAATTCCTTTATTTTGGTAAATATAAGCTTTCTAAATTTTAAACAATGTAGGAAATAACTGACAATATTAATACGAATCCTTACCTTTAATTATTTTTCGCATAGTGAAATAATAAATATAATTTCTTCAAATATTCATCTTGTTTTAGTTATCACAATTTTAGATTGTGATTTATGGCCGATTTATGCGGCCAAATACGCTGAAGAAGTGGATTCCTAAAATCGATAATAAAACTTGGCTGTCAAATCCTCGAAAGGAGGCGAGTAAAATGGCAAAATGCTTGTGCAGAAAAAGATTTTGTGAATAATGGGCAACAAATAGGTAACAGAAAGGAAAAGAGATTGAATGGAAGAGGAAAATATAGAAAAGTAGGTCAGCAACTGGATCCGTACTAAAATCGATTCGGTTGACTTCAGCCCAACTGTCTGGAGTCTCTTCAATAACCTCGCTATTTCTCGCCTCAATGTGACTATTCGATTGGGCTGAGATGCGCGAAATAGTATATGAAATTAAGAGGGACCTCGACCTAACATTAAGGGGCAACTGCTCCCCAATATCAGTTCGATTGAGCTTCACACTTTCTTTCCTTTTCGCTATGCGATTTTAGTTAGACCGAGCTCAGCCCAACCGAACTTTGAGATTGGGGGCGAGAAATAGAGCGAGATTGCTGAAGAGACTCCAGGTAGTTAGGCCGAGGTCAGCCGAATAGACTTTAATACAGGTCCTGGACAGAAAAGGGTAACATTGATTTCTTTGTCGAAGAAAGAAAGAGACTTGCAAATCTAATTAACACACCAAAATATGTACATGTATTGAAACATTTAAAATTATCCGAACATGCTAAAGATGTTTCTTATAGATTTCTGAGAAATTTAGCTGTATGGCGAATTGAACGTATTAGAGATTCAAAAACCGAACTATTCAGTAGCATGGTTTTATACTGGAGAATTTCATTGTTCCTTTACTTCCTCATGTAGATGAAGCTGGGACTTATGTAGAACATAATTTACAGAGTTTAGAATTTAAATTGCGTAAACTTAATAAATCACTACACAGAATCTATTACACGACAATATGCACCTGAAAAAACGAAAATTAAATTTGTCGTAAATTTTCTTTCCATAATTAAAGCTTCAAAAACTATTCCAAGAAGGAAAGAAACATAATTAACATTTCATACACATTCAACTTCAAGCAGTGTTCGTTCTACTTGATGTACATGAATGTGACTAATAAACTTGCTCGACCTACCAAATATCTCGCTACAATCCATTCATTTACAGGTTCGAATTTTAGGAATTAATTTTCCATGGTAAAGTATTTTAGGAATAAGTTTAGTACTCCATTTTATCGCTATTTACTGCATTTTGTACAGAACGCCTCAGTTCGCTGCTAAATGTTCGAAATTGCTGCTCAACCATGTCGTCACGTAATTTCTCATCTAAATGCGCTTGAGCAGTTCGTAATTTAGCGGTTTATTTTCCGAATTCATCCTATGCAGCACAGCTTCGATCGTCCTGCTCTTTCCAGCTCCTGCCATTTCAATGAATGGAATTCTGCAATACTTCCAAGTAGATGCCATCATTCAGCTGAGCGTTTTTGCAATGTCATTTGCATGTGGGTAAATTACTATCGTAGAGTGATAACAATCAATGAAGATTTTTTACTTAAATCCAAATTTTCTTGTATATATAATCGAGTAATGTCAGACCTAGGGAGCACTTTCGTCAGACGAAAAAAAACTAGGGGGGGTAGGTCGCACGACGGCGCGAAGCGCCGCTGAAAATTTTTGACCAATTTTTTTGCATTTTGTCTGCAAATTTTTGAAGGAAAACAATTAGAATCGTCAAAATGAATGGAAAACATTCGAATAATAATCAAGAGAATATTTTCTGAAACAACCCCTGAGTATGATGTAATGAAGATCTCAGGCTTAGTAAATGGTAAATTTATTCCTTAATAATATCAGGAAAGGATAACATTTTGCCAGGATTATGGAATAGATAAGAATTTCAAAAACCAGCGATAAATAAATCCAAATAGTTTATAAACCTTGTTATCAGACAGTTTTTCGGTATTCAAAATATAAATTTTTCTAATATATGATATGAAATAGATTCATTTCAAGTAAAATATCCAATCTTGTATTTTCGAGAAAAAATAATCGAATTACTTAATGGCCAGTAAAGCATTTTGCATATTAGAAAATTCCAAAAATCAGCTATTAAATTTTCCGATATATTGATTCCATCTTGTCAAAAACTTATTTTGCCACATATCGCCAAATCTCCCATACTTAAGGAAAATCCCAGACGAAAATTGGCGAAAGTCGATTGTAGGCCGATGTAGTGAACGTACAGGGACGTGCAATGGCTCTTTTGAAATAGCGAGAGTAGCCGAACAAACGTAGGGGGTCGCCTAAGCGATTTTCGAATTTTGACGTCTTTAATGACGTCGTGAAGTACAGGTAAAATTTTACCTATTAAGAAGTTGTGACGCCACTGACGTCAAAATCGATGAATCGCTTAGGCGACCCCCTACGTTTGTTCGCCTATGCTAGAGCTTTAAAATAAGCGCTTATACGCCTCTGTACGTTCAGTGGATCGTCCTACAATCGACTTTCGCCAGTTTTTGTTAAGAATTTTCCTTAAGTATGGAAACTGACGAAAACTGGCGAAAGTCGATTGTGGGACGATCCACTGAATGTACAAGGACGTGCAATAGCTTGTTTGAAAGAGCGAGAGCAGCCGAACAAACATAGGGGGTCGCCTAAGCGATTCGCGAATTTTGACGTCAGTAGCGTCACGACTTCTGAATAGGTAACTTTTAACCTATGTTTTGCGACGTCACTGGTGGCGCTAGAATTGACGAATCGCTTAGGCGACCCCCTACGTTTGTTAAGCAATGTATGCCGTGAAAAATGAGCCATTGCACGTCCCTGTACGTTCACCACATCGGCCTACAATCGACTTTCGCCAGTTTTCGTCTGGGATTTTCCTTAAGTATGGGATTTGACGAGACTGGCGAAAGTCGATTGTAGGTTGATGCGGCCAACATTAAGACACTTCTGATAGCATTTATTTTATTGGGAGTGTTTGTTATTCTTCGGATGCTATAATATTTTTATCTTTATGGCATAATGGTATAAAATGCATTTACAGTAGCTCACGAAGTTTTGGGGCATATTGTTATTTCTGGACAATTGCCTTGTTCACCCACATATAGTGATCAGATTCGGTTAAAAGTTTGTACATATATTAGGCTGCATATGACGCGATAGTACGACAATTTTCAATCTCGCCCCGAATCTATTTATAGGATTTTCAGAACTTGCAACATTTTGCATCTCATGTGAAATTGAACATTTCTAGTTTAAAAAATTCCTGTGGCCCATGTGAATAAGCTACAGAGTTGATTGATGATGCATTTTAACACAGATGTATTAGGGAATATTTATGTTTAAAATTTATTATCCAGAAAAATTTGCACACGGTTTTATTTAAAAAAAAGATTATTTCTTCTCGTCGTTAAGAGCAATTTACCATTTTTTGATTCAAAGCTCTGTAAAATTGTGCATGAATTTTTCCAAGGAATAAAATTTATGCATAAATATTTAGTGATATATCAGTTTGAAAATGCGCCATCAACTAGCCTTGTAACTTATTCATATGGTCACAGAATTTTTGAAATTTATAAATTTTCTATTTTCAGATGGGTGCAAAATATTCAAAAATTCATAACTTTCGTAAAAATAAATGAATTTGAAAATTTTTTTCGGAATATAACAGTTGAAAGGCAATACTTCATTTCTGCTTTCAGAGTACTATGCTACCATTTTACCATGCTATCATATGGGTCCATGGTATACCACCCATATGGCGCTCGAATGGTATGCTATAAAAATGGGTATCATTCGACTTGAAATCGAATGGAGAGTAATATTTGAGTCCATTTCTACCAATTTCAGCAAGCAGTTTCATTATACCATCATTATAATTGGCTATAACCACCTTACGAAAAAGACTAAAAATGGGGTAACTTCAAATGACCATAAAAGGCGATAGACTAATCTGTTTTTCAAGCGGTTTTCAGCATATTACTCAGCTTGATAAGAGCTTTCGTTCGGTATATAATATGATGGATCTTTCTACCAAATGGCAATTCGACCCATATGGGTCGCGGCTCATATGGGTCAAGTTACCATTTTTAACGAAAACCTATAGTTTTATATATCAAACGAAATCCTTTATCAAGCTGAGTAATATGCTGAAAACCGCTTGAAAAATGGATCAGTTTAATGCGAGTTATGGTCATTTGAAGTTACCCCATTTTAGTCAATTTTCAGAGGGTGTTTTCCATTACTACCATTGATGGTACACTGAAACCACATGCTGAAAATCGTGTAATTATACTTGAATATTATTCTACAGTTGAATTTGGATTGATTGATACCCATTTTTGTATGGTACCGCTCGATTGAAAATTAGGTAGTATACCATGATCCCATATGGTACCATCGTCAATGGTAGCGCCGATCTCTGGAAAGCAAAATGAGGTTTCACACGTATTCTGCTATATCCTGAAAAGATTTTTCGATTAGGTCTTATTTTTCCAAAGTTATGATTTTTTGAATATTTTTGTCATTTTCATAGTTAGACCCATTCAAACTGCTATACCATGCATACCATAATAGATAACCATGAGGTGTCTTCACAAAAGTTGCTCAGTTTGATGAGCTCTATCAATTGGTATACATATTGTGGGGTCTAGCTCAGTTTTGAATTTCGACCCCATCTAGCTCCGTCTAATTTAGAGGACAGATCTGATCTTCTCATTTTGTGATTAGGATTCAGTGGTATTCAACCATATGGGTTATATTCGATTTAAAAGAATTTTTTCCCGAAATGGAATCCATTGTTCCAGCCTTACAGAGACTTACTCTTAACAGTATTGAGTGGACTGCACATTTAGTTAATAGCGCTTTACTATTCAGATATATCAGTTGATATTTACGTAAAAAATTATAATATCGGGGAATTTATATAGGATTTGACTGATCGTTGGACTCAAATCAAGTGATATGGTGTTTTAAATAGTTCTATCAAATGACTTCCAACCTAACTCGTATTGAACAGAAGAATTTTTCAATTGGTTGCGTTGTTATTTTAGATTTTCTAATAGGATGAAAAATATTCTTAAAATCTCATGTATAAAATTAAATTGAAAGGCTAAAACTCAGCATACGCTTATGACTAACATATATCCATGTGTCAGGAAAATTTCGACCTTATCTGATCACTAAGTA
The DNA here is from genome assembly GCA_964036155.1 of Diploscapter coronatus. Lineage (NCBI taxonomy): Eukaryota > Metazoa > Nematoda > Chromadorea > Rhabditida > Rhabditidae > Diploscapter > Diploscapter coronatus. Next base: position 5,051,734 of record OZ038423.1, read on the forward strand.
GATGATTGTAGCATGGCCTCAATATTTCCTTTTAATTCCATACTTTTTGACACCATTATAATTAGAATATAGCCTTAAAGCGCTAACTGGTTTTACTGGAAATCGCAAAAGATATCTATAAAAATAGGTATATCACAGGGGGGATAGTTTTCATATGATAAAAAATGTATTTTCGCAAAAATAACACTCGGGTATATTAGTTTCATTCAGTTCACTTTTTGAGTTGCGGCGCACGTTAGTGCGCCGCGAAAATTTTTTCAAAAATATATGCCTAAAATAATTATTTTTCTCTATAAAAATATAGGGGGGGTAGGTCGCAGGAGGTTTCTGACGATCGTCCTCCCTAGGACTGAGTAATGTTCAGTATTTTATTGATAGTTCAAACACAGGTTGCTTTCTAAAATGTTCAACCTTGAAAAAGAATAAATTATTTTCGATCAATAATAGGGTTGTTCTGAGTTTTAATTTTGAAAATTCGGAATCGGAATCGGAAAGCAAATTCTTTATGAAGCTCGAAAACGAAGTTTCTTTTTATTTTCAAAGGCGATATTCCGAACAGTCGTGCTAAAAAGAGCACATAAAATCGCTGGAATTTCAGTGACGTGCAACAGCATCGTCGCGATTTACGTAAACCGATTCATTTCAGTCTGCCCCTATAAAAATTGGTTGAGGGTAGGGTAAACATTTGTGCAAGTATTAAACGACTATTTCAGATTTTTCATAGCAATTTGGTTAAATATGGACTAGCTTTGACATTGTATCTAGTTCCATTCTGGTTTATTCCACTGCTTATTTATTTTACCGTCCCTGATCAGAACTTGGCAAAAGCTGAAGCTATCGCAGTACTCTCTTTCTTGTCTAAAATTCGAACTTCTTTCGAGTTTAGAAATATTCTGGCTGCTACAATCCAATGATAGAAGATCCTTCGACGATAGTCTTTTCCTATGAAATTTCTGGACGGTGGCCATTTTTGTTCAGTCAGTTATTCACCGTTTTCTACGTTGCTACTGCAGTTTCGATGGCACTGATTTGTGGTTTTTACGCGCATCGATTTCTGATGAGGTCGAATAATTTGTCAGACAGAACTAAGCGAGCACAAATGAGAGCTTCAATCACGATAACTATTCAAGTAAGCTATAGGTTTTCATTATAAACTGATACTCTGATGATGAAAATCAATCCCATTGTTTTATTTCAAGAAAAGACTATACGCGAAACGATACTTCAATACTCTGATGAACCTTCCAAAACTTTTATTCGGCAAAAATGCTTCGTCTTGAAAAATAATCTTTCAGATAATAGTTCATATGACAGTGCTCGGCATTCCGTTGATTATCATTTTGGCTCTAATGTACATGGAAGTCTGTTGTCCTGGTAACGCTCATTTCTCATTTCCAATATCCAAATTGAATTTGACGATGAAATGATCAAATTTAGATATTTTGAATGTGCTCTGTTTCATGATATCAACATCGAATAGTTGTGGACTGATAGTGATGCTTTTAACGAATAATAGTTATCGGAGAGCAACAACTGAAATGATCCGATATGGTTAGAAGATAAAATTAGCATAAAATACCATCGTTTATCTTCAGCAAAGTGGCATAAAAATTGAATGCATCGAAAGCTGCACAAATTAATAACCTCATTCATTACCGTATTCAATTTATCGTGAAAATTCATCATTGCCTGTTCTTCTTCAACGCGAGTAAACTATTCGTGGCTTTTGAGACTGTTCGAGTACTCTAATGGTGAGAAATAGTCTAGATCTCTTATGAATAATCATAGAAAAAGCGGAAAATATGTGGATAATGAGACTTTGATGAAAAATTGTGTATTAACGAGGCTTATAATTTTTGAAGCATCACTTTTATGCCACTTCGCTGGAGAAAAACGATATTTTTTAAACTTGAGTCCTTCTCATTCTCAATCGGAATTTCAATCCCTGCATCACAAGGAAGTTCACAGTCAGTGATAATTCGAAGAGTTTTATCGCAAACGAGCTCAACAACTCGAAGCAAAATCTGCAAATACCTCGCATATTAATTTTTTCTGTCGAATAATTTGATGTTGAAATAAAATTTGCACAAAACAGATGAAACAATTGAAAGCGAATAACGCCTGAAGGGGGCTATTTGTGATTTATCTCTATTTGACAATTCATAAATTATAATATTTAATTAACTTGAATCAACATAAAATTTGTGATGACTGACAAATTCGGGTAAAAATGTTCATAACTTCATAACCGTATGACTGATTTTAAGATTAAATGAGATATGTGTGTACATCCTGTGAAATTTGGAGAATAATTTTAAATCAAATTTTACAATTTGAGAAATAGTAAATGCATAAATATTTCAATTGTCATGATGCTTGATTTGTTTCGAATAATATTATCTGAAAAGTAGCTAATACCAGTTGGCCTCTTTAGCTCGGACATCCACATTGAGCATGTGAGCGTGCTCTTCTGCGTTCATGAATCGAAAACTGCATTTCTTCTTGTTCTGACGGCGCATCGGGGATTCTCGTCTAAAACTTAGAACTACAAAGATAGTCTTTTTTGAATAATTCTATTAAATTCGGAATAATGTCTACCAAAGATTCGAATTTAGAAAGGCGAAGAAAAGAATAAAGTTTTAGGATTTCAGAGCCAGACATTAGAAGAGCTTCAAAGACTTTCACTTTTCCTAGATTCCGGCATCAAAATTGAATGCGCGCTCTCATAGTTCAAAACTTACAGCAATTCATTTAGAATCGTCCTGACCAGCACTGTCCAGATCTGCGAAGAGATCTTCATTTCATCCGTGTATCCCATTTCAACGGCGTGAGGGAACAGCTTGATCGATCGAATAATGCCAACTAAATTTGTGACCGTTTGCCTGGTAAAATTATCTCGTAAGATTTTGGCTGTTGCAAAATCTTCTAAATATCTGTAAGTAAGAAAATAGGAAAACTATCGGAGAAAATATGAATCTTATCAAAAATTCATATTTAAAAAAAATGGAAAATTAAATCAAATTCTCACGTGTGATCTTGTCCGACACGGTAGGCGGAAAGCGAATTGTGTCGCCGCGATTCTTCCTACTCAGCGTGTATTTTCTATCGCAATTGAATGGGATGATCTGAAAAGTATGGTCTCAGAAATATGCTTGTCGAATTGTTTCAACCTGATTAAGGATAGAGACAAGCACTTTTCGAATGACATCGGTAATTCTCTGGAAAATGGAACTCTGATTTTGCGTGGCTTCAATGATGGCTGCTCGAATGTTTCCCATTCGCAAGTCGGGATGCACGATAACCGTGTCTTCCATTCGTGCGTCTAAAACAAAATTTAGAACAAAAATCTAAATAAATCGCCAGAAGCGTAAAACTTGTCCTTAAAATTTCATGTCTACGAGCAGATTTAAAAGATACCTTGAATTGGTGTGAGGAAGTAGAAATGATACGGATATCCTTCGAAGAGTTGTTTCCTCTTGTTCATTGGGGGCTCCTCATCATCGCTGTCGTCTGCAGGCTTGATTTTGGACAGTTTCCGCTTCTTTGCGGTTCCGTTCGTGGCGATCGGTGTCGTTGTGGCTTCCTGATGTCGTCTACTCGTTTGTGGGGTTTGATGAGAGGCTTTAGGAGAGAGGCCTTTCTGAAAATCACGATACGAAAGATCTTAAAATATAGTTCAGTTGATAGCTAAAATTAGGAAGGAAAAACCGTAGCACAAAGCCTTTTACACGACTCCTTTACTCTTTCGTTATTTATAGATGAAGCATGTTGTGGAATCCAAATCACATATTTCTCGACTAACTTTCCCTTTTATCAGAACTTTCAAGACAGTAATTAATATTGGCATGGGATAAAAAGTAGATAAATGAATTATCTCTGACAATATCTGAGAACGAAAATATTTGAAAGTCACTTACGATATAAATGATGAGTGCATTTCCACAAGAAGTGAACCGATCATGGAGCATACTGCGCATTGCGTCGTAGGCCATTTTCACATAGAATTCCGACTCGACTGGGCCAAGGTTAGATGCCATCACGTCCTAGACGAGTGTATTTTTGCAGATAAATAAATGACGAGTATTTTTAAATACAACTACCTCATAATCAGATACTTCAATATACTGTTTTCGAAAATAAAAAAGAATTTCGCACTCATCAAGTTATACAACTTTCATAGAACATACCGCGAATTCGTGCAGATTTGCATCCCTATCCTTCAGTCCGCAAATCGTGAACACGAGTCTGTCATAGTCACTCAGCTGTGCACCGATTCCAGAAGAGGACGGCTCAGGCTTAGAAGGCATTGCATTCGATGTATTATGAGAGGTATTCGGCCCGGCATTGTTCGAAGTATGATTTGCATCTAATGGAAATGGAACTTATTTTGAAAATGCATTATATAGAATGCATCAAAATTAGTGTTCGAGTTTTCATGATAGAAAACAAGATCGCCAAGGTTTCGATATCTGTGCAAGTTATTGAAAATCTTCATAGAGGATTCTGATACAGAGCATTTGAGAGTCTAAAACTGAATATCTTTTCATCCTAACACAAAGCCGAGCATTAATTTTGATGCAACTGGTAAAAGTTTATGTAAAGCTAAAATATTCACAAGATCGAGAAGCTTTCAATTTACTCACCAAATTGATATGCGCCTGAGTTGGACGACATATCGGGCGCTTGATAGGCAAATAACGACGCCAAATTGGGGTAATCCTTGGGAGCTGACATCAATACTTCTGAAATCATATTCATATAAAAGCAGGAGCAAAAGTATCCTCGAAAAGTGTAAGTTTTCAAAGTTTCCGAGTAATAAATATGAGAGCAAATGAATGAAATCATTCAAAAAAGAAGATAAAGCCGGGACGTAATAGCAACGAACAAATTCATTCAGTGAATTAAAAATTTCAGACAATAGAGACTAGATACAAACAATATTATAGAGCGAAACACTACAAAATAATTTCAAAAGTAGCAGAAAGTTGAATGAAATGAACAGCGAAAGAATGCAAAGGCAGGGCACAGTATTGATTCTTCACGCTCTAATCTGGGGATATTGAATAGAGCATTAGAAAAGATAAGGGAAAGTGCGGGGTTTATGAAATTTCATAAATCCTAGACTTAATCTTTTCTCAATCGTCACTATAAAATCGTGGAAAAATATTTTAAAAAAAAAAGATATTTTATCGAAATTCTAAATAAGAAAATAAAAACAAAAAAAACTATTCGGCGAGTGATTTTTTCGACATTTTCTTTGATTTTTTCGCCAAAGTTTCGATTTTCTTAAATTTCCCTCAAAATTTTAAAATCCAAATGTTTCTTCTGGATTCTGACACGATTATTTGAAATTTCACGCATAAGATGAGTTTACAACTTTCATTTTACTTGAATGCAGAACTAATCCGAGAAATTTCATAAATTTCGAGTTTATTTTGATCGTAAATCTGAGACAAAGAAAAGTGACCCGAATAAAAACCAGTAAACAGATTGAATTAGATGAAGTAGATGATATGCAATTGAAGTGAGGATGAAGGGAATTATTCATAATTCAAGCAATGCTATTCGATTTTCATTTTATATTTTTGTATATTTTACTAAAATACTCATCGGCCCAATCCAGTAATCTCCTTGTATTTTAGGTAAAGTACTTTGTTGAAAGGAGCGAATACTCTTATCGCTAGCCTTAAAATTGCAATTCATCAATCTTTGAATAAGTTTTCATCTTTGAAGATTTTGCGATCTAAGCTGGTATCTGCTAGAGATATGATATTTTCACGGTCATCAGTGAAGATGACAGTTTATACGCTGATATTAGCTCATGAAGTTGATTGCTTCCCGGAATATTTCCAGATTTTGCAGAGAATTTTCATCAGAATCACAGTTTAGAGACCAAAACTCCATTGGTAGATATTGTTTTTGTCCCGGACATATCTGGAAGTCTTGAAGAGACCTACAAAGAGCACATTCGATGGTGCATTGAATTGATCAAGGCTTTGCCAATCAGCAAGGACAAGGACTTTGTCAGAGTTGCTGCCATCAAGTTTGTTCTACTTGAAAGGATCATTCTTTCTCGAGACTTGTCTTTAGACATGCAGACCAACCTGAAACAGTGTTCAGCTTGGGAACATTCAGCCAAAAATTCGAGATGATAAACGCTCTGAAAGGGATCAACTTCAAAGCGGGTGTCACGAAAACTGCAAATGCGTTGAGAAAAGCTGATAGGGAACTATTTGAACCAGGACTTGGAGGAAGGTGAGATTTTTCTCTCAAAAACTGATTTAATTGGGAAAGAATTCTGCTAAACGTAACCTATAAAGGAATTCTTTGTGATGAAAAGTCCAATTTACTCATCGGATTCTACTTCATGAGCCTCGATTGATCTTTGTAAATTTATTCAAGCTTTAAATTCGCACTTTTCAACTACCAGACGTTTTCAAACTGCGAAATCGTTTGGATCGAGAGTCGACAAGAGGTGCTCGTTGGATGTGCTCTTGCTCGTCGATAGTTCTGGCTCGCTGATGGGTGTCTTTGATGAGCAGAAGGTAATTGCTCATACCTTGCTAGATCAGAATCGACAGCGAAACGATTTTGAGATGCTTGACATTTATTTTCATTTTGCCTCCGTTAAAAATTTCGATATCGATTCAGGCACTAGTGTCCTCCCTGCTATTCAGCATAAAGCCCAACATCTCGCCGACTCGTGTAGCTCTCATCCAATTTGCCGGAGTTCATGTGAAGAATACAGAATGGTCATTCGATGCTCACAAAAATAATAGTGAGTTGATGACAGCGATCAACAATATTCGATACATCGCAGGTAGGGAATAACTTTTAAATAAACTGCATGTTTTTGTTCTATAATAAAAAAGCTGATCCTCAAAATTTCGTTCAAATGACTATTCAGGCACGACATATATTGGAGCAGCACTTGAGGCAGCTGCGAATATGCTGAGAAACAGGACAGAATTCACTCGAACTATGGTTATTCTACTGACTGATGGGGTTAGCTTGCTCATGTCATAAATAGCTTCAAAAATTGTTCAGTTTCTCCCAAGACGAGGCAATGCTGTCTGCATTCAAGCTGATGAAAATTCCATACGTGGAAGTTTATGTTATGTCATTGGTGAAGTTGAATAACATGTTAGTTTTGTTCACCCATTCTAGAACAACTATTAACATCAATGGAGTAACATGAAGCCTTGATCTTCGTGCATGACATGCATAGAGAAAGAATCGAAGTTGCCACAACTGTTGATTGGTCCGAGTGAAAGTCTTTCATAATTCAGTTTAACCTTTTCCAACACACATCTTCGAATTCAGCTCGAGGTATCAATTTGTCTGATAAAATGATACAAATTTAGCCCTCTGCTAATCGACATGGTAGGCGGTGATCACGACAAAGTGTTCATCGGCGAGGAAAAGACCAAACAATTCGAGTTCTTCTTCAAACGACAAATTGAGTGCAAATAATATAAACAATCTAATATTTTCATTGTTACACTTCGTTTATCATCGAATTTTATCGATAAATTACTTTTTTCCGTAAGAAATACGAAACATTCGATTGCAAACTGACAAAAGAAAGTAAAGAGAAATGAAATGGTAGAAACAATGATATGACAGCTCATTGGTGAAATGACGCAAGGAAATATGGATTCTTGTCACATCTACATGAAAAAATTTAGTAACCTCCTACAAAGTAGTGCAGAGAAAAGATGCTCTAACTAGCCTTGCCTATCCTAAAAATATTTCACATGATGAAGTGACTATGAATCCAAATATACTGATACAATACATAAACTCTTTCAGGCAACCTGTAAATAGTGTAATGACGGAATGACGCAACACGAAATGACAACGCTTTTTGGTATTTGACGAAACGCAATAGAAATTGATAAGAATTGTGCAGGAAAAGGGAACATTCCGACATTTCGCATTAGATCTTCCGTCATTATGCTGTTTACAAACTGCCCCTCTTTTAAAGAGAACCCAAAAATGCTTTAAAAAATAAAAACTCATAGAATTTCTTAAACCTTAGAAAATAATATATCAACAAGAAAATGCATAATATTGCTGACTTTGTATCACAACTAGCGAATACTCATGTTATCATGCAAGAATCTGAATATGACTCGATACCAGAGGAAAATGACTTTAGGGATGTCGATATTGAGAATATTGGACCATACGAACATTTTAGCCAAGACTATAGACATTCTAGATTTTAGTAATAGGATTATTGACTCGGGAGAAAGGTAATAAAGCGAGGGTTTTCAAATTTGGAGAATTATGAAATTCAAGCTCTAACTACATACTCCTGTAAATAGAAGAAAAACTTGGATAGTATGTTCAAATCGTGCGCTATTTTGCATGGTTTGATGATAGATCTAAAATACGCAAAGATAAATATGTTTGCTTTGTACAGATGTGATTATTAGATAGATCGCGAGAGACGAATAGACCCTAATTGAAATTAAAATGACCGAAAGGAAGAAAATGAAAAAGAGGAGAGAATTTTATTGTTCGACTTCGAGATGGAAACAGGCCTGTGAGGAGAGGAACCTGGCGATCTCTCGGAAGAGGTGCTGGTGCTGGTCGCCCATCGAATGCGCTGCGTTCGAGTAGACCTGGAGAATGTGAAAGAATTAAACCATCCCTCGTGAAATAAAGCAAAGTCATGAAAACACGCATAAAAAATTAATCAAAGCGCAATAATAAAATCTGCACATTGAAAATATTCTGCAAGAGAATGGAATAAACACTTGGTGAAATTCTGAACGGTTACTTCCCTTGCTAGATAAAAGAAAATAAAGTATCGGGGCGCGAGTCGGTTTTGATATTTTGAATAAATACTAATTATGAAAATGCGGATAAAAATAAATAATAAGTGATTTGAAAACTCACATATTGTTCGAAATGGATTAATTTGGACTGCAATTTGTAAGCTAACAGACCACTGTTTTGATAGTGAACGTTGTCTGAAAATTGACAATTTCGGAAAAAATACAAAAAATTCTTACCATCCATTTCTCCATGGGCAAGGAAATATCGCACGTTTCGCAGATTCTCTGCTACATTGAATAGACTAGTTCTCTGCAAAAATAATTCGGTAAGATTGTTGAAAATACTGGACATATAATAAAGTTAATGATATTCAAAAATAGCACATACGCTTTCAGTTTCTTGTTTGAGAAAGCGAACATTGGTTTAGAGTTGTAGTGATAATTCTTTTTGAAAATTGAATACTTATTGAAAATCCAAGAGAAATTTAAAAAAGCTAAAAGAGATGAGAAATTAATTTAAAAAATAATAAAAAGAAGAAACTGACATTATATCCAGCGAGGTTCTCCATGGGCATACCCATGTACCTCTCGGTGTAGGCACTATCGTACAGCAGCCAGTTAGTGACGGGAGCCACGGAAACGATGCACTTGAATGTGTTGCCCTGATCGTTCGCACCAACCCACGTGCTTAGGTAGCCTCCGTACGACTGCAAATAAAATCATTATTCATTGAAATAAATGATAAAATATTGTCATTTGAAAATTTAGTATTTTGGAAAGGTCACTCTATTTTAAGCTAAGATAGAGCTGGATGAAGAAGGAAAATAGGTAAATTTCACAAATGAGTGACCGGTGAATCAGAAAATAAAAATGCTGATAATTCAATGAAAACTAAAGTCGAAATAAAAATTTCCCTACCCATCCAAAAATGGCGACATTTTCCCTGTCCAGATATGGATATTTGTCGAGCAGCAGATTCGTCCCGTCGATCGTGTCCGTGCTCTCGTATTCACCCAGGTGCTTGTAGACAGGAGCCTTGATATTCCAGCCTTCAAAGAAAATATCTTAGCATTTGAAATTTTACTGTGATCTTCTTCAATAATCAGAAACTAAGATGATTGACGCAAAAATGAAGTTCCTTCTGAGATCTTATGGAACATTTCAAATTCACATCGAACGAAAATTCCCCCGTTCGTAGAAAATCTTAAAATAGTGCAATCTTTCCAAGAGAAAATAAAATAGCGTCCGTTAGGGAAAAATAATAATTTTGGAAAGATAATCATTACTTTTTTCAACAAAATTGCATTCGTCAAAAGTAAATGTGTTAAAGAAAAAGATATAATGTAAAAAAATGCTAACCTTTTCTAGCAGTTCCCCTAACATCGATCCAAATGATGACAATTCCATAAGAAGAGCAGAGAGACAACAGCTGGGGGGAGGGCGCTGAGCGCTGAACGCGGTTGGAATTCGGACCGCCGTAGACTTCGACTAGAACTAAACAAAGGAGGATAAGTTGAAGATATCAAATCTTCATGAAATGATTCATTGGATAAAAAGCTGGATGAAGATATGCCAATTTCAAATTAGAATAATCTTCAACAACTGTCTCAGCCCACCGTGTTTACAAAATATGAACACTTTTCGTAATAATAAAATCTTTCAAAAATAGTACCTGGATACTTGTCGTCTCTGTTGAAATGAGGCGGTTTCATGATCCTCACTTCAGCTTCTGAAAATATTCTCTTCAAAAGTTTCTCGAATGAAAAATGTTCACCATATCCAGAAGGCAGAGTGATTGTCTCGTAGCTGAATTCTGGCAGGTCGAAGAACAACTCGGGGGGCTTTTCCGATGTATCAGGGCCGATTTGATAACCTGAAGAAGAGAATAAAATTACTTTTCCAAGACAATGTCAAAAATAAATCGTGCCCCGAAAGACTACTTGATAGTTGGAAGTTGTCTTAGGAGTCATAGCTTTGACAAGGAATAAAACGGAATTTTCAAATTAATAACCCTTCTAATTCTTTCAAAATGTAGAAAAACGTAAAATTCAGTGCGTCAAAAGTTTCCGAGATAGAAAAAATCAAATCTAATTGTAAGAACGTATACTGACAATCATTAGGATTGATGACGTCGATGAGGAAAAGCCTGCTCTGCTCGAATTCGCTCTGGCACTCGATGGTGGCCCGCTTGCCTGTGGGCGACACTGTGAAGTGACCGTTATTGCAGTTCGGCAGAAGGGACGAGAGACTTTGGATTACTGGCTGAACATTTTTCTTAAAATGATAAAGAAACGTACCAAGAGAATGAACTCACAGTTTTAGTAGTAGCTTTATGCGCTCTGTACAACTTCATCTCTGCGATTCTGCTGCCAGTCGACGCGAAAGTGAGTGTATCGGAGACTGCATCGTAGCTGAACACTTTCACGATGTCGAACGCGCCGCCCACCCAGCTGCGGATTTTCCCAACCCCAGTCGGCTGGAAAAGAAAGATAAGTTTCGAGTAAATTTTCTTCGTTCATCAAATGAGTATTTTTTGAATTATAACAAAAATTTCGCGATTGACCTAATAGAATGAATATCAAAGCTAGATCTACTTTTTGAGCCTAATGGTAAATTTCCACTCTTTTTGGCTACTAATAGAAAAATAATAAACTGTAAAATACTAACCAGCAGCTCGATGTGAGCGATGTGGTTGTAGGTATTGAGGTCGGAGTATTTCCGGGGCAGAACGACGAAGAAGCCCTTCTTGGACTCGAGGATGACCTCGAACTCCCCAGGCTCCACCCACAGACTCTGACCGCCCATTACGAAGGTCTGCTGGTGCACCTCAAATGTCGAAATATTAGAAGGAACGGAGGTAATCGATTAGAGTCTAAGTTTAGGAAAAGTCAAAATCGAATCGTGATTGCAATTTCATTTGAGTTAAAATACAACTGATTCTGGATCCCGGTGGGAAAAGAGGAGAAAGATGAGAGTAGGGGAAGATCGTATAGAAGATGAGATCTTTTACAGGGTGTCAAGAATCACTGGGAATCATCGAGATTTAGAAACATCCAAAAACACAAATTTTCCGAAAATAATTTGAGCCAAAAATTTGACTAACATTTCTGCAATCGCCTACGCCGCACAGGGTGAAGTACACTATCGTCTGCTCGCGGTTCGACCAGATCGTCAGAAGTCGCTCCTAAAATAAAAAAGACAACGTATTTCTGGAAAATGAGGACAAATTTTTGAGAATCTGAGAAAATGAAGCCATAAAAATTTTCATATCCATCCTCTATGATAAAATCCAATACTAATTCTTCTCTAATAGAAATAATTTCATACCGGCCCCAATTCACTCTGCAACGAACTCGGCATGTGCAGCCATTTATTCTGCAGGACGTAAAATGATCTGAAAATAATAAATTTCAAAAGAAAGTCTCTAAAAATCCCTACTGATTTTCATGTCTGAGCGCATCGGGGGGCATGGCCTCGACAACTTGGTTGTTCGCTTTGTCCCAGATGTACAGATTCGTGAACGGATTGTTCACTACGCCTGTCTTAGGGTACGAGATCTCCTCGTAGCTGGAAAATAATGAAAATCAATCAGACAATCCAATTTCAAAAAACCATAATTATCTTAATTTGAAAAACAAACTGCATAAAAGGAAGTAAGATAAGAGTTTAGAAAAAAGGAGAAAAATACTATCCTGATCATTCTACAACAAAGATTTTGGCTATTTTTTTAGTCTCCAAAAAGATAAGATAAAATAATGTTCTTACTTGGGATACTGATTTCCGAACGAGTAGCTGACGACATAGATCTTGTTGACGTCCCTGTCGTCATAGCGAGTATACGAAATGTATCTGCCCGAATCCGACCACCAAACTGCCTCCGCCTTCGACAGAATCTCTTCTGAAAATAATGATTCTTTTATTATAGGATTTGCCTAAAATTGCTTGATTTAGAATATGTTTGACAATGAGATACGTATATCAGAAAATTCTTGCACGGAAATGCCACGAAGTTCATTTTAACAAGAACAATTTTCAGTGCCATTTGTACGCTTTGTCGGAAAACATGACATAACTTTGTAGGAATCAAGAAAGAAATCGCAAAATTGGTGACGTAGAAGCTTGAACTGTTGCTCATTGATCTAAGAAATTACTAACCCTCATTAAGCCAATCAGCAATTCCATATCTGAGGTCTTTCTGACCGCTCGTCGTGATTCGAATAGCAGAGCCGGGATTCTCGGGGTCTTCTTGGTAGTAAATGTTGTAGTCGTGGATGAAGATCTGGAAAGATCGTTCAATGAAACCTTTATTTTCCAGGAAATATAATCAGCGCGCAAAACGAAGTCATTCGGACGAAGAGGATGCAAGCAGACTCTGGCAACTCTACGACGAAATAATGTGTTCAATGAAAGGAGTTAGACACATAGTCAGAACGTTTTCTCTGAGTGCACCAGCTTCTCCCGATAGCCTCTTTTTCCGCACCACTAATAGAAAATTTAGAATTGGAAAAGCTAGAACTTCAGTCCTCCTATCAAAGTCAAAGCCAAAAATTGTATTTTGAAAATTCCTAAATTTAGGAGGTTAGCACGACTTCGAAGCCATAGAAGGCCAACAATTTAGAGAAATAATTCAAGAAAGAGGAATAAACATACGAAATCGTGGGCCTTAGGATTGGGGTTCCACATGAACAGAAGGATATCCTCGCTGCCGCTGCCTTTCGGACCCACAGGCCAACTCGAACTGAAAACAGATTCATTTGTAAAAGTGAACAAAAAATTGAAGAAGATAACAAAAATCGAATAATAAAATCTTACGCCAAAGTTTTGCCGTCCTCCACCCGTACAATGTCGTATGAATAAATATTGGAATGACGGAAAACCTGGAAAGTAATGAAAATCAATCATTTCTAAAAGATGATTAATAAAAACCAATTCTCAGGTATCATGCGACCTACGTTTTCGAACAAAAAATCTTACCTTTTTGGAAAGATTCTGCTTGTAAGCGTATTTCTCATCCGAAGACAGTCTGTTGAGCAGAGAAGTGCTGTCCAGGAACTTCAATTCCTCACGAGACCCCGGCGGGATTCGCACTACTCCATCAGAAAACATCTTAAAAACAGTCTTTCAATAAATCACAAAAAAACAAACATAATTTTTGGAAAGTTCTTATTTTTTCTCATTTAAACTTGTTCAAAATAATTCAAGTTTTCGTCTATATGAAAAATCAAATAAGGACTTTAGATCGAAGAAAGCGATTTACCCCGAAGAAATCCTCCTTTTTCTTGAGCAAAGAGCCGTCGCGCCTCCACGAGACATCCTCTGTCAGCTCCTTCATCATCGTCTGAATTTCTCCCATCGATGATTTATCAAGTTACTTTGGAAAAAGTTCTATCCATCAAGAATCTAACGAAACAGTGATTTTGATCGTACATTTGATTATGGTCATTTCAAGATTGAAACTTTTGGAGGAAAATATTTCTCACCTTGCCCATATAAGCGTCATCCATAGTGAATTTCCTGTACGTGAATTTGCGTCTCCTGGCGAACCTCGTGCAATTCGCCTCTGTCCCTTTGCCGCTTTTCCACTCGTCCGAATCAACATCCACATTGTCCACGTCGATTCCACCCGTCAAATCCACTGCTAAAAATGTGTTGAATAGAAAATTTCCCCGACCTTCAAGGGCAAATATTGTAGAATGGCCAAAAAATAGCGCTCTTAGAACAATTTTATAATCCATTTGGATTGGGAAATGCTCTGTTCAATATGCGCAAGTTCAAATAGAATATATTCTCGGATTTTCTGAATTTATGACAAAAATCTATGATTTCATTCAATTCTCGCGTGTTTTCTCTTCTCCGTCACTTCTACAATAGTCTATTTGTACAACGAAAACGGCAAAATGGACCGAAACAGTGAGTCCATTTTTAGTGAATAAAATTCCCCGCTGGCAAGATATGCAAGAGTTGTGTCATTTTTGCACGGAGCTCTCGTTTCCGTTCATTGAATCTGTGCAAATTCAAGCTTTTTGAGGCATAAACATGCCAAATTATCAAGAAGTTGCATTTGCTGAGCTGAAAAATGACTGGTAAAAAATAATTTGAAAAGTCAGAATTCTAGTACACACTCAAACTTCTTGACATCTTGTCATTCTTCTCAAAATTTACACGAGAAATATCCTTGTCAGTTAGTAATCGATTGATACTTGTCAAAAACATGAACGCGTTCAAAAATTTAGGCCATTTTCTATAGAAGACCATTATCTTCCAATTCAACAATGCAAAATCTCCTCTTTAAATGTGAATAAATTGAAAAAAAGCTCACGTTTCTGCGTGATGAGCATAGCCATGGCAAAACAGACGAGGAGCACGATAATGAGGGCGAACAGGCAGATGAGGAGTTTGTAGATGAGTGTGGCCGGGGAGGTGGAAGATGCAGAAGGACTGACATTCCCTCGGCCTGCCAGGGAATGGCCGTTCAGATACTGTAGCATTAAATTATTGGATCATTTGATGGAAAACGTCGTGGAAACAAAGGGCTCTTGGAAAGTTCTTTTCCAACAAAACACTTTTTGTCAAAAATCATGAACTTTCTAAAAAGTCGAGTAGAACAATGCGATAAGTGACAAAATAAAGTGAATCATCCTCATTGTGCTTACTTTGTCACATACTACAATGTAACACTTTCTCATCATTTTCTCAGTAAATTTGGCAAGGCTCTCCAAAAATTTTCTGACGAAAAATATGATCGAAACCCATTTTGATTCTAATTAGACTGACAATTTTTAAATTAGCGAACTTGAAATCGAAACTATTTGAAATTTCTTCCACAAATTATTACATTTGCAGGAAAGTTTCAGCAGAAAAAAACACATGATCTAGAAAATTTCAAAATGATCTATGCTGCAAGAGTAAATCAATAGGGAAAAAAACTGATCTATCATCAGTCTGCTAATTGTAACTTCTCGAACAACTATGGGCTAATCAATCAATTTGTAAAAATAGGACCTCTTTGATGACTGCGGGTGTGAAAGAAAAGGCGAGTGGCATAGAAATGGAGTAGACAGGGGCACGCACAAATACGAGGTACGAAATAGGAAATGCAGGGAAATCAATCGAATTCAAAGTCAGAAGCAGAGGGGAAATGCCACTTTGAATGGAATCAAAAACGGTTGCCTTTGCCTGTCATCATTCGAGCGGTTTTGCCCACTTTTTCTACCGAAAACCTCGAAATTTTTCTAGCGTTTTCGTGATTCTGTATCAAAATGAGTAACGCAGCAGTTATTGTGATCAAATCGATATGACGGAATTAGGTGAATTGAGTAGTGTTCACCTTTTCGAATTGATGATTCGAAATAATCTCTTGAAAACAGCACTCAAAAATATTGTTCATTGAGGTAATCTTCTAATGAAAAAGGAAAATTTCTACTTTTGAGGCTCCAAAATTCATTCATATTCGAGAGCTGAGAAGAGAGACCCACTTTGGCTTTTTATCAAATCATGTAGCATAAATCAAAATCGCCAGAAAGGACAATTTTAATCTTTTCCTGTAAAATATACTATAAGGACCCACATTCTTCTCCATGTGCCTTTTCAACCGCCTGAAGGCATTTTGAGGCAGCAACGACCACAGGAAGAGCAGCGAGGGACGCTCACTTTTGTCCACTGATTCGACTAAAAACGGGACAATTAATTTAGCAATTTGGAAAAGGAAGGTAGCTGAAAAAAATGGCTTATCACTAGCGGATTATTGCAATTTTTAAAAATGCAATATTCGCCAGTAAGCTGAATTTCAACAGCTATTTTCCTTTGAAAAAAACTAATTTACGAGCATGAATCTATTCATTCCGATAGTTTCGAATGAAATTAAAACGAAAAATCAATAGAGCGAAGTTGAAAAATAGGCAGGAAAGCACGAATATCATCTCAAAAGATTACATAAATCTCATAAATGACCTTCTTGACACATTTTCAATAACGGTTGAGAAGTCAAGAGAATTTTGAAAGGGCAAAATAGCATCGCACCTTGAAACAAACGGTAACGGAACTTGACGCTACCCATGAAGGAAAATGAGTGACCGAGCTTTTGGAAAAGATGGAAATGGGAAATTCAAATTTTGAAGGATTTTCATGTTTGTTGAAATCAATAGTAAGAAAAATGAGTCGTAGTTTTCAGTTTTGAACCTTTTGGAAATTCCCGATTCTGATAATCAGTCCTATATGTTAATTCCCTATTCGCTCCGAAACTTTCAACACCCCATTACCTCACAGGTCTGGTCATGCTCCAAACGAAATGAACATCATATTTTCATTTCGAAAATCTTCATTCCTGTTAATTTTATTATTTTTCGTTTCCTCGATAATTCAACGTCATTTCAAGGACATCCTATTTTTATCATGATGATATCATTGTTTCCCTTTATACCTTATACAAACAACACCAAGCATGATGTACAAATGATTTTACAGTCAGTTATGCCAATGTTAATGCAAATGAATCGCCTGTCTCGCTGGTTTGCCCTCGTTTTCGTTTCCTTTTCCTATCTCGATCAAAATCTGCCCCTGCCTTGCGCAGTCTCGATCCCATCTCTCGCCCCTACCTTCATTCTCTGTCTTCACAGCGAACATGTCGTTCGGATTCGAATTCATCTGCTGCAATTGTTGCTTTGATTGCAGCCAGAGGCCAAATTTCGAGTAGACGAGTATGGGAATGAGGGGAAATAAATGCAAGACAATCTTCGAATGTATGCTTATTTAAAAAAAAAAAAAAAAAAAACGTGCACTGATATTCTAGTGCGTTCAAAAATTGCAAAAATCTATGACGTTTGATAGATTGATGGATGTTTCAATAACCAAAGGCGTGGAAAGTTTACCTTTGAAGGTGCATTTCAATTCCGTTGGGTTGCAAACAAAAAATGCATGAAAGACCGAATACAAACAATGAAATTCGACACATAAAAGTAGAGGAATTGCGACTGATCAAGGCAAAATAGGTAATTTGAAACAAAAATGTCTATAAAAATCTCGTAATCCTTCACGTGCATGCACTTGATGATTAGAGATGCAGAAAAATAACAAAACTCATCAAAATGGAGTTTTGAGATAGAGAAATGAGAGCATTGAAATAGACCTAAACCGAACCAGAGACACAAAGCAGTCAATGATTTTTCGCTGATTCCAATCTCCCCCTCCCCTCATTTCTCTTCTTCTCACCTCTGTTCTAGTTTGCCAAAGGCCGTCTCGATTACAACAAATTACATGAGAAAGGGGTTCGCAATAATTGACGCGAAAAAATGACGGAAAGTGTGAAGCCAGACGAAAAATAGTCGCGAATTTGACAAAGTCAAGCTAATGAACCAACGGACTGTCAGAAGTATCAGTCATGATTGGGGTATTACGTTGATTCAAAATGGATTGGTAATAGGGCGTTGAATTTTTCTAGAGATGACTTTCAAGACCCTGAATCCGATAGTTTCGTGAATCCAGACGTTGGCTTCGAAGAGATCCGCACAGCGGATCTAGCTTAAACGTCGCCTAGGTCTGAAGAGGAATCAGCTAGATAGTTAATAATGCATAAAGAAATGAAAGCACTCAGAAAATATGCTAAATGCTTGACATTATTCGAACTTACTCAACAACAGCTGTGAGCTTTCCATATTTCGCAAATCTCCTTCCGCTCTTATGCCATTCAATTGGACTAATTGAATTTCAATATTGAATTGGTTCAATCGAATTTTTAGAAATCGCCGCTAACAATAAGGCTCGAATAATCGGGGATATTTGTTATGGGGGAATGAAGGAACTGATGATGATACTAAGAAAAAGGGGATAATTTCATCAAATGAATCCTCAAAACTTGCTCATGAAAGAGCAACACTAACTGAAGATGATCTGATATGGCCGGAGGGCTTTTCAACTTAGCCGGCAGACAAAATGCATATAAGATTAGTGTTCCTCAAAAATCTTATTAATCCCTTACAAAAATGATGCATATTTCAGCAGGGTATTATCGCCTACGGTTTTATATAAAGCCAACTCTTAGCGACTTTCTAAATCCAACTGATACACAGAGTTTTTTTTTATCAATCTGCGAATAACGTATAAAGTGTATCATGATCATGTAATGCTAATTTTTTTTAGAATTGAGTTCGCCGTCGATATGAAAGTCTTTGAAAAAATGAACCTTTTAGAGTCTAAGCGAAGTTAAAAGAAATTTTGCCTTCTAAATCGAAGCTGAAGTCACTTCTTTTCCGAAAAAATTAGAATTTTCGCCATTTCGAATTCAAAACTGGTAAATACCCTAATGTGAAATTGATATGTCCGAGCTTCAATTCCAAAAATTTGAATATTAAAGTTAAGCTTGCGTAATTCTTGTCAGGGCTGCGAAATTGAAGTTGAAATTTCAGAAATTTTCATTTATAAAATCAAAATTTCATTTTGAAACGAAACTGAAATTATTTCGTTTCTCTGAAAAAACGGAAAATTTCGGATCTTACGAAATCGAAATAAAATTTTCACCTATCCTTGCTTCTGATGGAAAGTCATAGCGACTTCGAACTATCTTGCACGTAATTACACAATTCCTCCGGCAAGACAAATGGTGGAAATCTAACGATAATAATGCAGGAAAACGGTAAATGATCTGCATAATGTATGATCGATCCGTGAAGTGTTGATGAAGAACCATTGACAGAAAATTGTCTAGGAACCGTTCCCTATTAAACTATTGTCTTGTCCCAGTCAAAATGCCGTCAAATATGCCTCCAATTAGGTCATCAGAACAGTGCAAGCTACAAGTGCTTGGCTGTGAGGTTGTTTGCAAAAACTCCCCTCCTCAAGTGCAGAAGCGTCTTTTGCCGGCGGGAGGGCGAGAATGAGGCAAGTGGCCTGTTTTCGCGCTCTTCATTAGCATAACACAAATATCGAATTTCACAATTTGCAGAACGAAGAAGAAATTTCAATAATAATAAAAGCTGCCGCCCCAACATTTTTTCCAAACATTGAAATTCCCAGCTAAAATGAGAAAACCGATATGCTAAGAAAATTTAGAATCCAGTTGTCAAAGTGGCAAAAGAAAATATGGGCTCAGTTTGAGATAAATTGCAACATCAATCAGAAATGTAATGTATCATGTGGAGATTTTGCTCGAAACGTTTTCTGACTTACGAGATTCTTCAGTCAGAATGGGAAATCACACGAGGGTCCGAATAAAAACCTCTCTATAGAAAAAATATATTAATGATTCAAAATAAAATTATATATTATTTTGACTAAAGGAAATCAGAACTGGAGGCTTGTCCCAAATCCTATACCTAGTAAGCAATTTATTTTTCTCGAGTATGAAGCTCGATTAGTTTGTTTGAAGAAAAAATAAAAATCTCAAATTGTATCCGAACAGATTTTTCTAAATGAAAGGATAAGATGATGGAATTTTTTTTTATAATATTCGAAAGAATAAAATTCATGGAGTTTCGATTGGATTCAAAAATAGATGGACATCGTCCAGAAAAGGCAACGCGGACTCAGAGGCTCAACTCATGAAGAGAAGAAGGGGAAGATAGTTTGAGATTTGAAGAGAACTTTCGAGTGGCCGATTGAGCTGAAAGAGAAAAATATGCGAGAGGAAAGAAAACGATACGAGAGGAATGATGCAGGCAGTGAAGTTGAAGAGAAACAGGCATGTGAACTTGCACATGCAGCACATACAGGAGGGAACTCGGGAGGCAATCCGTCGAGACTTGCAGTCCAGGCACAAAACGAGCCGCCAAATCGAGAATTCGCGTACAATTTGTGGGTGTTTTCGTCACCTTTTTTTCGAGCAGAATTATTTCGCGTGCGAAGAGAAAAGTTCTCACGCAACTCGATGCGCATATTTTTATTGACAGTAAATCGCGATTTCTTCCGCTTTTACAGATGCAGAAACTTGTAACGAAGTACTGCATGTTCACATAGCTAAGTTCATGCCAGAAGGTGAGTCTAGAATTATCAACTGATTTAACACTACCATCTTTACCAAAATTGCGCAAAAATCGACTACGGGTAGTTCTATGAATAGGGTCTCCAAGTCCTGCCCAATTGCAAAAATGCGTTCTTGATAGAAATATGGTAGCTTGAACCCGAAAATTTAAGAAAAAGTACCTTTCAAACCCAAAATGTCATAAAAGTCCACCCCTAAATCGACGATAAATCTGATAAAATGGTTCTCTGCCAAAAATCGGACTAAAATCCCGACACAATCACACCCAAGCGATATTTCGTTAACGAAAATATGTTCATTTTGGCTGATGGATTTTTGCGATTTTTTAATTTTTATTTTTTTCTTCACAGAACCCTTATTTACAACCCAGTTCACCTTTCTGTTTGAAAATTTGACTCCAAAACGCAATTTGCCATATCCGCTTAGAAACCCCATCTATGAAAGCTTCATCTAATCTCTTTAATGACAACTCGAATGTTACGATATGATGACACTTCAACGCGACCTTTCCAAAATATTTTGAATTAATTTTCAAGACATGAAGAAAGAGATGATTTCTTATCGATTTACAAACATGTCGGCATGTTATAAAAAAAAATCGGCCTGTCATTGTGCTCTTTCCATACTGTTCCTTCTATTCTATGAAATAGATAAATACTGTTTAACACATGTCAACTATTTCTGAATCTATCCATGTGGTCAAAATTGTTCTATAAGAGCCACTGAAAACATCGTTCCCGTTCCAAAAATAGCGAATTTCGACTCATCGTATTCAATGCTCTCAGAAAAGTTCAAACAGTGCGTTCGACTATGCGAGAGCTCATTAGATACATAGTACTTTCCATTTTCCCGTTATAAGCGAAAGTGGGTTTGTCAGTTAGAGACCCCTCTCTTTTTCGTGGATCCTCGCTGCGTCTTTAGCTTTTTTCTAGCCAGAAATAGTGTAGACTCCTTCTGTTCCTTTTCTCGCTAAGGCAATGGTTAAGGATAGACACGAGAGCGCATACAGTGACGGGGTATGTTCGTGGAAAAGGGGAGTCTCTCGCTGGAAAATTCGCTCTCGTTTATATTGGAAAGTAGGTGCTTGATGGCGTGGATTCAAATGTTAGAAGAACTACAATGGCGAACAGAAGTTTGGA
The DNA here is from genome assembly GCA_964036155.1 of Diploscapter coronatus. Taxonomy (NCBI): domain Eukaryota; kingdom Metazoa; phylum Nematoda; class Chromadorea; order Rhabditida; family Rhabditidae; genus Diploscapter; species Diploscapter coronatus. The sequence continues at coordinate 5,073,630 of OZ038423.1, forward strand.
AGCGCAATATTTTGTAGATCCGCTGAGTATTACTGTTTATATTGATCAGATTATGGGCATAGTTTGGTATGAATGTTGAGAACACTAAAATAAATTATCCAGCGAAACTTCAGCCAGATTTTGATTATAAAAATGAATATGCGTTTTGAATCTTTTGTTCGCCATTATAAATCGTCAAAAACTTGAAATACAACAGGTATAAATACAGCCTCATGTGTGCGAAATGAAGCTGTACTAGGAAATCGAAAAGCAATGGAGCTGGCATGTAGTCATTTGGGAAGACAATACATTGAAATGGCTAGCATATTACGAATCGGTTTATTCATGGAAGGCCGGCATGACTCGGTGGCTACATTTCAGAATTCTGTGATACGACAGTTGTGGCATTTCTGATTCACTAAGAATACACTAGCAAAAAACTGCAAACTAAATAGGAAAAAATTGTAGGATTGTAGAAAAGTAGTACACTATTCTCCTTATCCATTATTGTGAAGATCATGTTATACACCCTTTAAAACATTACTATATTTTGTTATTTGTTTTATAATTTTTAATGCAATTGAAGGTTCATTATTTTTTTATCATTTTATTTTCACTTTGGAAAGGCCCAAACCCAAAGGGATGCGGTATCGATTCGCAAAAGTTCCTAATGCTGGGCAATTTTATGTGATATCTGGTTCGTTTTTAATACGCCTGGGTCTTTGCTTCACTTTATTTGCCAATTGTCAGCCTCTTTCTTCTTCCAGTTATTTCTGCATTTCAGTTATTTGTTCTCTTAGGGATCCTCGATATTCAGAAGATTTTGGCAATCAACAACAATGACTGTAAGTTTTCGATAAAATTTCATAAGAAGGAAATAAAGTTGGTCAATTTTCAGGAAGAAAAAACCTTTGAACAGCTTCAACAAATGCAGGAAGATTTAATCGAACAAGCGAATTTGGAAAGAGAGGCTGCTCGAGAGCGTGCAAATGACCGTAGACAGTTAGAAAATCTACTTAAATAATTCTTTCAATGATCAATGAAAATCAAAGATGGAATAAATTGATCGAAAAATTAACAACCAAAATTTCAGGCAACTTAACGAGCAAACTCATCAATTGCAGCAGAAACTGGAAGAGAATAGTCGTTCCAGGAATGATCAATTACAGGTCGGTTTATTTCTTTAGAAAGGCATGATTTGATTTACGTCAAACTCATATCTCATCGAAAGTAATTATCGACAAACTCTTCAGATGCAACAGCAGGAATTGGAAACGGAACGTGCAAAGTTGAAGGAAGAAAGGGAGAAAGCTAATGCGGATACTCAGAGACAGACACAAGAGCATCGGGAAAGAATAACAATGAAGACTCAGGAACACGTAATGAATTTTCATTTTCAATTTTTCCTGCTATTAGAAAAGAATAAGTGTTATTATGCACTCTGAAAGAAAGGTTGTACCAGAGGCTTGCTTAGTTAGGAAAAACTTCGTTCGTGATTCGTTTTGGAATTCAAAACTTGAGCAACGCAACTAAAATCATAATAAAATGGATCGAGTTATACCATCTGAATCGCACAAGATAAATGCTTATGGATGCATTACTATCTCATTCGAAGGAACCGATTGTGGAAATAAATCTTTTTGCAGAAAGAGCACGTTGAACGACGATATGAAGCAGATGAAAAAGCTGCACAGGAAGCAAAACGTAATTCCCATATGACTTTCTGTATTCCACACCCACTTTTGGGGAGGGAGTAGGGGAGAAGAAAAAAGTGGAATACAGGAAGACTAGTCATATATAGTGGCGGGTATAGGTATTGAACAAACATGATATAGTTGGATACATGTCTTGTGATCTTGCTTGAATCTGATCAATCAGAATATTTGCTCAAATATGGGATATGTTAGGACGGAAATCCCGGAATTCCAGTCTTATTCAAATTATTGAATGAGTGTTAACATCCAGGTTATATTCATGTTTGGTTTCATACTTTTGACCGCCACTGTAGTTTCAAAAACCAAAAATTATCAAATTTTTAACGCACCTTGTCGTTTACCTTCCTCTACTATCTTTTTTCTCTCCTTAAGTGTCTCACAGCGAAACATTCGTCATTCTTGACCAAGACTACTCAAGAAACGGCGGAAAATGAGCGATTTTGTCGGATTTTTCATTAGTGCGCGCATACAATTCAAGAAAAACACAAAAACGATGATACAGGACAGCACTGAATGCAGACAAAATAAAAATAAAAATTTAAAGAAAAAATCAAAGGTCACAAATTGGCAAACTTGGCCTGACATATGTGAATACCTATATAACTCGGAGCTAAAATGCTCAGAAAATGTTGGAAATGGTTTTAGAAAAAGAAGAAAAATAAAATAAAATAAATAATTCGAAAATTCCAACCTAATTACGAAACCCGCCTTGTATGCTATAAGCTGCTAGACCCTCTGCGAACGTTTCGACGAGCCACAAACGGTCTGAATTGGCGACCACTAATTAGCACATCACGACGTAACACAGAAAACGAGACGAAAATAATAAAATCCGACAAAATCGCGAAAAATGGGATAAGAAAATAAATTCAGCCTAAAATAGGATGAGTATGGTTTTTTTTTTAAATCTCTCTTGTACTTTCTTGGCGTCCCATTTTATATCGCCCACGTGGTTTACAGCATAAAGAGAAGGTAAACGGCTAGTGTAATAAAATTTCTAAGCTTGTTCATAAATAAAAATTGGTGATAATTTAGAAGGCCGCGAGGAACGTCGAAATGATGCAAAAGAACACATTGATAGAGCAAGGTTGGCACACCCAAATTTCTTCTCATAATGAGCTCTTTAGCGCTGATCATCTTCGCAACGTCGATACTCAGAAGGATAGTTTAGACCATATGAGGTTAGACTATTTTAAAAATTGAATAAGAATGTGATAAGTTCAGAAAACAACAGGAAGGACAAATTCAACGAAGAATCGAAAATATAAACCAACAAAAGATCCAACAAACGGAAGAACAGAAGAAAATTGAACAGGCTACTGTAAGAACTTCGTTCTACTGAAAATTAATCAAGTCGCATCACCAAGGTAAACTTGATTTCAGGAGGCCCAGACTGTCGGAAATCGAGACGATAAAATCAACAATTTGCTATTACAAGTCAATAATAGTATGGCTTTGATCGACACTGCCAGGATATCAAAAAATATCGATTCGCATATTAGGGCTTACGGCGATGTAATATTTTCAAATATAAACTTGTCCTATTTTAGAATTATTTTAAGGATGAAGTTTAATTTGAAATCCAAATATCTAATCACTATGTTTCAGACTCTGCGTAGATGCACAGCTAGGGGTCAGGACTGCGTTAAGGAAAGTAATAAAGTAAAGGAGGAAGTAAGACTTTGATTAATGAACAATAGTTAATATCACTTTTTAATTGCTTCCATGAAATCATTATGAGTCATAAGCGCAAAAACCAGCTGAATTTGGAATTTTCAGTTATCTGAGCTGGTTTCTTCATTGGAGGCATTTTCTGAAGCACGCAACAATCCAACTGCTGCAGATTCAGAATACTGGACGAGTGATCAGGCGCAGAAAAGGATTGAAGGAACGCGCAACCTCGTCAAGGTTAAAATAGTTTTTTTTATTGAAAATGAAAAAAAACGAATCAATATTTTTCAAACATATTTTTGAATGATGATAAAAAAATTATGAAAGAGAAGACTGATCTCTATTTCATTCTTATATTGTTACTTTTGATCAGGGATATTAAAAGTCTAAAAAATCAGGCTTCGGCCTCGATATCAAGGCCGAGACCGAGTCCCGATGTTCTTGCTCTCGATCAAATTATCGATGATCTTTACTATAGTTGATATCTCAAAATCTTTAGAATTACTGCGAAAAAGCCTTGTCTTTACTCGACGAACTTCAATCTATTTGTTCGAATTCGACATGTTCTTTGAGCACTAACGCAAGTCTTTCTGCAGAGTTGAGACAAACTTATAAGGTTATTTTTGACAGTTTATTATTTTTTGTTTATAAAATCCAAAATTCAATTTAGAACCATCTATGTCAAATTGACGATGCAGCGAGAGAACTTCATAGTGTTGTCTACAAGACCAAAAGCAGCGTGGTGAGCAAAGTTTCGAATATTTTGATGATAGACAGAGAGGAAACCGCAATTCCGCCCCCGGTTTTTTTTAGAAATAAACTCCGAATCTGTTGCCAATTTTGAAAAATTGTGAGAATAAATTCCGACTCCGACTTTTAAAATTTCAAATCCGCCTCATTCTGATGATAAATGAGAGAAAATTCTAAGATGCTAAAATCTTCTTGCTAGAAATTACATGAAAACGGTCGGTATATTGCAATTTTAGTCAGATCAGTTCTGTATTCAAATATTACGTTGGATAGAAAGTCCTGCACCAAAAATAACATCTTATAAATTTTTTGGTAACTTCATTAATAATAACAGTTAATCAACAATATAATCACCAAATATGTCCACCACCTTCGCCCATTTATTGGGCAGATCATTGATGCCCTGCGCCCAGTATTCAGGAGACTGTGACGCTAAGAAGTTGTCGACTGCTGTTTTTAGGCCGTCGTCTTTGTTGATTTTTTTCTCCCGTAGGTGGAGCTTCAAAGGAGGGAACAAATGGTAGTCTGATGGAGCGAGGCCCGGCGAGTACGATGGGTGGTTGACCGGGTGCCAGCCGAGCTTTGTGGTCTTTTGGTGGATGCCCGAAGCGACGTGTAGTCGCGCGTTGTCATGCAGTAGGTGGACAATTGAGCGTCTCGGACGTTTTTCTCGAATTACGCCGATCAATTTTGAAGCTGATCGATGTAGATGGTAGCTGTGACAGTTCTGCTTGTAGGAAGCAACTCGTAGTATATCGACCCTTTCGCGTCCCACCAAACGGAGAGGAAATGTTTGCGTTGGTGGGGTTCGGTTTCGACTGCGTTGGTGGCTCTGCGTCGCGCGGGAGCCGGATGGCATGTCATGCATCATTGTCGTAAAGGATCCAGCTCTCATCTCCAGTCACTCGATTTTTCAGAAATTCCTTTCGATGCGGACGGAGGAGGAGAGACTGACAGATGTTAACATGCACTTGTTTATGGGCGTTGGTCAGTCGATGGGGGTTCATCTCAATTGAATTTCTCGATAGTCGAGATCGTGGAAATGGGCAACGATGGTGACATTGGAGCACCCGAGTATCGTCTCCAATTCTCATATAGTAGCTTCCGGATTGGCCTTGATAGCGCTCTGCAATTCATTGTTGTCGATGAAGAATGGTCTTTCACTGCGCTCATTTTCTTGGAGGCTCGTATCTTCTGCCGCGAAGCGATAGAACCAGCGGTTGACTGTCCAACGGGAAGCAGTGCCCTCACTGAATGTGTTGTTAATGTTAGAGGTCACTCTGCTTGCGTTGTTGTTTTGGCGCCACTCGTAGTAGATGACTGTTCAAAATTGGGGTTCGCTTATAATAATCGTAAGTCACCAGACCCCTGGGCGCGAGCTCTTATATACCCATGTGGTGATAGCTTAGAGAACATTCTACAAGGTTCTCACACTTATTAGGGCATTCGACTCATTTTTAGAAAATTATAGATGTTTAAAATTTTTGGTGCAGGACTTTCTATCCAGCCTGGTATATTAACTGAGCTCTAAGTTTCAAAAATTTTCTTCAGGGCAATCGTTATCCACTCAGTCAGCTGAAGGAGCTGGACAAAAAGTTAGAAGATGGAATTAAAAAGTTGAAGAACGAATTGCATAACATTCCACAGGCTCAAGATATCGATGGCATCCAAAAACAAATTAAGGTTTGTTTTAGTGAATATCACAGAAGTTTGCAGAGAATTTTTGCAATGAATCAGAGCTGAGGCGAAATCAAATTCGAAATTTCGATTTTTCTTTAACTCCATGCATTCACTAGCTTACTACGCGAGGACTTATTTCTCTGCCGTTCTAGCCTCGAAATTTCGAAGAGATAGACAGAAAGAGCGAGGAATAGAGAAAAAGAAAGTGGAAGGGAGAGCAGAAAAAGGAAAAAGTCGAAATTTCGAATTTGACTTCGTCTCAGCTCTACAAGGAATTCTTGGTATTCATCCTTTTTGGAAATTGACATTACCAAATTAAAACAGATTAATCCTAGAAAATTTTGAATTAAAAAAAGCAATGTTTTATCAACTCTGGTGCAAAATGTTACGAACGATTCAATTCATCAACTGATATATCCTCTATAACTGAACCAATTCGACTCAAAACTGGCACAATTGTTGGAGTATATATTCATAAGATATCTACCAATTTTTAGCCAGATTCGAGTTATAATACGAAAATTATGAATTTTTTTCCACCGAGTGTCTCTTAACAATGGAAAATGGCCTAAAATGTTAAGAAAATGACTGATTGAAACTCTTCAAAAATTCATAATGTAGAAATGGACGAAGATATCATATAAAATGACATCGATTCTGAAAATACAAACAATTGGGAGTATTTTGAGACCAAAATTATAATCAGAAATTTCATAACTGCCGAGAAGCAGTGATCTGAACCTGAAGCATCGTTTTTACTATAGAAAATAGGGCAAATTTGAAGAACTTTTGAATAATCCCTTTCTGTATTCCTATAGATTTTTTTCAGGAATAACCATTATCATATTTTCATAGGGTGATAATGAGGCTATCAGAACATGCAAACAATTCGATGGTTTGTTGACTAGATTCGGAGTTATGAGTTTTTGAAGAATTTCCATCAGTCATTTCCTTAACATTTTAGGTCATTTTCCATAGTTAAGAGACACTCGGTGGGAAACATTCATAACTTTCGTAGTATAACTTGAATCTGGCTGAAAATTGGTGAATATCTTATGGATATATACTCCAATAATTGTGTCAATTTTGAGCCGAATTGGTTCAGTTATAGGGATATATCAGTCGATGAACTAAATCGTTCGTAACTTTTTGCACCACGTAAAAATCGTTTACGACTATTATGTGCATTCCGCATTTTATGAATTTTTCTGAAAATTGGTAGAGGGGTTTTCGAGGATGCTTATTCATTATGTCAGCATCAGAAGTTCTGGCGACGTCGTTTTTATGTTAAAATCGGCCAATTTGTAGGGGTTCGTAACATTTTGCACCAGAGTTTATGAAATGTTCCGAAAGGAAGTTTAGGTGATGCAACAGAACGTGAAAGACAGCGGAGATCGACTGGCAGAAGTAAATAAACAAAAGTCGGAAAAACTAGACACCAGTCCTCAAGTCAATGCCATTCAAGATGGAAATGAATGAAGAGATCTTAAATTTGATTTTGGATTCTTTTTTTTACATCGTGCCAAAAGGCAACACATTTTTTCCTCTATTTCTTTTCTTCACTATTTTTGGGTTATTTTGTTATATTCTCTGACTTTATCTGCCGTTCCAGCTTTTCTCCGCCCTTTTCTTTTGTGTTAAAAATCATTGCGATCGAGCGGTGTTTTATCTATCTTGAATAAACCGATTGTTAATAGTTCTGTTGTCTGTATCTTTGTCGGCCAATTACTACTAACTAACCCAGAAAGGTTACTCGAAAAGGAGCCCTTTCTGCTCATACATTTTCTCACTAGAAGTAAACCATTTTTAATCCTTCGTGATGTTGTTTATGAAACGAATTCATATTGGTTACGAAATAGCAAAAATTTGATCTTCAATATTTAGATAACAAGGCTACAATTAGTTATTTCAAAGGTAAATATTTCCAGAGTCTTCTCAAAATGTTCTCCAATAATAGTGTTCATCATTAAATTTTTACCATTTCGAAAAATCTGTTTCGTTACACTGAAAATCACTACTCGAGCACTGCATGTTCCTTTTCGATAAGCTTTGAATTTCACATGATGAGCAATATTATGCACTATCTGCATTCTCTTTCTTTCCAAGTTTCGCCGTTTTCATCATTCCAACCGATTTTTCACGTTTGGTTTTCGAAACTTTGTATTTGAAAATTTCGTTGTAATTTATAAAAACGAAAAGTTTTAATTTGAAAATACTTCAAAGTTCTATTCTTACAATTAGCTTTAGTGTTGTTTTCATTTTTTCGCAGAATTTAATCTATAAAATTGGCCTTTGCAGATTTTCTCAATTTCAAAGCTGATCTTCATTCCTCCTAATATTTTCCAGTGAAAAAATGACGGTGAGTCGAAAGTTTGCTTGTAATTTGAAAATATCGACGATTCAAATTGCAGGAGAAGCAAGCGATGGAGGAATTAGCAAGAGCGAATGCTGAAGTGATTGAGGCCAGTAGGAGAAGTGCAGCTGATGTTGAGCGAAGGGTGCAGGATCGCAGAACGTAAGATTATTTTTAAGTAGTCGTTATTTTCTGTAGATTTCTATAGCAATTTCCAGTTAATAGAATTTTTTTCTTAAAATGACAAACTTGATAGCAGCGAAAATTCAAGGCGTATTTGAAAGTTATTCTGTGAGGAAATAATATTCATCTCGAGTAAAAAATAATTCTTGGAGAATTATCGATAAAGGTATAATTTTAAGCCAAATCGACCAGCAGAACAGGCAATTAGATGATCAGCGCAAGGAGGCAGAAAAGATGCGATCTGGCGAGATAAAGGTAATTTTCTCATTTTTTTTTGCAAAATGTACCATTCAAAATCGTTTGATATTCCAGTTTTTTGAAAGTCTACCGACTTTTTCTGAGCACTTCAAATTTTGGATAACATCTCAACCATTTGTGTGAACTCCTAAAAATATTCTTTGTTCGAATTTGGCATAGCGCATTTTAGAATCTCGAAAATGAGATGACTGCCGAAAGACAACATGCGAAAGATCAGCAGGACAGGGCTGAAGCTGAGAGGCTGAGATTGGCAAATGAACACAGAGACAGGATGAAGGGCAATACGAAAGAATTCAATGGTCAAGTCAAGAGAATTGAGAATGCTGACATCAGGGATGCGCAGGAACATAAGGGTTGGAAAATAACGGCCTATTATAATTTTGACCATGAGTTTACCATTACCAACAAATCCTCCGCCATGTGTGCGACATTTCAAATTACTTCTAATAAGTAAATCTGAATTTTGCACTAATTTGCTCATGGATTAAAAAAAAACAATTCATGTCATTTTTGTTGATGAGTTTTAGTTATCATTTTGATTTTAGAAGAACGTGATCGAATGGAACGAGAAGCGAATGAAACAAGGAAAAATTTGAAGTGAGACTATTCAGTTTGATGAACTTTAATAATTTTGGAGAATAGTATCTCGGTAATAATAATTTTAAATGTTAGGCTAAAATAACCTTCTCCAAGATGATTCTAAATGTCACAAGCTATCCCTTTTCAACATTGCCGAAATATGATAAATAATAATTTTTAGCGATGGACAAATTCGTCAAGTTGAAGTACAGAAAAAGGGTCTCGACGTTCAGAGGTTTGCAGAAATATTCTGTCAATAAGGGCTGAATGTTTCAGAAATCTCCACTTATTGGAATATCAGAGAAAAGTTGAAGATAAGAAGGAAAATCAGAAGCAGTACCAAATTGAGCAGAAAGAGACCATGAATCAACTGGTTCGACGATTTTCTACGTCAAAAATAAAAAAAAGCAAAAATTTGTACATAGCGTAAAATTTTATGATCCCTCAAAAATATCGAGTGAAGAAAAGTAATTTTTCATAAACCAAAATTTATGGATGAAAGATAAGTAATTTAAGCAACACGGAAGAATCGTAATTTCGTTGCATTGCAAAATATGAAATTGTGCTTAGGGAAAATAATCTCTACCTACTATATTTTTATTTTAAAAGAGGAAAAATGGGGGCGGAGTCATGGCATATCTTTTTCTCGACATTTTCTTTTTTCCCCCGATTCAGCTGCACATCGACTTGAGGCCTACGCTCCTTTCTGTGCGTCTCTGATTTCTCTAGCCTTGTTTCTCTTCATTCAATGCTGTATCTACTGTCAGGGCTAGAACTACTCTCGCCGACACGCCCCCATTTTTCTTATTCCAAAATGAATACTTTGTAACTCTACCCTACTATTTTGGCTAAACTGCTTCGCATGTTACGATATTTGCAAATTGCCGTATTTTAGGTAGCAAAGAAGGCGGAGAGTCGAGTGGAACAGAGTTCGCAATTGTTGAATCATACACGGAGTCGTATAGATTTGATAAATATCAGCAGACAAGCTGCTGCTCAGGGGGCTCATGAGTTCGTCTACAGAGATGTATGTCAAATTTGTCCTCATTTGATGATAAAAGAATGAAATTGATAAACATCTATCATGAAAGAATTCGATTAAATTCTGAAAGTTTGCCGATAATTCTTTCAGAAGCTAAGTATGAAATGATTCATTTTGAGAAGATCAAGTCGGAATCTAAAAATTGACCTTAATTTAAAACCAGTGAGAAGAAAAATGGTTTTATAACTAAGCCCAAATATTTCAGTCAATGGATAATTGCACTAGACAAGCTAGAGAATGTGTAGATTCCTGTTCATCAATTATCAATTCGGTAGGATTTTCACAAACTTCAAGAATAGATCTCGAGTAAGAATTCGGAGAAAAATCTCATCGAATCCCTATGACCAAATATTAAGTATAACATCACAGTTTTATTCGATCTTTTCCTAATTGAGAACGGCAATTCTAGATGAACGGTCTGATCAACATTCTTAAAATTGCAAGCGAACCCAAGGGTCTGATGGATAAGATGCAATTCTGGCAGTCGGATGTGAACAAACCAAAAGTCGTTGAGGCTGCTAATCTCGTTATTGTGAGTTTGATTTGAGAAGGGTTTTACAACCAAAAACCAAATATTGTACTAGGATTGGAAAAGATTCAATTTCAGTTTCTGATGAATTCCAATTCAGTTGCATTGATTTTCATTATAATATTTTCGAGTTCTAATCAGTAAAATTTCCAATCAATAGAAAAATCGCCCAATACTATAAGAAATGATCTCTTTCAATTTTAGAATTCGTGTGATACCGCGATGAGAGCTGTGGATGCATTGAGCGGCGCCTGCTCGATTGGCGATTCGACAATTCGAACGAGTGCATCGGGTATTTCCGCGGAAAAGAGGAAGGAATATCTCGTAAGCAAATTATGAATTTCAAAAGAACAAATTTTAATTGAAGAAACACATCAACGGTCTCTCCGATATCTGTAGGCAGTTGAAGCAACTCGTTTCTAAAGCAAAGCTAGATGCGGTATTCATGTTTTTCGTCTTGTAAAAATTCCTAAATCAAATGATAATTGAAAAGTAAACATAGTTAAATTTGCACTATTTAGAATGAGATTAGGGATGCCCACAGGTAAGGTATAGGCACACAATGTTATACGTTACCTTAAGTAAGGTATATACGTAATTTGGAAGACTATGAAGGTACGGGTACAATTATTGGTGCCTGTGGGGCATCCCTTAGTTCAAAAAATTTTTTAAATGGATAATTTTAGATTTTATTTCATTTATGCCAGTTTATAATAGTATTTTTTTCAAAGTTGTTCACGAACAGATTTTCATATTCATGGCATAATTTCCTTGCTCCTCTTTCGTTCGAATTTTTCAGAATAAATCCGTGATTTAGGAGCTGAGGAGCTCGGTCAAAGATATCGAGAATTTGAAGGAAAAGCTTGAAGGAGAAATTGAAAAATTGATTGTGGCTATAAGGCAGTTGCCTATGTTGGATCACGACGAACAGCTCGAGAGAACAATCCAGGTTAGATTGTACAATTCAAATCCCGAGTAAAAATTTTGAGTTTCGATAAGGTGTAAGAATCTTGGATTGAGGGGCATTGTGAATCAGGTTTGTTGGCGATTCGAAAAATTTTCGATCCGATGAATTAAAAAAATCCAGAAATATGATCCTAATGATATTTCATAAGTCGCTATCCGATCCGGCCACAACGCCAAAACCTTTACCTGATCCGATTCGCCAGATCGAATCGTATCCAACAAGCCTTTTGTGAATATTAACGAGATCAATATATCTTTCGAGCAATATTCTCTCAAAGAAGTCTAGGCATTCTTTCTCAAAATTCTAACGGCATTTTACCATAGATTTTAAAAGTTAGTCTAAAAATTCAGAAGTTCAGCAACAATGTCAAGCATTCTGTTGAAGAAATGCATAATCGAAACGAGCAAGCAGCATTGGAATCGAAATCGCAAATGCAGAACAGCATTCAGGGGGTTGCAGATACGCAAATGCAAGGGCAGGAAAAGGAAGATGAGCCCGATGAACATGCGCATCAAGATTAAGAGCATACTTTGAACATTATTATCAATTTAATTAAATCTCTGTGTTATTTAATTTAATATGATGGATTTAAAATTGTATCAATATTTCATCCAAAAGTAATCACGAACTTGTGTAATGTAAGAAAAAGTATGAATAAACTCCTTATCAAAGTGATAAAATAAAATGCGAAGCAGGAGTATTCGGAGTTCCGATTCCGAATTTGTCAAAATTGAAACTCCGAACAGCCCTGATGTGAAGTTTGCACAAATATTCTAGGAATGCTGAAAATATCCTCGTCGCTCATTGAAATTTGCTTATCTTTCGTTTCATCTAAATTATGAATCCAATCATCAATAGATTGATGGATTTACGAACACGACGCTTTTTGAACGGGAACGAATTGGCTCAAGACAAGAAATCGATGAAATGAATCATTTGTGTGATGAATGGGCTAATTGAGCAGCGAATCAGGTCGCTTATCAATTATCATTCCCTCTCATTGAATCCATAAATTCTACCAACTGATTCCTTCCTTCCCTCCCTTTCCTACTTCCAATAATCGCTATTTTTCAAACTTGATTGCCCAACACATGTCTCTTCAGGCCTTTTGCAAATTGCAATACAAACATCTCATTTTGCTAAACCTAATCGCCATTGAGTTTCAACAAAAATCATAGATTACGAAAAATTAAGAACAAAAACGTTTAAAATGAAAGCGATCAGCGAAAATCACGTAGAATCTCGACATTCGACATGACAAAAATCGGAAATGTGAACGTGAAAACGAAGATGAGAACAAAGGCTGAAACTGATCAATCAAAACTGAAAGAATGACAGAAAATGAGCAAAGTAGAGGGATAAAAAGATGGAGCAGGGAAATCAGACAGGGAAAAGTAAGGGAAAACAAGGGATTGAATGACTTGTCGGGTCGAAGGACAAGCAGATCGAAGTCGAAAGTGAATTTGAAATCCCAGCAAACATGTGTGAATTTGATCCCAGAACATGGAAATTTCCAATTCAGTATCTTTTGAAATGCAAAAATGCGATATTTTGCAAAAGGCGAAAATCAATTCCCGAAATTTTGTTTTGCTTTTCGACGATAAAAGCGAGGTCTAGACTAATGCAGATAAAATTTCGCCGAAATGCGACAGATGATGGATAAAATCGAATTGTTTATGAGCCGAGTTGTCCAACAAAAACCGCAGATATCAAGGACAAAATATATTAAAATAAAAATGGAATAGTCATAGGATTTGTCTGGGTAATTGAGCAAAAATTATGAGAGATAAAAAATAAAAGTTGAAGCTCGAAAGAGAGAGAGGAAACGAAACGAGAATGAAGAGAAATGATGCTGACAGAGAAAAGAAAAACAGAATAAAAGATCTATGGCTTACACATCGGCAATGATTAATTATCGCGGTTCGATTGATGAAAGCTTGCAATTTTTAAAATTTATCAAACTCAAAATGCAATGAAGAGCCAGCTTTCGAAGGAAAATATCTAATTCTAAAATGAAATAAAAATTAGTATAGCTACTAGAAATCGTTAGCATGCGAGCTAAATTTCTAGAATCTCGATCATTACAATTATGCTAACATTGATAACCTATTCGCATATTTTGTTTCAAAATTATTTCACAAATTCAAATTTATATCTCTGTAGGAAATTTGAATAATAAATTCCCATTTTATACCTTGACCATAAAGGAATATTTTTTCGCACTGATGAAAATTTTGAAATGAATGATCGTTCAGGAAATAGTTTAAAATAAGGAAGAAGTCCATCGATAAACGCAAAAATAAACAGTCTCAGATGGAAGAAAAGCTTGAAAAAGCGGGAAGAATTGGGAATTCCGAAGGAGGCCCCTGACCGCTCTCTTTCCTTTCTTCCTTCCGAATGCGCACCCTTCGATATGAGCACATTACGCATCGCCTCATCATATTCCATATTCCATAACACACATTCAGTCATCACTCAATTTCTACGAGTTTGACTCTTTTTAGACGCGATACAATTCATGATGATAATATTCTGTCGAAATTAGTTTAATTAAACATAATATTATTAATTTTTCATCAAAGACTTATCAATCTAGGATAAATAAGTTGGACACGCCTGAAAATGCAAATTTCGTAATATAATATAAATTCATGTAGAAATAGTTCGTTAAATACTGGAAAAAATATCATAAATTCAGATGTAGAAAAACATTGATTTCCGTGGATCTAATTTTCATGCCTTTATTCTATCTCAATTTGTTTCTCATTGATAATATTTAAAACCTTCAACAATTTTCAAAAATGACACTTAGGTATTGGATTTTCGAATTTATTATTTTTCAATATATATTTTTTCGTTTTATTATTATTAGTTTCGATATAATATATGCATAAAATCTCGGAAAATTTCATCATACGGGTAAAAAAGACAATGTAATGGCAATTGAGCGTGATTTGAGTTGATCATGAAAGACTTGATTTACACAGAGAAGACACCCTTGTTGAGGCTTTGAATGATTTTTCTTAATTGATTAAAATATTTGAAACATTAGAATATGACATTTCTAATTGGATACTAGATAAGTTCGGCCATATTTTAACGTAGCGAAAATGTTGATCAACCTATTTAGACTTTCTGCATTATCTTCAAAACCCAACTGTCATTATGGGCGTTGGAATAAAAGAATATCTATAATCCTCTAAATTCTATAGAAAAGTAAAGGTTAAATTTTCTAAGCCTTTGTAGCTATTAGTAGACGTCTCCTTCGTTTCTTCTTCATTTGCAAACCAATCCGTTGGTCTATCAATTCCTTCAATATCGTTTTCCGCACGCTCATATTGGCTGCCGTCTTCAGACCAAAGTATCTAAATATTTTAAACTCTACTAGGATTTTGGGAGGATGGAGTTGCTCAGAAGCTACGATAAAATATATTAGCTCTGTTTCAATTTTGGCTTAATCTATCAATTTAGATCAACTGCTCTATCTAAGATATCGTATTAAACACTATTCAAGCCGAGTTATTCTTAGCTAAACTTGACTAAAAATTTGAAGTCTAATGGAGCATTCCCATTCAATTTATAATTCTTCAATTAGTTTTCTTTTTTTTATTTAAAAAAATGCATGCCTAGCGAAATGCATTGATCTGAAACACTGCTCGACGTCGACGTCCAAAATTCGAGTGCAGGATTTGATTCCTTCGATTTCTGAAAAGATAATAATCGATCTCAGATTAAATTTCAATCTGTTGACCTTCACAGACGAGTGTTCCGCAACTTTTCGGACACAAAGGTCGGACTTTCTTCCAATTTCGATCGCACAATCCGTGCAGAGCCCACTGACAACAGCTGCTTGCTTTGTCTACCGATTGTTCTGAAACACTTCGCTCATTTTGGTCTACTTTCGAAAGATTTATAAACTTTAATTTCTAATATTTTATTTTGAATTTAGAAATCTCAAAAATCAATTGAACCAGTCGGCATTTCAGCGATGATTTTGGGCTGTTTTTGATCCTCCTGAAGCTGCTGCTCCCTCTGCCCTTTCTGTTCGTATTGTCGCTTGTATCCTTGGAAATAGACCTCGGCATTTGACCGACCATTTATTGGTGATACTGTTGGGGACATCTGAAACTCGAGATCATTTGCATAAAGAATTAGATTTGGGAGAAGGAAATTCTAGAAAATTTGGCTTTAGCACAATTACTTTACGAAATCATAACTCCAGTCATTTCGCTAACGAGATCAAAGTTAGTTCGAGTTCACAAACTTTCAACCATCTTGCAATACTAGTATTGTAAATTCAGTTCCGACGAAGGAAAGCATTTGATGAGAGTAAGTGGGACTTACCAAACCGACATCGCTGGTTACGAATATACAAACATTTTCTGCGAACAGGCTATTTTGTTTCCCAAAAAATAGCATAACTTTCCCTCGCATCTACTCCTTTAGCTTCTCTATTCAACTCGCTCGCCTTATTGCAGATCAGCGAAAGGGAAAAGCAAAGAATTCGCGAAAGCTAGTGTGGCGCAGCGGGTATGCATTTAATTCATTTTCTTCACGAGCTCCTCCTTTGAAAAATTATGTCAATTTTTGAGACATGAAGTAGCCTGTTCGCAGAAATTTTTGCATATTCATAATTAGCGATGTCGATTTGGTAAGTTCCACTTATCCCCATTCAAAAAGCCGGATCCGAGGTCAAATGTTCCCTTGTGAAACGTCATCAAATGTTCGTACAATATTTTGTTCATAATCAAGTTTCCCTTCAGCCAACTTAGTTTTCTGATTATTACCTAACAGTAAATCTTTTAAATATTGAAAAATCATCACATCAAAATTGGACTCTGGCGTTGATCGTTGAACTTCCCGAGCGGCTGCAGGTGGTGGCACTCTCGTGAATATCTCGAAGTGCTCTGACTGCGGAACTGTGATCTTCCTCGGAATATGGCGACTCTCCTCAGCACTTGAAATTCTCGCGTTGTGTTCCATTTCCTTGGCGAGATTCTCGAAATTGACCCTTCCTTGTGGCTTAGTGTAGTAGTCTCGTGGCGCTGGTTTCGACGGAGCAGGAAATGGTTTCATGTTGTAGGCTGGTGGGTAGAAGGAGGGAGGATGAGGATCTGAATCATGCTCTGAAACATTTATTGGGACCATTGAGAATAATTATTTCTGACTTCATGAGCCACTAGTCTTCTAGCTCTTAAACCACGAAAATGAACGAAAGGAATGGCAGGTAAAAGATACTTTCCCACAATATTTTGCATTAATTTTTGCTTTGAGATCTGTGCGTCCAAGTGATCATTTTAATATTAGAAAGTTGTTCGAAATCACATCCCAATCTTGAAGAGGATAAAAATTCTAAATTGAAGCTGCATGCATTGGATATTTACTCTCGAAAACCTCATGCTTCCCAAAAGAAATGTCAGGACATCGATTATGAAATATGATTCCTAGATAAAACATCCTCCCAAAAGATAAAGTACCTGAGTGATCTGGAGGTGATGGGAAAGTCATGGGAGGTTCATAGTAGGGAGGAATTGTGGATGGAACTTCCTCATAGTCTGTAGTCTGCCGAGTTTTGTGGAATGGAGTAGTTGGGGTGGAAGCAGTGGACGAGTCTGTTCTATAGTTGCGGAACTCGTTAGTTGGTCGATTTCGGTCGTCTCCCAGAGCGTAGATCATCACTCTCGGTCGTCTGTTCATCGTGGCTGGGCCGAACGAAGGGGTCGTCTCAATTGGGGGATTCGACTCGTTCCCCAATTCCGATGACTCGTGGTCGTATTCATGTTGTGGATCATACCGATTGAGTCTGAAATTAGGAGAAAACAATATTAGAATTACTCGAATAGGACCATTCCGTCCGCTCCCATCCTAACTTTGAAGTAACCTTTCACTCTTCCCCATTCCGACATCAAGTCTTTATCCTTTCTCATCGGAGAAAATTTTAATTTCGAATTTTTCGAGTTATTTCTAGAGGTGATGAAGTTCTAACTCTTTTGTAAAGTTGTAAGAAAACTCCGAAAATGATTTGTTCCTACGGTGAATCGAACACCGATCTATGCGTTATCAGCACATCGCTTCAACCATTGAACTATAGGAACATGGTATGCTGAAAATCCCTGACCATACAAAATCCTGTCTTCGTCAGATTGCATACCGAATAATATAAAGAATGCTGCTTGAAAGACTAAATGAACATATGAAATAGCGCGGCTTGTATTAGCAATCTACAAGTTTCTGACAATTCTACTAACTTTTATCTGAAAGATCATAATTATAAAGCTGAGAAGTTCAAGGAATGAAATTACCTGAGCTTTATAGCAAATTGCTTGTCACCTTGCTTCTAGCATGCGAATCTTTCGAAGTTCTGCACTTC
This sequence comes from Diploscapter coronatus, assembly GCA_964036155.1. NCBI lineage: Eukaryota > Metazoa > Nematoda > Chromadorea > Rhabditida > Rhabditidae > Diploscapter > Diploscapter coronatus. Next base: position 5,091,706 of record OZ038423.1, read on the forward strand.
TTTCCAAACTTATTTTTTCCTAACGAACTATTTTGAAAGGTATACAATTTTTCATTTTCTACATTCTTTTACTTTTTATCAAAAAACTATTTTCGACTGCTTATTTCTGCGAGGAGCCGACTCATTTCACTGCACTCGAATTATTCCCTTTTCACCGTTCTTCTCCCCTTCTCCTTTTTACTTATCACTCAGCAAAACTCAACCCCCTTCGCTTACGACCATACCACGTTGAGCACACGCCATCCCGTCCGATCTGGCAAGTTAAGCAACGTCGGGCCTGGTTAGTACTTGGATCGGAGACGGCTTGGGAATCCCAGGTGTTGTAAGCTTTTGCAATTTTATTTTGAAGAAAAACAATTCTTTAAAACTCCAACCATCTTCATAAATTATTCAAAAGATCCACTTACTCATTGTAGCCATCGAATTTTCCACGTGGAGACTGGTTCGTCGATTGAGTATTTGGAGCCATTGCTTCATAGCCTGAACAAATAATCATAATGATGATCTGAAAACCCAAAATAGTTTTACCTTTATAGCCCTCTTGTGGAGGTGCCATTTCGTCTGAATAACTCTGCGATTCAGCTCCATTACTGTAGTCGAAATTTTGATTGGGATTTCTGAACTTTTCTACATCTAACAATTTTAACGAATTTCAAAGATCAAGCATGGTCAAAAACATTTCGCTGCAAGTTGAGAACACTTCCTGTTTAATATGAAGTGTCCTTATCGTGCGTTTTTCAACAAAAAAAAAGATTCATACACCCGTCAGGCAAATACTATATGTCAAAAGAAGCATTCAACTTTTGAAGCGGTCACTTTTTGGCAGATGTGTGACGTTTTTCAGGTCAAAATTTCAACCTGAACTTTAGCCGAAAAACTTGTAAACGAAACTACTCGAACTTTCACCTGGACCTTGCAACAGGAAAAGGATTTAGTTATTTGGAAATTTTACCAAAAAATCCTTGTGGTTTGAGCAGCAGTTTTTGCGGTTCAGTAAAACGGCACACCTCATCACATCGCAGTATTCTCAAAATTTTGCGCATTTCAATGTACTGCATCGCAACAAAAATTTTCTAATCTTTAATTTAGAATAAAATTTTACCTGGAGAAGTCTCATAAAATTTGCACTTACCTATTTGGTGGTGGACCTTCGGCTTCCTTCTGCTGATTTGCCGGAAATCGCACGAGCTCTTCATAGTCATCTCGACCTTGTTCCTGTTCTCTTCCCTGTCCCCGTCCTTGATCTCGGCCTTCATTCTCTCCAAAAGCGATTTCCTGCACGAACCCAGGCGGATGTCCTCCTGCTTCACCCGAATCGTAGTCTGCATTTGATGGTGCTTGCACGAATGACGATTCTGATTGCCAGTTTGGATCGACAGGTCGGAACGTTTTGGCTTTCTCGGTGTAGTATGTCTGAGACTGGGGGTTTCGAGTGGGAGCATATGGAGAGACTTCAGTTTGTGATGTTCGTGGTTGGGTAGCTGGAGGTGAAGCAATTGTTGGTGGGGCTCGTTGATCTGGTTCTCGCTGATTGTATTTCTGAGCATTGTGTTCGGCAGGACCACCACCGCTTTGATTCGGTCGAGGATAGTTAGCCGATCTCGCTAGTCCAGAGCGTCGCTCCTCTGCTATTCCATCAATTACGACTCTTTCGTCTGGTGGTTCTATCCTATCGTCGAACTCCCTTTGATCACGTCGATCATCGAATCTTTCTCGGATATCTTCACGGTCATTGATTCTTCGCTGCTCAACACGATTATCGAATTCTCGTTGATCGGCCGTTTGATCAGTGTAATCATGATAGTCCTGCACATTCCGTTCATTGTCTCGGATCGAATTAAGGTTTCTATCTGCGTCCTCAGACTCATTGCTTCCTTGATCAGTGACAAAAGATTCTTGCTCTTCTTCGGAAAACCTGGGATCAGCAGTAGTTCCAGGCGGATAATTCCGTTGCTGAAAATAGAATATTGGCGAAAAGAAAAATATATGGCCGGCAATCTATTTTTCTAGATCAGTTTATAATTAAATATTTGAAAATATCGTGAATGGAGAAATTGAATATTTTTTGCTATCCGAAATTCCGGCTAAATAGGCTGAGAAATACGCTGAATCTTTGATAGAGTAATGCGTTTTTATTATATCTTTATCTCAAGAATAAATGAATAAAGCTTCATCTTGATCTTGTATAACTATTATAAAAATGTGAAAAGTTTTTCTTAATAATTCTATATGATAGAATTTAAATCCATTTCAGAAAGCATACCCGATCATAAGGTCTCCAATTGCGTGGTCTGTAGGGTACTCGTGTGGTTGTCTGCGGCCGTCTCGACATGGAGAAGTAATTGATCGTATTGCCGCGTCTGCGAGTCGTTGTAGCCATCGTCGTCGTTTTTCTCCATGGTCGAGTTGTCGGATATGTCCTTCGAGTCCTTCGCGTCCGAGCCGTCGTTGTCGTCATTTGTTCCTGATCAATCTCACTCCATTCTAGATTCCTTCGAATTCCATTCACACATGGCATCGATACTGAAATACACAATTTTTTAAAAGAACGTTTTCTAGATTCTGGATTTTTGCGATAATAAATTTGATGACCTTATTATTATAGAGGAGTATACAGTGGCTGTCAAAAATTTGGTCTGTTATATGAGAAATTTACAATAGAAACGTTGCGTCTTATCATCTAACGCGCAATAAAATTTAGCTCTGACTATTCAAGTTTTCTTTGATTACTTTGGTATTTCAAAATGCTAGCTTTGAATTCTGAAGCGCGAATTTTTTCTAGTTAGCAGATGTCGGAAGGAAAAGGAAAAATGTGAATGAGAAGAAACCGATGTGTTGGATCTTGTTCTCGTTATGCAAATAGAGAAGTGCGAGTGCATGCGACACCGCTAATGTCTCGTTAGCCTCGCTTAGCATCCATGGCTAGTTTACTAATATTTAGCAGTTTTTTAAAGGGCATTATGCTTTGCTCTAGCATTCAAACGTGTCTAAAATTCACCAGAAAGTAAATTCAAACAACGAGACATTTTTGCATGATGTCTGCAAAAACTATTTAGTGAAACTAGCGTCGAAGCTAGAATCTCTAACGAGATTTATGAATTTTGTAAGCACGTAGAGAAAATAATGTATTTCATGAGGAATGCCGATTTTGTTTGAACGATGCTGAACTTTATCTTGAACCTACAAATATAAAAGAAACGCAATTAGTTTAAGATATTTATGAATTGAAAAATGAAATTTTTAGTTTTATCTTTAATCAAATTTCCCGAGGCTGTGTCTAAACGTTGACACCATCTCTACCAGCAATTATCATTCAATACCAAGTCATATAGAAAATCAAAAATGGAACTCCGTAAATTCACCTCATAAATGTAAAATTCAGCGATTAAAACTGTTGATAAAGTATTTTAAAGAGGAAAAAGCATACAAATATTTAGACTTACAGGCTTTGCAGTATTGTTGATTTGTCGTATGAACGCCATCCATGCAAATGTAAGTGGTAGGTTCGCATTCGAGTGAGCATTCGTGAATTGCTGGCACCCAGTTTGGATCATCAAATTGGTTACCACCTAAAAATTGAAATAGTATATTGTTAGAAAAGAATAACGAGCACTCACATATGTCCTCATTTTCAATGATAAATCGATAAATTAGTTTGCTGAGGTATTTATCTTCACAAAATACGATTATAGGCATTAGTAACAATAGAATATAGTACCACCATCGAAATTTCATCGCATATGGAATAATTATCTAAATTTTGTAAAAATAGGCGATTGAAAATTTATCTAGCACACAAATTAAATAATCTCGAATGATAAAAAAAAACATTTCGCGAAATCGGAAAAATCTTCTAAATGACCGTTTTCAGGTTTAAAAATTTAGAAATTTCTACAAATGAGCATAAAACGGAACAATAAATAGCTTAATTTTTATTTCGAAAATTTGCCATATTTGCGTTCAATTTTGGCAATTGAAGGTCATAATCGAAATGGATTGCTAAATTATGACAGATAATTTTAAAATCTTAACTTCGCGAAACGTGATAAAAAATGTCTTGATGGAAAAAGTACTTTAGAATATCTGGATAGAGATTTATAATTCACTGTTTGAAATGATTAGTACCACAAATTTTCAGGTTTCTCGGTAATTGAGGTTGAAAAATTTGTTTACGTAAAAATCCTAATATTGCATATTCAAATTTGAGCATTTGTGTTCTTTATCCATAGGTAACTTGAATTATGTTACAAGAAAAATAATTTAAAAGGAAAACCACTATTTAAGTTCACTTATCAACTAGATGTAGTTTTGTAGATCAGTGAATTTTTATCATCCAGAATTCGCAAATTAAAAGCCTAAAATAGAAAAGATATAATCAATCAACGCATCTAGAGTAAATTCATGAACTCCTGTTTGATAAAATCGTTTTAAAAATGCTAGAAAATCCTATCGTTATTAATCTGCCGAATATTATTAGATGATTCAGAAATTATAAAAAGTAAATCATGCTGATATTTTTAAAGAAAAAAATCGAGAAAAATATTGGGTCAATGAAACGAGAGAAAGGAAGTGGATTTAGCCGATTCCGACTCTCACGCAATCGCCGTATTTAGTCGCATTGTTGTATTTTTGTTGCCGTTTCTGCTTCTTCGATCCTTTCCCATATCGGCTATTTTGTATCCAATCCTCAATCCTCTCTCCATTCCCTCAGCACTTCAACACGTTTATTTTCTCCTCCTCAAGCCACACCGAAAATTAGCCTAACTTACAGAACAAACCACACAAAATAGCTCCTCTGTTGCAATTACTAGCTGCCAAATAAAGAAATAGGAAGACTTGGTGGAAAGGAAGAACGCTTTCACAGGATTTCTCCAGAAGTGAATGATGAAATTAGACATAAATATTATTTCTTCCTTTCACATTCAGACGCTGAAAAATTTACCATGAGTGAAAAGTTATAGGATTCCATAACATACTCGAAAATTATATGATATGGGGAGAGGTACAAAGAATAATAAGATATGAAAGTGACGAATAAGAAAGCTAGAATGAGTTGTATATTTCAGAAATGTCAACTTTTAGCAATGAAAATTTTCGGCAGTTTGGATTCGAAATTTGACGTAACGACAGAATGACGTTAGCCGAAATGATGAACCGTATTTCTGGGGTTGAAAGGTAAAAACGATGGATCACAATTGAAATTGATAGGATTTTGGAAGAAAGGAAACCCGTCATTTCTTCATTACGTCAGGTAGCGTTATGCCATTCAGTCATCACGGTTTTTAAAAACTGCTAACATGTCCAAAAGTGAAAAATAAAGAAGAAATAGGAATAAATTATTCAGAATTGTTTTCTGCGGCTTTCTTCTTTGTCGGAAGAATTTTCAAACAAAATTATCCAAATCAGATTCAGAGCTTGGGTAAAAACTAGAGAATGAAATGAACCAACGAATTTTGACTGTATTATTCAAAGGTGATTCACACATAGATTGAGATGAATATTTGATAATAAAACTTCCGGTGGACTGTAGACCATATGCGCAAGTGGAAATTGGCTGTGGGAACGTGAAAACTCATTGAAATGACATTGAAACGCGACTTGGAGAGGAAATGGTAGGGCAGTTTGCGAAAAGGGCACTTGAGGCAAGGGGATGCGGGTAGCAAGCGGGCCAATTGATGGACTGACAGACTTGGCTTGGAGATGACTCTGAAAGGCAGCGGGACGGGGACAGGCATCGAGGAATTCATCCAGCAATCAAGCACATCCCATCAAACCACTGAACCGGCAGATAGGCAGACTAGCAGAGAAACACGGGGCTATTGTCTCTTGGCCAACAATTCCAAGGGACAGGGGAAGTGGATATGAAGCTGCGCATAGCTGTGAAGCAATGAAACGATGAAGCAATGAAGCAACGGGAAAAACGATGGATGACAGAAGGCTGGAGACGAGATGAAGAAACATAGCAATGCAAATGAAGGATGAAAAGCAGGAAGAGCTTTACAAGGAAAAAGAAGGAAGAGGACAACCAGTTCAAAGGAATACACAACGATGTTCCCCTAGCCTCTGGGCATGCAACGGAGAAGGATTCGAAGAGCCAATGAGACACACGCATCCTGGATAATGACGAGAGAAAGCTAGCGCATCGAGATGCTCAAGGAAAAATTCACCCCAGACATGAAAGGCAAATAACAGGCTTACAAAATCTATAATAGAAGAATTATAAATGTAAATAGGGCTAACATGAAGTAGCATAAGGCACTTATGAAATAGAGAATTTTGAAAGCAAAGAAATGTTTCAGACGAAAAATTTGAGTTTAAATTGGAAAAAATCTAACAACGAGAAGTAATACAAAATTCATGTTATCAATGACAAAATTTGGCTTCCTGGAAATGTCGCGACGATGCAACATCGCGACATGGCGAAATAGCGTGTAAAAGCAAGAAGTGTTTCCCTACAATCTCAATCCCTGCGTACTATTTCGCCATGTTGTGTCGTTGCGACATTTCCAAATCATCGCAAAATTTGACTCGTCAGACATACGTCGAAGTTGAATATTTTCAAAATTTATAGCATAGAAGGTGAACATAATTGTTTTTAAAAAATCGAAGAAGGAATTTCTTTATTTTTCCCTGAAGTCAAAAGAAATAGCCTTTCAAAAAATCCTGCACTATTAAACCTCATCTAATCAAAACCGAGATTCCGAGCCATGGCATGAAACTTCCAAATATCAAATAAGTTCAAACTTTTATGTGAGCTTCTATGCATTAATTATTTGAGTTTCCGAACTACGAACAAATATTTTCTACAAAATACAAATGCCTAGACGATAAATAAGAACAGGATAAAGTTTTACAGTTAACATTTCGTTGTGAAGCAATAACAAGCTTTTTTCATTTAGTCTTCTGTCATTACAAGCGATTGATTTCACTTTTCCCCTCCTGAGAATCGATTCTTCGAACTTGAAGAGTTTCATTTTCACTTTTATGAGTTCACTTTTGCACTTGACCTGCATTATCGTCGCCACTTCCACTACGCAATAGGTGGACTGTGATGAATGAAGAATGCATTTCAAATGGTTGAGAAAAACAACAGTATTTTCATTTATCTATAATGATGCAAAGAAACGTTTAGGAATATTTAGAAAGAGCAAATAGAAAATTATCGTTGTGGAAGCACTGGAAGACATAATTTATCGTCATTGGGTTGGAATCGTGCCGAACAAAACTATTTACGTTATCTATAAAATGAAACTTCACTGGTTTTTTTCTGGATGTGAATTTATGCATTTTCTCTACCGAAATTTATTCTTCAATATCTAGATTAAATGAGATTTAGAAAACGATCCTCATGGTCGATACCGAGTTTCGTAGGCCCTTGTTTCTATAATTATAAAAATGCTACAGGGCGCGGAAAAATTATGGAGACATTTCTGCTTTAATTTAATTTCATATAAATTTTAAGTCCAGACAACTTCAGATTTTTATCCTAGATACCTAGAGTATAGTCTAACATAATTCTATAAAAAATGTTTAGGAAATTTCTTCACATCTGTCTAGAGAATAGTTTTGAAAACATTTCATCATCCATTTTCGTGAAAACTTAAAAATGTAATAATTTTCTTTAATTATTTCCTTGCAAATTTCGTAAAGATTTACGATTTCCTATCTATGTACTTTCCTTGTGAAATATAATGCTGTATACTCAAATTATCTAAAAAAAAAAACAAGTGAAAGATAAAAGGAAGTAGTATGGTTTTAGAGGGTTTACGGTCACGGAGAAGTTAAAAGTCCGCGCCATGTTGTGACCCTTTGGCAATCAAGGCGATAATCTTCCGAAAATCGCTTTCAATTACTCAATAGAAGTTGGAATCAACTGAAACTATCCGTTGTTTGCATAACTTACCGATCTTACCTGTTGTTATTTGCATGATGCATTTTGACGCGTTTCTCGTCCCTGCAAACACAGTCAGGCTTGTCATTGCACGTTTATGCATTCCCCTATCAGTCGATCCGAAAGTCGTTACTCATTAATTTTAATCGAGTTTTCTCGCCTTTTGTGTGGATCATTTGGCTTGATGAGGCGACAGCTCGAAATTGGCCATTAAAATTGGAGTCGAAAAATTAGAGCGTCAGAAAGGGAACCGAAATGGGCAATGGGAGTGGAAATGACTGAGGGGGGAAACTACGGGTGAGTGAATGTGCATCGACACGGCGACAAAGGGCCGTAACGACTCAGCAACTAGCAACCAACATCTAACAAGCGACAAGCAACAGAAACGCTGGTAGGCTTTCTCGCCTTCCCGCTCTCATTTCAGGGTTTATTTCTTTTCCTCACTCTCTTTGTCTTCTCTGATAAGCAATCTCTCCACGCTCTATTCAGCTTCGTTCTTCCTTTATTGGATTTTACCTTCCCCCGTTTTTATTTACCTTTCATGGCTTATGTTTTAGAAGTTTATATTTTATTATTTTTACGAAAAATTTCGAAGGCTGAAACTTACTCATGTTGTGAATTCGTTTTGAATATCTCTTCAATTCGTTTTATTTGATTTTCATCATTTTGGTTACCGTATGCAGATTTTTCTCGCCTCTTACGAAATTACTCAATCTCGTTCTTACTTACAAGAAAAGTTTCACTAATCTGACGATTTACTTTTAATCCAACGCATCTAAATCAATCTGATTTGAAACCTTCATTGTTCGTTATCAGAAACGCGCAAAAAATGAGTGATAATGAGCGGAATAACGTGAAAAGTGAAGGGAAAAATGAGAAATGCGAAAGAGTAAAATGCGAGAAGAGCAGAAGGAAGCTGATTGAATCGATAGAAGACGAGCTACTGGCAATCAGGCAGTCAGGAATTCGGGAGAAGTTAATGCGTTAATGACACCGCGGAAAGTGATAATGAGGCTGAGGAATGATACTGCTCAACTTGCCAGATCGATATCTTGCAAATTGATTTCAGAATGAGTCTGAAAATAGAATGACCATTTTGTCACAAAAATGAATTATTGGAGTACACGACTGCTATCCATTATGGCCAGGGGTGTGCAAATTTGAATTTAAAAAAGTGAAAATCTGAATTTAAATATTTCTGCGTTTGGGATTAGAATTCTGAGATCTAACAATTCTTGGAATTGAAATTCCGCACGCCACGGATTATGATTTTAAACATTTATCATCAAATGCATAATTTTCAACAAATGCTTCATCTCAAATCAAAATTAGAATTTCGTAAATTTGCATTTAACGAGTAAGATTTTTGTGATCTTCATTGGAAGGATCTTTCGAAATTAGATAAAAACAGAAGGCATTCCGACTCTGATACTTTGTTGAGAGAATATTTCCATACTTTAAATTTCGAGAAAAAAGATCGATCATTCCTATTCCGATATTGCCTTCTTTATAGTTTTTCTTGTCACTAATCACAAATTCTGAAGCCTCCATTTCGAATCTGATAATTGATCACTTGTTATTTTGAAATTTCTACCCGAATTTGTAAGACAGAATTATTTCATGTTCATTTGGAGTTTCGCATAAGTTGCCATTTTTGTCTTTCATGTATAAATTTCAGTGTATGTCAGCGAACGAGAAGGACATAAAGGCAGATCGACCGGTTCGTCTGGCGGCTCGCCGGCAGCAGGCAGTCCGCTTTCTGCATCAGGAATCGGCCGAAATCAAAACTCCCAGTGCTTTGTGGTATTCGTGGGTCGCCATCTTCGGGTTCTACATTCTCACTATCGAAACCGGTGTCAGAACGGTAACTTATATAGGTCTTTTTACACATTGCTAGTTGGAATAAAGTTGATGCTTGTGGCAAAATCTTTAAAGGGAAATATTGGCTCCTACTCTCCGTTATTCGTTTCTTCAGATTCATAAGAAAATTTAAACATAATGATCTCCAGTCGATACTAATATCCCTATAATGGCTAATGAAAAGAGGAAAATCGTTTACGAAATATCAACTCAATTACCGAAGAATATGATATTGATTTCGATAACGAACTTTGTCATTTTGCCATCAAATTGTAAATTCCTTCGCTTCCTCTCTTCTTTCAGTCGTTTCGTTGTCGCTAAACACCTCTAAAAATTTTATGTTTCATACTCTCAAGCAACTGATTTCACTCGATAATATAAAATCACAAAAATGGAGTGAATGTGAATCAGCCAAAATCAATCAAGTAAAATTTAAAACGGAATTGAACTAGAATCGAGTTAAAAGAAAAACTAATGTAAATAGTTTAACAACTTTCAGATAATGAATATCTTCGTCGAGCCAGTCATAGCAGAGTTCAACTGCACGAAAACAGTAGCAGACACTGCAGTTATTGTCATTCCGATGGCTTCCAGCATGATTTCGGGTAGTGTTTTTTTATCTCGTAATTTCAAGCATCGCCATTAGTCAGGTCCTTTGAAAATTGTGTTCTATTTCGAAGATCATCGATTTTCTCTCTTTTGTACTAAGATCCAAATGATCGCTTATACCCGTGTCTTATCTCATTTTATAAAGAACTATCTGAAAGTATAATTCGAAATTTATCCTTCGCAGGTCCCCTGTGCGCGATGTTCTACCACTTCGCTGGAGCGCGCATCTCGATCATGATCGGTTCGACGATGTGCAGCATCGGCTTCGCTGCCGGCTCCTTCGTCCGCAGTCTCTGGCTGCTCTGCGTCTGCATGCTTTTCTTCGGTGACACATTTACATCGTAATAATCATGAAGATAAACTTTCTTCAAGCAAAAATGAGTTTTTGGGGACATCATTTTGTTGGTAAAACGTTGCATTCAAAATCAGAAATCCACATTTAATATGATGAAATCAGTCTTTTTTTCGAGAAAAAATGTATAACACTATGTCAAAAGACATAAAATCGAGCTTAAAAAATAAACAAGAAGGCTATCGTCTGAAAAATACAACTTCAGGACTCGGAACTGGCCTCATGCGGAATGCGATCATTTCCGTGCAATGCGAATACTTCAAAACAGCTCAGCATCGCAACACAGTGCACGCCTTCATGACAATCGGGCCTGGATTGGGCATTTGGCTCATGCCTCGGCTACTTGTCTACATTATCAAAGAGGTTAACAAACTAGTTCTTTTAAAGATGATTATTCTGTCATTGCAGTATTCTTGGCAAATTGCATGGCAAGCGCTGTCGACCCTTTACATCGTGTCTTTCATCATGGGGATCTTCATCAGCAGAAGGCCCTCAGATGAGAACAGCTCGATTTGGTCGATGACTGGAATCAAGGTAATTTCTATTGTTCAGAAAATTATATTTTTGAACAATTCCACTGATAAATATGACCCTTCATAGTGACCCATCAGATGCTTTCATCTGTAAATGGTAAGCGTAAGGAACTGCACACTAAAACTAACAAAATCAGCTATTTTATTTTTTAAACCTTATCTACAACACTTCTAAACATCATCATTCTTGAGGAATGAACTAATGGCTTTTTGCTATAGCTTATTTTCAGATCTGGAACAAGCTGGAGTTTTGTCTGCACGCGATTTGCACATTCTGTGCGGCTGCCTGCTCGATCATCTACATTTCGAACATTCTCATTTTGATGCGTAACGAGAACATTCCAGAGTAAATTTTAAAAATCAATGAATTCATACAACCATTTATGATTGAACCATTTCAGGCCTGAGAAAGTCTACAGTTATCAAGGCATCGCGAGCATCGCTGGAAAAGGGCTTTTGACTCTTCTGATGAGCTTCAACAAAGTAATAGATAAAATGACGAAGCTTCGATAAAAGATATGATCTTCAGATCGACATTGCCTGGCTGATCATAGCCTGTTATGTGATCGCTCAAACCGCACTGTTTTCTGGCGCATTTTGCTATTCTCTGTGGCAATTTCGACTGCAGAACTTCTTCTCTGGATTTGGCATTGGTAAGTAGTTTTTCTTACTGTAGAACGAGATTCTGTACAACATTTCAAAGTAGAAAATGGATGCATCACATTTTATCGGAAGTTATCCGTCACTAAAAGAGACTCTTCTTTAGATAAGGAAGGAACATACATTTTCTACGAATCGGAAATTAGACGAACTTTGATGATAGACACAATGAAATATCGGAAAAAACATACAAGAAACTTTCAAATTAACACGTCTAAAGTTTCTTATTTAATACCTTTCATATTGCACTAGTAATTTATCGCTCTTCAGGCCTGTTTCAAGCAGCCCTTGTGCCTTTCCTGGTCGCTCTGGTCGGAGCCACTCAGTTGCCAGCTGCACTTGGATTCACGAATCTCGTCAGCGGACTCGCTGCATTTTCAGCCATCAATATTGCAGGTCGAGTAGCGAAAGAATATGACGACGAGCGTCGTCCGTTCGTGATTTCGATGTTCCTGGGTTCGATCGCCATCGTGCTGGCCATCGTCAATTCGTTGCTCCACAAATTCCGCAAGTCGCATGTCCGACGACCCTCCATGAAGCAGTACAGCAGAGTGAATGGGGTCAAGAATCTGTCAGAAATCACTTCTTTCGAGGGGCAGTAATTCAGCAACTACGAGCTTCATTTTCATGACATGCAATGGTCAAAATCGCATATCCGAATTATGATAAGGAAGAGGTAATTTGAGAAAAAAGTCATTTCTTATTTCGTATGTTAAGTCACACAAAATATTCCGCAGGCTCTACTTTTTCGTTTATTTACTGTCCAAAGTGAAATTTGGGAATTAACCGAAATTCGCCAAGGCCCTCAACTATTCACCCATCGTAATATCGTTTCAATCCCAATTCATTTTCACTATCTTCAATTTTTGAAAAACAACTCGATAGCATCAGAATGCTTTATTCTTTAATTTCTATCTTGTGTTGTACAATATTTCTTCAGCAAAAATCCATTTAGCTTAAATTCTGAACACAACTCGATTTTTCGATCAAGCTTGAAAAATGAATTGGTAAAAGATTATGATTTTACGGAATAATTTTATCTTGAGATTCAAATTATCATTGTTTTCAGCCTATAAATTCAGTCGATTATTTCACGGGTTTAGTGTATCGTCTTGTTATTTTCAAATGCGTTTTGTTCGTTCATATACTAATTGTTCCTCTATCGAAGTTTCGGGAATATGTTTAAGGATAAAATTATCGCTGATTCTTAAATGAAATTTGTATTATAAAAGATTAAAGCCTAAATATTTTAGAGTTATTAAAGATTTATAAGTTTAGCAGAAAATTGTGAATCAATAGCGATAATGTTTTGCATAATCAGCATGTCTATTTATTTCAGTTCATTTTTGAACGATGTAATGTGTTTGAATGATGTTACTCTAGCTTTAGTATTCTGCAATAAAGTTTCAATAAACGAGTTATTATTGTAAATGGCCGATAACTTGAAACGAGATAAAAGAAACGTCTTTCTTTCTTCTCCTTCCTTTGAGTCTCGGAATGCGCGCACTGATTTGTTAGCAAAGGGGTTGTTTCCAGGGGTCCGTCGATTTGGCTGATTCTCACATATCTTATACAGTTTTTCATGCTGATCATCATAATATATTTTGTTTTGCATAAAAATTCCCATGACCAACACAACGAAAAATATGTCTGAGCGCGTAAAATCATGATCTTTTAATAGCTTTTTTTTTATATATAAAAACGCTTCGCTAATCGGCCCTCTTATTGTTAGATTTTGAATCCTCCACATCTGCATGATTACACCCTTTAAAAATATGACATTTTTGATGACTTTTGCTACTCATTTTGATAAAATGTTTTCACACTTGCGACAATCCGGGTATGGATCACCCGCCGTCGCCATGGGTACTCACATAGATGGAAGGGGTGCAGACAAATCCAATAACGATATCATTACATATTATTAGATTTATTCACAGTTCTGGGTTTATATAAAGATAATAATTCAAACTACATCTTATCAATATCACTACCTTTATATCTACTAGGGAGAAGGAGAGAGAGTGAGAGGGGAGAGAGGATAAGTGTTCACAGGTTGATTTACTAGACATCGGTCTTACAATATGATATTTTGATGTTTATTCCTATAAAAATGGACCAAGGTTTTGTGTCTTTCTAAGAATATGACTGTTTATTCGAATAAAACAGTTCCTTATGCGGATACCTATGTAATCTATATCGCCGAAGGAGGGATTCTTGTGATTTTTAATGCACTTTTTGCATCACTGATATATTGTATTCGTCACCTAAGGCGTCAAAAAGAGTACGTGATAATCGCCTGGAATCTCATCTTCGACTCATTTTACGGCCTGGCTCATTTTACAGCAGGGACTTATCGTCTTAGCTTATACTATTCGGAAACTTGTAAATCACACAAAAGATTACCTCTACTATATAGTTATGTAACCACCCTTTTTTCGATTTCAATTTTCATTAAAAATTTTCATACCAATTATACAACTCGACTATGGAGATTTCAAAACATAGTCGAAATTAGCATAAAATCGATTTTTACCTTTTTTAGCTTTTCATCCAAAACTCAATTTTTTATTTCGGAAATAAAAAATGAAAAGCTCATTCTACGCCGAATTTGATGAGCTTTCAGAATATGTATAAAATGTCGAGGTAGAAATGCTTCTGAAGACCTCTAAAACTTCTGGAATGGTGTCTCACGTCAAAAAATCAATTTTTCAAAAGTCAATATTTGCTGTCCAAAACGGGGTTCATTCGACTCAGAATTTAACGCTGATCACGAAAATAGACATATCTTATCCGCTGGAATGGCCATATCAATGATATTGATTGGTAAAAAGTTATAAGGCCAGAATAAGTCAAATTATGGCTCCCTTTGCAAGTTGCAATTGAAAAAATTCACCTTATCGATATTATATAGTAGAGGTAATCAAATTTCTAACAGCCAGCCGAAGGCTGGCACTAGAACGACGAGCGGGCGAGCGTGAAGCGCCCACTCGCTCGCCGCTCTAGTTTAGTGATAAGTTTTTAGACTATCCACTGTTTTCCAAATGGCAGTGTCTTTTCACTGTTCATGGATCGCTCTTTGTGCTTATGAATCCAGGCGTTGGGTGGATTAATTTGTTCACGTGCTGTAATCAATTAATTTCTGTGATATGGCCTCTCCATTATATTCGTTGGAGGCTGAGATATGTCTACGTGGTTCCCGCCGTTTCGATTATTTTCACGATTTCGACTTATGGTTGGGCTATTGTGGCGAATTTTCCGACTAAAAACGAGCCTGAGGTTATAAAAAAATCGGAGTTAAACAATTTTGTTGGTTGAAAAATTACAGGTCACAGCCAATTGCAACATCCGCGAAACCAACACCGAACTTGTGTATGGTGTTTTGCGATTGATCCGAATAATCACAACGTTTATCGCTATAGCTCTTTATATGCCGATTGTGGTCCAAATTTTCAGGGTATATTGCAAAATTAGAATTTTGGTATAAGTTGATTTTTAGATCTTACAAACTGATCCGACAACAACTTTTAATAGCCAAAATCGTAGAAAACTCATCCGGATGACTGTCACAGTCTTATTGATCACCATAAACCAATTGTGTTTGTTTTCGATCCGCGACCTATGGCTTATGCTCCATCCAGGGAACGACAGCGTTATTTTGTCGATTTTGGCGCTGAACAAAGGTTTTTGTCCCCTTTATCTGATGTGAGGGACTTTTCAGGGATGTTCAACATTCTGATCTTTCTCATAACTCAAGCGGAGCTAAGAGGGAAGTTCTTTTATCGAATAGGTAAATGGCTGGGCTTTCGCTGTGTAACGAGCGATACTTGGCGGGAATTCAGGTAAAATTACATCCCCTTTTAATTGTAAAATTTTACAAACCCCCAATTACACACTCCTGTAAAATTTACACCCCCTTGTAAGTGCTTTTACAAGAGGGTGTAATGCTACTTGAATCCCAGCTCTGGTTTTAACTACACAATTACTTTCAGGACCACTCAGGTGCAGCCGCAGCAGCAGTCTAAACAAAACTCACAGACTCCAATAGTTATATGATTCGAAAAGAAAAGTATCCGTGATCAATAGTTTAACCTAATAGTTTTAATTTATGTAATAAAGCAGATGTTACGTAAAATCTCCCCCAGCAAATCTGAGCGTGTTGTTCAAAAATCAAAAACTGCGACCATTTTGAGAGAAACTGTTTTTAGAGCTATTAAATAGGAGTCCATTTGGATGTTATGGCAACTTTCAAAAAGCTAAAATTCAGCAGAAATGTTCTTTTTTCATTTTTTGTCGTAAACAAGAGCTACTATACAATATTTTGTGCCAGTAGTGTGGTCTTGCGTATTATCTTGTGGTGGTATAATTCAACAGCTATGACGCATTAGCTAGCTGACCAGTAGATACTGGATTTCAGACGTATTTATTCGATCCTCAAACTTGGGTAATTAAATCATCATCTTCAAATAAATTATTGTTTTTCGTCCCTATAAGTAGGCATGCTTAGCGAAAATTATTGAATGTCATCGAATACGTGTGAGCAAATTTTGGGATGTTATACCTTTATCATTTTATCCATAGTTGATTATCCTTGACATT
Organism: Diploscapter coronatus; assembly: GCA_964036155.1. Lineage (NCBI taxonomy): Eukaryota > Metazoa > Nematoda > Chromadorea > Rhabditida > Rhabditidae > Diploscapter > Diploscapter coronatus. The sequence goes on from OZ038423.1 coordinate 5,108,210, forward strand.
TTGCAGAGTTTCATCGATTCGGTCATATCAAAATTTCCTCGAGTGACGAATCTAATGCACTATAAATGTGGCGCTTCCTCTCCAGCCGTTTACTTTCCTTATCAGCTATTTGACTGGCTGCGTACAGATCAGCTCCATTCTTCATTCTTCATTTTGCAGCGCCATTTGAGTTGGCAAACAGAATCTCCGAATTTCACTGACTTATTCGTAAAACCTTCTAAACTTTAAATTTCAAGCTCAATTTTCAGACAAACTTTTGTGACTAGTCGACAATTTTCATTATGCATCCCGTCTACAATCCCGTAAGATATTATATCTGTTTTCTAAAGAAGACTATAAATTAAGATGGTACCAGGAGCCGTTCCACTGACGACGCAAATTCAGCCGGGCAGTAGAATTATCGTTCACGGAAATATGCACAAGAAAGAGTAAGCAGCTCACGCATAAAACTGTTTAAGAGGAAAAGATATGTCGCATAAAATTTTACATCTCACATTTTAAATCAAAAATTTATTCTAGAATCTAGACTTGCGAACCTAAAGGGCGATCTAAAATTCTGACGCGTTAGAATATCGCAGTTCTTTTACTAAAAGAATTGATTAGGAAGAAAAACTTTGATATTTATCGATAAACTAATTTTCGGGATCAAATTGGAAAATTTAATCTAAAATAATTTGGAGATTCCTGCTAAACTACATATTAGTGAATTTTTAAAAATAAAAAAATACGTCCAAAGGTTTCCTTGCAACTAACAACAACTTTGAATGAAAATCGGGATTATTGGCAAAAACTAGAATCGGCATCACGATTGAAAATATTTTAAGATTTGCATAAAAATCGAATTCGAATTTCAAATTATTTGAATAAAAATAGTTTCGCTTCTAGCTAGCAATTTTACTTTTTTCTAAGCGCAATTCAAAATGATTATCTTTCAGCGAATTTGCGATAAATCTGGTGAAAGGAACGGATATTGTGCTGCACGTCAACTTCCGAACTCACAAGGAGCACAACGTGGTGGTGAACAGTTGCCTCTATGGGACATGGGGGGTCGAGCAGAGACACAAGAATCCGCTCAAGCAGGGCGAACACTTCTCCCTGCACATCGCCTGCAGGCCTGAACAGTTCGATGTGGGTTTGAGGAAGATTCATTAGGGATAAAAACAATGAAAGAAAATTCGACATTTTCATCAAAAGACGAATTATTTCGCTAGCAAAATGAATCAATTCTCTGAACTGAATTGATAGAACATTACAGTTTGGAAGGAAACTTTTCGGGTTTGAAATTTTTTCCAAAATGTCAACACAATTTATTCAATTTTTGGAAAATCAATAAAAAAACAAATGATAAGTTGACCATTTTCAGATCGAATGCAATGGTCACCATCTGATGTCCTTCCAGCATAGATCCGACCCTCGCACGATTCAAGCCATCACTCTCCAAGGACAGTTCGCCTGCGAATCCATCACTATCGAAAATCATTAGATCTGTGTATTTTTTATCAATTATCTTATATTATATCTATATAATATGGTTTTATCTGAATATCGCTTTTGTGGACATTTTGTTATTTCATAAGTTTCATGTACTTTTCAGTCAATGCAAATAAACCATGCTGATAAATGAATTGCTTGAATGTAAGCGGGCAGACTGTTTACAGAAACGTAAATGATAAGCCAAATATGCATGTCTAAAAATAATTGAATAATTCAAACATTTTTCTAAATTATTCTATAAAGTAGGATTAAAATTGAACTGATGGGACTATTGCAGGCAATTTAGTGAATCATCATAATAAAAAACTCACGTTACTAGAGGAATAGTTCAAATAATTCTGTTCTCGTCAAATGTTTGAGTTCCTTTTTCAGTAATATCCTTGATCTAGTTACAATAGTTTTCTCGAAAGATACAGTTAACCCTGAGAATTTGAGAATGTATTCTTCAAAACCATGAATTTGTCAAACTATTTAATCGATATGACACGTGTTTCATAACAATATGGCTAGGGTCTCTAAGCCGATATGCCAAAGCGCGTTTCTAAGTAAATTTTTAATAGAAAAATAGATTGGGCTGTAAATAAGATTTTTATGAAGAAATTTTTTTTTAATTCTCGATAAAAAAAATTGCAAAAATCCATCATCCAAAGTGAACGCATTTTCGCAAGGGGACGGAGCTTAGGGACTCTAAATATGACTTTACGATAACCATGTATTTTGACGTATAATAATCCGTATCCTGAATCAATTACGGTTAAAATTTCAAATCAGAAAATGGTCATAATAATGTTGGACTTTTATTTTGTTTTGTTTGTTTTTTTTCTTCGCAACCCGAGATCACATATCGGTTTCTTGGACCGTTGATAAGCTGACGTAATCTGGTATCTGAAATGGATATCGTTGTGATTATTCTCGTTATCAAATCTTGCTGCTCTTACGCATTCCCTTCTTCACCTTAGCTTCATTCCTTTGTCGTATTTACAGTCTGACTATCTGCTAGCTCTGCTAGGTGTATTTGCAATGAGAAAGTGTCAGCGACCCTTCTTCCTTCCTTCCTCCCCTTCTCCTTTGCTCTTTCTTCCCACAAATCGACTTCCTTCATCTAGCATCAAGATCGTAGTTTTGTACAGATTTCATTAATTCTCAAATATCATTTTTTTTTAAGTTCTTACCTAATATTTCTTGCAAAAATTTTCATTGATATCAAATTCTTTTAGATTTACTATTCGACAGGAGTAAACAAACAACAACATCGTATTCGAGTTTATTTTGAAGATAACATTCCTCCGTCAGAACAGCAAGCTCATAGAGTCAGTCACATAGCCGACAGACGCATCTCCAAGCCTTGGTCCGACCATCTTCGAAACGCTGTTTGTCTTTTCTCTTATCTAGCAATTTTTTGCTCGCAACTTTAGAAACAGTTTATCTATTGTGTGCTCCCTCTTCAAATGGACATTCTCATTCTATTGCTCTTCCTCGTGTCCATAGGTAAGCCCTTTTCAGGATTTATCAAATCATTAGCATGCAACATTTTTTCATGATCATGCAGGACTTCTATGGCCATAGTTAAATATGAAGGGGTTTGGAAAATTGGTGAATATCATGAACAATGAAGATAAAAAGTTCCAACTTCTTTCGGATTCTGAAAAAAAAAGAAATTAATCGGCATGCCGATTCTGTCTTTCAAACTTTCATTTTATCTCATTACCGATTTCGAACAATTCTTTCTTTAATTTTATTCCATATCATGGTAGGTTCAAGAATTCAAAATTTCCCGAAATCCTTTTAGTTCATACGATATTGTCGGCCTGCCCAGAACATGTGTTTCTGCCTTGCTTATTACGTCTGAAGGCACAACGAGTTCCGATGGAAAGGAACATGCTGAGTGTGGTGTTCAGCATTGGAACAGAAGCTCGACTGCTGCACACCTGCAAGTAAGTTCAATGTTAATATTGATTAATAATTAATGAAAACGTCCCTCTTCTCAGGGTTTATTCATCAACTCTTCCATGTTTTCGTGAGAAGATCCTCGAGTGTGGAGATGATAAGCAGAGGCGGATGCTGAATGATGTCGGCAAAATGCTCATGTTTTTGTGCTCGCCGTTCAGTTTGCAGCAGCAAAGGTATAAAAACCTATTTGTTCATTTCCATTGATCTTTAACAACTTTCTGATCTATACCTTTCATCATGCAATCATCATTTCACCATTTGATCGTTATGAAGCGTTGAAAAATACTGCATAGTATGATCTCGCTTTATAAATGAACCTTGGAGGAATATTTTTTCCAAGATTTTTACCATGACATCGGTTATCATAAACCTTGATTTTTTCCAAAAGAGCCAATGTTTCTGGACACCAAAAATAGTCAGTTGATGCTCTTTGTGTTTGCGTCTCAGCTCATCCTGCTTTTGTGTTTCTTCCTTCTTTGGGGGAAAACTAGAGGAAAACAGATGTGCGATGATATTTGATGAAAAGATATCAATATCCATCACAATTTATTTTGCACCGATAATTCGGAAAATGCGATTTTGCTTAAAATTTTAAACACGTATTGAGCACAGACCTAGGAAGCATTTTCGTCAGCAGTAAAGAAAATATAGAGGGTAAGTTGCAAGATTAGAATAAAACTGATATTGCCTTTCTAAATTGTGAATGTTTATCAGTTCCAATCTAGAGATGCAAAATTGTTAAGAAGTATGTAAGGTGTAGGCTGCACGAGATTTTTGACGATCGTCCTTCTTAGGTCCGATTGCGCATCAAGCATTTTAAATATCCATCCTTCTATGAAAAGAAAAAAATCATTGCTCTGAAGACAATGCATGCGATTTTGTTATTTCATATTTTTCAGACCTTTACAGGTTCGTCTCACGTCTATGTTATCGGTGAACGTTAGATTTTCTCACCTCTCTTCTTTGCTCCACTCTTAGCGAAACAATATTGACTTGTAGCTTGAGAAGTGGTCAGTGTACACAGTTCAAGATGATTTTCTTGTACCTAGACCGAAATAGTAGTATAGGAGAAAGAAGAAATCACAATCAGATTTATTTTTCTAGCGAAACTCAAAGGTTTTACAGTATTTAATATAAGTTAAAATGGCAAATATTATTTTATTGAGCTATTCATTTCCAGATCGGTGATCCGTCATCAGGAATGCATTTCCTCGATAATTCAAATGCCATCAGCATTGCAATGCCAACTCAACTCATTTCCAGAAGGACGTCAAGTTCTTCAGTGCAAGTTAGCTATATTTTTCCTATTCAATCAAGATAAAATATCCCAGAAAGAACTGCGCCGGGAGAAACTCGGATTTCATCTGCCTGATGCGGACGTGGATTTCCGAGCAGAATATTTGCACTTTGAAGGATATCAATGGTAATTTAAGAGAAATCTTGCGAAGAAAAAATTCTTGAAACTTCACTATTTTATCAGCAATATGATTCTTCAGACAAATGTGGTGCAGATGCAGCGGCACTCTATCGCGAGCTGCAACAGACCGTTTTCGAGCCAATGTTCCCCATTATTTGCGAATACGATATTCCTGGTATGACCAGAATAAATTTAGACCAAATTTATATTGACATTACAACATGGAATAATCAAGATACTCTATAAAATTATGTATTAGTGGCGCGAAAAATAGGTCATCGGGAGGAGCTGGTGCATGCAGAGGAAACGCCATGACTATGTCTCTAGCTCTCTTCATTAAGCATACTATTTCGTCGTAGGGCTGCCAGAGTCTGGTTGCACCCTCTATGCTCGTATAACCTCTTTTGCAAGTTGCCAATAAAAATGTACTCATCCAAACCTGTCAGAACTATGTTGACACTTTACAATGTTATAGTATCGCGTTCAGTCAAAATCACCCAGAAAGTAGTGCTGATTAGCAAATTCTAGAAGCCACATCTCCTCCTCCAACTACACTGGCCACAAAACCCACCAAATCGTCAACGATTAGTGCGAAGACAAAGGCTCCGACGAAAACCAAGCCTGATGAGTATCATAAAATAGTGACAACGAAGGAAGTAAGAATAAAGCTATTGTTCAAACTTATTCACTGCATTTTCACAGACCAATATAATGAACATCACTTCGCCACCGCTGATTTTGTCATCTCCGACAGTAAATCGCACTACTTATCCAGTAATAGCTCGGCCAAAGAATGTTACGAAAACGAAGAAGGTAAGATTTGGTTTGCAAATTTTATTCCTACAGTTTCGAGTTTGTCATCAAAGTTTCATATTATCTGATAAGCGACTTTTGAAATATCAAAACGTTAGAGAACAGAAATTCGAGCTGATCTTCATATTATCAAATGCAACATTTTTAGGTAAAATCAACAATGAAACCTAAGAAGATCACATCCGCACCTTCAACATCGACGACTGCTTCAATGACGATGCAGCCCGTGATGGTTTCCTTCCAACAAACAGCTCCAACGACTTTGGACAATGAAGAAGAAGAGGAAGTGAGGACAACCATCATGACGGAGAGACCGATGGTTTGGACCAGGAGACCTGCCAGTGGAAGACTTGTCAAGGGAGAAGTCTGGCATCAGGTCAAACATCCTGGTATGTCGCAGGAAATTTATGCCTGATGAAAAATTCTTTTCGCGATCCAAATACTTTCTCTAGGTATAAGTTGATTTAAATATTGAAAAATTGCAAAATTCTGCAAACATAATGAATCGTTTGATCAATTTTGAGCAAGATTTGATGTGATCTTCAATTTTTTTGCATATATCTTTATTTAAAAAATCGTTTTCATTCAAAGCAGTTTCAGATCGAGTGACTGAAAGATACTATCCGTTTGTGACTGAACATCCATTATTTTCAACGACACTAGAGGGACAAACTCCTCGTTCTCATAGAGTAATTTTGTATTCACGCAACGTTGTTCTGATTGTCAAAATGTAGGTGATTGATATAATTCGATCTCTGCTGCCTGAAAATCTGCCGGAGAGGTTGACATCTTTACTTGACAATGCTGGATTGTCGCAAGCATTGGCCAACTTCACAGACACAAACATGTACCACACGCCACCGTCAGCATACGACGCACAGAATGCTGTCACTGATAATCCGAATTTCAGTGAGTTTTTAGACCCTAGTAAAATTATTTTCAACTTTATTCGAAAAAATAACAAGTTTGGCACAATTAGTTTTGAGGAATGCAAAGAAAAGATAGCGTGTTGAAGAAAGTTGCAAAATAATACCGGTTAAGATTTTTATTTCGATAGTAAAGTTTTAACGTCTGAAATACCAACAAAATTTTCTCTAGTAAACCATTCTTCATCACTAAGACTCCATTAAAAGCGAATACGTTTATTATCTCATCTAACTGATTTGATAAGAGCTTTTCAGAAGCGAATTCGATGAATTCATTCGGTTCGTTGCACCCTCGGATGATCCCTGCAATGAATCCAAATCCTGCCTTCACTTCATTTCATAGCTTCCCGAAGAAATTCAAACCCAATCCTTATTCATCGATAGAGTCGTCAGTCAAGAAATGGAAACCTTGGTATCACGGAGGTTCTGATTCAAAACGGTGATTCAAAGTCAAGCATTCTACGAATTCTCACTTATTTCTACGTTTTGTAAGTTTTCAAAGCTGTGCTTTCACAATATATGAGGGTCGTTTCGTGATCTAGATGAGGAAATTTTTATTAGAAATCTTCAGAACCTTTCAACATGATCTAGAATAGTGAAATGACAGCTCGATATTCCTGAATTGATGATCTCATTGTAGGCTTATGTGATATTAGAAAATTTGTCGTTTATTTTCAAATCCTAAAACCTTTTCTTTATTTTAGAATATGGCAAATTTACTAGATAAACGATGAAGAAATGGTACTTTATTCTTCTTTCTCAAAATTAAAACATTTTCCTTTGTTAATTCGATTGCTCAACATTGTCTCGACCATGCTTGATGATTATTTTATTTGAAAAATGTCTCAAATTGAATCATTTTATTTTCCTATTCAAATGAATGTGCCAAATAATAAATTTATTTGCAAGAATTATTTACAGACAATTGTTAATTAACTTTAAAGAATTATATTTGTGGATTGAAAGTCATATTTTGCAACACAGAAAATTTGTGGATAAGAGAACGTTTTTTGAGGGAGACCAAATGCAATGACACGAAACATTGTGGAATTTTGTAAGTTAGCTGATTTGTAGATGTTCGAAAAATAACGAATTTTAATTTCCCACAAGACATTTTGAGATTTAACGCATTAACTTGAACAATTACTAACTTGTAATAATTTTCCTTGTCCTTACAAATCAACTTTCAGTATTTTTCAATTTAAAACCATGAATAACACAAAACTGCATACGACCCAATGTATGCAATCATTTATAAAACTTTGATAGAAATAAATTAATTAGAAAATCGTGAAGTGAATAAAAACAATTGTCAAATATCAGTTTTTTTTTATAAACTAGACACAAGAGGGCCATTTTATGGGAAAAATCAGGTGCAAGTGCGGTAGAAGTAAAAATCCAATTATAATGTGCGAGGTATTTGAAGTTGTAAGGTAAAATTTGCGAATGCAAAAATTCGTCTGCTAAAAGAATTATGGCAGGATTGCAAAATAAGGTTACAGAATTGACAAATCTCTATCCGCGACTAGAATTTTGGCAGGTTATTTACAAAAAAAAACATGAAGATCAGCTTTAAAATTTTGATTATATGAAAAGTAAAGAGATTGTAGCGTTGAATCGCAGTTTTCAGGTTTGAGTTGAGTATGAAATGGTTCTTTAATAAGTGAAAACAGCATGTTTTTGAAAAGTTTAGCTTTCAAACCTAAAAGATTTAAGACCAAAATTAAAAAAAATCAAATTGGAAGAAATAATGTACAAATCGCATATATCGCATTACCTGAATGATCACCGAAACTTGTGTTATAATTTAGTGAAAAACAGACTTTTGCTGGATAATCATAATATCACTTCTTCTCATAAAATATTTCAAAGCGAAAGTCCGGTTGATTGAATTTTATAATTTAACGATAATTTTGAACTTGGTGTGAAAATGGCTCAAAATACAAATTCTACCTCGCTGAGGATAGTGTCTTCATAGGCGTACTGAAGGCTAAACAGTACTTCATGTAAGTGCTCCTTTCATCCAGATATCGATTGCAATTGTAGATCACGACTATGAACCAGATCTCGAGCAGAAAACAGATCGCGTACAGTGTCATCAGGGAATAAATACGGACCATCGTGCCTGAAATTCAAGAGTAGTTTGGAAATTTAAGGAAAAAGCGTTAAATAAATTAAAACGCCGAAAATTTCAAAAATGCATGAGTCCACAAAGATTATTCGACTCGCGATATACCAGATTAATTTTATCAATGTTATCATAGTGCTAAGCTTGACACAATATCACAATCGATGAAGGTCGAACCTGTATCTAAAGCGACCGTGTTATGACTTGGATGCTCCATAAATGGAGCTGCGTTGATGAATCGATAGAAAATTGACGAATCTGTCCAAATTGCTATCGCACCGGCTATCAGAACCAGCAGGAAGCAGATTTCTGCCAGAACCTGGAAAATATGAGATTTTATGAATACTTTTCTTGAAAATTCTTATATTTTGTATTTTATTTATGTTTTTTCATCTGCATCGAATTCTCGGATGTTATTATAAGTCTTGGATAACGATAACCTTACATACTGAGCAAATCAATAAAGGTGTTCGGGGCCAATTTTTTAAATCTTATCCAAAAGTAATTCAGATTTTCTCAAATCGTAACCAACACCGCAAATCCATACGATAAAAATAACATTTTTCACAATGTCTCTCGATTTCTACTTATGTCTTATGATATTTAGTATCACTAATTATGACTGATAACTACTACCTGCACAGTCAGATGAGGAATTAATAGAAGAGCTGAGTTTCGCGACAGGCCAACGAACAGCAGAAACACGACAAAAGTGCCTATGCCCAGACCGATCATCGTTGCTAAAAATGATCCAAACACGTAATTCTCCTTGACGCCTCGTGCCTTAAATGTGTATTATAAAATTTGTCAAGTTAGGTTAGTTCATTTTCAGCATAATAATATTATCTTTCCAAAAGCGATAATCGCGATCTCGTTTAGAAAAACAACTCAAAATGAGCATTTTTGAAGATCACCTTTCATTTCGTTTGATCGAAATTCAAATTTATTACTGTTCAGATATTTTGAACAACGTACAGTGATTTTGTGGTTTTAGGAAGACCACTAATCTTCAATGACAAAGGTTGTCAGATTACTAGCAAGGAAAGATATGTACATGTTGCAGCCGTCCGTCGTGTTGGAAGTAGACGAACAGAGAGCTGACGAGGAAGATGAACATCATGAGGATGTGGACGAAGCCGATCATGTAGCTGCCAGTCTTCACGTGAAAACAGTTGCACAGACAGCGGTATTCCGAGGAGGACTCGTCGAATTGAATCGTTCGGGGGGCTACCTGAGAATTTTCAAGTTAATAATTTCTACCTTAGTTTTCAGTGCATTTATGGAGCATTACAGCTATACTGTAATTTGATGAACTGCATTTTGGGTAACAATGAAAAATTTAGTATTCCTGTTATACGGTTTACATTTTATTTTAACATATTCTGTTGATAATTTTCGACTTCACATCACAAGCCATTCTGATGGCAGGTGCTTCGCACTTAATGTTCACCGAATTCATTAAAACTTTATCACACGTCTAGTGGCAAACTTGATTTTAAAATAAATCTGACCTGATCGAAAGACCCATTTTCTTGATTTCGATGGCTGCCTCGAATGAGCACTGACCGAACTGCTCGGCCATTCATCATAGTTCGAACTAAAATGATCAGAGATCAAAACTAACGAAATCTTTAACACGGAATACGATTTGAGATGAAATGAAATGAGAAATTTCATATTTTCGGATCTTTGAGTCAATATTTCTATCGAATATAAATGACTAATCTATCGCTAATGACAAAGAAAAAGTACGATCAAAGTAATGCTAAAACATGAGATACAAAATGTTTTGCAGCTTCAAGGTGAGATAGTGAAAATACAAATAAAGAGAGTCAGAGTGAAAGAAAGAATGAGTGAAGGAGAGAGAAAGAATGGAGGAAAGGACCCGTTCCCTTCGCCCCCACAATACTGAATATCGATTAGATGTGTGTGTTGAGTGCTCTAAGCAAAGAAGGAAAGGAAAGAAGCAGAAATGGTGAAAGAGAAAGAGCAGGTGGATTGGAGAGGTTGGAAAGAGACAGGGAAATTATGGGATGCAAATTTGAGAGCAGTGGAAGGTGGGAGAGCAGAGCACCTGCCAAATGACCGACTCGCTGTTTCATCATTACGAATTCACACATGAGCATGAACACGATCATTTTTGATTTGGAATGATAGAGATGAATGAATGTGGTAGATGAAATTGATCAGAGAAATTCCTTGGTTTGGCAACTAAAAAACCCACACGCACATTTTAGTCTAAATTGCTATTCCTCAATTATCCTTGCTATTGATCCTCAATATCTAACTCTTAGCAAAATAATTAACAACAATTGAGAGATATTGTTCGGCATCGTATCTACACTGATAACCAATTCAGTTATAGAAGTAATTCTTTTGAGCAATCGAGATAAATTTTCTTCGCTAAATAACGAACTGGGTTATTTGAAAAAAAATAGATTCATAAAGTAAGAAAGTTACACTTCTCCTCATTAATTGATGAAAAAATCGTTTTTCATTACCATAAAGATCATACATTCTATTTCTAAATTTAGCCTTGACAGTTTTGACCTTTCAACTTTCCTTTCTCGTCTATCTGCAGCTTTCGTTTAGCTCCGAAACGCTTGCCAGCAGGTCTAAATTAATCTGAAGAATGGCGTCGGGAAGAGGAAATGAGCGGCTTGCTGCTAGGCAGGCAGGCTGGCTCTTTGGCCTTCCCTCCCCATCCCCTGCCTCTGCCCTCTCCCAGTCCCGTCTCCTCTTCCCAAGCGGATGCATCAGCGTAATTAGCCTTGCCACAGGCGGTGAATTCCGATGAAAATAGCACGCGAGTAAACAAAGCTGAAATGCAGAATAATGCAAATGCACACAGCATCAAACAGTCACAAAAGGAGGAATATGAACAAGGATAGGGCAAGGCAGCTCTCTTTCTGAACAAAAAATAACTGGCAATTCGATTATTCGCTGATGCACTTTGAGAGTGAGCTTATTTCTAACATTTTTGAGGGTAATCTCGATCTAGTTTTGAAAAAAACGCTCGAACGCGGATGCATTTACAGGTTATTTGGATCAAGATCAAATAATTAGCACAAATTACAGAGATATAAATTGATCATGGATTTTTAAACATTAATTGGTGCAAGTTATTTTTGCAGAATCATGAAGAAGTGTAAAAGAATAAGATAATTTTCTGCGTAGAGAACGAAATACCGACAAGGATAAGAATATTCAAAATGAATACATTTTGAAGCAGATCAAGATCGAAATTGGAACTTTACAAATCGACTCACAATATCATGAATATGCAAAGTAATGAGAATTCCTTTTCCGTAGACACACAAGTGGTCTTCATTGATACGAAGCTTTAACTTTGTTTAGATTCGATTGTAATAACTAATCAAGCTTAAAAGAAATCGTATTTTTTCAAAAATCATTCACGGGTTAAAATATCATAATTTTGGACGTCGAAATCTCGCCTGTCTACTTTGAAAACAGCACAAATTATAGAAAATCCAAGCTACCAACCAAAAGAGCATATCAATACGCAGACAGGAAATGAGTAGCTGTTGGAACGGAAATCGAAAGAACTTTTCTGATATAAGAAGGTAAATGTTTCACTGCTCAGACATAGAAAAAGATATCATACTGCCACGTTAACAGACCTAGGGAACACTTTCGTCAGATGTCGAGAAACTATGGGAGGTGGGTCGCAAGAATTCATTTTTAGTTTATAAAAGACAAATGACGGATATTTGTAAAGAAATTATACTGGGGGGTTAGGTCGCAAGGGGTTTCTGATTATCGTCCTCTCTCCTCTTCAGGCCTGCCTGCGTGTAAGAATGTAATGAAAGGTAGAAATTGTCGAAACACTCAACTTTTTCAAGAATACAGTGTGAAGCAAAAGTCTGGAATAAAACGTTGAATCTAATACAAAACTCGAGTTGGCTTTTCAAGAAAGAATCACACTGAAATTTTGCAACGAATATGAAATTCAAAGGCCTACATATTATCTAGTCCTCAGGAGTGTTGTCTATGAAAAAAAAATTTACATTTCATTTTTAAAAAATCGTGACTGTTTTCAAACTGTTCCTCGCCACTATAATAAAAGTAATCAAGATAGCGTTTCGACGTAGAAATATTTGAGAATTGGAAGATCAAATTTTGATACAGCGCTAAAGAGGATTCTCGTTTTGCGCAAGTATGCGCAGATAATCAGAGATTATCGAAAGTCTAACTAAATATAAATCCTGAATGCGCCAAATATAGAAGAAGTCCATAGCATAATTTGATATGAGAGATTACAAGTCATCTTTCCGACAGCATATTGCAGAAGTATCTAATCTCGAGAGACACTTGATTTCGAGTTTCCATTTTCAATATGAGCTAATAAAAACTGAGTGCACGAGACAGGAACGAGAAGAAATGCCTTGAAAAGTTAAAATCAGATTTTGGCACCTAAATTACTTTTATTTTGGTAACAGGGTCAAAATGATTCAGAGAAACTTCAGCAACTGAAACTACGGAAATCATTCTCGGAAATTTTCAAAAGAAATGATGGAATCGCTGTCCTAAAGAGAACGACCTTCCGAAACTTCAAGCGGCTCGTCCCTCATAATATTTCCTTCACTCTTCTCGTATCGTGCTCAGCGTAGTATTCGCTTTAAAATGGACGCGCTCCAATCCTAAAACTTATGATTCAATCGAAAGTGTTAGCGATATCCCCTTTTCTCGATCATTATAGGAAGAAAGAAGAAAACGAGGCAACGCTCTTATTTTTGATTAGAGTAGAAAGTTTAGGATTGGAGCACGCCCATTTTAAAGCGAATACTACGGTGAGCACGATATCTGATCACGGAATTTTTTGAAAAAAAAAGTTCCCTGCGCATAATGGTACAATAACTATAGTTTTGTCCTTACGACCTGCCCACGTATTTTCTTCATCTAAAGAAGGTGCTCACTAGGTTTGAGCAATCTGAATTTTGCCTTGTTTCTGATCGAAATAGCACAGTCCAAGAACATCGATTTTTACTTCGAAGAATGAACCCAATCCAACAAGACCAGGTATCATTTTTAATTTTCAGGATTCAAGTCGATTCTGACTGAAACATCTCGAAGGGGTAAAAAGAAGCATGAATATTTTTGTCCAGATTATAGCAAAAAATTTGGATGGAGAAACTTCGTGCGATGTGCCTGAATTGGCTGGGTAATCCCATTTCATAGCCTTCCTTCGCCGTCCCTCGCTCCCTGTCTTCCCTCAGCATCCGTTGCTCGCATTCCATCGCGTGCTCACCGCTCCGCTCTTTCACTCCTTCGCTCGTTCAAATCGGCAACAGAAACGCGCCGAAAAGGCAGCAGCGGTTTGAGTCTAAAGAGGACAACAAAACTCAACGAAGTTTTCAGAGATCTGAATTCTCTCACAGCACGGAAATTAGGCGCATAATAACGACCGACGGAAAGAGTAGTGGAAAAATGAGCTATTGCGGGAGGAAAAGGGCTTGTTGAAAGGGAAGCGTTTGAGAAACGAGAAGCAACTGAAGAAGGGACGCAAAGGGGAAGAGAAGAGAAAACGGGGAAGAAAGACGAGCTGGTCTATTAGGCGGCAATCGAAACAAGTAAATGACACGAGCAAAATAAGAAATTCAGGAAAATGCTGAAAATGGGAAATATGAAGGGAATAATTCATGAGCAATGAAATCCGCACATAAATTTCTGACGGCGAAAATGTGCAAAGTGGGGAGATTTCGGAAAGGAAAAGAAGCTGGGAAATGCTGTCGAAATTCAAAGTTGAGTGGAGCGTAAATAAAAGTTAACACAACAGAAAAGGAAAGAAGGGGTTGATGCAACATGGCAAAGAGAGATATCCAGGCAGAAGCATGGAAAGCATGGCATCCATCGGCAGTCACATACACATAAATAGCGACTCTCTCTTTCTCTTCCCTCTCTTCTCCACTATCTTCGGGCTTCACACTCCCAATGTGCCCATGTGACAGAGAGGCTCTACCCATTTAGAGCGTGAAAAGGGACTATGACAAATTAGGAGTGAAGAGAGAAACAGATTTGAGAGAGAGGGAAAAGGGGGAGGAAGAAAGGCATTGCTACTGGAAATATGCTCTAAGGCAGACAAGACAGAGAATGCACTACTTCGATTCGAGCTGCTGCACAAGCGGGCATGAAGAAGACATGAAGATGCGCGAAATTGCTGGGAAAAAGAGAAGAAAGATAGAGCTGAGAAAAGTGGTTTCATCAACATGAGAAAGAGGCAACTCTAGATGACTGACTCGTATCTGTTGCACTTGCTCAGACCCACAAATCCGACTCTCTTCTTCCGAAACTTATTCGCAGGATATGAATCGGAAGTTAGAGTAGGCACAAGGGCTGTATTCAATTTTTATGAATGAAATAGCGAGAAAATGGCTACATCAACGGAGACAACTTCTATGAGACGAGCCTGTTGCACTTTCTCAGACATCAGCCCAGACCCATAGACCCGATTTCCTTCCTCTTCTTGCCTAACTTATTCAGTTTCAGCTTGTCCCTTTGCATATGCATCTCATCGCAATCCCGCAATCATGCACACGAGGCCTCAAATTATACGACACGCGCACAGACTGCTGAAGAATAAAGGGGAAAACTTCTTCCGTTAAAGAAAAATTCGAAGGATATTTTTGTCTCGTTTCAACCGTGAAATCATAGGCTTTGGGCATGGAATTTACTAAATTGCAGGTTTTTACGCATATGACAAAATTTTGAAGAAGAATAGTCAGAAAATAAGATGCGTGTTAGTGACTAGTTCATATCTCATTTTGACGTCTTGAGATTTTCGACGGTCAAATGGAAGATGTGAAATTACAGATACTTTGAAGGTCCATCCACTGTTCTTCCTCATCGACAATATTGCGTTCACGCATTTGGCGAAACTACAAGAATAGTGACGAGTGAATTGGAAAGGATTAACGTTTTCGTTAGATATGAAACAAATGTCAGCAAGAATGACGGATCTAATGAGAATCTAACAGACAAAGGTCGCCCGTTAAGAAAATTCTTCGAGCTTTTGATTTCGTCTGTGAATGAAAGTGGAGCAATTTGGAATTGCATTCATTGACGACTACCTCGCAGCTTCCATTGTTGTTATGCCTTTCCTTCCCTTCCCATTTCTTTCCTCCTTCATCTTCCTGAACATAGTCCCATTTCTATTCCATTCAGTGCAGCATTTCTGCTTCTGCTTCTGTTTCTGCATTCTGTGAATGTGAGGAAGTCTCTTTTGTTCGTTTGGTCGACTGGGCAGAGACCCCAAAATATGCCAAATATGCACCGCAACTACACGTACAAAACATCCAAAGTATGCACATTCCGCAAAATATCGATCCAAAATTGAGGACAATTTAGGAAAATTTGGGAAAGTTAAAATTGTCACAAATTTTTTAAAGGTGACAGATATCATCAAATGTCCTACGTATTATCTACATATGACCTTAGAATCAAAATGAATCGGATCATAATATAGGCAAAAAGTCACTCTAGTCCCAGATACTCATTCCAATTAAAGTCATGATCTAATCTTCAAATTGAGCAATATCAAATTTCTCAATTGAAAAAATAAGTCAAAGAAAACGAAGTTCCGAATTTCACGTATTGAAGTATCGAAATTCAGACTTGCTCGCCTCCAGTAATGATATAGGCAATCAGCTCCTGCTTTCCAGCCTTTTATGGAAAGAAGCAGTGGGGCAATGAGAGGGCGTCTCTCTCATTTTGCCTCCTGCCTTTGTATCAAATTTCCGCTCTCTGTCCGACTGCCCGCGGCCCGAGAGTCGATGCACTCGAATCGAAGAATTCATTTCAACGAACATTTCAGCCCAAGCTTATTTACATTTTACATGCCATAGCTATTTGAAAAGGAGTCGTAAAGTTTAATTTATTATTACTAAAAATTTGTTTTGAATTATTAAAGTTTGCAAATAAATATTATGAAAAACACGCAATAGAGGGAGATCATTTGAGTGAAAGCCGATCGGTTACCGTAATCATTTTGAGAGAAGATGAATTGAACTAATCGAAGAAACGTCGTCACCTACAGTCATCAGCGAAAGAAATCACGTCGATGGGCTCCAATTCTTTCGCAATCATTTTCTAAATATTCGTATTCATTGAGATATTAGAGTGAAACCATAAAAATGTACTCTTGCAAAATGCATAATAAAAATTCATATAGCCTAAATCATACAAAGTTTGAAGGTGAAAGTTGTTTGAGAAAAAAATGCCTATTCTTCATGGAAAAATCGTTCTCATCCATCATATGAAACAAAAAATCTCACATTTTTGAGAAAATTCTCGAGTTCTGTATCGGGGTTATCGAAGAAGTGCTCTGGATCTCGAACTAGTAAAGCCGCGTCTCGACAATTTCCTGATATAATGGGGATTTTCGAAGAAAAACTCAAAATAGTACCCTGTCCATTCGTGACAACCAAGTATTCATAATCACGCCGTCCGTCAGCTTTCAACGTGCAAACCGGGATGTTGTTGAGTTCTCCGGAGTTGTCCTTCAGCTGTATTCGGACAGTCTTATGATCCATGGAAAGAGCGTTGCCTTGGAACTGAGAAACTGATTTTTTCATGAAAGTGTTTTTTAGAAATAAACCCTATTCAATTTCCGGCTTCCATCGACTCTGAACTCCCAAACGATTCGAGCATCCTGAGCTGCTGCTGATTGTTTGCTTGAAGATACTAAAGCTTTGCGTGTGATTAAAAATCTTTTTCATGAAATTTTTATCTTTGAAATTGTTTTGCCAGGAATATTTATCTATCGTGTACGAATGTTTATCAGTAATTGTAAAAGTTCTAAAATATTTCGAAAGCCAAACCTTCAAATCTGGAACAGTTCAAATTGATCTTCTGGTCGGAATTAACTAGTACCGAGGCTCTTCTTTCGAGGGCATCCACAACTTCCGCCGAGGCCAAGACCATCGTCCAGGCGCCCTTCATTCGGTCCAAGGAGATCTTCTCACATTCGCATGATGAGTAGAATTCTTCATCGTTTCTAAATTCAGAATTTGGGCTTTTGAATTTGTGAACTTGTCAGATGGAGTAGATCACGAAAAGATTCAATTAAATTATCTAAACCCAAACCTCAAAAAGTAAGAACTTTGGGAATTTAATTTCATGATGATGCACTTTTTCATCATTTTTACGACAAATTTTCTGCACAATTTTTATCGGTCTGTTGAATTTCTTGAAAAAAGAAACAAGATTTCAGAAGTTGGTCTAAACCTACGCATCAAAATTGTTCTCGCTAGCACGCGGTTGATCTCCGTCAATTTCGGTACTCTTGACAGTTGGAATGGAAGAATATCGCCTCTGGTTTCTCAGCAGACTCCCTATTCGAGACATTCGTCGGTACTCGTGTTCCTGATCGTTTCCGTCCGAATCTTCATTGCCTTTATCAATCTCCTAAAATAGCTCGTCTCAAAATAGCAGTAGTCTTATCGGAAGTGATAAAAAATGACGGCGGAAAGGATAGAAACCGACATGATTCTCTGAATTCATCATTTTGATCTTACTTCGATGATAGTGACAAGTTTTAGTTGCACTTTCTTTCCAACATAGAAAGGATTTTCAGTTAAGAATGTTCATTTTTATCTTGTAAAATCTACCTGCTCATCTTCCTGATGCTCAAACTTCTGTTTCTTTGGCGATCTTCTGAATTCTCTTTCTGGGAATACGACAGTCGGTTTTGGTGGAATAACCGTTGCTTTTTCTGTAGTTGTAATTAATTGTGTCGTAGTCTCATCTACCGCCACCGAAATGGGGAACGAAGCTGGTGGTTGAGGCTAATCAAAATCCGTTATTTTGTAAGACGAAATTTCAATTTTCTTACTATTGGACTGGAAGTTGAGGACATTGATAGACCTAGGTCAGCCAGATCTAGAGGAGGCGCTGGGGCGTTCTAAATCAATTTATAGACCATCCTATAACTATATTTCTTGAAAATGAAAATTCAGCTGAAACTATTCGTTTGGCTCTCTTCAAAAATTTTGATTGAATGACTGAATTCACATTTCGCTTTGCATCATCCCCCATACTTGCTTTGGATTGAACGACCTATGCCAGTTGGATAGCTGCTCTCTCAATTGTCTTTCCATTTTCGCTTTCGCTTCTTCCAATTCTTTTTCCTAAAAAAATGATAAAATGAAAGATAACGTTTTTGCAAACGATACAAATTGGGGTCAACGATGCAACTGTAATTTTTACGATTATCCTCGAGAAAATTAAAAGATTACAGTAATCAAGTTTGGTCAAGAGAAATTGTGAGAAATCTTATGAGGTATGAAAATCGAGACTATAATAGAATATTTCTGAGCAGTGAGAAGGACAAAATGGATGGTCTGGAAATTTTAGTCACACTTCCAAAAATCGCGGCCGAAAAATCTGAATTTTAAAATGAACTATCGCACCTTTTTGCGAAGTTCTTCTTCCATCTTCCTTTGCGTCTCAATTCGCTTCCTCTGCTCCTCTAATTCATCCTGCAGCACTTGTAACTGCTTCCTCTTTGCTAGTAATTCGTTCGTTTGTAGCGTCTGTTCATAAGTTTGAAGCGTCGCTTGAAGCCGCTTCACTTCCTGAATATCATGATGAAAGTTGAGCTGATCCAGTACAAAAATTATACAAATGCGAAGTTTTTAGTACAAATTTAATATATTGCTAGGCAGGGCCTAGAAGAATTCATATCCGGCTTTCTGGAATTTTCGCTTTCAAGTCTTTGAAAACTGTAATTTCGTTCTCGGTCTTAAGCTCGGGATAAAGGCAATTTCGATTTGTTTTTGTTTTTAGGTCATGAAAACTTTCAATCTAGCTCAGCTCTGCTTGTAAGGTTTGAAATCAGAATCAATCTAGAATTGCGATTCCGAAATTTTTGAACAGTTGATCTTCATTTCTTGGCTTTTTAAACATCGTATTCAACCCATTTTCGTTAAAATAACAGCTATCTAAAAACATTTAACCTCAACAGTCATCCCGAAGAGTCCTCTCGTTCGCATATTAGTGAGCACCTCATTGACTGTTGGATCGATTGGAGCAGTGAGTGGATCTACAGGAACTGGAGTCACACCTCAAATACAAATTTGAAACTGGTTTGAAGGGAATAAGCTACCAAATGCAGCTGTAGTAGGCCATCTCCTCAAATCGCTGTTGTACTTCTCGACACTCTTTGGATCTACTAAATTCGAGCTGTAAGATCGAGCGAATTCTTGGGCTGGCATGAATTTTGGTTGAACGGTCTGAAAGAATCATTTTTCTGCAGGCTTCAAAATATTTCAAGATTTTTTAATCTCGATTTTAACAAATACAAATTTACCTCCTGCGTTATCCCCCTTCCAGCCAGTTTGCTGGCGACCATTTCAGCCATCTGTTCGGGGGAAAATCTCGTAGTTGTGATTGGTGGAAGCATTGTCGCATATTTTCCTTCCCAGTTATATTTCCTGAATTTGAAATACACGGGCTTCAATTCATTAAAATTGAGTGTTAAAATGTCTGTTGAATTACAATTATTTCTAAACCAGATTCGACATAAAAGTAGGCGAGTTGATCATGGTCAAGGCATTTTTTTTTTATTTTTGTGCCAGAAAAATTATATTTTCGATTTGGTCCCTCTTCGAAAATTCCTGAATGATACTAGAAATCGAAGAAAATTCCATCATTCAATCTCCTCTTTCGATTTTTGAAGACATTCGACTTGACACAACTTTGAGTTAAAAGGTTACTCCCGGCAATGTACCCCTTTTTCACTTGCCATTGCTGTTTTATCAATCGTTTCTCTCACTTTTTTCACAAGAGTCAGTATCTTTAGTGAAAATTGCGAATCTTCAAAAATTTCAGCAATCATTCATTAGAAAATTGACGAGTCAAAGCGATTTTTCAAAGCTAGACTTTCACCTTTTATTTATCAAAGGGAAGTGTTTACCGTATCAATCTATCGTTCATCTCGGGCGGTACGGTGTTTCCATCAATTAGCAACGTTCGTAGTGTTGTCGTAGCGACGGGCGGTGACAACGTGCTGAAGATCACTGAATATTAATAGAGTTTCACGAATTTCCTAACAAAGATTGCAAAATCTGATCCAAAAACTGCTTCGGTTTCTCATTCTCCTTTGAGTTTGTTGAGTTAGGCTCCTGAATAAATGAGGCACTCGGTCCTTCAGGTTTCGTTTGATTCCCGCTAATATCGTCCAAATTGAAGCCCATGTGTTGAGCAACCTGCAATCACAAATTTTTAAATTGAAGTATTTAGAAAGCCCACTCCTTTTGGATCGGTCACAAGTTGGCTCAACAATCCGTCACCGAGCATCTTAGAAATCATTCCTCTGAAAAAATGAGCATCATAGGGATCCAATAAGTTTCATGAGATTTGAGAATTGTAAAATTTCACATAAATTCAAACTGTCATACTTCAATGCTCCTGAGTCCCCATTCATCTGACCGCTGATCGCATTCGGCAAATCGGGAATCGTGGACATAACTCGCTGCATCAGAGGTGGCGGACCTTCGGAGTCGCAATACGATATGGAGCAGCACGTGAGGAGCAACAGAAGCAGTCGCATCTAAAATTCAATAACTTCTAGAAAATAAGCAATCTTTACTCAATCAATCGTCGTGATAAATTATGATATAAAATATAAAATTAGAAAAGTCAATATATATAAAAGGCAAATTTGTCAATGATGATGGATAGATGAATTACAAAGCCATGAATAGTCGGATCTCGAAAAATATTCAAATGAAAACTTTGAAAGGCTTCATCGCCAATAATATAAACATGATAGCAGTTTTAGCACATCTCTATTGAGTAAACCACAGCTTCGCAGAAGACAAAGCACTCACTATTTGCATAACATGCATTTCTTCTCAACTAAAAGCCAACTCTCTGATACTCTTAAAATTTAAACAAACTTCGACTCATGCAGATCGTCGTACTAGATCGTTCTGGAATGACGGCAATTTTCGAATGATACCAAATTTCCCCTCAGGGATAATTCGATCAGGGAAATTTTCAGTCGAATTTTCGAAAGTGAAAAGATAAACTTTAAAGGCGAAATGATTAGAGTGAAAGTGAGATAGGCGAAGGGGAAAATGGATGAACGCGACTTGCGCAACTCCGCACTGTCTTCACTTTCCTGGAGAGACAATTCCGACCACCGAATCCCCAATTCCCCTGCTTTTCCTTCTAAGAATAATTGAGATGAAGGATAACGACGGAAATAGCGAGGGGAAGAGAAGGAGAAAGGTGTGAGAAATATGACGAAGAGATCTGCATCTGTGGAGGGGACGCAAACGGCCAATTTGGGCATACAAATCGGGGTCACTCAGGACGCAATCGATTCAGCCGCTAATTGAATCTCAAGAATACTGAAATTCAAACATCGCCAAATTTATGCTCTTTGGATAATTTTAAGTTCAAAACTAGCGTCTGCAAAGATATAGATTCAAGGAAAATATCGTAACTAGAAGATAACGAGATCTTGCATCATGACGCAACGCAATCAAAGGTCGGAATTTGGAAATGAAACCGAGATGGCATAAAATAACTATGAGTCCTCAGTTCCGAATCAGGATTCCCGTTTCGGGTGATTCGGGATCATGATAAAAGAGAATTTTATGCTAGATGCAATAACCTTAAATTTCATTCGGCTTCTGCTATTTGTGATTTGCAATAATGACCCAATTGGTGATCGAATACATCTTTGAACTTTCACCTTTCACCTTTCACTGTTAAACCATAAATTTTTCGCCGTTTGCATCAACCGTTTCTGTGAATCCGAACTGATCAATTCTTGAAATTACGTTAAATTCGGTCTATTTTTTAAAATCAGAACATGCATATTTTGCACTACCAATAATAAATTACTAGACTTCGGCCGACCGCTTCGTGGCCGAGTTTCAATTTGAATTCAATTGAAAATGTCATTTGAATTATTACAAAGAAATTGCTTTTAATTTTGACTACTTGAATTGGGATGTAATTTTGAATTTTATATATTAATTTTAAACCCGAACTTGGATTAGAATTTGGTCTGGGATTTTCGATCTTGACTTCGACCTTTAATTTGTTTAGTTTGAATTTGAATTTGAATTTGGATTGTGAATTAAAATTTAAATTTTAATTTTTAAGTCGAACTCGCTTTGTAATTTGAAATATACATGAGATGTTTATCCAAAAATTTGAACACCTTTAAAAAGTAGCACAAAATTATGAATATTGATCTTCCGGTCCATTATTCATTTTTTTATCTCAGCCATAGAAATTATCTGGTTCCATTGAACCTCTAATTCCATCTCGACCCTAATGATAATGATCAATTCTTTGTCAAGCCTTTGCCATTTATACACTTTGAATATACGATAATTTGCTAATTTTATCACATTTACATTTGGAATTCCCATTCTCATTGATCTCATTTCCCACTATCTGGAGACCACCTTTCAAGGCCAAGATATGTCGGATAATGGATAATGACTACCCATTATTCAATTTTTCAT
The DNA here is from genome assembly GCA_964036155.1 of Diploscapter coronatus. Lineage (NCBI taxonomy): Eukaryota > Metazoa > Nematoda > Chromadorea > Rhabditida > Rhabditidae > Diploscapter > Diploscapter coronatus. Next base: position 5,131,442 of record OZ038423.1, read on the forward strand.
CAGAGAAGAAACTAGCGGTGAAGTCAAAAATTAGCATTTGTGCTAGTTGCAAAAGCCAAATCGCGATAAAAACTACGTTGCACACGGGTCACGATTACTTTTCGACCGATCTGTGGGTTTCCTTGCTCACAATCAGGTATCGAAATCTAAGCTCAGACACATTCAGCAATTTTACTAAAAAGGAAATATGTCAGATTCGGATGCTCCGTACTTGGTTATCCTACTTCACCATACTTTATCAATCTTAGTCATTTGCTAATCAATTTCTAAAAATAGCAGGCGTGCTGTTCATATGTAAATACCCACAATTGTGTAAGCAAGAGTGAGAATAAACTTCAGATTCCCTGTGCTTGATCATCATTCCCATCAGTTTTTGTAATTTTCTCATCAAAAGATAGATTTTATCATTAAAGTTTCAGTGAATAGATTTTGCAGCGATGCATGTTTTGAACTGTTCCTTGCATTGACATTATTGACCGAAAGTATAAACAAAGACAATTCAATTCACCGTGATTGTTGAAGAAATGATTCCACAATAGGATAAATTTAAAAACAAACATTTGTAGTAAGAAAAAAAATCAAATATCAGCATCCAGAGATGTAATTATCATGTTGAACGATCTAAAATGTGAGGTGTTGTAGTCTATGTTGATGGTTAATGCCGGAGTGAGTGAATGAATTTTGTATCTAAATCGAGGTTCATTGGTTTTCATTAGAAATTTATTCCTACATTTTATGCAAATTTGAAACTTTCTTATCAGTCCAATAGATATTCTTATCGAAATTTAGACTTTCTTCTATCTCATTCCAATCCCGTACTTTATCCATATTTTGAATATTTGTGAATCCCCAATCACGATATATTCTACTATTCATTTGCAAGATGTTCTAAATATCGGTAATAAAGCTACTCAGCCTAAAATAAGCCTACTGATATAAATTCCTTCAAAAACCCTTGACCAGACGTTACACGAATATTTCGCGCTGAAGTTTTCGCGAGTTGAGTAAATCTGTCAGTGCAAATATTTTGAAATAACCAGCACTAAAAATAGTTTATTTTATGTTGGAATCAAACATGCTTTTTACAGTATCATTAAATTGTGGAAGTTCGAAGAATCTATTGATGAAGCAAGTCGGATTAATTTCAAATTCTCGCACTCCTGAAATCGACGGTGAAACCTTCATTTGTTGCAAGTTTTAAATTACCTCTATGTAAAAATGCAGCTCTCTTGCATCGTTTCAAATCAGGCATTTTTCCCATAACTTCTTCGCATTTTAGGATTTTCTTTCTAATGTCCGCTCTAACACAGCATAGATTTTGTATAATATGCCAAAAGTGGTTAGAAGACTCGGTATTCGAAAAAGACAAGATATTGAATGAAAATGATCGCATATCGTTTTTTTTCAAGTTAAAAATATCTTTAGTCATGTAAAACTCAATATTTAGTTACTAAAATTATAAAACTCACGATAATCAGCTCATGGACAATCGCTCGAGAGAGCAGCAGAGCAAGAGGCACACCCGGTGAGTTTAGGGAATTAATTGTTCCCGCAGACCCATTTCCATTTCTAGGACTTGTGTTATGTTGATTTACAAATGAATCATTTTTACTTCAAGCAAAGACTTTTTCGGCTTTCCCTGTAGCTTTTAAGAGAGAGTATTTTTGCTGATTTCGATGCAGTTTTATGGGGAATAACCCTATGGTGTTCGTTCATTTACACAAATAACATTTTTTGTTCAGGGGAAGCGACTTTCTGCTAATTTGGGGAGTATTTTTACCCCCTACTTTAACATCGAGATGGCCTACCGTACCAGCAAGTGGTTAAAATCTCAAAAACTATATACCAAAAAGTGGGCAATTATATGAGCTGCATGTTTTTTTTTTAAATGTTTCGAAAATCTTTTATAACAAAAAAGTTTTCCTTGTACCATCTAACGAGCATTTTTTCATATAAATCACGATTTTAAAATTAGCATAGCTCCGCCCACTTGTAGGGACGGGGCCTTGTCTTCTCGGTTGTGTGATTAGGATCCATAGGGGTATCCATCATTATGATCAAATCCCGATTTGAAGGACTTTTTCCCAAATGCGAGCAGTTGTTCGGGTCTTACAAATACTCTCTCTTAAAATAATCTCTCCATGTGATAGCCCTTTCAACATTTGCTGTTTTAGTGCCTAAATTGTTCATAATATTTTCGTCATTACCTAAAACATTTCTAAATTTAACATTTAGGAAGTTTTCTTCCCATCATGTAGAATGAATATAGTTTGATATCTCACTTTATCCTCTAACTTACAATAAAGCTGGTAACTTCTAAACAGATCGTACGCAAGTAGCTCTGATTCCAAATCTTCGTGAAATTTGCTTATGTCTTGAAAACTTATTTTAATTGTATCACTAACAAGTTTTTCATTTCTTGGAGACCATTCTATCTCAACTCCAAGTCCAAACTAAACAAACTATATTACTTTTTTAAAATTGAATTTTACCCACTCTTGTATGATTCTTATCTTCAAATTTTAGAGATTTTATATTAATTTTATGCTCAAGAGCAATTGAGAAATGCTTTTTGATAATCCCCATCAATCGCTTATTCGTCCATGCTAATTGCTCAACTTCGTAGAAAGATAAATAATCACAGTAAACTAGAATAAGTTCCACTGGAAGGTTCAGCATCTTTTTTCATAAAATTGATCTAAAATCTGATTTAAGTCTGCCGAAATATTTCATAATGAGAAAATGAGCAATAAAATGAACAATCTCTGAAACAAAATGCTGAATAGCGTAACGATTATCAGTAATTCTTCTGAAAAGCAGCGATATTGATTGGAATTTTATCGGCATTAAATGTTGTAGAATTTTAGAACTATGTTGACGGAAAAATAATCATTTATTTGAGTTGAAAATTTTTTGACAATTTTTCATCTGATATGGAATTCTATACAATGGGGATTTTGAAAATTAATATAATTTTCGATAAACACGTAATTCCAACACAGCTCATAAGAATAAAATTGTAAAGAGTAAGTTTTATTAAGATTATCGAAATTTGGGACACATCACTTTGAATTCTTAGCTTATTCTGTAAAAATTCGAAATTTAGTTTTATGCGTGCACCTGCACAATTTTCATTAAAAATCTCCCTTACAATTCGTGATTGGCGGTAATAAACATCACTAAAATAATGAGGCAGAAATAACAAACTCATTGTCTTTTAAAATGATTATTATGCATTGGTGTCTGACCATCGAATTGGAGAGTCGCGACTCCTCCCGACGACTCATTTGGGGGCGCACTTTCGTTGCCTGTCCAGTGATGATCGTTCTTCGGATCTGATGCCTGAATTTTGTGGTCTTGCCAAGTAAATCTTTGTTAACGGTTTTTTCTCAAAATATCCATGAGTTTAATTTCGATGACACAATTCATAAAACCTATCATCCAATTGGTGGCTATTTGGAAAAAAGAATAGTTGTATTATTGATTGGAGAGAACGTCGATGTTCAAAAATTACGCTATTCGTCTCTCGTTTCTCTTTTACGCGACTCACTATTTCTCTCCAAATTCGAATTTTTATTACCGAATGAATATCGGCTTTCTCTCCAATCAACGATATCTTAACTTTCATACATGCAAAATAAGATAGATTTTGGTCTGAAAAAATCTACTCTTGTAATGTCTTGCGTCTAATAATTACGTTTCCTTTTTCAGGACTAATTTTCCAATGATTTTTCTCCACTTACATAGATTTCATTTGGATCGATTCCCACATCGACCTGCGTCGTCCGAATGTGGAATGGGAAATTCTTGTTGCCGATGGTGGGTCTGGCCAGCCACAGAAAAACTGCATATCCGTAGAATATCACAAAACCCTCGACTATGTTTACTAGGCCCGCGCGGACCCAGTTATCCAGCAAATAGGAGGCGAACACGAGTATAATCGGTGCTGCCCAGAACCTACAACGATTCCCGGCTCAAGATAATTCTCTGATAAATTCGCCCGAAATTTGGGCGTTTGTAAATGCCGGAATGGCGAAATGACTCATTTATATCTGCGCAATTCCTATCAATTTCTATTACGCCTCGTCATTTCGTCGTTCCGTTAAATACCGAGTGTCCCAGAAACTAAAATTTTCATATTCTAATCAAATCGACGAATATGATCCCATTCAAAATTTCGACTTTTCTAATAGATGATTTTTGTCCTTTTTTTTACTTTACTTTCTTTTCAAAACATGCTATTCATACCAGGGCGTCAGCAGGATGGCGAAATTTCTGAAGAAAGCTCTTTTGTTGGGGTAGGTTTTGGCGGAATGCAGCGAAGCGGCCAGGAAGAAGATCCAAGCGACAATTCTCCAAACCGCAAGCAGATAGCCGGGCACAGATTCTCCCGGATAATACACTGTTGCCGGGTCGAAGCCCTACAAAATATTCATTTTGGAAACCGTGGATGAAGTGAAGTCTTACTCTGATCTCCCACAGCAGCATGCCAAAATACGAAGTTACAAATACGATCACCATGAGAGTTATGAAGCAGTTATCAGCCTGAAAAGAAGGAGTTTATGAAAATCGAAGATTTTCTGGATTTTGAAGAAGCTTTTAGAATTCGTTCATGAACATACCTTTCCCAACTTCATCCTTGTAACATTGAGTCCTCGGGAGAGTAACAGACACATGAAGACGAACATCATTTGGGCCATTCCTCTGAAAAGTAATCCTCTTTTAGCTATTTTGAATTTTACTTTTTCAAAATCGACATTCGATTTGAACTGTTTTCGAATACTCTTTATTTTTTCTTATGATTCCAATTTCAATAATAATAATAGATTGAGCACATTTTTGAGTGTTATAGCTTATCATCGTGAATATCACAGCAGATGCAATTCGAGTTATTTTTGAGATAAACTATCGCATGAATACACTTCATTTTTGAAGAAAAGGTAGTTTTTTGTATTAGATTTCGTCAAACATTAGACCTTTTTACCTTAGCAACTGCCCCATCTGCCTTAGAAATGACATTCCGATTCCGTCCGTTGAGTAGATGAGTCCGTGCAGAACACACAGAATCAGACCGCCCGTTTCGAAGGCTACCGATTGCACGTAGATCCGATAGATGCTGTGATAGAGACGTCGAGAAGATAGTTGGACTGAAATTCTTAGATCAGGAAACACGAAAATCCTTGATCGTTTTTTCTCGTTTTAAATTAAGCTTACAAAAATCTTAAATCCATGTCTAAGCAAAATTAAATTTAGCAACTATAAGGATTGATATAGGAGAAGATAATAGCAAGTTTTAGAAAATTTTAGTCACTATTATTCAAGTGACGAATTTTTAAAAGAAAGTCACAGAATCAGCAACGGCCCAAATTTTCGCTCGCTCTGTAAAAATTAGATTTTTAGAAAAAATCTTACATCCAACGACATAGCTTATCGCCAAAAGTATGAAATTCGTCACTAGGAAGGCGATGTCGGCTGGGAGAATCGCTGAAAACAGTTGATTGAGAAGAAAGAATCTGAATAGCTTACGCCATTCATCATCAGAAAACTGGTAGTGGAAGATGTCAGAAGGCTGTCCATTTGTCATGGTCAGCTTATATTCGGCATAGATTCCCCAGTATTGTGAAGCATTACTGCTACTCATCAAGACATCGTCAGTATCACTACATGATGCCAGAGCGAGGAACCACCAACGAGAACGAGCTGCTCTGAAATGGTTGAAAATTCAGAAGGGCCATTAGAGAATAACATTTCAATATACTAAAACTAGGGTAAGGATGATAGGAAAACTTGCCTCCTAAGTTTTCATATTATTTCTCTTTGAAATGTTGGAATATCTTTGCAGAATTGCCACTTAAGCGAAGTGATCAAAAATTGAGCAAAATATTATGTATCGGAGTATTTGAAATAAAATTATCACTCGGCTCAAAAATGTGAATCATTCTAGGCTTTCGTTTTCGTATTGTGATACTTTTCTCGAATGTGTATAAACGGAATAGTTCATCATAATTGTTAATTGAAACTGTTGTCGGATAGTTCAAAATCTAAGACCAGATTAAAAATATCCAGTATTTCATGAACAACTGGTATTGGATATTTCCTTAGCAGGAATCCAAGATATTTTTCAAAGCTAACCATTACTTTTCGACAATTTTCAGAATGTGAATTTGAAAATCTTTGGTGCATGAGATTTCTTTCACCCGAAATTGCAAAAAATTTTCGAAAGACCGAAATTCTAATTTTTTGGAAGTAAATCAGATTTGTTGTTGTGGTAATTAAAATCGAAGAACTAAATTAAATTTCGATATATGAAAGTATCTCATGCCTCATTACGAAAAACGCATGCATGCGTTGAAGATAAATTAGTGAAGTCCTATCTGCGTCATTAATCAGCAGAGCGTGTTTTTATAATAATGCTATGATTAAAATAATCCATTTTCGGTTATCTTTCCAGTTGTTTTTATGGACTAAACTGAATTGAATATGTCAACCTAAATGTTCTGAACCCTGTGCAAGAAATCCATTCCTCATTATCCGTTTGATAGTAGAGTTTGCATTTACTGTCGCCATTCGACTCCGAATTGCTGTATGGATCCAGATAGATCTGAATTTGGTGCTAGAGCTAATAATTGAAATCATCGAAGGTCAAAAAGTGCTTTTGATATTTTTGTGGAAACTACACTCCAAAATTTTAGTAACTGTAAACCAAAAATGTTAGGTTCGTATTCTGATAAAAGTAGCAGATATGAAAAAATCGTTGAATTACGACTTTTCGAAAGTGAGGCATGGATTAAATAAGATGAAGTCTTATTTCAATGTAATAATTGGTCAAGTTAGCTTTTGAAGGGCTCATAATTTCATCAAGATGACACAGGTACTGGTAATGAAAATCAGATAAGTACAGTATGATAACAAAGAAGGATACAGATTACAAGCAGTTTTCGTTAACTTTATGCATATCTTCTTCTAGATTTTTGTTATTTTTCAAATTCTTACGATTTGGTTGTTTTCGCTTATATTTCTCAACAATTCGACTCGTTCTTCGCAGGTCTGAAATTTGACAAAAAATAACATTTTTCTTTGGAAATTCGCGATTATTTCTAGATATCGAAGAAATCACCTGCAATTCCTTGTAAGCTCGAGGCCACTGGTCTTCAGTGTCGTAGTACAATAGCAGCATTTCACGAGGTCGGTCCTGAATCAAAGCAGATTGCGAAATTAATCAAATTTGACAAAAATACCGCTGGATATTCGATATGATATTCCAGAACGCCACTTTCGGACTGATAGCAAAATCGATCCAGATACATGAATTCCTAGAGCAACCATCATTAGAAAATAATAAACACATTATGCCTGTGACAAATTTGGCGAAATGATCAATTTTAGATGCTAACTAACTTTTAGCTTCGTCAGTTTTGTCTTTTTTATCTTGAGCTCATTATAATTATTTTCAAGATTTTGAAAAGTACCCATACTTCCTCTACTTTGAACTTTAATACTTCGACTCTATCCTTACTCTAATGGCATTGTCAATATGATAGAATAATGCTATTATGATGTCTGATGCTTTTCCATATTATTAATCGCGTTCTTGTATAAAAAGAGCTTCCAACTATTCAAGCTTTTCAAAGATAATATTCTCAATTGTTATTTATTCCTTACCTCCGTTTGATGCCGGATAAATCCCTCGCTGACTTTCGCGTTCACTAATCTGCAGCTTGAGAGGAGAACGAGCAAAAACGTGAATGAATACATTTTTTGTGAATGATACAATTCGAATCTAATTACAGGAAATGAAAGGGATGAAAGGTGAAGTAAAGGTAAAGATTAGCCGATGAATAGATGAATAGGCTTAATGATTAGAGATAAGCGGAATAGAGGGACCTGAAGGGATAGAGATAAGAGAATTGAAATTGTTGCAGAATAAGGCAGAGAATAGCTGCAATAAACGAAGAAGCTGAGGAAATATAAAGGGAATGGAGAGAACAGAGACAAACAGAGGGTTGCACGGGGCAACCGACCAAGTCTTCTCAACCCACATGCAAAGGAATTCGAGAATGCACAAATGAATGTATAGAAAGAAGACTTATGAAAAAGAATATCATTGCATCATGCAAATTGTTGCACACGATAATCCACGACCGTATAGTGAAAATTAAATGATTGTTTGAGGATAGAAATTGAAAAAAATCGAAAAACAATCGTGACATCATCGTTGAATAGCAAAATATTTCATTAAATTGTAGTAAAGTAGTTTTTCTCATATTTTTAGAATACCAAAGCAGTTTTGTGGCTGCCAACAATTATGCGTTTTATGTAAAATATTTTCTTTGAAATAATAATTCATATGATCTTTTTTTCTATTTTTCAAAGCTTTATCTTTTGAAGATCGCTTCTAGAATTTTCTCCATGGCTTGATTATTAAATTTAGTCCTGAAAATATTATGAAATAGACCTCTACTAAATTCGGAGGTAAAAGCACTTCATTTCACCGGCCTATGATTTTTACCTATAACTCTTTACCGTAATCAAACATGAAAAATGGCTAAAAATTAGAATACTCACCGCGGTAAGACGGTGAGTTTTAGTACGAACCTATAGAATGTGTCGTCGTGCTTTACTCTCTTTGCTCTGTCTAGCGAAAACCTCTTCAGAGAATTTTTGCAATAGTCAACAATGACTTTGACTCTAACTTCTGGGAAAATGATTACAATTTCATTTTTATCGTCAATTTTGTATCATTATTTCGTGAAATTGATACAGTAGGCGTTAGATTCATCGTTAATCCGAAAATTTTGCTAATGAAAGCGTAGCTCTTCTGTTGAAATTTGCTTTCATCTCGATGCTCTGAAAACCTCTCAAAATTTTGATCGGAATTTTATTCTCCTTTTATCGGCAATTTTGAAATGACGTGTGACGTGAGGGCGTGATCTATAGTTAGAGGGCTAGGGGAGAATGAGAAAGCAGGGAGAAATAGTGTCGCCAACGACTTGTTCACTTTGATGAATCATGCTTGTTATTGTCATTTCTGGCTGGAGAACCATCTCCAGAACTATCAGTAGTTTGCCCGAACCTTAAAGGGCGGAGTCGCTTCCTAGGTGCAACTCGCGCCTATAAATACGCCCCTTTCGCTGCTACTTTGCTCGTTCAGTTTTAGCCACACCTTACTGTTCTCTACTTTTGCATTTGGTATTACTGTACTGAACCAAGGCTAGTCAATAAAGGATTCTTAATATTCCGTGCAGTGCGAGTTACTAGTAGAGAAGTACAACTAAGGTCTTCTTAAATCCCACCCACCCAATTTCTCGCCTGCACAAATAGTATGGAAAAATAACTAACGTCTTCGCGTCATCCCGTCATTTCTCAGTTGTCCCTTTTATCAACACTGATAACCTTAGGAAGTGATTACGATTTAATGATTTTTACAAAAATAAACTATTATCTTCGACGCTTACGGCGTAACTTTTCTCGCTGAATTGATAGTAAATTTCAAACTTGGCTTCGGACTTCGATTCAAAAACTACAAAGATCATTTTAATGAAATTGACCATCTGAGAACTCACGTGAGTAAATCTATTGAAACTCGAACGAACAGAGAATATGATCCAGTACTGTTACAGAAATAATAGGTCATCGTGATCTTGACAAAGAACACTAACCATTTTGATTTTGAAAATGTATTTATTAAACTTGACAATGCACACATTTAAAGAAATGATCAACTCACAATAACATAAATGAGAATCAATTAGAAAGTTCGAAAGCGATAATGCATTATACAATTGAAAGATTTCTAGCAGTTTTATTGAAAAACAAAAAATATTCAGCCAAGAGTTGAAACAATCGGCAATCACGAAAAACCACCACCTCACCACGTCTTTAGACACAAGAGGGAAGAGAAAAAAGTAGGGGGCGGGGCTTGGAGTTTCTTCGTAAAAAAGACGTGGTGAGGTGGTGGTTTTTCGTAATTGCCACTTTAAACCGATTTTTGGTGAATACTGACCAAGTCGCCATTTTTGACTGAATTGTTCTTACCGTTTAACCTCTGGATTTATTACGCATCAACTAGCGACTATTAGAATGCATTTTTTCTATCTGATAAAGAAAAGAATTAAAATTGACTAACCTTGTGTAATTTTCGTTGACGATTAATCATCTAACCTAGCCGGGGGCTTTATAATTTCAGTACGATAAGCGACAAATAGAATCGGGCTTATGACGAATTATCTTTAAAAATATTCGTAAATTGAATTTATTACAGCATTATAGTATAGTTAATCGAGTCTAAAATTTTAGATTTTTTCTCCATTTTTACTAGACATTGTGATGAAAAGGCGATAAAAATATATTTCATATATAGCTATAGAAAACTGGGTGGATTTAGCAGGATAAAACTGAAAGAGGATTCATTATTTTTCTGATAGAAATTAAGGAGCGTTGATTTTCAATTGAGCAATATTTTCTCGAAAAAAATCAGATCCTCGCGAAATGTCACAAAACACGACGAAAGAATGACGAGGAATGCCGGCTGCCCTGTCATCTCGTCAAGTGGCCGTTCATCCACTCAGTGCGCCTTTCGTCCGTCGTTTACGCCTCTCTCCTCCTGCTGAGTTGGAATCGAATCTGCGAAAACTTTGATTTTTTCTTCGATTATCGATTTTTCCAGCAATCTTCGGAATGTAACTTTTCTAACAGTTTCGAGCAGCTTCTTCAGAACTCAATTGGCCTGTCGATTCCATCAAATTATGCTTGAATTGATCGTTATTTCCGCGATTTTCTGAATCTTGTATTTGTTCGCGTTTCAGGTAGTTGTCCGTTGATCTCTTTCTGTGTGAGCAGTTAGCGATCGAGTCGAGGGATGAACATTTTCCGTCTGGCGGCCGACTTGGCCCATCTCGTGGCCATCGTCATCCTTCTCCTCAAAATGTGGAAATCCAGGAGCTGTGAAGGTGGCATTCGAATGTTTTTTTTCAAAATTATTTAAGTTTCTGAAAAATGCAAAATTACTGCCACAACTCGGTTCGATTCGTAAAATATCTTCGATAAATGAGATATTCGTTGATTTTGCAATTTTATCCTCCCGAATTCCAGGCATCTCCGGTCGTTCGCAGGCCTTGTTCGCCCTGGTGTTTGTCTCGCGCTACCTCGACCTCTTCACCAATTTCTACTCCTTCTACAATACGCTCATGAAGGTAGAAAATCTAGCTATTTTTGAATTTACAGTATTTTGCAGGCGTTCTTTCTGGTGTCCTCGTTCGGCACTGTCTACCTGATGTGGGTCAAATTCAAGGCTACTTATGACAGGTAGTCAATATTCAATAATGCTTTACTTTTATGCCAACCAGAGCTGTACAAGGAAAACGCGTTAGTAAATAGTCTAACGCAAACGCACTTTCTGGGGTAATTTTCAGAACCCATACACAAAATTAGAGCAATTGTCTTATAATTATAATTTTAAATTATTGACAATTCGAAAGAAAATATTTATTTAAAAAAAAAGAATTTTGCTATATTTCAGCTTGATTTGTGAAGTTGGATTAATCTTTGGGCATTTTAAGCCTAAAATTGAGAAAATTTGACACAAACTAACAAATTTAGATTGATACTGTGTTAAACGCTAGCGCAAATCCAAAATTCAATTTTTGTACATCTCTAATGTTAACTTTAAAGAAACAACGACACTCTGCGCGTGGAGTTTCTCATCATTCCCGCCGCTCTGCTCGCCGTTCTCATCAACCACGAACGCACTTTTATGGAGGTATAGATTTTATTCATTTTTTAAATAGATAATTTTTTTTACAATTTTTCTGTCCATTTTCTCCTCTTTCAAATTTATTATTTTGCTGCTTTGACTAAAATTCAATGTTTCAGAAAAAATGAAACCCTTCAAGATATCTATTTTTCTGAATTATTTATGCTAATTCATATAAATTGAGGTGATGTGGACATTCTCGATCTACCTGGAGTCAGTGGCGATCATGCCTCAGTTGTTCATGCTCTCACGCACAGGCAATGCGGAGACAATCACTGCCCACTATCTCTTCGCTCTCGGCTCCTACAGAGCTCTCTACATCATCAACTGGATCTACAGGTAGCTTTCTTCATTTATCCATTTATTTCTAGATTTTTAGAAAACACCATAAGAAAAAAAAAGAATTATTCTCAGACTTCACAACCTCGCACATTTATTGCATTTGTTGATTTTATGCAGCTTCTTTATATTTTTTAACTTTCTAATAATGCTGAAAATACTAGTTGAGTTCTGTCTGACCCCGGAAGGCTGTAGAGGAGTGAATGCTGTGTGTAAGGAATCGACGAGTATTGATGAGCACGAAAAACGTTTATTAATAACAGTTTGAGGGTATTTATAGAGATCGGGGTGAGATATCTAAGGATAGATATGCAATTACTGTGTAATGATATTATCACACTTTAATGCCCTAACTATACTGACTAAAACATCTCCAAGTTTGAATTTATAATCTTATTTTTCCACAATAGTTTTATTAAGAAAGTTATAGATATCATTTGTTCCAGATTCTACACGGAGAGTTTCTTCGACCCGATTGCAGTGGTGGCGGGCATCGTGCAGACCGTCCTTTATGCAGACTTTTTCTATCTCTACGTCACAAGAGGTAACACTCATTTTATTTCTCTTTGAATTGGAAATTTGCTGAAGGAATATTTGAATTTATCGTTTGCTGAATTATGGAAATTGACTCATTTTGACGGAATAATATTGAAGAAGATATCCTACGCTAATTTTTTCTTGCTATATCTTAACCTTGCGATTTCAAGATCGGGAATTTAATCAAGTCGGAAAAAATATAGCTTTTTCTATCTAAAATATCTGCTTCTTCAAACTTATCTTGGATAATGTTTGAGCATGAGGGGTTATTTTCTCCTGATTCGAATTAGTTTTGTCACCGAAAATACTTAATTTTCAAACATGAAAATAACTCGCTATATCCCCGTGATATTCTTATCATCATCATTATCGTGTCTTCGACTTTTCGAAGTTTCTAATTAGAACAGAGAACTGAAATTATCGTATTCGAGTTGGTTCATTTTAAAACTACTCGCTTTAATCGCTAAGTTGCTAAGTAAATCGAAAATGTTCAGCTGAAAATACAAGAACCAAAGAGCGAAAATAATTTAAAAATTGAAATTTCAGTGCTGCAATCGACGAGGAAATTCGAAATGGGAGCATAAAAATCGGGGGAAAACGAGAATTCAACTAATTGCGTCAATTCCAGCTTCAATTTTCTGGAGAAATGCCTTTTTTTCTGCTGATCACAACATCAACAACTCGTTTCGATAAGTTTCTTATTTTCATCTAATGTCAAACGGTGTTTCGTTTATGTTTTTAATTTTAGAATGCTTTTTTTATCGTTCTCGAAAAATTTGACAATCTTCGAAACACCAAAATCTACACAAAATGTCATCGTTTAGATTGTTAGGAAAGAGAACTTGAAAATTACAATAAATATTGTATTTTAATTTCACTTTGAGCTTTCAAATATGAGATAGCTCTTAATTTTTAATAGATTTCTAAAAAGATATGATACCCTAATAAATCAAGCTTTTTCCTAACATTTGGAACGACTTAACATAAAATGGTAATTATTGCTGCCTGGTTTTCACACATCTTTTCCTTTTTTGCTCCTCTTTCGATGAAAATTAGCTTTCTACTTGTAAACTTTCTCGTAGTGATAGGTTTTTTTCTACCTTTCATCAAATCTTTTGCTCGTAGGTTTTTAACTAAAACACTTTTCCTGAAACTATTCATTAAGCTATCTGAAATTTTTATTTATTCTTTGTAGCAGAATGATGCAAAAATGGATAAACGAGGAACGAGTTGATTCATTTCTGATTTCTGATTTTCTCAAACAATTTTGATGGTATAATTTATGCGACGTGTGATTTCTTTTTTTCGTCTTTGGCTCGACTGAAATGAATTTTGTCAAAAAGCAATTTATTGGAAAAAAAATTCTTGAAAATAATTTGACAAAGCTAATTTTGAATGAGCAATATTCAGCAAGTAGCCTTTTATTTGATTTTACCGGATAAAAATGGAATATCGAAAACCAATGCGAACAAATCTTCCTTATTTATTCTTCTTTTATTTACTCGTCTTAATTATTTTATTCATTTGTTTTGATAGGATCTTTGGTGGTGTCGATTTGTTTTGTTTCGTTGTTCTTTTTATCAAATTACTCGATGAAAAATGGGATAATAAAAGTTTTATTTCTATTTACATTTACGCTTGCCAAGTAAAAATGAGACCAAGAAAGTTATCTAAAAAGTGATGTGACGAAATTATGAGTTTGGTAATTTTCGGAAAATGTTCAGATTCTAGTGAATTACGAATAAATTTCGATTAGGATTTAAAAAATCGTTGAAGATCACTTTTGATTCCGGCTTTCAGCATTTTTATTCCGTCTTATCTCTGGTTTGAAACGGCGGTGTTAGAAATTTCGACTCCATTCAGTGTCATTTTGTCAAAATTTTCCATTTTGATTCCTAGCCTTTTTACAATTGTAATTCTGAACACTCCTAATCAGAAACTTGCGATAAAAAGTAATCAAAAAATAGATGAGCATTATTAAAAAAATATTTTTTACTAATCCAACATAATGCTTGGGTAAATGTCAACAAATTTTCCACTTCTAGGCACCTATCGTTTTTATAGTTTGTTGTGTATCAATTAATGCCTAAAATAAAACTTTAATGGAAAGGATTCATTTTGATGAACTTTAGTCGAATTTCAACCTTCTTCGGATATCTAGTAGTCAACTTTAATGCAGATTTCTGTGTACATAAAATAACTTCTTCACTTTAGTTTTTCTACACAATACCACGTTCAGATTTTACTCTTCACTCTTCAATGAAAAAACGTCCATTCAAACAGAGTGAAGCAACAAAAACGAACATTTTTCAGTTTAGTCAAAATGTAAACTATTCGAATTAAAATAGAATTGACTCAAAGTGAGACAGCTCTTTTTGAACCTCGTCATTTTGAAGTAACGAGGTAAAGGTAAAAGGGACGAGATACCGGTTTTGAGAGCAGTGAAGAGTGAAAAGGGGAAAGGATTTTGTGTGGCTCACAGGCAAAACTGAAAGGGTTTGGAATTGCGACATCAAGTGAAAAAATGAAATGCTATTTGAACTGCACTCTCACCCTTGTCTTGTTCAGAGTTATTCTGTCAGTTTAGACCATTTGCCCGTTTGTGCCATGGTAGCATTTTGAAATGCGACATCCATCTTTGAAAACCAGCTAATTCGCTTGATATCAATATGAAACGATTTCTATACATTATTCTGCTAAGTTTTCAAATACAACAATCATATTCCAAGTTTACCAGACTAAAGAGAGTCCCGTCGAATAATTTGGAATATTTCGACAAAATTGGAAATGCAATTGCTAAGTCGAACAGTAAATATTTTGAGTAAAGTCTCTCGTTTGAGGAATATCAGTTTTAGATGGGAATTCTCAAACTTATCAGGGAGATTGGAAAAGTTACAATACACGAAAGGTGAACTCCAACAAATTTCGACGAAAACGACAGAATGGTGAGAAAAGGTAATTTTTCTTGGAAAAAAGTAAAATTTCAGATCTGAATTCTACGATTGGAGCACCTATACAATATGACGCCTTAGCTGCGTAAGAATGATAAAATTATTCATTGCTGGTCTTATAATTGCAGGTCTGTGAATAAATCGTTAGACCCTTGTGACGATTTCTATCAATTTGTATGCGATGGATGGAAGAAGAAGTATCCAGTTCCGAAGGATCAGCTGACTTACAACCAAATGTACGTTCTGAACGACCAGCTCAATGAAGCAATCAGAGGTTAGGTGAAGTTATCGATATGTGTAATGCGTCCGTATCTACAAACAAGTGGAAAGTTAGAAGATTTCCAATCCGAGTATACATATTAGAAAAATCACTTGATAAAATGCATGAATGGTTTATATTCTGGTCTAAGTGATGCTTCGTCACGAATCTGAAGTAATTTTTAAAACAAACATTCAATTCTGTGTCAGTAATTGTTGCAAAAATTGATAAACGAACTTCATACAATACCAAGTTCAACCGTTTCAAGCAGAGATATTGATGACCCTGTATATGGAATCTTATTTTTTCAATTTTCGACGTCCTAACTCACAAGAATAAGAGTCTTGGCCGAGAATTTCAATTGATGTACACGTACTTTGACAAATGTGTCGAATATCAGGAAGACCCTGGAGACGATGGATTGAAGGATCTGTTCAAGAAATTACGGTAAAAATTTTTCCCAAATAAAGGTATTACTTTAATTCTAGCCGATACCATTCCCCTTCTATCAAGACTCTGACAGATTTCCTGATCGCCAGTTTCCCGACTCAAACATTCTTCGAGTTTTCTATCGACCTGGATCCTGAAAATTCTACCGTGAAAGTTTTCGCGGTAAGTGATTTACGAATTCTATTGAAAAAATGCCGAAAGAAAAATTACTGGAACGGTCCAAAAACTTTTATCGAAAATAAACAACTATGAAGTGCTGCCAAATTATGCTCAGTGCGATACGCATAAGTAGGTCTAGATAGAGCTGTTGATATGATAAAATTATGCAAGAAAAATGACTAAACATTTCATAAATTCATAATTGTTAGATATCTCCACATTCTTCAACGCTGTCATTCGACCAGTATTTCAACGAGGATATCACGTCAAGTCGAGATTTGTACAACGCAATGATCTCTCAAACACTGACTATGCTCGCTGAAGAATCGGAAAACAAAGACGAACTCTTCTCGAAGGACACTGCTGCACGGATGCTGAGAGCCTACACGATTGTCGATATGAATTTGGCGAAGGTAACGAATTATTAATCATTCAAAAAATAATCTAAACGATGCCATGACAAGAAGAATAATTTTAATAAAAATGGGAAGTTCTGAAGCCTCAGAACTCAGTTTAGAAAACGAAATTTTCACCGATTTTTGAGGATTTCGATACTGCAAAATTGTGTCCCGATACCTATTCAGAGATTTGTTAAAAATTAGCTCCAATTCTTCATTGAATCCATATCGATTTTTTTCTTTAAATCAAACCTTTTTAATATGATATCTACTACGCTTCAATACCAACGCATTACATGTTGATTTAGAAAATTTAATGTTTCGGAATTTAGATAATCAACGACAGCAATGGTATTAAAGGCGAGAATATGCAGCTCGAAGATATCAGTCTGAAATTCAAAGCAGTATTTCTGAACAAACATTGACTAACATAGATATTGAATTTATTGCAGATTGACTGGATCAAATATCTAAATGCGGTGCTCCCAAAATCAGGTTGGAATTACGTGAAGACCAAAGGAATTCTCATCGAAGGTCCTTTGCTGATCAAGAAATATGAGGTTTGTCTGGTCTATATAATGAATTATGAATTATAGTGGAAACCAAAGGTTATTAACAAGTACGTTGTGTAGGAAGTCCAGTACGTACGACTCATCAAATATAAAATATTCTAATTTTGCTTTAAAATTGGCAGGAGTCAGAGTCGAATGAAGATAATCACTAGCAAATTTTATTCAATCTGGTCCATGATAGTAGCGTCCCAGAGTGCATTCATACAGCGAATGTTATAAACTTTTGATCTTCAATACATGCTCTGACTTGAAAACTGAAGAAAAATCATGTGCAATTTCCTTTTAGAAAAATTTGATCATTTAAAATTCTCTCTAGTTCTAGGATATTATTTAGTTTTACTATGCAGATTAAATTAATTCTCTTCAGGACTTCATATCAGGACTCGATGAAAATGTTCTGCGGGATCATTTGGACGTGCGCGTTGTTATCGCCGCAATGAGTGATCTGCCGAAGAAATATCAAGATCTCTATGAAGTATTCGCAATTCTCTGCAAGAGTAGTAATTGATGGAAGGTTTTAGAAACTAATGGAGCAATATTACGGAGTAGTGACTTTGGACAAGCAGAAGGCCTGCTTCGAGAATATCAAAGAAATCTTCCCTGACTTGCTCAGTGTCGTTTACGTCGACAAGTACTTCAATAAGTCGTCGAGTACGAATCATTTGCCATTTCTATAATGAATTAAAGCTATATATATAAAATCAATGGTCCATTTCAAAGCAATGTCAAGAGGAAATGCCTCCCAGATTTCGAGTTGAAATTCCGTTTTGTTCGATATTGTCTTGAAGTATGAATTATGGGAAGGAAATTCTCTGCTTCAAGTGAAGATCATCATTGAACTCATTCGATTAGTTCAGTTGACGATATCGCGAAACTAGTCAATGTAATCAGGAATACCATGATTGAAATGCTGGACGAGGAAGACTGGATGAATTTCTTTACTCGGGAAAAGGCCAAATTAAAGGTGGTGTCGAAAAGAATGGCACTTGCATCGTGACTAAATATTTCAGGCAGAAAATATCGCAGAAATCATCGCCTACGATCCACAAATGTACAATGAAACAAAGCGAAAGGAAAAATATCAGAATGTAAACGCTCGCTCATTGGCTTGGTTAATCTAATGATTCAAACAAATTTCAGCTTACATTTACTGATTCAACTTCATATTACGTGATAAACAAGATAGTTGAAATGTGGACGTTGAACATGGAAATCGAAGATGTGAGCACGCCGTTTGGCAGGGGAACGGTCGAATTCAACGCTGCCGAAGTGAACGCATTCTATCAGCCACAGACCAATATGATCAGTCAGTTCACACAGCAGCTTTCATATAAATCAATGATGGGTTTGAGAATTTTTACTCTGACCACAATTTCGATCATTGTTTGAAGAATCAGCAGAGCCCCGACTTTCGGATTCAAACGTTCTTGATATCTGTATTTTAGTTTTACTTGCTGGAATCTTGCATCCGCCGTTCTTCAATGCTTCACTACCGACGATTCTCAACTACGCTTCAATGGGATTGATAGTCGGGCACGAAGTATGGTCCTCATAATTATTCTACAAAGATAGAATTGAACGAAACGTTATCTGATCTCGAGTGATGTGTACGAACAGGTTCAGATTTTGAACTCGAATGAAATCACGAGAGCATTTTACGATTTGTGAGCAATGAATTGCTATTTTTTATCTCAACCGATTTTTAATGGTATCATATCTTTCACGAAACTCATACCATCCTAATTCAACGCATTTTAGTTGACTCACGCATTTGACGACACTGGCTCTAAATTCGATGAAGTTGGGAACATGGCGAATTGGTGGGACACGAGGACTGAAGAGGACTTCGTCAACAAGACTAAATGCTTCGAGCAACAATACGGAAACATCACTGTGGTCGATGGAAAGAGAATACGCGTAGGCCCTTTATAAAAAAAATCATGATAATCGCTTTTGAAGCAGAAGCATAAGATGAATCTTATTTCCACTATCAGCTTTGATACATTCGCAATCGCTAGTTCATCTTTAACTTTCAGATCAACGGACATGATACTCTGGGAGAAAATATCGCAGGTGAGTAGGAGCTGAAATGAATTTCACTACAGAAATGGTTTTCATAATTTTAGACAATGGAGGCGTCAAGCTGACAATTCGAGTAAGTTAATTTTTCCATAGGTATTGAAATCTGAGTCCAACTTGAGCTTCAACTTCACTATTCACAAGTTGAAATTGGAATTTTTCACTTTTAGCGATGATAAAGTTTCAATTGTAATTATATAACTTAGGCGATGCAAAAAGTGCTGGACGAGTCTAAATTTCACATAGTTGGTCTCGAAGAATTCACAATCGAGCAACTGTTCTTCATGGTTTATGGATTTGTAAGCGATTCATTCATTTCTGAAATAAGCCAATTTCATACTCCAGAGTTGGTGTGGAAATGTAAAGGAGGAAGGTCTCATTCAACAAGTCACAACTGACGTTCACAGCCCTGACAAGCGAGTTTTAATTACTTTCTTGCTAACATTATGATGAGAAAATAACAATTATGTCCGAAATTCAGACTCTTGCTACAGAAAATTTTAACCGCAAGAAATTTTGTTTCTCCGAATTCCTATTTTAAAAATTCTAACTCCAAGCATATTTTCAAACAATTATGGATATTCCTGAGATTTGGTCTCAAAGTTTATAACTTTGTTAAGCAATTATTTCATTGTTAAATTTAGGTACCGAATTAACGTTGTTCTGAGCAATCAGCCAGAATTTCAACGAGCCTTTGAATGTCCTGTTGGAAGCAAAATGAACCCTGAGAAGAAATGTGAAGTTTGGTAAAAAATTTGCCAAATATTAGGCATAAATTGAATAGTGCAAGTGTCTTCATTGTGCATTTCATAAACGCATAGACTCTGAATCCTCAGTTATTGCATTTCATCTAATCATTATTTATTTTTCCTCACTTTTTAAATGTCTAATAAATTTTCTAATTGATAACCTAACTATTCAACAGCTAACAACCAAAATCAACAACTGAATATGAAAATATTCGATTTTCATTAATTCATCTAATTTTTTTCTATAACTTGATTAATTCGAAAATTAAATTCTAGAAAAAAATTAAATTTTAAAAAATGTTCACCTATCGCAGTCCTCTCCGCTTCTTATCATTGAACTTCTTCTCGAGTGTCTGTTCAATGAGTCCAGTCAACTGATGTCTTTCCCGGGTTCTCGCTCTCCAATATGAAATTTTTGATAAATTCGACTCCTCGGGTGGCTCGAAATGGAATCTGAATTATGACAATTTGAAATTTCATATTCAGAAAGTTCAAATTTATAATTTCGTGACATTAAACTGAAAAATTCCAAATGGAGATAAATGTTGTAAATCATTTTAGAACGGTTAGAATAATCCATAATGGTCTTTTTAGAAAAAAAAGAAACCAATTTTCAATGATAACTCACTCGGGAAAAGTATTCTTGATGGCGAGTTTCCAATCTCCGTGCACATTGACTTCTCTCAGGACGTTGGCCACGTAGTGAGGGTGGGGTTTTACTGAGCCTTTACGCCATCTGAAAGCCTAATCTTTGAAAGAAAAGCCTTGACAAAAAAGCTAAAATAAAAAAATAAAAAATCTACAGTCGAAAATAATTCAATACTCATGGCAAAAAGTTGCATTGATTTAAATAAATAAATAATTTCTTATTTCAAAAGCATTTGGAGATGATCTGGTTTCTCTTTTCAGATTTGGAAATGATTTCAAACAAATACAATCTCCGACTCTTTTATTTCAAAGAAACTTTTTTCACGGGGTTTCAAAGGTATGACTTACATGAAATATTTCTTGATGGGAAGGCAGTAGCAGTCGATTCTGGACTTGCGCGACAGAGCGAGAGAGTCGAGATTCTCATCTGGGCAGCCAAGGATCACGTAGGCCTTCCTGTCCAACGGGCCGTCGATCAATTCTTTTGCGTGACTGCATTTTTGAGGATAAAAATTGTTTAGAGTCTATGATCCGAAAAATTGGAAATACCGTTCTTTGAAAAATGCATTTTCATGTGACGAAACAAGGTTATACTTCAATATTCCATTTCAGAAGCACTCGATCAAAACGTTCTTTTCATTTCAAAAAGTTTTAAAAATTAGTACTTTTTGTGAGGAAAAGAAAAAATCAATCAAATATTCTTTTTCTAATTATCGTATTTTACGAGAACACGAGAGAAAAACATACGGTGAAATATAAGCAATGTCCTCCTGCTTGAAATCTCCCAATTGTTCCGGAGGTAGGTCGGAAATGTCGGGGAAAATCTTGAGATGATCGTGTCGAGAACCGAATACATTTACTCGTCTAAAATAGTGGAGAAAAAAATGATTCGAAACGGAATGATCTTACTTTTCCAGGAATTCTTTGGTTTGAGGAGTCGGGGGCATTCCAGCAATTGACAACGGTAGTGGATTCATCGAACGGAAATTACCCTGAAAAATTTTTTATCTCAAACGAAAAATTCATTAGAAAAAACTTGAAACAAATGTAGAAAGTCTAGAAGTCACCATAAAAATAAAATAAGTATACAAAATTCCTACCCCTATGATATTCCTAAATGAAATAGCAATTTTGATGATGTCCCTCTCTTTGGCAGTTGCAAAGGGCCGCATGTCGACGATAATTCTGGGATTTTCCAGAATCATTGAATTCGCGAGACGGGCTGAGGACAGAGTCACGTCCACTGGAAATTTTGTATGTTTCAGAAAAAAATTGAGACCGAATTTTTCAATCAAATAATTCATCAATTACGCATAAAGTTGTTGACACTTTATCAATATTTGTTCAAGTATTTTTTTAAAATAAAAAGTGCATTCTAAATAAAAAGAATGTAGGTCGTTATTTACCAAAAATTTTGAAAGAGGCTTTATTCATCAAACTACGTCACTATTCACTAAACTAGGTATTTATTCACCAGAGTAAATTTTAAGCTAATTTAGTTATAATCTATAAACATACTGGTCAAGCTTATCCTTATCCAATGCTTATTCCTCGCGCTATACGCATATACATTGCAAGAACATTTTGAGTTTATTTTAAAATGGACGTTTAGCCATCAGTAATGATAATGAAAGCTTGAGCAAAGCCATTACGTGATATACTGCATATCTACCTATCCTATTCTCTTCCTCTGCCCTTACCCCTACTCTATCCCCTATCACTATCATATACCCTAAATGCAGCATATCAGAATATTATAAATGATTTTAATGACTATAATATTTTGGTGAATAAAGATTGCCCTCCAACAAAAACGATTCTTACTCGATGAATCTCGTAGCGGATTTAAAAATGGTTCATAGGTATCGGGTCCATAGCCCATTCCTCCAGCTTCGTAAATTCTCCTCTGAAATACATTGCAGATTAAATTTTCGCGGTTTGTAAGTTTTTTTTTTGAAAAATGCATAAATTTGAGAATAGGGAAAAAGGTAGAAATAGAGTGGAGTAGGCTGATCTTTGTCTAGAAATACTTAACTAATATACTCAACATTTTGATAAGAACATGACCTACCTTTCCCTATTCCCAGCCCTTATATGGAGCTGTAAAATTTCATAGGTTGTCGTTTATATGTATGACATCTTCAGGTGTATGCCTGTATGTCGTTTTTAAAAAGCAAATTTGTAAAATAATGCCTGTTCATGTTCGTGCATCTGTTTGATTTGGTTCTGAATGGTCCTCTCTTTGCCGAGCACATGCAATCTGCGCGCCTTATTCGCCTGTCGTTTGGCCAGATACTCCCAAAAATCGATGCGGGCTTCCAGAGTATCGGTGAATAAACATCTGAAATGAACAATATAGAACTAAATTTCAAGAAAATATAAAATTTGCCTGATAAACACAAAAAATACTTAGAAAATTACCTTTTCCATTCGAAGTCGGATATACTCGAAGGAACCATCGATCCAAATGCAATAAAGAGCTGAAATTGTCTTGAAACATACCAAGGAGCTTATCAATTCAACAAAATAGTGGGACAAATTCAAACTGGATTTAGTAACTTTTGGAAAATTTATTTCATCAATCTCACATTTATTGGAAAAAACTATTTCCTACCTCGAGTTCAACCAGTGTCTGTTCAAATTTGTGGAGCAGCTTCCCATCGAGTCCCTTAACGAATTCCTCCGTCGGCTTCAAATCCTCTATTTTGACAGTCCCCGGATCGACGAGGAAATGCGTGTAGTCGAGTTGGTCGCCTGACGGACTGAAAAATTGAACATTTGGTCATTTTCCAGAGTTTTTAATGCTCTGCTATAAATGTTACTATACTTGAAATCTTCAAGTACGCATAGCAAATTTTTCGTTCGTCTGTTTACGGTAATTGGCCAATTTTCAACATAGACATTCGCAAAAAGGAAACCTTTCTTTTTGAAACTCTCAGAAAATTTTGTCCCTTTTGAAAAATATCAAATGTTGTAATCTCAAAACCATTCAATTTCAATGTTCAATCATTAGAATGAATTTTAGCCTCGCAAAAATTTATAAGAAAAAAAACTAATTTCTTTAAAAAGATAAATTTATATTTTTGACAGAAAGGTTTGCCTTTCGTTTGCCGTCGATAGCCGTCGATTCGGTTGCATCTGTACGTAGCTGCTGCAGGATGGCACGCAATTATGCAGATTCCTCAGAATTTTCGCGTACCGCAGCATCGCAGACCTGGAATTTGGCAAAGAACCACACTTTTCAGCGCAGTTTCTTTTTTTCAAACGCTTTTTGCGCGGAGTACGTGTAAACAAAGGGCACCGAGTCATAGTTATAGCAGAAAGAGTGGAGGAAAGGGAGAGAGGATTGCGTTAGTGCTTAGGCCATCACAGCCTGCTAGTTTGGCCGGTTGGAAGGCCTTGTGAAAGAGTGGGAATGCGAGAGAGCGAGAGGGAGTGTTGGGGAGGAGAGTTAGAGAAGAAGGGTTGTTTGAGGGGAAGAGATGCAGAGGAGCGGGTCCCTCGATTGCTGCATTGCTGCTAGAGGTCCCCTTGCCCCTTTCATACGGACTGAAGGGAGAAGGGAACAGACGAGACAAACAGAAAGTGACGAGAGAGCAGACGATTCGAGAGGGAGGGGGAGAAAAGAGGCGAGAGAGTGCGATGGGCGCAGCGGGCCGGCCGCAAAACCTTTCCATTCCTTCCCCTTTCTCCCTTCCCTTCTTTCTCCCTATTCTTTCCCTCTTCTCTCTCAGCCAACTGCCCTAGTCCTTTCCCCAAATTCTTGCTAACAGCTAACATTTTACCGATCATAATCACTCTTACCGCACATTTCGTGTTTTTGAATGCAGTGAAAAAGAGAAAATGGTCCGAGAGAACAGAATATTGAATGGGAGGAGAAAAATCACTTGTGAGAAGCGATCGATATTTGGTCCTCAAACTTTGATGCCGAATTTGCGGATTGCACAAATGTCAAAATTCTTTTTCATCGATTTTCAACAATAAACTGATTACTGTACATTTATTGTCTGGATAAGTCAGTTGCCAAATCGTGCTGCACTCCTATTATCTGCGTCGTGAGATTACAGCTAATTTGCAGCAATTCATTCTGTGGTAGCCTGCACAAATTATCGTTGTTCAATTGAGACGTATCCTTTTTCAAGTAAAATTTGTTTTGTCTAGAATAGCGATCAAAATAATCGCTGAATTTTAATAAACTTTTCACCCATTGATCAATATTGTATAACTTCGTTCGAAAATTCCTTGGAACAACAGCCGATTCAAATCATTTTTATTGAGACCTCGACAAAATATTTTCAGCTCGACTACAAGTATAACTTCTTCGTTACCAAATTTGAATTTTGTTTCACGAACTCATCCAATGCCACCTGCCCTATTCCTCCTTATCGCAATCACTTTTCATTCACACTTTCTTTCGAGGGTGCATTTTATTTCTCCCTTGTCAACTCCCCGTGTAAAATGTACTGATTGATTGCACCCGAATTGAAATTTCGATCGTTCTCAACGTAGCTTTTTACGATTATTTTATTGTAAACACCGGACGAGAGAATTTCAAAATTCAGTCCAATCGTTGATCCTTTTATCAATCATTCAAAGAACTGTGACTGTATTCCTTTGTCGATGTCCAGCTTCCGCCTTCAGATGCCTAAATTCATCTATCGTCATTATTCACTTTGACTTCGACCAGACCAGTGCTATTGTCAGATCGTCTGTGTCTCGTTCTGTCTTTCTGTCTGTTTACCAGTTGTGCAGCGCCCATTCCTTTCCTCTCTTTCTCTTTCCACCCATCACTTTTCTCATAGTCTCTCTTCCCTTTCTGCTTCTTTTTTCGTCATCTTATGCAATCTCCTTCGATTTCCCTATCCCGTATTTTATCCAGATCTCTTTTTTTATCTCTGCTTCTTATCCTCTCTTTCATCTTTCCTGTACCCTCCCGATATTCCCTAATCTCTTGTCTCTCCCTTCATCCTTATCGGTTTCTGCCTTCGTTCCCCAGTTTCCCCTATATCCTCCCTTTCCATATACGATTTGATGTTGAACGCAGATTAGACGCGCACCGACAAACTTCTCAGTCGTCTTCTTGTTCTTCATCTCCTTCCCTGCCCCTTCTCAGTGTCTTTCTGTCTGTCGACTAAAATGTTCTCTGACATCTTTTCTGTCCTCTCCGATTCCCTTACTATTCCCCTCCCAAATCTACCTGAACATGTCCCCATTTGGTTCGCTCTCGTTTCTCCATAAATCACACCTCGCAATAATCGATACGAGCAAAAACATGATTGATTGAGACCGAACTGACATCGCGCATTTGCTGCGCGCTGCTGCGCTCAAAATTGTGCCGCGTCTTCATAAAAGTCTATATCGATTAGATGAAGAACGTACAATTTCTAAACTAATGAATGCTAGATCAAACTATAGAACTCTTGAATGAAAGCCTTTATTTTGTGAGGGAACTGTTGGCAATTCAACATTTGTTTGACCTGAGCTGCAATTTAATGTAGCTTCATCAGGAAAAAAGTGATGAACTGCACGCCAACCATTCGCACTGCAATGCCAACACATTTACGTGTTTTTGATTTCTGGCCGAGCCGAATTGGAAAAGATTGAGGGTCTTTGAGACGAATTATGACGTTCCAAATTAATTTAAAATAGACGAATTCCAATTTGAAGCTGAAATTTTTCTGTTACCTTGTATAATCCAGCAAGGTAAGATAGATCAACTCTGTACGATTTAAGCTTCAATTTTCTGAGCAGAAATTCATGTTTGAACAGGATAGGACTTGAGAGGAAGTTCAACTATCTTACCTTTCTTGAAATCTTTGCAGCTATCAGTGAATATTTCTTCATTTACTAATCACGCTCTAAAATTTCAATAAATGAATTTAGAAATGTCTTCCTAAATCCTTCTGACACCACATCAAATCCATCCTAATTCCAAAATATCTTGCTGAACAAATCGAGATAATCTCCGGAAGTAGTTCTTTGTCTGTTTGCTGCCTGAAAATTGCTGGCTTGTCAGCTTAGTCAGCAGTACGTGGCGATTGATTTGATTAGTGCATTTGTATCCGTCTCATGTTTCAATTTTTATCTGTTCTATCCATTTCTGTTAGATCGGCTTTCTGCTGTATCTGCGTTGTCCACGTCTCATTGCGTTGTCTGTTTTCGTCGACTGCAGCCCTGCTTCTGTCACTGCACCATTGCATTCTGCAATCAGTCAGCTAAGCGATTGCTGCCGAGTGCAGAGGGGCTGTGTAAATTCATCGATTATCGATTGTTTTGTTCTGTTCAAATCAACGAATCTCCATGTGTGTTTGTACTATTTAAATGAAACACCGAATTGAGAAATAACCAACGAAATGAGAACAGATTGCTGTTGAAATTTTTGATATGAAATAGGAAAAAAGCAGAGAAGGAGAAACGAGAACTAAGAAAGAGAGATTGCGAATCGATTAGTCGCTATTTCTACACTTCACTCCACACACACACACACTCGTCTTCCTTCTTTCCTCTTTCTCTTTCTTTAGCTTTTTTTTCTACGTCATCATCTTATATTTTCTTTCTTTCCTTCTTTAGCCATTTTTCTCATGACTCCTTTTATTTTTTTTCTTCATTAACATTCCCCATTCATTTCATGCTTCATTTTTATGGAAACTGAGCACATTTTCCTATAAATTTCGTCGTTCCGCTTCTTGCACTCCTTCGTTCCTTCTATAGCTCTTTGCATCTAGCTCCTACTCTCCATCTTCGTGCCTCGCCATTCCTTTTGCATAACACCCAACATCCAATTTTCAATTATTTCGGCGGTCCGGTGTTATTTTTCGACTATGAACCCCATATTTCAAGAGAATTATTGAATTTCCTTTCGTTTGGAATTATTTAATTTCATTATTTTGTATAGACAACGTAATTTAGAGACGTTATTCTAAATTTATCCTATAGCCGCTTTAGTCATGACGTTTTGTTAATTTATGAGCTGATCTCTCGGCCCAATTTACCATCATCGAAAATAGACCCAACTCGTTGAAAGCAGATATAATTGTTTATTTTAGCAAATGAGATGCAAAGCGCCGTTGCATAACTGCTTTCTGGAAATGGGGAGGGAAGGCAGAGCTCATTTGTCGCTGTTGGTATATAGGCTTTCGCGAGGAAAGGCTCAAATTTTCATCTCAAGAGCCATAATTTAAGAATAATTGGTTCAAAAACACATACAAAAACGTAATGCCTAGTTCTGAATTTAGAACGCCGGAAATCGAGTTGATTAAATTTTGATGAATGATCACTTTAGGAAACGATACCTTTGAATAAGAAATGAAATATGGCCTAAGGCTCTTTCTGCATCGGAATTTTTAAAATGCATATTTTTCGCGGTAAACGAAGCAAACGGTTAGGTAAAATTATAGTCACAAAAAGGAAGGCACAATTACAGGGGAATAGAAGAGTGCATTAAAAGATAGGCTAATATGGGCATGTCGCATTAGATGTGTCCATCTGTCATAGTTCGTTAAAGGCCATACAAAAATAGTCGCACATGAGCGCTTCATAGAATTTATTTTGAATACATAAATTGGTTTTTGCAAAAACAGTATCTAGGGTATTTTTACTCGTTACCTTTCGTTAAAGTAAATAGGTATGAAGGGATTAGTTAATCCAAAGGACTGAGAATTGGACTTGTGTTTTCTGCACGCATAGATAACAAGTTATCACTTTTACACATCCTCTAGTTTTAAGAAAGATTCAGTCGATGAAAACAACTTTCATTGTCTAGCCGTTTTTTTTCAATCTTTTCTCGATTTCTTCAATCCTCGTTTATCTTTTCCAATCCCTCTCTTAAGCTTCCTCCTCTCGTATCTTGATGCCATCGATGATACGCAGACCCTCTGCCGGCATCCATCGAAGCCACCAGCCAGCCAAGCACAGCGCATTGCATTCGTTCGTTATAACGGACAAACGGGCAGCTGGCTTCGGTTATCGATTTCTGAGTGACTGGCTGATAGAAACGAGGGGGAAAGAGGAAGAGATGAGCAAATGATGATAGAGGGAAACGAAGCGAAGGGAAGAGAGGAAAGGTGAGACGAGACGCGGACGCGAAAATCGAGCGAGTCCGAGCTGCACACCGCGATTCTCTCGACCAACTCGACCGCCCCTCTCGCGGGCCTCTTCTTCTCCCCTTCTTCGTCTCTATCATCGCTCCATCCGCGTCGTTTTCTTTCCGTTTAAACTCGACCGAATTCAGGCACCCGTTGCTGCTAATATTGACCAAGCAGCAATGATTCACTACTATTTTGTGCTAGTTGGTCGATATTATGTGATGCGCTTCTTTCTCTTGTGTTGAGCTGCCTTCGCTAATACACATCAGCAGATCATCCTTTCATATTCTTATGAAAATTTGAAATAATAACTTTCTATGGCATCTTTAATTCCGAGTATCCATAGATCTTGTAGAAATCCTTCTGTCGTATTCTACGTAGGCATTTCGAAAACTTCAAATTCCTCATAACTTCATCGCTATATCGCCACAAAAGCGCATTAGAATATGAAATCAAATCGTCGCATTATACAGATAAAGACGACAATTTAGTATGTCTCCTCTAATAGGGCAAGACATTTTTAATCGTTCCCATGGTTATCCCCTCATCAAACGTGTTGGTTTTAAGAAGTTTCTAATATCATCTAAAATTTGAAGAAATTGTTTACCATTTTCTCCAATTTCTAGTAATCATTCGCCTGACAAGTATGCAGACTTTCGATCCTGAATCGATTTATGATTTGCGATAATTTATGCAATGACAATGGTTGTCAACAGTATTATGTACCTGCCAGCCCGAGACATAACATTATCACTGCCGTTGTTACAACTACGTGTCTTTCCAATATGCATTACATCGCCAACACAATTCTTTCTTCGATCGATATGCATCTACAACTTTCTCCTCTCAATTCTCACTGTCGTCGTGTGAAAAAGTCTAGCTTTCATATTCCTATTTTGTTCGAAGAAATCCAATTTTTCCAAGTCGCTGCAAACACACTATTTAGACATTCCAGTGCCATCGCACTTACTTCTCGTAAATTTTCGTACCTCCACACTATGGCTGCAAATCGTATTTGCAAAACTGCTTTGTTTATTGAAGCAAGATTTCAAGGTTGTTGAATTGTAGAGAGCGCCCTATGGCAGCTTCCGATACGATGATTGGCGATCCGACGGCAGGCGGTTCTGAGGAAACACAGCTTGGAGCTGCTGCTGCTAACCCGGCAAGTCTGGCTCCTGCTGATTCGAAGACCGCTAGCCGACCTGGAAGTCGACAAGCGACACGAGGCATCGAGGCAGGGACTGGGAGTGCAGTGGACGCTTCTGCCAACCAGGCGCCTGCCCATCGAGACGCATCTTCTGCTAGCAGCGACTCATCACATTCCTCTTCTTCCACGACAACATCCAGTTCGACTGATCCGAGTGAAGAGGAACCAAGTGGAAGTGGTTCTAACGAAGATCTGCAAGCAGGTGAGAGCATTAGAGAACTATTGGAATTTTATTACCGCTCCTTTGAATCATAATAGAAGTGAAAGTTTGTGCGAACGTATGTGTATATAGTATGATTCGATTGAATTCATCAAACTATGCGAATGCATCATCGCACAAAAACGCGCGAGTATGCCAAGAAGACTTGAATAGAGACTAAAACTTACTTACAGCACTCGAATTGTTCATTTTGCAGCGTTGACGAAAGTGAAATCGAAACCAAGTGGGGGAGTGTCGACGTTGATTGCGAATTGCTGTCCACCAGGCGGCAGTCCATCGACTAAACAACCATCCCAACCCGGAGCTGGCACGGGTCAATCTCCCGACCCATCGAGCACTCGAGTGATAACTTCGAGTTGCGGAGCCAACCTACTTCGTTCCGGCAATTCACCTCAACCCGCGCCAATGGCCGGTGGAAGTTCAGCTTCAGGAAGACTCGGTGAGGAAGAAGCGCAACTATCGACTGGAGGTAAAATAAACAAAGAAAACTGAAAAAATCACGAAAAAACGGAAAATCAATTGATCGGGGAAAAATGAGACGAGAAATTGCCCGACACTTGCCGTATTCATTTGTTCACTTTGGCTTTTCTTTAAAAATCGATAATTTTTAGGTCGTTTGCACTACGACCGGGATGCGATTCGCATGATGAACGTGTGTTCTCACCATCGGATGAAAATGAGAGCCAGACACGTGCAGTCGGTCGCCTGTCAGACGGACGATCTGCCTGACGACCCTACAACCTCAATCATCAACTATCCACCCGTTATCAAAAGTAATAATTACTGAAATTCTAGAAAAAATATTATAAATCAGAGGTGTGATGATTATTTGAAAAATGTATGAGCTTTTAAAAATCGAAATTTTTAATGAAAGAACATGAAAATAATGATTTTCGAGGATACTTTTAAAATCACCGGAAATGTCTTCAGGCCAGCAATGTGATCAGAACGTGAACGACGGTACGCTGCGTCTGATGATTCAGAACTTCCGCAACATGACCGACACAGTCAGAGGGCCCAACAAGAAGATACAAGGAGTTTGCTGGTGGGAATAAATTAGTCCGGTTATCGAGCTACTTGATTTCTTCAGGCGCATAATGGTGATGCCACGTCAACACGTCGTGCAGAAGAAGGGCACTCAGAAATGTCTGGGCTTCTTCCTGCAATGCTGTCCTGACTCCTATTCTGAGTGAGTTTAAAGTCATTTTACAAAAGACGTTGAAAGTAAATGAACTGATAGTCTATTGCATGTGTACAAAAAATTGTAAGCAAAATTATCTTGCTCCTATACTTTTTTTTCTAGAAAACTCCAAGGAAAACGATAATCATACAGAAACTCGAATAAATCAGGAAAAAAAAAGAATTTTTAGCGCCTGGTCGTGCCAAGCGGCCGCCGAACTGCGTCTGATCTCGCAGAAAACAGGCGTTCCTCACTTCACTCGCAAAACCAATCACAACTACACGGCAAAGGAGAACGATTGGGGCTACAGCTGCTTCATGACCTGGGCCGACATCCTCGATGAAAGTCAGGGATACATCAAGGTTAGACAGCTTTCAAGCATAAACTAGGAATAAATGAGAAAGCATTGCATTCCAATGGAAAAGACACCGACTAAGAAAGGAATATGTACTTGCTAAGTTATTTCAAAATTTTTCTTGAAAAGCTGACGTGTCCTATTATAATCCCAAGATAGAAATTTGTGATGTTTCTGTGCTCAAAATTATTTTTTTTTAATTTTTATTTTACAATTACTGTTTCAGGATGATCGAGTCATACTGGAAGTGTCAGTGAAAGCAGAGCCCCCGAAGAACATTCTGACCCACGACGAATTCAAGAAGAAGATCCAGGACTGGTACGATCTGGCCGAGATGCAGTACCACAGAAACAAGATCGATCTGGCCATCGAGGCTAACGCCAAGGCTTCTGCCCTTTGCAAGGACAGGTTAGAAGCTTTCCGATAACTTTTCCGTAAATCTGAGATTATGCAACGTAAAATGTTCTTTTCACATTTCTAAAAGAAGTGAAATGCGAGAACGGATAGGACCGTGTTCTTATTCAAACTTTGCAGAAATAGCGAGGACAAATCATCGAAAATCTTTCACTAATCCATGAACAATATTTCAGGGACTTGGATTGCAAGCAGAAACTTGATGAACAGAAGGCGTTTTTCATCGAACGAAAACTGATGGATAGTATTCTTAGAATCGAAAAGGGTAGGAACTATTTTGCTGAAGATAGAAAAAAAACCTTACCTTATTCAATGAGGAAAATGAAATCGTGCTAGTCCTTTTTCACACAAGAATTCTTCATTCAATAATCACAACTAGGATATATGACTTTGCTTTGAAAATTGATTTCAATTTCGATCCCAAATCTCATCTCATCCCTTGCCCCACATCACCGTTTTTTAATTGAAGGAATAACTTGCAGGCAAATACCCCGGGAAGGAGAAGCCAGCCGAGGACGGAGTGTCGAACCACACGGCCCTGCGCATGGCGATAACGTCGTCGGGAGGAGCTGCTGGTGGACAACACAAACACGGGCCGCCCGCGAGCACGGGGCAGGTCCTGCAGCAACAGGCCAAGAAGGAGAAGAGCAAGAAGGACAAGAAGAATAGCAGCAGGACTACACCTGTGCCCAACAAACCTGCTAATCAGGTAATCTTTCAATACATTGTTGAAAGAAACAAAATTAGGAAAACGTTTTCTTCTATCTTCAAATCGGAATTTATCTAAGTTTTGGATCGATGTTTACTTGATCTTCGGAAACGGGTTCCTAGATTACGAATACATTTTTTCAAACGACGCCATTTCTTGCTCATTTCCCTTGAAAATTGTTGTCCTCGTTTATAGAAATTGAATTTCAAGAATGAAGAACATATCAAAGTTCATTCAATTTTCAGACAGACAAGACCAAACTCACCCAGATGCAGAATGCGCAGAAGAAGGAGCTGCAGAAGGCGTTGGAAGCGACGAAACCAGCCGAGTTGACAGGGAACCTGACTGGGAACAAAGAGATGCAGCAGGACAACGGGGATGTCGATCACAGAAAGGCCTACACAATCTCCAAGAGCATGTTCGTGGCTTTGCTGGATGGAGGATTCAATACGGTAAACAACGCTCCAGCCTTTATCCTTTTGGAGAAGTAATTTGATAGGACGAGGATATTTATTTATTTATGAGTAGAAATTGAAATAATAATTTTTGTTGAATTTCAGAAAATCTGCGATCCTTATCATTTGGCTCAGAAACGGACTAGAACTGAAGAGGAAATGTACGCTCAGATCACGAAAACTTTGGAGGTTTTGACGGTAAGAGCAATATTTGTTTTCTCGGAAGGAAGAATGAATTTCAGGAGAATTTAACCGGAGACGATCCAAAGCAGGAGAAGGATATTTTCGTGAATCGCTACATCACAGAGCAGCTCAAGAACTTCACGCCGCAGGAGAGGACATCGAAAAAAGCATGGTT
The DNA here is from genome assembly GCA_964036155.1 of Diploscapter coronatus. Classification (NCBI taxonomy): domain Eukaryota; kingdom Metazoa; phylum Nematoda; class Chromadorea; order Rhabditida; family Rhabditidae; genus Diploscapter; species Diploscapter coronatus. The sequence goes on from OZ038423.1 coordinate 5,165,317, forward strand.
CAGCCTCCAGCAACTCAAACATTTCGCTGAAAATGCATATGACATCGAAATCGCTAGACAGGAAATCATCAAGAAGGTATAATTTATTATTATTATTATTTATTTGTTTTTAAAGTATGAATGAAACTCATCGAGATCAAAACATCGAATACTGGAAAATCTATCGGGAAAGAGTCATTACGTTTTTTGTGGTGCAAGAATGATCATGGTTTTTGAAAATAATATTTGAAATTCAGTCCGTCGAAGAAGCAGTGAAATTCATGGAGAAATCGGCCAAATCTGGCCCTGTTGACTATTCCGACATGGAGGAACTGGAATGGGAACTCGCCATGCTGTGGGAGGAGGGGAAGCAGGAGGCTAGAGCTAACATTGTCGAGAGAGAAGCCAGATTCCTTGATGCCAAGATTCGGCTGTTCTGGGTAGGCATAAATTGATTTAAAGAACATGCATATGAAACTTCATTTCGATTCATATTTTCTGCACTGATAGATCGAGTAATATTTTGGTTCAAGTCAATTTATCGGGAAAAAATCAAAATATAGAACCAAGCATTGGAAGGAATATTTTTCTTTTAAATGATCCAAAGTAGACTTCAATTCAAGAATGATACATTTCGTGAAAAATAAACCCCTGAACATATTTCTTCATAAACTTGTCCTTATTTTCTTATCTGCTTTGTTTGCAGAACGAAGACGACAACAGTTTCTGGCTGGACGACGACCTGTGCATCTCGTCGGAGTCGCTCTGCTCGAACGACTCGTCGGACAGACAGAACGACGGCTGCATCAAGGCAAAACGGCCCAAATACACCGAGGAGTGCGATTCCTGCATGCGGGTAGGCCACTCCAAACAGGAAAAAGACATTTGATCAAGTTTATGACCCTTTCTCGCTAACTCGTTCCCAAGAAATGCAAACATTCACATTCGCCTTCATTAATTCATTTAGGATCATTTTTTGTTGAAAAGTCCAAAATTTGTTAACTTTTGATTTTTCAACGTTTCACAACGAAATACGAAAATTTGTAGTTATCAATAAAATCAAGATCTATCCAAATGTTACTTTATTATTTCTGCATAGAAATCAATTACTTTATTGGAAAATGTACAAAAGTAGCTACATCGTTATATGAAAATGGCATAGCGGGTTGTAGGGCAAAACTTTCTTTTCCCTGCTATATCGTATGTGACGTAACTACTTTTCCAAGTTGTCATTCTATTGCACATTCTAACTCTATATTTGCAGGAGCGTTTCGAGAATCTGCATCTGTCGTGCCCCCGTTCGATGTGTGACTCAGGCTCCCAAACGGACTCCTTCCTTCCAACCGGCTATGTGACTCCTCTGCAGAAGGATGCAGCAGTGCAACTGCAACAGCCTCTACAAAATGCACAACTACAGAAGAGCCCAGGAAATACGCAGAGAGTCATCAGAAAGGTATGGAGTTTTTTTATTTCTCATTTATCCCTTCATTGTAAGGTAGTAATAAATCATCTCCTTTTCTACGTCTTATTTTATGACGTACCTACATTATAGCGAATTAGTAAATTACACTTTTTCTGCTAATTGAAATTTGCTTTCCTACTATTCCAAAGTTCAAAATGATTTATTAAGAAAAAACTAATCTCCATTAGGCATAAATCTCTCTGCGAGCGTAACTTTTGATGAAAAATAAGGCTGATTACGTAATGTCTTTCTTTGATCTCCCATAAATCACCGTGTGAAAGTTGCGATAGTTTCCCCTTTATGGCGTCGAAATTAAAAATAGAGGAAATAAAATTTTAATTAAAAACTTCCAGCCAAATCGAAAGGGGAACAAAAATGTGGCGAATCAGAACGTGGCTGTCAACGCTGAAAATCGACAGAACATCAACATGCTCAATGCACAGATTCAACAGGTTCGAAATTTGAAAAAGAACGAAAATTCAGAATCTTCTGATAAATTCAGCTTCTTGAAATCGAATAGTGTTGATAGAAAAACGAACAAATTAGCAATAAAATCTCTTTTTATGTATTATCTTCAAAACATATTTCCAGGGCACCAATCCAGCCAATATGCACATGACGGACATCGGCGAGATGATGCAACATCAGCAGATGTACAACAGGGCCAATAACATGCCCAACAACATGCCTATTCTGCCTTCGGAAGCGGTAAGCCAGCCATCCCTCTGGATGATTTCATTTTTTCTCACAATCTGTAAGTCATCAAACAAGGTAGAAATCTCTAGCGTTCGGAAGAGTCTGGCAGCGAGCCGACCGCGTCGCGTCTGAAAGCGGCCGCGGTTGCGGCAGCCCTCGCGGGCATCCTCCCGATGGAATATGCCATGGAGATTTTTGATAAAAACAAACCTCAACATCAGGCACGCACATTTCGAATTAAGCGTGAAGAATAACAAAATGAAGTGACTTTGGCAATAATATTGAGTTCTTTTCGTTGCAGTGCAAAATCTATATACGTCGATTTTCCATTTCTTGTCCATAAAATTTCCTCTGTCCAACCTCGTTTACAAAATTCTGTGGGTGAAGACTAAAATCTTCTGCGCTAATTTCGAGTTTTATTGAATAACATCTGTGGTGAAAAATATTTTTAAAAGAAAAGCTGAATTTTTATGGAGACCAAATTTTAGGCGTACGAGGAATGGCTACGCAGTCAAATGGCATTCTGCTACAAGAACAACATGATGCCCTCTGCTCAGGCAGGGGCTTTTCCAGCTGCAGGCGGCCAGCCTCTGCCCCACGCCACACTCGTTCCAACAGGGCACCTGACTGGAATCACTCCAGAGGGAATGCCTGTCAACATCGAATTTGGCACCAACATGACTGCAACAGGACCGGGAGGAGAGCAGGTGGTCGATCCCAACTGGATCGCTAGCAGAATCGCACAGAATCCTGTTAGTCCGGTAGGATTTTTTTAATCGGAAACAAATTTTTGACTATTTTTAATCAGGGCCAAATATGTCAGTTTTAAATTCAAAGAATAACATTTTTCAGTCCCATTCTCTAATCAAATTTATTAATTTCTCAAAAATGTTTTCTTTTTGCAGCTAGCCCAAACTCTGCAAGCAGTGGTGTACAACTGCTCGAACATCAGGGGCATTTCGAACTGCGTGGACGACATCATTCGCATCGTCAACAACAACGTCGCCAACGACCCGCTCAGAAAGGCACTCAAGGACATCTCCAAGATTGCCGGGCTAGCCTACGTCGAAAATGAAGGTAGTTTCTTCACTCACAATTACTAAAATTGATTCTTTCGCCTTTTTCTCATTTATTATTGAAATTTTCTCGAGATCTAAAGTTTCCTTCCCAAAATTCATTCTACTATCCTTTTAATGAAAACTGGATTTCTAAATACCCGATATTTATCTTCGCAAAATTGATATCTTCACCTTTCTTTATTGAATAGGATTTTGCTTACTTTAGTTTCTCGAAATTTCATTGACCCTATAAAAGGTAACTTCTGGATAACGTGATATTTTGTTTGCAGACAAATTCCAACCCCTTCCCACGTTCCACGAGGAAGGCCAAGACGACGATCTGAACAAGTTGTTCGAAAGGATTGCAAAGCAGTTGGCTGTTTTGAAGGAGTGCAAGTCAGCCATCGAGAAGTTCACTTTCTTGGACATCGATGATGGAGAGAGGCTAGTTAAGGTAACTGACAAATTCTCCTATAAAATCAAATGATGGATAAAGTTCGGAATAATTTTTTTTTTTAAATTCTATTTCCTGAATGCTAGCTTTTCACGGAGGTTATACAATCTAAAAATAACGTTGGCACAAAGAAGGACTATAAGATTTGTAATCTTGGAGGGATTAGCATATGCAATTGAAACTCTGGTAGAAGATATACCTACAATTGAGATTAGTAAATGGCTTATCCTTCCTCAGCTGTTAGAAGATAATTCTTATATCCCTTATAACTTAGCAATCCTATCATCTCCTTATCTCGACCCTCGTTCTTTGCATCTTCAAAAACCTCTCCCCCTTTCCTCTTTCATTTATTATTTCAGCACGTTCCTTGCGTCTTATTCCTTGCTTGCCAATTCTCTATTTCCGCTGGTTTACATTTTCCTATTCCTGGCTTTATGCTTCTTTGTGGAAGTGCCAGAAATGTCGGATGAAGAGCGAGTAAAAGCCTTGATTATCATAGTGTCGGTCGCCTGCATTTTGGGCGCTATCCTCTATCAATGCCATCGAACTAGAGCCTACAATAGATTGAATGGGACTAGGGTGAATCAGATTTATGAAGTCGTCTTAAAAAATCTGAAATAGGAACGGAATTCTTGAATTTTTGAGATCAAAATGTCAAGTATTCTTGTTCTGAAATACTTTTCCTTAAATTAGTTATCCATCGAAGGGAAAACGTTCTACTTTTTAATTAATAAATTTTGCAGGGAGCATCAGCGATCGAGCAGAAATATGCGGACAACTCGAAGAAGCTGAAGGAAATGCAGAAGGCCTTCGACGATTCCGAAGCGAAGCTGAAAAAGCTGGAAAAGACGCTCAAAGATGAGAACAAACAACTCAAACAGAATGTCGCTACGGAGAAGGAGAAACTCACTTCTGTTAATAAAGAAATGAAGGAGAAGAACAAGGAAATCAAGAAACTTGAGCAGGTTAGATTTTTTTGTTTCTTTTCAAATATTTTTCCCGTACTTTCTGACAAATGACTGCTAAACTTAATCAAATATTCATAAAATGTTTTTAAATGTTACCTGAAAAATGATTGATAGAAAATTAGTAATATTTTTTAAAAATAAATTATTTGCAGAAGGCAAATTCTGCAGTAGCGGAAAGAGACGAGTTGAACGACAAAGTGAAGCAGCTGCAGAAGGATTTGACTGCTCTACAGAAGAAGGCACAGGAGACTGAGAACAAACTGAAACGAGACCTCAATCAGGCATTGGAGTCTAAGAAGCATATTCAGGTAAGAGTAAGGATTCAAAATTCTAATTTACAGTCTGAATAAGGTTTATCCTTTGAAATCGAAAGATAAAAATAACATGTAAAACAAACGAAGAAATGGTGATCTAATTGGAATTTGGCTTCGTTTCTTTAGTTGTCGTGAACGAGTCACGGTTATGAGGTATTAGTCATTCCAAATCGTGACTTGCGATATTTGCAATGATATCAATGATATTGTCTCACAAGTTCAGCAATTAAAAAATCAAATTTTAGGCCGAATTGAGCAACCGAGATGCAGAAGTCAAATCAACCACAAGTACTGTGGAAGAATTGAAGCAACAGCTGAAGAGAGCCAGGGATGAATTGCACAATGAGAGGAACAGGAACAACCACAATCAGCACAACTTGAAGGAGGCTATTGAAAGGGCCAAAAAGAGCGAGGTAGACCGTTGTGCCAGCTGAAAATTAAGAAAATGATGCTTTTAGATTGCTCTGCTTCAAAAGGAACTCGATCACGGTTTGGCTGTCCTGGAAAGAGCGAAAGAAGACGCAACAAAACAGATGAAGGATATGGAAGAAGCTGCTAACAGCAGGTGAAACTTGGATTATTGAAATTTTAAGAGTAAGATAATTAGTCTGCAGACTTTGAAATTTTATGTTATTCTGATTTTCATCTTTATGCCAGATTAAAGTTGGACAATTGTAGGAAAAGTATCGTATCTGTTTGTGAATTAAAAATGCACCTATAAAATTTCATTGTCATTTTCTAAAGAGTAAATTTCCAGAATGCTGAACAGTCGCAACTCGAGCGAAATGACAGCGATGCTGACCCAGTCGAGGAATGAATGGGCTCACATAATCGATCAGCTGAAGGAGATGATCGAGAAAGCGAAGACTGAGTTCAACAGCAACATGGACGAGATCAGGAAGGGCAAGGCACTCGCTAATCTACCCAAAGTCGCTGTTCCTAAACCTCCACCTCCACCTGCTATCATCAAGGTAATGGAGTCTATTCTTTTAGAAATGAGCACTTTTCTCCTGCAAATTAAGAACGTAAAGGTTTCTGGAAAGGCACTCGTAAACAATTTTTCACTATTTTCTCACAATAAAGAAGGGGACTTGAAGAAGGCTATCCATGTTGCTCAGAAGTTAAATATTCAATTCACATTCACAACATTCATAACAAGAAAGAAAAAAAATGATCGGTTTTGTAGGTTCCTCCAATAGCCCCAGTAGAGCCGACCAAGCCTCTGCCAGGTGCAATCGGCACTCGACCGCAGCAGAATCAGCAGCAACAGCTCCAGACCTCACAGTCCATGAGCAGCAATGCTGTCTTCAGCTCACAAACATCCAATTGTTAGTTTTTCTTGAGACTTGAGAAATATTGCAAAGAAAATAATAATAATCATCATCATCTTTCTTCTTTCTCTACAAAGCTTTCCCCTTACGTAAATTTTGTTTGCTTTTTGAAACTTGGCGAATTGAAACCTTTATACAAAGAACTATGAGTTTATTGTTGTGCAAAGATATAAATTAGTTGGAGGGAATGTCAACAATTTTAGTGAGCGGCTCTATGTCACCAGGCAGTCGAGCGCCAGGATCCCCGATCGGAGCAAAATCCTCGTTAAATTCGAACAGTGCATCTGGAGGTGGGCTTTCCACACAACCACTCGGAAATAGTCCAGGTAAGAATAAGTTATTTAAAAATCGGAAACAGCTAAAAATTCTTCAATTTATTCATATTTTCATAAAATTCTAATTTTAGCTCGTCACGGTCCAATCGGCAGTCGTCCGAATGCACAGAACGCCAATTCTCAGACAGTCAGTTCAGTCACTTCGGAACCTCAACCAGTCACCAGCAGCAACTCGACTGCGCCTGATAGTGTAAGTCTGGAAATGTATATATTCTCGAAAAATCGTCAAGAATCCGAATTACCTATTCGCATTTCTACAACTCCAGTTTCAAATTACCTTGAATTTTGCAGATGTGGCACTGGTCCGATTCGATATCAGCCATTACGGAATCTCTGCTTCCTCCCGCAAAGAGAAACCTTAACAATTTTGGTAAGAAAAGAAGTAATTAAGTCTAGAGAGAGAGAGAGAGTTTTCAGGTTCAACAACGAATTCGAACAACCTGTTCTCTTGGGACGATGCGTGGGCTCCGCCCTCTGGCAGCTCGATGACTTCCAATTCGGGACTGTCTTCGGGGTTGAGGCCTGCTTCAACCAGCTTCATGAACCAACCGCCTAGTATCGGTAAATTTTGTAACTTTATACGAGAATATTCTCTTTTTTTTTCGAAAAAATTGATTTGAAAATAATACGTCAGTTAGACTCATGTTTTCTATGTTTCTTCGTTTCTAGGCTAGTCAATCTCAACATAAATTACGCCTTTTTGAAGTGATCTCCTTCAATTGAATTTTATTTTAGGTTCGAATGCTTTCGGTCCCCCTCCACCTTCAGCAGCAAACTGGATGGAGCCCAACCAGCCTCCCAACCTCAACAGAATGTACAATGTTGTTCGGGTAAATATTATGAATTTTAGAACATTTTAAATCTCTCAACTTTCAGCAGCCCCCTCCCAATATTCAACCTATGCAGCAATTGCTCGACCAACTTTCCAGACGTCTCAACATGGACATGTAAGAAATTTGTGATCCTTATCCAAAATTATGTAAAGTTGCAAACATTGAAAACACTCCTCACATCAATGATAAGCTGAAAAACGTATTCCGATATTCGCACTTTTTCATTCTATATCGCCACTACTACTAGAAATAGTTCTCAACGCATTAAAGTTAAAAACCAATATTTTTAAAGATAAAGTTGATTTTTAATTGAAAAATTTCAGTCCGAAAGTGAGCGAGCTTTTGCACGAGTACATGCGTGAACACAAGATGTACGACGCGATGAACGACAGTCAGATCGTCGAGAGATTGCGGTACTTGTCATTCGAAAAAGAACGAAATAAGTGAGGCATTTTAGCGACTACCACCACAAGCGAATGAACCAGTCCCTGTCGTCGATTCGAATGCCTCCTGGAGCAGCTCCTGGCTACGCGATGAACCCCGTCCCCTTCCTGGGAGGTCTGCTCGATCGACCCTCTGATGTTCCGTTCTCCTCGGCTCCAGGCGCTAACGGTGCAGGTCCTGGTAGCATGCACCCCAACAACAACGACAAGTGGCCGCTGGCTTGAGTGTTCCCTCGTCTGATTGATTCCCCTAACGAGAAACGTTAAAATTTCGACAACTAGAAATTACGAGATCCCATGAAAGATACGCAAACGAAAATTTTGTATGCCTTTTCTGTTATCTTGCTCTGTAATTTCTAAATCACCTAAAATAGTCTTATCAGAAATTCTTCGCGATTTTTAGATAATGATTCTAAAACTTATTATATAAACTAATTTCATTTGGGCCTAGATTCAGAGAATCGCGATTTTGTAAACTACAGTAGCTTGTATAGATGATGAGGATACTGTAGAGTGCAAAGTCTTCCCGTATTCCAATCGGTGTATCGTAATGTTTCTAGACTTAGCAGGAGTCATTGAGAGCTCTTATTCCTAAATATCTAAAACTTAAATTTATAATTCGCTAAAAAATATCCAATGCGTTGTACGTAAATCTCGAATCTAGCGTTAAAGTTCTAATTCTGAGAGCAATTTTAGGCTTGTAAGAGTTTTGAGAAGCTTTGAGAATTCCATTAACATCAGAAAGTTCAACATTTCCCTGTCAAATGTGAGTTGGTTGACGACTCTCAGCCCCTGTCGAATTGCTAGTCCCTGGCAATTTGTGAGAGTCTGACCTGCTGTTTTGCCAAGTTCTGGTTCCAAGATCGAACCTCCGCCTTCCCCTTCCCTGCCCTGCCCCAATCCTCTGCTTTTGCCATTCGGCCATGGCGCCAAGCAGCTCGATCCTTGTTTATTCGTCGTTCTCCTTTCCCTTTTCCGTGTGTGTGATCCCTGAATTCGTCATCCGATTTCCTTACAATTAGCTTCAAAGGTTATGTTGTATTCTTCATTTTTCTCCTTGGAAATGGTGTTTTATTTCGATCAGATCCGATTTTCTAACCGCGCGCGCTTCGCTCTGCAAACGTTGCAAATTCCCCCCACACAAATTTGTCGTTTTTATATGTATTATCCTCTTTATTCCTGTTTGTTTTATATGAAAATATACATAAATAAAATGTATTTTCTGCAGAAAATAGTATGATATTGAATCACAAATAGTCGCACATAAAATGTGATGTATTCTAAAAAGTGCCAAAAACTAAAATCTTGTCCCAAGAGCAATACATACAAAGGCAAAAATGTGATAATAGCTCTCTTACTGTGCTCTTATCAAAACCATCATCATAAATCTAATTCGTAGTCATTACGCAATAAGATGTGGTGACGTAAACATGATTCCGCAGGTCGAAACGAGAATGAATAACGTGAACATGAACAGGCACATTCTGTCGACCACCATCGCGGCAAACTTCCAGTCATTCTGCGATTGCTCGTCCTGAAAATGAATTTAGAAAGTTTCGTCAGAAAGGAACAGACCCTCTCATCTTCCTCCATTTTCTTTCGCATCACTTGGATTTGTCCTCCAATATTCTTCAATTCGAGACACGCTTTCTGCATCGATCGGTTCATTTCAGTGAATACCGTCGCTGAAATAGTACGAGATCGATGCTATAATTTACGAAATGAATTTGGTTCCGTAAAATAAAGATGAATAGATAAATATTCCAATTCTCATCCACTATATCGAATCCACAGCTTTGCATTAGTCAATTGATGATTTTCTTTGAAGACGTCTACACACCTTCATAACTCAGATTGGAAAAAATATATTTTACGTTGATCTTCATTATTCTTACTGTTATCATCCGAGTCGCACATTGATTTGACGAAAATGTTCGGTGGCGGTCGAGGAAATTCGGACCGCAATCGACTTTGACCGCTTTCCAAGCACAACGATGTCGTCATACTGTATTGATTCGGATTGTTGTCTAGGATAGTTGATTAGAATTATTTTTGATTTTCTCATACATTTAATGTTATTGTTGCCAATTTCAGTAGCTTTTATGAATCTGAGCAGAGAATTGGTGTCGAAACTCGAGTGCGCCTGGTCTGCTCCAAGCAACGCTGCTTTATCGCACCTTTTCCCAGGTTTTCGAGCTTCTTTCTCTTTCAATTCTGCCTAAAACTTCCTTCGATCTTTTACAAATTCCATTTTGAATTCACCTTGATAATATTTTTATTGAAGAGCGTTGTCCCAGGCCTTCTCATCATCAGCATCCACGGTAGCCAGATCAGAAGACACTTTCGGAGCTAAATTTCAATCTCTCATTCCGGTAGTTCTTTTATTTTTCTTACGAATGGACTCATTTCATGAGTTTCAGGCCGTCGGTTGTGCAGATTCAAAACTAGCACCGTGAAGACCACTGAGGCTGAGACAACCAACATGCAGCACGAGAAGAAGGCACCTGTAAGTTGAAAGACTTGTTCCTTGAAGAATCGTTGCATTTTCCGAATCCATTCAAACACAAACCTATGAGCGGAACGGCTTCAGAAGTCGGAGGTGTCATCTCTGCGACCATGCTTAGGAAGAGGCACACAGACAGCAGAATGGTAATTTCTACAAATGTCAAAGGTAACTAGAACGAGGCAGCGAAGTTGTGTTACCCAAAGTAATCTTCTCTCCAGCATCTGGAGGTAGCGTGAAACCGAGAACTGTCATCAAAGAAATCAGGAAAGAAGGAATGATCAAGTTGAAGCCTAAAATTTGAAAACGAGAATTTTTCTTGATATCTGAGCTCACCATAATAGAGAGTACGCCGTTGAATGATAAGATAAAAGTAAAGTGAGGGATATGGCTCGCCGTCAAATACATTCGTTTCGTTTCGAGCAGGAACTGCTGAAAGTTGACAATTTGATGATGAGCAAGAGTGAAAATTGGGAAACCTCGTGAAATTATGACATTAGTAAAATTATGGAAAAGAGAAAAACCTCATGATGCCATTAACTCCCTATTCAATTTTTCTTGGCTTTAGATGCATTATCACGCGATTTCCAAAAAAAGATCTAATTTTCCCGCCTAAAAGATTCCATTCTCCGTTCTGGACGTAATATTGAATGTCAATTCCTTGTTCGGAGACATTTGCCCCTTCGGGTCCATTTATTCGCAGATCGATGAAATTTCCCGAATATGTCCAACTTCCGAACTGAAAGGAGGAAACATGATTTCTAATATCCCTCATTCTTTTTGTCCATGAGCTGACATATCAGCCATTTCATCTCTATTTCATCCTCCTTCTTTTTTCCCTCTTCAATGATCTTCGTATTCGTTTCCTTATTCGGTGCACATTGTGCGTTTCTAGCATTTCTACTCTCAAATCCTTCAGCCATTTGTCATCTGAGGATTAGTCGCGATTTGTGAGCAGCCAGATGCACAAACAGAACAATGAATTACGAAAGGGGTTACTAATTACAAATCACAAACATCGCATAACGATACAAATTGATATAATATGCTTGAGAATACAGCGCTTCTAACAGTTAGTAGGCAATTGGTATGCAACGAGGAAAGCTTTGCACTGCCAACAACAATTTTCTGACTCGAACAGAAAAGGCCTGAAATCATGAAAAGTTACCTTGAGATGACACATTTGCTGAACAAACTGTTGTTGAAAACAAATGGTCGAAATTACAAAATAAACCTCATCGAAGGGAAAGTAGGTTATGTCGATCTTGCATGACAACTTTAGAATTCCTGGTGGAACCTCAAGAATAAAAAAGATTCACAAGATTAGAGAAAGAAAAATGTTACTTGAAGCACGTTTCCTGTGTTTGAAACGACGTAATTCACTGGATATGTGCTATCGAAATTCTCATCTGCAGAATTGTAGAGAAGAACCTGAGAAAATTAACGGTCTCCATGTTGACAATGCTGAATTTCAGAATAATTGGAACTCTAACTTACGTCCGGACGCCAAATCTGAAATTTTAGTTTAAAATATTTTTATCCTTAAAGGTATTTAACCGCATTAGCGCTTCCCGGATATCGTATGTCTCGAATGCCTCCGTATTCTGATGGCTCCCAAACCAATTTATAATCTGTCCATTGGTATTCGATCCAAGCTACCAGAGTTATCACTTGATTTTTCTCGTCCTAAAAATTTACCATGATGCTATGGAATAATTGTCCCCAACTTACGACGTCTAAAATTTGCTGAAGATAGATTTTGACGGTGACTACGAGTGGCTGACTCGAATTAGCTACCGGTCTTTCATAGGGGTCATAATTGTGTCGTAAATCAGAGAGCAGACGATATTCCTCTGGGCTGCATTGAGCACAGAGTAAGCATATCCAGAGCAATAGATAAATCCTAATGCATCGTGAGATTACCTGAAACTTGTTTTTTGAGAATCGATGCTAGGGTTTATGAATATCCACTCTCGTGAAGATAGAATGGATTTGAGGTTTGATATAACAGGCAATTCGAGTATGAACTGAATTCGCAGTTTCACTTGTTTGAACTACTTGAAAAGCATGGTCATTTAGGGGGGGTTTTTTTTTTTTTCAAAAATTCATTTCTTACCACATTCGTGTTGCATTTTCGCATTGTCGAGAGTCAATTTGCCAGATTTAATCTCATCGAGTAATTTTTACTCGTCGTTTTCTTAACCTTCGAGACTGCAGAGTTTAGTCGATTGCGTCATAGGGCAGATTAGAATTGAGCAGAAATGCAGCAGTGGAGTGAGCGAGAAAGCCGAATGTGGAAATTGACCGGCAGAAGTCGATGTCAAGCAGGACTCTGCTTATTTCGACCTTCCTTCCTTCTTTGTCCTAGCAATGATAGCTCCTTTTGGGCATCTTTTCCCCTCCTCATTCTCTTGCTATTCCTCCCAAAACAGATAATCGCCTCTGTGGGAATTGACTCCAATTCTTCCTATTTTCGCTGCCCATTCCACTTCATCCAGAACACCGCACGTTTTTCAGAGATTCAAAAAAATTGAGCCATTCAATTGAATCCGAACGTTTTTTAAGGAATCTCATCAAGTTGATTTCAAACACGGTGGTCCCAAATTGTATTTCAAAGACGTTTATTTTCATCCAAACACATCTTTATATAAAAAAAAGTTTTCAAAGGATAAATTACAAACCGAGTATTAATGAGACAAAAGCTGAAAGAACCGAGTTGAAATTTGACAATTTTATACAAGCAACGACAATAATGCTTGTTTGATTCAGAAACTGAGCACATGAAATATCATTCGAAAACGAAACGCTCTCTGTATTAATATGATGTGCACCATTCAAGTTACAAAAAGCTTCGAATAACTTGGAATCTCGTAATCCGTTCAGAAATTTCGTTAAATTCCAGAAAACGTATTTATTTTAGTCTCCGAGTTATCCTCATGTTTACTACTTAAATTTTAAAATGCCTATAAATTGTTGATTGAATCGTAAGTGACTCGCATTAGGATAATTCAAAAATACCTATCGGGTTTTGGCAAATAGTAAATGATCACGAGCAAAAATTTGAGTGAAGTAATTCATTTTAAATAGTGAGGGGAGGTTATGTATCACCAGGTCAAAACAAAAAGAACACCGTAAGCTGGTAAATGCAGAATAGATGGAGATTTTTAACAATTTATGTCTCATCTTCGGTTTTATTTCGAGGCATCGGTGTTATGATCAGTTCCTGATCCGTTTTATAAAGCATTCCTAATTGTCCGGGAGTGATCACCTAAAAATTTCAAAGGTGAAAACTATCCAACACTTAGAAGAGGTACATTTGTTCTTGATCCAGTAAACCCAGATTCGTATAGTGATTTTTTATCTTCCAAAAACGGTCCTTGATTGTGGTCATTGTTTAGTTTACACAATTGAAAGCTCGATAGTCTTAACTGAAATTTAGAATTTTTGAATAATATTTTCTTATTTTAGCAGGAGAATTAGAAATTTCAACTTCTTGAAAGGTGATTATGCTTTTCTGGAATCTTTAATCTAATAATATGCGACTTTATAACATTCACAATTTTTATTCCAAAAAATAGAAGAATGTTTTCGTTTAGCGAAAAGTTTCAATGGCATCTCCTATTCTTTTTTAACCAATCCCATCTCAAATTTATTTCTAACATTCGGCTATCTCACTAAAATCCGATGTGTACTCAGAAAAATAAAAATGAACTGTACTTACACCTAGAATTTGAGCAACGGATTTCTTCAAATCTGCACACGATTGTCGTGTCCTTCCTTCTACGAAAACGTGCAGTTTTTCTCGTCGAACTTCGAAGAATAACATTTCATCCGGGACAAGCTGATAAAGGAAAGTTTTAAGTTTTCCTCGTTTACAAGCAAAAGTTAAAAGATAAACTACTTACAGACATTTCCGGGCCAATTCGGATGATTTTATAGTTATCCTGAAAATATTGCAATTTTGTATGAGTAGTTTCCGACAAGAGAGTTTGGATAAGATAAGAATTTACAATTTAGAGAAATGAAATATCGACCGATTTGAGCGGAAATATCACGTGAATCGATGACAACTCACTTGCTTTTGACCTCTAAAGTGAAAAATCGACTGATCACATGAAACTGTGAAGAGAAATTGAGAAACAGAAAGACAAGTGGTCGAGGATTGGAGTGAAAAAGCGAGTAAATAGCAGCAAAATGAAGTAGAAATTAAAAGTGTAGTGAAAGCAACGCGTAAATGCAGTGCGAATCGCATGATAACTCATTTGCTGCAGCAAATAACGCGCAAATATCACATGAAATCTCTGATACAAAATTCGTAGTCGTAGGAATTTCAGATATCGAGTAAAACCTCACAAAGTAACAACCGTAAGTGTCGAGATGTCACTACTTTACAACTATAGAAACGTAGGAGTTGATATTTTCAGCATAATTTCTGACAAAGTGCCGAGAAAAACGAGATAATGAAGTGATTTTCATTATTTCGAAACGTACAAGTTTAGATGACATTTTGAATCATTCAAATTCTTTGAAATATCTTCATGCAATCTGTTTCATAAATGTTCAGCAGATGTTTTTATTCAAATTTCAAAATACAAAGCCTAAAAACTTTTCAAACGAGAAAATGGTTTTTGTTCTAATCAGGTAAGATTGGATTTAATCTGAAAAATTACAAGGTAAGCATTTCGACTTGTTTTTATTTATTTTAAATCGCAGCAGTTTCTTTTCTCCTACGGAGAAATATCTATTTCAGAACTGTAATAGAAAGAAAAAAAACGAACCAATTCAAAAATTTCCCAATGAAACTATTAAAATGTTCCCTAATTAGACCCATATCAAGCAAGTTAAATGAAATCCTGACTATTGCGGAACTTGACTAATTTCATACTGGCTTTTCACTATGATGCCATACAAAAGTCGTCATGAACCGTCTCTTTAGCGTAGCGTACTCAATTGGTCCCCAGGAATTTTTTGAAAGTTCGAAATTTTCAATTTTCTCATGTGATGAAAAGTTTTTAGAAATTCTGAAAACACCGTAAATGGAATCGAATTGAGCTAAGACTTGGCAGACTTTCATGATTTGATCACCCCGATACGTGTATAAATTTCAACTGAATCTGATCACTTTAAGTGGATGAATCAGCGACGAACCCAAGATTTTGTTACAATTGATCGAATAGTTTATTAGATTGCTAAATAGCAGGGGTGTACAAAAATCTAATTTTTGATTTGAATTGTGCATCAGCGTTTAACGAGTATCAATCTAAATTTGCGTTCGTTTGCGTTAAATTTTCTCAATTTTAGGCCTAAAATGCCCAAAGATTAATCCAACTTCACACAAATCAAGCTAAAATATGGCAGGATTTTGCTAAATTATTCATTTGTATAAATATTTTATCAATATTTCAATAGTTTAAAATTATAACGCGAAATAACGCAATTGACCTAATTTTGCATTTAACCTAATGGCATTGTCGAATTTGCATGTGCATGTGCTTTCTGAAAGTTACCACAAAAAGTGCGTTTTGTATTAGAGCTATTAATAACGCGTTATCTTTGTACACCCCTGATAAATATATTGTCAAATATTTTACAGATGACTTTCCCGAATATGTTGGTTTCCGTTCTCTGCTAACCTCTGCTGCATTTTACTTTTAGAACGGAATCTCTAAACCTAAGTATCTTTGTGGAAACAAGATTTTAGGATAAACTAAGTTGAACTTGCTTGGAAACTTTCAATCATTACCTCATGCAGATATTCAACTACAGATGCAGCGAAGCCATCGCCAACTACATTCACCGCTGTTCTAATTCGATCGCTAGAATAGAATGACGTTCAAAATCGAGCAATTTCTGTAGTCTTACATGAACCAATCGACGGTGAAGAGCAAAGCGACATCTGATGTAGGAAGTCCGACGGAGTTCAGTATGACGAGGATCGAGACGAGTCCTGCTGGAACTGAATTCACTCCGATCGATGCCATCGTAGATGTCACACTAAAATTGGTAGCATAAAAATTATTGGTGCCAACAATACGGTGCATATTTTTAACGCTACCCCTAATTCTGAAATATATGAGGAATATTAAAATTACCAAATCGACAAAATCTTCGAGAATGTCAATGGAATTCCGTGCTTTTGTGCAATAAACATTGCGCCGACAGCTTCATATAGAGCATTTCCGTCCTTGGAGTTTTATTGATGCAAGTGTTTTCTCAAAATTTTCTTACGACGTTAATTGTAGCACCCAACGGGAAGACAAATCTGGCGATATTCGGGTTGATGGCTAATTTATTCTCTGCACACTCGATTGAAACCGGTAATGTTGCACCTCTGAAAATTGACAGTGTAAATTAGTCGTCAAAGGTGATAAAATCATAGCATGGCATTTCGAGGTTCGACATATTGGAAATCGAGCTAAAATAGAACTCGCTAGGCAATCGAATTTGAGTTCCGGATCGAAAGTTTACATATTCTTAGATGAATGAATTACCCAGATGCAGTTCCAACTGTCGTTACGAAGGCCTGTAACATTCCTTTGAAAACCGTCAAAGGATTTCTCATAGTAATGCAGACATAGAGAAGTGGTATCACGATGTAGCCGTGGACGAATAGGCAGATGAAAACTGTCAGAACAAACCTGAACTTGGATCGGAATCGACAATAAATTCAACTTAAGCTACCAAGACATTTCTGTTACAGTCCCTTCAGGATCCTTGAGCTCTGCTATATTTCCTGCTATCAAAGACGTGATTCCAATTGGAGCAAACCTAAGAAGCAGCAAACTAATAAAGTTTTGCTTAAGGCGGACTCTTTGTAGGACTCAAACAACGATTCAAGGAATATTGCACTGGTGCGAAAGTCCTCAAAACCGGATAAGACCCATATGATTGGATACCTTAGTGGACCCTAACTAGGATCCACTAAGGTGTATCCGGCTTGGAGGACTTTGTACCAGTGTGTTCTTTTGTTTGAGTTTTATAAAGAGTGATCTTAATGACAATTTGCATGACTATCTAGAAGCTTCGCCGTAACACAATACTGTAACATGAGAAATAAGTTATGAAAAAGATAGAACAATCCAATAATGTGACATGACTTTAGACTGTTGTAGAGTATCTAAATTTACTGACCACATGACAACCGAAACCCACGACATTATGGCCTCGTCGAGAGCCGAGAAAAAGTCGATCAGAACACGGAAATTCGAAGGTCGACGAGATAGAACCATTCCAAAAATGGTGCAAAATGCAACAATTCCTGGAAAAAGTAATGGGGTTTTGCCAATTGATCTAATTTCCCAAACCTAAAACGTTCGGTCCTCTCACGTGTTTCTCAATTTTGACATTCTCGCCTTTATCATTGACTTCCCAGTCGATTTGGACTCGTTCGAAGGTCGCTTGAATTAGATTTTCTGGGAATAGGCTTCTAGAAAAATCGTCAAATCAAAATCATATCTATTTCTGGAGAACTACTTCACAAGCTCCATAAAAGTTTCAGCTGCCGGGACTTCAGTTGCGTTATTGAATGTGTGCTGAATTTCTCGTGTCATGGCGTCTCCAGGGTTGATCAGCAGAGTTACAAAAACGGCTAACTGGAAAATGGCTCATTCTTTGAAGTAATACTTGAGTTTACAAGTGAAGCCAATGTAGCAGTGAAAAAATAATATGCAGCTGTAAATAATCCTAAACGAGTCGATTCTTTCGGGTCCATTTTTGCGAGAGCAGAAATTAGTGATGATATGACGACGGGAAGAATCATCATTTTCAGGAGCTAAAGTTTTTTTTTTTAATTTAAAAATGTAAATAAAAGTACCTGCATGAAAATTTTCCCAGGAAACTGCAGAATTACAATTTGATTCTAAATGTGTTCTTTCGAACAAGAACATATTCATTCCTTACCGGAGATAACTCATAAAATCGAAGTCCGATTCCAAGGAAGGTTCCGAAGAAAACGCTTCCGATGGTCAAAAGCAGAAGAATATTTTCTCGAAGCCACGATTTTCGACGTTTCTGTGGCTCTGGTGGCATGAGGACTTCGGTATTTGACGGGGCTGAATTCGAATTTAGAATTATCGATGAAGAAACAGACCTAGAGAAGAACGATCGTCAGAAACCCTTGCGATCTACATCCAGAACTTTTTTTTTAAACGTTCCTATTTTCAGTCTACTATTAGTCTAAATTTTGACCAGTGCGACCTGCTATCATAACTATAAATTCGTTATTGCGACCTACCCCCCGTATATTTTCTTCGCCTGACGAAAGTGCTCCCTAGGCTTGTAAATAAAGAATCAAGAAGGTTAGGATCTACTGTGTAGAAGATTCGAGCCTTTACTGGGCTATGACTGGGTATTTTTTACCCGAACTGAACTCGAACTGGTCTTGGATATGATACATATTTTGCCCGATAATTTTTAACTCAGCTAGATTTCGAAACTGGCCCAGGCCAGGTAAAGATCAAACACATACACACAGTCAGAAAATGCCCTATCTAGTAAATCATTGCAAGTTATCAAATACCAAGTGCCTCGCGATGAAATATTGCCGATAAAAATCTTATTTAGGTGTTTATCTTTTGCGTTGATCAAAATTTGAGTAAGTTTCGAAAACTCCTTTTGGAAGGCCGGACGAGATCACAGATGATAGGGTGAAGGTTATTGTTTCTGCAGTAATGAATTACAAGATATATCATAAGTTAAAAATCTATATAACTTAAAATTTTGAAGTATTTTATCCTTTATTCTATGGAAATTAATTATCCTCAAGGTCTCTTACTAATTGGCGAGACCGAAGAAATTTCATCTGCATCCGCGTATTCCAGAGGCGAATAGAATCGGGGGTTTTTCTTCGAAGTCATCTAAAACATGAGATGAAAAGCGAAGAAAGAAAAAGCAATTCTTTGCAAAAAGTATGAGGACTTCACAAAATTGTCGATACACATACTGGAAAACTCAGCTCCAGTACTGCTGTGTCATTGCATCGAATGTGAATGTGTTTGTTTTGCATAATCTGCAACAATCATCGCCAAAATGATGATATAACTTAGTAGTTTTGATTTATTTATTGTAAATGAATAATTCGGGTTTCTATCGAACTTTATAACTTCTTTGTATAATAATGTGCTTGTATCTTCAGAAGTCAGCATTTTTCCTGAATAGACCATAATTCGATTCATTTTCGATCATGCTTTGATTTTTTATTGAAAGTGAATGAGACAGAAAGGTGCAGTTTTTCAATTTAATATTTCTACATCTCTATGTGCATTTTTTCCATTTAGTTTATTATTAACTCCTTGTTAGGTCCATGGTTTACCATTTCTATTTCTCTTGTATATCAATCGAGAAGATCTAGAAAAATTTTCCAAATATCATGATTTTCTAGAATATTTTTCCATCGCTTTATCAAGAATAGCACATGATATCAGGAATGTATCAATTGAATAGTTTTTGAAAACGATCAATTTTGTGTTTTGCTTGATAAAAATTTAGCAGACAATAATATCATCATTTTTCATTAGTATTATTAGCATAGTTTCACTAGGGAATATTTTAATTGCCATATTTCATGTAAACACATCTAACGGTGATGCAATGTGTTACAACAATCAGAGAAGATAAAAGAATAGGAAAAGTTGAGAGAGAATTGTGAAAAGTTGTGCAAAAAGACTCGATTTATTGCTCGATTCTTCAGATTTCAGTGATTTCAATTTGAAGTTTGGCTTTGCAAACTGTTTTGTAGTAATTTTATCTGCAGCAGATTTGTTTACTTTCGACTAATCAGATGTAGGGTTTCAGTGCACATTCCTATGAAATTTGTACTCAAAGAAGCATTATATGTTCAAAACTAAATTTATCTGAACATTTTTATTTTCATTTTATGAAATGACGTTTGTGAATTCATCGATAAGGCTCTTTTCTCTCATTACTACTCGCTTTATGCGCAATTTGCTAATTGTCTCTGATAAGCATTGTAATATTTTTAGCGGCTTTTCCAGTCTTTTGCTTTTTCTGCGTGATAAGATCATTCAAAGGCTGCACACTTTTACACTCTCTAAGCCTTTTCTTATCATCACCCAATTTGCATTATTTAAAGCTTTTTATTATTCAATGATAATAATTTAGGGAATGTCAGATTCTGCTTCTGGAGAGATTTTATATGATGCGATTGTGGTGGGGGCAGGAATATTCGGCAGTGCGGCCGCTTATCACTGCCAAAAGATGGGACTCAAAACCATATTGATCGAACAGGTTCGATTTGAGAGAGATAGCCATTTAAACAAGTGATATCGTTGAAATAGCGCGAATTTGATATCGATTTCGCGTTATAGCGTGAAAAGTTGCTCTTTAACCAGAAAGGCAATTTGGAAAAGTAGCTGCATGCGAAATAGTATAAGATTTACTAGGGAAAAGATGCGACTCTTTCACTACTTCGTGTGCAACGATACTACTATTGAACCACTTTTTGGTTGCGATCAGGAAATCATTCCCCAAATATTCTTTCTATAAACTGGACTGTTAGTGGTTGTCAAAATTTGACATTCGAACCCAAATAAAAAATACTTATTTTACCAAACCCAAACTAGAACCTTGACTAGAACTTATCAAAGAACCAGGTTTTGACAACTTACTGTTGAATGTATTTTCTATCAAAAATGTGCGAAAATATAATGAAGCATCAACGTCATTGTTGCAGCTATTCAATACATGCGCATTCATGTATCAAAATTGAATTGCGATATCAGATTTCTAGAAAGTCACCCAATTGAAATTTTTACAATCAACTCATCCGAAACAACTTGTGTATGAAAGAAAATCTTGCAAAATGAATATTAAAAAAAAACATTCAGTATGATCGTATCCACACGCAAGGAAGTTCGCATGGCAAGACAAGAATTATTCGACGCGCCCACGCAGAGCCGGAGATTGTGGAACTGGTCGGACACACCTACGAACAGCTCAAGGAGCTGGAGGCTAAAGTCGGAACTCAACTGTGGCAGTGAGTAAATAGATATTAATAAAATTGTGCTGCTAGAAATCTATTTCAAAGAAAAGTGAACATTAATCAGACAATCCTACTCTTCTATCCTCTGTGATGTAAAGCTCGCGGTTAATCTGAACAAACTTTGACTCTACATGCAACCTATTCAATGTTTCTAATTTAGAAACATCGGATTTCTTTGGGTGTCCTCTGAAAAACACATCAACACCATCTCAGAAGCTCTGAAAATCTACAATCTGCCTCACGAAATTATCCCCGGGTCAAAGGTATGGAATATCTTGAAAAATGAGATATATGTATTCAAAATTTAGATAAACGAAAGATTTCATCAGTTTGACAATTTCGATGACAGTTTCATGGGCCTATATGATCCGAAAGGTGGAGTAATTTTCGCAGATAGATGGTTGGCTGCATTTCAGGTAAATGATACGAAACTTTGAGATTTCGTTAAAATCTTAGGATCTGTTCCTGAGCATGGGTGGCAAAATAGCCGATCACGAGAAGGTTTTGACCTATCGAGACGGAAGTATCGTCGAAATTCACACCATAAATGGGAACTGTTACAAAGGGAAGAAGGTGATCTTCACGGTCGGATCATGGCTTGAACAGATTTTCCCTGATTTGCCAATGAGCGTTCAGGTTGATTATTTGATCAAAACTGTTTGATTTAAAAAAAAAAAACAAATTAGGCAACCTCATTGACAGTTTGTTACTGGTCCCCTAAAGAAGTCTCGGACATTAAGCACTTTCAAGTCGGCAATGTTCCCTCGTTTTATTTCATGAACCCGAGCACTCACTTTGCCGCATTTGCACTACCAGAAAGAGACTACATGGGTGGATTGAAGGTGATCTTATGCGAAAATAATAGTTTCACAGGTACATTTAGATTGCAAACGAAGCACAAACGCCCTTGAATCCGAATGGAGCGCATCCACCTATCGATGAGGTTTGATATTTTTTTTTACAATTTGAGACTTTTCTTTCAAAGTTGAACAACAACCCAACAATAGGAATTTATGAAAGCATAACTTTTTAACTATAGGTGAAAGATTTTGATAATTTTGAAAACATCGCGCAATAATATTGGAACTGTCTTTTTATTTTGTAATTCAGAAGGGAATTTCTGACATGAAGCGATTCATCAAGCAGCACATGCCTATGATCAACAACGAAAGTCCGATGAAAATCGAGCAATGCAAATATACAGTAAATTGGAGTTTGTAAATAAGGAGTGAATTTGTCTGGAATTTTCAGGTGTCACCCGATCATAAATATGTAATCGGGCATCTCCCTGGATCGAAGAACATACTGATTGGAGGATGTTGTTCGGGAACTGGATTCAAGGTGGGTGTAAAGAATTTGAGAGCTCAAGAAAATTTTGCAGTAAATGAGGTTTCAAATTGAAATCAACAATAAGGACTAATTCTATCGTAATCAACTTCAGGTTGGCCCTGCGATTGGAAAGGCTCTGGCAGAATTGGCAGCTGGAAAAGGCATGACCATCAACATTGGACCATTTTCGTTTGAGAGATTCATCAAATCCTGATTATAGCATCGCTTATTTAGGAGAAATATTTTTCTGATTTCTCTTGATAAAATACAGGCATGCATTACAAAACTAGGTTTTATCTCTCATCACTATCATGAGATTAATGTATTTTCGTAATTTTCAATACAACCATTTGCATTCTTCATCAATATTTGCGAAGATTAGAATTTTTCAAAGTTATTATTTTGATTTATGATATAAAATTCATTTGAAATAAAAAAAAATATAGCTGATACTCAATGGGAATTTGATCGAAGTCATGAACCTTATCAAGCCTTGTTACAACTTCCGCAATCTAAGATTACGTGCAATTGTTTTGTGTGAAGCTTGATCGTGCAAGAGAATCTTGTCATTGGCAAATAACTGATATCGAAGAAAAAGTTTCTAGAATCTTGCTTACTTTTCCCTTTATGAAAAGAGTAAGTCCTTTTGCAATTCGATCTTTCGGCACATTCGATTTGCGTCTCGTTTGGATTTGCCTCCCTTCGTACGACAGAAATACTCAAAATCGTGAATATTTGCAAACGGCGGGCGAAATGCGAGACAACACTTCATAACGAGCTAGGATAGACAGAGACAGAAGATAGAAAAGATAAATGTTACTTAGGGTCGAATTAATGCTGGATGCACTAATTTAGCAGCAGCTTTAGACGATTTTCGATCATAAACTCTTTCCAAAATTTTGTGAACAGCTAAATCAATAATTTCATGAAATTTTCAATGTCCAAGCAATATTTAGGCATGATTTTCTGATGCAGCGTTGTTTCTTCCTAGAAATTATCTTCGATTTAATAATCATTGCTTTGATAAGAAAATTTCTTAGCAATCTTCATCAATCAATTTTTTCTGTGCCGTCAGTTTCATTCGTCCAAATCGACATCTACAAATCCAATATTGTTGTTAACGAAATACCTATAAGATTTACGACCTCGTCTCATGAATTCGAAACGGACGAGGGGGGAATTTTGGTCGCGTGACGATTTTACAACAATTGAACTGAATGAGCTGCAAGTGAGAGGAAACAGCTAGGAGAGAGAGAGACTGGGAGTGGATAGAGAAAGCAGGGAAGGGAGAATCAGGCATCGATTCCAACCGACTTGGAGCTCGACCGGAACGAATCTGACGAGCAGATAAATCAGTTGCTGTCTCGGGGCTCGATAAATCGCAACTGCGGGGGAAACAAGAAGCAGAGAAAAATAGAGGACGGCAATTGTTTCGGTCAGAGGCAGAGCTGTTTCTGCTGCTGATGATTCTGACTCTAATTTCTGCCAGCCGCAAGGCATTTCACAATCACTTGTTCGGATTCTAAAAAAATCTCTATTCTGAATGATCCGATATCAACAATGCTTATTCATTCTTAATTTCACATTCATCATAATTTTCCATATCAACTTCATATCAATTGTGTGGAAAGATTGGAATTTTTTATTTAAAAAAAACCACGAAGTCCTAACTTTCATAATTCTGCTAATCCGTATTTTCGGCATGAATATTCATTTATCAAAGGTTAGAAACTCGTCGTCCTGCCTTTTTCATTCATTGTGGATAATGGTTGTTCTTCTATCTGCTTGTCTACAAACTTGTGTAGTCTTTTGTGAGTGATAATTACTCGCTGAAAAGGAAACAATTTGGTTGGATTATCTCCGCGGACAGAGTTGAATATGTTCATTTGCTAACTTTATCACGTATCTCAACTAGGTCAGCATCATTTTAATTCTCGTTAGTGAATAATGGCATGATATTTATTTAGAACAACACGAATATTTTTGAATTTTTTCGCATAATTTCCTGAACATTATTATATAAGCTGAATTATAAATGACATGTTTATATGTGATGTCTCAGATTATAATTCTCCAGAAATGGTGTCATTTCTGCTAAAATTTAGCTATTATTTTAGCTTTATATAACAATTGGAGATCAGTATCAAAGTCACTAACTAATCTTATATCTAACAATACCGCTCACTTTTTCTAGAAAAAGCTGGATATTAGATTTCATATTTCTTAACATTTTTCCAATAAATTATTCATTAGTCCATAAGTATTGGAACAACTGAAAAGTTCTTTACTGAAAAGAATATTTTCGTTCCAATCGCGTCATATCCAATTATTCTGCTCATATTTTTACGACTAGAAAATATATTCTTCTTCCCTTTTAAAAATATCAGTTTTCTAGAATTTTATTTTGACATTTCCGCTATACTCTTGTTATTCAATTGCTTCGTGATTTTGGATTTCAAACTTTTTAGTTCAGTAGTCTGCTCTGCGGTTGCATTCATTTTCTTTTACGAATTTTTATTTTTGGAACGTTTTGCACAAAGAAAAGCGAGTCTCGAATTCGGTTGTCAAATGAAAAGTCGGAGTTGGATTCGATGAAAATGAACGATGAATTTTGCAAAGAGCAATTCGAAATGCATCGTGTCTCACGGCGAGCGATCGAGTCGCTTAGCCACTAGGCCATTTTTGTTGGAGATACAAAAATCCAAGTATTTGTCCAAAAATAAATTTTCATTTATCATTTCAGCATTCCGTTCAGTTTTCCCTTCTTACACCTACATTTGGCATTTTGAATTTTTCTAACTTGTAATTATTACAGCTATGCTCAGTGATTCTTTGGTTTCAAACATGCAAATACCTAGGATCCGCAAACACTATGTATGCTATTTTTCCTTCTCACTGTAAATTTGGATTCGACAAAATGCTAGTGAATTTACTGTTTTCTGCAATTCTTTCGCCAGAAAGTGAAAATGCGCGAAAATGTCGCAGTGGGATCGGTGGCAGACTTGGCAAAACCCGAATAGATCACAAAAACAACTCATATTTTTGCCGTATGCAAATGTGCACAAAAGCCGATTCAAACAAACCAGAGTTGTACATCAAATGAGCTAAGGGAATAATGAAGAGTGAAATTCGAATGATTCGAACAGCCAAAATAATGTACGCAAATTTAAAACAAAAAAAAGCAAAATGCATGTTCACATATCAAGTCAGTTTTCACCTAATTTTTAGGTAAAAATGAATCTGTCCGAAAGATTGTTTTATGACCTCATCATCCAAGACACCAAGACCTATTCGTATGTGTATAGTTTTTTACTTCAAAATTGGGGACATGAAAAATGTGGCAGCAGCTATATGACAGAGGACGGAGAGCTTAACTAGGGGACTCTCCAACAGTTTTTTGAAATACCCCCCGTCATATAATAACTGTCGAAAAATGCATTCGCAGAGCCTAGTAAATACAACGTGAAATTTGTACTGTTGAATCATCGAGAATTGTATGCTTATCAAATGATCCTTTTTAGATTCTCGTACATCTTTGAAATTGTATGAAACTAATCACATGTTAGCTGGAAAAAGATAGCATTACTTTGAAACCTTGCAAATTATAGTTCGCTGATCTTTCGAGCTATTATGGGCTTTTTAAAGAGTAGTTTTTATAATTCTTGTAAATCCTTTGCATTGATTGATTTTATTTGCTTTTCAAAAACAACGAATTCACCAGCTTTTCCGAATGTAATTTTGACTTGATAAATGTCGGTTTGATTGACTGCGATTTGCGGTGATTTGTCATTGAAAAGCTGATAAGAAATCGCTGAACGTGAATTCTATAAATCAGCACAAATCGGCAGTTGGCGCATATATTCGATCAATTTAGCGATCATTCTCGAGATTTTTCTGATCCAATCAGATGATTATCTGAATTTGCCTCACTGCTTGAACTTTTAGATTCGGTATATCTTATTTCGATCATGATTTTTTCTGAGATGAATTTCAATCGTCG
Organism: Diploscapter coronatus; assembly: GCA_964036155.1. Taxonomy (NCBI): domain Eukaryota; kingdom Metazoa; phylum Nematoda; class Chromadorea; order Rhabditida; family Rhabditidae; genus Diploscapter; species Diploscapter coronatus. Next base: position 5,192,021 of record OZ038423.1, read on the forward strand.
ATATATTCCTTCTTAGATTTTCGCATTTCTGCATCAAAATATCATTTCCTATCATTGTTCTTTTTACTTTCTAGAAGTCTTCAGTTCAATACCTCTATCACCAGTCAGTTTAATGTGATAACTGTTAGCTGTATGGCAATAATCATTGAGGCTATTTTTATCGCTGTGCTCTGAGACACTTGACGAAGTGCGAAGTTAGAGAAATTGAAAGGAAAAATGAGAAGAAAATAACAAGATAAAGGAGAGGGTAGGGTGAAAAATGAAATTGATAGGGAAAAACTTGAGAGTGGAAAAGAGGAAGGGTAAAGGGACCGCACTGCTTTAGCCGTTTGGCTGTTGAGTTTGTGAATGCGAAGCGGAAATACCCCTATTCTTAGTATGATTTTCATTGCTTATTCCTTTATTTTTGTATTGTGAACGACATTGAATGAACACGTCTTTGAGGAAGTAATTGCTTATTGACCAATACAACTTGCATGATCATCTATGGTTGTCGAGTTCGCCGGTAGATCAGGAATATGGGTAATAGGTAGATAGTGCTCTCGACCGCTTGCTAGACGAGATGGTGAGATAATGAGGGGCAAGGGTTTTAAATCGTTTATATAGCTTTTGGTGGGATTACCTAAAGTTACCCTGTTTTTCATCCAAATCTGGCTCTGACTCTCATTTCTCTCGTTTCTTTTCATTCTCCCACCTTCAGACACTCTCTAGCTTTCGAACTAAATTATGCCAAAATTTTCCTAATGGAGTGAGTCGAAGCTGTCGCCAATTGATTTGCTCATGCTCAAAGCACTACCACTGTACCACAGTCACTGTACTCTGCTCTCCATCTAAAACTAGATGCCCCAGGGAAAGAGGAGCGAGAGAACGTTTGAAATTGAGGGAATGAATGAGAAGCCAGAAAAATATTAGCCAGGGTCAGATTTGTATGAAGACGGTATAGAATGCGAAACCCATGTTATAATTCTAATTTCAATACCACTGAAATATCACGATACAACACCATTGGCTAAGAGTTATTCTCTTTTGTTGCTACAACTTACACTCACTTTATTCTTATCAATAGAAATGTTTAAATTGCAAAATTTTTTATTTTATTCTCACGAATCTTTTTTTTTCGAGTTTTCCTTTTAAATATCATGACCCGAATAATCTCGGCTTGCTTGATTCTTAGCCTCAAATCGCAGGTCATTCGTCCCGCCTCAGTCTGTGTATCAATCGTAGTGAGTTTCTTCGTGGAATTACACAAAAAGGATCGAATTTCTCGACTTTTTTGCTGAACTCTCTAGACAAAATCCATCCTTCTAACCATGCGATCGATAGGATTTTAGAATCAATTTTGACTTTTGTTTTTATCTGAATGATCACTCTTTTTAAAATATATCGTGACTTAATAGCTATTCCAACTTTTAGTTAGCAAAGTCGTGTTGAAGTCATTTCATCTTCACACCTTATCATTCTACGTTCTTCATTCGGCCTAAAATTTATTCTATCTTATGCATTTTATGATCTTCTTCAAAATTAGCATTAATTTTGCAAAGTGAAATAGGAGTAAATTTGCATAAAGCCCAAATATATCTGTGTGTTTGTACAAAGATGGAAATATATGTCGAATATGGCCTACATATTATGAAATGCAGAAATGTAGATATGCGGCAGTTATAACGAGCTGCTGCTGCTCTCTAGCTCAGCTTCTTGACGGAATAATATTTCCATTCTCTCGACACAAAAATAATCACTTGCTGAATTCCGATGAGATTCATGTTTTACTACCGATCCTCTTTCATCATTTATCTCGTCGCACGATACTGTTAGATATTCTCGTAACTTATTGCTGTTTACATGTATTCGTACAATTTATCAAAATAGCTATTAAAGTTCAAATTTGACGCGCAAGTGTGCGAAATATTCCCTCTCCACATTCAAGAATCCTGACAAATAAATAGGTCAGAGCAATAACAATCATTTCTTTATAGTTCATATTCGGCAAAATTCAAACAATACCTACAATTAGCTTATATTCCCAATATTTCCTGCAAATATTCAAATTGTGACCAATAAACTTTCCCACTGGCAATTTGTGTGCGAGCGAAATAGAAAATTCGTTCAATCTTTTGTAACTTGTTTTCATGAATAACATATTCGCAGCTAATTTATTTCGAACAAAAACGGACTTAAATTTGTCACATCTGTGTCATGCGGACGAGCAATTTGTCTACAATGAAAAAACGTGAATGGAGGGATATTTTGGGATTAGCTCTTAGGAGATCTTAGTTCTCCATGCCTTTCTTTAGAAGATGAGCAGAAACAATTATAATCCAGTTATACTGACTAACCTTACGCTCATTATAACTTCTGAGGAAAATGTTTGCAGCATACTTTTTCTTGACGTTTTCTTCCGAATTTCATTATTACCTTGTGAATGAGTGGAGAATTAAAAAATTATTCATAACCTATTTGTCATCTAGTAAACGAATTATTACAATCTTAAGTTATTCTCTATTTCACCACATTGATAAGATCTCGATGTTCTGAAATGCAATTTCTTATCCTTTCCATGAGAGATTAACCTTAAGTTTAAACATAAAGTTGACAACTATCAATGAATTATCGTGATTTTCGATTGATCAAGATCCTTCATCTAATAATAACAACGATACTTTTGACAGTCATTATCACTGATCATCAATCATTTATTGCAATCACCTAATTTGGCTCATTTTTCTTTAATGCCCCACTCGACATGTCTCCTGTCCCTGTCTCTATCCAGAGCCCTGTGTGGTGCGTGCATTATGTCAGTCGTCTTTGCCCTTCCATTCTTCCTCCCTTCCTTCCCCTTTTCTTCCTCCATTTTTCCACTCTTTCATTCATTCCTTCATCTTTTTCTGCACCATTTCCCCCTCCATCTCTCTCTATTTTCATTGCTGTTGGCAGTTTCTTCTCAATATTTCCCCTTCCTTTGTCTACTCCCAGTCCATTGCTGGCTTATGTGGTCCTTCCAGCCTCTTACCTCTGACAATCACATCTCTTTCGCTCATAAACCTGATGATCACCAGCGATGACTATTAGTAGCTTGGTCGCATAGCGCAGTGACATGTCGTCAGAATTATTCTGCTCATATTTATGCGATAAACCGATGTTCAAAGTAAATGTAGCGTGCATAATTTTGCTAAAAATATGCATTCTGTGATTAATGTAGTTATGCATTTTGCAATCGAAAATCTCTATGCGTTGCATTACTTCTGAATAAAACTTTGTCAATTTGTTACACTCCATAAATTACAAGCCTGCATAACTTATCGTTTTATGATCATTCTTGATTTATGCTGTCCGAAAGCCATATCCATATGTCTTTATTACTTTCGAGTCCATAAAGTTCCCGCTTCCAAACATAACTTGCAAAAAATTGTCGTAATAATTACAGCTATGTGTTCGTTAGTTTTTCATGTCTTCACATAGTGTCGAGGTAGTTTCGTTGTACTATGCTCCTGCTGCCAATTAGTTTACAGCTATTTTGTGCCACATGATCTCAATTATTCCTCGCTTCGACTTCGCTTTCAATTGTTTCAAACCCAACTTTATGAATCCGAATTTGATTTCCGCCGAAACTGATCCAGGAAAATTGCTTTACTAATTACTACGCATTTTGATTTGCATAACTCTCAACAAATTCTTTTACATCTCGCACTTGCGAGGGATTTTCATTTGTTTTCTTTTGAATTGGTGATTGATACCAATCATGGCTTTTTTCCAATATTCTAATCATAACATTTCGGAATAATCAATTTTTACAAAGAAATTAGGAAAGCGGAGATTTTGATAAGAAATTCAAATCAAATATTGGATGCCTCAAATCATGTCAGTCGAACAACTAGTTTCATTTAACTGAAATAACCAAAAATTGGAGGAATCAGGCTTATCACGACATCGTCCTGTTCCAACCATCTTTTCTAGTCCCTGAATAATCCACTTTCAGAACTTGGCTCGATATCCAATAGCCTTGCAGCTCGAATTATCACATTCACCCTCACATTTCCACTTTCTTCTTCTTCTTCCTCTGCTTCCCTGTTCCTGCTTCTCAAACTCAATCTCAGCTGCTTTTGTCTTTCCCTCTCCTCGGGTAGTAAACTTAAATTACTTGTGTCTGTGCTCCACAGCGCTGCAATCGAAGCAGCGGGAATTTCGCCCATTTACTTCGCCACAACAACAGCTTCTGATAGAGCTGAGTCGGAGCTGTGTGATATCTTCCTCATCCAAAGAGTTTGTACAAGATTCACTTTATCTGGAATGACTGATCAACCTGTCTGACCTTTGAAAACAGGGAAAAGCGAATCTTGGACTAACCTGCCAATCGGGATGAGTTGGCATTCAGATTCTGCAATATCAGAGTCGGAATCTGAATTCTGACACATCACTGACTCCCACTTCAGATTTCCTTCCGTTCCCCTTCCTCCTGTCATTGCAGCATCATTATTCCCATATCTCCATCATCTCTTCTTCTTCTTCTTTCTTTCTTTTTTGCAAAGACATCCTCGTTTCGAACTCCTCTGCCCAGCTCTAATTTCCGATTTCTTCTTCTCTTCCAGACCTCTTCCTACTTCCCTTTTTCTCCTTCCCTCTGTGTCCTGAGCTCTCAATTCACTTTCTGACTGTCGGCTTCTCTCAATTCCCCTATTGTATCCCGTCATTTTCGGCATCTCTACACTCTCTCCACTCAACGAAAACATAAAGATGCTCTCACTTGCCAACGAGAGAAAAAGAAGAAGCGAGAAAATGGACCATTTTGGAAAGCTCACAAACTCAATTTCGACAAAAACGCACTCATTTTTGCACTTTTAGCTTGTGGCAAATTAGCTTCGCACTATTAAAAGTAGGCATTTATTTCTACATCTTTGGTCGATGAGTTTTGCTAAAATTAATTTCTTTGTGTTATTGTGAGAGTACGTAATTTTTCTGACTCGATTAAGATGAACTGATTTTTAATTTCAATGTTTCTTTCAACTTCGAGGTTGTGCTTCATAACGATCATCTTATAGCACTACAAATGAATTCACTTCAACTGTCATCAGAATTGTTCGATTTTGAAAAATCCTAAATCGGAATTCCGAAGACAAAAATCCTTCGAAGTCTGAATTTTTGGAGTCGAAGAATTTCGAACACTCCTGACTATCACTCATATAAACCTTCGATCCGTGCCACCCTTGGGCACTTCCTAGATTTTCGATCTTTCAAAATTCTTTGCTCCCAATCAATTACTTCTGATAAATATCATTCGAAGATGGAAATTTACATCACCTCTTTCCGAGGTCTCAAATTTCATCAAAACAAGACTAAATACCCCTTTGTAAACATGGCATAATTCTTGTGATGGAGTGCATAAACAACGTGGATCTCCTTCTTCCTGCTCATTTTGACTCAAAGAAGTGCCGTTTCCAATTCCATCGGCTCGCCATGTCTGGCGAATTTTGGCTTTGCTCTTTCATACTCCATTCTTCGCTCTTTATTCGTTCATTTTTGGGCGAACTCATCGATTACAGCACCAAAGTGCCCCGCTTCCGGAAGGAAGAGACTTCATATGCTTTGGTTATGCCAAACTTCCGTTTTACTTCTTCGCTTCCAAACTTATCTGTTGATCATTCTTAGAAATATTACTCCCAAGAATGCGCTAATTCGCATCAACGAAATATTTTTCTTGCAAAAATTAGCCCCAAGTCAAAACACGAGCCATACGCTATTTGTCATTTTTCTTCAAAAGGTTAACGTCCTACCATTTGACTAGAACGACCTTATTTTCAGACCTTTCACTGAGGCTATTTGTTGTTGCACGCACAGAATTCAAACCAAAGCTCGCGGTGCTTCGATGTTTTTGGTCAGCGATTTGTTCAAATGAATAATTGCCGACATACATTTATTAGTTGCCAGGCTCTACAGAGAAGGAGAAATTATACGACAACTCAAAATAAAATGCAAATGAGTAGATATGCATGAAATCCAGAAGAGTGAGGGCGGAAGGAGAAGGGAGCAGTGTGAGTGATGGGACAGAAGCAGAAGACAAGAGGACTACACTCCGAGCATATGCCAATACGGAAATGCACCAATCTAACACTCAAAACTCTCGACTACATTTTTCATCTGCCAGCTTCAGATAGAATCCTTCTTGCTGCTTCGTTCATATCAGGCCAAAAGTGCAGCCCATTTTTCACTTGTGGGATATTCAGTGCTGTGGATTCGAAGTTTCGGATACTTCTAATTTCGATCATCAGCTATTCTGAGTGTACAAAATTTCGCTTTCGATTTAGAAAATCCTTGAGTTATTACTTTTCGACTATTTTAAACCTTCATTTCATCTCAATTTGGTCACAAATCACTGACATCGTGGCATCAGTTCTTTCGAACTATGATAGGATCAGTCCAAGCTGGTGTTAGACCGTTCTTTCATTTTAAGTTGTGCAATGTCACGAGGTTTCCAGATTTCTCGTTCATATTCAAAGTGCATCTTCACATCTTCAGTGTCCCCTCCATCTTTCTTCCCTTCCTTCATTGCCCTTCCTCCTTCACCCTTTGCCTACTTCGTCCTAAGCGAATTTAGTGTCCGAGTGACGCTCCGGGCCGAGCACATTCTTCATCCTTTGCAGCAAAAAGCGGCATCATTTTTCTTTTACTTATCTCCTCCTGTCAATTTTATCATTCAATTTTACTCGCTTCTTTGCAAGTTGCATCATTTCATTCATCCCATCTGCAAAATGTCATTCACAAATTTCGATAGCTTTGAGAGCAACTCATTCATTCATGGACATTGCAACATATGCACGAGTATGCCATGCTTTATCCAGTAATTTTTGATAATTAGTTTATTATCCTCTTTGCACCTCAAGTACATAGTAATATTATGAATCTTTACATTTATGGCCATCTCACAAAAAGATTAATAATTTCGTCGAATTTTTTTACCAACCTTGCAAAATTACTATCCATCATGGTAGATTTTTATTGATCATTCGTGACTTTATGAGATTTTTCATTCATGATTTTGTGCAAAAAATACTCCTAAAATCGAGCTTCATTTCTAAGTCGGCAACTTTCTATCCAAAATAATCGATTTCCTTCAATAATTGCAACTTTCATAATGTTTATGAAATATCTCGGCTTTGGCTTTTACTTTCGAAGTCTCACAACTTGAACGCATTTACCATTGCCGTATCGATCCGTGTCAAATCCGTTAATCTAATTGTGCTGCTGCAATGACTGGCTAATCTCCTTCTTGTCGAGCACGTGAAATGGGTGTTTGGTGCCTAATTTCATTACGCAAACGCGCTTTTGCCGTTAGTTGAGTCCGTTAGTGTGAGGACATGGCTAACCCTCCGCTTATCATTTATCAGTCACTTCGATCGTTCTTTCTTTCGCATACATAGCAATGATCTGCCCCAGGACGGCAGTTTCCCTGTCCTTTATCAGAAAACTTCCGCCCTTCGACAATTATCCCCAGCACTACACGTTTCTTGCTATTTCTCGACCCGTTTTTCACCGATTATCAGCCAGATTCCTCTAAGCGGATTGGCTAATTCAAGCGTACTAATAATTCTCTTATGATTTTTTCATGATGTCAATAGACTCACTTTCGAGGAATACTGACTAGTTTCAATTTATAAGCGCATTTTTCTATTTGCAAATGTGTAGCCTGCTCAATTTTCGTCTGATATTTCTAGACTAGTGAAAATTCTAGAATAGTTTATCTATCGGTTTCATAATCAATAGAAATGCTATGTGCCATAAAAATAATGACGTTTCGATATACCAAAATAATTATGCTCGTGATTCTGAATGCTCATTTCGCATTGAATTGCCGAATTTATTGATTTTTCCTGTTCATAGTTCAACGAATCTGATACTCTGAATAGAATCGAATAACGATGACAAATTTCGTGTGTCATTTTGAATTCTCCCAGGCCACCTCCGAATTTTGAATTTCAATTCCTTCTTTTTTCTTCTATGATGAACACAGGTGTCCATGACATATTTTTATTTTTGTCATTTTCCTTTATTTTTATTTTCTCATTGCAAATTTTGAATATGACTGCACTTGATTAGACATAAAGAGTGCGAATTTTTCGTCGCAATTAACGAAAACAAAGATTGGGCTTTTCTTAGACGATAAATCACGGGATATCTCATCCTCATAAATCTTGCTCATAGTTTCAATCTTGGCTCCAAAAATGATGTTGGTTGATCCTCGCTTTTTTCCATAAATTCGCTTATCATTGAATAAATGAATTTCTTTGATCAACTCATCTTTATTCTGATTCAAACTCGCGATTCTTCTTCTTCACTCATCGAGGAAGTCTATTTGCCAAGGGCCAAGGGGAGCAATAGCAATTTCCCACTTCTCACTTCCACCCAGAAGAAGCCAACTTTATCATGAAACTCGCGCACTTTTTCCTCCAAATCGACATTCGAATTTCCGTTTTGGGCAGCTTCATTTTCCCCCCTTTCTTCCCGTTCTTCCTTTATATTCTTCCTTTAGAATTTTGCCTGGATTATCTAATTTCGCCTTCCCCAATCGCCCGAAAATGAGCCCGTTTTGGCAGCAGTTTCACAAAAAAGATGTTCGTGCGTCTTTTTGTCCTTCGAAAATGTCTGCGCAGTGCATTTTTATGCCAGCCGCCAAATAATTCAGCTTTTATCTCCTCTAAGGACTCAAAGGAATAAGCTCTTCCACCAACCAAATTACTGCACTTCATCCGCAACGGAAAATAAAATTAGAAAATTGGCGAAAAATGTGCAAAGCAAAAACTCTCTGGAAATCTATGAAGTTAAAGTGGAGATTCCATATAATTTGATTGGATTAGAATCGAGATCAATGGAAAGAAGTAATTATTTTTCTTCATGAAATATCTTTGAGGATCGTCTTCGAAAATGACCTATTCTATCTCATTGTCTTGTGTCATTTTTCTGACACTAATAATCAATCGTTCTAATTATTTACTCATCTACGTACACCTTTTCACATTTTACCTTCGCTTCAACGAGTTTTTCGCTAATAAGTAAAAACATTTATCAGAAAAGGTTTCACTTTTATCGACTCGAGCTTGATAACCAGATTGACCTCACAAATTGCCTTCCTCTATTTGCACAAATTCTCAACTCTAGCCAGATTTGTAGCCATTCTTCGTCGCATTTCTTCTATCATTACACATTTTGTCTTACCTTTCCTTTCAAATTCGCTCATTTCTACTGTTTCGGTCAAATGACGGAACTAAAATTGCAAATGAAAAAAACGAAAACTTGGGAAAAATGTCCTTGTTTATGGGAAATATTTCTGATTGTTATCTTCATTTATGTTCTATTTTCCTCGAAAACACGCCTTCTATTTTCATAGTATCACCGTTTTCGGATCATAACGATTCATGATCGCTTCGCGTTTGTATTTCCTGTTTCTGATATACTTCTTCCTCTTTTTCTTCGAAATGATAAACATAAGTTCAGATCGGTTAATTTGGGAACCGCAATGGACATTTGATAGCGCGAGTGATTAACAGCCCCACAGCAATACAGCCACGTCCTATAAATACTGATCGGCTGTGGAATCGGCGATTGGGATATTCTTGTCTATTTGAGGAGGACTGATTGGAGACCGATGGGCTGCGTGTTCGGCAAGGTGTGCGATCCGAGAGTCCCCGATCCGAGTGTCAGGCATCACTGGCATGTCGATGGAATTATCATCGATGATGGGGAGAAGTCAGAGGTAGCGTGAGTTTTTCATTGCACTAGAAATGACAAATTCGAATGTGCCACAAAACTTGCGAATCACAACCAAAAAACTAATTTTACATAAATAGCTCGTGAATATTGTGAATATTCCATGCAAGTTTTTCTTTCTTCCGCTTTCAAGTTACAATTCACTCGAAATTATGTCGAAAGCAAAATTAATAAGCGATCTTAACAATCATCCAGTTAAAAGAATTATCGAGTCAGATCAGAATTTCTATTTAGTATGATCATGCAAAAATCACCAAAGTTTATACATCGAGTTTTATTTTATCAGAGACTATTGGTCATTTTAGCAACGTCGAGCAGGATTAGTGTATATTTTGGATGAAGCCGTGTGCTACAAGCCTCGTCGATTGGACTGTCGAAAGAAGGGCGAACCGATGTCTGTCGAAATTGCCAATGTCAAAAACACGTCCAAAGGAAAAGCTTACACTGATGAGGTAATATTGATTTGTCATACCGAAATAGCGATATCTGAGAATATCGTGACAACCTGATAAGAAATAGTCCCAAAAAGCTAGCAAATTGATATAACCCACTTCCTGTCTATTTTTCCAAGTCACTCGTTTTCAGTGTCATGAGATTTCCAGGCTAATTACCGATTTTTTCGTTCATTAAAAATCTCTGAATTCAATTGTTCGCTCACATTTTCGATTTGGGCAAGCTTCCATTTATTCTCAAATCAAACTTTTGCTCGACTGAATCAGAACAAAGCAGTCAAAAGGCATGCAATAATTGCAAGCATTCGACGTGCAAAACTAGGTTTATTCAAAAAGAAAAGCGGTAATTATACAATTCTCATGGGAAATAATTTTGATCATGAATACTCTATTATTTAGGCGACAGGTCGACAAATTAAGAAGAACGTAATTTGGCTGGAAACAAAGAATAATAGTGTAACGAGGAATATTGGACTATTGGATAGTCGGAATATTGATAAGGTGAGTCTTCGAAAAATTCGAAAAAAAGTTAATTTATCGAAAAAGTTGCACCTTTAAAAATTTTCTACAAAGACGAAATAATATGAAAACTTATCTTGTAGAATGGACTACTCTAACGATTTAAGAATCATCCGTTTTGTGATTTTCCGAGGCAAAAAATAATATTATAAATTTTAGACCTACTCTGAAATGTCGGATATAATTTCGAAACATCGACAAAAACCGAAAATTTTCCAGTACAATTCGGTTGACATAGACGGCGTCGAAATTGAACCCGTTTGAAAAGTTTCCCATTTTTATTTAAAACAATAATTTAATTACTCAATTAGATCGTCATAAGATTGAATATTTCTACTTCAGCGCTTCACTTATATCACAGTTCTTGTTCATAATTTCAGAATCTTTCGAAAAATTGTTCATTACTGACTTCATATGAGTTTTGGTCTTGGTTTTCAGTTTTTCGTTTTGCTTATCCGAAGAATAATTGTCCGTGCGGGTCGTTTGGAAATGTATCGCAACAATTTTATCCATCCAATTGCAATTCTCCTTCTCTCCCTCTCATTAGTCCTTTTTTCCGCCACTCGGCCAATTCTGTACTTGCTTACTCTCAATCTAATGCCATATAAATGATCGATGTAAATCGCGAAATTCAATATTTCAACAGTGTTCACAGCCTTACGATAACTCACTCCAAGTATTCTATGCACTGTGAACAAATAAACTACAATCTACATAAAGTACGCTTGTAAAAATCATGGGTAATGCACATATAATTTGAGGAAGTATTATTTCTACTGAAGACAATATTGACTATCAGTTCATTTCATTATCGTGAAATAAACAAATTTTATTTCGGAAAGTGTACATACAGTTTGATAATTTTACAATATAAAACGATAACAATAACACCTATAGTCTATTCGTGATTTGCGAAAATAAATGCAAGAAACTCTGAAATTTGTCACGATTTCGAGTTACTGCGGGAGGAATTCGACTAGGAAAATATTGCATGAAATAATCGAAGGCAGAATATTTCGCTTGAAGAGTTTTACATGGACTCAATGAACGGATTTTTAGTCGTTGCGTACTATTTGTTCTTTTTGCAACTCGGCATTGTTCCTGAATTGCGCAGATTTGTAAGAATGGGTCATTTTCTCGAAATATTCAAGTTTATCAATGTGGTTGATTACACAGGAAAAGCTGCTGGACCATGGTAGAACGAAAACTCTAGCACCAACACAGAAATCAGCACTTTCTACTTTGTTTGTAACTCGGACTATGATTTCGCCAAAATTAGGTTTATCTAGAATTTACTCGTATCCGTTCAATCCATATTCCTGTCCCGTCCTGAATTCAAGAAAGTCTATCTAATTCCCCGCTTCGAAAAGTACCCACCCGTCCGTCATGAGTTTAAATTTTTTAAACGACTTTTCAATGAAGAAATTTAAAAGTATTGATTCCTCTTCTCAATCCGCGCTCCTGATTTACCCGTTCTCCTCAGTTCCTTCTAGTTTTGAAAAAATCAACCCATTTCTCGATCGTCTCCGTCGAAAAAACTCAATTTCATGACAGACTGTCCAAAATTAAAATCGAATCAAACTAGTAAAAATTCTTTCAACAACTACTTCTACCAGGTAGCTTCTACTGATTGTAACAAGTTGAATTTAAAATTTTTCACTTACAATATAAAACGAACACAATCCTTTGTGGGTAACGCCATTTGAATCGCAAATCACATATTGTGAGTGATCATCTGAAGAAATACGTCTAGTAATTTCATCCTAGGAAATGACAACGCACCTTCCTCTCGGCAACTGTCGTCACAACACGAACCCGGATAATCAATTTCGAGTGATTCGTTCAAGCTAAAATACAACACTTCACTAAATCAGTTACAAAGAACCAGGCCTCATTCGATGGAAGCATTCAGCATTGATGAATGTACACTTGTTGGCATGGGTCGTTCCTTTCGTATCACAAACAGGATCCCATTCATGGGGACAATCAACGAGGCATGAACATCTCAATTTTAACAATTTGCTGTAAATATTAAATCTCCGACAAAAGCGATAGCTAAAAGCCTAATTAGGCAAAGTAAGGCAGTTTATCGACGGGTTGAAAATTTACTTGGGGGAAGTAGAATCGATTCCTACATGCCTGTTGAACATCCTCTTCTCAACACATTGTGATTTTTCAAACTCGCAACCATTTATGTGAATCTAAATCGGGTAAACTAAATTCGCTACAAAAGTAAGACTTTCGCTTTGAACGAAATCGATTTCAAGTACGAGTTTTCGGTTCTTGTTCAGACAATCTACATCTCTGATTATTTATTGATAGTGATTTACTCCGACCTGCCCATTGGAGTCGCAAACAGGCGCGTCGAATGGACTACAGTATCGCGAGGTGCAACATGGTCCCGAATATAGCAGCTCCACTGAAACACTGACATTAGCCATAAACAGACGGACCATTTTCTATCATTTATTGTTATCGTTCCATTCCTTCCCCACTCATTTTTGCGTTCCCGTAAAAGTGCCGAGGGGATAATGACTTGAAAAATAACGTATCGAAAAAGGAAGAAAAAGGTGGCACAGCAATTGAGAAGCTAAACCTTGATGCTATGTCAACCTTGCAATTAAAAGTCGCCAATTATAAGAAACCATTCCCCTGGAGAAGAAATTATTACGTGATATTTATCTTGAAGTTAAAAATAACAGACCATCTTTAGTCTTCTTTGCACATTGCAGGACGCACAGATTCATGTAGGTATATTGATACTCGGAGTCTCTAGCACAAACTGGCTCGATTGTCAGAGGACATTTGCAGCGATCGCTACTACGAGTCAGGTACTTGATCATTGGCAATGGCAAACGACTGAAATCGGTTGAATTATTTATGACGACTTTCAGGAATATGACAGATGAAAACCTTTTTCTTCTCAGATCAAGATTTAAAAAAAAAAAAAGCCTTGCAAAATTGATGCCAACCATTTATCTGGGAAACTTCAGTCAGTGTGCTCATAAATGAAGAGAATTTATCACTTTGCAAGCATGAGAGTTTGAGGACAAATAATGCGATTGATTGGATGAAAAATGAATCGACACCAATCATAGAAACCCAATCTTGGTGAAAATATGCTCGTAGATTAACTCATTCGAAGAAAAAAGGTCTCGAGCTATGACTGAAATAAGAGAAATAAAAGTCATGTTTAACATTCGAATGCAGCATGTTCAAACAGCGAGCACCATTCACATGTGATTTCTGGATTGAATGATTTACGTCGTTTTCCTGATTGTTTTCTCCGAAACAGTTAAATACGGTAGATAGCGTCACTCGAGCTCAATTACCTATCGAGCTATCAAGCAAGAAGTCAGAAACTTCAAATCAATGATTTACCCTTCAGCAAAATCTATGAATACAAGAACGAATCCGATTGCGTAGATTTGCATGACCGGCAAGACTGTTGGACATCAACGTTCAACCCGAATATAGACTAAGTTTGAGAGTTGCTGTGAATAGGAATGGGGGAGTCGGAATGAGAACGATCAAGAAGAGGAAAGAGAGAGCTTTCGACTCAGACTCATTCAAACAGACCTGAACACTAGGAGAATAGAGCTCTTTCTTGAAATCTCTCTCCTTAACATATTGTACCCACATTTCCTTGCCCTTTACGTATGTTGGTATGCAAATATGGAGCTCTGAAGAGATGAAGTGCTGCATTGGTGATAGGGACAAGTTGAGAGATGGATGGAAGAGGAGTGAGAAAGGAAAACCCACAGAGCTAGAGAAGCTCAGAGAAGTTGTTAGACTAATATGCATAAAGAGGTGATAATACTGATCATATCTGAAGTATCTAAAGTGTCAATACGAGTTACTCTGAATAATAGTAGAGAACGGGCTTTGAATATTTTATTCGAAAGTAAAAATGCAAGGAGAATCAATTGAAAGAACTCAAAGAATCTGCACGACTTGAAATCATGAAAACATAACGTTCTGCAAAATTACTATCAACCTTCATAGATCACGAGATACAAGCGGCAGAAGATCAACAACACAAACTCATTCTAGGCTTCGTCGAGAATTCTAATCCTTATTTCGAACAAAGCTTCCTGTTGTTACGTGACATGAGTTTTACAATACAATTAACCAATTCTGCGATCAGCCATCGACAATTTGTGCTCTTTTGACAAAAGTATTCGCCAGGAAAGAGCCTTCAGTTTTCTTGCATGGATTCTCAACTTCGAGTAATCTTGTTTTCCATCTTCAATTAACATCAACATTCAAGTGTTTCCAAATTAAAAAAAAAAAATCATCCACTTTTGATCAGCAGCATCTATTCTCGGTAGGCGGAATATTTTGTATTACAAAAATTCGATCAAGAAAATCGCTCTAAAATACGATATCCAAATACGAAGAAGCTTCTAGTAATGTATAAATAGAGCTCAACGACCAAATGGCAAAAAGTCTGCAAACCTCCAAAGACTACCAAAATAAAGTGCAGAAATGGAAACTCATAAATTATCATGATTGCCATAATTTCTTTATCTGAAACCCCCACAACTCTACAACTGAAAACAGCAATCATCTTGAAAGGTTCCACGCATAGTAGAATGAAGTGATGTGAGGGTGTGGAATAAGGGTGTATTTTCGGTTAATAATTTGATGGCTAACAATTATGAACTTTAAAAATTAATGAAGATTGATTTTGCAATTACCGTAGTTTTCCGGCGTTTGTAGATGCCTCTATTTTTAACGTTCCTATTTTTGCATTTACGCTTACTACGCGCAATTGAGGATAATTGGAAATTCGCAATTTCGTCATTTTGATGGTTGAATTATTGACCGCAGACCAACGTCGACCATCGCACACCTATTCGGATAGTGGGTTGCGTCATTTAGACTCGTCACAATTCGCCTATTGCCGCATTGCACCATAAGCTGTCCAGGCCTATTTCGCACTGCCTTCTCTCTGCAGACGTTTCCAACAATTTACCCGGAGAAAATAGTCAAGCTATCCAGAGCGCAAACGAAGAGACGAAAAGAAGAAATATCTTTTCTGACGTTCAGTTATTTTCAGAAGGGAAGCCTCGAATTGGAGAGGCAAAGAAAGACTGGGGTAAGGAGAGGGGCTCTCCGAAGATGTGATAATTGACGATGGCGGGAAGAGTTCAAAATTGCCTGCCTCAAGTTTGCAGCTGCTATAAAAGGACCGGGGAGATATGCTTCGGCCACCGAGAAACTCGTTTTTCGAGAGATGATGTTTATTCTTGCAGAAAACTGTATAGGATGCTTTTTACTTGTTTCCGAAGCGTTCCATTTATTATACTTCAGCTATCTTCTTATTATCTATCGCTTAATTTTCTAGTAATAATATTCTCCTATTTTTGCTAATCCGTGATTGTAGTTGCTTGTATCATAAGATTTGTATTCTAACGTTAATGATAAGCTTGTAATTTGGATTGGACGATATCATTATTGTCTTGTATGTTTTGTTCTAAAAATAAATTCTCATTTTTGCTTTGATAAACAACTCGAGTATTTTATTTGTTGTATTTCATAAATCTAGTTTACCTATTTGAATTCGTATTCAATAATTTGGTATTTTCCGATCAACAATTCGATTTCTCATAAAAAACCAAATTACAGAATGCCCTCTCCAACAATGGAGACCCTCTACGAATTGACAGTACCATTATGGGCCACACCTAGTGCACAAAAACGACGACCTGTACTCGGTGAACGACGAGAGGTTAGTTAAAAATTTAAAAAAAACTAACTATAGAATGATAAGTCAAATACGAGAGTTTCTCGAAAACTTTCATTCAGAATAATTGAATACTATTCATATCAAATGACAGCTCAACTCGAAGCAATAATTTTCCAGAATTCGCAAGATTCTCGATCAGATGAGCCGAAAGAAAAGAGAATCGCCAAATGTAGCAATTATCGATTGAAGAAAATCAGCACCTCATCAAATTTGACAGTCGGCTGGCTGTTGGATAACATTCGAAGTGTAGTTTGCGACGAAAATGTCTTAGATGTAAGTGAATCAAAATAGAAAAGATAATCAACCCAGAATAAACGTTTCAGGTAGATATTGAAATGCTCACAATTGACGGGTTCGTCTCACAAATTGTTCGACTAAATGTGTTGATCAGGGACGACAATGATCAGAAGGTGAGTGAGTGGTCATAAAAATAGTGATCATATTCCAAAAATGTGCCATTGATAACGAGGATAATGCAGTTTCTTTCAGAAGGTAATGCCTAACCGCGCGTAACACTTCATAGCGACTCATTCATTGCCTAAACAGTTTCGATCAATGTTGACAATAATGCAGAAAACCTCACAGGCAATCTAATTCGAAAATGCAACATCGAATTGGCTCAAGATAGACGACAATTAAATCTAGCTCCTATCTTATAGAAATCAGCTAGAAATACCCAGAAAATCTAATGGCTATTTTTACATGAAGATTTCAATATTGGTTCAAAAATTTACAGATAGTCATCAAAATGCCTGAAACACGAGCGATCAAAGCAGCTCTGGAAAAGACGACAGGATCAAAATTGGCTGAGGGAGCGGTAAGAAATCAAATATCAAAATTACATTACGAAACTAGTTTAGGATGAAAAATTCGTCGGAAGCTTGAACGTTTTCTACAATCGAGAAATATCGTTCTACTCGATGAACAAAATCGAAGGTCTTCGAGTGCCGCAGATCTACTTTAGCCAGAAATGGGTGAGTTAGCTGGCACATTTGACAGAGTAGTAGTACTCTTGACTAAACTGACATAAAATGAGTGCCGAGTTCGGCCTCGAAGCTAGTTCTAATGACTTTCCTGATTGTTTTGGGTACGATTTAGCGAGCATCAGAACAAACTCCATCACTAATTATGAAATCATTTCGTGTAATGCTTATTAATCTCATAACTAGCAGATAGATCTGTTTATATCCTATTTCGTTCGGGAGTCTTGGCCATAAAATGAGAGAACAACGTTCATAATCGGGGACGAAAGAGTTGGATAACTACGAGAGAGCACTTGAATTCGAGAGACAGTGAGACTAATTAATATTGGCGTTCAAACAGAGCAGCTAAAGTGTATTATAACCTGGCGAGAGATAATGCACTTGTGAGAGAAAAGAGATAAACAATGAAAATATCCTGGAGCAGACAGTAATAAGCATACACTTTACATGCATGAAATAGGCGGAGCTTGAGCCATTATAAAATTCATTGGGATGAGGACTACTTCGTGCTTTTGCGAACTGGAATCCAAATGAAAAAACACTTATGGGAGATGATTATAAGTACAAGGAAGTTCATTAACAGTACTATTTCCAGAGTTGCATAAAATCGCAGCAAGTGAAGCGCAATTATAATCAGAAAATATCTTACTAAATAAACTGAAGATCATGATTTCAGGAAGTCAACTCCAAAATGGGTTGCATCGCCATGGAAGACTTGTCTCACTTGTCCACAGTTCCTTTCTTCGAGTCACTCAATCTGCAACAGGTCGAATCTGTCGGAACTCAACTCCGAGCTCTCCACGCCTTCTCGCTCAATATGAATACCGAATGGTAAGGATAACTTTGAAAAGTCATTTAAAAAACGAACACGTTTCAGGAGGAAAGCATTTCCTTATCCAATGCAACTCATCGACACCGTGTCTAATATGACATCAATCGTCCAACTCTTCGCAGAAAGAAATCCTTCTCTGATATCGACCTTCGAAAGACTCCTGCCTTTCTACAACAGCAGGGACTTCTTCATCAGAATTCTCCGAGATTCACACAAAGAAATCGGTAAGCTAGGGAAAGTGGAAAGCAGAATAGTGATTTTATGATTTTAGGTCTGTCTGACGTCCTCTGCCATGGAGATCTGTGGTTCTACAACATGATGTGGAAGACAGCAGCCGATTTCAACAACAACGATTCTGACAAACGAGCCTCAAATGAAATCGGTGCTCTTATTGACTGGCAGAATATCCACACAGGTATTTTGAGATAAATAGCCAAAGAGAACTAGAAAAGAACTTTGTGAATTTAGGCAGTATTGGTGAAGACCTCGGCCATATGCTTGCATTTTGCTGTGACAGTCCAGTACGACGACATGTCGAAAGCGAATATCTTCCACAATACTTCAAAGATCTCAAGGAAGCCGTTGAGCAGAAAGGATGTCAACTCAAAATCACTTTTGAGCAGGTAGAAAATTTTTCATGTCTCCAAATGTGGAATTGACCTTTCCGTTTTCAGTTTCTCCGCGCATATAACCGTCAATTCATTGCTCACGCCATGCACCTGCCCTTCATCGCCTGTGTCATGCTTAGCATCAAGGAGACCACTCCTGAAGAACGACAACGACGAACAGAGGTAGACTAGTTCTTTGATAAAGTCTCAAATAACGAGTTATTACTTCAGATCCTTGTGCAACGAACACAGGACTGTTGGAACGATGCACTGCTTAGACTACAAGAAGAGTTCCCGGAGTATTTCGTATAAATTGTACAGTTTCATAGAAACGTCGAGGGTGTTATCCGTGCTTTCAAACCGCCTTTTTGTATTGATCAAATCAAATGACCACTTGATCTGTCAATGCATAGTTCATTGTCTATACTCATTGTGATATTTGATCGTGTATATTATCTCATAAGTCTGCTACTTTTATTGAAACATTATCATATCCTCTATCTTCATGGCAATAATCAATGATTTGTCTGAACAACTTTGCCTATCAAAGTGTCATAGCTTTACCTTTATCATCAGACTGTAGTTTCTGAGAAACCGTATGTCTGGTCATTTACATTTCTATCGGTGATGTTGTATAATTCGTGTATTTCTGTATCCCTGGGCCTTATAAATTTTATCCTCTATCTATCAATGATACCATAGTCATAATATTCGAATCTACCGAGTCTTTGCAACACTGCTATTCAATCTATATCTTATTCCTGCATTAATCGGGCGAGTTTAACTCGAAAACTGCTTATTATATTATTCGTTACGTGTATTTGTCGCTATATCTTTGCTTTTTTCATGTTATTTTATATAGTAAATAAATATATCCTTATTATATCAGATTATTCTAGTCTTTATGATATCAAAAAAGCGATAATTGTACGTTCATTATAATAATGGCTTTAGGGTTTTACTCCGATAGTATTTCTAGTGTAACTCTCACTATGATGGAGCAATTATAAAAGGAACAGTTCTAAAAAGTAGTGGCAAAATCCAAAGAAATGAATATGGCTTCAATTTTCCACATTTATCCACCCGCCTGAAAAGGTATTCGTCCTGATTCTATTTGAGTTATTATTTCTTCGAAAAAATGTCTTGCAGAAATAGCTATGATATCGGGCGTCAAGCAGCTTTATATTAGTGTTGATGGCTGAAGTGCAAAATAATCGACTCTCACATTGCCTATTGGCCTCCTTCTGTAGAAGCTTTAGTCCGTGCGTCAATTATGAGAAGAGTCATTTCATAATGAAGAAAGCCGTTTATTTCGAGGTTCTGGAGCGAGAATATAGCAGAGAAAAATAGCTGTTGAACAGGGATCGATTTATTTTCAAACATTCTGCAAAATAGAAGATCAGGATAAAGGCTATTTGAGTACAAACTTGTGCCAATTGTTTTTTTTTCCAAAAAATAATGACTCCGAAGTTCTTCCATTGGAAATCCGTACGGCATTGATATTATTGATCGCCAATCATAGAAAATTCCTGATAATATATCTACAAAAGACAGAAAAAATCGTGTTTATGGAAGAGTATAACTGCTAGCCATAGTATCTGTTTTGAATTTTTCCAGAATATTCGAAAATCTCGTACAATTCCATAAATAGCCACATTTCCAGTCTATTTTTCTTATAGTATGCATTTACTATTTATTACTATGTGCACTTTATTCTACGTTTATTTTTTAATTATTCCACTATTTAGAGCCAATTCAGAGGTTTGATGATAAAAATGAGGGCGAAAAAATAAATGCCATGAAAATAGCCTGAGACTGCAGCGAAACGGGAGGCCTTTTATTAGATAATAATAACATCACACTTCTTTTTCTCCATAATTATAATTACTGTAGGTGTTGGAGGATTTTCTTCATAAACTAAAATAGGATCAAGTTGAAAAATTTCAAGGGATTCTTCCAGAAAATAAAATAATGTCCATCGATCAATCTCAACACATTAGACATTAGTATCAGACTAGAGTGCTTCAAGAAATACGTAATTTTTATAGTCATCACTTTAATGAAAGGACAGTATTCCAGAGTTCAGGAACCAGAAATGTTTATATATATATATATATATCTTTCTGCAGCCACAGATAAGACGAGATAAGAGCTTCAAAGTGAACTAATATAAAGTGACCATCAAGCACTAAGAGATTGTCCGATCACAATTGAATTGAATAATCACAAATGTCAAAACCAGGTACTCAAATTCTCGTGGGTAGCCGGAGACTTGTCTGCTACTGTATATCAGGGCTGCTCTAGAAAGAACCTAGTCTTGAAATTTATTTGAGCAGATACACTGGTACTTTATCAAAATTGAACATTTTTAGCTTATACGCAACATCATGATAGGGGAAAATCACGACGTCCGATAAAAATCTAGCTAAACAAACGAGCACCAAAAGCTAACCTCCAAAACCATGTAACGGCGTATCAAAAATCCAACTTAATAAAATAACTTTGAGATTTTTTCCATGAAAGATTAGATAATAAAACAATTGAAGTCAACAGTGAAGATCTGATTAATTCATAACTGGTATTGTATCCGATAGTAAATCGGAAGAAACGACGGGGGTAATTTACTAAAATCAAGTGAAAACCTAATATCCTCTAGAAAATAAAGAGTGGAACACGGTAAGGAGCTAAATGGGAAATCATTCGTGCAGAGCAAAAAATAGGTGTTTCATCTTGAAACTGCCAATTGTCTGTGAGGGTGGCCACGCGAGGTGTAATTGCTAATGATTGCTCGAACCAACGCCATGTAGGTTATCTATGTTTATTTTCACCAAGCCCAATTGCGTCAGTCATACCAGATTATCCTCTCCCTTCAGTTTTTTTTCCAATTAGGAGGTCAGCGAGTTCTCTCTAGCCATTCAATTATAGTCTGTTCTCGTGCTCTGCAATAATTCATTAATTATTACCCGAATTGGATCGGTTTTACTTGCTGCATATTCGGGCATTCTGTTTGGTTCCCTATTGAGGGTGGTTCTACTCCCTCAACCAATCAGTCTCACTGCTGCATTTTCAGTGAGGGTGTGGAACGATTCACATCAACTCCAATGCTCGTGTTCATGTTTCGTGTCTACAATGCATATGTTAGACAACAATTCGAGGGATAGAAAAGCAAGAAACTTGTAAAAATTGTAAATCCTACATAAACTAGTTTGAAATTTCAGTGGATAAATTTCTTGTCGTCAATATCAAATGGTGTAATGTTAGAATTAGAAAATTCACAGGAATTGGAAATTTTCCAATTTTATTTAACTCATTCAACTCAGGCAGTATTAGCACATTGATAACTTTTCTGATTGCATAAGTTCCTGCAATGCAACAGTAAACATACGGTGTCATTTTGGTACAAGTTCACTAAATCGTTCAATTAAGGAACGAACGAAATATGAAACAGTCAATTTATACCAGCAGAAGAGTAAAACATTTCTGCTATATTTTCAGAACACTGAACAGAAAGTGAATTTGCATGTCCACGTTTAATCAAAACAAAAAAGATTGAGTCATATAAAAAATGCACTTTACAAAATCAATTGGATACGAGGATTATCTAGGTCATCCTCTCGCCGTCCACTATTTCACCCACATTCTTCCTTTCATCCCCAGTCGCCCTTTAGGTAGGTGTCCTGCCTGCAATCCATTTCATTCCTTCCATTTCTCTTCCTCTCTCGTTCCCCCATCACTCTCTAAACCGTCCTTGCTCGTCGCAAGGTCTTTGTGAACAATTTTCGCGTAAATTTCCCATTTTACATGTTCTCGAAGGTTTCAATGTTTTTCATATGTCAGTTAGGTTTATCTTGACATGTTGTTACGTTTCCACCAAGGCGCTTTCCATTATGCTTGCTTGAAAGGTTAAGTACATCGGAGAAGATGATAATGGAACACATCATCCTCGATTTATTTTTCGTTGTTTCCATTACATTAGTTCCGATTCAATCGATCGACTTTGCCTCATTCCTGTTTTTGTTTTGAATTTTCCTCAGACAAATAGAAGGAAAAATCCATTTGACCTGGATCTTACATTCAAGAAATCTCAGGAGCTATTTTCAAAAGTATCGTTTATTCCTACAAATGCATCCTTTTATCTTTTTTGTAATTTCAAATCTTGGTTCGAAAGATGAAATTTTTCAATAGAGCCTTCCTCGCTTTCATTATTTCAGGAGATAATTTAAGCAGTTTTAGATGCTAGGTTGGATATCACCTACGATCAAGTTTTTCGTCATCTCATATTTGGCAATACGGCTTTTGAAATTTCTATTCATTCTCGTCAAATCGTTCTGCATTCACTGTTTAACACCGATACACAATCTAGACTATTTAAAGGATAGCTGGACAGGTAAGCCAATTCATCAAGTGAAAAGACCTCTGTAATTTCAAATATGAAAGTACTCTATGTTCAGATAAACTTTATGCATGATTGAAAATCAAACATAGCTTCCATAAATCAAAAAGTAACCAAGATCGCATAATTTGAAAATGGAATCTCAAAATGAAAAACTATAATTCATTTCAGTCATTACGGGTGGCACAGATGGAATTGGCTTGGCTTATCTCACAGAACTAGCCCAATCGCGTGGTCTCAAGAAATTCTATCTAATTGGACGAAGCGAGAAGAAATTGCAGAGTGTTGCAGCGAGTTTGAGTAAACTTTCTAATGATTTCTTACAATTAGAAAATGTGGCATTGATTAAATTTTAGAAGAAAAACATAAAGCCGAAGTTCGATATACAGTGTTTGATTTTGAGAGTACCGATTATTCAACATTGAATAATGAACTGAAGAATCTCGATGTGGGAATTCTTGGTAAGTTGTTTTGCAATTAAAGTTGAATTTTTACCGTATTCATCATGCACATACTTGAACTATTGTGTTCTTTGAAGTTGCAATTACCATTACATTCGAAAAAGAGTTCGTAATTTCCAACCTCTCGTTTTCATGTGACAGAAAAGAGTGGTACAAGCTTCGCAACTTGAGTAATTTTCAAATTACACCTCTCAGGCTACTGTTATATCTCACTTATTTCTAGCAACATGTTCACGCACATCTAATAGCCCAGGGTCACTTTCAGCTTCTCAAGATAATGGAATTCTCACTCTGCAGCAATTTTCGGCTCATAGAAAAAGACATCACTTTTTCTAAGAAATAGTACGAGTGAAAGAAACAAGATAGGCAAAAGTGGTCTTTTTCTAGGAGCCCAATTTTCTAATAAAAGGAACGAAGTTGGACTTTGTATTGAGTGTGCAAAATTTACGGGGGTAGAATCTAAATTTTGAAAATTGATATCACGTTTAATTGAGAATGCAAGCAACTAAACTTTGATGAGAGTCTCGGTGTAGGAGCTGAATTTTCAGGAAAAGCGCAATTATCATAATTTTGTGTGATGTCACCGCACAATTGAAAGCGTCTGACAGGAGATTTCCATCCGAATCGTTTACTGTAGTGAAATGGGGAAAAATTATCTGAACCCAAATAGATGCAGTAACTTGGTCAATTTTCGAAAGCCAAAAATACGCATAAGAACTGCGGTATTCCTCTTTCGTGGTACTCATCTCAATAATTATCAGCCAAAGTTTCTTCAAAATGACGGAAAAATTTCAAGAAACACGGAATGTTTTTTTCTTTATCTTGCTATTAGGAAGGAAAATCTATCCTGATTCTTATTCTTCTTTATTACTGAGAAAAGTTTATCAAAAATGAATTCGATCAAAATTATAAGAACAACCTTTCAGTCAACTGTGCTGGTATCGCTCCAACTACCGTTGGCACATTGGCTGAGCAGGAACCTGGCCTGGCATCAAAAATTCTTCAAGTCAATCTAATGTCGAATATCAAAGTTAGTGAGCATCAATTTGATTTCAATCTTATAACTCTTCAGCTGACTGAAATTATTCTACCTGGAATGGTCGAACGAAAGCGGGGCATCATAGTCAGCTTCTCCTCAATTACGGTAGTGTCGATTCTTTTAATTGTGGCAGTACGGAGATTACATTTTGATTTTTTTTCCAAAAAATGAATAGGACATGCTTAAAAATGATATTTGCACGACACTGATTTCAAATCATTGGAGGAAAAAGTTTTTAGGGTTGGCGACCGCTGCCCTATCTGAGCTCGTATCCTGCAAGCAAAGCTGCGATCTCTTTCTTCTCCGATTCACTGCAAGATGAATTCAGAGGAAGCGGTATCAGGATTCAGGTAAAAGCGTTTTCTGCTAGAAAAAATGAGCCGAATTTCAGTGTCTGGTTCCATCGCTCGTCGCTACGAAAATAGCCTCGTACGACACTTCTGAAGCGAACGGAATCTTCGTTTTGAAAGCTGAAAATTTCGCGCAACAAGCGGTTCGACTGATTGGAACACGATGGGAGATGATTACTGGATGCGTTCAGCACGATATGCTTGTGAGTCTTGTTTAGGAATTCTTAAAATTCACAAGTATCAGGGCAATACGAAATTTGCGATACTAATTCTGCGTTCGGGAAGATTGCAATTCCGAGATTCTAAATGTTGAAAACTCAATTTCATTATCATTTTAAAAATATCTCGATTTAGAAGATTCTTATCGATATTTTATTTCAGATCGCTCTCGCTCAGCTCCTTTCTCCTTGGCTCTTGAAGAACATCTTCGTCCCATTGGTCATGTTGAAAATCCACAAGCAGCGAGTACAAGAATATCAGGAAAAGTTGAAAAATAAGTCGGAATAGATTTATCGTTAAACAGCAAATATAAATGTTACAAATTTGATCCTAGCATTTATATATTTGATTTTAGAAGTAATAAATGTTTGAGAACTTGTGATTCTATCGACTTTCATCACATTTTGTTGCTTGTTTTGAGCAATGCATGATAATAATTGATCAGCTCCTTTCATCACCCAGCATCGCAACGCTGGCCTCTGGCTCTGCTTTCACAATCACTGTCGGGGGCGATCGCTTCCTCTCGACTCCTGTGGAGCACAGCTGCTGTTGTCCTCCTGCAGCATCTTGAGCATGCCCAAGAGTTTTCCCCTTCTCACTCTTTCTCAAGGCATTTCTTCTCTTCCCGACTCTGCCCACGTAACCCCTCAGTTCAATGCCGCTTTCCACACATCGAACGGCTTGTTTTCGACAGCTTTCATGTCTTTTTTCAAATTTTTTTTTTTTAGATTTAAATTTTATTTTCAGTTATCAAAAATCAAATATCTTGTTTGCGTTATCATTGTTTTGCGATTTGATTCGTGTTGCTGCTTTATCTTCCTTTTCTTCTGATTCCAAATATTTTTGACATAAAGATTGAGTAAAAATAAAAAAAGTATTCAAAATTGAAATGAGAAAACGAGGTGAACATGAAAATTCAGGAACGCGCTCAACTTACGAGTCGAAGACATTGCAGTCAAAGACGTCGTAAGAAAATCGAACAATGAATCAGCCGCTCGAATTTTGAAACATTCCTTGTCTGCTCCTTACTTTCTTTTATTTTCTCGATCGATTTGACAACTTGTCGTGATTTATCGACGAGTTCTGAAATAACTCACAAATTGCAGCGTCAAAATGGACAGCAAGGACGAGTATTCGCTGGGCAAAGTGTTTGCCTCTCTGCCGAGAACCACCAGAGGATTGCCTACGGTTTTGGGTGGGTAGAATGTTTTTAAAATTTTCTTGAAATAAAATTAATTGTGAAGAAAACTCCAATCCGTTTGTTTTGTCGAGAAATAAGTGCGTTCATCTGAAAATGCAAATTTCTCAATTTTTCATTGGATCATTGGACTTCAGGAAACTCACCGGACGGGACGAAGCTGCTCTACTGCAACGGCAATTCGGTGTTCATCGTGAATGTGAACGATGTGACGGACGTCGACATTTACACGGAGCATCCTATCTCCACCACAGTCGCCAAAATGAGCCCTAGCGGGTCAGTAACTATTGTTTTCTTTTTATCTTCTCAAAAGCATATTCTATTTCTTCCAGTTACTACTGCGCATCCGGCGACAGCCATGGCAACATTCGTCTGTGGGACACGACGCAGAAAACGCACATTCTCAAGGCTACTTATCAGGTAGTTTTCATAAGTCACGAAAAAGCGTTGTTTTTAATCAGGTCAGTACGAAATTCTTCTTCTTTCATGGATTTTTCTGTTTTTCGAAGTTGAAAACAATGTACATTTTTCACAGAATTTCCAATAAATTTCGCTCAAGAATTCTCATCAATTTTTCATTGTTAGGTATTCTCCGGCCCCGTTCGCGACATCGCGTGGAACGACGATTCGAAGAGAATCGCTGCGGTTGGAGAGGGCAAGGAACGGTAAAAATAGCTTTTTTTTTGTGCACATTCTAGTTTTTTGTTCTTTCAGTTTCGGTCACGTTTTCCTATTCGACACGGGCACTTCGAACGGCAATCTGTCCGGCCAAAGCAGGCCAATGAGCAGCATCGATTTCCGTCCCACGGTACGTTTTTAAAATTTTTTTTCAGTGGCATTTATTATTATTATTTTTTGATGGTATCCTGCTCCCATCCTTCGAAAAGCGTATTGATTTTCGATCAGCTCTTTGTGAGAGGGCGAAGCAGTAAGAAGGGAAGAAAGAATGTATTGTGAAAGAAGGAGGAAAAAGGCGAAAAGAAGAGAGTAGTTGCACAAACAAATGGACAAATTGATTTGCGGGGACACTAAGATTTGAAAATAATATAATTTTCAAATAAGTAGAATCCAATTTTTAAATAAAAGGAATATGCTTGAAAATAAAAGAATAGAAATAGGATACATTTTTGCAGAGACCGTTCCGTTTGGTCAGTGGCTCGGAAGACAACACCGTCGCCATGTTCGAGGGACCGCCATTCAAATTCAAAACCGTAAGTTCTTGCTTTCTCAAAACATAACAAATTTCTAATATTTGGCTTTCATATATTATTTCTCATGTTCATAGTTGCAAATAAACAACCGCAACCACGGTTGCAATGCGATTAGAAATTTTTTAAATTGATGCGTGCGGTTCGGTTCGGCTGTGGTTCCAATACTGCGATGCGGCTGTCAATTTTCGAAAAAAAAGTTGCAAGCCTGCTCATGATTTCGTTTTCTGTTTGTCATTCTAAAACTTGCAAATTTAATACTTTTCGATAAGAATATTCTAGACAAGATAGGATATTTAAAGATTTCAACAAATTTTCAGACCTTCCACGAGCACTCGCGCTTCGTGAACGTGACGCGCTACAACCCGGACGGCTCCCTATTCGCCTCTGCCGGCGCTGATGGAAAGGTGATTCTCTTCGAAGGAACCGAGGGAACCAAGCAGGGGGAGCTCGTCGATGATGCATGCAATGTAAGATCTTCCTCTTTGTTAAAGTTATTTTCTTCAAAATTCCTACTTTTCCAGAGAAAATATTCACTTTTACACCTTATCATTGGAACTCGACCATTTTCCAATCTTTGTCTTTCCAGGGCAATGCCCATACCGGCAGTGTGTTCGGAATGTGCTGGTCGCCCTGCGGAGCGAAGATCGCAACGGCCTCTGGCGACAAGAAGATCAAAATCTGGAATGTCGCATCCAAAAGTCTCGAGAAGTAGGCTTTCTTGAAGCTCAACTTTAAAATTGTTTATACCCTTCATTATTACCATATTTTTGTTATTTTTCTTACACTTCCTAAACTCCTTTATTCTATGACAAGCTCAAAAAGTTGTAATTAGTCCAATGCGTTCCTTTCTCTTTGTACCCTTGAGCGATTTTTAAAAAACTTAATATTCAAATTTACAGAACAATAGACATGGGCCAGTCGGTGGACGACCAGCAGCTATCGATTCTGTGGACAAAGGCGGCACTCGTCTCGATTTCCCTCGCCGGATTCATCAATATCATCGATCCAGAACTCGGCCAGCTCAAGAAGGCAAGCAATTAAACATATGAATAGACAACAACTCGTAAATGACGTCGTCTATCTTCTTCCTCGTTATTTTTCCCTGTGCTCACCCTATTATTAGTATTGCCTATCTTTAACTAGAGTTCACGTAATTGACAAACTGAAAATGGAAAATTGTAACTCTAGTCTTTTCAGGCGGTGCACGGCCACAACAAGCCCATTACGGCCCTGACCGTGAGTACGGACAAGCAGTGGCTCTACACGGCTGACTTCGAGGGCCATGTCACTAGATGGGATGTGCAGAATGGGGAGAGCAAGAGGATTCAGCCACAGATTCATAAATCACAAGTGGGATATTTTTTGTTGTTATTTTGAATATCATCTTTTTCTTCCTGAATTTATGATAACTCGTACATATTTAAAGGCAAACAATATGATGAACTTTACAGCAAATTAGTCCTTTCAAATTCTAAATTTTGACACGTTTATATTTGTTGCAAATTTTGTATACAATTGAGACGTTTCGTTTCAAAGAAAATTCGGTTGATTTTTTCTTGATAAAATACGTCCCACATATGATGGATCTCAATTCTATAAAAACGTGCAACGCCCATTTTTACGATAATCTAGTACTTCTCCAGTTGATTCTCGATTGTTTCATTGTTTCAGATAATCGGTCTGGCGAGTGTCAACCCAGACACACTGATTTCTGCTGGCTGGGACGACACGGTTCAATTCACTGCCAATCTCAAGGATTCTATTGGTATTTTTTCCTTTTCTTCGAGATCCTTATTTCTTCTTTCCAGAATCAGCCCGCCCGACGAGTGTGGCCCTTCCCTCTCAGCCACTCGGCCTGGCTGCTTCTGAGGATGGAACTGTCACTGTCGTTTCCTGCCATAAACACATCACCGTTTTCGAGGTTGGAAATTTTACCATTATGTTTGAAAAAATTGAAATGAACATGGAATAGTTTGAGAAAAATGATTAACTTGCTTTATTTTTTATTTCACCATCAAAATATTTTCGTCTATTTAATTCGTTATTTGAGAACGGAAAGCAATCCTCCGAATTGGCGAGTGGCTTCCCCGGCTCGTGCGCTGCGATCAACAAGGCAAAGAGTTTGGTCGCTGTTGGAGGACAGGTACATTTTCTTGCTTTTTTCTCGTTAAATATGGATCAAAATTCCCAGTTACACTTTTCAGAAAGATAACTTTTTACAGAAATTTGATGAACAACAATTTTCAGGACTCAAAAGTGCACATCTACAGTCTGTCTGGCGGCAAGCTGACCGAGAAGAAGGTGCTGTCGCACAGTGGTCACATCACTGCAATCGCCTTCTCTCCAAACGATGAATTCCTTGTCGCCACTGACAGTGCTAGGAAGGTAAATTTGTTTTACTTTGCAATACTAGTTGGTGAAATTAGGTCTGACAAAATTTTAGAAAGTATTGAATTTCTATTTGAACTTAGTTCTAATCTTGATACTGTATTATTATTTCATTTTTTCTTCCGATAAAATTTCATACAAGTAATTCTTCAGGTGATTCCCTATGCCGTGAACAAAGATTTCGCGAATGCCTCTGACAAAGAGTGGACTTTCCACACGGCTAAAGTAAAGAGGAACCTTGATGAGTTTAGGAGAAAATAATATCTTTAGGTGAATTGCGTAGCGTGGTCCCCGAACAGTCGTCATCTGGCGACAGGCAGTCTCGACACGAACATCATGGTCTGGGATATGCAGAAGACTGGCGAACATCCTCTTGTCATCAAAGGTACGACTTGTAATGCTATTTTTACAACACTTCTGGAAAAACATCATTTCATAAAGAAAACATTTTGGAAATTGAATTTGGTTCTGGGAGACGAAATAGTTTTGATGGTCATTTAGTTGTTGATTTCAATTTTCTAAATTTTTCATTTCGAAGTTTTCTATTTAAACTTTGTTTTATTCTGTATCTTTTCTAAAGTTATCACGAAGGCATCGCAAAATTCCTAGCAATTTTTCTCTAGTCAAATGTTGACCTTTTCTTTTTAGGAGCTCACGCGATGTCGCCGGTGAACGCGCTCGTTTGGATCAGCGAGAACCACGTGGTGAGTGCCGGTCAGGACGCCAATCTCAAGCACTGGCATCTCAAACTGTAAACAACCGGAAAGAAGACAAGCAAAGGAGGATTTTGATCCTCTAATTCGAGACTTCCCCTATCAGAACTAATTCAGGCAAGTGATAATTTTGAGTTTATTCAGATTTTTTTTACAAAAACGCTAAATTTATCACTGTCGTTGTCTTCCATTATGATGTGTGCAATGAACCCTTAATTTCACCCCAAAATGCTCTTTTTCCCTTTGATGGGCCGTCATAAACGTTTCGTATTTATTATTGATCATTTTATCATAAAATTACCAAATATGTCTTACATAACTCGGAAAAGAATCATCAAGCGTGCTATTTTCTATCTTCTTCCTCCCGTTTCTTCTCTTATATAAGATATTAACAAAACATGCTTTGTTCATGTCATTTTAGGCAAAATTGTAAAAGTCTACGTATGAAATTTTGCATCAAAATTCCACTTTAATGCTGCCTAACTTTTGAGAATTCTTTTTTTCTATTTTCATTTCTTGTGGTTTGTCAAAAATCTGGGATTTTATGGGATATAAATTATTTAGCTTCATTTTCATTTATGCCTTATCCTCCTACGATTTATCGGTAATTTATCAATTCAAGTGCTTCTAATTTTAATGCGAGTTTCTAGCAGATCTAATTCTTTTTTATCATTGCAAATTATTCATGTTGCAATATTTTTATCCATTATTGTAATTTTATCTTTTCTTTTCCTTTCTCATTTTATCGTTCATGTTATCGAATAAAATGGTGTAATTTTAGACAATTGAAATTCAGGCATGATGTTATTAACGTTTGAATATTGCTAACGCTTATTTTATGACATTTTATCTTATCACTTCTATACAGCTAACTCGTAATATGTGATGTGCTGTATTTTGCGCACCATTATGCAGTCATTTTTGCTCGCCAACTTTTATGTGAGAAGATCAAAATTTCTCGCTCAGAATCTATCATTACAATTTTTAGGATGCGAGTATATTTTTTTAATTGAATGCTGATTACTCATAGACCAATATTAAAAATTCATTCTTTTTGAGCATAATGCAAGAAGCAGTAGGTGAAAAAGAAATGCTTTTTTCCAATAAAGTGCTCCAAAATAAAATGTGCAAAATGAATAGCTAGAAAAAATTAGTTAGCAATATAATTAGCATATTTTTCTAGATGCACCTGTAAATCCAAACAAAGATTTAGAAGGGGCTAAATCTCCACACTTCTGCACCTTTCTTCTCTTCTCTTTTGCAGACTCGGTCAGATTTACTTTGCTTCTCTAATTCACACTATCTCCTCTCATTCAATCTTTTTCGCTCTCTATTTCTCTTCCTCTCCCCTCTTTTTCTCACGTTTTCAATCTCTTTCCCTCCTTCTCTAGTAGGGCTCCTTTCTTTTATATTTGCCGACTATACACAAAACCGTTTAATTTGATGGTTGAAGTCGACTTTTCGATGATCATATAATTTGTGCGCGAATTTATGCTATCGAATTACAGCGAGATTCTGAATATTCGATGTCAAATTTAAAATCCTGTTCGCTTTCCTTATAAAATTGTTGTTATTGTTTTTTGTTGGTATTTCACTATTCAATGCAACCACTATTCATCTTTCATCGTGCTAAAATTGTTTCTCTAGATTTGTATGCATGAATAAGTTCAACGCATTTTCCTTTCACTCCTAATCATTTTTGGCAGCGACAATTTTCTGCTAGTAATCATTTCGCCTAACGATTTTATGCGCAATTTTTATTTCAGAAATTCCGATACGCCGTATTTTATCGCTTCTTTATTGTCCATTAGCGCCATGTTCATATTCTGCTCTCTGGCTGCCAATTTTTATTGACACTCGGTTTTGAGTGACTGAATGACCCTTTTACCGATCAATTCCTTGCCTTTCCTTGTATGAACCGGCTTAGCGATAGAGTGATAACTCGCAAGGCTTCTGATACGTATTGACATGCAAGTTAACACGCGATTATTCATGCATTCCATAAGTTAGAGCATTCGTTCGATTTTTATCACAATTTTGATTACTTTCTGCGACACTGCAATCTGAAGAATGAATCTCTCAGCGAAAATCCTTTCCTCGATTAATCGTGGATCAGTCCTACATCAATGTGAACGATCGGGGATCGTTCCCAAAAACTGCGAAAAGCCCTGCAAAAATCGGCGATCAACCCTCAAATAACTCTTTATTACCGACCGACCATAGAAGGTTATTTGAGGGCTGATCGTTGATTTTTGCAGGACTCGTTACAATTTTGGGAATGATCCTCGATCGTTCACATTAATGTAGGACTAATCCACGATTAATCGAGGAAAGGATTTTCGCTGAGCTAATCTACTCTCTAACCATGATATTATTTTTGGCGCTAAATATTTTAGTTACCGATTTTTCCTTAATTTATTTCATCAATTTTATTTTGTCAGCAATTTGTCTATTTGTTTTGTGAATGAAGGTCAAAGTGGAGTAATGTTAGAGTAAAGTATGCAAAGTTTGCGCTGGAGAAAACTTGGCAGAGAATGTAACATTTGAAAGTGTGAATCAGCCTGCTTCGTTAAGGGAAAAAACGTTTCTCCCCGCTTTGTTTCACTTTCTCGTAGAAATTCAAATGCTCAAAGCGTTTTCTCTACAATCCAATGGCTATTTTCGGCCAGCTTCAAACGAATGCAGTTCAACCAAAATATGCAATTAGAAAGCGAGAAACCGTTCATTTATTTGAATTTTCTATGGTTAGTTGCAACATCACTTTAAAATCAGAACCGTTTAAATTTTCAGTATCTTTTCGGAATAACCATCCAAATTTATCAATTTTCTTCGAATTTTCTCGCCTTTTGATTTTATCGTTTGAAAATTCTCCTTATCAGTTTCTGGATTAGTAGTTTTGACGATTTTGTTATTTTATCGCTTCGCTTTTCCTTTGATGGAATTCTTCTGCTCTCAAGTAATTTCTCTTTCTCGCTTCAGACCTTCAGGGTCATCTAGAGACTGAGATTCGATTCCCAAATTCGAGTTGGCAATTTTGATTACTCTCTTTCTCTTTGCCCTCTTTCATCATATCACTATCTCTATCTCCTGAATCTTTCGCTATTTTCAATCCTAGGCAGTTCAATTTTCTTTGCATCATTAGACTTGGTTTTTCTTCTCTGAGAGCGACCTTCCATAGTTGACCGACTTTTTCTGCTAATTTTATCGCAAAATCACTCGAAATAATGAATGTTTGCAGTTTCAGAGGATTTTGTATGGCAATTGGTATAGAAATTTTACTGCTACTGCACACTCTTCACACACTTGGAGCTGTTACTTGTGTAAGAATATATCAGTATTTTTGAGTAAATTTAGTATGTTCTTGGAATTTTAAAAATTAGATTATCCAAACTTCAATGTCATTTTCACACTCTATAGCCAAAAATAGTGTGATGAAAACTCAATGTATATTAATTTCAAAAATATATTAAATGACCAAATAAATGCACCCTAGAAAGCGTTATTCCAGGCAGTAATTTCTGGGAATTGGTGGTACTTGCTGTATGAGATCGTCATTCTGTCAGTGATTACGATAGTTCTCGTCTCGCTATTCAACGCTAGGAAATGCCGATGCAAATGTAGCGGCGAGAAGAACGAAGCTCTAGTGATTCCCGTGCGAAGTCAAGTTCGACAACATGCTCTTCCCCAACCACAAAAGAAGAAAATCGTCAAGGTTTATTTTTAAATGAATAGAAATTACCTAAAAAATATCCTTTACTGTACCCACTCAAAATAATGGAATAACTTGAATAACCGAAAATCAAATGCTAAAAAATAATAAAGTCTGGACTATCTTCAGAAAGACGATAGTTTCCTGATAAAATTTCATAGCCTTTTCGTAAAGAAGTTTCAATATTCAATTTTAGACTGTTCAACTCACCCAGACTGGCAACAAGGCTCGAATTCAGCCGAAAGAGCTGGAAAATGGACGGCCTCCTGGAATTCTGCGGAACAAAGCGATGCGAATTGAGCAGATAGAGCCGAACAAGGAGGACATAGATCAGATTGACAGAAGGAGGAATCGAGCCAGAATTGATATAGAAGAGCCACCACCGGTCAGTGATAGGGACAACTCTCCTCCGTTGCCGAGGAGCGTCGTGTCTCCAGATCTGTCTGAAGGAGCAATCGATGTCGCTTTCGAAACGGTGCAAGAGCAGGTTCGTGAATTTATTTTTACTCACATTTTATTTGTCTTGCTAATTTTTCTCGATCAAAAATTGCTTTATTCGTCTCATAAATGGTCGCATTGTTGAGTGCACAATTTACTTCCTGCAATTTTCGACACGTAATTTTGTGAGCCTTGCGAAAGAAGCTATTTTCTCATGCATCATTCTGCTAGAAATAAGGGGTTCACGTAGGAAATGTGGGATAATTTTCATTGCAAAATTCATAATTGACCGTAATTGTGGACGCGTCTATCTATAGTTAGGTGAAAGAACGTCTGAAAATATTCTTCCATGGAGGTGGGTAGCCAATGATGATGCGTAATAGAAAATTTGACAATTAGTTGCAAAACTGAGCTATCTCGAACCATTGATCATCATAGTTAATCTCTTTGTTTACATTGTGCTCATCTGCGATATGTTGGAATGATTGCATCACAATCCTACTCGACCCAACTTTGTGAAGTTTGAATAAGATAGTGGTTAAGCCAAACCATTTTGGAGAAAATAGCATGAAAATTATGTCCAAATTTGGCTTATATACAGGAATGTCAACGGATAAGGTGAAGGCACGGATTTGAAAACTGGACAGGCACAGGCACGATTTCCGATACCTTTTGGCATCCCTGCTTATACAGATCGTTTAGAATCGCTTCTTTTTGCAATCAAAAACTTTCGCAACTTCAATATATTTTTATTTTGCGCCTTCAAAATCTTATAATCAGATTCAAGTCTTGATATTCATTTGAATGCCAACAGCGAATGATGCCATAAATTCGCAGGTATACAGCTGCTCTGCAGTCTTGCAAAGGTGCGTAGAGAAGGCAGTGAATAGAAGGAAAGGAAGGGATTGTCGGCATCTTGTAAACATAGGCTCATAAATAAGAACGGTCAACTGAACAAGGGACAGCGATACGGGGGCAGAGGCTGTAAATCGATTGAATGATACAAGGGACAGGGGACAGGAGCGGACAGATTTGCGCGGACCGGTCACAACAAAGGAAGAAGGTTGTATAACGGACATTGCACCGACGTGTTAGAATATGTAAGATAGGTGAGAATAATGGGTTGAACAGAATGATGAAGTTCTCGCAATATTTTTGACCAGCTAAATAGCAGTTGATTGTGTGCGAAAAATAAAGAAAAGTAGGGAAAAGAAGTAAGGAATGGAGAGATGGTTAGTGACGGAGCGGTTCGTGGTATTTCTTTGATGCTTTTCAGTTATAGGTAATCTTGGAGAATAAGAATTATAAATTGAAAATACCTAAGAATCTGTTGATCTATCAACCAAGAAACTAAATTCAAAATTGAATTATTCGAAATCAAACAGTCAAGACTTTCATCGCTTCTAGATCGCATAGCTTCATCTACATTTCCTTTTCATTCCAAAATCGTATCCAAATTAGTACAATCCTCATCCATCCGACAGCACGCTGCATTGTTTGAACTGGTGTGCATAGCCATTCTGCAATCTGTCTGTCAGCCTGACTACAAGTCGAGTTATATCCGGTTGCATAATTTCTTCCAACCCCTCTTTGTCTCTCTTCTCTCAATCTGGGCACCTCTCTACCTTTCTTCCCTTTCTCTGTGCCTATGTTTGTGTTTCCATTGAGCCTGAACCACAAGGTCAAAGACGCATTACCATTACACAAAGTGAATAAATGCATACGATGAGAGAATTAGAATGGAGTGGAAATAGTGAGAAGTGCAGAAATAGAGGGCAGGATAAATTGCACTACACAAAAATAAGCTGCTCCACAGGGCAATTTTCTGCTACTCAATTATTGGATCGTGATAGGATCTAGTGGACTTTTATAAAACTGAAATAAGAGAATTCCAATACCCAATACTATATCGATGCTTTCAAATGTAGAATTTTCATAAGAATAAAATGATAAAACTCGAAATATTACACTAATTTTTAGCGCTAACACTTATGAAATTCAGAAATCGTTACCCTTATACTTGTGATTAGTTTTAGCGTTAATGTCAAGAAGTAACATCTCTGATTTAAAAAAAAAACTAGTAGAAAATGATGATGATTAAAAGAGAATAAAACCATTTTTCAGGTGCGACTTCTCTACGAAGAGCTTGACTCTCTGTACAACACGAAATACTCTCCGAATTGTTCGATCCCGAAATTTCCCGCGGTTATAAACGATGCTCGAAACGGGTATCATGTCACGGATTTATAAGTGGCTTTTATCAACCACAAAGAGATTTTTTAATCTAAAACAGCTTTAAAAACAACGAATTCTCCGTTTTCCATTTTGTAAATACGATCTAAACATTATGCGGGCTTTTCTATTAAAGTTTCAATCAAACATTTATTCCCTATTTTTGCAATTTATGACAGTTTGAATTTTGTTGTGCAGTTATTTTGTTTCTTCCGGTGATTGAATTTTCAATTTCAATTTGATGCCTTAGAAATTTTCGATTTTCAAAAACATGCCTTGCCTTATGAACATTTTCAAATTCAGTATTTCGAAGAGAGAATCATGTCTTTCACAGATGCACAACTCAGTTCAGTTTCATCTATCGGGTCAGCCAATGAGTTGTTGGAATATCAGATCAACATCTTATCTTTCTTAAGATTATTCCGGATCATAGATCGTAAAAATATCATTTAGATTGAAGTAGGGCAATGTTGAGAATTCTAATAACTTATTGGATGACCCTAATATATTTTTTTTTGTTGAAAATAAAATAAAACTCTGGATTACTCACAATGTTGTATTCTTGGAAATTCGCAGAATTTCCAATCTCGTTGCCCATTCCATTACCTCCCCCGCGTGCATGCATATCGTGTTTTTGTTTGCCTACCTGCCTGCAACTTGTCAATTCGGCATTTTCGCCGATTTCTGTATTCCTGCTGAATCAAATGTGCCCCATCAGGTCGATTTCTGCCTCGCAATAAAATGCCCTTTCGGATGCAAATTTATAGTTTGACACCACCACCGTCTGTCTGATTTTGTAGACCTACGGTTTCTTCATTATCCATCTACAGCGCTACAGAGCACCCTTGGCTCACGCATTCCTACAGTTTACCGAACTTCGACTTCGAAAAGAAAGTAAGTTGATGAGCAGTTTCAATTAATTTTCCGAAATATCCATGTTGTCTAGCTAAATTTTGACCAGCACGTTATCTCGAAGAATCATTTGAAAAACTCAAAATTCTATTCGTGTAAATCTCCATTTCAAATATGATCTGACTCAGTTTTCGCCTAATTTCAAGGAATGCCATCGGAAATCAAGCAGCTGGCCTTTCTCTATTTCCTCTCTCAAGCCGTCTCTCAGTTTCGCCCAGGCGATTCTGTGACCACACGACACGAGAACGGCGATTTGACGAATATTGAGACAGGAGACATACTCCAGATCATCATCGACAGCTTCAGTGGCAAATGATTCGATCGATAAATATCTCAAATTGCAATACCAGACTTTTTACTTTGATACTTTTAGTAGGTGTTGTTCTGTTGAATTCTTCTTCATCAAATTCTGCAACCATTACTTCGTTTTTATGAAATTATTTCATCATCTCGTAATTCCAATAAATCTTTGCAAAATTCTTTATTCGCAGCTTTGCAAGGATAAATTCAAGGTTGTTGTATCGTTTTGCGCGTTTTCGTGGAATCGGTGATCTGCAAATCGGCATTTTCTGCTGTCGAATTCAGGAAGGGGAAGAAGTCTGATTGTCAGCTGCAGTTCTCGAAGTTCCAACGGTGTATTCAGCAGCTGGGAGGGCCGATTCGAAAGATTGTCTGGGGGTTGAAGAGGCCGTAGGGGACTGAAAATTCGCATTGTAATTGGTCAATTTTCCGGTCCGCTGACTTTGATTAACGATGAGCCCTTCATAAGAAAGCCGAAATGGGATTACATTCATAAGCTGTGCCTGAAGAAAAGGAAACGCTGCTTCCTTGTTTCGGATCGATTTCTTCGAAATGGCTATTTTGAAATTTGTCGCTCATTACTTTCGTAAGTTTTTAGCAAAATTTATAGAAAAAAGAGCTCAATAATTTATTAAAAAATTGAAATAATTTGTTTTCAGTTTTGCCTTACTTACTCCCTGTCGAATGCAACAAATTCGAGAGTCAGCTCTATGAGGAACTGCTTTTCGCCTACAACAAAAATGTTCGACCAGTCAAACATGCGAATGAGTCTGTCAAGGTCAAGTTCGGAGCTTCATTGATTCGAATCATCGAGCTGGTAAGAATTAGGAACAACGAGGAATTGTTGCAGCTATTTCATCACACATCTTGAGGATGAAGTGAACCAAATTTTGACAACGAATTTGTGGCTGGAAATTCAGTGGGTGGATTACAAGTTGCGATGGAAGCCCGAAGACAAGAACGGAATCAAAAAACTGCACATGCCGAGTGATGAGATATGGCTTCCAGACATAGTACTGTCCGACAAGTTAGCTATTGAGTTGTTGCACCAGTCAAGAAGCCCAATCACTACAGCCATTGTTCATCTAAATTTCCAGTGCCGTTGGCGAAGCTCAAATTTCGATTCGCAACGATGCGATCGTGTACTACAATGGACTGGTTGTGTGGAAGCCGCCTGTCATTTTCAAGTCGTTCTGCTCTATCGATATCGAACATTTTCCGTAAGCACCGAAGGAAGCAGTAATGATCGCTAAATGTATCATTTTACAGATACGATTCTCAAACTTGCCAAATGACATTTATGGGATGGAGCTATGACGGTTATGATCAAAGTTTACGACAAATCCCGGTCGGCTTTTTTATGGCCTTAGAATATTTTGAAGGCCGCTTTCAGATGACTGGCTTCCCCATCGTGTTTCAAATCAATAAGGAAAAAAATCTTGAGATGGAGTTCAGCCCGAAAGGAATGGAACTGAGCTACTTCCAAGAGTAAGAATTTTAGAAAATGATCAAGCTTGATCATCAATGTCGTGATCCATGAGAAATTGAGATTTCTCATAGTGCTAGATTCTCTCCCAAGGATTGATTGTGAGAGAAATGTACACTTGGAGCAGTTCGCCTTCCATAGGTTCTGACATGGCATTTCTAATTGTCTGATATCGTTCTATTGAAAACTGACTGTAAGAACGAGAATGCTCTTTGATCTTCTCGAAATATTTCTCACAGAAGCATGGAATGGGATCTAATCTCGCTGACTTCTGTCCGTCATCTCAAGTTCTACGTGGGCTGTTGCGGTCATGCCCCGTATCCCGATATCACCTACAAATTCGTTTTGAGGAGAAAGCCTTTGTTCTACACAGTCAATCTGGTTATTCCAGCGATGCTCATAGGTATAGCTGATCATTGCTTCCAGCTTCATGTTGGACCCCTCTTGCAGCCTTCCTCGCTATGTCGACTCTGTACGTGCCTCCAATCGAACACAAGATAGCCCACTCCACAAACGTTTTCGTCGCAATTTCCATTTTCTATCTTGTTCTCATCGACTTGCTACCAGCCAATTCTGTCGTCATTTCGTTGATCGGTAGGAATGAGCAGATGATTATTTTATACAAGAAAGGGATTTTAATTTCAATCCTCAGGCAAGTATCTCCTGTTCCTAATGCTCGAGATCTTCATCGTCACAATTCAATCTGTCGCAGCTGTGAATTTCTATAGAAGGTAAGGAATCGCTAGGTTAAGATATAGATCGAACTATTTCAGAACAACCCCGTTACCTGAGCTTGTTAGAAGATTGTTTATCAAAACTCTGCCAAAATTTGTGTTCTTGAAGCCATTCGGAGAATTCGATGAGTCGATGAATGAGGAAAATGACAGCACAGCAAGCAATTACTCTGGTTAGATCATATCTTCTAAAACTAGGATGGGAAAAATTGTTATGCTATTACTGGCAGGACTTAAAATTCTTGACATTTTTATGACACTGACACGGCACTGGAGTGTCAGTATCAAACACTAAGCCCTGGCTACTGAGCCAGAAGTCTGGGAGATCGAAAATGGGGAAAGAAAGAAAGATTTTAGGCCAGCTCTCTCTTTTTCGCGTGCTATTTCTTTTTCTAACCACAACCACTGAAAATAACCGTTCACCACTTTGTACCTTACAAATTACGAACCGAATATACCGAGAGCCTAGATATTAGATTTTTCCAATTTGATTTCCAAGAAAAATCACGCGTATTTCTCGAAAAATTTCTGTTCAGGTCTATTCGAAGTTCCCTCTTCTCGAAGACCATCTCCTTATTGCATTACGACGAAACGAGATGTGATGGTAGAACAGTTGGAGAGAAGTTCAACGGTGAATGAGTAAATTGTTCAAAATTCTACGATTTCCGAATTTACAGATTCGTCTATCTCATCTGGCTCAGCTTCGTGGAATGCATTCAGATGTGATTCGACGAATGATTGATAGCATTGGTTATGTGGCTGACTATTGTAAAGCTCTCAAACGAGAAGCTGCGGTAAGGGCACTTGTTCTTTTCTAAAGTGGCTGAGTAATTATCGGTCTTGTATTAATCTAAACATTACGATGCCATTTTTCCATTTGTTGGTTCAGATTCGAGATGAATGTGAATACATTGCGACTGTGTTCGACCGCATTATTCTCGTAGTGTTTCTGCTGGTCAACACAATCGGAACAGCCATCGTCCTACAGAGTTCTTGGCCTGCTTTCTTTGGATCTGTGAAACCCCTAACAGCCGTAAGAAATTATTTGTTTAAAAAATTCCGAAATGCGAATATTTTCAACCAATGATTTTCTCAAGCATGAGATTCCGAGCGTCATAGATACAAAATATTATCCAACGAAATAGTTTCGATCCAGACATTGCCTTCAGATGAGAATTTTCCCACACAAAAATTAAACACCAGATTATCTTTGACGATAAAATATTTTGGATGACAATATTAAAAGAAACATTAATTTCCAAAGAACGAAAAATAAAAATTTGTAGGATCCGGTAACTCGACCACTGACAGGCGACAAATTCGAGAGTTTCATAGATAACTTTTCCGCGACTGAGTGGTGGACGAATGATGGATCGCATGATATATACAACTTTTAGTTGTTATTTTTCAATTTTACTTTTATTGTTTTACGATTATCTTATGCCCTTCTGAGATTTGTTCTTATTTTCATACCGAATTATACGAAGGGAACTACAAATGATCGATTGAAAGTGTCCCTTTCGGCTGCTCTTTTCAGTAAATGAAGAACTGCTCTTATCCAGATAAATCGCGTAATTATTCAGTGTTCGAAGTCGAAAAATGAATCTTTGAATATGAATTCTTGAATGCAATCAAAATTTTTATTATTTTCTATTTAATGTGGGCATTCAATGGAGATCTTTGATCTTCGTTTAACTACTATTCAAAATCTGTAATTATCCTCCTATGCATGCTAGCAGATTTTTAAAAATATATTCTCATATTTTGACGATTTTGGCTAATCTTTTATATGATTTCTGGATTTAATTTTCTAACTTTATTTGAAATTTGTCGAACTTGAAAATTTTTCGATCAAATTGTCTTTCATTGTGCATTAGAAGTTTTCATCTCTATGCTTGTGTTTTGCTGCAAAGTGCAAACTCCGTATGAGTAACATATCACTATTATCGGCTATTTATTTGATTCGTCTAAAAATATTATCACCTACAAGGAAACTTTATTGCACGTATTGCAATGCAAAACTGAAAATTGAATAACGACAGAGTCGGCTAGACGGAAGCTTGCATATTTTTTTAATAGAAAGCTTAGCACAATTGGATTTTCAAAAAAATTTTCGTAATTTTATTTTAAAAATTGAATTACTATTATCGGCAAACATTATTTTTGTCAAGCACTTGGAACGTACCGAACAGCATTCTTTATTATGACTGAATTAGAATAATTTGAGTAAATTGGACAAGAAAAGCTCCCTTCTATGATATGAGAAATCATTAGCACATATTGAAATCATTGCTGTGAGTAGTTTCGGTTTAGATCAAGGATCCTCTCATTTGGTCAGTAGATAGGATTATTTTTTAGGACTTATACAAGTGTTATTGTGATATTTCAATAGCGTAGGGCTGGGAAAGTTTATTAGTGATTGAGTACGAATAATTTGCAAAATTTTGCATAAGCTACCTTCAATTATTGAGATTTTCTGCGCAAATTATTTCAGTTTCTATCAGACGAAAAAATGAACTATAGGGGGTACGTCGCATGAATCAAATCATATTAGATACCAGGCTATACTTGTGAAAGTTTGTATTAATCTCATGTTGAAAAGGACAAACTAGTAAGAAGGATACCATAGACAGGCCGCAAAGAGTTCATAACGATCATTCTCCCTAAGTCTGGTTTCCACTATTCTAAGATATCTGTTCAGAACAGAATCATTCGTATTCTAGCTTTGATAGTTTCGAAATTGGGATGAACTCAAATTCTTCGTGCTATTACTTTGATCTCTGGACCGAGATCGCTTCGAAAGTGTATCCTTCAAATAATGTGATACATTTAGACCAAATAATGAATCAGATCAGCCATGTTAGCTTGGTTCATACTGTGGAATACACGAGCACGACACTATCAATTGTGATCAACTCATTCCTCGTCTACATGATTACTTATCACACGAAGAGAGATTTGGGAAGCTACAAATATCTTATGCTCGCCTTCGCCTGTTTTGGTAGAATTCTTTATCATTTTAAAAAAAAATAAGTAAATTATAGGCATCTACTATGGTCTACTTGAAATGATAATATTGCCGGTGAGTTCAGATCGTTTACATTTTTTAAATTTGATATTTTAGGGTATGCATACTTATAGGAATGCCTTCGCTGTTTACTGTACCTCATTTCTTGCTCACGATCAATTTTGGTCCTACAATTTGATAGTTCTATACTGTGGTGAGTATTTTTGTGTCTATCAAGATGACATTCAAATTACAGGCACTTATTCGATGTCGTTATCGCTGCTAACAATCCATTTCATTTATAGATACATCACTCTGGTTAAGTAAGTTCTTCGAAAATTGGTATTTCTTGCAAATGTTTCATTACAAGCAGCAAGACAATAGTTAATTTTGCGTAAAATCATCATGCTTATTCTTTAGATGGAAAGCCAATCTGTGTTCATTTTAAAGTCGATCTTGAGTCATTTCGAGAATAGAATATTGAAAGTAGAATAGTTTAATATTTGAAACATCATAAAATTATTTCATGCATCATTTACTGTACCTCTTCACATATCCGTACGGGTTCATCTGGTTCGGAATGTTCATCGGCTTTGCAGTCGATTGGATGGGCACAGTCTATTTGTGGGCCGGAGCCGATCCAGAGTCTAATGACTATTTGAGAGAGTAATTGAAGACTCGGGAAAATTATCTTCCTAATGTTTCAGGTCATTTTTGGATCACTACAATGATACGATTGACAACATACCGTGGGTCGGCATGCTTTATTATGTACGTCATATTATTTTTAGAGTGTTGGGGCTAATCTCCCAAAAGTTTCGAAAAGGCTAAACCTATAACTTGTTATTACTTGAACTTTCATCGTCTGTTTTCATGAAATTATTATAGACTGATCATCCAGATGGTTCCTACAGCCTCCGGTGGAAAGCCTTTCTCTCTGCGATGAACCTTGTCTCCATCAACTGTGGATCTCTCTGTGCCATGCTCTATTTCGGCTATTCAATCGTGAAGGTTTTAAAAGATCCGAATTTCGGAATGAGCAAGAAGTCGAAGAGGATGCAAGTGCAGCTAT
This sequence comes from Diploscapter coronatus, assembly GCA_964036155.1. Classification (NCBI taxonomy): domain Eukaryota; kingdom Metazoa; phylum Nematoda; class Chromadorea; order Rhabditida; family Rhabditidae; genus Diploscapter; species Diploscapter coronatus. Next base: position 5,236,785 of record OZ038423.1, read on the forward strand.
TCAAAGTTCTTGCAATACAAGTTTGCTGCTTGCTTGAAAGAGATGTTTTCACGAAGATATTCTAGACGATCATTCCCTGTTGCTGCAATTACACGCCAGTCGGAATGTTGTTCATTTGCCCATTACTCGGAATAGATTTGGGAGAGTATACAAATGGTATCAGAGAATCCAAAACACCATTGTTATCCAACTAATGTTTTGTTTAGGAATAGCTCTTCTTGTGTCCCTGTATCCATTTCTGGATCCCATAGTCGTTCTATGTCTAGGTTAGTTTATTCGTTACCCAATAAACTATGAAAAATATTTCAGTATCTGACTATCGTCATGCCATCATGAAACGACTATGCAGAAGACGACGCCGCTTGTCAACATCAACCAATCCCAACTGTGTCAATTATGTCTATGACACGGCTTTCTCAACGACCAGAAGACAGACCATGAACATGATTCAACAAAATGCGTACATATCCTCCACAGTAAAAATATAATCAGGAATTTAAAATCGGGTCAAAATATTACCAAGACGAAAAATAAGAAATTTTGCATTACTTTCTTCATGCTTTTAGGAAAGCAAATCATGCATCACTTTTATTCCAAATTGATTATTGCTAATTCGAAGTTAATAAAAATCAAAACTAATATCATCTCCTACAGCAGCGGGCAATGTACTTTCCCATCACACATTCGGACTTCTCGGGGCAAAATCTTAAACCAATCTTCTAATGCAAGATTTCAAATCAATAACTTTACTTGTGATCACAGCTGGCCCCTCGAAGAATATCGCCTCCGAACCAGAGTTTTTGCTCGACGATTTTGCCTCCATTCGGGCAAATCATCGAGTTGAATTCAGCCTCCCATTCCTCTGAATAAAAACTTCAATTAGAGAAGGCACATTTTGATTCATGTCAATGCCAAACTTTTACACGAGAAAATTTTCTAAGTGCGACTTTCAGAAAGACAAAACACGACAAAGTATGACGTTATAGAAAATACAGCTTGCTCATTACAGAAATTTTTAGTTGATTCTAAAAAGACTACTTGAAAAATGTAATACCATCAGAAATAATGCAAAATGGTATGATAAAATCTCAATTCTAGCAAGCTGGATTTTTCAACACTACAAAACGATGAAACTAATTCTTCAAAGTTGTCACTAGGATAACTAATGCTGACATACTCTGCACGTGATGGTTGCAACAATAGTCAGTGTTTCGATTTCCAAGGAAACATTTGCTTCCGCGAGGGCATTGCCTATCAGCACTTGGGCCTCCGCTGCATCGTCCCATTATTGGTGAATTCGCAGGGCAGATGAATTTATCAGCTAAAGAACATCATCTAGAAAATTCAGCTTACAAAAATATCATACTCGGCTTGCAGGTTGCATAACAAGAGCTCTCATCGCCGAAGGAGTTTCTATTTCCACCGCAGCCTTCGAAAGAAAATGGGAAGCACATTTGCAGCCTTTGATCAAAGTGATACTGAAAAACTGATTTATAGAAAAATTCCATGATAGGACAAATAATACAAATCTTTCTTGCTCCACATTTTCTTCAAAATCTCTCAGTTGATTATGACTAAAAGTTTCATGTAAATAGATTTTAAACAAAATTAACGACATAAAAATGTGGAATGCATAAATATAAATAACCAAAAAAGTATACTCACCCTGAGTCCAGGTTTGGCTCCTGCGCATCTGTCGTGGCCTCTTTCAACAGGCAATCGGCAAGCATCCTGGGAGCTAACAAAATACGAAGCCGAAACGAAAATGAAAAGTTTCAAAAGCATTGCGAAACTAAGCAAGTCGAAATAACAAAGTCAATACCAGATTCTGTAGAAGGTAGCAATTCAAAGTAGAAACGACGATGGGAAGCGAGTGAAAGATAGAAGTGATAGTGAGTGGTAAACGAAGGCTATAAAGTTGGGTTTCTCTCTCCGACTTTGGTAAAACCGTTTCAGATCAGCACGCCCAACTAGCGACTTTTTCTGACTTTTAATGACTATAAAAAAGTCTACTGGTTGTCCAACTTTTCCCAAATACTTCCTTATGTAGGATAGAGTTTCATACCGTAAAAGTTAAGCTACTCAACAAATGTTCTTTTGTTCTTTTGTACACATGTAACGACAATTGGATTAAAGCCAAATATTCGAAACTAATAATGTTGTTGAACGTCGATCATGTTTTCCTTCTTTATCTAACGTTTATTAGGTGTGACCGATTTTCAATGTCGGTGTCCTTGTTTATCTAAAACTAATTCGGTACGAAGACTAATCGACCATGCAAAACCGAAATTAGTTTTTACATCGGTTCCACTACAAATTTATCCCAATAAAAATCAAGTTTACTAGTCGTTCGTTCAGTAAGTAGTTTTCCGATATCGCGTTATAATCTTTCATCATTGCAAACATGAACAGAACGTTCTCGAAATCAAATAATGAATAATCTTATAAAAATCATTTTATTGACCCGACAATAAAACTATAAAGAGGAGTTATTTCTTCCTGCAGCAACGAGCGATGTATGTTCCCTGAACGCACTCGCTGTCGTCTGGGCAGAACCTGAAAAATGCATCTTTTCGAGTATCAATTGAATAGACAGACTTGTGATCACAGTGCGAGCCGCGCAGAACATCATCTCCATACCAGAACTTCTCTTCGACAATTTTGCCTCCATTCTCGCACTCCTTTGAGTTGTATTCATGCTCCCATTCCTCTGAAAAATATTGGTTCGCGAAAAGCACTCATCTTGGTATTCAATATTATGCGACTAAAATGAAGCCTCTAACTTGCAATTGTTGAATTGCAGCAGTAGTCGAGCATTCCTCCCGGAGTGCAGGTTGTTCCTTCTGGACACTGCTTATCGGCATCAGGGCCTCGATGGCAAGTGCCTTTACTCTCCGAGTTCGCAGGACACGAGAACTGATCAGCTCAAATATCAGAATTGCTCATAAAGTTTTTAGTGAAAACTTACCAGGTCGACATCCATTGTAGCACAAAGATTCCGCCTCGAAATTGTTTTCGTTGCCATCACAGCCTTCGTATGAAAAGGGGAAGCACATGTTCAGTTTGGATTCAAAATGGTACTGAATTATTTCAATATCACACGAAATTTTCTAAAGGTTCTTACCCTCGTCGATTTTTTCGCCTTATCACACTTGTTGTTTCCTCTATCGACAGGGAGATTGCAAAAATCCTGACTGGCAATCAAATTTATCAAGATGGAAAATACCAAATACTTTAGAAACATCCTAAAATAGGTTATTGGTAAAGGATGATAGCTTCTCTAATTGTAAAACACGTGGAAAATGAATAATTACAAAGTCATCATCAAGATAATCGCAAGGTTTACGAAGCAGATAGCAATGATTTTTTGAAGGTGAAAGGATAAAGTTTACTTATTAAAACTAGAAAGCTACGCAATGTAGTAAAATACGAGAAATTAATAATTGAAACAAAGCGAAAAGCGAGGTCGAAATGGTCGATTCATTCAGAGGAGATGGTAGTTTTGATAAGCGCGGGTCAATAAATACGAGAATAGAGGCCTGAGGTAGCAGAAGTTTTCGTCATCGATTTCGATTTGAATTGGCGAGAAACCATTCTGAAACGGAGACGCTTCTCGCCAAATGTTATGCCTTTCGACCATAACTTACATTTTCTGACGCTGTAAAGAAGTTTTTGCATGACTAGTTTGCCGACTTCACGTGCTGTCGATGTAATCCCACACAGCGTTCTGTAGTTATGCAAAGAATACATTACATTCCGATTTGTTATAATGTCGGATGTGGTTTATCGTGCAAAAGTGTAGTTGACAAGAAATTATAGCGATTTCCAATGGGTATCTTTAGTAAAATCACGCTTCTTCTACAAATTATATGAAAGAACTAATCACGAATGAAATTTGACGTGACCTAAACATTATTACGCTCATTTACTGAATCTGATAAATATTCAAGTGTAAAAAACTATTAAACATGATATTTGATGATGCAAACCATTTAAACTTGTGCATCTTTACTAATTTTTTCTTTAAACAAAATTTACAAATTTGTAAAACTTTTTTCGATGATAAAAGTACCAGTTGTATTTGTTATTGATGAGGTCAAGTATAGGCTATTTACTTGCATAGAGATGCACAGCATGGGCACTTCCGGTCAGAGTTAGAGATGAAGAGAGAGATTGTATGAATGTGGAAAGAGAAAGATATGGTCAGAGATGTAGAGGAATAGCGAAATCAAAGGAAGGAATACTTGCGATTCGAGTGCCTGCAAATGCCAATAATCCGATCAACCGATCTGATCAGGTAGAGGCAGAAGTATTGAGATGAGAACGGAAAAGGGAGAGCGAAGAAAAGCTGCAAGTGCTCTTCAGCCAAGTTTTGATGAGTCAAAGTTGTCTGATTGTAAGCTACTGTAAGCATTTCCGGTTTGTTATTCATTTCTTCCCTTTATTTCTGTGTTATTTTAGGTAAAAAATTAGGCGGTATTTAGAAATGTTTTGGTGTGCGTTATGTACTTTTCAGTAATATGTGCGAAATTTTCACGTCATTTTAAAGGCGATTGTTCATATTCCCTAATGATACTATGTTTTTTGGTTGATCAAGTAAGTTTCCAAAATATACAATTTATCATTATTTTAATTGATGATGAGTATTTGATTGAAAGAGTAAACAAGATGAACAATAACAGGCCCTATGTTGTGGCAGTTGCAGAGACAGCGATCCTGCAGTTCTTTCTGCTTTCCTCAATTCAACAGTGCAAACAAAAAGCTTCTGCCTTCTTCTACTTTCCATTTTCTCCCACAAAATCGTCCTTTCCTTTTCCTGTTTCCCAATTTCGCACTCAAAATCAAATCAAATCGTGCAATGTTTCAATTGCTCGAGATCGGCGAAATATCGATTTCCTTGAAATTATCATTTAATCTCTTGATTCGTTGACTTTTCACGAATAGATGCTCCAATGAGCGGCGATGAGTGGTCAACCTGCTATTCTGAGTTTACTTTGAAAATGATCGCAATTAAAATTATTGCAGCGTTTGAAGGTGTTGCGTATAAAAAATGAAGATAAGATGCTCGCATTTTGATACAACTTGCATTTCCCCATATTGAATCATCTTTTCTAGAAATCCCTTGTAGAATATGCACTGCACCACAAAACATCCATGATGAGAAGTAATTGCTGCCAACCTATTTTGACACTCCCCTCGTTTAAGGACAGTCCCATGTGCAACTCCTCGTCTCTATCATCTACCTGTCTCTCCATCTCTCATCTTTTCCATTCCCTTTGTCCCTCTACACTTTCCATTCCATCGCTCTTCCCATCCTTTTTTCAGTCGGTCGAATCATCGCATTCTACCCATTTTCCTCTTATTTTCCATACCGCAGTCCGCAGTTCACGTGCCTCAACCAAGGTATTTTCCCATTTCGAATTTCTCGTTCGAAATCAAATTGAAATCGATCTTAATTGTTTGTCGCGTTAACGTTGATTGAATGGCAATTGGTTGAATTTTGAAATACAAATTCATATTTTTTCTAACAAATAAATAGTGTTACAATCGACAAAATTTGAAAACGTTTTCGACGCATGTATCCTAAGAGCTTTTCAATTTTATTATCTTAAGAATCCAACAGTTATCCGTTCTCGACCTCGATCGATTTCGTTCTTCTGTTGACCTTTGTGAACTTGTCCTATTCATCAAGTAAAACCGAGGTTGGCAGACTGTCAATATTGGGATCGTTGCATCCATTGCTCATCCTTGCATCTCTCATACTCAATCAATTTTCCACTCACTTCACCAAAATATTTAACTCTCAATTTGAATCGTATAAATCGAAACCTGAATTCATTCATTTTTTTTCTTCGAAATACGAATATTATTCGTTTATTAAGTAAGCAATAAAAATAATTTCAGATCCAAAATCAAAGATGGTAATGATTGAAACATTTTTGGGTATGGCGAAGTACCTCTCTTCGCGAGGGGACGACGACTGGGCTGATAGGCTGCATTACTTAATTACTCCTAATTTATTACTAGGTCAGAGAGAAGATAACAAATTATTAGTCATCAAGACGTTTAGCATTTGCTGTACTGATATCGTGGAAACAATTTGGAGGTCATCCGATAGAATGTAAGAGAATTCTTGTATTCATGAAGTTCGCTCAATTTCAGGCATGTTTCCATCGAAATTTCCAGGAAGCTGGGAACAGTATGCCGAACATTACTGCTGGTAAAATAGTTCAGAAAATGGATTTTTGAAAATTTTCGAAACTAGGTCCCAGGATACCTATTTCGTCGAACCAGATAAGCACGTCGAGTTGATTTCTGATACCAAACGGTATGTCGACTTTTAGCTTCATGTATAATAGGAATTATAATTCCCAGATACACGGCCGAACGAGCCCTATCGTATTATCAGTGGGTTCCTTTTCTGCTGATCCTCCAAGCGGCCTTCTTCCGAGCTCCGTCATTCATCTGGCAATATTTCTCCAATCATTCAGGTTTTCAAAGCCTACGGTGGGTTTCTTATGAATCATTACTAAGGACTCCGAATCCATGAAGTCGTTGCTAAAGCGGAAGATTCTTCGAATTTGGAAGAAGAAGTTCGTACCAAGAATATTCAAATTCTGACAGAACACCTCACAAATGCGCTGAGATTCAAACGAAGATTGATGAAGAAGAGGGTAAGCTTTCTTGAGATTTAGCATGTATTTATAGAATATCAGCCTTAACAGATAAGCAATTAGGTAGTTGTCCACAAAACTTGCACCTGCCTGAATTATCAATACTCCGCCGGATTCATGACGACAATCTACATCTTCACGAAATTGGTCTACTTGCTCAACGTTGTCGTTCAATTCTACTTCATCAACGTGTAAGATTAATTGATACAAAAAATATTTTCCAATTTTTTCTTCAGCTTCCTTAAAACAGACCGATACCAGTGGCACGGCTTCGGAGTAATCTACGACATGCTGAATGGAGTGCAGTGGGAGCAAAGTGGTATGTTCCCCAGAGCTGTTGTTTGCGATTTCGAGGTAACTTTGTTTTCAATTGTTTCATCGAGAATCCCAACAAATTTTCGATATTATGACAAGACTTGCTGAGAGGTAGCTTGTGATATTATCTAGAAATATTTGGATCTACTGTATCCAGTGTTTCAGAATAATACGTGATCTTCGGATGATCTTTCCAATTATTCAACAGTAAAGTGCAGCTTTCATTCAAATTTCAGGTTCGCCAAGTAGCCAATATCCAGAAATATTCCGTTCAATGCGTCTTAGTAGTCAATATTTTCAATGAGAAAATTGCGTTTTTCTGCTGGTTCTGGTAAGCAAGAAAACTATTTTCATGATGACAGCCTAACATTTAGGTACTTAGTCATCCTTGTCGGAATGCTTTTCTCGTTGATTAACTGGTTCATTTTGATGACTCTTCCCTGCTTCTCTAGATGGTTCATCTCTCAACATCTCGAACTCAGCAATTATGAAGCATTCAATCCAAATTCTCAAAGTAAGTTATGAATAGTGAACATAGTTGATCATACAAAAATGAATATCTTGAAAACCGAAAGGACAACCAAAAGCGATTTTTTTAAAAGTAATAACCTAATTTCAACTTCTACTCCTCCTTGGATAGATGATATGAGTTCACTCGCAACTTTTCAAAGTTCAACCATCAACAAATAAATTATAAACATTTTCAGGGTCGAAGAAAGACGTGAGGAAATTTGTTCACAACTATCTGCATCGAGACGGCATTTTCGTGCTACGAATGGTCAGTTCTCACGCTGGAGTCTTATTCGCAACTGATCTGGTGGAAGCCTTGTGGAAGGAGTACTACAGAATCGAAAACAATGTAAGTCCTCGGAATATCGTCCTCAATCAAGAGCAGCATTCTAGGCCCTTCCTCCCTCGACATCTCCGAAATTGAGCACTGCTTCTGGATTGAAGGGATCAAATGGTGATTTGCGGAAGAGAACAAAGCAGAGCCTTCTTGACATTCTGGAATCTGGCAGTTATGAAGGACATCTTCTGCCGAAGAAGGATTCAGGTATTCGTTATATTTTCTTCAACTATTTCATTCGAATGCAATCTGAATGAGTGTGAGCACGAAGTTGGTAAAAGACCTTCCAGTCCAATCCTCAAGAAGAATAGCTGTCGTGAAACCGATATGAAGTGAAGTGAAGCTCGGTTATAAATATCGAGTTTCTGAGGTCGAATCAATTTTCCGGAGGCTTCCAGTAATACACAATTTCAAAACTAGACAACTCCAGAGAGCGTGCTCGAAATCTCAATTTGCAGATGCAGAATCTTCCAGCAGCAGCTCTTCTTCGAGCAAAGATAGTGAACATCCGACTGATAAGGCCAACAAAGTCGACGATGATTGATCACCAGCTGATAAGTTATCTATTCTGTTTTTCAGTTATTTATATTTTTGAATTCATGTTGTAGCTTTAGCATAGTTAGTTCGTTATCAAAACTAGTGATAATCAGATAATTCTGTACCTTGTTTACCATTTTGAGATTCAATCATTCATGTCGAAAGTTGTAAAAAAATGAAAATCGCAGTTTACAAAGATGCAGAGAAGAAAAACTTACGACCATATTTTCCATTCGAATTGCATCTTCGTAGCCCTTATTAAATTCTACCGTTCACCTCAAAGAAATTCAGAGCATTGAAATTTTACTGATTCACTTTGATCTCTTCCGGGTCACCAAAACAAGAAAACGAGCCTTGCATAATGTTAGCTACCAAAAATTTTATTGCAATTCTGTGCATAATAATGGCATCATCATTCAAACAAATTTATACATGTACAAATTGTTGAAATCGAATGAAATGAATGAACAATAAATAATGCGTACCAGTATGAAATGTATATGAGTTCATTAAGCATGTTTGTGAGCAAACTAAAGACGATATTCAAAGAGGTTGACAGAAACTTTCAGACTTTCACATGAATACCGTCTTTTTCCTCTCATTACAATTTACTTTTCGATAATTTTCAGTATTTAGCTGAGTTCAACTTGGGCCATGACGCAAGCGATTTCTTCGTGTTTGGTGTTTCCAGAATTATAGTTGTACATTCGAATTTCAAGTTGATAAGGCTTCTGAAATAGTCATGAAAACAGTTGTCATCTTTTGGAAATCTTACGTAAGCAGCCAGAACATTAATGATAGCAGAGAACTGCGACAAGTCCAGGGGCAGGATCAGATACAGAGGTCCGCTTGTGAGAGGACAGTTGTGGGCGAAGTCGCATCCATCAATATTGTTCCTGAAGTTTCCTTGATTACAGATTCATCATTCATTTCTCACAGTAATCCGAAAGTAGGAACATCAGCCCAGACGCACTCGTCTTTGGAGTAGTAGGTTGTTTCGTACTGGTAGATCTTGACCTTCACATGGTTGTCATCGATCTAAATGTGAAAATGGATTGAAGTTTCGAATAGACAAACACTTTGTTATGAAAAAGAAAGCTTTTCGAAGACGAATGCCTAATGAGTGAGTTAGCGCAATTTTACTCCTCTCTGCTCACTTCCATTTCCAAAGAACAATTTATTTCACGTCTCAAATACCTGCTGTCCATGATTGTAAGTGGTCAAGTTGAGGATGAACTCCTGTTTTGGGTCGATCGGGTAGATCGGGTTGCTGTTCTTGTCCGTCACTTGGATGTCGGTAATTGTGAATTGCTCATCTATAAAATGAAATCCTCGATAGAAAACTGTTTTCTAAAAGTCTTACTATCAGCGCACATGTACGAATAGATAGTTTTATCAGTGCCGTTCGGGAAAGGACATGATCTGAAAATTATGCTGAACGCATGAACACAGTTCAACATTAGCTTACCCATTAGGGAGGGGTTTGTCTCCGAATTTGGCCGGCGGGGCGAGTGGATTTGCAATGACTAGACCGAATGCCAAAACTGCGACAAGTGATAGATAGTACAGCATTTTATGAGGTTGCCTAAAATACGCAAAATGACCTCGATTTAATGAAATTCGCGCTCAAAGAAGAACAAATCATCGAGAAAAATCCGAAAAGAAAAGTAATTATAAGCTCGAAAATAGTTATCAATAGTTCTGAAAAGCATAAGGCGAATTGATGAGAATCGGGTTAGCTATGCGCTTATCGGGAAACTTTAGTTAGAGACAAACGGAGAAGCGGATGGCAATTTATATGGAAGGAGCAGCCAAGAGGCATATCGCATAATCACACATAATCAGGCAAAAATGAAGCAAAAACGAGAAATCACCCCATCTAACTCCATGAGAGAACAAAATACACAACGCATAGTTAGCGATAACCATGCAGTTTTTGCAGCGAGCTTTATTCATTACGTTCTTGATTTTTAACTAATGACGAAAGTTGATAATTTATCATCATTTTTACAACAAAGATAATTCTATTTGCTTTGCATAAATAATAGAGTTTTTTTTAAAAATATTTTATAAATCGTAATGAATATTAAAATAGTCCTTCTTTTCAGTTTTCTTCTTATAAATAATTTTCAATCGTACAATTATAGTTGTTGAATGACGCCATGCTTTATGAGTAGCTGACATTACAGTAAGCATATACTTTAATTTCTGTAAATTAATCCCTGAACTTCTAGAAGTTTGAATTTATATTCACATGAACAACCTTATCAGTGGTTTTTATCAGATTTACTGCTTTATGTTGGACTCGAAATGGCTGCATAGAAAATGGGAGTCTTCTTATCTCAACGCATAGTCAACTCGATAACTGATAACCAAAATGGGAATGAAAATTTATAACCGAAAACAAAATTTGTCCATTAAAAAGGTTTATTTGATCATTATGATTCAACAAAATCACCAGAAAGAATATCATTTCGCGAGAGATGCACATATCGTTTCTAGAAATAGGCAAAAGTCAGTAAAACTGTTTGTTGAATTCAAAGGTCAAGTGAAAATGAGAGCCGACTAATTAGAAAATTGTTCGATATTTTACCCGTCATATTAGCACAGCCCCATCATGAAATAATTCGAAGAGAATTAATTTACGAAATATTCAAATGAATCAAAAAAGATTAGAAAATTAATACTAGAATTTGATAGGGCGAGCCTTATTTTCGCGAAGAGTCGGGAATAAAGCCATAGCTAAAGATGCTATGAACGAAAATAATGAATAGCTATCCGAATGAAGATAATTTTATCGACAAAGTTAAAGTGTTTGACCGGCTTGGATGATTAAAAGCTATTTTTGGAATGACAATGTTAATGATTTTCTTGCAGTAATGTAAAGCAACATGGAATACTGTTGACGTTTAAAAATTGATCATTTGGGAGATTATTTGTAAAACTCATGGTTATTTTCTCATTATTTTACCTTGGATTGGCCCATTTTCGTTGGATTTTTCAAAACTCACAGCATAAAATCACAACCGAGTTGAAAATTCATGTGATATAAACATATCCTCATGAATGATTAAAATGGCATGATTTTTCTACGCATAAAGGCGATAACTTGAAGTCATCTATTTTCACCCCTATCAGCGTGACAAAACGCGCATTTGAGAATGCCATTTATCAGAATCAAGTGATTCATGGCCTCACCAAATCGCTAATTTCATATCTCTTGAAGTTATCATTCTTATGGCACTTCTTCATTTACTTCCTGACCGAGGTTTCGATCAATCGCTATGCTTAATCCTCTCTATCAACCAAATCATACCATGAATTTTACCAAAAAAGATAAAGATAAAACTCTCAAGTAAATTCTATAAGAAGTTACGTTAGAAATAATGCTACATCATCTCACAATAGTTCGATAAAAATGATAACAAATTACATACAAATTGCATTCCTTTTGCAATCAAATTATTGTAATCCAATCGTTCGATTGCATCATCAAATGCGAGGTTCTCCGACGGGACTGCCAGGACAGGAGGTCTGGGTCTGGACTTCTCGAGTCCGGCCGTCATAAAACGCGGGAGGGCGGTCTGGCACCTGAAATTTTTTATTGAAATTAATGAACTAGTATTTTATTATCCTCAGTTATTGTTCATAAAAACTTGGGGTATTGATACGAGATAATTTATCATAAGAAATACATGAATTCAAAATAGTACCTTTCCAATTTTCTTGAGCAGAGTGCAGAGTTTGTTGATGTAGGGCCTGTGTTGGTGAGTGTACTCCACGCAGTCCCACATCATGTGCGCGATGTCGTGATCGTCTTTCGTTCCAAGGCTTATGTCCTGAAAAATACTTGTCACTTTGTTCATGAAAAAGAAAGAAAAATGATTTGCCTGATAATCTTATAGATGATAAACAGCCAAAATGATAATGAAATAAATGAATTCTATCTCCAAGTTTTTTTTTAGAAAAAATCGAATACAATCTTGAGTTATTTTATGAAGTCATAAATCTAGCTAAAAGTTTCGAACCTTATGAAGCGGAGCGCTGAGTCTGAAGAATGGCACTCCGATCGAGTTGCACCATGATCGCGATCTGTCGACGGGAGCACCTTCCGTCGCTGTTACCTGCAATTTCTTTTTATAGAAAGGCAAAGATAAAAAATTGAAATGATGACTTAAAATATTTAGAGTATACAAGGTTGTACCTGGTCAACAAGAATGAGACTGAGATTCTTGAACGCAACCGCACTAGAAATAGGATTGGTGTACTCAACGTGCAACGGATCCAGAGGCGAGAGGGGAATTTGGCCTGTGCCCAGGGAAACCACGCAACCGACTTCCACTTTATCCGAGTAGTTCTTCTAAATGAAAAAAATCAATTTTCTGTATTGATTTTTGATCGAATACTAGAAGTGTAAAAGTAAAGAAAAATGTATGCATTCATCGTTATGTAAAGATAAAATATCATTTCTGAACAATGAATGATATTTTCTATCAGAAAACTTGAGCAAAATAAACATACTAATAATGAACTTTCGATAACTTTGTAAAAATAATCGCCATACCAAGTAGGCATTGGTTCCATTGAATAGCTGTACTTCAGATAGCAAATCGAGGCAGGGGTTGTTTGCGATGATTCCCCCATCGATGTATTTATTGTCGACCGGAGAGAAGAACATCGGGGCTGCCGAAGTGCGGCGAAGAGCTTTCCAAGTCGGGATTTCTGGAAACAAGAACTAAATAAGTTGGGAAAGGCGAGAAGGTTATGTGTCCTAATGATCCCTTTACTTTCATTTCTCAATAATAAATAGCTTCTTGAAAAGTTGAACTTTATGTGAGAAATGGCATCTGTAAAGAGAAAAAAACTCGTAAATGTGCTAAAATTTGTAGTTTCATAAATTTTCGCCTTTTGGATCAGTGAATCCTAAGTCCTCGTTGTCCTTGTCAGGAAGCGGCAGACGATAATTCCGCATCAACTCCAGTTTAACTGGGAAGAAATCCGCTTTCACTGTCGAAATCAGAAGCCTGAAAAGTTAAAATCAATGAAAAATACTAGGAAATGTCAATAACCTTGGGTATTTGATGTCCTTCATTGTTCCTTCACCGACCTGCTCCTTCATGAAGGCCTCCAAAACGAGCGAATTGTAGGGTCGAGTCCAGCCGTCGAAAACCAGGTCTTTGAATCGAAGGTAGATGTGCTGGATTTCTCGAATCGTTTTGCCTGCAAAATCAAACCAGTGAAAATGGAAAATGTCATGCTTACGAAAATTATTAAGAATTTCAGAGACTCGAGTCAAAGTTAGATTTGAAAAATTGGAATCAAAACTAAACTCATTCAGAAATGACATTACAAGAAATACGTCTCCAGTCTGATTTAGAAGAAAAAACCATAAATAAATATAATGCGTTTTGAAAACTAATAGCTTCTTCTTACCCTGAGCAAGAGACACAGCGACTAGAGCTCCAGTGCTGGTGCCCGCGACCCAATCGAAATACGGGTAAATCGGTTCGCCCATCGCTTCTTCGATCGCCAACAGGGTCTGGAATAAGTTGTCTAGAACGATGAAAGTTCGGTGATGACTGTACTTGCAAAATGACCAATCCTCGAATTCCGCCCCCATCCATCGACAACAAATTCACCATGTTCTTCGGCTTTTCCCCTTTCGCTGCTATTTTCTCGAGCCTCTCGATCAATTGCTCGTAGAATACCTGAAATGTCATATTTTTCAAAAAACGTTCAACTTTGAGAGAGCCTATCTTTGCTAAATTTTGACATCTTCTTCTGCATATTTCTTTGAAATTCATAGACCTTTCTAACAATATCGAATCAAAATAATAAGACAAAGTTAGAGAAAATGAAGAAAGAATCTTTTTTTAAATATTACCTTTTGAGTGTAATCCCGAATGGGGTGATCGACTTCGACCGAATCCGGGTACATTTCTGCAGAGAGAATTGCGGAAAAGGAACGAGGTGACTCGCACTCCACTCCTGTTGAGTTTGTCTGAAAATTAGCATAATCATTCCAGTGAAAGATGTAGTGATAAGGTTCAATAATTTTCATCGCTCATGAAGGTTATAATTTACTCTACCTTGAACAACCCAATCATGGATTCATTGACGCAGGCAGAAACGCAGCCTTGCTTGTTCGGTTCGCATCGCTTTGCACCGCACAAAATCAACGATTTGATCAGGGCACTCCTGAAAACATAGTTTGATCATGGATGTGAGAGAATGAAACTGAAAAGGCAGAGTTGAATACAATATTTTAGATTTGCCAAAAGTAGTAGGAATCGGAATCGATATACAACTGGTAAGGTCAACTATTGTTCACTTCTGATCTCTATATTCATTTCATCAAACCACTAAAGAAATCAAATCTTACTCTTTCAATCGAGCAGCCAAATGCCTCGGTGAATCTCCGTGATTGTTGCGCACATTCGGATCCGCTCCCAAGCACAAAAGCAGGCGGGAAGCCTGAAAGCATAAAATTTTATAGGAACACGCATTTGATCAATTATTTACTTTTTCCTAAACTCGTATTCTCAACTCTATATAGTAGTTTTCCATATGATTCCATTCCTCCTAATTAAAATGTAAGGATAACGAAAATCGAGGTCCCGGCAAGATTCGAACTTGCATTTATGGATCATCCTACAGTCTGCGGTCAGAGTCCATTGTACTAGCCATTATACTACGGGACCTGTCAGACGGTGCTTCCGCTAGCTTTGAAAAGTGAACGTGGGGAATCGATGAGAGGTGAAAAAGATGGTAAAACAGAGAAGGAGAAATAGGAGAGATGGTGAAACCGGGATTATGAGAGATGGAGCAGAAAATGAGTTGTGCACTGGTGATGGAATAGCACTGATTAGAATGGGTGAATTTGAACTTTCTAGGAGCCCCGTAAACTTCATAGTTGTAATATCGTGTAAGTCAAAAAAATCAAAATAGGTAAACATGAATATAAAGAGAGTAAGATTAGGATAAGGTAAGACAAATTTGGTATCAAGTTTAGTTTATCCAATCATATTGCAAATTCTCTCATCTATGGGGTATTCAAAAAGCCATAAAATCTATTTAGCTGAGATATAACGAATTTTCTGTGTCATTTTTGTTTTATCATTAACGTCGAATTTTGATTTTTGTTACAATGTCATAAAGTAGTAAAACTTTGACATAGATTTTTCTTCTATTCTGATAGTTGATAAGAAAACAAGAAAAAATCCCATCTTGACTACTGTTTTAGATTCTAAATATCAGGAGATTTTTAATTGTTTGTCAAAATTCTATTTGTATCCATAGCAAGTCAGGAAATTAACCTCCCCTTTTCAAGGTAACGCCTACTCGTAGATAATTATTATGTAGAGATAAAATAGCTTCAGATAGAATTTAGTCTGGAATTTAATACACTTTCTGCTTAAAATATAAGTGATCAGAAATTAGTTTGATCAAATTAGAAAACTAAAGTAAGTAAGAATAAGAGGAAAAAGTAAAATCCAACCTCAAGATTCTTCTTGGAGACAGCGACGTGCAGACAGGTGTTGCCGTCCTGGTCCTTCTTGTTGATATCGCAGCAGTACGACAGCAGCGTGATCATCAGACCGATTTCGCCCTCAAATAACATAAATTAGCGCTAAGAATTGATAACGAAAAAAGTAATTTCAATAACTTCATCAGAGTACTGTGAAATATCTCGACTTTAAAGGAATGTCGGGCGTTCTGTAGCACAAGTGTCGAGTTTTGTAAATAAAAAGTCTTGTCAGCAAAAATGGGCACATTACAGACCGCTCTGACAATTCGTAAATGACAAAACGATGGGATGGCAGAATCTATAGTTAGGGACAGGTGAGAGGGGAAAAGTATGGGAAAATAGTGTGGGAAAGGATAGGTTTTGTTATCTCGTCATTTGCGAGTTGGAGAACTTTGACATTTTCAAGAAAAAGAAACCTCTCTTTGTTATAAAAACGGCATTTTGTAACAGAAAAATCCCGATAAACACTATATTATCTCTTGAAAACATCGAACTTCAATTAGCTAATTCGATTATAGAAAAAGTATAGGCAAAAATGTGTCTCACCTTGTGCGTGTAAATGTGCAGAGGCGTCTGTCCAGCATTGTTCGTGGCATCCACGTCGATCTCCTTCCTTTTGAGGAGCAGCAGACCCATCACAGGGGTCTTGTACGTGGCGATGTGCAGAGCGGTGTTCCCAGACGAGTCTCGCTCGTTCACCAGATCGGGAGAGGCCTCGATGATCGCTTTGATTATGCTGGGAAAGGGTGAATTGAACATTTTAGAATGCATTATTTTTGTACGCGTATGTTTCATTCTCAAAAGGTTTTATGAGTTATATTTGTCAAACATTTCCTTTATTTCTCACTCAAGAAAAATGTATTTAGAAATAAATTTCTAGGAAAAATTCTTTCATATAAAAATCGTTTGTTTAAAAAACATGGAATAAACCTTACTCTGTGTTCTTGCCCTTGCTCTGCATGGCCTCGAATAGCGGATTCCTTCCCTGCACCCTCACACTCATCTCTGCACCGAATCCGAGCAGAGTCGCCAGACAGCGGGGATTGGCATTCCGGATTGCAACTACCACTGAAAAATAAGAATTTTTAAAAGGTAACTAAAAATTGAACAAAAAATGTACCTGGAGCATAGCCCTCGTTGTTGATTTGATTGAGCAGTTGGTGGACGGGCTCGAATTCCCACAGCAACTGAAATTACGAATCGTAAAACCGAAAAAAAGCAAATAATAGGGAATTTTTAATTTCAATTTTTCGTCGCTTTGTAAAGTTTCTGTCGAAAGTAACAATGAAGGTATGTGTTTTTGTGAATTCGGAAAGATGAATTGTTTCGATAAAAAAGTAAACAAAAGTTAACCTCAAGCATCTGCACGCTGACGAGTGAGGCATAGTGGAGCGCATTGTTCCCATTCACGTCCCTGACTGTGGGGTCGGCTTCCAACTCGAGCATTCGACGGACGATGTGTGGACGGTTGAATTCGATCGCCAGATGGAGGGGATATTTGCCTTCCGGCTGGGCTACCATTTTCATTAGTCTAAAAAATAAAGTGAACAAACTGGGTGTGAGACAGAGCTTCTATTATGATTGGATCTACTTTTGCGTAAAATAATTTTTAAAATCTCTAATTGAAAGGTAGTATTGTGACCTAATTTTTAAAGAAAAAATAATGGACGAAATTTGGAACCTTTCAATGCTCGGATATGAAGAAATGCTTACGCAGTGAAAGGACAGAAGTTCTTGTTGATGTAGTCGACGTTCTGCTCCATGAAGATGTCCTCCCGATTGCAGACAATCGCGATGTGGATCATTCTGTAGAGGGGATGCAGTTTCAGCTTCCCGATCATCTCCTGCATTCGTCGCTTCACGTTGTCTTTCGTTGAATCTAAAATATTCGAATTTTAAAGGAATCGAGAAATCTAGAACCTCATGTTTTCAATAAGATTGGCGGAAAATCGTGGTATAAAAAAACTACAAATAACGAATATAATTTTAATTTTTCAGAAGATCTGCTAGGGATTTCAATTTAAAAAAAAAAAAAACAAAAACTGAACAACAATCCGATATCGAATATAAATCTTCAAAATTAAATTTAAAAATATTTCTCCAGAATTAAAAAATTCCAAAAACCTACCCAATATAGTGAAAAGAAGTTTGCATTCGAGACATCGTCTGCACAAATCGACAGCCTCTTCGAGTTCGTGAGAGCGGAACAGGGAATAGGAGGGGGAGGCCGTTGAAGGGGCTTAAATGAAACCAAAATTTAGAAATTGGAAGGTGAAATACGGTTCAGGCGTGGATTTTCGGAAACAAGAATAAAAATAGAACAAAAATAATGTTCGAATATGCTTTTGAAAAGGTGAAAACTTACGATTGTAGGAGAAAACGACATGATGAAGTGGGTCTGCAGGTCGATTCTTGAGGGAGCCCTGCACGACTCGGAGCACTGATTCGTTGCCACCGACAGGGAATACGGTCTGTAAAAATAGGATTTTGTAAAGTAATTAAAAAACAATAAGTGATTTTTACGCTTTTGGTATATTCTACGAATCAACCGTAGCTCAAAAATACTTCTGCACGATTTTTTCACTTTTTCAAGAACTTGAAAATCAGCCAACCTTGTGAGCTCTGAGCAGCTCGTTGGGGAAGAAGACGATCTCATTGGGATCGGAAGGAATCCAATAGTCCTCTCCGAAGAGACTCTCACGCGCAGAAGACCACAGCTCGCCCAGCTTCGACGAGACTTGCGACAAGGAAAACAGACTGAAAGGAATTTCCTTTTTTTTTGCAAATTTCATTGGTCATCTTTGAAATTTTCCCGTACAATGAACAAGGTAACATTCTTCACATGATGTGAAAAGTTTAGAAAAATTGTTGAACTGTTTCAGGAAAAATACCTGGGTTTGAAAGGAGCGACCCTGTTTGTGGGCGAGGATGGGGGCGTGGCAGTTCCTTCTTCCTCGTTCACCAAATCGCTCTCTTCCGAATTACCGGCTCGCGCTCTGTCGGAGACAGTTTCTACAATATTATCTATTTTTTTTTTTCTTCAGTTTTTCATTTTCTTCCAATTTGCATTAACTGCAAGACAAAATAATCAAGTCAGAGTTTCTAGGAAAAGCATGTCATGTTTTCTCCTCGCAAATCGCACTGTGTGTTGTTATTTTTAGACAGTCGCATTTACTCGACCTGGACCGATATGTAACGAAACTCCAAGGGAGAGTTACAATAAGTTTAGTTACAAATCGCTCCAGACCAGCACTTGCTCACCGTGTCCATCATTTACATCTGTCTCTGTCTCCAAGCTGTTGAGCCCCTCCTTGCCTGTGTCCGCCTCGTTCTCTGCTGCAGCTGCCCCGAGTGTCTCTGCCAACGCTGCCGAAAGTTGGTCCTGCGTAATGAGAGCAATATTGGAAAATGAAAGTGATTTTGGTTGATGTTCGATGCATTCAGATTTCGAAATTACATGAAAAGTTGGAATTCTTTTAGACGCTTTTCTTTAAAAGATAAAAAAAAATTTGAAATCTACTTGTTCAGACGAGAGCAGCGCCCGATACCCGATCGATTTCGATGGCTCATCTGAAGACGAGGAGGGACGATCCAACATCGTCAGAAATCAAATGCGAACTCGACTCGAATACGACACAGATGACTTGATTTTGAAACTCTGAAAACGAAAGATGAGTAATGAAATGGAATGTTCTAGATGGTTGACAACATTTTAGATACCGATCAAGGACGGAACTTTCACCGATTTTATGAAACGAAAATGTCAAAGAACAAGATAAAGCACTTTGAACCTTTTACCACCAATAAATTAAAAAGAAGCATTTCGACAATCGCAATTACCGCGTTATCGTCTGAAAAACGGGTACATTCTACGCAGATAGGAGGAGGAGAATTTATCACCGATTATATTCGTGATAGTAATAAGAAAAAAGAGATAAATGAGGTGATCGAAATGATTTCACAACGACGAAATATAAAATACGTGTCAGAAAAAATCGAAAACAGCCGAACGCAAAAATAACGATCAAAAATACCTGGAAAACAACACAGAAATTGAAAATTATGCGTATTTTTTCGGATAAAAAGAGAAATAGCCAATTTTCCTCGGGAAGTGTGGGAATTAGCGTGATCCTCTTTTGCATTCCCTAGGGCAAGGCATGAGAGGTATGAATCACGAGTAGACAACACAGGGGACGAAGGGACTCGAAGCCAAAAAGAAAGAAGAAAAAATGCGAGGACATTTCTCTGCACTCTCTCACATTCACATTGTCTACGCTTTCTTTTCTTCTCTAAGCCTCTCATTGCCCCTTTTTCCTCCCTTGGCAGCATCATTTTTGCAAGAAAAAGGTAATTCGCCCTACCCAAATCTGCCCTGGGGAATTGAAAAATCGCAAGAGGTTTTGATGTCATTTGAAACTTTGCAAATGTTCTTGATTTCGAGGAAAGATATTTAGCTAATTGAAGGCTAGAAGGAAAAAATTAGCAATTTTTTCAGATAACTTCATGCTTATTCCGAATTAAAAAAATTATGGTGAATTTCGTGCCTTGACGTAGCGAAAACCCCCACTAATCCGTATCGATTCATTTAAAACGGGTATTAACGAGAAAATTTCGTATTACCGAGGATTTTTAGCTTAGTTGAAAAGAAAAACGGAAATTATGCTAAACGGTTAGAATAATTCTCTCTTCTTCTTTTAGTGAACTAACTGAATGATAAGAAAAAGAAATGTCTTTTGAAATGCAATTAGTAATTAGCAAAGAAGAGTAGAAATAACAAATTAGTCATCGAACTTGATATAAAAATACGGTATCTTTCATAGAATTAATTTATTCGTTCCTGAAAATAAAGCACTTTGATACACGTTTGAAATTTTGATAAAAACTTGAAGATGTTCGAAAATTTACTCGTATGAAAAATGGCAAATTTAAGAATGTATAACTTGTTCTAGAGGAATCTAAATATTTACAGAAAGTTACGAAATTTTCTCATCTAAAATTGTTGCGACTAATCTAATCAAACTCGTCATCTGCATCGTTACAGCGCAAGGAAAGTCTACAGGATTTCACCGTTTCTTCCTTCCGCTTCATTGAGTTATCCCTCTCTTCCTCGTAGAGTTTCAGCAGCTTTTGGCCGGGGTAGACTTTGAAAATTCCCTGAAATCAAAATTTTGAACATGATATCATCAATAAGATCAATTTAGAAGTTTGTTAAAATTTTTATGAATACAAATGAAGAGATAATTTATCATCGAAATTTGAAACTGTTTGGTATTTCCTCACCCATAAAATTTCATTTTGTGAGAAAATTGGTAAAAAAATTTACTCTTCGTTCTCTGTCAGCCGCCTCGAAATATCCCCAATCGACAGTTTTAATGTGTTTGATTCCCTTCAACGGCTTGTCCAGGAAGTCGAGGATTTGTAATTGTTGGAAGGATAAATCAAGTTGAACTTCTTGTAGAGCAATTTGCATTTGTTGACGCATCTAAACAAGAAACGTTTTTGAGAAAATCTATGCAAACTTGATGTTGTTATAAACGAGAATGAGAAAGAATTCCGGCTAAGGGAATTTTGAAATTTCATTACGATTATGGATTTTTCAAATTCAACTCTGACTTATTCTTGACTAGAAAAACTGGAATAGTCTATGGAAAACGTGATTTCAAAAGTCTTCTACCAAAGGCAGCTGCATCATGATGTTCATGAGTGCATAGAGCGATGTCCTCTTGTTGATTCGAATTGAGTCGTCTCCTGTGCACTCTTTCAAAATCGACATGTCGCCATAGAACTCCCCTTCAGAATGACCAGAGGGAGGTAGCATTTTGGGAAGCTAAAATATTTTTGTAAGTATCAAATTTTCTGCTTCTTGCAAATTTCACCAATTTTCGAGGTAAAAGTGTTGCTAAAGAAAGAAAATGGATAATTTCCAATAAGTTTTTTTTTCCTGAAAAGCCGAACCTTGAAAGCCTGCAGATACAGATTGACGATTCTGAGGCTGAAAACCTCGAAGGAAACGCGATCCGCGCCCTCGAAACATTTCGTCCACAGTTTGTCGCACTCGGACTTCATCATTTTCCAAATACCTAAAACCACTTTCTTTCGGCACTTTTTTTCCAAATCATACCTTTAATATCATCTAATCGCCAGCACTCGTTTATTCGTTTAAATATCGACTTGAATCGCCGCTCCTTTCTCATGTAGGAAGTGAACTTCGCCAAAGTCGCTGGACTTTGAACTGATGCTGACCTGAAAATGACTTTGGACCATTTTTAATTCTTTCAGTCAGAAAGGATTTTCGTATCAAATTTTCAGCAACTCTCACCAAAGCATGAATTTAAGATATGTCGAAAACAGTCGTCGTGCAGCTCTCCTCGCAGAAATCAGAACGGCGTTTCGATAATCCGGAATGAATTCCGCGTTCAGCTTCGACTCATCAAAACCGACGCTATCTGTTTCTGTCGATTCTATTCTTGGCTAAAGATAAAACTTTACTTGAAAAACAATGAAAACTTGCAAATGTCACCTCTTTGAAGTCGGTGTTGAGAATAGCTTCTCCATGGTGAAGACAGTTTAGGACTCGCTCTCGAATTTCTTCATCCAAATTCGTAATTTCTAAAAATTCCTCTTTGAATATAAGGGGACAGTAAGATAAGAATCAGTGACATTTTGCGTGGTAAGAAAGACCCATTCAGTTTTCAGTTTCAGAAGATAACATAAATTTTACCATATTTGGGATACAGCACAGTTTGCAATTGCCCGATTGTTCCCTTCGTAATTTCTCTTGCATCTTCAACTTTCTGCACGTCTCTCTGCTCGTATCGAAGGTAGATTTCTTTGGCTGTTCTACAGGCTATTGATGCTAAAAAAAAAGTTGACCTTCATAGTTATTTTCTGAAATAGTTTCATACCAGCAGCAATTCTATTATCCTCCTGCCTGATTTCCTTCTTTTCCATCCAGCTTTCCAAATCTATCATCTTGAAAATGTTCGACTTTTCTGATCCAGAAAGACTCGCGAATAATTTCGAAGAGTCAATTTGATCCGTTACATTTTGATTTTTTGAAAATATATTTGAAGATCTAAAGTAAAGAAAAACATGTTCAGAAGAAAATTAAAAAAAAAACCTCATATGCAATTTCTTCAAGAGACTCCGTTTCCATAGAAAATCGTCTTTGAATTCATTCGAAATTCGTTCAATTTCAACATTCGCAAGGGCTTTGATCGGCTCGCAATTTCGATTGAAGGCGATAAAAACTGGACAGAAATTAACTAGCTGAAATTAAAAAAGGAAAACTTGCAAATTTTAGAATTTTACCTCATGTTTCGGTATCTCAACTCCTTTCAATTTAGTTTCGATTTTGATCTTCTTCAATTGCAAATCATTCCATCTGCAGAAAACCTTCATTTTCTCGTCGCTTTCCAATCCCATTTGCTTCTGATCAATTTTCATCCAGAAATACGTTTCCTTATTTAACTGAAGTTTTTCTCGCTTCCTTTTCAATTTCTGCATAACTTCATCCAGGGAATCTTTGTCTCTGAAAAATGTAAGCGTTTTCCTCGAACTTAGAGAATTCACTTCAATAGTGAAAGGTGAAACAATCTTGAATTTCCAAATATCTCGAAAAAAAAAATCTAACCTTATAGCGTCATAGGATATCGGCACCGGTAGAACGATTCCCCTCTCATCCCAAACCCAGCACTCTCCTGGTTCTTGCAGTTTCTTGACGATTTTCCCCAGATTATCCAAGTACTTGTTAAACTTCTCTCGTCCACAAGTCTTCTCGTAGAAGGACAGTAGTTTGTTGTTAGATCGAATTCTTTCGAGCCCGTCCACAGCGACAAACCCGTAACCGAGCGGAAGAGCGTTGAATTTGACGCGATGTTCTAGTTTCACTTCCAAACTACCGAAATAGCGCTCACACACAATTGCGTTCTGGAAATTCGAAATAAAAATGATCCCGAATTAATCAGAAAAGGCGCTTATTTGAAAAATCAACTATTTTTGAACATAAAATACCATCCACAACTAATACATTCTGAAAGTGTAAAACTAAAAAAAAATTTCTAGAGAAAATTCCACAAAAATATAACTTTCACTTTATATATGAATTTTGTCAATAACAAGATAGCATTTACTTGTTTAGCGATAGCATTTCTCTCCTCAGCCCTCGAAATGACGGGATGCGTTCCAGGAGGATTTGAATTCGTCGGTCCAATTGCACTCTTCGACCGATTTATAGGGCCTGGCGTCGTGTTTCCTGAAATCATAAATTGTTGTTCTAATCCGTGAAGATAGAAAATTACTATTTCGAAGCATCTTTGGGCATTCAGTAACTCAAAAAGTGAAAATTTCATTACCTGGCGAAGGTTGACTGACGCTATGAGAAACAAGCCCAGGTCTTCTTGAGTCCCTAGGATGCGAAGTCGTTGGAGTTGAATTGCCTGCTGCTGCTGCTGCTAACTGAAAAACATCATTTTGTATATCAACCTTATCAAGTTTTTCTCAGTTTCAATAATCGAGTACTATTCCAATAAAATATGATGTTATTATATGGAGAAAAGGAAAAAATTATACTTCATTCTGTGAAAGTCTAGTTGAGTTCATGTTTTATAGTAATGAAAGCATTCCCTACCCTCAATCTGAGCGAATCCTTTCTGTCCCTTATCTCTGTTGCTCCTTTCTCCCTCTTCCTCTCGCTGGGCAATATCTCCGACTTCCTTCTCGGTTTGTTTCTGTTCGTACTCCTTCTCTTTTCGTCATCAGATTCCACTGCCTTTTCGATCGAGTGATTCGCTTCGCTGGTTATGAACAGTTTCTTCGTTTCCGCACTTCCTAAAATCATTTGCATTGCATATTTCTATACAATTAAGTGTGTTTTGAAAATTAGAAAGAAAAGCTTTCTAAGAGGAAAATAGTTCTGAATTTATTACCCGAGTTCTTGATCTTGACCTCGTCCTTCTTTTCCTTGGCATGCCTTCCTTCATCAATTCTCTTCTTCTGATCAGTCTGAAATCTTTCCTTCAATTTCTACCTCTGACCTTCATTTACCTGCTCCTTGTTTTCACTCTGATTCTGTTGTTCATTGTCAGTAGCATCGCTCTGATTGGCTGCTTCCCTCCCTGCAACTCCTTGCTGCTGACTGTGCGACTTTCGGAACAAGCGTTCCATTACTCTAAAATCAAAATGATTTTTTTAAATCTCATACAAAAAAATTACCTTGTAACCTTGTTAGTAACCGGGCTGGTGGACTGATGTCTGTGCAGTTTTCCCTCATCGTTTCCCTTTGTCTCTTCTCTCTTGCCTGCCCTTCCCTCAGTCATCGCCCCCATCTCTATTGGCATTGTTCTCTTCCTTACAGGAGTAGCATCATTCTGCTCGTCATTTACAGCGTCACTCGAGTCGAACTCGTAGTCATTCAATCCCTCCTCGTCTTCCTTCGAAATGCCTTGCAGAATCTTCTTTCTCAACGACTTGGTTGGAGTGTCGAGAATCGACTTCTTCTGGGTCCAGGAGCCTTGCGGAGTCAGAGATCCCTCGCGCTGAAAAAGAGTGAAGTTTCATTTCGGTGAATAAAAATAAAATCTACTTATCGCTGAAAATGCATGGTATTCAAATACATTGAATGAAAATACAGGAAAACGTTTGACGTTTTATTTTCTAAATAACTTTTCGACTCCAGTATCCTTGTTCGTTATCAATATATCGAATTGTATTTTGTCAACAACATTCAAAATCGCTAACCTGATATTTAGCAGACGTAGTAGAGATCCGTCTTTTATCACTCGAGGTTGAATCTTGCACTCGCTTATGGCCTGTATCTTGTGCTATGTCGATGATTGATACATCTAGAATTTAAAGTATCGCTTCGCACCGAATCAAGTGTTTCAGGAATATATGGGAAAAAATCTCTTCCTTCGTGCCAGTTCTTTAAGCATTGTAATCCTTACTAGTTATTCAAAGCTATGAGAAAGAAAATATGTCAGAAAATTTTCTCTAGAAGATAACAACTGCTTACCCGAAATTGAAGCAGCATCCGAATCCTTTTCAATAGTGTCATTATCACTGGCGGGCAGTTCCTGTATGAGACTTTTCAGGTGCTGTTCTGACATGCTGGGCGTCTTAGGTGGTCGCCTCATTAAGGACTCCATCACAGATGTGTCCGCACGGTTCAGACTGCCTCTTTGGGAATATGGATCTGATGGAGAAGGCCGCGCTTTTGGTCTGGAAAATCAAATTTGTAAAAAAAAATAGAAAGAAAGAAAGATAAGATTTGTCTCTACTGAAAAACTTTCTCTGATTGAACTCCAGAACATAACATTTCTTCAATTATTCAAAAAGTAGTTTTTGTAGCAATTCAATATTAAAAACGATAGAAAAGCCAACCTGTTGATGAATTCGATGTAGTTCTTAATCGCGAATCCCTTCTTCTTCACGAGTGAATTCAAATATCCCATACTGCTCCAATATTGTGCTCGATTGCCTTGCGGATACAAAGGCCAAGTAGATGCAGTGCAGTTGCAGATGCAATCAGAAGCACTACAGATTTCGTGGGTCTGGGAAAAAGAATGTAGAAAAGAAAGTGATAAATTGATCACCTGGAACCAGGCAGCAGCATGTTCTGGATGAAGTGAATGCAGACATTCGCCGCAACACCACACCATTCCGACTATGGGAGCATGACTGAAAATGAAAACTTGAAAAACAACGAAGAAATGCAAACAAAGGGAGTTATAATCATTTTTGGAAGGGAAAAATTTTTCGACTTCTACAAAACGTGTCTTCAAGAGCTTCCAAGATTCTCACCAAAGATTGCAAGTAGGAGTAATGAGCTGTTTGCAGGAAGTGCAGACTCCATTCGTAATGATGCCCTTCATACTGCAGTTGACGTGTACCCAACGCTGTTCTGTTCCCTATCAAATTTTAAATAGGTTTGCTTTTGATAAAAAAAAATCAACCTCTCTAGTCTGGTTTCCGACTCGTCTAGAAACCGAAGCTCTTCTAATTCTAGCAGCTGCAGAGTACAATTTAGAACGTTCCAGCATTTCTAGAAAAGAATATTTTTAAAGTTAGAAAAGAATTTAGAAATGAAAAATTAGCATACCGATATAGGCATTCGTCCAAGTTTCAATCCGATAGATGCTGATTTTCTTCATCACAATTGGTCCCAACATTGTCACTAAAGCAACGACTGTTTGCAGGTCCAGCTGAAAATTCGGAAATTTTAGAAAAAAATAGAAAAAATAACCTTCTTCAAGTGATAGTCAATGAATCGAAGGACTTCAATGTTGAACGTGTCTTCTTTAGAAGGGAGTTCTAAAATAAGAAAATGATCATACGAATTGAAAAATAAATCTTTGTAAAATATATTCCCCCTTTCAGATAGTTTGACAATTTCTAACGTTTTCTAAATGAAATGTTTCTAACCTCTCCAATTAGCAGTCGGTTCCCTGAACCAGTATTCGTTCTTCAAATCGGTGTATCGCATTTCGAATGGCTCTTCATCCAAACCCTCGAAATCATTCGTGTGGGGGGCTTCACTAAATTTTTCACGCAAAATTATTTCAAATTCAGAAACTCATACGCCCTCCTCCTGTAGTCTCCTTCGGAAGAGAATCCTTCAGAATGGCCGTAGAAAAATTCATTCGCGTCGAAAACATCCAGATTTCGAGGGTTAAATCGGCACGCTTCTGAAAATAATTTTCGAGTAAAACTTTACGAGAAGCGAAGTAAACATTTAGTGAAGAGATTGAAAACTTCGGCGCTTTTGATCATTTCGATAGTTTAGAATTCAATATAATGTAGAAAACAACCTATCTTCTAAACATGAAAAATCACAAATTTTCACCTTCAATAGCGGATCTGTAGGCAATGACCATACTCCTCCCTGCGTCAGAATTCCCCCAGGGGCTGAGCAGCTCGGGGAACATCCAGGACACGTATTCGGCCAGGTAAATCGGGATGATTCCTGACGCCCAATGAATCTCGAAACGACGCACTTGTCTGGAGAAAGTATTCTTCATTTTTATAGAATTTGGCTTTTAACATTCACTAACCACAAAAATCGAGAAAAAATCTAACCTTTTCCATTGAACTCTCTCCTCCTCGTTCTGCTTTGCCAAGTAATTCGAAATAATATCGGCCACAGGAGAAATATAAAACAGCATCTGAAATTCGAATGGTTTATTTCTGAAAGGTTTTAAAATGCTTCAACCTGCAAACATCTCCAAGTGTAGGCCTGTTGTTTCGCGCCAACTCGCAAAGCGATTTGATTGTTCATCAAACACAACTGTTCGGGAGGGAAATTCTCGTAGGAATACCTGAAATCATAGGAAATTAATGTCGAGAATTTGAGAATACAAAGTATCATTTTTCCGAATTCCTATGTCAACAACCATTCAAACTGAACATGAGTTTGAATTATGAAATATTGGCTCTAAATTTTTTTTTTTTTTAAATTCCACTTTCGTCAATTATCCACTCAACTAGTCTTTTTTTTGGATTATCAAGAAAGATTAGCAAAAAAACTTACAAGTCAGCGATATGGACGAAAATGTTGGAAGGCCGAGTGAGCGCAGCCATGTCGGGCATCCCCACGGCCACGTCGCTCGCAATCGGGGCCCTGTACGGCTCGTAGTGAACTGATCGTCTCAGTCCTCTCTGCCTTCTCGACCTCTCGTCTCCCTGAACGCACACATGTCAATTCGATTCGTTGAAAATACACGAATAGCTGAAGGATAACCCAGGGAGAACCAGCCAGGGATGTTGACGGGTCGATTTCGGTATGAGCCGCCGACCACGACCCGAAGTGATCCGTTAGGGTCGGGGACTGTAGTCAGAAAGCCTAGCGGATCACTCAGGGTCGAGATGTCACTTATTCGGGTTGGTGTTCCTATCCCGTTCGGACCGGTATTTTTCGACTCGTCAACATCCCTGGGAAGAACACAAGTCAGGATATACAGTTGCAGCTGAAAGCTTGAGGGTAAACATAATTTTAGAATTGACGACCACGTATCGAACTGTCTTTGAACCGATTCAATTTGAATTTAACAAGCTTTGAATCGTGAGATTTTAAGGAAATATGGCAATTTCAGACGAATCTGTTCAAAACTAACTTTTTACAGTCAATAAAAATCATCTTTGCGCCTCAAAACTTATCGGCTACTACTTATGAAACCTAATCCCGTGCATTTTTGGTCTGACTCAACTACTCCCTAGGTCTGTAAAAGAAGAATAGAATGCCTTACTTCTCTACTACCAACTCGTAAAAAAGGTGATAACATCTAAAATAGACTACGATAAATTATAGAACAGAAAGGGGATGGTTGCTGAAAGCGAAATGGGCATGCAGGCTGAGAAGCATGGAATCGGGCATTCCAACTGATGATCTTCAAGAAAATGAGAAACTAAACGCCTTTTTCCAGAAACTGAAAGCTTTCCAACTTGGAATTCGAGTTTCGCAAGAGAATTTACCTTAAAGTTGGAAACTTTCCGATTCAATTCACTCAACACACCAGTCCACCATTTGGAATGCCCGATGTTTTAAAATGTTCTAGAAATACCTTCTTCTGTGGAACATCAACAGTGTAAGTTGCAGGAGTCCTGACTGCGGGAGGCACTGGAGGCATTTCATTCACGATCTTCGCCTTGTACTCAGTGCTCACTGAAAGGCAATTTGAAAAATCGTATGTTTCACAACTGTCGTGGATCACATGACATAATTCTATTCTCCAGCCTTATGCTGAAAAATGCATGGGAAAGACTGGCTTTTCCTTCTCTTCTTCCTATTTCTTTTCTCTCAAAGCCAAACAAAGTTTCTGACCATTGCCCCGCCCCTTCGAATCAACCTTTTCCTTAACTAAAGAAGCTGTTTTTTTTCTATTTCATAAATTTATGTTTTTTTTTCAATTTTAATTTCGTTTTATTTTAAACGGTTCAATTACCCAAGTTTGAGGTTAATAAAGTTCATTGGTGTTCGACAGTTCAATAAGGCTCGCTCAACGATAAACTAGCATCACAAACTCTAACAGTGCGCTAACTCGTTGATGGCAGCTACACGTTAACAACTAAATATTCGAAACTCTGTCTATGAAATGATAAAAATCGCTACTTTTATCAAATTTCGTAAGATAATTTTTGTGAAACATGAAGAAATTTGTCATTCAAAACTTGCAAAAAATCTGAAAGACAAAAGACTGACCAGCAACAGCAATAAGCCCATCGGGTGCCTGATCGTGAGGCACGTCGCAGGCGAAATCGAGAGGCCTGAATGCCTCTGTGAATCTGTGCAGAATGAGGCAACCGTCTTTGCCGGAAGTGATGAAGCGGGTCGGGTGGATGTTGCTCCACCAAATGTCTGCAAAATGAATAAACGTTTTAAACTGAATCGTCTTTATTTTTCGAAAGCTTTTCATCGCAATGGTTGAAACTCAATTTTATTCCTTCACTTTTCGAAAATTGGAGAAAAATAGAAATCTCCCTACCAGTAACACCGTCAGCGTGATCCTCGAAACTCGCGTAAGGCACATGAGATCTTCGAACATCCCAAATGTGCACAGCAGTGTCATTCACAACTGGAAATGCGTAATTGGAAATGGAAGAAACGGGAGAAAAATTACCAGCGCAAGTAACGATCTGGTTGGGGTTGTCAGGTCGCCAATAGACGCGATTCACGGGGGCCACTGTCTCGATCACATAGCGGGCACGTTGGTCGTCGTGGATGAAACCGAGGTCCCATACCTGCAAATAAATAAAAATACAGAAAAATTGAGAAAAGTTGCAAAATATCAGTGAAAATCGTCATGATCTAGAACAACTTCTGAAGATGGTATCTTTTCGCTCAGAGTTTAGAATGATCCTACCTTAACGAGTCTATCTCTGCCTCCTCCCGTGCAAATCAGATTCTTATCCTGTGCATTCAAAGCGATACTCCCGATGTAGCCGTGATGTGCACCGATTTGTAGGATTGGTCTAGGTAATTGCTCATTGAAACTCACAAAATAAACTACAAGAAATCATGAATTTTTCGAACGCAGGTAAGTTTTGTAAGAGAAATTAATAAAACATTTCGATAAAGTTCGCAAATTTTTACTTATTCTGAATTCTGATGTCCCACATCCTGAGCACTCCCACGTCCCCCGCAGTGAAGAAGAGATTGTACATTCCCGGATGGATGCCGAATGTCAGGTCGCGAATAGTGTCCTCGTACAAACGGGATAAACTGGAATAACACTAATCTTTATCTTTTTTATAAAAATGCATTTATAATTTGCATTATTGGTGATAAATTTGTGATAATGAGGAGTGAGACGTAATCCCGATTCTATCTCACTCCTGATAGATATGCTTTCAAAATAATGAAATTCAGTTTTTTTAGAGAAAAAATCCCTTTAAAGATAATAATAAGTTTACCCATAAGTCCTGACGGAAGCTCCCTTAACCCGCAGATCGTAGAGCTTGATGAGCGAATCGACAGAGCCACTGATGAGCAGATTCTCATCGGTTCTGTGGAAATGCACGGCTGTGGCAGAGCGATTGTGGTCTTTGTAGGAAATGACGTCACGTTCTGAATTTTTTTTAAAAAAACCAACTAGAAAATTTCCAAACTAAAGAGATCATTCCTTTACTACTCGTTACGTCATCCAACGACAGAAGCATTTTTCTCGTTCTATTATTCTCATGCTATTTCTTCGTCTCGGCTAGAAATAGCTCGAATAAAGGAGACAAAAAGAACTGCCTGCCATTAGTAGACAGACCTGTGTGATTACGCAAAATAGCAAGTTTTAGAGTTGAAAAATAAGGTTAAATTTTCGAAATACCTGAAGTGTAAAAATCCGTCGAAATGTATGGAATACCTGAATTCAAAATAGTCTAATTTTGTTTATTTAAAAA
This sequence comes from Diploscapter coronatus, assembly GCA_964036155.1. Taxonomy (NCBI): domain Eukaryota; kingdom Metazoa; phylum Nematoda; class Chromadorea; order Rhabditida; family Rhabditidae; genus Diploscapter; species Diploscapter coronatus. Next base: position 5,268,571 of record OZ038423.1, read on the forward strand.
TTCCTTGCCATTTTTCTCGTGGCTAGCATTCCAAATGACGACACCGCCCATCGGGGAACAGGTGGCAATCAAGTCCTCCCTCAGCTTGCTCCACGCCACATTCGAAGGCGCGTACAGCAGACCGTTCCTTCGCTTGTTTGCCTTCAGGTCGAACACTGGCGAGATACGATCCTGCGATACGTCGAAGATTTGAAGAACTGAAGGAATAATTATGAATATGAAAATGAAAACTAAAATATAAAATATCAATGCACTAATTTTGCGTGAAAGGAGGTAATAAAAGATGTGCAATTGATAAATCTCAAAGTATCAAAGACTTGCAAAAGAAAAAAAAAACTCGGCATTACCATCGAAGGCAAAATAGTTACCTTTCGTTCCAGCGACAACAATTTTCGTCTGTTCAGCATTGGCGGAGATTGCATCCACGGGAGTGCCCAGTTCCATAGCTCTGCCATTTGCATAGTCGGGAAACGTGTGGATTGGATCCTTGTAGGGGTACACTAAAATAACCTCATAAAATTGATATGAACTTTGTCCGGATTTTAGGAATTATCGATTTTAAGAAAGAAAAACTAATCACTTTCTAAATTTACAGACCTCTCAAGTATGGCGGATCGAATTTCCTCTTCTTGATCTCATCATCCAGTTTTATTGCCTGCACATTTGTCGGTCCGGCCGTATTTTTCTTTTTGCTGGGTGTGTGATTCGGGTCTGCAGGCCTCCACCGCTTCGCCTCGATTTGTGCAATGCCCCAGGGCAAGCCCGACTCTCCCGTGACTGGGGTTGCTGTTGAATGCGCTGTCTGAAAGGCTCTGGATCAATGAACTGCACTATGGCATTTCATTTCTTTGTAAGGTTTTGCTCTCCTTTTGAGATTCTAAATTTTAATGATTGGTGAACAAACGAAGGTTTTTATTTGAAGAGAATTTATTGAATTTCGTGTAAGGTTCGGAAGCAATATAGACAAAACATTTCGACGGTGAAATTAAAAATTAAATTAAAAAGGCTATTCAAGTTGACTGACCAATTGTGGCTGTTTTCTGGGCGAGGCAGATGATTCGTTCGAATTGGACTGGGCAGCTGCCTCTGCGGCGGCGACTGCGTTAACCTGCCGCTGCATCTTCGCTCGGGCAGAGTGAATCGGGACCTAAAAATGCTTATCTTTTGTGAGGGCGAAATGAAATTCAAAAATATTTACCCCTGGATCGAAGTCGAAACATTCGCTGTGACTACGTCGCATGACTTCAGATGATAAATTTACTAGTTACGACATCACTAGATTTCTAAAATAAAAAAGAACTTACAGAAAATCGTGAAAACATAAAGGTAAAACAAAAATCGGTTTAAAAATAAACGAGCGACAACGCGGTTTACGGAAAATAACGCGTAAACAACGGGACTATAGTTAAAATAAAGCAACGAAAAACAATTGGCATTGAATCAGTCGACAAATGTGAGTTAAGGCATGATTTAATATAACAATCTCATTGCATATCTCACTCTAGATATCTCACCCTCGATCTCTATAAATACCCAATACTATCAGTTAATAAACGATTTCGCTCGCATCTTGTTCTACCTTCAAGCCTCTACACAGCACACCCCCTCGTCTACATCTTTGTGGTACCGAAGTACTCAACTATGTGGAGCATTTTCGCCCAATTTCATGCTTCGGCCTTCGTAAACCACTACTTTCTTCTCACACGGTATTTTTGTTGAGTACTTTTCTTACAAATATTCACAGTACACAGACAATTTATTCAATCATTTATCAGAAAACTGCAATATGCGGAGATTCTATAAGTTAGAGCTACCCATAACGTTAGAATATGTCTTGGTGAGGAGATATACAATTTATTCTAATACAGTTACCCAATTTTGAATGAATGCTTTTGCGGGTTTATTATGCTTTCATTTCCGAAAATACATTCTCAAATCAAAAGTGCTAATATCAAAGTAAGATATCATTGCAAGAGATGCTGTCTTCATATTGAGCATTCAGGAGATGGTGATTGACGATTGTGAGACTCTTGCCGAATCGCTTCACTTCTCGATTTGGCGAATTTTTATTCCGAATCAGGATTCCTTTCAGATCGCTTCTCGACGACGCCATCGATTCGTAACAACGAATCGGAAGTTCTGTAATGAAAGAATTATCTGAAAATATTGTTTGAGGGCAATATCAGATCTGCTCGAAAATGACTTATGAGACGTTATGAAATGGTAACGGAGCGGTAGTCAACTAAAATTGGCGGGAAAGATGACCTTCGAAACGATATAAAAAATTCCGAACAGATCTGTCTACGATACATTGATGAGTAAAAATTTGAAAATGTTAGTATGAAGACCATTGCGTGAGATTGTGTCGGCCTCACTGTCACACTATTACACTATCAAACCTACTATTCTGGATCATTTTCGTCAATGTCGTGGTTATTGGAAAATGACAACGTTCAAATTTGCGTTGAAATATCGTTATTTCATATCAGAATTTGATATCAAAATGTTAGTAAGTATAAACCTTACAAGAAGGCGATAGATGAACAGGCGATTGGAGGAGAGCTTTTGGATTTGCATGGCAGAATGACACAGAAAGGGAGACTGGGGGAAGGGTGCAAGGCTCACGGGCTTCGTCGTTGATCGAGGGTCCGTCCGGCTGAATCGACTCCAGACTCAGCAGGTCGCGATTATGCATCGAAACGGAGTTCGTCGTGAACATGCTGAAGCGAAACTATGAATTTAGCGTGAAGTTCTTTCGAGTTTATTGCGTTTTAGCAGAGTTGCTTCTAACATCGCAGAAGGTCTATCATCATTCTTCTGACTCTCTCACAATATGCGAATTTGATCACTTGTGGCACCATCGAGAGAACTTCGCTGTGAACGTTCTTTTCATTTGTAATCGTATCTGTTAGACGCACAGATTAAAAGTATTCACACCCAATGATCTGCTTCAGAGTTTGTTTTTCAAAGTACCTGATTCTTTATCTAAAGATTTGCATCTTTAGATGAATTCATGGACTTATTCCAGAAACGTGACTTCTAACCTGCTGACTCTTCGAGTATTGATAAACTCGGCGATCGACGGATGTCGCAGAAGGATATTTCTTAGACAGAGGCAGTTGAGCAAAAACGCTCTAGTGTATTCTTTGGATGCCATGCAGAAGACGTAGAAATTGAGGCAGTGATTCATGACTTCCAGCAGATTCGCTATGTTTCGGTACAGCTGAAATAATATTTTTCCTTAGGTTGCCTTACGATTATGTATTACCTGAAACCCAAAGACAGTCTCCATGGATTCGTTTTGCAGCACCATGACGAGCATCTGAGGTACATTTCCAAGAATGAATATAATGCAGATTGAAATCATCAAGACCGTTAGTTTCTTCTCGGCAAACGACTTGATCAGATGCGTGTATTCCCGTTTGCTGAAAACCTTTGAGGATGACCTTCGTGGTTTTTCGATAAGTTATGTTCAAGGGCTGTTCAATATTGTCTGAGGAGCATTTGAAGTGATTTCTTATTTAACGGACTACACATATCCGGTTCTTGATGGTTTAATCGAAGAAAATTCATCTATATTTCGTTAACCTCGAAGGTGATTGCGCTGTTCCTCCCATATTAGGTTCAGGGCTTGTGTTGGATGACTTCCTCGAGGGCACTCCATTTGGAGCTTGTAACAGATTTAGAGCGACGTCACTGGCACAGGATCGCTTCACTAATCGACGTCGATTCATCTAGATTTTAGCAACTCTTTGAATACTCTTCTATAATGTCTGATCATTCAAATATGGTAATAATCATCAAGTAAACACTAATGCACCTGCCTTTAATGAGTTACGTTTTCAGGTTCATGTAACACACAAAGCAATTAAGGATTGAAAATAGTTCTGAAAATTTGATCAAGTTTCTCTCGAAATGAACCTTTGTAATTTGCAGTCTCCTAGCGATGACCACATTGAGCACAGTCATGATGATGACGCAGCAGAATCGAAGACACTCTCGGCCCATTTTATAGTACTTGAATATCGTCCAGTGGGGCTCTCTGCAATTTTGAATGTTCACTGAAACTGATATGAGAATTTGTGTCAAGTATTTTTTGTTGGGATACAATTTTTCTTCAGTTGAACAGTCCCATCAAGTTTGGTCTCGCAGCTTTGTGGGTCATCGTCTCAATTTTTCACACGAGCAACAATTTATAAGTATGAAATGAGAACCTGCAAAGCATGTCGATATTGTTTGCCGGCATGTAAGTGTCATTTGGATAGGATTTGAGTTTGGTCTGCAGAACCATCGGCAAATGCAGCAGAGTCGAGCAGAACAACATGAAGCCGATTCGTTTCCGAGCGAGTCGTTTGGGGTTTTGAGACGGCTTGAAATGTGGATGGACTAGCAATAGGTACCTGAAAGTTATCGAAGTTGTTAATTTTCAAGCTTTTAGTTCGAAAATGTTAAAAATGATTGATAAAAAGAAAGTGGTCAACGACGTTTTTAGTGTTATCAATTTTTTTCATTTCATCAAAGAAGAAAATATTCTCTTGCCGTTCAATAGTGAGCGTGAATGCGCAATACAGTCCAGCTATGAGAAATGTGTTGATGAGGGCAGCTTCGATGTACGTCTGATAGAACATCAGAATAAAGCTAGTCCTCAGACGCTCGAAGATGAAATGCAATATTATTGCTGATAGGGATATCTGAATAATAATCTTTGCAGAATGACAAATTCAGCTACCAAATCAAAAACAGCCAATGCTCGTATGTACATGAAGGGAACAGTTTGTAGTGAAGGACTTTGCAGAGTTCGGAGATTCAGAATATTCCCTATAACTCCGATTAGACAGAAGATTATCTGAAGGACAAATCCTTGCGCTTTTTTCTAGGAAAAAGAAGAAATAACCTGAGCAAATGAGAAGACCCGTTTCATATCTTTGATTTGTGCAGCGAATTCGGCGTCTTCCGCTGTCAAATTGCGATGTGGGTTGCAGAATGCATCCATCTTGTGGTACTTTCTGAAATTCAGTTTTATGGTATTCCTTTTCGATATGTCAAATCAATAGGTCTAAGATAATAATTATAAGGAAATGAAAAATCGTTGATAAAGTGGCATGAATGGGCTTGAAAAATGAAACAGAGGGCGAAGAAACAATGTTCCTTCTTAGGTTTGGCTCTTTCGATAACTCAATATCCTGAAATCTAACAAGAAGGTATTCCATAGCCAATTTATAATGATTTATTAGAAGTTGCAGAAGTGGGTAACGCTGAATGGTCGTGGCACGAGTGATCTATTTTTATCACACGGAGGAATTACGTGCAAAGATATTCAAATGCGTTGCATCTGGACACACAGCGAAAGTGGATGTGTTTGGGCATTTCCGTTGGTTATCCAAAAGCTTTGCTGCTCGAATCGATCTTATTCTTGCAATAGCGTGTCTGTGTGTCAACTTTGACGTCATAAATACAGGGGATTGGTTTAGATTAAAGACATCTGCTGGATGCCTGGATGCAGGATGAGGGCTGGGGGTGCTTGGGAAGGGATCTGGAAGAAGAAGGAGGACACTCAAACAGCTCATTTGGGGCCAACTACCAATTGAAAACGCAGATAAACATGATTTTGACGTAAACATGAAATGATACGTTTCGGGTCTGCAGAATTTCGTAAAGCAATACAGAAACTGGACTGCAAACTAAAAATATCCTGGAATTTCGCAACGAATGAGAAGGGGAATCTTCGCTATCCTTGGGTGTGCAAAAACTTATTCTTCGATTTAAACATGAGTCAAAGTCGCACATTTTAATAATTTAAATGTTATTAGTTTGTCATCGACAGCAAAATATCGAAATTTCCCATGATGTTTCGCCACTTCAACAATGAGCTCATTGTCTATTTTCTCCTGCAAAAACAATCAAGCCAAATGCGACGGCAGAGATTAGAAACCATCAGGTTGCAATCTTCTTCCAAATTCTCATTTCTTCTCTGCTATTTTTTGCCCCCAAGTCTCCATCAAACGTCGATTCCACTATCTAACCTCTGGTGTTCTCGAAGACAGCGAGAAATAAGTAAACGTTATATGCAACTTTCACAGAATAAAGAAGTAATAAAAATGGTTTTTTGATATGATGAAAAGTTAAGTTAGAGAGAATCATATTTAGAAATGTCTCAAAATATGGTGGAAAATGAATCCTCGAACTTGATTAGAGGACTTTGGAAAAAGAATAAGATCGTACTAACAAACTACGTCAATTGTTTGATCATTTGAAAAATATATGAAGTTTTCTGAAATCAAACAGCCGCAGCAAATATTTGCCAACGATTTCCTTTCCAAATTGGGATTTTTTCAAAATTCAGTATAGTTTGAAAATGCTCTATTTTAAAGGATAGCATTCAGACACGAGGCAATCAAATTTGTCACATGCTATATGCAAATGATCTAATTTTCAGATAGCTCAAATTAACTTAGCTCGATGCTATTATGAAGTTTACCTTGATTTATTGCAGCAGAATAAGCAAATCGTACAAATAGCAGACTAGATTAAATTATTTTGATTTAGACTAGACCAACACAAATGTAGCGAATCTAGTACTAATCAGAAAATATGAATGGAGAAAAATCGAAGTCGAAGGACATTTTGCGAATTTCTGCAATAAAACTGATCGATTGATAGCCGAGGGCGGAAAGGCAAGAAGTGTCGAATTTTCATGGTCGCATAAAGCAAATGGGAAGAAATTTGAGAATCAGAATGGGGGAAATGAGGGCTGTCAAAAATTGATGAGCCACAAAATAAGAAGGACATTTGCTTTTCATCTTTTATGGAGCCAGATAATGAACAGAAAGAGATAAAATGATAAGAGTAAGGGGGGATACAAACTGATACGAATTACAATGCATATTTGGGATTTTAAAATATGAAAGATAAAAAATCTGCTATGAAAAAATCATAAAATCGAAAAAAATCAAATTTGTGAATTAGAGCTTAGGATGCTCATAATTATTAACGTAGGCATAATGATTATGCACGTCATAGTTGAAATTGCAACAAAGCTACAGTAAGTTGGCTAACTTACGAGAACATCTTCTGGGGTTAAAATTAAAAAAATGAAATTAATTGCGATGTGCAAATACGCATTCCCGAGAATTTTTTATGGCACTAGGAAATTCTTTTTCTTCATTTTGAATCAGAAATCTCTGACAATGAGAATAATTAAATTTAATATTTGTGTGAGTTGTAATTCGTTGGAAAACAATTAGGCAAATGATTGCAGCTGGTTGAACCAATAACTTCTGATTGAGAGGGGAAGGGGAGAAGAAATGCAATAATACAAATGAAAAGCTGAAACAGAAACTACACAAACAGGAGGAAGGCAATTTTGGAATTAGGGTGGAACTGAAAGTGGGATTGAATGAGCACAAGTTGATACAGGGAAAGGTCGGGATGATTTGCGATTTTCTAGAAAATCGACAGAAAAATGCAGAATTAAAACTTGTCCATGAGAATATTTGAATGAGTGTACTATATTTCGCTAATCATGAATAGAGATGATATATGACGATTTCAAGGATAAAATTCTAGCGGATGAACACCCATAGTTATTTATCAATAGATGATGTAATCTTAATTCTAACTACGAAAAAGTGACTTTTATTTTTGAGTAGTTCATATCTCCAAATTGGAGTTTTTAGTTCTGTTCTGATGATGCGTGAAAAATTCAAATTCCAAGCTGATCTTCATCAAAACTCACACTTGCAATTTTCAAAATAGCTAGCGTTAATTGCCAATCATTTTTAATTGAATTAATAACGGAAGATCGAGCTCAATTTCTCTCGGATAAACAACTATCAGAGCAGGTAATGAAGGTTGTGCCGGAAATGATGCAGTCGAAACATCAGGACTAGGGAATAGTTGGATTTTCGTAAAAATAACGTCAATCATAAATCTGGCTGCGTTCGGAGTTGTTCTTCATCTAAATTGCGTTGCCTTTTGCTGTGTTTTTGCATGCAGCCATGCAGCCCTCGAGCATTTCTCATCTCTCCTTCCCTCCTAAATTTTTCCTCATCTGGGGTCATTTACTTTCCTATTCTCTACCTCGATTTCTCGCAACCTCTTCAGGGTGCCTTTATATTTTCACATTTTCTCTTGCCAAGAGTCTTAACGAAAAAGGCAATATTTGAAAGCCGAGAATATTTTTACCGCCGCTGCTTCAAAGGGGAAGGAAATAATGCAAAAGCATGCAGAATGTACGAATGTAAGAAGGCAAGGAATCCACCCGAATTGTTGACCTTTTTCGAGCAGCTAGAAGACAGACGAACAAGCAGAACAACCACTTTACAGACTTTTCCCCGAGATGATAAGTAATGGAAAATGGAAAGCTGTACGAGGTAAAGGAAGCAAAAAATGACTGAAAACGTGACGATATGACTATTTGAATAGAAAGGGCTTGAAAGGGATGGAGACGAGTGTGGTAGAATGAAATTGACACTCAGAAGGAGAATGACGAAACAGACAAAACAAATATCAGTAAAAATTTGAGGTACATTATGGGACTTCAAATTCATTTAGTCTCGTTGTTGTGAAATAAGTTGAGTGAACTATCTAAATAAGATGCCTTCATCGGAAAGGTGATCTTCACAAGTTGATCTTCATAATGCAATGTTCAATTTTTGCTATTCTATGCGAAATTAGTTTTCTTTTTAGAAGCAAGTGATTTACTATTCACAATCAAGCTCAGGCAGCCCAAGTTTATTTCGAACTTAAATTTCGATTGCACGACCCTAAATTTTAAGTTGTCACGATATCACTTTGCAAAAGAACAACTCAATTGAAGCCGCATTTTCCATTATTGGAGCTGATGCATAATTGAAGATATATATATATATTTTTTTTTAATTATAATTTTGTAGTGTCCTGATCAAGCTTCAAATCATTTGGTGTTAGCAGACAAACGTATGACACCAGTTTTAACGATAATCATAATATCAGATCATAGAGGATAAAATATTTATTTTCTTTATAGATTTTATCGAACAAGCTGTTGCGCATCAAAATGTAAATGGACCGGCATTGATGTACGTGGATATTATCATTCGGATTTGAAATGAAGTCTAACTGAACATGAAAAATCGAATAAATGAGGATACAACAAATTCGCGATTTTTTACATACAGGAACAAATAAATGTAGACGTTTCTCGTTGGAACGGGAAAAGCTTATTTTACAGTCAGTGGAGCAAATATATTTTGGTCATTTTTGTACTGGGTATGGCACTTGATTTGTAAGAATCGAAATTGATCTTTATTATAAAAGAATTATCGTTGCTCTGCAAAATGTATCAAAATATTCCGATTTTACAAAATCTTATTGTTTAGTCTTAGTTTTTGTCTGCTGCCTTATCATTTCAGCTTTCTGCTGCTTGCTGACGAGCATCATCGCGTCCAATTCGTCTGTCAGATTCTGCAGCATGAAACCGATGTCTGTCAGAACGTTAGTACCGCTTCCAGTACTGCTCCCATTCACTGCTTGTGGTAATCGAAGTGGAATGCCATTTTGCGCATGATTTGAAGATGTTGGTAAGGAAGTGTGATGGGAATCCCTAAATTTTACGAATTATTATTGAGTGGTAATGTGGATAGATTTCTATAATTTGAAAATATTATATTCGAAAAGCTGAATTCGAATTTTTCATACTTCTGATAAATGTTCGATAGACTTTTCCTCCCTCCACTAGCCATGTTCGGAATGGACTTCGGTTGCTCTAAAGGTTCCCTCGCAGACGCTGAGCCTCGAGATCTAAATTTGATAATTCTCAGCAATTTTTACGCTCTACCATACTTGATCGTATCACAGTTTTCATTGGCGAATGGAAGCTGTTCGAGGCTGAGAGTGGAGCTGTCGGCTGACGATGAGGATGGAATCGAGAGACCAGGGACAGCGACAGAAGTAGAAGGCTGGGAGGTGAACGGACGAAGTGAGCGCTGCATCAAACGATAGGAACCTTCGTTGCAGAATAGTGGAGCTAAATTTTGACTTTACGTATCTTATTTACAAAATTTCAGTAATTCAGAGCTGATTGCAAATTTTACCAGGTGGAGGAGGCACATCGGCATAATCTCCAGACACAGAAGCGCCATCGATTCCATCCTCGTCTTTCTCTTCAACTTCACTCAGAATTTTGGCAGTCGGAATTAGATTTAGCCTGATCGTGTGCTGATCGTCAGAGCCAATCGAGTCACAGATCGAAGACTGAACTCGGTGTCGTTGTTTATCGATCTGAGCGTAAGCGTTTTCTGGCTGAGCACGGTAGTTGTTAGTCGCCTAAACATCTTCTTTGGATAAGATGCAGGGGAAGATCATTATAATTATTTAAATAGGAAAACTCTAGCTCGCTCATCGTCGAATGAAGTAATTGATTTTCGACTAGCCTAACCACGTCTTTCTCATTTTGCATACGATCACAATGTCAGAGACTCCTTCGATAGGAATGAAGATCTACTTTCTAAGAATTACCTTCGACCCTCTTGTATAGCTGATGTAGTCAATGTTATCGTTGAGAGAACTCAACGAATTGACTGAGTTTGCTCCAGTAGAAGGCGCTGGAGGGGGTGGATCGTTCATTCTAAAAGCCGCCACTCGTAATCTCAGTTATTGCCATAATTCAATTGAACCTCTCAAAAAGAGAACTAGTCCTGTGCGGCTGCGTTTGACTGGGTCCGCTCGTGCTGGTCTGGAAGTGACCATTTGTATGTGAATGATGCAGAACTCGAGGTTGTAATAAGGGACTGTGGACGATTTGCACAGAAGGGGATTGAGGTGTACGCAGAGTGGTATCCACATCGCCTCTAGCAAGGGCTCTGCGATGATCCTGAAATTGTTTGATTTCAGGATGAGAAGTATCTCGCTGAATTGTAAATGAATCGTTTTGAAGCTTCGCTTAGTGTTGCTATTCAAGCTGAAAGTATTACCATTATCTTTTTGACGGCGAGTCCGAGTCGCTTCAAATGCCCTAGTCTTTTGACACCGATGTCTTCGAAATCTTCCCAATTTAGGCTGATCAAATCCTGCACAGTTCGATATCCCTGACTCTCGAATACGGAGACGTACTCATTGAGAGCGATTGCTGCCAGCCATTCACTAAACATGAAATTGTTTCGTACTTTTCATGGAGCGTTAGATAAAGTTGAAGAATCATGAATTATTGTTTTCAACATTTGAAAATTACCGTAATCCTCCAGTAGGAATGACACTCGGCCACGAGTCAGTTATTTGCCACTTGTGAATTTCGTAGATCAGTCTTCTTCGGTGATCTGGGTTCTTTATACCAAGTGCCAGCAAATCTTCCGGTGTTATTCGAGCTGAAAGAATGGAATAATGTTAAACTTTCGGATAAGAATAATGATAATCACAATTTTGTTGACATAAATTTGTGTTGTATCGTTTCAAGGTAAGATAACCTGGAAAGGTAGTAGCAATAGTTGTACCGCTGCATGAGAAATAGTATAGAAAGAAACGATTTTTACACCAAACCTTATTTTACTATAGCACACACCAATGTGCTATGTGCAACTATTTTGCTTCAAATTATCCAGTTCAAAGTTTCTTTCTCTAACAAATAAAGATTGTAATGTATACCTATCGAGCTCAAATCGTATCCCTGAGTGAGGAATAGCGAGAGATACTCGATCATGTGGATGGAATCGAGCCAATTTGCAAGTATTTCAGCCTCAGGAACTCCCTTCGCGACTAGCTGAGTGACGTTGATTGCGGCTGAAGGTGTGGAGGCTGCAGAAGCATCGCCTGCATAGGAGGACGACAGCACTGAGTCGTCCAGGGTGTGCACTGAGGTCGATGCCAGAGAGGAGGAACCACTAAAATTTTAGTAGTTAAGATTAGTTTGAGGAAGAAAATTACGAGAAAACTATTACATTCTGCACTTTTTGGATGGTGCTTTTAAAAAGGAAGAAAACTTCCATTTTCAAAAGAAGAATGAAAAGACTTGAGCATTACAAAATTGACTTTACTGATAATCGGAATTACGCAGTTCTGCTAGTAATTTCCTTTCATGTTACATTTACACATGTCGTCAAAACTCCCACCTTCCCGCACTGCTTTGGTCGCTCGTCCTGTTTGGAGTCACATCGGAAGAGTGAGGCGGATTGGAACGGGAAGGGACGAAGGAAGAGGTTGATGAAGAGGCAGAAGCAGAGCACTGAAAATGATGATCATAATTTTACATTTCGAATAAATCATAAGCGTTCTCATTTGGAAATTTGATAATTTGAATAAATAGCGGTACTGAAAATAGTTGCTCTTCATCAAAATGAATTCTTGGTAACCAAAAGAAACAAACTCGAAAAATCTGACTCGTATGCATTTCGAACGAGTCGTAAATTGTCGAACAAAACAGACCGAAAGGAAAGTGAGGCTATTTACGAGAAATATTGAATTGCGAATGAGTCGGAGTGTGAAAAATCTCATTATTTGTCTGTAAATATGGCTATATTCAAAACAGGAGAAAATATCATGAGAGTTGTCTATTTTTGTGACAAATGAATGATGATAGCTATCTTCAAATTTAGTAAAATGCCGAATATGAAATTCAATGTTTGTTTTCCAATTATCTTATTTTAGAATAGTATGCTATTTTCATCATTATTTTTGGCTTGTTTGAGAATTCAGGTTATTCCCTTTCTAGCACTTTTGAGTCGAAACTGGTGAAATTTTCAAGAAGTCTTATCTTCAATAGTTTAACATTTGTCTTACCTTCATGCTCTCGAATCCCGAACTGCCATAGCTAGAGTTTGACCCAGTGGAGACTCGATGATGTTGCAGGGGAGAAGTAGGGAGGAGAGTCGTACCATTCTCTCCAGACTGGACAGGACCTGGAGCAGCAGCAGGTGGCTGCAATCCTGCAGCAGAGGAAGGAGATGGAATGGATGATGAGGAGGGCAGGGGCAGAGGGAAGGAGGCAGACATTAGGGAGGCTGCCGAGAGCGACGCCACGCCTGAAATCGAAGAAATCGAGACTATGTCCACCATTTTTTGCCAGCCTAATGCAAACGTTAATGCTTTCAGGCCAGATTTCAATTAAATTTCGGCTAACTTTAGAACTCGGAAAAGGGGATAAACTCTCTAATGGCCTAACGGACTACAAATCTTTGGAATTCAGCATGCGAAAATAATGAATTTTGATCCAGAAGAAACGACAAAATATCAAGAGAAGTAAGGATCCAAATTGTACGAGTTCGTAGGTAATACTAAACTGAGTAATTCAGTTATTAGCTGTGGTCATTTTCACATTGTCCGTTTGTCGCTGAGAGACCACACAGTTGGGTGAATAATTTCTTCGGAAAGGAAGAAAGAAGTGGACAATGGAAGTGGGAAATAAGGGACATTTCTTAATTCGCCAATGAAGCAGGAAACTGCAACTAGTGGAGTAAAATTTGCATAAAAGTGTTCTGATTCTCTTGCAACTCTTGAATATTGCACTATTTCTGCAGATAAGTAATAGTTTCAGGAAAGTAGAGAGGGTTAGAGAAGCTGAGATTGCAAGAGATAAAGTGGAGGAAGAGTGGTAAACCGCAAACAGCATATGGAGCCCTATAATTAGGCAGAGCGGTATTCGGAGTGTCAAGTGAGGGCTTCCTAAACGAGCCAATTGAACGCAAACGTGCAAGGAAAGTGTTGGATTGGAATAAGGTTCGAAAGGATTTGTGAAATTTTGATCCGTATAAACTTGAAGGATAATTTTCATACATAGCAAAATCTACTAGAATTTCCACATCAAAGAAAAAATCGTGGAATTTCACTCAATGAAGCTTTTTTCCCACACAAAGTTCTGATTTTAGCACTTTCGTATTTCAAAAGGGAATGAGTAAATGCTAAAGTTGTAAAAATCTCACATCGAAAATTCAGAAGAATGCTCTTAGAGTGGGCTTTTTTAGAAGAGAGTAATTTCCAAAAAAATACATTTTCGAAGCAAAAAAGTAAATCTGAATATTAGTAACTCCGAAACAAGCTTCTACTCAAATTTAAAATTCGTAGTGTTCGCGATTTTGAGACAAGTTACAAGGAAAGGGGAAAGAGAGAGGGATATGATAGAGAGCAGAGAGAAGCGGAAAGGAACATTGACAAAAGGACAAAGAAGAAAAGGAAATTGGTACTAGCTTGAATGAGTGACGAAGTCTTCATAAGGCAACAAGTAACAAGTATGAAATTCTTAAATGTTGCTGACAGAACGCGAAATATCAAAGCAAATTCTCTATTTGAGGATATCCAACAGAATGCGGACTAAATAATTTTCACTCAGCAATTCTACGTTCAACGCAAAGTAATAAAGATGGTTATCTATGAGGATCCGCGGATATTCAAGAGGGTAGCGGAAAAATCAAAAGGATTCGTGACAAAATTATAATATTCGTTAAAAATGAAAGTTCAAATGAATCGAAAATCTCGAAATTCTACGATATCCAAACGTTTCATTCGAGAGTTCAGCAAATCCATAGATAGAGTATCCTATTATGAAATGCATTAATTCGCCAATGTCCATGGATGTCTAAATGTAGAGAGCGCAAGTGGTTTCTCAAATTTGATTTTGGTGGAGTTTGAAGCTAGCAGGAATATTGCAGGGCCCTTCAAACACTTAAACCAAAAATAAATTTCTGATTTGGACCAATCTAAACCCCCTAATTAACTCGATAATTGCCCTTCCAAATTTTCAGGCTTTTGCAGGAATCCGGTTCGAAAAATTCGTTTACGGAAAAATAGCAATTTCTGCATATTCAAATTTGAGTATTTGCGCTCTCTATCTAAATGAGATGAGATTCCTCGCGGAGCTCTCATCCGAATAAGGAGACAATCAACAGAAAATGTTCGCGTGAAGAGAGGGTAGGGGGTGAAGCTGCAAGGAAAGGAGAGGGAGGGAAGGGGACATGAATGAATAATTCTCGCAAGTGGCAGAGGCAGAGAGCAGGCAGATAAGTTGAGAGAAGGGGTGGGCATGAACGCCTCCAAGCAGTGTTGATGTTCTAGTCTTCACTAGGACACAAAGTATTTCCGTGCATTGTTTTCGCCCAACCAAAATTGCACTTTGGTGAATAATTATTCACCACTTGCACGTTTTTCTAGGGTTTGAAGAGGAAAATGAACGCATAGTAAAAAGAGAATATTTTAAACCAAAAAATCATAAATAAGAAAGTTTTGAAAAAGTTACTCACTTTGGCTAATAAAATGCTCATTCACTACTGCAAGTAATGTGCCCTAACTTACTCTCGCTCACTACTCATCCATATGTATGGCTAATCTGAAAATGACAATTTCAAGGATTTGCATGACTAGAGAATAATTACGGAAAGAGGTACATCTCAAAAATTCGAAATTCTAAGCTAGAATACAAATAGAGATAAATGGCTGATTGAATTAGAGGAATTCATTTCATTCGGTCGCTTTTATCATTCAGCAAACATTTGTAATGAAAGTTTTGTAGAAGGGGCGCGAATTCAAACAAACGATTGCACAGAACGAAAAAGAAATCTGGAATAGAATTAGAGCGTGGCGAGGAGAGACAAAAAGTTAGAAGGAATCTGAATGATTGGAAATCAGGGTTGAGAGTTGGAATTGATTTTTGAAGTTACAGTTGAAATTAGTCAAAATTGTAGTCCCTCTATGATTAAAGAATCCAAGAAAGATAGAACGTATAGGTAAATTGACCAGCCAGAAGCAAGAAGTCGAAAGGATAGGAATTTTGAATACAAAAAAACTGAAAATTTTGGTTAGCAATCGGATAAAAATAGTAATTACTTGAAGATGTGTGATATGAAAGGTTGTACAACTATTCCAACTTACAATACTCTGAATTCAGGGAGGGATTATCGAAAAGTAAAGGTAAAGTAGCCATCAGAAGCCTGGAGATTGACATTTGGAAAGAAGAAGGAAAGGGGAAATATGAATAGAATGAGAAAATGACTGAAGCGACTGAAATCGAAATGAGGAAAATAATGCGCCCTTGAATACGAGAATATGCGATGAAAAGGCAAAAGAGGAAGGGGGCATCATCGCTTTGATGACTGAAAGAATGAAGTAAAAGGGGCTGAAGGATGAATTCCAAATGCTCGATGAGATCAATTTAGGCGTTATTTTTGAGCTGCGAAAATAAAAACGAGCTGGCAATATTGTGAAGGTACAATGTACATTTTCAAGCATAATTTCCATGAAAATGGGCGAGAAATTCTGTAGTTTGATTGAGAAATTTGATATTATGTTCATAGAATGTCCAAATAATTTCGGGCAAAAAGCCTAAATATAAAGGATTTTTGTAAGATGGGAAAATTGCTAGAACAAATGTTGCGTTCTCGAAAAGTAAGGCAGAGGAACCCTCATTATGCGTGGATATCCTGCCCAAATCCCTATTTTATCTCGCACTTTATCTCGTCCTGCTTCTCTCTGCTCTCTTCTATCGTTATTACTCTTTTCTCTTTCCCTTTCTAATAGTCAAAAAGCGTGAGATTCGATAAGCCAAAACTGCCTCTTCCCTGCCAAAGTCTGTGTTTCCGCACTCTTCACGGAAAAACGCTGAAAATCAAACAGAACATTTCTGGGGAAAAAAACTCAAATCGAATCTCAAAAATAAGTCGTTCATTTTCCGTGCATTTTTTGGGAAATGCGCAAAATTTGTCACTTTCCGAAAATGACACCAGAATTGCTTGAATTTGTGCGTCAATCCATTTTTCGGAGCCCTAACAACTACCCAAAAAGTGCACAAATCTCATTAGTTGTGTTTTTATACTTCAAACGGAAGTTGTAAACGCAATTAGATTTTGAAAAGTTTATAAAGTGCTTAGAAAAGTATAGAGCATGATGAAAATCTTGAAAAGTCAAAGAGAAATGTATCCAAGTCTAGGTAAGGTAATTCGAGAAGGGGAAGTGAGAATGGAAGAGGGAAAAATTGAGTTCCCTTTGTATGGCAAGCAAAAAGAAATTCGAAGAAGCTTGAGAATTTGTTGAAAGTTAGAATAGAAGCGAATTTTGATATTGACAGAAATTTTAGACAAGCCAATGTAGGAGAAAAAGGACACAAATAAAAATA
Organism: Diploscapter coronatus; assembly: GCA_964036155.1. NCBI lineage: Eukaryota > Metazoa > Nematoda > Chromadorea > Rhabditida > Rhabditidae > Diploscapter > Diploscapter coronatus. The sequence goes on from OZ038423.1 coordinate 5,285,642, forward strand.
TAGACAATACTACTTAATCGCAAAACCTTTTTACTACGCATCAAATGAGTTTGTAGTTCCAGAAAAATCTCTCAATAAATTCTGACTAATCCTGAATTTAATCCGCTCGAAAGAAGAGAACAAGAGTCTAACATCTGGTATCTGATTTTATTCACGATGAAATGGGATCGATAAAATTGTACAATGCACATCGCAAGGGGACAGTCGTAAAGTTGGATATTTCTGACTCCACTTGATCGAGGAATTTGTATAAGCTAATCCAGAACTTATTCCAGAATCATCTTTTTGACCAAATATCAAACTTGAAAGATTATCGAAAGTGAAACTTTTTCAATGAGACACTAATCATTTTCAACGATATAAAAGAAAATACTGAAAACGCGAAATTTCCTTACGAGCAATAAATTATTCTTGAAAAACGGCTACTTACGTCTATATAAAAAATGGTGATTGAATAAATCCAAATAAAGGCAAAAGGAGAGCGTAAGGAGCTTTATATTTCTTCGTACTCTTGCACTTTTCTGTATGTTTCTCGCTTTCTAGCAAGGAAATGGCATTACATCGGCCAATCGACCAGTTATCGGAGTAAAACTTGCGTGAAACTCGCATATTTCTCATGAAAATAATGTTTGTTCTCTATCTGATATCAAGTCAAAAAGCCAATTCCAGAGATCCGAAGTTACGAGAATTTGACTAGATAAAAGCTTTCATATTGACAGGTCAGATGCTCAAAATGAAGTTAGTCAAAAATCAAAGATAAACTATCAGTGTCAAAGTTTAAAAAAATTATGACATTATCCCAAAAAGAAAAGCTCCATTACTTTTGTAGACCCCAAAATATTGCATCTAATAAAAGGGAAATTCAATTAACCAAAATGAGCAGTAGAAACATTTCAGCAGATTTTCTCCGGCTCTTGCCTTCTATTTTGTCTTTTTCTAATGACAAAATCCCAGTCATTATTGCAAATTGTTGCACTCAATTTCAGTCGACTAAGTCAGACTTGCTGTAAAATGAAAACTCAATGAGAGATTGCGCATGAAGTTTCAGAAGAATCTATGAAAGATTGAATAGAAAGAAAAATATCTGAGAGAAAAAAATGAAAATGGTAGTCCATTAGAATTTTGTGAAACAAATTGAAAATGAGTGAAAAATAACGTACCAGTTTTTTGAGGTCCAAGCAGCAGTGCTCCAGTATTCGTTCCATAGCAATTGAACGATGTGAGATTGTTGTTGGAGCGACGATTCCCTGGCACATTTGCACCCATATTTCCATTCTGACTGTCGTTCGAACTGAAGTCCGACAAATTCGAAGGAGGCCGATAGCCGATGGGGAGATTTTGATTCGAATCTACTCCTCAAAATAAATGTATTGATATTTTGAAAGAATAAAGAATAGTATCTTGCCAAATATTTACTTCAATATGAATGAACGAAAATTAACGAAATTCAGTAAAACTTGAAATTGCAGAAGGTTTTTTCTCATTCGAATACACGAATTCAGATGGAAAAATAAAAACGATTTTATATGGTGCAAATCCTTACTTTTCGTTGGTCCATTGAGCATAGTGACAGGCACTTGAGGCAGATTGAATTTCTTCGCTTCTCTTGGCATTCCTGGTGTGGAACTTGGCAGAGAAGCGATGCGCGATGACATCGAGGCTACTGAAAATAAGCAAATTGTTACCTTATTTAGGATCATAGAAATGTAATTTTATTTACTGAAAACATGCATATTTTTTTATTTTAATAACTATCTTCTCCCGTTTATTTTACCACTGAGCCTATGAATAGTCGCGACAGTTTGTCTGTTTTTCTTCGGCCGCATCGTGGCGGATCGGAAGAATTCCGGCATGAAATCCGCCGCTTTCTTTCGCGGCAAGGAATGATAGCTGCTGTTATTGCCATTGGACTGATTCGAAGGCTGACAGACAGCCGATTTGCGATTAGAAGAGTCGTTTCGACGGAGCATCCAGGGGGTTTCTGATATGGAAAGATGCTGATTGAGGAAAATGAAAAGAGAAAAAAAAAGATTCGAACAACAGAAGGATAGACGATGTTCAGAATATCAGAAAAAATATTCAGAATTTTCAACTAGACAAAATAAAAAACAAAATTTAGAGAAGTAAATAATAGACAAGTAATCAAAATGACGTGAAAATGGGTATAAAATGGCTGTGCTACCAGTCGACCTGATAAGCCAGTTAAGGCTTAGCAATGCGAAGATAAAAATGAGAAATTCGGATCTTGAATAAATTTAATGAGTTGAGCACCGGAAATATTTACTAAACTCTGCCGAAAATTTAACGAGTGATATCGTATCATTTTATGAGCTAAGAAGTGATAAAATATGAATGAAGAAGGTGCAGACAATCACAAACTGTTTTCTAGGTTATACTTCCTATCATACATAAATGGAAGAATAAATGATGTGATAGTAATTTGGCGATGACCTTATTTAGGAAAGCAATTTACTAAAGTGACTTTAGACTACAAATTTAGATGTTTTTGTAAAGTTGAATGTCTTGGTGATTGAAGCTCTAATCGATAAACAAATACAGCCCCGTTAATGTGTTGAATGAAGGCAGAAGAAATGAAAACATTAGACAGTTTATCGCCTGAAAGCACTGAAGGCAAAGCAAAACTGCAAACTGCAGAGACCATAAGCGTTGCCTTCGCCTTTTGCTTATCTTTGAATGTCCTGGCAGAGCGAGGAAAAGAAATGTGAACTGTCCGGACAAAAGCTGCGGATTAGTCATTCAAACGTCGACAGATTTTAGGGATTGAAAAAAGACTAAACTTTTACCGATAACATACCCGAAAGTTATTTTTAGCTGTTCAATTCTAAATGCCCAAAATGTAAAATACTGGTTGATAAGTTCAAAGCAACTCTTCGTGCACTGAAATTCCTATCGCTAAAATAGAATTCTTCCATGAATGCATAAAAGTAAGAATAATCATAAATATGCTAAATTCGCCTTACAAAACTCGTATAGGAGTGGAAAAAGTAAAAGATGAGAAAAGATTTGTGTCATCGTTTTCAGATCGTTTCGATTCAGACGACCTGACAGTGGGATTGTGGAATGCAGAACGAGGAAAAAGGGACTGCAATTAGCATTGCAAATGACCTCAACACAAGGGGAATGGGATGAAAATGGTGCACGAAATTGGGAAGAAGGGAATTATGAATCTGAATGGAAAATGAAGACGAAGAAATCGCGCGCCAACCTGAATTATGAATTGTGACAGTTGGAAGAAGAGAAGAGAGAGAAAGGTGCAAAGCCGTCTGACATACGGCATTAGAAATATGAAAACAGGAGCAGATGAGACAATGCTGGGAAAATATGCTAATGAAAATCTTAGCGCCCGAAATTATAAATTGCCGTTTCATCACGTCTGGATTTAAAATAAATTACGATGTCGAGGTTTGAAAATTTTAGCATAAAATCACGAATGCACAAATCATACTGTACGATTCTTTGAGCAAGTAAAATGTCGCAATATTTCAAAGAAAGTAGGTCCATAAATTTCTGAAAAGTAATAAAAGCGTTCACTTTGTAGAGGATTTGGTGGGAAGATTAGTTCTCGAGAACGACTATAGAGAATCTTCGCAAAAGTGCATTGGTCATTTGTAAGTGAAAAATTGCGGGAGCAAAGTTTCAGGTAGAGATTTCAAATTGATGTGGGTCAAGAAAACAAATGCGTAGCGTAGACATCAAACAAGATCAGGGTAAAATTTTGTTCGATCTTCTAAAATAAAAATTCTCAAATACATACGAGTAAAATCGTTAAAAAATTTAGAATCAGTCAGAAAATAGGATGAATTAATCCTGGCATCTCTGGTCTCGAGTATCAATTTCATTGTACTACACAACAAAGTTCCAAATTCCTTTTTGGAATCACTTATAAATGCAGAGGAGTTTGAGTAATTCATTCATTGGCGAATTAGATAAGTTGTTGGCTACTCGAATGGGTACTACAAATGAATGGAGACAATTATGCAAAGTGCAATTGGACACTCGCAAAAAGTAGCAAGGGTAGGGGAAAAGTTTGGAAGGTCCGAAGTTGTACAATTGATAGAGGGGGTAGAGAGGAAAGAAAGAGGCAAATGGAAGAGGGGACAAGGTCAGGAAGACAGACAGGCATGCATACACACGCAAAGGGCTGAAAGGCAGAATGAGATATGGGCAAACTGTGCGAGAGGAGATGCAGAGATGGTAATCGAGTCGAATGCTGAATGTCGAAAGGGCAGGGTAGATAATATACAACCAGCCATGAATCAATGGGTGTAGCACGGAACGGGGAAATTGCCAGGTATGGAAGAAAAATCATCTGCATATGGTCTTGTTCAGAAAGATTTTAGGATATCCAAGATGCGCCAAAAATCTGAGCAAGTAAAGATATTTTGGAAAATTTTCATACGAGTCTAACAATGATGGCAACTCTTTAAAAGAACCAATTTCACCATTTCTACAGGGTGGTTAATAAGTATTGTTGACAAAATATTTTTCACCGTAAAAATGGAATAAGCGTTCAAATGAAAAGCTGCTTTTTATAAATAATTTATTTAAGTCTTCAGGAACAAAAATCAATTAACAATTTTCAAAATAACTCACATTGGTTTTGATACAGCGCCTGAGTTCTCGAGGGAATGAATCGACTGAATTTCGGATGAAGTTCAGGTCGCGATCGGCCCAGGCTTTCGTCAAAACTCGTTTGAGAAATTCCAAAGTGGTGTGGGATGTCGAGCAAGTCTTTTTCTGCAAATCATTCCATATGCTATAATCTAGGGGTTCAAATCGAAGGAATGGGAAGCCATTGAGAGGAGTCGATGAAATCGGGCATATTTGCGTGGGACCATTGTTGCACGGATTTGGCTTTGTGGGAGGAGATGGAATCTTATTGATAGATCCAGGGATGTTATCTGAAGTGAGTTTGGGTCCAAGGAAGGAGAATATCCTCGAAGATCGCATCTTGGTAGACTTCTTTGTTGATTTTCAGCCCTTCCTTAATGAAGGTCAATGACAATTTTTCTTTCGAAGTCGTGACTGTTCAAACCATCACAGATTTAGGATGAGTTTTCCTTCCGATGTTTCGACCACTTGAACTGGCAGCAGAGACATCTGGAGCAATAATACAATCGTTTTGACGGTTGATGACAGCTTCCACAGTGAAGCACAGCGAAGAATTTCTTATCGTTGAACAAAATAGTCGAATGCGTGCCAGCAGGAAATCGTTGCAGTAACTGCTTGCATCTTTGAACCCGTACGGTCATACCATTGGGAGTCAGGTCGTGAAAGTTTTAGAGCTTGTAGGGCTTGAGCTTGAGGTTCTATGTGACGATTGAACGGGTAGCTGTGTGACTGGTGTTCAGCTTTTGAGCCACTTTTTGGATTGACCTTTTAGGATTTTGCTTAATTCGCATCCTGATAAGTTTCTTGGCTCTGGTGACGTTGCAAGTTTTGGGACGGTCGGAACGAGGTCTGTCAGAAATAGAGCCAATCTCCTTGAATCGTTTGATGTGGCATGAGACCACTTGTCGCAACATTTTGAGCAGCCGAGCGGTTGTCGAATTACTGTTTTTGCTTGTGAAATTCGATGATTTTAAAGCGCTTTGTACTCGGGGCTGCCATTCGGAAATTAACAACTGAAATTTTTTAAAACTCAGATAAACAACTAAAATAAAGCACGGCGATTTCATAAAAATAAAAAATAAATTATAAAAAACGACGTCATTTATGCAAACGGCGTTGTAAAGTTGTCAACAATACTTATTAACCACCCTGTAGAACTAATAGTGTGTTCAAAAATAAAATAACCTCATACTTTTGGCGAACCCTGCAAACTAGACAGTCTTCTTTCATACATGATGATCGGACTTTTGACATTGATTCAGATAAACATAGGATGATATAAATTGATAACGATAAAATAACCTAGAGCTTCCGAACCACAGCAGATTAGTCGGATGGGAGGCAAATCAAAGAGCGAGAAATTAGAATATGGAGAGAAGGAAGTATATGAGTTCATAGAGAAAGAAGGATAGTGACCTCTAAAAATAAGATAGAGACAAAATATGAGGGAAAGATTGGATCTGCTCTGGCCGGCTGGCTATTATAAGGCAGAAACAGACTCAAGGCAACTAGTAATTTGCCAACTTTCGTCTTTCTCTTGTCTGTCAATCTCTTGATTCATCGTGCTATTTTGTTGTTATGGATATTCGTGTCGATTTGGAAGAAACAGAAATAGACAGACATCGGAAGTTATTGCAAGAGAAGGAAAAAGAAAATTGAGCAGAAAGAATAAAGATACAATCATTAGAATTAAAGATAATTTGCGAGGAAAAGTGGTGATCAAAAATGTCGATTTTATCTGATGCTATTGATTGAAGAATCAAAATAAATTCAATACGGATCAGATAAGTGATTTCCCAAAACATAAATGTTTTGAAAACAAATACACCGGTGCTTTCTTGCCACAGAAATTTATGATAAACTAGCGATATTTTGAAAGTAATTTTCAGACAATGGTAAGTGGCTATTCTTGGCAATTTCTGGGTGATTTTTCAAAATAACAGAACTCATTAGTCTGATTTATGCGAGTTTTCGAAATGAATTCGTCCTTTACGAGGTTGGAATTGGATGAACAAGTGCTGTATGGAGATTTTGCACTGAAATGGAGGAAAAATGGCTGGGAAAGAAAAAGAAGAGAAAGGAAGGGAATGGGAAGCAAAGGAAATGTCATAATGACAAATGAAGGGGAGGGGGAGGTCTGTAGAAATGGAAACTGATGAAAAACGAGATTATTTTTACTACAACTCAATAATAAACGTTTTCTTATCGAAAACGAGTATTGGAATGGTTCAATCACTGATTGATATGGACGAAGTTATCATGGTGCATCAGTTCAGAAAATTGAACAAGAAAATTTTTAATCATTTTAGACAAGAAAATTAGCATATCCTCGGATTCTAACAAGTTGTAATTAAAAAATCAATTCAACATATTTCAACAAAGATAAAACAAAATACGCTGAAATTGAAATCTGAATGGGCAGTTTCTCAAAGGACCTATAACTGCGCGTTGCAGATGGTGTGGATGCGCTAAGCGAGTTAGTGAGGATGTAAACTGGACAAAGGAAGGATAAAGCAAAAGAGATCAGAAGAAAGGGCAGAGAGAAAAAGATCTCTTTTGCATAATCTCATGTGATCTGCCTGTAGCAAATCCACTGACAATGCGATTTGGCAGAAATGAAGAGAAATAGATCGGAAAATGGAGAAACGGAAAAGAAGCCAGAGAATGGCAGATGCGCAGAGATATAAAAAGAGAAAAAGAAAGAAAGCTGACTGTTGAATGACTGAATGAAAGGGATGAGGACTGAAGAAATGAGTACATAATCTTGAATGACAATGTTACAGGGATTCTGGTCTGATAGACAGGAAAGAACAAATCCTGAGGAAAAAACTATTGTACTCCAGCCGTTCCTTCATCGAGAGCAGAAAAGATATTATAGTTTTCGTTAGAAGAAGATAATTCATTAAATAAAATTTGCAATTTTTGGTTGTCCAACGAGTTCTTATAATCTAGCAATTAGAATTAACTGTACTTGTGTCTTGGAGAAATTGTAAAAGAATGCATAATTTTGAAAATTCAATCAGTGTTGTATAATCAAATATAATCAATTGTTTGATACAAACAAGTACTAAAGCTTGACTCTTCTTGTCACCTCATTGTTACGTAATATTCATACTCAAATTTGGATAAAGAAGGGGTAAAACAAACGAATTGCACAATAGTATTTCACACGTCAAAAGGAGAAATTCGAGAGAAGAAAGAAGAATTAGAAATAAACAGACTGGATGAAACGAAGCTGTTCTTGGCGAATAAATCTTGGATTGGAACATTGAAATGGTGCAATTTGAACATCGCTGAACATGGTGGTTATGCAGAAAACGAGAGGGGAAGGGGAAAAACGATACGAGAAAATGGAGAAATGCAAAATGAGAGAAGAGCTGCCCATTTTGGAAGAAGCAGGCGAATTCTGCGATGCGAATGAAAATATGGAATCTCATTATGAGAAGAAAGCCGAATTCGGTCTTTTTCATCCACAATCCTCAGGACTAATTCACGCAAAAACCACTAATTTTTTATGGGGCAAATTCGACCGCACAGGAATTTTTTGAGGGAGGAGAATTGAAATTCAACATGAAAATTTGGAATTACAAAGAATCGTTACGAGGGGATTTGGAATGAGAAATTGGGTAGAGAAAGGAAAGGAAGACTGCAGCTGTCGCGAACATAATAAAGGGATCATAAATGATGCACTGCATGAAATAAGGAATGAGGCAAGGAACCATCAAATCGCAGCTGAATGAAATCGTATCAGAAATTCAGATTCGCAAATGAAGAGGATTATTCACGTGAATTAGAATATTTTTGAAGAAAAGTGGAAAATATGGAAAATAACTATGTAGTTTGTTCATAAAAGTCTAAATTTAAAAATCCCATAATTTTCTTAAGGTCTAAAAATTTTTCTGAAAAAATCATGTATAAAGTCATTTGAGGTCGGACTAAAATTTGCATGATTCTGACAAAACGTAGAATAAATTCGAACAGCTGTGAATTCACAATTTTTAAAGGAAGGAAAACCCATTGCGCAGTAAAAAGGAATGTAAGAAAGTAAATGAAATGAAAGGCAGAAATGTAAAGTTTGCTGTGATTTGGTGACATTCGAGAATGCAAAAAGTAAAGAGCGGCAGAATCACGAGAAGGAGGAATGTTTTTGGTATTTGGGTAGAAAGACGGTCAACGTTAGCCAGAGTGAAGAGAAATGGAAGAGTGAATGGTACAAAATGGTACCTGTTCATTGAGGAGTCTATCGATTTTGTACAGGGATTGTGTGATATTCATGATCTTTGCAAGAAATTGTGATCTAGATCAAGCTCGCTGAAGAAAAACGATATTTTGATTCATAATATGTATTAAAAAATTCAAATAGACCTAATTGTCTTACCACTGATAAATTTTAGTATACAAAATAATTTAGTTTTAATCTAGCTTAAAATAATTTCCAAAATTGTTGATTCTTTCCAGACTGCGCGTTAAATGAATATTATTACAAATCCGCGTGTCGCGAGTGACACTCGATTTGTAAACATTTGGATGAATTGCCCTGGGGGAAAGGCTCATAGTCGCAGGAGGGAAGAGGAAAGGGCAAAACAAATTCGACTCCCATCGAGCAGAGAAGAATGAATATCAACCATATGGTCGAATGGCCGGTGTCAATGTGAACCGAAAGAAGGAAGAGAAGGGAAGTAATGAAATCGAGCATTTGTTTACAATACACATCAAACTGTTCCAACTACTCGTAGCGCAGTGGTAAAACGACGGGATTTCGTAGGATAATTTCTGCAAAATATAGAGAAAAAAAATGAAGACTCACACGTGGGTTTATCGACGATGTCAAGAGCTTCTGCCGGAAAATAACCAGATCGAGAATTGCCTCGCTTGCCGAATGCAATGCCTTTGAAACGACCCTCGATGCCTCGCTCGATTATCTAAAATCGAAAGTTTCAACTTCTTTGATGAACTTCTGGGAAAGTCTGAATGAGTTTCGTATTTGCTAACAATATTCACCTAAAAATATCTAAACTCTCCAAATAACTGATCTTCGGACTGGCTAATTTCCTAAGAAACGTCTTGAATGAAAATGCTTGATAAATCATCGATAAATTTCACACAAAAAATCTTTGCGATCGAGTTAGTAAATTATCGCTTGCATGAATGAATTTAGCAGAAGCATTAGAAACTAGCTTATCTAATTATCGTAAAACCGTAAAAAGTGTTCGATTTTGGAAGCGTTCTAAAGCGAAATCGTGATCTTCTTTGCAGAGAAATGATCGATAATCTTCGATAAAAAATTCTGATCACGAATTTTGTGTTGGCTCTTTATATCAAACTTTTTCAGTTTTCAAACATCGAATCAAGATTATTTTTAGATTCATTCGAAAAAGTAGTGGATTAACGAGATAGTGAACAGAAATGTACAAGTTTTGAACGTCATTACTAAAGTTTTCAAATCAAAACTATTATTACTGATAGCTACTCAAAAGTGTCAAAATATTCAGGGAAAATATCATGGTATCGCTACCTTACTATTTTTCTGAATATCAAATTCTCACCCAAATGTACTCTCCCTCGGCAAACGAGATGTCGTTCGGATTGTCAGATTCGTAGTCGCGTTTCGCTTCGCCGTACACGAAATTGCGGTTGCCTGAAAATTACAAAAATTATAACTTTTAGCAGAAAAACGTGTGAATAGCCAATTGACCAGTGAAAATGGAAGTCCGAAAATGGGATGGAAGAATAAAGAAGCGGAAAAAGAGTGAAGGGAAAGACAAAGAATGGAGATTAGAAGTGGAGTAAACTGACTTAGACTGACTTGGTGAAGACGAAATGATGCAGAATTGGTGAATTGCAGAGATGCAAGGATGAAGCAGCAACTCACAGTTAATCCCCATGACACAGTCAGATTAGTCCCTCTTTCTCTGTCTGCTTCTCTCCGCTCTCTCATCCTCGCTCTCTATCTAACACTATGTCAACCTTTGAGCTTATCAAAAATCAACAAAATGATGATTGGAAATATTTACGAAAAGATCGAACAATCAAATTGATGCGTTTTCTTGTTGATTGAAATTCAAAAATTTCCAAATTAACGAAAAATCGTAGAACAGTTATCCTTCAATGGAAAAATAAAGATTCGAAGATTATGTGATAAATTTAGCGTGATCAATAAAAGTGTCAAGAATATTGTTGATCCTATGCCCACATATGATTTGCAAATCAGCTTCTCATTTGACTGCCAAACAGCGCTAATTAATGGTGGATGTGAGCTGTAAATCGAATAGAAGTAATTGGTCTCTGGGGCAGAAAGGCAGGAAAGCAGAAGGCAAACAAGCAGAGGAATAATGTTGTTGATTGTTGCATGGAAATTAGGGAAACAAAAAGAAATCGGAAATTATCAAATGATAAGATAAAAATTGAGGAAGAATTCGTTGTAAATTTAAAATTTTTGCAGATCAGCGGTCAGCATTGAAGAATGGTTGAAGAAAATTCCGAAGAGCATTGACTTTGTAAAGATCTAATCTTATCTCATTCATCATCGGAACTGCTAAAATTTCCGTTCAAACTAAACGACTTACAGATAATCGATAAACCTTTCAGGAAAATGAATTTACTGAAATCAGTACTCAAGTAACATGAGCTAAGATAGTCGAACCATAATCAAGTTGATTTCATGAAATGGAGATAATGAAAAGCGGTAGACTGGCAACATTTATGGAAACTGAAATCGACAGATGCAGCAGGAAAGGGAAAGGCAGAAGGAAAGCAGAAACGAAGGGAAAGCCGGGTTGAAAGTGATTGATCGATGAATAACGCAATAGCGCAATCGGCATACAGTCAATGCACGGAAAGAACAGAAAGTGACATTTTCAAGCACGAACAAATCGATTTCTTGCATTTCCTAAAGAAAAAAACATTTGCAGAAAACAATAATGCACTCCTTCAATATTTTCCCATCTTGATCCAATAGATGTTCTAAATTCTTTCGAAATTTCACAGAAATGCATCACGTGAAAATGAGGAAAGTAGAATAACAAGGATTTTAATAATGCGAGTATTCTTTCCTGCAAACGTGTTATTCGGCAAGTGTATATTTTTCGGATTGCAAGATATGAGATATGCACAGATGCAGATGCAGACGCAGAAATAGAATAGGTAAGAGGCAAGGGTTTTGGGCAGGTAAAGGGGATGGAAGGCGAGAATAAGGAAACACATTAGAATAGAAAATGTGTGAGCGCACAGCCACAGGGCCAAATATGCCAGTCTTTCTATTTCACTGCCCAAAGATAGTCGCATTCTCAAATACTCAAATATCTCTCCAGGTGCACAAAATGAGTCATTCTAATTCACAATAAAATGCAAAATTGAATATTTTCGATCGATTATTAACGTCATGGGGAAATAACTGTTTGGCAAAATAGATTGGATCTTGAGAATATGATCCGAGAAGGAAACTAGAATATTAATCATTCCGGATTTGTAAAGTAGAGAATTTTTGACAGTCTTGACCATAATAGAAAATGAAGAAGTGAAAAGTAAGAAAGTAACTTTCGAGCAAATTATTATCCGAGCAAAGTCAGAATATTACAGCAAAAATCGGGACGACCATCTCGATCGAGCAAAATATTGTTGTAAAAGGCAATAAAACCTATAGGCAAATTGGATAATTAATGGATAAAAAAGGGAGGGGGGAGAGGTGCTAATAAAACGTCTCTGTTGTTCTGAGGTGCAAAAAGCAGAAAGTGTAACTGTGAATGACGGGCTAGAGGGGGAGTGGAGCAGTTGCCATTTTTGAGTGAAGAAGAAAGAGAAGAGGGAGAAAGTGACAATCTGACCTGTGCATGGAATGGAACAGAGCAGGGCATAAATGAATGGAAAGAAGGGGGCAGATTGAGACTGAATAGAATGAATGAATAAACGCGCAGCTTTCTGCTCACTGGCAGCAGACAAGTGCAGGGGAGAACGATTTGACAATATTGACCGGAAATGCGTAAATGATTATGATATCACACTAAAACCAGAAACTCAATGTCGAGAAATTGAAAATCCTAAATGAAAATCATCCAAGTCAAGTCTCATGAGATTTCAAGAAGAAGACTACATCATGTGAAAGATCAAAGTGAAATCAAAGCTTCTAGCGTAGAAAAATTCTCAACTTCAAGAATAAAACCATGAAGAGATGAAATTTTTATGAGTCCTCAAAAATCTAAACGTCCCTCCAAAAATCCAATGATTTTGTTAGAAAACATTGATAAGGTTCATTAGGCAAAACTTGTGCGCGTTTTGTCGTAAATCGAGTGGAAGAATGCAGAAAGAAGAAATGAAGGAAAATAGAAAAAGGAACGATTCTCCTGAATGTCAAGGAAATGAGGAAAGAAGAAGAGAAGCACAATAACCATTATAGGAAATGGAAGGAAAGGTGAGTTCTTCCTCTAATGATGTCTTCGGTATGCATTGACTGCATTAACTGGGCGGGAAGATCAAAAGATAGTCCAACAGAGCAACTGGACAGTCAAACTATTGCGGCAAGAACTTTCTCCCGAAGAAAAAATCGATAATTAAAGAAATCATCAAAATAAGATCATAGTTCAAAATATCAATGCGAAATAAGAATATTTGGAGGAGTTGAAATAATTTTCGTGAAAAATATGGCTAATTATTGTATTTCTCAGGAAGAATTTCGAAATAATGCGTGAAAATCGTAATAAAATTGTTCAGAAATACGCGAAGTGTTTGACGATGGAATAATTGATATCCGTATTGCTGCAGTGAATCTGACAGTAAATAGATCTGGAAAGTAGGAGAAAGTTAGGTTGATTATGATACGAGGAAAGAATGAATGGGAAGTCGTCATGCCTAGGGGTAAATTCTCTCTGCACTATTTTGATCTCATACTCTCTCAACACTCTCCTCTGTACCGGATCAAATCCAGTCATATCTTCTTTTTCTCTATTTCTCCTTTATCTCCTTCAATGTGGAAAGGTGCGCGGCAGACTGTGAGCATTGGAAATAACATGGCATTCCAAGAGAATCGAAGAAATAGAAAAAGTTGAAAGATCACAGATATCGAGAGGAAATGAGAAAGTCGCTCATGGCACGATTTCAAGTGGATTCATCCGTAATCAGGGGCAGGAAGGGAGGATAAAAGCGTGAAATAAATGCATCTGATCTGACATGGCATGAAGAAAGAAAGAGTGCTCCATTTTCAAATAAATGCGCCCGATGGAGAAAATAGGTGGAAGCGAAAGAAAATGTGTGAAATGCCTTGAAAGCAGTAGACCGAAACGGTGAGAAGAAATACATTTACAAGAAAAAATAGGCTTTTATGGTGTCAATCTTATAAAGCCAAGGAATAAACAAAGAAAAACTCAAAATAGAGTCTAAAATGGATATTTTCTACGTGCATTTTGCTTAAAGTAAAGTTGCAACTTGTTGCCAAAAAGTACTCCATTTCGCAGAAAAATGAAAGCCGTTCTCGGACTCAGAAAGAAGACAAAAAGGATTGAAGATCGAGGAAAAGGACGAACTCGTTCAGAAAGGAGGCAGGGATGAATCTCAAGGGGCCGCGCTTTTCGAGGAGAGAGAAATGAAATTTGATTTCCGGAATCGTATCCACCTATATTTATGCAAGTTTTTCATGAAGAATATGCTTGAACCTCTGAGATAAAAATAGGAATAGAAGTGGATGTTCAAGTTCTTGTCAGAGCTAAAAATGCTCTTGAGAAATGATTATCATATCATCGAATATGTTGTCAGAATTCATTTGGAATGAGAGTTAATAGAAAAGTTTACGATATACTTTAGAATAAAAATTATCGAAGGATATAAAATACTGGTCTAAAAATACCGGTAGTAGCAATAGGAGTAGCAGAAAAAGGCTGCTGCCAAAGGCTAAACGACATCGCTTTTTTCTCTCAATCTCCTTTATCTCATCTCACTCTCATCCGGTATGCAAATGTCTGCCTGCTGTTAGCTTGGCCCTCGCATACCGATGAGTAGTTTTGTTGTACATCATAGAGAGGAGAAAAAAGAGATAGGTCACATACCAGAAGAGAACGTGGAAATAGAAGATATGAAAAGATGCAGACAGAAATGACAAATGATTTTGAAATCGATGATACATTAAGAATTCTTATGAACAAAATTGCATTTTGTAGTTTTCCTTTAAACTTGTGAAAAACTACTAGATGAGGAACTGAGTCATGAAGTTAGAGACCGCCAGCCATTTTGCCAAATTCACTCTGGCACTATGTTTTATACATTTTTCAGGAGCTGAGGTGCTCCTCTAAACATCCCCACCGAAAAAACCGCGAAAAAATACGTTACTGATGAAAAAATTGATAAAATTTAACGCGAAAAAACGGAAAAATCGCTCCTTTTCGTGGACAAGGGAAAGGGGCGTGGTTTATCTGCAAAAGACACTATGCCGCTCGCTCCCCCCTTTCTTTCCCTGCCTTTGGGGATCTTTTTCTCTGCACTCTCCTCCATTCCAGCATTGGCTTCCTTTATATTTTCGCGAATTATCAGGATCTCAGTTGCTCTACGCAGGATTTTTCTGATTTTTTCACCGAAGACGGACAATTGACCAACTAATCAAAATATCAAATAAAAACATATGTGCCTTTCAAAATATGCCTGCAGTGATCAAATTTAGTAAAGACAAAAAAATGCTCATTTTGAAATTAATTTTAAAAATATTTTTTGATAAAATTTCGATTTTTTCTTTTGAATAGCATAATTAGGGAGTATCAAATTTTATTTTAGTCAAGTTCTTAGGCGATTTCAGTGATCCTTTGTCAAGATACAGTACTGCAAAGGCGAGCATCTATTATTGCCTCGAAAAAATTTGCTCTACGCAGGATTTTTCTAATTTTTAAATATGTTGTACATTTCAACTAGATGTACCGATTCATCGAAAAAAATTAAATGTGCCTTTTTTATAACTCGAAATATTAGCATTGCTATAATTTGACGCGCATTTGCGGACTTCTTTCGCACCCGATCAATAAATCGATATCACCACGTGAAAGAGCGGTATCGAATTGTATAGTAGGTATCGATAAATTATTAAAAACAAAAGTAAAACAAAAAAAATCGACGATAATCGGAAGGGCTATCAACTATGGACACTTTTGAATCAAGTGAAAGGGGCGGGGCTTGGCGGTCCCTACATGAAGTCGTAATGTTAAAACTCGGTCTAAAAATCGTAATTTTAAGCAGAAACCGAAGTCTGTGCTGTTACTCTTATCAGGATTAGCAATCTAAAAATAGCATTGTATGTAGATGGTTATTATCGATATATCCCACAGATGAAAGAGGAATGTGAGAAATTTATCAGATCTATCAGATTATCGCCTGATTTATCTCCTTTCTGCTGGCTGTGAATCTGCATCTGATTTGGCTAATCGATGGAAATGTCGCCGAGTGAGAAATGGCTTATCGAATCGAAGATGGATTAGAAGTGGATGATGATGAATGATGAAATGATTGAAAAGAGGGTGAGGGCTGATAAAGGGGGCAGGTGGGACAAATCTGAAGATGATAATCGAAGAATGAGATGGAATGATCGATTGATGCAAATTTTCATCAAGATTCGGAAATCCTCTGAAGTTAGGCGAGTTGGCAATGAAGCTGTCTACGTTTCGACTTTGGAGAGAATCAGTATTCGTCAAACACTTTGCAGAATTTCAAAATCTATACCAACATTATTAGCTAAAATGAAAATTTTGTTATATCAAATTTATCGAAAATTAATAGCTTTGATGCACAAAAAGTGAGTTCTTTAAGATTCGAAGAATCTCTATAAGGAATGAAGGAAAGCGCAGCTTTTGTGGTGATGGATGACCCATTCCTCAATGGGACAGGTTACCATCAAAATGGCATCTGAACTGAGAAGAGAGGGGGCATTTCGATGAATAAGACAAATGGTTGTATCAGGCAGAATATTCAAGGAGCGAGAATTGTCAGAAAGGAATCTCAAATGAGCCGATTCTCATGGATTAATGAGATTAACAGAAAATCGCGATAATAATTCATGGCTAATCATGGTTCAAAAATAGAAATTGAGGGTTGTGAAATTTCGTAACCACGAACGCTTCCGTTCATTCATAGAAAAAATGCTCATTCGAGGTGCAGAAAGGAACTCGCAAAGGGGCAGTTAGCATTTCAAAATCGCATAAAATAATACTGACGGAAAATTTTAGCAATTGTCTCACAAGATTTTGGTAAGGGTGGATTTGGAAAAGTGGATACAGAAAATACGAGTGAGGAAAGCAACGTTTGGAAAATCGACATCAAACAAATTGCACTTCAGTAATCGGTTCTAAACTTCAAAATAAAGAAAAATGGGCATAATAAAAATACTAATTGCAGGACTATGCTCATTTGCAAACAATAATGAGTTTCAATCTGTCTTCTGCCTTCTGGTCATTATTTCGAGAGGGCGGTGCTTCCTTCCTCGCTTTCTCAAAAAGGCACCACCGCTCTATTCCTATTCTGTCAGTCAGTATCCTTCAGTCTTTCAGCCCTTCCAGTATTCCCCACTTCCTGCTCTTTCCTTCCCTTTCAGCAGGCCTTCTTCAAGCCATCAACGGGGCTCTTTTATGTGACCGGCGCCAATTTGCATATGATGAATCGCTGCAGAAAGAGAGCAGCTGCGCGGGGAGAAGGAAATCAGATATTGTGAAATTTAGAGACTGAGGAAGATGGAAGAGTATCAAATTCAGATAATGATATCAAAAGGACCGATCACAAGGAAATTCGAAAGGCGAAGACGGTAAAAGTAAGGGGGAAATCGAGTTCGTGAATTTCAAAGATTTGAGAAATGAAAAAGCCTAAAATTCCGACTATATCAAAACACAAGAGACTATAAAATATACAAGAAGATATGAAAAATTCGGATGATGATGCCGAAAAATCAATTAAGTGAGAATTTTGAAAATGAAAAACAAGATTCTAAAAATAGGAAAAAAACTAACCAGGTTTGAGCAGAAACCGAATCTCCTTGTTGGTGATTGGATTGAACGAATTTTTCTTCGCACATTCGTAAGCAGTCTGACCTGCGGAATTCGTCAGAGACACATTGGCTCCGGCCTGAAAATTTATCCCTGTTGAAGTCATCAATTCGGCAACGATTGTAAAATTGAGTTAGTGATATAAGGGCACAGGAATTAGCGCCGAAATTATGATATCATTGCAAGAAAAAATAATCTATTTTCGAAGAAAAGTAATAACTCACATGAAGAAGATATCGAACGATTTGTGTCTTGCCATAAATGGCAGCGACGTGCAGAGCCGTGCCGATTGGCAGCATTCGATCGATGTCCCACCCGTTCAGAATCAGGATCGAGACTATCTGAAATTTGATTATTTGCAGGAAAAGGATAACTTTCATTGTGCGTCAATAAAATAATGCCTGCAGAATATACCATTTTCAAGTCAACAATTTAATAAACTCTTCAAATTGGATAGGGTAATAGGTATACGACTTAAAATCTCCTAGATATCCAAATGAATCGTTTCAAAAATAAACTATTCAGAATTTCCTACCTGAACGTGTCCATTTATGGCAGCGAGATGCAGCGCACTGGCAGTGTGAGAGGCCCCTGCCTTCTTCAAATCAGGCCAAGGGACTCCGCAAGCGAGAATCCCCTCGACCATTCTGTCCTGGCCGAATTCACACGCCAAATCGAATGGGGTCTTCCCGCTCTTGCAAATTGAGCACACGTCTGTACGGTAGTACAGAAGCAGGTTGAACTGAAAAATATAATCTTGAATCCTTAAAATACCCTCAGATCCTCATTTTTAGAGAAGCAAAATGCACTTTGCATTTCTGATACAAATTCAGCACAAAGCATATTTCTGCGGTCCTCTTCCTTTGAAATTGGAAAAATTTCGATGTTATCAAAACTTCTAATCAACTTTCATTTTAATTTTACGAAACAATGCAAATCCCTTACTGCCTCAACCATCCCGTCCCTGGCAGCGATGTGAGCAGCAGTCATCCCCTCGAAATCGATGCAGTCTGCATTGGCTCCGGCCTTCAGCAGCAGCTCGGCCACTTCGGTCGATTGCTGCATCGCGTAATGAAGCGCTGTTCGACCTGAAAGTTGCCATTTCTTCACAATATTTCTCGAATTTCGTCATTCAGCAGGGTAACATGAGCAGAAATGAAAAGCATTGATTACTTTAAAAAAAATAGCCCAGTGAAGGAAGAAGTTTTGAATTAAAAGATCTCTTTTCCCTAATTTCATCTATAAATTTGACTAATTGATAGGTTTTTTTTTTATTTTCGAACTAGTCAAAATAAACAATCAAATTATTTTAAAGAAAGATCAACTCACCTCGTCCATCCTCTTCATCGACCCAGATGCTCTTTCCATCCAACAGTCCCTTCAGCATCACTGCGTTCCCCAGTTGGGCGGCCTTGTGAAGAGCTGTGCCATTATTCTCCTCGGTACCGCCTTCACCAGTCTTCTTCTGCAGACTCAGAAGATCTGCAAAGGAAGTTATCACATGTCAATGTTTTCCGTTGCAAAAATAGCAGCTTTCAACTGTATTCAGAAAAAATATCATGCATGAGAATTTTTCAACTTCGAAAAGCGATAGTGACAAAATTGTCAACTTTAAAGGAGTTTTCGAAGAAATTAAAGAAAATTGAACATACCACTGATGCTATTAGAAAAGCGACGTAGAATTCGTCGGCCGGACATTCGAGTGGACATTTTCTGAGGTAGAACTCAATTCGACCGCATCTGAAACTCGGAATATTTTTCTCTGGAAGAAAACGATAAATTTGAAGAATTCAAATAAAATTTTACACACGAAAAAGACAAAGAAAATCTCTAATAAATCACGACTGTTTGATAAGAAACCGCATTAATTTGCCATGATAAAAATGATCGAAATTTGCAATAAAACCACGAGCGAGAAACTTTTCGCCGATAAAATATTCGAACTGATTTGTGATGGTGAGAAAATTAACAGAATTAGCACTCTCGCGAAGAGACGTCGAGGGTATTGTTTTGGTCAGTGGAAATATTGCAGAATTGCAACAAGTGGGTGAAGGAGAAAAGGAAGGAGAGAAAGAATGAGATAGAGAGATTGCGTCAAAACAGTTTCTATTTTCTTATATTGTAATGCGGCATTCTTGAGAAAGAAAGACAGGGGATACGCAAGTGTTAGGCCTTGACTATAAAATGAGAATGTAGAAAGAGGAATTTTAATAGAGAGCAAATGGTAGAGAAGAAACCAAGTATGCCCATATTCGAAATGCCGGAAAGAGGAAAGGTTTATTGCGATGACTTCATCGGTGTCGGTTTCCCCTGCAGCACTTTTTGCATTGCGCATTGCATCGACTACAAAAGCAGAATTATACAATTCCTTTCCTTCTTTCGACTTTTTGTCCAACGTCTTTAGCCGCGGAGATATCGTAAAGGATCAGATAGGGTAAGAAACGAACAAGTTCACCATTTCACTCACTTTTTGCCACTTCTCACAATCCACCAGGTTGGCAGAATATCGCAGAATCACGGAAACAGAAACAAATGCACTCACTTCACAGCGACTACAGTCGAATAAAACGCGGCACTTGAAAGGGTTGAATCGAAATTTCAAGATCGACAAAAAGTGGATCTGTGAAAAAGCCAAAAGTAAAAGTTTGAGAAGGTTTGCCTCTACGAAAGTTCTTGAGCAGAAATTACAAATTTTCCAAGATGCAAAGAGAGTTGTTCAATAAAATGCGAAATTAGAATTGATAACAGCCTAAAATAACTTTATCCGAGTTATTTCTAGCTCACAGCATTCCATCACAACAGCTGAGTAAGATTTAAAAAAAAATTGAAAACAAACAAACAGAACGTGATATTTGATATCGAAATCATGAAAAATCGATGGAAGTTACAAAGAAATGCGAATTTCTTGAGGAGAAAGCAAGGAGAGCTCAGAGATAAAGGAGACTTGAACAGCTGAAGGAAGAACGGTAAATGGAAAGACAACGGAAGGAGATAAAGATGAAGTGGAGGGGAAGAAATACAAAGGGATAAAGGATAAAGGCGATAAAGGGAAGATAATGAAGATAGAGAAAAGATAAAGAGAGTGGTTACGATTTGCAACTTGTTGAAAATCAGTGAGAGAAGGAGAGCGAGAAAAGGATCTGATACTGACGCAATAGCAAAAAATCAAGAATAAAAATGCAACTAATCTCAAAAATTTGATAAGATCCTAATAAATGGTAAAATTAATACGAGAAAACAACACAGCATAAATGGACAAATCTAATCACTGAAATACCACTTTTACGGGAAAAAATTCGGTTGATATTTCATTTTTCGTCAACCACAATTTTACGGATCTCACGTTTTTCAGATATTGATACAGGAAAAGTAACGAAAGGCTAAAGAAACATGCATCAAATCGCGTAAAGTCAAGAAAGAAAAAGAATGCAGCGAGAAAATGCACGAGAGAGGAAAGCTAACCCAAGTGTGGTGGTGAGACTGCGTGTAGAGACTAAGACTAGGCAAACAGATTTAGGTAAGTATCACTATCTCCTTCATTCGAGTTCCATTTCACTTTATCCTTCTTCTCTTCTCTTTACTATCTCTGAAATTGATATGGCTTATCATAACACTGCCTGAACACTCTCGAATCGGATCGGGAATATCGAATATCTAATGCATTTGCGTTTGAAGGAGTAGAAAATAGATAATCGATACTAGCTGAATCTAAAATACGAATTGAGAAATGCATTAGGAAAATATTTGCAAATGCCATGATATTGAATGGCACTGCAGAGGAAATGTTTACGGAATCGCTTTGTTTGTGGTCAAAAGCCGATAGAAGCGATGAAAGCCGTGACCAAACCTGTTCACATCAATTGCCTTGCTTCTTTCCTGGTTAATCCTAACGATTAGGGATATTTGTCAACACGCTTTTCGGCAAGATAATTAGCGAGGAAGTGTGAAATTATTATGGGTGAAGTTAGGACAAATTTAGCTTTCATGAAAATTGCCACAAAATTGGACATTTTCATCTTTGAAATATGATTGCACATTCTCAACACTACACCATAGATGGAGGTGGATAAGAACTCAATTACGGAACTTTGATTCCGAATATTGTAGAAAAAGTGAAGGTTTAAAGGAAAAAACTAGGAAAACCTCGTTGAATTTGCATTACTTAATTTCACAAAATAGCTAAAATTAAAACGACGCTTTCCTTAAAGCTCAAATAGCAAATTACAAGAAAAATTTTCATGAACTCCTTTGTTCTTCGTGAAGTAAGCAATAAAATTTGCGGCAGGAAGAAATGTTTAGTTGATTTTTCTGTTAGCAGATGCGTCGACTGCTGCGAATTCGTAGGAGTTCGAACGTAATCAAAGACGCAAGAACATGAACATATCGTTAACATTCTCTAAATTTTCCTTACTTCGTTATTTTTTGTTGTTGTAAAAACGCGAAAAATGTTGCTTCAACAAATTCTTCGCACTCAAAATATTATGAATGGAAAAAATTACATGAAAAAAACAGTGAATTTATAGGAAGTTTCGAAAAGGGTTGGATTTTCGACACTTCACCATAATGAAGAATACTTTCTAGTCCAGATTTCAAAAGAGTAAATTTGCATTTCAGATAGCGAAATATTCAATTCTGAATTCAAATTTTCGCAATAAGAGTTTCTAACAATTCTGAACTTCATCACAAGAAAAGGGAGTGTTTTGACTGCGAGACTGGGAAAGTGATAATCTCGAAATGAGATGTGATCAGTCGATGCGTCGTAAAACAAATGGAACAGAACGATAAACGGATAAATGCGATTAGGCCAAAGGTTCAGCATTATCGGTTAAGTCATAAAGACAACAAAAAGTGAAGGAGAAGAAGAAATAGAGAATGACAGACAAACAATTGCAATGAATGCAAGCAAAGCAGAGCAGAGCAGAGCAAATGCAACACTCTGATTTCTGCATAACTCTGCAGATGAATGACTTGCTCTGTTTGAGTCAAACCTTTCGGGCATCAAGTTCTGCTTCCCTCTCGCTTTCTCTCTGAGCAAACAGTGCTTCTGCCTCAAGAGTGCTGCCGGCATGGAACGGAAAGCACAGAGCACTGAGCAATCCATCGAGAAGATACAAGAAGAGCAGAGAAGGGGAAAAGAAAGGGGATTTATGATTTGATAGAGCAGACGGAGACGGAGACTGCTGGCTATTGGCTGTTTGATTTGATGATGGTTTATGATGAGCAGAAGAAGGAGAAGCATGACGAACAGATAAGAAACAGCGCAAGAGGAGGCTGTAAATGATACAGGACAAAATATCGTCGTAAAACGCTATCATCGAAGCTTCGACAACATGCCACTTTGCATAGAAATTGAATGGAGGAAGAAAATTTTGGAAATGCTTCTTTGCCAAAAACTTCCATTTTGGTCATAGTCGAAAACATGAATATGATAGGCTTTAATGTTACAAATTGTGCATCATGTTATGACAGTGGTTTTCTTTTTCCTCAGTAATGCAATTTGACATTTTGGTAAAAGGAGAAGTTCGAACTTCAATATTAAAAAATCTGAAATTGAAATTTCTCCGTGCTTAAATATCAGAATTAACTTAAATTGTCTGAAAAATAAAATCTTCAAGATAATCACGAATATTTAAAGAAATAGCTAATTCGAGATTTGCATTTATCCGCTAATCCAATCGAATTGATTGCCACCCGCTCGATTGACTTGCAAATTCTCCCTTCTCCAACTTCCTAACCGTCTCAATCACTCGTTCAAATTCCCACTTCTCTGTCCGAACGCTTTTCCTCGTTCAAATTTCCCTCGTTTTTCGTGTTTTTCTCGTTTTTGCGCTTTCACGATTTCACACGCTCAAGTGAACGAAATCGACGTGAAAAGTCGAAGGAAAATGAGCGTAAAATGAACGTAAACAGGCGGATTTGGAAGCGAACAAGAGATTAGGAAGATTATTGGCCACGAGAGTTGTTCATTTTGAAATTATTGCCGAAATTTTTAAGAATGAAAAAATGTGAGTGAATGTTTTTGAGAGATTTCTCTTTATTGAAAAAAAAACTAAAATAAATTTGATAAAGGATGTAGATTAGGTGTGGTCCTTGATAAGAGAAGAAGAAATTCTCACTTGCCAGTTTTCGCTCCGAATGCAACTTTTATCGAAGATTCGTGTGATTTATTGCCCAGATCTGACAATAGAATGCGAGATTTTGATAGTGATAAAGGAAGTTCATTTCCATTCTTAAATGATCGATTTCTCGGATAAAATCATGATATTTCAATTCGTAAAAAAATATTTGTTGCTGTCTTTCCTGTATTTGTGCATGCCAACCATTCGGTCAAAAATTCCATCTAAGAATATCAAATTTCATCGTTTTTCAACTCGAACTGGGCAAGAAAAGAATGGGAGCACTTGAAAAGTTGAATTGGTTGAACAATAATGTCAAGTCAAGACGAACATACACATACATCACTCCTACATGGTTTACCATAGAATTTCAACGAAGACCATTTTTGAGGTAGGTAAAATGTTTCAGAGGACGAATCGGTAATTATTCCACGAAATTTCCAAGCGGGTAGAATCACCTGTATCACTCTTTGATGATATTGATAGCCAAAACAACAGTTTCGTTTATTGAAAAATGAAATTGGGAAAGAAAGTGTCGATGGTTGGCCGGCCAGGGCTAATGAAGAGGATGAAGTGGAGCAAACAGCGCAAAACAGTCCGAAGGATGCAGAAAAACAATGGGCCATTGAGACAAAAAGAAACTAGGAAGCTGAAAATAACATTGAAAGTGAAGAGGAAAGGAAATAGGAGTAATAAGAAGATAGAGAAACTAAAAACTCAACAATCAAGCAGAGAATTTTCTCGATTTGTCGTCATTTTTTCAACAAATTCTGGGGTTTGTATCGATGTAAATCTGAGGTTAGTCCTGGAACGGAAGTTGTTCACCATGTCAATCTACACAATATACTGAAAGTTCATTTTTCCAACGTCATTTACGCGTAAACGCAGTACGGATCGGAAAGTACGCAATCAAGACGCGAAAAGTGCGCATTTTTGCAGAAATTAGTATTCAAAAACGATTATTTTATTGCCTGATAATCTATGGACTAAGTACTGTCGAATAAAAAAGAATCATTCGACTTGGTTCAGAAATAAGGAAGTTATGAATTTTTGAAAATTTTCTTAGATATCAAAAATTAGCTTTTAGAAACAAGTGATTTTATGGGTGTGGGCAATTGGTTTCGACTCAAGAGTTATACCCAACAAAACTATAACGTAAGGTGAGTACTATGCAAAAAAAACCTTACTCAATTTGGATCAAAGATAAGAAGGCTATTAAAAAAATAAAATAGAGAGATAAGCTTGAAACATCCGGTAATTACTCGATTTCAATCAAATCATAGATCTATGCTTTTACTAACAATCAGACCTTGAAGTTTGATACAACTTTCTTGTTTTTAAAATAGATTTTTATCGACAAATGTAAACCGTGAAAATTTTATTCACAGAAAATATTCCCATCATACTTTAAAATGTAATAAATCAATGAAATATCAGTTCTAATTGAGAGATTATAAATATGAAGGTAAAAACGTATGAAATTATTGGCATTGATGAGATATAAAATTACGATGAGATTGAGGGATAATTTAAGTTTTGGTCAAACAACATTAGATCATTTGAATAAGTTTTGGCGTCTAAAGTGCATCAAATAAAATAACCAAATAGAAAATAAGATTAGCTAATTGTAGAAGTTAAAATTTACGTCAGGAGCGTTTTAGTTCAGCTGAAAAATATTATAGTGATTTAAATGAAAATCATGGAAACGAAAATTGGGTTGCCTTAATGAGCAATTACATGAATCGGGTGATAGTGAAGAAAATAGCTGCGATCAATGCAGTTCCAAATCCGACTTTACTCTTCGAATTACACCAATCTAAATAATTTTTTAGAAAAGAGAGCTGAGTTTATAACTTGACAAAACGGGGGAATAGGATTGATATTTGAATTTTTCAACATACCTGAAGTACAGCAACATGTCATCCTCCTTCCGTCTCCGTAACACCCATTTCCACGGATTGTTTGAGTGAACTGCATTTTTAAGAATGAGAAGACATTATTTTATTTATAAATTACCGGGCATAGCTGAGTGCTGCCGCAGCCGCGCTTCACGTATCCATTTTCCACGACTCTGGAATTTGTTAAATTTTCAGAGTTAAATAGTTTCTAATATCTTGTATCATAAATTATGAAACTATTAGCACGAACTTCATGCAAAATGGTTGATTGTTGAATTGTCCATTATTTATCCAAAGACCATATCCATTGTACGCTGTTCGTGCTCCATATGGATATGAAGGATAACCTCCGCTGTTTGAACACGTCGCTTCACCTCGACGAGTTCCATAGTCTTCTGAAAACAAATCATTTTAGGCTACTTTTTCGATTTGTTAGGATGCAGATGTGGGTGAATTTTTTTCGGGGGTTTTTTTTTGAATAATTGACATTGGAAAGAAATTGAAATACTTTTTTATTGACGCACTACAGTTAACGAAGATCAATTTCTATAAATTAAACCAGGAAATATATTCAAATATTACAAGATTTTACTATTTCCGAGCATTTGAATGAATTAACAATATTAATTTACCTGTGTAACATTGGATAGCTAATCCATATGAAATCAGGGCTAGAAATGTAATGAAGGTGTTTAATAGCGTAGCAGGAATCATAATGTTCTGAAGCACTAAATCCTAAAAATCGCTCATTAATTAATCCGTGCAAAAATAATATTATCCAAGAAAACATTTTTTTGCAAATATTAGGTTGAGTAAGAAAAAGTAAAGGTATCGAAATGATCAATCGTTCAGAATCATAGAATCGATTATTCAAGGCATCACTCTCACAGTCAGGCTGGCAACTGTTTGCCCAGATTCACTCTTCCGTGTCCCTTTCCTCGACAACTCTTTTCTTCTCTTCTCTTTTCAAGGATATTTTCGATGTTGGAATTTTTCCGGATATTATTCATTTCATTACATTCAGCTGACCTCGCCGAATTCAAATTCACGAACAAAATGAGTCATTTTCGGTAAGAAAAGAGCAAATCAATCATCCAAGAAACGCTTTGGATGTGAGTCAGGCTCTTGACCATTCACAAACGAGTTTACAGGAAAAAAGTAAATCACTTAGGAAGATTTTCGAGTTTGAAAAAGATGAAGAAAATTTCGACAAGATATTTCGAATTTAGATAATTTGAATGGGATTATGTGAATCATTCGAAAAAAAAAAGTTGAAAGCATATTAGATTTGAAAATAATATATATATATCCCGAGGATATGATTGAAATTAGTATGATGCGAAGTTGCAAATATTATTAGAGTTCAAAATAAACTTCAAAACTGAACACTCGAATGGAATGCCAAGATTGGCGATGAGTTTGGTCCATGTAAATACCAAATACGCAATTTACCATCCTTCTCCAAACATAGTCAATGACAGCAGGTTCTCCTGTATTTTGAGAACACGAAAAAGGCTCATATCAAACAGGTAAAATTTGGAAATGAAAATAACAAAAACTGCTACTTTCCAACAGAAAATGAGGATGATTCAGCGACTTTTAAATCGGCAAAATTCGATGCTGAAAAGTTTCTGGGAAGCAAGGCAAAATGGAGGGATCGCTTTTCTGCATGACTAGGACTTCCATTTTCCTACCATTTGTACAGACACTTTTGCTGGAAACTCAAAATGCATTGTATATGAAAAACTAAAACTTTTATTTGTTTGTCGTTGTGGAATGAGAAATAAAATAGCATTACAATTTTCTGATTTATTGATTGTTTTCATTTAGCAATTTTTGCTACTGATGGTTAATATTTTCGAGCATCTTTTCATTAAATTTGGAAGATTTCAGAATGAGATGCAAAGATAAAACATATATATGCATAACATCATTCATTTAATTCTTTCATGAATTTAGTACATCCTGGAATTAAGAAAATTAGAACGTAAATTCCCAAATTTAATATCGGTCACTTGGAAACCGCGAGGCATCGAGACACGGACATAGGCGAAATAGACAGGGTTAGGGTAGAGTATGGGGGATGATAGGTTTTCTTTCCCCCCACACTATTTCTCAATGTCTCGTGTCTTGTGGTCTCACGGTTTCCAAGTTGCCTTTTATATCTATCAATCCTAAGGTGCCTAATCGTCAGAGCCTCTTGCCACTTGCTTTCTATATTTTATTTTAGTCTGATGAAATTGCACTATAGACATAATGTAATATGCATTCTGAATTTAAGTCTTGGCTTAAAAAGCGATTTTTGAAACCGATTTTCCTTGAATCGATTAGATTGAAACTTGACACATCTATGAAAATTTGTGCATCTATTTTTATCCTAAATTATCAGCCATTGACAATATGAAAACTCTGATTTTGGATATAATCATTTGCTATTTGTAAACTAGGACAATTTTAGAGTATTTTACAAAAGAAAATTTACAATACATAAGAATAATCGTGCTTATTTAGTTTTAAATCTAAAATGATGGATTTAGTGTCATTATTAGCTTCCTGTTTCTTTCAATTATGCTTGTCCTTGAAGATATAGCCAAACAATCATAACTGAAATTCTAAAATGAGTCCGTATCATCAATAACTTTATCAGAAGACCAGGAAATATCTGCAATTTTGGTGAAACAGTTCTCGACCTGCAGGAATCTACATTGTTTCATTGGAACTAAAACAAGGAAATGCCTTTGCCTCGTTTCTCTGCAATCGAGACGCAAAAACCTGCGAAGAGTTGGACAATAACTGGTTTTCACACACATTTACGTGATTTATAACTAGCAGACTAACTCCTTCTGCCGCATTTGCAGACCTGAATTCTTCAATCGCAGAAAAGCAAGACATTCTGAAAATTTTCATTTCATAGATTTGCAAGATTGTCATACTAATCATTACTTGCAAAAATTCTTTGAATTTAAGGTTACATTACTCAAGAAGGTCATAGATATTCTTTTACACGTGGTTTGATACCAATAGAAATTGCGTCAAATACTTTCATATTAAAATGAAAATTTTCTGCAATTTTGACTTTTTCCGAAAGTTTAACTACAATAGACTATGCCTAGTCTATAGACGCGATTAAAATGCGAGTAAGCTAATATTTTAATGAAGTTTCAGAATATCTTGATGACATTTGAATCTTTTTATCGCTCTATAATTATCCTGAATCCTTAATTTAGCAATTCGATTTGAACTTTCTAGCTTGATTTGTACTCATAATTAACTGCTATTGTTGCAGGTTTTTCCAGTTATTGGTTGCTAGTTGTAATGCTTCAGTTTTAATTTCGTTGACTGATCGAGTAATGCATTCACTTTCATTCACTCTTTCAGTGATGATGAAAGTCTGTATGTAGCATTATGTCTGTTCAAATCACAGCCCTTTATTTCTAGTGTGCTCCGAATTATTCAGATATCGCTTTTTTTCCTTTTTCAAACTCATAACCCCGTCTATTAATGCCGGTACCTATCCTCTAGATCTGTTGTTCTTTTTCAATCAACAATAATTTTTTTGTAGAAATTCTTTTTTGATCTTTTCAAATTTTAATCTTATCATATTTGATCCTTTATGTGCGTTTGCTGCAAGTAGCTTTTAAAATCATTTTAGGAATAATTAACATACAGTAAGAATCATTATAATCGTGAATTAGTTATCACTAACTTGTAATCATAATAATTTACCATCTCCAAGACTCATTATATTGAAAACGTATCTGTTCTTGAGCAATTCGGTTTTATCCCGAAATTCAGAGCAAGATCTTAGTTAATTAGATACTGTTATGAATTTCACACGAAAATCATTTAAAGAAGTTTAGGTTATAAAACGATTCACATTTTTTCTTCGTACATGAACCATAAGACCTGCAAAGACTAATTGTAGTACCATTGTTTTGGGTAATTAGTGGATCTTTCAATCTTCAAAAGAAGTATGATAGCACAAATTTCAACTCATTGCATCGAAATATATCTAAGAATCGCGGTTAATTTTTAACGCTTCAAATTTGAAGTCATCATAAACTTTTTCCCTTCCTATCTTTTGCTCAAAATACAGTGATAATCCAGAAATGCCTGCCTCATTATTTCACGTATCGCATTCAGGAAGTTGATCGGTCTCACTTTCAATCGATACGTGCAATTCTACTTTTTCTTTTTCGTGAAAGCGTCAAATCAGAATAATTTGCAGAACTATGAGAATGGACGTCCAAATCGAATGTGGCCCGAGAACTCGAGTGCAGATTGACATGGACGGCAAAATCTCCGTCATCCTTCCGATTTCCCAGCCACCACCTGCTTCGGTCGAAGTTATCGAATTGGATTCTGACCACGAGGCGGAAAAATCGGACAACGATATTCAGTTACTAGAAAAATCGATTTCTAAAACTAGTCATCGGGAATCTAAGCAGAATTGTCTCGGATTTGATGCAACGACTTCACAGAACGACGGTACTTTCATTTTAGAATTCGCTGATTTGAGGCGAAAAATTCAGATGCACCGCATTGCAAAGTCTGTAATGGAGCATTTGATGGAATTTTTCGATACTCAAAGCTCGTGAGTCAAGAATATGAGGTAATTAAAATAAAGAAAGAAATCTTTTAGATTTGCCGTGCTTGTGCAATTTTCTACCGAAGAAGCGTTATCTGCCACAAAAGCTTTGAATGTCGAAATTTGCGAAACGGTTTTACTTCAGACTATAGTTAGTTAAATTTTACATTTTTTAAGAGTTGAATCGTTGAAAGAGATTTTCTAAACATCGTTAAAAATCTAGCCTTTGCTAAAAGACGACTCATTTGAAGGCGATTAAGGATAAGTTTGGATCTAACATCGTAACAATATACTATTATGTTTTCTTTGAATATGAGTTGGTGACTTTCAGAATTTAAAACAACATGCCCAAAATGCAGGTTTGAGAAGTGCGAAGCGATTGGACTGAAAAGCGATCGTAAGAAATGAATAGGTTTGCTTATTTTTACCAAGATTTTGCAATTTCAGAAGTGAATCGATATAGACGAAAGAAGATCCATAGAGTCAAACCAAGACCTCCATCACCAAATTCTGTCAAGAAACCGATTGTTCTGGCTTTGAAATCTCACAAGCCTGAGTTAAATCCGAGAACGGCAGTAGATATCACAAATTCGATGATAAGCATGCAACAGACGAGTAAAATTTTGCCATTTAGTGATTAGTTACGAGTAATGCTTTGTTTTGCAACTTTATGAGCAACGTTGTAGCCAAGTCTAGCTCTACAAATTTTCCAAATTCAAAGATAAACACCATTTTTGCTTATATCTGTGATAAATAATTTTAGAA
This sequence comes from Diploscapter coronatus, assembly GCA_964036155.1. NCBI lineage: Eukaryota > Metazoa > Nematoda > Chromadorea > Rhabditida > Rhabditidae > Diploscapter > Diploscapter coronatus. The sequence continues at coordinate 5,316,642 of OZ038423.1, forward strand.
CAAATATATTTTATTCCAATTAGTTTGAAGTAAAGCTTATGAATACCTTTTAGCGTCAGAGAATCTCTACCTTTTTATTTTGGAAGTAAAAATACACAAACGAAAATTATTTTCTGAAAATTTACTAGCACTACTCCCAGCTGATTTGTAACATTCATTTTCTGTCTGCTGGTTCATTCGATCGGCATTTTGGCCTGTTTCTGTTCAGTTTATCTTCCAGTCGAACATCGTAAATCTTGCCAGTTTCCCTCAAAAAACGCTGTGATTCCAGAGAAGTCAGAGAATTCTCTCTTTACAAATAGAGAAGGGAAAAAAACTGCTGCTGTTATCACTTTGGCTGTCAATTCGCGCATTTTCATAGCCACTTTCTGGATAGTCTCCTTATCAAGGATTGTTACATATTTTGGTGAAACTGTTCGCCAACAATCATACATTGGCTGTTCATTTTCCCATTATTTATTCATACGTTAATTAACTTTCGGAAGGAATTGCAATATTACCTAAGTGAATGTGAAAATTCCGTTCCATACAACGTCTGTCCAATAATGGTTTCTACGTTTCACCACCACAATGAAAAATTCGATAAAACGGATAATTTATCTGAAAGATCTCTTTCATATCCTTCCGTTCCCAAACCATTTTATAATTTCGGAGATCTTGGCAAATCTCGGAAACAATTCGACAACATGTTTTGAGTTGTAATTCCACAAGATTGAATTGAATAATCAATTTATCCAGGATTAATGAATTTAAATCTGACATTCCTCCTGGAATTCTTTGAGTTGTGGTTGCAAATTGTGCCATCTCCCCCTTCTCTCGGCTGCAAACAGTTGCCAGCTCGAATTCCAGTCGGACTGACCTCCCTCTGCTTCTCTCTACCCTGCTCTCTCTAACCACTCAATGACCAAGGGAAATTGCCAAGTAGTCAAAGTAGCTATTGCAGTCACTGCTCCTGTCCTTATCTCCACTTCCTACCCCTTTACTCTTCATTTTCTCTCGCAGTTCCTCAAATTTGCTCCTCCAATCTCCAGTCGAACGAGTTTAACTGGGAACAGAACAGGGCAAGGGGACAGGGCTGAACGGCCTTTGCCTCTGTCAGAGTGAGGAGAGAGGGAATTATTGAGGTAAGTCGCTCATAAAAAATGATGGAATTGAGGCCGACACAGGTATTGATTGGGACATCGGGACTTGTCCATTCGCATCTCTGCGGCTTAGTTGAGAGGAAATGGATTTCGGGTTTGTAAAATCTCATTTTCCCCACTCATTTTCATTGATTAGTGCAAATGATCACCCTTTTCTCTAATGTGGATAATTATATAACTGGCTATGATAAATCATCCTCAGCTTTCCGTTTCTTGTGATTTATTCTAGGTTGGGCGATATTAAAATTCATCATATCACTAAACATTAACTGTAATCGAGCTATGCATACAATTAAAATTTTTCCTTCATAAAGCATTTCTACTTTCCAATATCTTCCTCAGACATCAACTTACCGTTTTTCTCATTTTCTGGCAATAAAATGAGCGGTCTTCCTTATTATTCTATCTCTTTCTCTATTTCGTCTCTCTATGATAATCTGGCAATGTGACTAATCGACATAAAAGGCGAGTGCCCCTCTCCTCCCCTTCTTTATCTCTTCACTCATTCTTTATGCAGTTGTACAGTTGCATTTACCAACTTTCCTCTCTGCATTTCCACATTCCTATTCTCTGCATTTTTTGCTAATCGCGACATTGTCCGATTGTTCCGAATTAATCGAATCAGGGCAGCTTTTCTTCGCCGAAACTGCCAAAATTCTTCATTCCACCTATTTTCCATTCTTCGATATTTTTGTGTAAATATCGGAACTTTTCCCCTCGAATTGCTAAATAATTGCTGCACTTTTCGCCCTGCCATTCAGCTGATTATTTGCATTAGACATTGGCAGGGAGAACTGATTAGAAACGGGAGAGAACCTGATTTTTCACCCTCAAGGGGGAAACAGTCTTTTTGAGGAGATGTTTCGGAAAGCAGCCTGATTTCTGGCTTCTCGCATTTGTATCGGCAATTTGTGCGTGTGCCTCTCGCGCCACTGCACTAATCACTCCTCCTATCTGTCTTCTCTGCTCTCTCTTCACATCTCTCACTCTCTTCTCCCCGCCATAATCCAATCCGGATTCCATCCGTTTTGTCTGTCCAACAGACAAATCGACGTATCGACATCTATTCTCAAGGATTAATTCAATCATTCAGTGATGATGTCTTTTTTCTTTTCCTTTCTCTGGTTGTTACATTTTATCCCCGTCATTTCTAACACCTTTCAATGCTAATCCACTTTTTCCTGACTGTTAATACGACAATCCATTAGCTGATTTGCGAATTTTAATGAAGATTCAAATGGCCAAATGGTGACTGACTTGTTCTACATACTTTCTTGGATTTTGATCAGTGAGTTTCACAAAACGGAAATTTTTCAAAATTACTTTTATTACTGACCGAGTTTGGCTAATCAAATTGACTGTTTGTTTTGAGAGATGCAATCCCCGAGCTTAGGAGATAGAGCCCTAAATGAAGAGACCAGAAGAAGCAAAGAAAGGCTCTCTTCTTTCTCGACTCTCTCTCTCTATACTGTTTGCAATGCTGCCGATGGCTCTGATTCTGAGAGGTCCTCCCTCAACGAGCTTTATTCTTTATTCGTTCTCTTTCCCTTTTCTTTCTGCTTCTTCTTTGAAATGAAACCGTCCGAATTCGATTCGATCCACTTCAAATTGGCTTCCCGCTGCCTTTTAATCGGCAAAGTTTCCCCATTCTTCAAATTTCTCGAGATTATACAATGCTTCTCATTTATGAAATGCACTTTTATATTCTAGTGTTTCCTAATTTGCATTCATTATTACGTGATCTTTTAAAATAATTTGATCAGGATCAATCATCATACTCTTCTTCTGGATCAAGGGATCAAAACCTTGAAATGGACGATATTTATTTTGCCTTCAAGCAAGATTCGATTCGTTTTTATTCTGATATTTAGTTTTTTTAGTTTTCATTGCTGTCTTCTTATTTGACCTGCTGCATTATTGATTTCATTCCAATTCCGTGTGTCCATCTCTATTCATTCGTTCATTCATTCAGTCGATAAGCTCTTCTGTGTACTGCTCTGTCCCTCTCGCTGCAGTGTTCCTTTGTGTTTGTCAATCTTCTCTCTGACAATCAAACAATAAGCATCCCCTTTCCTTTCTCATTTCAGTTCTGCTTCTTCCATTCATATTCTACATTCTGCACTTTCTGATTCGATTTGTTTATCTCTCATTCAGCATTTCAACATTTGCTTCCCATATTCGATTATCACAAGTGTTTCTGTTCTTGTTCCATATGTCAAGAGCTTTTCTCTGCTCATTCTTTCTACTTTTGGCTTTGTTCTGCATGACGTTCTTCAACCCTTCTCTTTATAATGCATTTGCATCTGACAGAAGTGGAGATTGGATCGATTTTTACCAAATTTCGAAATCGTATCATTTATTCTTAACCCATAAGTACGTTTCAGAATCATTAGATTCTTTATTTAATTTTATCACCCGCGATTATCACTCATACCTGAAAAATTACTTCTAAATTCAAAAACTCGACGAATTCCGCAAAAATTTTGTAGACCTATTGTTACTTGCAACAACCTTTTAATTTTGGATGTCACTTGAAAATAGGTACGAATTGTCCGTCGATTTGAAGCCTAAACACAATAATTAGACTGCACGGCCAAAAGAGGGCAATGTATTCAGGAAAGAAAGGACGAAGAGATGACAGTCAGAACATATGTTCTGTCTCTGTGGTCTCTGTGTGCTTGCCATCTCTTCACTTGTCCTCGCATTTGCATGTGAACTGCCAAGTGCATTCGTTATTGTTTTATGACTTATCTGAGCATTCATATGTCTGTCCGTATTCTAATATTTAGAGCGTCTTGTTAGATTAGAAATTCGTCTAAAATTTCTGGACTTTTTTCATATAAACGTCATGCTTTCGCGATATTGATGTTTTCTGAAACATGATCTGAGACTCCTAATATTTTTAGATTACTCAAAGATTTTTATCCCATATTGTACCTCTAGGATTGTTTCTGTCTGATCGTTCTTGTTCAGTATTCATATTCATTTTCATTCAATCGGAACCCTCTCCATTTCTTCCCTCCTTCCATTGTATTCTGCAATTCTTCATTGATCCTTTTCCATGTCCGAGACCTTTTTTCTCCTTTTCTTGTAGCCATTTGAGGCGACTGTCCTCGCGCGTGTTTATGGGATCTCTTTTGACAAAAAATGGCCGAATCGAGATCAGATTCTCCATTTTCTTTCAATCGATTCGAACATTTTTGTCTAATTATTTTCAAGCATTTTTCTTCATAATTCGATCAGAAACTTTTTTCGCATAAAAATCATTATCAGTGTTCATTATCATCAATCTCAATAATCGCAGAAGTTGTCCTTTAGAATTTGTATTCTACTACTATGAATGCCTTTGCATTCCTTTCAAACTGTTTCGATTTCATTTTCCTTCTCTCCTCTGCTTCATTCCTATTCCAACTTTTCCTCGTATTTCATTGCATCAAAGCCCTAAACTTGGCAGAGGCAAACAGACAAACAGCCGTCCAAACCAAGCCCCAATTCAGCATTCGCATTCAAAATTCTGATGCGCTTTTTCCTCAACTTACTCCATTTTTGTTCCGCGAATTCCTTGTACCAAGTCGTTTTCAGAGTCGTCTTCTATTTTGAAAATGAACTAATTTTGTCTTTTCAGGTAAAAATCGTCGATGGGGACGAAGGGCGCTGAAATGGATGCCTTCACTGAAGCGAATATGTTGCTCACTTCTACCCTAGAACAGCTGGATGACATTATTACAAGCGGTAAAATTTTCTTAATTTGAAAAAAGATAAATAGTAATCTGTTAAATTATTCACCTTACCTTCGGTTTGCACTATATTGGGGAAATTCCCTTTCTTGAAGTTCATCTTGCTTCTTTTTAAGAATATCCTAGATCAAGTATACCGCATTCATAATATCGAAGCGCTCTAGAATATCGGATTTCCTCCGATCGAAAATCGCGGATTCCTGCTTTAATGCGTTAATTCTCACCCTTGCCCTGGCAGCTTCCTGTCAACGATCTCCCCCATCTCCCAGCCAAGTGCCAACGGCCACGCCGCTAAAACACTGCCAAAAGCCGCATATCAAATATCCGAATGCTTTGAAAAACCCCCATTTTCCTCATTTCGCGCGCACTTTAACTGGACTTAACTCTGAATTTTGGGTTGATTTATTTGAAACTGAATTTATAGATGAAGATTTGCAAACTGGTTGCTCCTTTGAAAATTTATTTGGTCGCTTTGTGTTCGAATTCTTTCCTCTTGAACTTTAGAAAATATGATGCGTTCCAGCTAGAGATATTCACAGGCACAAAAACCGTGCTTGTACCTGCATGAAATAAAAATTACGACCCTTTTAGCTTTCTTAATTATAAAAAAAAATAAAATTTACCGTAGTTGTATATCTATTTCCCTCCATAACTAAAAATTCATGCCTATACTTAATTTTTTACAAGAATCTCTGGTGCAAGCGTTTATCAATGATACAAGAATTTGTTTTTAATTAGTAAATTTGCAACTCTTTATCGATATTTATCGAAAATTAGAAATTTTTCTGAAAAATTTACTTTCTCTCTCAATTTGTTGCGAGGTTATTAGGTCACTTTTTCGGTTAATCCTCTTTATTTGCGGTTTCTCTTTGTGTTTTTTTACTGGCGATGAACTTCAATTTCAGTCTGCAACTCTAATTCTGCGTGGGGCTGCTGCTCCTCGCTGAGAAGGTCGAGTGATTTTTGTGCGTCGGTTGATTTTCCTTCCGCTTCATTTTTTGTCGCTCTGACCTTTCTCTTCTTCTTTCAGATTCTGAATTTCCTCTCCGACTCCGTTGCATTTGCTTCTCTTCAGTATTTGGCTATTTGACCTGCGGCCACTCGAATTCGCAATTTTGCAGCCTCAACAATTCTACGTAACCGCGTTTTCTTTGAGTAGTTCATTTTTATTTTTCCTTTCAAAAATTCTCTTTCTTGATGCATTTAAAAACTGATTATTATGTTTGATAGTTCTGATAATTTTATGCTTCACACATAAATCTTCTGAAGAGAAATTAAGGTTAATGATATGCCAAGATACCTATCGCAATTCTACAGTGATGCAACAATCCTCTTCTATCATTGCATTTTGCATTATCGCATGTAAATGGGGGCGAATGAATTTTATTGCGTTTTGTAGTTTTATTCTTTACAAATACAAAAATTCTTTTCGAGAAGGGAAAATTCGACTAAAACTATATAAATAGCATCAAGGCTATTAGTTGTCTGAACTTTGAATGATTGGAGCTGAATCCGAAATCAGAGTTCAGTATTTCGTTAGTCTAGAACTGGAATCGGAATTTTTGCCAAAGTTTCTTTGAAGACGGAATTATCGAAATATGAGGGTCTACAATCCAAACTCATTTTAAAAAAAACTTATATTTTGAACTGCAATAGCAAGTCGCGTTATATCTTGATATGCAATCGATTTAGCTGATCATCTGCGTATTTTCTCGTATCATTTCATCTAGCAACGCATTTCGTTACATTGATTTTCGGGTTTACCGCGCAGCTACACGGTTTGAATTGAAGAATGAAAGGAAGGAAGAAAGGGAAGAAGTTGGAGGAATGAAATGGGATTGGGGAGGAAAAAGGTAGAGAAGAGGAGAAAGTAGTCACAGAAATGGAACGTTTTGGGGGAAATAGTGGGGAAAGGTATGCGATGAAAAAGAGAAAAGATGGAGAGGAAGTGGAAAGAGACAGGAGAATGAGCGATGGATCGATGCTGCCTGCGGCCTGTGGTCTGTCCGGGCGCTAGCGCCAACCAACTCTTTCCAATTCTATTTTCGTCAGCTTGATTTTGGTCAAACTTTTCTAAATTAATCCTATTTTACTGGTTCATTTCATTGCTACTGGAAAGTAATGATATCGATTCAAGATAATTTGAGAAAAAATCAATCTTTTTCTAATATTTTTCATGCAACGCTATTTTTACACGCTCTTCGTCGTTTTCTCTTCATCCGCTCCTCGTAACAGTTCCTCCATCACATTGCTTGTCACCCATTGTCACAGCCCTCACCCTCCCCGAGTGAGGAGAGGAGTTCACCCGCTTTTTCGTTTTGCGTATGTTTGTTGTTGCTGCGTGCATTCACTACCTCTTCCATTCTTTCGCTTCCCTTTTTGAATGTCAAATTCATTCCTCCAGGCACATTTCAGCAATTCAAATACAAAGCAAACTGTACTAAAAGCATCGCGCACATTGCATTCCGAATTCAGGAGCTGCTGCGATTCGCCTTCATTCAAATGCAACTCCGCTTTTCTTCGAATAGTTTTACCATAATTTCGTTTCAGTGTATTCCGAATTTAAGCACCACGTTTTTCTTCTCAAATTTCCCCTTCCAGTTCCAAGAGATGATTCATAGCTCTCAAAATGTTGTTATTGGAGTCCTGTTTCTCTTCCAATTTCAAAATATTTGCAGGCAGCCGTCTTCCTGGTCCTCACAGGAAGTCAATCTCTCGGAGGTCAGCCAACGGAACCATCCACGTCCAGCCGCAAGTCCCTCCTCACCGCAGCTATCTTTCCCCTGTCGAAACTGTCATTCACAACGGAAACATCCCTCTTCAGCAGATGATATGCAATGGACACAGTATCAAAGTCAATGCAAACCACAAAGACTTAGATGAAGGTAAATGAAGTGTATTGCAATATTTGCGCATCAATTGGAATAGTCATGCATTGGAAAATGTACTTCATGCATCTACCGAAACAAATACTCTCGGTGTATAGTGAGAAGTAGACTTTTGAATTCACGTTCCAAACTGTTTCGATCATTGATCATCTATCAAAAATGATTAGAGTTGATTGTATTTTGTTTCATTCGAAATTTGAATTGACGTGATCCAATTTATTTCTGTCAGATGGAATTACTTTGGATATGTGTATTGGTCAGGTCTGATGAACACTTTACTCCAAACTTCTTATTTGCCAATAGCAGCTTAATCAAAGTTGATATGAATAAATTTCAGGCTTAGATATGGAGAACGGAAACAGTCGCGAAGATGATGCTCCTGTTTCTGAAGAAAGGAAAGAGCAGAGCTGGAATGGGAACGGGAAAGAGTACGGCAGACTGGCCTACAACTCTGATGGCAGCAGTGGTGTGGAATCGCCTCCCTCCGACATCCCCACTTCGACATCTTCTCTATGCAACCCAACCAAAGTCTATACCGATTTCATAAAGGTAGACACAAAGATAAAGAATACGATTTGCTTGAATTTGTGATCTTGAACTCTTTGAAAAATTTCACACAGTTGTAAACTTTTTAGAATCACTAGTCTTACTCATAGAATTGAGAAAAGTAAAGCGAATTTTAATAGTCTAAATTTCAGGCTCTCGACGAAAACGCGATTTCTGAACGTCCAGATCCAGAAACACAGCTCAAAATTGTCCAGTGGCTCAGCGGAAGCACGGTTAGTGAGATTAAAAAATATATATTAATGGGTTTTCTCTAACATTAACAGTTTTTAGTTTTTGCACAGATAAAACTGCATGAGTGCATATTTGGAGCATAATTTTGCTTGCTATTAACAGTGACATAGCTTCTTTGTGTACAACACTAATCAATTTGTTTGCAAGTGATGAAAATTAGTATGAAGCGGGATTGGAATTGTGTTCTGATTTCAAATTTTTTTGGTATATTTTCTCCTAATTTCTGGATTTTAATGAAAATCTCCATTTCAAAATTATAAAATTTGACTACCTAGGGTCAGATATGAGATTTCGTGTGATGACAATATTGTAGATTGGAAATTGTTATTAAACCAAATATTCTTTGACTAATTTTGTGTAGCCTAAATTTCTGCAGCTTGCCAAGGCTCTAACGTCTGTAATATATCTTGCAGTCTCGATTATTCTACGTTCGATCCTTATTTATGTTGGTGTCTTTTTCTTTACCTATTCTTATTTTTGCCGGGATTAGACACATTATTCAGTGTCCTTCGTCTTCAGGTTTCCTTGGATTTTTGGCAAAATTGCGCAATTCTTAGGATTCAAAAAATTTTGCTCTATATAGTATTTTCTCACCATTTAGATTTTTAGTGACCCATCAATCTTACAATTTTCAAAATTGCATGTTTTTCACGAAAATTATTCGACAATTGAAGAGCCAAAATTGCAAATACGTTATACGTTTTTCAATGATCATTATTTTCCTGGATTTTGAATGATGATTATTAGGTTTGTGGTAAAGAGAAAGGGAAGCAATACAATTATCCTTTGTGGAAGAGGAAAGAGATAGTTAAGGGGAAGGGGAAAGGGAAGAGTAGGACTAACGAAAATAGCCTAAAGCCTGGCGGACTTTCATTTCTTCGCAAAGTCTTATCCATTTTCGCGTGTAGTAAATGAGCTTTTTAATGTCGCATGTGCATATTCTTGGAACATTTTCTTGGTCCTTCACATAGTTTCCCTTCTCTTCCAATTTTGCATAATTTTGGCAATAATACCAATGATTTTATTCGCTTTTTTCATAAACCCGTTTCTCTAATTTCAATTTGCTCGTTCTATTTTTCTATTCCCTCTCAAAGCAGGCGGCTCATCCTTTAATTGCCGAGCATTATCATGCATTTGCAATTGCCCGCATATGGGCATATCGATGCTCCTTTTCATGTTTTTCTCCCGCATATTCAGTCATCTTTTGTTTTGTCATAATCTATCTAGCTTTCTCTATACGACGATAAAATAATTTTCAGATTCCTGCAAAATCTTATAATTTTAGCTACTTCCAAACTCATTTTCTACACCTCTTGCAACTAACGATTATTTCTTTCTATTGAGTTTCTAATCCTTTGGTCACCTATTCAGTTGGTATTCTGAATTTTTATGCCCTCCTAAAAAGCTCTCATTCGTCATATATCTGAATATTTGAAACGAAGGGACTTCATCATTGTCTATAAGTTTATTGGTGATCTTTGTCATGGTTTAATCATAAGTTTTTGTTTAAATCTAAAATTAGTCTCGTAACTTTCCTATTCGAGACCATAATTACTGAATGAGGAAAGAATAGTCGACGATGATGTCTGTGCGCTCACGATGAGAGCTTTACTCGCACCTTTGCGACTTCCTTTTCTCATCCCTTCACCCCTCCTTCCAGCCCCCAACTGGTGTAGGTCCAATGCAAACGCAATTAGCAAAACGAACCCGGCAAGGGTAAAGGGAAAAGGACGGGACAGAAAAATTAGAGCAAGAAATTGGCAAAATGGCAGGCAAATGGGCGGCGCTCTGCAAGGATGCGACTTGGCAGAACATGAGATCACTCCCATCAGACATCAGAAGAAACAGGCAGAGATATTGATGCTAGTAACAGATGATGGGCAAGGTTTTCTGTTCTCATTCCCGTTAATTTTTATTTTCAGTTCACCTAATCCCCGTTCCAGGCTAAAAATGAACATATTATCATCATTCTACATCATTGATTTAAAATTCATACCCTTTCTCATATGTTCTCTTTCCGCAGATATATCCGATCATCCATGTTGATAACTGCACTAAGGATAAGAATTATTCATTTTTTATTATTATTATTCGACAAAATGAGTTTAGAACATGAAAAGTCCACGCAATGCAGTCCTAAACACCTCTGACCACACACACATCACTTTGTTCCCATCTAGAGAGGCGAGAGATGTTCGTCGCGAGTTTGAGCTTTCAAATTGCTCGTTAATTGAATTGTTTTATCCCACTTTCCGAGAAGCGCTATTTTTATTCGGTACCATAAAATAGAATCGTCTCGTATAAAGTTAGTGTAGACTTGAACTTGCACTTTTTCCATCTGTGGATTTAGAGTTTTTCTTTGATCGAAAATTTTGCTAAATTTCGTTTGATTGTCCACTAGCTTTGACAGATTCCCTTCTTCATTTCTTTGTCGATAGATACTCGTTCAAGTCGCATTCCGTCTCATATCTCCTCATGACATTTCCTAGATATTTTCCTTCTCTCTGCTTATTCTTTATCATTTCACATTTTCGCAGAGACTCTCCAACAGTTGTCACCAAGCAGCTTAGCCTCCATCAGCCGAGCAGCAGCTCGGGAGCGTTTTCCTCCTCTCCGACAGACAACCAGAGAATCAGACAGACTACTGAGAAATCATTTCATCCTCTTTATCCCTGCCTTCTGCCTTTATCTCCCTCTGATAGCCCATCACTCCCCTTTCAAAGTCCTCCCTTCCCTCGTCTTCAGCAATCAACGCTGCTGCTGCTGTCCAGTGCTTCTGCATGTGAGCCCCGAATCATCGTATAGATTGGTTCATTGTCATTATTACTTGGACCTGGTCTATCAGTCCCAATCCAGTTCCACAATGAACCATCCAATTCCGTCGACAGCCTTCCATGCACCAGATTCTCCTCCAGGATATATGCCATTCCAGCCGATGCAAACACCTCCGTCTTCTTCGTCCGCGTTCCCTCTTCCATTGGATCCTCGACAAATGCAGTCCATTTTGGCCTATCAGCAGAATATTGCTAGTCAATTGGCAAATCGACAAGCATCTGCGCCCACAGAGCCGCAATCGCTTGTCGTGTTCCGAAACCCGAATGCCATTCTTCCAATGGATCATCGTCCGAGGTTCAATTAAAATTCGCTCTTTCTTAGATATTTCGACTTATTTTCATTTCATTAGGACGATATCCGGCACAAATCCTCGGAGCATTGTGCCTTACGTGACGCAGTACTCCGACTCGGGTTTTGGCTCGGAACTTTCCTCCGGATCATCATTCAGTCATCTTCCTGCACCTCCTCCTTATCGGATGAGACCAAAGCAACGGCCTCATCATAAAATTCATCGTTCTCTCTCAGACTCCAAATATTCTGGACAGACTGTCGAGAGTCCGACGAAAATCCACTTTGAATACATGCAACCGCGTAGTTGGAACGCAAGCCTAGTAAGAAACGATGATAATTTTATTAGGTTTTTCTGCTGTTTTTGAGGTTGCTCTAACAGTTATCTTCTTGGATAGTTATAACCAGCTCTAGAGATTCTACAAATTTACCTAATTCAGTTCCTTTCACATGCAAATTCTCACTCACCTCATGTTTATCGTCAGTCTTTTAACTCTGCAAGGTGTGTGTGCATTACACCCAGTCCGTTTTCTCTCTCAAGGTGTCTCCACCAATTTCATGGAGTTCCTCCGTCTCATTCCCTTCTCCTTCTATATCTCCACTCCTCCTGCAGTGATTGATTATCAGTTTGCTATCAGCGACAATCCTCACATTCCTTTCCTCATTTTTTTCTCCCTCGCATCTCTCAGTCTCTTCAAATCATCTGTTATTTCTCATGCGAATATATAGTCCAAGGCATGCGAGGAATGCACCAGGTGCTTTTTCTCTATCTCTGCTGCTCTCGAAATACCCTCCACTCTTTTATTCCTTCCTATCTTTTCGTACTTCGTTTACAATGCCGAGTACTGACACGGATTTTGACCAACACGCTCAAAAATAAATCCGATCGCCTAGTTGATGAGAGGATGAAAAATTGAGTTAGGAAGGAGGAGGAAAACACTGAAATAAGTGAAACTCCTGTGGATAAAAGTAGAAACAGGAATGCGAAGAAAGGTGATAGTAACTGTAAGATGATCCTCTGGAATTTAGGGAATTTTCACATGAAACTCACAGAATGTTGAGATTTTCTTGGACTTTCTTTACTCGGATAAACAGCTGTCAACAAGAATCTATGAAATTGCATTTAGTTTCTAAAAAGGAGCCGATCTTTGAAATCCTTCTGCAGTCCTTTTCATTGCTTCCATTCAAACTCCCACACTCATTTTCATTCGCAAAAGGCAATAATTGGACTCTTCAAAATGCATTTAAACACGTCCTTGTATTTCACGAGGTTTCAATGGAATGCAGAAATAGGAAACGATGAATATATTTTAAACGAAATTTTGTGATAATTCGTTCTTTTTCACACATGCGCGTTGAATTTGATCTAACATTTCCTATGTTTACAGGACATGAAGTCGCTAATCTAATGAACTACCACTTGACTAGGTTAATTTTACGAAAATGGAGCATGTGAGATGTCGGGTTCTGGAAGAAGAGCACGATTCAAGGTTGTTGAAAAATGTTTAGCAATGTAATGATGCGTTGAATAGTTTGTATGCCTGACAGCATGAAAATTTCTAATCATCGAACCTCAGATTATAATGAAAAAACTTACGAAGCGAAAAGTTTTTCACCGTCTTTCTAGTCCAAACTCTAATGGGTTGAGGTTTTAAACGTGTTGTTTATGTTTGTATTGCATGAAATAATTGAGTACCAATAATACTAAAATAAAAAAGGAGGATCCTTTAAAGAATCGCAAAATAGAATTTCTCGATTTCAGAGTCCTTCTCCTTCTATGTCAACAGTCTCATGCCCTGAATATCCAGAGTTACAAGAGAAGCTTCACAGATTGGCCATGGCCAGAGACAGTTTACAATTGCAGGTTCATTTGAAATTATTTATCGAAAACATTTCATGAAAAGTATCACTCGATGATGTTTTTGATCCCTAAATATAGAAGGAACAAAGTGATGCACAATTATTTTTAGCCTTACATTAGAAAGAATGAAAGAAATAGAACGTGAAAATGGAACTGCTCTAAAATCACTTTTTCTCACCATATCTCTGACCTATCAGATTTTCCGACGACGCACTATAGCCATTCTGCTCAAAAATTTTATATGGAAAAGCTGAAGTTAAAAAATCAACTGTTTAATATTCAGGTGTGCGTGTTGACAGAGCAAATCAGTGCTCAAAAGGAGAAGATCCGCGATTTAGAAAATATGCTCTCAATGAAGAGGAACAGTTTGACTTCTACAGAAGAGCTGCTACAAGATGTAAGAATGGAATTGACAAGAAAATCTTGTGAAGGTCACTCGAATTTATTGATGAAAATTTACACATAGTTCAATTTAATAATGGCAAGTACGATTCTGAAGTCAAAAATGACAACCGCGAGGTCGATAACCTACCGAAAAATCGGCTCAAAGTTTACTCTTTCTTGCTTCTTTTCAAATAAGAGAAATGAGCTATTTTCTCTGCGTTCCGATATAAGCTAGTCTTTGCAAATTCAATTTTTACTTGAAAATAAGCAGAACGTGAATGTTGAATCGTATTTCGTTAGTTTTCCGAACTTGATTACCGTTTTTAACCTCAGAATTATTCTTTTCACCATCGAATTAACCTGTGTGCAGGTTTTCGTCAAGAAATTCGGGTGACACTTCGCGAGTTTTCCTTGTGAAGTTAGCTTTCATCAATTAGGAAGCACAATGTAGAATGAAGTTCAATTAGCTTTCTGGTTTTAGCGACTTCGAAAAATGTCGGATGACCCGAGTGATTACGAGGCGAAGAAAATGAATCTGATGGCAGAAGTGTCGAATCTGAAATTGAAATTTGCGAGTCTGGAGCGAGAAAAAGACGAGACTGAGAGACGACTCAAGCATTCCCAGGCAAGTCGATCACTCGATCAGCTCTCTGACATCCTCATCACCCCCTTTGTCCTCTGGAATTGCTTGTCATTTGACACCCCCTTACTTCCTTGCCTCGTTCCTCCTGCAATTCTGCGGATGACAATCGATCGAGTTTCAGAATGAATTCGACCAAGTCAGTCAGTCGATGCAGGGCATGAATCCGCAGCAGAGCAAAAATGCGAATGGCTCCCTCAACAACATGGACTTGGCCATGAAATCAACTAGGACAGACAAGCATGGTAAGATAAATTGATATAACTTGAAAGTATAGTATCGTGTAATAATGTAAAGAATCATGGAACTTATTGGCTCTTATGAGATTTGATTTACTATAATCTTTTGACTGGCGTTTTGATGCCTTCAGATAGTTAATTTACTTGACTTAATTTTTGAAGATTATCCCCAATTTCGCCCCTTTTTCGAATTTGAAAATACTTTTCATGCAAAATCAGTTTGCGAAACGTGCTATGATGCAATGAAAGATAATGTTTCACTCGAATTCATTGACGCACGAGAGTGGTAGCTTCCTGTCCATTTCCGATATTGATTAACTGGTAGCATTATTGCATAATGTCAGTGTTTCAATAATAGAACAAGGATGAGTGGTGTTTGTACTCTGAACTAAAGAATAGCTTGCAGATGAAGAAATGAATCAGCTTCGTGCTGCAGTCCAGAGGTTGATTGTGGACAATGAACAAAAGAGCATGCAGATCAACAATCTGAGAACTGCTTTGGATGAGCAGATCAAAATCAAGGCATACTAAAGCAGTAAAGTGAATTCTAATGAAGAATTATAGGACATGCAATCCCGGCCGGACAATTTCTACACTCCATCACCTCGCTGGAGCGGTGATTCTGCCAACTTCGACGTTGGTGCACAAATCAAACGAATACTGATGGTATTATTATCAAACAACTAAAAAAAATTACAACTATTACAGGATGATCCGATTGAGCCAATGTCTCATTCCACCTCCTTCCCAGTTAGCCTATGCTCTTCTGGGGCACTCAGATCCACACCCAGAAGCGCTGTTCAAGTACGTCAGGAAGTAAATTTTTGTTGTGCATTTTGAATACACAATTTTGATATTTCAATTTCAGCCTTCTTCTTCCTACACTTCATCCCTATCAACAGCTTCTCCACAACATAGCTGGTCTCAGACGAGCACACCTCGACATTTGGTTCCGGCTCCTGGCGGCATCAGGAATGAATTCACAAAGTAGGAAAATATGATTGAAGCAGAAATACGAGTTGAATTTGTAGCTTTCGAACTCCATCTTCTCCAGCAGCACGTCAATTGGCAGCTGAACTCGATGAACTAAGGAGAATCGGAGTCGATGGACAAGGGCATCCATATTCGACTGCAAGTCTGCCAAGAGGATTGGGAAAGGTGCTTTTTGGAGTTTTCAATTAATTTCCACGAATCTTAGATTTTGTATTTCATTTTTCGTCAATACTTTCCTCACGTTTCAATCTGTTCAACCATGGCTTCACTCTCTAGCAGGAATTTAGCATCTTCCATCATCAAGGATTTTAACAAATAACAAAAAACAAACTTTCAGGCCAGTTCGACATTCACACTCCCGAAGAAGCTGTCAGTGGCCTCGAACGCATCAGCGGGTGAGTTTACCTCTTCGACAGCGTCGGCCTCGAAGCCCCCAGCGCCTCGCTCTGCCGCGTCAGAGTGCGGCGAATCAGCCGCGTCTCGGCGCGCAGCCGCTCGCGGCTATCGGCTGCCGGTCAATTGGCTCGGACAGAAGCTGCGCAAAGCGAAACGAACCATGTCCACTCCGAACATAGGTGACGCTGAGAAGAGTGAACAGAGTGGGTTTGTGCCCAACCAAGGGATTTCCTCTTTTCCATGTTCGAGTGCCATTCTCACAGACATTTTCGCAGTCAATTTGCTATGAGTTGAAGATGCACATCTCCTCTAGCAGATTAACCACAAACTCATGGCGAGAATTGACCATATAACGCGACAATCTTAAAATACCAAAGCTTAATCCCTGAAAAGTCCATTGTTGTTTTCAAATAACATTTGTGGAAGGCTAATGACGCTATCTAAATCTAAATGTTGAATAAGGTTTCTTCCATTCGTGCAAAGAAATCTAATGGAAGAGTGACCTTATCTCGAAGGAGACCGAAATGAAAACCCAAACCATATAATCTGGGTCGGAAATTAGTAAATGTGGAGAGATTAACACGATAATCTCCAATTTGACATCAGTTCGTTGCTGTCCGGCTGGCTTCATCCTCATCCGTGCCAATTAACCCGTGTTTTTGCCTAATTCATGGCCTTACTTCTCTAAATCGATTTTCCAAATTCAGTTGAATCTGATGATGAGGTTGCTCGTGGTCGCAGCACTACGAATCTGTCACAGACATCGTCGCAGAATCTGAAGAACTTCAAGAGAGACAGAACGAGATCCTCGCTGAGGAATCTGTTCAGCAAACTGACGAGAAGCACTTCCCAGGATCAGCATGCGTTCAGAAGAGGAAGTGCTGCAAGGTAGACCATTTTTATTTCTAAAACTAGTTTCTGGTATTTAAAATAAGTGGGAAAATTTGCGCAATTTCAATTAACTTGTCAACCTTAGCTAGAGAGCGCACAAATCGTTTCTCAAATTGAGCATTTGCGATCACTAACTTTAGCATTGAAGGATCAGTTTCTGCTTTGAAAAGTTTCAAATTGAAAGTTCCTATTCATATTCTAAAACGATCACTCTTATTAGGGGACATTCTAAAATGATCTTGTTCAGATCCACATCATCAGGCAGACTCGGAATGTCGACGAGCATTCTGCCAGGGGCAGTAGCCATTCGACCACCTCTGTCTCAGTTCGTCGATTGGAGAACTGAGCAACTGGGTATGTGCAAATATAGCAATGGTCCTTTCCGAAGAGGATTGTGAAATTTCAGCTGAATGGATGGCTGAAGTTGGGTTCCCCGAATATGTTCCTGAGGTGTCGAAACATGCCAGAAGCGGAAGACATCTGCTGAACATGAGCACTCACGAATATGAATCGGTAGATCATTCATGAGATCAGCAAGCAAAACATTCAATCATTTTGCAGATACTCGGAATAAAGAATCCTCTTCATCGGAAGAAACTTTCGCAACACTTGCGAAGGATCGAAGACGACATTACAGAGCCGTGGAATAATTGGGATATTCACTTGGTAAGTCCACTTTGTAACTATGAAGGTAGGGTAAGACAATTTGGAAGTCTCGCTTCCACTTATTTTTGATCATTTTTATACCTCTACCATTTCTAAAAATTTGAAACGATCTTTCCATTTTTTCCGAAAATAATTCAATTTGAAAAATCTGAAAAAATGCTCACTTGTTTCAGACACTTCGTTGGCTGGAAGATATCGGTTTGCCCCAGTACAAGGAAGTTTTCACCGAGAATCACATCGATGGAGCTATGCTTATTTCACTGACTGCAGCTGATATGGCTGAGGTAAAGAAGAAAAAGATTGTCAAAAGTCAAAAGGTTTTTTTCAGATGAAAATCTACAATGGTCATCACTACTTGACAATCTCCAGAGGCATTCAACTTCTGAAGTTGTGCGACTTCAAACCAGCACTAATGGACAGAAAATATGACACGGTATATCGCAAAAAATGGGTCCCATAAATTGGAATACTTCGTTTCAGGAAACGGTAAATCGATGCCCTTGCCCAGAAAATGTGGTTAGATGGACTCACACGGTCGTTTGCGAATGGCTGAGACACATTGACCTTGCTGAATTCACTCCGAACATGTTGTGCGCTGGAGTACCTGGATGCTTGCTGGTGGAAATCAATTTCAATGCGTTTTTCAAATATGAACATTTCAGGTGTACGAACCAACATTCACAGCCGAAAGTCTGGCAGAAATTCTGCAAATTCCCGCACACAAGACTCTTCTTCGTCGCCATTTGACAAGCCACTACAACCAGCTTCTAGGACAGAAGATCATCGCTGATAAGCGAGATTTCTTGGCTAATGGTATTTGGCCGATACTCGGACCTTCTGTCAGAATCAAAGTAGTTTTGGAAGAGAAAATACTTTCAAAATTGGTATTTCAGCTCGTGAAGAAAGGATTTTCATTAACGAAGAAGAAATCGCGAAACGAAATTTGCGTTGAGCCCGAAGAGCTTCTCTGTCCGCAGGTTTTGAATCATAAATATCCTCAGGTATGAAGGAGTTTTCGCGAAATCATCAAATTTTTGCCTTTCAGAATGGTGATACAAGTAGTTTGGAGTCTTCTAACGTATAAACTTTTGTCCAATCTTATTTATTCCGATATTCATTCAATCTTAGTGATTCTACTCAATGATTCTTGATTCAATCCTAATTTCATTCATTCGTTAAAATTCATTTCCTCAGTTGATCTGTTTTCACCGATGGCTTTCAGATTATTTCGTGATACTTCAAAATGTGTATGCAACATTTTCATCGTTCTTTATTCATTTAGTCGCAAATATTTTGAAATTCGCCTTCATCTTTCTATCAAATATTTGTGACTTGAAATTTCATTTACGTTCAAAATTTTCTAGAAATATGAAAGAAATGTAACAAGGCGTGTCATTGTTCATTACAAAGAAAATGCATTTTATTTCCAATCTTGACTATCTCTCATCTTTCATTTATCATTCGATTTTTATAATTATGTTGTCTTCAAAGTGCCTATTCCTAAAATACATTAAGAAAATTTTATTTGCTTAGATGAATAAAGATTTTCAGTTATGAATTACATATGAGACGTTATTCATTTAAAAAAATCGAGTATGGGGTGGTACCCAACAGAGCTGAGACGAAGTTTCGACTTCGACTTCGAAAGTCGAAATTTCGAGGGTTTTTGAGCCAACTTCGACTTCGAATTTTAAGATTTCAACTTCATCTCAGCTCGGATGGGAAAACTTTCACAAATGTGAGTATTGCTGATTTCGAAGAGTTTTTCGTTCACTCTACATTAATTAATGTTCATTATTTTTAGATTTAAAAATATTTTTTGTAAAAATTTATTGTTTAACATATTATTTTATTGTCAGCTCAAGTAAATATGATGATTAACAATCAAATATTCTTTGTGTATAATTTTATAAATAAAATTTATATTTTTTTTCAAAATAAATTCTTTAAAATTATCTTCATTAGAGTCATTTTTATAATTTTCTCGCCGCTATTTTACAATTCATTATAATGGATCATAAAACAATTCTTTTTCGTTTAAAATTTCATTTAAAAACTAACTTATGACCTCTGAGTTGAAGCAGTTTGGTTGAACATGTAAACTAACCGATGGGAGGACAAATAGAAAAGGAGAAATTGAGATAAGAAACGATGCAGAGATCAGTTAGTGAAGACTGAAATGCAGAGTTTAGATATGGCACAAAGCTGGGAGAGAGCGTAGGAAAGTGAGAGGAAAGAAAGACATCGGTTGATAGCAAAGCAATGTTGGCACTCGCTTCTTTTTCTATCTTCATTGTTTCCCTTTCATTATTTTCTGCTTTCCCATATCGATCGATAGTTAGAGATGTGAAAAATGATGAAAGCACATAGATAGACGATAAACTGAAATGGAAACTTGTTGCAGCAATATTTTACGTAGAAAATGGCAATTTTCCAGATATGAAAAAATCTGCAGAAAAATTTCAGACACGTTTATTCCATGGAACATGTCTCAATTCATCTAATTTTTAATAACAACTTTTTCGTTTTATCTCGTTTTGATTTCTCGTTTTTTCACTCTTTTTCTCACTCTCGTTTCTAGCATTCCTCCACTTTATCTCTTCCCGTCTTTCCCCTGCAAAAATGCCGCATCGACTCTGTGTGTCTGTCTCTTTCGTTCTTTTCCTCCCTCAATTCCCCTACTCTTCTTTCCTCCTTCCCCTGCTCTCCTTCCATTTTCTTCCCGGTTGTCAATTTCGGCCCCTTTCAGCGGCTTTTCCCCTTGTTCGTCCATGTTCACGTGTTATTTTTTCACATAATTTCTTCTTGTATTCCTTATTACCAGCTGGCGGTTGAGATTGCGTCTAATTCCCGCAGTGCAGTTGCACTTTCTTCTTTCAATGCTTCGTTTCGTCTTTTTCATTCGCCTCCTTCCATCTGATTTTCAGTATCGATTTTCGAATGCAAACCTTGTTGTTGCTATTCGCACATTTCATTTTCAAGTTTCAATGTTTTACTTTCGAATACAATTGGTACTGTTAGAAGAGATGAGTATCATTTAAAAATATCGATCAAGTTTTTACTTACATTACTTTTATTTTTCATTATTAAAGCTCTTGCTTATTAGTTTTACTCGTTTCTTTATTTCATCATCATCGATTTTTGTTTCTAAATTAGCCGATAGCAAATTATAAACAATTTTGAACAGCGCAGAAATTTGAAAGAAAAAAAAAACATTTAAATGCAAATATTTTTTCCTAATTTACATTAATTTAAAAAAAAAAAACCTGAAAGATTCTATGATTCAATATAGACAGTTTCGTATAAAAGTATCGTCGCGATATAGCTGAACGGATTTTTTCATCCTCTGACAATATTTCGCATTTTACAATTGTCTGTACAGCTGCTCTTCGCTAAATAACATCAATCTGAGATTGCGGATAAATTGAAAATACCACACAGTGAGATCGGAAATTTCAGCAGATTATTCGTTGCTACAAAATTAACATATCGTCGATATATGTTCTAAAAATTTTTAAATTATGGCTCAATAGATAAAATTAAAAGATATTATTGCAACCTTAAATAGAAAAAAAAACGATTTCACGTACAAAGATATACTGTCGACTAATGGACACCCAAATTTTATAGTAGCTATTTTGGGCAACTTTAAAATTTGTATTCTTTTGATGCAATGCAATGATCACTTGAATGGGTTTGTAGCAGTGGTGAGACGAAATTGTTTTGCAAAATCGAAATTAGAACAGGAATTGGGATTAAAATTTTTCCTACAATGTTTTCGAAATCGGAACCGGCACCGAAATTGTCTCTCGCTCGTGGTTCATAAACAATTCCTAAAATGAAATTCGTAGAGTTTGAGAGCCGGAAATATTCTTGCGTAGGTATACGCAAATTGGACATTCCTGTTTTTGACAGTTAAAAATTCTCAATTAAAGTTATTTTTGGAATCATCACTTGACATGCTAACATCATTGTTAATCATTGAGCATCTTTTGAAAATCTATATTCTAAACCCGAATGTTGTTGAATATGTTCTCTTTGACAGAAAGTTAATTCTGGAAGAGTTTTCTTTAATCCTGGTAAAATGTTAACATTTCATTTGGACTTTATCCTCAGGATATCGATGAATCATTTTATCATCCGCAGCATTCCTAAAATATCATTTTCATCTTCAAGATCTTGGCCTCTATATTGAGGTATCAGTTTTTAGCCTCTAACCCCTAACATATTTTAATCTCTTCACTTTCAAATATTGCTTTCAAGTCCCTTGATCCGATAATTGTCCTTTTTAATTACAAAATTCGTTTATCCCATATCTACATCTGCCTTATTGTTTAATTCTCGCAACCGTGCAGCCAGTTCCTTAGCATTTCCCTCCCCGTAATTTATGCTGTAACTAATCTGAGTGAGGTATGCCTGGGGTAGGTTGAGATACCCGGATAATGCTTGATTTAAGGCCTTCTTATCTGGCAAATGGACATTCCCTTTATCCTTCCTTCATCCACTCTTAGCCCTGCTCACGCTCACACAAATCCTCCCTCTGACCAGTACCCCTCTGCCTCTACCTATGAGATCCTTTTTTTCTGCCTTCATTCTATTCATAGTTGGCAGTCCCCCTCACCTGCGTTACCCATTTCTTCCTTTCCAAGCTATAATCTATCTATCATATACTCAACTCAGGCTGATGTGAGTACGAGCCTACTGTAGTGCGATTTTTTACGGCTTGATTTTCAAAGTTTCTATAAGAGAAAATCGAGCCAACTCAAAGCCAATTCCCCTCCCTACTTTGAATTATTACTTTCTGCCCAACATACCAAAGATAAGCTTACTCAAGCTAATCTAATTCTCTACTTCTTTCAATTCACTATTTTCTGAGCTAAAAATTGACGAAAAGTCATGTCTAAATTTAAAGGCTACAATGATGTCGAAATGAAAGAAGATGATCCGGATAGAGGTTTGAAAAAAAATATATACAAACTTGACTACTGTCATTCTTATATTTGTATGCAAAGCACTATCCTGGGAAATAATTTAAACCCATCTCACGTTAGAACAAAACTCTTCCATTATGTTGCTATTCTCAACTGTGCAGGGAATTGAAAAAGTATTTTCGCCAAGTTGATCCCAAGGAATGGAGATTATGCGAAAGTGCAGCTTTTACATCATTTTTGGCTTCTTGATATCTCAATCCTTTTAAATTCCAAGTTTCATCAGGTTTAAAATTAACGTTCTGAAATTCAAAATTTCAGATCTAAAAATTTGCGAGTTAAATTACACAAAGATGTTTTTCGCCATACTCTGCAAATTTGCCGTAATCTATTATTCGAGAAAAAAAACTTTCATACTGCCAACACTCGTTTTCTCCTATTAATCCAAAATTCTCCTCAAATAGTCATTGATTAGACATAAATTTCCTAATGATGCAGCATATTATCTTGAAATATAATTCCTTAAAACACTGCCAGCTGGTAAATTTGGACACTTTTGACCTTGCAGTATATTTTTTGGAATTGTCTTTGATATGAAAAAATGCATTTTCTAGTTTCGGAGGTTGCCGTGATCCAATTTCTCGTATGTCACATTAGCAACATGGACCAGGACTTCAGTCACATCGAGACGACAGACAAGGAGACTATACTGAAGAAGATCAAGCAGGAGCTCGTTAACGGTTAGTCAATTTTAATTTTTTGCAATAATTTCGTGTAAAACCTGAGACGGTTCAACTATGCTTCTTCTCTACCGTAATCTCGAAAATTCTCGTTTTGTACACTTTAGACTAGTTTACCTGATTATTCGAAGAATATTTCTCTCTAAAGTCAGGAAATTAAACGTGACGAGTTGGAGCGCGTTTGGATTAATTCCCGTAGTAACCGACTAAAATCCTTGATTATCATGAAAGCTATATCTTTGACGGCGAATAGCTAAATTTGAATGGCTTAAAATAGAAACGCACAATTTTACAGTGATCTATTCAAAGTGCAGTGGCGAGAAAAATATTGAAGGTGCATATTTTTAGGTTAACTGATGAGAGTAGTGGTATTTCGAAAATGTTGAAATTTAACTGTATTACATAGCTTAGTAGAGTTAATAATCTGTTCCAAATTTATTCCAAATTGAGCAAAAGGAAAGAAGCGGGAAGGAATTAGCCTGAAAAAATCTATACCTCAAAAATTTCGTTAGCCACTAAACGAAACTGATTTTGAAAACGAACACTATAGAATATTTGGTAGAGTACTGAATGATAATCTGAAGATTTGGCGACCTGATGATCTGACAACCCCTTCCTTTTCTCAGGCCATTTCACCCTACTATTTTCTTTCTTCTCTCTCTCTCTCGAACTATTGGGACCATCATGTCGTCATTTTTAGTACCTCTCAAGTATTTTGTTCGTCCAATTTTATATCTCCCAAACCTAAATCTCCTCCTACGCAAAATTGCACCCTAAATGGTTTTGCTTCTTCGGTCAATTTCAGTTCAGTCTCGTCTGTCTGTTTGTATCTTTGCATCTTTGCTCCCCACTTATATATTTGCTCTGGTCACTTTCTTCCGCCTGATGTTGATGACTTCTCGCCTTCTCCTCCGCTTTCACGTACTCCCTTTTCCCGTTCTTTTATCTCTCAACAGTTCAACGTCCCTCAGATTTGCAAATAAAGAATCTTTTTCATTAATTCAGCGACTTATCTCTATGACATTTCAATTTGTTCTTCTTTCCATTTTTTCTGAGATTAGCGTCTTTACTTTAGTCGAACTTCGACCCATTTGATCTTCTGGAAGGTTCAACCCATTTCTCATCCACTTACCCTTGTTCTTTTGGTCAATGGTCAGAATTCTGTCATCTCCTCATTTGTTCATTTTCCTGTTATTCCATTCCTCGCCTCTTCGTTCGATTGCACTTCTCCACTGTTCAGTTTGTTGTGTTTCCTTTTCCTCAACCTCTTCCCTTCCTCTTTCTTCACTCTTCCATGTCCATGTTCTGGCCATTTCACACTTGCAATCGGTCTCCTCTGCCTCCCCTGCAGCAGCAACAGCCATTCTTTGCAATATTTGCTCTTCCCTTTTTGTCCGATTTTTCGCAAATTCAATGTAGTTGTTCCATTTTGCAACCGAACTTCAGTGGTAAACTAACATGGTCTTTCGTCTTTCGAAGTAATGTTTGAGATACTCATTTTTCCTTAAATTATGCTCTTGCACCGATCTTTGCCCTATATTGGCAATTCCTCGAATTTCATTGATATAAAAAATTGAACTCTTTTTAAGTAGGATTATCCAAGTTTGGAGTGTACGGTAGGGAAAAATATTTAAAAATTATATTTTGGTGATTTTTCACAATACCGTTTCTTTAGTTCTAGTGATTTGAGTTGGTGTCTCTCACGAAACTGCCTAATTGCGATCTCTGTAAAAATATTTATAACTTATTTCGAACTAGAATGTTTTGGAGCTTGCTAAATTTGAACAGTATTTGTATGCACGATAAACTTCTGAAATAAAATGCTAGAGTAAAAAATAACTTGAAGAAGTATTGACATGATAAGCTAATAATTGGACAATGCAATGATGATTCTTTTTTAAAATTCGATAATTTAATTAATAAATAAATTCAAAATAGTAAAATAGAGTGAATTTTGAATAATCTAATGCTAGAATTTCAGATCAGTATCCGAGCCTCGAGAGTGATGAGATCGACCAGAATCTAGATCAGTATCAGAACGGCTACCGCATGTCTCCGGGCCAGTTTCAAGTGCAGCAGAATGGGGTGCATTCTGGTGATAGCCTGACTATGCAGAACATGCCCAACATGGCAAATCAACATCAGAACATCGAGGACATGGACACTGCCTATCAACCGCAGTCCATCTATCAGCATCACACAAACTCAGGCATGGTTTTTCTTCTTCTATTAACTAATTTTTCCACTATTTTAACAGACAAATCACAAGTCATGAGAAATAGAATGAGTAATGATAAATATAAAATCATACCTCATCTTATTTTGCATCGCTTGAGCTCTTGAGATGTTCAAGCTACTATTTTTCAAATTGGCAATGCTGACCTAACCTAATATGCAAATCCTGTTCATTTTCTTTCCCAATTCATCACTTTCTATTTGACTTATAGTGGATTCGAATTTATAGCCAACAAAACTTTTGCAAATACATTCGCATCATCTTCAAATCCATTCTTTATTGAGTGATTCATCATACAGTCATTAATTGTGTATATTCTCGTTCATTATCCATGCACGACTTTATTGATGCAATTTCTAATGGTCCAACATTTTCTTATGGACTAATCACTATCTGGCGGTCAATAGACTGACCTGTCTAGGGGAGAGCCAGCAATGTGTTTTGCTCATTGCATATTCATCATCCATCCTTTCTGTTCAGCTAACAGTATCCTTCTTCCCTAATAATATTTCGCCATGCCGGCATGCAGACAAAAGACCAGTTTTCCATTTATTTATTGGCACCATTAACTCTCAATATGATTCATGATACCTGCCATAAGAATGAATTATTCGTGTGAGGCATTATATACCAATCAATATCATACTATCACTATCATTGCTAGCACACTTTTGTTGAATTAACGAACGACATTAGTCTTTTAGTCTTCTTGGCATGTATCAAGAAAAATCACTCAATTAGAAGTTTCGAGCAGTCTCACTAATCATGAAGAAGTTTGTGAAACGTGAAACTTTCGATATTTCGATAAAATCATCAATTAATTCGCTACTTTATTTCCGTTCTAACAACATTAAATATGTCTAAATTTAAATCAGGCACTACATCAATCCTAGATGAACAGGAGATTTCTAATCTAATTCCTAAAAGCTTGATCTCGACCCATCATCTTTTGTGTTGATTTTCTATCCCGATTATTCTTTATGTAGGCCAAATTTACAATCAACTTCCAGCAAATTCTCGTTTCATTTTGTACATAAACGTTGATTTTTGATACCTTTGATGCCCTTATTAAGAGAATGAACGCCGGACGACTTTTGATTGTCTTTTATAAAACGGGAATGAACAGAACGTGGGTGAGGGAAGTGAAGAAGTGGAAATAGGCCAATGCCAATTTTGCATCTTACGTCCTGCGCCCTCTTTCACCTTTCTTAGATGTCTTCGTATTCCTCAAACAATCGTCTGACTCCTATCTTTTCTCTGATTTGAAACTAGTTCTTTGCTAAATGCAAACTTCGTCTCTTTTGCTTCTTTAAATTGGCATTTTCAGTTCCCTATTCTTTGAATGTTTCTTCTTTCCATTCAAAATGGATTTATGAATCTTCTTCTTTTGGCTGATTTTTTATTTTTTTTTCTAGTCAGCTACAATTTCATCTTTTGCTTCTCATAATTTTACATTACCAACATGGTTAAGACGGAATTACGATTCCGTTCCGCTTCGAAACATTTGAGAAGATCAGTTGCTATTCCAACTTTTCAAAATTCCATTCTATCTCAACCCAGAGTCCATACTAAAGCCTATTCGGGTGGACTCAGCTCAACTATCCCTCGTCTCTTCAGCAATCTTGCTCGATTTCTCGTTCCCATCTGAAAGTTCGCATGAGCTCCTAGCGGTTCAATCGAATGATATAGCAATACAAACTGAGACAGCACCTCAGCTGCCTCAGCCGAACGTTGGCAGGCAGTTTTCCTCCTTAACGTTCGGCTGAGATGCTCTCTCAGTTTAATACACTATTTCGTTCAGCTCAATCCAATCTAACGATTAGACAAAACTTAGTCCAGACAAACTCTAGGATTAAGGTGAGAAATAGAGTGAGATTGTTGAAGAGACTCCAAACAGTTGGGCTGAGCCTAACCGAATAGATTTTAGTACAGGCCCTGATCTTCGACTCCTCCCTGCTTGGATATTTTCGTCCTCACATTTTGCATTTCGCTGCTGTGCCTCTCGCAGTCCGAAAGTCCAATCCAAACCAATTTTATCTAATCCCGATTTTCGTAAACGAGCTTTCATTAGATTCATTGATCCTCTAGGATTGAATCGATTTTTCCAAAGTTCATCTAACAAAGCACCTTTTTATTGAACAAATAGCCATATGCTCTTTTCAAATTGATTCGCCTTTAATAGATTATGAGTTTTGCCGATATTCCTGAATCGAATTTATTCTGTTCGGCTATTCAAATATAAAACGAAAAATGCAAAATGCTAAGCGAGATTTAGATAGCTTTCTGATAATTTTACTTTGATAAGCTGCTCAGAAGATTTATTCGCTTTTCATTCTCTAGTCAATTCAAAATCAAGGTAATGATTTTCCAATTTCAGATACCTCGGCTGGACTTGATCAAACAGGGATTATGCCAACCAATGAAGCTCGTGACATCAAACCCAATATTCTGAAAATGAGATCTGATGGAACAGAATCGGCAGCTGACAATGACGCTGGTTCCTCTACTATGCATACTTCAGGTGGATGTTTGAACTTTACGCAAATCTATGTGGTAGGGATGATATTATTTCACGCATTACTCATTCTGAAGATTCGATCATATTTCTTCTTGAATATTGTTGATTTTTTTCCAATAGTTCTAGTCCATCATCATGCACGTATTTTCCGAAACTTGATATTTGCTTTGCATTGCTGAACTTTAATCTGCCGCAAATCCCTGCAAAATATCCATATTTGCATTTATCTTCGGCGGGAATTCGACGTCAAATTAGAGTGCGAATGCGTTTGATTGACTCTGCAAGTAAGGCATAAGGAGGACACTGCCAGTGTATGCAAATATGGTTTGTGTTTTGAGTTTGCCGTAAGACCGAGACATTGCATCCATAAATAGAAGATAGAAAAGAATATGAAGATATGAGAGAGGATAGAGAAAGAAGTGAGAAATAGTTAGAAATATTAGGAGAGTAGTCGAGAATGAGACAGGCAGACAGACCAAGACATTGAGACAGTGCAAAAGGACAGCGGTCTATCGGCTAATACTCACGAGGATTACTCTGTCTGGATCGAAATATTACTGATTCTGACAATATTTTCATGATTTTTAAAAATTACTTTCGACTCGATATAGTTGTGTTGGTGATTTTGTGGGGTTGTAGTTGCGTGTGGGTGAATTGTTCGGGTTGTTCGGTTTCTCTCCTGACCGTTCATAAAGTGACCCGTGTGATATCTTTTCCTAACTACTCGCCCACACAATATATATTTATTTTCTGAAATTGGCAAATATGCATAATCCTCTATCATTATCTCTTTCAATTTTTCACTTTTTTCAAATGATCAAATTTCATATTTCAGATTTTTTCTAATTTTCAACTGACGAAAAATTTTGAAGGGCTTTTGTTTGGAATTCATTAACTTTCCTGAATACATGTGAAATATTCTTTCTTATTCATTTTTTCTATTCGAGAATTCGATATTCAGCATCGAATGACTTTAATGAGAGCCCACAGTTTATGTGAGCAGATGAAAATTTTTTAATTTCTTTATTTCAGGCGGCTACTCCCACGGCACTTCTCATTCACATTCGCTTTCAGATCAAGCAGCATTCAACTTACCTTCATTTTCACAAAATTGTAAGTTACTCCCACCATGGTAAAGAAGGGATTGCTTATGTCTGCCTACTCACTCCTTCTGTTTGCAATCTCAATCGATTGCCGATGTCTAGGCTGATCAAAACATATTATTTGATGCAAATACCCTATAAATCACACATATGCTATTTTATTAGAACGCCAATATGAATTAAGTCTTGATTTTTCCTAATTCTCCCTCCTTCACGAATGCTGGCATTTTGAATGACTAGAAACTGCACAATTTGATCGCCATTTCGAAAATAGGTTGTGCATCGAATATGAAAAATTCGATAGAATAGTCATTTCTCAATTCCACTTCCATATTTGCATATATGCAATATTAAAAATATTTAAAAGTTGAGCCATTTGATCTTTCCGAAAGATCACGTGAAAGTATAATTTTCCGATTTCTTGAACATTTCTTATTTCATCTTTTTTTTTCGATAATTTCCAATTGGAAGACGAAAATCTTGTCGCAAATTAGGGCGTTTCACTTTCAAATCAAATAAAATTAACGAAAATAGCTTGATTTATTGAAGTCGCTGCCTGATTTTTGGAAACCGATCAAGGCTATTTTCGATTCGAAAATTGCTTATGAATGTTTAGCATAACGAGAACATGAATTTTAGACCCGTATCTAAATTATGATGAACATAAATCACTTCTTCCTCATTATTACATTCAAATTTACCATCCTAAATACTGCAAAAATAAAAATATGAGAACGTGAGACATTGCACTTGTTCTTAATTGCGAATGCGTCAAAAATTAGGTAAGGTCAAGTTTTCGTAAAACTTAGGAAATTAGAACGCGAAATTTTACTCGACAAAGATGAGAAAGGGCTGTGAAGAGACTTGGATACACTTCAACTTGAAGATCGATTCCTAGAAAATTCTTTAAAAATCGATACAAATTTTGCTTCGTTGAGGGATTTTTTTTATCTAGTTTTTACACGTATGAATTTTTTCTGATGCGTTCAAAGTTTAGCAAATCTGTAAAGGGAAATTGAGTAGAACTTGCAATACAGCTACACTATATCAGCCAAACATTTTGCATTGTAAAGAGGGGTAAATAATGTAGTGGGCTGGTGCAGAAATGTTGCAACTTGTAAGAGAATCCCCCAGATAAACGAGGAACTCGAAACATTTTACAAACCTACGAGAGAAGTTGAACTGAGCAGCCGTGAGGCAAAGAACCAGCAGATCAAGAATCGTTTTCAAAGGAAAAACATAAATGGGTATTCAGAAATAAAAAATGTTTGAAAATTCTAGATCAAGTTCAGAGTTTGAGAATAATGGAATTCTCAGTTTATCTTCATCTGAATAATGACATTTTATAAATATCAGAATACCAGAAGTCTAACTAAACCATCCAAATTTAGATTCACACATAGCAACGACTTCGAAAATGACTGCCTCACCAGGGCCACAATCAGTCAAATCTCAAGGTTTGTCCTCCCCCATTAATTACTATTTTCTCTAAAATTCGTGAAGTTTCTGAATTCTTGTGAATATTTTATCTGCGAGTTCAAAGAGTCCACATTGCGGAGTGCACATGAAAAAGAACTCGCTAGAATAGGAAATTATGCCCTTTTTGTGTGCGAAATCTCATTTCGTGCAAACTTTTTAATAATTTCATTTCTGTTGGCTAGGCTTGCTCAAAATGAATGCTATTTGCAACCTTTAAGCTGCTACTTTCATCCTGTTCCTATTGCTTGTTTGTCTGTTCTACCTTCTGCCTTCGGGTGCTGCTTCGTAGTTGTAGCCGCCTCGTCGACATCTGATAAGCGCCTTATTTGTCTGGCAATTCCTTATCAAAGCCGAATTGAAAAGCTCAAAAATCTTCGTTTTCTCTAGAATAATTACAAATTCTTTATTCTCTTTCATGTGATTTTCCGTCGAAACGTCGAAAACGTCACGAATATTGCTGGTGGCATTTTCATTAATGCATTCTGTTTTGTATTTGATTCCCTTTCAATCTGTGGGCAATTTCACGAGACACGGCTAATCTACTTCGAATTGTCTTATTCTTCGTTCGTATCTGTCGCTGCTCTTTGCGCCCATTTCACCATTAATTCGCTGCTTCTCAAATCGCCTCGCGTATCGTTTTATCCGCCTAAATCTCATCGTTTCCATAGGCAACTCTTCATTTGAATGCTCATCAAAATGCGGATCCTTTTTCTTCGATAAAGCATCCTTTTTGCCTATTTGTGACTGTATATATTCAGCGCTGAGTTTTTCTCGTATTTGCCTCGGATTATTATCTGATTATCGTTATCCTTTTCATCTGAAACAACATTGTCGCATTCGCGAATTAGAGTTTCTTGCATAGTAACAACTCTTCCTGTGTGCTTCTTTCACTCTACTCAACTCCCGATCCTCTAGTCAATCTCTAAAAATTAGACCTCTAAAAAATGGCTCGGAAACTTATCAAACGCTTCCGAAATCTCTTGAGGAGGATTTTCTGTGAGTCAACTAGAAACTGCATGAAAAATGAATTGAAAAAACAATTTTGATATGTTGTTTACAGTAACCTCATATTATTGAGGAGAATGTATAGAAATTAGTTGGAGGACAAAGTTTCGGATTAGCGACAATGAATCACTCATCTATTCAAAGCCTTCGGGTTCTATTTATCTGCTAAAGATTTTGTAGTTGAATAAAATTCAATTCTTCGGAAAATGCAATGCAAAGTTTCATTTGACACTTTATACTTTGATTATTGTAAATGGCTGAAAATGGGCGGAAATATATGTTAGCTTCATTTTCAGTTTCAAAAGATAAGCATTAGGCAAACGATGGCTGCTAATTTGCAGATTTCTGCGCGTTCAATCTCCAGTCCAGCTTTCTATTTCTCCGACTGTCTTCATCATTACCTTTCCTAATCTATCTCTTCCTTCCTTCAAGCATGCATTTATACATTTTCAACCACAACCAGAATGAAGCCTCAATGTATTTTTCGAATTTCTACATTATCACTCCATTTTCGTTCTTTTTCTCTCATTTTCCGTCCCTATTTCCTCGTTCGTCGTTTGGCTTTTTCTTTCTATTAGACACAGAAATTTTTGCACTCTCTGTTCTCTGCTTATTCTTGCTTCTCTGCGTCCATTGACCTAGAAAAGTGCTCCTCGAGCAAAAGTCCTTTTCCTGGTTGTTTTTTCTTTCGCGGTCTTCGCTTTTTTCCTCTCGAATAATTGCTTACAATTAGAGCCATGGACCCTTCGGAGATAAATCAACTGCTTCTGCAAAACTATTACTACCAAATGTTGGCTAGTCAGAACATCCCAATTGTGACCGCATCCCTTACCGCACAGGGGCACCCCCACTCGTCGGTCCCTGTCATGACAAGTGTCGAACCCATTCAAGATCCTAACGAGATTCAGGCTCGGGTTCGAGCTCAAAGTGTTGCACAAACTCAGCCACCTCAAGCTCAAGAACAAACGGGTTGGAGTTAAACTAGAAAAAAATACCCAGAAGCTTCACTTAACAGAAGAAAAACTGAAATTACTTTTTTCCCTCTAAAATTGTTGAACTTTCAGCTTCAAGTGGCGACCAGTCACAAGCTCAGCCCACCTCGTCGTCCTATCTTCGTCCATCGAAAATCCAACAGCAGCAGCAGCAGTCGAAGAGACAGAAAGATGATCCTCCGATCAATCCCCCTCAGCCTGGCGCGGTTCCAGCCAAAGTCACTGCCAACGATCCCTGTACTTCCATTGTCCAATTTCTCATGGGCTTCAATAAGGTAATAAAAATTTTCAAGATTTTTTTTTTAATATATGACTCAAAAATTCATTAAATTTCACCGAATTTTATTTCATCGCTAGTTTCTAATTTCCTCAATCTGCATAGTATTCTGCGATTTTTCATGTTTTTTTTTTGTAGTAAAATTAATCTGTTATTAGGCAGCTTGATCTTCCAGAAAAGACTGAAGATAATTGTTATTTTGTTGGAGGATAATTTCCTGTTTGCTTCAGAAATGTTAGCGGCGCTTTACGTGTTTCCATTGCAGCAGGATTATGCATATTCATATTCAGATATTCATTAGCGAAAGTATATCTTTCATCCCTAAATCTCCACACAAAGCGAAGGCTCAGCGGCTATATCTTCCTGTTGTCGTCATTCATTTTCTAGTTGCACCCTCCCTTCCTTCCTTTCTTTTTTCTAATGCGATTTCTTTTGATTTGCGATTTACATTTTCGTAGCAATTCTGAAAAAAATGCTATATTAAAAAGCGATAGGATATTTCTAACACACAAGCTGAATATCACTGTAAAATCTGTTTACGCGGCGAAAAATACCTTTATCCTTCATTTGTCATCAAAACAAGTTTTTACTCACGCTAAACTCTAAGGATAACGAGCAATTAGTTAGTCAAATTAAAATAATTAGAAAATGTTCATAGTTTTCCCAGAAGAATGCATATTTTATAATCTGATGCTCACACATGTAATTCCTTTTCAAAATATCCTAATTTGAATAATTCGAATTCAGTTAATTTTTAGCCGAGAACACAAATCCTTCAATGTTCAGCATCACTTTTCACAACCATCCTACGCATTATGCAAATATATAATTTTTTCGACAAGGTACAGAAAAATGGAAGATATCAAATTGCCTCTTGAAAACAAGGAAACTACCTACTTCCCATTCAAGGCTTCTTGTTAATTCAGCGTCCATTTCGTACACGTGCAATATCCGTCTTCCATTTTTCCCACTTCTTCCTTCCTATTCTCTTCCAAAAATTGCCTTCCTTTCGAGCAGTTGTCCATTGTTTCCCGTCCAAAGGGGATGTTTTGTGAAAGTTGGAGTCGGATTCGAAAGCAGTCAAAGCAGTAGGCAAATTCGCAACTTGTTCGGAGAAAAAGGTCTGCCTTTCCTGAAAAGGAGTGCCAAACAGCTGCTCTCTGCAGAGGCTGAATAATGCAGCACATTCACGCGTTCATTCCACAAGTGAGGTTCGACCAGCGCGTGGTAGAACTTAGGTGAAGAAAACAGACGCCAAGCTGAATTTGGATAGAATAAGTAAAAGTAGAAGATGTTTCAAACCAAAACCAAAATGATGACAAACGTCAAGCGAAAAAAAATTGTAGTGACAATGATGGAGTTATAGCAAAATAAGCTTGGACGCGTACAATTCACAAATTAAAACAGTGCGTATTTTCCTGATGTTGTTGAACCGAGAAAGGATTTGCAAATCATCCAAATGCGATTATGCAGAACGCATTTCCTGAAAATAGATGGTTTTGAGAAAAAAAAATTTAAGTGGCTAGCCGAATAAAATTAAAAACGAATCTATACAAAGATATCACCTTTCAGATGAAAGACGTCGAATTTGCTCGGAAGGCCTGTGAATCGCTGATCAAGAAGATGAAGGACAAAAGGGATGAATTGGAAGTACTGATCCAAGCAATCGCTAGCCAAGGAACCAATGCTAAGAAATGTGTTACGGTGCAGAGAACTCTCGATGGAAGACTGCAGGTCAATATCACTTCGGATGTCGTGAACCCAAAGCCATGGATTTTTCAGGTTGCTGGACGAAAAGGTTTTCCTCACGTGGTTTATTCTCGCTTGTGGCGCTGGGCAGATCTGCAGAAGAACGAGCTACGTCACTATGACTGGTGCCCTTATGGATTCGATCGCAAAACTGATCAGGTTTGTGAATTAACTATTTTTAATTCTAAATTCTACCATTTCGAATAATTTTTGCGAACTTATGTTATTTTTGAATCAGTTTATATAAATTAAACCATCTAATCGTGACAACGCTTTTTCATTTCAGGTCTGCGTGAATCCATATCACTACGAGAGAGTCGAGCCTTCTGAAATGCAGAAAGACGCCCATGAAGAAGTGTCAGAAGAGAGGTATCGTTGATTGGAGATAAAGTCGATATTTATCAGCAGTTAAAGTCAAATTTGGAGGAGCGAAATAGAGAGTTGCGTAGAAGAGGAACGAAAGACGAATAGCGTGTAGTTTTGAATATCGACGCGTTCTCTCCCAATCAATAGCAGCCAAATCACTTTTCATACATCGCGATTGTGCAAACCTCTTAAACTATGTGACTACTGTTAGGCGGAAAGACCATTGCATTGAATATACTTGACAACGGATCAATTTTCATGATTTCAGTATGCGAGCTGCTCCCTCGATGCCAATTGTTCACCCAATGTCCAAGCCCATGCATCAAACTGGCTACAATATCCCATCGCATATGCGAGGCCTGCCTTCGCTCCAAGGCTTCGCTGCTGGAAATTCACCATTTTTCCCCCAAATGCAACACCCAACTTCGACAGCAGCAACCCATGTTCAACCTCAACAGATGACATCCATAAGTTGGGCAGGCCAACCCAAACACCCCACAATCGAGTCCTTTCGTAACCCAGCCGCCGCCATTCATCAGAAGAGCTCCAAGTCACTACCTCCACTCGCAACTGTTGCTAGCACCCATCAGGCTAAGCCATCCCTATCTTCTCCCTATCAGCTACCATTCTCTCCATCAACCGGTCTTAGCAAACTCAGCTTCAACCCAGACACCCCCGCTCAGGAGATGATGGAGCAGGTAAAAATTTCTCGAAAATCCTTCGCCAATAAATGTAGTTTCAGTCACCTGCACAAGCCTTCGTGGTCTCACCCGACAACAGAATGGTCATCTCTCCTCCAGCTGATAAGTCAACTGTCCCTACTTCCGGCATCAGATCGGAGCCTATTTCTCAATTCGCATTTGCCGATCCAACGCAACAAGAGCCAGAGGGTGAAGCTATGAAAGAGGACCAAGGAGTGCAACATATGACTCCAGAAATGGCTGCACGATATGCCTACATCACCGAGCACATTCGAGCATACAACCAAGTGAGAATGAAGCGCACGCAGTTCACCCCCGAATTCGATCTGTGCACGCCTAGCGTGTCTTCTGAAGACGAAGATCCGACTCCAGATCAGCGAACTGGCAGATCTGCAATTGACCGATTGCGTGACCCATTTCTGGAAAGCAGTGCTCCATCAGGCAAGGAAGCTGAAATTCCTCGAAAGGAGCCACCAGTCATCCAGCTCTCCGACGACGATGAAGACATGGACACCTCTGACTACATTATGAAAACCTTCAAGCGCCCTTTCAATCCGTTTTTCGACATCTCTCCAACAGCCGTAGCCAAAGGCGATGAAAAGAAAGAAGATCGAATCGGCAAGGACGGACGATACAAGGACACAGCTGTGTTTGAAGAGAATGAGCCAGTCGACTCTGCAGATGTGGAGCAGATGCCAGATCATGACGTCGTCATGCCAGAAGACGACGAGCCAGCTTCGAGAGGAGAGCAATTCAACGTCGACATCAACGACGCACTGATGAAGGAGCTCTGGCCAATCGAGAAGGTGATGTGGTCAACGAAAAAGCTGAAAGAGGTCGAGCAACCACACAAGGACCCTGACGTCGAAGAAGAAGCTGCGAGGAGGCGATATTCGGACAAGGATTTGCCATCGACCAGCAAGGAACCTCAATACGAGAATCCCGTTGAGCTGATCGATCTGGCCGAAGATGAGCCAGAAGACAATGAGGAGAGGTACCCCTGCATCGTCAATGAAGACACCAACGAAATCACTCCACAGATCCACAAGAATAAGCTCGCCGCCAAGGTAATTTGGAAATAATACGAACAAAAACTGTTCGTAGAGATTCGGCGTTTTTGTATTTCAATATTCTCAATTTTATTGAAACTCAAAATTATTTTCTGCTGCCGATAAAACACTTCGAAGAAATGTCAAAACTATTGTAAGAGAATACAAATGGACGATATTTGCCATCAAAGATCATTTCTTTTCAAAATCAAAACTACATTGTCATTTTTAAATATTGACACAATTTGTTTAGCACTTCACTATCGAAGAAGCAAAGAGGCGTTTCCGAGAACTCGCAGCTATCAAGTCTTCTCCAGCTTTGGTCGAATCTGAGGAGTACAGACAGTTCAAAGAGCAGAAGAAACTCGGAACGGTTGATAGGGAGGATGTAGAAGAACAAAGTTCGGACAAAAATCGTGAGTCTTACTGACTTTGAAATAGAACAAAACAGAAAATAGAAAATGAATTCGAAAAATCAAGTTTGCAACGTACTTTTGTTTCAGACGGCGTGACTATCTGTAAGCAGGATTCAGAAGAACCTGAGGATATTGACAATTTCATTTTTAATCCATCAACTCCACTCTGCCAAAATGCGTTCTTCACTCTACTGGCCGGAATGGAAGACGTATTGAAGGATAGAGCCGATCAGTCGTTCTCATCGAGCTCTGATCAGGATAAAAACAAGAATGGTGACCAAGCTGAAAGCTCTGATAAGTCAGAGGTAATATTTTTCCTCCTTTAAAATTAACATGTGAATTGAGTAGCTAAAACATTTCGCAAATTTATTGAGAGAAAGGAATGACACAAATGTTTTAGAAGATTCCACAGCAAATGGAGGAACAGACTAACGATGATGTAGAACAACCATCAGAACCTGCAAAGAAGAAGAAGCTTTTTAATAAATGGCAGCAGGAGTTGTTGGACAGTCCACATGCCAAGAGTATCATCGAATTCGCTAAGAATCTCAAGAGAAAAGATGAACTCAAGAAAGCTGAGGAAGAGGGAAAACTTACGGAGGTATTTTATCTCATGAAAACACACCCCTCCTCAATAATTAAATTTCAGGAAGAGAAAGAGGAACTCGAAAAGGTGTCGAACACGATCGATGCCATTGCGAAGACAAAGTCATTCATCAAGAATGTAAGAACCTTATGACAATGGGCTTTTCCAATCATATTCTTTAGGCAGTTCCTCTTGTGAAGAAGGCAGTTGCAAATCGGGAGAAGAACCATCTGCTGGCGCGGAAGAAAATTCCCATTGTCCTTCAGAGTTTCATGCCTTGTATGGAGAGGGAATGCATTTGTGGAAATCACCTCAGGTTTGTTCGAGCATTTCTCTATCTGATGGGTTGTTGGAGGTGTATATTTCGAAATATCTGATTAATTATAAAAAAAAAACACGTGATTTTGCAAAATATGGAAATATACAAAAAAAAAAAAATATCATGTAGAAATTTCAGAGATCTACATCCTTCTTTGCTTGAAGACAACTCTGAAGAAACTGAGAAGCCGGAAAATGAAGCAGAGAATGACGAAGACCCAGAAGTGATGATGGACCTGAAGGAGAACGATAACGATGTAATTTTGAAAACTTTATCAGAAAAAAGTATAAAAAATATCAGTTAATTTCAGGAGAATCGACACGTAACTCAGAATACTTTTTACAATTTGCGTCGGATCTTCACTCCAGAATTTCACGTGAAACAGACGGATCCTGAGTATTACACGGCGGGTGGTGCACTGGAAAACGGATATTCGTTTAGTGGAATCGGTAAGACTAAGTTTCAAAGGGTATGAAACGAATTTTATCTTCAGCAAATCTGGTTGAAGTTTCAAATGGAAAGTTGTTCGTGAACGACTATGAACCTCCATCGGCGAAAGGTAGATTTCTGATGGTGGAAGGGGTTACTTTGAGTTTCAGATGATGGGTATTGGGCAGAGCTGGTCTATTATGAATATGATAAGAATGCTCACATTCACAGGATCAAATCACCTGACTTCTTCCTGGATGGACATTTTGTGATCAGTGATTGGCGAGTTGGCCTGTCAACAATTCCACACCCAAGCCCCGATCCTCTTGTTGATAGATGCAGGTACTTCAGCCCTTTAGTCTTATTATTTCTAAAATTTAACAACTTAGATACTGGCTTGGAGACGGAATTCGACTTTCGCAAAAGGCCAACAACGACGTGTGGATTCAGAACTATTCGCCGGGAGAAATCTACGTTCAGTCGGCTTATTTGGACAGAGAATCTATGAGGGAATACGGCGATGTTGTTCACATCATATGCTCTGGTGCCAAGATTCAGGTAAATATTTGTTGCAATAACTTTCAACTCAGCCGCTTCCAGATCTACGATCACGATCAAGCTGTGTCCACCATCTCGAACCACATGTCTCAAGTCCACATGGCGAAAAACTACATGAATGGTGGCACAGGGCCGATCGATGAAGTCTACGAATCTTGTGACAAAAATCACCTAGAGAAAGTAAATTAAAAAGAAAAGTCTAGTCGTTCAAATGAAAGTATTGCAGGAATCTCTGAAAGGCTGTGAGGAACTTCGTCTGTTTGCCACAATTAAAATCTCGCTGCTCGTCGGCTGGGGCCCTGGTTTCAAACGAGCTAATATTACCCAATGTCCTATGTGGATGACAGTCAAAATCTCTAAGTGAGCAAAATATCTCTAGAAATAAGAAACAGTCAAATTACAAATTTTAGAGCGTTCACTGAAATCGATCGCCGACAGCGAGAAATCGGCAACATGGATGCATATTTCAAGAAGAGCGGCAGTTCTGGAGGGAAGGGAGTTGACATTACCAACAGCTAAGCAATTGATATCCATGAATACAACGGTGATAGCTCACCTGATCAGAGGATCAGCAGTCTACATATCAGCTTGCTTTCATACTTATCCGATTGTGATTTTTCATCCATATTTTATAACAGTAGCATCTTTTTGTTGTGCGCAATTGTATTCTATCATTTTCTTGTTGCTTCATTTAATTATTTGCCATACTTTCATATTCAAAAATAAGTTTATCTGGATGCGGTTTAGATGCCATTTTGCCATTATCTGCCCATGAGAATTCAAAATCAGAACATATTTATTCTTTACAATTTCGCTTCCTCGTTTCGGAATTTCTATAGATTGACTATCGAATGATTGCTAGATTATTGTGACACCTATCTTTGTGTTTCGCCAAATAGGTTTCAGGTCGCCTATTTACCTTCAAAAACATAGGTATAGATGTCCAGTAATTAAATCAACAGAACCACAAATGTTTGATGCGCTTGGAAATGACGTTTCAATAATTGCATAGCATCAGATCAAGTAATTTCACAGACACAACTCAAGGGCTGGAACTGGTTTGACTCGAATACGAGACTTTGCATACGTCGAATTCATTTGGACCATTTTTTACCCTTGATAGCTCTTTCAATCATAATTTTACTCACGCACAAAAATCTCGAATTTCACCAATGAAGATTAATGCATTTGATCTTGATCAAAAATCACTCACTATCTGGTCTATGTTATCCGAAACTATCATTTCAAGAACAGTTTTCTTTAGCAGTATTCCAAAGATTCGATGTTCGTTCATTCATTTATCATAATCAAATTCATATTTTTCGAACAATAATCGTAGTCACTTTTTAGTCCTCATTTTTATCTCCCTTTTACTTATTCAGATTCGTAGCTTTATATTTTCCTTACAAACTTATAAATTCGGTTTTATCTTTGGCGATTCGGTTCACAAAATTTTACAAGTTATTTTTATGAAACTTTATTTGCAAGATCTTGCTTAAAACACCATAATATTTAACCAAAATATTTGGCGTCTTGCAAATATTGGCTCGTTTGAAAATCTAAATCGGTTTTAGAAGAAAGAAGGTAGAAAACCAAAGTGATTAGTCGTCTAGTTATCATATCACTAAATTTATTATTTGATACCTACTTTTCATTATTATTGTATATTATCATGATCATGCAAATAAACTCGTGTTGTGATAAGAAAACTTCAATTATTATGATCAGATGTCAAGATAAAGCGGACAGTAAATAATACGATCTACACGAAACAAAATGGGAACAAATAAAATCAAAGCAAATATCTCACAATATTTTCTATTCCAGAAATTATATATATATATATTTTTTAAAAAATATTATCAGTAACTAAAATTTTTTTAAATATGCATTTAATTTGTTTTAGTCAAATTTTCGTTTCATTTTTGAAATGTATAACGTGCAATAAATCTATCAATAAAGTAATTTCAAAAATAAGTTCTTTACGTAGCGAAAATTCTAAATCGGAATTGCGTATTTCCTCAATTCTCATGTGATTCATAGTTAATCTACAGAAAATTACCGTTCATTTTCTCAGAAATAGGAGCTGCTATACTGCCTTCAAAATAACACAGGCAAACTGAGTCTGTACAAACTAAAAACTGCTCTTCAACCAATAATTTGATTTAGAAATCTGAAAAATTAATAGCAGAGATTATTCAATGAAATTACTGTTCATTGCTTCCAAAATTAAATGTTTACTTCTCTCATTTTTAGAAAATAATAAAAGAAACAAATTTCAGTTGAAATTAGAATCAATAAAACTGCAAAGAAATTTTAAGAATACTATTCCAGTTTTTTAAAGAAATTTACAACATTGGTGCATTTCATTGAATCTCAATCAGACTTACTTTTTTACAATCCTTCCCATGTGATTCGATTGCATGGCAACGTTAAATTTGTGCAAATTTCACTATTCGCATTTTATTTATCATTTTCACGGCTACATTTCGTCATTTTATCGCTCATTTGTTTGATCGTTTACAATTTGCATAGCCTATTCTAGATTTTCGTAATCTTCGAGAACATGTGCAATCATAAAGTGTTAACTATTTTGAATTTCAGGTTTTTTGACTGGACAGATTTGGGGAACATTAGAATAAGTAATGATCAGCACTTGTAACTCAGCAATGGTCGCAAACAGCCGAAATCGAAAGAAGTAAGTAAAAGGCTCGAAGAACAGCCTGACTGTGAGTCTGAGGGACCTCTTGAAAACTCATTCTTGGCTTGAATCAGACGAAAATAGTGCATCCAATGCATAAAAACGATGTTTATTCCATCCAAAGCGAGATTGATTTCGGCAAAAAGTGACGTGAGAAAGAACTTTATTTAGCGAGCAAATTCTATTGACCAACCTGTCAAAAATCGCATCTCGTTTCGAAGTTGGTGGCTTTCACGCCAATGAAACTCTTATTGTTTTATGTTTGATTTTTCGAAAGAAGCCTCAAACGAATTAGACTTTACCTAAAACTAAGAGAAAATTTATCGCGTTTTCAATGTCTTATTTTTCAGTTAGCATTTTCAATGTAATTTGTCCAGATAAATGCAAGCTTGTTATACTGTAGTCCAAAGTAGAAAAACGCTCACTATATTCATTATCTAAATTATTTCCTGTTCGAAATTCCCAAAAATCTCATAAACTGCTTTCTTATTTCAATTTTCTCTATTTGGAGGTATTCGGCGTTTGGCAAAATTCGTAAAGTTTTGCTTCCCGACATTTTCTTGATAAAATTTGATTATTCACAGCTCATCCTTATCTTCTAAATTCGCAACATAATTTTAGAGCCATTTTTGTCTCTTATGATTGTTCAAATCAAGAAACTAATCATGGTCTAATTTTATCTATTTTAGGATTTTGGAACAGACTTTTTGCAATCTTTTTTAATTTATACAATTGCATTCTTGAAGATTATTTATTACCCGATGCCTTCATGAGAATCTAAAAATGCATACCATTTAATTATACAAATTGAAAAAGATTTATACGCTGATGGTCACTTTCAATAAATATGAATGCGGCTTAATTTTACGATCCCAACAAATCATATTACA
Organism: Diploscapter coronatus; assembly: GCA_964036155.1. NCBI lineage: Eukaryota > Metazoa > Nematoda > Chromadorea > Rhabditida > Rhabditidae > Diploscapter > Diploscapter coronatus. The sequence goes on from OZ038423.1 coordinate 5,359,442, forward strand.
ATTTCCAAAATCCGCAAATAATTTCGAGATTATTCCTCGAATTATGGTAGATTTTTCTCGGAATTATTAAGATCATTTCTATAATTTTCCAAAATCTAAGCCTATTCCTCACGCGCAGTGTCTTAGAATCGCTTGGATTATCAAAAATAAATAAACTAGACTATTGGAACATAAGCCTAGCTATCATCCTTTAAACGCCAATTTCTTGCCATAGCCATTTTTTCTTGCCTGAAGAATGTTAAATATCAACCTATTCTCGATTATTTGATCTATCAAATTTGCGAGATCATTGAAGCTAAACAGTTTCAATCCTGAAAAATGATTCGCAGTCATACTACCACTTCATATGGGTAAAATTCATGGACCAAAAATATTTTGTTTCAATGAGAATATTTTGTCTTTTCAGAAACACAAGGATGCGTCGAGCTGTAGGGGCTCACGTCCGCAGCTCGCGTACCAAAATGTCCATTCTCAGATCCACAACTTCTTCTGGAGACAGAACTCTGGCTCCTTCTTTGAGGTAGAGATGACATTTTGAAAATAGGAAATTTTATCAAATTACACTCATGGTTTAAAAATCCTAAGAAAAGAATTGGTTTTGAGCATACCGTTGTGCTATGTAGTTGTGAAGACAAACATATGGTTTCAATTCAATCAAAAACACTCATATCTTATTGCCTCAAGAGTTTCTCCTTAATATCACCGCTCCGAAATCATCCAATTGTTTAGAATTTCCGAAATTTTCTCTTCCTACTTTCAGATCTGAATACGTGAAGACGCTGTTGACGGAAAAGTACCGCAACTCAGTTCCAGCCCAGGAAGAACGAGTCAAGCAGTTGAAGGAGAAGAATGAAGCTACTGCCAAGCAGGTTCATCAGAGGTAGAATTTTACAATTGCTCATTTTCAGTCCTAGTAAAACTCATTTTCTCAACAGAAATCGTAGAAAGTTAACCAATTAACTACTGTAAATTACCAATTTCTGACATATCCTTTGTTTTGAGCACTTTTCAATGTTCCAAATGCAAAGGTGTGCTTTCACCAATCATCAATTAATGCTTAATTTTAGCACCCAATCTTGAATTTGTAATATAGTTTATTCTGAGTAAGTGAATACTGCATACATTTTGCAACTTCGCTTGCTCAGGCTCCGCCCACTTTTTCCTGCCCTGCGAATTGCGTCATTCCTCCCATTTTCAAACGAGTTTCACAATTTTTTCGAGTTTTCTTGATATTTTCACGAGAAATCTTTATAATTATATCTTAATTATCTCTCTGATTGACCAATTAACCCTCTTTAATGTTTGCTGTTCATTTTTCTTGTTTTTTTAGCGATTTTTTCTCTCAAATCAGAACCCATTTTCATCGAGTCAATTGTCGATTCCTCCAAGATGCAGATGTTGTCGCCGTCATCAGGTCATTCGAATTGCAAGTTGATGGATAAACAATCGCTGATCAGACGTTTTTTTTATGAAAATGATCAAATTTGCACGGAAAAATACGAAATTTACGATCAAAAAATGAACAGGAAACGCTAAAGAGCTAATTGGTCAATTATCTGGTTAATTAGGTGCAATATTCAATTAGTTGGAAACGATAAACTAACGACTTTTCGTATTCAAACTTGAAAAATTAAAAACACATTGTTTCTGACTATAAAATGGCTCAAAACGATGAAGCATCGCTCTACAGAGTTAATTGGTCAGCTAGAGAGATAATTAGGATATAATTATAAAGATTTCTCGCGAAAATGTCAAGAAAACTCGAAAAAATTGTGAAACTCGTTTGAAAATGGGAGGAATGACGCAATTCGCAGGGCAGGAAAAAGTGGGCGGAGCCTGAGCAAGCGAAGTTGCAAAATGTATGCAGTATTCATTTACTCAGAATAAACTATACTATCAATTTCTCAAAATTAAACATAATTTCATTAGTGATTACCAAGTTGTGCAAATTAATCACAAATAATTTGTATGATAAGTTCAAACTAGAAAATCACCTTCCTCGAAGAGGAATTCAAGCGCCAAATCTCGATTCCCGAATGCTCATCTAATCATTTCTCTTCTACTTCTGCTGTCCTCTGTTCATTGCAAAAGTGATTGCGTCAACGTCGAAGACCTTCTTTGACAAACCTGTTCATAATTCTTATTCACCCTCTCATAAGGTTAAGAACTCAACATCCCTGCATCTCGACATCCTCATATGCTCAACATGGACATGTCAAATCTAATCGAGTTCGAATTAACCCTGGGGCACTTATGGCTAACGATGAGATTCAGCACATCGAATATTGTCAACTCATAGCTATTTTTACGACGTTTCTGCAACATTTTAAACTTTTTTGCACGGCTTTTGAAGCTCTACTTCATCTAACTCATGCTTGATTTCGGGACATTTTATATGGAATTTTTAAATTGCGAGCAAAGCATGAACTCAACTCCACGAGTTCGTCTGGATGATGTAGTTTCTCGGTCGAATTTTGGCGGTGTCACTGATCCGCATTTTTGCAGTTCCTTTAATCTCCTTTTCTTATTATTATTCTTCTGCCAAAACGGAAACCAATATGACTTAAAAATGGAAAGGACAGAAGCAAGAAGTGGGGATGTGTGAAAGTGAGACATGCAGAAGCAGAACCAGACATTGGCGACTCGATTCGAAATTCGCTTCTTTCTTTTTCGAACCCAAATCCAACATATTGCGATTATTAGAGTGTAAAGGGCACGTCGTTTCTCTCGATATTGACTTTTTCTGCCAAAATTCGCTCATATTCGTTTTTATGTGCAGTCGAATTTTGAGTTTATCGATTATTCTCCTGCTAAAATGTGAAATGCAATAATTTTGAGATGCTAATTGTCAATTCATTGTCTTGATTCGATAGCGATGCTATCACCAGCTCTATTTACTGCTGATGAAGATATCGATGTGAAAAGGTTCGTCTAGCTTTGCGAAAAATAAATTGAAGTTAGATCTCGAAAATGACGATAAAATTTCTGAAGACAGTTTAGAATTCGATGCAAATTTCTTTCAATAAATACATGAGAGAACTTTTAGCTGAGGTGTTATTTTGAAGACGATTGAGTTATAAAATTTCAATTTTTAGATTAGAAATATTAAACATTCCTATAGCGTTTGTAAATTTTCTTTAGACGTTTCGAGCATCTTGAAAATAATATCAACTATCTGGCATTTTAAAATTTTCTAAAAATGAAAAAAACAAACGGACAAAAATGAACTCGTGAATGGAGCTTTCTTATGTAGCTCACAATTGTTTATGATGCGCTTGGTGCTTGAAAATAAATAAATCGGTTAGAGGCTAGCATTTGAAATTATACCAAAATTGAGACATTGAAGGAAACCAGGCATTATTTCTACTACATTTATCATATTTCTACTATATTTATCGTATTTCAAAATTTAGACGTCGTTCGATGCCAAAGGATGAGAGTCCTCGGTCGGGTCTGAAGCCTTCCGACACTCTTGGAGCTGTTGGAAGCATTGCTTCATCTCGCACCACGATCGATGAGGAAAGACGCATTCAGGAACACAGGTGAACATTTAATAGTTTACAAATGATTTTTCTTCTTAAAAATTATTGGAAAAACGCCACTTTACTCACTGCATCAAAAGTTAGGTGGGTCAACCCGTTCCAATTCGAATAAACAATGATGAAGAAATTATAAATGCGTGATATTCAATAGATGAAAAATACTTGAAAGAGGGCTCTTTCAATTCTTATTTATCGCTTAGATTTTTCATGAACTCTCTCAAGTTTGATATAAAATTTCTTTGTGGATGGTTCACGAGATTCGTCTGGAAATTCATATATGCAGCATATGAAGATTTTGGCTAACCCATTAGCTTTCATATTGATTCGAACTTCATCTTCTAATTTTTATTCTGCGAAATCAAATTTGAATGGCACAAATTATTTCCATTTTCAAATTTCACTTCCTAGTTTCAAAACGAATCTTGCACGATCATTACGCAAATTTTAATCTCCTTCTGTCATAAGTTCAATCGTCTCATTCGTCAAAGCGGCAGACGTCTTGATATTTATAGAAACTCTATCCCCATTTTAGTCGCATTTTCGTCAGAGTTTCGAATTTGACTGAATCCTTTCCCAGAGAAAACCAAGCAAGAGAGAATGATTGCTGATCCTTTGTTGAAACTCTAAAAATCTGCGCCTTTTTTCTCTAAATTTGCTTTGACATTCGTTCTCTTCTCATTCCTTTCTATTCTTCACCCGTAATTGAATCCACTACGCAGAGGTGTCTTCCCCAAGTCCCGAAGCCAAACGACAACAAAACTTGTCATTCCCCATCTAAATGTGCGTGACTTTTTATAACCCACATCAGTCAACATCCTTGTCCTGTCGTCATTTTATCTTCTTCAAAATGTTTTATCATTATCTTTGAACATATATCATTTGATGAGTCTTCCATTCATCGTAGGCAATTCATTCCCAAATGAATCAATTATCCAAGGTCTATTATTGGCGCATCCGACGTAGATTCCATTTTTATCAGTGCACTTATTTACGCATTATTATTGCATCTCTGCATTATCTAGAAGAAATCTATGCACTTTCTTTATCAAAAATCTGGATGATCTTCACAAATTACAATAATAGTCATCAAATAGCAGATTTTTTTTTAGAAAATACTCCTCGTTTGGATTGGACGCTCCGGCTCATCTGCAGCACTGCAACCTTCGAAAGTCATCCAGTAGCACAGCAGAGGAACAGAGCAGCAGACGGCCAACTGGGGATAGCACTTCTCACACAAAGATCAAGACACAGTCCAGCAGTTCCAGCTCCTGGACCCATTCTATCAAGGTCGATTTTTTCTCGTAAAAAATAAACCTTCTAAAGTACTTGATTTAACTGTAATTTCTATGAATTCGAAAAGGACGAGAGTTTCTGACAACAAGATTTATTCTCTTCTTGACGACTTTATACTCTTCACCTATTCAAAAAGTCTCGAAGCTATGTTATTTCATATCTTGTTGTCAAGAAATCTTGTCATTTCAAAATTGTCCAATTGCTGAAAATAATTGATGATTTCAAAAATGAAGAACTGCTTACAGAGGTATACGGTATGATAAAATTAGGGTATATCTAGCATCAATATTATCATATCAATGGTTTCAATTCTTATTCGACTAGTCATTACATATCCTAGCTATGTATATCAAGTCCAATTTCATTCTGCAATTAAATTATTGCCCAAAACTTACTAATAAGCTATATCAAAATTTAAATGATCCTCATCTTTTAGTGGAGTTAAAGCAAAGTATTTTTCTTGTTTTCGAACATCAGTAGCCTTTATCAACGCTTTTTTCTATTTATTTTCGCGCATTGCCAATTCCATTACAACGAGGAAGAATTTTTCACTCACATAAGGCCTATTTTTTTGCAACAAGCGATATATTGAAAGAAAGGCTGGAGCTTAGCGGATAAAACAAAGCCAAAATTTCCCTGGAATTGAAGGTCAGAAGAATCATAAAAATCAGCAAAATACCAAAAAGTTGTCCTTTTACATAAAATTGGCGGGCCAATAAATTCGAATTTTCTAATTTATCGTGAGAAAGTCCAATCAAGAAGGCAAGCAATTGTCTATTACCCTTTCGTGTTTTGTGGGATTTTTACTTTATTGAGCCATAAAATGTCGGATGTCAGGCCGCATTTCAGCTTTGACATTTCGAAACTTTGGCCCGAATTTGAAGGCTTCATCCAGTTTTCTGATGGAAGACGAGAATTTAGGGTTCAAGCGATGAATATTTCAATAAAATAGCGCAACAATGAGGTTATTCTGACTGACATGAGTGAACCATCTTTTGCCAATTATTTTGATAACATTTTTAGAATCAATTCATCCCCATAGATTTTTGATTTTCTACATTACATCCTTTCTTCTGGCTCATCAGCGTAATTTTCGTTGGATCTTGATATATCGAATTAGGGGATGCGTTCCTCAAAACAACCATTTATGCCTTCCATAGTTTGTCGAATCGCGTTGTTTTCCAGAGACTTATGCTTATCTATCTGTCATCGTCTAAGTTATTCGATATTCTTTCGCGAAGTAATCTCACACAAATTTATGAATTTTTTCTAATATTTTCTCTAATATATATTTTTCTTCATGCTTGCATTATGGATATCTATTTTGTTCTGAATGAGGAAGTTTTCACTCCTTCTTTAGCCCCTCCCATTCTTCCTCCGCATTATCATGTCAGATGGCTGCTCATCACTCGGCAGACCATTTGAGAGCTGAGAAAAGCCTCTCAGAAATTTATAAATTTATTTATTTGGCTTTGAATGCTCAAATAGTCAGTGGAATTCGGAAGCTTCTGCAAAATAGCCGAAAACGACCAGACTAAACTCTTTTGAAAATTGGGAATACGAAGAATGGTTTTCTTCGGAGAATCTCATGATATCAAGTGAGTGCATAAAATTTTCTCGTGCGACTCAAAATAAGCGTTTTGAAGAAAAAAATCACGGAGCGACAACTGCGTGGCAAAAAGGGAACGATCCCTGCAGAAAATGAGCGAGATGAGGTTGTTGACCAGGACAATTACAGCACGAAATCACGTCTAACTTCGCGAAGAAAACTCGAAGTAATTCGATAGGCGTTTGGCTGCTCGAACGAATGACTGAGGCAGAGACAGAGGTAGTCAGCATGCTTGAGTATGCCTGACTGAGTGACAATGATGCAAGCGCTCGAAATGAAGTGAGGCAAGGTGAACTGCTCACGCAAAACACGCAGGCAGGGTTATTTTCTGCCGAAAACTCGCCCAACTCACGTTGCTTGTAAGATTCGGAATTTTACAGAGATCTTTTCAAGATAATTTTCAATCTTTATTTACTAGCTAGAGAGCAATTATTATTTACTTTAGTAAATTTTCACGCGAAGTCGTTTTCGCTAAGTCTTTAAAAAACTAAAGGCTTATTTACGGATATCTCCGATGAGCAAATAGTCTATTTTAGCACAAAATCTTCTCTGAGCACTCGTTACCTCAAAATCGGGCAAATTAGCCCAATTATTCATCAGTCTTTTCACGTGCCCTGCCCTTTTACCTCACCAAATCGCCCTTAGCGAATCAGCCTTCCCTCCTCTGCTTCCTTATTTCGTTACTGCGCAGCTCTGTTCCGAACCTCTCTTCGTCACGATGTCTAGCAGTTTATTTAGAATCGAGTCTTCTTTCCTTCTCGATTAAGAAAATTCACCTCTGTTCCAACTTTGCACATCAAAACAATGAAGAGTAGCTATTTCGGAAGCTATGCTTGTAGGAGGAATCTTCCAAATCCTCTAAATCAGCTCCCAATTTGTTCTTTTCCTTGTTTTATCCAAACCAAATTACTTTGAGATTTGTGATTTGCAAGCCTCATTTATTTGTGAGCTGTACGGATGAATATTTCTATTTGAAAATTTTCAAATCTTTCAGGAACGGCTACCTGGATTCCGCAGGCGAGTGCAACGTGCTACAGAAGAACCCGTGACGATGCAGAGAAGTGAAGCCTCAACGCAGCCTGAGTCATCTAATTCGAATGTCAAACCGACAGACAATGGTGAAAATCGCGAGAATGAAGGACAGCAGCAGCAGCAAAAGGTTGATTTGCGATTTTTTAGAGTAAAATTTATGTCTTTGGGTTCTCAGTTTCTTTAAATAAAGATTCAATATTTTGGGATGGAAAACTTAAGCGGATATTATTTCTCAATATCTACATATGTGGAGCAGATAAATGATTTTCTTTGACTTACAGGAATTTTTATCCAAACTTTGACTTTAGTTTATTGGTTTATTTTTCATGCAATACTTCGTCTTGATCTGGTATATTCAACATTAATGAATCGTTTTTGGCATTTTGACCCTTTAGAACTTCAGAATCACTTTATCCTTTTACCCATCCATTTCCTCTTCCTGTGGGAATCTGTGTTTCAAATGATTCGTTTCTTTTATCTCGTGACACTCAATACTCAAAGTCAGGCAAAGATCCGTGAAGTAATGACGCAATCATGGACAACTTCGAAAATAAGTGTACATGGCAAAGGAACACGCTTGTTGCATCATAGCACAATTCTAAATGGGTGACATAGCGTGTAGGGAATTTTTTAAAAGTGCTTTATAAAGATTGCCTGTCAATGGTAACGTGGAACTATCAAAAAGTTGCGACAGTTTGATTCCCCCATTATTATATTGTTAAACTCAAAGTCACTATGTCTCTGAGTACTTTATAAATTATATCCCGATTATGAATTAAAAGAATATATGGTTAAAAAACGTATATTTACGGAAAATTTCAGGTAAAAAAATCAATCTCGTTCTGCCAATCGACGAAGGAGAAAATTCGCAGTTCGTTTCGTCGTCAGGTACGTCACATTTGCTTTCATATTCTCGTTCTCCCATTCGTATTCCTTCAGAACTTTTCACAAACTTGGTTTCTATGGAAGGCATTCTTCCAAAAATAATCGTCATGTGGGAATACGAAAGGGGCGTGGCCAAAACGTCATGATTTCTGCAATCATCTGGCAGATTTTCCCAAAACAAAGGATCTCTGCCTTTGCTGTCTGTGCTCATCGCAGCCAATCTTCTAATCTATTCATGCTCGCTTCCTTACTTTCAACGACGTATGCATAGCTGAGAATGCTCAGGGAAAATTCTCAAATGAACGGACGGAATGCTCAAACTTTATTCCTTTATTTTTCTCTTTTGGAAGACGGTTAATAATAGCTTCAGTATACTGAAACTAAACTAAATTGCATTTTTGCTCATGTGACTATTGAAACCTCTTTGAGTTTAATTTCGATAATGGAGTGAATATCTTGTGATCAATGATATAATCTAAGACACGATTATGCAGCTAGCTTCCTCAATTCCCATCAAAATAGTATTATTTATTAGATACTATAGTCTAAAAATTTCACAATTCATCCACAGAATCTGCATGTTTTGATTCCTCGGCGATTATTCTTCCGTTTGAGAGAATTCCTTCCATTAGCAAAATTGAAAATTTCGATAAAACTGATCTAGTTTGATGTATCCCAAAAGCACGCAAGATATTTATCTTGTAAGCGGATTATTTGTCAATCAAATTCCATCTCGAAAATTGAGATCGGGTAATTTTTAAACCTTGATATTCGGAACGAACATGAAAAGAATATTAATACACCAACTTTAGAAATTCCGTGAAGGAAGAGTTAAAAGGTGAAAATAATTTGTTTAAAATCCATGAATTTATTATTGTGAGTGCTAACGGTTTATTTAAATCATGGAAATTTATTGGTTTTCTTATTTTTTCATGAACTTGTTATACCATAACATCTAATTTTATTGATCAACTTCTTGCGATCCTCAAGAATGTATTAGATCAAACAGAAAGAAAGTAATTTGGCGAAAGAATTTCTTGTCAAAATAATTTCTTTTATCAAGTGTGTGTTCGTCTAACTTGTATTTTCAATAGTTATCTTTGCGTAGGCGCAAGTTTGAGATTATATTATTCGTCGCAAAATTACAGTACTCGAAGTTCATTCGCCATTATCCCAAACTCGAAATTATTTCACTCAAAACAAAAATGTGAACATCAAAAATTGCTTTCGTTCGGTTCATTTCATCCAAATTTTTCTAAATTGCTCGTTTTGCCTACTTTCCTCTTCCTATTTGCATTTTTTCAATCTCCATTTTCCTCCCATTCCGCAACACGTTCCTCTGCTCTGCCACTTTGCAAATTCTCACGCTCTCATATTTCCTTTATTCTTTTTTCTCTCTCAAAAATCCCTTTTATTTCGCTGCCATTTTGTTCAAATTCAGCATTGTGAAATTTGCCTGTTGATCATTTTCGTTTTTTTCTGTTTTAAAAACGAAAGCTCAATTCTCAATTTCATAGTCGGCACGCGCTTTTGATATACTAGAATTTTTACTATTACAGTATCCTTCAGTGTGTCTATACATTCGCGTAAAATATAGTTGGTACCAAAATTTAATCCGAATTTCTAACAGCTTATTTTTAACGTTCTATGACGATGTTCTCTTCACAAGAATCAAACCGATTACGCAAAGTACTTTTCTAAATTCTTTAATTTACATATTCTCCCCGAAAGGTCAAAATCTGCTCATGACAGCCGTCTGCTTCATTGCGTTCAATTTGAATTGTTCTCAAAATGGCTCACTTCGCTTCGTTCCTTTGTCTTTTTCACTTTTTTAATCTTCAACCACAGTATTTTTCGCTTCTTCTGAAGAATCTCTTCCAGATAATCATTAATTTACTTGTTATCCTAATTTATCCCAATTCGATTCTTCTGCACGAGTTGCTGTTCTGAAGAGTAATCACATTTCGTGTTCTTCACGTAGCGAAAAGCTAACTATTTTCGTCGATTAGTACAGAAATTAGAGGGGAATCTTGCAAAGAAAATTCAATTATTGAAGCGCGGCTAACTGGGAAAAATAACGATGATCAGAGAAATATTTCATTAGGGGGATTTCCAATATGTTGCCAAAACTTTATGTTTTCGTATAGTTATATTAGCTTTGTCACGGGAATCATTTTCGTCTAATCATTACGGCTTCTGGGTTTAGATACGTGCCGTATTTTCTAATTTAGACAATATTGCCGTAGTTTTCTGCCAAAAATAGCGTAAAGTTGATCATTTTCACCTAAATAAAGCCATTTTACGTGAAAATTTGACCTTCATCAATCTCGCGAGGTAAAGGAGGTGGGTCATCTAATTGTATAAAATCCAAGTGAATTGCGATTTATTTGCCAATTCGCTACATTTTTCTCATTTTCGGGTCACCCGAAAGCGTTTCATTAGGTTTTTTCTGCAGGAAGGTGGCGAAAGCCAAAGTTTAAATACAGTAGCCAAAATCGTTTTTTTTCTTTATTAGTCTCTTGTAATACTGTTGATTAAATCCAATTATTTTCAATTGACTTAAGATTATCAAAGGTCTTATTTTTACCCAGACAACAAATCGCGAGTATTCTTTTTATCTGTCCAATCCCAAAATTATTCGATCATTTTGGCACAAAATAGAAATTTCGTCGGCAATTGCGTAAATGTTCTGCTTGAGTTTGTTTATTTGTCCTTTCCGTCAGTTTGATTCTTTTATTCTCCGAATTTTCTTACCTCAAAACCCTTTTCATTTTTCATGTCAAATTTCTTTGTCTGGATTTTTCCAGTTCAGGTGCAAACTCGGTTAGGCAATTCTGCTATTGAAAAGCGCAAATTGCATCCGAAGAAAGGAACTTTCCTCCCCTGATTTGTTCCTCAACCAAATTGAAGCTATCTACACATTTATGCGTTTTTCGAAAATTTTAAAATCTGCCGAAACTTATCTTCCGATATTTGAATACTACAATTTAAAATTCTCAAGAAATTCGAGATAATTAGGGAATGAAGTACGTATAAATTATAGTATTACCATTATGATCTCATCCCTATAAATCTCACTATCGAAAACCTAAGCCCAAACCTATAAATACCCCAAATTGCCAGTCAATAAATATTTTCGTGCTCAACTCGTCTTCACTTCTAAACAGCTATAAAAGTCCTCTGCATTACTACGTGGCTCAGCACTCAACTTAGTAGATTATGATTTTTTTTTTTCAAATTGACATTTTTTTCTTTTTAGCATATCTATCCAATAACGAACAGCAATATCTATAAACAAGATATTTCCCATTTTTGGAAAACATTTCATGCTCAAATCTGCTTTTCATGCGATCGCTCCGTTAGAGATTTATGATAATTTCCTTCCAAAGACCAACAAAATGTGGGCGCAAATTGTGTTGAAATTGCAAAGGCATTGATAAACGACTCCTTCGTTTCAGTTGCCATATTTTGAGAGTCCAAAATATCACATGACATTATGGATTCTTTCAATTTTTTTTTTGCAATCTGCAAGATTGCGAAATCTATAAAATGAAATATCATTAACCTCCTATATATTATTTTATTTAATATCATATTTCCATTTTCTACCAAAATTACTTGTAAAAAATGATTGAGACTTGATTTGGATTTTTAACCACTTTATAATTTAAAAATTTCACCACTTCGCCACTTGGTCAAATTTAGGTAGTTAGGATAACTTTTGCCATGCTATTTCGTATAAAGTGATCAAATTTTTGTGTTGCGAAGTGGCGAAAAATTCAAACTGTCATTATGAGATGGTGTTTAGCGATTTAAAATCGAATCACTTTGTGCAATTTCTGTCAAATTTAGAGAATCAGTAAATGTTTGCAAATGATAAGAAAGCAGGAAAATTGAAACAATTCCCGTTAAATATTTTATGTCCGCAAAACCCGAACATTCCTCTTCAACTAGTGCTCTACAGTTGATTTTCAGGGTTAGAACACTTGAAACCTGCGCATTGCAAAAAGTTTACTTTCTGAGTCGTTTGATGTGGTTAAAATCAATTTCATCGCAAAAAATGTTTTATCTTTCATAGATAAAATTTGTCCTATCTTTTTTGCTCAGCTTCTTTGAAATGTAAACGTGATTTGAAAATGCTCGGTGGTCACTCATCCTAAATCCTTTTCCATTTTTAAATTTAATCAAATTATTCCGTTCCCAAAGTTTAATAGTTTTGCAACTTCCAAATTACATATTTTATTTTTGGATTTGAAATGAAAAAAATACTAGAGATTATTCCATTTTCTGTTTGGGATACAGATTTTGAGCAAAGATTACAATTTTCCGGATAATTTACCCGATCATATGCATCTGCAAAACTCAACAAGGAATTCAAGGTTTTTGAGAGTTTTGAACATGATGAAGGGGAAAATGGAGTGGAGTTGACGATGATGGGATAGTATTTTGTAAGAGGAGGAAATTTGCCGTGAATTGAGATTCCCCTGGGGAATTGTCGCCCAGCGCGCAAAACTCGCAGACTCTCATATCTGAAGCAAATAAGGCCGATAAAAATAGAAATTGTCACGAGCCATCATTTACGGACCGCTAGCTCGCACTCCACGGCAGGGAAAAAAGCTCGTTCCGTATTCCAGAAAGTTCTCACAATAGATTTCTAATGCAGCGAAGTAAAGCTTTATAGGCTCACTCTCAATAATAATCACTTTTACCAAAATCATGAAGATATCATTTTATGACAATACGTATTGTCTCAACTAATAATATATCATTTTTCTTTAGTTTTATTAAAATCCGTTAAAATGTACAATTTTGTGGTGGTTCCTCTTGTTTTGGCAAAATGCATTGATATTTTCCGTGAATGAATTTAGCCAATGGTCCTCACTGCATCGGCGATTATTTCTTACATGCATTTTTCTGGTTATTTTTCGACGAACGATTGCATCCTTTCTACTCAAATTTCTCATACAAAGAATTGGTCCGTGTTCGTCGGGCAATTTGGCTGATTTGAGAGGATAGAAGGATTGGGTCTGGGAGGGAGGCAACATATGGGTCCTCCGGCCAGGGCTGTATCATTTATCCACATTGCATTTCCATCTCTTTCGTTTTCACAAATCTAAGCAGGGCTAAGTCAGACCCTTCCTGTAGAGCCTTCTAATAAAAACTGTTCCGCTAAAAGTCTTGCTACTAATCTCCTCGAGAATCAGTTTTTCACTGAAAAATTTGTTATTATCGTAAAGCTCCCTATATAATTCCCTTTAATAGCATGTTTTCTAAGGTTTATTTCCCCTAAGGACAAATCTGGGCAGACTTTTCTCCAGTCTCTGCCCTGCAGCATGTGCTGCCGTGTGGTTTTGCCTTCTCTGGTCTACGTGAAATGCCTCCATCTCTATGTGCATATGCAATGAGAAGTTCCGTGCAGGTTTCGAGAGATTCCAGCGGATAACACATATTCCAAATTTGTACGCGGGATTTCCTGGTTCCTCGTAAACATAATTGCTAAATTCTAGTCTTAATCACGTTTTTCGAAGAAGATTTTTCAAGCATATTACAGTATTTCTCGTGAATTATTTTCGCGTTCCATTTTCTTGATTTCACTAATTTATCATCAAATCTCCTGTTTTCATGATCAAACTATGATTTCTTGTTTTACTAGCTAAACTCGTTGTAATTTCTGCCTTCTGCTTGGTCGTGAGGAACTCCAAGAATAGTGAGGTTTGAGTAGAACAAATGAAGAGAATCACGCTCGAGTTGCTCCGAAAAATTAGACGTTGGAGGCAAATCAACGAAAGATCAAGTGAAGCTGAGAAGAAATGAGAAAAGTAGAGGAAGCAGTGCAATTGTTGCGTCATAATTAAGCATCGTGTTCTTTCGTTTGGCTTGCTCCATTTTCCGCCATCTGGGTTGCTTTTCTGCTTCAAAGGAGACTCTTCTTCTCATTTCCTTTATCAAATTATCAACCAGCGTCAAAATCTGCTTGTTTTGCTATGAAATTTTCTAGGAAGCTCAACAAAAATGACTCATTTGAAAAATTATCAACAAATTTAAATATTTCATGGCTTATCTAGCTCGTATAAATCAGAAATTATTCATCGGAAATGGAGATACGTTTCAAATTATTCTACTCATTAGCTTGAAGAATTTACCGATGCTTCAATTTTAAAATGAGAAATTTGCGTTTTTTTAATAATTTAGATCACTCACAGTTCAACTCTTAATGAACCTCCTACATTAATTTAGATGTTTTCTTTCGGAGTTTTATTCTGTATAAACACCCCAAACTAAACGACTAGATATTGAAGTGATAAATTGACAGAATCTGCATCGTCGTTTTCTTACTCATTTTTAACAATTGTTAGTTGAATTTCCATTGCAAGTTTCACATTGCATATTTATGCACTAAACAATTGTGATTACGAGAATATCGCAAACAATGCGTAAGAGATGCAAAGATGCCGCAATCAGTTGCACTCGAAGTGCGCGTGCTTTTTGTTCGTAACTGACGCTTTTTCGCTGATGCGCATAGGATTTTAACGATTTGACGTTGAAGTGGGAAAGTTAGCAGGCACTCCACAATACCTAAGCACCAGGCTGATCTCATTCTTTAGTCTTTGTCTCTGTGAAAACTGTCAACTTACCCATTACTGCGAAATCCCTATCTTCGTTTCGTTTCCAATTGACTTTTCGAGCAGCTTTCAAATTGTTTCGATGAAAACGTATTCTGCTCCAAGTTGTTTTTCTCTATTAAAAATGAAAATGTCATCTTATCAGGACGGTTACGTAATAGTTTCGAGATAATCGTTAGTTATCTAACATAAATGACTTGATGCCTTCAAAAATCTTCATTCTAAAAGCATCAATTGCGTAATCATTTCATTTCCATTTATGCTCGAAACAGCATTCAATTTTCTGCTATTTCACTACAAATTTTTTTATCTCTAATTTCGTATTCAAGATCTTTAAACTCTTTCATAAGTAGTCTTTCCACTATGGTTTTTGAAGATTTTATAGCTTCATCCCAAAATTTTAGAGATCACATTTACTTGTTTCAAGTTTGCCAATTTTAATCAACAAAACGGAAGCGAAGGCTTGCTCAAAACCAAGGTTTCCGGTACGTATTCGGATTAGATGTCTACAAAAAATTAGCTAACTTTTGAATGTTCAACTTTTTTTTATAAATGAAAAAGGAAAAATTTTACGACACGATCTTCGCCAAATCTCTCATTTTTGAAAGCAAATTTCAATGCAACCTTTCAAAGTTCTCGACCGGAAATGCTCATGATTTTGCAAAATTTTCTAATTCACTAATTTACCATGTCAGTTTATTATACCCTTGATGCAACTTTCTAATTTGACTACGTTCACATTCTACGTCAGCAGGATGTGTTGCTAATTGGAGCTACAATTAATTTTGCAGGATTTCTTAGATTTTATATGTTCATTATATGAATTTATTAGTGCTAGGTGGTTTGGCGTGAGTGGTGAAAAGGCCTCTGGGCTGTAATTAGTGACGTAGCAGAGCATTCTGGAATGGAATAACGGAGGAATGAGGGAATGAAGCGAGGAAGCGAGAAATGAAGGGACGAAGAGGGGAGAGCAGCGACTAAATGAGAGCAACTAACTTTATCTTCTTTCCATGCCATATAAGGCATTGCCTCCAGAGACTTGATTTATCCCTGAAATCTCATCCAAGTGCATTCCTTTCTGCATACATTATCGTAGTCCATCCACCTCTGTTATTAGCTCACATAAAGCAGCAAAAAGTGCTGATAAAATAGGAACACGGGCCTTCTCCTTCGCTTTCAATTTGCATTGTCTTCTTGGCTTTTCCGCCTCATGTTTCATGAACTCCTGTGCATAATCTATAGTTGTGGTTTATTTTCGAACCTGCTCCCATGAAATCTCCTTCCTTCTCTCGATTTCTTCCATTCGTCTGTTATTTTCACGGATTATTTTCCCTCAAATTACCCAGATGAGCCACTCATTCTATTTGCCCTTCCTGCATTCAGATGTTCGATTTCGAGTTCGAACGACTTTCTCCATCAATGCCTCATTTCGATTCTATTTGCATTCATATTCTCATGTGCATCTTCTTATTCATTTTTCCTGCAGTTGCCCCCACAAATCCAATTCGCATTTCATCCAAAAATTGACTACTTGGGGATGTTCCCCGATGATGTGCTTTCATCTGCTCCTCATAAAATAACTCCGTCATATCTAACAGCATTTAACGTTGCATATTCCTTTTTATTTTATATTTTTCTTCTGAAATAATTTAGGAAGCTCTTCTTTAGTCATTTTCTTTTATCTTTTGTATTCTGTTCTGTTATGTTCATCAATGGTCGTCACAACTGTTTGAGCATTCAATCAGCGCCACAGTAAAATATTTTCTTTGCAAAAGCATCCAGTCACGTGAGATTTCATTTTCACAAAAAATCCCTTCTGATCTATCTTCAGGTGCTCCAATTTCATGTTTTTTTCCAAAATTCAAGCAAATAATGTTGAATTTGATAGTACTTCCTCATCATAAAGTCTAATTGAACTTTTCATATAAATCAAAGGCCACGATGTGAATCTCAATCGATTTGACCAGCAGATTAGATTAAATACCGCGAATTTGTCAATATTTGCCGATTTGTCGAGCCAACGATGGTCCATCATTGACTGGGTTGACTCGATTAGTGCAAGCAATTTGCGAAAATCCATCCATATCTCGGGGAGCTGTTTATCAGTTGGAAGATTGATAAAACGAGGATGATGGGAAGATGAAGGAAGAAGATAGGAAGAAATGAAACGAGGAATGAAAGAGGAAGACAGAAAGGCGGGTTGTGTTCATTTTTTCGCATGATCGACAAGACTAAAGAGTACGGGATAAATGGAGAGGAGAGTGAGGCTAATGGGAAATAAATGGAAACAGATTGTTGAGAAGTGAGAGAGACCAGAGAAGCGGAGGGATATCAGTGCTTGTGGCGCTGAAAGTCTGTCTGGAGCAACTGCATCTCAGGTTTGGTTGAATTTCGATTTCTTCCTCCAATCATTCCCCCTTCACTTTCGCTTTGATCGGAAGAAAACTGGCAGAAGATTTTCGGAAACTATCTTCTATTTCTAGTTTCTAATTTTAACTGCTCCAGGAAGTATCGTCATAATCGCATTTCCTCACAACGCCGTCCCTCACCTCCTAGGGCTAGCCTAGAAATCCCGTCTCGAAATGAACAAGCTGACACGTGCTTGGTCCCGACTATCGACTCGACGACCGACGTTGCCAACAGCTGCGGAAATTCCCGATTTTGACGACGACGATGAACCCACGACGAAGGCAGAAGTGTTCCAGATGTTCGCCAAGTCGCCATCGAGCGGAAATCGTCGTCGTTCTCAGCAGCACACTCATACACATTCGGTTGGGTCGTCACAAGGGCAGTCTTCGTCGGGCATGAATGGCAGAAGGGCATCCTCGCCGAAGAGGAACAAACACGACAAGCGAACCTCGGAATCTTCTGTCGAAGTGCCAGCACACATAAGTCACAGCAACACATTGCCACATGAAATGCAGAGGCATCCGTACGAGTATTCTCACGATAAAAGTGCTCCAAATCTGCAGCAGACCTCCCTTTATGACCCTTATTATCATGAAGGCTCTACTACATCGTCGATGGCACATTCTATTGATGGATGTCCATACGGATCGAGGAATATTATGGTCAGTAAGCGTAGTTTGTAGCCAAAATAATGTCCTTCACTAATAAGAAGTTTTCATTTGTCTGTGTTTATTCTCACATCACCGTGTTTATGACAAACAGTCTTGGTCGATTTGATCCAATCAAATCAGGCCTTTGTAAATTTTGTTTGTATACCAGTTAGCTGTCCCGTGAATATTTGAGTTTTCGGCTGTATCTCGAGATTTTATCTCTAATCAACCGATGTATCCCGCTTTTGTGATAAGTGCCGCTTGCAAACAAAAGTGCTCGCAAGTCGACAACAAAGCTTGACGATTACATCATTGCTTTATTATTAGAACATCACCAAGAATTTATTATTTGTTGGAAAAAATTCTTTTGTCAAATCACAAACCAATTCCAGTTACTTCATCCAATTTATCGATCAGCTCTTCATTTCATGTTCGACTTCATTTTGACTACGTGTTTGTTCTCAACTCTTTGCCCACCTGTTACATTCTCATCAAGACATCCACACGTTTTATTTTTGCAATGTCAGATTATTTTTGTGGATCAAAAGTGAAGCGAGGGTGGACAGAAAAATTAATGGGGCCAAGTGCTGCAAAGGTTTTGAGTCGGTTGAAAGATTCAGCGTTGGCGCTGAATATGAGATGTGTGTATTTGTGGGTTGCTGGGCTGTGTCTGGGGATTATTTCACCTTTGGATACGGGAGTTCCACCGATTCTTCGCTTATCTGTTCACAGTGGACAGTGATGTCTCTTCCTAACGACTTTCATAAGGTTGTCATTTGCCGATTGTTTGCTGTTTGACTTTTGACTTTGTCCTGTCATTTCTTCTTCTTCGAAGTTTGTCTGTTTTATAACAGATGTTTAGCCAAATGACTTTCCCTTCCTTGGCTATTAATATACAGACGAGAGATTTTCAATTTTCAACAGTTTTATTTGAAATCCGAGGAAATAATGAGAATGAGATCTTGAGGTTTCAAATGTAAAGAGGAGGATATATTCAAGTGTGGCATATCCACATACCAGCAATATCGGCTAATTGTAAGGGAAAAGTTTCACATCGTACTTACCTCTGTTTGACTGCCAAGGAAGCTCAATAAGTGGGCATGTGTTCGCAATTTTACTCGACATGGCAACTTTTCTGTGAAATAGCGATTCTGCCTCTGATTAACTCTTGACAATTTTATTAGAAATTGGATACGCTAAAAATTGTGTTATAGCATGCCGAGGAGTAAGAGAAAACTTTGCATTCATTGATGTTACGGCTTTAGTTAAACTTTATAGAATGAGTTAAGGATCATGTCCCAACTTTCTCAAAGCAACTAAATTTCCAGTGATCTTCAAAATAATTCACTTCTCGAGTTAGTTATAAGTATGTTGCTGGCACCTGTTTTTCTAGTCAGGATATCATTGTTACCGATCGAGCAACAGTATTCTTGATTGTTTATCTGATGCCTAGTTCTCTAGGAATATTGTAGCGATTTGCGAAATTTAGCAAATCACGTTCTCAAAAGATCCCTGCACTATTTGAGTTATCCTTGCTCGGTCTTATCTTCTATCAGACAGCCATGTTGATTCCTTCTGACTCCGGAGCATCTGTACTCATTTTTTCGCACGGTAAATGATCTTCTCGTTGAAAGAGAGATTATTTCTCGAAAGTTCTGATCAGAAACATTGATGCATCATTTCTCAACTTTGATGCAGAAACCACGGTTCCGAAGTTTCGTAGAAAATATTTAGCAAACCTCTATCTTTGCACCGAATGCGTGGGATAAAAGTGTGAACAGCTCTGTTTGTCAATACGGGTGGATAAAGACAAATGATCAAATGATGCGAGTTGATAAATAATTCTTTGTCGAAGGTGTGTATGTTTGTGGAACGGATTAGTCATCCAGATCTATCTTTGAAAGATCTTCTGAAATGCTGAGTAATTAGGTGTAAAATTATTGTATCTATTTTGAACGACTCATCATCGAAGATCATCCTCATTTTCAACAGTTTACAAAATTAGCCGTGGGAGGATTTTGAAGAGAAGCGATAGAAAAATCGAAGGTTGGTGATGGAGCGAACGGTGCATCCTCTTTTCTATACATATTCTCTTACTTATCACTGTACATCCTGTTACTTTCCCGTTATTCCTCTAAATCACCCATATTCTCAAGTGCTTCAACAGTTCGAGCAGATGGCGCACAATGGAAGAGTTCAAACCTGTAAAAATAGAACTTGACTTTGAGAGGGTCCGGAGAAGTGAACGAATCAAACAGAGAAGGGGTCGTTTTTGCTTGTGATACTAACGTGAACCTACAGCTCAAGTCCCACTGCCTCTTATCCCTTCATCCCTCAAATCACTTATCATTGTCACTTTCACTGACGGTGTACCAGTTTAACACCGAACTATCCACTGAAATTATTTCACTTCGATCGCTAGTGCGTTATTCGTCACTATCAAAAATTCCTAAGAATATGCACATTCAACGTTCCGAAGAAGTAGGCGTTCCACCCGGACTCAGAACCCCACCTCGAACTCCCCCAAGCACCCCACCAGCTAGTCCTGTAATGCCTAGATCAGCTACTAGAGTTAGGAGGCATTCCGCGGGAGATAAGAAAATATTCGGAATCGATCTGTACAAAAATGTGCTCATCACGGTGCGAATAAATGAATATTATAATTGTTTACGCTAGTATGTTTCTCTACTTTATCTGGTTGAGATTTTGACGTTCTGATCATGCTCGATTGTTTGATCTTGGATGAAAAGGAAAAATCTCCATTCTTTCAGAATGCTTCTGTCCGCTCTGAAGGCGGAGAAAAAGTAAGCGGTCACGGTGCGTCGTCTTCTGGCAGCGGAGCGGCAGCCAAGAGACGCAACAGTGTGTTTGTGAAGAGAGGCTCTGTCAGCATGGAGCCTATCAAGAAGATCGACTTGGATGATGTCTACACCGTCTACAAACAGGTATAGGATAATTAATTCAGTAACTTTTTATTATAACTGAAATTCCAGCTCGGTACTGGTCGATTCGGATTCATTAAACTTGCCGAGCACAGACAATCAGGAATGAAAATCGCTATCAAATTCTTCCCTCGACCTCAGACTAAGCAGGTATTGGTGAAAGTGGTGAGCAGCATTCAAAGCTAAATCATTCAGGTCGACTTTATTCGAGAGTACAATTATTCGTTCTTTCTTTCCCCCCATCAGAACATTATCGACACTTACGAGGGAATGTACCAGAGCAGCGATGACTCTGCCTTCTTCTTCGTTCAAGAATTCTGTCCGCGAGCATCGCTAAGAGAAGCTGTTGAAGCTACTAATCAGACGGGTAAGAAGCAATAATCAGAATCAATCATTTCAACTGCATAATTTTCCTCTAAAGCAGTTGAATTAGTTACGTGGAAAATTGTTTAACGCTGTGTAGATGAACTTGGCTTTGATTTTTTCAGTTACTATTGGAAAAACTAGGTAGTTTAAATGGAATTTCGGTTACTTTAGTGCTTGCTAGATCAGAAGTTTTTTCTTTAATAATCGCGATATTCAATCAACACTTCAGAATAATTTTCTCTGCTAGAAATTCAACCTTTTTTTAAATTGTTTTCTTTCTATATGATTGTTTTTGAAACCATTTAGATTTTCTTTCCAAGCCTTTGTCTGAAAGTCTAACTTTTCACGTCATTGAACGCTATCCTGCATTTCCATCCAATCTGCTTCCTCTTACCTTTTGTTTCAACATTCAACACACGTGAATGTTACACAAATTTTTATGTTGATGGAGTAGAAAGTTGGCAAGACTCGCGATTTCCCTCACCCTTCCCCTTCCACAGGGCTTCTTTGCCCTCCTTCAATTTATCTCCCTCTCGCTTCTTTCGAAGGTAAAACAAAACACGCAATAGGGAGGCAGGCCTGGAGTCGGGTCAAATTGATGAAAAGCTACTGCTGCTGCCTCATCATCTGCCTTTCCATTGTCAATTCCCATTTCACAGCCGCTCAAATGATTTATACAATGCACCGTGCACAAAGAATTCGAAAAATGACCCTTGAAAGTACAACAAAATGCGATTGCAAAACGTCAATTTTTCAGGTATCGGTGAAGCCAAAACGAAGCAGGTATTCACCGCTGTGATGTCCGCGATCGAATTTATGCACGACGAGAATCTCGTCCACAGGAATCTTAAGGCAGAAAACATCCTCATTTTCGATTCAAACGACTTTTCAAAGGTGATTCACAAAAGAAAAAGTTGTTCGAAGTACAAAGAGAAACTTTGCAGGTGAAAGTGACGGATTTCGGTTTGACGCGAAAAGAGAACGCGACGGTGAAGTACCTGGAATACACTAACTGTTGCATGTCGCCTGAGCTGTGCGAAACCGTTGCAAATGAAGTGCTCACTGTTAACAAGGCCATTGATGTGTGGGCATTGGGTAAGTGGGATATAGACAAAGTAATGCTGTAATTTGAAAGACCACATCCATAAACTTGCACTTTCATCCTATTTTTCTGACCTTTATCCTCTGCCAGGGAAATTGCTCGCTTTATATCTTTCGTTGAACGCCTGGACACCGCGAAAAAATGCCCGATTTTTGGTCTAATGAAGAACAAAATTGATTATCTTGGACTTCAACGATTGGTCTAATCTATTTGTTGGTGAAAGATCGATTTTGTTTCTGTGATAAGAAGGTGACATTCATTCATTTTTTTATATTGATGAGCGGTTTGAGTATTCGGAGTAGATGCAATCAATACGCTTCATATTTTGGAACCATCTAATCCAAATTATTGTGTTTTCATGCAATGAACCAGAAAGACTTATCAAAGTGCAAAAATTTTTAGAAAAATGACTTGATTTTTACTGCTGATTTTGTTCGACCGAAATTTTCAAACGCGCTGTTCAATTTTTCGTTCTATTTCTGCTTCCATTCGAATGTTCGCGAAATCCATAGCGCTTCTGCAAATTCCTTCTCTCAATCTGCGATGGGCCACGTTTGACGTCATTCGGCAGGCTTTTCTCTGCGAAGCTCGTTCGACTGATTAATAGTCGCTGCGAAAAGCCAACTCATAGTTACAACTGTCGGATCAGGGCTGCTAAGAATACCCCTAAATCTAACCGAAAAATAAATGGATTCCCAAACTAAATTAGAGCAAGATTTGAAGATTCCCAGCAAAAATAACTAAATTTTCAGGAGTGATTTTCTTCTACTGCCTGAAGGGCCGATTCCCATGGCAGAAGGCGTCGATAATGTGCAAGCCGTACTGGGAGTGGGAGCAGTGGCTCAAGAGGAAGAACCCCACTTTGCCCAAGAAGTTCAACTCCTTCAGTGAAAAAGGGCTCAAATTGCTGAAAAAGTGCGATTTCCTTACAATTAGTCAGAAAACGAACATATTTTCAGAACATTGACGCCCCGCGTCAAAGACAGGTGGTCTGCGAAGGAGGTGCGCAAGTGTGTCACCAAGGAGAAACTGCTCAAACCAGCCAAGGTAGCTGATGATTACTAAACTGGCACATATTTATACATACAACAAAGCAAGGAACCTAACGGAGCACATATTTGAAGCAATTAATTCAATTTCATCACTTATTCGAGTTAGATTAGCACAAGAACATGCGATTCGATGTAGTACTCTTTGCACAAATAGTCAGTGATAGTCTGATGTTGTTGAACCTCTTCTTGCACAATGATCATGTGTCTTCTCATAATTTTGCTCCTATCGCTCACAATTTGTGATTACAGATTTTCAAAATGGAAGGAGAATTTTCTTGAACATCTTTCGAGAACCTTTTTATGTTTGTGAATAGCCATGCTCCTGTATTCAACTTTGAATTGTTCTGATATTGTATTTCTATCCGTATCACATGATGTTTCGACTCAAATTCACATGGTACACTGCGGAATAATTTTACACATTTGATCACAATAAATATCGTAATATCGTAGTCGTACTGTCTAATTTGGCTATGATGATTATGAGTGCGCTGACTGGAAGGATGGTAAATTGCCGAAGACTTATTGAACACCTAACTGATTGTTGTGCTCTTGACAAAATCTACTAATTTTAACTGTGTGCTCCAATAATTAACAGCGAATTTCTACCCTCGAAATAAATTTTGACCCTAATAATGCAATTAATTTCAGGCTAAAGAAGAGAACTACTACATCTACATAGATGTGGAGCCGAACAAGAAGGTTCGCGAATCCATTGAAGAAATCTCAGCTCAATGATTTGATTTCAGGCCTCTTCTGACAGATCGGGTGATTCGAATGAGACTGGAGACGGCAAACAGCACAGGAAATCGACAGTCCAGCAGTGGATCAGCACAACACTCGCCGCCATGGCCGAGATCAGCGAACAGGTCGTTTCTGCCAGGGATGATATTTAGAGGGAAATAATTCTTACTCTTCGAGGAAGACATACTTCTTCGATTTTTTGTCTTATTCTGAACTAATTTGAGAGATTTGAAATTCATGAAGATGGTAAAGGAAAAATGCAGAAAAACTTTGATAATGACCGTTTTCAACTATTTTATGATTTTCAAATCACTCAACGTCAAACTTGTTCACGATTGTGATTGATATTGCGTAGTCTTTTAATATTTAAATTGATATTATCAATGTAAAAACAACTTGAGAATGTTCTTCTAAATTGTGTTCTGAATTTGATTTTTGTGATGTTGATAATATTATTGTTTCGTGGCGGATAAGTTACTTTTTTACTACTGAGTTTAAGAGGAAAAATCTCTTCGAAAATTACTCAATCTCTACCACGAAATAATAACTTTTCTAAATATTTTCACAAACATAATCTAATGATGAAGCCGGTAGATTGAATTTGAATAACAATTTGTCTGGTTGGTTTTTATAAAATTCTAGTTAAAACGTTCAAAATGATCGACATAATTTTATTTATGAGTATAAGTTTCTTCCAGTTTCTTTTTCAGAGTCGAGGTCACATAGAAATCTCAGTGTTTACAAATATATTCGTATATTATTATTGCGTTATTTCATGATTCATTGAGAAATAAAATGAGAATAGCTTAATTCCAAGAAACATCGTAGATTTTATTCTTATTCTGTTAAATTACTGTGACGTTTTCACCATTTTGTAAATAGACGCCATTCTTCTCACTTTCTACTCTATTGTTGTCATCTTATTTCATCATTTCAAAGTTTGCTTTATTCGATTAATTTGAAGTTATGAGATAAACAACTCCTTCTTTGATCAACTCGCTTTGTCGTTTCACCATATCTTCATCTATATTCTCATTGTGCAATTCTTTATTCTTCAGAATGTTATTAATTTTGTCAGTCTAACTTTATTAAACCAGTCAAAATGCAAATTAATTTCGACTTTCCTTGCCATTCTGGCTGATTTATCTCACATTGCACTTCATTAATCATTTATTGTACAAAATTGTCATAATACAAAATAAATTACTTTTGAATATATTATTTGCTAAAGGCATTAGAATTTGAAATCTAACAAAATTTATAGATACCAAGATTATATTCATCTGTAGAACATAAATCAGCAATTTCTTTCAGTACAGATGTAAGATTGCCCCAATTAGAAAGTCAATATCATATCGACTTGTAGTAGTGAATTCTAGCACAACGAATCATTCATTCTGTTATAAGTGATTGTTAGAAAATCGTCAGACTTTCATTAGAGTTTTTGAGGCTATTTTTAATCAGATTTCGTTATGATTTTTATTGATCATATGAGATTTTTATGAATGTTTTATATTTTGCAAATTAACTAACTCGAAAACTATTTGTTGATCCACATTTATGGGAAACAGTTTACATTGAAACGTCTAACAATTTGAACAACATTTATTGAATTAGATGGATTAGAAATGCATTGCGCCGCGAGTAGTTAGTGAGACTATTTATTGACAAATACATGGGTACAAAGTGGAATGGAATAAAGGATGAGGCAATCACAAAATAGTGAGAATGAAGTCAATGGAAACGAATAGCATATGGGTCTGCCCTCACTAAAATTCCCACTATCATTAATTCGAGAGATTAGGAAAGAAAGATTATTGTTGCACACAACACGAGTGTCGAGTAGAGTGATATCGTTTGGTAAAGAAAAGTATTTGGATGATTATTGCAAAATAGTGATGAGAATAAGAATTGGCTTCGTCGTGTCAATCGTTTGAATTTGCCTGCCTGCTGTCCCTTGCGTTCCCCGTTTAGCGTCTCCCGAACTTAACACCAAAACTGTATCGATCTAATCGCTTCTGCTGCTGAGAACTCACTGGCAGCTCTGCCAAAATGTCATCCAAGTCGGGGTTCAACAATGGAGCTGAGTTCTAAAAATTGTCTCATTCATATGATTTTTAAGGGAACAAGTTTTTTTTCCATAGTTAGGGAATGACTTTTCTACATATATTCTTCTTCGAGATACTGCATTGCAAGATTTTTTAATTTTTGTAAAATTTCGGATTTTTTTACAGATTCAAAAAGAGCTTCAAATTTTATCTCAAGATTTCCAATATTCACCTTTTGGCTCATGAAACCTTTGCTAATCCCCCAGTCATATATAGAGGTTAGCAGATTCTATTATTTTTCTTGTCTCAACTTTTATATCTTTTCCGTTACTAATCCACAAGCTTTACACCATTAACGTCAAAAAGTTTTAATCTTTGAAATCGAAAAATTATTTCGTAAAGAGCTCAAATTCTGAAATATGACTCAGCTGATTAGCTAATCAAATGACTATTCAGTGCTACAAACTTTCTGCAGCGGATTAGTAAGAAGTGTTGCGATCACCCTTGCACGTGTAGTTAACAAAGGTATAAAGCACGAATTTATTAGCTTCAGTCCTTCTAATAGGGAACAATTAAAACATAAATTAAAGCTATTTATATAAAAAGATAAGATCAGAGAAATGTAGACCATCGGCTGCGTGTTCTTCGCTGCGTCTACATAAAAAAACACCTGCCCCACTTAGATCCCGGCCGATAACATAGAATTCCCGAATATCGGGAATTTAATATAAAAAATAATAATAAATATAAATATCGACGCAATTTAATATAAAATATATACATATATATTGACAAGTTGCGATCTTGGTCGCAACACTCCGCCGCGAGAAAAGATTGTCATCCTTCGATTCTGGGCGTTTCTTCATCATTGATTTTTCTCCATATTGCGTCGAATAATCAATGGTCGTCGATATTCTATCCATACATTGCTATTAATCTTATCAACCGTTCATGTAGAATAATAACTTTGTAGATCAAAACGTCGCTCATCTTTGTCCATATAATAACAATTAGATAATTATAGATTTGTAGAATAAAAGAAAATAGATGGTAGTGTAGTTGTCGATTCTAGTATCGACCTCATAGGTAAATGTCTCCATACACTTTACCTATTTTTCTCTTTTCTAACTTATCTCTTTTATCTTCTCCAATTCTCAAAACAAAAACCACTGTTTTAAAAGAAAATGGTTTTAATGGATTTTTGTTTTGATAACTCTTTCTCGGACGAGAATCTCCCGGCGACAATTTTTCTTCGCCATTCTTTCTGATCTATTGATTATGCTATTCGCCTTTTCCATTTTTTCACTACTCATTATTCTAATCACTTCTGAACTAGATATTCCTCGTTGGATCGTCAGGCGTAATTGCCCTAACTGTACTCATCTATGTATTAAATTAGATCGGTACTTTTCTCCCTATATTTTTCTCATATCTTTACATTCTTTTAGCTATCGAGAACCACGTTGGTGTTTCTCTTCACTTTCTGAGCTACCTCATCACGTCCTGCTCAGTTTCAATCAGACAATAGACAGTCTTCTTGAACCGTCTTCTAGCACTACTCCTATTCCCGTGAACTCTGCTTTGCCAGTTACTCCTTATCCTGTAACTTTGCCTCAAAGCATTGTTGTCGAATTATCTTCCTGGTCTATTCTACAGGCTATTTTCCTGTTTCTAATTATTTCCTCAGCTTTCTTTCTTTTCCTCTATTACGTTCGCCACAAGTATCGTAGCTTCGCAAAAACTGTTCATGTCTTCTATTAATTCATCTTAAAAATTTTTATTCATTCCTTATTATTTCAATTTTCCATTACCATTTACTAAACTCAACCATTAATCTACTTAACTTCCCAGCGAAAACCCATGATAATCAGATAATTATTTAGGTTATTTTTGAACATTCTCTTGTATCACCTTCTGGTATTCCGCTTCGATGTCAAAATTGGGTTCAAGTTGTTTCTTCCTCACTATCTCCCGACATAAATTTTTATTATGCCAAGCACTTGTTTTCCATTCACAACCCTTTTTGGTACAAATAATTTCACAGTAATTTACGTAACGTATGTTTCTAGGTCTCTTTTCGGGAGGTTTCAGTATTGGGCATCTCTCACTTTTGTGATTTGCCCTGAACCTTAAACATAATTCACAAGCTTTTGCTTGTCTGATTTTTTCCATTTTCTTCTCTAGTTCCATTGGTTCCGTACAATTCTCTGCCCAGTGTCCATTTCCTCCGCAGAGAAAACATCTGCTCAGTCTTTCTCGCTCTTCTTTTCTTCTCTCAATTGCTCTTGTCTTCTTCTCGTTAGCAATTCTTTCATGTAAGAAAATCAATCTTAATACTCATCCTTTTTACTTATATTTCAATCTAATCTTTTTACCGTACGGCATCTTCTTGAGCTTTGTCATCTAGCATCTTCTTCATTCTTTTCAATTCTTCATCACTCGAGGTCATTTCTTTCTCAATATCGATGATTTCAATATCGAAGAATACTAATATCAATTAACACAAATAGCAATTAATTACAATTAAGTTCAGATAATCTAATTTATGTACATTACTACTTTCTATCTACTATTGCTATCACGAATTACTATCCACGATTTAACGTACGAGATTTACAACATATGGAATAATATATTTTAATGTTATCCATGATAACACTAAAATAATAACTGTAATTCCTATGATATCTACACAGGAATCAACTAAATATTTCATATGAATAATCCAATCTGGCCACGTTATTTTTGTATCTAGTGGAGTATCCGCATAGCTTCTAGTATCCGATATAATTCCTCGTAAGGATGCGGGAATAACATAATTTAATTCTCCCTTTAAATCGATGACTTTTTTCTTCTTGGCACATATTATCGTACATACTTCATTTACTCTAGATGCATTGAATGGTTTTCTAATCTCATTTACATATCCTTCTGGTGAACAGGTCAATCTCTCTAAAAATTGTCGATTATTGCATGTTAAGAGTGCTGGTGCTTTTACTTTACTCTTACATGTAACATTAAAATTCGCTGTACGCTCACAATTATAACAACCTTTTACTGGTGTATAATCACTTATTTCACACGTTACATTATTAAACTTAGCTGATATATCATAAATCCTTTCTAATTCTATCTGTAAGTGTGTGCGAGGATGATAGTACTTAATCGCTGGTGTATTGTCATCTGTTTTTAACAATTGATAGTGATGTTTAATGATCGGCAGTCCGTTTTCTGTCATCTTAAAATAATCAAAGTTCTCGCATTGACATGTAGGTTCACTTACTCCAATTTTACAATCACATACATCCTTGTATGTACAATTATTTCTGTCATCACAGATTAATGGTATCTTCAACTCTGTTTCTCTAATCACTGTTCCAATTCTATGATCGTTCTGAATAAATTTACTCCTCATTGCTCTTATTCCTGACCCTTCTTCCACAGATACTACTTCTATTCTTCCTATTTTCGAATACTCTCCATCAAACAACATATCCGATTCTCCTTCTTTCAGTAAATATTTCGTCTTTACTGCCTCTTTCTTTTTTCCTGGTCCTGCATCAACTGTTACACTTAGAGCTAATTCATTTGTCCAACTATCGCATTCATACAAATAGAATCTCTTCTCATTATTCTTTCTTACTGCTGTTCTATAAAATAGACATGCATCTTTCCAATTCCAACAACCATTCCACCATCCTCCGTCTGACGTTGCACAATACGTCCATCCTGGTAAATCATTTAATGATCCGAACTCATCCATCTTCGTATCTTTATTGATATTCTCACAACGTCCTGCTTTACATTTTCCATTTCTGTAACATGCTTTAGTATACGCTACTTCGGATGTAGTATTGTACGTATACATTATAGGTCCTTTTTCACATCTCTTATATGAGTATTCAATTTCTATGTGTATCTTAGCAATTATCCTATCTTTCGCTCCAACTACTATGCATATTTCCTTCTGCAATGGTGATGTAAAAATATCTTCTGTCGTTTTCATTTTACAATTGTTATTTTCACAAACAT
Source organism: Diploscapter coronatus (assembly GCA_964036155.1). Lineage (NCBI taxonomy): Eukaryota > Metazoa > Nematoda > Chromadorea > Rhabditida > Rhabditidae > Diploscapter > Diploscapter coronatus. The sequence continues at coordinate 5,389,771 of OZ038423.1, forward strand.
CCTCATTGTGTGATATTGGAATAACTTTATCGCATGCTAATGCTTGTCCTATCAGACACATGATCAATATCATTGATCCAATTCTATTTGGTTTCCATCGTGATAATGGACTACTTTCCCTCGATCTTGATATATCTTCTTCGAACCGAACTAATTTTCTACTACTCAGAGAATTTACAGAACTTGCCGATGGTAATCTTTGCAATCCTATATCATCCTCCCTGGATATCAACGATCCAGTTGATGCTCTCCTTGTCATCTTTTCAATATCCTTCCTCCTATTGTCAATCTTTTTAATTATTGATTTCTTACTATTCGTCCTCCTACCGTATAGACTACGATCCATCAGCTCAAGAGCTTCTTTTCCATCTCTCTTTTCTCTTCTTTTTGTTTTCCTGACTCGTCTCTCTCGTCTACACCAACATAGTAAATCTCTAATTCCTGCAATTACATAGACTACTCCTCCTGCAATTACATAACTACTGAATCTCAAACCTCTCATGAGTTCCGAATGGTTTACACACCTTACTACCATTCTTATTGATCTCCAGTAACGTTTAATCAAAATAGGTATCATTATTACTAATAGTAAGACAATAGTTGTACAAACGAACATTAACGGATGACATTGTGGATTAAGTAGAGTTTCAATACACATCTTACATCTTATAGCGACGCAAAACTCTTTTGCTGGACACTCTATCTCTATTAATTTATATTTCTTCGATCTTTTCTCCATTTTTCTCCAAATAACTTTATGTTTATGCATCGTGATATCCGATGGGAAATCTACTTCTAGCTGATCTGTCGCATCTATAGGTTCTACACAGTAACCATCGCTACAAACGGCGTATGTAGTGTTTACCACATATCCTATATCTTTTAATAAAACTCCATTAGTCGAGCATGTCATTTCCGTTTCTAATTTAACCTCATGTATATTGTGATCTTCAATCTCCTTTTGATGATCTTTATACTTTTTCCTTGGCGCTATCGTGGCGTTATTTCTCTCATCTCGTTTTCTTATTTTCTCTCGTTCACGTTCTTTTTCATATTCCTCATCTATTTCTAGTTCCGTTTCTTCCACTGCAACTTTCGTATCTGTCTCTTCATCTTCTTGTTCAATCTCATCTTCTGCAATAAACTTATCTTCTTCTTCTTTAATAACTGTTCTATCACTCTCTAACTTTTCCCTATCTTGTTCAAGTTTTTTCCGTTCATTTTCTACCTTTTTCCGGTCTTCTTCTACTTTCCTTCTGAGTTCTTCCAATTTATTCCACTCTCCTCGTATTTGATTTTCATCCTCATTTCTATTTTCATCTTCTTCTACTCCTGGTCTCCTCCTATTCTTATTTTCATTTTCATTCTCTTCGTCCTTCTTTGTTGTAGTGACCTCAGGTTTCTTCGTAGTGCTCACTTCTGGTCTCTTTGTAGTAGTCGTTCCTGGTTTCTTTGTAGTAGTCACTACAGGTTTCTTTGTAGTGCTTATTTTTGGTTCATCTTCTCCTACGAATGTTTCATTCTTATTATCATCCACATAATCCGCTACAGGTACTACTACACTTGTTGCTAGACCTGTACTCATATTATTCACCGCTCTATTACTATCATTTTTAGGTTGGGCCTTACTCTCGGTTATCAAACATCCCATTATAACAATTAACATCAGATAGTACAGCCAATTTCTACCCTTAGTTAAAATTGGTCTAATAATTGATGAAGTTCTAGCACAATTCATTCTGCTCTGTTCTCTTCTAGTTACTGATCTCGTTTGATATTTAGGTTGATTTTTCTCTACCTTATTTAGTAACTTATCCTTCACCATATCTACTTCTTGTGCTGTTCTTTCTTCTTCTCTTTTCTTTGCTTTCTTATCTTCATTTATTATTTGTGTCTTTTTAGAACCAATATTCAATGGTATCAAATTGTTAACTGTTCTCTTCAGAACCATAGATCCCGGGATTCTTTTCCTACTGTCTGGGTTCGTAACTCTAACCTCAGCAGTTCTTATCTGTCCATCTCGACTTTCTATCAATTTCTCTATCTTTCCAAGACGAAATTTGTTTCTCGGCTCATTCTCAGTTTTGACCAATACTAGCTCTCCTTCTACTGGTTGAATCTTTTCACTAACAGCTTTAGGTACTATTCTCAATCTAACACAATTTCTTGGTAAATAATGATTTTCCCAAACGTTCCAAAACCTTTGAACATAAGCTTTGACATCTCGATATTTCTGTAAAACATCCTCAAATTCTGTGTATTCTCCTCCATCTAATTCCATAGTTCCAAATTCTGGTCTATTAAGATCTATTGGTCTGATAGTAAATGCACCTTCTTGTTCATCTTCAAAATAAACTAAAGGTCGCATATTTATTATCGTTCTACACTCTTTAAGGATTGTTTCAAAAATTGTTCTCGAGATTCTTTCTTTTCCTAATGCTGCCTTCAATGCCTTCTTCGCTATTCCAACTAATCTTTCAAATGCTCCTCCTTGCCATGGACTTGACGGTATATTAAAATACCATTTAATCTTGTTTGATGCCAATGTTTTGTTCAATGCTTTCTGTATTGTAGCTTTTTCTCTCAATATTCTCTCTGTCATGTGAAATTGAGTTCCATTGTCTGTGGTAATTGTTTCTGGTGTTCCGAAGTCTGCTATAAATCTCCTCAAACTTAATATAAATTCTGATGTAGTTAAACTATACATCGGTTCCAAGTGAATCATTCTACTCGCTAAACACGTAAATAAAACAACATGAACTTTCTGTATTCTATTATCTTCCATAATGATATACAATGGACCAAAGAAATCTGCTGCTGTGTCTTGGAAAGCATGTTTTGGTCTGCTGACTCGCCGTTCTGGTAAGTCTGGTGTTTCTGGTAGTCTAAACGGTCTACCAAGAACTTTTGTGCACACCACACACTTTCTCAATGCACTTCTTACAGCACGATTCCATCCAACTCCATAATATCTCTGGGAAATTATTCCCATTAATGTTCTCAACCCAGCATGATGGTGAGACCAATGTAAATCCGTTATTATAATCTGTGCTAATCTTGACTTTGGATTCAAAATATAGCTACTAATCTTATTACCTATCGATGCGTTACCTAGGCGCAGTCTCTTATAAACTAAATTATCACTATCTGTTCTTATTCCATTCTTGGGATCGGATCTAATATTAAAAAGTTCTTGATGTTTTCTAATAATATAAATTTCTTCTGGTGTCAGTTTTCTCTCCTTTTTCTTATTATTTTCTTCCTCAAATAGAAAAATCTCAGGTAATGCTCTATGCATCGTTTCGATTAATTTGCCTGCTTTCAACTTATCAGCTATTTTCACTTTTATAAACATCAACATAGCTCTTGTTCTGAACTTTATTCGTTCCCAATCATTACTAAAATATAAGTCACAAACTCCCATATTTCTTTCCGATATATTTATTTTAGCCACATTAACAATCGACTCTAAACTCACTTCATTTATCCCTTTCTTAATCATAAATTTCTCTTCTATAGGCCATTTACTTTCCTCCTCTTTCAAAAACAATGGTCCTTCAAACCAATCAGTTTGCTTTAATTCTTTAAAAGTATAAATTTTCTTAGTTTGTAAGTCTGCTGGATTAACATCCGTTCTTACATGTGCAAAAGTTATCTTATTACCCTTATCTTGAAGCTCTCTCACTGTTTTCCATATTAACTCAATCCGATTTTGTATGAAAACTGATTGTTTCTCTAGACTTGTAAGCCATGCCAAAACGACTCTTGAGTCACTCAAGATATATGTATTACTTATACTTATATCTATATTTTCTAATATAAGCTTACAGATCTTTACCGCTATCCAAACTCCCATCAACTCAAGTCTTGGAATAGTCAAAGTCTTCTTCCTAGGGGCTAACCTTTGTTTGCTAAACAACAGCGATGTCATTCTCTTATTATCATTAGTAATTGATCTAATGTATCCTACTGCTGCGTATAATGAATCGCTTGCATCCGAAAAAATAATTAACTCAAATGTTTTGCTATCGATTGGTAAAATAAATCTTGGAAATTCGTACCTTTCATTTAATATCTTTGCTTCGAATACTCTGAACTTCTTGATTGTTTGCTCCGATAGTTCGTTATCCCATCCTGAATTATTCTTGAATAACTCTGGTAACAAAAGTTTGCTTTCATTCATAATTGGTGAAATGATTCCTAACGGATCATAAATACCTGATATAAAGCTTATGACATCTCGTCTCGTTAATTTCTCCTTATTCATTCTATTCGGTAATTTTATAGATAATGTATCTCTATCTGGTGCCCATTGATATCCTAAAATTTTCTGTTTAGTAGATTGGGATAAATCTTTCTCTTTAACTATTTCTTTAATCTCACTGCAATTCGACATATATTCTCTCAAATTCATTTTCATACAATTAAACAATTCTTTAGTTTCTCTATATTTCTCCTCAATTTCTCCTACATCATCAAATTTAATATAAAGGTTGTCCACATATAAATTACTCTTTATCGCTTCCTTTAACCATTGGCTACAATTAGATTGTTCTACATAGTGTTTTATGGAACAATTAAGCAAAAATGGAGAACTTGATACTCCAAAAGGTAAACGTTTGAACTTCATGACCCTAATATTCTGTCCCACTGCTGGTTCCTTCACATTCCTGACCCAGTAAAATCTCGTAGTATCTTGATCTTCTTCTCTCAAAGATATCTGATGGAAAGCTTTAGCAACATCTGCATTCATAATATTTTTCGCGACTCTCACCCTTAATAATATTCCCAACAAATCTGGTAATAATGATGGTCCTTGATAAAGGCACGCATTCAATGACAATTCATTCCGCAAATGTGAGGATGCATCGAAAACAACTCTCACTTTAGTTGTATTCGATCCCATATTCATAACTACTTGGTATGGTATATGATATTTTGGATTTTCTGTATTATCTTCACCAATTTCCTCAATAATTCCACTTTCTTCTTGTTCTCTAAATTGTCTTTCGACTTCGTCTATGACCTTCTCCGTCTTTGGAGAGTTTATAAATTGACAAAATCTTGAATAAGCAAGGGTTCTATTATCCCCCAATTGTTCCATTTTTCCTGATTTCCACGGCCAACCAACCGTAATGGCTCCTTCTTTCGAAATTTGTACTTCTCTCTTAAATCTCTCAATCAAATCCTCATCAGTTTCTTCTTTTTCATTTATACCCAACCCATCCAATTCTACCATTTTATTCATCATTTCTTCATCTGATTTAGCGACAAAAATATTTCCATACCTATCATTAGATTTCCCAAACACTATCCATTTCTCTTCTAACTTAGTTTTAATTGCTTTTAGCCCTGACGGTAATCTTCTTATCGTATATTCATCATCAATCAAGTCAAAATAGTTATCTAGTCCAATCAATATTTTTGGATTTTCGATATGGTTTTCATTTTTTCCTACCTTCATATTCATCTCATATAAATAATCTTTATCCTCTTCATTCATTTTCGGATATTTACTAGGTTGTGTAATTCTCTCTTTCGTATACGCCTTAACTTTATAGCATATCTTTTTGTTTACTACTAAGTACAATTCCACTCGATCACATATCGTCTCCTTAGCTTCTCCACCGAATGACATTATTCTCATTTTTATATTCTCTTCCAATACTCTCAATTTCAAATTCTTAGCTAATTTCTTCTCAATATATGTATGGTCCGCACCTGTATCGAACATCACTGCTACTTTCCTCTCATCCACATCCGTGGGTTTCTTCAAAATCTTAAATTCTCCACAAATCAACCTGTTTTGATTTTCAGCTACTGTCATATTATTTTTCATGAATCTCACTTTCTTCATTCTGGGGTTAATAGTTTCTCGACTTTTGTCATTATATTGACTTCTATTTCGATTATTCTCATTCGAATTACTTCTAGGTCTTCCTTGATACCTATTATTCGACTTGAAGTTTCCTCTCTCTCTAGAGTTAAATCTTCCTCTATTCATGAATCTCTCATTTGACCCATTTCTAGGTCTCGACCTTCCTCTGAAGTTATCTGCCCTTATTTGTGGCTTGAATTGGTTATCTCTCATACACAAACTGATGTGGTGACTCCCGCCACATTTGGCACATCTCATTCCTCTACATGCTGTCGCTTCATGACCTTTCGTCAGACATTGGAAGCATAAATTATTTCTCTTCGCTTCTCGCAACCTTTCATTAGGTGCCTTAATTGTGAAACACTCTCTAGCTCTATGGCCCATTTTGCCACATAGTCCGCAATCTATATTTCTGGCTTCTCTCGCTTGGTATGTTCGTTCTACTTCTTGAGTTTCCTCATCCTCTATGGATTCCTGTATCAGAATATGGTTTTCGATTTCGTTCAACAAGTCATCCATTTTCGTAATTCTACCCTCATAGTTCGCTCTCTCTTCTTTGGCAAGTTCCTCCAAAACAGATTTCGGAAATTTAAACCTTGCCTCAATCAAATATCCTGGGGTATTCACATCATTTCCTAGTCTCTTCAACTGGTTCAATATTACCGCTACTTCGTTAAAGGTTCTTCTAATCTCATTTAACGATTCTCTGGCCCTTTTTATCCCTTTAAGTTTGTCATACAAATTTCTAGTTTGATTGTCGCTATTGTTATAGATCGACAACAATCTGTCTATAGCTTCTTCATAACATGACCCGTCCTGAGGGTATCTCTTTATTAAAGCTGCCGCCTTTCCTTCCAAGCAGTCTCTCAACGCGTTGAATTTTACCAAGTTCGAAAGATTCGTTTGGTGTATGTACTGTTTATACGATTCCCAAAATGGTAGCCAATCAATCATTTTTCCACTAAACCTGGGAACATTAATCATCTTATTTTTAGCAAGAATATTTGTCATTATCTCCTGTTCTTTATCAGAAATAACCTCCCTTGCCGGTGTATCTGTTACGCCCATCAGTTTATTCACGTCTACCGTCTCATTCAAAGTAAAATCTATTCTTGGTGGAATTTCCGCATCTTTATTCACTCTACCTAAAGCCTCATTTAAATCACGCTCTCTATTCCAAAGTCTCTTCATAATTTGAAATGTCTTTTCATATAAGTTCAAATATTCCTTTTCCGCTTTATCTATATACTCCATCCATGACTTTGTCGATATTTTCCCTTCCTGCATCTTATCCAAAATAATCATACCTTTATCAATTTCTTTTCTCAAGTAATTAACACTTTGTTTCAACATTTCACTAGTACGTTTAATTGATTCTCTTTCTTCCTCAATTTTCCTCAAAGCCGATGCATCTATGTCAATCTTAAATCCTGCCTTATAGCGTTCATCCGCTCTTTGAATCTCAATCTTTAATGATTCTGTCGCGCTTACAATTACGCCTTTCAAGGTACTCATGACCTCCTGCATGGTCATTTTCAGTACTCTTCTGTCTCTGCCTGCAGCTATTCAGCTCGCTCTGGCGAATCGCTTTTAACGTTCTTTCACGTTCTAGCGTCTTTGACTCACCAATAATCCTCTCCTGGATTGTTTCCACACTGGTCCCTTCGACGTAGCTTCTCTCGCTTCCGTCCACTGATTTCTTTGACGTAGCTTCTCTCGCTTCCGTCCACTCTCCGTTGTATTCGGAGGTACCAACCTTCAAAGGTAATTTAAATTCTCGACTTACCTTTGGAATCACTAAACTTCTTGATTGAATCCACAAGTTGCTACTTCTCCTCTAGTCGTGCACTACCAGTTGAGTTTTGCTTCCTGAAATTACAACCAAAAAGTATGACTTACCTTTGTTACTGTCGGCCGCGCCACTTGTTGCGATCACCCTTGCACGTGTAGTTAACAAAGGTATAAAGCACGAATTTATTAGCTTCAGTCCTTCTAATAGGGAACAATTAAAACATAAATTAAAGCTATTTATATAAAAAGATAAGATCAGAGAAATGTAGACCATCGGCTGCGTGTTCTTCGCTGCGTCTACATAAAAAAACACCTGCCCCACTTAGATCCCGGCCGATAACATAGAATTCCCGAATATCGGGAATTTAATATAAAAAATAATAATAAATATAAATATCGACGCAATTTAATATAAAATATATACATATATATTGACAAGTTGCGATCTTGGTCGCAACAAGAAGTCTTCTTGAAATTTAGACTTCAAATAAAAATGTATCCTTGAATTTTGGGCGTACTCTAATATCATAATAGAAAGAGTTCAGTGAGATTATGTATTGCGAACGAAACTTGGCCTACTAATTTTATCAAGAACATAAATGCGAGAATAATTAATATCCAGTTCATCATGACTTTGTTGATTTTTTACAACGTCAAAATTTCGTCAATATAGACAAAATAACAGAATTTTAAGATGCTTAAACTATATTTCGTTAACAATTTTGAAAAGAATCTTTTTTCGTGGGTTTGTATCGTTATTTTCTCGTCGAATTTGCTGTTTTTGAAATTTGATAAAATTTCAGCTTAGATTTTTCCCATTCAGATTGGGCAGTCACGGAAGTTAAAAATGCGCAATTCTTACATCAGAATTAGCTGATCGTTTTCCGAAGCTCATCCTGTAGGCATTCGGGTCGATTTGGACTTTCCTCTTGCCGAAAGACATTCGGAATGCGTTCCTGTCGAATCGCTTGTTCTCTGACAAACTGTCGTATTCTTCCTGAAACTAAGAATGATTACTCAATTAATTTTTGTTTTGAAAAATAAGGTATCGACAGTCTGAAATAGATATAGAAAAATTGAAAAAGTATTTCATTTTCAAAAAAATTATTCATTTTATTTCCTGATACTATGATAAACTTCAAACTTTTGAACGATTCATTCAGTATGAAAGTTTAGGTAACTTTTTCAAAATATCTCAAGATAAATCTTGCAAAATCGAATCCGAACTTTTCGAATTGAATTGTCGCTTAGCAAGGAATCTCTCGCAAATAACCTTCGGCTTTTTGTTTCAAACGAAACTCTCAGAATTCCAACGCTGTTCCCAATCATTCACAAATCAAATTTGTCTTTTTCTGGCAAAAATCGTCAAGTTTACTTCTTTCAGATGCTTTATTCTGTATTCATATCAAAATTTGTGGTATGATCTAGTTATTTAATTGAATTGGAGAATTTATATGACGCTAGATCTTGTCATCTCGTCAGTATTAAACCTTGAATTAACATGTAATTTTAGAAAGCCACCTTATTGTCACTTGCAACGGAATCTGCACAACTTGCAATTAGGAATACGGCTGCAAAAATCGCGACTGAACACAACCAAACCGAACCCATTCTGTAGGATAAATTACCAGCCTGAAAATTTTGAAGATACTTGTTTGTTCAAATTAATAAAAAATCAATAATGCTAGAGCAATTTGATAACTATCAAAACTTTAAAAAATCAAAAATTAGAATATGAACACCCATTTGGGGAAAAATCTTATATTGAAGAAATGATTCGGGTTGAAGTATTCAAATGAATGGATACAAATGGAAGATGAAGGATTGAGAGGAGACAATTTCTCGTTTTTTGGTGACGGATTATTTGATTATTCCAAAACAAGAGATTAGATGTAAATAACGGGAAAAATGGTACTGAACCAAACGAAAATCCGAAGTGATGAAAGTTAATCCACGATGAAAGTGAACAAATACTTGTTTATAATCGGATTGTGTGTGTGAAGATTGACAACAAGTAGGCTCCGCAAATACATTTCTCATGGCTATTCTTTTTGTGTAAAAACCATATCTATGAACAGATATTGATGTCACTTAGATGCTCGGGCTATTAAAACGTCTTTCCTATCGCATTTTCACCTACATAGTAGGAAAAAACGAACCCAAAACGTGAACACGCATTTTACCCTTTTAATTTTGCATATACTATTTTGATGTTAGAAAGAATGGCTCGAATTTCACTCTTCATTACTCTTTTCACATTTGACGCGAGCCTCTGAACCACTCTTTCGCGATATAGCAAAATGACTTTTGCTCGCGGACACCTGCGGGCAGCAAAATTATGGGAAACTTTTGTGTCGTACGTGTGGCTCGTCATATTTGCCACCGGTTGCGGGGCGATAATTCCGATATCTGGTGAAATAACGGCAGACAACAATGAGTTCGCTAACATTCCCAGAAATCGAATTTTAAGCAGCAAGAAAAATGAGCACATATTGTGTTTACGATTCCTAACAATAGGGTATCTTTTCATATAATTGATCACAAATACAAATAAGGAGATTTAGATTAATTATGTCAATTGGGGATTTGAAACGATATATTTTTGTGGTTTCTGCAAATAGAAAAAGATGCTCAGTGTGATAAGTCTGGGATAATAAGAAAAATGTTCGTCGTGATGAAAAGTAGGATTTAAAAAATAAAATTTGATTTTGCGCTGAATTTGCCTTCCATCGAGCAAATCTGATCAAACCAGAAAATACTCCTGAATTCTATTTTTAACTTTCAAACTATTTCATTATTTACATTGTTTCGGCTAAATTCTCGTAATATTAGCGTAAAATTTGATTATCTCAATACTTTAGGAAAAAAGGTCTATAAATACTCAGTCAAAAGTATTCAAGACCTAACTTGAGAGTTTATTATGGTTATGCGATACTCATTCCTAACAAGGATCATTTTTAGAAATAACTTCTATTGAAATATGATTTGCAGAAGGGTAAAAAATTAAGAAAAAAGTTAGAATTCATATTGAACATAAATCTATGAAAAACATCATATTCAGGATATCCAATATAACCAGCAAGTAATGAAAGATAATATGAGCGTAGGAGCGCGACAGCACTAATGACAAATCAGCGGAAATGCAGCATTATTTTCACTAATTCGCTCGGTTATTCATCGGCTTTACCACTTAGACTATAAATCATCTAAACAGCTAGGGATTTGTGCTAAACATAATGCGATAAGACATCAACCTTCCCTAAACTTTCATTTTCTAGGTAAGAGCGATTGAAAGTTTCTTTTAATGTTATTCCCTTTCTCTCATAATTATTGAAAATTGTCTAGGAGCCGGCAAGACACATTGAATGAGTAAATTACATGACCATACAAAAAGTCATATCAGATGAATAGAGAACGGAAATCATATGCAACAACACAAGCAAGTCTGAACTTGGAAATCATTGGGAATTTAAAGCTCAGCGCTCAGAAAGGAACATAGAATAGAGAATGGAAGAGAAGTGAAGATAACAACGGATAAAAGGGGATGAAGAATAAAGGAGCAAGGAGGAAGGAGTAAAGGGACAGGGCCCTCGAGAACTCGTGAGCTGACAAAATGGGAGCAGCAAAGGCAAAGACAATCGGGGCAAAATGCCATTCTGGCACATCTACATTCATGGAACAATAATGAAAATATGAAGACAGAGAAACAGCTTGATGTTAGAAATTTTGATAAATCAATGAGCAATCCTTAAAGAAATTCAAAATGTTTACCATTTGAATTCATATCTTGAAGAGGTGATAATTTAGTATTTCGATCAGAATCTCACAATCGAGCAAACAAATTATTTGAATTGTTGGCGTCTTCCACAAAGAAGATTGCACAAATTAACGTACATTGCGCACATTCCCCTATTCCCAAAGCACAATAGGAACGAATGTCACGTCGTGTACGAGAAGCTGTAGCACTATTTTAAGATATTGGATGATGTCGGTGCAGGATTTCAAAGACATTTGCAGAGATATTCTAATTGCATTACTGCCTAATTAATTTCAAGATAACTTGATGAATGATAGCCTTTAGCGTTATCAAACTCAAGACTAACTGCAAGCTTCCCATGACTTACTTGAGAGCTAATAAATTTAATCAAGATGAAATCTATCATATGAAAAATGGCTCGATAATGTGATAAATTGTCTTAGCGAAATTTACGCAGTAGGCAAACTTCTGAACATAACATAGAGTAGACTAAATGTCACTTATGTGCCACTAGTCATGCAAAGCAGAAAATAGAAAACAAATGCACAAAATTTAGCCATTTTCGTCATGACAAAATAAAGAAATGAAGATCGCATTGTTCAACTTCTACAGATGAATCGAGGTCTAATAAGATCTTCCCAGTATTCCTCACTCAATGCGACCAAATTTATGTGAGAATGTTATTTAACTATTCAATGATCGAGACGACTCAAAGCATATTTTCTATTTTCGAATTAAAAATTACTGAGGTAATTAAAATTCAATTAATTTAAAATTTTGCAAATTACTGATCACCGAACTAACATGATGCGTAATTTAAAAAGTAAATGGGACTTAAAGGTATCTGATAGCATCCAAATTTAACCTATCATGAATAATTTCATCTAGATGAACACAAGTCAGGGAACTAGGTTAGGCTAGAAATACTTGAGAAAAATCTATAAGGACACGTTTTTAGGATATTTAGTCGATTAAAAATGCATGAGAATATAAAAAAAAAAAATGTATACGAATAAATAACAACAGACAGGAAATATCTGTAAATATAGAATTATTCTGGATATTTAGAAAGCAATCTGCACTTCTCACGATTTCAAACTCAGGAATGGCGATAATTTAAAGTCTGAACATCAAAATATTTTTTATCGAAAAATACGGGGAATGTAATATTAATCTGGAATTCGAATATCTCGAATTTCAGTCTGTCTCGCCCACAGATTTCTCTGAAATTCACGAGTTTCGTATCTCTCCTCGCTTAGCGAATCGCAAATTTGTATTCATCGGGAAAATTACAAGTTTCTTCGAATATCTCGCTAATAATTTCAAGGTTTGGACACACAAACAAGACGACTGGGCGATGCTTATCAAAACTGCTGCGAAATGAGGCGAATTTTTGGTTATTAACACTTTTTTACAGAAGTCTTTTAAATTTGAAAAATTGACTGAAAAAATATTTGCAGAAGTATCGAACTTCAGATTTTGCAAGAATTATTTCCCAAGTCCTAAATTAAACAAATAATCGTTTTTTATATCTCGTGCTCTAAAATATATGTTTAAACAAGAATTGGGGAAAATATATGAGATAATATTTGGGATAGTAGATTTTCTATAAGGACCTAATTGAATAGAATAATGCCAGACATGATATCTACATGATGAAAGATTATTCCTTTAATGGTCACTGATATGCAAGTTGTGAATGTGTGAATGGATCATAAACCGTTGAAAAACACCTGCAAATTGGATTACCGTCGGGGAATGTTGTGTTTGAGGAAAGTTTTTCTTCCTGAAAAACTGAATGAGTTCACTCCCATTTGTGGCTTTTTCATTCATAATTCATTCAAAAGCAACTCATTCACATCGCGTGCCTATCTGCATTCTTCAGAACTTCTTAATTTTCTGAATCATTAATTTCCTTTTCCTTGCAACTTACTACTGCATCATTATGCACAGATAATCCCATCTTACACATGAGCTAACAACAATGTTACTTATCCTTTGAATTGAGAAACATAGATTGAGAAAGATAGATACCCTTGGAGTCTTTGCAAGGATTTCAACCAGATTTTTAAGATATACTTTCACAAAGACTTTGGAAAACTTAGACAGGAAAGCCTCATAACTACAAATGCACTCATAAAAGGAGATGGCGTTGTGACGAAAATCGTCTTGCAAGTTATTTCATGTTTAAAGTTTTTTCGTCTATGAAGTTTAGAATCCTAAATTTAGCGAAGATGCTATCAAATTTGAACCTCAAGGGTAGCATTGGATCTTCTTTAAAATACGTAATTTAGAAATATTTAAAATTCGGAGATGGACATAAAGTGCGTTTGACATAAAATCATTACAAAAAAGATATTATTACGAAACAATCCTTTTGAAGAAAAAATTAACGACATGATGTGCAACTGAAGCATAAAATGGACATTTGAAACGAAACTAGCGAACAAACAAATTTGCTTGAAATTGGAGCCCATTGCGTGGCCTAAAGGCATCAACGAATAATAAAAATGGTAAACTCGAAAAATGTCGTAATTTGAATTTTCGCGTTACAATTTTCAATCGAAGAAAGACTAAAATTTACACATCAATTCAAAATTTTAAACGTTGGATTTGCTTGCAACTTTGCCAGGTGAATTGTGGCATAAAGAGGATTGAATTAGGAGGGAAAGCGCACGAAAACGGTGTGAATTTATGAGAAACTCTCGGACAAACTCGATTTGTTGATTTGCATGGAAGACTAGTTCCTTTCACACTTCCTGCACACATCAACTCGTCTACTCTAAGCATCCCACTCAGCCACGATTTCTACAAGAAAAGATGCAAAATAAGTATTGAGAAAGTAAGAGTAGTATTACTAATTCCCGAGCCCAATGATATTTTTGACATCTCTAATTTTAAACTTCTTTTATAGTTTGTACTTCTGCAGGCAGAGGTGTCATTTTCTCACATCCTTACTTATGCATCTCTGGGTCCTTTGTCAAATCTTCGAACCAGAAGTTCGGTTGATCATTAGAAATGCGAAAGAAACGTTGAAAATATGTGAAGTGTTGTTCGGAAATTTTGAACACCTGACGAAACGTGAGAAAGATTGTTTTCGAAAAAGTTGCTTTTCTTCCAAAGTATAATACACTTTATTAACGATAAAAAGTTGGACACAAGCATTTAAAACTGTCTGGATGGCAGTTGTTTTGGAGAAGCATCAAACCCAAAAAAGAAATAGGAGCGAAAATTCTTCTAATGAACTCTGAAACCTATCGCATAGCCAAAGACTGATTATGAGATGGGTAAATGAGTTCAGAAAAGGCTCATATTCTCTGCGTAATTGGAGAAGCTGATCATTAACTAATTGGGCTGATCTATGAGATCAAATACGTAAATTGGCGAAAAAAAGATTGGAAATAAAACAAATCCAAGCGAAATATTTTTCATTTGAATGATGATAAGATTTATCTAATTTTGATTTTCATAATTTCATTTCGTTACTGATTCATTTTCAATGGCAGTTCTGAATGGAAAACTCAGATGATCATGAAAATTTATTTTGCTAATCAGGGTTAATTGAGAAGAAAATGAATTTTCTTAGTAAATGGAACCATTTTCAGCTCAATTATCAGTCTAGTGTGAGATTCTGTCTGTGGCCTATTCTATAATGTTGAATGCTCATCGCTTTCCTGTGCTCAATCAGCTCCTTGGCTGTATATTCAGGCGAGTTGAAGTATCGTTGCTTGAGTCGTTTCAAGAGCAAATCCTCATTTTCAGATTTGTTCCTCGAATTCTGCATCACACCCTCAACTTCTTCGACTTTCTCTTTGTTTTGTTGATTTCGAGTGTGATTTTCCATTAACTGCAGTTCTTTCGGCTTTTCGAGTTTCTTCCTGAAATTCACAGCAAAACATCATAACGAAATATTTTATGAGAGAAAAAAGGCATAATGAGAACTTGCCATGCAACTCAAGACATAAGACAGTATGGAAAGGTGTTTCATTTTCAGGATGATGCATAAAGAAATGATCTAATGATAATGAGTGTCAAATAACGATATTCTAGAACTTCAATTTATCTTACACACATTTCCAGGCATTAATTCCATATTTTAACAGATCACTTACTCGAAATCAGGTTCCTTGTCTGAAGGTGCTAACTTTCGATCTGAATTGCTAGAATAAGATTAGCAATTCCATGAATCTTTTACCATTATCCAATAGCATCAGGTAGTATTCGCCAATTTTCACTATCGAGTTTGAATTTTCAACTCTAGCTTTGATGAGAATGTCTTTCGATGGAATAAAAGTAGAGCTTGATATTGGATTGCCATTATCGTCGATATTGATGTCTTTATCGGATGAGGTTTCAATTAGCAATCTGTAAATATCCTGTGTAAAGAAGTATCCGAAAGATGATTATTTACTTTGGTAATGTTCTTCTGACTTTGGGACAATACTCACTGCGTGACTCCGTTTGAGTTTCTGCATTTGATTTATCAATCGTTTTCATAGTTTCGTCGTTTCGATATTCAACTGAACCAGGGAATTCCACATAAACTGAAATGAGTTCTGATAAATTAGTTTAATCTAATTCTTTCAAATTTTCGGATGTTGCTATACAATTATTTGTAAGAAACGAATTCTTCAGCAATAGATAAGGTCAATATTTTGCTATTCAGAGAAAGTTTGTTACAGCTAAAATTCTTTTCACAATGAAATGCCAGAAATCGTAGCCATAGTTTCAAAAGCTATTGCTCTGTGAATTAATTTCAAAAATGTCGCATCCAACATATAAGTTTTACCAGTATGGTTTGAGTACCGGACGATCATTTCAGAAGTGAATGCGTTCAAAGAATCATCCTCAGATAAACCGAGGCTTTTGCACAGCCCATAATCAACCTGTAAGTATTTTTCCTCTTCATATCTCTCCTAGATAAGCCCACAATGAAATTTCCTTGTTTGTAAACTCCGGAAAATGCGCAAATTTTTGGTCGCAAACAATGCAGAGCGTTCAATATTGGATTAGGATGAGTCTAAATTTAATATATTTCAGCTTTCGGTAAAACTATTTCCTAGCCATCATTTTCGGAATTTCGATAATCATCACATACGCGAAGTGTGTGTTTCCCGATATTTTTCGATGGAACGAGGCTCTTAATTTTTTGTGTGAAAATTTCGAAATAATGTAGGAATTGCCTGATTTGTGGGAACTCGTCACGAATTCGATTGTATAGAAACCGGGCTCCCGTCCAAGTCTTCCAATTCTGACTGAAGTCCTTCGTGTACATATGCTCCAAGGTTTGGTAAGCGAATAATATGTAGCCTAAAAATTAGCGCAACACTCAATTTTGGAATGCCGATATTGCAACCAGTATTTTCAAGAGTAGTCTTCTCATCGATGATACTCCCAGCACTTTGAACGCATTCAAATATTCCTGAAAAAATTGCAACATTACATTTCTGGCAATAATCTTACCTGACTGTTCATTGTGACTGCAGTTTATTGCTTGCAAATGGTGGAATCTCGGGTGAAGAAGTTCTGTCGTGAAGGATAAAATTTGTATCGATGGAAAAATAGCTGTAAAATTATTGATGATCACAATACTCAGATAATTTCTATCTAACAAAGCATACAAATTTCGTCATTTCATTAGAGTTATCAATGGTTTGTAATTCAGAACTTCAGAATTATTTGATTAGAAACAAAACATTACTCAAAAATTTATAGATAATCCTTCAACCAACCCTCCTTTTCGAAGCCAATGAGTCGATTTATCTGGATTTTCTCAAGTCCAGGCTGCTCGAGAAGTCGCGACAATCCGATTGGCAGATGAATTTTCTCGTTTTTCTCTCTTGACGAAACCCCGTCATTTGGCGTTGCAGAAAAAACGATGTGCATTACATTATGGATTCCCTAAATGATGTTATTGCATTATTGAATAAATAGTTTTCACAATTTAACAATTTTATTTATTGAAACTTCTTTCTAAATGTCGAAATTTAAAGCAGTTTTTTCAAGTCGAAACATCATTTACCAATTTATTCATCTCCTTCATTTCATAGAAAGCCTGTTCCTATTCTAAATTAATCGCCTAAAAATGAATAATTAAGTTAAATAAATCTAAGCATGACAAACATATTCTGAAAATATGGACTATTGTCTGAAGTTGGCAAGATAATCCCGAGCTGTCAACTTTTCGGGTAAAATATTTGTCAACGAAATTTGCTTGTGTTTTCCTTATTGAATTTATGAAATTTGTGCGTTGTTTTGGAATTCAATTTTATGCCATGAGAGTTGGCTAAGATTATTCAAGAATTATATTTATTTATAGGTAAAAATAAAGATGCTTCAAATTATATTTTACAAAAACCGAAAATTAATCAAATCTTATTCTTGTGTTTCTCTGAAATATGCTTGACATTGCATGATTCTTCGAATAAAATTTAATGAAAATTTCGTTGAACAAAAATAACAAATATTCCCTGCGATAATAAAGCGATTTAATATTGTCAAGTACACATTTCAACTGAGCAAGGATGTCCAAATCGATAATACAAAAAGGCAAGATAATTACGACAGAATTGGTCTGTTCAAACTGAATCGGCTGAAACATGAAATGAGTTTGTACTCTTATGAATATTTTTCAATTATCACAAAGATTTTAAGAATGAGATAAAATTATAAAAATTCCAAATTAATCCTATTTCATGTGAAAATCAGATCTTCTTTCCAAAAAAACCCGGGTTATGAAGGCATATCCTACATGGAAGTTGTATTTATCGGAATTCTAATATACATTTAGAAATGTTGCAAATGGTTTGAAAAGTCTGGGCTTTGAGATATGCATTTTCTAATGATTGTTTTCTATGAATGCGAATCGTCTTTCACGATAAGACGTTGTTATCAGATAATCATGGATTCTAGTCAAGTTCTTAAAATTCAGAAATGGAACTTTAACTGCGAGCATCTCTGGTTATGATATACAGATTGAAGGAATAAACGAACGCATTTAAATTTGATGTGAAACGGAGGAATTACTTCAATTGTACGTTAAGCCCTTCCTACGTTATGTCACTTAGAAACTGTAACCGAATTATAATTTAAAGTAGGCCTTCATTGCTGGAATCGTTGGTAGAATGATATGGCCAGATGCGCCTGGAGGAGTTGTCGAATTCATACCACCAATTGACTAAAATCATCATTCTCTTTTACAAGTCGCAATTTGACTGGGCAATGCAAAATTCTTACGTGAATGTTGGCAAAGTTGTTTTCGCCTGGAATTGGAATTGGTTCAGAGCTCATTCCATTTATAGAGAAACCGATTCTGCCATTTTGACTAAAAGTTTCACACCTATCCGTTAAATTTCTTGCATTGGTTGAACTGATCAGGAGATCTTCACGAGTATGGAAGAAATAACTTACTTGTTTGCATTGTTCATTCCCAAATCATTGAACGCGTTTCTTTCCTTATTGCCATCATTGTTGCTATTGCCGTTGAAAGACATTATAAACCTGAGATGGTAATTCGATGACAGATAGTATTCTGAAAAGTCGAGGATTTCTATTAGAAGGAAATTTTCGTATAAGCTTATCGACATAATTTTTAACAGATAATGCCTGATTGAAATCAATCAAGACTGAATATATCGATAATCAGGATGATTAACCGATTCAATTGAATTTTACACTGGAAGTGGGCTAGAATAACTTGAAGAAATCATAATTGATCATTCAATTGATGATCAAAATAATCATTTCCAGTTACTTCAAGCTCGATTACTTTGCAAAATTTAATCCATTTGATTAATTATTCCTAATTTGAACCGAATCGACGCGCATTCTTTGGAAGAAATCACGATTTTTCGAAACAATTTATGTTGAGGATACAGATATTTCGCGATATTGCTCCCGTTAATAATGGTACAACCGCATTGGGATCTTACAGGAAAAGGATGCAATCTTTTTGAACAAGACATAAAATTTCATGATCAGAGATGTGGGAATTGATTGAAAATTGACTCTTCATTTTTACGGCAACTTGTAAAAGTAGCCCCGAATTTTAAAAAGGTCAGTAGCATACCGAATGACCCCAAAAAGTGCCAAATCGATATGCTAATTAACCTAATTGTCTTTTACACTTAATTGCCTTTAGTTTCATGTATGGTATCCCTAGGTACTAAATTTTCATTTATCTCCAGCAGTATCCCCTAGAATTACTATGGAAGTTCATGGGATCTGACAGAAATAGAGGTTTTTGAGATGTCTGGTTCCAAAAGTTCATTATAGATTCCCAAATCGTCTGTCAAAATGAACTATTCTATCATGTCTTACTATTTCTGAAGTCTATAGGTCATTGCATCCATTTTTCTGGTAACTGGGCTCATTTATTACTCCAAAATCGAGATCCCGGAGCTCAGATGTGCGTTGTTTACACTAGCGAATGTCGTACTCGAAAATTCGAAAATCGCCCAGAAGCATATAACCCAGCCAATACCTATACCAAACGATGTAGCTCGACGAGATAAATAACTTTTGTTAAGAAAATTTTTCGATCCGATGCTTACATAAAAAGTTATAGACCGAAACTATCAAAATTAGTAAAGATTCAAGTTGGTTGCAAAGTCGCAAGTTCAGTAAGTTCAGTGCTGTACGTTTTGAACTCTGCGTTGAATACTAGCAAGTGGCATGCGAAAAAATTGATAACTAATTCAGGCTTGAGATGTCTTTGAATAATTCTGGTAGTTTTCGAACGAAATTTCAACGCGGGGGATTCAGTATCCACACGCCATTTTCTCTTATATAAAGACTTTGTTCGTTTTCACATCCCTGCGGTTTCGGAAGTGGTGCTCCAAGCTAATTTTATATTCAATCGATGCCCGCCGACGCCCTTCACCTATTTAAACATCTAAAATATTCTGAAATCGCGTAAAATTTTAAAAAATTTGCAGAAATCGGACGATTTTAAGAAAAAATCGCGTCTCTGACATTCCGGCCTTCCCCGAGCGCTTCTTCTGGCGAGTTCCTGCGCGTGTTCGGTCTCAAAATTTCAAAAATTGCTTCTATTTTGATATTTGAGCGAGATAATTGGGTGTAATTAACTTTTTTACTGCCTTAATTGCGTTTTTTTTTATCGACAATAAATTCCCCTCCTTTTTGCTCGCTTCAATGCGTTCCGCGTAAACGTCATCCACTTTTGCTTTTGAGGGGACATCACAAAGCAGCGTGCCTAAATAGGTATGAAATTTAGAGAATAGCTACCGTAGATAAGATACAGATCATATTCTAATGTCTGGATACATTATTTCAGACAGTGCACTTTCCGAATATAGAGGATTTTTTTAAAAAATCTTTCGTCATTTTTGAGGTATTAGGTCGCAAAATGATCCCATGGCTGACCGTCACATATCTGGATCATACCCCCGACCCACAATATTAGGAGAATAGATACCATAGATGCAATAGAAACTAAACTCGACTCGATTTTGATATGTTCTGAGTGATTGCTGGCCTTTGTAACGGAGTTACTATGAAGCATGGAAAATTTTGGAGTAATAAATGGGTCCAGTGACTCCAGAGATAGATGTAATGACCTATAGACTTCAGAAATAGTAAGATGTGATAGAATTGTTCATTTTGACAGGCGATTTAGGGGTCTATGACGTACTTTTGGAATCAGACATCTCAAAAACCTCTATTTCTGTCAGATCCCATGAACTTCCATAGTAATTCTAGGGGATACTGCTGGAGATAAATGAAAATTTAGTACCTAGGGATACCATACATGAAACTAAAGGCAATTAAGTGTAAAAGACAATTAGGCTAATTAGCATATCGATTTGGCACTTTTTGGGGTCATTCGGTATGCTACTGACCTTTTTTTAAAATCCGGGGCTACTCTTATAAGAAAATGGGGCTACTTTTACAAATTACCTAGATCAGATGATTGGAAACGATTTAGAAGGAAGAAATTACAGAAGAAATGAACATCAAATCTCTATCGAAATTATCTGAGTTTTTCTCAGCTCAGAGTGGATACTATGACAAAGCTTTGTCATTCTTATGATGCAACATGGCCTTATCGCTAAAACTGACATAACGACAAAACAATTACTGAGAGAGGAATACGAGATACAGATTGACATTGTAATAAGCTGTTGAGATCAGCAGTGAATTTTCAGAATATATCTAGTTAAACACATCTAAGACCATTTTGACAACGAGGTTAAATGACTACGATGAGGAAGATTGAATAGCAGTCAGTTTAGATGTTTGGCTGAATATCTAATATCTGAATGAAGTTAGAATAGTTTCCTGTATAATTCATCCACGTGACCGTCATCAAGGCTTAGTATAGAGTTTGATAGGTATGATATTGTTTCCATGTGATTGGTTCATGGATTAAAGGGGGTTTAGACTGTTGAAGCTCCCCAAACCTATATCCTAGTAGAGGGTGAATGACAGATATGTGTGTCTATCTACTACTTGTATCCGCCTGTTTGTGTTATTATCTTTCATAGAAAGTCGCTAAGATGCTTTAGAACCGAGATTCTTTGCAATTTTGGCGCAATTAGTGAAACCCTACAGTCTATTCAAACTATGACCTGTTTTCGGAGCCAATGAAACAACCGCTTTTCCAAGTGTTTGAAAATGAAAGTTTTCAAAAATCTAGTAAAAACTACAAATTACGAACATGGTAAAATCTACAAATTTTACCATATTTTCGTGAAATCTGTAATCTGGTAAAAAGTACAATCTGGTAATGGTAACTATCTGGTAAAAAGTACAAGAGGCCATAAATCACCGAGATCCAACAAGCTATTCACTGGTGATTTTAAGCTAAAAATGGAAATGTTCTTGCCCTCCAAAGACTTAGACTTAATAGTTGATCATATCTCGGTGAAATTTTGGTTTTCAAAAAAGAAAATATTCAGAAAATCGAGATGAATCAGTGGATATCTTGGGACAAATATTGTTTCTTTGGACGAGCTCTTCCTTTTTGCTTGCAGCCTAGATACTCGCCGCAATTTTCGTCGGCTCCTATTCCGAACTTCTTTTCCATTGCGATATCGCCGAGTTCCTTGTTCCCAGTGATACTGTGCTCTCCATTCTAACTGTTTCCATCCTTGCAGGCAGTACTGGTCGCGTTTATGAAGAAAAACGTCTTTAAATTTGTTTCCTGGGCTACGACACAATCTTGGACTTCAAGTATATCAGATCCACATCAGCTTGATGAGCCACGAACTTGGCGAAATAAAGATGGCCGACGATTTTCTTACAATTTTCCAACTGCTTGAAAGGGGAGACGTATTGGGGGAAAAGCTACAGACTCCTGAAAATGGGAACTGGTACAGTAATCCTGTAAAACTAACTTTCGAAGTCGGCTGGATCAAAAAAGGGCCTCCGAGTTGTAATAGGAGAAAGACTTGAGATCAGTGGAATGAAAAGAGATCCCAAAATTACCCAAAGCATTCTTAAAATCGGATTTATTTCGGAACTGGAGTCCAAGCAAAGGGGGAGAAGAAATGAGCGGAGTTTGCAATATCCGCCCCACCTAATAAACTTGGCTGCAAATGTCGGCAGAGAACCTAGCGAGGGTCATCTGTCGGTCTGCTCATGGCTTTCTGACTCATGGACTTACACAAATTTTTATTAGAAACTTGGAGTCTTTACAATTTTCGAAGAACAAACATATCTTGGGTTAAACGATAACGATTCGTATTAGTGAAGTCTTCGTTTTTGAGCTGGAATGACTGGGGATTATTGTTTCTGAAGACGTGGAGGAGCTCGAATCCTGAAAATAAAGCGGTTATTTATTTTTCCCGTCAAAATTAAATCGAAACCTATATTTTTTGTAAAACAAATTGGTAAAAAAGGATCTAAAAAGGGCAACCAAGCAAATAATTTCTGACCCTCTTCTCTTCTTTGTTGTTTATTGATGCTATTTGAATTGACAAGTTATTATTTCGCTAAATATTTTTGATTCCAAGTTTGTTATTATCCATTTGTTTTCAATTGTCTTTTATTTTCCTCACAGTCCGTTTGTCTCAAAATCATTGCCGGGCTTCCCAAAATTTAGCCTACTTTTCAGAGAGAGAATAAGAAAGAAAGAGAGAGCCAATGGGCCGTTTGATCGCCAGAGGCTCGAAAACTAATCCAGCAAGAGGTGTCGCCGCTCAGCCCTGCCGAGACCATACGCGTGCGGTGAGAATTTCAAGGCGAGGAGGGACGCAGTGAAGCAAATCTGCCTCTAACTATGCTTAGGGAAGGTTAGAGAAAATCTAGATCAGTGCACAGTCTTTCCTCAGACTTCCTCCCCGTAGGGTAAGTTACCCGTCCACATACAACTGTGGCAGCCAGCGCGGCGTATATCTTCGCAGAACGGGCAATGGTTGGCTCTGACAGTACTGGTATAACCAGCGCCGGGATGAAGCTAAGCTAGGCCGATCGAAAACCGAAAGGATGCACAATCACCCGTGTTGAGATTCTATATAGTCTAACTAGGTAAGTTTCTGTGGGGTCCATAAATGGCCTATTCTCTGACCTGGCCCTCCTTCTCCTCCAGCTTTCTGAGGAATGGGCTGATAAGCAGAGGGTCAGAACAGACTAACCATCAAAAATCATGGCCAATCTGATCCTTCCGTATATTCGATGTGCATTATAGACCAGCTGATCTTGTCCTCTCGGCAATCCCAGGAAGAAAATGCCTCCTTTCTTCAGCATACACCAAACTTTTTGAACTTCTCGAATGTCTCCAATCGGATCCCGAGGATCCCCATATCTTTGTAATCCACTGTGCTCAATAGAAGAGAAAGACACCGCAAAATCGAATTGCCCTTGTCTAAAAATTATTTTGTACGTAATTTTTGGGAACCAACTTACTCTTTCCAATTCTTCGCATATTCGAAAGGATGGATCCATTTGACTCTACTCTCGCCCAAGATTGTCGTATTTTGATATTCCACCGTAAGCAGCGAGTTCGCTCCACTTTGGAGCGCAATTACTTCGACCCAGGGTTTTTCAGATCCGATTACTATCCCATTCATGCCATTGACGTTCATATAATTCATGGAGTGCAGCACCGATACTGCAAAATTTAAACTCTTAGAAAGAAATTTTAATGCGCTCACTTCCTTCATCTCCATAAGATGAGAGGGTTAGTGGATCACGATTCAGCCAAGCGGGGATTTGGTCCCAAGTCTTTGGCATCGGCTTCGCCATGTTATTATGATAGCCCTAAATTAGGTTCTACTCAGCCATTCAAAAAGAGTCTTCCTCGTAAAAATAACTACCTTTGTAAGTATAGTGTGACCATTCATAGTGAACTCAGGAATCAGTTCGGGAGGAATTGATCCTGGAGGAGAAGATGGCGGATCATGTTCCAATGCAATATCTAGCCATGAAGAGAAGATCTGAGCTTAGATTACGGCCGCAAGACATATTTGGTCTTACCTGATCACATGTTTTAGGCTTATTGTTCTTTAGAAGAGGCACTGGCTCGCTGGCAGAAATGATTTCGAATCCGTTTGGCTTGAAAACTTCTTCATTGATGGTATAGTAACTAACTTGTCCTTTGTCGGTAGTCAAACTCCTGCAAATTTCTTTGGTTTTTGACTCTTCTTCGACTTAAAACTCTATGAATAGTTTAAATTTTAGAACGAGATTGCACGAAAACTAATGACAAGTGAAAGGAATTAATCCTGAATCCTGTATCTGCTTTTTGGGGAACCTTTGATTCTTCTTGGTTTTAACATTATTTCATAGTGATTTTATACTGCAAAATCAGGGGTGGGACTCAAATGGGTTTAACTACAACAGCTAAACGAAAATTTAACTATCATAGTAAAATGATTTACTACCATCATAAATAAGTTTTCAATTACTTTCAAGTTATTTTTCGTTCTTTTATTAGCCATTCTATGTAAGAAAAGTGGAGTATTGCTGGGAAAGGCTTAGCACAGCCCCAGAATTATTTTCCTGAAAATGGTCCCTAGTACACGGCCTGTCAAGTGGTGCATAGGCGCGAATTTACTCTAGCCTTTCTGCTAATACTTCCTCGCCTCCCCCCCATTGCATCGCGCGCTGCTCAGTGAAAAGTGTGAAGACGACGAGAAAGAGCGAAAAGGGGAAAAGAAGGGAGAGTTGAAAAAGGAAAAGAGAGAACTTTCTGATAAAAGATTAATTAGTTTGATCAAATTAAGCCCTAGTTATCCCAGGTAATTGCCTAATTATGTAATTATTCATTTCTCATCAAAACTCCGACTTTTTCAAGAACAGTTTTATGAATAACACTCAGTTATAAGACCCATTCTCCACGTTTCAGACTCTTTTCTGGAAAAATAAAATTTCAAATCTTCTAGAATCATTTTTCTTTATCGGAAAAATTAAAGTTTGGCGTCAAAATGTTCGTAGACGTTTATTGAGCAAGATTCTGAAGATATCTCCCCTATATTCTAGTTTGTTCCGCATGTTCAGATGCTATGTGGGGCTTGCCGTTCCGAATGGTCATTTTAGTAGTCGATTTAGGGGTCTATGACGTACTTCTGGAATCACACCTCTAAAACCTCTATTTTCTTCAGATTTCTGAACTTCTAGTGTTTTTAGGGTATTATTTTGAGGATTGTGAATGCTTAGATTTTCCTAGTGATTCTTTTCTTAAAATTTGCTATTATATATTGCAATGTAAACTACGTGTTTGTACAATAAATTTATATTGCAGTTCTTTTTTAATTTTAGTATCTATCGCTTGCCTGCCATTGATAAAGCTTTCATATATCCATTAGAGCATCAATAGTTGAAATTTTTAACCAATGCATGTCAAGATTGACGAAAACTTTAAAAATATAATGTCCATAATAATGAAATATCGATCCTTGATAAGAAAAAATAATGATTGCAGTGAATTGCTGCGATTTTACTCTATTCTATAAAAAGCTGCGTCATTTCCGAGTTATCCTTTGAGTGCCATTTGGGAAAAGTTTGTGATGGCCGTCGGAAAAGAAAATGAGTAAAATGATTTAAATCTTAATTTAAATAATTTCAAATTTAAAAAATTAAATTTCAATGGCTTAGAAAAAGTTTAGACTATGAAAAGATTGTTCACGAGGCATCCAAAAGGCTCCCTCCTAAATTAGTCACAAGCTTCTGCTGCCTTGTGCAAATTTGGTGGCTATCCTTTTCCTCGGGCTTTTATAAATAAAGGTCTAAAAATCTCAAAAGCTTACTTTCTTTTTAGGACATCTGGTCGCTCCGGGAGGTCGAATTTCCAAAGCTGAGCCTCGTTGGAAACATCTCGATTAAAATAATAAACAAATCCGATAACAAGAATAACCGACAGAAGGACAGTTGCTCGTTTCCCAGTTGTACTCATCAAACTTGATTGTGACGATCTAAATAACTGAACATGAAAAGATAAAGACACGTACAAGATTGGGGAGGAAGAGTGAAAACTGAAGAAAGTCAATGGTGGCTGGCGGCTAATCGGGGACGGGATTAGACCTTTATCGACAGATTTATTAACTTCACGGGTGTTGCGATCTCCCTACACTTGTTCAGTAACGTTGGTAAAATACTGTAGAAAGCTTTATTCAATACTGGGATTATAAGAACTATAAGAAACCCATTCAAAAGGGTTTTATATTAAAAAATAAAAGCGGAGGTTGTTTTATTCATGAAAAGCGCTCTATTTGTATCTAAGAGTGATTCCCACAAAAGGAGATCAACCAATATTTTTAAAATCTCGACGTCAGTAACTCGTACATCATCTAGGTAAAAATATTTTGGTGACTGATTCCATATTTGAGGGACTTTCACCTGCGAATAAAACCCCGCTTTTAATGTAAAATCCCTTTTGAACGGGTGTTAATAAAAAATCCTATATTTGTATATTTTTAGAAAGTACTCATCAAGTGCTATCTACTTACAAAATTTGAGCGTTTCTACTATTCGTTTTCATACTCTAATTTTGGCTCGAAAATGAGATATTTGGACTTTCAAACTACCGTAACTCGCTACTATCTGAACCAAAATCGGCGTTCTTTTTTTTAATAGACGTGGAATGGCGAGTTCTACAACATATTAAAAATGGCTCACCTAGAAATCGATTTAACGAAAGTTATTTCCGAAAAATCACTTTTTTCGAACTTTGGAGTACTGTAGTTCCGCCCCCATATGTCGAAAATGGCTGAGTTTCTACGCCCCACAATGCGACCCATAGGCCTCTCGATTAAAAAAAACCCGATCGGAAACGAATTAAAAATTATCAAAAAAAAAGTCGGAACAACTGATTTCGTGACAGAGATCACAAAACACCACTTTTTGAACATGACCTACGTCGATATCTCGATCCTCTGATATAATTTCGACTTCGGAAAATATCCCAGGGTTTTCGACCACGCTGAACACGAATCTGACATCGAAATCAGCTTTTGAAACCAACTGGAATGAGTTTTTTTTAAATTGATTTTTATGTTCAAAATGTCACGCATCGTTAAAAGTGAATATAAACCCTCCCCGACTGGCTGATATAAGAATTACGGGAACCCCGAGAAATTCCTAATTCGGGTATTTATATGAAACGATAAAATCAGAGAACTGTTTCCAGACCGCGTCTTCTTATTCACACATTTGAGACCATTTTAAAGATAAAATATCTGTCCTAATTTGATCCTAGGGCAAGATAAATATGAATTTATAAAATATGTCAATATTGTCGATTGTAAACGAGGTGTCCATTGATAGTGCCCTTCGCAACAGAGAAGGTGCGAAACGCGTCGCGTCCTCATGCGTCGCGGCTTCCATTGTGAAAAGCATTTTTCAGGAAAGGTTCCCATTATTTTTTATTTCCTGTCGAAATTTCATAATTACCCGCTAATTAGTGGCAATTAGCGCTAATTATGATTAGATTGCCGATTGTTAAGTGAAAATTTGCTATTTTATCTCGTTTTTTAGCGATTTTTAGACGATTTATTGAAATTTAAACATTTTTTATGATTTTCTTCAACAGAAATTTTAAAATTAGCGATAATTGGTAAATATTTAAAGAATCATTACAGGCATAGACTTCAATTTCGTCTTATTCCGTATCTTTCCTAGTTTTTTTTTGTAATTTTTCGCGAGTTTTTTGCCTTGTTTTTCGATCAAATGATTTCTTGAGCATAGTTTTCAGAAATGAGCAAGTCCGACCATTTCCGTGCAGCCCTGCAACGAGCCCCTCCAAATCAGCGCCACCGTTCTGTCGAAGAAAATAATAAAAAATATTTCAATTTCAATAAATTGTCTAAAAATCGCTATAGTCCATTGTAAAAAACTTGACAGTCGCAATGCCCTTCGCACAAGGGGGCGGTGCGAACAGCACGCTTCCCGCTCGCGTCGCGGCATGCATTGCGAATTCATTATTCAAACTGGATTTCCACTTTCATTTATTTTTTCAACGTTTTCATTCGTGATTTTTATAATTATTCGGTAATTATCGATAATTACCTTTAGGTGATTCAATGAACAGCCACTTTTCACTTATTTTTCTCGTATTTTGCAGTGATTTTTTTTGAAAATTATTTTTTAATAGATTTTTGAATTTCTTCTTCAAAATTATGATAATTATCAATAATTAGAACATAATTACAGATACAGGTTTTAGTTTTCTGTTTATTTCGTGTTTTTCCGTGACTTTTTATCGTTTTTCTCGATAAAATGATTTATTGAGTATAATTTCTCAGCAAATTCTGTAATTATATCTCAATTATCTGCTAATTATCGATAATTACCGAATAATTATAAAAATCACGAATGAAAACGTTGAAAAAATAAATGAAAGTGGAAATCCAGTTTGAATAATGAATTCGCAATGCATGCCGCGACGCGAGCGGGAAGCGTGCTGTTCGCACCGCCCCCTTGTGCGAAGGGCACTACGACTGTCAAGTTTTTTTACAATGGACAATAAAAAACTAGATAAAATAGCAAATTTTCACTCAACAATCGAAAATCTAATCATAATTAGCACTAATTGTCATTAATTAGCGGATGATTGCGAAATTTCGACGGAAAATAAAAAATAATGGGAACCTTTCCTGAAAAATGCTTTTCACAATGAAAGCCGCAACGCATGAGGACGCGACGCGTTTCGCACCTCCCCTCTTGCGAAGGGCACTAGCGACGGCCAAGTCGTTTACAATCGACAATATCGAAGAATTTAAAACAGATTCTCTGTAATATTCGACGATCCCAAGGAAGAAGTCGGACCAGAGACTTCAAATTCGTTTTGAAGAGGTATTTGAGTGTTTTCTACCTATATTCGATCTGAATAACACGATTTTGGGGCTTTTTCCGACATTTTCAACTTCGGATCCAGGTACCAGGGTCCGGGGGTCAAAATTCAAAAGTCATTCTAATATTCCAAAACCTATATCAGGTTGTTCAGTTCGATGAGCTGAGTCGACTGGTGCAAACATTTTTCGGATCTGACCTTCCTATCACAAGCTACGGCTAAAAACAGTGCAAAAGTGTCAAAAAGCATTGATCGTCGGGGAAAAATAGGAATTTACATACAGTGCCGTGTGTATTACATCCCAATATTTTCATCGAATAAAGTGCATGTCCTACTCATGCTAATTCAATAACTATCTCGAAGGAATAGAGACAACATTCTATTGAAAAACCGGCCCGAAGTTGGACTTGAAAATTTCGATTTTTCCCCGACGATCCATGCTTTTTGGCATTTTTGCACTGTTTTTAGCCGTAATTTGTGATAGAAAGGTCAGATTTTTTTTTTTAAATTTCCACCATTCAACTCAGCTCGTCGAACTGAACAATCTGATATAGGTTTCGGGGTGTCAGACTGACTTTTGAAATTTGACCCCGGACCTAGACTTGAAAGCTTCGAGGGAAAGCCTAAAAATCGTGTTCTCCAGGTCGAATATAGGTAGAAAACACTCAAATACCCCTTCAGAAACGAATTTGAAGTCTCTGGTCCGGGCAGTTTCGAGAATTGCATAGATCCTGTTTTAAGACGCATTATTTATAAGATTCGAACAACGTTCAAAGAGGCTTGGAATTTGTGCAAAAGTTCTTCTATCGTGATATGACCCATATGGGTTGAATCCGGATTCGAAATACTTTTGCAGTTGTCCGGCCTTTGTTCGGGTTATTCAAAGAATGCGTCTTAAAAATTTGGAAAGGAAGTGCTCTTCAAACTAAAAATGTCTCAAAAAATCCTACCTAAATTGACTATACAGCTGAGAAAATACTTGTATGCAAAAAATCAGCGCATAATTTTTGCCTACAAGTCGAATTTGTACAGTGAAAATGCGTTCATTTTGAATGTCAGAATTTTTTCATTTTTTGGTTTAAAAAATTTTTAATTTTCTTTTCTTCACAAAAACCCTATTTACAGCCCTGATGATATTTCTGCATAAAAAATTGTTCCGAACACCAATTTCGCATATCTACTTAGGATCCTATCTATGCTTATTGCACTGAATTCTCTTCGGTTTTTTGAATTTCGGAAAGCAGAAACAGCAGAAAATGAGCAAAAATCGATAGAAACAAGAAAAACAGAACTTCTGAACGGCCGTTTTTCACTATAGAAATTCGATTAAAATTTAAAATAATGTATTCCATTATAGAAAATTTTCACGGAATAACAGGCATAATGCAAATATGATTTAATGAACTTATGGTAATGAAAAGGCATAGACTTGAGCTGACAAAAGCGACCTTCCGAAGTTTATAGATATCATGGTATTTAGTAAGTTGGAAAAATACATGCGAAAATGATCAATTCGCCTTCAGAAATGGAGAGAATTTGTGATCTCACAATTTGTTCTTCTGAAATATGCCATAAAGATGATTTTAAATGAAGATAAGGATTTTTGCTATATTTTTCGCTCATTATCGTCAATAATTTGATCTAAGCTTAAATCCAGTTCACTTTCACTAGCAAAGCCGAATATTTTATGATATAATCTACGTTCAATGAGAGCAATATATTGAGATTCAGTATTTTCGAATTGCACTTACAATGTAATAATTATTTATCATATTTTTGCATTAGCAATCAGTTTTTTTTTGCAAATAATATTATTCTGGGGAAAAATCCTACTTAGATGAATGTCTTTTTCTCCCGATCGTATTTCAGAAAAAAAAATCTTTAATTTGTTTTTAGATTATTTGATACTTTTGTGAAAATGTTTGCCGGCAGTTAATCATATATTTGTTTATACTAGAACTCCTCGCTCGTGGCTGCCTCGCGTCCACTCGCTTCGTCGTTCTAGTTGCCAACCTTCGGCTGGCAGGTTCAAAAGAGTGATTACCTCTACTATATACTTATTGGAGGGCGGTCGTTATCCACCAAAGTTTTTGGTGGATAAGGATACACACTCACCCATTCAAGCCTTTTTATACCACGCGTACCATTATATTTAGACCCAAAGTGTCTTCACAAAAGTTACTCAGTTTGATGAGCTCTTTCGAATAATACCCAATTCGACCTATTTTGGTGCAATTTTGCAATTTCGACTCCTTGGCCGGCGACATTCAAGCCCGATTATCTCAAAAAGTACCTACCTCGATTTTTGATTTTTTTCGCGATTTATATGCCGAATTACCTGGAGAATTTTCCTAGCATGGTTATTTTTGCGGCGATAGAACATTTTTTGTTCAGGGGAAGCGATTTTCTGCAAAAAATCTAGGTCAAAAACTCGGATTTTTGACACTCCGACCACCTGCTGGAGCGAGCAAGTGGCTTTCTCAAGAAACTTGACCTCACATCTGAAGGCCCATTCGACCCTCTTTCCAACAAGCCATCAATCACCGAAAATGGCCAAGAAATAAGAACATTTTCTTTGTACTGTTTGATAAGGTCGATTTTGACCAAATTCGCGACTTTCGAGGGGGCGTGGCTCCGCCCACAAAAGGGACGGGGCCTAAAATGTATATTTTTTGGAATCAGCGTTCAAAACTCTATCACTCTATATGATTTGTTTTTGGATTCGAGAGACTTTTTCCAAATGCGGACTCTCTTTGAAGGTTGTTCGAGTCTTATAAAGAATGCCACTTAAACTTTATTAAATTCTGATCTTATTTTTGATTGTATATTCAAAAATACACATATTTTTCTTCGGATAACTTTATTTAAAAAAAAAAAAAACTCTTGAAGACGGAAATTATCACACAAATTTTCATCCAAGGAAATTTTCACGAATTTTTATTTGAAATGAAGCTCTGGCTCGTCAAGGACCCCGCTCAGCGCTTGCTAACGCAGCCCTTCGCTCACCCCTTGTCTTCGCCAACTCCTGAAATGAAAATTTCAATTCAAAGATAGTTTCGTTTGTACTGATGATTTCTTAATTAAATTCGCAATGTTATTTCTCTATTATATTATCATCCGCTTATCAGTGAGAAGATGATCTTAAATGATAAAATATTCAGAATCAACGTGGTCGATTTGTATAATTAGTATGAAAATTTTTAATGAAAATTGAAACTTTTCATTAAAAAAAAGCATTATGCTGAATTTGCCCGTCGCACTTCAAAAAATTCTGGAGCTCAAACGGTAATGAATCCGAGGTCGGTCCTGGAACGAAAGTTGTTCACCATGTCCATCTACACAACATACTGGAAGGACGAATTTTATAATATACTTTACGCGTAAACACAGTACGGATCGAAAAGTACGCATTTCTGCAGAAATTGATATTTAAAAAATGTGTTATTTTATTGTCTGATAATCTAGAGACTAAATTCTGTCCAATAAAAAAGAATGACCGAATTTGGTTTAGAATTATGGAAGTTATGAATTTTTTCCCGAGGCCGGGTCTGTCAAAACTTTAAGCTGCCATAATCCTGCATACGATCATTTTTTATGCAAAACAAACTACACTATGATGATCAGAGTGAAAAACTGAACAAAATATGAAAATCAGCCAAATCGGTGGACCCCTGTTCCACACTCCTTCCTTTATAACTTTGATTTTTCCTGACATCTACTCTTAAAAAAATCAAATATCAAAGTAATCAATTTTTATTTTCAAAAATTAACAAAGTCAATGTTTTTCAGTGAATTTAGGGAAAATGATATAGTAGAGGCAAGAAAAACTTGACAAAACAACTGCCAGCCGAAAGTTGGCGCCTAAAACGACGAGCGAGCGAGGAGTTCTAATTTCGGTTAAAATAATCTGATCTGATCAGGACGTTATTACTACAGTTTTATTTGGAAATATTTTCAATGGGTGCCACATATATCTAAAGTAAACATTTATTTGAATTAATTTATAAATTTGCCGCTTTCTACCTATGATATCCTTTATCTTCTACTAGGAAAATGTCCCAAATATCTTCATCAAAGAATACTTGTGATTGATTCCTGCTCATAAATGATAACATCCATCCAGAACTCGATTCAGGAACGGTCATTAGGAAAGAAGTGCAGACTTTCGAGGAAATATAGAAGTCTGCTCCAAAATCTTTATTTGTGCTAATTACTGCAGTTACCTAAAATAAAAGTGTATGATATATTTAAGTCAAAACTAAGATGCAATACGTTGTAATTTCTTTGATCTTCATATTTCAATACTAAATAGAAACTAGCCGAGTCTCGGCAACTGTGAAGTGTGCGCTCTCAAAGCTCATTACATCGATTTTACATTGATAATATGCTAATTTGCGATAAAAAAACAACTTATATAGTGGATTATTTTGGATGCAAGATTAGAAAATTAGGCTTGCATTGAAATTGAATAAGAGGCAAGATCCTCTAGATGAATTGGTAGTTATCGAAAGTGATTAATGAGGGAATTGTTTGTCATTGATTGTTTTGAAATTGGATTGGTATTGTTTTGGTTTCAAACTTTTGCTAGATTCATTTTGAATAATGAGACTACCCTGTATTCAAGTTCTTATCAAGATGAAACTAACGAAAAATATAAAAATTAGCATCTATGTTAATTAAAAGGTCAAACGCGATAAAAAAAATTATGCGTTGCACACCGGGTCACTGCTACCTTTCGAATCATGGATAATTTGTGGGGGTTTCCTTGCTCAGATACAAAAAATCTAACCTCGGACAGACAAACACATTTAACAATTTTACTAAAAAAAAGAAAAATTAGGAAAGGTGGATTAGAATTCTATAAATTTATAATTTGCTAACATTCTTATGGTTTTTGTTGACGATATCAGATACACGTTTCATGAATAAGTGATCATCTCCAAATATCAGCACATTTGCAACTTTCTGAACGAAATTTGAAAGGATACTAATATTTACATACATAGTTCATAAATAAAACTATATTACCAATTTCTTGACGAGAAAGTCTATAGCTGGAATTGTGAAATCCAATTCAGATGGATATGGATGATCAGTTCTTCTTGTATGTACACACAAATGATCAGCCGAAGTATTTCTAAAATATCAATTAATAAAATATTCATCTTTTCCAATTATTTTAGTCTACAGTTTCATATCTTTTATGGCCAATTGTCCCTTTTCGGTTGTGTTTCTGCTAAATTCGAAGTAAGGAATAAGCTCTTCGATATATTCTTCAAAATAACGCGTATGCAACATGAATGTCTGTCGCAAATTGAGATGAGCCTCCTTTCTCGATAGAAGTCGTCTAAATTTGGAATATCCTCCCCTCCTGTAAAGGAAATCACTTTCTCGGGTCCTCATAAGTGCAACACGATTTTCGCCCTTTATAAAATGCAAAGTCAACTTCACTCTCGTTCATAGGAGGAATAGGGACGTCATTCTAAATTATCGTTGATTGGAGAGAAAGTCGATATTCATGCAGCAGTAATTAGAAGTCGAATTTAGAGTGAAATAGTGAGTCGCGTAGAAGAGACGCGAGACGAATAGCGTAATTTTTGAATATCAATGTTCTTTCCAATCAATAATAGAAATTTTTATACTTATATCTTCGTTTCGAAAAAAATCGAACTCGAACTCAGCTTTAACTCGCGGCGAGTTCGAGTTCGTGCAGCTCTGTTCATAACACTGCCTTCATCTCCTTGTCGAGAATATCACTTATGCCCTCTAGGTATCACCCCAAACTCGCTTCTTACGAATAACATGTCTTATACATTCGTACATTTGTGATAATAATCTTCTCCATTTTGGGGAATATTGATATTATCTTGCGAAATTGCGATATATTATCACCAGGACCACGGCACTTTGTGACGCGCATGACATGCACTCTGTTGATGGACCTCCAGATTCCGTAGCCTGCCATTATTCGAAATAGTTGATTACCCATTTGGCCGCAACATGGATCAAGTGAAAATGTCCTGCAAGAGTATTTCGCTAATCATAAACAGAATGTTTCTTTTAAAGAAATCCAAAATGCGAAAGTTATATATTTTTAAGAAATCTAAGCATTTTGGATGATATCATATGTTTAAAAGAGTCTCTGGAATTTTCGAAGATTCTAAGGAAGGAGTCGGGCTAAAGATTCGAGAATTTACAGAGACTTTCTTTTAAGACGCATTCTTTGAATAACCCGAACAAAATATAAAGAGTAGCCGGACAACTGCAAAAGTGTCTCAGATCCGAACCAAACTTATATGGTGGATACACCCATGGGCCCTAATCACAAAAATGGGGAGATCAGGTCCCGCCCCCAAAAGTGGGTGGGGCTAGGTGGGGGTCAAAGTTGAGCATTTTCACGATTTGACACCCCTCAGGGGGTACAAAGAAAACTTTTTTGCTATAAAAGATTTTCGAAAAATTTAAAAAGGATGAACACAACCATGGAATATACTTTCTAAAAATATATCGACTTTAGGGGGTCAGCCACTTGCTTGGAGTTGAAGGGGTCCCAAAGTCAAAAAGCGTTAAAAATAGCAGTTTCAAAACATGCATTTTTTTGCATAAAATCGATTTTTCTGAAAACTTTTAGGGCGAGTTCCAAAGATTTTATGCTATATTCGGATTCTACGTATCAAATTACCCTAAAATCAGCCCTAAAAAGCATGAATTAGGCGGGACATTTTAGAAAAAAAATCAATCAAATAGGCGTGGCCTGAGGGTCGAATTTTACAAAACTGATCAGAAAAATTCAAACGATATACCAATCGATAGCCCTTGAAAAACTAAGCAACTTTTGTGAAGACACTACATGGTTATCTATTATGGTAAACATGGTATAGAGGTTTGAATAGATCAAACCCAAGAAAATGACAAAAATCTTCAAAAATTCATAACTTTTGTAAAATAAAACCAAATTGAAAAATCTTTTCGGAATATAGCAGATTATGGGCAATACTTCATTTTCACTTCCTAGATACCGTACTACCACTTTATCATGATACTATATGGGTCCATGGTATACCGCCCATATGGTACCCGAGTAGTACTATACCAAAATGGGTATCAATCGACTCGAAATAGACTGGAGAGTAATATTCGAGTCCATTTCTATCAATTTCAGCAAGTGATTTCATTATACCATCATTGTAATTGGCTATAACTACCTGCCGAAAAAGGCAAAAAATGGGGTAACTTCAAATGACCATAAAAGGCGATAGACTAATCTGTTTTTCAAGTGGTTTTCAGAATATTACTCAGCTCGATAAGGGTTTTCGTTTGGTATATAACATGATGGGTATTGGTTACCAAATGGTAACTTGACCATATGGGTCGTTACCATTTGGTACAATATCATGTTTGGTATCGTTCGGCTCCAAATTGAGTGTGAATAAATAATAGATGTCTCTAGCTTCAATTTGAGCTCAAATTTTTGTAGACTACCTATGAAAATATTCTCGTATCATTTTCTTGAAAATTGACATTAAGTTTTGGTTTTTGGGGTACCACTCCCATACCATAACAGATAACCATGAGATGTCTTCACAAAAGTTGCTTAATTTTTCAAGAGCTATCAATTGGTGTATCGTTTGAATTTTTCTGATCAGTTTTGTAAAATTCGACCCTCAGGCCACGCCTATTTGATTGATTTTTTTTCTAAAATGTCCCGCCTAATTCATGCTTTTTAGGGCTGATTTTAGGGTAATTTGATACATAGAATCCGAATATAGCATTAGATTTTCGGAACTCCTCCTAAACTTTTCAGGAAAATCGATTTTATGCAAAAAGTGGGGCATCAGCATACCGCCATTTTTGACATAAGGACCCCTTTCTGACCCAGCAGGTGGTTGTTGCTCGAAAATCTATATACCAGAAGGTGTGCAATTACATGGGCTACTCTATGCTTTTTAAATTTTTCGAAAATCTTTCATAGCAAAAAAGTTTTCTTTATACCCCCTGAGGGGTGCCAAATCGTGAAAACACCCAACTTTGACCCCCACCTAGCTCCGCCCACTTTTGGAGGCGGGACCTAAAAACCTAATTTTTGTGATTAGGACCCATGGGTGTATCCACCATATAAGTTTGGTTCGGATCCGAGACACTTTTGCAGTTGTCCGGCCTTTGTTCGGGTTACTCAAAGAACGCGTCTTAAATATTTAAGAGTGAATGTCAGTAAGGACCAAAGTCGGTGTTTCCAGGGGTCCGTCGATTTGGCTGATTTTCACATGTATTGTTCAGTTTTTCACGCTGATTCTCGTGGTGCTATCCGTTTTTCGTAGAAATTATCGTATACAGGATTACGGTAGCTTGAAGTTTTGACAGATCCGACCTCGGGAAAAAATTCATAACTTCCTTATTTGTGGACCAAATCGAATGGGGCTTTCGGCATTGAATAGCCTGTGAAAAACTCTACAAATAATGTAACCACAACCACCTGCTACGATCAACAGCTTCTCGCCAAAATTTAAAAGTTCGAAAAAAATATCGAAAATGTGATCCTACCTCGTCTCAGTTTTTCAATTTTTTACCCAAATTAGAGTCCGATACCCAAGCTGGAAATTGACTTATTTTGTAGAGAATTAAATTCTGCATCTGAATATGTAAAAATTTTTGAAAAAAAGGGTATTCGAAACCACGAAAAACGCGTCTGAACGCATAAAATCAGGGTAATTATTTCATAGTATCAACTTTGACCTCCCATAACTTTCTTATTTCTGAACCAAATTTCATGATTATTTTTTTATTTTGTAGATCTTGAGTAGAAGAATAAAGTAAAAATATAAAGAAAATTTTTTAGGAATTATTTTCGTTGGGAAAAAATTATCCAAAGCTACCCTATATACCCGTACTGCGTTTATGCGTAAATGGCGTTGGAAAAATTAGTCCTTTCAGTATGTTGTGTAGATGAACATGGTGAACAACTTTCGTTCCAAGACTTACCTCGAATTCATTACTATTTGAGCTAAAGAATTTTTTGAAGTTCAATAGCTAATTATTGCAAAGTGCTGTTTGCACAGTAAATTTCAAAAATTCATATCTCCCTATGTGTGCACACTCTAGAATAAGTTCTGGAACAAAGGTTGATCAACTTGAAGAGCTCTACAAGGTTTCATGGAAAACTCCGACATTAACTCACATTGCACTTGTAAACACAGTACGGGTATATAGGGTAATTTCGGGTAATTTTTTCCCACCAAAATTCATTTCTAAAATTAAAAAAAATATTTTTACTTTATTCTCCTACTCAATATCTACAAAATAAAAAAATAATCATTCAACTTGGTCCAAAAATAAGAAAGTTGTGGAGGGTCAAAGCTAATGCTATGCAATAATCATCCTGATTTTACACGTTCGGACGCATTTTTCGTCGTGTTGGTCATGGTGATTTTTATCAAAATTGGTCATATCTTGTGCAAAATTGAATCCTCTTTCTCGTGAGCTAATATTTAGCTTTCGATCGAACTTATTTTTGGTCGAAAAAAATCGAAAACCTGAGATGAGCTAAAGTCAAAAATTGGAATTTTTAATTTTCCCGCCAAAACAGGTGGCTGTCGTGACTCGTCGTGGTTACATAAATTGAAGGGTAGGACATTAGCTACTGAATGCTGAAAACCCCGTTCGATTTCGTCCACAAATAAGAAAGTTATGAATTTTTGCCGAGGTCGGATCTGTCAAAACTTTGAGCTACCGTAATCCTGCATACGATCATTTCTATGAAAAACGGACTGCACCATGAGAATCAGCGTGAAAAACTGTACTATATATGTGAAAATCAGCCAAATCGACGGACCCCTGTTCCGCACCCCTTCCTTATGACTTTGATTTTTCCTGACATCCACTCTTAAGTTAGTATGTTGGTAAATTTATTATTATACCTTATACGAATTTTTAATGAAGAAAATTTTAGATCTCATACTCTGTTCAAACTTTTAAATACTCGGAATCAGGCTGTTCAGGAATGTCAGAAGGTACCGAAAATCGTACCTGTTGGCATCCCTGAGGCTGTTTTCGGCGCAGTAAAATGGCGCACCACGCCACATTAAAAGCAAAATTTACTGCACTGCGCCGCAAACAGCCTTGCTCGAAATTTTTACATCCTTCAAATTATTTGCGAATGTTGAAATGTTGATAAATAGAAACATCTTACTTTATAATTTCAGTGAAATTTGCTCGAATAACACCAGTGTCTATAAACTGATTGAATCCCTTTCCAACAAATAGATAGATTATCAAGGATATAATTAATGGTATTTTGAAAATCTCGTAGATTCTCGTTTCTAAATCTCAATAATTGTTACAAGGAAGTGTGCCTTACAAATTTATCTTTATGAACCAAACCGAGTGCATTCTAAATTGATTTGGTAGAATACACTAGGATTAGTTCAAAATAGTAAGCTTGACGCCATAGCTAACTTTTCTTGTTACAAGTTTATGTTTGAAATTTCAAATATGTGAACCTACTCGTTTTCGGATTATCCTCGTTACTTTTCATCTTTCCACGAAAATTTATGAAGGATTTAAAAAAAAAACTCAATAAATAATATTTTCAATTTGTATTCGAAATATCCGTAGAAATATGATACTGGAATTATTAGGCTGACGAATAAGTTTTATTATAAAGGTTAAAATTTATTTCTGAAATGATTTATTCTAAAATATTTCTGACAAGGAGTCGGTGAATACGGGACTCCAGACTTCGAAAAATGTCCTATACAGGGTGATAGCCGACGTCACGAGGATTCAAAATAGTTTTATTTTTTGTCCCTTTTTTAATTTTCGAAAAATTGCATCATGCTGATGCAGTACGCGTATTATAAGGGCTGATCAAAAGGGGAATAGGCAACAGCAAGTCGCAACCGAGTGATGGTTAGGAAGATGTGCTTATCGCACTGAATTTTCTTCGGGTTTTTGAATTTTTGGTGTCGATAATTTGAATCTATTCGCTGGTCAGAAAACTTTCGCAATTCGCCTGACTCAGCGCCTTTCCCAGATTGCACATCTGCTTGGTTTTTTCTTCCATTTCTTTCTCTGCAATCCCTCGACTGAGGGATGATACAACCCTCTACCGTGCCTAAAGTTGGTTCTTTCGATCGGACAGGGCAGAACACGGCTGCTCTGTTATTTTGTCCCATTCCCAAAGATGAAATAAATAATCTGCTGGACTAAGGCTCAAGTCAACTTGCATGGACAAAATAGTGCCCGCGAGAGCACCCGAGAAAGTAACCGGACAGACACGGGAAGATAGTTACCGTGCTGTCACAGAAGAGGTACCGGGGGTTATTATACCGTTTGCGAGTCCTGACTTTTTCTGACGGTTACTTTTTGTGAAAATTTGTATTAATTTTTACCCATTTTCATTAATGTCTACAGTATGTCACAAAAATATAGACGGATGCATTTTTCGCCGATATCGCCTATAAGAAGTGGATATAATGGGAAATCACTACCAAATTCGGAATTAGCGGTGTCGATAACCTACATTGGGAGTAATAATGATAAGTCTTCATTACCTAATTAGCATTTTTTTGCAAAATATCTATTTTTACTTATTACCTCTACTATTATAAGAATGTAGTCACCCTTTTTTTAATTTCAATTTTCATTAAAAATTTTCATACTAATTATACAAATCGACCACGTTGATTCTGAATATTTTATCATTTAAGATCATCTTCTCACTGATAAGCGGATGATAATATAATAGAGAAATAACATTGCGAATTTAATTAAGAAATCATCAGTACAAACGAAACTATCTTTGAATTGAAATTTTCATTTCAGGAGTTGGCGAAGACAAGGGGTGAGCGAAGGGCTGCGTTAGCAAGCGCTGAGCGGGGTCCTTGACGAGCCAGAGCTTCATTTCAAATAAAAATTCGTGAAAATTTCCTTGGATGAAAATTTGTGTGATAATTTCCGTCTTCAAGAGTTTTTTTTTTTTTTAAATAAAGTTATCCGAAGAAAAATATGTGTATTTTTGAATATACAATCAAAAATAAGATCAGAATTTAATAAAGTTTAAGTGGCATTCTTTATAAGACTCGAACAACCTTCAAAGAGAGTCCGCATTTGGAAAAAGTCTCTCGAATCCAAAAACAAATCATATAGAGTGATAGAGTTTTGAACGCTGATTCCAAAAAATATACATTTTAGGCCCCGTCCCTTTTGTGGGCGGAGCCACGCCCCCTCGAAAGTCGCGAATTTGGTCAAAATCGACCTTATCAAACAGTACAAAGAAAATGTTCTTATTTCTTGGCCATTTTCGGTGATTGATGGCTTGTTGGAAAGAGGGTCGAATGGGCCTTCAGATGTGAGGTCAAGTTTCTTGAGAAAGCCACTTGCTCGCTCCAGCAGGTGGTCGGAGTGTCAAAAATCCGAGTTTTTGACCTAGATTTTTTGCAGAAAATCGCTTCCCCTGAACAAAAAATGTTCTATCGCCGCAAAAATAACCATGCTAGGAAAATTCTCCAGGTAATTCGGCATATAAATCGCGAAAAAAATCAAAAATCGAGGTAGGTACTTTTTGAGATAATCGGGCTTGAATGTCGCCGGCCAAGGAGTCGAAATTGCAAAATTGCACCAAAATAGGTCGAATTGGGTATTATTCGAAAGAGCTCATCAAACTGAGTAACTTTTGTGAAGACACTTTGGGTCTAAATATAATGGTACGCGTGGTATAAAAAGGCTTGAATGGGTGAGTGTGTATCCTTATCCACCAAAAACTTTGGTGGATAACGACCGCCCTCCAATAAGTATATAGTAGAGGTAATCACTCTTTTGAACCTGCCAGCCGAAGGTTGGCAACTAGAACGACGAAGCGAGTGGACGCGAGGCAGCCACGAGCGAGGAGTTCTAGTATAAACAAATATATGATTAACTGCCGGCAAACATTTTCACAAAAGTATCAAATAATCTAAAAACAAATTAAAGATTTTTTTTTCTGAAATACGATCGGGAGAAAAAGACATTCATCTAAGTAGGATTTTTCCCCAGAATAATATTATTTGCAAAAAAAAACTGATTGCTAATGCAAAAATATGATAAATAATTATTACATTGTAAGTGCAATTCGAAAATACTGAATCTCAATATATTGCTCTCATTGAACGTAGATTATATCATAAAATATTCGGCTTTGCTAGTGAAAGTGAACTGGATTTAAGCTTAGATCAAATTATTGACGATAATGAGCGAAAAATATAGCAAAAATCCTTATCTTCATTTAAAATCATCTTTATGGCATATTTCAGAAGAACAAATTGTGAGATCACAAATTCTCTCCATTTCTGAAGGCGAATTGA
The DNA here is from genome assembly GCA_964036155.1 of Diploscapter coronatus. Taxonomy (NCBI): domain Eukaryota; kingdom Metazoa; phylum Nematoda; class Chromadorea; order Rhabditida; family Rhabditidae; genus Diploscapter; species Diploscapter coronatus. Next base: position 5,432,784 of record OZ038423.1, read on the forward strand.
TCATTTTCGCATGTATTTTTCCAACTTACTAAATACCATGATATCTATAAACTTCGGAAGGTCGCTTTTGTCAGCTCAAGTCTATGCCTTTTCATTACCATAAGTTCATTAAATCATATTTGCATTATGCCTGTTATTCCGTGAAAATTTTCTATAATGGAATACATTATTTTAAATTTTAATCGAATTTCTATAGTGAAAAACGGCCGTTCAGAAGTTCTGTTTTTCTTGTTTCTATCGATTTTTGCTCATTTTCTGCTGTTTCTGCTTTCCGAAATTCAAAAAACCGAAGAGAATTCAGTGCGATAAGCATAGATAGGATCCTAAGTAGATATGCGAAATTGGTGTTCGGAACAATTTTTTATGCAGAAATATCATCAGGGCTGTAAATAGGGTTTTTGTGAAGAAAAGAAAATTAAAAATTGCAATTTTTGCGAAAAAAAAAACTTTTTGCATCATGGCTATGTGTACTTTTCATTTCCATTTGATTTTACACACAAAATACCTTGAAAAATTCTTTTTGCTTATATCTATTAGAAATCATGACAATAGGCATCTTTGATTCCATAGTCTACTCCAATTTCATGCTTATTAGATGAGTTATGAACTTCAGAAGTTAAGAACAAAAGAAATGGAGGATCGAAAAGCGAAAATTGTGTAGAATTAATAGACAGCGAAGCTTAAAATAGAAATCCGGAGATTTATATTTTCAATCCTCCGATTTTCCAAAAATTTAATTTTCAAACTTCTATAACTCATCAGCTAATGATCGAATCACTACAAATCGAGTAAATCCACTCTATATATTAAAGCATATCGGAAAAAAAACATAATCTGAAATTATCAGAGCAAAGTAATGGGGTAATTTGGAAATTTTGGTCAAACTTTACTATTAAAGAGCGTCCACCAAATACAGATGTCCTTTGAATAGAGAAAAGGCGATAATAAAATTGTAGCCTAATCTGTAAATAAAATCAGTTTTTCAGCAATGAAGAAAATTTACTAAAATCATATTTTCATTGATTTTTCAATTATTTTTCCTGACCAGGGATGTTGGCAGTGCAGTAAAATGGCTCACCGCACCGCACTGTACCGCAAACATCTCTGTTCCTGACCTTTGAAAATTACGCTTTTGATCTATTTTAACTATATTTTCGTTTCCGGAAATCCTGCAATATGGTCGAACCAAAACATTCACGATTTTCAACTTTTCGCAATGTTAACCCAGATGTATTTTTCGGAGACACGGAAATAGATGCAGCGTTGCCACATGCTAATTTCGAACGTTTAGATTTGATTTCCAAGGGTTCAAGAGTCTACTTCCAGATTCAAATTTACGAGATCAATGTTTTAGAATCAATGGGAGTTGGAAATATCTTGAAATTTCGAGCTAATAATCAAATAATAATGCTCTCAAAATGGACAGCTACTGCTATTATACTTCTATTTTTGGCTCTAAATTTTGCCATCTGGTTGGTATTTGATGATATTCAGAAAGATAAGTTGTAAATTTCAAACATAAACTACAAAACTTTATTGATTTCTTGTTTATTTTTTAAATTTTAGGCAGGCTAGAAGAACTCAAACAAATAATCACACATGGCGATTCCTTAAGAGAGAAGTCGGCCGATAATCCGGTAATTTTTAGTTATTCTCAAAGAAGCAATAGGGATACTTTAAACGAAGAATTTAATGCTGGATCATAACTATTGAAAATCTATCTTTAATCGAAGATAGAAATGATATTCAGAAGCAGGATGCTGATTATTGCCTTCCTATCAATGAAGATTTCGTCGAGAAATACAAAAAGCAGGCAGGCAAAAGGAATAAATATCTTGACAAAGTTGCCGATCGAAATTTGTACAATATTCTTGCACCTGAGGTTGGCATCTTTATTTTCAAATTACGTAGAATCTATGCAATAACGCATGACTTATTGTGCCGGTCAAATGAAGTGAAGGATCGTTTGCTAAAGCGCATCTTACGAGCAATGCTCAAAGTTAGGTTGAGGCTAGAGTCAGAAAAACAGCGTCTGCAGGGGACAGCGGGAAAAGTTGTCTATTATCTATTCTGCATTTATCGATTTTTATTGATATTTTTAACAAGCGATCCTTCGTTTGTTGATCAAAATTCTAAGTACATGACGTTTTCTTCGATTTGAATGAGAAAGGTCAGTGAGAGGGAAACTCCGCCCATAAATCCTGCGATATTACTTATGCTTCACTTATTATTAAAATACCGATATTCATTCTAGGCTATTTGCCCTCGAATTCGAATTGGAAGCATATTTGATGGCGGAAAATGGATGTGCGATCCAATCAATCTACCAGATGGATGTGTGTAAGTTGTTACTATTTACCAGAAAATGATCAAATTCTTCTATGTACAACAAAACTGATGCAGTAATGATGCTACTTGGATCCTTTGCAACGACTCATAAACGCAACAGCGCAACATACAAATGTGGCTTATTTGACAGATCCGATCTGAAAATATTTTTCGCTTTTTTCATTATATAGGAGAGATAAATAAGCAGAGAAAAATAAACAACGAAAATACCTGGAAATCGGATTCACCAACAAGCCTGGAAGAAATAGCGTACAAAATTGTATAGTATATTCTTATCTTATCAAGCCTTTCATATTATATCTGAATTCTGCGTCGCTGAATTGTAGCAAAGAATCCCAATCGTCTAGTGATAATGCTAATAATGATTTTAGAATTTTCTCTTTGGGGATTAATAACCAACCGTCGTTCGACCAAGACATTCAACAATACACGAATATGAGATGCAAAATCTATGGATATGATATGGTAAAAATTTTTTACAATAGAAGTCCTTCAATTTTTATGTCCTAAAATGATTATTAGAAGTTTTAATAACTTCAGCACGCTAGTCGAATTCCATCTGAAACGTTCAAATCAATAAATGGATTTTCTTGAGCCGTCAAAATATCAAATGTGACGGACAAAGAGCAGAATACTTCGACAATACGTAACTTCATTAAATATTTAAATTAAAGACATTTCTGAATCATTGATATTCAGAGGATCTAATGATTCTGGAGAAAGTTGAAAAGCTGGAAATTTTGAAAATCGACATTGAAGGGGCGGAATATCAAGTGATGTCTCAATTTTTAGAGAAGAATGTCGTTTGCCAGGTATTTACACATTTAAAGGGTTTGATAATTTAGCGAAGTGCATAACTTTAGATTTTAATCGAGGTTCATAGTAGAGAACATGATAACATAAAAAAGATGCTGCTAGAAATTGCAAGGTTTAAATTTTTTATTATCTAAAAATAAAGTCAATTTCAGATTTGATTATTTGCTGTTCAATTTCGAAATCAACCCCTTTGCCGTTTTTGGTGCCACTGAATTCAGTTTCATTCACAAATCTTGTATGGAGCGATATTTCGCTACTGAATTAGCTCGATATTTGATTTCATAGGAAAATTATAGATATTTATCATAGGAATTAAAAATTTTCATTGTTTACGACGAATAAACTAATTCATAGATCTGTTTAATTATAGTTTATGTATAATTATTATGAAAATATATTCGTAGCAGATAGTTCTATTTTTCAGTATCTTTTGCAAATATTTATTTTGAAAATGGTTGTTCAGTTACTGCCATTCATTTCTATCGAATTTTACCAATAATAAAACGACAACTAGCTAACATGGTTGTGATAAATTTTAAGTCCTAGATTAACCATTGATTGATAGCCAAAAACGAAATTATGCTAAATCGAATGGAATAACGTTTTTTTCCTTTTCAACTATGTTGCCAGATTTTTTTTTTTTTTTTTCTAGCCTTATTATTCCCCACTAGGTGGGGGTCGGCTACCCTCAGCCCGTAATGGGACAGTCGGCCTATCCTAGCCACACAGGACTAGTGGCCCGGCCCGGGGATAGACTGTTGTTGTGTAACAGTCGAGGGATTTTAGGCAAATTTTCGTGGTTTGAGCCACTACCAACATTTCTTAACCCCCTTGGTTTGGGTGAGGGCGGGGGTCGAACTTGAGACCCTAGCTGTAGGCAGTAACACACAACCACTGCGCTACGCCGCCCTTAACTATGTTGCCAGATAAACTAAGAAATATTTTTATAGATATTAATCTATACAGCTTTGAATTGTTCAGAATTTTATGATGGTTATTATACAAGATGTATCCAAAATTACTGCAATATATTATTCATTGAATAAATACCATACGGATCGGTCTTTTGGGTTCGAATTTCACGGATATATTCTGTGGATAGTTCATCACAAAATATTACTAGAAGTGATTTTCTAAACAACTTCCCAATTTTACCCTAGCGCGACAAAACTTCAAAATTATTTTGACGCGGCACGATGTATTTATCCTCATATAATATTTTTTTCTTAACTTATTGATGCTCCATATAACTTCAAATTTAGCCTAGATAATACTGAGGTTATGAGCTTCAAGATATATAAGTTTAAACCCAATAAGCAAACTCTATATATAGGCCTGTGGTAAAGGACGTCCACTAGAGAAATATTTTATTGGGACGCTCACTAATTTTTATATTTTAAAGGACGCCCATTGCGAAAGGTGCCCACTAAATTTTTTGTTCAGTAAATGAAAAAGACTCAATTTTTTTTTTATAAATATCAAAAGTTTTCTTCAAAATATTTCAACGATGTTATTTATGAATGATTTTATTCAGATGTATTTGCACACTATAAATTCGTTTTAGTGCTTTCTTTCTTGATTAAAAAGTTTGTATTCAAAAGGTTTATTATTATGTTTTCTGGCAATTTTGTTCATTTGCTCCTTTCTCAGTGTAATTAGTGCGTATCCACATGAATCCATGTGGATCCGCAGTTTAGAATTTGTAGGTGGTATTACGCTGTTAAGAAAGTCCTGCACCAAAAATTTTAAAAATCTATAATTTTCTAAAAATGAGTCGAATGCCCTAATAAGTGTGAGAACCTTGTAGAATGTTCTCTAAGCTATCACCACATGGGTATATAAGGGCCCGCGCCCAGGGGTCTGATGACTTACGATTATTATAAGCGAACCCCAACTTTGAACAGTCATCTACTACGAGTGGCGCCAAAACAACAACGCAAGCAGAGCGACTGCTAACATCAACAACACATTCGGTGAGGGCATCGCTCCGTTAGACTACCGTTTGTTCCGTCCTTTGAAGTTCTATCTACAAGAGAAACAAATCGACAAATACGACGACCTCAAAACAGCAGTCGACAACTTCTTCGCGTCACAGTCTCCCGAATTCTGGGCGAAAAGCATCAGTGATTTGCCCAATAGATGGGCGAGGGTTACTGACCTCAATGGTGAATATATCATTGATTCTTGGTGGTGTTAAATAAAGTTATGAATAAATGAAAAAGAAACATTTTTTGGTGCAGGACTTTCTTAACAGCGTAATATTATATGTTAGCCGAGATACTATCTAATGGCAATCTGGAAATAAAGGCACCGATTTTTAAGTGAAAATAACCTGGAAAGAAAGTCACGACTTATAATTTTTAAATTTAGCATATTTTCGTCAATATTATGTAAAATTTCGAATTTTGTTTAGTAACTCATATAATAATTGGAAACAGCCTACTATTTTTGGCAACTTGTAAAAGTAGCCTCGGATTTTAAAAAGGTTAGTAGCATACCGAATGATCCCAAAAAGTGCCAAATCGATATGCTAATTAGCCTAATTGTCTTTTACACTTAATTGCCTTTAGTTTCATGTATGGTATCCCTAGGTACTAAATTTTCATTTATCTCCAGCAGTATCCCCTAGAATTACTATGGAAGTTCATGGGATCTGACAGAAATAGAGGTTTTTGAGATGTCTGGTTCCAAAAGTTCATTATAGATTCCCAAATCGTCTGTCAAAATGAACTATTCTATCATGTCTTACTATTTCTGAAGTCTATAGGTCATTGCATCCATTTTTCTGGTAACTGGGCTCATTTATTACTCCAAAATCGAGATCCCGGAGCTCAGATGTGCGTTGTTTACACTAGCGAATGTCGTACTCGAAAATTCGAAAATCGCCCAGAAGCATATAACCCAGCCAATACCTATACCAAACGATGTAGCTCGACGAGATAAATAACTTTTGTTAAGAAAATTTTTCGATCCGATGCTTACATAAAAAGTTATAGACCGAAACTATCAAAATTAGTAAAGATTCAAGTTGGTTGCAAAGTCGCAAGTTCAGTAAGTTCAGTGCTGTACGTTTTGAACTCTGCGTTGAATACCAGCAAGTGGCATGCGAAAAAATTGATAACTAATTCAGGCTTGAGATGTCTTTGAATAATTCTGGTAGTTTTCGAACGAAATTTCAACGCGGGGGATTCAGTATCCACACGCCATTTTCTCTTATATAAAGACTTTGTTCGTTTTCACATCCCTGCGGTTTCGGAAGTGGTGCTCCAAGCTAATTTTATATTCAATCGATGCCCGCCGACGCCCTTCACCTATTTAAACATCTAAAATATTCTGAAATCGCGTAAAATTTTAAAAAATTTGCAGAAATCGGACGATTTTAAGAAAAAATCGCGTCTCTGACATTCCGGCCTTCCCCGAGCGCTTCTTCTGGCGAGTTCCTGCGCGTGTTCGGTCTCAAAATTTCAAAAATTGCTTCTATTTTGATATTTGAGCGAGATAATTGGGTGTAATTAACTTTTTTACTGCCTTAATTGCGTTTTTTTTTATCGACAATAAATTCCCCTCCTTTTTGCTCGCTTCAATGCGTTCCGCGTAAACGTCATCCACTTTTGCTTTTGAGGGGACATCACAAAGCAGCGTGCCTAAATAGGTATGAAATTTAGAGAATAGCTACCGTAGATAAGATACAGATCATATTCTAATGTCTGGATACATTATTTCAGACAGTGCACTTTCCGAATATAGAGGATTTTTTTAAAAAATCTTTCGTCATTTTTGAGGTATTAGGTCGCAAAATGATCCCATGGCTGACCGTCACATATCTGGATCATACCCCCGACCCACAATATTAGGAGAATAGATACCATAGATGCAATAGAAACTAAACTCGACTCGATTTTGATATGTTCTGAGTGATTGCTGGCCTTTGTAACGGAGTTACTATGAAGCATGGAAAATTTTGGAGTAATAAATGGGTCCAGTGACTCCAGAGATAGATGTAATGACCTATAGACTTCAGAAATAGTAAGATGTGATAGAATTGTTCATTTTGACAGGCGATTTAGGGGTCTATGACGTACTTTTGGAATCAGACATCTCAAAAACCTCTATTTCTGTCAGATCCCATGAACTTCCATAGTAATTCTAGGGGATACTGCTGGAGATAAATGAAAATTTAGTACCTAGGGATACCATACATGAAACTAAAGGCAATTAAGTGTAAAAGACAATTAGGCTAATTAGCATATCGATTTGGCACTTTTTGGGGTCATTCGGTATGCTACTGACCTTTTTAAAATCCGAGGCTACTTTACAAGTTGCCATTCATAGCATAAAATACTCGGCATTATTTATTATTTATAATATATTCCAAATTTATATTTATTCTTATTGATGAAACTATTAACTCTTATATATTTAGGGTAAATATATTCATAATAATTTCACTTAATAGCATAGATTTGCGATATTTTTTCAATCTGAATTCACTTTCAAGATAAGATCTAAATTCTTCAAGGATTGAAAGTTCAGAAGGATCATTTTTAGTCGTGATTTTCACTAGAATAATACTCAGAAAATCAATATTTAAAGGTAAAAATAATTCCATATTCTAATTTACATTTTTACAACTATTTTCGAAATTATCTTGTAATTTCAGTACAATTATGCATGAGTGATTAAATTGCAATATGTCCCTGTTGAGATCATTTCGAATATTGAAACTAAATAAAATTTCATCGTATCATACTAGAAACTTTATTCTACTTTATGTAATATATTGGATATTCCATATTTATAAGGAGAATTGGCATGATGCCTGGTATTCGGATATAATATTTAAGAAATTTAACATCTATGATGCTATCTGCATTTATGCATGAGTTCCATTTGTTTATTTTATATCAATAGGGAATTTTCGAACTTCTTACCGAATATTATTGCATTTTTATTCTGTGAAAAAATAATTGAAACTAAGAAAAATAAATAACACTACTTGAAAGTGTCAGCATATTAGTTTGCATTATTTAGGGGCTTTAAGCCAACTCATTTGGAAAGTGTTATAATACCATGCGAGCCAGTAATTAATGGGACGAATAATAAAGTCGAGATGGAAAAAGCTCGAAAGTGGACATTTCATTTCGGTATTGTTGAGGAGGAGTTGATAAACTCAGATAGTTCTACAGTGTAGGTGATTATTCGTTTTAAATTTGTCTTGTATATGAACGCAAAACTGATTGTGAAAGGATTCAATTTAAAATTATTCATGATTCTTTTTAAACTTGAAAAAATGTGCAATAATATGTTTTATCAGATGTGATATCGTCAACAAATATTTCTATTTTGAAAAGAATCCATTATCCGAAGAAGAAAAAACATATCCATTAGCCTATGGATTGGTCGTCTATAAAAGCATCGTACAGGTAATTAAAGGATTTATTATTCAGTCATGTCATAAATATTTTACCGTTAACGATATAGCTTTAGGTTCTACTCGAATTGAGCATCTTCTACCATCCACAAAACATTTATTGCATAACAATTGATAGGAATGCAGTCATCAGTTTTCAAAAGACATTGACGATGATAGAAAAATGCCATCCAAATGTTAAAGTTATCGTAGGTTCAAAAATATATCTTATCGTAAATAATGAGAAATTATGCAAATCATAATTCAATCTTTCAATTATAAATAAATATTCAACTAGCATGACCCATCTTTAGATAGGTGACAAGTCTGATTGGGCAACTATGGGAATTTTGAACAATGTCATGAAGTGTTTCGATTATTTGACAAGAAGCGAGCATCCTTGGAAATACTATCAGGTAACAAATGAAAATTCCTAATCAGTTTTACGAAAAAATCAGTATTTGGCTGGAACTGATCTTCCAATTCGAACAAATTTGGAGATGGTGCGAATTATGAAAGCACTGAATGATTCCATCAATACAGATGTAGACATATTTGATCGTTATCGGTACAAAACTATGAAGGTATTTATGAATAAATTATATGTTAAAATTTCATTAAATTATTCCTATATAAAAAATTACTACCATCAAGAATTAGCAATCTCCTGATAGAATTTGGTTCATATACACAGAACTTAAAATGTTTGACACTGGGGTGTCAGTGTCACAAAAATAACACTGATCAAGCATCAGTGTCGCACCTGTGTCAAAACTTTTTAAACCCTGCATATACATTTAACGAACAATTAAAAATGAAATGATGAGCTTCATTTCGTGATTTCTCTAAGGTGAAAACTCGATCAAATAGCGATACGGATTATGGTTGATTTCAGGAAGTAGTGCCTCCTCTCCCCATCTACAAATCGAGTATGTCCGTCGCAGTTCCACGAGCAGCAGCCAATGCATTGATAAATAGTAAAAAATTATATACTCTGCTCAACTATCTAAATAAGACAATTGTGCCGGATGAATCATTTTGGACTACATTGCTTGGATCACCGAAAAGTAATTGCAAAATATTGAAATAACATTTTTCCTTTCGAATTTCAATAGGCACCAATTTGTAACTTTAAGTGAAAATTTACCGTAAAATCTCAAATAGGAGTCCATAGACTTCTAATCTTCGATCCCCAACTTTTTTAACTTTTAGGTTTTCAAACTGCCATAACTCTCATCTAATAACGAATGTAGTCACTTCAAATCAGGACTAAATCCACTCTATACACTCTAAAGAATATTATAAAAACTTTCTGGGGTGATTTAAGTTGGGAAATGGATAGTTCTGGAATTTTGGGGAGTGAACTTCTATTACAGGGAGACTTCTAATCTAGAGGGACTGCTATTTTAGATTTTACGGTATTTTCAATTTCTGATGTCTTATTTCATTCAAAATTGAGTTATAAACTTGCATAAGCATTCAGTATTTAACGTACCTGGATCATTTGCCGCCAAAAAAATTATCTGGCTAAGGCATAATTTGCAAGTACCACCTCCTGATGAATTCTCTGTCAAAAATGTCGGAACATCTTTCATAATGCGCTATCAAGTTTGGTTATGGCAGAAGGCGTGTCAAGGTAAGATTTTCAGATCATATAGACTTTTGTACAAATAATTTTATCCAAAAAATATTATTCCGGTTTTTCAAATTGCTTCGTCACAATAGTACTAATCATCAGCCAAGTCGATTTAGGATATTTCAAAGATGAGTCTTGCGTATATGGTGTTGGTGATATTTACGAGGTATCGCGAAGACCGGAAGTCGTTGCTCACAAATTTTATTTGGAGTATGAACCTGCTGCATTCATGTGTCTATTGAAGGTTAGATACGAAAATTCGCATCAGCCTATTCAGCGAAAGGGTACCGGGCGGTATTGGGAGACTAACCGCCCAGTAACTTTTTCACTGAGCAATTATTTCGTTTTTAATATAATCCGCAATACTGAACCATAAGATTTGATTTAGGAAATCAGACGACGAAGTCATCAGAACTCGGATTTCGATGCAACTAGTTACTCTGAAATGCCCACAGTTGAAATAAAGTCTGGGAAACAAATACATGAACTGAAACATCCGGATTGGATCGTTCAAAGCTCATTCTATGTTCACCCTTCTCGAAGGCACTTAAAAAATGATGAAAATTTAAATGAATTAATTTGATTAATGTAATAGTTCAGTCATTTAAAATAGGCATTGAATAGTCAGAAAAATTAATTGTTCTAGACTAATTTCTTCTCAATAGGTTATTTCTACCATTACTAGTTCATTGATGCTGATTGAGATATTATACGAATACTAATCGAATTTTCTAGTCATAATATCTTATATTTAATTCAATAAAGTTTGAATTGGATTCCATATATTGAAGTGATCGATTTTTGAAAATAGATATTACGTCAAATATCAAAGGTTCGTTTCTAACTTTAGAAATAATTTTTTAATCAAATTATTGAAGTAATTATTAAGTAGCAAATGACAGCAGTTTAGGATTGAAGTGTTTGTTTAGTCATATTCTCAAATTAATTGAAAGAAAGTGAATAGCCGAAACATTTTACGTGAAAACGGCGATCAAAATGATGAATTCGAATTCAAAAGCATTAATAGTACAATTAAATTCGATTACATTAGCTGCAAGCGCTGATATTTTCCATCTTTTGATCAAATTATGTGTACGAATACGTTGAATTAAAAATTGGTGATTGTTTCCGATTATATCATGTTATTTAATTTAGCTTGAAAGGAAAAAATCAAATAAATTTATTACTTAAATTTTGGCGATATTTTATATCGAAAAGATAGTATAGTTAAAAATAAATATATTCCATATATGAGTGATATCTAAAATTTGAACCTTTAAGCAAGGACAAATTCATATTTTGATTTCGTAATACACCACATAAAAACCTGTGAATTAACTACAAGAAATCATCATCAAAAGTATAATATTGTGCAGGCATCGTGACATTTAAATGTGAAAGATCTCCATGAGAAGCTAACTTTTGGATATCTAATCCATTCTAAACTATATTTTACATGCCACGATGCTACTAGATTCCAGATTAAACCTAGGGAGCATTTGGGTTAGGCCTCGAAAATATAGAATATAGGAAGGGGACCTGCTAAATTAGAATTGACGAATCTTATCAAAAAGGGAAAATAAAAGAAGGTCCGCAAAAAGAAAGTATAAAACTTGTCATCGAACTAGACACAAATCCTGACTGAAGGGAAAAGTTCCTTACAAAAGTATGGACAAATATCGTTTTTCGATGAAAAATAAATGCGCACATGAAACAAGTTCCTTTCCTGAAAGAAGAAGGAAAAACCGCAATGGAGAAAGATTCTTGGGGTAAAGACTTTCCTGCTGACGAATGTTCCATACCTCCACTTTTGAGAAGGACCCTTTCTCCTAAAGGTTTTATCTATTGCGATTTTTCTCATTTCGGAAAAGAGCCTTTCCATAAAGGGCTCCAAAGGATTCCAAGGGGCCTTTACCTCGCAGCCAATTACTCCCTAGGTTTGTTTCAGATACAAAACCAGCATTTAGATAATATCTGTATCATGGCAAATCTTCTACATTTTTATCACGAATCGAGTAAAATATGCTTAAGAATGTTGTCTTGTCCGGTCTTCTGGCGCGCAGCTGAAATAATGTCATATTTTTCCTTATAAAAATTGTAATATCACCTCTCCGAGTGTAAGATCAAATGGCAATGCTACATGTGGAAATTCGAAAGAATAGATGTCGTCGTTCTTCGATGTAGTCTTCACGCTCAAGGCAAATTTAGCCTTCGACTTGCCACTGATAGATGTCCTTTCAAACGACGATGGTAATGGGGAAAATGCGTTCTGATCTGGATCAGTGGACTGCTGCAGAGAGGAAGTCTGGCCAAACAGAACAGGGGTAAACTCAGGATGGAATGTGGCGATCCAGGCAGATGCTGGCATGTTTGAGCGCTCCTGAAATACTAGCGAGTATTCTTGCTCAAACTGAAGAACAATATCATTGAAGTTTGTTCTGATTTATTGTCTTTATCTCTGATGAAGCTTTTCGAATTTAAAAGGCAAATATTTTCGTGTCAGGATGCAGAAAGCATAACATAGGAATAATCAAAACCTACATGTTGCTTCAGTTTCGAGCTGCTCAATGCTCTTGGATTGAATTGCTTCATTTGTACACGATCTCGCAATACCTCTTTCACACTCTTGGCTCCATCGACTAGGGTTATCGTCTGAATTCCAATGCTCCATTTTTAAATAGCCCATGACTCTTACAATTGAATTGTTTGCTGGAGTATTTAGCTGACTAGTGGGAGATCCAAAATTTACATTGTTACTTGGTGACATGATTCCCTAAAATAAACCATCATACGATGGACTATGTTTTGGTTGCTCGAAGGTACTTTTTGAAATAACATTATTCGAAAGGTATATAGAAATACTAAAATCGAAATGAGTTAAAATTTTCACTTGTTGTGATGCTGATAGCTGATTTCCTTGCTCGTTGCTTATCACCGCAAACTGGTTTGAGGGGGATTGCAATTCTTCAATTGGCACAGCGAACCGGAAGAAGCTTTGCTTGTTGGAATTCTCAAATCGAAATGGAAGAGCTTTGACGATTTTCTGCATTCCAGAGCTAATTGATTGCAGGTGAACGTCGATTGGACCGATTGAAGAACCAGGCGAAGGATAATAATCTTGAAACGTTCCATCTGGACCAGGCAGGAATTGATAAGTTGACATTTTATCTGGTGCAGTTTGAAAAAGAAATGTGGGAGTTGAATATGGCTGGATGACCCCACACTGCTGTTGAACAGGTGCAGTGCTTGGCGACTGTGAAACATTTGGTTGTGACGTCTGCTGTTGTTGCTGAACGAGTTCAGGCCTAGGCTGAGAAACAGACTCAGTCTGTGTGGGTTCCATCCGCTGCAGAACGGGCATTTCATCGCTGTTGTCAGTGGCTTCTCCACTTGATTGAGCGATCAGTTTAGGAGGCGAAGCATCGGATGAATTCTTTCTTTCCATTGAAGATTCGAGCACCAAGGAAGGTGGAACGGCAGAAGCAGGTAGTTGAGGCATTGCAGATGCAGGAGCCTGAACTATCGAGCTTTAATAAAAGCGAACGATAATTATTTGCAAACTTATAGACGTCTATGATTTCATTAAAGATAAATATTTACAAAAAATATCATCAACCAACCTTATCTTTCATATGTTTCTCATCATTTTTCGTGGAAGCCTCTTCAGTCATTTCCTGATTCGTGCTGATTCGCTTCCGATCTTGTGAAATCTTCCTCCCTCTGGTAATTGGTGACCTCGGTTCATCGCTCTCATCAGACTAAATTTATAGCATTTTTCCTGCTTTTTTAAACAAATTTTTAATATACAAAATTATGATAGTTTAAACTTTACCTCTTCTTTGAAGCTCTTATTTGCTCTCTTTGCGCGTTGTGGCCTCGTTCTCTTTATTGTGCCTTCATCCGAATATTCTTCGCTCGAGTCTCTTCTCGTTCGTTTCCTTCCAGCTCCCTTCTGTGGCGTCGTCTCCTCCTCCTCTTCTTCAAACTCCGATTCTTCAGCAGTACTCATGCGCTTGGCTCTTCCTCTGCCTCTCTTCGTTTTCCTGTCTCCTCTTTCAGAATCAGATGTTTCCTCTTCCTTCCCTGCCTTTGATGATCTCTTTGAAGGCGAACTCTTAGGTGGACTCTTCGAGCCAAGTGACTCTGATGATTGTGACTGTTTCAGTTGTTGGACTTTCTCTATTCGTTCTGGAGATGCGATTGGACTCTTCAGGTTCCCTGATGAAGAATTTTGATTTGAGGGCTGTGGATTCACTGAAACAGATGACGAAGAAGCAGCGCTCGTAAGTAAATTCTGGGGTTTAAGGGATACAGGTGGAAGAGGATTATATTGCGAGGATCCAGGATCGGTTTCCATCCGGCTTCTTTTGGCATCCATCATGGATGATGAATCAGCTGAAGCGCCAAGTCCATCAAGCCCTTCGTCGAATGGCTTCATGCAATCCGCACTTCTTTTCAGAATGTCGGTGTTCTTGATGATGTGCTCTTCAATGTACCGTTGAATCTTCAATCTTCTTGCCTCCAGTTCAACTCTACTCGGTCTGCCCCGCTTCTTTGCCCTGAAGAGCTCCTCCATGAGTCCCCTCCTAGCATTTGTATCTTCCAATGATCCATCTCCAAGTCTGACCGCATCCATTAAATTTTCTGGCATAGAGCGTTCATCCGATTGAACTCCAGAAGAGTCATTCATCTGCACGTTAGGAACATAGATATTTCCTGCAGCATCCATTTTCCCTTGCTCATTCAATCCCGTCGCCTTCGTTTTCATTAAAACAGGTGATCGATCATTAAACATATCATCATCATTATTTGAAGGGATACAAATCTGCTTTCCACCACTCCAAGAAAGCATATTGTTGCCACGACCATTGACATTCTGAAACTTTGAATTGATCCTAATTTTTCAAGAAATATATAAAATATTGTACAATGTTGCCAATGACATATTACTTGCGATAAAATAGCAAGAATGAAACTTTGACGCATTAGAATTAGCACGTTATTTGAAAAAGTAAGCAAAATTGTCATCGATCCAAAGAATGACTTTGAAGACTATTTGAAATTACGTAATGCAAACTTTCCATATTCGAATTCGCGAGTTAATTATTTTATCTCAAGTTGTCGGTCATTGACATTACAAGTTTTTGAAATCGTGACTTTTGCAGAAAAAAGCATGAATCTGCTGACCTTTTGATATCTTAGGATCGATATTTTGTCTGCTTTGCATTGCCATTTCACTTCCAGTAGAGAAATATCAAGCGAATTTCTTTTGACTCCATAGACTTCAGATAATCGTTTGTCCATGTACAAAATCAGGTGCAATACTGTAACTCGGGGCGTTAGACTTTACTATTCACGTTCACAACTATAAAATTACCAGTTGCGTCATCAGGCACTCGAATGAAAAAAGGAATCAATTCGTTAGCTTCGATATATTTTGTTGAGCTTGATCTGTTTGGACGGAGCACCAGAGGAGGAATACCGAAGGTAGGCAACATCATCTCTCCAAACGATACAAACGACAATTTTGGGCCAAACTGAAATAATATCATTTTTTATAAAAATCACGATAATTCAACTCACTGAAATACACATTTTCTTGCGCCACTCAGCCAACAGCAGATTTTCTTTGCTTCTCTTCGCAAAAATCTGCTCATTCTCGTTTGCATTGAAGTCAATCGTATTGCACTCAGATTCTGATGTTGCTGTCGAAGGTGTTCGATTTCTGACTGCCCTGAAATATTCTCATTTACAAGCATAATAGCTTCAAAATACAGTAATCTATTTTTTGTTATGTAGAGCAAACTATCGTGTCGTTAACAAAGATTTTAAGCAATTTTAAAGGAATTCAAAACCAGCCTCCTCATATCTTCATCGGCCTCTTCCGTGTCATTTCCATCATCTCCATCAGACAGTTCTTGCGCCCATTCATCCTGAAATTAAAAAAAATCATATTAGAGACTAAATCGTTCTATTTTTATGGCCTCCTGAATTTATCACCACGGTGCCATCGGCTTTTTCCTTACTTCTCCCCTACTTGCATATTCCCTCACCCTAAGAGCTGGTAATAAATCCAGGCGATGCGGTGATAACATGGTGACAAATCTAGGAAGCCTAATTTTAGCTCACAAACCTGATTGTATCTCTTCGGTACAACTCGTTTGCTCCTTCTATGCGTAGCCAATTTCAATTGTCCTCCACTTCCAATTTCACCATCTGCAGTGTTTCTTCCACTTGTCGGTTGCAGCTCCTTTACTTGTTTTCGTGATTTTGTAGGTTGATTCAAATATTCCCCATCTCCGCTGGCATTAGATTTTGGTGTTGTCGTATCCTGAGGAAGTGCTTTTTTATCTTGGCAATTCGGTTACTCTTTGTTTTTCCCCTTTCTGATCATCAGACAAAGATAAATAAAAACATTTTAGAATCGAAAAAAATGAAAGTTGATTTTTCACGATCTCCTTTCACTCGACGCCCACACCCATTTGTATTGTCGACTGTGAGTAATTGGATATTGTATACTCTTTGCAACTTGCCTCCCTCCATGCCCCGCCTCTATTTCTCTACACTTTTCCGCGGAGGTGAAAAAAACGGGGCGTGTGTAAAAGCGAGTTGCAAAGGGTATGCAATGTTCACTTACTCACAGTCGACAATACCATTGGTTAGCTTGTCAGTATCTACTAGTATAAAATACTCCGACGCTCGAAAGATATCGTCAAGATCTCACTCGGAATCGCTGTGCACGTGCAGTCATCTTCCTCGGTCTGGTACTCCTCCTAACAGCCCCAGCATCTCCACCACTGGTTGTTGAATTTGGAGTTTCATTGCCTTCTCTGTCTAATCCACTCAAATGATCGCTGTATGCGAGTAGAGGAGGCGCTTCAAGGTTTGAATGTTCAGTTTCTTCATCCATGAAATCCGAAGAGATCTGTAGTGAATATGAAGAAATGAACTTCATAGAAATGCGTCCATAACAAAACCTACCTGCAAAGGTTGCTTCTTTCCGTCATTCTGCTGCTCACTAGCTCTGCTGGTCACTCGGCTTTCAGACAGCACCGAGAATGGTCTTCTTCTTCTTCGATATGGCCTACGCACATTTGGATTCGCCGATGGAGGCCATTTGAAGGGCTTATACTCATCGTCAGAATATTGACACGCTTTGTTCTGTAACTATTCGTGTCATTCAAAACTTTCATGAGAGAGGAAAAGTCTTTACCTTGACTTCTCTGTCACTCTTATTCAGTTCATTTGCGTCGCTGTCCATGTCAGAAAGATCGCTTTCGTTCAAATCCTCATCTGATGAGTGCTTGACGCGTCCAGTGATTCGCTCCAATTTTCGTCGGATGAAGAACCTCTTCCAGAAAGCATCGTCTGGTCTTCGAACAATCGGCCACATATGCCTTCGATTACACTGAAAACAGTGCTTTCACAGTTGGAAATATACTAAAGATCAAAACTTGGGAGAATCATTCTTATAGATACAGATAAATATACTGTATACGCTCCTTCTGCGAATTTAATTTTCCCTAAGCATGAGAGCTCTCGAGTTATTCAAATTGGATAAAGAAAATAATAGTAAAATCGGGTTCATGATCATTTAGCGCCACAAACGGTATCCATTAAAATGATTGTTACGAATTTTATCCGCAACTGCAACTGAGTTTCCACTTTACCTGGAACTTCTTATAATCATGAGCATAGGCACGAAGTCTCTGACTTGGTGTCAAATGACCCAATTCATAATCAGGTGGAACCTAAAATATTCTAAATTTTCGATAATAAACCTCTCAAATATACCATTTGTTGAGCATCGATGAGTGGAACAGCACTGACTACGCTCTTCCAAGGAATGTCTTCAGGCTCAGAGTCCTCCTTGTTCCACATTGTCCCATTTCGTTCGTAGCAATTTCTCCAGAAATTTGCTGCAATTGCTTTTGCTAATGAAACCGTTTATTTTCGAATTAAAAACCATCGCATTTGGGTATCTTTGGAAAAGGCAATTGGTTTGATGCAGACAAGTATGCTTGCTTCTCCTCCTCTGTGTATCCATAGAGATCGAAAATCTCTTCAAGCTCCTCTTCATCAGCTGAAAATGAAGAAATTTTCCAAAATACTTAAAAAAAAAAAAAAACTTACAAGAAATTTCGTGTGGCTGAGGCAGATAATAGCGAGTGTTCATGTTAAAATTGAACTGAAAATGTCTTTTTGGTTTATAATGATTTTAAAATTAGCATCTTTTATAATTCTTCTATCAACTGATTTTGCTATTCATAAAATATTATATGAAAAGTTATTATTTTGAACTGTTATCACTTTTGCTATTTGGTGAATATTAATTGCTTCTTAATATTTTATGGCATACACTTTCAATGAGCCTCTGCAGCCTGGAGTCACTTTTTGCTGGCTGATCGGTGTAAAGCTTCGAGTTGCAACGAGGGCATCTATAGTTGTGCCTTTCAACTCGTTTCTGCATACATTCAAAGCAGAACCGATGCATACAGGGCTGAAACTGGTATGATAATGAGTTAGTTTGAAAGTCTGCTTACGAAACAGCAAACTGGATTCTTCATAATTCGGGCACACAGAATGCAGGCGAACAATCTGACGAAATCCATTTTTCCCAATCCGGCAAAATCATTCTTCGAGAATTTTAGAGGTTTGACTTCGAGTGCAGATGAGGAATGAACTCCGTCTGTGCCATTATCCATGTTTGAAATCGCATCGTCTCTTTGGGTTTTCTCCTAAATTAAAAGTAATATTTCTAAAATCGGCCTAATATTAATTTTTTTATTAGGTTGAAGAAAGGATAAAAATAGTTCACTGATTTTTTGTTAGCTTCAGTTAAATTTTTAATTCGAGTTAATTTATTTGATCATATGAAATTCAGTATAGATATCGTTCCTGACTCTTACCAAATGCATGAATGAATAAATTTGTGTCTCGTCTCTAGCCTTGCTGAGCATTCTTGCAACCAATGGAGCTTGTTGCCTCTGAGTTTCATACCGACACTGAAAATTACGTATATAGAAAAGAATAAAGCTGGAAAACTTCTTGAAAACAAGAATATGCATATTTCAAGAATATTCATGAATTAGGTTGTTGGATTGAGTTGTAAAAATGTTCGGATCGGTTAGGATTTCAAACCGTTCACCCTCGAAAACATAACTACTCATGAACGTTTTTACTGGTTGATTTGCTCCTATAATTTGTTTTCAAAGGTAAGAAAATTTACCAGAGAGGGCGACTTCTTGTTATCTTTGTTTGTATAAAATCTCCGATTCATTTCGTGCTGCGCTACGATGGCTTGTTGGCGGTCGTCTGCTCGATACAAGACACAGCGACTGGGAATTAAGTCGACATGTTGGTTGAGGATTTGAGTCGAGGAGTTTCGTCTAAATTATCATGAAATTGAATTGGGCTGTTTATTTGAGCAATACCGGTATTTGTAACGAACCCATCCCCAACCCCATCTCGGCAGATCTTTCATTGTGAAATTTGGATCATCGGGATCAGCCGGACCATCGAGCTCCCTCCAGGGAAATTCCAATTCTTGTTTCTTGACTGCAGCGTCCAATCTAGTTTTTCTTCTTGCCTTTTTCTTCTGTATGTCTGCCCTTTCTTCTCTACTCAATTTAGCATTTTCCTTGCTCGAATTTGAACTGCTCTCCCTTTTCGGCACATTGTAATATCGGAATCTCGACCCGTTCTTAGGAGTTGCACTCGATTTTCTTCCTGACTTCTGCTCATCAGAACGACGGAAACTAGAACGGGAAATTGGCGAAGGCTTGGAAATAGGCGAGGATTTTGCCGGTGAATCGGAGAGCTGGGAAGAGAGTCGAGATGGTCGATCGATAGGCGGTCGAGTTGGACGAGGCAGTTCGACTGGCGAGGGATTTTGTACGAACTGAAAAATCTATTGTGAAACGATCGACGTGGAAATATCGAACCTTGCTTCCCCAAACAGGAGATGTTTCAGGGTTTTGAATGATGGGAGAATATTTAAACTGATTGGGCATTTCAATAGGCGAGGAAACAGGTGTCTTTTTCTCCGAACTTCTGTCGAACGAATTGTCCCGTTCCATTTGTTTCTTTCTGCTCACAGGACTGTCGACGAATATTGAAAACCCAGGCTAAAAATGAAAAGTAAATAGTTCTTGCTAAATGAATACTTTCTCACCTTGACCGTAGGAACGTTTGGCGATGTTCCAACGACAGGCTCAGGAGTGCTTGAAGAAATTGGCGGAGTTTCCTGAGTTCGCTGATGCTTTATAATAATTCGTAAATATTCTGTACCTGTAAAGCAGAGGCAACACTTTCCTCCTGAATTTTTACGTTTCCGTTCAAAGAAACCCTTGGAGTAGAGATGATTGCTCCATCCTTCGAAGATTCCTGGCTAGCTTGATTGCCACGAGGTGCATTGCTGTCGCTTTCTACTTTCTTCTCCAATGACGCTGATACAAATTTAACGAAATTTGTCTAAGTAATGAGATATTATTTATCGAATGAGACTCGATTACTTACTCTTTGTGGTAAGTTAGGCGATTTCAGTCTTCTCACTGGTTCTTCAGAGGAGGAACGTTGAGTAGGTAGCTAAAATAATCATGAAATTCCGATAAGCGACTTTTAAAACTGCTTAAGCATTTTATTCTTCGATATCTGCTAAATTGAGCAATCGAATAAATTTCAGAATCAGAACGCGTACATTTTGTGATGATTTCCCTGTATCGGCTTCAGAATCACTTGTGCTGTTCTCCAATTCCCGCCTGCATACCGTGAGCAAATTCGTCCTGAGTTTCTGTGATGTTGCTCGAGTTTTGCTTCCTTCGACGTGCGATATAATTTCTTGATTCTCATCGACTTCTAAATCGATATCATTTGTTGATTTCTGCATTTTTTTGAGTGTGCATTACATAACAAAACTTTGAACATATTGCTATTGAACATTCTTGAGAGTTATTTTTCTCTTAAAAAATGATTGAAATGCTGCACAAAAATTAAATTCCGTTCTCACCCTTGTTCGTGGATTGCGATTGTTCAGTTAGAACAGTTGGTTTCTCTTCAACAACATCGATTCCGTCCTCTGCTTTTTGTGATGCTTCGATCACGATTTGTGGCGGTTCGATAGGAGCCGAAGTTGCAGATGTTTCGTCCATAGGTTCTTCCTTGCAAGCTTCCACCGGCAAGTCTTCCATCTGTTCCATTGCGTCGAGTCGAGGCTGCAAATCGAGTTCGAATTTTATCCTCAAGACATATTCAGTCTTTCAGATAAGCATTTCTAGATAGATATCTCATTATTATTTTCAATTGCAATTGAATTTTTCGCAATCATAAAAAAAATTATATTTACAGGGGGAGTGGATGATTCCGGAATGTGCTCGTCTTCGTCAGGTTCCTCAGCAACGATGAGTGGCGGAGTTCCGCTAATTGTCGACCAGTCCTGCTGACTTCCTTCGTTGTCATCGTCGTTCATATTCAGAGCTTCATTATTCTGACTCTGCTCAGAGTCCATTGTTTAGCTTCTAAATTTACAATTGTAAATATCAATTAACAATGAAAATATAGTGCAGTGACATTCTGCCAAAAAGTCTTAAACGAATTGAGTTTGGAATAAAATATCGATCGAAATAAATTCGAATATGTGATAAATTTGAAATTAGAAATAACCACGATAGTAATTCAAAAAAACAACAACGAAGATCTAACTTTGATACGCTAAAAAATTTCAAGCAACTAAACCTGCTAAGCGTCAGTGCGTAAATACAGTGCAGGAAAGAGACGATGCAATGCAAATGCTGCTTCGGTTATTCAATGCAGAAAGTCTAGTTGTGTTATAAATTACTTATCTTTGTCTGAAGATGTTGCATAATTAATATGGTTAATACAGTCTAGCGGTCAATTTTGACAAGTCAATCGATTGACTTATTTATTGGTTTAGTGAAAAGCAGAACTAAAAATCACATATTTATCCGAATATCTTCAGCTTTTATTCTAATTTTGAAATAGCTATTTTTAAGCTATTTTAATTTTTCATTGTTTTTCGAAATCTAAAATTTTGATTTTCGCCTAAACACGATTTTCATTTCTTTCAAGTTATTTATTGGAAGAATGCACTTAATGCGGAAGTAAATTGTCGTTCGAAAAGAAACTAAACTCGATTAAAAAGCTTCTATTTTATAACAGAAGAGAATACGTTTATCTTTCATATTAAATCGATAACTTTTTCTTCTAATTTTATATATGAACTCAAATTATCCTTAATTTATTTTAAAAAAGAATAAATTCAAATATGTGGAATAAAATAAGCCGATAATAACTTTAGTGAATAATTAGAGGTAATGGATATTTTGATAGAGAACATAATAAATTTTCAAATATTTTGACTAATTTTTCGCATTCTAATCTCAATTGAATGTCATAAGGGATATAGTTATCAAATTGCACAATTACAATAATACAAAGACACGAATTCAACAAATACCAGAATAGTTGCTGTTCATAATCAAACTTTTGAATTAAGTGAAGGAAAATTTAAGGAAAAAATTCAATTATTAGTATGGCCAAATTTCAAGTTAGTTTGAGCATCAACTCTACAGAATTAAATATGTAGTGATCAAACTAATTCACCTAAGACTATGGCATAGAATAAATAAATTTACAGAATAAAGAATTTGCTTTAGATTTCGAATAAATAGTGAATAGACATTATTTTCAATTCCTAAATTACGCTATTTAAAATTGCGTTAAATTGAAAAAGCAAGATTTCAAATGTTACAAAAGATGATATGCATATTGCGATAGTGAAAGACAGAATCTTATAATAACATCATATAATTAGGGTCCGCAAGTGATTTTGAGAAATTTAAGATGGCGTTTTGAAACTTACGCTATTGAATCGAGCCTATTTTGAGAAGCAATGGGCAGGTTTTTTTTCCTTTTTAAACCGATGCTTTTATCGAAACTTGTGCATTGCGTACTTTCGAAAATAGCGACTTCAACACAAGTTGTCGTCGATCACTTTTAAAATTTTTTGTTCTAAAATATGCAGCGCATTCAGATCTACAAAAATATACTAGCTGCTTTAGAGTGAAATTTCCATGGAGTTTTAGAAACTCATTTTTCTCGAACTTTCGTTGACGACTAATTTTCGAATGGTTCTAGAACATTTTCAAACGATTTGCAGCAGCGTTTTAACGGTGCAACTCATTCACGGACTCGACATATAATTATCTTAAAACTAATAACAAGTCATAATAGGTTGGGCGAAATTTAGCAAAGTATAGAGCACCCAAAATATGCATATAAACGACTATTACACATGATTTCATCGAAATAAAATGAAGTTTCTGAATTATTTGGGTACCACTTTCTAGCCCCACTGATTTCATTTCATATCGACTTTCTAAATGGGCATGATAGCCAATTAGCAGAGTGGTTTGATGTCTCGCAGGGGTCCTTCGTATTCAATAGTTCCGAGGTCATCGACAGCACATGCCCCTTGGTTTGTCCGCGTGTTTTCACAGAGGAATATTACCTAAAATGATATTTTCCAGGAAAGTTGAAATTTGTTGCCTACTTTATTAGTTCCCTTCGGGCATTTGAATGAAGACGTTTTCCAGACTCGATCTGCTACACTGACGAACTTATCAGAACTGAATGGGCAATTTTCGATCGAGTCGCAGCAGCCTGAATGAGAAAGAAGCATGAAATTATCAGAACATAAGAAATATGAGCATTGAAAGCGAAAAAAATCGCACTGCACACTACCAAGGGAAACTATCAGTCTGTTACCCATAGAATTGGCTCATATTTTCGAGGAAAATCAGTTCGGACATGCCGATCATGAATACCAGGGCCAAAAGCGCTGAGCATGTATCCTATTTATAGAAGTTGACACCAAACTTTGCTTCTTTCCTTTGGACTCCAAGCATTTACATTCAAAATTAGCGTAAATCGCTAAGTAAGCCTTAGCAATGTTGTTATTCGTTTCAGCAGCATGACCACAACAGGGAAAAATTCGGCCCAAAACTGGAATTAGAGTGCATCTCAACATTTTGATAATTTTGATATTCGTGATCGGTATGTCCGAATTGACTTTTCCTGAAATATGAACTAATTCTGTGAGTAATACACTGATAGTTTCCCCATATAAGGGCCATTCGTGATTCACTGTAAGACGTGTATAGAACACACTGAACTAAAATTTTTCCCATTGCAGAATGCATTGCACACAACACAATCAGCATTTCTGATGATGCTAATTACCCTTTAGCTGAACTCCATGTGTTCCTTCGTAGTATTGGAATCGAAGTCGCGTTCTTTCTGTGAATGGATCTGTTTCCACCTCCAATCCAGCCATTTCTCGTGGGAACAGGAACGTTGCGGCGTAGAAGTCACCTTCTGAAATAAATTATGGTTTTTGAAGACACTCCTATTTTTCTAGCGAACCTATGCTCTCCTTGATTCCAGTTATGTGGTTCATGAATTGACCGGAGACGACTTGGAACTTGGTAGTCAGGCCACGGATAGACTGTGTTTGATGTGCATCGTGATAATTGCATGTATGACCTAAATTTTAAACAATGAGATAACTTATTATGAATAAATGATTAGAGATTTAAATTTTCAGTGGTTTCAGAATTTGTATAAGGGCAACAACTTCTTTTATAAATTTTAATGTAGATAGGATGAAAAGTATTTTCTTCTCGAATATTTTAGTACAGAGCTAGTAAAATATTCCATGAAACATCGGAAGCAAACTTTAAAAGTGAATTCAAATAGTCGTCTCTTCTGAGGGTGATGCGTAGAGCGAAAAATACGAATAAATTATTCAAAATGTTCCATCTAATGTAGAATTGGTCTAGGGTTTACGCAAGCAAAATATACATTTTGTGCAAAATTGCTGCACAAATCGATGTTTACCGTGTTTCATATTCGCTTGCATTTTTATCAACACTTGCTTTAAGTGCGTTATTAGGTAGGAAATTTTAGCAACAAACCGTCTTCAAAATCGCATTTGATGGATTGACAGATGGTCTCGCTGAAGTCCTGTGTCTTCGCTCCCTTCGTGATTGGCACTCCTCCATTTTTGCTGGCAGTCTTTTTGGACTCGAGAACAGTTTCTTCGATTTCTGTCTCAATTCCTTTGAGTTCCTTCTGTCGATTTTTGAAAGCAGCTTCGCCACCCTAAATTCGAGGTTTTCGATAGGTGAGATCACACGACCAATGGAACAATAACTGGCCAGTAAATATCCCAAAACTATGTAGTAGATAATTTGAACTTATAAGAGTAAGAATGTGCCTCCTAGTTTGGTTTGGAGATGTTATTGATTCGTCAGTTCTTGCCAGATTTTGACAGTGAAAGCATGAAAGGATCTAGCCGCCTTTGACGATCTAAACTGGCCAGTAGTCAACTCAATTTTGAACCACTGGCCAATGAAGATCAGCTTTCGCCAGATAAATTTCGTTTAGAGCATAAGTTAGGAAGAATAATTTCGTAGCAATGCATGATAAAAATACTGCTGTGCGGTTATTTTTCGGTAATCAATCATTTCTGAATTTTATGATGACGACAACTACTGGTAAAATATTCAGGTGCTCATTTAGATTGATTCTTGAATGCTAAGTTATAGAAGCATGCTAAATATCACACGGTATTCTAACATTTGCCCACCATTGTGCAAAACAAAATTTGACTAACCTGGAATCCGGCAGATCCGAATCGATCAGAAGCTGGTCGTACTGGTCCACTCTCGATGTTTGCAGAAAATCTGTCGGCTTTAGATCGATGCATGAGATGCTCGAATTCAGGACCGGCACCTTTCTAAAATAAATGATGTCGATGTTTGCAAATTAAGCAATGCAACCTCTTTGACGTATGTCTTCTCCCCCAGCACTGCTGTGATTGGCTTATTCTGCGCTTCAATGGTCTGCTTGTGAGATGCACTCGGTTTCTCCTGAGCAATTTCTTGGAGCTAAACAATTATTATAGTGTTTTAACATTCTCTTCTGAATACATTCTTGTTATTGTTATTGCATTCGGCACCATTTCTTTCGTAAGATACTTCAATGTCGTCAAGAATGACCATGTCTCCGTGTTCACTAACGAAGCTAGATGCTACGAAGACGATCTGAATCGAAATTATTCACTCTTTCATTATGAAGTCTCATTACATCAACAAGTGAAGTTTTCGGCAGAACAACTTCAGTGGTAGTGAGGGTCTTGCCAGGAGGAATCTCTTGGCAGTTGAGCAGTGGATTGTATTCTGCATTCGAGGGGAAAGACTCTCTCAGGCAGACTTGGAGTAAAACGTCCTCCGTTTGCCAATGTCTGAAATTATCCAATAATTGGTTATCAGACATCCAGACCAGAGAATCACTTTCGTGAGATAGAAATAGAATATTAGGGTAGGTCAGGCAAGTGCAATAATAGTTATAGATATATCAAGAGAAGACTTTTTTGGTGAGAATTTCCGATTAGAGTTAAAAGTGTGAAGAGAATATTATGGAAGGTAGATCACATTAAATTTCTCCCGGCTGATCATTCTCCCTAACTCTGCGAGTATCTCATATTAAAACTTTTACTTACTTGACTCTGACTTTGATATCACTGGAAGAACATCCAATCGAACATGAAGCGAATTGTGCCTCGTCAGATGGAGCAGCTCCCTTAGCATATGCGATCAAATAGCTTCCTTCTGAAAGTTATGCATTCTAATGGTTCGTCGGTACGGTACTGACCATAATTGTGTATACTTTTGATTGTTATTTTATCCCCAGTTCACCTCCTTATACTGAACCCATTTTGTTGAAATTTTGCATCCATATTGGGGTAATCTGATCATAAAAACCTACAAAGTTTCAGTCGGGTTGGTTCAGATAAATGGATGAACTATGGATGGAATCCAAATCAAAAGTATATATAATTTTGGGCAGTACTGTATCCTTTTCTATCACATTTCACTTAATTTCTCAACTTGTCCTGAACTCAACTTCAACAATTTATTTTCTTAGCTCCGTGCACTCTTGCTCCATTAGTCATTGGATGAGTACATATTCGCAGATATCATTTGGTATTATGTAATTTCTATCATCAAATTCTCGGGCTTAGCTGTATTTTGTTGAAATTCACGCTTATGCAAAAGACGAAAGCGAATAGCCCCGTCTTCGGTCAATTTATTCTTTTCATTCGATCGGGGTCACTGCATACAGAAGCGGCCAAAAAGAGAGGATGGATAAAAGCAAGAAAGTGCATTTGAATAAAAAAAGAGCTGACAAAATAGATGCCTGGAGAAATCGATTAGAAATGCAATCTTCAGTGCTTGCTTTGAGATTCTTGCATGAATTTCCTACGAAATGATGTCTAATTTGAAAAATGCGAGACATTGTTCATTCAGTAAGCGAAGTCTCTTTTCGGTATTTCTAAAACTCCCTCAAATTCTCGACATAATTCTTATCTTGTTTGAATTCAAATCCAAGAATGCATTCCAATAATTAGATTGCCAGATTGATTTCGGAGATGAATGGATTTCAAAATCCGCTTGCCGATTGTGAAACGTGAACGCAGAAGTGAAAGGGGAAGAAGGGGGAGGAAAGTGATACCCAAATAGCCGGATTTCGAGATTTTATCTCCCGGATTCCCTTTTTATCCCACTTTTATCTTCATTCCTGTCTCTCTTTTCCTTCCTAATCCTCCATCCGAACATCGAAAATCTCAAATTATCATCACATTTCACGCATCCTCAATGGACAATAATTCTCGAAATCGTGTTAATCTACAGATGAAAATCAAATAAATTTCACTTCAGAAAATAAAGAAATGTGGAATCAATTGGATTAACTAGAAGGTGAAATCTTCTTTCAGAAATGATAAAATGGAATAAGGGCAAATTTATAAAGAAGACACATATTGAACCAACCTGGTGCAGGAATGTCGCTGAATGACGGATGTTGAGGCACTCCAGTCGCGTATTGCCAATCGATCTGGTCATCTGGAGGCGGCACATTCGCCCAGCAGCACGGACGACCGTCGAAGTTACATGTCAAAGCACTGCCTGAAACAGTTAAATGAAGTCGATAACACGCAAATATTTACACCACTACACTTAGTTCAGAAAGAATATTTGAGCAAAAGGAAGCGATATCTCAGCTCTTAGCTTTTCCTTTCTGAACTATGATAATTTATCCAGAATTTTGGATTGATAAAATGCAATTCGAAAAAGTTGTTTAAGTTAATTATTTTGCGTAATTGAAAGTATTACCTGATTGCACAGGACCACCTCCTTCAGAATTATATCCATCAGCTGTGAATTCGGTCAGGGTAACTTTATCACCAATGAATGCTGAAACTTTGCAATTTAGAAATATCTTCTCCGGTGCTTTATAATTTGAAATTATCATCGCTATAGCATTAAGAAATAGACTCTAGAACACTGTTTGCGATGCCGAGTTTCCGCTTTCTGAAATTTTTGTGATGGAGTGCGTGATTTTTCTACATCTCCAACAGCTCTGGGAGTTGTACTATGAACATACGCGCACTTTTACTGTATTTTATTTCGAAAAATTTGTCCGAAATTCATTAGCGGTGTATTTTATTGTCTGCCCATTTTTATGCGAACATGGCTTAAAGGTTTTATTTGAACTTTGAACTGTTCCGGAAACGATTGGGTGCGGAACTCGGATTGTAACAAACATACGAGTTTACCTCGCTACCCTGCAGCTTTCTTTGTACAATTCTACTTTTCACCTGTGTTCTCTTATTTTGCACATTCCCTCGTATTTCGAACTCGATTTTCCTTTCTCTTCACTCTCTCCTTCGTCCCTACTTTCCCTTTACTACTTTCCGACGTCAACCTACTTGCAATGATCACATGAGGGCTGGTTGTTCAATATCCTTGTATTGGCCATTCCTCCAATAAATAACTAGAAACCTTTGATTCCAGAATTTTTATGGCTTTGCCATGAATCAAAATGATTTGGAAAGTCAAGCGAGCAATAAATGATAACTTTGAACTAGAAAATATATTT
Organism: Diploscapter coronatus; assembly: GCA_964036155.1. NCBI lineage: Eukaryota > Metazoa > Nematoda > Chromadorea > Rhabditida > Rhabditidae > Diploscapter > Diploscapter coronatus. Next base: position 5,462,015 of record OZ038423.1, read on the forward strand.
GACAACCATTGAAAGGCCCATATCCCAATAATAAAATTTGAAGATGTGGGTGAAGGTTTGCTAATATGTAAAAGGGGATAGTGGAAACTATTCTTTAACGAAATTGCCCATCAGTTCTGGAAAAGTTAGAGCGAATATTATCATGATCGCAACTTATTATGCCCATACAATTATCGTGAAACAATTTTAAAGGAAATTTCAAATTTGCCAGGAATTCACAGTTCAGTGTGAACAATTCGTGTGTGTACTACAAACAAAGTTTTTGAATGATTGTATTCTCAGCCGAATTCGACTTTCCATTTATTGTTTCGCATAATACGCCTTTTCATGTTTCAAAAAATAAAAAGGATGACAAAAGCTATCTCTCATCAGGTAAAAATCCAGAGCGCACTTACTCAGCATGTGAAAGAACACGTGTTGATGATTATTAGAATGAATGAAAGAAAAGTAAGATTAAGAACGATATTCGTTGCGCAACTCCAAGGCTCTTCACTTTTTTACTTTACTTTCCGCTTTCAGTCATTTCAAGTGAATATTCTTCGCTCTAATAGCATTTCCCCAAATTCTGCACTCGCTTCACTTTCATTTATGACTTAAATAAGAGCATCGGATTTTATGACGCGAATCGAGGATGAAGGTAAACGTGATTGAATAAGTTCAACATTTAAGATCATTAAATCATCCGAAGTGTATATTCTGATCTACAGACGACTTTAATGTCCCAAATCTCTTTTCGGATTTTTAAGCGCAGCGATCTTCAAAATTCAGTAAACTAAAACTACAAAAAGATATAATGAAAGTAAGTAGGTGACTTACATCCCAATTTGCTGGCTGGAAGTGGCTTGCTTGGCCCAGTGTTGCTGGCTGCGGCAACTCTCGCGACTGGGTAACCACCACCACCACCTGCTTGAGCATATCCGGCAGATTGAGGCTGTACATAGGCTGGAGCTGGTTGAGCATAGCCACCTGGCTGTGGAATAGGAGGCGGCAAGGCTTGAGGTTGAGCGTATCCGACTTGGCCTCCACACGATGAAGTCATTGGACAGGCTGCCTGAAATTATCACTTGTCGAAATTGTAAGAAACTATTCCCATTGTCAAAAATCTATTCTATGAATCTAGCAATCTTCCAATTTTCCTATTATCCCACAATCAAATTGTCATGCTTTTCAAAGGATGTAAATCCGTTTTCCGGTGTAGAATATCACATAATATCTTATGTAAATTTCATCTGAGTCGCAAATCTAAATTGATAATCCAGCCACATAATCATACCTAGTGTAACTGTTTCTATTTAATCTAAGTTCATCCAATTAGTAAACCAAACATGCATACCACACTCTGCTGACAACATGCCTGTGGAGCGCCATATGAGTACGATCGTTGTGCTGTGGGGAAGCAGCCGAGGCTACCTGAACAAGTTGATATTCAATTTTATTTGTAATGGCTTCCTTCAATTTATTGATTTTATTTTATAAATAGCCAATTGATTAGAAACTTGTTTGCACTTTCTAATTTCTCCCTTTCCCGCATGTCCGAAATCCATTGATGTATGTAGCGGCTAGAGGAATATTCCTTCGTTGCAATTGCAAATGAATGTGTTTATCCGTCTTTCGCTTTTGCTTTTGACAATGGCGCTGCTGCCCGATAGGATGATTTTGAATAGCCGCAGAGCGAAATGGAAATCCACTTCGACAGGGCATTTTCTCCACAGACGAGCGAGAAAACGCTGCGAGACGCAATGCGCTTTTCTCTATATGGAGAATAAGTTCCAGGACATTTGACTCACAAGCCTAACTGAAACAAGATCTCAAAACTGCCGTGTTTAGTCAGTAGACAATTTTTATACGAAGAATTGGATAATTGGTTCAGGTCTCAAGTAACCAAAGCGATCGAACAACTAACGTTTGAACGAAACTTTATGGACAGCCGATTTAGCTCGAACTACCCTGCACAAGTTTATTAGTCCCAACGTGTTTATGACGCGGTGTCGAGCTTAAGGGGAAAAGCTAACTTGAGCATTGTGATCAGCGTCGTTAAATTAGAGGCGGTCTCATGAAAACTTTCCTAGTGAGTGAAATGGTTTGTTTTACATTGGAAGTAGTCGGGATAAAGTCTTGATCAAAGTTTCCGCAAATTGAATCTGGTGATTAACCGGCCGGAAATTCTTCTCTTCTGAGTATGGCAAGCACCTTATATGTCTATTAATTTTGTGCAGAGTATGGTTAACCTTAATGGATCATTTATTGTCAGAATGTCACATGTTAATGTTGAGCCTGAGGAAAGATGCCATCGATCAGCGAACATCCTATTCAAAAGTCCGAAAAGTACTTCTTATTCCAAATATCACTTTCATAATAATGCAACCTAGTGATACTTCACATATCGAATGAATTTTAGCTAAAAGGCATTTTTCATTACGCGTATCTAATTTATCCAATGCTATCCATTTATCAAGTGCCTATTAAATTCCAGCAATCCAACTTTTGTAGTCAACTATTAAGCGAGAATCCGCATTTCGCACATAAAATTAGCTGTTATTATGAAGAAATAGAAACTCGCTCATGTTTTTAGTATCGATAAACCAAAAAATCGGCAAATCACTCGCTCGTTTATAAGAAAGCATAACGATAAGACATAGAGTGACATTCGCGTCGATTCGAACTAAGTGTCGCCTCGAAAACTGCCCCCAACAGGATAAACGAGTTCGCCGACAGACGGCCTTAGTGACGCACTGATGGCGTTCAGGTAAAACGACAACACGCTCACTTAGTCATCTGCCATTGCGTATAAGCAATTTGGAGCGTAAATGCCATTGAAATATCAAACGTAATTATTCGGGATGTTAGCTAACCAATAGTGGAGATTTGATCATGTTCAGATTCAGAGCTGTTTAGGACAGGCATTGATTTAGAATTATTAGCTAGGGTTTTACAAATTTTCCTGCATAAAGGTTAAATCAAATCATTATTCCCAAACGATGGCTGGACCGATTTAAATAGGTAGAAGAACTATCAGAATATCCGATTTGGTTGCCATAAGACACAAGACAATCGAATTTAATTTATGTAATACTTCTTGTTATTTTAACATAGTGAGGCAGAAAACATTTGAAAGAATTCAAAAGAATGCTATGCTGTTGCTCTATCATAATTTAATATAGTAATGTTGATGCTACTTTGCAATTATTATTATTCGAGCTTAATACGTTTTGCATGGAAACCATAAGCTTCCAATTATTGTGCAGTGATTGTGTTTAAAAATGTATCCGCTATATCTTCTTCTAATGAACTTTAGAAGATCGAAACACCCCTTTTCAATGGATTAATTTATAAGTCGATTGAAGTTGTTTTTGTTGCAGTTGGGAAAGCTCAGTGCTTGCGAAGGAGAAGCAAATTTATGTTGATGACGCCTTTTGAGTGAAGATGACAAGTCATAATAAAACAATATGCAAGGAAAATCTGCAAAAAGTCATAAGCAGGAATGCGAGTGGGGGAGGGAAGGGAGAGTGAGCGAACTGGGTTAAGCAGTTATGTCGTCGATATTTCTTCGCCATTTCTCGTTTGCTTTACCCTCTTCACTTGACCAGTTATTTTCTTCTAATCTCTAGTATTACATTCCACTTCTCGTCATTGACTTTCACATAATTCGCAGACTGCTTACGACGAATGCATGAATGATACTTACAGAAAAAAATAATGGACATGAATTTCGCTAATTATAATCGATACATTTCAAAATCGAAAGCGACTTCGGATTGAGTAAATGTCGAATAAAATAACTTATAAAAATCACGAACCTTGCACCAGTGCGCAGAGCACCAGCCACCTCATGTTGTGACAAAATATTTTATTAACAGCTTCTATATTGATGCAACCAATCGAGATTCTAGATGGGCGTAAATTATGACATTGGTATGGAAGATAATGTATGACTGTAAATGAAGATAGGATAAATGATGAATCGTTTATGATAAGAACTGTCAAAGAGGATGGATTTCGACAGTACTTTGAGAAATTCGACTTGAGAACGGAAGGATGGGCAGAATGACGAATGAAAGCGAGAAGACGAGGGAGGAACAGAGGGATAATGAACGAGTTGTTGCCTGAAAAGGAGGGAGGAAAAGCATCGACGGATATCGTTCAGCACTTGATGCATGGATATGCGAAGATATGGGTAGATGGACAGAAGAGGCAGATGGGGATACTGACTGGGGGATGGAGAGGAGGAGAGAATGAGACGCTAGGAATCGCTTGCGGCAAGACGCGAGAAAGAAAGAGAAAGCGGAGAAGACGGAGTTGAGAGGAGGAAGATCTCTCGCTTCGGATGAAATCTACGAAGCCTGTGGAAGAATCAGCGAGAAGAGAAGGGAAGAGAGAAGTGAGACAGTGAATGACCCAGTTAGAAAGCTGAGAAAGATTAGGGAATTTGGAGAAGGGCAGAGAAGAAGGGGATGGATAGATGAAGTCACTGAGAAGATTAGAGAAATGGAAAGGAATTCGCGCCAGCGGACAGTGGCGTTTGCCTCAAAGCTTATTCGTGTGTGAGAATGCGTGTGATGCAGACTATCCGAATTGAAACACTCAACTTTAAATCTGGCACTGTTTCAGATGAAAGAAAGAGTAAAAATGGAGCTAATTTGTCCGTAGACTACTATTCCATTCCGAAATGAAAAAAATGACATCATTTATTTATTTATTGTGAATGACATCTACAAATGTCCACACATCTTTTGCCCTGTCTGAATTTCTTCGACAACTTTTCCTCCGGGAAGAAGTCTCGTGATTTTGCTCAACTGAGTGCGGAGATCGAGAACAATGAAACGATCAAAGTTGCGACATTGTTCCTGAAATTTATTTCGAAAAGAACAATGCATCACGATTCCTAACCGCTGTAGATGCGCTTTCTTCAGGCGAGTTTTCGCCAATTTGTTCGATCAAGATTCCAACCTAAACAAAAGTCTTTGACGGAAAAACTAATAAAGTTACCAAGTAAGTACGAGATCGAATTGCACAGAAAACGGCATTTCCGGAATCACCCTGAAGTAAAATGAATAATAGTGAGAATATTGGAAGGTCCAGAGCACTGAAAGGTTTCCCTAATGACTTTTTTGAGAGAACTTATTTTCCGGAATGGTCCTTTCAGTGTTTCATAGATCAAGATGATGAAAAATCGTGGAACATTCATACGTCACAAATGTTCATTGCATCGCTAACAGCTTGTCCAATGAAAGTTCCTTTTGCTCCATCAGTATTTGGAGATAGTTTCACTGGCATGTATTGAGCAACATCCGAATGATCTCTTTCTGAAGATGCAGATCACTTTAAATTTGCGAAAGAAATATCATCCAAAATGCCTTGTGTGACTCCCCATCCTGCAGCAAAGCATTCACTGTTTGCAATTTCAAAGTCAGTTATTTGATCAAATTGGTGATTCTGAAGCATTAACAAAATGAGTGTTAGATTATACTTGTGATCTATCTTGAAAAATAGCATGGCCTTTCTGCTAAGCTTCTTACCAGTTCAAGTTCTCTCGGAAGCCAATCCAAAGTTGGAGGAAGTGGAGCAATACGTGCTTTCCAGTAGGTGCACGATTCAAGCGGTTGAGGTAAAGTAATCAGAGCAAAGTCATCGCTCTCCGAAAGATCCTTAACCAATATTTCTAATTATCATGATGGTGAAATTTGTACATTTAGAAACTCCGGATTGATTGTAATGGAATCGAGCCCAACGATTTGTTGTTCCTCGTCTGCATCACTTTCTTCCAATCGATAATCTCCAACAGTTATGCGCACGGAGTTCGCCCTAGAAATTGTCTGATAGAATCTCATTAGTTATAGTATACAAAATTTAATTGATGTTAATTCTCACTCTGTTTACTAAAATATTTATAGGTATCTCTGAACGTTTTTCTGAACATTTTTCACGATTTCTTTATCGGAAAAGTTACAATGGCAGGCTAGTTAGCGTATCGAAAAATTACAATCCGATCCGATCTGTTACTATACCATTAGACCCGACTCGAATGAGTTTACAAATGCCGCGATCCGATCCAACAAGCCTGGGCAATGCTATCGATTGCAAAATAAAAGGAAGCATTGATGGAAGGATACGATTCTCCAGCGTTTCAATCAGCTTGTAAGGTCTTTAGAAGGAGGAAACATTTAACTTTGAACTTACATTTTGCCGTCCTTTATCACACAGTGAGCAGCAGTGAGAAATATGGAAGGACCGATAAGAGCTCCTCCGCACAGCTGTCCTTTCTTGTCAGATTCATCGAAGAATGAGAATACCGATGACATTGCAGGAAATTCTGAAAACGATCAGAAATTTGTTGTTTTTCTTTATCATGAAATAGTTGGAACAGTAGTAGAGGGATTCATTTTCAACTCTTGAGGTATTGAGGTAATTTTCCGAAGATCATTTCCGTGGTGAGTATGTCACAATAAAACCCGATAATTTCCATTTAATTATTTTCTTGATTAGGAATAAATTTTTTGATGACTTCCTTCTAAGCTTCAGAGCTCTGAGGCATATTTCAATCATCCAACTTCTTTGTAAAAATGCTTTACCGCAATTTGGAGAAGATGGAATTTTTTATTTATAAAAAAAATAATAATACAAAAACTCACGTCCATCATATGCTCTGAGTCCGTTTATAATAGAGTCAATTTTTACAATATTTATTATAAAGATGCATCCTACAATCCAAAGCCGCATCTTTAAATTAACCTAAATCTTCTACACATATGACTTCAACATTAAAATTTTAAAGCTAATATAATGCTGATGTCTTTTGGAAATAATGGAAATGCTATTGGCTGCTCCATTGAGGTGCAATATAATGATGGCTCATAAAATGAGATGGCGTCTTTTAAAATTGATTAATGCTTCTCATTGAATTTAAACATTCTTTTCACGGTTGACATAAGCAAATGATTTTCTGAACGATTTGATTTTTTCGTCTTGAATGCATGTTCTCTGAGTAAAACAATGGCATGAATCATTTCGATAGACACGTAGGAACTATTTTATTTCAGTTTGAAGTGGATATAGTTTGGCAGTCTTAGGGAGGACGATCAGAGACCTCTTGCGACCTACCTCCAGTTTATTATCTTAGTGAATTCTTTTTCCCAATTTGTCATATGACGCATTTCCTCAGTGCGAGGAAGTATCATAACTGTGATTCCGCGATTGCGACCTATGTCCAGTAGATTTTTGTTGTCTAAAGAAAGTGCTCCCCAGGTCTGGTTTTGTAGGATTCTACAACACATGGCTGCATTTTAAAAATGAAAAATAATTCCATTGATAGTTTTCGTTTTCGAAAAAAATCAATTTTAATTTAAGGAAATAATGTTTTGAAAATCTAACTTAACTCAATACTCATTTCATGGGTATTACTTCAGCCCGAGAGTATCAAATGGCTTGCACTAAGACTAGTACAGCGCTCTTTTGCAAGAACAAAGAATACCAAATCAGCTCAAGCCAAATCTCGTATTGTCCAATATTTGCACTACACTTGATATTGGAATATATCCATAGTTAGTCATAGCACGTTTCAGAAAAAAATACGTGAATTTCCTAATTTTTACTATCAGTACAAGTCTTTTTAATTGCTCCGATAATTTTTAATCGTCCATAAGTTTGAATTCATCAATGAGCAAATCGTTCCATCCAGCTATGATTTTACTTCTGACTTTTGAGCATCCATCAACATTTCTACATGTTTTAAAACTTTAAACCAATTCTTTTTTATTAAAAATTATATCATAACTAATGATCCAGATAGATTTTGGTTATCCTTGATTAGATTAGATTCACCAATTTTCTAAAGTATATAAAGAGTTGTCGCCTCATCTTGATAAATAATGCCATAGTTTTGCATAATTTTGCTTGTCGCATAAAAGTTTTCCAAGAATCTACAAACTCAAATTCAAACAATAATCTGCTTCACTTTCGTAAAATTGTTCAGTTTCTGAATTTATGAATGATAATTCCCTTTTACTTGGGCTTCATAGCCTCAATGATCATTGGAAAAGGTGAATAGATTTTAGGACCAATGGTAATTCTAACATGCAAAAGATAGAACACTTGGTCGACCGAATTCGTATTCGACTGCACCTTCCGAAGCCACAGCGACAGTGCAGTTGTCACGAAAACGACCCTCCTCCATGGACTGGAGAAATTCACGGGCTTAGTCAGGTTGGATGGAAACAACGGCATCTTGGATACTTTACTGCATTACAATCATTCAGTGTGAAGAAATAATATGGAAAATGGCGCTCTCCTATCATCAGTCTAACTCTTTCTATTTCCATATGATCTTTCCTCATACTGTACGGTTGTTAAACTCGAAATTTCAAGATGACACAAAAGTTCAGATGATATTATAGTTGATAATGACAGGCTCTTCAAAGCGAAACTTTGCAAATGCGTGCATTCTGGTGGATGATTATGACGATTTGCGTGATTTGTGGAGTCGGCACTACCTCCTTGGTCATTATCGAGTATATTGATGGGCCCACAGCTACAAGCACTACAATCCGATTGGTTTCATAATAGTCACAAAGTTCTTATCAATTATAAGATTAGGTCAGCGGTTTGGAATTGCCAGCAATCGCTATATGTCCGAAAGTGCCGGATGGCTTCAATCGAACTGGAATTGTGGGCGATATTATGGGTTCTTTGCCAAACATAAGCTACGATCTGGCATTAGATGTCTTGAGGTGCCAGTTTTGCATTTCTGAACATGCCGATAATTTCTTCAGGTATTTCATTGCTGGTAACGGATTGGAAAACATGGACTCAGTTTCGTATATGAATCGTACTTATCTCAGCTATTTGAATAATCTGTACAAAAATTGGTCGATCGGGTACACGACGGAAGAGTTTTTCAGTTTGATGCAGGTTAGGGAATTCCAGACAAACCCTGTTCATTTTGATGGACAATTTGGGCTCTTCGCAGCGTTATGGCCTCGCAACCCATTTTATAGAAAATTCTGCATCTGGAATTTTCGCGACTACTATTCCTGAAAGAATTATTGAAAAGGGGTCGCGAAAAATCCAACAAAGGATCGCGAACAGAGCTGAGACGAAATTGGAATTTTAAAATTAGAAATCGAAATCGAAATTTCGTCTCAGCTCTGATCGCGAATAATCCATGCTACTTTTTGATGATTAATTCAAGGACAAGTACGGGTACAAATGTGAGGAATTATTCTTGGAATGCCAACTGGGTGGAAAAACAATGGACTGTTGCAATGATCTGATGGTGCGCAAAACAATGATGAGACGAGGTATCTGTTATCAGACGAGACGAGGAATCAATCAGGTTAAGAATCATCAATTCTTCATTCATGAGTTCATTTTAGTCTGATGCGGATGATATTGGACGTATCATCTTTAGCTTGAAGGCGTCACCAAGTGCAACTAACCCAGATTACAATTATACTCAGGTTGCGACGGTTTATTTTTGGAGAAATACGCATTTCTTTAGCCTCAAATTATTGTATACGTAACTGATAACCACGATAATATCGCTGATTTCCCACGGTTTTATCTCTACGCAAATGAGTGGAATCGAATGAGATTTACCGCGCGTTACATCGAACTGATCAAGAAGAAAGGCATCTGCACGAATGAGGCAAGTACCCTATATCAATGAACAAATTCATGCGATCCTTCAAGATATTCGGTCGAGATGCTGAATGCCAAGTCAGAAAATGGTATCTCTCAAACATCATCTATCCATTCAACTGCACACTGGCCTATATGACTGGAATCAGTAAACTTCCACCAACAAACGGCACTTGTAGACCTGATATCATTGCTGATAACTATTTCAACAACATTCAACTCGTCTGGAACAGCGTTGATGTGAATGAAGAGGTTGGTATGAGTATGATTTAGATAATTTCACGGTGAAAATCTACCAAATTAATTAAATCAGTGAGAAATTGATAACAGATTATGATAACTTTTCGAAAATCAATCACATCATATCCAAGAAAACCTTACTGTTTTGCCGAAAATAACAGTAGCATTGAGATGGTGGAGTGAGAGGCAATACTGAAATTCAATTCCAAATAAATTTTCCGCATTTTTTGAGAATGAAAATCATTTATGATTTAGAAAGCCCTGTCGGTAAATGCCATCAAAATCACGATATGATAATTCAGATCAATTATTTAATAAAATAGTACTGTGAATAATTTTATAATTTCTATAACTAAAATATCGTCAAATCTCACATGATTTATCCTTCAGTGCACCCCTGGCTGTCAGAGGTGGGATTATCAAACAGTGCTGCAGCAGAGTCAGACCCTTGAAGAGTTTATTGGTTACACATTCAATCTCGAAGCTTCCTTCAACGATCTTCAGTATGAGTATGTCAAAGAAGTTTATACGACATCTGTGCCCGGATTCATGTCTCAAATTGGAGGTGATTCTTCCAGAGTTTGCATAGTTAACTTGCGAATTTAGGTCAATTTGGGTTTTTCCTTGGGTTGTCGATAATCACTCTGCTACAAATGTTCCTGTACATCTTACACTGGATTTTAAAGCTTATATCATCCAAGTGTAAACAAGTTATTTACAGTTCTCAAGGCGTATTCGATGTTCTGACGAAGCGACATGGTAATATTTCTTTTAAAAATTCCCACTTTGATATTACTACGAATTCAGCACATATGAATGGTCAGATTCCCAATCACGCTCACTCATTATATCCACCATCTATGTCTGATCAGAATGACTACATCGCTACTTTGGGACACCGACATTTAGCTGATCACCATTCACTTGAGGCAAGGTTTATTTAATTAGCTAGTTGGATTAAAAATTGCCGAGGATCGATAGCTGAGGCAAAACAAATGCTGCAAAGTTGAAAAATAAAAATTTTCATTGCGTAATTTCAAATGAACGTAAAAACCCATTCTTCGTGTCATAAAATTGTCGAAATTTTGAATACAAATTGTGTCCAAATTAATAATTCTATTCATTCTGTATCAGAACTTCGGTCATCGACTATATTCTAAATGATGATAATTGTTTGCAGACAATTCAATCGGTTAGTTCGAGCCAGACAGACGTTGACGAGGAGAAGGACACGGATACAGATTTGAGGACGAGCAGAGAAACGATATCGTCTGAAGAAGCCGATATTTTGCGACGATATCGAAGAGGCAGAAGAAGGGATCGTCCCAAATTCGAGATGCCCGTCATCCACAAAATGGAGCATGTCGAGTTGCCGGAAATCTCGCATGAAAAATGGAACACATCAAAGGATGAAACGTCTAACAATGATGACACGAAGAATCAGAAACAGGATCGATAGTCTTTCATTTGCCCTTTCAACTTTGTCATGCTTACGGGTGAAATAAATACCTTCATTATACTTTTTCGCATATTTTTGCACCTGTTTCCAAAAATTGACCATTTCCATCACCTATTTTCAAGTTTATGTATCTAGCAACAGAAAGGCGTGAAACTACATCACGGGTTGATTTCATAACCGCAACTCTATCTGAGGCAAAGTCATGCAGTTCTCCTCTTTATGCAACGAGTTGAGTGGCTGCATTCGCGCTCTGTCACAAGCAAGGGCAGGCGAGTTCCCATGGAGAGTGGAGAATCGATACGCTGTCCAGTCTCCCTTCCTCGCTCTCCGTCGTTCTTCAACCTCTTCATTCTCCAGCCTATTTCTTTCCCTTAGCCTCAGATCCATTCGACGTTCTTATTCCCGAGTCTGGAAGCATTGATTCCATCCTTTGTTTATCTTACATTTTCACGTTCAATTTTTACACGAAATAAACACTCGTTGAACCAAATTCTCAGAGCGTTTTTTAAACTTTAACTTCAATTAAGTTTTGAAAATTTAGATACGAACGAATCAACACGGTTCAGTATAACAACCAAAAATGAGCTACGAACCTCCTCCACCCTATGTTGGTAGGTTACTAAAACTTACTTCGAAAAATCTTTGAAAAATTCAATATGCCCTTCTGTTCATATGCGACATGAATAGACGTGCACTCGGTTTCAGATCCTCATTCAATTCCAGACAAAGATGGCCAGCAATATGGCTCCTATCCATCTGCCCCAAGTATGCCTCCACCCAATGTCTATCCTAACTCTAATTCGGGTTCATATCCATCTCAGCCAAATATCCCAGGTATTTATGAATCAATATCACACGAGTGAAGTACTCTGAAGCATACGAAAATTCACGCGCAAACTGATAAATAATATCACATTTTTTTGGCAACTTGAAAATTTCGTAATATCAAAAATAGTGAACAAATGGGACTGTTTCCTTGTCCTTTTCTTCCTAAGCGCCATCTCATTAGGATCAAAGGTGTGCGGAATTTTAATTTCACAAAATCCATGGAATCGAAAGCTGAACTCTGCACACCACTGATATGAATGTTGCGAGTTTGAGTTGTTGGACATTTATAAATTGGCAATTTTTCCATTACAAATTATTCAATTTTCGCAATATTGAATATTTAAGTAATTTAAATTATTTCAAATCAATGATTTTTCACATTTAAGATAAATTACAATTCAGTATACTATCCACCAAATCCGAATATTCAAACAACGACAACAATCGTGATCAACACCCTTCGATTCCACGAACATCCCATGCACATGGCTTGCCCACATTGTCATTCAACTGTAGGCTATTACCGAAATTCGGTTCGTATCCTTTTCATTTAGATGACAACTCGAACAGTACAAAAGGATGGACTTCTGACGTGGCTCCTCGTTGGAGGTCTCGTTTTATTCGGGTAAGTCATTCATATTTTGTAAAAAATAGATCATGCAAATGAATAGTCGAGAACATTACTTATTTTCGTTTGCGCTCTCATAAAGTGATAGATAGATATCATTCGTATTCAATTCATATATATACTATCAAAATATTAAAATTTTAAATCTACAATATTCAGATGCTGGATCTGCTGCTGTATACCGTTTTGTCTCGAATCCTGCAAAGACATCGATCACTATTGCAGTAATTGTAACGCCTTACTAGGCACATATAGACGATTATGATGATCTCATATATATTCAAATTTGTATTTATTACAAATGTTACGAAATGTTTATCTTAAATAAAAGTGAATTATTATGTAGTTTTGTTTAAACGTTGTCTTAATTTATCAAAGAATACGTGCTAAATTTAATTCGTGAATATAAAGACCAGGCTATCTTTTCATGTGAAGTTGCGTAATTGTAATCAGCGAAAACATATTATTGATCAACAATAATTGTCCCTTATAAAACCTATCATTATGGTTTATCATCAAAATTCACGGTATTTGTTAACTTTCAGTTGTCGGGGCGATGTATTCTGTCTAGGTAAATGGAAAATTTCCTAAAATACCAAAGTTATTTCTCATTTTTCTAAAATCTTTTTCCGCTTTTACAATATCTAATATTTGAAAGAGATAATTTAAACAGTAACCTAGCGAGATATATCATAAAGAAATTGGTTCCTGTTTTGCCAGATTTCGTTCGCATTAATTTGCGGTAAATTTAAAAATATCTCTTGCGTTGCAAATATATGGATTTAATTCTATCCTTCTTTGAAATAGCATTTTGTTTCCTGCTACTTCTTTTTTATTTTAGAAGTTTTTCATAATTTTATAAAAAATATTTTGAAAAATTTTCATTGTGAACTGTGTCCGTTAACTTCCTATTTTATTCAGTATTTCTTTGTTCAAATGGGATAAAATTTTAGCGTTTCGATAAGTAATGTGAAAGAATAATAAATTATAGAAAATATCATCATAATTAAAATTTTTTATTCAATATTTTAGCTTGAACATTCGGATAGTAACATAAAATTAATTTTTATCTTCTAAATTTTGAAATGTGGTATCGTCGATCTCTTAAATTTTACCTTTATACATACTTTACGAAGAGGTTACCTTTGATTTGAATTTGTATTAGTTTTCACCTGCTCGTCTAAACCAACCACTGCACTCGAAAATGCCTCGAATTTTGAGTTTCGTTATCCCACTTTATCGCTTTGGATATTGATTAGCTTTGTGCATTTCAAGCATTTCAGGAATGAGTGAGAAACACGATCAAGAAGATCAGCCTCCTCCATATGGATGTAAGTTTTATTGAGTCGACTTCTTTCTAATGGTAAGATTTAGCCGGAGAAAATGCTCAGCCAACCACAATCTATGTAGGCTCGGTTGTGTTCGATAAAATCCCGACACAGATCCTTTGCACAAGATGCAACATGAATGTAATTTATTTTGATATTGGCCAATCTGGATTTGGCACAATGGCGGGATGGCGTAGCGCGAAATGACGAAAATACCTTTCTTTATTTAACGAAGCTCAAATAATAACTAATAGAAATGCGAATGAAAAGCAAGTATTTTGTCATTTTCGGGTTTCGTCATTTCATATTGCTTCATTCCGTCACAACTTCTTCTCCAAACGCCTCTTATTCTGCTTATACAAATTTATTCACAAAATACCAGGTCATCACAACGCTGAAGTACAAGAACGGACTTCTCACGTGGTTGATGGTTGGTGGAATGGCTCTCTTCGGGTAGGGAAATTATGAATTCACATTATCATGACTCATACACAACCATATTCTTATTACTGTGAGTGAATGAGCTAATTGCAACATAGTAATGCGCAAAGTTGTAGACATTTTATTATGAATGATTGAATTAGTCAGTGATATTTTCTCTGAGAAATGCCTGAATAAATTTAGATGTTGGATCTGTTGCTGTGTGCCTCTCTGCATCGACTCCTGCAAAGACGTGCAGCATTTCTGCTCTTCCTGTCAGGCCTTTCTGGGAACTTATAAACGAATATAGTCGAGAAATAGTACTATGCCAACTTCTTTCTTCATTTATTTTTTACATTAGTCCCAAAAACTCTTTCTTAAGCATAAATGATTGGTCTATTTGTGAAAATGTTTCGATTCTCTTTATTTTTCGAAATCGACGCTTTGAAATTGTTGCAACGTCGCAAATAGTATACGGCTAGTGTAGGAGATTGGCTGATAGGATTTCCTTTCTCACACTATTTCGCATGTCTTGAGTGCCGTGCGGTTTACAAGTTACTATCTGATAAAAATTTTAGTGGATAATGCTACACGTCCTTCCAAATCATGTTGCGACAATTTCAGGACTCTTTTAAAATCTTATAAATTATCGTGATAAACTGGAATAAAATATTCTCATCAGAGAACTTCATAATGTCATTTACTCCTTTGAGAATAGAACAAAAGAAGGTTAATATCTGCTGAGTTAAGCACAGCAGCAGCTGATAAGAGCCCTAAAATTGAAATTATTTGATCAATTTTATTTTCTAGGTCAGTATTATCATTGCAAATTTTTTCTAACGCAATTGAAATTACACAGTAAAAATCATGGGCGCAGACAATCCAGGGAATTTTGGTAGGTTCATCAACCGAAATCTTTTTTCCAAATTAAATTATGAAACTTTCAGCCCCACCACCTGTTACAACTCCATTCGTAACGAATGTCGTCATTATGCACGTAAATTATGGGCTCGTCCCACAAGCAGTCACCTGTCCGCATTGTCATCAATCGGTATTATTTCGAATTTAGCAAACATTGAAAAAAGTTTAGTTTGATTTCTAATGAGCAACGGGGAATGAATAACTTTAACAGTTTTGATAATAATAATCATCATCATTGATTCTTGCAGGTTGTCACAGAAATTGAGCCAGAGAGTGGAATTCTGACTTGGATTATTTTCGGCGTGCTATTCTTACTGCTGTAAATTTTTCACTATGTGATTAGATTTGATTATATAAATTTCAGTTGTTGGCTATGCTGCTGGATACCGTTCTGCGTGGATGGTTGTAAAGATGTTCGACATAAGTATGAAAATTTTGATAGGGGTATTTTGTTCCAAATCTATAATTTTAGGTGCCCAAGTTGCAAAGCAATTTTGGGAAAAGGAAGGAGAATTGGATGAGGAATTTTGCCTAGGCTCAAGAATCATCAATTTATCAGTTCTATAATAACAGGCAATTATTATATGACGGAGCGCGTCTTTTCCACATTATTTCTTTCAAATTTCATTCTCTCGTCTATCTCTAACTATAGGACTCCGTCATCCGTCACTCTGTCGTTTATCAATTGCCATGATGGCATATGCAACTCTATGTATAGAAATTTCATCTAATTCATTTATTTCTAAACGCCATTCTAAATTGTAATGACTAGATAAATCAATTCACGTCAAAATACGAATTTCTGTCTAATGACATTTGAGGTTGTTTAGAATTTTTAGCCATTCATCAATTTGCTGAGGAGTTCTATATGAGTGGGCTGCAAATATTAGCGGAATCTCATTTTCATCACATTTGCTTGTTTCTGGCTTGAACTCCTGAAATTAACCAAAGCTTAGTCGTTCTCATTCATTTCATGAAAACTATTCCATTTTACCCATTCATAAGGAATTATGTGATCGCCCCAATCATATAGCTTAACGCCAGCTGATTCGGCTACCATTCCAGTGTAAAATAGATCCTAAATTGATAATAAAAATGAACTACCCTCCTTTACTTCGTTCTAAATTTGATTCACATTTTTGAAAGAATATATTGAAGATTGGTGAGCAACGATTCCGAAAGTACGATGTTAAATTTCATAGGAAAACGAACCTCAAATTGAAATTCGTTGAAATTAGCTGTATTTTTAATAATAGCCCCAAGAGCTTCTCGACTCAACAAGTAAATTGGGCCATTGCAGTAAGTCGGATAGGTTTCACGGCTCCAGACCGAATATGGTATGTACCTGAAAATCAGATTTTCAGATGTCAATTTCGATGATGATGTTGTTGAAATATGTTTATAGCTCCTAGATATTTCTTATCCAAACTTAACAGGATAATTACTTCTGAAAGAGTCTTTTTATTCGCTATTTCCATATTATTGGCAGTTTTTGAATATATATCTTTGTCAAATAGTGTTCGTCGGGAAATGTGGCACTTGTTTTCTTAACAGGTACTTTTCTACTAATACCAACCATTTGCTGTCCTTGCTCCTTTTTGGTATAGAATCTATCCATAATTTGCCAGTCGCCGATTTATTTGCCCAATGTGAAGAATCGTTTCTAAATTGCGACGATGCTGTCATAAATCATGAGATTTCAATGAGTTTCACCTCAAGTAGTACATCATGCGATCGGGATTTATGATTACGTCGTCATCGATTTTTAGATAATATTTTGCATTTTGACACCATGTCAGGAAGAAGTCCATTCCCGCATATACCTGGAACAACAAGAAGATATTTGCAAAAATCTTATCATTCAAATATTCATATTGATGAGATATTGGATGAGGTTTAAATTTATTGATTCTATTCACCTTATGATGAAGATTCCAATAATTTTCTTCGAGGTCCGTAATAATAATATCATTAAACAAATCCATTTCTTGAATTATGCCTATCAGATTGTCATCGTTTGGTTGCGAAATAAGAAAATAAACCTTGATTTCCAATTTCTGAAAAAAACGTCGATTTCCATACTTACAAGTGCATAAATTGAACAAAGATGTTGGAAGAAAACATTATCATTGGCTGACATTATGCTTTACTTACATTTATGGAATCACTTCTTGACCTGCTTGCCCAGGTTTGCCGAATTTTCTTGCGTATTTCCACGTTACTGGCCATCGAAAGCACAATTGCAACTAGCACTGTCTCGCTAAATATTATTTTCCAAGTTAATTTCTTTCTAGAAAGATCATGTTGATCATTTCAAAGGATTTTCGTAGGAAAAGATATTCTATGTGAGATTGATATTTAAAAGCCTCCATAAAAATTCATATGAATATTTGTGATCATACCTCTGTGCACATTGAATTCCCTTTGGAAGATGGAGAAATTGATACTGAACTGTTGAATTCTTATAAAACATCCATCGATACTCCGCTAAGCCACTGAATTTGTTCATGTTACCCAAGTAACTTGATAGAATCAATAAAGGAGAAATTATCCATGAATAGATGTAGATGAATAAAATGACATCTGAAGTAACGCATGCAAATTTGGTGAATTTTTTATTCAATGAAATAATAACTTACAAATGACATAAAGAAATATTTTCAGTCGTTTAGTTTTCAAAAATTTTAGAAAATGTCGAGCAATCCTTGATCCAATAGGTGGCAAATTCGTAGATGTGTAGAAAATTTTATCATTTTGAAACATTATTGCTGTTGCAACGTAACGATCAAGATAGCGTACGTTCCATTATACATAAACCAATAAACAAAGTCGATGCTGAAGCCAGGTAAATTACTCGTTAATCTTAATTTATAGTGTTGAAAATACTTGAACATAGATATGAAAAAACTCGTAGTAATGCATATTTTTCACAATTATAACAATTTGGTTGATTATAAACGAGTTTGTTCAATAAAAATTGAGTTAGGATTTAAAAGAATACAAATTTGCATATTTAAAAACATCTAAATTTAGTCATTTGTGAAAGCTGAATAACCACAATAACGAGTCTAATTTCAACTTGAATCCATAATTTATTGATTTTATCTTACATTTGTCAGGATACAATATCGAACCGATTGGACCTTCATGCAAAGATGCTATCCTTTTCTTCGTTTTATTAAATCTTCTCAATAGACACTTGCAGGATGATCTCAATGATATTTTCGATTCGAAATAATGATATCAAATGCCGTAGCATGGCTAAGAGTCATCAGAGAAGATGTTTTATTTTCATGGAAAAAACTTAGTTCTTAGATATATTCAATCTTCATTAAAGTTTCACCACTTTTAACTACTCAAACCTTAATAATTTGAATTTCATTGTCAATTAAAAAGCGTAAGAAACGAAAACGTCATATATTGAGGAGCATGTGAAAATAAGCAAATTTGAGAAAAATAGTTCTCGATGAGATTCAGTATTTAACCAATTTTCTTAATCAGAAACCATGAAATCATTAAAGACATAAATGATTTTACTTCATGAGTTCTTTTTATTCGTCCAAATTATCATTCCTAAAACTTGTATTCTTGAGCATTATTCCATTTGAAGATGAAATTTTCTATACTGTAATTATTTTCATCAATATTTAGGATGCTTGTCTAAATCGGGCAACAACTAGCATTTATAATGCCCAATACTTAATAATCATTAGTTTCAATAAATTGTACAATCGTAAATAGAGTCTGCCTACTTTGTGAAGCCAAAACTGGTTCAATTTTTGGTTCCTCGTTAATTATGTCGTTAATTGGGCAATTTCGAGCAAAAGTTTCTTAATATGTTAGCTAAAATAATTCATTATGCGAAAAACTATCAATTAACATCTTTCTCAACCCTTCTCTCGGTTAGTATTTGATATCCATCCTATTTAGTTCATACCCTCGAGTTTAAAATAATTAACTTTGAAGTCAGACTGATTTATACATGATACTTATGTTCATCGGACGAAAAATAAGTCGAGGGATTAACAAAAGCGGGGGTTTAGATTACTATTAATTTTGTCTTTATGTAGATACATTTTTGTCGATATTATGAGGACACTTCATGGATATTTCAGACACCAAGTGTAGCTATATCAACTGCTTCACTAGAATGCTGCCCGTTTTCTAGAATTAAATATTTCCATAACAATCATTAATAGTTTTGATAATCTGTATAAAATGTTTTTTCGAAACGCAAAATAAAAGAGTAGTTTTGTTCAATAAGACCTATTAATTTAAAAATCTTACTGTAGCCGGAATGAACTTCATTATCGTTTCTGCCTAAAATCAGCTAAATTTATTTGATTTTTATTTCAGGAAAAGTTAATTTTTCCAAATATTTTTAAAGTTATTGTATTTCTAAAATGGCCAATAAATTCTTGTGAAACAATATGAACATTCAATTCGATTCGTAAAATATTCATACATAAGTTTACGATTTAACACTTATTCGATTATCAATAATCGATATCGAAAAAATAATTTTCTTACCTGAAATATTTCCACAGACTTCGACCAGGAATTCAGTGGGTTGTTCCTCAGCCAGCAGAGAGCCTCTCGTGTCTCTCGGCACTTGCAGCCATCCTTCTCTCATATTTCGCATCTGACGAGCCTGGAAGTTTATCTATTGACTTCTTTTGAAAGAAAAACCTTTAAATTTCAATAATGTATGAAAAAGATTTCAAAATAAAGTATCCATAAATGAATAGTTTACCTTAGCCAAGGCTGCATCTGCATAGGCCTGCATTGTCGATTCCTGAGGAATGTACATTCGAACTGTACGCTTTCCATCGAATGTTCTGTAAGCAATAATAAGCATTATCATAGCACTTGAAAAAATATTCTAAAATTACGATTTTCGTAATTAGTGAAATTGGATGCTTGAAACTTACTCTAGAAATGTATACGGAGTTTTAGCCAGCTGAATATTTCGTGATTGTTCGGTCTTTACACTCATCGCTGCTCCTCCATTCTTCTTTGTTACTTTGTTACGACGTCTAAATTTGTTTTCTATTCATGAATGGTTGATTTTTTTCTTAATTTTAGACTGAATTTGAATCAGTTTTTCAATCCGAATTGCCCGATAAAATATTTCGAAAATCAATATTACAGCCATTTAGTACTTTATGGTGTTTCTTTCATCTCCAACCAAATATTCCACCATTTACTTCTCATTCATTCCGTTCTACCTATTTCAATCTGCCCAAAATCCTTTCTTTCGTATGTTGAATCACTCACTGATTGTATATCTGCACCCTGGAGATGGTCACCTCTGCACCGTCAGAATTTATCATGCTTTCAATGTCAAGCGGAGAGTAGAAATTGCGCAGCTTGAATGCGTCCTGCAGCTTCGAAGGGGGCGTTTTCGTGTACATTTTGACTTCGCTGTTGGGTCCCTGTTTCGAATTGCCATGTATCTTGGCAATTATCCGCTCAAATCCTGAATAGTAAAAAATTCAGTATATTTTTGAATAACCGTTATTTTTGCGGAACATCTTCTACTGAACTAATATTTTCGATGGAAATCGTAGGTAAGAACAAACCCATTTTAATTTCATAATGAAGTATGATGACTCCAACAGGTTCATGATTTTGTATCCTGAATGCCCTCCAAACGTTTCTGTAAAATGCTCCTTTGGGTTCTGCATCTGGATGTGGTCCTCTATATTTTGTCACTAGGAATCGAGCTGTTTGCGGCGTTTTTCTCTTTGGAGAAATAACTCCATCAGTATAATAATGTTCCGTCTTCTGTCGATAGCACGATGCATTGCTGGATGTCCAACGCCCTTAAAATAAAAACTAACTAAAGGTATCATCACTGATATAATGTCTAATATCATAAGTGTACTGGAATTAGATGCTCGAAATTTATTTTAAAAGTTAAACGTCTTGTGAATGAAACCGAATTTCTGAATTGCCAATCGATGAATCATGCATTGTGAATTTATTTAAGATATGTTCAGAAATATGTTTACCACATCCGTCAGCAGTAACGTCCTTTGAATTCTTCGCTGTGTGCCTGATGAAGAAAACGAAATGAAGTGTTTTGTCCGAAGCAGGCAATTGATCTACGTGAATTTTCGGGCAACTATCGTAGATTTGTATGTCGGGCCTCAAAAGTCAATATGCATTTGGAGAACTCAAGAAAATTGTAACCTTCTTCCAAGAAGCAGAGGCAAATCGATGTTCTTTGCGTAACTCATCATATCGTAAGAGGAAGGAGGCACGTTGCTGAGTGGAATTGACTCAAGAATGCGGCGACCTCAAGAATCTTCTAATTATCAATAATCTATAGTTAGCAAATATTAGAATAGGCTAACATGCAGCAAAAAGTTTACTTGAAAGAAAATATAGAAGAACCGACCTTCTTCAGAATTATATTCGACCCTGGGAACGTATTCTTCTTCATCGTCTTCCGGGAAATTATCCACATTCAGGTCGGCCAATTTCGGTTTTGACTTTCTCTTTCCGTGGATGAGAGGCATGATGCTGTTTAACAAAGGAAGGCTTCTTTCAGGAGGCGGCTCATCCGATTCAGAGTCGGAGATTTCGCCCTCTTCCAAATCTCGAGGCTCATGCGTATGTGAGTCATCTAAAGTTAGTATCAATTTATAATAAAAATCATTTATTTACTTTTCAAATTTTACCTTGTTCTTTCGCTCCGTCCGTTTCAATACCCTGTTCTCGCTCATTTTCCTCAATTCTGCTATTGATAAAGGAATGCAATTCTTCAGTGGACGAAAGTGCTGATCTAAAAATGATTATCTGATTTTTAATATTCAAAATGTGTTCCAATATTCATTTGAAAAGAATACATTAACCAAAACTTTTATTGGTTCTTTTAGAAACAGAAATTACCCTGAATGTGTTGCCTCATCGATGCCCATAATCGCTTCATGAATTGTTGGATTTTCTCCAACGCAGCCAAATTGTAATGAAGAGAGGTTTCTGTTGGGCAAGGCTGAATCTAAAACGGTAGAGCTCGTCGCAGATGTGGATGGAGACTCCAATATAGTAGCTGAAGCTGGATTCGTTTCATTTCCAGAATCTTTCCTCATGGATGACGACTTTCTGAAAATAAAATATATATCGAGATGTAAGGATATAATTTTTCATAAATATTCTTACGGAGATAGTTTGATAATTCTCGCTTGTTTAACATTGATTTTAGGATACGGATTAGGAATTAGCGTGTATGGAACAGGTTTTCGCCTGACTGGAAGGCTGATGGGCTCAATTGCGTTGAACACTTCGGCAGAGGCGTGTTGGGCCTGCATCATTTTGGTCCTCAAATATTTTCATCTTTCAATGTTTGATAGCTATGTCTCTTTTTCTCAAAGTTCAATTTATCAAAGGAAAATTACATTTGCTTTGCAGCATGGCTCATTGCTCTACTTGCAGAAAGGCTGATGGTTGGCTGATCAAACTGACTCGAAGAAGGCAGAGAGTCTGATGAAGCTCTTGGATTGTGAGAGCTGCTTGTGCCGACCACTTCATAATCATCCTCCTGAAGTATTCATTTGTTTTAACAAATCTCATATAAAACCATAAGATCTTCTGATAAGTGTGCAAATTTGTCTCACATCGTTCATGTAATCCTCGTACCCTCGTTGCTGATTGTAATAATCGCCCATACCCTCAGAGTTTTCTTGACTTCTTTGCATGCTATTCTGCTTCTTATTGAATATCTGCCGATGAAGAAGTCACTGAAGCATTAGGACCGCCTAATAAAGTAATATTTAGTATAAAATTTCAAAGCGAATAAAATTGCTCCGCCTTTTAATACAAAAAGAAAAAAGGGCTTTATTGGTGAATATTTCGTAAATAACACTGATTCGAAAATTCGAAAGCTAACAGTAATAATTGAAATTTTGAGTTATTTTGACAGATGAACTGATTCTTGATGTGTCGATAATTATAATCCAAAATAATATGAAAATGTAATCGATAAATCTATGATTTTTAGAAAGACTATTGATTGATGGCATGAAATGGTGAGAGAGTGACTTGTATGAATGTGCCATAATACACCATTCACCAATTGGCGGAAAGACATCTATGCAACGCAAGGTTCAAAATGTCACTGTATATTTCATGCATTTGAATGTTTGATCAGAATCAAATTTATTAGTTATCATTTTTATGTCTGGGTTTAATACAACACCACTGCTTTAATTTATAATAGATAAATAGTAAGCTAGTAGTCTATATGGTATGACAAGGTCGCCAATTGTTTTCTCAATCCGTAGCAGTAATACCAAGTATGTAATTGTGTAATTAATTTTACATAATAATAGTTATAGTAGGTCAAGATACTTTTCAATAGAGATATTAAAAATCTTGTAGTCAAAATAATATAGTTGAAGTAATTGTTTAATTAAATCAGGACGATTAAGTAGAGAATCTCGAGTCTGTTTACGTATATCGGAACCAGATGTGGTATGATACATATTTCTCGCTGAAAAATTAGATAGTCTCAGCGAAAATTGTGCCTATCCGAGTCAATCCGGACGGATGTCGGCACTTTTTTGCCGACCAATGCCAATCCGCTCGGATCCGTGTTGGTCGGTAATTTTTATCTAGTAAAACTGCCGACCGACTCGGGTCAAATTGCCGATATCCATCCGGATTGGCTCGAATAGGTACAATTTTCGCTGAGAATGTAAATTAAAATCTATAATAACAATATAGCTCAAAAGGAGATTAAAAAACAGCAAAGTGCTGTTGTATTATTAAACATAATAAAAACGAGCCTCGGCTGCGCATTATTTTCAAATTTTAATCCTGATTATTTCATTAAAACTGGATTTATGAGCAAATAAAATATCAAGTATTGTCCAAATCTTTGAGCATCATTAACTTACACTTCATTTGATAACGTATCTCGTTGCTAATTGCTTTGTCTACACCATAAACATGTTGCAAATCATGTGTTAGATTTTCGATGAATACATTCCGATCGTAGGAATTAAATTCGTATATTTTATATTCGTGAAGATGATCGTTGAATCCACAATACCTAATTTGATTAAACTATTTATCACATACAGCATTCACTTATTATCTATTCCGGAAATTTCTAGATCAATTATTCATGTTTAGTGGCGATCGTGCCACTTTTAGGGTTAAAAATCATGAAATTTTCACTATTGCGCAATCGAATGCCAGTGATCGCTTTAAGTAGGTAAACAGCCCTTCTATTATGGTATATATTTCGCCTGAAGTATCAATGTTGCTAATATCAGACTTCTATCACTAGATTTGGATATTAATTTTTCAATTAGGGGCGTCATAGCACCAAATAACGAGAAAAATGACGAAATTTAATCAAAATGGACTACTTCAAGACAGCTGGTCATTCAAAAAGACCCATCAGCCCCTCGATCATTGCCAGTATCTCATCTGTTTAATCAGTTCTACAAATATCATAGTCCGATTACAAGATCTAGATATGCCTAGCTGAGTTATGGGAAACGACCGGACCAAACCAACATATGACTGCAAAATATGGCATTCACCCCCACCGAATGGCTCGAAAACTGCAAAATCGATATGCTAATTAGTTCAATTATCTTCTACATTTAATTTCCTTCAATTTCATGTATGATTTCCCTAGGTACTAAATTTCTACTTGTCTCCAGCAGTATTCTCTAGAATTACTATAGAAGTTCATGAGATCTGACAGAAATGGAGGTTTTTGAGATGTCTGATTATAGAAATACATCATAAATACCCCAAATCGCCTGTCAAAATGAACCACTCTATCATGTCTTACTATTTCTCAAGTCTATAGGTCAATACATCCATCTCTGGAGTCACTAGGCTCGCTCATGTACAGGGCATCTCAAGTTTATCTCCCTATTTTACTTTTTGAATAACTTCTTTTTTATTTTTCATCCAAATTGAGTAAGGTTTTTTGCATGGTACTCTCCTTATCTTATGGTTTTGTTTGGTACAACTCTTGAGTCAAAACCAATTACCCATACCGATAAAACCATCTGTTTTTTTTTCAAAAGTTAATTTTTGATATCTAAGAAAATTTCAAAAATTCATATCTTCCTTATTTCTGAACCAAATTGAATGATTATTTTTTTTATTTTGTAGATATTGAATAGGAGAATAAAGTAAAAATGTAAAAGAACATTTTTTAGAAATTATTCTTGGCGGGAAAAATTCCCCGAAGTTACCCTATATACCCGTACTTTATTTACAAGTGAAATGTGAGTTAAGATCGGAATTTTTCATAGAATCTTGTAGAACTCTTCAAGCTGATCAACTTTTGTTCCAGAACTTATTCTCAAATGTGCACACACAGGAAGATATGATTTTTTGAAAATTTGCACTAAAAAAGCATAATGCTGAATTTGGTCGTCAAACTTCAACAAATTCTGAAGCCCCAACGGTAATGATTTGGGGGTTGCTCTAATAATGAAAGTTGTTCATCGTGTCATTCTACATAACATACTGGAAGGAATAATTTTTCCGACGTTATTTATGCGTAAACCTAGGACATTGTCAAAAGTCTTTAGTCAAGACGCGAAAAACGCGCATTTCTGCATAAATTGGTATTCAAAAGTTCTTATTTTTTACCTGATAATCTAGAGGCCAAATGCTATTGAATAAAAAAAGAATCATCGAATTTGGTTCAGGAATAAGAAAGTTATGAATTTTTGAACATTTTTTTAGCCCCAAAAAATTTGCTTCACCAAAAACAGGTGGTTTTCTGGGTATGGGTAATTGGTTTCGACCCAAAAGTTATACCAGACAAAACCCTAACGTAGGGAGAGTACCATGCAAAAAACCGAACTCAATTTTGATAAAAAATAAAAAAGTTATTCAAAAAATAAATTGGGTAGATAAACTTGAAACACCCTGTATATTTCATCCCGATTCGAATACTTTTGCTGTTGTTCGGTCCGCTATTTCTTTATCCGATTTTTTAATAGAGCTTCTCTTAAGTTTATTACATATTGCATCAATTCTAATTTTTATTCAATTTTCGGCACTTAGTAACAGTTTCCGTCACCTATTTTACATACACATGAGATTTATCTCTTGATATAATCTATACAAAGAAAGAATCATGAGAAATAGTGAAGAAGAGAGAAAATTTTATGAATCGGAATGGTCGGAATGGTCTAAATATTTTACAAGAAGAATGGATTAACAACATTGTTGATGAGAACTAAAGATAACAACTTGCTAAATTATGACTGCAGAACTATCAAAACTACGGAAATTTGCGTAATATGGCCAAGTTGTCTCAACTTTATTCCTTTATAGGTAACGAATTCAAATGCCCAAATTAGCGTTAGCGATTCTTGGTCAGAATTTCGTTTCCAAAATAAAAAAAAAAATGTTTTTTTTACTGTAAAATATGAGGTTTAGATGATAGTCTATATTCATAAAGTTTCCTTTCAATTAATTGCACAAAATTTTCGTAATGAGGAGTCTTAAGGTTCTCTTTCAAACACGAATTTCCAAGCCTAAAAATCCTAACTTTCTTCCTTTATGAATAACATGCTTTGACACTTTGACACATGATACAGTATCGGACAAAAATATTGGACCTTCTTTAATTAGTTTCCGATATTGCTCAGCATCTTGCATTGGACAGATTGAATTGGAATTTTTCTCAAATAAAAGGAACATGAAAATATATCCAGATAGGCCAAATTTCATCCTGATCAGATCAGTTCCAAGGGCTAGGCAATATCGAAACCTAAACTAGGGTGATCCAATACTTTTATCCGCTATTGTAAGTCGTGTTTTTCAAAAAAAATATCTTACCTATGAAGTTTCAATTCGCAACGGTGGACAGAATACCATAGAATAGTCTTGAAAATCGATGCGTTTTAAAAAATTAAAGAAAAGAGGGTTTATATCGAGAGAAGTCAGGCCAATTTTGGAAATTGATAATCATGGGAAAATTGGGTACGAGTATGGTCTGTGGGTTAACCAAAGCAGAATGTCTTTTAGAACCTCGAAAATGACTATGTCTTTTAGAACCTCGAAAATGACTAATGGAAACAAAGTTGTTTCCATTTCAGTGCGACTTATTTTCTGCTATCGTTCCCATTTTATCATCCATCTCAAGTGAAATTGACTATGATCAGTCAAATTAGACCTAAGAAACGCGATCGTCAGAAAGCTCTTGCGACCTATCCCCTATAATTTCCTTTCGTCTGACAAAGTGTTCCCTAGGTCTAACTTTATTTGAGTTTAAAAAGTAGTTTCGCGTTATTTTTTTCATTTATTCAGAAACCTCGGAATAAAATAATAAAAATGATATTTTTTCTACTTCAAACAATGGATCCGGGTGTTTAAAAAATCTTCAAAACGAACTAATCTCGACCTAATTAATCTCTCAAATTTAAGCCTCGAACAGAATTCAGACTTGCCAAATTTTCTCAGGGTTGAAGTCAGATTCCGTTATTTTTAAATAACAAGAATTTGTACTCGAAATTGAGTTAGAGTTCAAATTTAAATTAAAGTCATAGGAGCACCAATTTCATATCGTAGCATTGAGATTATGCTTCTCTATCCCACAAGAGTGTCATCCTTTCCAATTTTTGAAAATATTATGAATATATGAGCTGGATGTTGAACTTTCTTTTGAAGCAAATTCTTTCAATATAGGTTTCTATTGCGACATATCAAATAACTATTCTGTAACAGTAATTCTTCCGAATAAAAAATTGATCTGCCGTAACAATTTTATACTTCATACGGGGTGTCTATTAATTATCTATGACGCTCTTCAAACCACCATCAGGGCCGGGCGGAATTTGGAATTTTGCTTTTCGGAATTCCGCCCGGCCCTGACCACCATAGATAATTAATGAACACCCTGTAATAGAATTTTACAGACTATATCTCTATGCTAGTTTTTCGCTTATATCGAAATATATTGATTGTTTATCATTGATAAATATATTTATTTATACGACGAATTATAATTCATTTACTACATTATTTTATGAAGTTCGAAATCAACAACATATTGTATTTATTAAGGCGTTAGTATGTTAATCACGCTTAAATGGTAATAACATTATTCCAAATTGACGAGACATTTGCCTGTGTAATTCGCGTCACTCGTGAACGACTGCGTGGTGTTTCTTTCTGCTTTCTCGCTGAAGCATACAACCTCTTTATTGTGCAATCTGATGTAAGAGAAAATGAGAAGGAGTAACGATAATATCCGAGTGACGCGAATCCATATTTACTGTTTATGGGCCCTTTCCGTAACATTTTACTCATCTGAAATTCGCTCAGAAAATGTATTGTACAGAGTGTTTCAAGTTTATCTTCCTATCTTATTTTTTGAATAACTTTTAATTTTTGACCCAAATTGAGTACGGTTTTTTAAATGGTACTCTTCCTACGTTATAATTTTATTTGGTATAACTCTCGAGTCGAAACCAATTACCCATGCCCATAAAACTACCTGCTTTTTGAAAAGCTAATTTTTGATATCTAAGAAAATTTGCAAAAATTCATAGTTCCTTGTGTGTGCAGTCTAAAAAAAGTTCTGGAACAAAAGTTGATCAACTTGAAGAGTTCTACAAGATTTTATGGAAAACTCCGATGTTAACCCACATTACCTTTGTAAACACAGTACGGGTATATAGGGTAACTTCGGGTAATTTTTTCCCACTAAAATTAATTTCTAAAAATTTTCTTTATATTTTTATTTTATCCTCCTACCCAAGATTTATAAAATAAAAAAGAGTCATTCAATTTGGTCCAGAAATAAGGAAGTTATGGATTTTTGAATATTTTCTTAGATATCAAAAATTAGCTTTTCAAAAAAAAAACAGATGGTTTTATCGGTATGGGTAATTGGTTTCGACTCGAGAGTTATACCAAATAAAATTATAACGTAGGAAGAGTACCATGTAAAAAATCGTACTCAATTTGGGTCAAAAATAAAAAGCTATTTAAAAATAAGATAGGAAGATAAACTTGAAACATCCTGTACATTTAGAAATTACTTTATGGTGAGAATATGCAACAAACTTCGCAGAATAAGTTAACATCTGAAGTTCTTTTATTTCCCTGTTTGATAATTTTAAGTAAGTTTATAGTTTTTATTAAAATAATTTTTGCTATTTTTTTAACAAATCTTTTTTCATTCAATTATCCTTCTTCAAATGATAGAATTTTTTTTGTTTAATGCTAATACTTTAATATTGTGTTTTAGCCATAAAAAGGTTGTATTTTTAATTCTGCTATAATTTTATTATTACTAATAATAAGTAGTTTTCAACCAAATTATTATATTTCTAATCGATGCAATGTGACAGGATTGGAAGGTAAGATGCAAGAATTTAAAACAGATTCTCCCTAATTTTTGAAACTATCCGGATCAGAGATTTCAAATTCGTTTTTGAAGGGATTTCTGAGTGTTTTCTATCTATATTCGACTTGGAGAATACGGTTTTGGGGCTTTTTCCCAGAGTTTTCAAGTCTAGGTTCGGGTATCGGGTCCGGGGGTCAAATTTCAAAAGTCATCCCGACATCCCAAAACCTATATCAGATTGTTCAGTTCGACGAGCTGAGTCGATTGGTGCAAATATTTTCCGAATCCGACTTTATTATCACAAGTTAAGCTAAAAACAGTGCAAAAATATGGGTTCCTTAATAAAAAAAATTGACTTTTCTCACATTTGTTTCTGCGTATTACCTCTCAGTTTTTTCACACAATAATCTATGAGTTCTGTTCATTCTATTCATATCGAAAAACTCGGAATTGAATCAGGCCAATTGACCGAAAAATGGTCTGAAGTTGAGCCGGAAAAATCGGATTTTCAAAAATGCGTATGAAAAAATCAAAATATATAGCAATCGATAGAGCTCATGAAACTGAGCAACTTTTGTCAAGACACCTCATGGTTATCTATTATGGTATGGGAGTGGTACCTCAAAAACCAAAGTTTAATGTCAATTTTCAAGAAAATGATACGAGAATATTTTCATAGGTAGTCTACCAATATTTGGGCTCAAATTGAAGCTAGAGACGTCTATTATTTATTCCCATTCAATTTAGAGTCGAACAATACCAAACATGGTATAGTACCAAATGGTAGCGACCCATATGGTCAAGTTACCATTTGATAGCAAATACCCATCATGTTATATATCAATCGAAAGCCCTTATCGAACTGAATAATATTCTGAAAACCGCTTGAAAAACAGATCAGTCTATCGTCTTTTATGGTCATTTGAAAATACCCCATTTTTGATTATTTTCGGCAGGTGGTTATAGTTAATGCAATGATGGTATAATGAAACCATCTGTTGAAATGGACTCAAATATTACTCTCCAGTCAATTTCGAATCGATTGATACCCATTTTGGTATAGTATCACTCGGGTGCCATATGGGTGGTATACCATGGACCCATATGGTAACATGGTAAAGTGATAGCACTGTATTCTAGGAAGCAAAAATGAAGTATTGCCCTTCAGCTGCTATATTCCGAAAAGATTTTTCGAATTCGTTTGATTTTCGAAAAGCTATGATTTTTTGAACATTTTTGTCATTTTCATAGTTAGACCCATTCAAACTGCTATACCATGCATATCATAACAGATAATCATGAGGTGTCTTGACAAAAGTTGCTCAGTTTCATGAGCTCTATCGATTGGTATACATATTTTGGGGTCTAACCCTCAAAATTGAAATTTCGATTTTTGGGTCCCCAACTTTGGGCCCTCATAACTTGGATCAATCGACCTTTATTTTTGATTTTCTTTTTTCAACAACGCTTTACATCGACTGTAGTTTATCATAGACATGGTTAAAAATATGGTCATCGAACAAAAATTTTCAGGAGAGCCGATTTTGTGCAAAAAATGTTAGTGCGCACAACACCTATTTTCACTTTGGGACTCCTTCCCGACCAGAGAAAGTGGTTGATCCCCCATAAATAATATATCAGAAGAAGCACTCGAATCCACAGATGATCGTCCTTTTTAAATTTCTCGAAAATCTTTTATAGCAAAAAAGTTTTCTTTGTCCCTTCTGATGACCATGTTTTTGCCTATGTGGCAAAATTGCAAGTGGGCGTGGCCACGCATGCAAAAAGGGGCGGGGCCTAATTTTCTCATTTTTGTGATCAGTGACCAAGGGGCTATCCATCCATATGGGCCATATCTCGGTAGAAGGACTTTTGTCCTAATGCAGTCCTTTGCTCGAGTTTTAAAAAGACCGTCTTAATACTATTTAGGGAGGCCAAGTCTCCCCTTTTTGAGGGAGAGAAAGAATGCATGAACTTTTCCGCCGTTTCAATTATCGTTAATTATCTCGTTAATTAGTCGATAATTTCATGAAACCAAGACACAAATTAGGGTAATAAAATACGCCCGAAATGATGGCGTCGTTGGTTTTTCGAAAAAGGCCTTCTGAAGGCATGAACGACGTCGAAACTCGACGATACAGGGCCGATCCAAAAACGCTCCAAGCATATTCGGATTCTCCATAGTCGACTTAGTTTGTCTGCATTGAAACTTTGTTAAATTAGGTCGCCGCAAGCAGCCACATCAGTTCCGAAAATTCCTTTTTTAACGTCGATTTTCGTGCTATTTATTATAATTGTGTATTCCCCACAGTACGCATAAATATGGAGTGAGAAAAGGGGAAATCGATCGATAATGATAATAATCTATTTTACTATCACTCAGATACCATTTTGAGGGGTTTCACGCCTAATTAGGTTAATTGGTATAAACGCAGTGCAGTTTCCTTGTCGGAAAAAATTTGGGAAAGCCACTGCAGGAACGAATTGTCGTACAAAAATGGTCATAACTTTTGATAGGATGGACCGTTTTTGAAAATTTAAAAAGTTTTGAGCTCGTACCGATTTCGGCTATCACAGTGATATCGAATTTACCAAACTCGACTTATTTTGAAAAAACCACTTGGCCTCCCTAATACTATTCTTAATATCAAATTAATTAATCATAATTTTAAGTTATTAATGTTTGTACATTCGTCTTAGTCTAATATTTGAATAGAGATAGTACATGTTGGCACTCAATAGTTCTTGTGTTATTTTTTTTAAAAATATAAATCATATAATTTATTCGCACACATTTATAATCTATGCTGACTTCAATCTTGAGTTTCAGGAATTGTAACTTCCGAAATTATTTCAAAAGGTACACAATAATAAAGAAGATGCCAGGTGGTGATGGAACCAAGAATATGATGAATAAATTGATACAAATTTTACGAGAGCAGGGAGTTGAAGAATGGAGAGTCAAATCAATACATGAGCAGGCATTAAGTAAGTATATTTTCATTAGAAGTAATTTTTTAATCTTTGAAATATCTTTACTCCTAAAACGAATAATGCTTTTTTTTCCATTATGCAATTAGTATAGGAAAATCGTTGCAATTTCTTGGGTATTCTTTTCACGGAAGATAAATTTAGAATTAATTTTTTATTTATTGTACTTTTTTGTTGAAATTTAGATGGCACAACTTCACATTCCACAATTCATTCAAAAAAACGAAGAAAATACGAAGAGGAGGCTTTTAAAAGTCCGTTTATAATGGAAACATTAAAGAAAATGTATTACTATGATTATCTTATATTTCATTTTAATACTTCAATATTTGAAAACAAAGCATAAATAAATTTTATTATAAGAAAAAATTTTCAACCGAATTTTTTTACCTAACATTCTTCCCCAGGGATGTTCGCGGTGCGAAAAAAATCGCACCGCACCGCACTGCAATAAAAATTTTTCAAACTCTCAATTACAAAGAAAATTTTTTCTAAAGTGCTCAAATAGCCTCTAGATAGCTTCTAAATACATAATTTAATGATTTTGAACTGAAATATGCAGTTTTCGTGAGAAAAATGACTTTGAAAAATTATGAATTTTGAAAATCGCACACCGCACCGCAATTTTAACCCTCCTACACCGCACCGCACCGCGAACATCCCTGTTCTTCCCTATGTGGAGGGGTCTGCTACATGGGTCCTATCCCTCCACCTCTTTCTATCTCTTGCGTCTCTCTCGCGTAGTCCCGCATCTGTCATGTCTTTCTTCACGGTGTCAATGTACCGTGTCTTCGGTCTTCCGCGGGGTCGGGTACCATCCAACTCTAGATTCCATGCTGTCCTTGCAACTTGGTTCGGGTCTTGTCTCAGCACGTGTCCATACCATCTGAGGCGGTACTCTCGCATCTTGTCGACTATTGGTGCGATCCCAAGTTTATTCCTTATGTCTGTGTTGGGGATCCTGTCGAGTCTTGTGACGCCCAGCGACCATCGTGCCATCTTCATTCTGCCACGCTCATCTTCTGTTCGACCTTCTTGGTTACTGGCCATGTCTGCGATCCGTAGAGAGCCACAGGCCGTACTACTGTTCTGTAGATTCTTGACTTGAGCTTGGTTGACATCTTTCTGTCGCAGAGCACTCCACTACACTGTCTCCACTTGAGCCATGCCGCGTCTATTCGACCCTTGACGGCACTCAGTGACTCTCCGTCAGCTGAGATTCTGTCGCCCAGATACTTGAAGTCATTGGCTCTGGGGAGTTTCGTGCCATCGAGTTCGATGTCGCCTGGTGTCCTTGGTTCGAGTTCGAGGTACTCGGTCTTGCTGGTATTCATTCTCAGTCCGTGCCGTTCGAGTCTTTCTTTCAACTTTTTCAGGTCTTTCTTGAGTTCATCTCTGGTTGATCTTGCGAGCACGATTTCATCTGCGTAGAGCAGAGTCCACGGGTGTTCGCCTTGGATGTCTCGGGTGATTCGATCCAAGCACAGGATGAACAGCAGTGGAGATATTGCGCTGCCTTGATGCACACCGACTGTGACTTCGAATGGCCTTGTAGTGCCGGCCACACTTCGGACTTGACTTCGGCTGTCGGTGTACAGCATCTTCACCTACTTGATATACTCCTCTGGGACTCCAGCATCTCTGAGACTGTACCATATCAGGTCGTGTGGTACTCGATCGAACGCCTTCTCTAGGTCTACGAAGGCTATGTGCAACGGCAGCTTCTTCTCTCGATACTTCTCTGCGAGTATTCTCAGTGCGAAGATGGCGTCTGTCGTTCCACAGCCAGGTCTGAACCCTGTCTGGTTGGGTGTTATCTCGACGCATTCCCGTATTCTCGCATCGAGTACTCGCTCGAAGATCTTCAGAGTATGTGAGAGGAGTCTGATTGGCCGGTAGTTGTTGCATGTTAGAGTGTCACCTTTGCCCTTCCAGATGGGTATCGTTCTGGACTTCTTCCATTCAGCAGGGATTTCGTTGTCTTCGACTATCTTGTTGTAGAGCTTGGTTAGGAACCGTACTCCTTTGTCACCTGCTAGCTTCCACACTTCTGCCGGTATATCATCTGGGCCAGTGCACTTGCCGATCTTCATCTTGCTCACGGCCATCCTGACTTCCATTTCAGTGATCACAGGCACAGGTCTGACGTTGGGTGTTCCTCGAGGAATCTGTGGGTGGGGAATTCAGTTGTGGATATCTCTTTATAGTGCTCCCTCCATCTATCCATGATATCTTTGTCCTCGTACAACACCCTTCCGTCTGCTGCCTTCACGATCCTCACATTGCCGATGTCCCTTGTGTTCGCATGTCTGGCCTTTGCAATTCAGTAGATCTCTCTTTCACCCTCTCTTGTTTCCAATCTGCGGTAGAGGTCTTCGAAGTGTTCTTGTTTGGATTTCGCGACTTGTATCCTAGCCTCTTTCTTTCGCAGATTGTAGGTGTCTTTGTCTTGCTGGGTGCGAGTCTGTCTCCACTGTTTGAAGGCTTCTTTCTTGCTCTTGATAGCTGCTTCGACTTCGTTTGTCCACCACCAAGTCTCTTTCTTGGTGCGATTTGTGCCTGGTTTCGTCTTCCCGAACCTTTCTCTTGCCACTTTCCGGGACTGCATCTGCGCACTGTTGCCAGTTGACAGCAGCCGAGACCGCTGGGTTGATTTCAGGGATTGCAAGATATGTCGATAATGACTACCCATTATTCAATTTTTCATCAGAGAAGAAACTAACGGTGAAGTCAAAAATTAGCATTTATGCTAACTAAAAAATCAAATCGCGATAAAAACTATACGTTGCACACGGGTCACGATTACACTTCGAATCATCTGTGGGTTTCTTGGTTCACAATCAGGTATCGAGATCTAAGCTCATACACTCAGCAATTTTACCAAAAAGAAAAGATATCAGATTCGGATGCTCCGTACTTGGTTACCATACTTTATCAATTTGCCAATCAAATTCTAAAATAGCAGGGGTGTTCTGTTCATATATAAATACCCACAATTATGTAGTCCAAGAGTGAAAATAAACTTCAGACTCCGATTTCCCTGTGCTTGATTATTCTTTCCACCAGTTTTTGTCATTTTCTCGCCAAAAAGATGGGCTTTATCATTAAATTTTCAGTGGATAGTTTTGCGAAAAGGAAACTTTTGAGCTATGATTGCATTATCATATCTCAATTCAGGAATGGGCCAGGACCGACTTTTAAAAAAAAATCGGAACCAGGATTGGGAGTCTCTTTTAATTTCTAGCACTTTCAAGGTATAATAAGCCTTATAAAGTGTGTCTCAAAATTATGAACGCATCCTTCTTTTTTTCAATATTCCAACTGGTGCTAATGCTATCAAAAGTCAAATAATTTTCTATTATCAAGCCCACAGAAGAATAATATCTATCCACTTTTCACCTGAATTGTTTCATCAGTAGACTCGTTGGCGACAAAATTTAAAATCCCTTGTCTCAAATTATGAGCACACTTTGAGTTCAAGAGCACCACACCCGCAATACCTGAATTATTCCGGCTCAAATTTTGTACATAGATTCTCTAATGTATTCCTCACATGTCTGCAAGGTTTCAGTCCGATTCAATTGACTATGCTGTTTCTACGATTTTTTTCTGAAAGTATCCCTTAACTATGGAAAATGTTAAGAAAAGTTTCTTCACAAATTCAAAGAATGGAAATTTCATATGATATACGGAAAAATGACAGAAATCCTGGACATATATTCCATTCCACTTCTTTTGAGACCAAATACATCTCTTGCATCACGTTGCTGGAGATCTACACTTCATCAAACATCCGACGTAGCCTTATGGGAAAATATGCCACTTAAAGAAATTTTAAAAAACGTTGTTCCAAGTTCCTATAGATTTTTCATTATAAACCGTTATGATCTTTTGGAAGCCTAATAATGATTCTATCATTCTATGCTGTCAGTTTTCTGATAGGTTAGCTATATTCAGAAATAGCAATTTTTGAAGAAATTTTTCTTAACATTTTCCATAGTTAGGGGATATTTTCAGAAAAAATCTTAGAAACAGCATAGTAAATCGAATCGGACTGAAACCTTGCAGATATGTGAGAAATATATTAGAGAATCTATGTACAAAATGAGCCGGGGTAATTCAGGTATTGTGGGCGTGGTGCTTTGAACGCAAAGTGCGTTCATAATTTTGAGACACACTTTAGTCGAAAATTCATTCCATTGTCAAATTACTGAAAAGTGGTTATTTTGCTTATTTTGAAAGTCGGAAGTTCCGCTAAAAGTTGGCCGGGATCGGGATTAAAATTTCTCGAACACCGGGACTCCCGACCCACCTCTGATCTCAATCGGTTATGAACACCCGCCACAATTTGTAAACGAACCACCACTCTATCCACCCACTCTTTCTCCCTTCCTCGACTCGTTTTCACACCTTCGTTAAGTAAGGAAATGGTTTTTTTTGAATAAAAGTACCCATTTCTTGGGCCAAAATCGATCAGCTTTTTACGTTGCACATCAGGACGAAAAGACCTTTCCAACCATGTATAACACTTGGGTCTACCATGCTTAGTATCGAGAACTAAGCTTGGACAGATAGACAGACAGACAAACACACATAACAAAAGTACTAATAGAGTAGATAATGCCTTTGAAAGAAAATGTAGACCAGTACATTAGTTTCATTGAAAATTTATTCCTCACACCACATCAGGGCTGTACGAATTTTTTTTTTTGTTGAAAAAACGTAAACGAAACAATTCCCCATTTTCATGTAACGCGAAACGAAACGAAAATGGCCAAAACAATGACGTAAACGTAGCGTTTCGTACGGCCCTGAACCACATGCACTTTCGCTCTCATTGGACTCGTCTTATCTCCGAATATATAGCTTTTAATTATTTCTGGCGTATTTTCATAGAATATAAATTTCACCTTCTAGATGATGAACTAGATTATTTAAATTCAGAACTTTGTCTGCATGTCGATCGGATCAGATAAATGCATTAGAAAATTCAAATGAAGCAAATTTCTCATATTCGAGAAATCAGAAGGGATATTTAACAAAAAGATGTTCTTAAAGTTACGCAAAAACATTCAACAAATTTTTCAATATATGCAAGAAAGGTTGATCGCATAGCAGTAGAATCGCGCATATTACTTCATATAAAAATTTTCAAATACTCTATTTAAGTCCATAAATAAAAGTAGTTCTGCATAGGCTAAAGAAATTTGTATATTAGAAATTAAATAAACCACTAAAAAGGGAGGAAGGATAAATTTAAAGAATCGAAGAAATAACATTAAAATAATCAATACGAAAAATACGATTTTATCGCTAATTAACGTTAGTTACTCATGTAATTAGGCAATCATTCAATCCTGTTCATTGACGAAGGATTTTTGCCTGCAAAACTTTTGCAGATTCCGATGATTGTTAACAAAAGTAGGCGAAGCAAAAGGGTCCCTGCTATTTCCACCAATACCGTACTACGATGTTAAGCACCCTTTAGCTGCCATTTTCTGACATCTCTCCTTGTTTACGCAATATAAAATACATTATTCTGCACCCATGCTTCAATACAGCGAGAAATTTTGTTTTATTTTCAGAAAAGAGGAAGGGAAGAAGGATGCCACGCCGTCTGGAATATTTCCTTCGCGATACGCGTATTTTGCGAGTAAAAAAGACGTGGCTTGCGTTTGTTAATTAATAGGGTCGTGTGAGAAACAACCACCTTCAAAATTGCAAAGTGCTAGTCTTCAGTCAAAGATAAATTGTTGATAATTGTTGTGCCCGTAGACTTGTGACTCAAATACAAGTTTATTGAGTGGAACAAGTAAGGTGAACAATCCAAGATGAGGAGGAGTTGAGAACGGCCAGTCGCCAGGAAGACAGGAGAGTGGAATGACTGGTCGGGGAAGAAGGAAATGATTAATCAATAGTAGTCAGTAGTCAGGAGATAGAGAATAATACACTTAAGGAGTGAGGAAATATATAGAGGGAAGGAACAGTGTCGTTAGGCGGCACTGGCGGGAAAGAGAGCGAATGGGGGAGAAAGGTGAGAAGATTAGAGAAAAAGTGAATAGGATAGAGTGAGCCTCTGACACTAATGTAACCAGGGAGTGAAAATCTGGTACGCATCGATCGGTCCCTGAACGACTCAGCAGGAACCGGCGGCCCATACCACTAACCACAGCCCAACAGCCCAAATTTCATATACCTTCCTATCATCCTTATCGTACCAACTAATTGATTTTTTGGCTTTATTTTAAACTCAATTTTATTGCATCGGCATATGATTTTATAAAAAAAAACAACAACAAAAAAATTGGTGAATATACAAGTGCTACAATAAATAAAAATATTTCCTCCGATTAGAAACAATAGCACCTTAGAAAATAAAAAAAAATGAAATCAAATGATCGCATATCATTCAAAGTGACTTGAGATTTCTTTAAGCACTTTAGGGTAACAAATCAGCTTGCATCTGATTTTCATTCGGTATAATATTTTGTAAATTAAATTGCTCATTAAATTGTAGAGAAGACAATATTTATCTAAATCTGAGAATTCTTTAACCTAATATTGCTTAGATTCAGGGTTCATTTTGCTATTCATGCATGTTGTATTATTGCATTATCAATTTTATTCACATAACTTGATAAAATAGTTACGATTGAGAAAAATAATAGCGCATTTTGAAATCTGCTAAATTGGGATTAACTTCAACTATCTATTATGTAAATTTTAAAGATAGAATTATTTAATTCATTTATTTACTATATTACTTGAAGCGAAAAAAACTAATAAACAAATATTTCAAAGTTATATTCTGCCAGTAATTTGAATTTAACGAGACCTCTATTTGAAAATAACGCGACTTATTCGCGGAAATAGTGGGACACATTTTTTTTAGAAATAAGGAGACGTATTTCTTTCTAATTTTCAAACAGAACTCGGCACACATATACATTATAAGCGTAGTGCGCACTTAGGATATCATAGGGCGGATATGCTCATCAGAATAATCAATTCTCTTTCTTCTTATTTTGAGACTATAAGAAACTATCGCGTCTTGTCCATAACCCTTATATGTGATTACTATGTTTACAAATCGGATGAATTCTGCAGATAATTTTAGAGGGAAATTTGCCGCGTTATTTTCAATTCATATCGCTATATTGTTACGTTAAATCCAATAACTCTATTGTGTTCAATATCTAAATGATCACATTTTGTTTCTACTATCAGGATACTTTGCACATCCTTTAGGAAAAATAGTAGAAAATTGAAAAGAATTCAGACCTAGGCAGATTTTCAGCCATAATGAGAAGATTTAGTGGTGGGGGTACGAAATAGGAAATTTTCCTATGAAAATGTGATACATAATAGGGTACGCAGTAAGAATTTTACGCAAAATTTTGAGGGTACGCTTGAATGGTTTGGCTTAATCTTGCCTAAATCTTAAAGGATTATAAAATTTAAGCAATGTTATTCGGTCTTTTATCAAAGCTAAACTAACTCATTATACTCATTTCCAAATTTTTTGGCAAGTCTCTCAAAGACTACTTTGATCTTATCTCTTCCAAATTTACTAAAATGTTGTGCCCTATCGTAATAAATCAAGTTGGTGGCTTCGTCATATATGGAAAACTGAAATAAACTGTATTATTATACACAATTCGTACTAAATATTAATGACAACTCAATAAAACTTAAAAATTAGGCCAATTTAGCAAGGAAGTTTTCCAAATAGGAACTCATGAATCTTGATAAAACTTTCCAAATAGGGGTTTTTGATGATGCTGATCATTTCTGCTACATCAAAAAGTGCCTAATCGCACTCTGGAACCTTGCTTGTTTTCACTCGTATTTTGCATGGGAAATGAGCAAATTCTCCCCCCCCCCCAAGCATATAAGCTAATTTTACAAATCGTAAGAACAAATTAAAATTATATAAAATAAAATCCAAATTCCTGGCTTTAGAGTTTGATTAGGCACTTTTTGGTGTGACAAAGATGATCAGCGTCATCGAAAGCCCCTATTTGGTAAGTTTCATCAAAATCTGTGAGTTCCTATGTGGGAACATCCTTTGTAAGGTGTTTGGGATGAAATAAACAGTCAAAATATTGACATTAAGAGCTGTTACTGATAATTAGTACGCACTCTGTAACGAGGGTGCCAAATAGTTCGGATATTTTTTCTCTCAATAAAAAGACTATTCGCTCTTCTATTTTATCGCTATTCCAGTATAGTAGTGTACGAAAGTTTGGACACAAGTGATTTTTATAACCTATCACTAAGGATTAATTTGAATTTTAATATCCGAAATTTGGAATAAATTTCCTGCTTGATATTTAAAAAAAAATATATATATATATATAAGACGTTATTTATAAAAATCGAGTATGGGGTGGTATCCAAGAAATTTACCCTCAATATTCGAGCTGATATTTGGTACCCGGGGGTTTTCGGCTACGCTGATTACGAATATGACGGTTAAAACCTGATCCGACCACTTGTTCCGCCTGTTCCGGAGGGTCCGCATCCAATAGCTTTTAAAAATCCTATTTTCGTTAGTCGGCATGTAAAAAATTCAATTTTGGTATCAAAATGCTCGCAGAGACTAGCTGAGCACGATTCTGAAAGGATCTCGTCGAAATGACACCGAATAAGGAAGTTACGATGCAATTAGTGAAACATGTGGAAAATGTCATATTGATTTTTTCTCTTTTTTTAATTCTTATTTTTTAAAAAGCCCCAGGTTCCGTGAGTTATTTATACTGAGAAGTAGCCCAAGTCTTCTAGTTTCTGGAACACTTGACCGTTCTCCTACAAACCTCCCGCTAACGAAGAAATGCCACTTCTTCGAAGAGTTGTCATGGCTCATTTTGCCTAAGTTTGATTTAAAAATTCATAACTTCCATAATTCTAAACCAAATTTGATAATTCTTTTTTTGTTTGATTACTATGGATATCTAGTTTATTAGACACCAAAAAAACATTTTTTTTAAATATCAATTTCTGCAGAAATGCGCACTTTTCGCGTCTTGATTGAGGACTTTTCGATCCGTACTGTCTTTACACGTAAATGACGTTGGAAAAATTTGTACTTCCAGTATGTTGTGTAGAATGACATGCTGAACAACTTTCGTCATTAGACCAACCCCCGAATCGTTACCGTTAGAGCTACAGAATTTTTTGAAGTTCAATGACCAAATTCAGCATAGTGCCTTTTTTGACACAAATTTTCAAAAAATCATAACTTCCTGTGTATCAGACCAAATTAAATGATTATTTTTTTATTTTGTAGATCTTGAGCAGGAGAATAATGTGAAAGTAAAAATAAATTTTTTGAGAATTATTTTTAGTGAGAAAAAATTACCTGAAGTTAACCTATATACTCGTACTGGGTTTACGCGTAAATGGCGATGGAAAAAATTTGTTATTTCAGTATGTTGTGTAGGTGGACATGGTGATTAACTTTCGTTCTGGACCTCATTCCAAAATGCGCACACACAGGGAGATATGAATTTTTGAAATTAAATTAGGTAAAAATGAGTAATGACAACCCTTCGAAGAAGTGGAATTTCTTCGCTAGCGGGCAGTCGATAGGAAAACGGCCAAGTGTTCCAGAAACTAGAAGACCTGGGCTACTTCCCAGTATAAATAACTCACGGAACCTGGGGCTTTTAAAAAATAGAACATTAAAAAAGCGAAAAATCAATATGACATTTTCCATAGGTTTCATTACTTTCATCATAACTTCCTTATTCGGTGTCATTCCAACGA
Source organism: Diploscapter coronatus (assembly GCA_964036155.1). NCBI lineage: Eukaryota > Metazoa > Nematoda > Chromadorea > Rhabditida > Rhabditidae > Diploscapter > Diploscapter coronatus. The sequence continues at coordinate 5,504,575 of OZ038423.1, forward strand.
GATCTTTTCAGAATCGTGCTCAGCTAGTCTCTGCGAGCATTTTGATACCAAAATTGAATTTTTTACATGCCGACTAACGAAAATAGAATTTTTAAAAGCTATTGGATGCGGACCCTCCGGAACAGGCGGAACAAGTGGTCGGATCAGGTTTTAACCGTCATATTCGTAATCAGCGTAGCCGAAAACCCCCGGGTACCAAATATCAGCTCGAATATTGAGGGTCAACTTCTTGGGTACCACCCCCCTTTATAAAAAACTCGATTTTTATAAATAACGTCTCATATATATACAGCGTTTCAGTTTAATATATTTAGGATAACTCAGAGATAAATACTCTACACATTTCTTCCATACGTGTACAAATATCCCAATGAATTTGGATAGAAAATAAGAATTTATGAGAGAATAAAATATACAAACTGCATGGTACACTGAACAGACAAGGTGCAAATTATTGCAAAATTAATACCTCTCCTTTCTTATTTAGTAATTCAGGATAGTAGTCACATAATTCACATCGATTCTTACATCTAAAACAAATTATTTCAGGGAATAGATTTTAAACAAAAGTACTCATAAGAGATTTCATAAATTATCAACAACGAGTCCAAATTGACTATGAATAAAAATAACTAGAATCTGTTGATTCAATTCATTGTTTCCATTTTGTATGATTCTCACGCCGCAACAAAAATATTGCATCCTTTACAACTCGTTTTTGTACAAGTCGTGCCTTTCTTTTTCCATGTTGTTTCTTTTGTCCCTCTTTTTATTTTTCGTTTCTGAGAAACCGTATGCTATCTCCCCGAATGAAATACCACGCTAGCAGACGAAAAGGGAAAGGCGGAGCATAGGAGAGGAAAGATGCAAAACGTGTGCAATATCCTTGTTGTAGCGTGAAAAAAGGATGTTTCCTGTTCCAATAGTTCAATTCTAACAATAAGTAACTCACCCTTCTATTTTTACCAATTTTTCAAAGCGTTTTCTCTCATATTCATCATCCCATAATACGAATTTGTCCTGAATAAAATTGGGCTGCGTAATCTTTCCTCCCAAGCACCATTTCTCGCTCATTTTCACTTTCACGCTTTGAGAGGAATATTGCACTTTTGGGAGGAAAGGTTATACTTGTTGGAGAAAAAATAAGAGCTATAAAATTGTATTTCCGATGCTATTCTTCTTTCGTTTAATTCGATCAATTTCTGCTCTGCTCTTCCAATCACTTAGCAAAAATTTAAAGTAAGATTAATTGCATTACCCCAGCCATTCGTAATGGTTTATTCTCTTCCGAAAGATATCTTAAGATGACTCCAGTACAATCAGTCACACATCGAGGTAATGCTTGTTGAATATATATCTGCAAAATAAAAAATCCACTAATGAAAATATACGCGAAATTATCTTTATCAGACATTGAAAATAATGATTATCATTACACTTTGCAACATTATGACATTTCCAAATTAGCGATGATATATCAAAATATACCGACCTTTAAAAGTCCATTTTGATTTAAATACCAGTTAGCTATTCGAACATGTTGTTGATAAATTTCGTCATTTTCTATTGGTAATACTTTCGTCAAGTACACGCTTTCCAACAATAGGTCTAAAATAGATTTTAAAAAAAAACTCCCAATTAGTAGAAAATGTGATAATTTTTGAAATATTCAATGTATATTTTTACTTCTTATTTTGAACAGAGTCGAGAAGAGGAACGAGAGAAGTAAAGAGGCTCTCTCGCCTGTGCTTAAAGAGAACCGATTAAGAGTGATTTCGATATTTCTCAGAAAAAAATACATGGGGATTGTACGCATTGTGCAAGCTGTCGTAAGATAGTGGCACCAGAATTGAGGGTCGAAAATGGAATAAACTGGCTTTTCAAATGGAACAAACAGTAAAAATAGGGATGAAAAGAGGATTAATCGTTTATTTAAACTATTAGAGGTAATTAACGATAATTATTTCAAGTTTTATGCTAACTAAATATAACCATAATATTTTTATACCTGTGTAAAAGAAATAATATATCTGGCTTGATATAATTATAGACATCGTGCCAATGAATATCCAAATGGCAAAAATTCTCTTGTTTTTCAATAAGGGGTTCACAAGCTGAAATGCATGGTTGAACTAAAAATAAAGCTAACTAGTCTTACAAAGAACCTTTTTTGATTTCAATTTTAAAAATTCGATGGCGAAAGGCGCAATTGAAAATACAAAAAAAATTTAAGAATATTCATGTAATTTACTAGCAAAAATGAATAAACACAGTTGGCGTCTCACTTTTTTTTATCAACTTCTTTGTATTGAAAAGCCTATTAAAATTTAGATATCTAATATCGCAGTCTATGTGATCTATCCTTATTATTATTGAGATCAAATACTTTGAACTCTTCCGTTTCCCCCGAAATGACAGCTTCATTACGGTGTTCTTTCTTTGCATTATTGTTATTGTTCAATAAAGCCCTACGGACTCAAAGCGTTCAAGTTCACACATCACACTAAACTCAACATCTAATGCATGTGTTTTAACCTTTGTTGGAAAAATACCATGATTCTTAAGAGTGGATGTCAGTATTATTCAAAGTGATGCGGAACAGGGGTCCGTCGATTTGACTGATTTTCACATATATTGTTCAGTTTTTCACGCTGATCATCATGGTGTAGTTTGTTTTTCATAAAAATTATCGTATGAAAGATCACGGTAGCTTAAAGTTTTGTTAGATCCGACCTCGGGAAAAAATTCATAACTTCCTTATTTGTGGACCAAATCGAATTGGGTTTTCAGCATTGGATAGCCCATGAAAAACTCTACAAATAATGTGACTACGACGAGTCACAACAACCACCTGTTTTGACGGGAAAATTCAAAATCCGAAATTTTGACTTTAACATACCCCCAGTTTTCGATTTTTTTCGACCAAACAGAAGTTCGACCGCCGACCAAATATTAATCCACGAGAAAGAGGATTCAATTTCGCGTTTGAATATATAAAAATTTTCAAAAAAGAGGGTAGTCGAAACCACGAAAAATGCGTCCGAATGCGTAAAATCAGGGTGATTATTTTATAGTTTCAACTTTAACCACCCATAACTTTTTTTATTTCTGAACCAAATTCGATGATTCTTTTTTTATTTTGTAGATCTTGAGTAGTAGAACAATACAAAAATGACAAGGAAATTTTTAGAAATGAATTTTGGCGGGAATAAGTTACCCGAAGTTACTATATATACCCATACTACGTTTACGCGTAAATTACGTTGGAAAAATTTGTACTTCCAATATGTTGTGTAGATAGACATGATGAACAACTTTCGTTCCAAGACTTACCTCAAATTCATTATCGTTAGAGCTCCAGAATTTTTTGAAGTTCAATGGCCAAATTCAACATAATGCCTTTATAATAGAAATTTTCAAAAATTCATATCTTCCTGTGTGTGCATAATCTAGAATAAGTTCTGGAACAAAAGTTGTTCAATTTGAAGAGCTCTACAAGATTTCATGGGAAGCTTCGACATTAACTCACATTACTCTTGTAAAAATAGTACGGGTATATAGGGTAACTTCGGGTAATTTTTTTTCGCCAAAATTAATTTTCAAAAATATTATTTTTATTTTTAATTTATTCTCCTGCCCAAGATCTACAAAATAAAAAAATAATCATTCAATTTGGTTCAGAAATAAGAAAGTTATGAGGAGTCAAAGTTGATATTATGAAATAATCACCCTAATTTTACGCGTTCAGACGCATTTTTCGTGGTTTTGACTACCCTCTTTCTTGGAGATTTTTACATACTCAGATGCAGAATTGAATCCTCTTTCTCGTGGGCTAATATTTGGTCGGCGGTCGAACTTCTGTTTGGTCGAAAAAAATCGAAAACTGGCGGTATGTTAAAGTCACATTTTTGAATATTCTAATTTTTCCGCCAAATTAACGATCGCCGAGGCTCATCGTAGTTACATTATTTGTAGAGTTTTTTTATGAGCTATCTAATTCTGAAAACCATGTTCGATTTGGTTCAGAAATAAGAAAATTATGAATTTTTTCTGAGGTCAGGTCTGTCAAAACTTTAAGCTACCGTAATCTTGCATACGATAATTTTTATGAAAAACAAACTACACCATGATGATCAGCGTGAAAAACTGGACAATATATATGAAAATCAGCCAAATCGACGGACCCCTGTTCCGCACCCCTTCCTTATGACTTTGATTTTTCCTGACATCCACTCTTAAGGGATTTTTGCTTAGTAAGGAATAAAATTTATCGAGAAATTTCTTGGGTTATTAAATAAAGGTCCCCTTGCTAGTCTAAAATACGCAAATATAAAGTTTGAATAATATGTAAAATTGTAAGAGTCGATGGAATAAAACTTCTAACTCAAAAAGAATAGGGACTAGAATAGTTGTCGTAAAGCTGAAATCAGGGCTTTGCGAATTCGAAAAAATTCGCAGCTAACCGACTCATTTATTCAAGAGGGTTGAACCGAACAGAACCAAGCCGCGTAAAGATTTACTTAAAATATGCATATTTTCAATTATCTAGTTTTCAGAAAGAAAACTATTAGCAACGCGCAAGTGTTGAAGAAGACAGAAAGCTCTTATTAGGCACGCTAATTCTTCTCAGGGGTAAAGAAATGTTTCGTGCCAAAAAATAACCAATCTATTATTGATAAACTTGGTTGATCTCGTAAATAAAATCTAGCATACCGCTAATACAGTATACATAAAATTCTTTTGTGTAATTGAAGAAGGCCTCATAGACAAGACGTCCTTGGTTGCAGGCATAGGAATTACCCATTACAAGTATCTTTAATTTTCCTTTGTGTCGTCCCTAAATATATTCTGAGAATAATAGTTATTTTAAACATATCGGAAAAAATTGTTGCAAAATATTACCTCTATTTTACACAATCCGAAAGGTTTTTTAATTGGCTTCCCATTGATGTCAAGATGAATGCAATTGTCAACAATACTGCTTTGACGAATATTCACGATTCCTTCTAGGTAATTTAGAGCGATGGCCACTGCTGAAACATAAAAAACTACATGATAGATTTCTTCAAATTTTTTTGTTAGTAGCATTGAACTTCAAAGATTTTATTATTTCGCTTAGAAAATGACGTCAATGTGATTTATAATATTAAGACGCATTCTTTGAATAACCCGAACGAAGGTCGGACAACTGCAAAAGTGTCCCAGATCTGAACCAAACTTATATGATGGATACACCCATGGGCCCTAATCACAAAAATGGGAAGGTCAGGCCCCGCCCTCAAAAGTGGGCGGGGCTAGGTGGGGGTCAAAGTTGAGCATTTTCACGATTTGACGCCCGCCAGGAGGTATAAAGAAAACTTTTTTGCTATAAAATATTTTCGAAAAATTTAAAAAGGATGAACATAATCATGCAATATACTTTCAAGAAATATATTGGTTTAGAGGGGTAGCCACTTGTTTGGGGCTGGAGGGGGTCCCAAAGTAAAAATGTCAAAAATAGCAGTTTCAAAAGCATGCATATTTTGCATAAAATCGCCCCTACTAAAACATTATGTGCGTATTTAGCAAAATTTTATTTCATATTTGGATTCTCCAGTTAATTCTGCATCTTATACGCCAAAAAGAGGGGACATCAATAACATTATCATCGCACCAAAGTTGGCGACCCAAATATCGAAATTTCAATTTTAAAGGTTAGACCCCACAATATGTATATCATTCGATAGAGCTCATCAAACTGAGCAGCTTTTGTGAAGACAGCACGTGGTTATCTATTTATGGTATGTGTGGTATGGAGGTTTGAATGGGTCAGACCTACGAAAATGATCAAATGTTTCACAAACTCAGAACTCCCATAAAAGTGATAATGATCACCCGAAATTTTATAAAATTACTATTTGTCCAATATTTACGATGAAGATCCAACTAATTAGTTTTAAGATTTTTATTGACCGCTCTTATCAACTGTGAAATGTGATTTTCAAATTACTTTATTGAGAAAGATATTCCATTTGAAAATAGCTGCTTGCATTGGTTGAATGCAGGCGATGAAAGTAAGTAAAAGTGAAGAAATGTAAAATTTGAATCATCACATTCAAGTCGTCATTACTCGCAATGCACCGAACGCGTAAAAGAATGAAGTTCGGGTCCTGGTTCAGGGCGATGCGGTGCTCGGTTGCCAATTTTGACATCGGCAATCAACTTTTTGAACTTGATTTACCCAAAGTACAAAAATCAGTCCGAAATAGAGGGACATGTTAGGGACTCCCCTTGTGAGGTTTCTATAAGATAAATTATTACAAGAGTTTGAAAAGATATTTACAGCATGTGTTTTCAAAAATAGATTTGGTTAGCATTACATACCATGATAGTTTAAGGGCGGCGTAGCGCAGTGGTTGTGTGTTACTGCCTACAGCTAGGGCTCAAGTTCGCCTCCCGCTCCTCACCCAAACCAAGGGGGTTAAGAAATGTTGGTAGTGGATAAAACCACGAAAACTTCGCCTAAAATCCCTCGGCTGTTGCACACAACAACAGTCTGTCCTCGTCTGTCCTCGGGACGGGCCACTAGTCCTGTGTGGCTAGGATAGGCCGACTGCCCCATTACAGGCTGAGGGTAGCCGACCCCACCCAGTGGGAATAATAAGGCTAAGAAGAAAAAAAAAACATACCATGATAGTTTAGACGCGGAATAGATTTTAGCAGTTGTGTAAAATTACTATAAGTTTTATCCATTGCACACATCATATTTTTTTAGGAAATTACATATTATGCAAAGTCGAATTACGCTGAATATTCCTAAAATCGTTAATTTTGTTATAATTTGGAGAATCAGTAAAAATGACACATAACACAAAAATCATCTTCATATTCTATAAAAGTAAAGATTTGTAGGTACTGCTTTAACAAGAGTTACTCAAATTTAGGGCATCTACCGAATGATGCAACCTTTTGAAATGATTATAATTGTGCTCCTAAATTGCTCAGAAATGGATATCTGGAGAAAATGGGGTAATTAAATCAAGAAATTGACACTAATTGCTTAAGATATTGTTGCTGTATAATCGAAGGGTTCTAATCTATACATATCGAAGAGTAAATTTAATTTATATTGAAAATAATGAGTGGGTGGATAGAAAAAGTGATGAAAATAATTTACTCTTTATACTTACTTGATCATTTCAGTCTTGTGTAGCATTCTATGGATAAATAAATGCTAAATTGAGTAGTTTTATTAAGGAATATGTTTCATAATTTATATTAAATATAATAATATATGAAATTTAGATAATCATGAAGCTCGATTTATGCAAGCATTTAACTTTGAATGTTCTGAAATTTATAATTAAACAAAATATTAAGAAAATAATATGTCATAATTTGTGCAATTTTATTTCCCGGCTATTTGAAAACGGCGAGACATCGAGACAGGAGACATAGGCAAAATAAATAGGGGAAGATGGGTAAATTATCAAAAGTTTTGCACCAATAACAACAATTTTCAGAAAAAAAACCGATTTTGTGTCGAAAATGAAGGGGAAAATATCGCATATTCTGACTTCAGGTCGTTTTTCCACCCTCAGTATTTACCTGATTTCCCTAGACTTATATATTTTTAGAAAGTACATATCATGGTTATATTGATCCTTTTTAAATTTTTCGAAAATCTTTTATAGCAAAAGTTCTCTTTGTACCTTCTAGTGGGTGTCAAATCGTCAAAATCACGGACTTTGACCCCCACCTATCTTCGCTCACTTTTTGGAGCGGGACCTAACTATAAGTTTCCCATTTTTGTGATCAGAAACCAAGGACCTATCCACCCATATGGGTTTTGTCTGGATCCGGAATACTTCGCATATTGTGCACACTCTCACTCTATGATCGTTCGAGTCTTTCAAAGAATGCGTCGTAAAAATGTAACGAAAAATACTGGATTTGCTTTGACAATATAATGTCCATAGAAATTAATTAATAACTATAATATCTAATGGAATGAAAGTTAGTCAAGAAATAATACCTGATTCTTCACATAAAAGAATTACCTAATTTCTGGTATCTATATTTGTATATCGCATTTGTTCTCAAGAATCTTTCATATCGTTTTGAAGATCGCTAGATCAATAAGAATATTTAGAAAGTGAACATATACATTGTGAACATTTCTGGTCAAGATGGCTAGGCAAGATTATGCTGAAACATAGAAATAGTTTGAAGCTTTTTGACTAATATTTATTAAGTATGAATCATATTTCTTTTACATACAGTACCGCTCAAAAGTCTTGGAAGTTTTTGGATAAATGGTGGTCAAATTATTCTGTTTGATATAAATAATTTAATAATATGATAAAATGATAATATATGATCAATAATATTACGAAAGACTCTCACCCATTCAGTTTTTCACGTTACTTGTCAAAAAATTGAGTCATTATTCAATTACTTATTTTAATACCAAAGTGCTGTTATTTAGCATGAAAAATAATCATTTCTTAAAACAAATTTTCAGCAAAATAGGTTGAATTTAATCTCTGAACACATTTCTAGGGCTTATATCTGTTTTGGACATAAAAAGTGAACAAATTATACCACAAAACCTTAGCACTTTGGCCTATCTATTACAGCCAGCTATGGTAATCGGTCATTATCTGGTCTGTATTCTACCCAGAAATGTTTGTTTTCTTCTCAAATTAAAGTATATGATTCTCCAACATATCACAATGCATATTTGCACGTATTCAGTCATAACCTGACACTAATGGATATGAACAGGATATGACAAAGTTATCCCATTCTATAATTGCTCAACGATGATGTTTGGCATTAACAAAAATGTATCAAAAACCGATCCAAATGCCAGAAAAATGTTCTATGATTGCTAATTAATGTTTTAGAGCATTTTTCATAAGTTTCTATCACTTAAAAATGCCCACTGATAGTCATCCATAAGACTACCACAACAGCTCATATACCAAGCATTGAGGAGCGGTCTTGCATTCTTTGTCAAGCTATTCTTTCATATCCAAAAGATGATAAATCAGCTCAATTAATGTAAAACTATGCAAAATAATGGCATTTTAAAAGTTTGAACCAGAAATAACCAAAAAATTTGAGTCAAACTTGTCATTTTACAAGCATGATACATTCTCTGGTTCACTTGACGTGCTCTAATTCATCGTTAAAATTATTTTTTCTTATTAGAACTTATATAGAAATGTTTTTAGCTAATGGTAAAATAGTTTAGTATATGATAAATGGGAATTCACCCTTTTTAGTACCACTTTAGTCAGTCCCTAGTAGGCAAAGTTTGCAGCCTTTTCCTCAAACATGGCAATTTCAGTTGTCAAACAAATCTTGCAATTACACTAAAAACATCACAAATACAAAATATAATTTTTACAAAACAGAGCAAATTAGAAAGCGAAAGTCGACATTTTGCAAAAACTCCCAAGACTTTTGAGCGATACTGTATATAAATAAAAAAAAACTATAATATTTGCATAATTATTTAAGACGCATTCTTTGAGTAACCCGAACGAAGGTCGGACAACTGCAAAAGTGTCTCGGATCCGAATCAAACTTATATGGTGGATACACCCATGAGCCCTAATCACAAAAATAGAGAGATCAGGCTCCGTCTCCAAAAGTGAGAGGGGCTAGGTGGGGGTCAAAGTTGAGCATTTTAACGTTTTGACTGTAAACAGAAGATACAAAGAAAACTTTTTTGCTATAAAATATTTTCGAAAAAGTTAAAAAGGATGAACATAGCCATGGAATGTACTTTCTAAAAATATATAGACTTTAGGGAGTCAACCACTTGCTGAGTGTGAGAGGGGGTCCGAAAGCCAAAAGCGTCAAAAATGGCAGTTTCAAAACATGCATATTTTGTAGAAAATCGATTTTCCTGAAAACTTTTAGGAGGAGTTCCAAAAATTGAATGCTATATTCGGATTCTACGCATCAAATTACCTTAAAATTAGTCATAAAATCGATAGGTTAGGTATGCCACTTTTGAGAAAAAAGCAATCAAATGGGCGTGGCCCGAGGGTAGGATTTTTCAAAATCGATTGGACAAATTCAAACGATACATCAATCTATAGCTCTTGAAAAGCTAGGTAACTTTTGTAAGACACCTCATGGTTATCTACTATGGTATGGGAGTGGTACCTTAAAAACCAAAATTTAATGCCAGCTTTCAAGAAAATAATACGAGAATATTACTCTCCAGTCAATTTCGAGTCAATTGATATCCATTTTTATAGCATACCATTCGAATACCATATGAGTGGTATGCCATGAACCCATATGGTACCATGATAAGGTGGTAGAACGGTACTCTAGGAAGCAAAAATGAAGTATTGCCCTTCAACTGCTATATTCCGAAAAGATTTTTCAATTTGGTTTTATTTTACAAAAGTTATGAATTTTTGAAGATTCCTGCCATTTTCATATTTAGATCCATTCAAACTGCTATACCATGAATACCATAATAGATAACCGTATGGTGTCTTCACAAAAGTTGCTCAGTTTGATGAGCTCTATCGATTAGTATACATGTTGTGGGGTCTAACCCTCAAAATTGAAATTTCGATATTTGGGTCAATAACTTTGCGATGATAATGTTATTGGTGTCCCCTCTTTTTGGCGTATAAGATGCAGAATTAACTGGAGAATCCGAATATGAAATAAAATTTTGCTAAATACCCACATAATGTTCCAGTAGGGGCGATTTTATGCAAAATATGCATGCTTTTGAAACTGCCACTTTTGACACTTCTTGGCTTTGAAACCTCCTCTCGCACCCAGCAAGTAGCTGACCCCCCTAAACCAATATATTTCTAGAAAGTATATTGCATGATTATGTTCATCCTTTTTAAATTGTTCGAAAATCTTTTATAGTAAAAAAGTTTTATTTGTCCCTTCTGACGGTCACTTTTTCGCCTATGTGGCAAAATTGCAAGTGGGCGTGGCCACGCATGCAAAAAGGGGCGGGGCCTAATTTTCTCATTTTTGTGATCAGTGACCAAGGGGCTATCCATCCATATGGGCCATATCTCGGTAGAAGGACTTTTGTCCAAATGCAGTCCTTTGCTCGAGTCTTAGAAAGACCCCGTCTTAAAGAGCAATGAGGTTCGTGCTAATTTTTCGACGGGTTCTAGCGCAAAAATTTTCCGAACAGCGGCAGCTAATTTTTACATATTTAGAATCAGAATTTCATGAAGAACACGATGGTGGTATCCGTTTTTCATACGGTGAGGACGAGGTCAGATGGTTCCCTAGTTAATATTCGAGAACTAAGCTTGGACAGACAGACACACTTAACAAAAATACCAAAAAATAAGATATCTGATACCAGGTGACTACAAATTCGATACACAGAAACACTGAATTTACTATTGAGCAAATCAATTTTAGAGGAATGGTAAATTTTATTCTACGATCACATCCAACCTAAATACCGTTATCTAAAATCAGGGATACTCGAAATTGAATATTTGAAAATCGCTATGGAAGATCTTTCTGATGAGCGACAGCATATTTGGGCTTTTAACAAGTTGATCATTGGCTTGAATCCTTTCTGGTGATAGGAACGTCGTATGGTCAGTATATTTTTCTGAACACAGGTGAATCATCCAAAAAATCAACGAAGCTTATTTTTACCATAAATTCGCCCTCTCAAACCTTTCAGTGATTTCTCGCTGACATTCCGACTTCTGAAAATCTCGAACAGTTCGTTTAAAACATTAGTGGAATCTTCAGTTTGGTATTTAATGATCTTGTAGTCGTCAAGGTGATGAGCAAAGTCACATGTCCTAAAATATAGTATTTTAAATTAGATATTATCTACTAACCATGATTGAGGAAGTAAATGTAGGTCAGTATGCGGAATTCCCTCTTTAATCTTAACGTAGCCATTTAGATTACCCTTAAGATTGCATTTTTTAATTATTAATCTCTTTCTCATAATACGTTGAGGTATAGTTTGGATCTGAGATAGAGTGTCTCCAGAATGCACTCCATGTTGTTGCACTCGTAGCAATCTCGCCCTTTTCGCAATTTTCCATTCATTACTCTGAACAAGAACGAGCTCAAAAATTAGACAAATCGAGACAGTATTTCCGTCTAATACACGAAATTTATGATAATATTCGCTAATTATTTGATTTCGATAGTAGTTTTGTTCAACGTCTTACCTCAAACACTTATTACTGAAGCCGCTGAGAAATCTGTCGACTGGGTTTCGGACAATGGCGATTTTCAGATAATCCTTTCCACCTCGTTCACCATTCATGAACTCTTTTGCTGCTTGTCCAGTAAGGTAAGTTAATGTTCCTTCATACGTGCACATGCTAAAATTAAAAATTTTTTTTTAAATAAATAGAAAATTCATACTCAGTTAATTTCCATCCTCGATTGGTATTCTTTATCTTTTTGAATTTTTCTTCATTTTCCAAGTAGCAGATCGCTTCAAACAGTATCGATGATAAAACTTTAGGTATAGGACAAAGGGCGATCTTGTATTTTGGGGATATCTGAATGGGCACACCCCCTATTGGGAACTGACCAATTCGGAACTATTTTATTAGGCAGCTCAGAGGACCCTATTCACAAAAAGTTCTGAATTGGGCTGTTCCGATTGGTCAGTTTCCAATAGGGGGTGTGCCATCTGACTGACAATAGAAAATCTGGTTGGAAAACTGAGCAATTTTGAACAAATCAGATTGGGAATTTTCATGACCGTAAAAGAAGAGTTTGAGGTGGTTTTGCTCCGTGATAGCATATAGAATTAGTATTGCCAATGACCGATAACTTTAGACGAAATAAGCGATGCAAAAATTCGAATATGCAAAATGTGCATTGCATATGCACAAATAGCCGTCTAACTTATTCCTTGAATATGATATAATAAAATAAATTCTGTGCTGCAAAAATATACTAATTACCGCGCATCAAAATCGATGTCATTTACTTTGTGTCGAGTTATCGGTCATTGACAATAAAATATCGACTTATTGGTTTTGGACTACGCATTTAGTAGAGTGAATTTAACTACAGATACGTAGACCTTCGTGGCAGTTCAGTGATTTATACTGATTCAGCAGGAAATAAAGTTAGAAAAGAAATCTGGGCCCATACTAAACTCCCCTCAGTTCAACTCAACCTCGCGACAAGTGAATTCATTTTCTACGAATCGAAGAATGAGATGGAGCGAACTTTCTAAAAAGTTGGAGCAAACTCTTCCCTTTCGCCTATTTTGACAACTATCGAGTTGCTACGAACTTACAGCGAATCGGCGAGAAACAGTTTTCGACAAGTTCGCTCTTTCTTTAAACAAAATTAATCACAATTCAATTAACTCTTTAATTAGGCAATTAACCTAGCAATATTTTACCTCAAATTGAAGCCAATATCCTTGGCTACAAGCTCCATATCAATTTGCACGATTTTCACTTACTTTTCCTTCCACTTTCTCGATTGCCGTGAGTTGGGAAGTTCAACGCAAGTTCGCTTCTTTTTTCACTTGTCGCGAGGGGGGTTTAGTACGGGCCTTGATACCACCAATTTGGAAAACTGTTCTATCTCCATTTGCTCGATATTGTCCTCGTCCATTTTAGCTGCAATGTTTCCTTCTTCAACGAAAACAAATGAATTTAAAAAAATACCAAGGAAAAATGATGATACAGCCGAAGAGCTTTGAGTGTAGATCACAAAATAGTTGACGTATAGGGTTATTAATGAAGAAATTGTAACAATCAGTATGAGTTTCAGAAGATATTTATAACTTTTCATAATAATAAAGATCTGCATCATAAGAGAAGCTCGTAAACTAATTTTTAGCTGAGAAAATCCCGTCTGTGCCGATATCGTAAATCTCTTCCTTACTTTGTCTTTTTCTGCAGCTTCTTGTAGACTTGCGAAATTTCGGATTCAACGTTGACTAATTATAACGCGATCCTATCTGGTTTTCAAATGAATATTGTCTATCGAGAAAATAAATTTCCTTTATTACTGAGTTTTCGCATAAGTTCTGGCCAAATTTTCGAAAATTTAATTTATGTTGCGATCTCCCAGCACAGTTCTGGATAACAAAGACAAAATATATAAGCTTTATTGACTACTAATAATATTAAGGGAACAGCTACAAATCTCCAATTCGGCTATTTATATTACAAGATAAAATCAGAGAAAATATCAATTGGGTATGTTTCTCTCAGTTCATTGAGATCATATGACACGTTCCTCGTAAGAATCGAGTATGAGGTGGTACGCAAGAAGTCGACCTTCAAATTTTGAGTTAATTTTTCGCTCCTGGGGGTTTTCGACTACGCTGATGACGAATATGACAGGTAAAATACGATCCGATCATTTGTTCCGTCTGTTCCGAAGAATGATATTTTCGTTATTCTGCATGGAAAAAATTCAAATTTGGTATCAAAATGCTCGCAGAGACCAATTGAGCATGATTCTGAAAAGATCTCGTCGAAATGGCGCCGAATAAGGAAGTTATGATGAACATAGTGAAACATATGGAAAATAGCATATCGATTTTTGTGTTGGTTTCTTTCAATCGAACATAGACGTAGGACGTTTCGAAATAACGAGATTTGCTACTTCGTAATATGCGAATTGTATAACTAATGTTCACTCAAATTTTCATGAGAACTTTAAAAAATTCTAAATGAATGTTTACCCTAATCCATCTTTTTTATATAGGTTAATTTGCTAACCTTTCATGGTACAGCATGACAATGAGCAGAGCTAGCAGAATTGTTCCATAAAAATTGCGTACTTGTTACAATTACAAACTTTTTATTTTATTACATATTGCATCAATTTATATTCTTTTTCGCAATTGTCGGCACTTAGTAGCAGCCTCCTTCACCTATTTTACATAGACATGAGATTTATCCCTTAATATAACCTACACAAAGAAAGAATCATGAGAAATAGTGGAGAAAAGAGAAAATCTTATGAATCGGAATGGTCTAAAGATTTTATGAGAAAAATAGACTAGCAATATTGTTGATGGAGACTAAAGATAGCAGTCTGCTAAATTCTGACTATAGAATTGTCAAAGACGCGAAAATTTGCGTAACGTGGCCAAGTTGTCTCAATTTTATTCATTTATAAGTAACGAATTCAAATGCCCAAATTAGCGTTAGCGATTCTTGGCCAGAATTTCGCTTCCAAAATAAAAAGCCGTTTTTAATGTAAAATATGAGGTTTGGATGATAGTTTATATTCATAAAGATTTTCCCCTCAATTATTGCACGAATTCTCCGTAATGAGGAGTCTTGGAGTTCTCCTTTAAACACGGATTTTCGAGCTTGAAAATCCTAAATTTCTTCCCTTTCGAGTAACACGCCTTGACACTTTGACACATGATACAGTACCGGACAAAAGCACTGGATAACTCCTAATTAGTTTCCGATATTGCTCAACACCTTGCACTGAACAGGTTGAGCTAAAATTTTTCGCAAATAAAGGGGCATGAAGAAATGCGGGTAGGTCAAATTTCATCCGGTCAGATCAGTGCCAAGCAATGGGTGGACAATATCAAAACCTAAATTAGGGTAATCCGGCTAATAGAAAAGACACCGGGTTTTCTAAGAAATAGTATGGGGAGGCAAGATAAGAAAAGAAAAAAGCCGGTGTCTTTTTCTAGGAGCCTTTTTAAATTATTCAAAATATTTTATAGTAAAAGTTTTCTTTGTACCTTTTGACGAGTATCATATTGCAAAACTCACGAATTTTGACCTCCTCGTAGCCCCACCCACTTTTTGGGGTGGGGCCTAGTTTGCACATTTTTGTGATCACAAACCAAGGGCCTATCCATCAATATGGATTTTTTTTCTGAATCCGGAATAATTCGCATATTGTGCACACACTCATTCTATAATCGTTCGAGTCTTAGAAAGACTCCGTCTTAAAAATTAAACGAAAAATACCGAATTTACTTTGACAATATAATGTCCACATAAATGAATTAATAACTACAATATCTAATGGAAATGAAAGTTTTGACTAATATTTATTGATTACGAATCATATTTCTTGTATTAAAACTATTTTCATAGTTATTTAACAATAACTACATACTATGTTCGACTCAAAGGTGCGAGTCAAGTCCTCCAGTTTTTTTCTCTGATAGCACACTATTTTCACGAAAAAAAGTGGGGAGACTTGGGCCGCACCCTACTCAAAATCCCATTGGAATTCATTAGACTATAAGAAGGCTATGAAGTTTAAAAAAGGTCAGAACTCATGCGACAATCCAGTATAATAAAACATTCTAAGGCACATTAAAAACCGTTTTGCATTTTGCCATATACATACTTAACCCTTTTTACAACCGCTTTGATTAAATTTTGTGAGAGGTTTTCATCAAGTTTTGTAATCTCGAACGATCCAAACGATCGGACTTTCTTCAACCATAGCTCTCCCCATCTCCCTAACTGCTGATCACGATAGTGTCTAAAGTAATAATTTCATCGATTCCAACGTCTTTGATGCACTCGTTTTATACTGTAGAAGATGGGCTCCGCTCTATTTTGTTTTCAGTTCTATTTCTCTGACCTCATAAAAAGAAAATCACTCCTCATTAATTTCAATCGTTTGTCAGCCCAGTGGCCATTTCTTATATCTTGTCTATCTCTTCATTTTCATTCGATCTCTTCCAACCACTTTTATTGATTAACACTCTTTCCTCTCATTCTAAGTCAGTATTCTTTTTTGTTAATCAAATTAGGTACGATATGTTGTGTCATAAAGTTCTGTTCAAAATTCAAGTTTAGACTGCAAAATGTAATATTGTTCTTAGTCAAAGAGTTTAGATGATTATATTGAACTATACCTAACGACACCTTCTTCTGGTTTCAAAGCATATTGTCGATATCCAGGATAAAGGATGTATGGAGTATGCACAAACATCGCACCGATCGTTTCCGGTCTTATAATGCATTTAGTAGTATGCTCCGGTGGTCCAACATGACTTGCGTTCAAATATCTTTGAGTCGGCATCCATTTTATAATCTCAAAATTAATAAAATCTTCAAGAGCGCCAGATAATGTTTAATGATGTTAAAATTGAGATTCAGCTACAGTCGGTTTTCTGAGCTCATTTTCGTGAAAGTAAACGGAGCATCTTTTGTAATTGCTCTGCGACGTTTTCCCCGTGTTATTTTTGCTCATCCCTGGCTGCATCAGTTCCTTTTTTGTAGGTGAAACAAGCCATCGATCGTTAGGCTGCAGACAAAAAAGGGAAAAGCGGCTCTCTAATTATGGGGCAGAATGTATTATTGTGAAGCTAGTGAGTTATTCGATTTACCAGAAATCAAAAGCTGCTTGTACCAGTTTTCAACCAAAACCATCTTATGAGTTATTGAGACCTTTCATATAAATTTACTCAATTGATACATTTCTTCTTACTTCATTTTCATTTGTATAACTTTCTGGTTGTAGTTCAGTCTTCATAATCCACCTCTGACGAAATTTGATACTTCCAATTGTTGTATCATTAATCTGTCTAAATTCACGATTTTTAATTGCCATAATAGAACACTTCACCTAAGATAATCTGAAATTGTCCCATCAAATTTTGTCATTGATAAACGCTCATCAATGTCAACAAGTGCTACCCACTTCGAATGATTCCTACTACGCAAAACGCAATTCTAAACATAAAATTAAATTTTATCAAGCAATTCTTCGAATTATGATTTAGGTCATGCAGTGGGGACCAAAAGTTTAGGAGCTAGCATAATTCTTATCAGATCTTATTCACTCACTTTTAGCGAATCACTCTTCTGAAATTTTCGGGAATTGTTAATGACATCAAATAGTGGAAATGAGAAAAAATCAGGAGAATAGTTAGAAATGTTAGAATGCAAAAATTAGTGTTTCAATGTTGTGTCAAAATTTTTCGACGTTTTTTGACGAAATCTTTCGGGCTATACAGTGATAAACGTAGAAAATCGCCCTTTCCTTTGATCAAGTCGACCATTTTTGGAGATATAAAACGCATTATTTTCTGTTTAGCCTTGTGCATCTCATTATTATAGTCACTTCTCTTGATTATCCATTTAAAAATTGACTTGAGATTTCTAAGTAGCTTCTCGGAAAGTTGGTAAATGGAGTTTGGCAAAAATCGTACTTGCTTCTAAACTTTGTTCCTTGCTGTACATATATACTCTTCATTATAACTGAAATCGGTCCTAAGTTAGAAGGTGGGATTAAGTGTTGTTGCCAGCTAATACATTGACCGGGATGTTTTACGGTGCGGTGCGCGATTTTTAAAAGTGCTTGTGGTGCATTAAAATGGTGCACCGCAAGGAAAATATTTGTTTAAATCACAATTTTAAGGAAAAAGTAGTCTAAAGTAATAAATTAAATTCTAAATAGCTTATAAACGGTAAATTTGTATATTTAGGAGTCGAAATGTGCGTAGTTTTAGGTATTTTAAAATTTAGCGCACTGCACCGCACCGCAAAAATCCCTGCTCATAACACCACTTGCCCATCACATAAATAGCATTCATTTCAGTCATAAAATAAGTAACCGAATACATGAATCTCTATTTGTTGCCATTTAGCTCCAGGTCGTTCAAATCGGTCATGTAGCACTATTACTTCGGCATCCCCTGTCCTCACATAATCATCAATCATCGTTCTATCGTAGGTGGATATATTTGCGATATAAATATAAAAATGAGTTGCACCCTATGGATATTGATCAATTTTATCTTATTTCTTATGTTTGAAAATAAATAATTTTAGAATTTACCGTATTCTATCTAATTAAATGCAATGTCCTATTTTCAAACCCCAGATTGCCAAAAAATACTCTTTTCAAACGGTCATTAATTAGTCATTTAATCATCGTAATCACTTTGAATCAAGAGTATATCAACGTTACACGACTCAAAGAATATTAAAAGCCCGGAAAAAAGTTACAGCTTTCGAACCGCTGTTCAAAATGGGCTCGATTATTGAAAGCTCCATGAAAAATGGGTTCATCGGACCCAAGTTATGATCCCGAAAAGTAGCATTCCAGTAAAACGGTAATTTAGAGGTTAAGGTAGTTATTTCCTTTTTAGGTAAGGTATCAAACAAATTGCGAGTGCTCATTCTATTCAATGCAAAAGACCGCATTAAATTTGGATGGAAAATAAGCGAGTAATTCAAGGAACAACTTAGGAATTGTCAATTGAAACGTCGTGTAACGCAATAAACCCGATTATTACGTATCGCAGTGGTCTGGCAATTTACATCTCCGCTCAATGAGTTAGCGCGCCTATTTTTCTCTGCCAACATATGCCTTTTCCCTTTCTCCCGCGGTAACAGTTTTCTCTACACCCTCTTTCCTCAAGTCACTAATTCGATTTTCATCCGTAAATTTACCAGATCACTGCGATACTTCGTGCACTGAAGCGTCTACTTAGCTCGTAAAACTCAAGGGTTTAATATGGATCGATTTCGAATACCCATCAAAATTAAGCTTTATTTTTTATAGAAAAATTCCTTACCTGCAGCTTGTAGTATTCCATAAACTCTGCAATTAATAACCATTTAGATTCGTTTCCATAAATCGGCGCCATGCATACAGAGAAGAAGTGTTCCGGTTCTAAGTTTAGCGAATAAATCTTATAAAATGGAATTAGTATATATCGACGACTTTATATTAGATGGTAATGATTGGTTTACAAAAATCGTTTGAATGATTTAAAAACAATAAATAAATAAAATAAACAAACAAAAACATATGCCTGCTTATGTTCAAGGCTGTTGACAGGTGATAATTTCTATACCTGTACCTGAGATTATCTGCAGACCCCCAGTATCTGTACTCGCACAATATTGCTTTTGTCATGCCTGTACCTTACCTGCAGGTTATTTTTCTCATTACTTAATACCTGTACCAGCCAACAGCCTTGCTTGTGCTTCGCTAATATACGGTAATTTTCAAGTGCAAAATCTACAGGATTGATTTTGGCATGGAATCATTGATTAGATGATATATCGAATTTGCTTTAGCCTGTTTATTCCTCGGCGCTTTGAAGAGTGCTTCCTTTCCATTTTCGGGGTTTCAAAATTTCATTTTTGGAACAAAGCGGAAAATAGAAGAGGGTGGAGTTTGCGATCCCTAATTGTAAGTATTACAAAATCATCTCAAAAAATCAAAACGGTCTAGACTGTGACCATAACCTGTATCATCGCGCTATTTTAATAATGTGACAATTACAAAAATTTGATAAATCTAACCAGATTTCGTTCTATCAATTAGTGGAATGGGATACTCGTGCCAATCATCTGATGGACTAGTCAAGGAAACGAATTTAGCTCTGGCTTTTCTGATGCAATAAACTATACTCTCTGGAAAAACTCGTGATTCAAATGGTATCCCTAATGGTTGCTTCATCGAATCATAATAATGGCAGTATACTTTTCGTCTGAAATGGTTTGATCGAATATAAAATTAGTGAATAAAATAAAAATTATGAAGAGCCTACTTTGGTCAAGTGTTAGCCTTCGAAAATTAAAATTTCAACGACTATTAATTTTCAGATTTGTCAATCGGGTTGAACTATCCAAACCGAATCTCCGATTTGATCATTTTTTTGGCAAACCCAATCCGATCCAAAGAATCCGATTTTTTCGCGCACAAATTATGTCATAATTCATCCATAAAATGCATATAGAAGTTAAATACTATTAAAATTAGGGCTCGCAAGCGCATTTTTCGATGCAAAGAAATTAAAATGAAATGTATTCGATGAGTAGGACTTATCATAACTTAAATATCTGCGAAGTTAGAAAAACTGAAACTTCCTATAAACCCCGAAAGTCCGGATTAAAAAATTTCGAAAATGAATACAAAATTGAACTAATGTAGGAATTTGAATTAGCTGAGCAATGCTGAAAACGCTATCTGTATCATAAGGGATCCCCCTTTGATTGGCTTTCTTATGAAATTTGTCTTAAAGATACTTACGCGAAAAAATTATAAGCACTTATTTGGATGGCTATTTGATCACTATATTCGAAGGCAGATACTAATGATATATTCATCATCATTCTGTAGTTCTAAATGATTTTTTTTTTAATGTTTAGTGCATTTGCAATTTCTCCCAGAACTGAAGCGAAATTGAAATTTGAAAGCTCGAAGGAGAAATCAAAGTCAAACTTTCGTCTCAACACTGATTTCCATCAACTATTTCTAGACAATCATCTTTGTATGACTTCTCAGATCCTCTCACTTTCGATATCGCTATGATTATTTAGCTTTGATGTCGTTGATTCTCGGGAAATGTGAATCTAATGAGAATTACACTCCCGAATCAAATAGCGTGTTCCAGTCTTAAGAGACATTCCACGAATAAACGGAACAACTGTCTAAGGGGGTCCGGACAATGGCAAAAGTGTTCCGGATCCGAACCAAACTTATATGGTGGATACACCCATGGACCCTGATCACAAAAATGGGGAGATCAGGTCCCGCCCCCAAAAGTGGGCGGGGCTAGGCGGGGGTCAAGGTTAAGCATTTTCACGATTTGACACCCCTCAGGGGGTACGAAGAAAACTTTTTTGCTATAAAATATTTTCGAAAAAGTTAAAAAGGATGAACATAGCCATGGAATGTACTTTCTAAAAATATATAGACTTTAGGGAGTCAACCACTTGCTGAGTGTGAGAGGGGGTCCGAAAGCCAAAAGCGTCAAAAATGGCAGTTTCAAAACATGCATATTTTGTAGAAAATCGATTTTCCTGAAAACTTTTAGGAGGAGTTCCAAAAATTGAATGCTATATTCGGATTCTACGCATCAAATTACCTTAAAATTAGTCATAAAATCGATAGGTTAGGTATGCCACTTTTGAGAAAAAAGCAATCAAATGGGCGTGGCCCGAGGGTAGGATTTTTCAAAATCGATTGGACAAATTCAAACGATACATCAATCTATAGCTCTTGAAAAGCTAGGTAACTTTTGTAAGACACCTCATGGTTATCTACTATGGTATGGGAGTGGTACCTTAAAAACCAAAATTTAATGCCAGCTTTCAAGAAAATAATACGAGAATATTACTCTCCAGTCAATTTCGAGTCAATTGATATCCATTTTTATAGCATACCATTCGAATACCATATGAGTGGTATGCCATGAACCCATATGGTACCATGATAAGGTGGTAGAACGGTACTCTAGGAAGCAAAAATGAAGTATTGCCCTTCAACTGCTATATTCCGAAAAGATTTTTCAATTTGGTTTTATTTTACAAAAGTTATGAATTTTTGAAGATTCCTGCCATTTTCATATTTAGATCCATTCAAACTGCTATACCATGAATACCATAATAGATAACCGTATGGTGTCTTCACAAAAGTTGCTCAGTTTGATGAGCTCTATCGATTAGTATACATGTTGTGGGGTCTAACCCTCAAAATTGAAATTTCGATATTTGGGTCAATAACTTTGCGATGATAATGTTATTGGTGTCCCCTCTTTTTGGCGTATAAGATGCAGAATTAACTGGAGAATCCGAATATGAAATAAAATTTTGCTAAATACCCACATAATGTTCCAGTAGGGGCGATTTTATGCAAAATATGCATGCTTTTGAAACTGCCACTTTTGACACTTCTTGGCTTTGAAACCTCCTCTCGCACCCAGCAAGTAGCTGACCCCCCTAAACCAATATATTTCTAGAAAGTATATTGCATGATTATGTTCATCCTTTTTAAATTGTTCGAAAATCTTTTATAGTAAAAAAGTTTTATTTGTACTTCCTGTTTGCAGTCAAAACGTTAAAATGCTCAACTTTGACCCCCACCTAGCCCCTCCCACTTTTGAGGACAGAGCCTGATCTCTCCATTTTTGTGATTAGGGCTCATGGGTGTATCCACCATATAAGTTTGGTTCGGATCCGGAACACTTTTGCCATTGTCCGGACCCTTGTTCCAGTTATACATGGAATGTCTCTTAAAACAGATTCTCTGTAATATTCGACGATCTCAAGGAAGAGGTCGGACCAGAAACTTAAAATGCGCTTTGAAGGGGTATTTGAGTGTTTTCTACCTATACTCGACCCGGAGAACACGATTTTGGGGCTTTTTCCCAGAATTTTCAAGTCCAGGTTCGGGTATCGGGTCTGGGGGTCAAATTTCAAAAGTCAGTCTGATACTCCAAAACCTATATCAGATTGTTCAGTTCGACGATCTGAGTTGAATGGTCAAACATTTTTCGGATCTGATCTTTCTATCACAACTTACGACTAAAAGCAGTACAAAAATGCCAAAAATACGGGGTCCTTCATAGAAAAGTCAACTTTTCTCATTTCTTTCTGGATATTACCTCCCAGTTTTTTCACACAATAATCTGCACGTTCCGCTCATTCTAATTCGCTAATTATTTCGAAAAAATAGCGTCAACATTCTATCGAAAAATCGGCCCGAAGTTGGACTTGAAAATTTCGAGTTTTCGAATTTTTGAGTTAAACCCCCAAATCATATATCATTCGATAGAGCTCAAAAAACTGAGCAACTTTTGTCAAGACACCTCGATGAAATTTCCATTCCGAAATGAGATATCCAGGAAAAACTGAAAAACAAGGTATTTTTTCAAAAATTTATTTCTCACCATTGGTGTGAGTTAATTCGTTTAATTTTGTATTAAAAATGATTCCTGACCCTTAAATTATGATTTTAAATAAAAATTAGGAGGTAATATCTATATTCGGGAACTTTCCGGTACTGGTTCCGGAGGGTACCAGATCGGTTTTTAAAATATAATCGGGACCAGTCATGCTATATACCATTCGAAAGCCAGTGAAAAACTAAGTATAATACCGAAAACCGCTTGAAAAAGGG
The DNA here is from genome assembly GCA_964036155.1 of Diploscapter coronatus. Lineage (NCBI taxonomy): Eukaryota > Metazoa > Nematoda > Chromadorea > Rhabditida > Rhabditidae > Diploscapter > Diploscapter coronatus. The sequence continues at coordinate 5,528,431 of OZ038423.1, forward strand.
ATTGATGCATCCAGACTTATGATCAAAAACGTTCCCAAGTTTACTCTTCAATTTGACCAATACTTCATTTCCTCATAAAAATCTATACACTGGACCATTTTTCAAGCGATTTTCAGCATTACACTTAGTTTTTCACTGGCTTTCGAATGGTATACAACATTATAGGTCTTTCTATCAAATGGTAACTCACCTCTTAGGGGTCTCGTGGCTCATATGGGTCAAATTAACATTTTAACAAAGACCCATCATGTTATATATCAGATGAAAGCCCTTATCGAGCTGAGTAATATTCTGAAACCCATTTGAAAAATAGATTAGTTCATCGCCTTTTATGTTCATTTGAAGTTACCCAATTTTTGGTCTTTTTCAACAGGTGATTATAATTAATGTAATGATGGTATAATGAAACCACTTGCTGAAATTGATATAAATGGACTCGAATATTACTCTCCAGTCGATTTCGAGTCGATTGATACCCATCTTGGTATAGTATCACTCTGGTACCATATGGGTGGTATACCATGGACTCATATGATAACATGATAAGGTGGTAGAACGGTACTCTAGGAAGCAAAAATGAAGTATTGCCCTCCAACTGCTATATTCCGAAAGGATCTTTCAATTTGGTTTGATTTTCGAAAAATTATGAACTTTTGAAAATTCTTGTCATTTTCATAGTTAGACCCATTCAAACTGCTATACCATGAATACCATAAGAGATAACCATGAGGTGTCCTCACAAAAGTTGCTCAGCTTGATGAGCTCTATCGATCTATATACATTTTGAATTTTTTCAAAGGCATTTTCGAAAATCCGATTTTTCTGGTTCAACTTTGGACCGTTTTTTCGCCCAATTGGTGTATCACAATTCCGGATTTTTTTATTCGATTAGAACGAGCAGGACTCGCAGATTATTGTGTGAAAAAACTGGGAGGTAATATCCAGAAAGAGATGAGAAAAGTGGACTTTTTTATTGAGGATCCCGTATTTTTGGCGTTTTTGCACTGTTTTTAGCCGTAACCTGTAATAGGAAAGTCGGATCCGAAAAATGTTCGTACCATTCGACTCAGCTCGTCGAACTGAACAATCTGATATAGGTTTTGGAATATTAGAATGACTTTCGAAATTTGACCCCCGGACCCCGGTACTCGAAAGTGGACTTGAAAACTCCGGGAAAAAGTCCCAAAATCATGTTCTCCAAGTCGAATATAGGTAGAAAACACTCAAATACCCCTCCAGAAGCGAATTTTAAGTTTCTGGTCCGAACAGTTTCGAGGATTACGGAGAATCTGTTTTAAATGTTAGCGAATGCTCTCGAAAGCCGAGGTTCTCATACAGTGTGACACATAATTTGCGACACCCCCAAAAAATGGCAGTCCTGAGGCTCTCATAGATAATTAAGGTATGAAACCTTGATAATATGAAAGAGCGGGTCAGAAAATGGTATTCTACATAAAAATTTTATTCATTTGAGCCCAAGGCAATTTTTAGCATGCGTTTGTTTAAAAAATGGGTGACACAAAAGTTTGCGACACCTTGCCATTTCACGCAATTGTTTATCGTTTTTTACTTTTTGTTGTGCTTGCCGAGTGGTGCAATCAACCACAAGTTATTGCCAATGACTTATTGTTTAGCCTAACAAGGAAAATGGACAAGTTGGAAGAACTGGTCGACGGAAATTAGGGCCGACCGTCCAAGACGCGGAAACAGGAAACGAGACTCGCTGGTCGGAAAAGAAGGAATAACCAATCAATAGTGAGTCAGTGGTCGAAGAAAAATAATAGGATGAATAAAGAGTGATAAAAGATGTTAGAAAAAGTGAACAGTGCTCGACAGGCGACACTGGCGAGAAAGGGAGAGAGAGAGAAAGTGGCGAGAAAGGAGAGATTAGAGAAATGATGTAAATTGAATAGAGGAATAGAATGAGCCACTGACATTCATTTTTCGCGTTTTACTCGTTCGTTTTTTGTTTTATTCGTGATTTAACAGCTCTATTTCGTTTTTCTTCAGGATGGGGTCGAAAACAAGGCTGTCCGGCACCGAAAAAGCCGTCATCCGGATCTACCATCACGCCAAACTCCCCATCGCCGTAATTGCCCGCCGGATGTGCCGCTCTCGCAGTGCCGTGGCCGAGTTCATTCACCAAAAGTCTCGTGGTGTCCAGAAGTCCATGGGTCACCCTTGCCTACTCTCCAATAAGGACAAGAACCGGCTTATCCGTCACTTTTCTAACTCGACTTCATCACTTCGCCAGACCCGAGGAGTTCTCGGCTTCCACGTCTCCCACGAAACAGTCCGCAGGGTTCTCAAGGGCTCCGGAAAGATTCGCCACGTGAAAAAGAACGAGGCTTCAATGCTCAAAGACGTCCACAATAAGGCTTACCTGCAGCTCTGCCGCGGGAACGTGATCAGGGTTTGAGCAAAATGCATTATTTTTTAAAATTAAGTTGTCTAAAAAAAATAGATTATGGAAATGTTTCTAATAATTTTTTCGGGCGAGAAGAAGTTTAACCTTGATGATCCAGACAACTGCGCCTTCTACTGGCACGGTCTACGCAAGGAGAGGCTGTTCCAGAAAACGCGCAATTTCGGAGGCGGATTAGTGATGGTTTGGTGCGCAATTTCTAGTCCAGTCTCGTTGATATTGTATTTACTTCTTCTAGAATGAACTCATCCTACTCTTTAGTAAGACCCCTGAGTCTGTTTGTCTGTTTGTCTGTGTGTCCAACGCTATTGCTTGAAGTGGGATGAATAAAAATGGTTGAATGTGGTATGGTTGGATGCAGAATTTTCCTGCGGTGTGCAACGTAAAAAACCCGATTGATTTTGGTTCAGGAAATGGGTACTTTTACCTAAAAAACTGTTTTTTCTTACTTAATCTGTGTGTCCAACGTTATAACTTTAAGGGGAGTAAAAAAAGTATGATGATATATATATGGTTGGATGCAGAATTTTCCGGCGGTGTGCAAGGTATAGGTTTTGTTTGGGTTTGATGAGATAATTAGGTAATTATCCTTATTATATAAATGATTTCGCCTTTAGCATTTTGCTCTCTCATCCCCGCATGCTATTTCTCTGCGGGAGAATGGGCTCTTTATTCCGAATGTCTCTGAAAGGAGAGAGTCGCGAGCATGCTTGGATGGCCAAGTGGATAGCGCGTATGACCTTATGGTGAGTATATGATGCAAGGGTTCGATTCTTTTTTGCATTTTTTATGGATGGAAAGGAACTTGAAATTTTCTGCAAAATCTTGGAAGAATTTTGGAAAATGACATCAATGGGATAATTGAATGACAAAGAAATATTTTAAATGGTTGATTGAATTTTTAAAATTGGATAGAAAATATGAATATGAAGATACAGTATTGATTGATGTGAGATATGATAGATGAGATTTGCATTGATTGGTAAGATAGATTTCATTGATTGTTAGGAGATATTTTGTATTGCCTTTGAGTTTAGTATTGCTTTTGAATTTGCATTGGTATTGTGTTTGTATTAAATTGCGCGATTATCATTGACATGTTTTCTTCAATTTCTTATCAAAACTCAAAACTATGTTTTTGTAAAGTGTGTTTGTGCATATTTATATCTAAAGATGTGATCATCCAATTGAGGTGGGTTTGCACTAAAAGATGGGCAATTTCCCCGTGGTATGCAACGTAAAAGTTCTATCGATTTTGGTCCAGAAAATGGATACTTTTGCCCAAAAATGTGGTTTCCCCTGTATAAAGTCAGAAAAGAGAAATAGCATGTGACATGGAGAGAGCAAGCAAAAAGGAAAGGGGGAAGAGAAGGTCCAGTGAATCATCAAATTTGCCAGAAATAGAGGCATGCTCCTATGGAAGAGTGGATGTGATTCCTGGCTCTCAGTGGCAAGAGTTTAGATATAAAAGGTGATGTGAGTAGTGTTCGGGCTCTGTTACTCCCAAAATGACATGGAATTGTTTTTGCAGAAATTATCCACTGAAACTTTAATGATAAAATTCATATTTTGGTGCGAAAATGGCAAAAACTGGTGGAGAAGGATAATCAAGCGAGGGAATCTGAATCTGAAATTTATTTTCACTTCGCTTTTTTATTTCGTAAAAGATCTTTTTTTCTATATTTTCACATTTATCCGACCGAGTTGACGAGTTAAATGAAGGACTCCTAATAATTTATGATTATCGTATCGAGTGGATTGAATGCTCTGACCACTAATCATTTTATAGGAAAAGTTTTTGTCATGTTTACACATATGTGCTATTTAGATTGTATGAGTCTACTGACACTCAATTGTTTAACAGTTCAAAGTTCAATTTTGTGTCATTGGCGAATTATCATGGCTATTATATAGAAGAGGTAATTAACTGTATTACCAATCCAATGGTCTCATTTTAAACTGATACTGCGGAGCTATGTCTGATTAAAACTATGCTTGCTGAGCAGATTGTCATCCTAGACTCGAATTTAAGCTCAATTCCCTTATAAGATTAGCTTTTGACAGTTATCTATCTTCTCTCTTCTACTCTTTAGTAAAACCCGTGTTTATTTGTCGAAGCTTATATCTGGAGATGTGGTCATCCAATTGAGATGGGGTTTGCATCAAAAGATGCGTAATTTTCCGGTGGTGTGCAACGTATAGGTTTTGTTTGGGTTTATGAGATAATTGGGCAATTAGAAGTGATTTGCCTTTAGCATTTTTCTCACTCACCCCCACATGCTATTTCTCTGCGGGGAGAATGGGCTTTTTATTCTGAGTGTCCCTGCAAGGAGAGTGGGCTCATTCCTAATGAAAGGTCGCGAGGCATGCCTGAGTGGCCGAGTGGATAGCGCATATGACCTTATGGCGAGTATATGATGCGAGAGTTCGATTCTTTGTTGCACTTTTATGGATGAAAAGGAGCTTGAAATTTTTGAAGAATTTTAGAAAATGGCATCAATGGGATAATTGAATGACAAAGAAATATTTTAAATGGTTGATTGAATTTTTAAAATTGGATAGAAAATATGAATATGAAGATACAGTATTGATTGATGCGAGATATGATAGATGAGATTTGTATTGATTGTTCGGAAATTCGCATTGATTGGTAAGATAGATTTCATTGATTGTTAGGAGATATTTTGAATTTTGAATTGTGCTTGAGTTTAGTATTGTTTTTGAACTTTGCATCTCCTTTGTTAGTATTTTTGTAAAGTGTGTTTGTCTGTGCATACTTAGTTCTCGAATACTAAGCATGGTAGACCCAAGTGTTATACATGGTTGGAAAGGTCTTTTCGTCCTGATGTGCAACGTAAAAAACCCGATCGATTTTGGTCCAAGAAATGGGTACTTTTACCCAAAAAAAAAACCATTTCCTTACTTACGAAGGTATAAAAAAGAGAAAGAGTGGGTGGGTGGACAGAGTGGTGATTCGTCTAAAGATCGTGGCGAATGTTCATAACCGATTGAGATCAGGGGTGGGCCGGGAGTCGCGGTGTTCGAGAAATTTTAATCCCGATCCCGGCCAACTTTTAGCGGAACTTCTGACTTTCAAAATAAGCAAAATAGCCACTTTTTAGCAATTTGACAATAAAATGAATTTTCGACTAAAATGTGTCCCAAAATTATGAACGCACTTTGCGTTCAAAAGCACCACACCCGTAATACCGGAATTGTTCCGGCTCAAATTTTGTACAGATTCTCTAATATATTCCTCACATATCTGCAAGGTTTCAGTCCGATTCAATTGACTATGCTGTTTCTACGATTTTTTCTGAAAGTATTCCTTAACTATGGAAATTGTCCAAAAAGGTTGAGAAAGGTTTCTTCAAAAACTCCTATTTCTGAGTATAGCTAACCTATCAGAAAACTGATAGCATGGAATGATAAGATCATTATTAGGCTTCCAAAATATCATGATGATTTATAACGAAAAAAATCTATAGGAGCCTGGAACAGCATTGTTTTAAAATTTCTTTAAAAGGCATATTTTCCCATAATTGAGGCTACGTCGGATGTTTGATGAAGTGTAGATCTCCAGTAACATGATGCAAGAGGTGTATTTGGTCTCAAAAGAAGTGGAATGGAATATATTTCCAGGATTTATGTCATTTTTCCGTATATCATATGAAATTTCCATCCTTTGGATTTGTGAAGAAACTTTCTTAACATTTTCCATAGTTAAGGAATACTTTCAGAAAAAATCGTAGAAACAGCATAGTCAATTGAATCGGACTGAAACCTTGCAGATATGTGAGGAATATATTAGAGAATCTGTACAAAATTTGAGTCGGAATAATTCAGGTATTGAGGGTGTAGTGCTCTTGAACTCAAAGTGCGTTCACAATTTGAGACAAGCGATTTTTAATTTTGTCGCCAATGAGTCTACCGATGAAGCAATTCAAGTGAAAAGTGGATAGATATTATTCTTCTGCGAGCTTGATAATATAAAAATAATTATTTAACTTTTGATAGCATTAGCGCCAGTCGGAACATTGCAAAAAGAGGGGTGCGTTCATAATTTTGAGACACACCTTATAAGGTTTATTATACCTTGAAAATGCTAGAAATTAAAAGAGACTCCCCGGTCTCGGTCCATCCCTGAATTGAGATACTATAATGCGATCATAATTCAGAAGTCTTTTTGGAAAGATTATCCACTGAAACTTTAATGATAAAACCCATCTTTTTGGTGAGAAAATGACAAAAACTGGTGGAAATGATGATCAAACACAGGGAATCTGAAGTTTATTCTCACTCTTGCTTACACAATTGTGGGTATTTACATATGAACAGAGCACGCCTGCTATTTTAGAATTTGATTGGCAAATGACTAAGATTGATAAAGTATGGTAAAGTAGGATAATCAAGTACAGAGCATCCGAATCTGACATCTTTCCTTTTTAGTAAAATTGCTGAGTGTGTCTGAGCTTAGATTTCGATACCTGATTGTGAGTAAGGAAACCCACAGATGGTTCGAAAAGTAATCGTGACCTGTATGCAACGTAGTTTTTATCGCGATTTGATTTTTGCAACTAGCACAAATGCTAATTTTTGAATTCATCGTTAGTTTCTTCTCTGATGAAAAATAAAATAATGGGTAGTCGTTATCCATTAGCCGACATATTTTGGCCTTGAAAGGTGATCTCCAGATAGTGGAAAACGAGATCAATGAGAATGGGAATTCCAAATCACTACTATCAGTATTTTTGTAGTGTGTTGTCTGTTTGTCGAAGCTTATATCTAGAGATGTGATCATCTAATTGAGATGGGGTTTGTACCGAAAGATGCGCAATCTTCCCGCGGTGTGCAACGTATAAGTTTTGTTTGGGTTTGATCAGATAATTGGACAATTATCCTTATTAGAAGTGATTTCGCCTTTAGTGAATCGATTCTTTTTGCATTTTTATGGATGAAAAGGAACTTGAAATTTTTGGACTCAGAAAATGACATCAATGGGATAATTGAATGATGATAAGGAAATATTTTAAATGATTGATTGAATTTTTTTAATTGGATAGTTTTAGTTTTATGGTTTGATGAATTTTCAGGAGGGAAGAACTATGAAATTAAAAATTTTGATAGTGTGAGAGAGTATGAGCATGAAAATGAGAAATGCAACAAATACAATGCATTCTAATTTAGAAACAAAATTGTTTTGGTGCTGGAGTTGATGTTGTTTTGTTTTGATATTGTCTTTGGTTTGCACCAGAGATGTTGGCGGTGCAGAAATGGCGCACCGCACCGCATCACAAAATCAAAAAAGTTCCGCTCATCGTACCGCAAACATCCCTGTTTCGCACTTTTGCGAAGCAAAAGTCCTAGCCGAAGGGGGCCGCGAAGCGGCCCCTGAAGGCTAGTCTGATTATAATAACATTCTCGAATCTTCACTTTTGCTTTTCGTTCGCCGCCACCGCCACAAAAGCTCGTTTTCCAACAGGATAACACGGCTATTCCTACCTCTCGTGAGACTACCAGTTAGTTTTCGGCTCATAGAGTCACTATTTTGCCTTGGCTGGATCTAAATATTGTTAAAAACTTTGAAGGTTACCTCGTGCGCAAAACCTATGCTAATGGTAAGCGATGCACGGCGACTAGCAAGCCTATTAGCACCCTCAAGGCTGTGTTTGACTCAACCGATCCGGCGGTTATTGCCAATCTCTACAAACTCTATCCCTAAGCGTCTCTGTCATTTTATCGAGAAGAGGGGCGCTCCCTCTAAGTATTAGGCTCTTTTCTCAGCCGTAAAATATTTATTTTGTCGTTCCATCCCGAGTTTTATACAGTTTCCACTAAGTGTCGCAAACTTTTGTGTCACCCATTTTTTAAACAAACGCATGCTAAAAATTGCCTTGGGCTCAAATGAATAAAATTTTTATGTAGAATACCATTTTCGGACCTGCTCTTTCATATTATCAAGGTTTCATACCTTAATTATCTATGGGAGCCTCAGGACTGCCATTTTTTGGGGGTGTCGCAAACTTATGTGTCACACTGTATACGAGGCGAGTTCGCGATCAAGATTATCTAACATGTCTGCACTCTCAAATTGAAAATCGCATGCGACCCAATGCATAATTAATATATATATATCTTCCTTCCCAAAATGTGATCAATATGAAATTCTAGGCGCATCTCATTCACATCGAAGCTCGAGTTTTCCATAGTACGCGTTTTAATTGAATTTTGCACTGATATCAAATTACCTTTCTAGATATGTTTCTCTTCATCCATTTCATATGTAAATCATAATATGGCAGGATATCCAACGCCGAATAAATCGTATTAATATCTTAATTCCTATTTTTTTTTTAAATTATAGTTGATATTTAATTATCAAAAGAGTGTACAGTCATGAATAGTTACTATCTTTTCTTTATTTTACCTGTTCGATCTCTTCAAAAATTCTTTTTAATGGGCAATGTGAAGCTAACTATTTTGGATAAATTTTCATTCAAATTTTTCGTCAAAACAGTTTTTTATTCAAACTTCTAAATTGTATCAACGATAATGCTACTCTCCACTATGTATAAGATCGGAGCTACGCTAAGGATCTAAGCTAGTGGTCATGCTAGCGATTCTATGAACAGAAATGCCAGAATTAAAAATTGGCATTTAATGTTTATGTAGACAAACTTTCAATATTTTTCTCTGACGCAATTTTTGTGCTACACGATGATAACCATGGGAAATCGCTTTTTCTTTGATAAAATGATCCATTGCCGATAACTTTGTAATTGTAGACTTTTCCGAAAGCCCTAGAAACGCCAGATATAGATTTCGGGACCTCGATATCTGGTCAATAAAGGTCTATTCATTGATAACTCAAACAAATTCGGAAAATTCGCTATCGATTTGTCTACCCCGTGTCTACATCCGACGCACACCGGTGCACAAAGAGATCGAAAAATTTGCTCGAAATAAAAATCTTTGAAAAAATTATCGAACTATTGTTGGTGACCTGATGGGCTTTAGAATAAACCCTCCTTTCTGTGCTCTCATTACCTCCCTCATTCTCACTTATCCGCCTGGAGTCAATCAATCGATGGCTTGATTCACTCACGCAAAAAGGCAGCTACGTACAGAAAGAATGAAAATAGCATCGAAAAGTTAAAAACACTGACCATTTGCAAGCGGGGGATATGCCTACTTTCATGCAATTACCGCTGGAAGTCATCTGTATGGTAATCAAAGGGCATACGATATACAAATTAATTTTTTATCGGTAAATGTTGCTTCATTAGAATACTATGATATCGAAAACTCAATTGAAATATGATGAAAACTCACCCATTACTTTAACCTTAACTGTGTGCTGAACTCTGCTCGCATTATTTTCAGCCATACAAATAAGTGATGTGTCCTGAATTGCTTACCTTTCGTAGTCGAGAATATTGGAGTGATTCTAACCTCTATGACCTCACTTAACTGTATTTTGTTTCCTTCGACAATGCCTCCGTCTTCTTTCTCCCACCAAACTCGTGGCTCAGGTAATCCTTAATTCATGATGAAAACAAATATATAAAAAGCAAATTATTGCCTGTAGCAAGACATTTGATAAGCACAGTTCCATTGGGTTCAACGTAAAATAGTTTAAAGGCTGGATCAAGAGTAATTGTTGGAGGAGTTTCTAGAAATAGGAAAATTCAGGATGGATAACTACTATTGAGCTGGTGTATAATTTTCTTCAGAGTCAATTTTATGAATTATTTGACTACTCTGCATTGAATTGATCAACGGATCTTGCATCATAGGCAAGGAAGCCATCTGCTACTGAATTTTTATTCTTGAGTATGACCACCAAAAATGGACCCTCTGACGCTTCTGGATTACGGTTATGTATCGTTGACGCACAACTAACTGGTTATTGGACCTTGTGCAAGGAAAAGTGGGTGGAGCTTATTTCCCCTCTCTTTAGCGCCTGCTCTTCTTTCTCTAGCATAGTGAAAGAATCCTCGCTGAAAAAGAGAATAAACGCCGCCCACTTCTCCATGCACCAGGTTCAATAATCAGTTAGTTTGCGCATTAATGCTATATGAATTGTAGCGGTGAATTTCTTCTCCATAATGCAAAAAATCCCGATCGATTTGGTTCAGAAATAAGAAAGTTACAATTTTTCCCGACATCGGATCTGTCAGAACTTCAAGTTACTGTAGCTTCGCACACTCATATTTTCTCGAAAAAAAACTAGCTATACCACATGAAAGATCGCTCAAGCCTATGGCAGTTGATAGTCTATTGGCAATTAATTGTAACCCGCAAGACATGATCATTCAGAGATTTAATTTTGTAAAGATAGAAATGTTCATTTGGGATTGGAAAAGCATTATACACCACCCCAATAAGAAATCAACCTTCTCTTTTAGTTTTAAATGAAATTGCTTCAGATGCAGGTCCTTCCGATAAATCATTCGTTGCAGATATTCGAATCTGAAATTAGTATGCACTTTTAAAATTACACTAAATATAACTGAAAATTCACTTTCATTATCAGGCGACAAGCCCTACAATTATAGCCTGGGCCCGTACTAAGCCCCCTTCCGTCAATTAAAAAGTTGACGCGAAGTTGAATTGTTGCGAAAGAAAGCTCTGTCAAATCCTTACATACGCAGAAAACTATTGTAATTCGTTTAATCATAAGAAAAATGAATTTTAAAAAATCAGAACTTATTGGACATCCCAATATTATCGAAAACCTTAAAGATATCTCGATTTCATTAAGACAAGACCATCTAATGAGATAATTGGCAAAAATGGAAACAATGGGCAAATTTTTAACCTTATTTCATCAGCTATAAGAGAAACTTGAATGTGCTATATTTTTGTATTTTTCTCAATCTGTTTAATCTACCTTATAAGTAGTATCGGGTTTGATATTATGATAGTCTTTCTGCAGAGTTACAGCTCCATTTCCATCGTAATTAGGGCCAACATCAATTTTTTGCCAACTTTTGTAAGATTCATTTGGAGAGCTATCATCCACTGTCAAGTACACTGTGTAAGCCTGCAATCTCACTCTTGAATTAAATAATGAATATTCAATTCGTTTGAAAGAACCATTTAGTAGCACGCGCTTTATATTGCGCGCCTTCCACTCTTGATCTATTATCCTATGAAATTTTTCCGTTCTCCTCCTCATCTGCAACGAAAAGGAAGGAACTGTCGTAAGATAGTGGCAAGGGGGTGAGAAGGGAAAAACTTGTCAATTGTTTTTTTTTTCATTTGAAACAAACGATATAGACGATTATCGAATTCATCCGCTAAAAATAGAAGTTATGGTTTGGTGCATTTAATATAAAAACCAAAAGCGGCACACGACTCTATTTGAAGTGCAAGAAAGGAGGAAATAGCGTGAGAAAGTGAGAGACGCAGATACTTCTCGCCCTCTTCCCTTTTCGATCTCCATGTTGAATGTACCAAATCATATCTCATTTGAAATAGCTCTGCGCTCTGTCTTTCCCTTGCTGCTATTTTCGTTTATCTATCCCTGTGCAACGCAAGAATGACTGTAATTGTGAATTTGAATTCCAACCGTTCTTTTTCCTCACATGCTCTGCTCATTCTTTATTTCTCGCTGTCTACATATAGTCGCTTCACTCAGAATTGAGATGCTATAACTAGAAAGGACAAGTCACTTTTCAAAATGTATTGAAATTAGTTATTTTGTATGCATTATCTCGGTGGGTTTGTGCTGAGCTCAAAACTTTTTAGATCATCGAAAATAGTTCATTCTGAACAAAGTTGTAACTGTTTTTATAACACAACTTATTCCTGCAGTAGCTTCCCAAAATTGTCCGATAGTGAAGCTGCACTACATTTACGTCAATTATTATAAATATGCTTAAAACCGGTAAGAATGCTGTCCAAGTGGTACAAATGTAATCATGAACTGATATTTACCAGAATAATTGCATTTTTCAAATAACTGAATTTGAAAATGACTGAACTTTTCAACAAGTCTGTCATTGCTGCAGCAAAGTGAAGTGCAATGACCTCCGCGCGTTTGTTATGGTAAAGGTAAACATGGTTTTTCCATTGTGAAAAAAACTAGATTTGATGTTTTTGGTATTATAGAATAAGAATATGCAACCATAATTTTGATTAACTTACGCAACATATCCGAAATCGCCATATTAGAAGTGGTTTATGCTTTTGACGAGAATTATAGTTACCTTTATGGATCCGAGAGTCTGACTGGGGGACATCCATGTCACATTTATATCGTTTTCGAAGGATACAACAGCAAAAATGTCGCTGGGTGGGTCGATTGGTGCTGTAATATAAAATAAAATATTTTTAATTGAAATAAGTTAGGCAGCGATAAAATATATGAAGATTAGGCTTGTGCGGCCGTCCTCGTTTAGGCCCTGGCTTCGCCAGAGCTCGAGTATATTGACAGCGATAGAGTTTAGAAAAATCAACGATGTGTGATTATTAGTAGCATTATAAGTTCAATCATTAACGTTAGAATTGATGTTCATTTTGAAGTAAAAGTAGGAAGAATTTCAATGCATAAGCTTATTCTTATAACAAACAGATCGAAAATGTTACTTTTACGCATTGCGCCTATCTTCTTTCAAACTGATTCATATTCGATATTGAATTCAAGTATCGTGTATTTCGCACGCACTGATCCCTGCTCTTTAATCCATAGCGAAGAAGAAAAAGCAATGATAGTACGCAAAAGTGAGAGACGGAGAGATTCATCTATATTTCTCTTTCATTAGCGCTGACTATATCTCTTGCAATCTTCGCTCATTTTTCCGCGTCACAGCTGAGAAATCAGCGTGAGAGAGGCGCAATAATTTAACCTTATTTCTGCGATATCTGCAGGGTGGTTTAGCGGAGGTTTTCTGAATTTTCTAACCTAAAAAATTAATTGCCCGGATATACGATGCCCGAAGTGGAGTCAAAAATAGTTTTTTTTTCAAATTTGGATAGAGTACAGAAGGTTATTCAAAAATAACATGAAACGAAATACGTGAAACACGCTGAAGGTAAAATAATAAATTATCGGGTGTTCGCATTCTTTTCTCAATAGCATATGTATATTTTGGCATTATCGGCGAGGTCGATTCATATCGACATTTAATTTTTACTAACAAACACTTGTACTGTATTCTCTACCTCCAGAAACAGTGGTAAAATTAATTGGATCGGAATGGATTCCTTCTCCATTGTCATTCACTGCAGCAGCCTTTACATAATGAGACGTGTCAGGTTCAAAGTCTCCTCTCGAAAAAACGATCTTCGGATCATCCACATCTTCTTCCACAGGGAAGAAATACCAATCACTGATTGGAAGTGTCGGGTCTGTTGATACATAGATGTTATACTTCTGAAACATTTGAATATTATTATAAACTCTTTGAAAAATTCGAACAACTATATAAAGTATGCACAATGTGTGTATACATGAGAGTATGCTCAAATAATTTTGCCGTTGATTCAGAAGTCTTCGGGTTCGTTTAGAGGGCGTTCAGAGTCTGCTCACGCATATTCACGAACATGAAAGTATAGCACGCGGAGAGAAACAAGACTGGAAATATGCTCACGCGGGGAAAAAAGTCGACTGCCCCTGTCTCTACGTACCATCGAAACCCAATTTGCGCGTCAGCTTTGTACTCGTTTAAAATAAATAATACAGCACATTGCTAAAATCTCGACTTGAGGAAAGACGACACATGATTTTTTTATTTTACAAATCTTCTAATCAGTTTTCCATCTAGCTTTGGTGAGAAAATTATGAGAATCGAACCATAAGCAAAAAATAACAAATGCTAACAAAATATGAAAGAATTCAATAATAAAAAAGGAAGAAGCATACATGCACTATTTCTCGCTTTCTTGTGTCACTGCCTCTATTGACAAATGTTAACGGTCTTTCGATTTTCGCGTTTCAAAAATGTTCATTTTGGTGGTTGGGAACGTGCAATTTTTTTCGCTTAAAAACCATTTTTATTTTATATTTTTATGAGACGTTTTAATCACATCCAAATATATATACCAAGTTTGGTAAAAATTGCCTTAGAACATGTGTTTCCAAAGGCCGCTTGTGTTCTCTACGAATAGCAACTTGAATTCAAATCGGGCAACCTGGAAAAGTAGTAACGAACGAGAATAATATGGGAAAAAATTTTTTGCTCAACTCTACCCTCCCTCCACCCTATACTATTTCATCCGTTACTTTTCCAAATTGCCTCCAAATCGCAGAAAAAAGATATTATCTTTTTTTATTTTCTACCTTTATCTGGCCATTTGGATACTTTGGCGGTTGAAATTTGATAGTCACTCTATTGTCTATATCAACAGTAACATTGATACCAAGAGGAGGACTGCCAGGCTCTGAGAATGATTGATGAGTTATATGAAATGATTATTCATCATAAACTTACTATTGACATTAAAAATATGGCGATCATTGGCTATTCCATATGCATTCTTAGTCTCACACATTAAAATTCGCTTTGTTGGAGTGCTGGAGGAAATCTTAATAAAGTAATAAGTCACAAATTTCTCTGCGAAAAATTTGAATGCATTTTACGCGAAAAAATTTGTCAGATTAATTTTTATTGGGGTGTCCAATAAGTTATGAGCACATTTTTTGAGAAATTTGAAACAATAATTACGGGGCAACGAAATTTCGTAATGTTTGTGCAACTTTCCGTAAGATAAGTTGTATTTCCGTAGAAAAAGATGTCAATAATATTTCTCGCCATAGACGATTACCTATATATCGTTGAATTTCCAAAAGATTGTGCAGTAATAATGAAATGATTGAACTGAGGGTAATGTTTATGATTTTGAAACAGACTTTACCTTCATAGAATTATAGCGATACTTATCATTTTTATCTGGCTCGACAGGAATTGACACAGGCTCCTAAAATGGTGTATAGATAAACGAGGAGACAGCAAATCTAAACAATGAATATCTTGCCAAATTATTGCGAACAGGCCCAGGCCTCAAAAATTATTCTAATGTAAGTAGCATGCATGCCTTCATGCCTTCTCACTTTCAGCAGACAAGCATATGCGATATTTTTGTATTGCGCTCAACTCGATAAGCCCTCTCGAATGACATCTAGCATGCCAGGGTTTTGGTAAATTCGAAATCGAGTCCGATATCCCCGGGGTACTTAGGTATCGTAACTTATTTTTTCCAAGTGGGATCATAATGGGTATCATACAAAGAGAGTCCGTGGCATCATTTTGCGACCAAATTTGAATAAATTTTCTTTCAAAATTGGCTTGGTTCACAATTTTTGGGCAACAGTGCTCTTTGGGAGTGAAGTTTTTTTTGAGGTATCTTGACAAAAGTTGCTCAGTTTGACAAACTCTATCGATTAGTATATGACACGTTCTTCGTAAGAATCGAGTATGGGGTGGTACCCAAGAAGTTGACCCTCGAGTTTCGAGTTGATTTTTCGTACCTGGGGGTTTTCGACTACGCTGATGACGAATTTGGCGGTTAAAACTCGATCCGACCACTTGTTCCGCCTGTTCCGGAAGGTCCGCATACGGTAGTTCCATAAAATTTTATTTTCGTTATTCGGCATGGCAAAAATTCAACTTTGATATCAAAATGCTCGCAGAGACCAGCTGAACACGATTCTGAAAAGACCTCGTCGAAATGACACCGAATAAGGAAGTTATGATGAACATAGTGAAACATATGGAAAATGTCATATTAAGTTTTCGCTTGTTTTAATTTTTAATTCTTTAAAAACTCCAGGTTCCGCGAGTTATTTATACTGGGAAGTAGCCCAGGTCTTCTAGTTTCTGGAACACTTGACCGTTCTCCCATAGACTGCCCGCTAGAGAAGAAATGTCACTTCTTCGAAGAGTTGTCATGACTCATTTTTGCCCAGTTTGATTTGAAAAATTCATATCTTCCATAATTCTAGACCAAATTCGATAATTCTTTTTTTGTTTGATTACTATGGGTATCTAGTTTATCAGACATCAAAAGATATTTTTTTAATACCGATTTTTACGGAAATGCGCACTTATTTGTGTCATAATTGCACACCTTTCAACCTGTCCTGGGTTTACGCGTAAATGACGTTGGAAAAATTCGTCCTTCCAATATTTTGTGTAGGATGGCATGATGAACAACTTTGTTTCAGGACCGACCTCGAATTCAAATTGGTATGAGCTCTAGAATTTTTGAAAGTTCAATAACCAATTATTGCAAAGTGCCGTTTGGACAATAAATTTCAAAAATTCATAGCTTCCTTATTTCTGAACCAAGTTGAATGATTCTTTTTTTATTTTGTAGATCTTGAGTAGGAGAATAAATTCTAAATATAAAGAAAATTTTTAGAAATTAATTTTGGCGGAAGAAATTAGCCTAAGTTACCCTATATACCCGTACTGTGTTTACAAGTGTAATGTGAGTTAAAGTTGAAATTTTCAATAAAATCTTGTAGAGCTCTTCAAGTTGATCAACTTTTGTTCCAGAACTTATTTTAGAATGTGCACACACAGGGGGATGTGATTTTTTGAAAATTTCTGTCAAAACGGTATTATGCTGAATTTGGCTGTCGAACTTCAAAAAATTCTGGAGTCCCAACGGTAATGAATCCAGGGTAGGTTCTGAAACAAAAGTTGTTCGTCATGTCATTCTACGCAACATACTGGAAGGACATATTTTTCCAACGCCATTTACCCGTAAACCCAGTACGGGTGTATGAGGTAACTTCGGGTAATTTTTTACCGATAAAATTTATTTCTAAAAAAATTATTTTTACTTTCACTTTATTCTCACGCTCAAAACCTACAAAATAAAAAAAGAATCATGGAATTTGGTTTAGAATTATGGGAGTTATGAATTTTTAAAATCAACTTAGGCAAAAATGAGTCATGACAACTCGTCGAAGAAGTGGCATTTCTTCTCTAGCGGGCAGTCTATAGGGAAACGGTCAAGTGTTCCAGAAACTAGAAGACCTGGGCTACTTCCCAGTATAAATAACTCACGGAACCTGGGGCTTTTAAAAAATAGAACATTAAAAAAGCGAAAAATCAATATGGCATTTTCCATACGTTTCACTATGTTCATCATAACTTCCTTATTCGGTGTCATTTCGACGAGATCTCTCCAGAATCGTGTTCAGTTGGTCTCTGCGATCATTTTGATATCAAATTTTAATTTTTCCCATGCCGAATAACGAAAATAGAATTTTTCGGAACTACCGTATGCGGACCTTCCGGAACAGGCGGAACAAGTGGTCGGATCGAGTTTTAACCGCCAAATTCGTCATCAGCGTAGTCGAAAACCCCCAGGGACAAGAAATCAACTCGAAATTTAAAGGTCGACTTCTTGGGTACCACCCCCCTTTATAAAAAACTCGATTTTTACGAAGAACGTGTCATATAGTATGAATTTTTTCAGACCTGATTTTGAAATTCGACCTTTGGTCATGGACTAAGCCCGGGCGGAAATTCTGTTTTTATTGATTGTTGGCCATTTTCCGTTTATTTTTCGAAATTTCAAGTTTCCATTTC
This sequence comes from Diploscapter coronatus, assembly GCA_964036155.1. Lineage (NCBI taxonomy): Eukaryota > Metazoa > Nematoda > Chromadorea > Rhabditida > Rhabditidae > Diploscapter > Diploscapter coronatus. Next base: position 5,546,404 of record OZ038423.1, read on the forward strand.
CGCCTGGGTCTGACCATGACCCCTTGAGGGTATATACAGTGGCGAGCAAAAGTTTGTCACATTTTGAAAAATGTTTGCCATTTTGTTCAACATGCACCAAATCGTATGCTATTTGACTGGGATGTGTATTAGTTGACCACCTATGAGTACAGAAAATATTGACCGAAAATACCGTAGTCTTGCTAAAAACCGAGCATATTTGTTAAATTCATATGTGCAAAAGTTTGTCACATTTTGCATAGTGGTTGTAAAAGACCTGCTATGCGGGTGATACCCGAAGATATTGAGTCCAAAAATTTATCACGAGTTCCCATGGATATGTACTTGATATCTGCCAAGTTTCATCGTTATTTGATTCATAATTACGGAATTACGATTTTTTCCCGGAGACCCTTCTTAACTAAGAAAATAGCAGTAATTGTCGTGTTGTCATCTGAAGACGTAGCACTATGGAGCACCAGATAAAGTAATCGAGAAAAGAGTTCAAGGAATGCCTTCTCTGATATTTTCTGCGTATTTAGCTCAGAGATTTATAAAGCTATAAAAATAACCTGAAACGTTTCAGAAGGATGAAATAGTTTTCCATTGAAATTAGCCCTTTTCCTATATAAATTTGAGATATTTTCCGAAAATATTATTCAACCATCCATAACTTTTGATGAGAGCCAATCAAGAAGTGAATATTAAAGTAAAATAAGCAGAAAATATCAGGCAATTCATTCCTTTAATTCTTTTCTCAATTACTTCATCTGATGTCTCATAGTGACACGTCTTCAGATGACAACACGACAATTACTGCTATTTTCTTAGTTAAGAAGGGTCTCCGGGAAAAAATCGTAATTCCGTAATTATGAATCAAATAACGATGAAACTTGGCAGATATCAAGTACATATCCATGGGAACTCGTGATAAATTTTTGGACTCAATATCTTCGGGTATCACCCGCATAGCAGGTCTTTTACAACCACTATGCAAAATGTGACAAACTTTTGCACATATGAATTTAACAAATATGCTCGGTTTTTAGCAAGACTACGGTATTTTCGGTCAATATTTTCTGTACTCATAGGTGGTCAACTAATACACATCCCAGTCAAATAGCATACGATTTGGTGCATGTTGAACAAAATGGCAAACATTTTTCAAAACGTGACAAACTTTTGCTCACCACTGTATCTTACAATTATTTAGGCACCCTTAATTTTTCGAACTTTTTATAACAACTCATTTTCTTCCAACAACGCACATTGGTTTCACGTTATTTTATTTAAAATTTTGTAAACATGACACGGAAAGGGGAGTATTAACGGTAAATTGCCATGGTAATGAAAATGGATGTGCATCATCTTATCATACAGAATAATAGAAAATTACTGTTCTATTTTGCAGTTTTCGCTAATAATTTCGCAATACATTAAAATTTTTGATAAATGAAAAATATTGTTAACGTCCGAATTAAAGATTCAGTTTTTCATAATAATTTAAGAATGGATGTCAAGAAAAATCAAAGTCCTAACAAGGAGGTGCAGAACAGGGGTTCTTCGATTTTGACCATTTTCACATATTTTGTTCAATTTTGGAAAAATTTGGCTGAAGGAGGTTACGCACGGGAAATTTGGCTTAACCGCTGCCTAATTCTGATTACCGTAACCCCACTCACTTGCATTCTTTTCCCAAAACGGACTGCACCACGTGAAAGTACTTTCAAAATTGAGCAATACATGTGAAAATCTTCCAAATCAATGGATCCTTGTTTCGCACGACTTTGATTTTTCCTAACATTCATTCACTCTCATGTACTTCGCCAGTATCAGAGGAACTGAATGGTAGCCAGCTGTAAGATACAATATGCATTGGATAATCACCACTGGCAATACATCTGCAAGTTAGATGATTTAAAAATAATTAGCTCTTGAATACCTGAAGTAAATAGGTTGTCCGGGCTCTACAACTGTTTCTAAGTCCTGTTCTCTCACAGCAGGATCGATGATTTCCAACTTGATTTTTAATGGAATTTCTGAAAAAGTGCTATTTTCATTATCCAATGCTGTTCAACAGATTTGTTTTCTGGTGCCTGATGCGGGTATTAGGTTTTTGTATAGATTTTGATCAAATTTTTGAAAAAAAAACTTTCATCTTCTAAAAGTTAAATATAGAATAATTCGGGCTGCAAAGCAGCTCCTAGGCAGACAAATAAATGAGTGGCCGCTCACTTGTCTTTCTAGTTATGATGAAAACTTATCAGCGTTGCTGGATTTATCATACCAGTTAAAAAGAAATGAGTAGCTGCAAACACGAAGACCACCACGGATATAGTTCCGAAAATAAATTGCCCAATCATAGCCTTTACGCCGCAGACTCTCATTATGTCGTAATTAGAAATAGGCTAGGCGAATAATATTTCTTCGTTATGGTATCGCATACTGTAGTGAATGGTCTTATGCAGCCAGCAGATATAGTCAAAATGTGTTCCCTAGTATATTGTTTATCTAAATAATTAGTATTTTTATCAGGTTTGCTCGCTTGTTTGAACTTATTAGGAATATATTCCGACTATCCACGATTATCGCTATCGAGACTCATCATCTTGAGGAGCAGAAAATTTGAAGCAGAATGGTGCAGAATTTTCAATCTCTGATCACTTTTGATCCAGAGAAATTTACCCTGAAGATTTAATAAAAGACAACATGTGCAGGGGTGGGTCGGGGCCGACTTTTAAAAAAAATTCGGAACCGGGATTGGGAGCAAAACTAAAATTTTTCGCAAGGCCGGGATCGGGATTTAAAACAGATTCTCTGTAATATTCGACGATCTCAAGGAAGAGGTCGGACCAGAAACTTAAAATGCGCTTTGAAGGGGTATTTGAGTGTTTTCTACCTATACTCGACCCGGAGAACACGATTTTGGGGCTTTTTCCCAGAATTTTCAAGTCCAGGTTCGGGTATCGGGTCTGGGGGTCAAATTTCAAAAGTCAGTCTGATACTCCAAAACCTATATCAGATTGTTCAGTTCGACGATCTGAGTTGAATGGTCAAACATTTTTCGGATCTGATCTTTCTATCACAACTTACGACTAAAAGCAGTACAAAAATGCCAAAAATACGGGGTCCTTCATAGAAAAGTCAACTTTTCTCATTTCTTTCTGGATATTACCTCCCAGTTTTTTCACACAATAATCTGCACGTTCCGCTCATTCTAATTCGCTAATTATTTCGAAAAAATAGCGTCAACATTCTATCGAAAAATCGGCCCGAAGTTGGACTTGAAAATTTCGAGTTTTCGAATTTTTGAGTTAAACCCCCAAATCATATATCATTCGATAGAGCTCAAAAAACTGAGCAACTTTTGTCAAGACACCTCGATGAAATTTCCATTCCGAAATGAGATATCCAGGAAAAACTGAAAAACAAGGTATTTTTTCAAAAATTTATTTCTCACCATTGGTGTGAGTTAATTCGTTTAATTTTGTATTAAAAATGATTCCTGACCCTTAAATTATGATTTTAAATAAAAATTAGGAGGTAATATCTATATTCGGGAACTTTCCGGTACTGGTTCCGGAGGGTACCAGATCGGTTTTTAAAATATAATCGGGACCAGTCATGCTATATACCATTCGAAAGCCAGTGAAAAACTAAGTATAATACCGAAAACCGCTTGAAAAAGGGATTGATGCATCCAGACTTATGATCAAAAACGTTCCCAAGTTTACTCTTCAATTTGACCAATACTTCATTTCCTCATAAAAATCTATACACTGGACCATTTTTCAAGCGATTTTCAGCATTACACTTAGTTTTTCACTGGCTTTCGAATGGTATACAACATTATAGGTCTTTCTATCAAATGGTAACTCACCTCTTAGGGGTCTCGTGGCTCATATGGGTCAAATTAACATTTTAACAAAGACCCATCATGTTATATATCAGATGAAAGCCCTTATCGAGCTGAGTAATATTCTGAAACCCATTTGAAAAATAGATTAGTTCATCGCCTTTTATGTTCATTTGAAGTTACCCAATTTTTGGTCTTTTTCAACAGGTGATTATAATTAATGTAATGATGGTATAATGAAACCACTTGCTGAAATTGATATAAATGGACTCGAATATTACTCTCCAGTCGATTTCGAGTCGATTGATACCCATCTTGGTATAGTATCACTCTGGTACCATATGGGTGGTATACCATGGACTCATATGATAACATGATAAGGTGGTAGAACGGTACTCTAGGAAGCAAAAATGAAGTATTGCCCTCCAACTGCTATATTCCGAAAGGATCTTTCAATTTGGTTTGATTTTCGAAAAATTATGAACTTTTGAAAATTCTTGTCATTTTCATAGTTAGACCCATTCAAACTGCTATACCATGAATACCATAAGAGATAACCATGAGGTGTCCTCACAAAAGTTGCTCAGCTTGATGAGCTCTATCGATCTATATACATTTTGAATTTTTTCAAAGGCATTTTCGAAAATCCGATTTTTCTGGTTCAACTTTGGACCGTTTTTTCGCCCAATTGGTGTATCACAATTCCGGATTTTTTTATTCGATTAGAACGAGCAGGACTCGCAGATTATTGTGTGAAAAAACTGGGAGGTAATATCCAGAAAGAGATGAGAAAAGTGGACTTTTTTATTGAGGATCCCGTATTTTTGGCGTTTTTGCACTGTTTTTAGCCGTAACCTGTAATAGGAAGGTCGGATCCGAAAAATGTTCGTACCATTCGACTCAGCTCGTCGAACTGAACAATCTGATATAGGTTTTGGAATATTAGAATGACTTTCGAAATTTGACCCCCGGACCCCGGTACTCGAAAGTGGACTTGAAAACTCCGGGAAAAAGTCCCAAAATCATGTTCTCCAAGTCGAATATAGGTAGAAAACACTCAAATACCCCTCCAGAAGCGAATTTTAAGTTTCTGGTCCGACCTCTTCCTTGAGATCGTCGAATATTACAGAGAATCTGTTTTAAATTTTTCGGACCACCAGGACGGGATCGGGATCGCCAAAAACACCGAAACTTCCGAATTCGGGACCGGGACTCCCGGCCCACCCCTGGCGGTGTAGCGCAGTGGTTGTGCGTTATCTGCCTACAGCTGGGCCTCAAGTTCGCCCCCCGCTCCTACCCACCCCAAGGGGGTTAAGAAACATTGGTAGTGGATAAAACCACGAAAAATTTGCCTAAAATCCCTCGGTTGTTGCACACAACAACAGTCTGTCCTCGGGACGGGCCACTAGTCCTGTGTGGCTAGGATAGGCCGACTGTCCCATTACGGACGGAGGGTAACCGACCCTACCCAATGGGAACAAGACTAGGATTTTTTAAAATATATTGCTCTCATTGAACGTAGATTATATCATAAAATATTCGGCTTTGCTAGTGAAAGTGAATTAGATCTAAGCTTGGATCTAATTATTGACGATAATGAGCGAAAAATATAGAAAAATCCTTATCTTCATTTAAAATCATCTTTATGGCATATTTCAGAAGAACAAATTGCGAGATCACAAATTCTCTCCATTTCTGAAGGCGAATTGATCATTTTCACAATCTTCTCCTAGCTATGGCGAGTGTCATTATTTCACATTATCGCTTGATTTTAGGGTTAATAAACTTAATGGAAATGCGGAAATCAACAATAATAACTCAAGTTCTTGTAACATCTGCTATCATAATGTGTTATCTCTATTTTCAAGCTATCACAAAGAAAGATAAATTGGAAAACGACGAGCAAATTTCTAATCATGACCATCAATCATCGCCTCAGTGGTCACGCGAAATATATGATCAATGGCACGATTGTGTAATGAAGAATTTAACACACTATAGAGGATATTCTGAAACGGTAGGCTTAAACAATCTTTAAAATGCGTTTAATTGTGACTGCGACAAGGAAGCGTCTCGGTTTACCTTTACCTTCGAAAAAGTCCGATATCTAGCAATTTAGTCAAGCTTCAACTCCAAATTCGACCCACAAAGTATAGCTGCTCTAAACCAAAGGGTTTCCGAAGAGAAAATACCTTATTTTATACGCGGAATAGACTCACAATGTGACTTTTTCGTGTTGAATTGAATTTTCAATCGGGACCATATGGTTTTGAGCGAAGAGTGGTCGAATTTCAGCAAGTTGCATGTCATATCTATTCATCCTCTCTTCATTCCCACGCTATTTTGAACGAGTTGCAAATTGCAATGCAACTAAATATGAACGTTCCCGAAAAATGAAATAATATTTTTTCTATACCTTATGACTATTTCACAAAATAAATATTTATTTCAGTTATGGAAAGTCATTAAATTTGTTATAAAAGATTGTGAATATACACTGGAATCGCGGCTTCTTATAGAGAACTATCAAAATAAAGATGAAACAAAAAGACATATCACACCATTAAATGTATGATTATTAGTTTTACAAGGCTCAAACTACAGTGTTCAATTTATAGAATGAGCCATCGGTTATAATAACTCTAGGAGTTGGTCATGATGTCAATTCGGAGATTAGCCTAAAAAATGTAAGCGATTTTATCAAGTCTAATGAAACGAGAATATTAGCTACTAGCCGACCTCGGCGGGCCGCGAAGCGGCCCGCCTTCGGCCGTCTAGGGGCTGCGGAGCAGCCCGCGTTTTTTACTTAACTGGAGATCCTATTAGCGTAATTTTTGGTTTCCCTTCGTTAGCAGGGATGTTTGCGGTGCGGTGCGCCACTTTACTGCACCGCCAACATCCCTGGTGCAAATCAAAGACAATATCAAAACAACAACACCAACACCAAAAAAAAACTTTTTTAAATTATCATACATTGCATTTCTCATTTTCATGTTCATACTCTCACACTATCAAAATTTTGAATTTCATAGCTCTTCCTTCCTGAGCATCCCGCTAATTTATATCATTTTCTAAAATCCCTCAAAAATTTAGCAAAAAACTTCAAGTTCCTTTTCATCCATAAAAATGGAAAGAAATCGACTCACTAAAGGATAAATCACTTCTAATAAGGATAATTGTCCAATTATTTGATCAAACCCAAACAAAACCTACATGTTGCACACCGCCGGAAAATTACGCATCTTTTGGTGCAAATCCCATCTCAATTGGGTGGTCACATCTCTAGATATAAGCGCGCACAAACAGACAAACACATTTTACGAAAATACTAATAGAGTAGATGTGATTTTGAGTTTTCATTTGAGCTTTATATGAAATTTTGAGCCCAAATTTGGTTAGAATTTGGTCTGGGATTTTCGATCTTGACTTCGACCTTCAATTTGTTTAATTTGAGCTTGAGATATTTTGAATGTTTAAGATTGAACATGGATTTGAATTTTCGAGCCTAATACTTGAATTTGACCTGTTTGAGTTTTAATTTGGATTGTGAATTAAAATTTCAACCTTGATTTTTAAGTCGAATTCGCTTTGTAATTTGAAATATACATGAGATGTTTATCCAAAAATTTGAACACCTTTAAAAAGTAGCATAATATTGGTGTTTGGATATGTAAATTAGGCAGAAAAAAAACTGAATTATTTTTAAAAAATAATATAAAAAATGAACATTTGGCAAAAATAATGAATATTGATCTTTCGGTCCATTATTCATTTTATCTCAACCATAGAAATTATCAGGTTCCATTGAATCTCTAATTCCACCTCGACCCTAATAATAATGACCAATTCTTTGTCAAGCCTTTGCCATTATGCATTTCGAATATACGATAAATTACTAATTTTGTCATATCTGCATTTGGAATTCCCATCCCCATTGATCCCATTTCTCACTATCTGGAGACCATCTTTAAAAGCCAAGATATGTCGGATAATGACTACCCATTATTTAATTTTTCATCAGAGAAGAAACTAACGGTGAAGTCAAAAATATTGAATCGCGATAAAAAAAAAACTACATTGCACACGGGTCACGACTACCCTTCGAACCATCTGTGGGTTTCTTTGCCCAGGTATCGAAATCTAAGCTCAGACACACTCAACAATTTTACTAAAAAGGAAAGATGCCAGATTCAGATGCTCCGTACTTGGTTATCCTTCTCCACCAGTTTTTGTCATTTTCTCACCAAAAAGATGGATTTTATCATTAAAGTTTCAGTGGATAATTTTTGCAAAAGTAATTCATATCATTTTGGGGGTAACAGAACCCGAACACTACTCACATCACCTTTTACATCTAAACTCTTGCCGCTAACTAGGGAAGCATCTGACCTCGCCCTGGCGATATGAAAAACGGATACCACCATCGTGTTCTACGTGAAATTCTGATTCGAAATATGCAAAAATTAGCTGCCGCTAGTAGGGTACCTTCCGCGCTAGGACCCGTTGAAAAATTAACACGAACGTCATTGCTCACCTAGGCCGGTCTTAAGGGAAAGAAGACATGAGTAGGGCGGCGCAGTGGTAGTGAGATGGGGATGAGAGTGAAGGGGTACTATGCCCTATGTGGTTGTATTTTTACTTTTTCAAGAATTGATACCCGAATACTTTTGCAAAAATTATTCCGTCATAATTTTGCATAAATTAGCATGATATAATTATGTAATGCCTCGATTTATTATAATTATACGTCGTTATTAAATTATCACCACTTTTTTGTATTACTATTTTTCGCATTGATTCAAATAGTTTTTCTGTGTTGAAATTAATAAGTCGAGGCATTACATAATTATATCATGCTAATTTATGCAAAATTATGACGGAATAATTTTTGCAAAAGTATTCGGGTATCAATTCTTGAAAAAGTAAAAATACAACCACATAGGGCATAGTACCCCTTCACTCTCATCCCCATCTCACTACCACTGCGCCGCCCTACTCATGTCTTCTTTCCCTTAAGACCGGCCTAGGTGAGCAATGACGTTCGTGTTAATTTTTCAACGGGTCCTAGCGCGGAAGGTACCCTACTAGCGGCAGCTAATTTTTGCATATTTCGAATCAGAATTTCACGTAGAACACGATGGTGGTATCCGTTTTTCATATCGCCAGGGCGAGGTCAGATGCTTCCCTAGTAAGAGCCGGGAGTCAGCCCACTCCTCCATAGGAACATACCTTTATTCCTTTCAAATTCGATGATTCACTGGACCTTCCCTTCTCCCCTTTTTGCTTGCTCTCTCCATGTCACATGCTATTTCTCTTTTCTGACTTTATACAGGGGAAACCACATTTTTGGGCAAAAGTACCCATTTTCTGGACCAAAGTCGATAGAATTTTTACGTTGCATATCGCCGGAAAATTTTGCATTTTTTTATGCAAATTCCACCTCAATTGGGTGATCACATCTCTAGATATAAGCGTGCACAGACAAACAGACTTTACAAAAACACTAATAGTTTTGAGTTTTGATAAGAAATTGAAGAAAACATGTCAATGATAATCGCGTAATTCAATGCAAAACACAATAGCAATGTAAAGCTCAAAAGCAATACAAAATTCAAAAACAATACTAAACTCAAAGGCAATACAAAATATCTCCTAACAATCAATGAAATCTATCTTACCAATCAATGCAAATCTCATCTATCATATCTCACATCAATCAATACTGTATCTTCATATACATATTTTCTACCCAATTAAAAAATTCAATCAACCATTTAAAATATTTCTTTGTCATTCAATTATCCCATTGATGTCATTTTCCAAAACTCTTCCAAGATTTTGCAGAAAATTTCAAGTTCCTTTCCATCCATAAAAAATGCAAAAAAGAATCGAACTCTCGCATCATATACTCGCCATAAGGTCATATGCGCTATCCACTTGGCCATCCAAGTATGCTCGCGACTCTCTCCTTTCAGAGACATTCGGAACAAAGAGCCCATTCTCCCCACAGAGAAATAGCATGCGGGGGTGAGAGAGCAAAAATGCTAAAGGCAAATCACTTCTAATTGCCCAATTATCTCATCAAATCCAAACAAAACCTATACGTTGCACATCACCGGAAAATTACGCATCTTTTGGTGCAAACCCCATCTCAATTGGATGATCACATCTCCAGATATAAGCTTGGACAAACAAACACACATAACAAAAATACTAACAGAGTAGATACTAACAGAGTAGATAAGGCTAAAATTTCATATAACATAAGTGTCTAAAATTATGCACTGTTAAGGTTTCTTATTTAAAACCTGACTATCTTTTGTTCTGAAAACGGAAATTAGATGAAAAGGCAAAATTTTGCACTTATATTTAGAGAGCACAAGTCGATTTTTGTTATAAGCCGCAGAAATATCAAATGTTATATTTTCTGAAAGCCCGCATTTTCCAGATTCTAAATTAAAAAATTTTTAATTTTTTCCAAAATGGTTCAGTTTACGGTAAAGTTATGAGCATCTGAAGTGAGTGCGCTGTGTCCTTCCTTTCTTTCTAATTTCACCGTCGAGCTATTCTCCTCGGTCTTTGCAGGCATTTATAGGGATGGTTTTGAAAATGTTGAATTTCGATTGGAAAACGTTATTTTTGATGAAAAGTCAACTTTTTCGATAAAATCACTTTTCAACTGTTTTGTGTTAGCTCGGCGGCTTTTTGTCTCCCTTTTCAAATGCAAAAATGGACGCGGCTTGTAGACTCTACTTATACTTATGTATTTAGGTTCTTGATTCGAGAGGAGTCAAGTTTTACGGTGCCGACCCTATGTACGAGATAAATTCCGATTTATATCGTCAAGTCGGCACATTTTTTAACTTTGCAGTTGGAGCACAACCAGGCATATTCAGCCTAAGCGTATTAGACGGTAAAAGAATTTTCATTACTCTGAGCTCGTTTAACGTGGAGGTGTAAAGTGTTTATATCTTTTATATGTTAAGTGTTAGTAGAAAGAAATGGTTCATTTAGTGAAAAGATTTGGCTAATATAATTCCATTGTCCTTATTTTCGATTTGCATGTTTTCCTAATTCTACTATCACAATAAGATCAACTCGTCGCCTGAAGCGCGACAAGCGGATTTTGATTTGAAAATATTGTATTTTCATTAGGCGGAAGATATAAGGCAAAGGCAGCTCCTGTTGTTGGATTGGTATATTTTATTAAGGATGTCTTAAAAATAAATGGTAAGTTGAAGCATATTTATCTCACAGAGAATAGCTACGTTCAGCCCAGTTCGAACATTTTCATGCGCTATCTTTGTACTTCGTTTATTTCTTTGTTACTTAATGAGCACGATAAAGTGGGGTATCCATGCTCCTTTACCAATAAATGAAGAGGCTACTAATTTATCTTCGCTTTTTTCCCACTTTCAGTAACATTATCTCGTTGATCGTTTGTGTTTGCGAAAATATTTCCTTCTGAGAAATTTTATTCAACAAATAATCAGTGCAAAAACGTTTAAAATCCTATATATTCTTGGATTCAATCACAAAATCCGGCGAATTATTCACCCAAGTTCACTATAGTTGATTTTTCCGATATTTTCTTTTGAAACATCATTTTATCCATGTGAAAGATAATTTGAATTCCTCCTAAAATAGTCATGACACGAAATGGAATAGTGAAAATAAATATTGAAAATATGTAGAAAATTAATTATTTCAGCTATCGATGATATTTGGATTGATGTTGAAGGATCAGAATATGATCTATTTGAGCATTTTTATAGTGATGGTCAATTGAATAGGAATAATATTACAATTTGTCAATGGAATATGGAAGTTAGTTTCTTATATTTAAATTATTACAAATCGATTTTTATTAAAAATATCTCAAGGTTGCATATATTATGCAAATGTTAAGACATAAGGCACTTCACCCTCAAAACTCGGATTTCCATAAATTTTGGCCCAATTTTCCATAGATTTGTTTTTAATTTTAGTCTTAATTAGTTATTTTCGATAATTTTGTGTTAGCTAATGAGATAAAGAAAATATTTTCTCATTATTGCATTTCGCCAAATACTAAAAGAGCTCTATCATTTCGCGTTACGTTATTCCGTAATTGCGTCATTTAGACGTTTCTTTATCAAACAATACTATCGATCTCTTATCATTGTGAAGTTTCCGTAAAAAGTGCGCATTGCGATTGAACTTTTCTGAAAATTTGAATTCGCTAATAAATGCAAAAATAAACAGCCACTCTACAGACAGCTCTCTTATATCCACTGCCACGGCACCTGCACTTTGGTAGGCGTTGATATGGAATAAGTGAAAGTCTTTCGAAAGTTGGTCAATGAATCGAGAGCGCAAAGAAACACAAGTGAAAAAGTTTAATTATTGCAATGCGCACTTCCTACGGAAGTTCCATACACAATGATGAGAGATCGACAGTAAATTTTCCTTATTATGAGTTAGTTTGCAAATTAACAAGGTATGTCTCAAACTTATGAGCACATTTGAGTCTCGTCACGATTTCACCCACAAAGCCTGAGCCAGTTCGACTGGAAATATTCACATATATTCTCAAAGTTTCAGCCCAGATTCGATTTACCTAGTCAAAGTTACGAATTTTTCTTTCCGACTAATTTTTACTATGGAAAATGCCGAAAATGTTAGTGATTTAGCAAAAAAAATCTTTAAAAATTCACAACTTTTGCTAGGTAAATCGAATCTGAACTGAAACTTTGGGGATATATGAGGAATATTTCCAGTCGAACTGGCTCAGGCTTTGTGGGTGAAATCGTGACGAGGCTCAAGTGCGTTCATAATTTCGAGACACACCTTATTGTTATTTATTTTCTCTCAAATTTATCGATATATTTTCTTTTAATAAAAATAATATAGATTCATTCGCCTCAAGTCGAGAAGAAAAAAATGATCCATGACTTTTTATATCGATTACTTGATGATCGGAAATATGTATTTGCTAGGTAATGTATTCAATTTATTTTCACTTTGAAAACAGATAGGAAAATATAGCTATTCATTGGAAACATTGACCAGCTCAGTGCTAATGAAAATAGAAGATTTTTAAAATTTTAAAAATAAAAACAATTAAAAATTTTTAGAACTCTAGCGGGCATGCATATGCGATTATACGCAATAAATTTCAAAGATAAGGAATGCGTTGAAAAGTACATTAAACGAGGCAATAATCTCTAACGTTCTTACGGTAAGGATAAGAAACGGTAATCTGTTTCTTCGTCACTTCGACAAATAAAAATCTACCTGCTAAGAAATGTCATGCATGATATCTTATCACAGAAATAGTACATAAGATTTCGCAAACTCATAGATTGCGAAGTGGTAGAGAAACATTTATTTTTGATTTTGTATATCGTATTCTCTCTAAATGAAGGGCATTCTCTAATAGTAGAACACCCCCAAATATCAAAACTACCTATTACCCAACTCAAATCATCTCAGAAAGTGTTTTATAATGCTCTACGGTTCGTGCTGAGTGGATTTATTCTTAATCTAAAGTGATTACGATCATTAAATAAGCTATAATGGTTTGAAAAATTATAATTTTTTGAAGATTAGGGAATTCAAAATAGAAGGTCATGCTCTTCAATTAGAGGAAATACGGTATACAGTGACGAGCAAATATTCGAGTCAAGTATAATTTTTAAAATCTTAAAATTGTCAAAATTGTTTTCATTCAGAACATTTAATGAAATTAGGTGGATTTAGAAGTCTTAAATTATTCTGACCTTATGTAAAATTTCAACTATATAAATTTATGATGATCGGACAAATTGAGTACGGTTTTTGCATGGCTCTCTCCTTATCTTACGGTTTTATCTGGTACAATTCTCGAGTCGAAGCCAATTACCCATGCCCATAAAACCATCTGTCTTTTGAAGGTTAATTTTTGGCAATAAATCGAGTCCTGTGGACGTAGGGCTGGACCATTTAACTGCGTTTTATCACTCAGATTATCATAGTTCAGTAAAATTTCCGGTAAAGGTATTTGGTATCTTACCAAACTATCAAATTAATTATGGCATATTTGACTATCATATAGAGCAAACCGCATCAAAAATGGTCCAGTCCTACGCCCACAGGGCTCGTTTTATTGTCAAAAATTACCCTTCAAAAACAGGTGGTTTTATGGGCATGGATAATTGGTTTCGACTCGAGAATTGTACCAGATAAAACCGTACTCAATTTGAATGGAAAACAAAAAAAAGTTATTCAAAAAATTAAATAGGGAGATAAACTTGAAACCTCCGGTATAAACATCCAAATTTAAATGTTTGGACGGATACAGTTGTCGTTCTTCTGTATGCTAATAATACAGGGTTCTTCAAGTAATATTTTCTATTTTGTGTTTTGGATAACTTTTGTAAATTTCATCCAATGAATTTGAATAGAGATCTAAACCGATCAGAATATATATCTTCATCTATTATGTTTCCTATTGGGTTAGAATAGTATAAATAACAAAATAAAAGAAAACAAAGCTTCTGTTCTTTATTATTTCATTTTGTCTTATTCTGATGCTAAAAATGCGATTTAAGATCATTGCCAATTGCCTTACCCAGAAATAAATTTTATAATAATTTTCCGATAGTGTCTGTAAAATAAGTTACTTTTTATATTTAATTCCACAAATAAGCTTAATTGCTCGTGTTTGTGATATTGATTCATACTAACTGCTGTCTTCGAAAGTTAATTGCAAGAGTTGTATATTTGCGATTCCCTCAACAGGCGTTTACAATGACTGTTGCAAGGTCTGACTTCCTAAGTCTCAACTCTCAATTCTGTTCTTGTGTTTCTTGATTTATGCCAATTCATGCACGGAGTAATTGCTTATCCCACCTTTATTGGCACCAACAGGAGAAGTAATGCCTAATGAAAGATCATGAGATCAATGGGGGAAACGTTTGTTAATTTAGGAGGGCAGTCTTTACCCAGCAGACTATCGTTATCCACTAAAAAGTTTGATGGATAAAGACGTAGATAAAATATCTTTGGTGGATAACGATCTACACTCGATTCTTACCAAGGCTGTCTTAGAAGAATTGAAAGAACAAAGGAATCGAGCGATAGCGGGATGGCTGCAGACAAAGAGTCGCACATGCACTGCCTGAATTACGATTTGATGTTTGGATTTGTTTTTTACAGTATTAATTTATGGAAAAATAAATTTTATCACATTTATAACTTATCATGTTTATAATTAAAAATTATAATGTTGTCATATGTAGTAAGGACGATTTTAGAGCGTTTATTAATGAACACGGAATAAAATGCCAAGATGAACAAATATAATGAGCAAATTAGTGGTTAATACACGTCTCAATATCCAATGCACTTCAATATGAAACACGATTTCTAATAGATAACATTCTCAATTCCACTCGTGAAATCTTCATTCAGGAACAATATCTTGTGATACGTTTTAACAATAGTATTGCAGTATCTAATATAAAAATTTATATTTTATTACATAAATGAATATCTTACATATAACGTTGATCCATGTTCTTTATAACGTCGCTTAGTTTTATTGCATGCATGAATACCATATTTTCATTGTAATGATTTATCAGAACAAGCTTACGACGAAGCAATTGAGTCGGACCTAACTTCAAACCGTTTATAGCTCTAAAATTATAGATAAAAATAGTGAAACTTACATCTGATGTTCAACAGCTTTTAAATATTTATGCAAACTAATTTCTATAAAAAGTTCATTTTTGTAGAATATTTTCATGAGGTCTGTGAAGAACTCCATTTCTATCGTTGGAATTTAATACCTGGAACAATTCGTATCGAAAAGATATTCCAACCTCAATATTGACTTACACATCACTAAGTAGAAACTCACAATGATAAGTCAATTAGCCAGTACTTATCTTTACTGCTCCACTTAAAAATTGAACAATTTCCCCCAACTAGATAAGTTATTCTAAAACACTTTCTGAGATGATTTAAATTGGATAATGAATAGTTCTGAAATTTTGGGAGACGGATTTCTATTATAAGAGAACTTATAATTTAGGGCATCTACCGAATGATGCAACCTTTTGAAATGATTATAATTGTGCTCCTAAATTGCTCAGAAATGGATATCTGGAGAAAATGGGGTAATTAAATCAAGAAATTGACACTAATTGCTTAAGATATTGTTGCTGTATAATCGAAGGGTTCTAATCTATACATATCGAAGAGTAAATTTAATTTATATTGAAAATAATGAGTGGGTGGATAGAAAAAGTGATGAAAATAATTTACTCTTTATACTTACTTGATCATTTCAGTCTTGTGTAGCATTCTATGGATAAATAAATGCTAAATTGAGTAGTTTTATTAAGGAATATGTTTCATAATTTATATTAAATATAATAATATATGAAATTTAGATAATCATGAAGCTCGATTTATGCAAGCATTTAACTTTGAATGTTCTGAAATTTATAATTAAACAAAATATTAAGAAAATAATATGTCATAATTTGTGCAATTTTATTTCCCGGCTATTTGAAAACGGCGAGACATCGAGACAGGAGACATAGGCAAAATAAATAGGGGAAGATGGGTAAATTATCAAAAGTTTTGCACCAATAACAACAATTTTCAGAAAAAAAACCGATTTTGTGTCGAAAATGAAGGGGAAAATATCGCATATTCTGACTTCAGGTCGTTTTTCCACCCTCAGTATTTACCTGATTTCCCTAGACTTATATATTTTTAGAAAGTACATATCATGGTTATATTGATCCTTTTTAAATTTTTCGAAAATCTTTTATAGCAAAAGTTCTCTTTGTACCTTCTAGTGGGTGTCAAATCGTCAAAATCACGGACTTTGACCCCCACCTATCTTCGCTCACTTTTTGGAGCGGGACCTAACTATAAGTTTCCCATTTTTGTGATCAGAAACCAAGGACCTATCCACCCATATGGGTTTTGTCTGGATCCGGAATACTTCGCATATTGTGCACACTCTCACTCTATGATCGTTCGAGTCTTTCAAAGAATGCGTCGTAAAAATGTAACGAAAAATACTGGATTTGCTTTGACAATATAATGTCCATAGAAATTAATTAATAACTATAATATCTAATGGAATGAAAGTTAGTCAAGAAATAATACCTGATTCTTCACATAAAAGAATTACCTAATTTCTGGTATCTATATTTGTATATCGCATTTGTTCTCAAGAATCTTTCATATCGTTTTGAAGATCGCTAGATCAATAAGAATATTTAGAAAGTGAACATATACATTGTGAACATTTCTGGTCAAGATGGCTAGGCAAGATTATGCTGAAACATAGAAATAGTTTGAAGCTTTTTGACTAATATTTATTAAGTATGAATCATATTTCTTTTACATACAGTACCGCTCAAAAGTCTTGGAAGTTTTTGGATAAATGGTGGTCAAATTATTCTGTTTGATATAAATAATTTAATAATATGATAAAATGATAATATATGATCAATAATATTACGAAAGACTCTCACCCATTCAGTTTTTCACGTTACTTGTCAAAAAATTGAGTCATTATTCAATTACTTATTTTAATACCAAAGTGCTGTTATTTAGCATGAAAAATAATCATTTCTTAAAACAAATTTTCAGCAAAATAGGTTGAATTTAATCTCTGAACACATTTCTAGGGCTTATATCTGTTTTGGACATAAAAAGTGAACAAATTATACCACAAAACCTTAGCACTTTGGCCTATCTATTACAGCCAGCTATGGTAATCGGTCATTATCTGGTCTGTATTCTACCCAGAAATGTTTGTTTTCTTCTCAAATTAAAGTATATGATTCTCCAACATATCACAATGCATATTTGCACGTATTCAGTCATAACCTGACACTAATGGATATGAACAGGATATGACAAAGTTATCCCATTCTATAATTGCTCAACGATGATGTTTGGCATTAACAAAAATGTATCAAAAACCGATCCAAATGCCAGAAAAATGTTCTATGATTGCTAATTAATGTTTTAGAGCATTTTTCATAAGTTTCTATCACTTAAAAATGCCCACTGATAGTCATCCATAAGACTACCACAACAGCTCATATACCAAGCATTGAGGAGCGGTCTTGCATTCTTTGTCAAGCTATTCTTTCATATCCAAAAGATGATAAATCAGCTCAATTAATGTAAAACTATGCAAAATAATGGCATTTTAAAAGTTTGAACCAGAAATAACCAAAAAATTTGAGTCAAACTTGTCATTTTACAAGCATGATACATTCTCTGGTTCACTTGACGTGCTCTAATTCATCGTTAAAATTATTTTTTCTTATTAGAACTTATATAGAAATGTTTTTAGCTAATGGTAAAATAGTTTAGTATATGATAAATGGGAATTCACCCTTTTTAGTACCACTTTAGTCAGTCCCTAGTAGGCAAAGTTTGCAGCCTTTTCCTCAAACATGGCAATTTCAGTTGTCAAACAAATCTTGCAATTACACTAAAAACATCACAAATACAAAATATAATTTTTACAAAACAGA
The DNA here is from genome assembly GCA_964036155.1 of Diploscapter coronatus. NCBI lineage: Eukaryota > Metazoa > Nematoda > Chromadorea > Rhabditida > Rhabditidae > Diploscapter > Diploscapter coronatus. Next base: position 5,564,776 of record OZ038423.1, read on the forward strand.
GCAAATTAGAAAGCGAAAGTCGACATTTTGCAAAAACTCCCAAGACTTTTGAGCGATACTGTATATAAATAAAAAAAAACTATAATATTTGCATAATTATTTAAGACGCATTCTTTGAGTAACCCGAACGAAGGTCGGACAACTGCAAAAGTGTCTCGGATCCGAATCAAACTTATATGGTGGATACACCCATGAGCCCTAATCACAAAAATAGAGAGATCAGGCTCCGTCTCCAAAAGTGAGAGGGGCTAGGTGGGGGTCAAAGTTGAGCATTTTAACGTTTTGACTGTAAACAGAAGATACAAAGAAAACTTTTTTGCTATAAAATATTTTCGAAAAAGTTAAAAAGGATGAACATAGCCATGGAATGTACTTTCTAAAAATATATAGACTTTAGGGAGTCAACCACTTGCTGAGTGTGAGAGGGGGTCCGAAAGCCAAAAGCGTCAAAAATGGCAGTTTCAAAACATGCATATTTTGTAGAAAATCGATTTTCCTGAAAACTTTTAGGAGGAGTTCCAAAAATTGAATGCTATATTCGGATTCTACGCATCAAATTACCTTAAAATTAGTCATAAAATCGATAGGTTAGGTATGCCACTTTTGAGAAAAAAGCAATCAAATGGGCGTGGCCCGAGGGTAGGATTTTTCAAAATCGATTGGACAAATTCAAACGATACATCAATCTATAGCTCTTGAAAAGCTAGGTAACTTTTGTAAGACACCTCATGGTTATCTACTATGGTATGGGAGTGGTACCTTAAAAACCAAAATTTAATGCCAGCTTTCAAGAAAATAATACGAGAATATTACTCTCCAGTCAATTTCGAGTCAATTGATATCCATTTTTATAGCATACCATTCGAATACCATATGAGTGGTATGCCATGAACCCATATGGTACCATGATAAGGTGGTAGAACGGTACTCTAGGAAGCAAAAATGAAGTATTGCCCTTCAACTGCTATATTCCGAAAAGATTTTTCAATTTGGTTTTATTTTACAAAAGTTATGAATTTTTGAAGATTCCTGCCATTTTCATATTTAGATCCATTCAAACTGCTATACCATGAATACCATAATAGATAACCGTATGGTGTCTTCACAAAAGTTGCTCAGTTTGATGAGCTCTATCGATTAGTATACATGTTGTGGGGTCTAACCCTCAAAATTGAAATTTCGATATTTGGGTCAATAACTTTGCGATGATAATGTTATTGGTGTCCCCTCTTTTTGGCGTATAAGATGCAGAATTAACTGGAGAATCCGAATATGAAATAAAATTTTGCTAAATACCCACATAATGTTCCAGTAGGGGCGATTTTATGCAAAATATGCATGCTTTTGAAACTGCCACTTTTGACACTTCTTGGCTTTGAAACCTCCTCTCGCACCCAGCAAGTAGCTGACCCCCCTAAACCAATATATTTCTAGAAAGTATATTGCATGATTATGTTCATCCTTTTTAAATTGTTCGAAAATCTTTTATAGTAAAAAAGTTTTATTTGTACTTCCTGTTTGCAGTCAAAACGTTAAAATGCTCAACTTTGACCCCCACCTAGCCCCTCCCACTTTTGAGGACAGAGCCTGATCTCTCCATTTTTGTGATTAGGGCTCATGGGTGTATCCACCATATAAGTTTGATTCGGATCCGAAACACTTGCAATTGTCCGGGCCCCCTGTCAGCTGTTCTGGTTATTTATTGAATATCTCTTAAGCAAAAATCAAAGAGGCGTTGGCTTTATACAACAAATAACATATTTTTTAGGTAGATTGTCTCTATTGTCATATCGTGAAATTATAGAAATTATGTTTAGTGTAAATTCCGTTAAAGCATGAAGGCTAGTTTCAAGAATTATTATCTAGGTGTTCTGCCCCTCCTAAAGCTCCTTCATATCTCTTATGAAGATCATAGGGTCAATGAGATCATTTTCAAGCTATTCTTACCTGATACGTCTACACTCTAGATGATTCTTTAAGATAATATGTGAAGAATGAGATATCGTTATAGCCGGACGAAATTTCATTCGAAAAAGGCTTGATTTTGTTTGTATACAATTCAATAAATCAATGCACATTTTGTAAAGGAAAATTTATCGTTTTCTATACTCTCTTACAATTCATAATTATAACTTGTAGATAATATTAGAACTCCTCGCTCGCTTCGACGTTCTAGTTGTCAGCCTTCGGCTGGCAGGTGGGTAGATCAATTTATCATGATTGAATACAAACGAACTGAGGTTTCGAAGTTTTCAACCGTCCTGCCCTACTACTATATCTTATTGTATACATGCCCACTCAATTTTTATTTTTCTGTTCTCATGAGCTATACCATATGAAGTTATAGAATGAGCTATAAAAAAATATGTACACATTTCAATATTTAGAATTTTGCGCATAACATGATATGGAAATACTATTGTTTGGCGAATGTGTTGGGTTGTTCAACAAAAATTTTGTTGAGCAACGCTACACTTTGTCGAACAATTTACGCCCATTTATTTGACATCACATTCATTTCATAGAAGTTAACTTCGTTGAGAGTCATGAAGTAGAATAGTAGTTTATCGAATAAATTTTAAAATTTTCTACGCAGGACATGCCACCAAGGTTGGACGAAATTTCGGCTTCGGTGGGTTTTTTTATTTCGATTTGGTAACTTGAAAAATTGAATTTTGAGTTTCAGTTTTTCGAAATTTTATATTTCGTCCAGCCCTGCATGCTACAATATTTTAGTCATTACTAAATAGCGAGGCGGTAATGATAAATATTGATTTTGCAAATGACAAACTTCTAAACCTAACTATTGGATTGGTCAATAAGCTCTGGGACACTTTGCCCCTATGCCCTCTATAGGTTAATTTTCTTATGGAGCGTGTCCTAATATAAACTTCTAGTATGACTGTAGTTTGAGTCTTATAAAAACTGAATCTTAAACACTTCGGAAAAATTATATCTTTTATAGAGTTCTTATTTTTCGATGATGTTTTCACAAGGGCTGTATATTTTGATGAGCTCAATCGATTGGTATATCGCTTAGGAAATTGCTAAAATTGCTAAATTTGTTGAAAATAAAATCGTGCTAGGTTAGGCGCCCAATGATTGTCCTTGCAGTCCATTGCAAGTGGCTATTTTTGGCAAATCTTATAACTCAAAGTCAGGGCTCGAATCTGACCTCTGTGTCACCCCTCCGAAGCGAGGCGCACTTCTTTCTGTCAACTACACTATGTGAGCATGACCGCCTCTAGCTGGGAGTTATCCAAATTTTATGCAACTGAAAACTCATAGATGAGAAGTCCAAAAATTCGAAAACAAAATTGAAAGTGATCATATATAACAGCATTTTATAAAATCCATCAAGATGAACAGCTTTTGTGAAAAAACCATTGCAAAATAACCACTATGAGATTGTCTAGAATTTTTTTCTTTGAGTGTGTTCTGTTTTACAGCAGTAAATGTTCATTCACGTTGGAGTTACGCTCCAACTGCGAATGACATCTATCCCATAATTAGCTAATAATTATCAGAAATTGATTTTAGATGGTTAAATGCAGAATTTGGCATAATATAAATGTATTAAATTTAATGCACTATCCAACTGATTACACGAGTAAGTTTTTTTTTTCTTTCAATTGTGAGCGATCTGAAAGCGTGTATATTTGACGCGAAATTAACCGGTTATTGAATCTGGTGTATGGAAAAGTGGACGGAGCTTATATCTCCTCTTTAACAACTGTTCTCCTTTCTTCCACCTAATGAAAGGAGCCCTCGCTGAAAAGAGGAATAAGCGCTGCCCACTTTTGCATGCACCAAACTCAATAACCAGTTAATTGTGCGTTAATGACACCAAAATGGTGAAAACTCGATCGAGATCCTCAATATTCGGATTTTTCGCGCCCCGAAAAAACTGTTTTGTCCATTTTCGCAATAGAAAAATTTTCTGTGCCAACCCATGCCTCATTTTCTTAAAGAATTGATGTCATATGTGCAGTCGATCTAAAGTGAGGATTCTGAAAAAAGGGCGGAGCAAATAGTAACCATGCGAGGTCTTTGCTTTCTCTGTGCTCTCTATTAATTCCCCTCTCTCCCTTCAGTGAGTCAGGTACCCTAGCAGTGGCTTGTTTTTTCAAATGCAAGAAAAAGAATGTTGGCCCACTGAAAAAGGAGGAAAACATGGAGGGGGAAAGAGTCAAAAATGAAAAACGCTGCTGCGTTAGCCATCGAAGGGGAGGAGACTGTAGACTCCGTCAGGGATGTTGGCAGTGCAAACAAATTTGCATCTGCACTGCAATTTTTCGCTCTGTACTGCACTCTCAATATTCCTAGACTCCATCCTTCTTTTGACATCTTCCCTATAAATAGACTGTAAAATTTTAAATGAAATTTCAGAGAACTATCAATGCAAATGCATTCCTATAAATAATTTAAAGAAATTTCTACGATTATTATTAACATCAATAGCCACGATATTAATTTGCATATTTCTTCATAATTATTATAATATTTTTGCACTCTCGTTCATAAAATCTTGCCACTTAAGTAATGTAACAAATACATTTCATGCTGAGGAAACAGTGCCTCCATTTGTTGATGCTTGGAGAATGATATTGGTAAGTAAAGATAGGAAAAAGGTATTGGAAGCAGGGCCATGTCTCAGTTGCCTGCATGATAATGAGAAGGAAGAGGAAAAACGAAAGAGTATGGAGCTCATCGCAGCAGAGAAAACGAAAAAGGAGAGAAATGACAGGTTGCAGGTGCCTGCGCTCATTCTATTTTCTTTTTCTTTCCGTGCCTGCGACGAGCTCCATACTCTTTTGTTCTTTTCTCCTTCTCTCATTTATCATGCGACATCTGCACGCACAGTCCTGAATGAGAATCACTGTAATAATTAAAATTCTTGTCGAAATCTAGAATTTTTTTCATATCGCTTTTCGAATTCCTAATTAGTTGATTCGAAAATAGTAAATTTCGACTCCATATTTTCATTTCGCCTCGATAAGCAGAACAAATCGGAGGTCATGTTTCCACATGTTCTTTCTTCTGCTTGTGATAAGTTTTTTTTGTTTTAATAAAAATGTATTACTATCATTTCATCCCCACCTGATCTTTAATACAATTTATGTTCTACTATCATTCAAACGTAATTATATTTTTAAAGGGAAAAATGAGCTTTTCAGTCATACATTCCACAATATCAGTAATTTTAGATATCAAACAAATATAAGCTAACGACTTGTTATTTGCCAAAATCAGTATCAACGATAATGGCTGGAATTATGTGCTATCTTGAGAAACCTGGAGTATTTAAACAAAACAATGTATCATTTTTCCACATCTGGCCTAACATAGAGTAAGACGAAAGTCATAGATTCAAGAGACGTTCTATGAGAGAGTTGGACTAACGGGCGGACAACTGCAAAAGTACTTTTAATCCGGGCCAAAACCATATGGGTGGACACATCTCTGGATCTCATTCACAAAAGAAATTCTTTTAGTAGATCCCGTCCCTTTTGCAGGAGCGGGGCACGGTAGTTTGAATTTTTTGATCTTCGTATTTTGATAACCGCAAAGAGGTACAAAAAAAACATTTTCTGTATTGCATTATTTTTCAAAAATTGAAAAAGAATTATGCTATTGGTATATATGGCTATCTCATGATACGCCATATGCTCGATATCAATCAATTGCTAAGTACAGTAGGCGGACTCAGTCAAAACTAGAGGTATTTCTATCCCTATTTTAAATTTTGGCCGTAAAAATTCCGAAATGAAATTTGTTCAATTTTTTTATCATATTCAGCTATAATGGGATTAAATGAAACCGAAAATACCAGTTTAAAAACTACCCTCGATTATCGATTTTTACGAATTTTTGAAAAGTAGTCATGCTGGTGCAATTTTGAGTTGTGTCGGTTGACGTATGATGAAAAGTGACGGCCCAAATTTTGCAGCATTCAAATACATTTTTCAATACCTTTTCAACTGTGTATAACACTTGGGGGTTCTCATATAATTCATCCCTGTGCCCTTTATAGGTAATTTTTCTCATAGAACACCTCTTTATATATGACCTGGCACATTCATCATGAAAACTAAAAGAGGCGAAGGGTTTTTATGGGCGTGGCTTCGCTCTTCCTTTTCGTATGGATGAAACAAAGGACCAGCAGCGAGAATGCTCTTATTCATTTCCCTATGAGAATCTGGAAACACCACGCGCCCCATTTTTATTTGGGTACAACGCGGTCCTATCTGATCTGTACCGTACCTCTAAAGAGTCCCCTTCCACAATAGCCCTCAATCTCTGAAGATCATACAGCTTTCCAGCGATTTTCTAATCCCCACGGATCCCGAAATTCCTCTATCCTTACTTCCCTAAGGAATTTCTCAGTTTTCCATGTTTCCTAGACCCGAAAATTCTCTAAGAATCTCCGCAAACTTTCCTGACTGATTGGTCCTGGAACGCCTTTGTGAATCCATACAGAGGAGAATTTTGAGGGGAAACCCTTTGGAAGTACCATGCTAGGCAAGTAGAGACGTATTGTATCCAAATAAAAAATGGGGAATGTTGTACCCAATAAAATGGGACGGGTTGTTTCTAGATAGTCCTCTCTCACAAAAACAGAAGACGAAAGCCACGTTTACAAAATCTTCCCCCGCCTTTGATCTCCATGTTGAATGTACCAAGCCATACCAAACTAAATATAATTACAGTCCTTTCAGACTTTGCAAAAAGAATATTTTGAAAAAGACTCGCATATCAGCATCTGAATTTATGAATAAACATAGTCAACATTATCGACAAATTGCAATCATTCGTGATCCGATTGAACGCTTTACAAGTGCATTTGTCCTTATTTGCATATTTCAGTAAGAAAGTGTTGCTCTTGGAAACTATGGAGATATATGCATTTAGGTCAAAGAAATATGATTGCTTTAAATGCAATGGTAGCATAGAATGTGTTATTCATAAAATTTATGGCCGCTATAGCAATATTCGACAATCCCTTGATAATTTGGATAAACGCTCGTTATTTTTACTAGATTATCACTTCATGCCACAATCATGGTACGTCTTCAACTTATAAAAATCAAGAGAATTGAATTAGAGAGTGCAAGGCGCCATTTTTACTGCATCGCTAACGTCCCTGGTTCTATGAACGATTTGTTTTCGGGATTACTTAACATTTTTTTTTCCATAAAATACCGAAATTGTACTCAAAAAGCGGCCCTCACCCTCGTTTCTATTGCTTTTCCTTTTTCCCATCCTCTCGCCTCTTTTCCTTTGCGAATGCAAAATTAGAACTCTCGCTTTCTAACTGAAAGAGTGCCTTACTGTGCGTTTATTTATCATTTTCATGAAGTTTTCGGAAGTTTTAGAAATTGAAAAAAAAAAAACAATTCAAGTGAATTAATGAAGCTTCAAAATTGAATCTTTTATGAATCTCTTCTCATTAACTTTGCATCAATAATCACCTTTTACGTGAATAAAATCTCCACTATCCGTTTTCGGTTCTTTGAACCCTTTCAATGGTGAATCTTTTCAATTTCAGGTATTGTGGATTTAATGAATATTTACATAAATATCAAATATATATGTATAACGCTGCTAAGAAGGATGAATTCATAGATGATATAACACGTGATTTGAACCACATAGACGGTGTCGATGCAAATATAACAGAGTATATCAATATTCAATTGAAATGTATGTATACATCTATGTATATAAGTAAATAAAACATATTGAGCTATGAAGAGAATGTGGATCCTGCATAGATTTTGCAAGCTCCCCCTATTAGGTCACGGCCTTTCTTTTCTCCACGCTATTCCCTTTCCTCTCACCTTGTTCTTTAGACTCTGCGAGAACCCACGTTATTTCTCCATTACTTTCCACGGCTATTCTCTCATGATTTATTCCTTTATTCGATAATTTTCATAATAACAGCATATCTAGGGACTGTAAACTTTGTCCCCTTTCGTTTTTGCTTTGACTCAAAAGTGGTTATTTGAAACTTCAAAAATAGAAAGGAAGCACTCTTAAAAATGGGAGGTTAAAAAATCAAAATCAGTCCCTCCCTATGAACCATCCATAGAAATGAATTTTCACCGAAAAATCTACTCTGGAAGTACGCACTCGCGAAATTTGTACTTTGCAAAAACGTGTTCATCTTGGTAGTCGAATTTTGACGAAATTTTTGAATAAATCAATTTTTATTCCATTTTTCTTTATGAATGACTTAATATAGCAAAATTTATTAGTTTGAACAAGAAATAACTGCAAAATGTTAATTTCGCCAAACCATCTGCGTTCCCTATAACGAAATTTCAATTTTGTAAGCAAGTCCCCGAAAACAAAACCAAAATTGCAATTTCTGGAGATCTCGAAAACGAAACTCCAATTTTGAATGAGCCAAAAACGAAAATGAAATTTCGTCCAGTCTTGATATATACGAGTCAAAGCATTTCAGCAAAAGTTAATTCAGAAAAAAATATCTGCACTAAATCAATATGACATATGTCATTTGGCACAATTTTTTTTTCAAATCTGAGTAAAAGTCGAAAGTAATATTTCAGCTAAATTCGCGACACATACCACAACTGGATCTGATGCTCACGAAAATACATGGAATATTTTATCAAGAAGACCAGATTTACTAAAAATTCTACTAAATATTTATTATTTCGATTTTAAATTGTTTAATATACCTATTGATAAGTACTATGACTTGATTCATAATACCAATTGCAATCCAATAGTATCAATTGACACTAACTTTAGTAGAAAATGATTATTTAACACTATATTTAAGAGTAAATATCAGGAAAAACCAAAGTCTTAGCAAAGAGGTATAAACAGGGGTCCGCAAATCAAGCTGATTTTCACATATATTGTTCAGTTTTTCGCGCTGATCATCATGATGTGGCTTGTTTTTCATAAAAAATTATCGTATACAGGATTACGGTAGCTTGAAATTTTGACAGATCCGACCTCGGGAAAAAATTCATAACTTTCTTATTTGTGGACCAAATCGAATGGGGTTTTCAGCATTGGATAGTCCATGAAAAACTCTACAAATAATGTAACTACAACCACCTACTACAATCAATAGCTTCCCGCCAAAAAATTAAAATTTGAAAAAGTGACCCTGACCGGCGACGGTTTTTCGCGATTTTGACCCCATCGATAGGAAGAAAAGCCTGCTGGAAATTGTCTTATTTGAAAGCCCATTCAATTCTGCGTAAAAGGATATAAATTTTATGAAAAAAGGTGGGGGATCCTGGGGTCAAAAAGCGCCTCGAATGCGTAAAACTAGGATGATTTTCATGAAAGAAAATTTCAAAAATTCATCTCTCTGTGTATGCACATTCTAGAATAAGCTTTGGAACAAAAGTTGATCAACTTGAAGAGCTCTACAAGATTTCATGGAAAACTTCGGCGTTAACTCATATTACCCTTGTAAACACAGTACGGGCATATAGGGTAACTTAGGCTAATTTCTTCCGCCAAAATTAATTTCTAAAAATTTTCTTTATATTTTTACTTTATTCTACTACTCAAGATCTACAAAACAAAAAAGTAATCATGAAATTTAGCCTGATACATAGAGAGATATGAATTTTTGAAAATAATATATAAAAAGGCATAATGATGAATTTGGGAGTCGAACTTCAAAAAACTCTGGAGCTCATACGGTAATGAATTTAAGGCCGGTCCTGGAACGAAAGTTGTTCACCATGTCCATCTACACAACATACTGGAAGGACGAATTTTTCCCAACATCATTTACGCGTAAACGTAGTACGAGTATATAGGGTAACTTAGGTTAATTTTTTCCTATCAAAATTAATTTCTAAAAATTTTCTTTATATTTTTACTTTACTCTCCTGCTCAATATCTACAAAATTAAAAAAAAATCATGAAATTTGGCGTGAAATACAAGGAGAGATGAATTTTTGAAATTTTCTTTCATGAAAATCATCCTAGTTTTACGCATTCGAGGCGCTTTTTGACCCCAGGATCCCCCACCTTTTTTCATAAAATTTATATCCTTTTACGCAGAATTGAATGGGCTTTCAAATAAGACAATTTCCAGCAGGCTTTTCTTCCTATCGATGGGGTCAAAATCGCGAAAAACCGTCGCCGGTCAGGGTCACTTTTTCAAATTTTAATTTTTTGGCGGGAAGCTATTGATTGTAGTAGGTGGTTGTAGTTACATTATTTGTAGAGTTTTTCATGGACTATCCAATGCTGAAAACCCCATTCGATTTGGTCCACAAATAAGAAAGTTATGAATTTTTTCCCGAGGTCGGATCTGTCAAAATTTCAAGCTACCGTAATCCTGTATACGATAATTTTTTATGAAAAACAAGCCACATCATGATGATCAGCGCGAAAAACTGAACAATATATGTGAAAATCAGCTTGATTTGCGGACCCCTGTTTATACCTCTTTGCTAAGACTTTGGTTTTTCCTGATATTTACTCTTAAGACTACGTAAAATTCTATAAGGGTTTTGAGTTATTGTCATAGAACTAGGCTTTTGACTGGTCAACTATAAACTTACCGCATTTGTTGTAATTTAAGAGTGAATGTAAGGAAAAATCAAAGTCATAAGGAAGGGGTGCGGAACAGGGGTCCACCGATTTGGCTGATTTTCATATTTTGTTCAGTTTTTCACTCTGATCATCATAGTGTAGTTTGTTTTGCATAAAAAATGATCGTATGCAGGATTATGGCAGCTTAAAGTTTTGACAGACCCGGCCTCGGGAAAATTTATAACTTTCTTATTTTTGAACCAAATTGAATGGTTCTTTCTTTATTCGACAGAATTTAATCCATAGATTATCAGGCAACAAAATAAGAATTTTTCGACTACTCAGCGAAAATCATGCCTACCCGAGTCAATCTGGGCGGATGTCGGCACTTTTTGCCGACCAATGCCAATCCGCACGAATCCGTGTTGGTCGGTAATTTTTATCTGGTAAAATCACCGACCAACTCGGGCAAGTGCCGACTGACTCGGGTCAACTCGGATTGAATTGCAGATCCGGGCGGAGCGGCATACGGGTCGGCATAATTTTCGTTGAGTTATTCATTAGAACATAATTTAACTTTAGACTTATTTTTAGTTTTACACTCATGATTAGAACAATTTTACTTGCTTCATACGATCAACTCAAGATATTTTATCGATGAAAATAGACGAATCACAGTCGACTTTAAGCAAATTTAGCCCTAAATCTGAACAAATCCGATATGAAATACTCGAGTAAAATACGAATTGAGAAAGACACTTCGGAATTAAATCACAAGTTTACATGTTCACAATCGGTTAGAGCAAAGAAATAAGGAATACATTTGAATACTCATAGGCTTGATGTGTTTTGCTTTTAGGACGCGCGTTCATACTCCGCTCATGTTCACGTGAGCGGAGTATAAACGTGCCCTAAAACTCAAAAATAATCAGAAAATGAATGAAAGTTACCTGAATAACTGATGAATGCATCGAACAGAATCAGATGAGATCGCGAGCTGTGATGAAATTGAAAGAGGCAGGAGGAAATGGGGCTGATGAGTTGGGTAGGGGAGATTTGCCTGCAGAGGAAGAGGAGGATGGGACTGAAGCAGAAGAGGAATCGTATTCCGTTCCATGTTTTGTCGCGCTCTTGATTGCACTCAACTGAAATCAAGAAATTTCATTCGCTTTTCAGAGATACAAATTATAGATAGACGGTAGTAAAAGTCAAAGCTATCTTCGAAATTAACCAATCTCCCCATCTCAGGTTAGAATATTTGGAAAACGGATCACTTTAAATCATGATACCAATAAAAGCTATGAAATTGATGGGTAAGATCAGAAATATTAGCAGTGTAAATAAACTAGTGCTGATCAGCAAAATAGTATTTTTCTCACTGTACTGGACACATTCCAGAATTAAATAAAAACAACATACGATTTGTGCAGCCTTGTGGTTGTAGGAGCTGAGCGTCTTGGACTGCAAATAGCAGGAGTTGTATTCGATGTCAGCTGCCTTCTGCTGGTTGTCTGCCTGGGAGGAATTGTCGTCCAGAGCCTGTATGACTGTACGAACTATCGCTTCACGACGCTAAATAAAATAGCTTAAATAGTAGATAATCGGGGAATCTAATTGAGTGGCATTTTTACATTGGCACAATTAATTAGTGTCAGTCTGAACATGAGTATCAGTTTCATCAAACACAACCCTGAGATAATTGATATTGGTATGAACTTTGTAATGTAAAGCAGAATACCTTTGTCAAAGATTTTTGCAGAAAAAAACTTACAACAATCGTGAGTGACTCGACGCGCTTACTGTCCTTGTCCAAAACAATCACGTCTCCGCGAGGACGCACTTTCCTCGCAGCTCCTCCATTTGCCAATTCACGCGCTTTGCGACGACGTTCGAATTCGTCCTAAAATTTATAATAAAACTCAAAAAGTGGTTTAGAGGAATTTTATAAAATGGTAGGAATAGCATATTTTTCAACGAGATTTCAAATTTTCTTACCTGAACAGCAGTTTTTAGCCGGATAGCCTCCTCTTTTTCCATTCTCTCCAACCCGTTCTCGAATCCAGAGTATTCCTCTTCTTCTTTCTTTTGCCTGAAAAAATCTTTGATCAATCTTTACTAGAAAAAAATACCTTGGCTCATATCCGAATGACTCATGAGCTTCTCCATTTTTTCGCTGACTTCGTGAATACAAACTCTCTTGACGTTGCTGAAATGACGGATAGATGAAATCTTCATTTACAAATTGGAAAAAGCCTATCCAAAATCTCTTACCGTTTTGAGTGCATTTGCCTGTTGACTGACTTTCTCGGGAATTCTGCAGAAATCGCAGTTCTTCAAGCACTTCTTCAAGTCGGATTCATTGAAGAACGAGGCCATCAGTTTGTGTCTGCATTCGGCCTAAAAATAGCAATTATTTGAATGCTTGAAAATGCATTCCTGTAAATTAGAATAAAAAATGAGAATTGAAATAGTGTATAGGAGTATTCAATTTTGACAACATTGGACAAAACTAAAATTCACCAATTAAAAAATCGCATCCATACCTTTTCACAGTACTCGAGCATTTTCTCGAACCCAGCTTGCAGAGCCTTAATCTGGATATCTTTCGCATCGTCACTCAACCCCTTCTTGGCCTGAAAACAGTTTATCTTTTCCCTGGAAAGTATAAATCTTCGTGTGTAAAAGTTCAGCATATTTTCCTTAAAAATTTACCGAAGATTGACAAAATAATAAATGCCTTTTCAATTCAAAAAAACGAAAGTTTGAAAATTCAAAATAATCACCTTGATCCTGTTCGAGTCCCCCCTGAAGCAATGTTCCATGAACTGTCTCTCCGCATTGGAGTAGTAGATTCTGCAATAACTCCTGTGGTTGTCTCGGCCCGCACGGCCTGCTTCCTGATAGTAGGCTGCCAGGGAATTAGAGGGAGCCCAGTGAATTACTACTCTGAAACATCAAAACTGAAATGTGTGAGCGTTTTCAGAGACAAGCCTGAATTTGTACAATGTGCACAAGTTAGATCGTTTATCGTTCGAAAATAGGATGTTTCTCGAATTAAAAATTAGTACTAAACAAAAAATATAGAAGGCAAACCAAACCTGACATTAGCTTTGTCAATGCCCATTCCGAACGCGATCGTGGCCACAACGACTGGAATTTCGCCACTCATCCATTTCTGCTGCACTTCGTTGCGAGTCTGAAGAAGGATTGTAACTTAGGCAGGGCAGCTCAAAACTGATATGGGAACTTCGGAGCAAGATTGAAGAAGCAAAGTGATAGAAAGCAGTGAATCGAGGTGTGAGGTGAAGATCCGAAAAAATGGATCTCCAATCTCAAAATTTTAGAATTTATTGCCGAAATAAAAGACCCAACCTTATCAGGCAGCCCCGCGTGGTAGGCAGCAGCGTTCAGCCCAGCCAGCTTCATCACATTGGTCATTCCCTCGCAATCAGACCTCGCTCGGCAGTATACAATCGCACTCCCAATGGCTGCCCCATTGGGCTCTGCATTTGAGTTCGTTATTTGGAGACAACGCTTTATGAAATCCACGAGGTGATTCTGAAACTAGTAAAAGTCTGAATTTGGACGATAAATTATGATCTATCAGATGAAAACAAAATATCCTAAAATTTTTGAAGTTATCAAACCAGTTCGAAAATAAATTCAAAATGCCAAACTCAAATTGCATGCCGTAAACTAGATTTAGACATGGCTTAGATTGAGAGATAGGCGATTTTGAGATTCAGAAGTCTTTTGTAATTTTGGTATATTTCAAGAAAAGTTCGTTTCAGTTCGGTTTCAAGATTTGCTTCACACCTCATCATTTTGATAAAGTGACCAACCTCAGGTGCACAGGGCAGCAGATCCTTCATGCAGACATCGTAGTAGAGATTGGGTCTGTAAGTGGAGGCCTTGAAGATGCGGGCCTTGTCCATTTCCAACTGCTTCAGGATGTCGCCCTGAGCATTCGTGTTGGCCGTTGCTGTCAGAGCTACCATTGGAACCTGCAAATACCAATAAATACAGTATTTTTGCAATTGGAATATTCAGATGAATACTGAATCAAAATGACAAGCGCTTACACCAGGACAATAGAGTCGGAGGTTTTTGAGGTTCAAATAGTCCGGTCTGAAGTCGTGTCCCCATTGAGTGACGCAGTGGGCCTCGTCGATTACGAGGTAGGATACGAGGTTGCGTCGAGAAAGGGAGTTCAGAATTCTGAAGAGAAGTTTTGACTTGCAAAATTGAAAAATAGCACCAAAAGTATTTTGTTGTAAAAAATAATAATAAGACAAAATTTAGAAGAAAAGATAACCTCTGATTGCTGTCCGTAGCTATTCCTTCTGCAGTGATGTAGAGGAACTTGATGTTCGGGATGTCCTTAGCCAGTTCCTAAAATATCGCGAGAAATAAAGGCTTGGAGTGAAAAATTACCGCCCGAATTCTCTTCTTCTCTGCCTCAGGAATGGACGAATTGATGGTCTCACAGGGCACTTTCCTGGCTCTGAGGGCATTCACCTGGTCCTTGATGAGGGCCAGCAGAGGAGAGATCACTATCGCCATCCCTGCGTGCACCACTGCGGGAAGCTGCAAGTCGAAACAAGATGCGTCAAATTGAAGTTGAAAAAGAACCCTTGAAATTTCGAAAATCGTCTTTCCCGTGGTAAATTGAATGCTGCATTCTTCGTATCAGGAACAAACAATCAAACGAACCTGATAGCATAGAGATTTGCCTGCGCCAGTTGGAAAGGACACGAACACATCAGATTTGCGTTGGAGAATGAAATCAATGGCCTTCTGCTGGAGGGAGGATTTGTAACCGGAATGACTGAACACGTCACGCAGCATTGCATCGCGACGAGAGGAAATATCGGCGTCACTCAATTCGTACAAATGCTTGTTTAGACACTCTGTAAATCAGTTTTAGTTTTCGTTTTCTTGAAAAGAAAATAACATATAGCATAGCGTTTTACTGGCGTGGAAGAAAAAGTAAAATGTTACTTGTTCGGCATTTTTATCATTTCATAATATTTAGAAAAATTCAAGTTTGTTTTTTTCCAAAATAATCAAATTTTCTTTTCATACCTCCAGAATCTGCTTTCAAGGGCAATTCAGCAGCGGGCTCCTTTCCTTTCGACTTCCTCTTTGATTTAATCTCTTTCTCGTCTGCAGGTTTTGAAGATTTGCTGCGTTTCTGGAACAAACATATTCTCCCGAAATTTCATTTTGCAACCTTTTTAAAATGTCTTTTTGTTCGAGATTAAAATAATTGGTCGAATAGACTCAATATTTTCTAAAAAAAATGTAAAACCTCACCTTTGCTGCGTCGAAAAATTCCTGCCAATTGGACGCTTTTTTCTGTTTGTTCGCAGGCTTCTTGGCTGATGAAGTTGAGGGACCTGAAATGAAAAATTAGTCACGAGGAAACAACATTTCAAGTTTGAAAATTGAAACTACTGATAATAAGAAAGTTAGGGTTATATCTTCAAGATTCAAAATATCGCAAATTCCTTCAATTTTCAAATGATTCTGCTCGAAAACTGAGGTTTCAACTCGCCATTGAATGCTTGATCAAATTAGATTCGAAACATTGACCTGGCTGATCATCCAACGGCTCATCGACCACGATTTTGCGCTTCTTCGCAACAGAAGTTGCTGAAAATTGCGATAATTGATCAAATTCTACTCCCATTGTTTTCAATTCATTTCCTGCGTTGAACGCGGAAGTTGCATTTCGGAAATTCCGAATTAGTAACTCACAGAAACTCTGTCAATCAAATCATGTTGGCTGGATTATATAGAAAGAAAGCTCACGAGTTTTGACTGCAGGCTGTGGCGGAGTGTTGATGATTTGTATGTCCGAATCGTCCGAGTCAACTCCGACCTCTTTCCTCTTGACCACCTCGTTCATCATCTTCCGCTTCTTCTCCATGTACTTTTCCATTTTACCCTAAACAATTTCAATAAAGAGACGAGATTTATGACGAAACTTGAACTTTTCGCGAGGTAACTAACGAATGCCTTATAAGAGATTGATGGCTATAATTTTGCAGAAAGATAGAACATGTCTTGACAAAAAATTAAGAAAAGTAGCGAAAATTTTACGAAAAAATACGAATTTTTGAACGAAAACGACTGTTGGATTTTACAATCTCTAATTCTCTTCATGCGAAATATCTTCTCACCGTTTATCGTGCTATGCGTAAAGTGAGCGCACAGTTGTGCGTAATGGTTTCATTTTTGAAAATTATGCAAATTTTCTGGAAATTTTGGGAAATATATTTTGATATCATGTTTATGCTGATTTTTGGTGCACATCCATGTTATCAGGTTTATCGTCGATCTAGACTGTTTTTGGGACGGCGACTTTTCCGAACCCTGCCATTTCCGAACTGGACGTTTCAGAATTGGTTATTTCAGAACTGGATTTCATATTTTGAGTGAGTTCTGAAGTTTCCATTTGTCGGGTATTCATTTTTAAAGTTCGGAGTTCTGAAACGTCCAGTTCGAAAATGGCAGAGTTCGGAAACGTCGCCGTCTCGAGTTTTTGAGTCATTTTGGGTTTGAAGGATACTTCTTTCCCAAATTTTTGATTCCAAACCTTCACATTTCTACCAAAAACGTATTCTTACATAGGTCGGAACTTGGAAACTCTAGCTTTAGGACACACTCAAACTAGAGCTCTATATTATTTGATACTTGGTAAAAAATGTTTCTTTCGAATATAACCTTCAAAATATAAATGGAAATAAGATGTGTTGAGTTTTGCTCGAAAGTTATGCTATTTGCTTTAGATCTTATGAGCAATGCGACTTATTACTGTGTCAAAAATATCCAAATCGCGAGCATCCGAGTAACATTTACATGAAATGTAAGTTATTGCACGTTCGCATTCAATTAGATTTGTAAGAATATCATGATTAGATGTTGGTTACTGTTATGATGCAGATTGACTTCATTCACATCCGCCATGCCATACTTCATCAAGGAAATACGATTTCCTCCAGCCACACAATATCGGAAATCAGTTGAATTGTTTGACGCACTAACTACCGTGTTTTCGAAAGCGAGTTCATAAAGTGCAATTATTCAGGAAGTAACGAGGATATTGAAATCGGGCGTTTATTTTAGTAGCGTTATCAGAAATTCGCCCCATGTTTGATATCGAAAAGCTGGAGGAAGGCCTTTCTGAGTTTACCAGGAAAGTTGTCTTTTAATTGAATTTATCTTAAAAATCGCTCCACCTCTTCCGTTTCTGTCCGCATATAAACTCAGCAGCAGAAGAACTGAAGGCTGAATATTGTAATCGCCCAAGGAGGTCGAGGAAATTTTCTTCATTAGTTCGATATCAGCTAGATTTGTTTTGATAAAGAACGCGTTTTTTCTGAATTTAAAGAAATATCATTAATCTTTAATACATGTTTTTTTTTTTTAATTTTAGGATTATTTAATAATGCTGTATGAATATCCATATTGGAATCTAACTTTTCCTTTTTTCTAAACAGAATACATTCTGTCGTTTCAATATCTTATTCAGGAATGTTTCTTCGACTCCCCCTTTTCTTCGCCGCCATTTCATTCAATCTGCACGAGACTTCCGGCTTTCTGTTTGGCCTGCTTGAATCTTCTGAATCCGAAGAGGTCTGTGAGCACGGTAAACTCATCACTAGACCTGAAATCAATCAGTACTTCTACTGCAATCACGGTGACCTCGAATTAATTGGTAAGTCTTCATTCACTATCTTTGACCAAGAACCAATAAGTTTATATCAAACGAGACTGATCATTTTATCTGGAATTTTCTATCTTCAGGCTGCCTATTTCCATTGGGTGAATTTAATCAATCTCCTGAATACGAAAGACGAATTCCCGTTGGCAATACTGTGGACAACAAGGGTCCCAATCTAAATGACAAGTCAATCACCTTCATTCGATACAGGGCATGAATTCAATTTTTATAAAAAAAAAGAGATCGAGAATGAAAAAACTCTTCATTATGCAAGCCTCTTCTTACTTTCCACGCTAATGATTTGCAAGATTTAATACAGTGGCACTCGAAAGGTTTGCATGACCCACTAACATTTCGTCCTTCTTGTTAGACTACTTGTTCGCGTCAATCCGTCTGGACATGATACTTTCATAATTTCATAATTCGACATTCCAATCAGGGCTGTCGGAAGTTCGAAAAAATCGAACTTTAACTTAACTTGAACTTCCAGCAAATTCGAAGTTCAGTTAAGTTCATAGTTCAGTTCAGACAGCCCTGATTCCAATATGTGAGCCAATGTTTATACGGATCTCACTGCACCGTAAATAGATAAACAAGAAGAACGAAAGTTGTGGGCCATACAGAATATCTATGCGCCATTGTATCTTTCAAAATCTAAACCTTACAGCTTGTAAGTCAAGATGACTAAAAATGTTCAATTCAATATTATTTATAGTTATTATCTGGTGTGAATACAAAGTGTAGCTGAAGAACGAATTTGAAGCACTACCTAATCTCA
The DNA here is from genome assembly GCA_964036155.1 of Diploscapter coronatus. NCBI lineage: Eukaryota > Metazoa > Nematoda > Chromadorea > Rhabditida > Rhabditidae > Diploscapter > Diploscapter coronatus. The sequence continues at coordinate 5,583,819 of OZ038423.1, forward strand.
CAAAAATAGCTTCATTACTTCCTTTCGAGAAAGATACAAATCAGCTGCTGAGAGAATATAAAATTAGTGAAATCTTTATTATTTTTGAAATCCACTTGATTATCAATCAAGCTGAAGTAAATACTCCAAAAATGCATACTTTCGGCAATAACCTACTTTTTTATGTTTGAAATTGATTAACTTCATTTAAATTTCATAATCTTTCTAATTTCAGTGCACTAGAGAAGGGAGGTTCTTGCCTATCGGTAGGTTTATTTATATTTTATTTGCAAACGTACAATTTAGGATGCATCCTGCCCGGATCAAATGAGTCTAAATCTGAATCCCCGACGTACACGATGTTTTCGATGAACGAGAAGATTGACTTGTCGACTGGCGAGACTGCTTGGTGCACAGTCTATGGGTTCATAGTTCTCAAAACTGATAAACCATCTCAATAAATCTTGAACTAACACATGTGTTTCGTTATGCTAAACTTGTAAACGTTTCGTAAATAATTTTGAATTTCTCCCCCGGATTTATATCAGAGTGCAAACCCAAGACTACATATCATTATAAATCGTCATCGATTTTTTGAAAACCTTCTTAATGATTAATTTATGTACCATTCGATTTAAAATTGCTCTAATGTCAATATATTATGAACAAATTTATCCTCAATAAAGTCATTATGAAAAGGTTAAAGGAAGTAAATATTTTCGTTGCGGCACACAATTACTTTTGCAAGGGAAGTATTCCCACATAGGAACTCACAGATTTTGATGAAACGTTCTAAATAGGGGGTTTTAATGACAGCTTACAATTCGGAAGTCAAAAAATGTCTAATTGCACTCTGGAATCTAGCATTTTTCACTCATATTTTGTATGGGAAATGACCTGCTATTCTGCTTGTGAAATCGTGTATTGCAAATTCGCAATATAGAGGGAGAAATCAGGTTCAATTAAAAATTTCAGGCTTCTGAGTGCGATTCGGCACCTTTTGACTTCAGAATCGTGGTCGGCGGCGTCATCAAAAACCCTATTTGGTAAGTTTAATCAAGATCGGTAGGTTCTTATGTGGGAACTTCTCTTTGTTAGAAATAAAATTCCGATTTCTAGAAAAAACCCTTCCATAAATAGCGGATTCGTATTATTCAACTTCATAACTTTCACGGCATTCATATTCTTAGCCAGCCTAAATTTAAAATTATAGTCTAGACAATTGTTCGATAATTCTAAAAATGTGTTGAGCAAACTATTTCAATTTAGATTCTCTTCGTCCGCTCTTATTAGATGGCTAAAATACAATATCCTGAATAGAAATATGATTAGTTTTGTGTTTTATGAGTTATCATCTTTATCTTCAATCCTAATAAAAGTGCATACTCATAACTTTCTTAATTTCCTTTTCAATCACTCTCCAAATGTAAATTTAAAAAGTAGTCCTTTCTTAATTCTATCTTCTTATTTTACAAAGAAAATAGTTAATCAGCTCCGTCTTATTTATCCGCACAATAGCAGAGGATATTCCATTTCCTCATCTCTTCATTGCCAAATCCAATAAAGTTCATTTATTCACGAATGCTCGTTAGAGTAGCCAAATAGGGTCTTCTGCACTAGTTACCTTCAAGTTACTCTTACCCTTTTGTAAAAGTTGCTCCTTTTTTTGGCAAATAGCATGGGGAAGAGAAAAAAGAAGGTAACTTTTACAAAAGGGTAAGAGTAACTTGAGGGTAACTAGTGCAGAAGGTCCCAAATAGCATATTTGTGAGTGGGTACACTCCACTCCAACCAGTGCACTAATTTAGGAGCATTCTCAAGGAAATTTATTTTTGATTTAGTTTATTATATTTTTCACAACACATCTCCGTCTCCATTTTCATGCATTGTTTTGTATTTATTCGTCTGACCCTCTCAACCACATTGTTTGCACCGAGATTTAGCATGAGGAATTAGCAGAGCACGAACGTTCCGACATAAGAATGAAATAGGGAATACGCATCTTACCCTTCTCATACATTTTCTGCTACACTGTTTGTATATTTTATGTTGAAGCTTTCAAAATTTTATTATGCCTCTGTATTCCGATTTTTGGACCGAAATAATATGGTAATCTGAAAAAATTGTAAAAAAAGTATTTTCGTGTTTATATTTTATTGCAAAGCGTTGTCGCTGCATGCAGAAAAGACCTGAAAGTGAGTGAGGGAAGGCGAGATCGCAATCTCATCTCGTTCTCTCACTCACATTCACGCCAAAGCATACGCACTGACAGTTTTTTATTATTATTTCCCTACCGGGGTCTTCCTTGCTTTCCCTATATTTTTGTAGCAATTATTTCATTATGTTTATCGATTTTAATAGGTTTACTTTATCCTCACATATTGAACGCAAAAGTTATGATTTGACCCAGAAGTGTGATTCGAGTAGGCAGTAATTGCGTCCAGTTTTGGAGTGAGAAATGTGCGAGTAACCGGCCATTTGGATGCTATCTCATCTGACCTGTCCAAGTAGCTGCTATAGATAGAGACCGCAGACGGTTTTTCAAATTTGATGTTGATGGAATTTGGGCTTGCAAAATATTGCGGAACCCATCGAATACACTTGGCAAAAAGAAATTTTCAGCTTTGTCAATTCTGAACCTCTTAATTAACTCGATAATTGCCCTGACAAATTTCGCGATTTTTCGTCAATATGTTCATTCGGGATTCAATTTCGATATCGCTAATTTTCATAACTTTACATTTTTGATTGCATCGCTTGATGGATCTACTTTCGCATGCCTTTCGTTTATTTTTTATTTATAAACTTCTTCAGCTCGGAATTAGCCTAATTGGCAATGATTTTCAGTTATTTTCGACAGTTAGTTTTCTTGGGACTTTCATTCCAGAAGCAGGCAATTTGGGGCTTATTCGCTCTTTCTTCTTTGATTCACTTTCGTTTTTGCATCAATCTACGAGCAATTAGTTGCTAGCGCTGAATCGAGCGCCGTCGTTTGAGACTGTGAATGAAGAGAAGCAGAGAATAAAGCGAATTGCTAAAGCTATCCAATAAACTATTTCTTCTCACGCTTGTACGCATTCGTTTCTCCTTTGTCGTTCCGATCTTTCAATTATTCTCGGCTTGCCTTTTACTAGGACCTATTCCAATAAATTTGGATGAAACTTTCAGATGATCTGACTTTTACCTCAAATTAAAAATTCTTGGTTCTTCTTGTCACTTGCATTGGCTTTCTGAGTGCGCCGGTGGTGTAACAAATTGAAAAATGAATAAGGAGGACTGTAGGTACTTTGTTACCAAAGCAGAAATAGTGTAGGATAAGAAGAAAAGGGGGAGAAATAGCGTTTGGTAACAAAGTGCCTGCAGCCGATAAGGAGAGGGTAGGGATAGGACTGGGTAGGCTAAATCCGATATCAAAATGTGCATTTCAGTGCGCTGGTCATGTTGATACTAAATTTACCATACCTGACCTTAACCCTACCCTCTGCATATCAATTTTTCAATTTGTTGCCTCACCGGCGTACTCAACAAGCCCTTACATTTATAAAGCGAAGTCATAAGTTCTACACGACCTTATCTAATAGTGATTCTAGAAATTTGATTCGTAATTTTACCGTTCACCTTCATCTTACAGTCACTTTTAGGGGCACCATGAATTTTGGCACTGCCGATATAGGTTGACTAAAATCTTTGCTCGCAGATTATTATTTTATTAAACTGATCAAACAGCCATCTATTTACAAGCCAATAAAAATCGGGACTATCCAATTCTTTGTTCCTTATCGTAAGCCATGACCTTCATATGAATGACGTGATCGTCTGCCAATAGTTTTTGGTTACTACAACAATAAAACTAACATTTCATTATATTCGCTAATTGCTTTTGACAGTCGGATGGTCGGTGATTTCTTCTCTTGTCGCCTTTTTCACACGCTTCTTCGCGAATCCCATTCATTCGGCCGAGGATTCAGTTATTCTCACAGCCGAATCACGATGCCAAATGGAGGAGGAGTGGGCAGGATTTTGATGGAAAAGAAGACATGGCTGGCCACAGCTAACTGCTAATTGCTAGTTTTGGCAAGTCGATAGGCAGAAATAGTGGAGGAATTAGCCGTGAACCAAGGTAGCCCTTCCTACTCATCCGGCCACCCATTCAGCTGGAACACTACCCTCTCTCATTCTGCCAAAACCAGCCATCGTCTGGCTTCTTTATGCAGTTCTATTGATTGATTGGCTTTATTTCGACGCACGACTGGCCTCTTTCTCTGCTTCCGAGTAAATTCGCTTACACTTTCACTCGGGCATCAACTCAATCCCAGGCTAACTTCAAAACCATCGCCAAAACTACGCATTTTGAGGACAGTTGATTAGTGAAGAAATGTTGTTGTCTGCATTAACTTTGTTCCAGTTTCTTGCAATTTCAAAACGAATGAAAGAATGTAATGCAAAAATCGCTGAATCATTCCCGAAAGGAAAACTTTCATAAATTATCTGACAAGGTCACATTTAACAATTTGACATGTTCCTGCATGAGCAGAAGTTTGGATATTTTCTTTTCAAATTTTGTTCAACTTTGATAAACTACCCTTTCTTCATTTCATCAGGTGGTTGCCATCTCCAGTTGTATTTGTCACGAATTTTGAAGCGCTGTGCATTCCATATATGGAATGGATCAAAGGTAGCGTAGGGTAAACGTAACATCAAAATGATTCTCAATATCATCGCCCTATATTTTGATATAACACTTAGCCTATCTTACCCCTAACTTATTCCTTTGTGAAGTATATTACGCTTACAAAATTGGTAGGAAATACAAGTGGTGATGGTAGCAAATACATGAGGCCTGACAACCCCTGTCATTTTGAACTAAGTCAACGTATCTTTTCCAAAAAGAATTCTGAAAGCATGCTTTTTGTGGTTTCTTCCATCTAATTCACGTCTCTCCCCTCGGGTCTGCACTTATTTGGCAGTTTGCCTTCTGCCCTGCTAATGTCTCCGCATCTGCCTCGGCTAAAAGCAGAGAGAGAGGAGAGAAATCGGTGCGGGCCTCGAGATTATTATGAATAAACTAGAAGTTGAATGGGTAGATGGAAATAAGAGAAGGAAAGAGACAGAAATAGAGATGGAAGTGAGAACGAAATTCGCCTTTGAAAGGAGTTGGAGTAGATGAAGCCGCCATCTCTTCCTTCTCCCACTGTTCTCTTTTTCATCAAGTCATTCTTTGTCGTCTACTTTTCATTTTGAGAGGTGTAATGTTCTATTTTCATATAATAATAGGTAGGTACTCGAAAAACGCCATCCTCCATTATATTCAATGCAGTATTGCTTACAATTCAACATGAATCTATTTCATCATGTGTTTTCAACATTCAGATCAAAAGCTCTCAGCAGCAGCCTTTCTCTCTCTCTGTATCTTCAGCCAATCAATGCCTTATCTATTCTTCTTTGTGTAAAAGGTTGGCCATGGAAAAATCAGATTATTCGATTTTTGTTCGCTACTAAATTTATTATTTGATCAATCGATTTCTGCAACATCTCGTGTTCAAAATGCTGTTTATTAACAGAAATCCAGAATCTCCATTTCACGTTCGATTATTTTCCTGCCATTGAGTCAAGAATCGTCTCATGTTTTGTGTGCAAAAACTCGTCGGAACACGGAAACACTTGAGAATTCCCCATTCTTCCCTCTCCCCTTCCCTTCTCATTCCTTTCTTCCATTTTACTCCCTCCTCCTTACCTCTCGAAAACGACTGTCCGATTTCGTCTGCAGTCTTCGATTTGATTGTCCTCCCGTTGCTTCGAATTTCACTTCTTCATTCCACATCTTCTACTTAGTCTATAGATTCACGTTCTCATAAATTCAACTATTTGTTTATATTTTTAATCATTCGCGGTGATCCTGTAAACAGGATTATTGTTACATTGCTTTTCGAATTTCGCAAACTAAGGAAATTAAACTCCGACACATTTTTTACATTGAATCTAAATGATTAGCTAGTTGAATTAGCATAGCTATGTTGTGTGACGTCTTTATTCACTTTTAAAAAACATGCAGTAGCGCTCGAAAGTTTTGCATAAATCGCAATTTTTGTCCTTTTGGTCCAGATGCCAGCGGTCCACCAAATTTGTACTAAATTTTTGCAATAATGTGAGTATCTAGTTATAAAGGCGTATCAAATCTTAACCGACGCTAGCAGATTACTGGCATGATAATATTTAGAGATTGCTGCAAATACCTGAAAGCCACTGCATCAGCAATTCTCTATGACATAATTTCGTGGATAAAGAATAAGTCTAGCCATTGATGTTTTTGATTCAAACGAATTTCTTCTATTTTGCACGAATTCCAGAATCTGGCGTCTCTTCTTTACCTACTTGAAGTTCCATCTACTCTCTTTTTGCAATTTCAGAATTGCTAATTCCATTTGCGGATGGACATTCAGCTCGAGCCTATCTGCTAAAGCTGAAATGAGAAGAGAGTTGGATATTGCTATATGGCTATGCGAGCTCAGTCAGCTATGTACGCGTTATACGCGTACCTCTTTCACTCCGAGTCTTCGGAGCATCGAAGCACATTCTCCGTTCTCCCATCTCTAACTTCTTCCTTTGCATCCATAAGTAAGCTCTCTACATTTCATCAACTTCTCTTGCACCAGTCCATCATGCATATTAGCTTCGTCCTGGCCATAAATAACCACATTCAGAGTGTTCATTCAAATTTCTTTTTACCTTGAACATAATTGCTTTTCGTATCTTGAACTCAGAAATCAGCTGAGGCCACAGGTATCTGTTTGGATATATTTTGGTGTTAAAGTTCAAATTATCTGAAGAATTCGCTGATGGTAGAGCGAGTTTAGAAGAGAGAATGACTAGCAACGATTTTTTTCACACGCTTATCGCCTATTCTCAGTTGATGAAAAAGATCAGTCTCAGCAAAGGTTGTCATAGCCGAGAAAGGGTCAGTGAAGTGAAATGAGGTTCAGCTATGGTAGAATCAAGGTTTAACACTGAAAACGGGCGTGGTTGACTAGCACGATAAGAATTGTCTGCGCATTATTCTAAGGTTCGTGCAGATTGTTCCAAAATGGTGCGCAGTCTTTTTTCGGGCTATAGAATTTTACCTAACCCGTAGAATAGGCTAGGTCTAGATCGACATACATAGCTGTTTCAGTTTCAAAAGTGAGACGACTTTTACTGAGAATATCATTTAACGAGAAGAACACAAATTAATAGAATTATCCTTGGTAACAATTGAAAGTGAATGTGCCAAAATTACCCCCGATGATCTTCATTTCTAAATCTAGATTCAGAATTTGATGCCTCTCAACTCCAGGTGAATTTGCAAATCCTGATTGTGCCACAGCTAGATTCGTTCATTCTAAATGATATTGTGTTTGGATTTTTTCCGGATGGTCTTTCAAACAGTTCTGCTCAACCTCTAAACCTGCTGTTAAATCCAGTTGTTCGATTCTCTACTCTCCCAATTTTCTGCTACGAGTTTGTCGAGCGCTCAGCCATCAAATCACTCTGTCCGTTCAAATCTGCTCCATTTATGAGTCCAGTTAGGGGATTACAGAGTACACTGTTTACATGCATTTCGAATCACGTCATTTTACGCATGGTAGATCAGATATTGTTTATTTCTGTGATAAAATGCACTATTTGATGTTTGCAAATCTCGACCAGAGTCACCAAGTTTGCAAGTAATTTGGTCGTAAAATATCAATGTCCAAATGTGAGTGGTCATTCCATCCACATGTCCATTGTCTATGCACTCTCCCACTCTGCCATCTTCTCACATTGTCTGTTGCATTCGCGGTCCAGTGCCCCTGTCTCATTCTCTCACTTCCCTCTATCTTTCCCACTCCTTCGCAAGTTTGTCGGTATGCCTTTTGAGTTGTCTAATCGCGAGCAGACCTCCCAACTCAATGTCCCTATCGCCTTCTTCCTGCATTCAACTGTTTGGACCATTCCAAGCCTGTTCCTCCTCTCTCTCTCTCGCTCTCGATGAATGACCTCAGCCAAACACTCTTGTTTGTGGATTGGTCAAACTATTGATTTGTTCTATTGTGCATATTTTTAAGAAAGTTGTTTCGCCTTTAATCCAATCATTGTTGAGAATTTATCTTGATTCAAAGCAGCATTCGAGTTTATTTTGAGATCTGCAATTTGCTAGAATTGTTTGCTACCTTTGTCGTTGTTTCATTCAAGCACAACTTCTCGTGATTATTACGTCAATTGCTGCATTGTGAATTTATGACCAACTTTCGTCGCTGTGCATATCTAACGAACACTTTTGACTCTTTTCCTAGAACTTTGACATTTTCAAGTTTAGATTTTTGCAATCGAGTAGAACTTAATCATAGTAAAAAGCATCTCTGCTAAATTTTCGAGTTTTTATCTTCCATTGTAGAGAGTTGCACGTTGATTTATCACAACAAGGAAGGGGAGTGGGGGATATTTATGTGTCCTCTGCCTCGCCCCGTCTCTTCCCTGTTTTGGCGCTTCTCCACAACTGCAGTCCCGCGAAGCATCTTCAGGACCTTGCCTTCAAGTGTCTTCTTCTTCCCTTTTACATCCGTGCAAGGCTTATTGCCCCTATGCTCTGGCCCAGGCACTGCCAAAAGACCTCTTCATTCCCCGGATTCCCTCGCTCTTTTGCGTGACATTTCGCCTATATTCGGCAGAAGCTTTTCGACTAAAATAAATCAAACGAATTTGTGATAAGTAGAGTGCAGTAGTTTCCATGCACTCAATTATGCCTTGATAGACCCCCCAAAAATTTTTCTGATAACAATAGTTCATAGTTGTTAATTTTATTTATTTCGAAATGCATACGATCAAATATATATTGAAGAGCTTTATCTCATCTTCTCATTATCGATTTTTTTCCTAAGATATGATAGTATTTTTGCATGAAATCGAATAGCAAGATTTGTATGATTGACAATAATGATCGGATACAACGACCAGAGTTAGTTATGGAAGAATTCATGCATAGCTTCAAGCATTTTCTCATTTATTCTCAATAGAAAAGCTTTCAAAATCACATCTTACAGAAAGATTCGATGATTTAGGTTAATTAACTTTTTGAACATTTTCGTGGCCGAATGATCTTACTCATTTTACCAAATCTTTTCTACGATATTATAAAAGAATTAAAAAAAAGAAGCTATCTTTGTATGCGCAGATTTTTTCGAATTGTCTTAATGTGTTGTTTTTCCTCGATCTTACAAGTACACTAGAGTATTTCTTTTAATTCTAATTTCAACAATCCGACTACCATACAGTGACTACATTTGAAGTTTTCATTGACTTTTAAAATTCAGTTTTATTTATATATTTGAGCGATTCGGTCTTTTTTCCTTCTTTGTATGCGTTTAATTTTGCGATTTGTGAATGACTCAGAGCGCAACTGGTCATTTTGCTGTGTTTTTGTAGCCGCTTTTCTCCTTTCTTTGGTCAAAAATGTTTGCACTTTTTCGTCGTCTCTTATTTCCCTCCTTGTTACGCAATGCACCTGCAGTGAGAACTGAGAATGAGACGAGGAGGACATCGAATTGAAGAGTGAAAAGAACGAAAATGTGAATGAGAGAGGCTCCTTTCTTCCTTTCACAGGCTGGAAGCTCAAACTGCTCTTTCGCTATTCTACAGGAGAAGAAACGCCTTTACTCTTATACAAACGGTCCTCATTCATGTGATTTTTTTTATAGCGAACAGCCAAAGAGTTTTCAAATCTTCAATGTGTCCGAAGACGTAAAAAATCGAAAACCATCTTACATTGGATAATTTAATGTATTTTTTAATCTTATTTCTATGCCGAAGTATTTTGCAACTCATTTCAAGTTTTATGCATAGCTTTCTATCGAATGGATCGATAAATTTTATGATTTCGATAAATTCTCTCGGTTTTTGAATGATCCATTCGTTCATTCCGACATAAATTAGCTTTTCCAAAATGGCGAATTTGGAAAGCACCTCAAAATTCTTCTAAATTATACAGTTTTCAACACTTTGTGAATGTGTTCATATGATCGAATAAGTGTTTGTATTAGAGCAGTAAACACAGACGTCTTTCTGTTTTGTTTTTCTTATTTTCCGCTTTCATTGCAGCTCCATCTGACTGTTTTGATCGTGATTTTTATATCGCATTATTCTATCACATTGTGTACAGATATCGACGAAAATTCTTTATCTTTACTCGTTTTCTTATCGCCCTCCGACTCAATTGCTACTATTGTGTTTATTTTGTCGTAATCCAGTTTCTTTATCTCTTTCCTGACAATCAATTCATAAAATAGGTATTTAGTCATCAAAAACCTTGCTGTTTCGCGGCTTTTTATTTGATGAGCTAAACCCCCGGATATGGCCACGTCCTTGCTCAATAATTCAATAGCCTTCACGCGTCTCTGAAGTTTTCATTCGATATTTGCTAGGCTATTTGTACAGACCTTGTAAACATTATCTTTTCCTATGGATATAAATCTTCAATTGTAAATTATTCTTTACTGAATTTTATCGTAAATTTTTCCAACTGCGACCGTTTTGATTAGTTCTTCACTGCCTGTATTTGCATTTTTCGCGTGAATTGTTCTACGCAAAGGCAAGCATTAACTGGTGTAAAAGGTAAAGACAAGCGCGCGTTTTCCCACGACTGAAAGAGAAAACACAGTGGAGTACAAGGAATGGCACATCTCATTAGCGAAACAGAAGACTGGCTCAATGAAGCAATGAAGCATCTTGTATTTGTGCATTCTGCATTCGAGGTGCACGCAACTGACGTGACTAGTAGTCTACAACTTGTTGCTTGTTACTCCTTGCTGCGTGGCTAAGTGGGTGTGTGTTGGGCATACACTTGACTGGTTTGAACTCGGAAGCGGCTCTCATATCTTTTGCAAAATTTTGTATCTGCGAGAAATTTCGTTGTTCTATCAGTTCAATTCGATGCATTATCCGACCAGACTTAGCATTGTACTTGTTGACAAATCTGCTGCTCTGCAAAGTGGCTAATCCTTTTGAGTTGAGCGGATTTTTGCAGTCCTTTCGCATGTCTCATTAGCACCCCCCAGCACAGTCGAATGACGACCATTTCTATTGGCGGGTTTCCATAAATCGGCGATACATAGTTTAAAATATCAATAATGATGATATCATATTTATTTTCAACAGTTTTATCGTGCTCTCTTTATTCAATGAAACACATAATGGAATTATGCTTAAATTTAAATCATAGGAATCGAGGTCAAAATTTTATGAATCGGAATTAATTGTTTTTAGAAGTTTGTCTCACCTTTAGTGAAACGCCCTTATCCTCTCCTCTTGCTTTTCCTGACAACGTTTCCTATAGTTTTGTATGAAAGGAAAGTTGAGATCACACGCATCGTTTCTATCAACGAATGATTGAGAATAAGTTTAGAAAGTGAGATTGATCTTTTCTTTGCAAATTTGTTGTAAAACATTCTAAAATATCGTGTTTGTTCTAATTTTTCATTTCCATTTATTCGATTTCTTACCCCCACGCAATTTTCAAGTATCGAAATAGAATTCATTGATTCTAAAGAACGCTTTCCAGGAAATGGTATACGGCTGTAAAAATTCCTGTGTCAAGCTATTATTTTTCTTCTCCAATTTGCTCATTTGCATTTTCGGCGGACTGATTTTCGGATTTTCTCTCTGGGCGAATTTGGATCACGATTTCGGCAGTCGGTTAGCAGAGTTCATCAAGAACATCGATGGAGCCGACCATGCTCATCTCAACGATATCGCTAAAGTGAGATCGATGTTTCTTTTTCTTCATTTGTTTTTCATCTCTGCATTTTAGTACCAAGCATCGCTCTGGCTGCTTGTCGGTGTTGGAGCCCTGCTCTTCTTCGTCGGCTTCCTGGGCTGTTGCGGAGCTGCTTGCGAGTCTCCGGTTTTGCTCGGACTGGTATGTATGATCCAATACTTGGATGGAATATCGAATTTCTTTGAATGAAACATCGTTTCCCGAAATCCTCTCAATACATATCTTGAATGGGTGTGGGAAAATATTTATTAAAATTTGCACTTATAGCAAGAAAATGGAACAGGATTCAGTACTCCAATGTTCTATCATGGAGTTACTTTTTCGATTTGATAAATACATTTATTAGCATCATCAGAAAATTTAATAAATGAAAAGCAAAAAAAGTGCAATAATGCAATTCTAAATTTCAGTTTTTCTTCATCGTGATTGTCCTGACAGCCATCGAAATTGGAGCGACTGTATTCGCCATTGCGAACCGTGAGAAGTTCATTCAAGCAGTGCAAGACGTACGAATTTGATAGTTTCTTCGCTGCGAAATGACTTCAATACGTAATTTCAGGTGCTGGAACGGTCGTCTGGTAGTGTGGAAATGCGAAGGAACATTCTACCGATTCAGGACGTGTTCCAGTGCTGCGGAGCCACTGCATCGACGAAGCCGACGTACATTTCTGATGGCCTCTGCAAAGGAAAGGAGGGATATGTAAGGATGATCTTCGCTAAATGATTCATGATAAATCTGATTATCTGATTGCAGGATGACTGCTTCACTCGAATTTCTGAAATGGTCGAATCTTCGGGAGAGGTGATCGTCATTATCGCCGTGGTGCTGTTGGCCATCGAGCTCTTCTCGCTGATCTTCTCCTGCGTCCTCTGCAGAGCTTCCAAGGAAGTTCGATATGCTAACTATTACTCGTAGAGTATTTATGAAAAGATTCCTTAACTTTTATTGAGTCATTGAGTTAAAAGAGATGTTTTTGACTTCTTGCTTTTTCAACTCAATTTCTTCAAAACGTAATCTGGACAGAAGTTATAAAAATGTTGTCCGAAATCTTCACAATAACGTGTTCCATTGAAAGTTATTCGGCACACAACATTTTTGGATTCCAATTTGTTCGTTTTTGTATACATGAAATTTCATTATCAAGGCGGTGTTGTGTGCCATTTCATAAACTTCGCATTTATGAATTATTCCTATCCTATAAAGTCGGTATTTACTCATCGCATTTCAAACGTTTTATACGAGTTTATTGATAATTTTTATCAAAAATTTCGAGGAATTGATATCGACTTTATTTTAACAAATCAATAATCTACTCATCCATGGCTTCAGATGATGAAATTTATTTTTTTTATGAAAAGGTAACCTTATTAACTCAATCATCTTTCTTCATATAATCCTAGACACTAGAAGATTTTTCTATGATTTCAGCAAAATTGAAGCCACAAATAGTTTGATACGTTGTATTTTCATCCTCGTATGAATACATTGTGATCTAATTGTAAATTTGTTTATTCTTACATTCCTTCTTTCCAACTTCACACATCGAGAATTATATTTTTAAAATTGCAAGAAATTTTAATCGTGGCATTGACATGGAACAAATTGTCGATAGAAATTTCTATTTTATGTCGAATTGAAAAAGCACTACTAGTTCGTATGCTTTTTTTCTGAAAATTACCTTACTTTCTGATAAATCATGCCAATCTATTAGAAGAAAAAATACCAACTTTATAGAGCTTCTAAGCAATATTGATAGTTCGAATATTCTTCGCCGTTTGATTCACGAATTCCTCACAAACCTTTCAAATTCCTCATTCAATCAAAACACTGACTTTTTCGATGAATTGCGACTTGCCATTTCATAGCTCAGTTCATATCTCGACATTTGTTTCCAGGAATCCTATATTTCCTGGCTTTTATTACATTGAAATATTTAACAAGGAAATTTTCCAGCTCTTGATTACTTTTTCCCATAAATTTATATTGATCAGTATCATCATTATTCACCGTTGACATTGTTTGAATTTTATGCCTGAAATATTATCAATAAATTATTCATAATTTTTTTTTCTATTTTAAATAATTTTAGGAAGTGACTGAATTTCATGTTGTTCATTCGTCGTTTTTGATATCTTCGCTTTGTCGGGTGAATAGTGAAATCTTTCCTCTAATTTCCGTTTTACCAAAATAATCTCAAAGTATCATTGTCGTATTTCCTCCGACTATAATAAAGTCAGTTTCCACTTTGAAAGAAGCAATTTTGTAGTTCAGTTTTTTTCTTGCATATGACATGAAGTTATGCTCATAAAAAGAATCATTCTGTAATGAGAATAACTGCGCAAATCCGCTATTTTTTTTCGATACAAATGGGTTTTCATTTTTTATTTAATTCTACTTCATAAAATATTACTACATCAATGAGTTACATCCTCTAAACACTATATGTAGACCACTTATGACTTATGTTTTGCCGTGGTATGCTAATAGAATTTTATCTGTAATGAGTAATGATGATTATTTCATGAATAGCAAAACGACAATCAATCGTGCTAATTTGTAACATCAAATTAGCATGCTATCGTTGCTAGATATTGAAGGCTATATAAAGCCGAGAAAATCAGCCAAGCCGTCTTCTAATTCAAGCCAAATTTGTCCTGAAAAGTTTTCCCTGGTTTCACCCAGTAGAGCACTACTCATTCAGCAGTCAACAGACTATCTTGACATCGACAGGTACCAGTATCAAGTTATCTTATATTCTTCAATGCTCTCGATATTTGTGAATAATAAATCACTCATTTCTCATCGTGTATTCTCACTTGTTGACCCTAGAAGACATGGCATACACCGCACAATTACACTGTACAAAATTTACATATTTGGTTTTTTCAGAAGAACTTTTTCCTGTGCCTAATAATCACATTCGATATTTTGTACAATAGTTTATTCGCTCTAACGATATTTTCTAGACGTGATCTCCAACAAATAATCTCGATAACCCATTTTCAAAGGCACAAGTTGTACTTGAAATATGCGCAACAAGTCGTTAAATTATTTAACTGAATCAAAGAATTTCTGTGCACTCAGCACTCAGATATCGTAAGAAGTTGTCGATGCTGAGATAGAGACCGATTGCGATGTGCAGGCAGAAGACACTGACCGATAAATTGGCGATCAGGTAGAAACCGAAGAAAAGACGAGTCTGATAGTCCGCAATTCCTAAACGAGATATTTTGTCAAAATACAGTGATGAACAAACGTCTGAACATTTCTTGATATTTGAAATATTTGATTTTTGGATTTTTCATGGATCAAAGAGATTCAATTTTGAAGAATATTTCTATTTGATGTTTCCTTCTTCAAATATTCAAAAGAAAGTACAGAAAATTGTGTAGATAAAATTTTGAATATGGTTTTTTTTTAAAATTCCTCATTAGTTGAAAATTTTGTCTGTCATCGTATAGCTTTGGTTACAGTATTCACGCAGATTCAATCTTTGATGCTCAGTTTCGATTTCAATAATCTCGAAGCTATTTTCAACTTTATGCATTGTTTTTCTCCTGTATAATCTATTCCCATTTAACTTTAACATTTCTATCGAAAACGACTTGTTTCCCGTACATACTTTCTAACGGATATTTCGATATACACAGGAAATGTAATATTTTAAATGTTTCCTATCTGTCAAAATAAAATTGTGTTTTAAATTCACGAGTTAAGGATAATAATATTCCAAATAAAGTAGTAAGAGTCGAAACCTACTCATATTTTCCAAACTAGCAGCAAGACTTGAGTACTTTGAGGCGGTTTCTCGAAGTAGAAATATTACATGTGACTGATGAAATAGGACTAAAATGTAGAGAATAAATGCGAGAAAAAATCCAATCAGCGTCATCATCTGAAAATCTCTTCATAATAATGTAGAAATAATTCAAATTAGTTTTAAGGCGTATGCCTCATTATAATTAAAATGATCATTTTTACATGGTAAATGATGTATGGTTTTAAGGATGTCGGACTGTGTCGAAGTAGTGCAAAGATGAGAAACGACATCGCCAAAGTTCCCGAAACTAGAGGCAAAATTGCCAGCCAAATATCGACCATCGTTATTCCACACCCTGAAATAAGATACTTAGAAAAATTCTACTCAATACCGTGGTTCAAAAGCTATGTTAATGAACTATCGATCAATATTAATCATTGAAAAAATCTATCCAAGTTATCTTATTTTAAATTGGGTCTGAGCAAAAATTAAAATTAAAATTTTAAAAATCGAAACCGAGAGTGATTTTTGACATAAAAAGACATCCATAGTTCAATGTAAAAAATTTCGAAACCGCAACCTAAGTTTTCGTTCAGTCAGGTTTCAAATGTAAAAGTCTTCGGTTCTTCTCAATAAGAGTATCATAACCAACACAAATTTATCACCTGTTAGAAAGAGGCAAAAGTTCAGCACCAACTGGATCACAGAAAAGATTCCAGCGATCATAGCGGCTTTCTGCAAATTGTGGCATTTTTGTGTGATGAAAAGCAGTTGTTCTCACTTTGATACTGATTCTGCCCATGCAGCAGTAGCCCTCCAAATGCGGTTCTGCATATCGTCTTGAGCATTCATCGCTGTCATACGAACTGTCTGATCCGGCCTTGATGTACGTGTCAGATCGAGTGTTGCGAGACATCTGAAATAGTAAGTATTAACAAAAATAAAATGGATATTTTTAGTCAAATGCATCTGAAATTGACAACACAGATTAAATCACACTATGAGTATCGAAAGAAGAAATGTTATCTGAAAATTGTCTGAATGTTCGAGTAAAAAATCTCTAAAAATAAATACGTTTAGAATTCCTTAGTTAAACAGATTATTTTGACACGAAATACGAAATTAGAGGTCATTGTTATGGAAATATGCAGTATTGAAAACTACAAATACACATTATTGTGCATTGTTATGTGGCGCTTTCATTCAAAATATGCAAATAGGGAAACCTATGTTTAGGTTTGCATTTAAAGTTGATAATTTATTGGCTATTTTAACGATAGTTAATCTCGGACCAAATAGTTGCTGATTTCGGGCGATGGAATGGCTGATCCAAATCGAATTCGATAAACAGCTGCCTGGCGACTGAGTCGTCGACACTGACGGCGCTGGGCGAGACGAGCTCTGCGAGGGGCCGGGGCAGAGTTGGACCGTTCTCGCTCGATCGAGCGAGTTGAGGCTGTCATTTTAGTAATGTCGGTAGGATTTGGATTGCAAAATGCTAGTCAGTTCAAGCAAATTTGTAGCTCAGTAAGTGGAATCTCATTAAACCCGGATGAATATTAGCATTTACGATTCAATTTCGGGTAAAAATGAAATTCAGTGAAGATTTCTCAATGAAATATTTTAGAGTAAACATGGCAGTGAGAATTCGGCAACTCGGCCTGTGGGGAGTTCAAATATAATAATGCAGAGCTGGAGGAAGGAATGGGGGTAGATGGAGCAGAATGGACCACTGCATTCAGAAAGCAGCAAAAATAGATCCAACAAGAGTCAAATAAGAATGATGATTGTATCGCCAATACAGAATTGTAGAGAACTCATTAGTATAGTCATTTTGAATACAACGCTAATAACTAATCGTTAGAATATTCTCCAGTGATTTCAGCAGGAACAGCTTTAACTATATTAACTATGAACTATGGACTCTACCTATTCATTCACTCAAGAACAGAATAAAGCAATCGGTGAGGCGAAGTAAATTATTCGCAATGAATGCTGGCACTAATGAAGCAAGAAGAAATATGGTAGGTCTCAAAATTATTTTCCTCGAAATAATTTTTTGCATTCATTTAGATAATATTAGATTATGTAGCTAGGCTTATAAAATATAACGCAAGTATAGCTAAAAACGAAAGTAGTGATATTGCCGAAGAACAATCACTTTGAAATAATAAATGAAACATAATTTTGATCCGAAGAAATTAGCGCGTTGTTCGTGAGAATTTTGCGATATTTCGCTTATTTTAGGAAAGAGCTTGAATAATACAAAGAAAAACTCGGTCTAAATTTTGCACTTTTTAAAATTTGCTCATAATTTCTTTATTTTAGGCGATCGCTCTTCATAAATAAATGCTCATAAGCTAAATCGATAGAAAGGTAAAAGAGAAATTCGAAAAATTTCAAAATAGCCATTATTGAGCAAAATCCAGCTGTTTTATGTTCATGTTCCTTTATGAGAAAAAGTCTGTGAGCAACATTTTTGGAACGAAAAGAGCAAATATCGTGCCAAAAGGGTGCTTGTCTCTGCATCAAATATTCGAAGGAAGTAAAATGAAGCTTCGAAACTCAAAACTGCAGAATAATTCATAGATTGTAAATAAAAGTGCTCGGTAAATCATTTCTATCAAATTGAAAAGCCGAAAAGACTCGGAACTTTACTTCAAAGGAAAGCTAAAACTAAAAGAATCTCTATTCGAAAGGCTTGATGGATCTGAAAATGATTGATTCAACAATTGCCGAGTCAATTCTGCTCCATGTTTTGCTGCCTCTGACAGATGTCGGCTAATTATTTCCTGCATATCAATTTGTCCTCAATCTCTCATTTCATGCACTTCTTCATGGATATGACACTATATGAAGGGAAATGCAAATGAGTGTAGTGACGCTTATTATGCGGCTAAAACTCAGAAACCATGAAGCTTAGAAATTATTCTCACTAGGATAATTCAAGTCGAAAATCAAGTATCCAAGTGAGAAAAGCGTGGCCAAGTCGAACATTCAAAGCAATTATCTAGCTTAACATTTTTTGTGACAAGCCTGATAACGAATTAGCTCGTAGAAGTCGCTGGGTAAGAAATTTACATGAAATTATAGTTAATTTTAAAGAGTTTTCGTGAAATAACAGTTTGTGGTAAGGTATTTTCTTGAAAAAAAAAACAATATTTGTGGTAACCAACTTGATCATAAAAAACTTGTTGGTGAAAGACTTCTCTCATGAAAAACAAACTTCTGGTAAAATAGTTCATACAAAAAATTTTATCATAAATAATTTCAATTTAGCAGTTGTTCAGAATATTTTTTTCTAATAATTAGAATGGCAGGGAAGTCATTAATCATGATATTTTTGAGAATAAGTTTAGGAAAGAACGCCTTTCTTTAATATTGAAGACAAAATGAGTAACAAGAAATTTTTTTTTTTTGAAAAAATTATATCAAAAATTTAGAAATATATAGAAGGAGTTTAAAAATCAGCAGTAAAATATTTTTTTTTAAATGTATTTGTAAGAGTACCCAGACTTAGACAGGGCTTAAGTCAGATCTCCAGTGTGTACTCCCTCAGGCCAAATTTTTCAGATAAAATCACGTTGAGTACCCCCTTTATGTATCATTTTTCTATAGAAAAATTTAGTTTTGCGTACCCCCTCCCCTAAAATTTCTCATTCTGGTTGAAAATCTGCTTAGGCTTGAGAGTACCTCAAATTTATAGAAAAAATCCTTACATCAGTCTTTCTTTCCGCCATACCATTGTCGAGGTAGCTGGGCAATTTGTCGCAATCAACCGAGTGCGATATTTTCCGTTCCTTCATTTTTGTCGAATAGTTGGTTAATTTTGAAAATTACATCTACTTTGTCGGCAAATTATCGTCGAAGATAAAAAGCATAGGAATGCAGCTCTTTTGTTGAGCAGAATTACGAATGCAAACTCGGAAAGGCGAGGTGCTGTGAATTGCCTCGTAAAGAATGGACACAATTGCTGTGGCAGGCAGTTTAGGCGGAACTTTCACCGAGAATAAATAGTCAATGAGAAAGGTCGGATTAGGGAGCTTGTGTCTGAAAATGAAAAGGATGGGGATGGAAATTGTCAGTGGCAGAGGAAGAGACTGAGGAAGGGAAATGTGACTCCTTCTAAGTGTTTCTGAGAGCTGCTCAAGAGGGCTGAATCAAAGCGTCAATCTCGAGTCCTGAAGTTCATCCTTTCCATCTTAGAACATAGAGAGGCTTTGCTTTATGAAAGAGATGGAAGAGAGTCCTTGTGATATCTGTGCATCCAGCAGAGCAGCAATGGCTAATCACATTTCATGCACTGCTCACCCACTCATCATTCGGCCATAAACAATGCAATGCATAGTAGTACGGCACGAGCAGACGAGTCACATTTATCATGGAAAATGGAAATACCTTTCTAAAAATATAGCTGACTTCTGAGAATGACATGCGACTAGGTCGTGGCGATCTTGACGTCGGGTTCATCTTGATTCTAGTACGATTGCACTAAAATATGCTCGTTTGTTTTCTGCCCAATTTCCAAACGAAGCTGCCAACAGCGATTTTAAGGTATGAAACTTGTTCTTAACTGTGAAAGATTGAAAGTATACATAGGAGGTAAAGCTAATCTGTACCTGTCATATGTAAGACATCTGAAAGATGGAAACTTGTATTTAAAGAGATACATGTACCATGTTTGATACTTGTTGGCAGCCTTGTTGTCAAATTAGAATCTGCGAATATTTCCCATGTCTCAGATGTGCACAACTATGCTAATGCAAAATATGCATTTTAGTAAAAATGAGAACTATTCTTCGAAATCAAAAAGATTAATATTATACCAAGGATAAGATACGATCATTTTACAAATGGAGTAATATGAAAGTTTAGGGAACTCTGAATGATGACTAGGTGAAGATGATGAATGGGAAAATGGACTCAACTTTGGAAGTTCAACGGAGAAAAACGGAAAGAAAATGAAGTTTGGCTACGCGAAATATCAACGAAGCGGATGCAAATCCCGAAGAATGGAAGAAGGGGGAAAGAAGAGGGAAACAAAACAAATAATGATGCAATCGAATGGAATATCTATTCCTCACAAAGGGTAATGAGAAAATATGAAACCTGAGAAGCTCGATAAAATATTCATTTGATTTTTTTCTAATACGTTTTTTGCAAATAGAAATTTATTCGCAACGAAATTAAAATTTGTACAATTACCGGGGGAAATTATGCGATAAAAGTTTGAAGATTATTTTAATTGACTGAAC
The DNA here is from genome assembly GCA_964036155.1 of Diploscapter coronatus. Classification (NCBI taxonomy): domain Eukaryota; kingdom Metazoa; phylum Nematoda; class Chromadorea; order Rhabditida; family Rhabditidae; genus Diploscapter; species Diploscapter coronatus. The sequence continues at coordinate 5,604,599 of OZ038423.1, forward strand.
TTATCTAAAAATCGGCAAGTCTTACGAAAAAATTGTCATCAAAATAAGGAAGTTCTTGAGATAACTGAGAAATCATGGTGAAATGAGGCGTTTTTAGAGAAATAATTAGCAAAATTTCTACAGCTTCAGGCTAGAAACAGTTGCTGAGCCCTTTGCAGTTCCATGAACGAGATGGGAGTGGAGAGGCTCTTGCTGATCAGATCCTTCCGATCTAAATGAATCGACTTCGTTGTTAATTTGGACATTATAACAAAGATAGGGTTATCTGGAATTCATTTTAAAATAGTCATTTTATTGAAAAGATTTCACTTCTCTAGGATGATAATATTGCTGTGGTATGAAGAAATAATTAGCTCGATCTTCGAGATAACTATTGACATTCTGGGCAGTTACTATTTGACGGAGCCTATAATTAGAGAGAGAAAGAAGGGAGGCAGAGAATAGGGTGAAATAATGTAAGAAACGAAAAGGGTTCCGTCAGATAGTAATTGTCACAATTCTGCTACTGTTATTTTTGTTTGAAGAAGCTGCTAGCTAACTCACTTCTATTGAGTGTTCCATTAGGTGACACATTGTCATATCTGCTCATTTCCAACTGCGGACTGTCTCTGCTGTCGCTGCTCCATTCCTCCACAGGACTCGATCTCTCGTGCAAAGCCATCTTCCCGTCCTCGTCAGTCTCTCCATCTTCCTTCTTGAACATCACTTTTCGCTCTCTGGGTGTTCCTCCACTCAGTTCCTTCGGCGTTCCTTCGCAAGATGATTCGTCATGAATCGAGTTCCTCCTACATTTGTTCATCGATAATTTTTGGATTACATGATCGTTGTGATGAATGCAGATTAAATCCCTAACATCCTCAAAATTATTCAACTACAGAATGGTCTTTATTCATATTAAGTCAGTATCATTGTTATGCGGAAAGGAGGTTTTCTGATTTCGGAAATCGAAAACGAAAACCAGAAATGTAATCAAATTTGGAGATCAAAAAAAGAAATGGAAATTGGGAAAATGACCGAAAATCAAAAGATATCGTGAACAAAGCAAAATTATCCTTCAACAATGGTCAGCTCGAAAAGGCGTGAGTCATTTCAAATTGCAAAATGCTTGGATAATGAAGAACTTTACTGAATTACCAGCTTACCTATGCAATCGACTGCTCAAGTTGCTCTTCTTCGGAGCGAAATAGGGATCGTTTGAATAGTAGGACACGGTTGAAGCAGTAATCGATTCATACATGGCTTTATCAGTTGGATGAATGATTTCGGGCTTATTTGGACTTGGAGGCGCCTAAAATGGTCGAGTGGGCCTGCATAAGATAATAAGTAGGCTTACCTGTGATCGATTTCTTCGGACACTCGGAGAAGGCGGAGGCCTAGATGTGGGTCGAAGACTACGTGCTCTGGCTCGAAGATTTCGGACACCGTCTCTCAATTCATCCATTCCTTTTGACATGAATGAGATTATCGAATCTGCTCTTGATGCGTGCAGAGAAGCGTCTGTTGAGTGCGACCTGCAGATAATAAATTCGAGATTCATCTAATGCGACTGTTTTGTTGAAATGGACAGCCAAAATTAGGGTACACTGCTGATAAAGTGTTGGCATACTATGGATTGAAAATTCTGCGTGAATTTCAATCATAACGCGATCTTGATAGCATAACTATTTTAATTATTCTAATTTTTGTCCCTCCATCAGACTGGCATAGTTTCAAACTTAACGAAATTTTGGAATCAAAACAACGCCTTTTGCGTTTTGATTGATAAATCAAGAATAAAAATGTACCTTCGCCATTTTATCTGCTCAGTTGGCGTTTCGTGGTTGATTCCATTCGGTTTTCTTCCAAATTTCCAGAATCCCTCAACAGATTTGCCGCGGAAGAATCGAGGCCATCGTGAATCAGTGTGACTACTGAAATTGTAAGTTGATGAAGAAGTGCACGATATTCATTACCTAATGTCAGCTATTGTGGCGGATTTTTCAATGATTCCATCCATGTAATCTGCCAATTCAGCTTCATTGATGTCAGCATATGTTTCTGAAAATGTCTTGAATATATCTTTGCCTTTTTCATTTTGGAAGATCATCATATTTTCTCAGACATTCATTCGAAATGTATGTTAATGGATTCAAGAGATAAGTCTCGTGTTATACAACAGAATGGCTTTCCAGAAACAACGCATATGAAAGAGTTTTGATCGTCGATTTTAATAGAGCGTGCCGATAAACTTGTGTAAAATTTAGGCTTTCAAAACTCATGAAGATCTTTGGGAATTCAAAACCAAAAATGCAATTGTTCGATGTTTAAATAAATATGAATTATAAGAAGACAATTGAGTTATAATTTTTCAGTCCTTTTTAAAGCACAATAATTAAAGAACCAAAGAAATTTTACCAGGTTCTTCCAACTTCTCGTCTTCGTTCTCATCTCCTCCAAACACGTCATCAGCATGAGTGATCATGTAGCTGCACAATGCTGTATGTATATTCAAGCCGTTGAGCATATGGTTGTCAATTCCGTTCATTGTTGGAGGTGTCCTATAATTATTTGGATTCATAGACTGAATTTAGAACTGCGATATTTGAAATGTAAAAAAAATACTGAAAACTCAGGATCGGAAACGAACTTCACTTTAACTCGAAACTTGGTTTCAAAAATGAGATTTTAATTTTCTCCTGTGTTTGGAACTGGAATTAAGCAAACGAATTTAGAGATAATTCGGATTTTTGACAGCAAAATTTCATATAATTCTGCCTGTTTTACAAAAATATTCTACCTGAACAGGTTTGGAGCCCACACAATAGCCAGATTCTTAGCATTCATATCCGTCAGCGATGTGTGTTTGCAAAGTCGGGATAAGTGCCTCACCAAATAACGAGATGTGCTAAAGTTCAGAAAGTTATTCACGATTATTGGAGATCCACTGACTGAAAATGTTCTGCAGGCATGAACTCGATTTCATGCCGCAACCGACTCGAACGGTCCTCTGCAGGTGCATCAAATGCTTTCTGAAAAAATGCTTGATGATAAAGGGCAATAAAGAAATATCAGACCAAAATATTAGAATAGGCCTGGAATGTGAAGAGAGGATTAGGCAGTTGACGGAAATACTGTTTGAGAAGTGAAGATACAGAGTAGATATCACGCTGACCGAACTCATACAGATCCGGTTCCGCACCAAGATCGAATTTGGCTCTGAAGTGTTGCATTGTTGTAAGTTTGGAAATTCATCATTAAAGGCGTTGGGGACTATTCGCAAATTTGCTAATGGAAACATCAATTCGTTAAGGAAAAACAACATTTGGACATTTCGCTACTTGGTTATCCATAGTTTAGTGTTTATTGCAAGATAGGAAGACGTTTTTCCCATATAAATTCGTAGTTATGAAGTAAAGATAAGCCATGTTGCTAAGAAAATGGTAAGGCATATTTTTCCTGCTCTATCAGTTTACAGAGTTTTAGCTTGGAACGTTACAAAGAACCCAAACCATCCAAGCCTTCGTCACTAACTAACCGCAATCGCTGTATATTGGATTGGATTCCACATTGCCTATAGATACCCGTTACGATTCCCTGCTTCTCGATGGCTTCGCAGCATCGCTCCAGAATTAGTGGGACTGTAAATTTCTCATTTAGACATTGAAAAATCAGCTTCCAACCTTCTCTGCCAGTTCTCCTCAAGTGTTCTACCAAATCCTGTCCAAATACAGGCGCTCTCCTGCGAACTCGACTTCGCAGAATGTCTGTCATTCTTCTAGCGGTATTTGACGAACTCTAAGGATAATTCGATTGGTTGGATTTTTGAAGATCATCAGAATCGTTATGAACCTTTTGCTTCGTTCCTACTGCAGTAGGCAGCCGTTTGTCATCGATCAGTCGCACACAACTAGAAGGAAAATAGCCAACCTGAAAGAGTTGATGTAAAGGATAGATTAAAAGCTTTCGGAATAAACTGATCAAAATGATTTCAAATCCTCAAAAATCGTGTTTTGATAACAAAATGCGTTGTATATTTTCGTCGAAATCTTCCATTCACACGTTTTAAAGTGGGTTCAGCAGCAAAATATGAGGACGTATCAATGAAAGAGACAGCTCGTGTTACAGGATCAAACAAAGTTCATACAGAAGGTGATGAAATCAATTCATTTCTCAAAGAAGTGTTTCAAAATTCAACCGGAGCTGCACAAGCTAAATTACCTAAAATCCTAAATTTTTATTTTAAAAGTAGTAAGTTTCAGATTACACTCTGATAATTTGGAAATCTCTAAACAAGGATCAACGAGAAACCTATAGTTTAAGAAATTTCAAAATTATTCTGTAGCAATTTTGAATCTCAATAATAGAATTTGGGTTAAATTAGAGAAATAAACTGGTGCTAATTTCATGGCATCACTTGCAAGCGCGCTAGTTTAATGACCTCATAAATTTACAAATTCCATGGAAAGGATTTCGAGGAACACAATTTTGCAGTGTTCTTCGAGCAGCAAATAAATGCGGATAAAAGTAATTTACAGATTAAAGATTATAATTTCATTTGAAACCAGGATTGTGTGCGGTTTGAACCGAACGCTAAGAGGTTAGGGAAAACGAATAGAGAGTATGTAAGCCGTCGGAAGCAGAGAGGAAAAAAGTGGTCAAAGATTCGACTTGATCAGAACTGCATTTCTCATAATGTTCCTGTTTCTTTTCATGCCAAACAACCCACATTTCGTTAATTTGCATATTTTTGCTTAACTTTTCTGCTCGAAAAGGAATAGCCCGGCTGGAAATGTGAAATTTGCACGATGATCAAACTAAATCCAAAAATACAACGATATTATGATATAAGCATCAAGATATCTAAAATCGATCAGTGAGAAATAAAAGTTGGTATTTAAACATGTAGGAAATATAGGCTTGGTTAAAAATGAGCGAGAACCCGCCTAGCTCTTCTCTGGACTAAGAAAATAAACGATTGCTTCGGATACAATTATTCGATATCTGAAGGGAGGCAGTGAAGGAAGAGCATGTGATGCAACAACTAATAATGATCGTTTGTGAAGGGAAGTGAGAAGCCGACTGAATGACTGAATGGATGGACAAAAAATGGAGAGCCTTGTCGCTCCCGGGTCAAATGCAGAAGTCTCGAGGAAAATGATGAATGAGCAAGAGAAGAAGAAAGAAAGAGAGTGAGAAGAGAGGGGAGAGTGAGGGAAAGATGAAGCTGGGCAAGAAGATATTTTACAAAGGCACCACATGAAACAACAACAGGCGAAGTGTCGGAGAGCGGGCAGAGGTCTGCAAAAATCTGACCCAAGGGGCCACAACTATATGAGTGGCTATTAATGAAGCGGCCGTCAATAACGAAACGTTTCTATTTCATCCATCATTTATCGAAATGCTGCCTTGAGTCACAAAACCCTACCTCAAACCCTAGCCGAGGATCCTCTTTATCATTCATTTTCCTATTCGAGATCGTCAACTTTGCCTTCCAGAACGTAGTCTCACTTTGCACATTCGATGTCATCTCGATGATCGATAGAATATCGCCAATCTGAGAGATTGAAGATCAGTTACACTTCACTCATATTCTTGCAGACCCTGAGCATGAGGTGGGACGAATGAGTTGGATCGAAGTCCTTGGTCACCACAGCGGCAGCTATTGCAGGAACGTTGATCGAGGTCTCTTCGGCTGGTTCGAATCGATTTCCTCGGCAATCAATCTGAAACATAACCTTTATTTATCTGTAGAACTTCTTCGTAAAATTACTTGGGTGTTAAATGCATAGATTTCGCATAAAACTCATTTTTGAAACGATAAGTGTTGCATAGGGACGAGAACTTGTTTGGATAAGCTTCTAAAATGTCGAACAAAATGAAATGGGTACCATTACTTTAAAAATTTTATACTGTCGATAAAATGAGACAGTTTTCGCTCATATCCCTTGTGTATCGGCATTAATGGTAGAATAGATTTTCGAATTGATTCATTAATGCCCATAGTCTTTACTCTAGTGTTGCAGAGTCGCATGCTGAATGGGAATAAATATTTTCAAAGAAATGGTTTTTCTCAACTACTGCTTGCATAGTCTTCTGTAAATGATTCGAGATGAAATTTCAACCTCGTTGATCGTGCAGATTGTTGTGCAGATATTACAAATGGCAAGAGGCGCTTTTCGATGTTCGACATCTGACAAGTGCAGTGAGTTTGTTAGCTGACTGAATGACTGGATGACTGCTCACAAGCATCTATGCGAAGAGAGAGAGGAGATAGGAGAATAGTTGTAGGAAGGAGAAAAATAATCGATGAATGGACAACCGATGGACAGGGGGAAAGCTGTAGAGAACACATAAATTGTGCTGCACAGATGCTGATAAGTGGCTGATAAAAACACTCACGAAGATACATATCGAGGGGAGAGCTAGCGAAGAAAGCTAGTACTGATGAATCAGAAACTCGAATGAAAGTTAGCAAGTTGATATTGCGAATGAATTATTGGTGAAGTGGAAAAGCGATAATCAGGAACGAGATAGTGAATAGAGAAAAAATATTTTTTAAAAAATGCACTAAATCATGTCAGTAGGGTTGCTACTTTCAATGAAATGAAAAAATGCCAATCGTATGATACTAATCTATGCTATATTAACCGTTTTTAACTCGCTGGTTATAATTAATGAAGTTAATTTATAATACAGAGGATCAATCACGATTTTAAGTCTCCAGAATAAATACTTACCTCCAGAAATTTCAGTACTGGATAGCATGTGATGATGCTTCCGGTGAGCTGAGATAATCGATCCATGTACGTCTCAAGAACACCCTGAATATCAATCTTCGCCGAAAATTTTTTCATGAAAATGCACCTTTATCTGTCCATCATCCATGCGTGCTCGATCCAGAACAATTTCGTTCAATTTAGAATGTTTCCTTTCGAACACGCACCTATGCAGCTGTCGATCGAATTCGATAACTTCTGCCAATGAGCGACTAATCTCCCTAAAAAGAGAAATTTTAATAACGTTTAGATAAATTGGATATTGAGCACGTATTTTCTAGTAAATGTAAACTTCAGTCCTCTCGTCTAATTAGCTATCATTATTGTCTGCAATTTTGTGACTCATTCAAATTGTGTAACTTTCGGAAAATTTTCAATTCAGAAACGAATTGGTTCTAAGTATTAAATTTTGTATTCTTTTTTCAAAACTTTTCCTTCTTAGAATTCTAGATCAGTTAGCATAGTTGAGCTGAAAGTTCATAAAAATTTAGCCAAAAAGAATTAATAAAAATATATCGAAAATTGCAAAACTACATAGGTTTTATTGAGAATAAAAGTAAGAATGGGTGCATGAAAAAAATTAAAATGTATCGCATGGAAAGGGAGAGTGGGAGATGAAATGCTGAAATGCGATATGCACGGGGGAAATCTCGCTGCTTGTCGTTCCAATTTCAAAGCCAATCGAGTGCAAAATGTTTGCATATCGATGTGAGAAGAAAGCAGGAAGAAGAAAAGAAACGTGGCATTATTTTTGAGGACCTTCAACAGAAAACCAAATTCTGAAGCTAAAAACTGGTTTCAGATTCTGAAATTTCACCGGGAATAAAAGTTATCTAAAGAACACATGATAAATAGCAAAAATTGATAAAGAACAATCTATATTATAAAAGTAGAATGAACGACAATAATAATAAATATTCATAGAAAATAATGCCGATATTAAGCAGACAAGAATCGATCAATGTATGAGATTAAGGATAAGAGAAAAGAAGCCTGAAAATTGATACAACTGTTGCAGCAGATTGACGGATAACCAAATTTGAATTCCCCCAATCTTTGAATATCTCACTATTACCTCGCCTTCTATTGTGATACTCAGTTGGATCAATAAAGTTCGTGTGAACTTGCTGAGTAAAGCAAAACAAACAGTGTCATCAGCATCACTGCGCAGTGCAAGTCAAAACACCCAATACTTCTAGTCCTTGATAATTCGTCGAGGTCCCTGTGAGGATCGGATTGGAGCCGGACCTCTCGTACTCTATACAGCCCAAATACCGTCCACAAAGAGGTTCCCCAAAATCAATCTTCAAATTCCAAGAACCCACCACATCCCCACTTTTCTACTCTGCAAAAAAAGGAAATCTGGCTAAGATAATCAATAGACGGTATGATTATATCATATTAGTTGTATTCCCTTAACAATATGTTAAGATGTTCTTTTATGAAAAGTATCCCAATAAGATCTGACAATATCTTATATTATACACACGATTTTTGAGTAATGCACAATTCTAACAATCTAACATGATACGCCAAAATTTGTAGGCTATATATACAAGATTGAATGATCAAGTGAATATTTTCCACGTGATTATAAGCTGACAAAATATTTGTTCAAAATTCCTACCAATTGTGCCCATTGCTGCCGATCTCTAGGATGCACCTCGGCTCCTTTGCATTGTCGAATCTTTCGACGGATTTGACTTCTACAGTTACAGGACCCAGCTCGACTACAGGATAGTGAAAATGATGGCACTCGGACAGACGTTGAATTCTGCAATCAAAATGACATTACGATGGAGATCGAGTGATTCTGCGATATCTCGAGAGGGATTTACTATCGACCGCGTCATGAAATTTGTGTGCTCAACCATCACTCTCTAATCTCATCCTATATCACTATCATCCCCAAATCAACAAACTGCTCATGTCCTCATCAAAATGTTCGCATCTTGTTTGTTCAGATCATGATCAGAACGAGTCATTTCATTTCGAGATGAAGATAAAGTTCAGAAAGATATTGATGCGAAAAATCGATTCAACATATTAGATGGCCAGAAAGAAATAAACTAGTCTCTGAATATCCCAGAAATGAATATCTTGGAGTCAGTTGGATGGAAATAGATGACACCACTCGAAGTGCTAGGGGCAAGTTGAGAGGGAGAATGAGAAAGTGGGAGAGCAGTGAGAAAACTGGAAGAGCATTGATGAGATAGTGAAGAGATTAATGATGAATGTGAGAGAGAAGAAGAGAAACAAAGAATATTCAAATAAAACAAGAAGAAAGAATGGAATTGACATGGATGTGAAAATGTGAAAGTGGTGCTTCGAGAAAATGATGGTCAAAGCAAATTATCCATTGAAGAAGAAAATAAAATTTCAATTTATGTTTTTATTTTAAACAAAACTTGAATTTTTCGACTTTGGCAGAATTATGCCTTGCAAAACATGGAATGTACATTTAGAAACAGGGTAAAATATTTGAAAATGCTCAACAATAAGCTTCTTCTAAAGGTCATCGTTTCTGACAATGAGTTCGGCCGCTCTTTCGATCACTTTAACAGCGCTAAGCAAATAGTCAAACTCCTCTTATTTTGAGTTGAAGCCAAAAGAAGTACTTTAACAACAAAATTATGACAAGTAATTAATATTCAAGGGCTGCAATGTATTGTCAAAATAATATCAACCTTTTCAATAAAATACAAATAAATGAAAATGGTTAATTTTACGAAGGCAAGATGATATGAAAAATGAATCAAATAATGATAGCATAATATGATGACAGATTAGGACCAAATAATTCCATGATAGTTATTCTCATTTGCTCTTTTGGTGTCCTATTTCTAGCTCATTTCACCGTTCCACAATGACAAACACTTGAAATGTACACGCCCTATCTGAATGAGAAAGGGTAATGAAAGAATGGGGTGAAAAAGAGCTTTCTTCGGAATCCAGTAACATCAAATCAATGAAGTTTGAGCATGAAATATTCCAAATAGAATGGAAAACGGTCAAACTCATGCAGATGACTTAACTTTCTGGGGAAGAATGGAGTTGAAAGATGAAGAGTAGAAAAGTGTCATTCTCTCGAGTCATTCTCGTGACATTGACAATGGTGGTTTCTGAATAACTCTTTCCCTCAATTCCTCTTCCTTCTTCCATTCACTCTTCATTTCCATGACATTGAATCACAGTCACTCTGCACTGACTTAGCGACTACTTTCATTCACATGAATTGTAGAAATGAAATATGATTGCCCATTGTTAGAATTGCGCAAATGATGCAACTTTGGCGCTCAATTCGATAGAAAAGTTAGAAGATTTATGTTTGACTGCACCTTATCTCATCATATCATCCCACTAATGTTGAATCGAGAGAAATTGAAATTAGCCACATGATGAACATGATTGCGTGAAAAGTTTGAATCTACCTGAATTTTGGGATTTGTTGTTGTAGGTGGGAACACTCACAATAGAGAGTAATCAATCGATGAATGACATTCTACAACTACATAATTCGAAATTCGTTGCTAATCACTATGTGATGTTCTCTGGCCAATAGTCTGTTGCAAATCCCCTGTCTGTGGGCGAGATTCGATTCCTTTTCCCCTTCGCTGAATCTGTCTCACTTTTCTGTCCCCGGGTTCATTTGCCATCGATCAAATCTTCGTACAGACTCATTTTCGTGCCTCTGGACACCCGAGATTTGCAAGAAATCTGCAATAGAAAGAAACAGAAAGGAGATTGAGAAGTGATCAGAAGGGGGGAGATAAGATGATAGTGATAAATTAGATAGAAGAAAGGGAAATTCGCTGTCCGTCAATGAAGAATGTGCAGTGCTCAATGCAGCATTAATGAATTTGTACTCTTCCAGCATTTTGTAGCGTTTTGTCCCGCTTACAATTTACTGAAATTTTCCATCGCGAATCACTAGAAAATCGTCATGAAATATGAATAAACGCGGGGTGATAGATGATACGAACAACATGAGCGGTACATGAAGGAGGAAGAGAGTGAGTGAGGGAATGAACGCTGACAGCTGACAGACACGAGAGTATTTCCAGACAACTAACGAGTATCTTTAGCACTTCGCTAATTCACAATCACCTATTAATAAATCACGTCTTTATGAATTTTCGCAAGTAATTTATAAACGCCTACCTCCTTTGGTTTTTCCATAGCAAAGGACTTCTAGTGACAGAATGACGCTGATCTTCGGTAGCAGCATTAATATCAGAACCTAGTGTTTCGTTCATCTTCACATAACAAACCAATCCAATTATTCTGCAAAATTTAAAGAAATTTTCTAAAGTTGCGAAAAGTACAATGCCTTCAAAAAATAGTTGAAATTTTCTACGCGAATTAAAATGAAGACGACTTTGTGTGCAGTCGATTTGGAACGAGACACAAAAGCGCAGGAATGAAATGGACAGAAATCGAAAAGAATACCATAATTACGGCAGGAAATTGACGAGGACGAAAATCAGCGTTGTGGTTTTAAATGAATGCAGAAAAGTGAGTCTGACGGAATACTAAAGCAGATTCCTTCACTTCAACAAAATAATAAGGAGTCATGATTTGGAGCAATTAAGCGCCAGAATCTTATCACGAGATTAGGATAATCAGAAATTCTCAGAGGCTTTTTTTATAGTGATGAAGCTTTAAATTGCGAAAATCGCATTTTATTAGATAATGAGTAAGATGGTAATTATTTTAGCTAACAATTTGGAACACCATCAAAATATAACTGCGAGAGAAGAGGTTGATGAAGATGAAAAATGAGAATGTGAAAAAAGTAATGAGTCAACGAAAAAGAATGAGCGAAATATGAACGATTGAAAGGCGGGAAAGATTTGGACTGACTAAAGCTGAAGAGGGAGCTGAAGATATGAAAGGGAGATGGACAGAGTTGGAATGAGAAAGAGAGGGGAGAAAAAATCTGCAACCCTGCACTCTCTAGATCTGCAGAAGTCTCTCGCCGGAAGAGCCACAGGGCAAATGTATCTGCTGCAGCAGCAGCAGAAAAGAGTCAAAGAGTCAGCTGTTAATCCTGAATCAGAGAGGGAAAGAGCGATCAAGAAGAAATAAAGAAAAATTATCACAAGCCGCAGAAAGATTGGCTCCTCTCTACAACTGATTTGCAGGAAAAATGGACAACGCTACGATGGGAATGCTCTTTGGAGGCAATAAATAGAGAAGTACATTGAATGATTTGAACTTAGATAAATAAGATCTGTAAACTTCCTTGTCATTAAGATATCTTTTATTGTAAATATTTCTTTGAAAATCGAATTGTAAACAATGCTGTCTTAGGGCAATGAATACATTCGGAAAATAATGAAGGCTATGCTTTTTGCATCTCAATTGACTGATATGAATTATTACGGTATGAATAAGTAAACCAGACATTGCTATAGCCATTTACGAAATGTTTGGTATTTCAGAATTAATATTCTTCTTCTTCCTCTTTTGATTATTCTGCGAATATTTTTCAGCGGTTTTTAACCATTTATTCATTTGATTTTATAAAATCGAGCAATGAATCTGTTCGAAGTGACTTGCGCTCACTTGGTCATGAAAAATGCACATCACGATTTGGGCAGACAATACAAATAAGTGAAACATTTCAAGGTACTGAATATAATTTTGGAATTTTAAAATAATTACGTTATAAAAATTGAGGAAATATGGCAGATTCGATAATTGATAAAATAGTAACAAATCAACAAATGCAACTGAAAGCTTCGGAGATTAATCAATGCAAATTGATAAAACTAAAACCTCAAAATTTCTAAAAATGTATCAGATTGTGACTTCAAATGGAGATCGTAATGGGGAGAACACATGTAAAATATTATAAGCGAACTGATAGTTGGAATAATTTTATGCTAAAATTGTTTCAATTCGCGTATCTTTCAATACAATTCGTAAAATCGCACCAGCGTCATTTCCACAGCTAAAAATAAAGAAATGCGGCATAAACATGTAGAAAATAACGGACTAAAGAGTAAGTTGCACATTTATAAATGTGCTGTCAAAATTAGTTTGCCATGAAATTTCTATCTCGATGAAGTTCTGTTATTTTTCATAGCTAACTATAGATTGTCATGAGTTACAGAAATCGAAGCAATAATAGAATACAAAATGAATAAATGTAACTCGAATAATTGACAGCTTGAGCAAATGAAGTGTAGGAGTGGAAATTATCTTCGGAATGCACCCAGTCCTCGTATTTGTAGGGGATTTCTGGGGACGAATTCAGATGGGCTGGCAGGTCGTCGACGATGTAAATCATTCCTCCCATGTTGAAGTTGTTCATTGACTGAAAATAGTATTTTAATTCATTGTGAAAAGGAAGCTACCTTTAGCTGCAATAAAATCAATCTATCTATTTTTCTGGATTTTGTTTGTATACATAGAATCCGTAGCTCTGGACCTATTAAATTTTTAAGACACAGAGGAGATTTAGTTTCAATTTTCTTTAAAACCATCAGATCAGATTCAAGAAGTGATGAAAATTGAGAATCATATCTGAGTGAGCCAAAAGAATGATCTCCAATTTTAGTACCCTACTGATGTTGGAATTCCATGTCCAAGTTGATAGTTGTCTAATTTTCCATCCTACGTGAAACTTACATGATAATACAGAATATTCGACGTGTTGGCACTCGGTGTGAATGTGAGAATGGCTTGCGATTCGCTAGGGTTTTCACATTTCAGTTTAAGATGATTTCTGAATTCGAGGAAGCTGCCGAAGGCATCCTCGTTCGAGTCTCCTTCATCGTGAGACCAGCTGCACATTCGGCCTGCCACTCCTGCCTTCGGTTGGGATGCGATCCGGATGTGCTAAAAATAGAACAAGTACTCATAAAATTCGACTATTTTAAAAACGTTTATCCTTATACATTTCTTACGAATACTAGCGTTTCAAACTAATTTTCGCTATTCTCAAATCTTGACTTTTTAGTGATCGCGAAACGAGTTTTTGAACCAAGACACTCAGCATTCACGAATATCATTCTGAAGATAATGAAAACAAGGTCGGTCTCTCGCAATTCTCTTTTGTACACAGTTGCTTACAGCTTTCTCCTCGTCCGTGAGTCTGTCGAATGCACCGTGAGGATCTTCCGACAAGTAGAGTGGATTGTTGAATGTCAGCTGCGCCCTGTCTTTTCCGCCTTCCACTCTAAAAACCATTTTTGAACTCAAATAACGAGAGAATTAATATTTTCATTTTCATGGTCTTATCGAGAAATATTCCATAAATACGCGTGGATTCTCACAACTAAATTTCCAATGAACCTTCTTGTATCTAGCAGTTTCGTTGTTTAAAATATCTCTGTGCAAAATACCCACATCAAGTTGTAGGTGACTCCTCGTTTCATGTAAATATCAGGCGCCATATATCCGTTCACATACCAAACATAGTCTCCAGGATATTGACTGCGAAGAGCCTGTGACAAAATAACCACGACTATCGCCAAAATAAGAATTCGAATTTACCGAATATCCTTTCGTTTGTCCAGGATCGCCAAGCTGGAAGGTCAGATTCGTGTGGTTGGTCTCGCCAACGATCACGGCTTTGTCCCATTTTCCAGGCACTGACAAGTTCAGCTAGATATTCAATAGGCTAATCATTTTGCAAGATGATATTTTTCATACTGGCTCAAATGGTGCAACATGAGGTGGTATAGTCGTCGGGATATCCTTGATCCAAACGTTTGCATAGTTCACTCGAAATTTGATGCAATAAACCTAAAACTACAGCTTTTGCTGTGAAAAAGTAAATTCAGCCTACCGCAAGCCAGTCAATGTTGTAGACATCGATTCCAGTTGGCAGATCCAAAATGATATCTCTGCTTCCGTCATACTTCTCGGTCATCGATTCGACACTAGAATTGCAAAAAAAAAATCACTCTAAACCTTATATTCAAAAGATACTTATTCTCGGTATCCTTTCCACGAATGGGCACTTTTCTCGACTTCCCCAATTCGACAGTTGATCCGTTTCCGACGATGAAGACGCCATCTAACAAAAATTTTAAATCTAAACTGACCTAATTAAAATCAAATACCTGGAGCTTTGTTTCCTTCAAATCGAAAGGCGAAAATCTTGATAGTCTTTCGGTCAATAATTTGGATTGGACCTGATGCTGTGTTGTACCTGAAAATGGTGCATATTTCATCATAATGTTTTTTTCTGATTACCTGATTCCTGCCAGCTCTTCGCCAATGATATGGGATTTCGGTGGTTGTAAGTCAGAAGGAATGGGAATCACACCAATGGGCAACTAAAATGATTTGGTCTCTGATTAAGTATCATTGAAAGAGCCACTTTCATAAAGAACTAGACAGATTTTCAGTTATAACGAAAATATGTGAGGCAGGGAATCCACAAATGAAAATTTTTCTATAGAAGTTGATACAATTGGGGATCCACAACAAGACTTTGTGGGCAAATGCTGACATAAGGGGGTCCGCAACGAACATTTGGATTAATCCTGCCTCGGTCTGCTTTAAAAATTAGCTACAAAAATGCGAACTCGTGTACCTGTTTCTTTGAGTAGAGAGAGAATGACTTGAATCGGTGGACTTTGTGGAATCCAGGCAGATTCAAAATGGCATGCTGATTCTCATACTGACCAATGGGTGCAGGACCATATTCCCGAGTAGGAATCTTGACTCCTTTCTCTGTCGGCTGGGACTCATCATCCAACCAGAAGTAGGTTTCTGGAAATGTATTTTTTGTTAAAATTTACTGATTTCTTATGCTCTATCACAAAATTTTTACAACGTGCCATATGAAATAGTTTAGGAAAAATAGGAGTTTATAGAATGGGCATTGTTTTTTCGTTGTAACTGGTAAAATTCCATGTCAAAATGACAAAATGAATTCAAAATAGACATTTCGGATTTCCCGAGTTTGAACATAGCTAGCCAAAGCTAGAATAGCCATCTTTTCGACTTTTTCAAATGTGATGAGGATCTCTTGTTTTGAATAATCCGATTTACAAGTTTATCGACTTACACCCAAAAACTTTATCTAAAATAAGCATACCTCTAGAAGGGTCGTTATAGGTGAAATTGAGAATTTGTAGCGTGGTTTCGTTGACAACGTAGACCTTTCCCTGCACATTTGGACCGGTGAATTCGCCTAGATAAACTCCATATTCCTCGTTCATTTCGTTGATCGTCTGTGTCGTCGCTTTCCATATCGATATCAGAAATACAAATGCAACGTGTTTAAGACGGATCATCTGAAATCGAACTTCAGAATTTAGATCGACGGAAAAAGAAACGACTAAAATAACGGACGAATTGTCGAAGGTCTAGAATAGTTGAGAAAAGAAGATTATACGTGAAGATTGAAGCTTTTTTGTTGAACGCAGCGATTTTTGGCAGTCAAAGAAATCGGCTGGAATCGATAATTCGAGGCAATTAGGCGGGAGAGGGATTGCAAGATGAAAAGCGAGATTCCTGCTGATTTGGATTGGCTAACTCGAAAGCAATGCGAAGGAAAACATGCGAAAAACGTCTGGAACGAATCGAATCGGTTTAACCATCCAACCGTCCTGCGTCTAGCCAGCCGCCCTGCAAATCGATGACCCCAATCGGCTCTCTTTCTTCTCCTTCCTTCCTTTTCTCATTCGCATTTCGTCTATTCGCCTTACTTTCTCATCTCCGTCTTCCCTTTCCAGCCATTTTCAATCGACGAATCGCTTGTAGAATTTGGCGCCCATCTCACAAACAGCTGATTCTCTCGGAAGCTAATCGATTTCGGATAAAATGAAAAAGGACTAGATCCCCTAAGATGTAACGTGGCGAATATGGGAATCTGATAATTAGCTAAAGATTATTACTGCCTCAGTAATGTAATGGAATTCTTGTCGAGAAGAAGATAATAGAGTAATATGTATTTTGGAATCCATTTTAATGCATTAGATTTATCAAATAAGAAGTTGCATTTGCAGTCAGAATTTATAATTGAAATCAAAATTTGTAGCCGTGAGAAAAATCTTAGCAAGAAAAAAACAGAAAGGATATATGCTATCATTATGATGGAAGAAAAATTCCAAATTTGCTGGCACAACTAACAGACTATTAAGGAATCAATTGAATGGAAACGTTCAAGTAGGTTGGGAAGAAAATTAAGAAGAGCAAGAGAGGACTGGGCTTGATGAACCCAAGTGCCAGTACCTGACAGAAGGCAATAGATCACATTTCGCACGCCTAATTTCTGCCAATTCTTCATCGTCTTTATTTTCGTCTTCAATTTCCTTATCCGAATTAGCTGTTCCTGACTCTCCACTATTTCTCATTAGAAATTGGTAACACATGATATCAATATCAAAAGAGGCAACGTTAATATTTTAAAAGTAAAAAAGTGAGGCATTTACAAAGAGTTCTTTTTTGTTTTGGTTCATCTTCTCCCACTAAGCGTACTTTTCCAAAGATATTAGTTCTTCATTTATGACAGCGTTTTTCAGCATATCAACACGTTTTTTTTCAGCCGGTCCAAGGAAATTGGTTTATCAGATGAACAAGAATAAAGAATACTGATCCTATGGGCAGTCCCAGTTCTTCATCGAGAGCTTGTTTTTAAAATTTCACTCGCCTAACTGCGTCAAATGTCGGTTAACGCGGTAAAATCCTCATATTTTGCGCATATTCTGAAGACTTTTGACAGATTTGAATGAATAAGACGGATCAGTTAGAGGAATTTTGTAGAGAGCAACGAGAGGAATGGATACTGTAGAAATGGGGGATGAAAGGCAGAATGACGAAGTGACTGAGGGAAAGTAGGCCTTCTCTTTTTCTTCGTCGGCTTTCAAGACGCTCTTCTCTTCTGCAGAATTTCCCGCTTCCTCACTTTTCTCCTAATGAAATACACACATTTCTATGTTCGGCTTCGATTCATCTGCTTCGACGAATCGTAAAAATTCCAAACGAGATTTGGATTCTTGAAGCTCACATATTTTTAGATCGAGATAACGAGATTCAAGTTCAGATGGATGATTTGAATAATAAATTTGCGGATAAAATAATTGAAAATAATTTCAAAATTTGGTAAAATGTAGTTGAAATGGAAGATCGGTTTGGAGTCGAACGCATTTAGAAGCTTTGAAGTGGGGAAGATTCAAATAACTCGAGTAAAAGCTGGAAGCAGAAGAGCGAAAGAGAAGGAATGAAAGAAAATATAGCAGTGAAGTGGACTTTTGACCCATTAGGGAGGTTAGAGGGCAAGAGTGGAAGAAGGAAGGGAGGGAAGGAGGAATATAGAGGGAAGAATCCTCTGTCCAAGTACCGCCCAAGCATAGAGCAGCTGATCTAACATTACAGGTCTTCTTTTTCTTCTTCCTTTTTTCTTCCAAATATGAGTCTATGCACACAATACTGTGTGACATGCCAAAAATGAGTGACCATCTCTATTGACCAATCAAGGGAATTGCAGAACGATGCAGGGAGATTCTATCAGCAGAAAATGCATGACGAATGTTCCGAATGTTTTAGAAATTTTATCGAGTGTATTTGAAAAGTAATACTTTTCATTTCACTCCAAGATTGACGCTCCCTCAAATTTTCGTATGATTTCTATGTCTCTATCTCTTCAAAACACTATCTCGCTTATCAAAGACAAATGCGTCAAAATTTATTATAGTAAAAAGATGAGAGAAACCATACGAAAACGGAAGAGAACGACAATGCTTAGTGAAATAATCTGTATCTATAAGAAATGCATGAAGTTTCGATAAAATAAGAATCTAAGGCTGGTGTTGCCATTAAGTCTATCGGAAAAAGCTTGTGGATATAATAATCAATTTTTTGAAATGGAATTTCTCATTACTAAAAACAGAATGATATGTTTCAGTATTAAAAACATTGGCGGGTCCTATCATCCCCTCATAACAGCATTAGAATACAACCTGACATTATCTTCGGCCTATCTAATAATGACATGGTTGCATAATTCTCGTAAGGCGATAAGATTCGAGTCTTTGAGACAAGCGAGTAAATGTTCTTTAGCAGATAAATAAATATTCAATGCGATGAATCGGCAGGATCAAAGGAACTCAGGTGGGGAGGCAGAAGCTGTAAGCACTAACCGAGGGGTTGACTGAATGAATGAATGAATGAATGAATGTGTTCGACCTCTAATGACTCACTCGACACTAACCAATTATTATTGGAATATGTGTGAAATGGTCAAAGAATAATATGCAAGTTGAAGAGATTGAGAGAAGAAAACAGTCAATTTGCATAGGTTCTACTCAGGTACATAGTGAATTCTCCAGTGAACTACCGGAACCGTGGGGCTTTCGATTAGAAACCCAATTGCGCGAGTTAACAACCTTTGTGTAGGGAGTAATTATTTTGAAGAGACAAGATAACTGTAACAGCATATTCAAAATTGAAGTTTTGGAATCAGTTTCAAGTGAATAGTAACCTATAAAAGTGCTATTCAAGTTCTCGAAGAATTATTATTTAGTCTAAATCGGGAATACGCTGAAATCAAATTTTTAGAATTCGAAAGTTAAATTGAAACAAAAAATTAGTATTCCAAAAATCTGAAAATAAATTGGAAAATGAAATTTGAATTTCCTTACTTGCAGTTGACATTTCGCCTTCCCCTATGCTAAATATAGCCTAACGAGTAAACAAGCTCATCTACAACATTCGTTCTGCCATCTAACATCCATCAACCATTTCTTGCCGGCAGATGAAAGATTTACGGTGCCGTTTCTTTTCCTGCCCTACATCTCCAAATCCTTGATCTAAATCCTCCGATATGTGCAGCAGCACACCCCTGTCTTCTTCTTGTATGTTTCTCGCCTGCCCTTTGTAACAAGGTCATCGCATAAGTCAAGCAGGCTGACTTTGCTGCAGAACGACTGAATTAATCACAGACAGAAGAGGAGATGAAGAAGTGCATTCGGATGCATCAAGCACTACAAATACGCACGAATTAGTGGCTGAAAGAGCATGGAAGAAGTGGAAGATAGAAACAGAAATTGCGTGACCCAATGATGATAATCAATGTAAACGAAGTGTTCCTGTGGCCCCGAATTTGCGATGTACTGGTAGAATGGTTGATGACTTGAAGAACTAATGGCGAATATAAGAATAAATTTTCGATTTCCAGAAAGTTTTTAGCCTTCATTTTGAAACTATCTATTTCAAAAACATCTAGTTTTGGTTATGGCTTTCTTCAATTTTAGCAAACCTTGACATGGAAAATAATTACTTTCTTCAGCAGGAAAGTTCAAACTTGTCGCAAAAGATGAGAGGGTTTCAAGAAACAGGTAAAAAAAACTTGTCAAACAATTCTGAAACAAATTTTGCCGTAAATAATTGACAATATGAAGCAGTAATATTGGAATGACCTCCAGAGTGCTGCGGTAAGTCAAAACATTCGGGAATACAATGATGAGAGAGTGAGAGAGGAAAGTACAAAGAGAATGAAAGGGGTTCCAAAATAAGTAGAATTATTGATCAAGACTATGAATTTCGAAAATACGATAAATCAAATGAACTTTAGATATAAAATTGAAGTCTTCAAATAATTAAATTCATGAATAATATCGTAGGAAACATATTTTGCACCTCATTTGAGTCATAACGACTCCATTTGTTTCACTAAATCTTACATTCTACCCACTGCAAACTCCGTCTCCCTTCAGGCTGACTGCCTTCCTCTAGTAATCTGACAATTCGGTAACAAATGCCTTTCGCATCGTCACAATCATTTTTCATCAGAAGCAACGCCGTCTGCAGAGTTTTCAGCACTTAACTGGTTTCATCTCCTCACAGTATGGCGCTAATCCGTCTGATTCAAGGCTAAATCCGTAAACACTCTCAGATGCCAGAAATAAGAATTCGGAAGAATATTAACGTTCAAATAGTGAACATTAAAATATGTAGTAAAAGAACGGTTTGGGCCAGGAAAGGTCAAACTTTTCATCGAAATTTGGGTAAAGTAGGTAAAAAAAATCAGGAGAATAAAGACGAATCGAAGTTATGCACCTTTCTGCCATCATAAAAGTAACTCTTTATAAATCTTCACCGAATATTACTGGTAAGTCTAGAAAAGACCTAACGTGTGTAATGACACCGGTGGCTATATATTTTGTTCTAAAATTAATCGGACAACAGTGTCCAAAATGTTGTTCTTTCAAAAATAGCATATTTTACGAGACATTTGCGTTCAGACTAGCTTCGTCGTTTTACTTCATACCGACCAAAAGTAACCGTTGCCTGTTTCCCAATAGACGGTCTATAGTGAGAAAGGAAAAACTAGAGGAATGGAAGATGAAGGCAGGAAAGTGAACGAATGGGAGTGGATAACTGCATGCAGTCTACAGTTCGATAAAAGCCACTAGTAGTCCAGACCCAAACACCGTTCCTTCCCTAATGCAACCCTAACTTTATCCCGCTTAACGCTCTTCCATTACTCATCCTTATCTCTTCTTGATACATCGTCCAATCACTCATCTTCAGCAAGGCGTAATGCTCTCTCGCAACACTTTGTCTCGAATCATGGAAGATAAAGGATGAAGATAATCCACAGAAGGATGAGATATTCTGAGAATCGGACAAACTTTCTCTGCTTATGACAGCATATAATTACAAGTTGCGCTGCACGATAGCATGATTCATGACGAATGGTCGAATGCGAAACAGGACGTAGATGTTGCAAGGAGATAATGGAAAATCAATGAACAGAAAAATGATGTAGAAATAGGTTCACGAAAAGTTAGCTACATTACAGAAAATATCTCAAAACCCATGAAAGAAAATCGATTGGTCAGTAACCACAACAGAAGCTAAATAAATGGACCAGACATAATGACCGGTATCTAGATTATTAGCATAAAGACAGCCTTCTGCACGAGGGAAAGGGAGTGTTCATTGTTGTGACTTTGTTCCTTAACTACTCTCAATCGCATTGGTCATTGGGTCTGTGTTCCGTCTGTCTTTATGCAGAGTCTCTAAGAAAACATTCATCTACAAGGTCAGAAATGGGCTAAGAGCTGGATGAGAAAGAACTGAAGAACGAGAGAAACTGTAGGAGGTTAAAACAAAGGAAAGAGTGTGAAAAACGACCTGTACAAATACGGTTGTCTCTAAATACACACACGCGAGAACGAACCACTCAACGACTTTATCCGATATTTCATCAATCAGTTGATTCATTGCAAAAGCTAAGCTTCGAAAAATCTTTCAGAAGACAGAGTTTTGCCGCCTTCTGTAAAGAACTGAAGATTATAGCTGAAGAAATTCATAACGTTTGTTTCAATGGAAAGTTAATGAACAAATTTGCCAACAAGTCTTTAGCGGATTATTCTGGTTAAGTGTGGTCCGTAAGAAAACTTTGACTTAGGTCTCGACTAACCATGGTGAAATTTTCAAATTATTTTTTCCAATAACGTCAAACAGAACCCAAATACATGTACTTAGAATACTGAAAAATCAGGGAATGAAATGAAATCGATAATTCGACTCAATACCACAAGTAAATGGATGAGTGCGTAGATTGAAATCTAAGATTTGTGAGATAATTTAGGTCTTCAAAATATTGAAAACCCAGGTTCTGCGATGAAGCATGCAGCTTGACGATACGGGGCAATACGGAACGAGTCTGTCTCTTCTGGATTAGAGAAGGAGAGGAGAAAGAAAGGGAGGGAGGGAAATGGAAAGATTGAGAGATAAAGAATGCAAGAGGGTAGAGAGGAAGAAGTGAGACGATCGAGGCAAATGGAAGCAGAAAAAGAGAGGGAGAAATGATGAAACCTTGTGAGGCAGAGTAACGACAACTTCTTTTGTCTTCTCGTAAAACAGCCACTCTCTCAGGGCATCGGCTTCTTTCCAAAACGAATTTTATTTATCGACTTCCCAAGATCGACCTCTTCAACCCTGTCGAATGGCTGTCATTCGAGTACAATGGACATACAATTCCATTGAAGTAAGCAAGATATGGCATTGTTGGATGATATTATTATGCATGCATAATTGAATCAAGCTGTTTGAAGCAAGGCATAATTTCGAGTGAGATAAAATCTTTGAAACTTCAAATTTAAAAATACAAAATTAACCAGTTCTCCCACTCTTTCATTTATAAAAGTTGGTAGAAAAATACGTCGTTCACCATTTATGCAAAATGTTTTAAATTCGTTTTGCCTAGGTTCAAGATTCTCCCTTCGTTATAGAGATTAAAAATGATGAGGTTGAATATGTGTGGGAAATTTTCGAAACACGAAAAACTTTGAATTTGTAAAGTCTGCTGATTCGGTATTTCAAAGATGTTTTCGTATTTGGGCGAATAGTCAATCTAAGCATGTTTGGCATTGAAGTGACTCCAGCCTCAGATCATATCTCGTAATTTATTCGCTTGTTCTGACTCTCCTCTGTCATTTAGCTGTGCAGATCTTAACGCCAAGAATTGCAAATCTGACAGGATAGGGTCATATTAGTATTTGTCAAGATTAGGCTCGTGATATGTAAAATCCGGGGCTTACAGAAAATAATATTCAGAGAATAAGGGCTAGAAGCATTGAACATAATATCATATGCAAGTTTCAATACTCAATTTCGAAAATATTCGATTTAGCGTGCTGAAGTGAAAATAAATCGTCCTTCGATTTCGTTTACATGCATTTGATGAGTAGGCTTTCAGGTATCTGCGAATGAGGATAAAAACCAGCAGCTGAAAAAACGTCTTAGCCTGCCAAGAGACTAAACGAGCTGTTTCTCCAAGGACAGTTCGAATGCAAGCTGTATTTCTGCCTGCCTTTCCAGCCAATTTTACCCAAACCTACACCAAAATCGCAGCTAATTTATAATTAAGGAAGGAACCACAGCGGCACTAGCTTCTAACGTGCAAATTGGTTCAATACATGGGAAAGGGAAGCATTACGCCAACTGCTGCAAAAATAGTTTCCATGAATTCGATGAAAATCTAACATCTACACCTCATTAGAACTGTCAAATCTTCTACGAGTGGAAGCGCTTTGCTAATTATGAACGGAAAGATGTTACTTCAGAGTTTACAAGAGAAATTATTTAATTTTGATTAGTAACTCGGATACCTCGCCACGTCGCTGCCACACCGAAAGAAAATCTCACGACGCTCATCGGAACTCACACCATGTATCATCCGGAAAAATGAAAGTCAAATTAGAGGGATGGTCAACCTTTCCTACAAAGCTAAATTCTTTCCTTATCCTCTTCTAAATTATTCTGTTCTCATCGATCAAACTATGTAAATTGTCCAATTTTAAAAATTAGAGAAAAAAATGTTTAAACATATCATACTCTGGTTATGGAACAAAAAATCACAAGCTGAGAGCCGAGTTCTGCAAAATAATGAAACACGGTGAGATTTCGGAATGCGTGTGATTGGCTTTATTCACAATAAGGCGGCAGCAAAATGAGATATCCAAATGGCCCTCCAGATTTACTAAAAAGGTCAAGTTAAAAAATGAAATTTACGACTGCATCGCTGCAGTAAAACTTAGAACAAACACAAGCCAGTGAAATGTTTTTCATCCAGTCATTTCAAATATTTACCATAATATTACTGAAGAAATTAATAGTGAGGGTAAAATTATATGTTCTGAAGTCGAGTAATCAGTCGACCATCTCTACAAGATCGTCATTGTTTTGCCAGAATAAGATTCCTCAAATTTCTATCACTGAGATGTATGATTCCTTATTTACTCATCGACAAGAGCGGAAGTGAAAGTGGACTTGAAGGTGTGAAGATATGACGAAAAGCTGCATTTGAGCATGGAAATCAGAAGAAAAAGGAGAACTGAAGTAGTGCAGAGAACACTGCGCAGAGGGCTGTTTAGCACTTGGAGAGATGGGTTATGGTCAGTTGAAAGGGTGAAAAAGTGGTCGAAAGAATGGACGAAGAATAGAAATAGAGACAATGAGAGAAGGAAAGAGGAAAAATGATAGCAAATGCGAGAAGTGAGAGGAAAAGGGGAAGGGGAACAAGCACGAAGTGAAGAACGATTCAGAGCTCGGTTGGACACTCAAGTAGTTGAGAGATGGACATAAGAAAGGGTGAAATGGTCGGAACTGCAAATGGAAAGATCTCAACAACACTTCATTATACCCAACAATACTCCGACAGCTTCAGAGCGTAATCTATTATGCTAGCAAATTTTCGGGATTATCTTGCTGTGATTAGTCTTAATGCAAAATGAAGACAATATTTAAAGGTTCTAATTTCTAAGTACAGGAAATTATCGTTTATAAAAATGTCAAAAAAAAAAATATATATATATATGGATTTTAAGAAATTACTCCAATTAGGACATCTTGAAACTGAGACGAAATTTCAATCTTCATCTTCATCTAGTCATAATGCACTATCTCGATCTCAATCTCTGCAATAATTGTGCAGAAACCCAAAGGGAAGGGAGCCTTGGCAATGCTTACAGATCAGTCCAATGCTTTGTCCTTGCTCGCCTTTGCTCTTTGGCAGAGCATATTAATGAGTGAGCTTTGAATGAAATAAAGAAGACTTATAAAGGAAAGAACAATGTGCATGCAGGGACTAATCCGCGAGAATCGTCAATATGACCCTCTTTCGCGAAATGTACATCGGGTTATTATTTGTTGATTAATTTTTATTTAGAAATGGAAAATTTCAATTATTATAGGCAGACATCAACTGGATAAAAACAAGCCAATAATCCCTTGACAAAGCGCTAAATCGAGATTTTTATTTGGTTCAAACAAGGCTAGCATATCACGCAAATTTTAAAATCTCGGCGATTTATTGTGAAGAAAAAACTTCTCAATTCGCAGCAAGTAAGACAGCATAAGAAAACCATAACCTATTTTATTATCTTCGGCACAAATGAGACGTTTTCGAAATAAAATATCGAAAGAGTAATCGAAATTTCTCTCCGATATTTTCTGTATCAAAATTGCTCAAATATCACTAAAATCAGGATTTCGTCTCACTCTTGTTTCTCAATCTACCGACTACGTCTGGAATTCCAGTGTAATTCGACGTTAGCATGCGAATTGGTCCATTCCCACGGTTCTTTTTTCATATCGACGATGCCTGAGCAGCGAAAGTCCATCCACAAATACACTATGTGAAGGGCTACAGCATCACGCAAGTAGACAGCGCCTTATTTGTCTCAAAAATGTAGACTTTAATAGTTTTTTTAATAAACATTTTGAACGAATCAGTCTGATAATATTTTTCTTTCAAGAGCAAAACTTTTCATTGTCATTCATGTTGGTTAAAATTCTGATTCCTTTTCATTCTCGCATTCATTGGCAAAGAATTGATATTAAACATGTCCGTCGATCCTCTTGTTCCTTTATCCAGCTCTAAATCTCGGATTTCGTTATATCCTCACTTCTCATGCCCTCTTCACCCCCTGCTATCTCCATTCCAGTCTCGTTTTGGAACTCGGACCACTTTGTCGCTCTGCCTCCGTTTCCCTGCCCTGGTGTGTGCGTCCCAAATAAACCCCAGCGGAATTGCAACTTATTCTTCGTCGATAGTTCGGATTCGTTTTCGTTCGGTCAATTTTTATATTTCTTCGGAATAAGAAGTGTTATTCTCATTTGAGAAATGATTGAATTTGGATGTTATCTTTTAGAAAGGAAAAATGCGAAATTTTTATACAATTTCTCGGAACCTGAGCCAGGATAAATCCGAAGGCATTTGAACAGGCAAAGGCGAGAAGGGAAGGGAAGAGAGTACGTCGTCAGAATCTAATTATGCGGCTGGTCTGCCTGCTTTGCCCCATGCTTCTGCCTTGTTGTGAGGCCTTTTTCGTATGTCGACTCGAACCTAACCCTAAGAAGATGCAAAGCAAGACAGACTTGCTTTCTCTGGCCCTTCCATCCAGCCACCCAGTCGCTACTCTGTCTGCTCTATCAGATTTACTCTCCCACTCTCAAATAGTTTAGTTTTGAGTCTCAGAATCGATTTTCGTCCATTGGTGCGTAAACTTTTTGGCTTAGATTTCATGAGACGCAATTTGTCTGATTCAATTCCTCTGGTTGAAAATCTGCAATTTCATAAAATTCGCTCTTATAAGTCGTGAAATATTTCCAACCTCGATGACAAAAATACTTTCAGTTTCCGGATGTTCATAGTGCCTGTTGCCAGATAGATGTAACGACACGAAATCTGCATCTATCGATTCCTCTAAACAAACAATCCTCTCGAAAAGTATCGCTTCTCGAGGCAGAGGAATGAGGCTTCTGGCCGATTTCCTCATTTTGATGCTCCACGACTCACATCTCTTCGTCAAGGCATTCAATTCCATGCAAACACATCAAAGAGCGTAAGAATTAATGAACAATTTTTTGTAATGATGTGCTGCAATTTAAAAATGAATGAATCGATGTTAGAATACATGAGTAGCAAAATCTTAATGACGCAAAGATAGGAAAAAAGTGAACCGAATTCTAATGGAGGCTTGTCAATGTCTTTACTATTTAGTTTACAAGGAGAGCTCACCTAATGTCATATCGCTTTTCGATGGGTCCATAGCGTTATTGGCCAAATTTTTTTTTTATGAATAACGCTCGCCCTCCTTTCGGTTGCACTTTTCGACTTCAGATTCGTGATCAGGACAGTTGAAAATTCTCATGATGACAAGATTAAGATGAAACGCAGTAAGACGTTAGATGGTTCTCCTTGTTAGAACACATTGTCGAGAATAAATTGAATTCGAAAAATCGGTTCAATTGTTGGCATTTTTCTAGCAATAACTCATTTCAGATGTGCAAATGACACTGAAATTATGGATTATCTGCTTGTGGAAAATAATTCAACGTACCAAAAAAATCGACTGCCGACTACACCAGTTGAAGTTCGAATAGAAATATGGGTGCAAGAAGTCACTTCGCTATCAGAAATGACACAGGATTTTGAGATCGGTATTTTCAAGTAAAAAGTTGAAAATAACCAAAAATCTTTTATTCAGATCTGTATATGAATGAATATTGGACAGATCCACGTCTTTCATATGACTTCCTTTCGCCCTGTCAACGGAATCTGTCATTTGACTGGGTCGTCATGCAGGACATTTGGACGCCAAACACGTGTTTTGTAATTTCTGTTATAAATTCTAAACGAACAATGATCGTTCAGATCAATTCAAAGCATGCTCAACTTCATAGTTCGCCTTTCACTAACGTTTTTCTTATGGTATTTCCAAATGGTAAGCGGTGATCTTGCAAATTTCTAAATTGCTCCACAAAATTCAGGATCAGTTTGGTCAAATTGGAGAATAAAAAGCACAGGGCCTTGCAAAATGAACATATCGAAATTCCCGATGGACGACATCGAATGTCAACTCATTTTCGAGAGCTACAATTACAACAATGTGAGATCTTTCAAACTTTTCGAGAAAAAAATCGAATTACTAAATGCTCTAATGACTCAAATACGACTTTACCATGCAGCCATCGTATAATTTAGTTTAAAAATTTCAACCTGAACAACTTTAGAGAGAAGTAAAAATGCGATGGAACAGCAATCCATATATCCAGTTCAAGAATATTTCTCTGCCCGAGTTCGACATGAAGTCCTTGAAATTGTCTAGAGAAACGAGGGTAAATAGTTTGTCTACAGAATTCTGAAATAACTTTCAATTGCAGGAATATGCAGCAGGGTAAGTACCATAACCATGGCATTATTCTCGATTGCTTATTCACAGCATTTTTCACTTATTTCGTTAATTTGAAAATAATCTATCTTTCAATCTAGGTATTGGGATGAGTTGAAAGCAACATTTTACTTTCGTCGAAGGTATCAATGGTATCTATTACAAGGTAGATTTCTGTTTTTCGATAGAAGAAGTAGCTTGGTCTTCATGGTATTTTTTTGCAGGTTACATTCCAACCTACATGACGGTATTCATTTCATGGATCTCCTTCTACCTCGGGGCCAAAGCAATTCCTGCGAGAACAATGATATGTAAGTAAACAGTTTGCGTGCAAATTTTGTGACACTTCATTTTAGGTGTAAACGCTCTACTCGGTATGTGTTTCTTTCAATTATCGCTTTTTAGAATGACGATCCGTTGTGATTTAGCTATGAACTTCCAATTTGGAAATATTATGAGAAATCTGCCTCGTTCGTCTGATCTCAAGGTAAATCGCATACTATAGTATATTATGTCGAATGGATGGAATTGATAAATTTCAGGCCATTGATATTTGGATGATAAGTGGAATGCTATTTGTATTCGCAAGTCTGGTGGAGTTGGCTGTAGTCGGTTGGTTCATGCAGGAAGAGGCGAAACCGAGTTTCAGCAGAGACAATAGTCGGAGGTTTGTTAAATTTCTATACAAAAATCGCTTCAATTCGTCAACTTGGAAATCGGCTACCATCATAACCAGGTCTTAAAGTTTTGGATACGGCCCAGTTAAAAATGACAGCGAGAAGAGAAAATAAATAGTATGGAAAAGCACGGTGGTAGACAGCGAGAAAAAAGATTAGAGTTTTCTCGCTTTTTCTCGTTGTCTGCCATCGCACTTTTCCACGCTATTTCTTCTCTTTTCGTTGTCATGTTTAACGGGAACGTGCACGAAACTTTAAAGCCCGACAATAACTTTCCACTATTTCAGATGGAATCTGAGCAAAACCTCAGTTATGGGCGAAGCTCCAAAGAAATCACGGAATTTGCAATACTGTGAATGCATCGATTTCTACTCGAGGATAATGTTTCCTTGTAAGTAATTCTATAAAATTTCCTTTAAAGTGTAAATGATTTTAACTAAGACTGTTTACAATTCAGTTTAGTAAATTTCACGAAGTTATTTATTTAATTGCAGTAGTCTATTCACTTTACAATTTCTATTACTGGTTCATCTACATGAGGGCTTCGTTCGAATTATTGCCATATGAGGAAGGATTCGATCCGAACAATCCCATCATTGAAGTCAACGACTACGAAAAACAATATTTTCAAAGATAACACTTAAAACCTCATATCAAATCTGGTATTTTAGAAGATAATCAGGTCTAGGCAGGGCTTAAGTCAAATTCTCCTAGTGTACCCCTTAAGCCAAAATATTATGCAAAAATCCTGATGCGTACTCCCTTATGCATCAACTTCCTATGGAAAAGTTTAGCCTTGTGTACCCCCTGTCCTAAAATTTTTCGCTCTGGCTGAAAATCTGCCTAGGTTTGAAGATAACTTCGGGATACTATCATTTAATCCAACATTTGGACTTACCTGATTGAATTTTCCTCTTTGGAATGAAATATCCCGAACAGGTGCAAATTTTCTCGAAAGTAGGTGATCTTTCTATGTGCTCTCAAAGTCTTAATCAAATTACGAAACATCATGCATATCATGTGTTAAGAATTTTAAAATGCAAACTGAAGATGAACAATAAAATATTTCATGACATTCGTCAAACATGATTCGTTGGCAGCCAGTAAATGACGGAATGACGAACTGCTTTCTTGTATTTGACGCACAGACGACTCTCGAAGACATTTAGTAGTGATGAGGGATAACTGTAACTGAAAGAAATATTCTTTAAAATATTTTATTTCGAAAATTCTGTAACCAAACCCAATATTTTATAGTAATTTCAATCCATTAATGAATTCCAAAATGCTTTTAATATATATATATAGCCGAAATAGTTAATCCATTTCTTGTGAACAGTTGTTGAACTTATTCAAAATGTTGTTCGTCAGCAGCATCAATGTTAACGCTTTTTTTTTTTTTTTTTTTTTTAATTTTCTCTCCTCTGTCAATCTCTTTTTCACTATCTGGATTAATGGTGAGGCATTTTTTAATGATTTTCATGGCATCAATCTATTCAATTTCAATCCAATATCTTTCAGCATTTGTTAAGTTTATTTTATCGTTCTGCTACTATTAAATTCCGCTCTTCTTAACTCTAAATATTAATGCAAGGATGTTTAAATAAACGTAAATTTTAATTTACAACCTCACTTGAAGGAAACAACCTAGATAATTAATATAAAGCTCGACTCTAATGAACCACGATTCTTTATTCATTTGAGCACGAATGCTTGAAATGTGTTCTCAAATAATTTTAATTTATAAATTAAAAAATAATTGAGAAATGGTGTACATCGGCATCGATCTGGGCACGACATATTCGTGCGTCGCAATTATGGAAAATGGTCGACCTGTGGCGATTCATAATGATGACGGTAGAATGAATGTTTCCTCGAAAAGTTACACGGTTTCATTTTTGATGTTTCGAAATATTGCATATTTTCTAAGAGAGAAACAGTTATGTTCTAGTTTTAAATCATAAACCTTTCGAAAAAGTGTAACCGTAAAATCTTTTGAATATGTCAATTATAATAAAAGAAAAAAATGCGATCCTAGGCCGGAATACCGTACCCTCTGTTGTGGCGTTTAACGATGGGGAGATTCTGGTTGGAAATTCAGCTTTGGACTCCAGCACCGATATGGCCAATATTCTTTATGGTAAGTGTCTTGATAGTTTTAGAGCAAGTCGATAAAACTGCTATGTTTGCATTCACATATAGTTAACCTGTCAGTATTACTCTAATTGAATTCAAAAACCTCAAAGAATTTGTAAATTATATAATACGACAATACAACTTCTAGAATGTCTGATTCAGTTGAAACTAAGAATTTTCAGATTCAAAACGTTTGATTGGCTGGAAATTTCTGGTTGATTTACCTATTGCTGAAAATCGTCAATTATGGACGTTCAATGCAGACACTAGAGATGTAGAAAAAAATCATTTTGGCTAAATTAATTAAGAAATTTAGAATTGTGCTGGATATATTTTGAACAGGGGAACTCAAGATGAAAGATTTATTCGACCAGAGGAAGTTTCCGCCGAGATTTTGAAGAGTTTGAAGGCCCTTGCAGAAGTACGAATATTTTTTTAATGTAAAATTACATCACTTAAAATTTAGAAATATTTAAGTAAACAAGTTACCGAAGCAATAGTTACTGTACCAGCGATGTTCAATTCCGATCAAATCGCGGCAACCAAGAAAGCAATTGAATTAGCCGGACTGAAGCTGAAATGTTTGTTGCAAGAACCTACGGCTGCTGCCATCGCTTATAATGAGAAGAAGAAATTAGGAAATTCAAAACTTCTTGTTTTCGATTTTGGAGGAGGTTTCAGACTTTTTTAGAGTTCTAAAATAATTTAAATCTAAGGTACCCTCGACATAAGCATTGTTGAAATTAAAGACAATAATTTTAATGTTAAGGCCATTACTGGTGATGCTCATTTAGGTTGATTTGTGATTTTGTAAATTATAAATGTAAAATTTAGGAGGACAAGACTTTGACAGCCGAATCATGAAATTCGTGATTGATGAATTCAACAAATCATCTCCAGATTATGATGTTTACAAGAAACCTAGATTACTAAAGAGATTAAGAACTGAATGCCGAGAAGCGAAGGAGTCGTTGTCATTCTCGAACAATCCTGTTAATGTTCACGTAAGAATAACAATTCCATAGGGTTGTTATTATTTTAATAAATTTAGCTAGATATAAACGATGAATACGAAATTAATGTCCGATTAACCAGGGAGAAATTTAATGAATTGTGCAGCGATTTATTTGAAAAAGCGATGGTACTTGTTGATCGAGCTTTGAATATGGCACAACTATCACCAGAGAAAATCGATCACGTGGTAAAAGCTATAATCTCAGTCTAGATTTATTTTCAATAACTAGATTTTGGTTGGTGGATCGACACGAATACCTCAAATTGAACAGAATATAAAGAACAAGTTTCGTAATTCCAAAATTCAATTCGACATAAACCCAGACGAAGCTATAGCGTATGGAGCTGCTATTGTGGCTAATGACAATAATGTGAGTAAATCTTCACCACTAAATTACCTATATATAGAGAGCGCAAGTCCCGCCCACTTGGTGAAGTCAAAGTCAAGGAAGACAATTTCGCTAAAATTGTCAAAAAAATAAAGAAAACTTACGAGGCTATTTTTCGATTATTTTTCTTTGCAATTCTGCATGTTTAAAAAAAATGAACTTCTGAAGAAACTTCAATTCCGATTTTCATACTTGCAGATAATTTTGAAGAATAATGGGAAATAATTTTATAAAAATTGCAGGCCTATCATTCCCAAATTCCCATGCACGGGCATAGCATTTCTGCCCAATTTCCTGTTTCTAAGTGAATTTTCTAAAAAAAAATTGCAATTTGAGCAAATTTCAGTTTCGATCGCTCAGCGCCCAGACGGACTCGTGTGATTTCGGTCGAAAAGAAGAATTCGCCCAAGAGCCTGTCCGATTCGAGTTCGTCCTTCTTGCCGACTTCCTTTTTTCCCAACTCGTCGCAACAGGAGAACGTCAGTTATGCCACTACGAGGTTGAAAATTCAGAACTTCTTTTCTTCTGAAAGATAAATTGTAAGATGCATGAAAAATTTCGCTACTTCTCAATTTGTGAAATGTTATGTGAAGAAAGAAATGCTTTTCCTTATTCTCTTGTATTCCTTCCTAGCTCATATCATGCTATTTGTTCAATTTGCGAAGATTCTAACTACTCACTTGAGAATGATTGTTTAGCGTAGATGATCCGATGTTGAGACAACGCGTCTCGGTGGGCGATCGATGCATCTGCAATGGCCATCCCTGCACGGTGCGTTTCATTGGCTACCTTAAGGGACATGCCTCCATCTATGCTGGAGTTGAGTTTGTGAGTTTTCTAGTTTCGTAAAGAAAATTTTAGCATTTAATGATAAATTTTCAATTTTTCGAAATGAATAGTAAAAAATTTAGGACGACAAAGTCGGAGAAGGGACAGGGGAGTTCGAAGGCGAAACAGTGTTCTGCACTCCAGACGGCTATGCCGGGTTCGTCATTCTCTCGGGACTCAAAGTATTTAGGACTTGATTAAAATATAATAATCTCGCCTTTACCTAATTGCATATCTAACCTAGATATCTCACCCTCGATCTCTAAATACTCTAACTTGTCATTAATACATATTTTCATGCTCATTAACTTGTATTCATCTTCCTTCCACACAGCACACACTCTTCTACAGCCTTCTGAAGTCAAACAACTCAACTATTATTAGCAAGGAAAAGTCCAAGAGCATAAACGATGATTCTTCGTGGTTTTATCCGAAAGATAAATAAGTGAAAAGATGAAAACGTTAGAGCATGCATGCTTATGAAAACTTCTTTAATTTTTGAACTATTAATTTATTAGCTAAATAAATTATTTATTGTCCATTGTAAAAAACTTGACAGTCGCAGTGCTCTTCGCATAAGGGGCGCAGTGCGAACAGCACGCTTCCCGCTCGCGTCGCGGCATGCATTGCGAATTCATTATTCAAACTGGGTTTTCACTTTCATTTATTTTTTTCAACGTTTTCATCCGTGATTTTTATAATTATTCGGTAATTACCGATAATTAGTAGATAATTAGGATATAATTACAGAATTTTGCTGAGAAATAATTTTATCGAGAAAAACAATAAAAAGCCACGGAAAAAATACGAAATAAGCAGAAAACTAAAACCTGGGTCTGTAATTATGTTCTAATTATCGATAATTATCACAATTTTTAAGAAGAAATTCAAAAACCTATTTAAAAAATAATTTTCAAAAAAAAACACTGCAAAATACGAGAAAAATAAGTGAAAAGTGGCTGTTCATTGAATCACCTAGAGGTAATTAACTCTAATTATCGCTAATTACCGAATAATTATAAAAATCACGGACGAAAACATTGAAAAAATAAATGAAAGTGAAAATCCAGTTTGAATAATGAATTCACAATGCATGCCGCGACGCGAGCGGGAAGCGTGCTGTTCGCACTGCGCCCCTTATGCGAAGAGCACTGCGACTGTCAAGTTTTTTACAATCGACTATATCACAAAGCCATAAAATAACCGTAAATTATGATGCCCATTTTTTCGACAAAACTCCTAGAAAAGTACCCTGAATTGTGAAAATTCGTATGACTAGAAAATATTAGTTAGTTTAAGAAGAACAATTCTAGAAAAAGAAACTAATGCACTATTCAAAGAGTTCGTAGATTTCAAATTTTGAATACTATTTCCAGAAAACTGTCGTTCAAGAAAAATATATTTAAAAAAGTACAAATTTTAAAAAAATAAATAAAACTTTAAAAAGTGAAAATAAAACTGCTTTGTGTTCCCTTTTCTTTGTTCGGCGAAGCCTCATTAAAATTGCATCAAAATCGATATTTACAAATTTATAGCGCATTTTTGAAAATATTTGTTCGAATGTTTTTTTAACGAATTGTTTTAAAATAACGCATAGGTAGAAAGTTATTTCCGTTTCTGAAAAAATGACACCGGACAGGTCAAAGCACTGAAAAAGAAAATCAAATTATTACACCAACTTCGGGTATTGTTTCGCGAATTTTTCCGCTAATCGCTTATAGACGATTTTGACTTTGTCGTGGCCGAACTTCGATAAATGCCGGTGATCGTCGAAATAGACCAAATTCGTGTTCTCATCGTACATAGAAAACTGAATATTTATATTTTATTCTTTTTGTTACTATATTTTAGAATTTCAAGTCATTTAATTTTATATGTAGAGTTTTTCAATTTTCTAAATAAGCGAATTTCTCCAATTTAAAACAAAAATCTCACCTCTCCCTTTTTATTCAGCATTTCAGGATAATAATCGAATAATTCGCATTTCCCTTGGCATCTGAAATTCAATTTACAAAAACAATAACAATTTTTTAAATCCCACGTTTTCATTTTCACGAGATGCTCGAATCGAATTCGCTCCCATTTTTCGTTGTGGATAGTGAAACGATCCTGAATTTTCATATTATTTTTTAAAATAAATTTTATGTCCTACAATATTGATTTTTTCTAATAAATGATTAATTTTCTATAAAAAAAATTCAAACTCACCCCAGCAAACCTGAGCGGCTTGTTTTCTTCCAAAATCCATTTATTCATCTCTCTGGCGCAATAAGCTGAGCATTCTGGCAAGGCATGTTGGATGTAAATCTGAAAGAAAGATTTTTTTTTTTCAAATTTTCTCCCGGTTTAACTAAAAAAGGTATTTACTACAAATTTATAAAGGAAGACAAATCAAAAGTTGAATTTTCGCACCTTCAAAAGCCCGTCCTGTTTGAGGTACCAGCTAATCATTCGGACGTGCTGTTGATAGACATCGTCCTCCTCGATCGGCTTCGTCTCGTTCAGTTTAGCCATACCCGCTATCGGCCTGAAGTTTACATTTTTATTTTCATTTTATTTTTAAATTTAATTTTATCTTTTTAAGCATGTTTTAAATTAAAATTTGTTTATTTTTCTTACCTATGCAGCATGAAAAGTATGTCGGGTCTGATTTGGTTGTAAATATCGTACCAATGCGTTAACGACGAAGCGCAGCCACGGTCCTGTTTTTCCATAAGGGGTTCGCAGGCTAGAGTTTTCTTTAAACATATATCTTTTCAAGTTCTTTACTTCAAAACTTTAAAAAATTTCCCTTCTGATTATCAGTTTTTTGGAGAATAATTTTTCGAATAAGCGAAGTTTAACAAACTCACTTGGTAGACAGAAAAAGTGAAATTCTTTCGTCAAATTCTGGAACGCTTCATAGACGATGTGGCCTTGATTGCAGGCGTACGAATTTCCGATCACCAGGAATTTTACTTTTCCCGTGTGCCTGCCCTAAAGTTGATCATAGTCAAGTCGGAAAGATTATTGATTTAGATTTTTTTTGTAAAAATTCCTCAAAAGCCTATATAAAATTTTAATCTTACTAAAGAATTTGATCCAATTTTCTTGATGTTCAAAATTTAATCAAAAATCATGGAAAGTATCAAATCGGACTTTTACCAGGAAAAATAGAGGTTTTTAAAAAATAAATAAACTACCGGCATTTTACACCACCCAAAGGGAGCCTTGATTTCTTTGGATCCAAAATCGACGTGAGTGCAATTCTCCACCGCATCATTTGCCCCGACCCGAGCTATGCCCTCGTAGTAATTCAGCGCTACGGCGACTGCTGAAAAAGTATGTCGCGTTTTTGCAAAATTCAACCTCACCCCTAAAATGTGAAATTAAAACTAAAACAAAAACTCACAGAGATTTTTGGACGGGTCGCCCTTTTCGAGGTCGAAATTGTAGACACCAAATTTTCGTTCGTAGTCGATTCGATTCGTTATGATCGAAGGCTGTGTCAGAATTAGGGAGGCCACGAATAGAAGACCGATCTGAAAATAGAGAAATTCTTAGAAAATAAAAAGATCCTTAATGATAAATTTGAATTTTCTGTAGATTTTAGAATTTACAAAATAGGCAAAACAAAGATAATGAACTTTCAAAGGTTCAAATGAAACATTCAAATAGAAAACATTGGCATTGAAACCTACTAAGATGAAGATTTTCACCGCCCCCAATTTCAGGTATGGTTGTTCGTAGACGAAATAAATGATGCTGGCCGTGAGGAAACTGAGACCTATCCCGATCGATAACGCTGAAAAGCATTTAATTCAGAAGAACAAAGTTCAAATGGCAACCCGGATAATTCGCTGCTTCATTACCTACGAAATAGTATGAGAAAATA
This sequence comes from Diploscapter coronatus, assembly GCA_964036155.1. Taxonomy (NCBI): domain Eukaryota; kingdom Metazoa; phylum Nematoda; class Chromadorea; order Rhabditida; family Rhabditidae; genus Diploscapter; species Diploscapter coronatus. The sequence continues at coordinate 5,641,922 of OZ038423.1, forward strand.
TCTCTCCACTGCCACCTTAACTATTGGCGACGAAGTAACGAATTATCCAAATTGTGCTTAAAATTACCCAAATTACTGTCCGGGGCGAAATACTTGATCGTCACGAAAATCGGCCAGTGCACTAGGTAGAGTGAGTAGGAGATATTCCCGATGTAGTTCATCAGCGTGTTTGAAAGGATCCAGATCTTCAAAAAAATTAATTTTCATGAGAAAAAAGTTCCGATTTCGGAGTTTTTCTATCTTTGAATTTTAGAAAATAAAAAAAGCCACCTCATAATACTCTCCAATGGCGATCAAAATCGTCGTCAGGAAGGTCATTTCTATCCTCAGATGGTGCGGTTCCTCGGTGGACCAGGAAAATGTGACCATAATCAGAGCGAACAGGAAGTAGGCTATGTACGGAAGGAGTCGTCTGTCTTCAGCCACTATTTGGACTGAACACTATTTTCAATTCATTTATCGAAATTTTAACATAGAAAAACGTTATATTTTTATTTATTTTTTTTTTAAATATTTGTTCTATTTTTATGATTTTTATTCCCACAGAAAATTGCCATTTTTCGCGAACATAATCTATTTTTTCCTGAAAATGACCTTTAGTCGACACTGAAAGGTTCCTGAATTGGAATTATTCCCTTCCAAAATCGATTGGAATTCTTTTCGGATCAGATTAAAGAGTCTCAAAATCCCTTTTTCGATTTCAATTCTTTTGACTTTCTCTAAAAATGGAATTTTCGGACCAAGGTTGTTCAAATAAGGTTTTAAACTGGGCATTTTACATTTTGTGAGGTCTACGAGCAAAGTTAACAAATAATAAACAAAATTTAAAAAAAAAATTACGAAAGCCAAAGAAACGATATTTTTTAATCTTTCAAAATAAAAAAATCGATATTTTTAAACTTTCAAAAAATCACCATCTTGAATTTCACTTTCATCCTGGTCGTTCAGCAAAAGCCTCGTCTCTTTATCGTCGCTGTTGTTCGCTTCTGGTCGAAGGTTCTGAAAATTGCAGACAATTAGATTTGAATTTTTTCAAACATAAAAATAAATAAATCTATTCGAAAAAATAAAAATGTATAAAATTAAAAATCGACCTGCAAAAAAATAATATATATTGAGAGAAGAAGAAGAGCATTTCTTCTTTATCTTTCTCGAAAAGGTGCACCATTTTTCTGCGGATCATCGATCTGGGAAGTGGGCTAAAAACCCACCTTCTTTTCATAGACCGTCGCAACGTATGCCGTAATTCCGGAACAGAACTGCCAAACTCTCGCAAATGTCGAATTGAAGGCGATCGTATCGTTCGAGATCAAATGGTAAAGCAGCGAAATTGAGCCGATTCCTGGAAATATATTCCTTTTTAATAGTAAAAATGGCAACACTAATATGGTATCAATCAAAAAGCAATTATGAAAATTGGTAGCATGAAATGGTAATCAAAATAGTACCAAAAATAGTCACCTATGAAAAAGTGCATCGCCGAAATGGGCAGTCGCCTTTGAGCCATGAAGAGGAAGGGAACCAGGAAATACCATTTGATCTCGACACACAACGACCAAGTGTGCGTGAATAAGTCCTCGGCATCTGCCAACTGCAAATTATTGATTTATTTATTCTGAAGTTTTATTTTTTAATTTTTATTTTTACAGCCTCGAAAAAGATTCATCAGAAATGTCTTTCAGGGTCTCAAAAATCATTAGAAAATTTCAATTGTCCCTGAATGAAATCAAAAAATCAATACTCAAACGTCATTTCATTTCATAATTGGAAACAAATGAAAACAAACAAACCGAAATAATCTTTTGCGAGTTTTCGATCCTCAAACAATGAAAATCAAGTTATCTTTTCAACAAAGTTGCAAACATTAATTAGAAAAATTGGATTTTCAGGTTTTAGCCCTCAAGAAAATTAAATAGAAAAGTAAATCCGCCCACCAATTTGGCGTAATCCTGCTCGGGATCGAGGTCGGACTTCATGTTTGTTAGAAGGAAAATGGCCCTCATGCCGCTGTTCGTGTTGATGTCGTACGACGGCTCGGACAGACACACGTACATAACCACGAAGATCAGCCCGATGGCCAGGTAGTAGAGTGGAAAGATGCGCTGGATTCGCGATTTTGGCAAAAGAGACGTTTTTGCAACATAAAATTTGACGTAAAAAACATTTAAAATAGATATTATAGTAATTTTTCTAAATTGTTTTAGAATTATACCTTGGCTCTCCGACAGTAGAAGGTCTGCAAAGCCTGTCGATCCAAAACCTCGAATTTACAAACGATCATTCCTATCAGGTAGCCGGAAATCACGAAAAACCTGGAAAAATTAGAAATTAAAGAAAATATTCTAATTAAAAAATCTTTTTAAACTCACATATCCACGCCGACATATCCATTCGGAAAATACTCTGGGAAATAGTGGAACAAGAGCACCAAAATAATGGCCCAGGCTCTGGAAAATAACATTCATATTTCGTAAAAAAAGTGATAAAGTTTAGCATTAGAGCATATTTTAATTAAATTTTTTTTTTAAATACCGTAATCCTTGAATATCCCTTCGTTTAGGCGGGTGCGCTTTAGCAACTGGTATCGATGTGAACTCCGGGTTTAAAATGTGCCCATTTTGAGAATTCTTCATTTTCTTTTGAAATTCCTAAATTTATCAAATTAACAAATCTATTTAGATGTTTCATAGATTCTAACTAGAAAGTTTTAAAATATATTCGAGCATTAAAGGGGATGATGAAAGAGAATAAACAAAACTTTTTAGAAAGATATTTTTCCGATTCTGAACTATCAAGGTAAAGCTACATAAAATTTCAAATAAGTGCTTGATTAGAGAAGGGAAAAGTTCAGAAAGAACAAGATAAATTCGCTGCTTGCAACAAAAAATACTAAATACCTATTTTAAAAGAGCGAACATTGATGAAAAACCACTTGCAAAATATCGTAATTCAAAAATACCGGGTGTTTCAAGTTTGTCTCTCTAGTTTACTTTTTGAATAACTTTTATTTTTAATCCAAACTGAGTACTGTTTTGCATGGTGCTCTCCTTATCTTATGGTTTTGTTTGGCACAACTCTTGAGTCAAACCAATTACCCATGCCCATAAAACCATCTGTCTTTTGAAGGGTAATTTTTGACAATAAAACGAGCCCTGTGGGCGTAGGACTGGACCATTTAACTGCGTTTTATCACTCAGATTATCATAGTTCAGTAAAATTTCCGGTAAAGGTATTTGGTATCTTACCAAACTATCAAATTAATTATGGCATATTTGACTATCATATAGAGCAAACCGCATCAAAAATGGTCCAGTCCTACGCCCACAGGGCTCGTTTTATTGTCAAAAATTACCCTTCAAAAGACAGATGGTTTTAGGGGTATGGATAATTGGTTTGACTCAAGAGTTGTGCCAAACAAAACCATAAGATAAGGAGAGCACCATGCAAAACCGTACCCAATTTGGATCAAAAATAAAAAGTTATTCAAAAAGTAAATTGGGAAGATAAACTTGAAACACCCGGTATAGATGGACCCTTGGGCTCTATTCACAAAATTTATTTATTTTCTACATGGCCAGAATGACTACCATCCCTATTTTCTAATTTTTCTGGGGCTTCTATTTTTCGATCAAAGATTTTCGAAAATTATAATTTCTCAAATCATAACCCATCATCCAACTATCGTAATCACTTCAAATCAAGAATAAATTACTCTTACACACTTTAAAGAGCATTATAAAACACTCTGAGATGATATGAGCTAGGTAATAGGTTGCGCCGGAAATCCGAAAGAAGTTTCTATATTTTAGAAGGGGGTTCAAATAAGGGAATGGATTCAATTAAAGCATGGTTACCAGTGGCTGTTTTAAGCGAATTAACGATCACGCCGAGAATCGGTGAATGGAATATCTTTCCTTCTTACCTAAATTTGACAATCTTCAAATTAAAAATTGTGAATAGTCCCTCTATAAAATATTTTCAAATAAACGTCCATTCTTTTTCATATTTATGTCATATTTTTACCGGTCTTATCGTCGTTTTTATCAAGTTGACCTAGATCTTTAATTCGTCTATTGAGGAAAAAATGAAATCGCTTTAAGAGTGACTCTCCGAGACTCGAACTATGACAACTTTAGAGACACTATCTTTCTCGAGATAATATCTCCTGTGTCCGGTGAAGCGATCTAACTTTATTGAATATGAGTGTAATTGTTAGTACGGTATGCTCTGTGTGTACTCGCTAGAACACGTAGATGCTAACAAGAATTTCTTCCTTCGTAGTCGTCACAACAGTCGTAGAAAACAACAGTGAAACCCCCAAAAGTCCCAAACCCAGGCGAAGTTAAGATCCGCCCAGTCCTAGGGAGAATTTTCGTCAGACGAAAGAAATATACAGGGAGGGGGTAGATCGCAAGGACAGTCTAACGAAAACCCTTCCTGGGTCTGACTCCGCCCCAAACAGGCATATGGGAGGCGCCAGAGAAAAAGGAGGCTGGCAGCCTTCCAAACACGTCATTGAGCGGGGAGTGGCGCCAAAGAAGATATAATAAAAATTAAAGCAAAAGGTGCGAACGCACACGAACAACTGACCGCATTTCAGAAAAAAAAAATCCTTAAATCCGAATCAAACTCATGGGTAGATACTCCCTTGGACCCTAATCACAAAAATGGGGAGACCAGGCCCCGCCCCCTAAAATGGGCGGGACTAAATAGGGACTGAACATTTTACCGAAATCTGGTCGTGGCTTTCATTTTTCAGCTTCTCACTCAATCTTTCACTATCAAACGTTTTCTCACTCCTCCTTTCCCTGAGGCATCTATCTTTCGACGGCGCGAACAGAGTAAAGCGACTATAGCACAGTGGTAAGATGCTGAGTTTAGAAATACTGTTTGGCAACGGTCACGACTTTTTCCTGTTCAATAATTTTTTTACAAATTTAGCAGATAAGAAAGAAAACGTTCGAAAGTGAGAGGACGAATGAAAGGTTAGAAAAACGAGAAACAGCCAGATTTTGATGAAAACAGTCTTAGGAATATTTTATAATAAGTCATTTCAAAAATAAATTTAATTAATTTGAAACTTTGTGACAGAATTTATTGACCAACCTAATAATTTCAGTATCATATTTCTACGGATATTTCGAGTACAAATTGAAAATATTATTTATTGGTTTATTTTTTTAAATCCTTCATAAATTTTCGTGGAAAGATGAAAAGTAACGAGGATAATCCGAAAACGAGTAGGTTCACATATTTAAAATTTCAAACATAAGCTTCTAACAAGAAAAGCTAGCTATGACGTAAAGCTTACCATTTTGAACTAATCCTAGTGTATTCTACCAAATCAATTTAGAATGCACTTGGTTTGATTCAGAAAGATAAATTTGTAAAGCACACACTTCCTTGTAACAATTATTGAGGTTTAGAAACGAGAATCTACGAGGTTTTCAAAATATCGTTAATTATATCCTTGATAATCTATCTATTTGTTGCAAAGGAATTCAATCAATTTGTAGACATTGGTGTTATTCGATTAAATTTTACCGAAATTATAAAGTAGGATGTTTCTATTTATCAACATTTCAACATTCGCAAATAACTTGAAGGGTGTAAAAATTTCGAGCAAGGTTGTTTGCGGTGCGGCGCGGTGCAGTAAATTTTGCTTTTAGTGTGGTGTGGTGACCATTTTACTGCACCGCAAACATCCTCAGGGATTCCAACAGGTACGATCTTCGGTGTCTTTTGGCATCCCCGAACAACCTGCTTCCGAGTACTTAAAAGTTTGAACAGAGTATGAGATCGGAAATTTTCTTCATTAGAAATTCGTATAAGATATAAGGACACATTTACCAACATACTAACTTAAATATTTAAGACGCGTTCTTTGAGTAACCCGAACAAAGGTCGGACAACTGCAAAAGTGTCTCGGATCCGAACCAAACTTATATGGTGGATACACCCATGGACCCTATTCACAAAAATGGGGAGATCAGACCCCGCCCCCAAAAGTGGGCGGGGCTAGGTGGGGGTCGAAGTTGAGCATTTTCACGATTTGATACCCCTCAGGGGGTATAAAGAAAACTTTTTTGCTATGAAAGATTTTCGAAAAATTTAAAAAGGATGAATATGGCCATGGAATGTACTTTCTAAAAATATATTGGTTTAGGGGGTCAGCCACTTGCTGGGTATGGGAGGGGGTCCCAAAGTCAAAAAGCGTTAAAAATGGCAGTTTCAAAATATGCATATTTTGCATAAAATCGATTTTCCTGAAGAAGTTTAGGAGGAGTTCCAAAAATCTGATGCTATATTCGAATTCTACGTATCAAATTACCCTAAAATCAGCCCTAAAAAGCATGAATTAGGCGGGACATTTTAGAAAAAAAATCAATCAAATAGGCGTGGCCTGAGGGTCGAATTTTACAAAACTGATCAGAAAAATTCAAACGATATACCAATCGATAGCCCTTGAAAAACTAAGCAACTTTTGTGAAGACACTACATGGTTATCTATTATGGTATGGGAGTGGCACCTCAAAAACCAAAACTTAATGTCAATTTTCAAGAAAATGATACGAGAATATTTCCGTAGGTGGTCTACCAGAATTTGAGCTCAAATTGAAGCTAGAGACATCTAGTATTTATTCCCATTCAATTTGGAGTCGAATGATACCAAACATGGTATTGTACTAAATGGTAGAGACCCATATGGCCAAGTTACCATTTGGTAACCAATATCCATCATGTTATATACCAAACGAAAACTCCTGTCGAGCTGAGTAATATTCTGAAAACCACTTGAAAAAGGGATTAGTCTATCGCCTTTTATGGTCATTTAAAAATACCCCATTTTTGATCTTTTTCGGCAAGTGGTTATAGTCAACTACGATGATGGTATAATGAAACCACTTGCTGAAATTGATAGAAATAGACTCGAATATTACTCTCCAGTCGATTTCGAGTCAATTGATACCCATTTTGGTATAGTATCACTCGAGTACCATATGGGTGGTATGCCATGGACCCATATGGTAACATGATAAAGTGATAGCACGGTACTCTAGGAAGCGAAAATGAAGTATTGCCCTCCAACTACTATATTCCGAAAAGATTTTTCAATTTGGTTTTATTTTACAAAAGTTATGAATTTTTGAAGATTTTTGTCATTTTCGTGGGTCTGATCCATTCAAACCTCTATACCATGTTTACCATAATAGATAACCATGTAGTGTCTTCACAAAAGTTGCTTAGTTTTTCAAGGGCTATCGATTGGTATATCGTTTGAATTTTTCTGATCAGTTTTGTAAAATTCGACCCTCAGGCCACGCCTATTTGATTGATTTTTTTTCTAAAATGTCCCGCCTAATTCATGCTTTTTAGGGCTGATTTTAGGGTAATTTGATACGTAGAATTCGAATATAGCATCAGATTTTTGGAACTCCTCCTAAACTTCTTCAGGAAAATCGATTTTATGCAAAAAATGGGGCATCAGCATACCGCCATTTTTGACATAAGGACCCCTTTCTGACCCAGCAGGTGGTTGTTGCTCGAAAATCTATATACCAGAAGGTGCGCAATTACATGGGCTACTCTATGCTTTTTAAAATTTTCGAAAATCTTTTATAGCAAAAAAGTTTTCTTTATACCCCCTGAGGGGTATCAAATCGTGAAAATGCTCAACTTCGACCCCCACCTAGCCCCGCCCACTTTTGGGGGCGGGGTCTGATCTCCCCATTTTTGTGATTAGGACCCATGGGTGTATCCACCATATAAGTTTGGTTCGGATCCGAGACACTTTTGCAGTTGTCCGGCCGCTCTTAATAGTTTGTTCAGGTTATTCAAAGAATGCGTCTTAAAAGAAAGTCTCTGTAATTATCGAATCTTTAGCCCGACTCCTTTCTTAGAATCTTCGAAAATTCCAGTGACTCTTTTAAACATATGATATCATCCAAAATGCTTCGATTTCTTAAAGAATATATAACTTTCGCATTTTGGATTTCTTTAAAAGAAACGTTCTGTTTATGATTAGTGAAATATTCTTGCAGGACATTTTCACTTGATCCATGTTGCGGTCAAATGAATAATCACCTATTTCGAATAATGGCAGGTTACGGAATCGGGAGATCCATCAACAGAGTGCATGTCATTCGCATTGGAGAGCAGTGCGATGGTGTTGGTGATAATATAGCGCAATTTCGCAAGATAAAATCAATATTCCCTAAAATAAAGAAGATTATTATCACAAATGTACGAATTTATATGACATGTTATTCGTAAGAAGCGAGTTTGGGGTGATACCTAGAGGGCACAAGCGATATTCCCGATGTGAAGGCAGAGTTATGATTATGAACAGGGCTGTACGAGCTCGAACTCGCCGCGAGTTAAAGCTGAGTTCGAGTTCAATTTTTTTTCGAAGCGAAGATATAAATATAAACAAAAAAACTTTCTATTATTGATTGGGAAAGAACGTCGATATCCAAAAAAAAAAAAAACTGCACGCTATTCGTCTCGTTTCTCTTCTACGCGACTCACTATTTCGCTCCAAATTCGATTTCTAATTGCGGAATGGATATGGACTTTTTCTCCAATCAACGATAATTCAGAATGATGTTCCTTATATTCCTCCTGAGAACAAGAATGGAGTTGACTTCGCATTTCATAATGGACAACCATGGTGTTGCACCTATGAAGATCCGAAAAAGTGAGCTCTTTTTACAGGAGGGGAAGATATTCCAAATTTAGACGACTTCTATCGAGAAAAGAGAATCATCTCAATCTACACCAAGAATACATGTTGCATACGCGTTATTTCGAAGAATATATCGAAGAGCTTATTCCTTACTTTGAACTTAGCAAAAACACAACCGAAAAGGGACAATTGGCCATAAAAAATATGAAACTGTAAGCTAAGATAATTGGAAAAGATGAATAATTTATTAATTGATATTTTAGAAATACTTCGGCTGATCATTTGTGTGTACATATAAGAAGAACTGATCATCCATATCCATCTGAATTGAATTTCACAATTCCAGCTATAGACTTTCTCGTCAAGAAATTGGTAATATAGTTTTATTTATGAACTATGTAAGTATTAGTGTTCTTTCAAATTTCATTCAGAAAGTTCCAAATGTGCTGATATTTGGAGATGACCACTTATTCATGAAAAATGTATCCGATACCGTCAACAAAAATCATAAAAATGTTAGCAAATTATAAATTTATAGAATTCTAATCCAACCTTTCTAATCTTTCTCCTTTTTAGTAACATTGTTAAACGTCTGTCCGAGCTTAGATCTTTGTATCTGAGCAAGGAACCCTGGCATATTATGCATGGTTCGAAAGGTAACAGTGACCCGGCGTGCAACGTATAATTGTTTATCGCGATTTGACCTTTTAATTAGCATAGATGTTAATTTTTGTATTTTCGTTAGTTTCATCTTGATAAGAAATTGAATACAGGGTAGTCTCATTGTTCAAAATGAATCTCACAAAAGTTTTAAACCAAAACAATCAATGACAAACAACTTCCTCGTTAATCATTTTCGATAATTACCAATTTATCTAGAAGATTTTGCCCTTTATTAAACTTCAATTCAAGTCTAATTTGCCACTTTTGCATCCAAAATAATCCATTATATAAGAAAAGCAGTTTTTACCACAAATTAGCATATTATCAATGTAAAATCGATCTAACGAGCTTTTAGAACGCACACTTCACGGTTGCCGAGACTCGGCTAGTTTCTCTTTAGTCTTGAAATATGAAGATCAAAAGAATTATAATTTATTCCATTATTGCATCTTAATTTTGACTTAAATATATCCTAACACTTTTATTTTAGGTAACTGCAATAATTAGTAAAAATAAAGATATGGGAGCAGACTTCTATATTTCCTCGAAAGCCTGCACTTCTTTCCTAATGACCGTTCCTGAGTCGAGTTCTGGATGGATGTTATCATTTATGAGCAGGAATCAATCACAAGTATTCTATGATGAAGATATTTGGGACGTTTACCTAGTAGAAGATAGAGGATATCATAGGTAGAAAGTGGCAAATGTATGAATTAATTAAAATAAATGTTTACTTTAGATATATGTGGCACTCATTGAAAATATTTCCGAATCAAACTGCAGTAATAATGTCCTAATCAGATCAGGTTATTTTTAGCGAAAGTAAAACTCCTCGTCCGCTCATCATTTTAGGCGCCAACCTTCGACTGGCAGTTGTTTTGTCAAGTTTTTCTCACCTCTACTATATCATTTCCCTAAACTCACTGAAAAACATTGACGTTGTTAATTTTGAAAATAAAAATTGATTATTTTGATATTTGACACTTTTTTAATCAGAATGAAACATTTTTTTCATTTCGCAAATTTTAGAAACTATTGAAAATGACGACCTTTACAAGAAAAAAGACATTAAAAACCAATAACACATTGCGAAAATCAATAAAAACAGATCACGATAAAAAATAAATAAATTGACGACACGATATTGATTTTCAAGCAAGTGAGCAAAAAGTTATGAGATTGCTACATTTCCGAATGCCCGTTAGTCTTTGATTTAAAGATCCAAATGTTGTTTTCTATTTCGAAATCGAAATTCCGATCACCAAAATAATAGGTTTGATCAGAGTGTGTTGCATGGATTCTTAATTTTACATGTTTCACATCGTTGAACTTATCAAAAAGTAAGCATTATTTGGAAAATATTGACTTATTGATCTATTTGGGTATCATTGGCCAAAGTAATTAAAATCTACATCATGGCGCGCTATCCTGTTCCCAATGATATCGTTCTAGTTTCTCAAAGAACGCTTTCTATAGGTAAAAAGCGCCTTCATTCCCGAAAATAACCCAATTGACACTATAATTTCTTTCTGATGTTCTGCTTTAGACTAGTTTGTTTTCTCATATTTAGATTCAAATTTTAAAATGTTACTATACATCTATAAATAATTACCTCTACTATAATAGAATGATGTGCATGATCTTCAATAATATTGAAGGTAGAAAACTACGTTAATCTGGAAAATGCATGACACTAAGATGCGAGATAGTATAGGTTTAGGAGAGGATAGAGTAGGTTAGAGACGTTTTTCTCATCCTATTTTCATGTCTTAGTTAGAGAGCGCAAGTGATATTCCTGATTTGAAGACAGAGTCATGGGAACATTTTTCTAGGAATCTGTAGGGCTAGACAAGATTATAGCAAGAAGCCGCATGAAAAACGGATCAGTGTAACCAAAGATATGAATTTTTGAAGGTGATATTCGAAACCCTTTTTGTGAGCGATTTGAAATTTTTACTGTACGTTTTGACCGACTCAAGTCAAGTTTCGGAAGCATGTTTCGGAAGCAAAAATGTTCCCTAGACTCATATTTAATAGTGGGAAAAGAAAAATCAGGAAAAAATTGCTTCGTAAATTTTCTAGAATTGGTTCAAAAAATTAGCGAAATTGCCTTCCTTGACTTTGACTTCAGAGTGGGCGGGATTTGTGTTCTCTAAATATATGGCATGTCCATGAAATTTTTAGTGCTCTACAATAAAGATGCATAAATTAAAGATATTACTGCATTTGGAGTGGAAAATTGCCTAAAATTTTTAATTTTGCAAAATCCACTATTTGCACTATTTGAATTTCGGCCTTTTGTATCCAATCAGACTTAGTGAAAATTGGCAGAAGAAAAGACTCGTCCATATCTGAAAAATTATCTCGAGTAACATACAGAAATTGAACTTGTAATTCGTCCCTTTGTTCCATCAACCATGTGGAAATTAGTAGAGGAAAAGACTCATCCATATCTGGAAAATTATCTCGAATAACATACAGAAATTGAACTTGTAATTCGGCCCTTTGTATCCAATCAGATTTTGCAAGTAATTTCTCCCGTTTTCCGTTAGAATAAACGCAGAAAATTTACAAAATTATCTATCAAGAAGGCAATAAAATCACGGCAAGTATTTCAAATAAGCAAAGATATAGAATAATATATAAGACGTTGTTTATAAAAATCGAGTTTTTTATAGAGGGGGGTGGTACGCAAGAAGTCGACCCTCAAATTTCGAGCTGATATTTTGTCCCTGGGGGTTTTCGACCACGCTGATGACGAATCTGACGGTTAAAACCGATCCGACCACTTGTTCCTTCTGTTCCGGAAGATCTGGATCCGGTCGTTTAAAAAAATTTCATTTTCGTTATTCGGCATGGAAAAAATCAAATTTGGTATCAAAATGATCGAAGAGACCAGCTGAGCACGATTCTGTAAAGACCTCGTCGAAATGACACCGAATAAGGAAGTTATGATGAACATAGTGAAACGTATGGAAAATGCCATATTGATGTTTCGCTTTTTTTATTTAAAATTTTTTAAAGCCCCAGATTCTGTGAGTTATTTATACTAGGAAGTAGCCCAGGTCTTCTAGTTTCTGGAACACTCGACCATTTTCCTATAGACTGCCCGCTAGGCGAGAAATGTCCCTTCTTCGAAGAGTCGTCATGACTCATTTTTGCCTAAATTTGATTTTAAAAATTCATAACTTCCATAATTCTAGACCAAATTCGGTCATTCTTTTTTTATTCGATAGAATTTAATCTATAGATTATTAAGCAATAAAATAAGAATTTTTTTGAATACCAATTTCTGCAGAAATGTGCATTTTTCGCGTCTTGATTATGTACTATTTGACTCGTACTGTATTTACAAGGGTAATGTGAGTTAAAGTTGGAATTTTCAATAAAATTTTGTAGAGCTCTTCAAATTGAACAAATTGTATCCAGAACTTATTCTAGGATGTGCACACACAGGGAGATATGAGTTTTTAAAATCAAATTAGGTAAAAATGAGTCATGACAACTCTTCGAAGAAGTGACATTTCTCCGCTAGCAGGCAGTCTATAGGAAGACGGTTAAGTGTTTCAGAAACTAGAAGACCTGGGCTACTTCCCAGTATAAATAACTCATGGAATCTGACACTTTTAAAAAATAGAAAATTAAAAGAAGAGAAAAATCGATATGATATTTTCCATACGTTTCACTATGTTCATCATAACTTCTTTATTCGGTGTCGTTTCGACGAGGTCTCTTCAGAATTGTACTCAGTTGATCTCTGCGAGCATTTTGATACCAAATTAGAATTTTTTCCCATACAGAATAACGAAAACAATTTTTCGAAACAACTGGATGCGGACCTTCCGGAACATGCGGAACAATTGATCGGATCGGGTTTTAACCGTCAGATTTGCCATCAGCGTAGTCGAAAACCTCAAGACAAAATATCAGCTCAAAATTTGAGGGTCGACTTCTTAGGTACCACCCCATACTCGATTTTTACGAATAACGTGTCATATGGAGTTGAAAATTAATTCCATTAGGGTGTTTTGCGCAACTCTTATGTTGAAATTCGTTTTTAGAGTTAGAACGATCCTGGAAATCGTGACTTGTTCTAGTACATTGAGACGTCATCAAATATGATTTCATAATTTGTAGTGAATTTCAAACAATTTGATTTTAAAATGTTCATTCAACTGAAGTCTTACGAGAAGAAATCGAGTTAAAGTTTATTTATTTTCTGGAACTTTCTTCGCCTTAATGTTGGCGTGTTTTGTGCTGTTAACTTTTAAGGTAATTTAATGTTTGAGATCATTGAACAATTATGACAGCATTTGTAAAGATGTGATGTGCAATTGGACAATTCATAAATTGTAGAAAATCCAAATTACACTACGAATGGTCCAATTACAAAGGATGAGATTTTGTCAGTCATTAAAGCTCGTTTAGATGATTATGAAAGATCTGGTGAGAGAATGATAAGTTAAGAATTGATCTTACAGAAGATTTAACTAATTGATCAGGAATTGTGGGAATAAATTTCTTTCAATATCAAAATTTGCGAAAATGAATAGTCGATTTTCATCAACATCCGTTGCGATATCCGTAAGTTTGATTGATGGATCGATATTTATCGGCAATTGACCAGTGAATAACTGTGAAGTCAAGACACCCTAAAGTTGATGATAAAAATTGTTTTTTTTTTCATTGTTTTACAAACCCCAATTTCTTCTCGAAGATTCATCACTATTTTGTCCATATTATCGATCAAGTTTTGCACTCCATTCACTGAAGATTTGGCATTTATAATCTGAAAATCGAAAATTTCCATTTGATTGTCGAATTTCTCGAGTTTGCTTGACCGAGACGTCAGTTTTTGCCGAAAATCAGCTTAAAATTCACTGATATGGCTCAGATAAATCATCTAGTTGATAAGGAAAACGTCTCAATTCGTGAATTCCCGCTAATGGCGATAAGATTTGCATTCCTGGGAGGATGGGGAAGTCTTAGAGGAGATTATCTGTCCGTGATAGAGGGCCTATCACAAGCACAAGAAAGAGAACTTGGAAACAACCAACGAACTTTGTCTGATTCCAGGCACAAACTTCAGCGTTGCATTTTTGATGAAATCGGATCGAACTTTGCAAATTTATCGCAGAAAATCACGCGCGAAGAAAACATTGACGTAATCGATGCAAGGAATACAATCTTGTTTTTTACCTCGATAGATTCTATTCCTAATTTGCTCTGATAGTAGAGACGCCCATCTGCTTTCTGATCGATGTTCAACTTCTTGATTCGCAACTTCAGTAGAGTGTCGAATGAGACGAATCGTATCCGCTTGTGAGCAGTTGTGTAGTAGGAAATGGAGGATCGCATAGGGAGCACGACGTGCACGCCCATTGCATCCTGATGCAGAGTTGGGGGAGCTGATACTCTCCAGGTGAAGTGGCCTGAACATGTTTTCATCATTCAACTGAAGAAGTACGAAAAATTCATTACCAGTGCCGTCAATTGCAGTGGGCAATTTCGCTAGTTGACCAACACAGGGAATAGGTTGCTCCTTGCAGTTCAACGAGAGAAGCTCAGCAACCTTGTCGATCTTGTGCAAGGAAATCTTGACTTCCTCAGAATTGATAAGTGAGTTGAGTCTGTCGTTGAGATAATCATCACTGATCGATAGCGTGATCATAGAAGGTTCCTAAAAATTAGTCAGATGATCAAATATGAAAAACGAGTAGTAGAGTACCACTAAAGTGTATTCTCTTTTCAATGGTTTCTTCGACATCATTCCGAGAGGAACTCGGTTCGTCTTGTGCTCCCAATGAAGGTGAACCGATTCCTCATTGATTGTGTAGTGAATCAGATCATGTTGGACTGACTTTGAATTTTCATTTCTATTGACATCCTAAACAAATAGATTCGTGACTTTTTCAAAGGAAAATAACCTTCGAAGAAAAATCGACGATTTCAGCAACAGATTTTAGTTTCTTTCCCAGAGAATTGACGTAATTTTCAATGCTGTCACAAGCTCTCTTTTCGTATGCAGCAATTATGGCGTTTCTGAAACACATTATTTCCGTAACCTATTTGATTGTTTCATAGTTTACATACTTGATCGCATCGCTGATTTGTTGTGGGAGCTTCGGCGTTAGATTAACGTAGATCTGGTCGACTGCAAACTTGCATTTGGCCGTTGCAATCTGAATTGGAGAGAATAAAACTGTTCTTCAAAAGCTGCTTTTCTCATTTCAGACTGGGCTCATAGAATCGGTGATAAGTGTAATTTGTTGTTGTGCTACAATCAGATTATGCTTTGGATTGCAGACGATTACAGATTAGAAGGACGCCAGTAATGCAAAACTGGCACTCCGAGTAAATACCAGAGGAAATGAAAACATTTTCAGAGCTTCAATCACAATAATCCGATCAACCAATTGATTGTGGAAAAGTGTATAATTTTCGACAAAATATGAAAGGTCAGGTATAAAATTTAAAGGAATGCTATTGAAGTAGAAATATTTCTTTTCGAATTTATATAAAGTTCGAATAATTTTTAATGATGATTCAAAAACTAAAATACCCTCAAGGTTTGTTGCTCCTTTGATAGATGGACTGTGGTTTCTGCATTGATGTCTTCGAAGATGGCTTCAAATTGACCAAGTCTTCTTGTTTTGTAGACAGCCGAATAGGCTCCTTGCAATCGGACAAATCCTCCCGAGGTCTTGAATGAAAGTCGACTAGCAGAGACTGTCTGAACAGTTTGAAAGTAATTGTCAAAACAAGCAAAATATCCTACATGAATGTGCAGTTCTGGCAGCACGAATTCAGCGAAACGCAAGTCATTCAGCGAAATTTCCAAGTCCAAATAATTCGTGGAAAGAGACAAAGGTGTTTGCTGGATGAGGTCATGACGAATTGATTCCAGTGACTTCTAAAATGATGATATTTGAAAAGCACATGATTTTTCCCATACTTTCATGATGTATTCAAGCCCTTTAGGCTGTAGAGTGAATGACAATTCAGGTCGTCTCTTGGAATTGTCATTGTCGTCGTCATCTGTCATTTCCTTCCCCGCGTTATCAAAGAACGACGCAGGCAAGTGCATCGAATCCCCAATGTCCATCAGAAGCAGCAGAATTAAGCCGCATAGCTGCGCCGTAGCACGTTGCATAATATGAATACTAAGAGTGCTAAAAGTTAAGTCAATTTCGAGTTTGAAATGCTAAACAACAAATTCATCGAATAACACTGCCAATACACAAATTCAGGCTGTGATAAAATTCATAGAAATTTCGTTAGAGCACAAATTACAAAGGAAGAATAAATCAATCGTGTGATAAGAATACGCCTTCAGATCTGTAGAAATATCGTTGCGATAAGAAATACCGTAAAGAAAGTAGGTGGGCATAGGAATAATGGTGACAGATTGCTACAGTAGACACTACGTTTGGTTGCATGATGTCATTGAACCAAATGAGAGCATATCAAATACAAAATAAAGCATATCCACATGTTTCGATATGAAATACTCTAGCGAAATTTGTACAAAGATCAGATTCTCAAAAATTCCATGTTGTTCCTAAAATAGTGTCTAATCGATTTCGAAGAAGGTACCTTCGGAGAAAATTGAGAATTACTAATTTGATGATGATGTGACAAGTTGTGATATAATGAAATTCGGCAATGATCTAGGTATAAATGAGCAAAATCAATGCTTTCAAAAATCAAAAGACGTTTGACGTCAGAGTCCAACGACAAAACGGAAGCGAAGTGGAGAGAGACAATGGAAATCATCATTAAAGTTAAAGAAAATGTGAAAAATTGACCATTTTCGCGTGTTGTCTATTTTTACCGCGGAAATGTCAGAAGTGAGAAACGAAATCGACAGCGCTGAAATACAAGACAAAAAGGCAAGTTCAGCGATGCGTACATCGCTAAAACTAAAAATTAATCTTGACAGATTTTTATAGAACAACTCGCAGAGATTCTTAGAACTACACATCATTTGAAGATGCAGATATTTTGAGGAAGAACCGAAATAGAACTAATGTGCCTGGAAATATTTAAATTAGAGAGTGAAATAGAGCTGGAAATTTACATAAAAGTGAACATATTTTCTAGTTTCTTTTTTTTAAATGAAAATTCAAGCATGCGTTCTAACTATTCTCAGTTACCATAATATATGAATCTTGGAGAAAAAGTACTAAAATAAACAAGAAATCCCAAATGAAGTATAAGAATATTTGCAAAATTCCGTAATTTCAAATTTAACATTTATGGTGTGACAAATTAGTCACAATGCGGAAATCTCAAAAGCATAACAATGAAAACAACATTACCATGCTTGAAGACGTAAAATTTGCAAGCTTATCTTGCCTTCGGACCATGTGATTGGGAGTAACAAAATTCAAAAAGACATCGTGGCATTGCGAAAACAGAAATAACAAGTATTGCAAATGTATTAGAAGATAAAAACAACAAAATAAGCGAATCAGTGTTGCCGTTGATTGTGAGTAAATTGAACAGTTTATCACGGTAACGTTGTAAAATCATCCAGCGACTATTTGGATGAGTAATGCGAGAAGTTTGAACTAATCATCGTGAATAACCTAAACAAACAAGAGCTTATCACCAAAATCTAGAACAGTGTAGGCGTGTGGGAACTATTTTCTGGAATAAATCGAAATATGCAAGGAAGAGTAATGATAATCACCTAGATACAAGCCGAGACTAGACGAAGGTCATTCACTGATACAAATTATCGCTAACCAAACAGTCGAATGATAAGGACATACTTCTAAAGTTTTGACTGATACGAGCTGCTTTTAATGCAGAGAGAAACACTCAGTTAGTCATGCTTATGGAGGAGGTTAAGCGGGGAAAATTGATAAGTCGAATAAGTCAACTGTTAGTGAACGAGAGAAAATTATTGTCGAAAAATCATAAAGCGAAAATTATTAGTCCAAATTGCCAATCGAATTGGGGAAACTCTTATAATTGCCTAATTGAAACTGCATCAAATCTGGTTTTGGCCTAAAGAAGAAAGAGAATCGCTGTTGAAAGGCAAGGGGGAACACCGCTAAATAGTCTGATAGCTAATCAAGGTTTGCGGGAAATAGTGTTGGAACTTGGGAGAGCAGAATGAAGCAGACAGAAAAATTCAACGAGATAAAGGATTTATCGAACGATGCTGATTTGCAGTGGCTGAACGGCATTCCAGTCTGCAGCTACAAAGGAAAGACCCGACAGATTGGGTGAATTATCTGACAGAGACTGAATAACTGACAGATTATGGGCGCGGTGGCTGAATTCTCCACTCGATTAGCAGGTTGATTTTCGAGGAATTGTTAGTGCTTTCTACTTTGATATCATAAGAATTCGTGGCGAAAATATGCATTAAGATAAGGTGGTTGCAAAGTGGAAATTCTTAGACTAGAACATTTCTTCCAGATTATCGAAAACCTTAACAAATCGATTACATATCAATGAATGAATATTAGATCTATGCAATATATCTTTCACAAGTAATTATGATTGAAAAGATTAATCAACCAGCCCGATGTTAATCATATAATTTAAGCGGTTTAGCAAATGGCAAGTGAATTGTAATAAAAATGATAAGTCGGGTCGAAGAGAAAACACGCCGCTTTTCATTTGATAGAAAAACGAAGTTTGGACAGGTTTTGCATAGCTTGAAAATGAAATTTTTGCAAAGTTTGAAGGTCGAAACAGCGCATTTTTTACAGTTTTTGATTTGAAGTGATAGCTTAAAATGGAAACTGCTGCAATTTTCAACGACATCTTCATTAGTCAACAACATGATGTTTGACGAATTTTGATGATTTCAAGAAATTTAACGAAACTAAGGCAATCATAGTAATATCATCGCACTTTGGATTAGCATTTAACTTTAGTTGGTAGCTAAGTATTTTGACTAACCCGAGAGTGTCAAATACATTTTTGGAGTAGCAAAATGTTGAAAGTACAATATTGGCACTACATCCAGAAATGTCAGACGTATAATTTTAGGATAAGAATTTCAGATCTATGTTAGCCTATTTGTAGTTTGAATTGAATCTAAATATTTTCGGGTAAAAAGTTTTTCCATTTTACTAAATACTCAACAATAACTGAATTGGAACCTTACACAAAATACTGTAACACGATGAAAGTAGGTTGACGATACCTTCAATTGCGAAATTAATATAGGAGCATTCAATGGCAATAAATTATAACCCAAAAGTAATTTCATTGGTGCAATTTGTCTTCGTTCTGATCGAACTGAGATATCTTTAACCGGTGCCTGACCAGTGAAGTGATTTTCGAATGGCAGGTCATCTTGCTCTTGAAGAAACTATTAAATTGTGTCTATGGAACTGCCTCTTTGAGAATTAAAAAAGGACATTGTTCTTCAACAATACCAATGTTCAAAAAAATTAGAACCAAATTATGAAAATATTATGAAAGACAGAAATAATCTAGATCAAAATAATATAAAATCCAAACATTGATGAAACTATAGTAAAATGAGAATAGTCGATATTGTAAACTCGAATGCTTTATTGTATCTCGATGATGTGGGTTTATATTGACGTTCAAATACAATAGTTGAATTCAAAGACTAAAATGATGTGAGTCTTCAATCATACAGTAATTTGCGAGAATCGTTATGCTTTGGACGTCAGTGTATAAGGAAGAGCGATTTGATGAATGCGCGAATTTCGTCATGAAATATACCGAGAACAAACACTAATGGTGTAAGTACGGGATTGCCCCTTTCACGATGATCATTCACGTAGAAACCAGTAAAAATCAAAATGATATCATTCCGCTATAAATGAATAATGCTCATAAATTGGTCTTCCAGAGTTTACCATCATCATAATTCACAAATGCATCGTTTTCTTAAATGGTAATGCATTAATTTCAATATTTATTCAATTTTCTAAAAAAATCGAAAAATGATGAAGTAAAATTTAAAAATCATAATCTTTGTTCACAACATTGATCACATGATTATTTGAAAATTGCATCGATGTATTCATGCGAAAATTCAAATATTCTAATTTTGTAATTTTGCTCACTTTAATTTTATCGGTGACTTTGTCAGTTGTTCAAAATCATAACCCTTGTTTGTCACGTGTAATCTCTTCTTTGATCTGTCAGAATGCGAGTTTCAACGGGTTTCAATGCAAATAGTCGAACTCGTAAATTTTGAAATTATTTTGCAGTGAACTTTTGATCATTTTGCTTCAATTTATTGTATAAAACTTGTAAAAAAATAAAACTTAATCGATAGAAATTATTGTTTTGATTTGTTCAAAGTAGGAATAAGAAGAAATTCCGACTCTAAAGTCTTGGATGCTTTTTTTCGAAAAGGGCTTTGAAAAGTTTCATTTCTGTGCATACCTGATTCTCGTGGTTATCGATTATTTCTATCATCTAATTTGCATAATACCGAAGTTCGGCATCTCAACTTTCGATATTATTGACAGTCCTCTTCTATTCTATGTCACATGTAACTAACCAACCAACCAATCTACTATTCCAATCATTCAATTCAACCATTGACAGACCGATTGATCGATTGCCTAGCAGAAATAGTGGAAATATTTGGCCTTTTCTGCTAGCAACTTTCGTTGTCACGCCAATCTTACTCATTCAAACAATTCATTCATAAAATTTATATTACTTACATTCTAAAAATAAGTTTAATCCAATTTATCGTGTGCTTCGACTGTGCTATACAGTCTGCAGAACATAAAATATTTGTGGGTGAGTGTTTTTTCAAATTTATATATAAAAATCAATCAAGATCAATAAAATACGGTTTTCGACTGGCAGCACGTTCGGAATAAGCGATAATCAATTTTCATTTTATTGGCCTAAAATTTGCAACCAATTCTAGCAAATGTAATATCAACTGCAACGTGGAAATGAAATTATTATTAATCAGCATTCTAGTCTACAACCGAGTCACTTTTGTCCGATGTCAGGTAGAGTATAAATGATAAGACATGGGTAGATACAGTTTCTTTTCTTCGAGTTTCAGGACCTGGATTTTGCATTTCATGAAGACACGACGCCTTCGGGTGAATCACACAACGGAAAAGATAGATTCGAATATCGCGTGGATCAACAGAGGGATTTGCCTCCGCAGAAATTGAAGAGTAAAAGCAATTCTGACGACATCGACGATAGTGAGGATGACTATGAAGGGTAGACGAATAAAATAAGAGGATGCATGCAATTGAACCGCCGGTGAAAATTACACAGAGCTATTTCTACCGATCTTCTATTTACGATCGCTTATAATGATTGAAGAAACCCAATGAGTTGTGGTTCTGCTGTAAAATTCTCATGCTAGAGTTTAAATTTATTGCAACTCCAATGATTCAGAGGCGACAGTCGTTCAGCAGTAAAGTCTGAAATCGGCGGACAATTCTCCAACAAGCAAACTTTTGCATGCCCGAATGTGAAACCACAATTGCACACCGTATTTTTAAAGTTTTGTCTCAAGTAAATGTACAACATTTATCAGGGAGATGACTTGTCGAACCTCTCGCCAGAAGACATTCGAGTCGTCGGAGCTATGGGAGATTCTCTAGCAGTAAACCCGCTATTCCATAAAACTTTAATTTTCTAAAGCGAAAAAAAAATGAAAATGTTAAGAATTTTCGAAATACTAATTAATATGCAGATAAAAATAAACTTTAGTCTGGCCGAGGTTTGTGGGAAGGAACGGAAGTCGAATTTCGCGGAGCAGCATTCCCAATTGGAGGTGACGCAAATATTGATGGATTGGTGACGATACCTAGTGAATTCTTGAATTATCTCTGATCATTCGTTGTGTTTTCTTCAGACATTCTATCGCAATTCCACGAAGAGATCGAAGGAGTTTCCCATGGAATGGGCACAGTCAGTCGATTGCCTGATTACCAGTACAACGTGGCTGAACCGAATACAGAAACGGAGGATCTACCAAAACAGGTCAGAAAATCGGTTTATCGTAAAGTGCGCATAATCATGACTGTCTGAGAACAGAGTTTGTTTGATGAATTGAACCCATTTCAAGGTGTACTTCGGTTAGAAGTATTGGTTATCGTATTGATTGAGACTGGGCGAATCTTGCGAAGTTTGAGGAATAGTGCACGTCGGTAGTCTGAAAATGATAATCGAAGTTAACTCTAAAATCAATGTTCAACCTTTGATAATGAGGATGACAATGAGCGGATCCAGCCAAGGATAAAACGTGATTGTTAGAGTAACTTCGTATGAGCTGTTGATGCTAAACTACTCCCATTTGTTTGGAATTTTGATGGTACAACAGTTAATGTATAACCAAAAATTAGTGCAATAGATTCTGTTTCGATCTTTAAACTCAATGACGACATCAAACATCATGCTCGATTCGTACCTGTCAACCCCAAACATAGGAAAAATGTAGTAGATTCCAACTGGCGCATAATTCAGAACAAGAGGTACGAGTGTCTAAATCTGCGTTGTTAAGTGGCTCGTACAACCTTTCGAAAGAGGTAATTAGTATTCTCAAAAATCAATGATTTTTGGAAAACTTGCCTGCAAAACTAACGCCATGAAAAATTGTCGCTGGTAATCGCGAGTTTTCTTGCACATTGAAATCTGTGACGTTGAATAGAGGATCATGAATACCTAAAGGGACGATGGTTGTTGGAGCCAATTTTCAGTTTTATGCTTAATTTTCACCCACCTTCACGGCAGAATAGATGACAGAGCTGAATGTCAAAAGCTGAACTGCAAAACACAGGAATATCCCGAAGAAGTGAAGTAAGCGAGGATGCCAAATTCCATCTTCATTTTGAACCTAATAATCAACTTTCCTTAGATACAGTAGCAGATAAAATATTCGGTCGCTCATGAAACATCGAGTGGCTCGTTTTAATAACTGATATTCCAATTGGGCTATAATATGGCAATCTTTCAACATGAGATCGTCATAATATGTATGCAAAATGTTTTATAAATTGGACCATCAAAAGTAATAAAAAATCACTTGAATTTATATGTGTGACCGAATATATTTATCCGCTAATATAGATGATGAAAATCAAGGTTGATAATTATAAAGTTCGTTAGAAATTACAAGGATTTTTTAATCGTTCGACCATCCTTTGTGAATTATTTCTTCTGGAACAGTTGCAGAACTGCTTCCCTAATATGTTACAAACAGAATTATTCGAAAAATATAGACAAACGATTTGAAAAAGAACCTAAAGATTTCTAATAAAATTTCTAACTCTCAATCTTGATGAAAATTTACCCAATATTGAGCACCAATGAATGCTACTTCACTGATGTTCACGTTGTACCGAGATGCGAATTCGCTTCGTAACTCATTTCGAAAGATTTCATCGGGGGTTAAAGAAAAGTAGCAGTTGAAAGCGATGAATGTACCAAGGAGACAACAGCCAATAAACCACAAAGTGAGGCTGCGAGTTGTTGCGATTAGACGGAGTTTACTAGGTCTAAAAATAAATCGCGATATGATTCTAAATTAAATTTGAAAATATACGAGATCAACACCAGATATCTGTAGATGAAATGGATAGCGAGCATCGGAAATCCTATGAAATAAACACCGCAAAAGGCAACCAGAATGACTTCGCCAGACTGAAATTGCTACATATTTTGAAAAGATTCAATAACTCCCTAGCTGTTAAATCTGGATAATCCGTTAGTCGACCACCATGTATCAGGGTCAGTGTGTATTGCTTGTTCAAAATTGTATAAAATTTGTAAATTATCAGATTTTTCGAAATTTCAACTGACCGGCGAAATTAGGACGTCACTGATAATATAAATCATTTCATAAACGGCGAAGCACATCATCAGATGGGCATACTTGCCTATGACTTTGCGACTGTGAAATTGAATCAGATAAAGTAGGACTATATTAGTGATCAGGGCGAAAATACAGTTCGTGTAGGGTATCAGGTACTTGTACGCAGACACTTGTAATTTCACCATGGTAGAGCTAAAAATTTAGATTTACAAAATTGCACCTAGTGAAGAATGAGAGGAAACAAGCAAATATGATGCTTATTGACCACATTCTGCTAAAACTACAATTACAATTCTATGGGCCATATCATTGCACAATAACAGAATATCAGAAAATTGTAGTTGAAAGCAAAGTTTTTGATAAAGTTTCATGAGTAATATTTATTCGAAAATTTTTTGTTGCTCTGAACAAAACATGTATTCAAATAGTTCAAAAAGTTCGAAAACTAATTTGAACATCAAAGATATGTTTTCTCAGGCAGATTTTATGAAGTAACGAAATGATGATTCAATAAAGATTGAATTGAATGAGTAATTTAGGCAATCGAACTTGTACGTCGTCTAAAACTGCATGCTCACTATCTGGAAACAAAGTGGACATTAATCATTATAGCGACTGGCACAGAAGAGGTATGAGACTGGAAACAGATAGTTTGAAATTTCAATTTGGCTTACTGTCGAACTTTTTTATGATAACAAATTTCCTGAAACGTTTTTTTTCTGATTCCACTTTCAAAGAGTCTACTCAGTCTCATCTTTGACTTGAATATCTATTTCGCATTCGTTTCAATTAATTTTCAGTTTTGTGGTCACTGCGATGAACCAAATCACTCATCGATTCGTCGTGCTTTGGGCGTTCTGAGGAAAGGCATCCCGAAAGCCCTCGTTGTGCTACTTGGACCAGTTCACGTTGCATCGAGCTACGAGCAAAATATCAACTTGTTGAAGTACATCAAATTGTTCTTTCAAAATTTGATTAACGTTTTCAGAGACCGATGCAGCTGCTTGGATGACATTTCGTCGAAGAAGTATCGCAATATCGTGAAGAAGTGGAAAGAAACGTTCATTTCCGTTGAGGTGAATAAATTTGTAAAGAAAATACGATATCATGAATGGCGTGAATTTTATAAAACTAAGGAAGTTTACTTCAGTAAATGAAGAAAAACGCCGATTTCCTTAGAAATGTGGTCATTTTGTAGAAAGTTTCGTCACTCTCATTGTAAATTTCGCAAAAAAATAGTTACTGGTAGCATAATTCTACATTAAATAACCTTTCAGGAAGAATTCAATCATCTCAACTACACAACCTTCGGCGTGCTAGCAATTCCTCAGCTGACAATTCACTCTAGGGAACCGACTTCTTTGCTTGTACCCGGAAAACCAGTGCTCAATCGGAAAGGTCACACATATGCTGCCAAATGGTTATGGAATCGACTCATCGCTGGACCGAATTACAACGTCTCTGAAGCTCAGTTCTCCACCGACGCTTACTATTGTCCTTCTATTGTAAGATGAAAGAAAAATCGAAGAAGACGTGAGAAAAATTTAGGGATGTCCGTATTTTAGAACAGTGCAGAATTTCGATCACTGTTCAATCATGACAGAAGACGACTACCAAGTAAACCGGTGCTTTCTTAACGACTATTTAAATTTCCGTCCAGAAAATCGTTCATCCAACGTTACCCCCAAATGTGACGACTCTTGTGCCTCATCATCAAAGAATAGCCAATCATATGGGCTTTGTCATAGGTCTTGTGGTGGTTCTGGCGCTGATATCTGTTTCGTACGTGGTTTTCTCACATCTTCTTATTAGCTAACACCTAAATATAAATGTACTTGTATTCAGAGATATTTGGAATTCCAATTCCGATTCCGAGATCATAAAAATTTCGAATTTCGCATGTCGACTCCGATTCCAAGTTTTCAAAACTGAAATTCCTAACTTCCCTGTTTACGATCACTCATAAGCGCAAATTACAATGTTAGATTTTAGGAGGGCGAAAATAAAAATCCAATTTGAAAATTTCGAGAATATAAATGTAATAAGAAATGTTCGAATACTTGTACAAAAGGAAAATTAGGAAAACAAGCTTATTTTTCCAAAATCTCCCAATTTTTGCTAGAATCAATACCAGTCAGGAAGATCAATTCATAGAGAAAATGCTCCCCGTTTTAATTTCTAAATTTCATGATATTCGAGTTCTTTAGGATATTTGGCACGATTTTCTACTGCCATGGTCTAAACGCTACTCGCGGTCGATTTGAAGTTGTCGACGAAGAAAAGCAGTCAAATCCAACTGAAGAACACACTCCTGAGAATCCGCCTCCTCTCGTCATCCATTCAGCTCAACGAAGCAGGAGTCAGTCGGTCGCAACTGCTGGGTTTCTCGGACGAAGTTCTATTTCGATAAATGGGTTGCAAGGAATGCAGCGGACAAACTCAATCTCATCCTCTCAGAATCCGTTCAACCAATCCCGCATATTCAGTCAGTCTATAGGAATTGCTAGGGATTACAATACAAACCAATCACGATATAATGGTTCTATCGGGTAACATAATCTGTATCAGGGCTGTTGCGGAAGTTCCAATTTTTTTTAAATTCGATTCCGCAACAGCCCTGATCTGTATCAATAGTATAATTTTATGGCACTGCTATTAACTTGAGGTTGACAATGATACAAGGTTTAAACCAGTTTTTCTTCCAATTTCTAACGTTGTCTGAGCTAATATCATAGGATATTTCTAAAATTCATCAATGCAATGCGGTGTCATCCAAATTTATCGAAAATTCATACCATATTTTGTTCATTTGCTAGAAAATAGAGTGTAGGAATAATAAAGTCATCAAATCAAACTTCATCGTTTCGAATTTAAAGTCTACTTTGTGCATCTTTACTCATTTCAATAACAAATTAGTGCCTATGCAAGAAGGGAACTTTTACGAATTTCCCTAATTAAGTTAACTGCTAATGAACAATTATAATTCGTAATGAAACGAGCGTCGACAAAAAATTCTCCGAAAACCAATTGTTGAAGGTTGCCAAGCAGCGATACGAGCTATTCCCAGGGGCTCTTCATTCTGTTGTTTTGAAATCTTCATTCATTGTCTTTTCTCAACATTTGTACTCCGCTGAATTCGATAAACTTGGGCTCAACTTTACGCAAATCATTCACTAAAATTTACATTTCGCAATCGGAATGAGCGACAAAGAAGACGAATCGTCATCAGATGGAAGCTCTGATTCATTGGAAAGCGAAGAAACGATCCAGGAACACCAATCTGAAGACATCCTTGATGAGCAGTCAGCCAAGACATATTCTGCATCAAATTCCAGCCGATCCATCACTTCAACAAGTCGACCTTCTTCCAAGCAATATCAAGAGCAAATAACTGAAAGAATGACAGAGTCAAGAGCTGCTTCATCTGGCCCTGTTCCAATTGATGAGCCTCCTTCCACATTTGAAAAACCCGTAAGTATTATAAATAATTCTATCAAATTAGCTTTCTGTAGATGCTGTTCGCAATGGCTACTAGCAACTCACGAACAACAAGTCCCAATCCAAATGTCATTGCAACAAATGGCTCAAGTGAAGCTCGCATTCATACTTCATCAACTCGTCCAGTAAGCTCAAAGAGCGCTTCATCCAGAACAGTCATGGTCAATCCATCAGTTAACACCATCAAAGCAGATGGATCTGCTAATGAAGTAAAGCATGGAAAGTCAATAAACCGAAATCCAATATTTTTTCAGAAAGAAACACAATTGCATTCGAACGATCAGATCAGGGATTTATGGTCGTGGTCCCCAAATTCAAGAATAATGGCTGTCATTAAACAAGAAAATGATATCGATATTCTAGTTTTCATGTCTCCTTCGGTAAACGTTTTCGACTTTGATGAAATATTTTATCTCGTTGACAACTAAATTATTACGTTGTGAAAATTGGAACAATATTTTGAAAATGATGGTAGCAGCAATATGGCAACATGGGCGGATCGCGACTTTCTACTATATGACGGCAGAATTTCTACCAAATCGCATAGTCTTTTTGTGACTTCCAAAAACGATCTTTTAACGGTCTGCCAAAAATTTATTTTGAACTTCTATGATGAAGCAAATCAGTGATTTTTAGCAAGCTCAATGTCCATTTTTAGGACGAGAAGTGCCCATCTCTCAAACGATTTCGGAATAACCGTGTAACTGCAATGTCATTTCATGAGAGTGGCGACTTCATCGTTGTTGGGTGGTCGGATGGACTCATCGAACTGTTGGATTTCGATGGAATCGATAGTCAACTTGAATTCTCGTGAAGTAGCATGCAGAGACATTTTCAGACTGCTCGATCATCCAAAACGAATACAACGACGTAGTCAATAGGATCGATCACTCAATAAGCTTCATTGAGTGGTCGCATGATGGAAAGTTACTATTTACTGCAGAGAAGGTAAAGAATTTTCTTGAAAACTCTGAATGAAAGTCTTAGAGTGGCATAGTCAAACTCTGGAACCTTGAAGTCGATGAGAGCCAATACAAGAACAAATATACGACGAAGCTCTTCAAGGAATTCGACGCGAAATCTGTTCTTACAGCGACGGCAAAGCGAACTTATAGATTGTGAGGAGTGAAATTTTTCTTAATTTGAGCCAAGACACTCAGAAAATCTGATGAGAAATTCGTTCGACCAAAATCTTCGTTTGTGCCGAATATTAGTGATGTCTTTTGTTGGAGAAAGCAACAGCGTAGACCAGCAAGAAGGTTTGCTGGAAATAAATATAAAGCCAATTGAAATAATTCAGTATTGGAACATCAGACACGAAGATAGAATTTACGGAGTTTCTGGTTGCTTTGCAAAAGAGTGACGGAGCTGAAATCATAGGCGTCGATGAATCAGGAGAAATGCAGATTAGAGATAGAGTATGGCAGTACTCTTCATTAAGGATACTGCGAATAAACATCATTGATCCTTCAGTATAACGGCGATGTCAATTTCATGAAATGGCTTACAAGATTCAATGCAACGTTGGTCGTCAACAGCAGCAAAGCCGAATGTATCATCAAGAAATTCGACAGCGATACTCCTGTGGAAAAGGTAATTGGTTTTTACTAGTTTCATGAAGAATGTTTGGCTTCAGTTCATGTTCTATTTTGTGAACACTCAAAAACTGGTGATCAGAAACATGCTAATTACGAATGTTGCCAATAGTATTCGAATCAATTCACTCCTTGCTGACAAACTCGAATGCTACATGCTGGAACACGAGCAAGGCTTCGACGCGGACGATCAAATTCTATGCTTCGACTATTCGTATCAATTTGGCAAGAAATTTACCCCATTCCAATAACTGGCTGAAAGTCTTGGTTGCTTCAGAAAATCGAAATTCCAGTGGTTTTTGGAATTTCTTTTCCGATACTGTAAAGGAATTGTGAAAAAAATGATTAAGACTTAAATATCGGCTCCGGTCTAACGAAAAGAAATCAACTTCTGGTTTCGATTTTTTAAACATCGATTCCGTCCAGTCCTCGTTGCGTTCATCGGTATTTAATTTATTTCAGATATGCTTGTATGTGGTTGTAAGTCTGGAAAATTAGCGGTATTCTTGTCTGACGACATCAATGTCATAACCGATTGGAAGCTGCAGCCAGCGATTGTTCTTGGAGAGTGTACTACACCGGTAAGGAATTGTGTTAAAATTGTGCATATTTTGAACTAGTGATGAAATGTTTGAATGTTGATTTAGAAATTTTCAAAGCGATCATTCTTACTCAGATTTTTTAATTCACGATGAGTTCTGACTTTTCAAATCTCAATTTACTATCGCCACACTTGAACTAAATACTGTGATTCCAATTTTAAAAATATAGCAAATTGGACTATTCTTTTCTAAATTTTTCAAAATAACTACTAGAGTGCATGATGGTTTACAAATTTTAGATTACCAAAATCGAGTTCAGCCCGAACGAGAATTATATCGCTGTTCATTTTGGAAAACGGATAGATTTTATCAATGTTGGAGCACTTTTACCTTCTGATTAGATTTGCTGAACTAAGAAATTTCTTGACTATCATACTATTTGAAAGTGTTTAGTTAGTTTAACATTTTTCCTAATTGCACTTATTTTACGCGTAAATGTCGACATTTTGAATAAATGATGTAACTTAGATAGAACGCGGTCTCGGTACACTCGACACTCTGACATTCACATGCATTCGACCACTGACTGCATTACAATAGGCAATCATTCAGTTCGTAGTTTTCTTTTATCGATAGTTCAAATTTTCGTTTTGACTACATAATATCACATCTTTGCTATGTTCGACTCTATGAAAACATGAAGCACTCCAGCATGAGATTCCGAGTTTCTATTCTAAAATTTGAGTGGTACTCACATTGGAGTGGCTATTAGCACTCTCAATCGTTCGTGAATTTGACCCCTGAGCTTTTCTGTTTATTATTTTTAGCTTTGGCAAATTGTTATCGTCGGTATTCATTATTATTTCTTCAAAAGTCGTCTTCGACATCTATCAATTAAAGAAGTTTTCGTTTTTTCTCATTTTCAGTGTTTATTTTTTGGTATTCGATGAAATTTAGATGTCCGATATTAACTATCAGTTTCCAACTTTTATGCTATTTTCCGCTCAATAAAACAATATTTCAAACAAACAAAAATTGACGAAAAACGACGAAAGTAAAATTCGCGCAAATGCATTGCAATTTGTTTTGAACGCCATTTGACCGCGAAAATGTTGGCTAAACACAGTGCATTCCACATTTTCGTACCGCATTTTCAATTTTTCGCCCAAATCTGATTGATTTCTTCATTTCGTGACTTTTTTCATTGTTTTTTGGACTGACACTCCGATTTTAGACAGTTCGCCATTGTGCAGCGGCATGAGCTACGCGTGTGTAGCCTGTGAGCGACTCACCTCGACTCACAAACTCGCCCACTTCACAAGTCACCCAGTTAAGAGGGAGCAATGGATTATCTCGTTGAGCAGAGCAGATCCTGTGGAGATGGCTCAGTTGAGGAGAAGGATCGAGGTCGTTCATATTGGAATGGAATGAAGAGTTCTTTATTCGAAATTTTTAATGAAATTCAACTTTTTGTCTTTAAAAACTTCTCGGATAAAGCTGGATTCAAATTCAGAGATTTGAAAACTAGTATTTTTTTTTCCAAATTCCAAATTCTCAGAGACGAGCCCGTCCTATGATCTGCAACTACCATTTCCCGGACATCAGCGAGGTCGACGAGGTCAACAGGAAACTCCGCAGCAATGGTCTTCCCGTTCCCATTGTAAGGTTTTGTCTTTTAAGAGTCATCAAATTTGTATTCAGGATGAAAATCGATTGCCTCTTTCGCGAAGCATCAACTCCAAATTCCTGCATCGAGTTCCTCAGCTGCTTATCGACGTCACTGGTGAGATTTTATTATTCTGAAAAGTTGTAAAAACTTCCTGCAAAGCCTTTATTATACGATTTCAATGATACAAAAATGACTTCGGGAAGATATTCAATATTTTTCTAAAACTATTGGCATTATGGATTGCGAGGAAGTAGATACTGCATACTCGCGGCAATTCGTTTTTGCACGCACCCCGCCCCTCCTCCCTTTCATTTTTATCTCTTCCGTCTCTTCAAAGTGCATGCTATTTCTCGGGGGTTGATTCTAAGAGGAGAGAGATGCAAAATGTGTGCAATGTCTACTTGCTCACAGTTCATAATATCAGTGGCTTTTGTGCGAGAGTTTATTCGCTTAACATTTCGTAAAGTTGTTCCTAAAATAACCACTCGCCATCTTCGATTCCTCTCAAAAATAATTGATTTATGCAACTCGGCTCATTTAGTCATCAGCATTCTTTATTCATCGATTTGCTTGCAGACCCAGTCAAGCGCCAGAAAATCATCGCGGACAGTGTCTTTCGGCCCGAGCCTTCACACATGGCTGCAAATGCAGTAACTGTCTCTGCTTCGGCTCAAAGGTTCGGAGATTTTTAAAGTAAAAAAATAGTTAAACTGGAATTAATAAACTTACGTTGGAATTAAATTTCACGACGTTTGACAGAAATTTGAAGAAGAGAAGTTCTCTCGTCCTCGTCCATCTTTCGATACATTTTGCTGCAATATCGTAATGCAAAGATGAAAAATTCTTGCATTATGAATCTCACAAGTTTAAGGAATATTATTTTCAGACCTGAGAAGTTGCTCATCGCTCCCTCTCCATCTGATCGCCACGCCATTGGGATGAAGAGACCTTTACCTTCTACTTCTCGTCGTGATTCTTTGTAAGAAATCATTCTTGATCTTCGATTTTGCAATTCGTATCTTCAGGAATGGCTCTACTTCAAGAGCATCTGAAGAACCAGTTCCTGCAAAGAAGACATCGTCATCGAGAAGGAAGAGCCGACATGTGCAGTCAAGGAGCGGCTCGGAAGATGAAATGGAGTTGGAGGTGGAGAAAGGGTATGTAGTTTTTGGCCTTGTGCAGAAATTTTGTAACCCTTATTCGAACGAACACATTTCAAGCGTTATGGCTGAAAGGACTTCCTTCATTACTTGTTTTCTTCGTTTAGTGAAGAGATTCTCTTATTAAAAATAAATTTTATTGAAGGTACATTAATTATGATAGCCAATTTTCAGCGTTGTACAAAAGGAGATCAAATCGGAACCACTGGATGAAGATGAGGCGGACCAGCAACTGTTCAAATTATCCGGAGAGCGAGTCAAACGTGAACAGACGGAACGAATTGAAAATGCGTCTGTGCCTTCTGTTGTATTTGGAAATGGAAAGGGACGAGAAAGGACGCAGTTCATCGATGCTGATCCTGAGGGTAAGTCAAATTTAAAAAAATCCCTTTAGGAATCTTAAAAGCATTTTTTCTTCAAACACTTTTACAATATTAAAAAAATTATAGGAGCAAAATTGAATGAAAATTCGTATTTCCGTCATATTAGTAACAGTTATTATTTTTCCAGGATCCAATTCCTCTGCCTCTCCCGATTTGGATCAGCCATTTCATCCCTCCTCCACGCCTCCCTCAAGCAGTCGTTCCAACTCCAACTCAGCGACCAACGACGAGCCCCCGCAAAGCAGTGCAACGGCCTCTGCCTCTCCATACAAAAGCGCTCTCGATGAAATTGTGCAGAGTAGGATAAAATTCGTCTTTTCTTCTAAGAATATATTTTTCAGCCAGCACGACTTTCGTCGTCAAATGTCCAAACTCATTCAAAGGACTCAATCTCAAGAGAAGTCTGGTAAGATAACTTTTATTTGAACAGCTAAAATAGGTATTTACTTCTTCTAAACTTACGAGAAAGAATGTTTGACACATGTGTAATGCTATCAAAATGGTAGAAATGTTAGAGAAATATTGTTTGATAATATCATACTCGCTTTTGAGGATATTTTACTCGCCGTCAAATTGTTTTATGCATCAACATCCTAAAACCTCTAATTCTGTATATCTCAGAAGAAGCTCGGATTCGCGTACTGCCAGTACAACGATCTGGGCGAGGAGATCGACAACTTCACCACGGATTTCCCACAAGACGATGATGCGGTACTGGTTTTTCACTTATTTTTCTTGAAAATTATTCTGACATTTCAAAAATAGAAAATTTACACAAAAAAAAGAAATGATTGTAAACTTTCTGATCTGACAAAAGTGATATTTTGAATGTCTTCTTTCAGTTTTTTTAATCTTGGAAGAAAGAAAAATTGATGATTTGTAGGACCTCTCGATGCTGAACCCGAGTGTCCCTCTGTCTGTTTCCTTCCCTCCCTCCATTCCATCTGTTCCTGAAACGGTCTCTGCCGCTCCTTCATCTGTCGATGTTCCAGTCTCTCCCCGAATCAAATCTCCTCTCCCTCCCCAATCTCCCATTCGAGCTGCGCAGTCCAAATACACCAAGAAATTGGTCAGAGCCAACTAAATGTTAACTAATTTATTTTTGAAATATTCTAACTAAAACTTGAATGAAAAAATTTCGTTCAAATCTAGAAATTATCTAAATTTGATATTTGTTGCGTGTAGATTGTTATCTTTACTTTGTTGTTCAAAATAAACGTGGAAGTTCAAAATATATACCTTGTTTGAGAAATCACATTAGCAATTTTGCACGTGAAACATTTATATTACGTTTCTTCGAATGAATTTTGAACATCCATGCATCCAGTACACTATCAGGAAAAAATAACTTGCTTCAGAATTCTTCCCAATCTGAGGCGAAAGACGAGTATTTCAAGAGAATCGCTACCACTGACAATGGCGAATTTCGATTGAGCAAACCAAAGGTTGTCACGATTTTCTTTCAAACATTTTCTAAAATGCAAAATTTCAGCCTTTCCCAACAGTGAATTTGCTGCGTCATCGCTCGTCGATTTCGCCCCCACTCAGCGAGTCCGACACTGCCAGAGTCGTCTCTCCTGCTGCAGTCCTCAGAAAGGTACACGGATTTTAACCTTTGGAAAATATTAAATTTGATTCCTACTGTAGACTTGAGTTATTCAATTCAATAGATGATTTTCTTATTTATCATTTTTCTCTGAACTAAATTTATGCTTTTCTCTCATTTTGTCTTTTCCAGGTTTCAGTAACTCCCCCACCCGCCTTCGGTAGCACCCGCTATCCCCTCTCCTCGTCCTTCGTTGGCAGATCGATTGGCTCATTCAAGCCTGCCTCAGATTCGAGCAATGACAAATTCATCATCAAGGCCGTCAAGAGCAGCACTTTCGGCACTATGCGATCGCATCCTTACTCCATTTCTAATGTATGCGCATTTTTCTTTCAGATTGCAATATTTACTAGAAAATATTTTTGTATTTCTTTTGAGAGTTTTCTTAATGGAAAAATAAGCATGGTCAGATAATAATACTTTAATTTTTTCTTCATTTCTCAAGCAGCATATTTCAATATTTCAGAAACTGGTGACACTCCGTCCAGTTGGAAAGAAATCATCGCTGTCTCTGAAGAGTAGTTCTGCATTGGACGGTGATTTTTCTTCTGCCTCTACAGACAGATCAGGTCTTTCCCGCATTTTCGGGCTCGGCTCTGCCACTTACGAGCCTGTTATCAATGCCTCTCGTAGACTCAAGAAGGTTGGAAAATATTCAGCAAAAATTATTTATAAAATTCTTTTTCTTTTCCGATTAGTTATTCGATCTGTAACGGGAAATCACGAATAACATTTTCCCCGCTTTAATTTCTATTTCTAATCACATTTCATAGTTAAATACAATCTTTCAAAACTATCGTTTTTTATTTTTCGAATATTTCTTTCAGATCGAACCCAAAAAGCCAATTGCCAAATCCTCGCAGAAACCACCACTTGAATCTCTGCAGAGACCTTACGAATACAGAGATGAGGCGAAGATTCGAATCGAGAGGGAAAAAGAAAAAGAGAAGGAAAGAATCAAGGAGAGGGAAATGGAGAGGAATAAGGAAAGTCCAATGAAGCAGAAAACAGCAAGGGGGCAAAAAGTTGTGGACACGAAGGAGGTCAGTGACAAAGTCATGCAGATTCTCAAGCACACTAATTAGCACGAGTAAGTTAAATTAGTTTTGAAATATTATCACTCTTTGAAAATGTTATTTTACTCTTTCAATCATAATTTTTTTTAACTTTCTTGCGGAAATCTTTTCTATGATAGAAGAATGCATTTTTATAAACTTGATGA
The DNA here is from genome assembly GCA_964036155.1 of Diploscapter coronatus. Lineage (NCBI taxonomy): Eukaryota > Metazoa > Nematoda > Chromadorea > Rhabditida > Rhabditidae > Diploscapter > Diploscapter coronatus. Next base: position 5,677,749 of record OZ038423.1, read on the forward strand.
TACAGAAGCTTTTTCAGTAATCCGACTCTTAATATTTTTCAAATTTCTTTAATTTCAATGGAACAAAACTTCTTTTATACACTTTACAGTTTTTCCCCCAACATTTTTCATGAATCAAGAAAAATCCGTTATTTTAATTTGAGGTATTGTTGATTGGGGAAAACCCGGTATTTGTGGAGCAACAATTAGAAATCGAATTTGGGGCGAAATAGTGAGTCGCGTAGAAGAGACGAATAGCGCAATTTTTGAATATTGACATTCTCTTCAATCAATAATACTTTTTTTGTTGTTTAAGAATTTTGTAAGATATTCTTTGATCTTCATTTTTTGTAATTTATTTCAGTGGTTGGAATAATTCTGTAGTTTTAGCGAGTCATGTTTATTTTTCTCACCGATTGAAATCAGGTAACCTCCGCGACAATTGTTTCTCATGTATTTTTATGTCTGTTTCCTTTATCACTAATTTATGGGTTTCTTTTGTTTTTCTTCGTTGATAATGTTCTATAATTTTTACTTTTAATAAACTAGAATTTATTATATCTTTTGAAAAATGCCATATTTGTTGTATGGCTAAATGCTATGTATAATTGGATATATAAACTCTCGATTCAAATATTCTTAAAATCAACCTTTTCCTAATCCTAAAGGCTATGCATACGTTTAGCTAATCGTAATCCAAACTATGCCTTCGTCATTTATACGCGTAATTTTTGCACCAATCCTGTTCTGTGAAATTCCTTTTAACGCTCAGTTTTGAAGAATTCATGCTAATTTTCAGGATTCTGATGGGTGTGCAATGACGAGATACCTCATTCCGTCCGCCACTATCAGGTAAAAATTGAAACAATGAATAAAAAAATTAATCTATTTTTCAGCCTGTTGTATGGCGCGTACCACTCGTTATTCTCCGCTCGACAAACAGTTCCAATTCGAACCATCGACGAGGCAGTTCAGGCTCTAAATGACAACGCAAACACTCGGGAGGCACTCAGGTTCATTCTTCAGTACAATGAAGGTGAGAGTATTTTGTATTTACTAGGAAAAGCACCGAAATTTTGGACTGCTTATTCCAAAAGTGATATAATGTATCGAGTTTGAAAAGTCGACTATGTGTTATGGAAAATCTAGTTTAATAAATTTATCTAAAGCGTTTTTCGTAACTAAAAAAACTATTCCAGATCATTCATATCTCTCGCAACTACAACCATCGGCACTCGGAATTCTCGCTCGAGCGGGGGCTGATGTCGTGAAATACGCTGAGGGTTTGACGAGCTGCTCGAATTTCGACGAGGATTTCGACACTATTCTGGAGAGGGTAGACTAATCAATTTTTATGGCATGCATTATTCTTTTTTTCTCTTGAAATGACATTCTGTCAATTCGTATTTTTTCATCAAAAATGCCTAATCTATTTTAGTTGAATTTGGGCGACGACTGGCGCTGGAGCATTTCGTGGCTGAATCGAGTGGCCTGTCCTGAGGACGAGGATCTGAGCTGTGCAGAGACTGGCGAGTGGCTCGGAAGGAGACCCAGCCAAGTTGAGAGACTCAGGAGACTGCTGCAGTTACTCTACGTCAAAACTGAGGTTGGCATTTTTACAATTTCTAATTGATAGCTGAAACGGATGCTAGAAGAAATATAGAGTTAAAGATTTGGGATATAATGTTTCTCTGGATTCAGATTTTACTTGTGCACTTATTTGAAAGATTTATTTTGGAGTAAATTTTCTACGCTATACTTTTCAGGCGAATTTGGACATATCCTCTATCTCTACGGACCTCGTCTCGTTCCTCTATTCGATCTACTCTCAATTCATCGACTCCAAACAGGACATGGCCATTTTGGCGCTGAAAATTCTGTCGAATGTCGCTGCGCAGGATTCTCGATTTGCAAAGGCTATTTTCACGTCAGGTAAAATTAGATATTTTTTCTTAGATATTTCCCCCTACTTTTCCAGATTGGCTGCCCCTACTCTCGCAAATGACCAAGAAGGGCAAGACCCTGACAGAGCAGCTTTTATCGCACAAGGTGCTATTTTTGTTCTTTCAAAGAAAAATGAGTTTGAATTCAGATCTGTCAAAACGCCCTCTGCGCTTTGAATGTGCTGGACTACAAATTGGGCCCGAATGTCTATGAACTCTACTTGCCCATGGAGGAGCCAGTGGTAAGAAAGTTTACAAATAGATTTTATCTTTCTAACAATTTCTAGTTTTCTCTCGGATTATTATTGATGCGCAAACTTCTATCAAATGCAATTCTTTACATTTATCTTCCTTCTCATTTTCCTATGGAGGGGTGCATTTTGAGGAAAAAGTTATGTTCCCAAAATTAATTTTATTTTGCCTCGAAATGGAAAGTCGAGTTTTCATGAGAGTAGCAATTTTCAGTGCGACATCGTGATGATCCACGGCTTGCGAGGCAGTGTGGATTACACGTGGCGACAGAAGGACTCTCAGTCGAACATAATCAGTCAGTGCTGGCCGAAGGACTGGCTGCCGCTCGACATCCAGCAGCCGATCAGAATCATCGGCATCGACTATCCCTCGTATCTCATTCAATTCACTGGAACTATGGAGAGTTTGCAGGTTGGTTGTATTCTTTTTCTAACGCAAAAAAACGATTTTTAAAGTGATGATTTCATGGATATACAGCAGTAGGAACATGGCTTTCTGCACCATGTTTTACTTTTGCGCATGGCTACCGTTCCTATTTTTGTCATTTTGAGAGAAAACATCAATCATTGTTTCTAATGTTTGTTCGTCATTCTCCACATGAAAAAATCAGACAGTTGCAAATTTTGAATTTTATTATGATCATCAATAATTCCAGATCCGAGCCGATCGTTTCAAGAAGCAGCTGCTGGAAGCGGGTCTGGGCAGGCGGCCGATCATTTTCATCTGCCATTCGATGGGCGGGCTGCTCGCGAAAAGAATGCTCATCGATCGAGAGGATTGGGCCAGTAGAACGGTTAGTAGTTATTTGATTCTTCAAGATTCTCTTATTTTCGCAATTTCAGGTAGGCATTTTATTCATCGCCACACCCCATCGGGGCAGTCCAATCGCAGCATGGAGTTATGAGTTCCTGTATCCGACTGAGGATGTGAAGTTTCTGCGAGAGACAAACCCACTCATTGTGAAGGTAATGACAGTTGTTTATTTATTTACTTCGAGATAACTATTTTTCCCGTCATTTATATTCTCTTTTCAGTTGGACGAAGATTTCGAGCCGGTGAGCAACCGACTTCCAGTCATTGCGAGTATGGTGGAGACGCGACCCTCGAATCTGGTCGGCACGGCCAAGGGAATCATCGTCCCCTCCAACAGCGGGGTGCTCAATCGGGGAGTTGTTTATCATATCGATGAGGTGGAAATTTTTGAATTATTTCACATTTTCACTTTTTGTTCTTTATTATCCCGGAAAAAATATCTTGTGAAACAGTAATAATCTCATTCCATGGATAACAGTCTTGAAATTTGAAAAATCGATTTTGGTATAAAATCGAAGTTTTTGGCTCGATTTCGGATTCCAACAGCACATTTCATCATCTCTGGCTAGAACTTTTCCCACATCTTCATATTTTTGAAAAAAAACAAATCAGACTCATGGAGTTTATAACTTGTTTGTTATCTTTATGATTGCAGATGCATCACAACGTGTGCAAACCGAGCGAGCGAACGAGTCCTTCCTATGGAGTCATCATCAATTTCATCAAGGATTCCATCGAAAAGGCTAAGACTTTGGTGCCCAAGGAAATGAGCAGTGAATCGATAGAACAGAAAGAAAAACCTGAAGGAGGAAGCAAATAAGCTAATAATTTCGACAATTTATAAACATGTTAGAGAAAAAGATGTCGCGAATGCCATAATCAAGATTTTGAATGCGCGATGATAATTTCTTCTGTCACTATTCATAGAAGATGTACAAAGTTCGAAATCGTCAATTATGCTAGACGGACATTTTGGATAATTTTGCGATTTAACTATGGGTGAGATTAGTACAATTTATAGAAAGCGCAATTCTGAAGTTATTGCAATCGAAAACTAAATGTACAGAATTGTAAAAAATAACCAAACATGTTAATTATGAAAATAGTGTTATGTTAGACTTTAGTTATCATTTACTTATTGCTCAAACGGTTAATCTTGTTGTCATACGGTAATTCATTAGGGACTAATTTCGCCAATTACAAAGTGGCATTTATTATTCAAGCTATCTACTCAAATCATGCAATATAATTAGTCTCTTAATATAGGAGTATTTGAATTTTTGAAATAAAATTTCGATAGACAATCATTTTATCATACACGTAAAGCATATTTGCATAAACCCATAACGAAGAAAATATCCGGAAAAGTAATGCTACAAATGAACAAAGTAAACAAATAAAAAGTAAAGAACACGACTAAATTTGTCAATAGAAATGCTCGAATTACCTCTGGAACTTTGCGACGTGCTAATGCTCTAATGCTTTCCCCTTTTTCAGTTTGTGTTTGTCCGGTTTGTTGCGACTCATCAAATTGATCTTTTCTCTCATTAGTCATTTCATTTACATAAAATTAACAAATATCTACTTGAGTCAAACGTGGAAGGCAATTCAGCTCATCGCATTTGCACAGACCAACTTTCTTCCTGAAATCTTCATTTTCTCTAGTTAATCAATAATTTATGCAAATTGATATTTTTATGATAACAGATGTTCTCTTGCTATTAGAATCTAGCAATAGCATACTAATTGATAGTGAAAAATCGTAAATATTTTGCCTAGAAAACCACAATAAAATCACCCTAATTATTCTCATTTGAATTACAGATGTTTCGTATAAGAAAATAATTCTTTTCCTATTTTCTTTGAAATTTAGATATAAGCCTAGAAAATTATTCTACCTTGGATTTTTGAATTACCTTATTTGACTTCACCGATGATTTCTCAGCATAAAATTGTCAGCCAATTTCCAATTGCAGCTCTTTTTGCTCGTTCATATCGCTTGCCTGCACATCTTCATCTCCTCTCCTGTCTTCCTTGTCCTTCCTTCCCCCTTCCATCCTTCCATCTGTAAATTACGTATTCTCTTATTTCTGCTCAATAACGCTCGTGTCTTTTGTCGACGACATTCCGCATTTTCGCACATCGCAAACTGCGATATTTTTCCTCATCTCCGCAACTTTACTCTTATTATTTTAGATTAGAATTTAGACGCGTTACTCAATTCTCAGCTTCAACTTGCACCCCTAAAGCATATTTTGATTGAATGATAATAGCTTTGGGTTTTCCCGAAATCACAATCGCAATAAACTTTCAAAAAAGTTTATAAAATAGTTTAACGCATTTATAAATCTGGAACTGAAATATCTCTTTTTGCATGACTAGATGAAATTTTGATTTCTATTTTCACGAAATTTGTATTCCAGAATTTTTGCTGAAAATTTGAAGATCAAATTCTGACTTCAACCATGTTAAAAAATGTCATTTTAAAAAAATTCTGCCTCGAAATGACATCTTTACTATATGTTACAAACCTGAAACGTGTTCTTCTGAACTTCGTTTATCCATGACGAAAAAATAGATTTGAAATTCTTCATGTTATTATCCTTGTGAAATTCCTTGAAGTATTTTTACTAGAAATGCAATTTCACATATTACTTATACCCGATATAATCCATGATCCATGATGAGATGTGCTGATCTAATGCAATCTATCTGCACGTGTTCAATCTACAGCCACATCTAGTCGTCTAGCCAACAATTTTTAGTCTTCAAGTCTCATAACAAAACCCAAGTTGGAAAAATAAATTCCCTGTCTCAGCGGAATGAAGTCGAGAATTCCGTCATTTTTCTCCTCTGCCTGCTTGGTTTTTGCCTGCATTTGGCGCTACTTCCCTCGGGGGTCATCTCTTTTTGTTGGGCGCCGCCTTTGTCAGTTGCTCCTCGCCCTCAGCCCTCCTCCAACTCTTTCCTCGCTAACACTTCAGCCACAGCCCTTTCTGATAGTGGAGTTGAAATATCCTGGCCTAGCATATATTCGGGCATGGCATATTTAGCCGAGAGGCGATTTGTCTTTGTTCTTCTCCTCTCTCTCTCAGATGTTTCACGGCTCAAGAGCAGCAGTGCAGTTTCGTTGCGATGCGATTTGGAGAGGGGCGTGGCCAAGCAGGGCTCAGGGCACAGAGCTGCTCGCGAAGAGAGTCTGCTGCTTGGATCTAAGCCACGCCTCTTTTTGTTAAGTGCAGCTGAGAGATAAAGAAAGATTGGGCAGAAGCGTCATCTGCGCTGTCATCCGCTACGAGACAATTTTCATAATTTGACAAAGCTCTCACGAATTTTCTTCTTTTTTGTTTACTTTTTCTTGAACCACAGTTTTTCGTTGCTTTGATGGATTCATTGGTTTAGGCTCTGGACGCGTTTATTCTCCTTCTCCGAAGGCGGAATTGTGATTCGGCGAAGAAGAAACGCTAAATTAATTTGGCTGCTTGGCAGCGCGATTCGGCCGAAAGAACATTGGAAGCCGAATCGACACGAGCCGAGTCAGGAGAAGAAGGGAAGAAGAAGGAATATTTGCACCTTTCGAGGCAGAAGCAGGGAATTATCCACTCGTTGCAACAGCCCACGGGCCATTCCCGCTACTCTATCGTTTGCACGTTCCGACAATTATACCTCGATCCGACAGATTCATTGCCTTCATCCAGCCGGCGTCTAGACTAGTGGTGCATGGTTAAGGGCTCCGTTTGGGGCGAGTCCCCTTTCGGTGCTTGTCCTTCAGCCTGACCCTGACCTGATCATTCTATTCTCCTCATCCGAATTCGCTATTATTCATCGACATTGTCTTTCATTTTCATGCAATTTGCTTTATTCCTAATCGCTCAATCGATCATACAAATGCACGGGACAGCTGAGGCGAGTGCCGCCGTCGACTATCATGATTATCAGAAGTGAGAATTTGTTTATTTGTTGCTGAAGTTCTTAAACATTTATAAGAAAGTACATAGACATGTTTCATGTTTAACCTAACGAGATGAATACTAATCATTTGAAAGACTCGAAATATCATGGCGTTCGAAATGAGATTTGTAATAGTTAAAATCATGATAAAATGTCACGAGTTTGCAAAAATGTTGAAAGCTTTTGTTGCTAAAGCTAGAATGAACGCGTTTTCTTCGACTTTTTCTAAACCTTGATATTTCATAAACTTTTTGTTAGTTGCCTTCTTTCAGTTACTATGGAGGACCTTCAACTAGGCAATGTTACAGTTGCATGTCGTCAGATTTTCAACTCCACTGGCCTTATTTGGAAGAGGTACATCTTTCAGCACCTATATGTTTTCGTTAACGTTTTTTTTTCTAATTTATTACTCTCATAAAATTTCTCGATTATCCATTTATTCGAATGGAATTATTATTTGGCAGATTCGTAATAAAATCGCGCACGTTCGCTACTGGCTGAACCATTAGAGGATCTGCCATTGTAGAACTAGGCATTTTTGGAAGTTAACGTGGAGAATATTTACCTGACTAGGGCAATAGGACATTCAATTATGACGCTATTTTGAGCTCCTCTCAAATAGCCTATGATTTCCCGACTCTCTTTGGACGAGATTGGTGCAATATAAAGCAAAGGAAGGCATTTTTGGAAGGAAGAAGCATAATTCGCCCATGTTCGGCTTGGCTTTGGCACTGACTTATTGAATTTGGTGAGAGGAAGGGGAGAAGAGTAAAGAATGGAGGAATTTCTCTTGTCTGACGGAATATTAGGGATGAAAATATGCACTAATCTATTCGATTACATTGTTCACAAGTTTGCTCCTGCTGAATCACGACTTCCTGAATTTCTTATCGGAATTTTCTGAATATCTTGCAAGTGTGTCATCTCTAAAGGTTGTTTTTTCTCCTACGCTAAAACACAACTTTGATAATGAGCATACGTAAAATGAGATGCATTATTAACGACGACATAATAATTTATACATAAGTAGTGCGTTATCTTGCTAGCCTAGTTATGAGAAGAATTCTCAATCTTGCTCATATTTTGATACTTTTGAATGTTGCCGAAATAACGTTAGGGGGGTAATTTGGAAATTCGATTTGAAAAAGTAGGGTTTGGATTTCGGAGTGAGAAAAAGGGGTTCATCATATCGTTAGAGAGAGCACATGGTGTAACTATTTTGAAGGAATTTCTTGAATTTCTCTCGAGTGTCCAGGTCTGCAGGTCTAGTGCCTAGCCAAGCAGTCAACAGCGTCATTGTATCATATCGTCTATCTCCTTCCCTCTCCCCATTCCCTTCATTCCAGTGCCCTTTCTCTATCGTCTCTATTCGCGAGAATGCGAGAATGACTTGAGTTGCCGAGCGAGTGAGAATGCGATAGAGCGATAGATGGGGGATTGAATTTCCCTCTTCTTCCTTTCTCTATCTCTTACTTTATATACTTATTTTCTATCGTCTTCTTCTTCTCTGTCCCCTCCATCTCGTTCTCATTTCGACTCTTCGTTTCTCGTCGCCGAAAAATTTGTGTATGTGGGTTGTAATATAGCCACTTTCCACCTCTCTCGCTCTCCGAGCAACGATGAAAACGCGCCAGCGAATTTCGAGTGTCGCAATGTGATGAAAATGACCGAACACTAATACATCAAACAGGTCGATCAGATCAAAGTGCAATTGAATTTTGACAGAATGATGACACCCTTCGGCTCAGGCATTTTATTGACAACGCAGAGTGCATCAAGCAGACACGCATGTTGCTCTTCCCAACAACTGCCCTGTTATCAATCAGTCATTTCCTCACTTGCCGATCTTCGTAGTTTATCTTCTTTTATCACTTGACAGATGGGGGAATTGGCGTGTGAGTGAGTAGGATCTTTGCGACATGGTTTACCAATCTACGCGTTGCTCCGATTGGGTTATAGTATAGACCCTTTGTCCCGGTCTCCTGGTCATTGGCCAACTGGACGCCTTGACGACGATGAATCGTAAATGTGCATTTCTTTGTTCTTTCTGTTCTGGCAAATTATGCAACACCCAGCGTTCATTTGAGAAAGAAAGGGCATAAAATGGAAATAAATGATTGTCTGCAACTGAATTTCTGCATCCAATCCTGCTTCTCGTCTGCTTTTGCCACAATCCCTCGAGGCCACCTTGTTTCCGTCAAAAATCTCCGTGACACCGATTCTTCATTGTCAGTGCGTGGATGGTGCGAAGACGAAAAAACAAACTTGAAAAATCTTCACGCTTAGACAATGTTTACATTTTAAAGTAAAGAAAAAAATATTTGTAGCTTATTTGATTTGGCGACAAGAGATTGTCGAGAAATGTTTAGTAACTATCGATCATCTGTTTCGGTACATTTAAATAGTTCAATTTTATTGTTAATATTTGAAATTTGGTGAAAAATGGTGATTTTTTTCCAAACCAAAACACACGAAAGGCTTGTTAGAGATTAGGGAGCAGGAGCGAGGTATTGCCGAAGTTTGAAGATTCGTAGTCAGAGTTACTCTTCAATATTTTTATGTTGAATTGGCCTGAAACCATCGGAATCGGAGTTTTATGTCGTCGAAATTTAATTCCATCTTCTCTTTTTCAAACTTTATGTTAAATGAAAGCATCGACCAGTTTTTATGAGATCCATAATTCCAGCTGCCCGAGGCTATGTCTTGTTATAGCTTTTCTCAGCCAAACTCATTATTCAAAATCGTGTTTACTTGTGTTTTCTCTCTAATTTCCATGTCTTTCTCGCGAATTTTCACCTAACTCGGCAGTAAATCTCTCCTGGGACCTCCAACCATATTTGCATAAGCATCGCGGCCGGAAGAGACCCAAAAAGTCGAATACGCAAATGACGAGAAGACAGAAAGAAGAAAAGAGTTGGTTTGTTGAAAATGAATTTCGAAAATGCAGGATTTCTGTGAAAATAATTTACGACAAGCCGAAAATAACATGAAAAATCAATTTAATAATCATACCAATCATTTATCTATTCATTATTCTTGCCTTGGTGCCAATAAGTATTGCTATCTCCAAATGACTGAATTGTGTTGGATGTGTTTATTCCATTACCCATATTCGATATGGCAAATAAGGCATTAGTCGTTATTGACTCTTCGTTATGCTTCCAAACTAGAGGCCTAGAATTATGATGCTGCTTCTATCAGATTGGGGATGTGGCTTTAGTCTCAATTCTCAGGGGATTCTAGCGATAAGCAACACATTCGAACAACGCGCAAATGCTAGAGACGAAGGGGTTGAACTTTATCGTTGATTCTTCCTCATTTATAAAAAAAATAAGTTATAAAAAATCAAGAGAGTAGTAAATTGGACAAAAATACGTTTTTTTATCAAAACAAAATCGATATTCAAGATCCACTTTGAAATGCAATCTATCTGAATTTGTTATCAGAATTGATTCAAAGATGAATATCAACTTTATTCTGATAAACAGCATAAATATAGAAAAAAAACTAATAAATAAATATTCTTCAGGTCTACTACAAGCCTATGAACTTCACCGATCAATGTTTTAAGATCAGTCCTCAGGTAGTTGTTTTGAAAAATAGCGAGAATGTTTTGAAAACACAATCCATAATATCTGTGGTTTGTGGTTTTTTCCAAATTGTCATATCAGCTATGAACTTTTGTTATTCCAGATGTACATTGGTCGGATACCCTGCTCGAATTCGATGTGCATCACAGTCATCGAACCACGGATATTAGCTGGTCAGTCAATTCAATATCACTCTTGTTTGTGATTTTTCATGAAGACTATCCAGATATGTCGCAACTTGAAGAAATAGCTCGTATGATTAGAAATTGTAGATGAATTTTGCCGTCTTTTAAAATCATTCTCAAATTTTAATAATTGCGAAAATGTGTATTTAGAATTCGGATTTTGATACGCGAAAGTTTTCGCTTGTGATTCCGATTCCTGGTCTTAGAAAAATGAAATTCCTATTCCGAGGATTTTCAAAATTGATATTACAAACTGATTGCGGGAACCCAAGTTGCCTCCACAAACACTGCTGCAAAGCTGACGACAGGGCAATGAAAAAGTGATTTATTTAGCCCGAACATCTCGGCTCCTCCTCGCATTGTCTATCCCATTTGCACTCTCTCATTCCTTGCTTGTGGCACTTTAACTTCCTGTCACCATTTGATCGATCGCTCATTACAATCGCCTAGCGAAGGGGGCGCGATCAACCACGATAAATTTCGATGCCTTCTGGTTAAATTGATTGCGAGCATTAGGAATCGCGAAACGAACATGTGATAGGACCTTTGAAATAATGTTAGCTAATTGCTGATGCTTCAAAGTTAATTAGCTGATCACTAATCCTCAAAAATGATACACGAAGTGCAATAATGCTGTTTAGATGAACGTTTAGAAATGCCCTTGAAAAATGCTCAACGTTTACTATTTCAACTAATCACGATCAATTAGTTAATTGTAGTCAATTTCGCTACTGCTGCTGCTGCTGCTCAATGAGCTGAGATTCAGCAATTTTCTCAACTTTGTCACGTTTAAAAATTGAAAACATTTTTCTTCCTCCTACATCTATTTGATGGAAATGACAAGCTCTCATTTTATGGCCAAAAAGTCCAGTTTCGCGCAGATGCTTCCACACGATTCAATTTTCCTAAAATCATTCCGGAATTTGGGTCTCATTTTATGGTCCTCTTTCGACGATGGTTTGCCAGACATTTTGGTAATTGGCTAGAATCGGAGGGACGAAATCCTTTTTCATGAAGCAAATAATTCAGTTCATGCAAATTCGTCACAACTTCTCTATGAAGCTTGATGTGTGAATTTTCTAAAGACAGACGTTTGTTTGTGACGGGAAGGGGGAATCTATGCAAATTGGATTTAGTGCTGACAGGGAATGACCATCTTTGGAGGGAGGAAGAACAAAAGAGAATGCGCTCGATAACGAGCCCGGGGGAACAATCGAATTAGCCTGTGGCTGGAAGAAAGGGAAGTGGACAACGCGGATACTCAAACCCATCATTTATCCGATCAAATTAGAACAAGTCGACTACATGCTATAAAATGTCTAAAATTCAATGAAGAACAATGTAGAGAAAATGGTAATAAGGGTTACGGTTTTCAGCAAACTTTCATCGTCTACATTCACACGTTTTTTATCGCTTTGCCATGAAATCACGATCATTTTGAATCTTCCTTTTACATAAAGTTCTTCCCGAAAGATTATCTTCATGCCCAGATGCACGATGCTCACATAATCAATAATTTCTAATCTCAATTTCGCGCACATTTTTGCCATGCGTTATTACAAGATTTCATTGCTCAGAAATTGGATTTATGCTTTTTATCGAGAATTTATTAGTCCATATTTTGGGAAGGCGTATTCTCGATCAACGCGAAGACGTCGCTGTGGGCACTCGAGACCCTCTCCATTCGATTATTCCTCTTCCCTTATTTTCCTTCCCCTTTCTTTTTCCTTTCCATTTTCTTGTCCAAATTCACCAATGTGCCTCTCGTTTTTGGCACGCAAAACTGCCCAACTGCGCGGGCCACTCGATGCGCATTGCGTCTTTGTTTGTAGTCCGGCAAAAGCGAGGAATTTTTACGAAATTTTGTAACAATTCGAATAACAAAAGAGCATTGCTTGAGGAGTTGAAGAGCGGTGATAAATTTGGGCACAAAGAAAGGAAAGTGGAATTTGAGAGGATGACACATCGTTACGACGAGCAAAATCTTTTACGAAGAACTAATGAAATTTGTATTGTTTTGACAAACTCGAAGATATGATTCATAGGAAGATAAAATCTGAAACCTTGAACTTATAATCTCTTTATCGTAATTGAGTTCTACCCTTTGATAGGCTAGTTGCACATGGCGACAATTTTCTGCAGGGGATTAGAGCCAACGTATGAGCTCAAATAAAGTCAGACAACTTCATAAAGTTTTAGCAAGAAAAATCCTATATACAATAAATTGCTAGTCATAGATTTTTAAGGCGCATCTTATCCAACAAAATTTTTAAAAATATATCGGCTAAAAACTCAAATCTAGGTCAACACGTTGGCAACAACATAATCCGAGGATGCTTTGCGCACGTGTTCCGTCACGCTCCAACATTTGCCCACGGACTCAAAGCTATAGGTTCGTTTTTCCTCATTTGTTCTACAAAAGACTGATGATAAATTATTCTGAGACAACATTGTGAAATCGATGCTTTTGTGGAATCAAAGCGGCGAGTCATTTCGTCTCGGTTTCAGTGCTGAGAATAATTTATTGAGAAGCATTATTCATGCGGTTGCCAATTGGAAGCTCTTTAGGATAAATGCTGCTCTTATTTTAGAAAAAAAGACAGAACAATATCAGCATTTTCGAAAGAAGAAAAATCCAAAACTTTTTTTAAGCTAAATATACGAAAATGGGAAAATTGAATTCTTCGCGACTTCTAGACCTGCAAATTTTGTGACAATAGCGAAATAATATGGCGAAAAGACGCTCTAAATTTTAGATATTCCAACGATATTGATCATTTTAAATAGCTTGCAAAAATTAAATCGCTTAAAAATACCCGCTTTCAGTTTCTGCAATAGTTTCATTTTTCTAAGAGTTGCAAAAAGCCATTGTTTGCCTATTGAATCGCACAATGAGATCACATAAATTGTAGGTGAATCTCATTTTCAAATCTCATCATTTGATTTTGCATCTGCACTTCACCTTGAGTTTGCAAAGCTGCTGTAGATACATTCATAAATTTTGCCAGTAACAGTTAGAATGATAGCCACTGAACAAGAGAGCGAAAGCAAAGCATTAAGATTACGAGCCATAAATATTCTCGCTAATGACAATTTGATTTCAACGATTCAAACATTCCGTTTACCTGAAATTTTGCTTGATGAGCCTAAACATTTAAAAGAAAAATATTGTTGATATTGTATAACAATTTCTTCAATCAACATCAAATACTCTGATCCAAGAAGCACTGGTAGCTTCATCCTAAGAGATATCCTGGGAGATAATCTCGAATGTTTTGTTTTGGGTTAGGACACGTCTTTAAAATTTTTACAAAGAATAATAACCTGCAATGATTGATGACCAATTAATCTGCAGATACGACCTGCCAACGAGTGCCCGCATACCGCCTTTTGCCGGCCCGATTCGCGTCTCGATCGAGCAATCGCAGTGTCGAATTGTGCGTCTGCGTTGGGACTCTATGCAATGATTATCCCAGTGTTGCCATCGATTCTTCGTAAGCTTTTTAATTTTATTTTAGAGATTGAGTATTCGTTGAGAGATATGGAAGTCATTTTCTTCAAATGTAGTAAAATCAGAACTGAACTCATATTTTCGGCCAGAATTATAAGTCACATAGAGATTGAATACGAATTTTGATAAAAACTAACTCATTCTATCGATTTAAATATCATGAAAAGGAATGAATAAAAATAAATAAATTGCCGAGTTTCAGCCGCTCAACTTCGAACTTGCTCCTTACGGCCTCATTCATGCTGATCCTCGTCCTTCTCAATTACCGGTAGCATTTGTCATTTTGTGTTTCATTTCTTCTTTTTCTTCTTCATTCTTCGTTATTCTTGGAAAATTTACCACCGAGTTTTCTACTTTATCCATAAGATTTCTCTATCGAGCAAGTCAACTTTCCAAGAAACTTCCATTCCTGTCGATCGAATCGCCTTGTGTTGTTGTCCTTTATTTCAGCCTCAATTCCCCCTGTCATTCTTCATCATTCTAGCTCCTCCTGCCTACTTTGAATTGCCAGTTCAGTATTCGAGATAAATGCTGATCGAATATTTGGGTCTTTCATTCATTAAATTTTTCGCGATAAAATTCTATGAATTTTATGATGATGATTATTAGAGGTCTATTAAATGAAAATCTCATTATATTATTTGACATTTATCAAATTTAGGTTTGTCAATTGATTTCCACAAATGATCTCAAAATGGCTAGATTTGACAAGTAGCTGAATTATATTATAATAAATTTTGAAATTAATTGAATTGAAATTTATTAACTGTGAAATTGAATGACGGACGAAGGAGTTTATTTTGAAAGTTGTGAAAATCTTTTCGATAGAAAAACAAAAATATCAACATTAAATGTCTAAACTCGCATTCGATAAATCTCATAAATACGATTTGATATGTTGAGCGCTTTGATAACTCTAAACAGTAAATAAATTTGAAGCAAAAACTATACGCGTATCTTCTTGTACAGAAACAAAACTAAACCGTATAAAAATCTAAAATAACAAAGTTCTATTCAGTCCTGTTGGAATTTATGGAAGTTTTAACAACTTCTAATGCTTCAACACCTGCCCCACAGCAGCCCCCAATTGCCGTTGCGCCAAGTTTGATCCACTCAGGAACAAGCTTCGTGAAAATATCCACACTTGATTCTGGTCTGAAAATAAAAAAAAAACCTCTAAATTTTGAAAGACTTATTTTTCTCGATTTATTTCTTCGAATAAAAATGACTTGATTCACTGATAATTTATGCATTAAAATTTGGAATACGTTTCTCCAGCTTCGACGAATCCCATATTTGGATAAACGATGACGTGCTTGAATTTGTGCTCGAATACCCCGATTGTCTCCAGAGCAGGCGAGACGTTCCGTGGATGTGTGCAGTTGATTGCGATTCCAATTATCTGAATTCAGTGTTTGAAATTGCAAGAAATACTACAACGAACGTTTGAACAACTCAGAATCGCTTCCACTGCATCACGAATATTTTCACCATGTCGAAGTAGATGGTTTTCCTTAATTACTTTCGTTTTAAGCTTCAAAGTACATTTTTATCAAATCATATAGTGCCTGCTGAAGTTTGGAACAATTATAATTATGAATATACAATCTGGTATCTACAATTAATGCAGTCCAATCTGAATGAAATTTGTCAAAAGAAGATAAATTCAATGCGAAGAATATGTGTGTAAAATTTCCTTCAAATTGATCTATGATAATGGGATCCGCCAGGCTCTATGCACGATCCTAATAGTTGCCAACTTTTGACCACCACCGTATAGCCTATTGATTTGTCTGATAAAATAACAAGAAGTTTTTGGAATTGATGCAATTTTGCAGATGTAAAATACCTTGCAAGTGAATGAAACAATGAGGACAACACTCGGATGAAGTTTGTGCAGTTCCTGAGCAGCGACTCTGACTGCCTTTGCGTCGCTCAGCGAGGGCAGCGTCTCAATGATCAGCTGATTCATTTCTCCCTTCTCCACTATCAGCTGCATGTGCTCCAGATAATATTTTGACATCATCTGAAATTATTTTATTTGAAGTTTTTAAATCGCTAAATTATGCTCTGTAATTGAAAGATTATCGTTAAAATTTGTTGTTGATGGACTGTAACTATTGCAGAATTTACTAAATCCATTCATAGCCATCTTTTTCAATTTTAATATTCTCACATCAAGCAATTGAGGCGAATTGAGTTTCTCCAAATACGATGCATTGTATTCGGAAGCATCTCGAAACTGCACTCCATACGATCCGATCGAGGCCCAAACATCGATCTGCTTGCCCGATTCCTTTGCTGCGTTCGTGGCCAAGTCACAGGCTAGCTGCAATCTAATTAACAATAGAAGCTCTTAGTCTCATGCATAATTCATCAGCATACAACCTTTGCCATAATGTAAAGAATCATATCTTGCCTAATTATTGTATCGTGGAATTCAGGGGATACTGAATTAGCATAAAATAGTCCTAGGCAAATTGCAATGGATTTATAATTTGCCTATCTAATCTAAGATAGTGCGGCTGGCACTATTAAAGAGTCAGAAATCGGAGCGATCAGAATGGTCTTTATCGTTTTCAGTGGCTTTCTTCTCCCAGCAGCTCCAGACTTCAAGTGAGTCTCTTCTCTCGACCCTCATCGTTCATTTGAGTGTCCACCGGTGGAATTCCCACTCTCCCTTGTCTTCCTTATTCTCACATGCCTCTCATCAGGAGTAATAGAGTTTGTGAGCAAGAATGCGTTATGTCGTTCATTGCGTAATAGAAAGTTACAAAGCCAATACCTTGTGAATTATACTAATTTTGCATTGAATCTAACCTGAGTTCGATAATCTTGAAATTATTCTATAAATTTTTGATTACACTGATCAAGTCTTCCTGCTTTTTCGCGTCATACTGCTTGTCCATCAATGGGATGCTTGCGTGGTACGTGTTCGTAGTTATCATCTCACAGCCAAATTCGATAAATCCTCGATGAACATCCTTCACGACGTCAGGAGCTTCGACCACTGCACTGAAGGACCAGAGCGGTTTGTTCTGCAACTCATCGGTATAAATTTGGATATTTCAATTCAAACCAACTTACATGGCAATCATAACCTCGACGCTTCAATTCCACGCTAAACGATCCGTCAAATAACACAACTTTCGGCATGGTTCAGCAATAAAAGAAATTATAAATATCCACATTTGAATTTCGCATGTCACTTACAGCGAAACTTGCTGTAATCGTGTAACATCGGCACTTTATTTGTTAAAGTTGAATTTGAATGGAAAGTTGATCTAAATATCGAAGTGGGATTTTATTACAAAAAAGTTTCCAGTTTAAAGTACTCATTGTTGTGCAAAATGCGACTTTTTTTTTTCGAAATTTTCATAAATTTCCTGGAACAAATGCATAGAAATAAATTTCAAGAAAAAATTAGGAAGATGTACGCGTAATTTTTCATGATAAAATTCTCGTGTTCAAAACAGTTGATGTAACAAAGGCAAAATTCTTCGAATTCGTTTAACCAATATTCTTTTATGTTGCCGCTTATTTTTTCAGGATGTCAACAGGGAAAGTTTGACAATTCCTAATGGCGAGAATTTTATTTTTTTAGTAGAATAATACTTCACAAAGGAAGGATTTTTGTTTTGTCATCGAAAAACGATGATAAATTTTGTCTAAAAACCGAAACAAAAGTTAAATTTGAGTTGTTAGTCATGGGCGGAAAGTATAAAAGCCTATGCCCCGAAGAGGAAGGCACCAGAAGAAGTATCATTTTCAAATTCCGATCTAGGAAGATGACTTTGACCAATTTCCTATTTATTCTTAGTCTTGTATCATCCAGGTAAATGCCCGACAAGTGTTGAAAATAAATCAGAAACAATTCAGTTATGCCATTCCAAGAGTGAGACGTCAATCTGTACCCTATGTATCCTATGCACCCTATGCGCCCTATGCACCCTATGTACCCTATTCACCAGAGGCGATAGAGGCAAGTTTTCGATAAACTGAATCCATATGAAACTAACAATTTATACATGAAGATGCACCACATTTTAACTCAGTTATGTTTTTCTTCTTACATTTAAATTGAAAATTGACTATATTAACCGAAATATGTGCATGATTTTTCATAGGGTTTATTTTGCTCCAGTTATAAATAAAATCGAGTTTCAGCTTATAAGATTATCAAATTTTATTTGGGCATACGTTTTTATCTTATTCAAAAAATATTTTTCTTAAAGATAATAGCATGGAATTGCTTGACTAAATTTTATTCAATAAAATTTGTCCATCGAAGAGAGAATGAAACGATGAATTCTGCACGAAAAATGCATGCGAAGTTTTGAAGCATTCAGCATGACCTGACAATGGGACTGGATAATTTCAACGAATTGCGTCAACGATTAGAGGAGGAAATGACGACGACGACAACAACAACAACGTCGACAACGACAACACCAAAGCCAGTTGAAGCAACTCGAGCATCGAGAAATGATTCGATTTATCGCTTCCTGAAGTTTCTTTTCCCGGTCAGTTCTACATAAATTTTACATTTTATAAAAGCATGAAAACGAATGGTAAA
The DNA here is from genome assembly GCA_964036155.1 of Diploscapter coronatus. Taxonomy (NCBI): domain Eukaryota; kingdom Metazoa; phylum Nematoda; class Chromadorea; order Rhabditida; family Rhabditidae; genus Diploscapter; species Diploscapter coronatus. The sequence continues at coordinate 5,696,549 of OZ038423.1, forward strand.
TCCAATTTTCATGCATGAAGTAACATGTTATGACCTTATTTTCACCAAGTTTAATTTGATCGAAAATGAGTTTTAATACTTTGCATGAAATTAACAATTTACATTTATACTTTTTTGTAATAATTATCTCTTCATGAATTGGTCTTAGACTGAGAATTCATTTTATTTGATATTTATTTATATAAATATATAAGCAAGAACATATCTATCACTTACATTACTTAAGTTTCGAAGTAATTATTTAATTTTTAAAAATATTTTGTAAGTGTTTTAGGATAAAACACGTGCAGGAGCCTTTGATCTAGACACTTTGTTTCTAAAGAATGGCTTTCCCTCATCATGGATGGGAGGAGCCAATGGAGAATTCTTGCCAAAGATGCCAGAGATGGGAGGCCCAATGAATCCATTCGGAATGGGAGGTAAAGAAATTCAAAAATCCTTTCTTTATTCTAAAATAATCTCTTGAATTTAGGACAAAGTATGCAGATGAACCCATTCGGAATAAGAAATCCAATGACTCCATTTGGAATGGGAGGTAAGGAAATTCAAAAATCTTCTCTTTATTCTAAAATAATCTTTAATTTAGGACAAAGCATACAGATGAACCCATTTGGGAATCAACAAGGAATGCCATCCCCATCCGGTTTTCCTGGTCCTAGACCAGGAATATTCAGTCAACTAGGAATGTTCGGCCAGCCAGGAACGTTCGGTCAACCAGGAATGTTCGGTCAACCAATCACACAACCTCAAACACAAACATTGCCATTTGTCACCACGGGCAGTTTGTAAAATGATTTAAAAGCATATCTCACCGTAGAAAATTATAATACCGCAAGTAATGCTGATAAAATGAGACTTGAAACTAACTATAATTTCTATCTCAAGCAGAGAAATCAATGGCACTTAGTAAAATGCAAGTCAATTCTCTCGCTATTATTGTATTTATGACTGATATCAATGCTTTCAAAACCAGTTGTCTTAATCCTTTTGGATAAATTAGAAATAATGTTCTAATATTTCATAAGAGTTTTTGGAAGATAACTCATAAATGAAAATGATTCAGAGTAAAATAAACATTTTAATTTCAATTTGTTCGAATTTACCTGCAAGGATCACATGCAAAATTGAATAAAGATGAAGGATGAAACGTATATTCTTATTCAAAAATATGGTTCATACGCAAAAAAATCACAACGGGAATTGTGGTATTGAATCGTCGCGAATAGGTGGCAGCGAGGTGTCTGTGTAGTCGGCCCTTCCCCAAGGAGCTCGTTCACTCGTACAAAATAGCCAGAACACACAGTTGCATACGAAGAGAATCGCACCGTGCAGTATCATAATTGCACCCCATGATGAGTATTCATTCTCTAAAAACTATTTATAATTAATAAATGTCGTTAAAGATGAGCAAGATATTAATGAATTATTAATTTGAAAAGTCAAGATTTTTTTCCAAATAATTGACACCTAATGAATTTCACCTTTGGCAATTAGTGCATTGAATAGCGATGCCAAGAACATAGAAACGCAGTTAACGAAGAAAATGTTGACAAAAATGAAGAGGAAATAATGGCGAGAACGAAGCTGAGCCATTCGAAGAAATCCTGCCACATTGCAGCCACACAAGGAGGTGGCTATGAGGAAGAGTATCTGAAGCAGTGGTTCAGGTCGATTTAAAGATTTCAAACTAATACATTAGAATAGGATTTTTTACACTATGAGTAAGTTTGAAGAAGTTTTATTTTGAATCTATAATTTCTACACTTACTGCCACAAGTTTTCCATCTGGTAGACATCCAGCAACGATGAGGATGATCCCTGACAGACAGCTTCCTGCAGTGTTGAATATTCGCATGCGTAGTTCTTCGGTGTAACTAAAACATATTTAGTAATGAGCTAAAACAACTATTGTTGCTTAATAAATTTTCACTTGAAAAAGTAATAAGATCTCAGTAGATAATAAGGCTTATTTTTGTTGTTGTTTTTTTTATTTATCCCTTTAATACAATCGATTTAATCTCTATTGAATATTGTTGCAAATTATAGAACATTATTTTTTTATCATTTGCTCACACTAGACTGTTGTAGAGATGAAGTGAGAGAATGTTGAATGCCAAGTGCACCAAACAGGACAAGGCGCAGAGGATACTTGACCATATCAATCCGATGTGTAGGACCTAAACAATCAAGTCATCTTGCATTTTCAAATATAACTAATTTACTTGATGAAGGAAAGAAGGTCCGAATTGAAGCATTAGATTGACGGAGGCAAAATGGCCAAATGCTGCTACGAATATTGCCCAAACTCGGATATCCTGTAATGTTACTTCTTTCTTTCAGCGATCATCATCTTTTACGTTACCTGATAGATTGAGAGGTATGGAAGTCGATGATCCAATTTTCTCGATCGTTCCCTTTCATATGTGAACAAGGCCTACAAAGTCAACATCCAAAAAGCCTATGGAAAACCGCATACATTGAAAAGTCCGATTCTGGCTTTTCGATCCTTGAACTCTTCGTCGTAATTGATGCAAATGAAGAGAAGAAATGCACAAACACAGCAGCCGACAGCAATATAGTGGGGACTGTGCCAGCCGAGAGACGTCGTTGAGAGCCAGGCTGAAAGGGGGAAACAGATCGCTGCCGAGAGCTAAAATTGGGTTTTCATATTTGAAATGTAACGTTGTTTTTATAGCTGCTTTAGCATTCCAAGTTTGTGAATTTGACTAGTTTTATGCAATACTTACACCAACAAAGCAATTTCCCATTCTTAACTCTCGAAATAGGTTAAATATGTTCAAAAATATTTATTTCTACAATTTTCAATACCTGATGATAGGCTAGAGCTATGGCAGGCACAGCAATGTGATCAAATGGAAGGAATATCGACAATTTGCAAATGTAAGGAATAAACGTCGCAATTGATACTCCTGAAAATGCGAAATAAAAAGAAGAAAAATGACTCTAGCCTTGAAAAATTCGTATGACCAAAGCCAGAACGTAAGTCTTCGCATTCGTGCAAAGGGGAATGAAAAGTGATGGAATGATGGCGAAGAGCGCAGACACGAGAAACGATCGCCTGAATTGCTGATTTCATTTCACAACGATTGAGAAAGAATATCCAGTAAGAGCATCAGAAAAATAATCACAGCTACTAAGGAATAACTCGGCTTATTGTGCGGTAAAATATAATTGCCGCGAAGTTTTGATACAATTTAGCCTATTTTATGAAAGCAAGCAAAGTAATCGCTCAAAATCAATGAGAGCATATTGCATACCTGAATCCCATTTGATTGTAGGCATAAGTGATGATCCAAATGCCTATCAGAGCTCCAAGAGGAGACACGGTGATGAGTGATTCCTTCTGTGGAATCGACAGATATTTATATTTCAAAACGGAAACGTTCATTTTCTCGAGTTCATCTGTGGTTACCACTTCATATGAATAATATACTAAAAGCGAAGTTGAAATTAAGGAAGTTCCATTGAACTCCTACCATCCGTAGATGAGTTGTTGCCGTATGAGTGGAGTTGATTGATTGTGACATGATAGACGAGCACATTCGAATAGATACTGATCATGCAGATGGTGCACAAGAAGAGAAAGAAAAACGGGATGTTCTAGGAAATTATGAAGTTAAAAATGATCATTCTCTTATGCCTATGAGAAATGATACCGGCTCTTATTCTGAAGTAGAGATAGAGAGCGCAAGCAGGTTCACGAGAACCATATTCCGCTGCTATTTTTGTTCCGAAAAATATATTCTGGGGTAACTAAGATTTTTAATAAGAAGAGAATCAAATAAAGGTTGGTTTTGAACGAAAGAATCAGCATTTTCCGGACCCAAAATGAACACGTTTTCGCAAACTTCAAACTGCTTGCAGGGAAAAATTATACGCTGAATGTCGTCACAGAAACGTTTCAGAGAGGGTTATCGTCGTATTTAGTTTGAGTTTTTGATGACATTTGGCCTCTGAAGGGTACTTGCTTCATATTTGGGGGGGGGGGCCCTCGTACTACCACTTTTTGTTATATATGCCGTGCATTTGCAGAGGAGCTTGTGCCCTCTAGTAAAAATGAACATTCGACAAACTCATCCTTTCACTTCTATGGTTGGGGATTCTATCTCACTCGTTTTGACGAATTTCAGCAAAATGGCACGATCTGATATTGTGAAAATCTACTTTCAACAATGTCGAATTTTATTTTTCTAGAATTTATCAATCTTACCGGTATTTGCTGCTGCTCCTCTTTGATACTTCCATTGCTGGTAGTACTTTTCATCGTCGAATTAGCCATTCAATCGATTTCACGCAGGATTTTCGATTTTGAAAAAGAGTCAAATAACGAACAATTCAAAAACGTATCAGCTCGTTTCCAGGAAGTTGCCTTTGAAATGTCAATTGCCCAATCGAATTTCAGAAATGTCCTCTCCACTGTCTATCACTCGATTGGCTGCATTTGCATATAACTGGATTAGTTGTGCAAGAACGATGAGGTAGAAGGAGGAAAAATACAAAATGATGGCATTCAATTTGTTTACAATTGTTTTTGGCTTCATGACATTATTACATAGATCTTTTCAATTTGAAAATATTTATTTAGAAAAATCAACAAATTAAACAAACTAAAATAAATTATTGTTGGTTTCCATTCATTGAAGGATTCTGATCTTGATTGTTCTGCTGTTGCGCCCCAGGTCGGAAATTGAGTGCCTCATCAACGTCTTTACAGAAAAACTGATTTGGATTGGCGACGCACGAAGTTTTCAACTCATAGACTCTTGCGATAACGTACCGCATCTGATCAGGGATTGATCCGAACGGAATGGTGGATTGAAATGTCGAATCAGACGTGCCATAGACAGCTTGGTCAACATCATTATTTCGATTGGCACCGAAGCTAAAAATCTGGTTTATTGACACAAAATATCGAATTGAATTTTCAAAGTTCCATTTTCCTCGAATTTTTGCAAGAACACTCAATCGGGATAATTTAGAAAAATGACAAATGAAACACAATTAGATGAGCGTTGATTAGGTCTATATTTAGGGAGTGCCAGCTAAAATTATAGATGCAACATTATGTAGGCTATATTATACATCATTTTGTAGTTCTTGGCCAAACCATGAACTTTTAAATACCAAAATTCAACTTTTCTTACCTAGAGCTAGCCAACACAAGTAGACCACAAATACAAAACTTCATTCTTGCAGCCAAAAAAATTCAACAACTCAACGAAATTTGCCAAAGAATTTCCTTTTTAACGGGGAGCTTTCAATTAAATTTTAATAGATAGACTTTTAAAATTTCAATGGCTCCAAAATAACCAATCAAATAAAATGTCTCGGAATTTATTGAAAGAAGTGTTATTGATAAATAAACTGATTCATCAAGCCTATGAAGAATAGAAATAAAAATTTCCTAGCAAATAAGATGCACAAATAAATAATAAAAATACATTATTTTGGATTTTTTTTCTTCTAAAAATGAAAGAAAATATTCCGGTAAAATTAGTTCAAACTCAAGGTTTGAACTCACTTTGCCTTTTCATTCCGAAATATTTTTCCTTTGCTTCGAATGAGCAAAGCGAAGACCAAGGGATGACAGCGCAATGCATATCTAATGATCGCCATGAAAGTCTATCTCTTCTTCTGTCCAGACATTTCACAATTCCTGCTGCTACTTCTAACAAATTTTTTCTTCCATTTTACTTATTTAATCCCTGAAATGGCTTGGATTCAAAATCTGAAAAATTGGGAACGTCTGCATGACTCGACAGAGTATATGAAACAGGTAATTCGAAAATGCACAAAATTGACTAGTTGAATTTCTTTGAAAATTATTCAAACATTTATTTATTCAAGAAAATATCTTAGGTCTATGGCGATCCAAGGGCGTACTTGAAAGAGGATACGAAATTTGTCACAGAACGTGAATATTATGAGGACATGGGATTTGGCGAATGTTTTCATTCGACCCATTCCGAAGTTCAGGTAAAATAAGCAGGCGTATCACTGGAACAACTGTTTTATCATTTACTTCAAAAATGTAGTGTGAATTGATAACCGGTACCTTTGACCCCAAACTTTTGCCATTCAAACGTCGAATTGCCTGGCACTTCAAGGAGTTCTGCTACAAAACCTCTTCACACGGAATCCCCATGATTGGCGACGCACCCAATATGTATTATAGGTCATCATCATCATCTCTCTTAAATAATTATCGAGGCAATTTCAGGGGAGTCTGGATGTGTTTGTTTGCATTTTGTATGATTATGCTTTACCTGAACGCTAGATCTGTAGTCGATAAGTACCATCGAAACGAGAAGATTGTCGATATTCAATTGAAGTTTGGTATGAATGCACAGACACACATGTGAAAGCTGTAGTGGAGACTTTTAGATACTGCCCCGTTTCCGGCAGTTACAATTTGTAATTTGAATCCATATAAAGCAAGTCTTGCAAGTGACGTAGATCTCGTCAGAAGGACGGTAAGAAATACTATCTTTAAATGAGTTTGCTTGATAAACATACTTCTAGCTATCGGCGTTCGATGGAGCTATGGAAAATGTTGGTGGTAAGCCAGCGAAGAAGGGTGACACAGAAAGGGCTATTGAAAGGGTGCGTCTTTTGCAGTTGTTAATGAAAATGGTCAAGTTTCACTTATCAAATCTTTTGAAGAGAAGCCTTATGTGCTCGTAAGATTACGAGCACTCACAGATTTTCCGTTCTATTATGCAATTCTATCCATTTGATATTTTAGACAACAACTCCTGAACCAAAAACTAGAGGTGGACGGCCTGCGAGACCCGGAGCGAGAGGGGGTCGACCAAGAGGAAAACGTGACAATGAACACAGTCAATTCTTTGAGCCTGTAGGAACTTGTCATTTTATTTAAAAAAAAAAAGTAAAATGAAATCTAGGGATATGCTCGATGTCTGTGCGGATCGGCTCAGGATACATACGAAATTGGAGACAAGAGTAATAATCCGAATCTGATGAAAGAAGTGGGTGGATCTACTTCTACAACAACGGCAGAGCCCTTCTACATCCCTTGTATTCGTTTTATCATCAAATAAGTTATAAAATATGATATTAGGGGACGAGCCGACAATCGATCCCGAAGATATTGAGACATCCACAGCTTTGAGTGTGATGGAGGAATGCAAAACTGATGAAAGGTAGACTTGACTCTATAAAGAAGTCGATTGTCATGAATCAGAGTTAAATACGATGAACCGACTGGATACGACGATCGGTGCATTTGTGCTTTCGATCGAGGTACCCATGATACCTGGCCCTGCTTTCTAAATGGAACCTGGGAGAAGACTGAATGCGACACCTGCAATGAGCACGCATTCTGCACCAAGGACAATACCAACAAAACTGGTATGCATTGTATCGCGAAGATAGAAAATATTGTTTCCATCTCTCTATGGGAATCATTTTTCTGCTTTGACGAAATAGAACAAGGAAAATATGGCCTTGTCATTAACACTTATGTCAAAAAGTTTACATCTAATAGAGTCACAATCCATATTAAAAAAATAAAATAACCATGAATCATTGTTTCAGTGAAAGGGCATCGTTCTCCTTGCATCTGTGCTCCATCTCGTTTCTGTGTGGCATACAACGGGAAAACTCCCCCAATTGAGATTTGGACATACTTGAGAGGAGGACCGCCTACTGAGGATCCTAACTTCTTAGAGGCTATGGGTTTCCAGGTAAATTGATGGTTATTTGCAAATGGCTAAGCAATGCAGTTAGTCCAAAACTTTTCAATAGGGAATGCAAGACGAAGTCGCAATCGTTACAAAAGCCAAGGAAAACATTATCTTCGCAATGGCGACCTTATCCATGGATGTGCGAGAGAAGCTGTCGACCTCAAAGAGAGAACTCGTTCACAAATGCTCCTTCAACGGAAAGGAATGCAACATTGAGGCGTAAGAAGTTCGAGTTCAACTCAATTCAGGCACTTCATTTTAGCGACTTCTTGACACATATTGATCCTGTCTTTGGAAATTGTTTTACGTGAGTTTTGATAAAGTCCTCCCATTTTGATAAACTACCAAATTCTCACCCCTATTTACGTTAGAGATTAGAGATGGAGGTGGAAGAACTTGGTCCTTTCTTCAAAGTGAAAAGAATTGACCCGCAATCTTTTCAGATTCAACCATGATCGAAATATTACTCTGACAAGTATTCGAGCAGGTAATTTCAATTAGCAACTGTTGTTGATGAATTGCTCAGGGGTAATCGGAGATCCGATTTCTTCCTCCTGAATGGTTTAATCCCAATTTAGAGTTTTTCAGATAAAACTTTCCAAGATCTTTTACTATCAATAGAATATAAATTTCTAACAAATTCAGGACCTATGTACGGTCTGCGTATGATCGTCTACGTAAACGCCTCAGATTACATGGCTACCACGGAATCAACAGGAGTTCGTCTGACGATTCACGACAAGGAAGACTTCCCCTTCCCTGATACATTCGGCTATTCTGCTCCAACTGGATATGTTTCATCTTTTGGGTTGCGACTGGTCTCTCTTCACGTTTTAAAATAACTCAGAAGAATCTTCATCAATTCAGAGAAAAATGACTCGTTTACCGGCGCCTTACGGCGATTGTATTCCAGATGGAAAAACGGACGATTACATCTATCAAAACTACACATTCTCAGTAGAAGTAGCATTGTTTCACCTATTGCAACATTGCGTTTTCTTTTAACTTACAGGGCTGCTATCGATCGTGTTTCCAGCATCTGGTGCTGAAAGAGTGTAGATGTAACGATTTTTCATTCGGCTCAATGAGTTTTCGCTTACCCAATTTCAGGTGGGGATCCACGTTTTCCTGTGCCCCCAAGTGGAGTGCATTGTGAAGCAGCTGATCCAGTCGCAAGTTTGTTGAAACCATTTATTCGAATGCTAAAATTGCGTTTTTCTAGGAAAATGCCTCGATGCTCACATCAATGAATTGGGTGGTGTGCATGGTTCGTTCAGATGCAGGTTGTTCAATAGAATAACAACTATACCTATCTTACAATTTAGGTGCCAACAGCCATGTGACCAGTCAATCTATTCAGTGACGTATTCACCTGCAAAATGGCCTTCCCTCTCACTGAATATCCAATTCGACTTTTGCAATGGAACTGCAATCGAATGCAACAAGCATTACAAGTCAGTTTCATCAAGTTATATTGACGCTATTTGAATCGTCGTTTGAAGAAGATCCATTTGAGCTAGAGGAAAATGCTCATATTTGTATCATTATGATCTTATTTGTGCCTTTAAAGAATGGTACTCTGAGCGTAAATGATACAAACTGGTTGAAATCTTTCAATTAGAATCCCCCAAGTCAGTGAAAATTGAAATTATTGTTTATGAAGCCACTTAACTTCATTGATCCAATACGAATATTTCAGAGACAACGGCGCAATGGTTGAAGTGTTCTACGAACAGCTCAACTTCGAAATGCTCACAGAATCAGAGGCTTATGGTGTAGGTTTTATTTCATTGAAAAGTTATCATTTTCAGTTTTTTTTTTTTTTTAAATAAATCATCGAACCATTGAAGAGATAATCATGATGCAATTTTTAATGATTTAGAAGTTACGAAATGACAGACCTTTCCAAAACGAAATTTCTAATTATTATCACTGATATTTTATTATTGCCATTATGTCATTTTTTACTTCGTCATTTTGCGTTGCATCATTTTTCATTAAATCCAATCGTCAATTCAAAGGGTTCCGTAGTTTTAGCCAATCGTACTTTTATCAAATTTTCTATTACCATTTCATTTTCGCCTGCAAAATTGTGAAGTTGGACGATATGGGTGTGTTGCGAGCATTACTACGGCACAGAAAATCCAAATTATCTGAAATTCAAAGAAAGAATAAACTTCTTTTTCAGTTTGTAAATCTTCTTGCCGATTTCGGGGGTCAGCTGGGCCTGTGGTGCGGCATCAGTTTCATCACCTGTTGGGAGTTCTTTTTCTTCTTCGTGGAAACTTCCTGGATGTCCGGTCAACATTACTACAAACTATACAAAAAGAAGAAATTGGAGCAGGAAAAGAAGCGTATCTCAGGATTTTAAATTCTGCAAAATCACGATATTTTGTCATTTTCGATAAAGTTCTCTCTCAAATTTCTCACTTATTTTGGAATTGTTTCAATCGGTTTGGTGCGTTTCATTGATAAACAAACCCGTGTCGCGCAGGTGTGGTTGTTCGACATTTGACAAGTTAGGTCAATGGCAAGAAGGAAGGGAGGGGAAGTGATAATGAAATGATAAGAGAGGCGAGAGGAACTGATAAAGAATGATCAATAGAGGAGAAGAGAAGGAGTGGGAGGAGAGAAACGTGAATGCGAATCTGCAAAAAGAACAGCAGAGCAGAGAGACGTGTCCTTCCTGACTGGATGCAGAAGGCAAACGGGAGCATGTGTTCGTCGTAGCCAAGCAGTCAGGCAGTCAAGCAAGCAGCAGCACATGGCATGGCCCTCCCTGCCAAGCAACTCCCTCCTATTTATCATTTTTTACAAACTCTTTACCTCTTCTCGATTTGTGATAATCGCGTTTTCTCATTATATGCCCTGCACATGCATTGCATTGGCAAGTCACATCAATTCGTCAGTGTATTAGTCAGGCAGCCAGTCGGTTTCCAGAAATTGTTGAGTGAAGACGAATTTATGGATTGTCTATTTTTTAAACGATGTTTTCTTCTCTAAAACTTTCAATTTGTTCTCTAAATTTCCTTATCTTTATCATTAAGCGAATAAGATGGAAATAGATACCTAGAATATCGAATAAGAAATATTCGAAAATTGCTCATACGTTTTTCATATACCTTCTCTTTAAGTAATTACATCAATAACAGCCTACTTTTCCAATTTATCGTTCTCCATTGGCATTTTCGTATTTTTATTCTGCTCGACATTTTTGGCTTTGATGAAGAAGACCTGTTCAGATGATTAAACCAATTCTCCTGATAGTTTTGACAATAGTCGGTGTATGTTTGGCAGCCCAAGGGAGAAGGGCGCGAAGAGAGGATGCGACAGGCGAGGAGGCCGAATTGGAGTCGAAAGGAGCCGTCCATGACAGAGATCATAACTCGGCACTATCACTGTCAGGAAACGACTACTTCAATTGGTTCTTCTGGGAGAACGACTCCAGCTACAAATACCATGCACCAGGAATCGCGCCAATGATGTAAGCCATTTTCATATTTAGACTTTTGTAATAACAGTTTCTCAGCAAATTCGAGATGAGCGAGTGATGAAATTCAAGATGATACAATGATAAATGACGAAAAATCTTGCTAGATAATCGTAGTAGGAAGAACTAGTGTGGGAGAAATCATTGCTATCCGCCAATAAGAGCAGTTCATTCTATCATTTGAGTTTCGTCATTCGGCCATTTGCAAACCTCACGCAATTTATAAGATTTGAGAAAAGTCGCCATTATATGCGTATTTCAAGTGCGAAAATATTTATTTTTTGCTGTAGGAAATTCTAATTTATTATCAAAGATAACTAAGTCAGCATCTTCGTTATCAGATAAATTATCGATTTTTTGGAATGTTGATCATGAGTTGCTTCGAGTAATTGACGTCAGCTCAAGCAAACAATAGAATCGGGCATATCGCATTTCACGACCATGCATCTCGCAATGTCATTGACAATTATCTTTGTTGTGGTTTGAAAGACCCTGATTCAGGAGGACATCAGCTTCGATGAAATTCCAGGAGGAGTTTCGAGCTGCCGTGTTCTCCTCGCACCACATCGGAAGGCTGAACGACTCGCGGCAGGCAATCATGTATCCACACGTCCCAATCAGGTCATATTTATTGACTTCTTACAAAATCATTCCCCCAATTTGAATGATTGGAGAACAAATCAGCAATAGATTTTATATAAATATACGAAAAAAAAGGTTGAAGAATAGTTCCAGATGAGAGAAATTATGTGTTTTGAACACCAACCCAAAGTGGAAATGAGTAAGAATAACACGATTTCTACATATATCAAAAATGCATATGAAAGATTTGACAACGAAGGAAACTTCAATCTATAGCTAAACTTCAGATTCGCCGAACGCGACTACTGGTTCGATGGGAATTACTTCAAGCCTAACCCAGATTTGCCTAATATCTGCGTCATGCCGATGAATCGGGAAATTCCATTTCATGGAGTAAGCACGCTTAATCTTAGTTTTATTGAACGCGTTTTCGTGCCTAATATCTATCATAAACTGGCTAGAAATCTTAAATTTCGAACTTTAATATCAAAATTAAGCTCAAAAAGATCTCCTATTACACGGATCAGTATCAACATTTCGATTTTCCTTGATAAAAAAGATAATTATTCAATGCGTTATTCTTGCAAATAATTTATTCCTGCAATAATTCATGGGTTCAGTTATCCTTACCGAATGGAGAACCAGTTCGCCAGATTCTTTTCCAATGTTCTTCTGGTTATCATTGTTTCGATTTCGATTGCTGCCAGGATACTAATAACTACTTGTAAGTTACTTCCATAGATAGCCAAAGGAGTGCACGATTGCTCAAGGTTGAATTTGCGCGAATTTGCACTTGAATAGAGTCGAGAGTTATGAAGTGCAAAAAACGAATTCGGAAATTTGCATAATTTTCAAGTTTTGATCGAAGAATGCTAGAAAGGTTTATTACTTTTCCCCTAAAGTATAACCTTTTCTTCTGAGAAAACGAACATTCTTTTTCGAAAAAATTGAAAACTATCAATATTCTTTCTTCAATTTTGGTTCAAGTTTATCCCTAAAAAACCTAAATTCTAAATGATCATTTTTAAAATTACATTATTTTTATTTAAGACCACAGAGCATTGCTCAACTCTAACTTTGCACACTTGCCAAAGTATAGATATAGTCAATTTTTATATCAAAGATGCATTTTATCGGAAATGACCAGTAATGATAAGCTGATAGATCAATTGTTTTTAGCAAATGGATTGGATTGGCTCTGTTGGCATTGTTGGTCTTGATTATCGGCTGCTTGTGCGTTCGAGAGAAGAATTTCAATAAGAAAAAGCCAGAACATTATTATTATGAACGAGTTCATGTTTAGACTACCTATTTTATTTTAGACAGGAATAAAATCGCTAGATTTATGATTTTTTTAAATTAAAAAATTTTTAAATGACATTTTTTCTTGGATAAACGACATTTAGTTCAGCGCTTTTTCTAATTTATCGTCTTTCAAATCTTCGTCGGAATAAATTGTCCTCATTACGATTGAGAAAATAATTTGGTCGACTAGATTATAAGTACCGAATCCCACGCTAAAAAAATACGACGTTTATTGAAATAATGCCAAATTTAAGTCATTTTTGAAAAAGAAAAAATGAATGACAAGGTGTGGTATTTCATAATTTTTTTAATACTATCTGCTTTAATTTTCACAAGGAATGATATTTTGGCGGAAAGACGACCCTTCGGAGATATGTTTTATCGGTGATTATTCATTATTAGGACATCCAGCTACAGATTTAGGTTATTACTTTACTTTAAATTGAGAAAAAATATATTTCTATCAGAACTCTCAATTATGCTAAGTTACATCGAGGGAATTGTCAAATTTCCTAATCACTGGAAGTGGAAGGATTGTCTGAAGGTGGAAAGAGTTCCGGGAACCGATAATAGAGATTTCGGTACTTGCCATATGAAAATCAACGTATCGAATATTAATGATCATGTAAAACTCGGAAAAGTTATTTTAGGATAATGGAAAGTATAATATACTCGCTATCGGCAACAGTTACACTGCGAATTAGTATCGAGTGATTTTTCCTGCTTTTGAGAAGATATCGAAGTCATTCTGTGCCTATTTTCAGCCATGTAATCAGGTGTTCTAGTATTTAAACCGTAAAATTCTTAATCTTTAGCCTGCCGACCCACTTTAACCTTGCCATATAAACTGCGATTTCAGGCCGTAATATATCGACATCGGACTATAGCAGTTCATTCTTTCCCAAATCGCATCATTTTGTTCCCTATTTAGAGACTAGAAAACGGATGTCGATATCGAAACCTAGGATCTAAGAATCCTAAGATCTTGTCCTTTTCATTTCTTCAAAATAAAATTTTATGATGACGAGGGCTTTATTGATTTGTCATATTTCACATTTCCTTCGATAAAAATATTTACTGCTAATTCTCCCACACTAAATTTCGTAAATGAATAAAAAGATTCAACAATATTCTAAGCGTAATGATATTCAAGGTAATTTATATGCGCTATTTATGGAAAACAAAAAATACTTCCAAAATACGTGAATCATAGATAAAAATTCGCCATAATTGTTCTTTTGTTTCAAATCCACCATTTTATGAGACATTCTTACTTGCTATTACTATGAGATGAACCACATTTTAGGTCTACGAGCATTAGCTATAATTTTGGTTATAGTTTTTCATTTCTTTCCTGATTACTGTCCGAATGGATATATTGGAGTCGATGTGTAAGACCATAATTTTTAGGAAATATAAGATCTGATTTTTTCCAGATTTTTCGTCATTTCTGGCTTCCTCATTGGAATGATACTCTGCAAATATGATGGGCTGAATCGAAATGCAATACTAAATTTCTACTATCGTCGTTTCAAAAGGATCTTCCCACTTTACTACCTTGCGATAATACTAATATTCTCCAGCCTTTACATAGTTCTGATGATTAATTTCTATGATATAAACATAAAATCAGGATTAAAAGCGATATTTCTAACTACAAATTTGAAGGTCGGAGATAACGGGCAAGATGACTATGACAAATTGGTAAATTTGTATTATTTTCCAATCTTCTAATTTAATATTTTAGCTTGAAGGCGCAGAAGATTTATTCACTCATACTTGGTCGTTGTGTGTTGAAATTCAATGGTATTTATTGGTGCCAATTATTTTCTTATCACAACGATTTATCACGAAAAACGATAAAACATTCTTCATAGGTAAATTTGAAATTTTTTCCCTAATCTACTAATGAAATCTAGGAATTAGCATATTATCCTTGTTATTTTATCTGACAACAAACAAAACACTCGCTTTCAATTGCGTCCTTGCTAGAATTTGGCAATTCTGTAGTGGAGTCTTAGCCAATTTGATAATATCTCAAATGAAAATGGTAAATGAATTGTGGTTTATCTATTATGCTTCGATAGTATCAAAAATGTTTGCATAATACATCTTTTTTCGAAGAAAATCATTTAGATATCGAACCATCCAGAGAGAATTTCGACGATAAATGAAAGATATTTACCTAATTCGTGTCTGGAAGCTCGAGCAGATAATGATGAAAAGAAGTTCTACAATAATGATAGTAAAATCCTGCCTTATATAGCCAATGGAATTATCTTTCTCATCCTGATATGTTTCACCTGGACCGAGCAGGAGGAACATAATTTGAGAATTGAAATCACATTCCTGACTGCATTTCTTATCGTAATTGGAAATGAATATGAAGTTGGACATTTTTATGAAATAATTTGAACTAATAGTTTTCAGTCATGTCTTTTAACAAGTCCAATAATGACTTACATTGGCAACGTTTCATATCCGCTATATCTGGTGCATTGGCCGATCTATGTGATTTGTAAATATAAATTTCCCGATTATCCTACCAGTAATAAACCATTTAAAATTTATGATTATTTACTGAAATGCCATCACTTTCAGTGTTGTTTATTGGTATTGCTGTAAGCATTGGATTAGCATCAACAATATATCACTTTTACGAAAAACCATACTTGAAACTGTCAAAGGTATGGTAGTTCACAATAATCACCAAATTCATCGATCAGAAAAGCTATGATATTGTAAGGGGACTTTGCTATGATACCTTGCAAATATTTAAAAAGAAAACCAAACCAATTTACACAATTGGTATTTTGAAGATCAATTGGTTCGTAAACCGTTGCATTTAACAATTCAGTATCCAACATATTGCTTGGTATTTTCACTGTTTGTTGGATCGATCATAATGACGAGGAAGGAATTGTTCATTTCATTCCCCGATTACATGAAAACGACAGAAGAATCGATTCTAGGAGATCCAGCGTTCGATTTGCGTATGTTTTTTCCTCCAAACTAATTCAGAAAGTGAATTTCAGACGCGGCTGCTTCCTTGAATTACTTGGAAGGCGTTGTCCTCAGGTCTACCCATTTATTGAATAAGGACTGCTTTTATAAAGATTTCAAAAGGGCGATTGGTTTGGAGCCGCTGGGACTTTGTGAAATTCAGGTGTGCTCTTCATAGATTGTCAACTCTTTCAATTGACTACAGGGTTTTTTGTCAGTCTTTTTTTTAAAGTTAGTCGTTGATATTTCATATATGATAGTGAAATTTCACCTAGCGAAACGATGAGGAATCCTAATTCTCTTTCAATTCAAAACTCAGGCTCCATTAAATGGCATGCTCGATATTCTCGTACTAGGAAATAGCTATGCTGCAAACCATGGAGCCTTAATCTATAGCACATTCAAGCATCTAGCCAAGTCGTTCCATATATTTTCTATGGCCTGTAAGCAGGTTCATTCTTTGGAATAAATTTATCTCTTGATTTCAGCATGTCAAGTTCTGCATAAAACACACACAAAATCCTGCCATCAATTCGTTAGATTCAGGGATGTTTTCAATGAATTTGTTCCCGATATCTTATTCATAATTGATAGGTAAGCAATGTGGAAGCATATTTACTCGCTGAAATTGATAAAAATGGATCTTCTGCGTGAGCAAAATAAATTCGCGTGAACTACACATTTACAAGTTGATTGATGAAATTTATTTCTCATTTCTACTTCGTTTTGCGTAGAAATATTCTAGTGTGAAATGTAAATTTGTTCGGTTTTGTTCATGTAAAAACAGCGTATTGTTCATTTTCATCATGTAATTGCACATCAGCAATAATGACTACTAGCCTCCAGGGGCCGCAGAGCGGCCCCTTTTCGGCTAGGCCCTGGCTTCGCCAGGGCTTAACCAAATTTCAATTTTAATTCATTTGAAAATGTTATTTGAATTATTACAAAGAAATTGATTTTAATTTTGACTATTTTAATTGGGATGTGATTTTTAATTTCATTTGAATTTTATATGAATTTTTGAACCCGAATTTGGATTAGAATTTGGTCTGGGATTTTCGATCTTGACTTCGACCTTCAATTTGTTTAATTTGGGCTTGAAATATTTTGAATTTTTGAGATTGAACATGGATTTGGATTTTCGAATCTAATAATTGGATTTGAACTGTTTAAATTTTAATTTGGGCTTTAATTTTGATTGTGAATTGAAATTTCAACCTTGATTTTTAAGCTGAATTCGCTTTGTAACTTGAAATATACATGAAATGTTTATCCAAAAATTTGAACCTTTTAAAAATTAGCATAATATTAGTATTTGGATATGTAAATTAGGCAAAAAATTGAATTATTTGAAAAATTAGCATAAAGTGAACATTTGGCAAAAATAATGAATATTGATCTTTCGGTCCATTATTCATTTTATCTCAACCATAGAAATTATCTGGTTCCATTGAATCTCTCTAATTCCATTTTGACCCTAATGATAATGACCACTTCTTTGTCAAGCCTTTGCCATTTATGCATTTTGAATATACGATAAATTGTTAATTTTATCACATTTACATTTGGAATTCCCATTCTCATTGATACCATTTCCCACTATCTGGAGATCATCCTTCAAGGCCAAGATACGTCGGATAATGACTACCCATTATTCAATTTTTCATCAGTGAAATTCTAACGGTGAAGTCAAAAATTAGCATTTGTGCTAGTTGCAAAAATCAAATCGCGATAAAAACTACGTTGCACACGGGTCACGATTACCTTTCTAATCATCTGGGTTTCTTTGCTCACAATCAGGTATCGAGATCTAAGCTCAGACACACTCAGCAATTTTACTAAAAAGGAAATATGTCTGATTCGGATGCTCCGTACTTGGTTATCCTACTTTACCACTTTATCAGTCTTAGTCATTTGCCAATCAAATTCTAAAAATAGCAGGCGTGCTGTTCATATGTAAATACCCACAATTGTGTAAGCAAAAGTGAGAATAAACTTCAGATTCCCTGTGCTTGATCATCGTTTCCACCAGTTTTTGTAATTTTCTCACCAAAAAGATGGGTTTTATCATTAAAGTTTCAGTGGATAATCTTTCCAAAAAGACTTCTGAGTTATGATCGCATTATAATATCTCAATTCAGGGATGGACCGGGACCGGGAGTCTCTTTTAATTTCTAGCATTTTCAAGGTATAATAAACCTTATATAGGGTGTGGTCTCAAAATTATGAGCGCACCCCTCTTTTTTGCAATGTTCCGACTGGTGCTAATGCTATCAAAAGTCAAATAATTTTTATATTATCAAGCTCGCAGAAGAATAATATATATCCACTTTTCATCTGAATTGCTTCATCAGTAGACTCGTTGGCGACAAAATTAAAAATCCCTTGTCTCAAATTATGAACGCACTTTGAGTTCAAGAGCACTACACCCGCAATACTTGAATTATCCCGGCTCAAATTTTGTACATAGATTCTCTAATATATTCCCCATATATCTGCAAGGTTTCAGTCCGATTCAATTGACTATGCTGTTTCTACAATTTTTTCTGAAAGTATCCCTTAACTATGGAAAATGTTAAGAAAAGTTTCTTCACAAATTCAAAGAGTGGAAATTTCATATGATATATGGAAGAATGACACAAATCCTGGAAATATATTCCATTCCGCTTCTTTTGAGACCAAATACATCTCTTGCATCACGTTACTGGAGATCTACACTTCATCAAACATCCGACGTAGCCTTATGGGAAAATATGCCATTTAAAGAAATTTTAAAAAATGTTGTTCCAGGTTCCTATAGATTTTTCATTATAAACCGTTATGATCTTTTGGAAGCCTAATAATGATTCTATGATTCTATGCTGTCAGTTTTCTGATAGGTTAACTATACTCAGAAATAGACATTTTTGAAGAAGGTTCTCTTAACATTTTCCATAGCTAAGAGATGCTTTCAGAAAAAAACTCTTAGAACACAGCATAGAAATCGAATCGGACTGAAATCTTGCAGATATATGGGGAATATATTAGAGAATCTATGTACAAACTTTGAGCCGGAATAATTCAGGTATTGTGGGCGTGGTGCTTTGAACGCAAAGTGCGTTCATAATTTTGAGACACACCTTAGTCGAAAATTCATTTCATTGTCAAATTACTAAAAAAGTGGCTATTTTGCTTATTCTGAAAATCGGAAGTTCCGCTAAAATTTGGCCGGGATCGGGATTAAAATTTCTCGAACACCGGGACTCCCGACCCACCTCTGATCTCAATCGGTTATGAACACCCGCCACAATTTGTAAACGAACCACCACTCTATCCACCCACTCTTTCTCCCTTCCTCGACTCGTTTTCACACCTTCGTTAAGTAAGGAAATGGTTTTTTTTGAGTAAAAGTACCCATTTCTTGGACCAAAATCGATCAGGTTCTTTATGTTGCACATCAGAACGAAAAGACCTTTCCAACCATGTATAACACTTGGGTCTACCATGCTTAGTATTCGAGAACTAAGTGTGGACAGACGACACATTTAATAAAAATACTAAAAAGTCAAATCATTTTTTTCCTAAAGTGGTTCCAGAACAGATTTTAGCTTTTTCCTAGCATTCTTCCCTATGTGGAGGGGTCTGCTACATGGGTCCTATCCCTCCACCTCTTCCTATCTCTCGCGTCTCTCTCCCGTAGTCCCGCCTCTGTCATGTCTTTCTTCACGGTGTCAATGTACCGTGTCTTCGGTCTTCCGCGGGGTCGGGTACCATCCAACTCCAGATTCCATGCTGTCCTTGCAACTTGGTTCGGGTCTTGTCGCAGCACGTGACCATACCATCTGAGGCGGTACTCTCGCATCTTGTCACCTATTGGTGCGATCCCAAGTTTCTTCCTTATGTCTGTGTTGGGGATCCTGTCGAGTCTTGTGACGCCCAGCGACCATCGTGCCATCTTCATTTCTGCCACGCTCATCTTCTGCTCGACTTTCTTGGTTACTGGCCATGTCTGCGATCCGTAGAGAGCCACGGGCCGTACCACTGTTCTGTAGATTCTTGACTTGAGCTTGGTTGGCATCTTCCTGTCACAGAGCACTCCACTGCACTGCCTCCACTTGAGCCATGCCGCGTCTATTCGACTCTTGACGGCACTCAGTGACTCTCCGTCAGCTGAGATTCTGTCACCTAGATACTTGAAGTCATTGGCTCTGGGGAGTTTCGTGCCATCGAGTTCGATGTCGCCTGGTGTCCTTGGTTCGAGTTCGAGGTACTCGGTATTGCTGGTGTTCATTCTCAGTCCATGCTGCTCAAGTCTTTCTTTCAACTGCTTCAGGTCTTTCTTGAGTTCATCTCTGGTTGATCTTGCGAGCACGATTTCATCTGCGTAGAGCAGAGTCCACGGGTGTTCGCCTTGGATGTCTCGGGTGATTCGGTCCAAGCACAGGATGAACAGCAGAGGAGATATGGCGCTGCCTTGATGCACACCGACTGTGACTTCGAATGGCCTTGTAGTGCCGGCCACACTTCGGACTTGACTTCGGCTGTCGGTGTACAGCATCTTCACCTACTTGATATACTCCTCTGGGACTCCAGCATCTCTGAGACTGTACCATATCAGGTCGTGTGGTACTCGATCGAACGCCTTCTCTAGGTCTACGAAGGCTATGTGCAACGGCAGCTTCTTCTCTCGATACTTCTCTGCGAGTATTCTCAGTGCGAAGATGGCGTCTGTCGTTCCACAGCCAGGTCTGAACCCTGTCTGGTTGGGTGTTATCTCGACGCATTCCCGTATTCTCGCATCGAGTACTCGCTCGAAGATCTTCAGAGTATGTGAGAGGAGTCTGATTGGCCGGTAGTTGTTGCATGTTAGAGTGTCACCTTTGCCCTTCCAGATGGGTATCGTTCTGGACTTCTTCCATTCAGCAGGGATTTCGTTGTCTTCGACTATCTTGTTGTAGAGCTTGGTTAGGAACCGTACTCCTTTGTCACCTGCTAGCTTCCACACTTCTGCCGGTATATCATCTGGGCCAGTGCACTTGCCGATCTTCATCTTGCTCACGGCCATCCTGACTTCCATTTCAGTGATCACAGGCACAGGTCTGACGTTGGGTGTTCCTCGAGGAATCTGTGGGTGGGGAATTCAGTTGTGGATATCTCTTTATAGTGCTCCCTCCATCTATCCATGATATCTTTGTCCTCGTACAACACCCTTCCGTCTGCTGCCTTCACGATCCTCACATTGCCGATGTCCCTTGTGTTCGCGTGTCTGGCCTTTGCAATTCGGTAGATCTCGCTTTCACCCTCTCTTGTTTTCAGTCTGCGGTAGAGGTCTTCGAAGTGTTCTTGTTTGGCTTTCGCGACTTGTATCTTGGCCTCTTTCTTCCGCAGGTTGTAGACGTCTTTATCCTGCTGGGTGCGAGTCTGTCTCCACTGTTTGAAGGCTTCTTTCTTGCTCTTGATAGCTGCTTCGACTTCGTTTGTCCATCACCAAGTTTCCTTCTTGATGCGACTTGTGCCTGGTTTCGTCATCCCGAACCTTTCACTTGCCACTTTCCGGACTGCATCTGCACACTGTTGCCAGTTGACAGCAGTTGAGACCGTTGGGTTGATTTCAGGGATTGCCTTGACGATGTCTTTGCAGGCTTGCTCTGAGGACTGCTCCCGTGTCTTCCACCATTTGATTCTAGCGTCACCCGTTGTTCGTATCTTTGCTTCTGCCTTCTTTGTGAACCTTAAGTCTGCGACCACAGGTCTGTCAGCACAGATTTTAGTGATTTTTTAAAATTGAGTTCAGCTCCAAACTTTTTCTTTCTGAAATGATTTCAACCCCAATTTTGATGTTTTTGAAACAACTTCAGCTCAGATCTAAACTTCTTTTCTAAAATAGCTTCGGCTCAGACTTGAATTTTTTCAAAAATAACCATTTCAGATTTATATTTTCTTTTCTAAAATAATCAGCTCAAATCAAAACTTTCTATTCTAAATAAACTTTTGTTTATTCCAATTTTGTTTCTAAAATTCAGCGCAGATTGTGATTGATTTTATACCAAATTTATCCCACAATTTATTTATAAATTTTAAATTTCAAGCAAAAATCCTATTCTTGTGAATTTTTACACTTCTAATGAAAGATGTGAATTTCTGCGAAAAGTGTAGTCCTTACAAAATATTTGAATATTTGGAGAAAAGGTAGGGTTTTTGAAGGACAATTAATTTCTGAGGTATTATAATTTTTGCAAAAGTAATTTCATACTATTTTGAGGGTAACAGAACCCAAACACTACTCACATCATCTCTTACACTAACTCTCGCCATTGAGAACAGAGAACCATGCCACTCTTCCGCAGAAACATGCTCTCACCCCCTGTCATATTCGATGATCCACTGACCCTTCCCTCTTTCCTTTTTGCTTGCTCTCTCCATGTCACATGCTATTTCTCTTTTCTGACTTTATATAGGGGAAACCACATTTTTGGGACCAAATTTCACCGGATTTTCGATTTGACACATCAGGATAAAATTACCTTTTTATCCGTGTATGGTTTGTGGGGGTGATTTTACTTGGATGTTGAGAAATAAGCGTTCACAGACAGACACTTTAGAAAAAAATACTAAGAGAGTAAGATAAGATGTTGAGATAGTAGCATTGATGTTTCGCAGGGATCATCATGCCTTCTATTTCGAATTGCAAGCATACAATTTCATGTTTTAGGTAATTGCTATTGGGTTCGAGGTTCTTTTAAACTTTAGTCTTTCTCGTTCGATTATGTTTTCTTTGTTGCTTTTATTCATTTCATAAATAGGATTTGTTCGGTTTAGGTAAAGGTTTGGATAAACCATACATGGGTAAAAGTAGGTAATTTTAGGTTCAGGTATGGTTAAAATTAACCTTCGGCACAATTTAAAAGATTTTAATTGTGATTTTATCATAAAATCATAAGAAGTTTTCATAAAACATCTGAGTGATTTCGATATCAGTTAATACTTGAGTAGTTTGTTTCGAATATAGGTAAAACATTGGATAAGTTTGGATTCATCAAAAATTTAGGTCAGATGTAATTGCATCATTCTTGATTTCTGAAACTTCAGAATGAATATTATTTTTATGACCAATTTCTTTATATTTCTGATAAAAGAAAAAGAATTGCGAAATATTCTAATATCTGGCGGAATATTAATAATTGGATAAAGGATTAGAATTTGTTTTGAACTTTGTATCTCTAACGAAATATCAGCATTCTTTGAAATGTTCGAATTCTGACTGAGGCTATTTGTGACAGAAATTCGTCTTTCGGATAAAAAATTTGCATATACGTAAAAATTGAAACTTTTAAGAAGTTAAAACATTTTTTTCCATTTTTGCAAAAATAATTTCATATCGTTTTGAGGGTAGCAGAACCTAAACACTGCTCACATCATCTTTCACGCTAATTCGTCATTGAGAGTCGGGAATCACATCCACTCTTCCGCAGGAGCATACTCTCACCCCTGTCATATTCAATGATTCACTGGTCTCTTCCTTTTCTTTCCCCCTCTCCTTTTCGCTCACTTTGGTCTGCTCTCTCCATCCCACACGCTATTTCTCTTTTTCTGACTTTATATAGAGAAATCACATTTTTGGGTAAAACTACCCATTTTTGGAACCAAATTTCACCGGACTTTCGATTTGGATCATCTAGACAAAATTGCCTTTCTAACCATGTATGATTTGTGGGGTGATCTTGCTTAGTTTCTTCACATTAAGCTTGGACAGACACACTTCACAAAAATACTAAGAGAGTTTGATAATTCATTTTGCATTAATTTGAAGAATTATTAAACTGCAATTCAAATTTGTTCAGAAAAAGCCCAAATAGTTAATCTGAAATCTGGTTTCGGATTTTTAAAAATCTTTTGTCGATGAACGTTCTGAGTATTACCATGATTTATCTTTTCTGTTTTATCACAATTCAGAAATGTGTCATCATTTTAGGGTATGGAGCTCTCTCAATTCAACACTGCCAAAGTCTATCGAAAATGATGAATATTACAAGGAAATGATTGAAAAACTTGGATATTTTGAGAAGGAATTCAAAGTCAAGAAAGTAATTGTTTATTCTTTAAAAATCAATTGTTTTTCTATTAACAGATTTATATTCTTCGAGCTCTTCCGAGATGCCTTAAACGATGCGGCTCTCTAGCAGCGGAATACATCGCAACTATGAAGTCTCCTCTCTCAACTATTGGAGTAAGTCAAACTCAATTTACTCTAGTCATCTATTAAGATAGTTCTAATTGAATATAGTTTGTAAAGGATAGCGAAATAAAATATGTTTTAGATGTGCATGATAGAGCATGATAACAAAATCAACATGATCCGACAGGAGAGAGCCATGAAGCAGTGCAGAAAGTGTGAACTGATCGATTACACTGAGGCACTCAAAAATCCTGATGGAAATGTAAGTCTTTGCTTCCTCATTTTTCCCGGGTATTGATGAGAAATAGCATTTCTATAGCAATTTGATAAACCTTTTCTTTCCGAATAAGACTTGCTAGATACGGAAATTTCAAAACTCATGCTTGTCTTGCACTTTTTCGGAAGATCTCAAGCTCATTCTAAGCCTTAGTGTTGAGTTCGAATTAGAATTCTTATTTAAGTTCGCATATCCATATTTTAAATAAACTATTCAGGTAACGCTCTACGACTCTACAAGAAATCTCGTCTATTTCGACGACGGAGTTCATTTGAACAAATTCGGGTTCGAAAAGATTCGACCCGTTTATGAAGAACTCGCTCGAAAACTTGAAGCTCAATTAAAAGGCAGCAGTACAAATTAGGAAATATTCCATTCGAGAATTGTTACATTTTCTTAGGGAAAAATAAACTCCGTGACATTTCAAGGTGACTAAAAGCATCGTGATTTTGAAAGTTTTGAAATAGGCTAGTTTACCGAGTATTCGACGTGAGGAGTGAGAATTGGCTGCACATCAGCTTGACTCTCCCGAATTCTCCCACTATTTCCTCAGTCATCCCTTTCTCTCTCTCTCTCTCTCTCTCAGCCGCTCTCATATTGATTGCACTCGACTCCTCCGTCTTCCCTCCTCTCTTTCCCTTTCCTTTTGCTTCTAACTGCGAAACCCCTCACTGAACATCATCACACAAGGAGCTTTTCTTCGTCTTTTTTTCTCGAAATTTTCCATTTGCCATCGAGAACTTTCACTCATTTTGTTCGAATTGGCGAATTTTAATTAGCACCGCTATTTGATGTGGTTCTTATTTCGGAAAAATTTCGAATTGTTGAAATTTGTTTCAATGATTCCTTCGAAGTCGAATTTTTGCCAGTTTCTAACAACATTTACGCTTCTTTTATTTGTCTATCGATTTGCTCTTGTTCATTCATTTACAATTCAACGAAATTCGCACGCGAATCGTGACGTCACCCAATCAATTGTCGTTCCACCTTCTCGTTCCTTTCTCAACAAGAAGACAGGAAACGAGAATTCCGCAACTTAGTTACTCGAATCGATAATTGATTCAATTTGGGCTGTTCCGATTAACTTTGCTCGTTTTATCACTAATAGACGTTTTCTTTGCTGTCAATCTTGAACTAAACGAGTTCGTGGAGTAAAAAATGGTTCGAGATGGCAGAATGATGGGTGCATGTCTCAGTTTTTGGAGGAAAAAATGAACCATTTCGCTGGCAAATCTTCTGTCATAAATCTATGAGAAGTTCTAGGAAAACAGGGAAAAGATGTCACGGAGTGGAAAAATAGTGAGGGAATTAGAGAACGGCTTGAATGGTCAAGCAGCTAGCAGGGAGATAGGACAGGCATCCCTTCCATCTCACTTTCTGTCAGTCGATATCGGGATTTCCATCTCCATCTCTGTCTCCTCTCAAATTATCCCTATGTTTCTACTTCCAAGCCAAAACAAGTTTCAATATTCCCATCCAAGCAGGTTCTTCTCGCTCACACATCCAAAGACGAAATCGAGATTTCGTTTCGAGATATGGATTATTCGAATATTCTTTATCGTTGAAGAAAATCAATATACCCTTTCGAAGTTCAAGCGAAATCGTATCTTCTTTTAGTGTTTCATAAATTTATCACTTTTATAACACGCATCTTATTTGACTTCAACAGTTTCAATGATAGTCTCTGAAGCCCTTCTGCAATTTGGATCTTCTAGAAATTCGCAGATTATGGGATTTTGCTCCATTGAGAGAAGGGTATAGCTTTGCATAATCGAAAATGTAGAATGCGAGCCTGAGAATGAGAAAAATGGCTAGTGCTCGGAATGAAAGAGAGTATTTCAGTTCTGGGAAGGGATAAACCGAACAGGGTTGCTGACGGGCCCAATTTTTCGGACCCGGACCCGCAAAAATTTTCCAATTTTTTCATCCTCTGGACCCGGACCCGTTCTCAGAACCGTCATTTTTCACTCTTTGGGACCCGCCCGTTTTCAGACCCGCCATTTTTCACCTTTCGGACCCGGACCCGCTCTCAGAACCGTCATTTTTTACCCCCTGGACCCGGGCCCGCCCGTTCGGACCCGCATGAAATTTGCATTATTTTCAATTTTTTCAAACAAAAGACATAATTTTAAAGGTATTTGCTATTGAAATGCAATCATTTCAGATTGTAAAAGATTCCTGAATCTATTTAATATTGAATACTTTATTCCCTCGTCAGAATAATTTAATCGGATCAGATGATTAGAGATCAATGATAATCTTTGAATCAACGAACTTATTGAAAAAGGCATAATTTTTACTTGCAAAGAGTCAGCATCAGGACTGTTGCGGAATCGAATTTAAAAAATTGGAATCGAAAGTTTCGATGCCAAAAATCGCCGGAAGTTCCGGTTTTTCGGAATCGGAGCCGGAATTTTTTTCTTAATTTAACTAAATCGAAGAATTATGCTCAAATTCTTAGCTAATGCCCTATTATAATTCTAACAAAATTTTAAGTCGTATATTCTCAATGGAGAATGATTATTATTTGAATGCTTTCTTCATTATTTAGCCCGCCGCAGGCGAAGGTGAATAAAATTCATTTCTCTAGTAATTGTTTCATAGGAAAATCAGCTTATTGGATAAAATTTCTCCTATAAATAACTAATTTTGTCTTGGAACTTTCTTTATACACAATAGCGAAAGACATAATTGCTAGTTGCATTGATAATCTCTAATATATTCCCTTATTGAAATGTTAGATTTGTTTTTTATTTTTAGAGTTAAGAAAATTTAAAAGAAATACCTAATGGTACGCTAGAATTTCATTGCAAAATTGAAGGCAGGATGCTATTTTCGAGGGATATTTTCATGCTAAAAATTGACTATTTTCTACTCTTAATACCGGAATTCCGGTCATTTTTGACCGGTATCAGTATCGGAATCGGAACTTCCGCAACAGCCCTGATGACAACATTTTCCTTGAATAATATTTTAGAAAGCTATTAGCCCGCTGCAGGCGAAGGTGGGAATAGGCCACCTGATAGAACATTTTTTAAAAGAAATTCTCTTAATTTGAATATAACTTTATCCTATCACAAGCTACTCCAAGCTTAATTGAATACATAGCCAATCAAAGTTTCAAAATGAGCTAATTTTTCAATTTTTAGCCAATTTGAACCGTGAAAATCATTCCCTAGCAGTATTTCTGCTATTTAAAATATCACTCAAAAATACATTAAAAGTCCGGTTTTTAACCAAAATTTTGCCAGAATCGGTATCGGAATCGGAATCGGAATTGAAATTCTTGTGGGGTCAGAGTCGAAATCAGAAGTTCCGATGCCAAAAATCGTCGGAATTTGCCGAGTAGGAACTTCTGCAACAGCCCTGTTCGGCATCATCAGATTTCCTCATAAAAATCACAAATGTGTTTTTTCACGAATCTTATAATTTTATTCAGAGTTGAATGAGCTTTCAAATAAGCCTATTTCCAACTGGTATCCCAAGACATCAGTAGGATCAAAATCGCGAAAAACTGCAGTCGGTCAGAGTCGCACTTCGGAAATTTAATTTTTGGCGGGAAATTTTCGACCGTAGCAGGTGGTCGTAGTTACATTATTTGTAGTTTTTCATGGACTATCTAATGCAAAAAAAAATCCCATTTGATTTGGTCCACAAATAAGAAAGTTATGATTTTTTCTTGAAACCGGATATGTCAAAACTTTAAGCTACCGTAATCCGCTACGGTAATCGATTTTCAAAAAACGGATAGCACCACGAGAATCAGCGTGGAAAACTGTACTATATACGTGAAAATCAGTCAAATCGATGGACTCCTGAGTCCGCACCACTTTGAATAACTCTGAAATTCACTCTTAATCGCATCAAATTAATTAATTTGCGGGTCCATGCGGGTCCTGACCTCGGACCCGCCCGCGTCCAAATTCGAAATTTTTTCCACCCTAGACCCGGACCCGCTTCAAAATCCAAAATTTTTTTCATCCTAGACCCGGACCCGTTCTCAGATTCATAATTTTTCACTTTTCGGACCCGGACCCGATTTAGACCCGCAAAATGCGGGTCGGGCCGACCCGGGCCGGGTCGACCCGGGTCCATCAGCAACCCTGAAACCGAATATACGCACTGGAATGCCGGCACAGGCCATTGCTAGATGCCGTTATTTGACTGACTGTGTATCTGCACCCATCCATCCTCTATTCCCTTCCGCAGCCTCCAGCCGGATCGATCATCCCTTCCCTCCATCCCTTCTCCTTCTCCTCTTCCTTTCCCTGCCCCCTCCTCTTCATGGTCCTTCAGCCCTTCTCATCCTTACTCCATCCCTCTTTTATTCACCCATTTACCACAGCCACTTTCCATATTTTCAATGGCATTTTCATCCTTGCTAATGCTGATTTTGATAAACATCTTTTCCGAACCACCAAAAATTAGTCATCAACATCAAAGTTTTGCTGTTTCATTAGAAATAATCAGCTGGCGGATGACAGATAGTCCTCCCTATTGCTTCACTTCCTCTCTCTGCCCATTTATTGATTTTTGCGTTCCCAAAATGACGAATCTTTCTTTTCCTTACGAAGTGCATCATGCAAAATAACCTAATTCACTTTCAACCATCATAATTCGATAAAGTTCCTATCTTTTCATCACTTGGTCGATTGATAGTAAACATTTCACAATTATTTGCAATTGAAGCGTTTCGTTATTTACTCGAGCTATTGATCGCAAATTCTCACATGGCTTTTGTTGCAGGTATGTGCTAGTATTAGCTCTGAGTGACAACGATCCGATGTCAGCAGACGAAGGAGGAATTGCTGCAATGGCTGCAGCTGCAGCGGGAACTGGGGGAGCTGTGCAAAATGCCAGTGAGGAGTCTACCTGGGTGCACAGTGCCACGGCACAAGGAATTGCTGGAGTCTGTGCATTTCTGGCAATAGCCATCTCTCTTCATCAGGTCAACACTTTTTTTGCATAGTTTTTAGAGGGATAAAACGAAGATGTTGATATAAATAAAAAGGAGATATGAAAACATGAATTTATATTCATAAATATTTTTTTACACAATAGGGGTTAATGATATCACAACTTATCATAATCTATTCATCAATAATCCCCATGAAAGATAGTTTATTTATTCAATTAGGGTTTCATAAATAATCATTTTAGTAAAGCAAAAGTCATTCTGATGTATCATTTTATGTGAGAGAAAAATGCTCCAGGAGGGTTACAGTAAAGCAAATTAACATACAATTTGAATAATTACAGGGGTTTCATGTAGTGAGTAGGATAAGATGTGTGTGACTTTTGCAGATTGAGTAAGTTGAACTAGAATAGCACCTAAAATTAACCGAGAAGACGTATTATTTGTGTTTGAGCTTTCGGGGTTTCATGCGTCAATCATTCTCTACGTGATAAGAAAGCACAAATTTGGCACAAAATTGCGAAAAAGAAATAAAATGACAATACCCCAATTTCAGATCTACCAGCACCTACGATGGTATTCCTGTCCATCGGAGCAGCGATGGATCGTTCGGATAATGATCATCGTCCCTCTGTACGCGTTCGAGTCCTGGCTAAGTTTAGTCTTCTTCTCTGACAATGTATACATATACTTCAATGCAATGCGAGATTGGTACGAAGGTAATGAGTAAAGCATTTCGCAAAATGCGTTAATTATGAACATTGCAGCTGTTGTGATTTACTCCTTCCTATCCCTGTGCTATGAATACCTCGGAGGTGAAAGCAACATCATGGCCGATATCCGAGGAAAACCTATCAGGTAAGAGGTTTGAGAATAAATCATCTTTAGAAGAAACATCTCGATAATGCAATCCGAGTTTCTAAAGTTCGTTTTTCCGAGCATCAATGAAAATATTGAATGCGTGTTGTTTTTTCACTGTTTCTAAGAAACCATTGAGACAGGAAAAATAAATCTGCATGTGTGTGAGACAAAATTACGAACACCCAAAAATATTCAACTGTAGAAAGAAAATTCCATGTTCAAATATTATGACAATTAATTTTGAGTATTTTCCAAGAAAAAAAAAACAAATCTTCAGGCCAACTAACTACTTTACATGCACATGCTGTCTAACTGGCAAGCAGTACACCATCGAGTTCCTCCGGTTCTGCAAGCAGGCGACACTGCAGTTCTGCGTTGTCAAGATCATCATGTCCATAGTTACATTGATTCTAGTCGGAATTGGCAAATACGAGGATGGAAATTGGAGGTATGATGATAAAATAACTAAAATGTTGAAGAATCAATCTTTCATATCATATTTACGATATGACAGTGTGTTGATCCAAAAGCATCCGAGTAAGTTCGATAATTTTCAGTCTGAGCCAAGGTTACATCTATGTAACTCTGGTGTACAACGTATCGATCTCACTCGCTCTCTACGGGCTCTTCCTTTTCTACTGGGCCACTAGAGATCTTCTCAGTTACTACAATCCCGTTCTCAAGTTCTTCACTGTCAAGAGCGTCATCTTCCTCTCATTCTGGCAAGGTAGAAAACTGTTCACAAATCAAGCAATTATTTATTTATCATTGTCCAGGATTCCTGCTGGCTGTCCTCTCTGCGACTTCTGCCATTCAGCCAGTAAAGGATGCTAACGGCAATGTCGTTATTAGCACAGGTAATTTGGCTTCAGCAGAAAAGCAATAAATGATTTGAATTTCCAGGAACGGTAGCAGCTGGCTACCAGAACTTCCTGATCTGTGTCGAGATGCTCGGCGCTGCCATCGCTCTGCGATTCGCTTTCAGCGTTTCTGCCTACGCGGATGCTGCCATGAACCGTAGGCGTTTTGTATTCTTTATCTGAATGTATTTTTGATTGATAAAAGAGTGCGTAACTACTGGAAATACGATCTCGTCAATACATTAAGTTTCGAGGAAAATGTTTTCTGAATGATTATGCAAATGTTATTCGTTATTCTTTAGGCCACAACTCAAATGATGGAAGACCAGTGACTCTGCAGTCGATTTCATCGTCGCTCAAGGAGACAATGAATCCGAAGGATGTGATGCAGGACGCCATCCACAACTTCCACCCACAATATCAGCAGTACACCCAGGTAAATAAATAGAAGTTAAGATCAAATCAACTTTTTGGGCTATCACATCAGGGTTTTTAAATAGGAAGAATTCTGATATGATGGCACTAAGCAGATTTTCAGTTAATTTAGCTCAAATGATATCCATGAAAATTCATAAACTTTATCTACTTCAACAAATTATTCTACAAAGCATTATCCTATCTTATCTTATTTTAAAAAATCATCACATACAAATCGCAAGTGCTAAGCATATTTACTCAAAATTGAAATTAAAATATATATCAGGAAATAATAACATGTAATTTCAGCACTCGAATCAGGCTCGCTCGGTCAGTTATAACTTCGCTGAAGGTTTTAGTTCTCACCTACACGCATGCTAACTTCCTGTTCTAACTATTGCATGATGCTTGTGATGTGCTGGTAGAATATTTTTTGTTGAGTCGAATATTTAGGAGGAGTTATTTTTAAAAACACTTAAAATCGCATTTTAAAAGGTCTCGAAAATCTGCCATAGTTGACCAACAAAGATAGACAATTTGGATTTTTCAGGGTTTCGCTACTAGTTTATTTTGCAACACTGGCAAAATATCGTGAAGAAGTTTGCTGATTTTTCACATGTCCTTTCTAAGCTTCGAAATTATAGGTGGCGAAATTGCGAGGAACCCAAACCTAATTATGATTCAAGTTATTATCAATTAGTCATCAGCTATCCATTCCGTAAATGAAGATAAGATATGGTCCTCGGTGTCTGGTTGCGGTATTAACCAGGCTGGCTGCAATAACATCACTGGTCCAAAGTTACGAAACTCTATGTCCACCACGACAGCAGTTCTAATGATCAATGTCAATCAAACGATCGACGAATACTCGTTTTCTTACTTCAGGGCGGCGCATCATCCCAGCAACTCAAGTCCGCTCCTACAACGGAACCGACGACTTCGTCAGTCACGCTCCACTCTCCCTCCTACCAAGAACAGACGTACGATCTGAACGACGCGAGCACAGCGCGTCCGCGTCGCAACCAATTCCTCTCGGGTCTCACAGCGAACATGCCTCAGTGGCGATCCACCAGCCAAGCTCAGACGGGCGCAATTGGAGGACTCAGCAGCACTTCTGGGGTCAGCTACAACGTCAACAGCAACAACAGCCACACAACAAAGTCCGACTACAACCCACTGCTCTAGCTGACGATCCTCTGATGTATTCCCCTGTGTCACTTCATTGATTATCATTCGAGTACAAATCTGCGATTATCACATTTCACTACACCGAATTTCGTATCTTTATTCGATCTATGGTGCGTGCTGTGGGTTTTCTTCAATTTTCCTTTAGTCTAGAGGTAGTGCATAGTAGTGAGAGTTCTGCTTTGTAGCTCAAAGCTGTATGAGGTTTTCCTCTGTTGACTAGTACTAGAAACGCTTGAGTGAGATCGTCTATAGTCCAAGCTTTTGAATATAAAAGTCAAATAATTTAGGGAGGAACGAGTAGTGGCGCTCAGTCGGGCGGACCAAGCACGAGCAAGCAGGAGGAGGTGCAGCGAGTTGTCGCGGGAACGCCACAAAATGCGACCAATTATTCCACAATGGCTCATACAGGTGCACATGGCATAAGCACGCCAACCACGCCCACTCAACCTGGCATCCCTACTGGCAACTTACTTGATGCTTAGACTGTTTATACACTACTATTATTTTGAAATGAAGTCGAGCTGAAAATGTATTCAAGAGTGTTCAAGGTGATAGTTTTCACTTCATTTCCGAATACTCGTGTGAAACATCACGACATTGTCGATTCAAATTACTTCGGGCTGAAGATTTAGAAAAAAAGTAAATGAATCGAAGTGTAAGATGGAATAATATCGTAATGTCACCAAAATTATATCATCGCCCTCCTTCAGTATCCATCAACATATTTCCACATTTATTCATAATTTATTGAAACAAATTACCAATCTCGCATCTTTTTTCGTATTTCCTCTGTTAGTGAGCTGTTACTGCATTCTATCTTTTGAGTCTGTTTGTAATTATGCTCCTTGAAATTCTATTGGGATATTATATTTTCTTGTTTCGAACTTTCATATTTTATTGTGAATACATGCTAGAAATCAAAGTAAACCTAAATATTGTAAAAAAAAAATGACATTTCGCAGTTTTTCCCATTTTCTTTCATCCAATTTTCTTACTCTATTTTGCTTCACGTGTTGTTTCTTGTTCTATCCAATCTTACGGCCATCTTTTTCTCTCAATTTATGCAAAACTTTAAACTATATTTCGAGTTTCTGAGTTATATGTCAATTCTTTGATTCTATATTATTGTTGCTTACACTTTTCAAATCACAATTATGTAAACCTTAGCAGTATGTATCAAATTTTCCTACTTACTTAATTTCGAAGCTTACTAAAATCTTCACAATAGTTGAATCTTGAAAAATTCTAACTTTTTGCCATCATATCAAAATTTGAAAATATTTATATTTTAGAAGAAATTATGCTGTCGAAAATCCGGTGTGTTACGAATAAAATGTTTTCATAGTTTTTATTTCAAATACACAAATAATTTAACCTTCCAAATATCATAATCGTCTAATTTACAAATATCAAATTATGACATGGAGAGCTAAAGCCCGTAATGTTATTTCAGAAGACAAGCAAATTTCTAATTTCTGAAACTCGACTAATTCCGACTAAAGTAGAAAGGGAAACATTCGAAATTGATCAATTCCTTTGTTCAGTTTGAGTTTTATGACCACAAATTTGCCTGTTTTCTGCGATATCAGATCTAAAAATTGCTGCGTACTTTGCTACCAAAATGATATTTTTGTCGGTTTACTACAGTGTCTTTTCTTGAAATTTCAAATTTTGGCCACAAAATATCTACAAAATTCTCGAACAATCCTGATACTCTATGACATCGAAAAATGAAATTATGTTGAGCTAAAACAACGAATGCACCATTTCTAAACTGATATTTCATGTCGCGATGTCACGAGTATGTCAGATTGTTATTCAAATAATAAATAGTGTCCCTAATACCTAAAATCCTAAAGTTTCTTGCTATTCATCTACCCAAATAAGGTTCTGAGCTGGAGAATTTCTTCACCAGGATATTGTTTGTAAGGCGTGTCGTAATTTTGACTTTGAGGAAGATCCTAGATAGCGACAATTTATTTTTCAAAATAATATGATCAAACCTCCTCTTCTGTCGACAGGACTATCATGTACTTTTGAGAGTTTTGTAACTCGGCCCACGAATTCATCAAAATTATACCGACGAATATTATTTGAGCTAGCACAACTTTTGGAATAACTGAAAATTTACAAATTTTCGCCATTAAATGAGAATGATGAGTCTGAGTCTAAAAAATTACCCATCGGGTCACAATATCGCTCGACATATTGATAATCATCCATATCGAATGAGATTATTGTGTAACATGCAAAAGTCATGCAGATCAGTATCATTTGCACACCTCGATTTCTCCAGGGGCAAATCTGAATTATTTGTCTTTTAATAAAAATCTATTTGAGAATATGTTTCCGTAATATTTAAACTACAAAGTTTGGATTGATAATTTTTATTAAAACACTGATTCGAATTGCGAATCAAATGTGTGCATAATATGGGCCCTGTGAATGATACGCACCAAAAAGTTTCATTTCATCTAAATCGGTTTAAGCCTTGAAAGTTCAAATATACCCAAATTAGCATGCATCGCCATTAACAGAAATTTGTACTCTTCTCTCCCACTACCAAAATTCATTGCCAATTTTCATTTTCTACGTAGAGCGGTCTATTTCGCAAGCCTCTTCCAAATACTACCCACACAAGACCAAATAGTTAACGAAACATTATTGTTGACGCCGAAACCTGGGAGGCGTGCAAAGTGGTGCACAGTTATTCTTAGTAGTTAGAAAATCGAGAATAGGACGCGAAAAAGGAGAAAGACTTTCCCTAAAATCGCTTTTTTCTCCCTCTCATTTTCGACCTCCCAGATTTCACGGGCATCAATAATAGCATTCCATTCACGACAA
Source organism: Diploscapter coronatus (assembly GCA_964036155.1). Lineage (NCBI taxonomy): Eukaryota > Metazoa > Nematoda > Chromadorea > Rhabditida > Rhabditidae > Diploscapter > Diploscapter coronatus. The sequence continues at coordinate 5,732,173 of OZ038423.1, forward strand.
TAAATTGTAATAACCGAAAAAACTTCCCTTGTACTCAAACTCGACAAAAAAAATAATCGGCAAAACAGTACAAACAAACTCAAATCGTAAATTCTACTCTTTCTCACATTTACACACACATTCACCAATTCGTGTAGAAATTGTGATTTTCCGAAAAGTAGAGCCTTAGGAAATTCTTACCTTCAGGATTGCGTTGATAAGTAATTTGATCACTAAAGTGACATATGCAAATAAGAACCACGTTCTCGAATATTGAACATCTAAAAATCTCTTATTCTCGATATTTATTTTTAAGCAAGAATACCGAGCATTTTATCATTCCATATATGAAGCATCATTAGTAGACTGAATGATACGAAATAGAGGGCTTCATTCACAGTCCCAACAACCCCTGAGAAAATTGTTATATTTTTATGCCATGTTTTAAATTCTTACAAATTAGATATCGTAAAAAGTTTGGCTTTTGCAAATAAAAATCCTTAGTGATAAGACATTTCAACAGCACGCGAGGCACCATGCTAATCAGGAAACATGTACGAAACAGAGTCTAAAACACAATTATTATCTTCCTGCAATTAATCGTTTCAATTGTATTTTATCGTATGCTTTGGTGAATTTATTCGGAAAATCTAGTTCGATCAACTTTTGTTCTATTTCGCTGATCAAAACTTACCTGAATTGAGGCGTTAAGTTGGATGGAACGGAAAAGAGAGGATAGCTGATACCCGTTCTGGGGAATATCCCGTTTCTAAAATTAGTCTTTCTTCATGATAAGAAATGCTAATTTTTTCCTACAATGCAATAGTTTGAAGTTGACGACCCAAATAAGTATTGATAATAGCCCAGCTTCATCATTTTGTAGTATTCCTGAAACATCGAAATTGGTAAAATTAAACTTATAAAGAATAACATTATGGTTTTATAAATAACCAAGTCAATCAAAACATCGATTCACCTTTTAAAATACGTCAATCAAGTTGATATCATGAATGGACAAGAAATTTTATTTCAGATAATTCACATATTCATATACTGAAATATATCTACCTGAAATGGCGGAATAATTGTCTGTTTATCCCTGACGAAATATAGCGTGCCATTTGGATATTCCTGAAATTACCTGATTCGCAATTGTAATATCTTAGAATGCAAAGAGTTGTCGATTTATTAATTTGCTGTATTCATTATTTCCGACCAATAAAACTGATCCAAAGTATGCGTTATGATACCTCATGAATCTCGAAAATTTTCTCTCGACTATAATATCAGTTTTTTTTTCATAAATTTCAGCTAGTCATTCGAGCATCCTCTTGATAGAATTTTTCAATTCTAATAAAAATCTATAATAAAGCTATGAATTGCTACGTCGATTCCCCTTTAGTCTCCCGTATCTTATTAATGTTAGAAGAAGAAGAATGGTGTGGATATCAGAGTTTGCTGCTTCCCTATTTCTATTCCAATGATAAGAGATCCCCACCACTACCATGCTTACACTCAATCTTTCCTCTTATCCTCTCCTCGCAATCCCGTTTTTTATCTTCCGCCTTCTGCCTCCCTTCTTCTTCGGCATGTCAAATCCATCGACAGTTCCCTTTATAGAGCTGCTTTTCATCAATAAAGCTTTTTACGCAATCGGAAGAAAGAAACATTTCGAAATATATTAGAGGGTTGATTTATTGGATATGCAGAAAAGAAAGAAACACACAATGTCGACGTGATTTTTACATTATCAGTTTATAATTGTCCATATTTTTCTGCGACTTTATGGTGATTTTACGAATTAATCTTTCATTCGAAGAAAGGAAACTTTGGATAGACGCAGCGGGCAGATCAGGTTAGCCACAACCAACCGCTTGGAAGGACATTCAATTAGTGCGCCTAGTCACGACCAAAATACTCTATCATTATCCTTTTATCTTCCCGAGTTGAGATTTTTCAGAGTCGCCAGCGATTTTAGCAAAAATCTCAGCTTTTATAGCAGTGAAGAAAGATCAGATAGTGAAATGATGGCATACAAATGAGCTCGCAAAGAGAAGCATCTGAAGGGTATGTTTAATGACGCTTCAGTACTGAAACTGCAAAGGAGTAAATGGTTTGAAGAGTTTTAACAAAAACAACATTTCAATTTGTGAGAAGATTCTTGAGGGCTTTGGATAATATTATGATAATTGATGAATATTGGAGCTGCAGTATTATTTTTATATAGGACAAAGGCAGTTGAATTTCAACTATTAAACCATTTCTACATATCTGAAAAATAATTTAAGGCTAAGAAGTGAGCAACGCACAACAAGTAGTCACGCTTTGTTAATTAGATCCTACAGTAATTTAGATGCAAAATTTACGGGAAAGGGTATCTAATTTCGCGGTCATAAATTATAAAGGTTCGCTATAATGGTCCCGCATGAATCGAACTAAAGAAACATGATTTTTGGCGCTTGACCTGGACTTGTTTGCAAACTCATTGTCAGACATTAGAGTGAAACCACCTTCACTCAGTCAGTGAACAATGTTGGTTATGTGATAAAATTTTGTCATCCATCAATAGAAAATTTTAGAAGATGCAGAAGTTTATGAAGAAATATGAAAAAAGCTGGCAAAAATCTTTAAGAATGAATAATGCAGATCATCTAAAAGGTAAAATATCATTTAATTTTCATTCCTGGCTACACTTTTTCAGATGCTATTGACTTTAGCTCGAATTTATTATAAAAAAAAATATTTAAAAGAAATGAACTAACATTTGAATGGTCAACGATTTCCTTCGTCAGAGTCGCATTCCAAAGATCAGTCCATAGGAGTGGCTTCTTCGGCACCGTGGAGAGGTAGATGGCAACGAGTGTGCAGGCGAAGCAGCAATAGAAAATCGTACGACAAATTTGTTTGACGTCGATTCGAAAATGTGCACTGTCATGTTCCTTCTCGGGTGATAATCTTGTCATTGTCTGAAATCGTCATGATTTAACGGATATGAAAAACGGGTAGGATATTTTCTGATGGGCAAAAATAACGAAATATTGAAGAAAACTGAAATTTTTAACATTAGTCTTTCATTTTTCAATGAATCAAATCTTATAATTGTTCTTAAATTCGAAAATATTCAAAATATGTCTGAAATTTATATGCCATTGAAAACTGCAACCACAATCAATCTTTCACCATGTAAGTCAAGTGAGAATGGAAATTGCGATGAAAAGCGTAGAAGGTAGCATAAAATGCATTTTTAGAAGCGATACCATCTAATGATCACAAATAATCATGAGATCACTGCATTTAAGACGCATAGGAATTCATATAAACTTTTTTGAAAACAAAAAATGTTCGGTTGAAGAACAGGATCGACTATCATTTTATGGCAGGACACACCGATCAGAAAGGTAATTAATGAGGGACAGAAATCTGAATGAACTTATACAGAGTAGCTCAGAAGAAGAGCGCAGAACAAGGATTGGATGGTCAGAGGCAGAGTTTATGAAGAGACGAGTTCAAAAATAATTTTTAGTAATCCCCACTAAAAACTGTAAATACATTCTACACTGCTATTGTGTAACGTTTTTACGATTAATACAGTGATAAAGAGATACAGATTGAGAAAGTAGTTCAACTTAGCCGATTTTTTTTCATCCGTAAGCTTCACTCCTCTTGTCTCACTACTTCCAGCGATAAGCTAAAACTCTCTCGTGAAATATACTATTTTCTCTCATTTACAGCGGAGATGAAAAGGTTGAAAAAGCAAGTCTTTTGTAGGTTCGTCTGTTATACTCGCTTATCTTTATCAGATCTGAAAATGGCATGAATGTTGAATACACTAGAGTAAGTTATTTAGCCAAATTTTAGCCGATATTGGGCATTTGGTGTATTTGGTTTATATAATCCGAATAACCGCGAGTATAAAAATGATTATGCGTTTTACAATCTTTGCTCGCCACTATTACAAATCAGACAATTTTGCACCTATTTTTCATGAAGAACTTCATCAATCCTATCGGAATATTTAATGAGTAAACACTATTTTATGATTGTTCATGATATTTTTAATCAAACCTAAGAAAAAGCAGCGAGAAAACAATATTTCAACATGAAAGTAAACATTCTTGTGGGATAAGTCTGGCAGAAAATCAATTTCGGAAGAAATTCTCATCGATTTATGCATAATATCTTGATTGCCACAAGCACTTTCCCATTTCTCTTTCAAAATTTTTTTCGGTACACGTTGATTCTCTCGGGTTTAACGAATTGAGATGGGAATCTGAGAATCGCGCCTTTCTTTCCACCTGCCTGACTGTCTGGAGACCTCGAGAATTGACCGATCCTGTTCTGCGTATAAAGGGCAGAAGCTAAAGAATATCTTTAGAGTGGAAGAAATTCAATAAAAGCTTTCATTTTCTAATTTCTATTAGAAAGAAAAATACTTTCGAATGGCAGAGTTTGGGCTAAGGAGGGAGGGAAAGGGAAAGGATATTTACGATCAGTCGAATGGCAGATATGTTAGATTTGGACTTCCCTCGGACGAGGCCTTGAGATATCTCCTCTTTCTCTGCCCTTTCATGCCTTCGCCATGCCTAACCTATCTATCTCTTCATTAATTGTCTCATTTTCTCCCAATCTCCTCTGTATCACCTTCCTTCCAAAGAGGGTCGTCTTTGGCTTTCTCTGCCTTCTTGCCTTCTCTTCAATCTCTAAGGAACAAGAGTCGACTTTTAGTCAGAAGAGGAGAAAACTGGATGGATTCAAATTAATAATCTGAGCGTCATCACGTTGAAAGGTCAGACTTTAATGCCTGCCTGGTTAACATGTATGAATTACGTGAAGCAGCCTTCTATCGCTGATTAGCAAGGTTGTAAATGTAAAAAAAGAATGTTCGTGGTGAAGATAGCACATATCAAAAACCGAATTGAAGCTTAGAAGTCATAGATTTTGCCATCTCTGATACTATGTTAACATTATCAACCTTAGAGAAGTCTAAAGGAAAAGATAATTGACACTACTGGTGTTTACGGAGAACAAGGGCACATTATAAGAATAGATTTTATTATTTACTCGTATCATATTTACAATCTTTGCCCAGAATTAAATCCTGATTATGATGATTGCATGTTAGATAATATACAGAAAAGTTTAGCAGAATTGGATTCTGTAAGAGGGACTCTTGGTACCAGCCCCTCTGCAGACGAAAGTGCTGGAGTGATCGTCATAAGCGTACGAATAGGCGGTAGGACAGCACTATAAAGATTCTTTCATCGATCTTTGATATGATATCATGACGAACCTGCTTGAAGATCTTTCCGTATTGAGAAGCCTGGCAAGTGTCAGGAGTGCCATAGGCTCCCCTACAGCAGTACTGGTCAGTGTTGAAGGCGAGACAGGCTGATTTGCATGCCACGACTCTAAAATGAGATTTGGAAGAACAAATAATTCCGTATTGGCAAGTTCATAAAAAAGCATGGAATCATCAACTATCATTTATATTTACTTGTTTCGAAGTTGCATGTATACTTTCATCAAAGGTTGATTTCTTACCTTCCATTCTTGACAACCTGAAGCTCAGAAGGGCAAACAGAGTTTACATCGGTGATGCAGCCGCCAGCTCGTTTGCAGTCATATTCGCCTGAACGAGCTAGTTTCCAACTTTTTTTTTCCATTCATTCATCCCACCTCCATTTTTGCTATAGGTCCCCTCAATCGGTTCAATGAAGACTGGGATTTTACATATACTCATCAATATTGAGTGCCTTTTCAAACCTACCAAGAATTTGCATAATTCAGTGACTCATTGAAAATATGCCACCTATTGATCAGCCAATTGTATGTCCTGAAACAGTCAGGTTTGTGGTCATAAGTGCACAATTCTTATTCAACTCCACCTTTGCCTCAAATTGACTTCGATTTAAAACACTTTTTACTTTGAAAAAAAAATCAAGTCTACTGGTATCGTTTGATGCCAGAACATTACGATTTTTCTGCCAAATGATAGGATATTCCACGTAAATTCAGAAAATAGTGCTATTACCTGACATTGAATGACACAATTTCATAGCCACAGCAGGGTTGTTGCGGAGTCGAATTAAAAAAAATTCGGAACCGGAATCGGAAGTGAGATTTGAATTTTTCGCGAGGTCGGAGTCGGTATCAGAATCGGAATCGGATTTTAAAAATAAAAAAAGAAATTTGGAGTCGGAACTTCCGCAACAGCCCCAGGCCACAGCGTCTGAATATTCAGACGGACAAGATGTGTCATTGAATTCTCCATACAAATTTTAGTTATTTCGTAACACAAGTTTGATACCTTCTAATTGCATGTTCTGTCAGAAAGTCAGACGATCTGTTGACTGCTCTCCATTCCTATTCTTCCATTTAATCAGCTATTAATTATACCTTATCAATTAGTTTATTGAGTTTTTAGAAGGAAAGATTATGGGAGGCGTCACAAAAGATGAAGAGCACGCTTTCACCTGATACAAAAGCGATAGATCGAGCAGATAGGGCAGTTGGACTGTTGACTGACTGCTTCACTCCACGACATGATCAAGTACCTGGTCCTCGCTGCCATCGGTAAGACGAATAATTAGATGACCATTTCAAACAAACCTTGAATATTTCAGTGGCCTACGCTTCGGCTGATACATGTAAGTAATGAAAAATTTACTAAAACTTATTTCTCGAAACTGACTGTATCTGGGTTTGATTTTTCAAGTCCATGCCTCAAAAATGGTAACGCGATATTTTACAGGCATTCACTGCATCTGTCTCCACGAGTCCGGCTGCAAGCCTCTCGGCTGCCATATGGACGTCGGATCGCTCAGCTGTGGCTACTATCAGGTTAGTCATTCATTTGGAAGAGTTCTCAAATCAGCTGTTTATAAAAAAAAAATACTCTATTATTATTATTATGCTCGCTTTCATAAACATTTACTTAATGACTGATCAGAATATTGTTATCAATAATATCGAAGAAAGTCCACGAAAATGTTGACTTGAATTCGACTCCTTTCTTAAGAATATGAAACTATTTTCAATAGATTGGTTTTGTTGTAAATCCAAAATTTTCGCAAAAATAAGAGACGGCGACGTTTCCGAATCTTGCCATTTCCGAACTGGGCTCAGAATGGGGGTTTTTGAACACGAGTGTTTCAGAACTGCTGAAATGGGCAGTTCTGAAACGTCCAGTTCGAAAACGTCGTCGTCTCAAAAATAAACATGCTAAGTTGCTCATATCGCAAATTTGGGATATTTCCTATCTAAAATTATGCCTATCCACAGTAAGGAGTTTTGACGATGCACCAGTTAATTTTTTCTATAATCTCATTTTATTCCATTTTGAAAAAGTATCAGAACCTATCCTTGCAGTAAACTCGGTTTCAGAAGCTAAATGCTTCAAGTTTTCTCCTATCAAGCCTCAAAAATGTTCGAATCTTTCAAAAATATAGTGGATCACGTTTTAATCTGCTAATATATGCATATTTATGTTCACGTGTTTTCCACTCACCGGAAATCGTCTCGAATTTTCTCTCCAAGCAATTTTTAGTGCTAAAATTGACTGCCAAATAGGCCGCAAGCGTGCTTCTTTTCTGTCTTAAAGCGGAATTCCATTTGACTTTTTGATTGATAAGAAAAAGAGCCGAGCTGATAAGTGTTCAGGATTGGAAATTAAAAGAGTAGATTCCAAAGGTCTCTTTGTTGGAATTGCGTAATACGAAAACAGATAACGTTTATTGCGAATTTTATAATACGAGAAGAAATATTATATTTTAATGATCAGGCAACAAAATGATAAAGCAATTGTAGGGCGGATCTTTAGAGGAGTTGTGTTTTCGTCACCGATAAAAGAGAAAGTAATAAAAATTAATTTCACATTCTTTAGTTGAATAGGAGGAAATAACTAAACATCTTCTATGAATCGACTTTAAATAGGACGGCCAAAATTCCTAGCCTTAAGTTATAAATTCGACTCTAATTTGATATCCATACAATTCACAAAAAAATATTTTCAGATCAAGCTTCCGTATTACGAAGACTGCGGACAGGCAAGCAATTAGAATTTTGCGAAGTGATGGAACGATTGAATTTGCAATGACGGGGTGATTTTTTAAAGAAGTCTCGATGTGTATTTTTTCAAATGGTAAAGCGCATCTCATTTCTTTCCAAGAAAGATACTACCCTACTTGATAAAAATCACTAAGTCAGAGCACTCCCTCACTTCGTCACCTTCTAACTTTAATTGTCCTTTTCAGCCAGGAAAGACCAGCGGTGAATCTACCGAAACTGCTTGGAAGAAATGCTCAGACGACTACTCTTGCGCCACCAAATGCGTTGAGAATTACTACAACAGGTTGGGACAGATTTCTTGTTTTAAAATCCAACGCGACTCTTCTGCATAGTTTTCAATAGAAATATCAAGATAATAGAATTCTTTTGAATCGTGATTCATTTCCAGATACAAGGGCAACTGCGGCTCGACTGGAGAGGGCTCGTGCCAGATCATGGCCAGAAATCACAACGGTAAAGAAATAGTTTTAGAGCCAAATAAATGCAAGAACAACATTCGAAAAGGACCGAAACCGAAGGTTCAACTTCGGAATTCTCAAAACATCGAGCTGGAACTTCTGCTCGCTCCACTTTTTAGCCATTATGAACTGATCTCGCAGAATGAAATAGCCGCTTTTTTGCTAATGAAAATATCACAAATGTGTGACCGATAGATTCCAATCAGCAAAACTGGATTTAAACATCTTTTTAAACTCCAAATCGAGATTGATCTGAAAAATTTTCGATATCGCAACCGGAAACCAGAGTTCCTGCCGCCCTTGATTCTATTTATTTTTCTAAATTATATATTCTCCTTTAGGCGGACCAGCGGGTTGCAAGAACGGAGGAACGGAAGGCTATTGGACTGCCATCAGAAAGTGCTGCGGCTGCTCATAAATTAACTCTTTTCACCCTCATAGTAATAATTCGAATAAAATGTAATTTCAATTCGTGTCGAATGACACTACAAACGAATAAATCCTGTGCATATTCTCCAAGTCAGCAGATTTATAATTTAACACCAAGCTGAGTAAGAATCTACAAAATGTGGTCAATTTTTGCCAACGTTTTCATCTATTCGAGATAAATAACGCAATTATGTAGCTAGATGTAACTAGGAAAAATCCACATGGATAGAATCTTGCTTTTCTATTTGAACACTTCTTATAGGAACTTTCTATCTACAAAAATACTCAAACAATAGCAATTTTCGTAATCGTTTTTGAATTACTTTCTTGTTACATTCTTATTTCGCACCAACCTTGAATAGGCAATTCACAAAAGTCCTTCATTATATTCTGAGTTCCGGAAAATAACACGCCACTTTTCAAAATCCCAGAAAACTTCAAAATATTTTAAATTCACATCTATAAACACACAGAATAGACAAAGAAGCATTCCAGAATCAAGATTTTGAGATTTATGATATCCTCCCGAATATCACGTCTACATTCTCAACCCCCCACTCTTTTTCATAGCGGATGTCCGCTTTGACGCGAGAAATATGCAGTGTTCGTGTCATTTTCTCGTTTCTTTGTTGGCACTCAAGCGCGTTCTGCATCATATGAATGTTGCAATCTATGAAATATCGAGATCTCTGCAAAGCTTTCTTCTACAACAGTTTCAAGCATCGAAGATTAGGATGAAGCTTGATGAAATTACTGGCCCATTTTTCCAAACAATATCTATTGTCTAGTGAAAAATAAAGCTATGAATCTTCCCACTAAAGTTCTCGTTAACTTCCGCAAACTTTTAGCTCATTCCACAAATGTTCGTTTCGCACATTCTTTACTTTGAACCAATTTCATCCCATTTCTCTCGTCTAGAAAGTAATATGCTTTTCTATAATTCAGCCTAGTGACGTTTATGTTCACTTTCAATCTTCATAAACAATTCGGTTTCTGATGTGCTGAAAGAGGAGAGAGAGCATTTTCAAACAATTTGAGTGTTTTTGCCTCGGAAACGGGAACGCTCTGCTGAGCTCTCACTTGAGTTTTTTAATAACCCAGGAGAAGTCGAAGTCTTCAGCAATTAGCGAGATTAGCTGGACTGAGTAATTCTTCGAAAAAGGAATAAGAACCGAAGAGAGGAGAGAGGAAAGAATCCGATGAACAATTATCGATTCTGCAGTTTCGCCAATTAGTGATCTTCTAGAAGCGTCTCCTTCAGGACGGATAGAGCTTGCTCCTAGAATACTATGGTTGTTCTCTTCAAATTAGTTTATTTACAACTTCGTGTATGTATTGATAGCACAATAGATCTATTGTGAGAGAATTAGTTAATGCAGTCAGTAGATTTGAATTCTGGTCGATGATGACATGAGCTAACTTTGACCTGGCTTAGAAATGTTTTATGATCCATCTGGATTCCAAAATACGAAAAGGACCTTTCTCTCAGCTCAAATTTAGAATTTTCATTCTCTTATTTCAGTGATCTTTATTTTTCCTGTGTTTTCGGGGCCATAATTCAGAAACATCCTTCATGTAATATACTAGTCTTGTGCCAAACATAATAGCCTCACATAGTTTATAGCTTTTCTACGTCCATTTGCTCTTTTTCATCTTCAATGAGCTGAGGTAAAACGGGCAGCGGAAGTTTAGAGATGAGGAAAGGAATGTAAGAATGAAGATGGGAAGTCCAGGGCAGATGTCGTTAGTCATCTCATCGCATAGTCCCAGGCAGTTTCTTGTTCTAGATGTTAGAAAGTACAAGGGTTTTATATTACGCTTGTTTTTTCCGAAACTAGCTGAGTGATTTTTGTCTACGTGAAACGAAAATTTCGTAATCGTAAGCGACATCATGAATGAAAAGAAATACCTTGTTCTTGTACTCCTGTACTCTTTGATAATATCGTAGAACTTTCTCATCGCGAAAATTTCATACTTTTCCTTCGACGATTTTTACCTTATCTGGAAATAACCTCATATCTATTTTTATTTTCATTGTTCTGATATCTCAGTGATTGAATCTAAAATTACGAGGAGAGGTAGGTTCCTTCGAATGAATAATACATTCTTTAAAAGATATCAGTTGGTGATCGCTAATTCTCGTACAGAATAATTATCGGGTTGCTCATTACGAGGTGAGTCGGGATTAGTCTTTCATTCGCTCACACATCTTTGCACCCATCCTTCCATCAGCTCCTTTCAGCTTTTCCTCGTTAGTCTCTCCCTGACTATTCGACTCTACGACAAGCCAGTCATTGATCGCTGCCATTTCCTGCAATTCTCCAATGCCACTTCCATGCAGCTCAATTCCAGAGCCATTCGCCCTCATATTCACATGTTCACAAATACAGCAATTCCAGACTTCGGAATTATGAATATCAAGTTATCCAAGCGCATATCATTATCTTCAACGATCACATTTCATTGCATTGCTTTAGGCCTGAATTGGAGCTCTATTTTCCTACATTTCCTTCAGAAAAAGTCAGGCCATTTTGGCAAAGCTATTCTCGGCTTCATTTGTCTCGAATATAATAGGACTAATCCGAGATTTTTTTCAAGCATTTCTAGATTAATTTTCGAACTTTTTGTTTGAAGCTTCGATCGCTTTGTCATGTAATCTTCTCCCAATATATTGTTGCAATGATTCGAATTTAGTCGAATAATTAGAGTTTTCTCTCCATAAGCCAATTATAGTCTTTCGCAAATTTAGTCTCTTCACTGGATAATGCCGATCGATATTTTACAATTACTCTATGCCGTAATTTTTACCCTTCTTTGTCTTAAATTTTGAATCACGGTTTTCATTTTTTTCGCTACAAATTCTAATAGACTTGGCAAAATATTTCATAAATTTCGTAAAGTCTGCTCTACAGTTTTGATTATCCAACAATTCCTAGAAAGCTATAAATTCTTGGTTATGAATCAACGATACTTGTGTCAAAGTCTAAGAATTGTATTCCAAAAACTAAAATTTCTGGATTAGAATTATTGAAAAGCAGAATTCTTAGAAACTTCGAAGATAAATCAGTTTCATTCGGGATATGTGTTCTGTCATCTTCTCTTTATGTAATCTCTAGTTTGCCAAAGAACCAAGAGGACCCCGTCTTTCAAGTCCTCTTTCCATTTGATGTATGGCTGGCCGTTTTGCGCTTCATTTGTTGGTGCGCATTTTCAGAAACGTGCATTTTGCATCCAGAAAAAATGTTTTTATGGTTTTCATCGCCATAAATTTTGTTTAGTCCGCACTAAAATCTTCTCTATTTTCGAATAAAACTTATAGATTTTCTATTCTTGCGATATTATGATAGAGCTATCTTTTCGTTTCTATAAAAAGCCGAAATAATACGTTCACACGCCATATGCAATATCATTGGTTTGATACAATGACGATTTATTAGATTTATCGTCGAGTAAATTATATCAGGCTCCTACATTCAAGCAGAATGTTGAAATATACGCGCGAGAGGTATCTGTTCTCATAAATCTTTGCTTAAACAATTATTCCTAAAATTGAACTTCTTTTATGTATTTTCAACATATCTAAATTTTTGGAATGTCTTTTTTATTGAAACACTTTTTGATTTGGTATTTGGAATTTTACTGAAACCGGAAGTTTGAGAGTGAAATGCAGCTGAGCAGTCGGAAATTTAGAAGATTCTAAATTCGCACATTCTGTTAGTCCAGTGGTCGATAATAGAGACATCCACTTTTCAGATTTTTTCATTTATGAATTTAAAAAATCTCCAATATTTGAATCTCTTCATTAATGCATGTGTATTTTGCTTTTGAACTTCTCTAATAAAGTTCAGCTGGCTAGTATTTCCTTCTAAGCGTTTCATATATTTTCCAAGTAACTAGACTCATAGTGCAGGTTTATTGTTACCGCAAGAAGTTGCTCTCCTCTAGCGCGTTAGATTTACGCCTGCTGAATAGTTTCAGGTTTTTGGTCCGTGCATTTGTTCCCTACGAAAAGTTCGCTGTTCGGAAAAAAAAACTCTCTCATAATGGAGGATGAATTGAATTGATATAAGTCAGAAGATCCGAAGTCAGAAAGGAGAAAGAACCTTTCTTACTTTGAATGCAGCCTGCCTTTGCATCCTCGAATATAACGCTTTCAGTTTAACTTTCAGAGTCTCTCATGATATTTCTCTACTTTTTCATGCAATTTCCATTCATCTTCACAGCTTCTTCTTTGTCCAGACAGATAATTTGCTTTACTCACGAACGGAAATGCTTCTGGCAGGTCTCGGAACCGAGAGCAGAGAAATTATCCTATTTATTATTTGCCCCCAAAAATATCTCTATTTGTAGAATTTAATGACGAATTCGTAGATATTCTTTTGATTCCTTATTTTTTGCCTCAAATACACCAGAAATCTGCGTCGTTCAATTGTCCCGTGAAATTCAAAGACGGATTGAAAATAGCTGATTTTTGGTTGGGTGCTTCCGGGTTGGTTAGCTAAGGTTTCGACGAGAAATTCGATAATCGTTTGTTGTTTCATTTACTACGAATTTCTATTTCTGCAGATTTGAAAATGTGGCTTCAATTTTAGCGAACCATTTTTGAATTTTCAAGAATACTCGTAAAGTGAATTTCAATTTTCATTTCGTGAGTGCTCTATCGTCGTAATCGTTTTATCTCAGATCTTGGAATTAGAACATTCTAATCCCACTTTCAAATGTCACCTTCACTAAAATACACTCACCCACCTCTTGTTAGCAAATTTTCTTAATGGAGAAAGCCTCCCAATAATTTTTAATTCTTCCTAAACTCCCATACATGGTCACCTTTCTCCTATGTGTTTATCGTCTCACTCTTTAGCCGCTCTTCCCTGTTTTTCTTAGCCGCTGGCTGATTAGTATGCCTCACTGCCAACGGCTAACTCAGAGACGTCTCCTGAATAAAATACGAGCTGGGGAGATGCTCATCGAGGACTAAGAAGTCTTTCGGATGAGTTGAGGAGAATTGTAGAAATTAGAAATGGATGGAATAACAGAGCGCGTCAAATAATTGGTATGAAGATAAAAATGCATTTTTTCACGCAAATGGTTGAAATTTTCATCAAGTTTTTGACCTCTAATCGCTTGAATAATAATTTATCTTTTCATTTATTCCTCTTGAAGACCAAGATCTAATTTTTTATCACCCTGAAGCCCAACTCAACATTCTACACTAACAAAAGACTATGCTGCTTTGAAATTTCTCAAATATCTCATGGTCTAGTTTTATTATGATTTATGTTTGTAATTTATTAAAATTGGTAGAGTCTGATGATATTGTCATATGTTCTCTCCCACAATATTTGCAAATCTTAGAAATTTCATATTTGATATATCATGAATTTTTCATTCCCTCAAATTGCCAACAGGCGTTTTCTTCGCTTTTAGACATAGAAAACATGCTTGAAATTGAATGCGATATCTTTGGAATCTTCTGGTAATTGTTTGACATTTCTGAAATATGAGAATAATTAAGTTTTATTTTTCCTCTAAAATTTCTGTTTGTCATTAGCAAAGGATTCGGATAAATGAAGACAGCGCTTTTTTGAAAGAAATGAAAAAGAAAGATGCATGGATGTGTGCGGATATCTGAATCTGAGAGATATGTGAGAAGAATAACTGAGACTAAGGTTGAGACACGGCTATGCAATGCTCATTCGTTAGAGAAATAATTATTTTCCCGACCCTCTTTCCATATTTCATCGGAATTTTTTTAGAGAAAATATTACATTTCGCCCAAACCAATTATAATATTTTTCTAGTTTCATATCACAAGTAGCTAGCATATTTTGTGTAACAATAATTGTCTGAATTTTCACGCAGAATTGATATACATATATATTTCGAATTGCATAAAATTTCCTCTTCAACTGCTCATGTAACCACTTGGTCATTTTTCAAAAAGATTTGCATCGTTGTACTATTTATAAGATAAATAGAATTTCTAATTCTCAATCCTAATTGATTAGTCAAATTCAGGGGATGCCTACAGGTATCGAAAAATCGTACCCGTAGCTCTATTAAATCAAAAATATTCGTATTTTACCTTACTTAACTATGGTAAAGTATTGAACAGGTACATATGTTTCGTATCTGTTACCTGTTTTTTTTTTCATAATTTCGGAAACAAACTACTTGCCTGTACCTTACCTGAGAGCATCTCTAGCCAAAACTCATTTGATTACTTTTTCAAACGGACAAACGACTTTATTTTCTTTTAACGATTGCCATAGTTAATTTTTCACCCAAATGATAACTTGGCTATATTTTACTCTAACTTCCCACTCATTTAGCGTAAATAAACGCAAAGTGCAGTTGAGAAAACGGCAATTGATGATTAGAATTTGTAACGAATGGATCCCGTCACAGAGCCGCACAGCGCTGCCTATTCCCTCAGGGTAATTTCTAATGCGAAAGTCGAATAAGAGACCAAATCAAGTGAGTTTGAAAAAATAGGAGAAGGGAAAAATAAGTGACGAAGAGGAATTGAGAATGGATGTGGAGAGATAGGAGAACTGAAGGAAGCAAGGAGCTACTGAGAAGTTACTCTTCCGATTCGGGATATTTTTCACCTTTACTGAAGTCAAGCTTCCTTAAGCTTTTATTTTTGGCCATCTTTCAAAGACTAAGCTCTATATTCAGGATATATTCATTATCCATGATTTTCAATTCGATTTTTTTCAACGCTTTATTCCTGCAAGTTTATTTTTTTAATTCCTCATATTTTTTTCTAAATTTTATAGGTATTTTTCCTGCTCCACTTCGTGATCGTTTGCGAATTGAATATTTCA
The DNA here is from genome assembly GCA_964036155.1 of Diploscapter coronatus. NCBI lineage: Eukaryota > Metazoa > Nematoda > Chromadorea > Rhabditida > Rhabditidae > Diploscapter > Diploscapter coronatus. The sequence continues at coordinate 5,747,936 of OZ038423.1, forward strand.
TGCGTAATGAATTTGCTCGAGTCGAATTCCTGAAATCGTGAGCTTTGAAATTTCAGACAAAAAGTCGAATAACGAAACCACATTCTCAAAATTCATTGAATATGTAATCCGATGGTCAAGTTTACGAGGGAATTATTCGAAAGAGTCCGTGATGAACTATGACATTCATCTATGAACAGATAATCATTATTCTCACTGAACATATTCTCTAATCATTTATTCTTTCCAAAGCAGAAATGAATCATCCCAGCTATGGAGATGAGTCATTCGCACAGGACATTCCACACCCGGATGTGCTGGCTGCGTCCATTCCGACAGACATGGCTGGGGTAGGATATGATGATTTTAATTTAGACTCATCCGATGCGGTGAATTATTATCGAGTGGTTCCGAGAAAAATTTAGAAACGCGATTTCTTACGAGTAGTATTTGGGAGATGAGAACAACAGAATATATGGATCGGGGTTTCATTCTGAATATTTCGAATTCGAAGTACCAGTTTTATATTTTCGTAATCTCTTTTGATATTAAATTTCTTTCGAATTCTATATTCCGCAAAAAATCATGAAAACACTTCCGATTCGTCCATATTTCAAAGAATGTCTTAGCAAAACTTTTCCCTTCAAAGATTAGATTAGACAAAAATCAACTAATTATCGGCATTACTATATTTTAAAAATTTGATTTAATTTGTTCAAACTCTGAGTTGGCTCGAAAGTAGTATTACGCGCGAGTTCCAGAGTTTAGGTGTAAGATTAAATTGCAGTCTGCGTCTACATCTCACTCTTTGAAACTCCATAATCCAATTCGTGATTATTTACGATATTTTTGCCTAAAATATGTACAATAATGTCGCTTTCTGAATTCCAAATGTTAGAGAAGTTCTACCAATTTTTCTGATCTTCCACAAAAATATAGTATACTGTAGTTGATCCTCGCTTATGTGATTATTGGTTTCACGATAAGTCTGATTAGCCCGTAGATTTACGCTTAGAAACTAGGTTTATAGGTTTATGCTGTGTTAGTTGTGGATTTGAATTTACTCCCCCCGCTCCTATCGCAATTACATTAGAACTAGAATGTGCCCGTGCACATTCTGCCTGGAACAGGGCCTTTCTGATCCTGACCCTGAAAACGGCTCGTTCGCCGTTTATTCTGACTCTCAAATGGGTCGTCTGCCCTTGTACCCGCTCGCGGTAGGCTTATAAGAGAGTTTATAATTGAAACTGCGAAAAGTAAGAAATCTGGTAATGTGTTTGAGGCCGAATATTTCAGTAATTCTAAACTTTTCTGAAGCAGTTTGGTAGTCGTCTTGGGAAGTGGCGAAGAATAAATTGCTAGCTTAAATCATACTGTAATGCAGAGAATCACTAACTAAATTCACCTCATGAAAAACTACATAGTTTTACTCAGAAACTAGCGAAATTGCTTGTAGTATTTCCTTGGCTAAATAAAATTTCGATAATTATTCTAGGAGTAGAATGGCGCATTGTATGAACTACCAATTTAGCTCATTTTTATGAAAGCAACTATAGTTTCGATTAGTCCCTTTCGAGAGCTTCATAATAGCTTTCCCGTTCCTCAATTTATTCTCGAAAATGAGAGCGCTCACTCGCATCTCGGCCACAGTTCCACTAGCACCTTCTTCACTCCAGGCGCTTTCTCAAATCGACTATTCTTATCCTAAAATCCTCCTCACTCGCACCTAATCGCCCTATCTAAAACAGACCAACTAGAATTATTTCCCACTCGCACCTTCACTCGCACCGATTAACGAAAACTCGACCATTTTGCAGATTCTCGGTTAGAATGAATATAAGTGTTGAGAGTGTATAGTCTCAAAGTATTTTGAAATTGGGTAAAGTTTTCACTAAACGGATGCAATCCTTCATGGGTTCTCATATTCACGAAAGTGAATGACGGTGAAAGTCCATGAAAGATTTTTTTTCTTCGGGGATTTTGTTGATGAGATTCTCGTTCAGGTACCAGCCTGGGCTGTCTGGTTGTTCGTCGCGTGCGGTCTGCTGATCGTGGCAGTACTGCTGCTGGACTATTGCGTCATCCGCAGGAATGCACTGGGCAACACGTGCTGTGCTCGAGCGAGGTTCAAGCGGACTTCCACTCAGAGCGGAGCTGCTCACCAGAAACGGTCCACCAACATGCTGCTCAACGTATGACGTTTCCATATTATATTACCGATTTATTCATTTCGCGAACGTTGGCTTAGGGGAGAGGAATTTCCGGCTGAATTAACCATCGTCTTGAGGCACTGAGTTTGCATGATTCTAGAATTTCGAATTCTCGAAGCCAACGTTCTCAACTAGACGAACTAATGCTTACTTTCTATGCCTAGAGAACGGTGTTCCGTAGAAAACTGTACCAAATTGCACACCTTTCGAAAACGACTCGCATGCTCAAGCGATTGTTTAGGAGAAAGCAGCGGCACGATTCATTTTTCAGAACCTCTACGAAACACATCACTGCTAACACTGCACATACAGAACACAGAACACCGTTGCACTCGAGTCATAAAGTGCTGGCATGTCTAAACGTGTGCAAGAGATCTGCTCTGAACCGTAGACGCATCTGCATCTGGCTATATATAACTGCTTTCTTGCATTCACAACTAGCATTCCTTCACGATAATCTTGAATTTCGCATATTTCGCTCAAACAATTTGTATCATTCGAGATTATCATTCATATCTTAAACTAGAAAGCACGTATTTCCACTAACAATCACAAGCTTTTTATTTGATGAGATTTGCCTCTAGACTGTCATTTGCTAATCGAAATGTGCTAGAGAATTGAAATTTTCTATCCTATCCCATATCTTTCCACAAATCGATTGCTGTTAATTTTACGTAGGTTGCTGATTCCTGAATGATATTTGTCCATATAGTCGAGAAATGTGCTAACAAAATAGTGAATAATTCATCGGATATTCTTCTGAAATTTTCTGGCCTATCTGATTATTTCTGAAATTATAGCTTATTTTGCGAAGACTCAAATAACTCATTGAACTTAAATATCTCCTAACACTACGTGTAATCATGAAACATAGATTTTTTTTTGTAATTTGATTGATTTGTGAAATATATTTTATGGAATGATAAACTATTCAATTGGCGTTCTAAATGCATGTATGAAATAAATGGAAGAATTGTGGCAAAGATTAGCAATGGGAATAAATTACTCTGATGATAAATTTGATTATTTAATCGGAAAATATCATTGCTAATTTAGCGTTTGAACTTGATTGTGATAGCATGAATATATTTGATCATCGTTTGTAAATTTGTAAAAACTATCAATTAATATAATATTTGATCAAAATTTAGATGAATCAAGTTATTCGTATAAAATTAGGTTTGTTTGTAAAAATCACAGATCATGTTATCATGAAAGTCCAAAAATGTTAGAAAAAATGTGTCCACATCACAGCCAATTCAATCAAGGTACTATATTCACCAGTCCAGTTACCGCCGCACAACAATTCAATCCACCATTCACCTTACTCGTTCCTTTCCTGCATTTCTATCTTCCCTAAAATGAATGAATGGTCAAATGCGCGAAAATCTCTCACTCATAATTTTTAGATGTTCCAGAAACTGAATCGCGGCGGCAGTCAACCGGGCTATTTCGACCAAGAAGTGTGAACTGATCAACCAGGAATATTTAAATGCACAGCACGTATCTCGAACGATTATCCACTACTTCAGCGATTACAGTTTCATTTATCTGTTATACTAATTCACTACTCATTTGGGATACGCAGCATATTTTGGCACGATTCACTAACAGTCATTCTTCATCTACGGTTTCTGCATTTATTTGAACCATTTAATCATTTATTTAGTATGAACCAAGATTTCAAGATACGCAGAGTACATGTATTTCCTGGAATCATATTGATATTGTAAGATAATAGCCTGAAAATATTGATGATCATAACAGCTGAATGTGTTGATAAACAATCTCAATTTTTCAGGCCACTATTTAAATGTTCTCCATTATTTTTTGCGAATGGATTTCCGGTAATTGTACATAGAAATATTTATGTGTTTATCGATATTTGTTTGACCAACATTATATTATTTGATATTATATGATCATATCAACTACCTTTTCTAATTATCTTTTCCTCACGAATTCTGATCATCGAATATTTTGAGCATGTTTTTTTCTATTTTTCGATACAAAAATGAGATGAGACCATCACTTACTTGTAACATTTTTATTTTAATTACATCATTTGATTTGTGCATAATATACATATTTTGCTTTTTATATATATTACCTTCTAAAATAATGACGTAATATGAATTTATTGACAAAAATATGAGTGGATTTCTTCTTTAATGATTCTTTTTACTATCTAGAGCAATTCGATGATAATTTGTCAATATTTATTTAAAATTCCAAAATCTTAAAAACTATCTCTTTCCTCGATCAGAGAAAAATTATTGTTAGTTGAAAAATAAGTAAATAAATATTTAACTTTTCCGAATGTTCAGAAAATGCTTCTCACGTTTTAGTTTACTTTAACGTTTATATTGGATTTAACATTTATATATTACGGATGTGACGATAAGGATAAATTGTACAAAAATGACATAATTGTTTGTTATGAATAAGTATAAGTCTAGAGATTTTGTTAGTTTTAGTATCATACCCATTTGTGATCCTGAGGTTATGAATCCAAAGCTCATTCAATCGAGTTAATGTTTTCATAAAATTCAGACGTAAAATTAGTTTGAATCTTCGTTTATTCGGAAAAGTTGTCCTAGCTGAAATTAATCAGCAAATTGGTGCGTAAATATCGTATGTTTTACAATCTAATGACATCAGAATTGAAATTTATCTGCCCATAATCTCAGGATAAAAATAATATATTTTAAGCCCGAAATTCAGAAGTTGTTTAAAAATCTTGAGAAAAGATTATTATGCCACAAAATTGAAAAAGTATATCGCGTGCTCGTGTTTAATTTTTGTAAGCATTTTATAATCCTCCTCAGACGAGACTATAAGATTCTGATTTGATGAAATAAACCGGACTGAACTTGAAGTTTGAAATTTTCAATTTTATACGAATTCTGGAATGGCTTATGAATCAGGCAAATCCCAAGGAATCTCCATTTACGAGGGATTAGTTTTCCATGTAAGGTTAGGAATTTACTCCAATAAGAAGTTTATTCGGACAAATCTTAGGCTCAACTTCATTTATGCGAATTTTCTGACTTTTATGATCGTTAATCTTTTTGCAACAATTTTATATTTTAGTCTTAAAATGGCTTGGATGTTTTCTTTCTCGATATCTCTAATAGGAAAATGCACATTCTTTATACCATTTACGCAAGCACATTTCGCAAATTTCGAAACTTCTCTGTTGATATCAACGATAATATGTACCTAGAAACTCAGCGAAACTCTCAAAAGTAAAATGCATAATGTATGTGAGCAGGGGGAAATTAGAGGCTCACATTTAGATAGTTGAGTGTTCCATGATATTTTAACATTTAGAAAGACTGAACAATCCTTATTAGAAGATTGTACGAATTGTAGTTTTGAGTTTTTGACATTTGCGCGATTTCAGATTTTCGAAAGTTAAAAATATCAGATGAAGATTAATATCCTATTCGACTTGATGAAAATACAGCCAAACTACGAGAGATAACTTTTCATTTCGAGAATAAAAAATTGAACTTTACACTTCTCATATTCATCTGCTTTTGAAAGGAAATTTTTATACGGTAGTTAGCTAGAAACAATTTCATAAATTAAAAATCAAGCGAAACAGAAATAGATACCAAGTTCAAACCAAAGGAAACGAAAATCTAATAATGCTGAAAATCATTCAAATATTAGTTTTGGAATAGGACTGCAGTAGTTTTGAAAGAATGTAATTATAACTCTAGATGCAGTAGCAGTAAAAAAATATGGAACGTAACAATATTTTGAATCCCCAATTCATTAACATACTGTAAAACGTTTAAGTTCAAACTTGAGATACATAAATGAATATAAAAGTCAAAATATTACGAAAACTTTAGCCTGGTTCGCTTAAATTTGTGTGACGTAAACACATATATGAAGATTATTCCTGGTTTCATATTTTTGAACGTCACTGTAAAATATTATGTGATTTTATAAGCAAATGAGGAGCTGATGTTCCATTAGATATTCATTTACCAGCGTCATAAATTGCAGTTACTGATTTTAGAAAATTAATTATAGACATATTTTGAACCTAAGATTTTAAAGACTATCTTCAAACCTGAGTTGGCTAAAGACCCTAGAGATAAAAATTTTAAGCTTTGAATATAATTGTTTTCAAATTCGCCTTCTCATTTTGACTATTTTCCTATTTACTATGTCTTATAAATAGGGTCCCCAAGTAAATGTGCCAAATCACGTTTTGGGAAAAAAATTGTTGAACAGAAAGGTGATCTGGGTTGTAAATAAGGTTTTTCGTGAGGAAGAAATAAAAATAAAAAACTTTCTGATCGCAAAAATCCATCACTCAAAATGAACACATTTTACAGATGAAAACATTGCTTGTGTGCGGGTATTTTAACCTGATTTTTTTTACATAGGACTATTTCACCGGGTTTATCGTCGAATTGGATGGTACTATTTGAGACATTTTGGGTTTGAAGGGCACTTTCTTCCCAAAATTTCTGCTTCAAACTACCACGCTTCTATCAAAAACGCATTTTTGCAAAGGGCGGAGCTTGGAGACTCTACTTATAACTGTTACATGAATTTCAGTTTATATTTCTTTATATCATATTCTTTTCGTGCGTTATTTTACTTTCACGATTTGCTAATTAACATCGACATATTAGATGATGCAGGTGAAAATTAGTTCATCATATGAGTAGTCGATTTAAATTTAATACTCGAAAAAACTAAGAAATAAAGAAGAGGTAGGTATTCTTTGGAACGAATAGCAAAAAACAGCTCGAATAAGGCAAAAATCGATTCGAAGACGAACGCTTTCTACCCTGCTTCGGTTTTCGGATTTGAGTTCTCTTTCCTCTCTCTCTCAACCTCTTCCTTTTTCTATTTTTCTTTTCCCCTCATTAAAAATCTCCCTCATTCAGAGCCGCATTCTGTATTCTCACTCCTCACTAAGTGACGTCACCAAATTAGCTTCGAAAAAGAAATCGATAATTAGGGCATACTTTCATTATTTCTTAAACTTTCTATAAATTTCACTGTTTCGTTCCATAAATATCGAACAAAGGTGTTTTGAAGGGCGAATTTATTTTTTCTTCGCGAATTTTCACCTAAGACAATTATAGTGATTTGTTCATAGATAAGACTGAAATCTCCTTTCCTTCCATTTTCATCTCAATGTCATAACCTACAATTTTCCCGAGATCCTATCATATCCTTCAAAGCAAAGCTCTATAGGATGCAAGATTTATGATATCAGATGAGAAAATGAAGAGATTCATTTTCTATTGCATTCAAATGTGAATGCGTAAATGCGAGCTTGAAACAATGGGATTTCGTATCTGCGTATCACATCTGAGCTCGGCTACAAATTCAGAATTGAGAAAGGCATTGACTGAGGTGTTTTATTTAATCGTCATAAAATTGAATTATCATACGATTAACATGCGTTTTTTCGAGAAACGTAAAATAATTCGCTAGAAAAATGAATGGAATTTTACAGCGTCTTCCAGAACTTTCTCATTTATGAGATCAAGCTTCCTCAAGCATTCAAGCATTTGTTTGCTTAACCTTGCTTGTGGCTTTTCATTAGCTATAAATGAATGTACCGTTTGATATTTGGGCTTTTGGAATATTTTTCATTAAGGCCTTCTTTCGTTCTGATATAGCTGATTCTTTTCTGGGGATTTCTCGTAGAAATGATGTTAGATTGCGAGGGGCAAAGGATGAATGAACGAATGGAAAGAGGAAATGAAGTGAATGAAGGGAAAGATTGAGAGAAAGAGAAGAGGGCCTCATCTTTTTGCTGGTCGGTGCGTGTTATCGATTTGTTGCATCTCTCATCTCTGCATCTCGCAGCTAACTTGTATGTCGCTTGTTGCTCGATTCTATTTTCGTTCAGTTCCATTCTAATTCGCTTTTTTCTCCGTACTAATTTTATCGCCACGATGCAACCATTTGTGTTTCCACTCCTTTATTCGTTTCATAATATTTCATCTCGTGACATTTCGCATTGTTTATCAAAGTATTGATGTAAAACTTCGCAATAATCACGATTGTAGCGTTATTGAAAAATATTATAGCTTGGCATTTTCAGTATTTGAACTGCCTCCTTCAATGCTGTGATATGGTCTCAGAATCCGTTAGTTGCAACTCGCGTCCGTCTTCGAGTTCGAATCACTCTGCTTCTTCTGTGAATGGACCGGTCACTTCGATGCAGCCCCAGGGTCAATCAATCACAGGAAATGGCCCATCTCCGTCAGTCGCACCCGCACATCACCACTCTTACAAGCCCTCGGGATCTCACTCGATGACCCCTGCCCAGCTCTGCAAGTTCGACGACATGGCAACCAGCATCGCAGTCGATCCTGTCCTCGGGTTCAGGACACACAAAATGAGTCTTCGGTGAGCAAATGTACAATTTATAGTCTGAAGCTCAGCGAAGAAGTCACAATTACTAGTTGCCATGGTTTTATCGTTAATTTCCCACCAAGTGAACTCTCTAATGAGAAATTTTGTGAATGCTTCACGACATTTTCCGCTTGCATATTGAGAAATTCGAACAAACTGGAGAGTAAACAAGCTGAAAGAATAGCGAAAAATTATGAAAATTAATAATTAAGATTATTGAGAAATGAGGAAAGATGGCATGCGAAACACTCATTTTTTATGGAAAAATATCAACTTCAGCTATCGACCTCCTCCAATACGGGATCGCATAAAATTCAAGCAGATTTTGCGCGACTTCAACAACGACGGTAACTTTGAACGAGCTTTAGAGGTCTGTCAAATATCGATATGGTCATTTTCATAGAAAAGTTTTTTCAGAGAATATTTACGGTAGAACATGCTCAAAAATGGTACTCGAAGAGAACGCCCAAGGAACAGCAAAATTTTCGAGACCATGTTGCTAATAAGTTTTGTGAAAGTTTTGATAAAAGTACTTTAGTTGATACGGTTCTTGCAAATGTACAATATGCAATCGGGTTTCACAATTCGACCTTGTAGGAGATATTCGGCAGAGAAGAGAGTTGGCGGAATGCTCATTGCGACTAAAACATGGTATGCTATAAAATATGCTTACTTCAGTTTTGAAGTTCTTGAATATTTACTCTGCTAAAAGTTTACCAGATGTGTTGGTGTCAATTTTTAGGCTTTTTTTCTATCAAAATCCAATTTCATTTCATTTCTCTATAAAAAATAATAACGAAATCCCAATTCGATTAGGCACAAGAATGATGTGATCGAGCTTCTGACGGGCGTGATTGGAGAATTGACTGTCGCAGAAGAGGCCGAACTGCTCAAGAAGGATGTCAACGATTTCAGCGTCATGTTCAGCACGAGGTTTGTGGCTATTATTTTCTGGTTTTGAAGCAATTGATTCAGGAAGAAATGTGCTCAGTTGTGGCTCGGCCCGGCAGCGTATATTAACCACGACTGTAAACCTAACTGCAAATTCGTCCCCAATGGAGATACTGCTGTTATTCAGGTAATTGGAGAAATTTTGTAATTTTATCGATATAGCCAAATGTATTTTAACCGATTGATCACCGTCACAGTATGTATTTGTTACAATATTTAGGAGTTTGAAAATGTAGGAAAAACGATTTTAAAAACTAGTACTAAATACAACTTGTGACTGTGATCGGACTGGAAAATATAGAGAAGCTTGTCAAAGAAGAAAATGTGAACTCTTTTATACTAATGAGCTAACTTTCAAAAGTTTATTTCCTGTTACAACCTCACACAATTTCAAGCTTTCATAAAAAGTTTTTACTTATTTGAAACATCTTGTAGGGTAGCAAATTTAGTAGTAGTACTGGCCAACTTTACAATTTCTTACGAGATTAGCTTAACTTTGATTAGTATCATCTCCATAGATACCAAGTTGTTTTGTAACTCGAAATATCAGAGGCATACGCTATCTCAGGCATTGTTTCCATGTGAATACAATTTCCTTTGCTCTTTATCAGATATTCAGCATTTCCTTTGAAAACAGCAAAAGAGCATTGCGAAGTGAGAGAATTGCTGAGAAGCGTATGAGTTCTTTATCCGCACTCCCATAGATGCATATCCGTTAGCTGAGATTATACAATTGCGCCTAAGCAGATTTTAATCTTCGCATCTATCCGCTTTGCTTATTCGACAGTGAGAATATATGCGACTACAGCTACAATTTCACTTACTCTCTTACCGATTATGTGATAACTCGTGATTTCAGTTCTAATGGAATTATCTCACAATTAATAGAGTTCCGAACAATAGTTTACCCATCACAACTTCTCAATATTCTGACGTTTGGCCAACTTCCACGAATTTGAAAGCAGAGAGTGATTTCCCAAAAATGCAATAAACCCCACTCAAGAACTAAAAATAAGTATAGCGAAAGCAAACTGAAATCAGCTTTGACTTACCAAACAGTCATCGAAGTGTAAATTTTATCGTCTTCATCTTACTCTAATCCTCGTGTCCTGCGTAATGTTTATCTCAGAAAATGCCTTTCCCATAATACGAACTGAACCGGATATGAATGCGAATTTCCTTAATCCTGTAGATATTTTATCGAGTTTTTGATATGGTCTGAGGTTTTGTTTACTTCTTTCATGAATTTAATTAGTAGCTAAGAATTCATAAAACTGTCCATACACACTGCTATTTTCAAGTTTGTCTCAAATTATCTGGATTAATTAAATTGTAATGTGCTTAAATTGCAGGTGCTTCGATCTCTATCCCCTGGCGAAGAAATAAAGGTCTTCTACGGAGATAACTTTTTCGGTGACGGCAATTGCAGGTGCGAGTGCTCAACTTGTGAAAGGTAATTAATTTTCATAATTATAGAAAACCCTATGGCCAGTAAAATCACAGCAATATTTGTCCTAAAATATTGTATTTCAGATTAGGGCGTGGAGCGTTCGCTGGAATGGAATCACAAGAAGCCAACAACGGAGCCGAAAGTGAAGAGAAAAGTTCGGAAGGCGAAAAGGATCAGCCAATTGAAAAGAAACCGAGTTATTCGCTGAGGGACACTGATTCAAGGTTGAGCACGAACGTCAAACGATGAAAAACTAGATTATTCAGGCTATGTCGAAGAGCTTTCGGTAAGAAAATGCGATCCTCGAGGAAGAAAAAACCAAGCGACAAAGAGAATGAGACACAAGCAGAATTTTATGTTGAAGGTAATTTTTAAACTTTTTTTAAATACTCAATAGTTCGTCTAGAGAAAGAAATTTTCTCATTTTTGAATATTTTCGAATAAACTTCATTTTTCATACGTTGCTACAGTTTATCTTCTTCTTTCAGTGTTCGAAGGTGAAAACCCAGAGAAAATGGCATCGGATGATTTTGCTCCGACCTGCTCTCACAATGAAACTAGCAACAAGACATCCCGAAGGCGAAGAGGATCTGCAAGAGCGTCTTCAAACGAAAAACTACCTTGTCCTATCAAATCTGCTGCTAGAACTAGAAAACCAGCTAAATCAGACAAAAAACGGACGTATATTCGAAAGAAGATAATATCTGATGAGAATGGAGACGAACATGAAGGTATTTTCGAATGCCCTTCTCTCTAATTTGGGATTGCTAATCCTCTTCATTGCGATTATTCGAATATGAATATAATGCGACTATTTCAGAAATCCCTCAAAAGCCAGTCAATCGTCGTGTAGCGAGAATTCGGAACGTCATTGATCTCCTCGCATTCAAACCAGAACGTAAATTGCCTCCACCAAGAGAAGGACAACGGTACTCTCGTAGGGCTAGAGGTGAGCATACGATATTTTATTTCCTATATATAAAATACGGTGTTTGTCGTCGTAATGAATTCATAACATCTGCAATTAACTCTGCAAATTTAATGAGCACTAATTTGAAACTAGTTTTCTAAACTTGAAACTGAAAACCAGTGTAGGAATTAAAAGCCAATGGTGATCAAAACGTTTGTTGGGAAAATTCAATTTCTAAATTCAGGTCAATCGCCTCATCCTCAAACTCCTCCATATTTACCTCAACTACTACAACACTCTACGCCAGAAGCATCTGAACCAACCAAACAAGAAGAGCTCCCTGTTATGGCCGAACAAAATCAAGAATCTGAGCAAGTGAACGGTCAGAGGCAACAACAAGAACAACCAGAACACGATGAATCAATGAAGGAAGAACCACAGAAGGAGAAAAGCGTCGGAGAATACATTGAAGAGCTTCTGCACTCTCACGAGGATGATCCGAATCAGTCAGATGAGATTCTCTCCGAACTGATGAGTCTGTCATCCAAAGGAGAACAGACTCAAAAGCACGAGGAGGAAGAGGTGCAAAATCAAGCCAGTGAAGAGCCAATGCCAGAGCGGGACGAAAAAGAAGCTGCAGGACAACAACAGCAGAACACGATCCTGATCAACATCATCTCTGCGCCTGAGGAAATGAACGACGAGGATTCTGACTCCTCTAACATGTCATATCCAGTTCTCATGCGAGTCGATATTCCGGATGTGAGTTCAAAAATACATTTTTTTTTAAATTTCGAGCGTAATCATAGAAAATATAAGACAGATTATCCGGATCGTTATTAACTTTCAATAATTATTTGTAAAAATCACAAAATTGAAACTCTTTATCAAGCCTGATTAGAGCACATTATCCCCCTAAAGCTTTCAGAATCATGAAGATGAACATTTTCAGAGAGGAATGGAGCGAGGAGAAGATTCACCAATGGACTCCGACACTTCAACAGCTTCGTCTGCCAACACGATGTGCGATTCGCTTGCATCTTCCAACCCAAATTACTTCGAACAAATGCCACAACTTGTTCCAATGGTTTCTCCTGAAGAGCAGATGATGAATGAGGGATATCCAGAACAGGCAAGTGGTTCATGGTATCCAAATGATCCGACCAGCGAAGAAACAAATACGGCCAATGACAACAATTTCGATTACAATTCCTATTATTATCAGGGTTGCGATAATCGTCATCCATCGTCATCAGGCTACAACTCAGAACTACCTTATAATTAGGGGAGTAGAACATCTGTAGGGAATTCTGAACAACTTTCATGCAAACATTTTTCATCAATGTTCGTCTGTGAATATTAGAATACACTTATCGTTGTATGAAAATGAAATGATACAGGCTCCAGAATTTTGTATCATTTCCATACAACCCTCAAAAGATACAAGTCAAGAAGTTCTTTCAATAGAATCATGAGATGAGTCCCTAGAGTTTAATTGTATCTCGATCTTGATTGAAAGTTATAATAGAGATAATTAGATATTTACTCCAAATTCAGTGGTGAGCTATTTATTATGCATTTCTCTGAAATATCCATTTGGTCAAGGTTTATCACCGAATTATGAATTCATCTTTATGTCATGATAATATTAAATTCCTAAATTGTAGTCCGTCTGCTGATATGTGCAGATATCATTATTCTAATCATCTGATAGTAGCCTAATTCTTGTCTCAAGTTTCATATTCGAAATGTGTATATTTTTGTAGCCTGAATTATTATTCGACCTGGCCCATTTCTGGTTGGAATTATTCTTTGTAGAAGCCAATCGTTAATTTTATTTTGTTGATCTCTGCAAACTATCAAGTTGAAAAAAATCATTCCTCTAAACTGATTATCATATTCTGTGACGACACAACATTATCTTTGATGAAATAGTTTTTGAAGAATTTCGAGCATCGATATCCAAACTATAAACCAAAAATAATGACGTGCTTGAATCAGACGGCTGTGAAATTCATATTTTAAGCCCAATTTAGTATTTGTGGCGCTATTGTAAGATTGCATATCGTCGTTTCCTCTATCATTTATTCATTCTTCACTCTGTTCTGTCATGCTGGTTAACGAAGTGAGGTAGAGGCATGTATATGATCCAGAATGTCACAAAATTATTCGTAATAATGAGTAATGGAAGGGACAGGCACGAAATAGTTCAAAATCAAAAATGAAATCGATACGGTATAGCGTTTTAGCCACACCCACTGACAACTTGCAACTATTGTGCAGGAAAAAGTTCTTCGTTAACGAACATGGAAGATCTTTTTACTATTTTCAAGAATATTTCAGACAGAATAAGCATTTATTCAAACTACCTGAAATATTAAAATTTTTCTCGCATATTTATTTGGCTGATTGTTTGTAAACGAATTGAATGTTTTCAGTGCATTATTAGTTTCGATTTCTTTTCGTTAGATTTTCTACAATCCTTTCTGATCTATTGTTTCATCTAGCGTTCAATTTGTTTTCAAACATAAATATGGCATTTCCTTATAACTCATAAAGATTTGATAATTTATTTTCCGTTTAAAATTTTCTTTTCTTTCTGATAAATCTGAATGAATTATGGTAAGGTGATAATTTTCATGTTTTCTTTATGCATTCAACCAAATTTGATACTTACGACTTGCTTTATTATACTTATCCGCAACAGATCAAATGAGATTATTCTATGTAATATATAAGAGCTAATTACTTTTTTTTGTTTTATTTAATGAGACTCGAATCAGAAATTCAATGATATTGCATCTCATATCGTCCATATGTGTATGATTTTTCTATCTCTGATTTCTATACGAACATCCCAAGTGTTTTTCATCAAAATATTTTGATATTCTTCGATTTATTCATAATATACTGAAATTTATGATAGGTTTTCAAGGGATTTAGTCCATTCTCGTCATTATTCTTGTTAATTTTATATATTAGTCGTTCAGATTATTGCGTGGAATTTTTTCAACAATAATCATAATTTGAATATCATAAAAGTATTCAAATTATTTTCATGAACTTATTTTTACTGATAATGTCGTTAATTCGTATCTAATAAATACTTCCAGGCAACACGAATTATATTTAGCGACCATCGAAGTAGTAATTCAATTAATGAAAATGCGATAATGGTGAGTGAAACACAAGCCATAATTATTGAATCGAAAATCACAAGCTTCGAAACAAAACTCATAGAATAAGTTAGGTATTATGAGTGAAAGAATGATTGAGTTAAAGTTACACATTTTGATGAACGATCGGAAGACTGAGGAAGTTGGCCGGAACGACTTCTTCCAGGACACTCTGTCTCTCGCCGTGCAGAGTTGGAGCAGAAATGTCGAAGAAAATTATCTAAAATTACTTCTCTGAGTTAATTCTTCATATATTATTCATACCAAGTGATCATCCTTGGTCATTGCACTTTGCGCTGTCAGAATTGTTTCATGCAGGAATATTTTGCGAATATGATGTCCAGCGTTTCGACTCTAAAATTCGTTGATCATCACTTTTATTTTGTGAAATTATATGCGAAGTTGTTGTTGGAATGGTTAGAAGCTAAAACTGAATCAAAATACTAAGAAATTATTCTTATTCAAGAAAAATAAAAATTCTGACATTTGTATTTGTTTTTGTACTTTTTAATTTAGTTTAATCAAAATTTGTATTCAGACATTTCTGGATATAATTAGTTCTCAGGTTTATTGAAATAAATTCATGGAATGACTTACGAAAACGTAAAAATGCTCTGGTCGCTGAATCGTTGGAACAGGATCCGCATCAAAGTCAGACTGATTCGACTGCACTTCTTCCATCACACGCAGGTGAATGTACTCCGATAAATGCTCCACTGAAACTTCTCAAACTATTCTCACACATTTCACTTTAGTTTACTTGTCGTATCATGCTTGGCGCGAATGTAGCGAGGAGTGAGCATCTCTTCAGGAATATCTCGAGCAGTCAGACAAGCCGCCGGTAGCAATTCGATTTCAATTTCATCCACATCCGACATCGCCGCGTACAGTGCATCCTCGTCTTCCACCTGAATTTGAAAATTACAGATTTCTCATGCTAATGCATAAACTTACACTTCGTTCTAGATTTTCCTCCATGTTTTCTTCTGGAGCCAGTGGAGAACTCGGGTAATCAGCCAACCATTTCTGAAATCAATTAGACTTTTCCTGTACATACTATGTGAATAAATTTCCAAGCTGATAATCGCGAATGTGAGAATATAGAAAATTTTTAATGTCGAACTTCTCAGATTTTTCGAGAAAAACTCGAATTAGGGACCTCAAGAATCAAAGTGACTAGCGAGGTGAATTTGATCTCAGAATTGGGTTCATACATGTCTGAGGGAAAGACATTCTTTACTTGTAGAAAGAATTGAAATCGATAGAACTCGAACTGTAACCACTTATTATTTGATGATGAGCACTGGGAGTCAGAGTTTCTCATTAAGACTATTCTCTTACCTGTAATCGCTCTTTGCACGATCCAGTTGGCACATCCTTCAAAGAGATTCGTTCAGTCGTTTCATTCGGAGAAGATGCCATTGCTAGACCAAGTCTTTGGCCCAATAATGACGCATGACTCTGAAAAAACCAATCATGGAAAGTTAAGTGAAATTGTATGAGAAAGATTCCAACCAAATTCTGAGAGATTCCCAATTCGGATATGAACGAATTCTGAGTTGAGGAAGATGAGGCGGCAGGTGTGAGGCTTGTGGATGGAGTTCCAGTCGCATTTCCAGAGGACAAACGAGCAGTGTCGAATGGATAACGGAATAGAGGACTTGTGATGCCTCGATTCAACATTTGATGATTCATTACGAACTGATTGGTAGACGTTGCTGCCGTTGGCGTAGTTGCTACTTGCTAAAAATACAGATATATATTATATTGAGTAAGATATTCCTTGTGTTTTAATCCCAACTCTGAGTTTCGATCATTTTCAATGTGGTTTCACAAATTCTGACTTTGGAACACTCTAATTCCGGTTTTAAATATTTCAGTTCCAAAATTACGTCTTATCGGGCTATGCACTTTCTCAAACCCAATCCAATTTTCTCCGGGAAAATGAAATATTAACCGAGGTTTGAGTGTCAGTATTTGATGATTCGCCAGCCGCAATTTCTGTCTCATTCGCCTTCCCATCAAGAGGCAGCTCGATTTCAGACGACAAATCGCTAATATTTTCAAGAGATGTGTTTCCAGATGAGCTAAATGTCGATGTGGTGTAAGCTGAAATTGTTGTCGTTTATCCAAATAAGGTAATTGCAAAATACAGTCTTCGTCGTTTTCCTCTTCTTTCAAATCGAGCACAGCGTCCTCGCCAATTTCAGCGACTGCCTCGTTTAACTCGTCGATCTCTTCATGAAGCTCCTCCTGAATACATTCAACTATATGCTTAGTTTGTTCTCTTCATTGGTCCAACCTCGGTATAAAAGTCGAGATCGCAATTCTCACTGTCGTTGTCGTTATCTCTCTGGGCACTGAGTTGACCATTCGGATTAGACGACATTTCACCCGAAAAGTGTCCGTTTTCGTTGTGACGAGCTTCATTCACTCTTTGCTCTTCTGTTTCGTCGACGAATTCATAAGCGTCGTGTTCTGGTTCTTCGGGTTCTGAAATTATCACTTTTAAGCAATGCATTATGTTGTAACTTTTAGTGTACGAACGTGAATTTTATTAAGGAAGCTTCAATTCCGTGACATTTAAGCAAATGTCATTTCAAAAGTTTAAATTCAAATATGCAAATACTTTCTGAGGCATTCTAAGGTTTTGATACTGTTTTCAAGACCCAAAATTCGGGATTCTCTGTTAGTTTCGATACTGATGCACATTGGGATTTTTTAAAAATCGATTCTGGCCAAACTTGGAAATTTATTTTCAGACTTTCGTAAATAATTTTATGTCCACTTTACCTTCATCTCCACTGTTTCCTCCGTTCTCTTCGTCACCATCTCCATATTCGTTTCCATTCTCATTTCCAGTGCTAATCACTCCATTCACGCCGTCATCCAGCTCTTCTGCCTCGTCGAAGTCTCCCTCAGTCGGTATGATTCTCGAGCTGCTATAAACAATTGGAACGTAAGCGTCGTAGAGTGATGGAGCCTAAAATTCGGAGGAAAATATAATCTCCTGAATCTTTGCTCACTTTTACGATGTCCTCAAGTGCTTGTTCAGGATGAATAGATCCGAACGAGTATTCGATAAGATCGTGATCGGCGACGTACTCATCATAGCCAGTGTCACTTTCTAAAATAGTCTTATGTATCGCTATCGTTGAACAATCATTTTACCGTTGTCTTCGTTCGGTTCAGTTTTCACTTCGCCATTTCCAGCATTCTTCTCGGCATTCTCATTCGATCCACCTGCTGTTTGCTTTTGTGCTTCCTCAGATGCTCCCTCTTTCTTGTGATGCTTTGCCAGTCGTTTTTCTAACTCCATCTTCATTGCCAACTCGATATCCTCCAGCCACTCGCTGTTCCTTTCAGCGGAATCCACGTCTTCGTCATCTGTTCCGTGATCTGTGTACCAACCGTCGGAACTGTCGTCATCTTCTTCTGAATTCTTCCCGACTTTCCGCTCGACTCCTGCCTTCCCGTTGTCTTCCGATCCACTCTCGTCGCTGATCACCTCCCCCTCTTCAATCGATTTCATGTTCCGCTTCTTCTTGACTTCTCCTTTTTCTGACTTCTGGCTGCTTTCATCGTCGCCGTTCGATCCTCCAGATTCATCGGAATCAGATTCGATTTCTTCGTACTCGTCCAAGCTCAGCAACTCCTCAGCCGTGACTCCATCATTTGCCACGATATCATCTGGATCGTCCATATCACAATCCGGATATTTCGAGGAAGTTTCCTTCGATTCGTTCTGTTCACTTCTCGGACCAATCTGCTCAGGTTTGGATGGTGATTCGTGCAGAAAAGTTCTCAAAGTTGGTCTGTCGCCATTTTCTCCAGTTGATAGTTGCTGTGGCTCTTCATCTTCGTCGTTCTCGTCTATTTTCAGGCGCTTCATATCTAGAAAAAAATCTTTTTCATAATACTCATTTATAATCCTGCTATTTTTGTTAAAATATATGATTATAATATACAAGTTCATATGACGCAGATCATCCGTTTGTAATCGACTTTCATTATTTTTGAAAAAGAAACATCAAAAGATAGAAATCACATCTTTTCAATTTCTAGGATTGAAGCGAAACTGCAAATATGTGAAAAGCTAGCAAACATGTAATTATTGATAAAGCATTTTGAGAGAAAGAACTATAGAAAAGCTTTTCCTTTGTATTTTTCAAGACACTTTCTCGGGAAAATCGCGAGATAGAAGTGGTTTGTTCCAGAAACTCGATGAGCGCTTCGTTATTTTTGTACCAAATCATCCTTTGTGGCACAAATTTCCTGTAAACGGAAAATTTTACCGTTATCGTCATCTGAGTCGTCAGAGTCCTCATCTCTAGATCTCTTCCGCGTTATTTCTTCATCAGGTGATTCCGATTCAATAGATTCGCCAGAATCATCGTTGCTGTTGCTGCCAGTGGAAGATTCGGTGCTCGCTGCAGTTACCCATAATGAGCTCTGCATTTTCTCGAACACTGATCGATCGGGGAATATCTGAATTTTATTTTTGTTTACAACGTTCTTTTATTCATTTTAAAAATCACGAAATTCGCACTGAATTGATGAGCAAATCGAAATTGGGGTCAGGACGGAGAGAGCGTTTGGACACAAGCTTCTTGCGGCAAGTTGGACATTCTTTGTTGCCTCGAAGCAGCGCCATCGTGATGCATTCGCTGCAGAAACGATGCAGACATTCCTATAAATCTTCTTGAATAGATTTTCCAAGTTATTTCTCACTTTGGTAGCCATAGTTTGTGAAAGGAGATCTAAACAGATCGGACAGGTCAAGTCGCTGAGCATTTTTGGAGTGATACGGACAGATGTATTTGGTGGAAGCAGTGGATGTGGTTCACGGATCTAAAGAAACCTCTAGTTCAAATTCATTTTATGGAAATCGTAGGCTTAATTTGATCTATATATTGTTGGTTATGAAAATGAACTATCTGGAGCACTAAGGAATATATTTCAGACGCTAGCTCAGCTCAACAGGATGAAATTTCACGGATGAGGCTTTGTGTGTGTGTTCTATTTTCGATTCACTATTAGTGAAAGAAACTGAACGTGTTTTCTGATAGTTTCAAAAATAATAAAACTTTGTCACTATTTCAATAACCCATAAACTACTGCGTATAAATTACCTTGTCATATTCTGTGAGTGTAATCTCTGCTCCTTCTGCCGTATTCAGAGGAAGCTCCTTCTCCTCGGGATCCTCGGTTGACATTTCGATTCGAGTATTTGCTTGATGATCAAATCAGTTATGGAAATTGGAGCATCAAGTGAGTTTTCAATGCTTATACTGTTTGGTCAATTTTGACAGTTGGAAACGATCCAACCACAAAGGATAAACGAGTTCGTACCTGAAAGTATGTATTTTCTGAGATTGAATGAAGATTTTTGAAGAATAAATCATGAAAACTCTTTTAAAATAAATAGAAACTCAAATAAAAATGAAATTTTTGAATGAACATACAGCTTTTATTGAATGGGTCAATTTATTGATGTACGCAATTTGGCGTGGCCTTTCGATGCATTTTGGCTGCCAAGTTGCACCAATGTACGATTTGTGCCTTTTTAAATAATATTTCTGTCTAAATGAACCTTTTAATAAAATTTCTCAATTTATTCGAACCAAATTTCAAATTCCTCTCATTCTATGCACACCATCTTGTGTGAAACTATAATGCAGTTTCGTAGTTGGGTATAATCAAATTAATTACGCAACATCGCATGATCAAAGCATTCAAAAACTATTTGTTTCCGATGATATTCTCAAAATATAAATGTTTAACTAATTTGAAACGATAACAATGTTAGAGACACCACTTTGAAGTCAAAAATCATTCGGGTACGATATTGGAAATGATGAGTCAAGTAATAAAAAGTAACATACACGACATGGAATTTTGCTGTTCAGAATCTTAAGATTCATTTTAACAAAAAATGATTAAAAATACTCTTTCAATCTAATAAGGATTACGATTCGACGACCAATTTTCCCGAAGAGAATAGGATAATAATCAGGAGGAATAATCAATGATGCTCTCACACTGCTTTGTCCGGCGAAAACTCCTTAAAAATGAATGAATTGCTTCAAAATCGTGATGACATTGCGATAAATAAATATAATTCGCCTAATGAGCATCACAAAACTTTATTTTATCGTAGGAATTTTTTTTTTTGAAATCCAATAGTAAATGATAGTGCTTAAAATTTGAACACGTACCCTCTACTACATGACAGTGCTCGTGTAGTATACATAGAGGCCAAGTGATTTTTCAAAATAGGCTGAATTGGATAAATTTGATATCACTGTGATGGCCGAAATCGGTACGAACTTAAAACTTTACCTTTTCAAAAACGGTCCACCCTACCAAAGGTTATGTGCATTTAAATTCCAACGTCGTTCATGTCTTCAGAAGATCTTTTTCGAAAAACCAACGACGTCATCATTTCGGGCGTATTTGATTACTCTAACTGGTGTCTTGTTTCATGAAATTATCAACTAATTAACGGAATAATTAACGATAATTGAAATGGCAGAAAAATTCATGCGTTCTTTCTCTCCCTCGAAAGGGGGAGACTTGGCCTCTTGATCTACTCGTTTAGTTTTCGCGCTCGAAGATGTTAGATTTCTCGTGCGATAGAAATTAGACTGCACTTAAATGACAGGAGAAGGGTACCGAATTGAGTCTAATTCAAGAGAATGTGGGTCAGAAAGCGGAAATTATCTTCTTTTTCAATCAGTTATTCAATTCGACCCGCCCCATGATCACCTATCGTTGATCAAGGTTGTTTCAAGACATCAAGTAAGTGAATATTTGATATAAAATAAAGATAGTCGTCACCCGTGGGTGGAATAAGTTTCGTTTCGTTTTGTAAAATCCTTTACGATCCTTTTTGTGCTCCGGTTTTCACACAACCCTGCATCTGGCTCCTCAGAGAAGAAAATTTACTCTGATAAGCTTATACGAAAATTTCCTTTTAATAAAAGTCCTCGACTTTTCAGAATACCATCTCAAGTTTATAATTTCTTTCAACGGCAATAGCAATAATGATGGAAATAAGGAAATAAGGAAAGAAACGCGTTCAATGATTTGGGAATGAAAAATACAGAGTAAGTTATTGCTTCCATACTCGTGAAGATCTTCTGATCAGTTCAATCAGTGCAAGAAATTTTTAGTCAAAATGGCAGCATTGGTTTCTCTATAACTAGAATGGGCTCTGAACCAATTCCAGTTCCAGGCGAAAACAACTTTGCCAACATTCACGTAAGAATTTTGCATTGCCCAGTCAAATTGACTTTTAAAAGAGAATGATGATTTTAGTCAATTGGTGGTATGAATTCGACAACTCCTCCAGGCGCATCTGGTCACATCATTCTACCAACGATTCCAGCAATGAAGGCCTACTTTAAATTAGAATTCGGTTTCAGTTTCTAAGTGGCGTGATGTAGGAAGGGCTTAATGTACACTTTAAGTAACTCCGCCGTTTTACATCTAATTTTAATGCGCTCGTTTATTCTTTCAACCTGATATATCATAGCCAGATGCTCGCAGTTGAAGTTCCATTTCTGAATTTTAAGAACTTTATCTGATAGCAACATCTTATCATGAAAGACGATTTGCATTAATGGAAAATAATCATTTTAAAATTTCCTAGTCTTATTCCCCACTAGGTGGGGGTCGGCTACCCTCAGCCCGTAATGGGATAATCGGCCTATCCTAGCCACACAGGACTAGTGTCTCGACCCGAGGACAGACTGTTGTTGTGTGCAACAGCCCTGATTTTGAATAAGTTATTTTATTTTTTAACTTTGATTATCTTTCGCTTAAGCTGATCTCATCTTTGCTTCAGTTTTATCTCCATTTTCTTATCAACTAGTTGCTACCAACCTGTTGTCTACCCTTTTAATATTATGTGAATAAACAGATTATTATTTATTATCTGTTACTTGGGCCCCGGAAGAGTACGCAAAGTCCGTACACAGACAAAGAAAATACTTGACTAATTTTAGGTCATTCTTATAAAGAAAGAATATCATAATTGATCCGAAAAACATATTTGAAGTCTTTGAAAAATCATATCAAATGAATTGATTAGAAACAATTTGTAATAATTTGAACAACAAAAAACTCCTTTCATGCCATGCAAAATTAACATTGGAATTGATAGATTTAAACTTCAAGTTGTCCCCAATAACTATTTCTGAACTCCTTAGATTATTGATTTATCAATTGGTAATTTCAAAGTTCACTTATGAGTTGTGTAGCTAATTATCTATGCCGTGGTCTCTTTTGTGCTTGTTCACATGACAAACTCCTTTGTTGTGCACAATGAAAGCAAACCACGGTTTTTTTTTTCATTTTATCAGTAATTTTTGTGAAAAAGTTATGCATCAATGAACTTTCTAATTGTGTAAAAACCCCATTGCTAGAAATTTTATCAAATAATCTATAAAATCAGTGGGTGGATCTTTGATTTTATTCAGTTTGATAACCTCAACAGCCCTAATTTATTTTTAGCTACTGAAATAGCCATGGAAACCCATCCCTAGTTGTATCATGAAATATTCTCCATTGTGAATCGCGATGCAATCGGTAGTACTTTGCACTGATTAGGATCATTGATAACGAATAAGCGAATAAATGTATATTTGAAAGGCGCTTCCGCCGGTCACTGGACTTGTTGCGTTGTACGATTTTTTCTGTACTTTTAATGATTATTCTTTTACATTGTATTTTCTAACACATAGTGAGAAATTAAATCTCATTTTGATAGAAAATACTTATCATAAATTTAGCTGTTTGTTTCTAGACTTGAAATGACAATATTGATACATTATCATAAAGTGAAATGTTGAGCAACGCATGTGCTAATTTCAATTGTAGAAAACAGCCATCAAACAGCAAGTAACATGACTTGTGGATGATAATTGTCTCATGATTAGAAGTGATTGTTGACTCTTCTTTATTCAATTTCCAGTTTCGAATCTCAATCTGAATGTAGTGATTTTATCCTTGATTCTATGACGACATGCTCACATCTGTCACTAAATTCGCATGTCAATTCTGTGGCTAAAAATTTCACCGTAACATAGCTTTGAATTAGATACGAATAACAATGTCTTGTCCAGGAAATTTTCGCCTTTTCAAAGAGCTCTCATTTTATTTTACCTTTCTTATCATCAGATCATTATGACCGAAGCAAATTATTGCACAATTTGAGCTGTTCATGTTGAAATAGGTACCACTTCGCGAGCTATATTTTGAATGCTATGCAATTTCACTTTTATCTCAGGGTTTTTCAGAGATGTTGTATTTATCAACGATACTTTTGACTCTCACCGTTATTTTGCAAGCTCAAATCGACGATGACGTAACGATTCAAGGAGTAGCTGTGGCCGGAAGGTTGATGTGTGGATCCTCCCCAGTAAATTCTGCTGTAATCAAGCTGATCGATAGAGATCATGGTATTTTTGTAATTACTCTTTTATTACGGTAGCAATAATGAATGGAAGGTACGAACCACAAACTCAACACTGATTTCGATAGGATTTCCATGCATTATCCCACCCAAACTTGAGGAATATAATCATTTAAATTATGAGAATAGTTCAATACCTTGTCAAAAAAAACTAAGGAATGATATTATTTCTCAGGCGATGATATCGATGATTTACTGGACGAGACACGGCCTGACAAAGAAGGTTTCTTCCAAGTACGCGGAGCGACTTATGAAGGATCGACGATTGAGCCTGCGTTGAAGATTTACCACGATTGGTGTGTATTCAGAAACAATATTTTGACGAATTTATACAAGGAAATTATTTTTTTATTATCTGTCATATAGTAAGAATAATTTTCTTGTTGGCTTTTGTTCTTATCTATTTTACAATTTTCGTTGACAAATTGTCTCTGAATACAAAGTTACAGCAACGATGAAGAGAAGGTAATAATTAGGTCTTTGAATGACAAATAGGTGCAAATAGTTTTAGCCGTGCCAGCGACGAGTCTTCTGGAGCATTCCTGAGAAGTACGTGTCGAGGAATCTGTCGGATTTAGCCTGGATGTCTATCGGACAGATAAACTTGGAATTGATATTCGGGAATGAGAAAAGGGACTGCAGACACAAGAGACATTTGCCGAGAATCCGATCCGCAAGACATTTGCATAGACGATAATCCATGGGAAAACGATTTTCGTTTATCACATTCCTACTACGGGTATCATTTTCATTTTGTGTCAAGAGAGTAGATTGAAGACTTGAGTAGATTTTTTCCTCTTCTGTAACATTTCTATTCAAAACTATCAATATTACAGTTGAATTTCAATTCGACATGGGTATGTACAAAGTGATAAACATTTTTTATATAAATTAATGAATAAAATAGATTTCCACCTTCATCAGATAAGATATCATCCTATCGTTGTGTAGATTATTTCAAATTTTATATTTCTTTCTGATCTCAGAGATATCAACTCCTAAATTTATTCCTTACTGCTCTATAATAAAACGTGGCGCTGCGTCATACTCGTGCCGATATTTCTCACTTTTTAATCGACGATATTCCAGTCCTCTTGCCAACATCGTTGCGACACAGCGGCACAATACAAGGGCATCGACAATCGACAAATCGACAGACAGGTAAGGTACAGGCACAGGAGAGGACAGGGACAAGGCTGTTTACTCGATTATCGTGGCTGTTGACTGTGTCGGTTTTTGCTTCTCTTGTAGGAACTGTGTCTGTGAAAAGCCTCCCTCTCTCCTATTCTTTCCTTCTTCAAATCTTCATTCCTTCAAGAGCTCTCTCACTTCCCTTCCCTCTCTCATGCATTTCTCCCTCTCTCTTCCACTAGAAATCTCCCATTCCATATCGGCCGCAGTCGAGATTTTTTCGTCAGATTTACGAATGATATCGATTTCGACATATTTCGGTCATTACTTGATATTTCTATTTAAAAGAGATTCGAATTCGTGCTAATTCGAGCTCGATAGCTTATGAAGTGTGATTTGCTTAAATAACGTCAAAAATCATATTGAATTTGTTCGTCAAGGGGATATGATTTTTTGACCTATTCATCTGATCTAAATTTTATTATCCTTCCGCTCTACAATAATATTTCGAGACATTTTTCTTCTGGTGGATTGCGCTCTTGTCTTGCATAAAATAAAGAAGCTCACGATGTAATGACATCAAAGTAGTTTGGGGTTAAGAAATCACCCCAATCACTTCAGCAAAAATCTTTATCGTATTTGAATCATAACTAATTCTAGTTGGACTTTCTTGAACAAGCTCCAGATTTTTATCCTCGCCGAATCTTCTTGAATTTGAAGAAATGAACGGTTTGCATGAATCGTTTTCTGTCTATTTGTTCGCGGGGTCATGAAATGGGCGATCGAATTTGTTGAATATGACATCTGCTCGGCAAAGAGAAGAACGGAGCAGAAAGGGCGAAGGAAAGACTGGGAAAGCAGAGGAATTGTCGCTTAGATGGAGAGAAAGAGCTGCTCGATTGTCGATTGTATACAATCAGAGGAAATGATGATGAAGAGAGGAAAGGAGGAAAAAGTAAGGAGACGGGGGAAGGGATGTCGAGAGATGATGTCGTCCGCTAAGCTGCACCAAGATGAGAGATGAGAGCGCTCCCGCAGGAAAAAAAACGCTTCGACCGTTTTGCTACGTTCACCTGATTTTGTGTCCTTTTTCTCTTCGCCTTGTGTATTTACCTTCTCTAATATCTCTTCTTTGCTTCTTTTTCTCTCCTAATCTCCACTATTTTCCTTTTTTTTCTCCATCTCTATATCTGCTAAGCTTTAGCCTCTGTATGTCAATTCCTCAATTTTCATCCTTCGATGTACAAGCCTAAGCTGTCTTTTGCGGCTTAGAAACGTGCAGCTTATTTCCGTTTTCTCTTAAAAACTCATCCTTTCGAGAGTCGCACTCTGATTTGACATTGTCATTTGCGTCGCGTAACGAAAATTCATTGCTCGAAATGGTTTGGTCGCATATTCTTTCAATTTTTAGCAATATCCTTCGTTTTATAATTCAAGACCGTGAACTTTTGCATTTTTATATCTGAAAATCGACATCTTCACGTGTTTTCATTTCCTTTCAAAGACGGGCAGAGTATTATTTTTCTAAAGAAAAGAGGGAGCAAGTTTATCATATACGTTTTCTTGTATCTTCATCAGTATTTCTAAATCGATTTTTCCCAGTTAATCATTGCACCAAATATCGATATCTCTTTGCGATGATTTGCGTGTAAAGATCACAATGGCAACTCTTCGATATTGATTGCCTCAGCATTCATGTTTTTTTCCAACTCCATTTGAAACGAATATCTCTTTCAATAATAGCTAGCTATTCTTCCTGATGGTCATGAGTCGACGTCGTGTCACGCAGTGATTATCTAATTTGGCATAGCTCATCGTCCTAATTCAATTATCAGTTTATTTCATCAAATTCTTGAAAAACGCATGATCCTCATCATGATTCTGCTATCTTCTATTGCTATTCGAGTAATTCTCTCATGAGAATTGTGGTCTTCATTCGCCGGAAGTAGGATTTTCACTTGCATTGATCTTTCCCATGCCGTGATGCATTTTCCCATAGTCGATATTCGCTCGAATCGACGTCTGATATCCGTCTCTTCAGCTTCACCTTTCACAGACCACCTCCACATTCACTCACTTTCCTTCCTTCAGTTCTGCTTTCAACTTTCAAGTGCCTTCCTCTCTCTTTCCTCCCATTAGGCTCTCTCCTTCTTTATCACATGCAATCACTCTATCTCTCTCTCCGTCTATTTCCATCCTCTTTGCATCTCTAATCTTTCATGTTTCAGTGTTTTTCATTCGTTTCTGTCGAATTCCTTCTGCTTCATTCTAAAAAGGGAACAGTTTTTCTCCCTGCAGTTGTCTGTTCAGTTGCTCAGCTGCTTGTGTTTGTGTGGCTAATCCGACACGCGTTTTTGTCTTTTTCCTCTTCGGTCTACCCGGTCTACCGGACTGACTTTTTTCAATCTGGAAATGCTCCAATGAGTTTTTTAACAAACAAGATTATAAAGATGCGAAAAAGTTGATTAGATGTCAGGCAAAAAGTGCTTGTACTAGTAACTGAAGGAAATTCTCAATACCATCACAAGCGCCATTAAAGCCATTAAAGAAATTGTCAAAATAGTCTCTCGCTTATTACACTTTTCTACTTTTACTGTAATTTTTATACAACTATCGATCTGCGTAACACTTTTCGAGGAATAAATTTTTGAAAGTAAAAGCTAAAAATAATAACTTCAGATGTCCCGATGGGACTCCCTGCCAATATCCGAGCAAGAACAGGCATATCTCGCTTCCACAACTACCACGTAAGATAGTTTGAGACTTCATAGTAAGATTTTCTGAATTTAGGACCCATGACCCATCTCTAGCAACTACTTTGAAACAGAATCTAGCAGGATTAATTAGGCAGGAAATATCCGGTATTCAATATCGATGATAAAACTATCAATTCATAATATTTCAGATTCCGGACAGAATATTTGTTTCTATCGATTTGGCACAGCAGACACAGCCGTTCCTTACATGTGTGATCTGGGTTGTTGCAATCACGGCTGCTGTACAGTTGGAGATATTGCTGCGTGAGCCTGTCTTTACTTTTAGATTTTTGAATAGTTCGGTATTGAGAACTGATTCATAATATTTATCTGAAGAACATTTCTGTTTTGAACTTTTCATTTGACTTTCGTGCATCTCCTGGATTTATAAAGGTCATTCGTTGGGTCTGAAACATTACTCATCATATGAAGATTTTCTTAGGATTACTTGTGCTCATTTCTTTTCAAATCCTTATTTTCAGTAAAAATAATTCGTTTGGCTGGGCCATAGCTCTATTGATAGTTGTGATAATCACGATAATATTCGCCCTATTGGCACTTCTGTCAGTTTGGCTGCTGAATCGACATAAGGACAAAATCCACAAGCAGCAGCTAGCAGAAAGCACTATTGAAAGCTCATCCGTAAGCAAACTATTTCTTTAGTTTTTCACATGTTCGATTTCAGATAAGCGGACCAACTTCGTTCTATCACCCTGATTATTATCAACCAAAATTCGGTGCTTATCAGCCATATTAAATTTTGTTATTCAATTTCGAAAAGTCTTTCAATTACTAGTTCATAACTTATGAAATTTTGTCAGGTAACTTATTGCTATCAACGCTTATATTCATTCTAAACATTGCAACCAAAAATTCTGATGACCTCTGCTCAAACCATCATATCCACACATTCATTCATCAATATTCATACTCGTCTTTCAAATCCAGTCATAATATTCCACTTCATGCAACGTGTTGATTTCCAGATTTGTCTATTTCTCGTGATTGTTGTCGAAAATGAATAAATGAAATTTTTATTTTGTTTGGAGTACTCATTTCCTGAATCGAAATGAATATGTTTTACTTAAAAATCGCAAGCTTTAAAATGAAAAAGCTTATTAATTCTAACTTCTATTCTATGAACAATAATTTGATTTCGAACTAAAATTAGTCAATAATGATCAAGTGGAAAAAGTTGAATGATGACAATGAAGTGAAAAAATGTATGCATTTTGGTATTGCTTCAAATTATGCACTGAATTTTTAGTACTTAAAAGGTATTTTGAAAGTTATTTCTCCCAGCTTGTTGTGATTATCATACTAAAGTATCAAAGTTCACATAAAATGTATCCACCTTATCTCTGCTCTGAAGTTTGCTCGAAGAAGATTTGTACTTATATAATTTGATTATATTGAATGTATTCATAACCGTTGTTAACACGAGGAATGTGACGCAACTAATCACTAAATATAAACGTGATATCTGAAAATGTATCGTAAAAGATTTTTTTTTTTCGAAAATCTCACGAAAAACGGCATCCCCATTTGCCTTCCGTAGGTAAATGTTCCGTCAGGCAAATAAACATGCTCGTATTGTGTGAAGTGCATAAAAAATAATAATAAACATGGAAGAATCGAGTGGCAAAATATGGCAATTTTGATGTTGCGAGATGACCAAATCTGAAATATTGTCGCATTCTCATAAATGAGAGCAAAACTATGATAACAACTAAATAAAAAAGTATCTCTAATTAAAAAAAATGAAAATAAGCTGAATAGTTTATTTGAAAAATGAAAATGGACCATTCTTTCGGAAATTAATCAACTCTCATTGTTTTATGAAGTTTCAGTTTCATATTCTTCGATAATGAAACTGAATCTTACCCGATCATGCTTCTGTGTATGACTGATTGCAGTATATCTGTTCAACGTTAGTATAAAGCTGCCAGTTGCATGGCAAACGACGTGAGCTGAAGTCAGCCAAGCACAGAATCTTCCCAATGACTCAAAGAAGAACAGGGGTAAGCGGCAATCCACACAGACTATGTAACGAGTAGTGAAATTTAGGAATAGCCCAATTAAATCACAGGTAGCTAAATTACTCTTCTTTTCTATTAATTATAGTATTTTTAAAAAAGTTATCATGATCAAAAATTGTTCCGATATTTTTCTCAAAAACGTCAAAAATACTCCAAACTGTATCCAGGGCTTAAAGTGTTTGACATTGATCCAGTGTCAGTGTCATGAAAGCGTCAAAAATTTTAGCCCTACCCGTACTGCAGTACAACGTGAAGAAAGTAGACTTGAAGTGCAGCCTTAATGATAATAGTATAATGTAAATAATCAATAACCCGAAAAATAAACCGAATCCATCAATAAAATTTTGCACAATTACAACTATCAGCTCCATTTTTCATAACAACAACTGATGATGTAGCACCTATTCTCAACTTGCATTTGTATTACGTAAAGAGATAAGGCCTTTTCTTTATTTATATTCCTCCGAACTTTCAATAATTCGTTGAACAGGATACAAAAGTTGTGCAAAATCATAGGGTTCAATGCAGAATATTCATAGAAACAGTGGCACCAACTCATACTTCATTTGAGACTATAGACCAATTTGGAGTATATTGAGGCGAAACTAAAAATGAAAAATTAATTCCTTCTAAATATTGATTAGAAGTTTGAAAGTGAAACGAAGCTTTCAAATTCGAGACAAAAATGGTCTTGATAATATAGAAATCCAAATTTATTGAAAATTCTAATAACAAGCTTGACAAAATAATGATTAATATGCTCGAATTTATTTGATTAGGATTATCCGTAGGCACATCAGGTGCAAATAAATTTCATTTTATCATTTACACCCAGTTAAATTAGAACAAAATTGATATTTTATTGTATACAGTAACGACCAAGCCTTTATGTAATCACGATCATCTTTGAATGGCTAAAATTTTTCTATTGTTTATTGCTATTTATAATTTTCTACGATAGTTTTTTTTTCGAATAGAGTTTTAGTTTCGAAAAATTATCTAACGAGCCTGTGCAAATACGAGGTGTTTGTGTGCTGATTGTGGCTGCGGATCTCATGCAACTGGCTGCACATATCTCGCACACCATGCAATACTCAAGATGAGCAAGAAGAAACTGATTTAATAAAAAGTGATAAAAATACTAAGTGTTCAAAAATTAATCGATCTTTCATAAAATAATTATATCATGGTTTACAAAATAATCGATACCAAAATACAATAATTGAAAAACAAATCTCTTGAAGTGTCACAACGATCGTTGACATTTTCTCATGTTGACTGTCAGAAAGCTTTTGTACCTTCCTTCTCTCTACATTTTCTCTTCTCATTTTTCGCTAAACACAGTTCCTTTCCTCACTTATGTTCGATAGTTTACTTCTACCGGTTAGTTGCTAGCTATTTTTAAGAATCCATATTCACAGCTTCATGAAGACGAATACGCATTTGCGATGAAGCTATTTTGTATAAATGCATCTACTACTGTGTATCAGAAAGATTCATTGGGTTTATGATTCCAATTTTGATATTTTTAGACAACCTTGTTCCGATTCATTTTTAAATTTTCATTTTAATTTCATAAAATTTGGATGAGCACCATGATCGCATTTTCTCAATGTTCGTTCCAACTTTCACTCCAGGCCATCATTGAATGTATCACATCAGAAAATTTGTATTTACTTATCAATTTTCAGAATTAAACCGAAGAATGTCGAAACCCTTTGATTTATCTCAATATTCCATCACAGTGACAGTCGACGAGAATCCTTCATTCGAAGAGGAGGAAATCGATTCGGCTACCGGAAGTGAGGAGGAGGGTGAGTTATTCGGGGAGATAAGTGTGGATTAGTAATCCGATTATAACACTGAAAATCTGATTACCTAATAGTTTTTTTTTATTTAGAAGAGGAGGAAGAAATCGATCCGCCGCGCTCTCGCCTCGTCCTTATCTCTCAAGAGCTCTTCGATCAAACCGACGAATCTGGCATAGAGCCACGGACAAAATCCAAATCGACTCCAGCTGCGCCAAATCAGAGCAAACAAAGAAACGACGGGAAATCGCCCATTGATATTCCGATCAAATTACTTGACACTCCATCGGGTCTGAAACCGACTGCCAGCACAAAAATTGCAGATATCGGGAGGAGATTCGGAGAAATCACAATACCTCAAAGCGATAGGAACGTAGAAAATTCCGACTATAAGCCCTCCGTTTTTAAGCAGCAGATTATCACGACAACTCGAAAAATCGATGCTGATAACAAATTGACAGTGCAGAAGACAGAGGGAATATCGAAGAATTCCTCATTTCTGACGGTCGAATTGGGAGGCGAAGATGACATTTCCACCCTCAAATCCTCCCTCTCTCCCTCGCTAATCGGTCTCAGGGATTTCAGCGAAGTGCCGCCTGCGGCCGAGTTGCAAATAGGCGGCGATTCCAGCGATATTTCCAGTTTTTATGATCCTGATAGAATCATCGAAGTGCCTCTCAGGTGAGTATTTATCACAATATCTCGATTTTTTTCATTGATTTATTTTTAGACTCGTTGGAAGAATGCCAAAGCGAGATTTGCCGAAAGCCGATGTGTTTTCACGATGGATTTTCCATCATCTGTATGCTCACAGGAACGAACAACCAACTCGAATTGCAGTGGTAAGCCATGCAAACGCAACGTCTTTTGAGAGTAGCTATCCATGAGTTGTGTCATCGGGTCTGCTCTCAAAGCACGAATCTGCCGGTGCAGGGCAGATTCAACAATTACAAATTGTACCTCGAGAAATTCCAGATCAAGAGACTTATTCCAGATTGAAGAAGTCAGCGAAACACGCTGTCTAACCTATGCAGAATTGGTCAACAATATCCTCAAAGCGGCTAACTTTCTGTCACATCACAAGTATCGTGAAAACTATTATAAAACTCTTTCAACAGATTTTCAGAGTTTTACCTGAAATGTGTGTGGCTCTCTGTATGGAGAACAGCATCGAGTTTCTTACCTTTCAACTTGCCCTCATAGCGATTGGGGCAACACCGATTTTGCTGAGTCCTGGTCATGTAGGTAAAGTTCTTTCCGGTCGAATCATGAAATTTCACATGAGCAACTTATTCAGCTTCTGACAAAATTGAGCCATTCGATTGTGAAGCAATGATTGTCGATCACTCTCACTACGGTCATATCCTACGGTCATACGAAACCTTCGGGCGCTTAGAGGTTGATATACTTACTGATAGTTACTCTATTCTCTATTTCCAGCACGTATTCATTCTGACAGAAGATCTATGCTCAATTTATGTCCCTAGACATGTGTGGATTTACGATGCTTACGGCTTCTTGGACTTCTCGCCTGATTATCGAAAAATGCTGCCAGTCGAGGATGGCCATGTCATAGCATTTTCGACTAGGTCAGTCATAAGGGCATCTTTGAATTAGTAACAATGAATGACATAATATCCAAAGTCGATAGATTACGGGACATATCATTGATGACATTGCGCTTTTATAAAGTTTCGTCGAACTCGATAACTTCAGATAGACATATTCAGAAACCCAATTTCGTTTCCCTGTCATAAACAAGTCAATCTGAAATCGATTTTTATTCGGATTGAAATTTCGAATGCCTTTCTCCTCACAATGTTGTATCAATTTTAGCGGTTCAACACGAGTCAAGTCTCGCATTGCTGCTCATCGCTCCCAATCGGCCCAGTTGATGTGCATCACCTATTACGATAAACTGTTCGACTTGTTGCTGGAAAAAGATCCAGATTTCACCTCCATAAATGGAATGCACTTAATGACCGGGGGAATGCACACTGTAGAGACATGGTGGTTACTTCCAATTTTCTCAAATTAAAAATAAATAATCTAGGTCATATGCAATGCACGTACTTGCTAAAGGCGAAACTTGCATCATTACAGAAGCGACCTATGATGTTTGGAGAGCTTCATTTTTAGATCGATTAGCTCAACTCATTGAGCAGTATAAGGTAAGATTTTCAAGTAGAAAAGTACGACATTTGCTGTACACTTTAGGTCGCACTCCTATTCACAAATGTCCAATTACTTCGATGCTTCCTGAAATACGGCGCTGAAAAGATTTACAATTTGTCATCGTTGAAGGTAGACACAGCGTTTTTCCTAAAGATGTTTTCTTTCAATTTTCTGGTTCAGATAGTTGCAAACACGGGCTCACCTTTGCCAGAAATTATCGCTTCAAGAATCCGAGAAACTCTAAATGTAGCTGTTACTCAAGGTAATCATTTTTGGAAAAGAATTCACTTTCTCATCTACTCTTTCAGCGTATAGCTCTGCTGAAACCGGAATAATTTCTTTCGATGACTACAAAGAACGAAGCCAACAAATTGTTAGCTCTGGATATCCATTCATTAACATCCAGCTGAAAGTAAGACTTCTTCAAGATGCTATCAGCGAGAATTTTCCAGATAGCAGACATTGAGACGGAAAAAGAACTTCCATCGGCAGAATGGGGTCGAGTTATGCTGCAAGGGAATCAACTATTCTGTACGTATCTATCGAAAAGTTACGAGAATAAAACTCTGTTAGGAAGGAGTTGGTTCAGAACAGGTAGCTTTTCAGTTTTATGAAGAATATTGAACACTTTTCAAGATGATTACGGAAAGATTGAAAATGATGGCAGATTGTACGTCGCTGGACATATCCAAAGTCTCATTCGAGTCGAGGGACAAATGGTATGTTTTACTGTTGATTGTCTACCTTTTAAAGTTATTTTCGGCAAAATTTGCAAAAAATAAAATAGAGAATCTGCAAATGCTGAGGATGTATTCATATTTGAATATAATTGTTAAAAATCGATATGGATCGATTCTCGTGATTTTTTTTCACTTTTTCATCTTCATGAAATATGATACTTTCCGAAATTTTCCGACGATTTCAAAGCTCAGAATATTTTATAATAAATATCTTATAGTAGATTTTCTACATAGGCTCTTTCGTATCATCATTACTTTGTCGAATTCATAAAATTTAGGGAAAAAAGTGCGCAGAAGCGTTAATCTTTAACGCTTTCGAGCTTGATATGAAGGCTTAAAAATGTCAGCGTACTGCAGTTTTATATTGAATAGCTCATCTGTTTTCAGGTAGCACCTGATATAATTGAGTCGGTGTTGTTCACAAACCCCTGCATCGAGGACTGTGTCGTCTCTGAGCAGAGCGGCTCTCTGTGGGCGGGT
Organism: Diploscapter coronatus; assembly: GCA_964036155.1. NCBI lineage: Eukaryota > Metazoa > Nematoda > Chromadorea > Rhabditida > Rhabditidae > Diploscapter > Diploscapter coronatus. Next base: position 5,783,621 of record OZ038423.1, read on the forward strand.
TTAGTTGTCAAGGAAGATTCTTCTCTTCCTGATGCTGAACAGCTGAATTCGCTACTAAGAAGTAGGATATTTATTGGATATTGACTACAATGCTCTCTCAAACTAAAAAGCTTTCTTTGTCTATTAAATCTGAAGATCTATTTTGTGGTCTTGTAAATGTTCCAAAATTCTTTAAACGCAAAAAAAAACGGAATACAAAGTATGAAGAAAGGTCAAAAGGTCAAAGGTAATGACATGATTTTCAGAGTCTCGAAGCATCACAGTGTCAATATCGAAAGTTGTCCAACTAGATTTCATACCTCGATCCGAACTAGGCAAAATTCTTCGATCAGAAGTGTCGTTTGTCATGCAAAATGGAGAACAAACTATTGACGTCGAAGGAATTCCGTAGAAATCTAGAATTTTTATCTTAATTTTTCCTGTAGAATTAGTTTTCGCAATGCATATTTACATCTTTGAATTGTATAATTAGAGTCCCCAAGTAGATAAGCCAAATCGTGTTTTAGGATAAACTTTCCGAACAAAAAGGTGGTCTAGATTGTAAATAAGGATTCCGTGAAGAAATTATTAAAAGCAAATTCCCTGATCGAAAAAATCGTAAAAATATACCACTCCAAATGAACGACTCAATACCACAATTCCTGTTGTGATTTATTTGCGTATGAATTATATTTTTGAATAAAGATATACGTTTCATCCTTTATCTTTATTCAATTATTAAACTTTGCATGTGATCCTTACAGGCAGGTAAATTCGAACAAATTAAAGGTAATAAGTGTTTATTTTACTCTGAATCATTTTCATTTATGAGTTATCTTTCAAAAACTCCTATGAAATATTAGAACATTATGTCTAATTTGTAAAAAAAATTTGACAATTTCTCGTAAGTTATGATTTCAGAGGGTTAATGTTTGATTTTCAACAGAAATAGCCTATTTGCTATTTGCATCGTTGAAGATATCCCCCTACAATTTATTCGTTTTTATCTCAATAACAATGGATTATTATTTGCGAAAAGAATGTACAATTCAATCTCGAGGATGAATTACCTTTGTTCCCTATTGTTGCATTGAATTACTCTAGCGGCTCTAGCATTCCGCCATCTTCCTGTTAATCGCATTCAACAACTTTATTTTCTTACACATCAATTCAAACTCTGTATTTTACTCGACATGGAAACATCCTCCATTAGAAATCAAAAACGCGTTGGGTTTTTCCGAATTCTGCTTCGGTAAGCAGAATATTTGTTGAGTTTGATAAATGAATTTGGACAATAAAAATTCATTTAAAAAACAATCATTCTTTCCCAATATGTCTTACTAGCCAAGCACTTTATCGGTTGCACAACAGTATATGTTCTATCGTGATCTTCACTCACTCTATCTATTCATCTATTCTCACATGCAGCTCCAACAACTTTTTTCTACCAACACTTTGCAACTTGCACAGAAACTGGATTGAAATTTCCGATGAATATGGGTGGAGATTATTATAATTCGATCACAAATTTACTCAATCCATGGTTAAGTTGATGTATTTCAGCCAAATCGTGACTTTGATCATTATTAGAAGACGGCAGCAGACAGACAACCCGATTGGGAGCAAAAGAAACTCTGTGAGCAGCAATGCATTCGGGGACTCGTTCGCTGTTCCCAAAGTCGGAAATGCTCCTTCCGGTCAGGCAATCACTCATAAATAGTTACTCAGAGGCAATAGCTATACTACGGCACTACGGCACGCTTTTTTTAATGAAATATTAGAGCGCTTTTGACTTTACGAGGCTATCAATTTTCTTAAATTCTCCTAAATCTGCTCATTTCACTTCAAGTTGAGTCGATTTGGATGGCCTGAAAGGCAACTTGAAAACTGCATGACACTATGCTATAAGATTTGACGAAATATTGAGAGAAAACCTGCATCATCCTACCCTCCCCTACACTATTTTGTCTATGCTTGTTCATTATATCATGCGGCTTCCAAATATACCGCGTGAAAATTTTACAAAGTCTTGCTCAAATTTATAAAAGGAGCACCAAAAATTCAAAATAATTTTAAAAAGTAATGGAAAATCAATAATGTCGTGAAAAGGAAAATTGCCGTATTTTAGCAAAAAAAAACGTACCGTAGTTTAGGAACTGCCTTACGCAGAATAGATATCCATTGTAGAATAAATGAATATAAATAAAATTTTACTCATTGCAACTTCTGTTCTGTCTTATATTTGTGACAATATAGTGCTGCAAATTATCAGTTTGAGTAGGTGCTTGTAGAAAAACTCGGTTAGCTCAAAAAGTATATTCAGTTTAATTTGCAATTGCTTCGGCACAAATCTATTTTGAATGGCTCATTTTCAGTAGTTCGTAGCAATCATTTGCAACTCCCTGCAGATCATTTGACTGTGAATAGTCGAAAGCGTCAATTCGGCACATCGAGACTGTCTTCTATCTGGAGAAGCGGCAGAGACAGGGATTTGCTCTACTCAGATGAAGAAGAGGCGTCTGTATTCGGTAAATCCTTTTCCAAGGCTTGACGAAAATATTATTTGGAAATGTCTCAAGTTCGTAACGAAGAACATTACGAAATATGCAGTGTTGGGCAAGAAGAAGGTCGGGGAACGCCTTTCGATTTTACACGCGTTTTTATGTTGATTTGTCGCCGAATTTTTAAGTGTCAATGAAAAATAAGCATGGCCTATAAATTGCAATGATATCATTAGTTGTTTTTTTCCGTCCCATCACAACATCACATTCAATTTTTCCTATGAATTGAAATTCAACAACTATTTACCATTTCAGATCCGAATGAGGATTTGTCTGATTACAAACTCGGGATCTCAAACTAATTTTGAAAAAACAAACTCAGAAGGGCAAATCTACTTCCTTTAGACAATGCTAAATTTCCATAATTGTTTACGGTGTACAAATGTAACCATTGTCGTGGTTGAGAATAAAATTTTAAAAATCAAATGCAATTTTTATTTCTGTTTAAAATTATGATTTGATTTCTCGAAAATGAGAGGTCATGGGCACTCGCGTTTGAAAACACAGCTTTAAAGAATATAAAACGAGAAATTAATTTGAAAAATATGAAAATGTAGTTTATCATTTTAGTGAGCAAAATATTTTTAGAGTTTTTCATTTTTCTTGTGATCAAATTCAATAGAAGACAGACAATATAGAAAGGAAAAAATTTTATCCCAATTTAAATCTTGTTGTTAAAAACAACTCTTGTGCGATACATATTCATCAAACTCATTTCTTGTTTAGTAAGATCGATTATATGGACTATATGAATATTTTAATCGCTTTTGGCACTTTTTCGGAATGGCAAAATGCAATTTGCAGAAATAACGAGCTGTTTTTTTCGGATCTACGAAATGATAAAATACCTTTCTAGAGGTCGAAGAAAACGAGTATAGAAAAATAATGCACAATGAGATGCATTACCTTATTCAGACAAAGTATCATGTCTCTTTATCTCAATATTCCCAAAATAGCCTAAGAATCATCCATTTTATCTCAAATTTATCCATTTCATATAAAATTCAAGCGTTTTATGGGGTACTGCGCCAATTAAGGGTCAGAAAATTCTTGATTCTGTCACAAAATTCGCGTTCACATCGATTTACTCTTGTTTCATCTATATTTGTTACCTTGAACAATATTTTACGATTACCTGTATATCCGCACAGTTATAAGATCTTTATTTTTCATTTTATTTGTGAAATTTCGGAATTTATTTATTCAATTCTTGCGTATCATATGACTTTCTAAATTCAACCATTTTATCTGAAAGAATAACCTGAACGCGCATTTCTAAGAAAGTTAAGATAAAGTGGTTTTATTTTCCTCCATTGATTACGACACTTTTGTCTAAAAAGTATCGCCTGTTTTTCATTCCTTTTGTCGATAACCCATGGCAACTTCTGCCTTATTGTTCACATTCAGATATTCCTGTGATGGATTTAGCAGAAGAGCGAGAAGTCGCCGCTAAAAATGGAAGCATTGTGAAGCGAATATGGAAATGCCTGAGGTAAGCTAATTCTGCTGGTGAAGAATAGATATTTGTTATATATCGTAAACATCTAAATACTATTTGGAATTCCTGATGACGAATTTTCTTGCATTTTATAAATCCATATAATACAAAAAATATGTTGTAAAAGAGTGTTTGCCAAATTTAGGCATTCGGTAGCCATAATAATTCGATGCAAGAGTGTGAGGTGCAAAAGGAAGAATAATAACGCTGATAGCAATTGCTGTGAGGAATCTGAAAGAAGACCAGAGAAAATTAAGGAGAAGCGTCCGAAGAAGGGTAAAGATAATCGTAAAACATTAAAGCTAATGTAAAATCTTATAGCATAACAATTTAATTCGGCTAATATATTAGTCGACTTTAGGGTGTAAAATTCTATCGCCATTTTCTAGCAGCAATAAGCCGACATATGTGGAGTACAAGTTCGGGTGCTTCGTGCACAAGATTAAACTATCGGAGAAAGATCGCGATTGGATCATTTCTGTGATGGTGAATGAGACGGCCATTGAGGAACTTGTCAGTGGAATTGGTGGCAAGAAGGCAAAAGATACAGGTTATTGTCTAAATAAATTTTTATTTGACCTAAACAGTATTTTCAGTATCTCTCAGCGATTCAACTAGCATTAGAAGATAAGAACATTCTCAAGGAATGTGTTAATTCATGGACTCTTTTTTGTATCTTATTGTTAGAAATAAGTGTATTGAAGAAAATCATTATCCAATTCAATCTTTTATCCTTGGATTTTTGTATTTAGAAGAATGATAGTGATTGAATACCTTTGACAACTCAACAATGCTATAAATTGCTATCTTTCAAATAAGATATTTTATAAATAGAAACTTTATTGTTTTCAATGCATCTTCATAACGAGTTTAGTTACATGTCATCTTCAACTTAGCTTTCCCGTATTCAAATTTTGAGGTCACTATTAAAAAACTAAATTTATATCCTTTTCCTGTCTATTTTAATTTTAACCAATCCCAACTATCTTTATTTTTATCTACAATGAAAATTTAAAATACACATTTTCCTGCGTTTATTTTAAAACATAAATAGTTCCGAATAAATAAATTCGATCTTTCAGTAAATTTAATTAGCACAACAGTACAATAGCTCGAAAAAGTTGTTTTCGCAAATGTTTCGAGTTCTATTTTTAGAAAAACTTGCTCAGAAATCATTCTCGTTGCATAGTTCATAACTCAATTATCTTATCATTAAATTTTCAAGTTGTTGCATGAAAGATAGTTTTTTTTGGAATGAGAGTTTTGTCATCAATTTTATCGCAACTTGGCATTATTGTGGACGTTTCGCGCAAGTTGAGGAAGTGGATTATCTCATTTGCCTCAATTCGAAAGAAGAAATGAAAGAGATAAATTCACAACAAAGGAGATAAATTTGCTTCGATTACTCATTACTTACACTTCGTTATTAGCGATTTCGGATTTAAGATGTCGTACTTTTATCCAGTAATTGTTCTCCATTTGCGGCATATCCCAGCCCTACACTGATATTCCCCATCAATGCTCTAATCTTTTCGAGACTTCATTCCATTGAAATTCGAAGTCGAGATGAAATTCATCGCATATCCCCCATACATCCTCGCTCATTTCATCGTCATGCAAAAATCCCAACCTAATACCTCGATTTTAAATTCAAGAATGCCTGAATGTTTCAGAAAAGCTTACAGGTATGATTTTTTTTTAAATTGTTATTCCAAATAATTTGTTCCTAGAAGATTAATTTCAATTATGAATTTATTCAAAAGACCGCAACGTCCTGAAGATCTGAACGAAAATGGAGCAACAACTTCCATAACTGAAACGCCCTTGAACACTATTGTGAATGAACCAAGTTGTACTGCAATTAGTGAAGCTACAATGATTGGTACATCTTTGTGTCATCCAAATAGAAATATGTTATTTGGAAAAGTAATTAGAATTTTCGTGGAATATAATTGACAATTCAATAATGACAAGACTTTTAGAAACAAGACTTCGAAATAACAAGATTTATTTTCTTAGCAAATCTCTTCTTACTCATTTTTAGTTTATACTTTTGCTATTTCATGTTTTGTTATTATTCATCTTTGACAAAGTGAACACTGGATTAAAGATCCTCAAAAACTGCCGAAATTAGAGTTCAGCGAATGAACAATGAATGCGCACGATTTGTCGTGAACTTTTATAGCATTGTTAAAACTGTACTAACTTGGTGTGGTACCTGGGGAAAACAATCGGCATTACCATCGAGAAAATATCGATAAATATCGAAAAGTGCTGAGGAATCACTGAATAATGTCACACAGTGTGAGTGCAGTTTTAATAATGAGATGAAAGCTTACGACAAATCGTGCATATTCATCGTTCATTCATTCAATTCCAATTTTGGAAGACTCTGAGAATTTTCAATCCAGTGTTCATTTGACAGAAATAAACAACACTATAAAGTCTTGTCATTCCTGTTTTCCGAATAATTTACGAAAGATAATATTTGAGAAATGACCCTCGTGATATTTTTCTTCTAATTTTGCAACATTATATCGCATGTTACCATTTGTGTTGTCTTATTACTATTTTTGTTTATATATTTTTCATTTTTCAGATCCAACTAATGAATACTCCGAATCGCTAGTGAGGTGTCGTATTCATTTCTACCCAACTTACTCCTCAAAACTTATTCTTTTGAAGGCGAGCGAAGTCTGAGGATTATCGCAACGAAGAATAGAGGTTTTATCACAACAAATTACCTTCATCTGTATATATTACTCAAAGAAAATATACTCATTTTTTAATCAAATAAAATTTTATCGAATCTTTTCAATGATTTCGCAACAAACTTTAATCGTATTATAATGCCGAGAAATATCACTCCTGAAACATCATCAATTTGACATTTTACAAGTTTTACCGTTATGAGAAACAAATTCTTGGGATTTGTTAACTATAGAAATTTTAGATACATGGCAAGAATTTCTACAAATTCAAAAATATCTTAACCTTATCCGTTAATGGTTTGCATTGTTAGCCATAGAAATTCTGGTCGAAAAGATAATCTTTTTCAATAATTCCGTCTGTCGAATCTCAAAATAGTGAAAAGTTCTGAATGCTTTATTTATGTATATTATCTTACATTTTAAGAGAATTTTTATCAAGAAAAAATCATTCTTCGAAAAAATATGTTTAACTGACATATCGCTAATCCTTCTATGCAATATTTGATCTCATCTCTAAATACGTAAAATACTAAAAATTAGGTTAAGACTTGTAATAGTTTTACCATCAGGAATTTTTACTTTTATATAAGATTTGAAACTAAATTGTACTCAGCTATGTTGTCCGATCTCTCTCCTAGCTGTTCACAGTGACCTGTGTGATGTCCTTTCCTAACTACGCATCCACAAGGCACAAGTTTGGGAGTTGACTTTCTGATTGACTTGCTCTGACACTTGTTTGTTTTGATTACCAGTGTTTGATTTCAGCTGCTTTGTTCCTGGACCATCACGGTAATTCAATGGGGGATGAGATTGGGAGACTGCAAACGAGATGAGAGGGAGGAATGCATGCAAATTTGGTATCGCCGCACGCCAGTAGCGATTCTCTAATGAAATAAAAATGTGGCCAGCTCGTTTTCTCTTTGGAATATTATCGGGATAAAAATTCATCAGAGCTGTGTGATAAAGAATTTGAAATTCTCGCTACTGCACTCTGTGATTAGTTGAGGCTTGTTGGAAATTGATAATTGTAAAAAGCTTGCATTACGAATATACGAGAGGGTTTTATCTCTGTTAGTGAAAAGAGTCAGTAGTTTGTACAAATTCCTATTTCGAGTACAGCTGCTAAATAAATGTTCAAGATTTTCTCGCTATTCTTCTCGAACTGATAAAAAATCTACTTTTTAGTAGTTTTTATTAATGAATTTTGGCTTTTGTCTGAAGAAAAAATTAGATTATTTTAGGGAAGAAATATTATGTAAAACGAAGAATATCAAATATCGAAAACTCGGAACTATTTTAGCATAAAACGCGATGAGTTGATGATGAATAACGACGATCAGATTAACCTGATAACTTCCTCAATGGAGGTAAAATGTCATTCGAATAAAAATTATCGTTGAAATCAAATGCAAACATCTAGCCATTATCCACTTCAACTATTTCATCATTAATTCCACTCAAGCCAGTTTACGTGATCGCTGGCAGCTCCAATCAAATTGGTGAAACTTCACTCATCTATTCATGGCCCTCTCCGCTTTATTGTGAAGTAACTGGTCGACCAGCACAAAATTGTGATTCTTGTTTTCATCTCAAGCCGAACGTTTCTCAGTGATGTCTTTACAAATACTCTTCTAGAGACAGCAAAATCAAAATTAATCCTCCATTCCATCTATCTCGCGCTTGCAATTGTTTCATTTACTCCTTATTTATAAATAAACATTTTTAATATTCATTTCATCCGGAATCATAAAAAGTGAATTTCATAAAATTTCTAACAAAAGGCACATCTGAAACATTTCATTACCCATATTCACATATCCCATTAGAATATTTAGCATAAACATAAGAAAATAATTTAAAGCTCACGAATTTGTGCGAGAAATGAATCCTAAAATAGAAAGGAGCATGGAAATGCACACCATTATTTAGGAAAATACTCTATAGGGAACGAAATTCTATAAAATATCATTGCTATACCGGTCATAACACTTGGACTTCTTTTCAAAATTTTACGAAAAAAATTGAAAAGAAGAATTTCGGGGTGTGATAGTTCGTTCAGATCAGCAAAAACGTATGAAAAGATGTGAAATCTGCCTGCTTTTGTTCTTCATTTCTAGCATTCTGGACAAACTATTGACAAAAAATTGTCTAGTTGGAAATGGAATTATCTACACTAGCAGAAGGAGTCATGGAATTTCATTGAATAAAAAATTTGTTAATTTCATAGTTTAGTTACACTCGTAGCATTTTCATCTGAGCTGATTGCCCCGTTGCTTTTCTGCTGGCTCCTGGGATTTTGGTGATTCGCATGCTCATTTGTTTGCTTCACATCAATTTTGGCAGTCAGTCGATTTGCCCTATCGATCCATCGCGGATCGGAGCCAATGCTCAGATGGATCCGCTCGTATTCGGTCGACACCTTTACATTGTCCACTTGACGGGCTTTACGCCATCTAGAGTTTTTCTTGATAAAGTAAAAATATATCCTGGAAAAGTTTCTATTCTGATCAGTGTTGGGCGGAAACTTTCCGATGCGAGGGTGTATTTCTTTCTCTCTTTTCCATTCTCTTCTTTTCGGCGGAAATCGGAATCAGAAACGGAAAAAAGACGAAGAGAAAAGGGGGAAAGAAAGGAAAAAAGCGCGTGTAGCAAAGGAAGAGAAATACCCTCTCGAACCGGAAAACTTCACCCAACACTGATTCTGTTGGAGTAAATTGTATCTTGTGTTCAACCTTCAAGGTATGGGGAGATTTGTAGCAGAAGTGCCATTCCAGATTTGTACAAAATTTCAATAGAATCTCCGAAGAGCTTTGTTATGTATCAGGGAACTTATTTTGTGTTTCACCCCACATGTTTTTTCGTTCACAAAACAACTCACTTGTAGAAAAGATGTTCGATGATGAAGTGCACAAAGACATTTTCATAGATGTAGGCAAGGACTCCGGACATAATCGATACAATCATAATGAATAATCGATAGTTAAAATCGGGAATCGGCATGTTGTCGAATAGAGAAGTGAGCCAAGAAATAGGCCAAAGAGAGAACTCAGCTGTTGCCTAGAAATCAAAAATCAAACGAAAAGGTCATTTTTAATTTACCAAGAATAGGATCGTCAAAACCAGGCATAGCCATCGATTGTAGAGAATATTCTTTCGATGAGGCTTTCCTGGCGAATATGTTATCGCCAACGCTAAATATTGAAACACAGATGCGAAGAATACTGCGGTCCCCTAAATCCTCTCATGCGAAGTGCGTATTTGTTTGCAAATCATCTCTTACTTCAAAGCTCGTCAAATCCGCGTCATCGCTATCCTTCGCTGGAATTGCGTAGGGATAGAACCAGGATTGGGTTTGAACGTTTAGATAAATGAAAGTCTAAAACGAATTTCACCTTATTCTGGATGAAGTATTTTTTTACTTGAGCTCCCAGGTTGATGACCAACTGACCGACGACAGAGAAAAAACTGGACAGAGTCATAAGTCGATTGGGAGGGGGATAAACGTGCAGCTCGCCAGCAGCTGGATTAGAACCGAGAAAGAGAGCTGTGATCGTGATTAGGAACAGATCTACATAGAGGAACTGAAACAGATGATTGAATGATGCTGTAATTCGACAGCTTCATTATATTTATCGTTCCATGTCACACGCATGTCTTCTTGGTAAATATTGTAAACACTCATCAAAAGATGCATTTTCACGGTTTGTCAAACGGCTCATAGTTGTGATTTTCTAAATTCTCAAACCCATCCCATTTTTCTTTCAGCAATTACGATTTTCGGCTAAAAGCTTCCTAACGATTCGATCACTTTTCACATTCTTACAAGCAAATATTCTGATCTCAGGGTACTCGAGAAAGGTTTGGTTGACCGAATGCTTGAAATATATTCGGTAAGTAAGCTCTAGGTAAAAATAGTTTGATCGCGCACAGTGTACCACTTTATGCCTCACTGATAGATTTTGTTTTGTCATAGATTCAAAAATGTCACCTGAAGATCTGTGAGATTAGTCTGTGACCAATAGAGGAGCAGAATGGATGAGAATTGTGCGAGCGAGTATCCAGCCATGTATTTGAATACACTGAACATCGTCACAAGAGCGGCGCGACCTTCGCGAATCACGATAGGAACGCATCGGATGTCGGCTACCTAGAATCGCGATTGAATCACATGCAGCAGATGCTGAAGACTCTTCCAAAACTGACTTTGGAAGTGAACGGAGCAGCGATGGATGCTTCCGCATCAGATAACGAGATCCCCGCATGAGCTGCCTTCAGCGCTCCACAATCATTAGCTCCGTCACCGCACATCGCTACCGTGTAGTCGATCTGGATAAAGTGATGATACTTTTGGTAGGAACAAGGATCGTTTACATCCTGCAGCAGATTGATCATCTCCTGCTTCTGATCCGGCGACATTCGAGCGAAGACATCGCAAACTCCGACAAGTCGTCCAAGCAACTCAGGATATTCTCGAGTCACGATAGCAAATGTTGGACCTATCATCAATTGTTCATTTTAATTGACGTTGCTTTAAATACCAGAAATAGCCATATGATACTTTGAAGCCACGAAATGTTTCTGCGATCCAACAGGTTCAAAAGTCTCTGGGAAAATCTCGTCTTCATTCATCTTGACAACTTCTTGAGAGCTCGAAACGGCCTAGAAAGTGAGCACGCAAATGAGAAACAGAGCTAAAAGCTATTTTGATACCTGTTTGACCACAAGCATAGTTCTTCCCCTTTCATCATGCTGTCCTGCCAGATGTTCAACGAGATATGCACGCTTGTTTGGTCGGATAATTCCACATTCTCTGGCGACAGACATCGCTGTCAACAAGTTGTCTCCCGTTACCATCACAGTTCGAATGTGAGCACTGTATTTAGATTGCTAATTTTATGCCTATTTTTAGGTTTTGGAAATCTTACGCATTGAGTTGGTTGATGACGTTGAGAGTAACTGGCTTGAGTCTGTTTTCCATGACAACCATCCCAAGTAGTTCGAGATCGCATTCCACCTAATCAAATTATAACACTATCGCATCGTTCTTCTCCCTCTAGAACCTGAGCTCTTGGAACTTTCGATGCCTTTGCGAAGTTCATCTCCAGCTTCTTCTGAGCAATTGCAATGAGACGATAGCCGTGTTGAGCGTAGTAATTCACTTTTTCCTAGATTGATTATTACGAAAAGCTATCATTTGGAAGGAAAAAGAATATTCACCATGTAATCGTCAGGAATAGTCTCCTCATCACAAAGCGTTCTGATCATTTCCGGCGAGCCTTTGCAGTAGAGAGTCATGTCATGAGCTGTATCATCAGATGGATTGGAAACAATCACAGACATTCGTTGAAGAGCAGAGCTGAAATTTCCAAAGACTTGAAAGATCAGATTTCAAGGAATCTCCTGCCTGAAAGTGAACTGACGAACGACAGAATACTCTATGCATGAGCCATAGAAAGAGTGATGCTCTGGTGGTGGAGTGAAAATAGTAGGCTGGACATCGGTATGAATTGGGACGTTAGAATATTTTCAAACCTGAACATTATCAAAGAGTTCTGTTTCAGTCTGCTCCCCTTCCTTCAGATTCCATCCAGTTTGATTGAATAGAATCAGATCGAGTGGGTCACCATTTAAGACGCCTTCTATTCTAAAATATCCTAACTCCTCTACAAATTAGACTAAACTGAACCTGGTGAGGGAGTGGCAGGTTGCAACAGCAGTGATGATGTCTTTCTTGGAGCGCGCACTCATCAACGCATTTGGATCCATCGTATCAAATTCCTAAAATTTGAATTTAAGAAAATTTGTTTTCAATGTTGCAACCTCTGTAAAGACAGCCTTTTCATTCTTCTCCTTTGATTTGACAGTGGCTCGGATCGTTTGGAAATCGAGTCCGTCTTCAGTTAGTGTGCCAGTTTTATCGAAACATACCTATGATTTCGAGCATTAACTGGATTTGAGGAATATAAAAACTGACGACATTAATAGCTCCACAAGTGTTGATTGTGTTCTTGGAAATGCAGAAGATCTTCTGTTTCTGGAGGCGCATTGCAGCGTTAATCGAACCGACAGACAGTGCAGCTGAATTGGACTCATCCCAAGGATGAAAAGTTATTATAATTTCAAACCTGGCAGAGCGGGAGGAACAACAATTGTAATAATGTCGAGAGTTCGGATAATAATGTCTCGGATCGGTGCCTTACTCATGATTTTCAAAGTGATTGAGTAGACCATTCCGATTGCCGCTATCGTTGACAGGAATAAAATGAACTGAAAATTCGTTAACGTTTCACTTTCAGAAGTTTCCCATTGATTCACGTGTGCTGGGGGAAGGTTTGCATTTCGAGAAAAGAATTTTCGAACTCAGCAAATTGCAGGAAAACAACTATTTACCATGAAGAGATCCCGATAGAAGGAGGCGTCAATTGGCTTTGGGTACATGATCGATCGGACCAATTGCCCTTTAGATGTAACGAAAGCTGTTCGAATGACACGGGCCTGAAAATAATATTTCAATATTTGAAAATTAAGCCGTCTATTCAGTTAAAATCGGCTAGGAGCGTTAAAATAGTTTTAGTCAGATTATGAAGCAGGTACTAAATTATGCGAACCAAATATCCAACACAGCGATTAACTCAATTATTTCTGACTTACCCCGACGATTCTTGGACCATTTCCTATCTAATTTAAGATATTTCAAGAAAGCTGATAACGATAAAGGTGGTTTCTCGAATGAATGATAATATGATAACTTCTTACCTTGACATCCTTCCCCCCGTAGAATCTCGTCTGCAGCACTTTGGTTCCACAAAAGAGGACGTGTTTGCTGTGTTTCTCCAGACTGAATCGCTCACTATCATCCTCATCGACCAGTGCCACCTAAATCACATTTATTTTCCTCACAAACTTCATACTATTCTAACTTTAGTGATCGGGACCGATTCTCCCGTGAGCATACTTTCATCCACAATCACGGAGCCATTCAGCAACACTGCATCGCATTGCATCACTCCGCCTCGAGCAGGGATCACGATGATGTCTCCAACTACTAGCTAAAGAGGATGCGATTCAAAATATTTTTCAAATATTTATAGAACAAATTTTTCATAATTCTTTGAAATCGAATAAACTGGATATAAACTTACATCGACCGAATTGACTTCGAACACCTTCCCATCTCTCATCACATTCAATTGCGATGTTTTGTCGATCATCTTCTTTAGCTTCTTCTCTTCAGTTCTGCAAATTTCGTGAAAATTCCCTTAGCAACTCAATTCTCACCTCATTCCATAGACATCCACAGAAATGGAGATGAGCGAAATGATGATTATCACGATGGCGTAGTACATGTATTGATCAACGAACCATAATGTCACACTGAAAATTCAGCTTTCTTAAAAATAATCGCAGAAACTTCGGAAAATAAACAGGAATTTCCCATAAGCCAACTAATTTTATCATTATGAATTATACCTGCAGATTTGAAAGATATAGAACGGAGAGATTGCTTCTTTGAACACCAAAGTAAGGATTGGTTTCAGTTTGACAAGGATGTGATTCTCTCCATAAGTGTTCATTCTTCGTTTGTGAGTTTCTACATTCAGGCCTGTATCCACATTGTCCAGAAGTCGGTGGACAGGGATCTGAAACGCTTCTCCCGTTACTTTCTCATTCTTACTTAGCATACTTGACTATCGATATCTGAAGGAGTGACCCAGTCATTTCTTTCTTCAAGCCAAATATATTTCAATTTACGAAACGTGAATAGTCTCAACGTCGACATGACTCGGTACGTTCCGTCAGCCTGAAATACTCCTATTCAAAGGAATATCAAAATTTCCTATACATTTGGGATATCGTATTTCGACTGATCTTCCTGTATTCTGACAGGCCGGAGAGTGTCAATATCGTGATCATCACTGGAGTAATATATTTCATTGAAAAACCATGAATCGGAAAATCTCCTTACGTAACGAGCATTTGGGTGGCGGAGGCATGGGTAGAAGGCGAATATCGAACGTAAATCATGATTTTCGGGTTCCAAGAACAAACGATTGCAAATATTCCCACGGTGCAAATGCACAATGTCCAGAATAAAATCTACAAGATTTCTAAATAAATTATTGGTTTATTTGACGTCTTACTTCTCGCACAAGATTGTACTCGTAAGGCTGTAGGTAGATGACGGAATCACCTGTTGAAATTGCTTTTCTGTTGAGATCCTGAATATTCAAATTTCAATACATTCTCTTCATAATTTTGACTACCTTATCCGGCTGCTTCTTGCCAGTGCCAGTGGAAGTCATTTTTCGTCGATTTCTGGATGGATCAGCTAAATCAGGTTGGCTTGCAGAAGACGGGGAAATCGACGAATAGCCTGGGTCTGAACTAGAAATGTCACGAAGAAAGAGTTTGTCGTTAGGAATTGTGGCAATGAGTTATAAGATGTTTGTGGAAGGTTTTAACGAGGTTATTCTCAAAGGGAACTGTTGAAGAATTGCTATGTGGCAAGATGTTGACTATTTTCTATAAAAATCATATGATCAAAGTGTTACTGTACTCATACCATCCAGAAATTCTACCATTTTTTCTTTCAGAAAGTTCAAACAGCACTTGGTTTTCATTTCAAATTGTTGAATATGCGTTGAGCATCAATAGGCACTCAGAAATGAATGGTGCTCATTGGAAGCAACTGCAATAGAATAGACAAGTCAGGAAGAAAGTCACAAGATCCATTGACAATTGAATTCGATGTGCATTGAGAATTTGCTTTATTTTGTGTGAAAGAAAGTAAAAATACCACTAACGGATGGGAAATGTGAAAAGTCGCCGCTGATACAGGGGATTTTCAGATTGAGACGTACGGTCGCTGAGTTCGAGGTCGACCTCTTCTAGCACTAAGAAGACATAATTCTACACCATGACAAAGCTGTGAAATAGTGATTGAAAATTTCACTATCACTATATGCCTTTCATGAAATTAGCTTTCTGCTATAAATCTTTAAATATTCCGAAAAAAATGTAGCATGAAGTTCTGAACTTGGAGATTAGTTTTCTAAATCTCGCTATGAAAGTCATTAATCATAAATAGAAAACATGAATGATACATTTTTAGATTTAGGATAATGAAATTTTCAAATGAATTAAAAATTGAAATATATAAAATGATCATAAGTTGCGTCGTACTTGCACTCTGTGGACGTGAATTCATCCTCCCCTCCCTCAATCGATCGAGGTGAATTGGATAGAGTTGAGCAGAAACAGATTACACGCACAGTTATTATGGATTAGAGAATATTGGGAATAGTGAGAGCGAAGGGAATAAAACTGATGGTAAATTGGAACTTGTGTTGAATAGAATTCAAATTCAACTAATGCTTATCGAGAATTGAGTTTATACTAGAGCACCGATTCGAGTAGATTTGCGCAACTTCTTCCTCTACGATAGAGATTTGAAACTTATTAGGCGGTAGATTGGAAATAATCCATTTAGCGAAGGCTGATGGGCAGAGGAAAATCAATATGCGAGTTTATTTGCCAAAAATGTGGTTCAGTATTTCATAAATTCAAGTTGCATGAGCATTTTCCGGTGTTTGAACAGCTGATGGAACAAGAAAAACCGGATAGAATTTCTGGATGGTTGTTTCAGAATACTTTTAAAAGATAATATACGACACATAAATCGGAGATGGTCAGAAACGGTAAATATTTTCGAATAGAATGCTTTTCAGAATATGCATGGCCCGACTATAATTCTTAATTAAGTATCATTGGGGAATTTTCGAAAGTTATTATAGAGTGAATTCACCGCGTTTGCATAAAATTTCCCAACTTAACCACAAAATTAAATAGTTGTAGTAAAAATGACTAACCGTATTTCTGAGGTCGTCCGAGACCTTTTTCCCTCGCCAGCAACGGTTGACGTTCCGAATTCTCACGAGGCTAAAAATAATCACCATTTTCAAACTAGAAAATAGTATAGATACTGGTGATTTTTTGATTTTCTCATCACATTTTTAATCTATCTATTAATCCTTTCATTTTTGATGTATCACCAGAAACGCTCACCATTGTTCAGGACAAATTAACTAGATTATTAGATATTTAGAAAATAATAACAAAAGTCTTTAGATTTCCGATTAAAATGATTGAGTAATGTAGATGAAATTGAATTGAGGGATGAAATCATTGGTCGATTTCTGATTGGGCAAGTCAAATTTGTTTTGAGATAAAAAGTAAATGACTGCTGATATAAAGAGAAGAAAAGATAGAGAGATACAAACTAGATAAAGAAGGCAGTGGTTGCCTAGAAGCAAGAAAGGAAGAGAAGGCCAGACAGAGACAATGAATGATAAAAGGAGCTGAGCTGAGATGATAAAGAGTGAGAAGACGGCACATGGCTAGTCAGGTCAAAAGAAAAAATTGAAAATGTTGAAGTTGTGAGATTTTGAATAAGATTTATTGAATTTTATACATTCTTGACCAAATACTCATCATCGTGATCAATCCAAATTGTATTCGCAAATTTTGTGTAGGATATTCTTGAAAACAGCGATAAATATATACTCAAGATTGTTGAGGAATTATGTAAAATTGGTCATACAGGAGGATTTACAAATTCTCTTACCCAAAAGTTCAGATCCCAATTTCTCGGCCTTGCTCGATCCTAGGAGTGCTTGTAGTCTCCTCTCTCGTTGTTCGGTATTTTTCGCGGCAGTTTCGGTTGATTCTGTCGGTTGACTTGGGTTGCAATGCGCTGCTCCCAAGCACCTGATTTGAGTCTGAATTGACAACAGAAAGAAGCTGCGAGTTCTGAAAAGAGCTAGCGATAAAATGAACGATGAATATTGAAAATCAAAAATTTCGTGATTCTGGAAAAATATGACTAAAAGTAAGCATCACTCTCAACGGGGAAGGAATGCTATAATTCATTTTGACTATTTGAACGAGATTCGAAATAAATATTGGCCTAGCAGAAAGCTAGCAACATTTGTGAAATTCAAATTGAATGAATCAGATCAGAATTCGACATATGTTGTCATTCCGCACTTTACTGAACTAGACTTTCGTAAGATCGGAATAAACAATTGTCAGAGAAAGGAGCTTTGCGATTTGAAACAGTGAAAGGGATTTGGCTAGCCGATATGTAAATTGCACGTGGGAATGAAAGTGACGAATTATGACGACGCATTTTGTCAGAGCTGGCAAGAAATCACTCAACGACAGCAATTTAACAGATATTGATGAGAAGGAGAGAAAAATCGAAGTTAAGTCAAATTTATGATTGGATCGATATCAAACGGACAGTTTGTTATGATAGAATAGTTCGCTGAATGGAAGATATTGACAAAATGTTGATATTTTCAACGGTGGGTGCGTATGATCGCTGTATTGTGAGAAATTTTGAGAATAGCCGTTTCAAAACAAAAGGTGCTTTTTATGCGAGAAAAGTGCAGAGATCGTTCGATTGTTGGTATCGAATCGTAGTGCAGAAATGGTTCGATTTTTATTCGAATTGCAAATCCAAAACTAGTGCATAATTTTCGGGGCCAATGAAATAAAAGTGAAAGGTGGTACAGTGGATGATTTCAGACCATCGAAATATTGAATTTTAAACTCATGGCGTTGAACATATTCAAGCACATTTTTTTTTTACAAATTTCCAAATAAACGGATCTTGAATTATGGAGGAGATATTCATATTCAAAGGTGGAAAAAGTTTATCAATTATTTGATGTTGATGGCCGAGTTATTCAAAATCTGAATCGATTGGCTACTCAAAAGTGAACCTGATCATAATCTTCGACCGAAATTATGAATGGCAAAAAAAATCTCCATCAAATGTCGCACTGCAGAGGAGGTCGTTAATTGGCGTTTTTCTTACGAATGTGCGTGTGCAAATTGCCAAAAGGCAAAAGACAATTATCGCTGATCTGATAAGCAAATTACTGCTCAAAATCAGAGAGAATCGAAAGGAAAAAGCCCTCCTACGATTGTTTCACTCAATTTTTCAGGAGACACGCAAAAATTCCTCTGCAATCACAAATTCATTAGGGCAGAAAGCATTTGGAAGGGATTGTCTCGGCAAAAGTGATAACAGAATTGCGAGCCGCGAATTGATTTCTAATTCCGCTTATGGGAATTAGAATTATGAATCGCAAATTCATAGATATCAAGTGAATTATGGCCTACAGAATAGAAAAATATCGAATAAAATACTAAAAGCCGCAACTTTTGTGTAAAAATGGACATATTTTGGAAGAAAACGTTATCATTCATCATTGTGCAACAAAATCATATGAATCAACTGGGAAATGAAAGAATATTTGTACTTTCCTCACCCAGATAAAATTTTTTGAAAACATTCATTTCTGATCAAATATCATTAACACGCTGCTGAAATATGTGATGCCTTGAAACGTTGAAAGAAAAGAAATGATATTTTATATCTTATCCGTCAGAAATAACGTGCGAATCGCGGTCAAATGAAATCGAAACTAATCAAAACCGGTCAATTCACAGCGTTTTTCAATGATAATGTCGAATTCCGTCATCAATCATAAATCACAACCTAATTCTTGTGAAAATATCAATGTTGTTCAGACCATTCTAGTTTCGAATGAGCAGAAAATGTTAGATTTTCTCATCAAAATTTTTAATCAGCATTTCGTAAATTTGTTATTTTTATTCAAATGATCATTTCTCATATGAGTTCATCTAAAAAATTTTTAAAAATACAAAATATGGGTTATGTCCTTGGGCCAGAACCAAAATTCCCAATTGATCTAGTGCATCAAATCTAAATTACTCAACTTATCATACAGCCAAACCCTCCAAAATCAACACTGATTTCACCCATTCCAAAACCTCATTACCATTTCTAAAGTTCCCAAGCTCTGCCCTTTGAAAAAATGCGTTTGTGGTAGTTTGGAGTCTAAAATTTGGGAAGAAAGTATTCTTCAAACCTAAAATTTCATCAAAAAAAAACTAGGTGGATCGACGATAAACTTGATAAAACGATTCTGTGCTTAAAGTCGGCTCATAATTTTTGCGTCCATGCAGTTTGAAGTTTGTCAAAATGTGTTCATATTGGGCGATAGATTTTTCGGCTAGAACATCTTTTTTTAAATTTTATTCACATCCCCTATAACATTTCTGTTCAAAAATTCTACCACAAACCGAGGTTTGGCGTATCTACTTGGAAACCCTAAGCCATTTCACCTCTTTTCGAAATCGACAGCTCCGGAACTCCTCTTCTCAACTTGACCGGACTTCACTGTAAACAAGTAGCTCACATTAAGCCCTTGCTGATCGATAAAGCTTTACAGCTCAACGCCGTGTATTCGATTTCGACCTCGACAGGAGCGAACCTAGGCAATACCACTAGACACATCAAACTCCACGCTAGCTCTCGCAAACTTTCCCACACACGCACTCAAACCCATCACAAAATAGGAAGAGACTGAAAAATATCAAGACGAGACATTTTCAATGTTATTTCATGTCACTATGTAAGACTATGTATATCCCAAAAGTATTCGATGTTTTATAAAAATTCTTTATTTTTCCGTAGTTTCATGCATTACAAATTCATACAAAAATTTACTTCGCCCCCAGAAAAATGAATAAAATTCTCTTCGAAATCGATGACAAAAATTGCACACAATAAAGCAGAAGAGGCAATTTATGATTACTTATGTTTTCTTACAAAAATGTGGATTTGTTCTACGATCATCGCTCAGACAAAATCAATTTTGATCACCAAATTATACGAGAGGTGTACCGGAATGAAGTTGGATTATTCTGATGTTAGGATAAAAAGACAAATGTTCCGCATAATCAATAAAAGAAAGGATAAGATACAATGAAAATCATTTCATAAAAATCAAGTTTCGATTTTTCGAGTTGTCGATAAAATAAAATTCACCAAAGCTACGGATTATCTAGGCAAATTTAGGGCGATAAATAATTTATGATTGAACAATTTAGGGGAAAAATGAAAATGAATAAATGGACCCAGAAATGAAAGATATTCTCGCAGACAATTATCACAGTCGGAGGAACTCAAATGAAATGTTTTTGTGGGTGGGGTTTTCCAATTCAATTATCATCGGTATTTTACCGATTATTATTGGTCCTGTAAACTAAAACAATCGATTCTTCCAAAGAAATCAAGTTAACTTTACACATTTTGAATACTAAACAAAACTTATCAGCAAAATTTATGAAATCGGTCGAGAAACGGGGAATAGGTTGAGGCACATAAATCACATGCAAAGAGATTGGAATTGGGAAAATAAACGATTTGAGGGAAGGCGGTAAAAGTTTAGGACCAAATTAGGGGAGTTTTTCTCCAAAGGTAAAGATATCACTTATTGTAATTGAAAGAATATCAGCATGTTCGAGTGTATTTTCGGGAATTAAAAATTGGAAACTCTCTTAACTTCATACTGTTCACAGTCAGTTCAACAAATTATTGAGTCATTCAATAATTTTATGGGATATAATAACTAGCATACTTGTCTTCATCACATTATTTGTTCAAAGAAAGCTAGAATAGTATTGAAGTTCGAGTTCTAACTTTAAAATCGACGTAATCATTGGATGACCCAATATTATGTGAGTTCAAGTTTCGAGTTTCTCGAATAGTAGACTCTCACCTTCTGTTCATTCTTTTATCACAATTCATGACCGATATTTTTGCAATCTTCAGGTTGATGATTACTGTTTTCCATTAACAGCAGCAGGGGTGACATTTGGATTGAATCCCCCATTCGCAATTGGCTGCGTGACAGTCGGCGGCTTCTCGTCCTCAGCCCCTGACGTCGAGCCCCTCTTCTCCTGTCCTTTGCCTGCGGCTGCATCTTCGCCTTCCTCCTCAGGAACCACGTCAGATTTCGTCTTGAATCCGTGAGGGGCCTGCAAATTATACGTGATGATCGCTTTGAGTGGAAGTTCAGAAATATCATATCATTTGCAACGCATGGAAATCCAATGAAGATGATATTTTTAGCAGGAAGAATTCAATTGCAAAATAATTCACCTGTGGCGTTTCGATAGGAGTCATGGGCGTCTTCTCGAGGGATTCGCTCTTCTTATGCTTGTAGAGAACGTCCGTCGGCTGCATTTCACCTGAAATTAGAAAAGTAAAATATCAGGCATGATGAAATTATTTTTCCCGGCATTATTTAACCTATTCCCCCGTTTTATTTTAGCATCGATTTTGTTGTTGAAATTGCCAATGAAAATATAAACTTCGAAAATCCTCACCAGTCTTGAGATTGAATGATCTTCCCCTGATGTTCTGATGTTCCTTGTCGATAGGGCTGAACCAGTTGACGAGCGATCCCATCAAGGGCAATTGCCTGATGACCCCCTCCTCCTGCAGTCTTTTGTCGTTCTCCAACTGCAGGTCCTTATTTGCCGCCTCGATGCCTTGTCTGATCAGGTCCGCCAGAGCATCCAGATACTGAAAATCGATAAAACTCTTATAATTAGATTCGTGAAAAGTTACAAGTTTAGAAGCCTTTCAGATAAAATAATTCGGACTCTAATTTTTTTCGAAATAGAAGTCTAAATATCGCATGCATTTGATTCCGACGAAATTTCAAAAACGCATATGGTTATGAGAAATCATAAAAATGAATATTCTACCTGTGGGCTATTCTCGATCTCCTTTCCTTTCTCAGCCACGACTTTAACCAAATCAGCCAAATCGACAGGGTCCGAGAGCATTCCGAACTTGACGCAGCAGACTCCATAGGCAGAGCAGTCGCCCAGAGAGAAGGCCACGTCGTCACTGCGCAGAGCCTTCACTAATTCTTCGTTCAGGTGTGAAATCTGAATAGGAACAAAATTATAAGGTATTTTCAAAAAAAAAAAAAACTCTTAACCTGTTGTTTCTGGGTGCCATTCCAGTCAGATGCGTTTGTCTCTTTGACGATCGAGGGTATGTAGCTGAAACGAGAAATTTAGATTTTTCGTAAAAATAAAAATAACCGACCAGACAGCGCCGACTCCAGCCCACTTCTGAATGGGGACGATCGCGAGCGAGGGGAACTCCTCCTTAAATTCAGCGAATTTCTGCCTGGCCGCCACCGTCGAATCCACTATCTTGAGGATGTCCGTCAGCTGTCGAATGAATGACTGCACGTGGTCCACAGAAGAGTTCAGGTCTGCAAAATCGATATTGTATCATATGAAAATGAGGATAATGTTCATAATTTTAAGAGGCTTATGGCGAAAACTTTGACATGTTCAAAAAGAATCTTTATCTTTGAAGACTGAGAAGATACATAAGCATTATGACCAAAAAACTCACTAGCGGAATGTTCGAGAGGACAGAATCTAAATCCAGTGCCGTAATTGCCGCCCAACTCCATCATGTGGATGCCTAGGTGCTGACACTCGGAAAGCAAACCTTGGCCGAGCTGAAACAAAATAGAATGAGGTTCTCAAAGAAAATGCGTTCGATGAATGCAGCATACAAGTTTTAAAACGTATATAAAATGTACGAGTGAATCAAATTTTCACTGACGTTGATTAATTGTTCAAAGTAAAAAGTGAGTGATTTTCAAAATTCTACCTACCCAAGAATTGAGTGAGTCACCATATTCGAGTTCGTCCTGCAACACTCTCTCTGCCTGAGCAATGGCCTCGTGGCTCAGTTCGCCTTCCGGTTTCTGGGACAATTCCTTGTGGGCCTGCAATTCTTTCAGTCCTATTCATTTTAAGCCAGTGTTCACTCCACCTGTGCAGCCTTTTTGACAGCCTCGTATCTGTATTTGAATATGAGTGCAGTGGGCGCCGTGTAGCGATTCTTGTAGACTCCGTTTGCGAATTCAATCGGGTTCTCCATTCCAACAACCTCGATTTGCGGCAAGGAGGCTAGACCTTTCAGCATCACTTTGCTCTGAAAAATCAAATCATAACGTCTTGAAAATTTTGTCAGGAAATTCAAGATGATGAAGCTTGAAGAAAGAACGAAATGGTAGATGATGATGATGATGCTTTCTTTACGCAACTTCTTCAACATACTATGCGCCAAGATAGATTGAAGAGGAAAATTGTAAATGCCTACCAGCATGAAAGCATTCTCGATTATGTCAGTGATGCGTTTGTTGGTCAAATAGCTGCTGGCCACCCACCAAGGCAGAGTGTCCAGTTTCTCGCGGTACGTCGCTTTGTGGGTCTCCACTGGACGGTGCAGGGTCTGGAGAATTGGGAATAAGAGAACGAAAAAGATCGAATCAAGAAAAAAACTATTCTCTGCAATGAATGATTAAAAAATTTCGCAGAATTTATTTTCTCCCTCAAAAATAAAATAATCTAAAAACTCACAATAACAGGGGCAGCAGGGATTCCCAACCACAGTGCCAACGGCATAGTCATCGAATCGACTTGCGACAGAACGTGAACGAGGACGCTGTTCGGCTCTTTGATCGTCAGGGCAGCAATAGCCTGTAAATGAATCATTCAAGCTTGCAAATGTGAGGGCTCCGAATAATCTTTTTCAAAACTTGTAAAAAATAAGAAATGTATTCACACAGCTAGAGTTTCTTGTCGGAAGGTTTAAAACGCTAACCTGCCCAACGATATGCAGCCAGAATGGATGTTTGTTGCGTCTGATCTCGAGAATCTTCGAGATCATGTCGTTCTGTCCGAGGATCGTCGAGCCGACTACTCCGATCACGATCAGAGGCTGCTTGCCTGCAGCCAGGTCCTCGTCCAGGATCTTCTCGAATGCGTGATGGTCCTGAATATATGAACTATCAAATTTATCAAAGGGAAATAAGTTTCACGAGAAGATCATCAAACCACATCAATTTTACATTCTTGTCAATAATAGTGATTTCTATTGCTTACAATCGTATTTCAAATAAACTCGAGAGTCTCTTACAATTCTTCCTTCAATTTCACTGAGATCTCCCTCGAGTTTGGGCAGCTGAATGACGTCTGCAATGCCGCACTCGGCAGCCAGGTACGAGGCCACGTCCATGTGCAAGGCGGGCGAGACGTACACCACGGGAGCTCCCTACAAAATGGAATCAATTTTTCAATTCCCCTCTATCTTCCATTAGCAAAAGTAACGTTTGATTTATGCACAAGTGATTCCGATTTTAGTGTTGCTCAAAATACTCATTTTCAATATTTATTTTATCCTTGATTAGGGGCGTTCAGAACTTCGATTCCGATTCCGAATTTTTCAAAATCGAAATTCCGCATATCCGTCCTTGATTATCAAACCAAATGAAAAACCTTGTCGGCAAAAGCCCTCCATCCCTTGGTGATGTAGTCAGTGCCGTAAGTGTTCTTGAGTGCCAATTTGACCGCGTGTCCAATGCCGTTCTTGATCGAGTTAGACAGGGTCGATTCGGTGTCCGAGCAGTGCAGAAGAGCCTCGGGGAATCTGAAGAGCGAAATTAGTGTTTTTGCTAAAGCAAAATTCTTAAAAATGAAATAACTTCCTAAAAACGTAACAATTTTATTTTAGAATAATAAGAAAGTAAAAAAAACTCAAATAAAAATCATTCAATAGCAAATTTTCTATACCTGAACTGATTAGAGAGTGCCTGACTGGTGTTGCCGTAGAGCCAGGCAGCGATGGACTGTCTGTGGTGGCTGCTGAGCAGGTCGATGTAGGATTTGAGGGAGGCCGAGGTCACCAGCGAACGACCCAGGTCCGATAGACGCTGATTCTCGCGGGATCTGTAAGGAATACAAAATATTCATTTGGAGAACGGTGCTGTACATTTCTAGAAAAATTTTGACCGAATCACGCAAATGCCTGTTGGACAATGCCCTCATTCGTTCTTCTCTATCAACTTTTCACTTTCAAAATAGTTCAACTTTCCGAGAAATTCGAAGAATGAAGTTTTACTTGGTCTTGACGAGAGGCGCGTGTCCGTTGGCAGCGTCCTCTCTGCCGACCCACTCGTCCGAAATGATCATCTGCTCGAGCTGCTCCAGCACCGCTGACACGCCGGAGGCAGAGGACGGCTGCAAAATTTGGCAAAATTAGAAACAAAAATAGGAAAAGCATTGTTATTTTCTTCTGAAAATATCCGAATAGAAAATAGCAGATTTAACGAGAGAAGATTAATTTTTAAGGATTAGGAAAAGTACAATTTCTTGATTTCCAGCAAAAAACATTCTAGTAAAAACGATAAAAAGAGATTACCTGAGTATTGGACATGCGGGAAGAGCGACGAGACAATTGTTTGGCCTGAATTTTTTCTTGAAAACTATTTTGATCATCATTTTTGCAATTGTTTTCGTTTTTGTCGAACTTTTTAATTATGAAACGCTGACGTATTCGATACGTTTCAATTGAGGCATAGCGAATTATTTCTTGCTGCTATAACAATTCCAAAAGGTGATCTTCTTTCATAAATTGCAATTTCAATGGCTATAATTATTCCAATATTTTCAAAGATCAAAGATTACTTTTTACGAATAATTAGCTGTTAGGAACCAAACTTTCTCGAAGGCCATAATTTTGCTATCTTGCAATCCTTTTTTTTATGTTTTTGTCAAAACTAGAATGTTCGAAAATTAAAACAAAAAATCCAACTGACAGCAGTTCTCTTGCTTCCGTCATCCAAACCGCTATCCTCGGATTTGGTGGATGTGTTCGAGCCGGGGCTGTGCTGCTGAGAGGCCGAGTCACCCGACTTTCTGCAAACCATCGATAAGATATACAGGAAATGAATGCTCAACAGCAATTTCTAGAACTCGATGATACTACTGAGCTCTTTCAACTAATAATGACATCCCTCCATATTTATAGGACAAGGAAGCCCTAGTTTGTGTGTGAAATTATCAAGTATCTGGATGGAATGAATGCAATTTCATATTGTATGGCTTCATGATATAAAACACAAGGTTGAGAAATTCTAAATTTAAAGAAATTTTTGAAGCAAAACGATAACATCTGCCCACTTTTCAAATTTAACCAGAAAAGAGCTGCCTAAAAGACGCAATTTTCGTCTCATGCTCGGGAATTCAGACACAGCGCACCGACTTTTTGTTGAAGGACGAATTCCCTGGGGAACTGTAAAGAGAGAAGAGGCAAATCTCGGACTATTAAAACGAGAAGTTTGCGATAAATCAATGCACAAGTTTGTTTTTTTTCTCAAAACATTCAAGGACAGTCGATATTTTTACCGTAGTTGTGTTATAAAAAATCTTTACTTTGAATGAAGATGTGGCGAATCAGGGAGAACTCCACAGGCGAAAGCTCGTTTTCTTCTGCTCATGCCGACTTTAGAAACAGTAGTTGGAATTTCATTTTGTCAGTTTTTGAATAGTTGCTAAACAATCCTCCAATAATTGAACAAATTGCGATGTCTGATTTACAGTATTCGATAAATTTACGAGAAAACGATAAAAATCATGCAAATTCAGAGTGAATCTATAGAGTCAAAAGTTCAAATATTCGAGTAGAGCCTGAGTGAAGTGGCAAATTGTGATGGACAGAGACAGAAATAAATGAGTTTAGAGCTACGGGGAATATTTGATGGTGGCGATCGAAATGAGGACGTGCAAGCTGAATTATTCACAGAAAATGGACAGCGCTTGACAAAATGAAGATTGAAATGAAATGAGAAGAAAAGATATCGGGAAAATTCATTTGGAGAATCGATATTCTCTTCCGAAGCCGAGATGAGCTGTCATTTCGAAATTCTCAAATTCATCAATTTGACAATTTGATTGCAGAATTATGAATAAGGAAGGAAAGAGGCAATCATTTTGAAGCTGGATAAACATTTATTTTTTGTTTGAAAAATGGTTAGGGCTTTCGAAACAGGATCCGTTTGTTCGGTTTCCAGACGGAAAAATTGAGACACGCGCAGTTGTGAGAAGTAATTGAAGTGAGTGGACTAGTCGAGTAATAAAATGATAGTAAACGAGAATGGGAGTAGTTTTGTGTGGATGTGGATAAAATAGTACAAATTTTGGTAATATTTCAGAAAATATTGGATAGATAGATCTAAAGTGATGATTTTTTCACCAATCTTCAAGTCAATAAAGTTCTCAAAATCATATTATTTCTAAAATTTCGAACCTCAAATATTCAAACGCTTACATACATTTCGCTCCTTGCGAAACATAAATTTTGAGTCGTAAATTGACGAAACGAAGTGTTTGACAAGAATTGTGACGGCAAAATTATGCATACATCATGAGACGAGACGTGAATTTGAACAGAAGAAGAAAATGGCAGGCAAAATTGCAATTTTTAAGTTAAATTTTCAAAGAAAAATGAAAATTGTTGCGGAATTTTAAGCTGAAATTTAGTAGATCCTTTAGTTCGAGTTAATCCAAAATGGAGCCGAAAAATGTGCGAGACACTAACAAAGTTAAGAAGGAAAGGGGAAGGGAAGGGAAGAGAGGAGAAGATGAAGAGAAAAAGAAGAAAGAAATAAAGCAGCGAAATGAGCCGCTTGAAAAAAAATGGGTAAGTCAGAGGAAGGAAAAAGAGTTTGATAGTGAAGACAGACATCGAATGAGATAAATTTGGTTAGATTTGAGGAGTAGAAGAATGTAGGACACTTGGATATTCTAGTACTAGAGTAAAAGAAGAAGGATCTTTCATCTCATCAAGTAGTGGAATGTTGAGAATTAGGTTAAGATCTCGTGGCCAATTTGAAAGAATATCAAAATGAAATTGTATACGAAATTTCATGAGCTCAAATTGTGTAGTTGGTATTTTTGAGGTCCGATTGAAAGATCATGCAAATGAATTTTGAGAATTTTTGGGCGTTGAACAACAAAATTCCAAATATATCGTTAAAACTGAAAAATGATATCACTTCCTTTAAAAGACGAAAATTCAGTTTATTTTCGAAGAACTCAAACCTTCTCATTTTAGCAGATAGAGAGATCTGAAAGATGGCAGAAGACTGCCAATGGTCAAAGCGAAAAAATGAACCCCCCAGGCGATGCTCTTAGGAAATTAGAACGGAAAATACCTAAGCAGCTCAAAATAATTGGGAAATTTAAGGTTTTGATGCAGAAAGAAAAAGAAAGAACACTTTCACAGACACATTTTTGGATTGTTTGCCAAAGTTGAATTCATCATGGAAAAAGAGAGCAAGACGTAACAATGGGCTATCATAAAAGTGAAATGTTCCTGAAAAGGGCATCTTACGAAAAAACCGACTTCATATCGTTTTTAGAAGCCCATACTAAAAGCATTTTTGAGGCATTAGCATTTTAATAATTTGGGCAAAATGTGGAGCCAATTTGAAGAAAATTAGCTAGAAAAGCAAGAGGGGTTCGCTTCATTGCCAACTCTCTTCCAGCTGTTCTAGTATTCTCGCAGTCGTTCAGCCATTTAGCCGACTTCAAGCGCAACTCTAATGCCATTCTTTTTCTACTCGTGTTTTGAACAGCCCTTTATCGTTGAATCACACAAATTGTTGTCGTTTATGGAATATCACTTGCCTTCTATAAAGTCAATTTGAAGAAAAATTATCAAGAACTACTTCCACTTTCGATAATTTTCCGATCAACTGATAACTTGATCGAAATTGAATGAAAAGTGTGAGACGTCGCACAATTGCTTTTACTTTGTGATATCAAATGATGGAGAAAAGTGTTTAAAAATCATAATATGCGCGATATTTTACTATCGTTCCAAATTAACGTCTTTTCTCGCCTACAATTTTCAGGTTTCAACGATGAAAAACTTATCAACTTTGTTGATCTTCAGACTTCTAATTCAAAATAAGTGAAAAGAAGAGGATGGCTTGAAGAAGAGAAAAACAGACGCTGCAAAGTCAGGAATTTCAATTCAGGAAAATCAAGCAAAAGTCAACCGAAAGTCGGGATGGCATTTCACTCAATTAGAGCAGTCATTCAAAATTCCTGCACATAAAGCAATTACAAATCTAATTTTATTCTCCTTATAATTGCAGAGAAATGGATTTCCGGAAATGCCGAAATATAAGGGAAAGGTCTAAAAGCGCATTCGTCCAGAAATAACGATGAAATAGTTTGTAATATATTGATTGAAAAAGAAGAAGTGACTAATAAATAAATAAATAATCGATCGATTTATGATATCATTTTTGTGCTAGCAAAATTTGGTAGGTTTCAATTTCGAATGTTACAAAACACGACATTTTAAAATTGGGTGTGCCTTTCAAATCTTTTTTTAAAATTATTTTTCATCAAAATTCTTTGCTGTCAATGCGTGGTAACAAATTTCACTGTTCAAAAGATGTGTGAATTTTTCGATTTTCTATAATTTCTTCCCAATATGTTTTTCAATTTTCAACCACCTTCTTAATTTTCTTATATTTTCATTCGAGTGAAAGTTTGACCATCTGAAGCATCGCTCTTCTTGAATTGGCATAAGCAGAGTAGAGATGATAGAAATCAAGAATAAGCAGAAGCTGGAGTAGTGGGGAGATACGAAAACGCGCAAAGCCAGAAAAATACGGCGTGAGGAAGAGATAACGAAAGTGAAATTGGGGCACTACGGGCAAAATGACAGGCAAAAAGAGATCCCCTATTCCTATTCATGCAGAAGATCGCGAATAGATAGTCCGCTTGCTGGTGGTTCCAATCAAAAATCCCGATTTCCTCGATTTTTGAATCGAATGGATTTGTAGATTTCAAAAGAAGATATGAAAGGGAAAATCCCATGAAGCCATACAACTAGATTTATGGGAGAAAAATCTAGAAAACTAGAATTTTTTTTCTAATTGTGAAAAGATGGAAATTGGCCCACCCGTCGATGTTGGAGAGCATGTGGTCGACCTCGCGCACGGCTTCCTGCAGCTCCGCTTTGCTCGCCATCTGAAATATCATAAATCAGAAGGAAATCATCGAAAAAATCACGAAAAGTTCGAAACTTTCGAGAAAATCGATAAAAAATAAAAAGTTCAAGTGGCGAAGAGTAGTAAACGAT
The DNA here is from genome assembly GCA_964036155.1 of Diploscapter coronatus. Taxonomy (NCBI): domain Eukaryota; kingdom Metazoa; phylum Nematoda; class Chromadorea; order Rhabditida; family Rhabditidae; genus Diploscapter; species Diploscapter coronatus. The sequence continues at coordinate 5,814,287 of OZ038423.1, forward strand.
GAACGCGTCAAGACACTTTTGAGCGAAGAAAAAGCTTGACTATTTTTATCTTTGGTCTTCGCGTCGTAATGTTCTCATTTTTTCAGAGAAATTTTTGTACGAATTTCATTTTAAAAAAATTGACAACGCGAATCGTCGGAGAAGCCATTTTTCTGGTTTGGACATGAAAAATCAAACAGAAACGGATAGAGACAGTACCAAATTGGGCAAACAGTTGGCGGAAAATGCGGAGATCGGGGAAATGGAATTTTAACGAAACTGGAACAGACTATTATGTTGAAAATGAATTGATAGAGGGATTATTGATTTGCAAGACTTGGGAATTCTTGAAGGTTCATGAAAGGGATTTTCAACACACATCAAATGTCTCGATGAAAAAGGGCGAGCGATATTCGAGAGAAGTAAATCCGACAGAGATTAGGGGGTTGACAAATTTGGAGACAGAGACAGAACTGGTAAGGGAAGGGCGAATTTGTGAAACAAAGAGGTACATCCACGTCAATCAATTTGTTTGTGTTTGCGAAAAGGACAAAACTCACGCAGAGCGATCGAAACATCGCAGCCAACTTGGAGGGAAGCACACGGAGTAATGAACTCCAAGAAACAAGAACAAGAAAATGAGCTTCCTTTTCTCGAAAGCGACATTATGCTAATTTGCATTTTCGCAAATCGCTGCATCAAAGATGAAAGAACCAAGCAATTTAAAAAAAAAAGAAAGTTTGTTCGGAGTTTACTGTTCTAACAAATATTTGCAAAAAAAATTGGCTTTTTTTTATCCGTTTTCGATTGTTTTTTTTTTCCATTTTCGTCGAAATTCTCTTGTTTGCTCAACTCGTATACATTTGAATTCTCAATTTCAGGAAAACCAGATGCTTTTTGGGTCTTGGAGAGCCGCGTTGCAAATATGTATAGATTGATGTGTTGGAAATGCTGACAACTCGCTACAATATGTGACTAATGTCCAAAAATACAGTGTCGAGTGCGAAAGAGTGAAAACCGTCTTCTGTCACTAAACACTCTCATTTCGCATCGATAGTAGGTGAGATTTTCGCTAGCTTGATTTTAGGAGAAGTGTCCGTAAATCTGCCCCATCGCTAACTATTCGCAATGGGCCATTTTTCTTCGAGCTTTTTCGATTCTCGTTGCGTGCGCCTCTAAACGCGGTTTCACGAATTTTGCCCATCGAAAACATAATGCTGTGAACTGGTATATGATTGGAAAAGGTACAATCGCAGATGTTATGAAAATCTTCATTTTGAAATAGTTTTGCAAGAAAAGTTCTGAACAGATGTGGATCAAACGACTGTTTGGGAGTCGCTTTCTTCACGAAATTGAGCGACTCCCAACAGTCGTTTGGTGCATTTCTGTTCTCCTGGTCTGTTTTGATCCGCCAATCATAGGGTAGAGGAATTTGGCGAAATTTAGTCATTCCGCAGAATTTCGAAGTAAGAACTGATCAATCGTCAAAAATAGATAGGCAGAGAGGGGAACTGTCAATTATAAAGTGATTTAGAAGCAGGGGAATGAGAGATAATGACGGGGCTGTGAAGTGATTCGTTTTGCAGAGAGAGAGAATGTAAGTGATGTAAGAGAACCCGTGTCTTTCCGAATAAGCACTGCGCAAGACTGTCGAATGTCAAACTGACGAGTTCCCTTCCATTTTTGCGTCTGTCCCCTTTTCTCTTGTCCCTCCTCTCTTTCTCCTTGTTCGTTTTTGCCCTCCGGCCGCCACCTCACCAATTCCAATCGATCAATCGAGAATGAAATAGCAGCAGAAATCGAGAGACTCGCGAGAAAATACACACGTAGAGAAGAGAGAACGAGAAGAGAAATGAAGATACGCACTTCGCATGCAACGTGGATTCGATTCGATGCAACGCAACGGTCCACGAATTTGCGAAAAAAAATCATCGGAGGCTTGATTTCACAGGAATCATCCATATTATATTAGTGGAGAATCAAGCAGAATTTTATAGATGAATTTCAAGATTTTTTCCTGGGCAATTTGAAAAAAGATACACAACTCTGGTAAATCTAGTAAATATCTAACTACATCTGAAAAAGACCTCCATAAAAGATGTACTTCCAAGTACGAGTTTGCAGTTGTGCAGTAAGAAAATAGCAAAGGCATAGAAAAGTGGTAAGAAAACTAATGAAACGAAGCGAAAACAATATCTTCCAAGGTTCGATGAAAATCAATTATTTTTACTATGACTTTCAATTTCCACGTGCCAAACTGTTGAAAAGCAGTGAAAACAGAAATTAACAAACTGACTGACTGAGGCTGGGAAACGAGGTCTGACTATGAGGGAATAGGTCTATGGCTGGCACTGCGATTCTGCGCTTGTGCCTCTTCCTCTATTTGCGCTTTGCTAAACGTAAGTAATAAACACTTTGCAGGGCTGGTTTTTTTCTACGCAAGATAGCGTAATCTCTATTATTAGTGAAGAGGACAAGAAACCATCAATTCGCACTATGATAGGCACAAAGAAAACCGAAATAACTGATGAAAGTCGAGATAGTTTTTGTCGATCAGTCAGAAATATAGAAGAAGCTGCTAGAAATAATGAGTGGTTCTTAGGGGTTTTCTGACAAAATTCATAGAGAATATGTGGGAGTTGTTGGCTGCATGGCAACGCTTGCTTTACCCTGCATTTCTTCTGCTGTTTTCGTGTGCTTCTAAACATAAACACAACCGGACAGGAAAAGCATTAATTCGAATGCAAACCTGTTCACCTGGAACACTACCAAGAAATATGAAGATGCAGGAAGTGATTACGAGTTTTGGGTTTTGTTTGATTCATAAATTTTGAAAGTCATAGAAGTTTCCAAACACTAAAGCTTGAATTTCAAATGTGGCAAAAGCAACTTCGTAGCCTGCAATGACATGTTTATTTCAGCCTGACAAATGACAACGGATATTTGAATGAATCGCATAAAATTGACATAAAACAAAGAACAAGGATTAGGAAAGGGGCTGCAAACAAACGAATTGGAAAAGGGAGATGAAAGCAGCGCTATTTGACAGCCTTTTGGATGTCAATGAAGCGCTGAAACGGGATCACGAAAAATCGATACTATTTGTGACCAGCCACGATGACTTTGACGCACGATGTGAACATGTCATTTGGAACTTTTTTAAATCGGCATGCATAATTTTGAAAGCTCTCTTCATTCTTGTCAAATTTCGAACTCTCGAGCGAACGCAAAAAGAAGTAAGAAAAACGAATAATTGAAAACCGGAGCCTAGCAATATAGGAAATGAGGAAACCGCACCACTTATGGAGGGCAAGGTGACATATAAACAGGCGCAGAGAAAGACAGACAAACATACAAATGACTAACCTACTTACTCGTGAGAGCGATAAAGAGTTCAATCGAATAAGGAAGCTCTCATTTGTTAAATGACCATTCTGGTCACTGGAATTTCTAGCTATACTTTTCAAAATATTTGGACACAAATTCAAAACAAGACCATTTAACCGAACGATTATAAATAATAATTATTGTGAAATTTAATTTTTTCACAGAAATTCTAAGAGAATTATGCAAAGAAATGATATTTTTTCTTTTAAATATCAGAAAGAAGTGTGAAATAGCAATAAATTTCTATACGAATTAGAACCTTGAAATAGAATGCAAACTTGAAGAGCAGAGAAAGTTGCTGGAGCTGATAAGTCGATAAGAAAAGGAAAGCGAATGGTTACTTTTGCACAAACAAAGAGGCAAAGAAATCGATGGCAGCTTGTGATCGCTGATCCTTCTATGCAGCTGCTATATTTGGGTACTTGTTACTTTCAACAAAATTCAATTTGAAGGAGTGTTTTCATTTTGAATGAGAAACCGATCTCGAATTTCATAAGTCGACGATGCAAGTGAATTCACATGAAAGACCTAACTACTATTTAATTCTGAAATTTGTTTGGAGGCAGAAAGCGAATTTCGAGATTGGGATAAACGAATCCAGCCCATTCATGTAAACCCACCCATATCTTCATGTTCGACTCTTATTTCTCTAGTTTTTCAGGATCTTTTTCCTCAAAATTTCCAGCTTTTTCTTTCCCTCACTGCCTCTCAGCGGCCACGTTGCCTATCTGCATTTCGTATCTCTCGGGGGACAGACCTCTTTTCTATTTTCCCTTTCCTTCCCCTCCCCTCCATTCTTCCTCTGCCGGCCTGTTAGATCCTTCCATATTCATACGCGCACATGTGCTGCGGCTGTGTGTTGTGGAAGGAAAAATGAACAGAAAAGAGGAAATAAAGCAGCAAAATGAGAATGGAAAGTGCATGGACAAATCGAACAGCGCAACTCACACTTCCACACACCCCGACACAATTGACAGAGCTGACAAGGGCCAATGAGCCGATTCTAACGACTTGTTGTTCCAGAACTCTGTGATCGTCGAAATACCATGGAAATGGCAATGTGCCGAAACTAATGCATGATTTTATTGCAATAATATCTCCATGGCAAATTGAAAAAGGCGAGTTTCTATAAAGAAGTGTCATGGCAAATAGGTCCATCTTGCAAGTGCTTGAAGACAATGTCTGAAGCCCCATGCATTCTTAAAATCTAAACTTGATCAAACTCTACGAAAAATCTAAATTTAAGAAATGGCCACAAATTCAGAGGTCATTAGAGGTGTGTTCGCGAATTTTGCACTCAAGTAGCAACCTGTCGAGTAAGTGCACTACTGGGTCATGCATAATTTTGGCAGCATTTCACTTTGACGGCTAGACTCCCTCGAGGGCTATGCTAAATTTATGACACAATTGAAAAATAAGAAGGAATGATTTACTTCTATATTAGCAGCGTAAAAATACCAAGAAAATGCAACAAAATATTGTATCAGTAAACAGCGATCAAAGTCATTGCCTCGTACCTTGCTGTGTGAATATTTGAGATATTTGATATCCAAGTCGAATGCCTCTCGAGCGCCAAATGCTCCATTTTATTGCCGCTCGTTCTCATTCTCATGTCAATTGGACACCAGGCGCATTTACATGATTAACGATCGGCAATTTGTCATATCACAGGTTTTTATAGAAATACTCTAAAAGTTAGCGAAACAATGATTTGAAAATTAAAATAACAGGTGGTCTAATGTCTTGATCGCTTAGGAGTTTAAGAAAATAAGACTTAACTGAAAATTTATGTTTCAAAATTGAAAAATTGATAAATCTCTAGCTGAAACTTTTCAAAGTTCTATTTAGAAATTAAAAAAAAAAAAATTGACTATTTTTCGACTTCATAAATCAAGTTGCATAACGGCAAAGACTTACTACTTCATGTAAAAATTCAGAAAATTTTGTGGAGGAATTACTTTCTTGTTTCTTGGAATAATGAGGAACTTTATCCATCTTTTTCCCTAAATAAAAACTACTTTCCAAAACTATTTCAAATTATTGACTGTTTCGAATGATATGGCTAGATATCCCTCTGCTCTATCAATAAGCACGCTTCTCATTAGTTGAGAAAATTTATTCATTTCTGCATTTCTTTCAAACAACCCTTGCTTTGCACTTTTCTCGATATTTTGTGTCAAGTATTTTTTTATTATTTAGTAAGCTTTTTCATTACCACAAATGAAGTGTTAAATTTCTATGGACTCTAATTTCTAAGCACAAAGAATGGAGTTCAAATTCTACCAAATTTTCATGCTAGAAATAGAATATCTTCTCGAAAATTCCTGCACCCGAAAAGTATTTCAATTCCGTCCAATTTCATGTGATGAGTAATCTACTATCGACAAGCTTTTATTCCTTTTGTGAATGATATTCTTTAAAAGATTACTAATTCCATATTTTCTTTTATCGTTGCTCGGATCAATTGAATGTCAGAGTAATTCGACCTCAAGTGCGTATTCTTCATTACTGTAGGAAATATAAGGCTTCAGATATGACGGATAGTTACAATCGATTGATTTATGACATTTTTCATGATTACAGGAAAGAACTTCCGACTGAAGGTAAGCTTTCGAAACAATTTACACGATTCTCACGTTTGAATATTCTTTGGTAATGTTTACTCAATTCACTTATCTATCATTTGAAAGGATTTACTAGTGTTTCTTCTCTAACATCAGTAGTTTTCAAGCTATGCATACCCCAAATGTTGCGTGCAAACTTACCAACAAGTAATCCTGTTTTAGCTCAGATTTGTGAATTGGCACCACAACTTCAGTTGAATGTTACGCTCTTCTACATGAAATTAGTCGAAGTGGTAAGGTTAAATGGCTAGGTAACTTTCATCAAACTTATTCTTTTTTTTTGAGATGGAAAAAGATGAGACGATCACTATGATTGTCGAGCTTAAAGTCGTAAGTTTTGAATAAGATATTTTGTCACAATCATATAGGGTTTGACAAAAGTATGTACGCTGGTTAAATTAAAAAAAAAACCTTAGATTTGAGAAAGTAAACTAAAAAACTAATCTAAACTTGTTGAAACTTGGCATTTATAGGAATTAACTATCAAGAAATAGAAAATGATGCCAAAAATATGTACGGTTTAACATTACGTCCACTTTTGAGTTCGAATTGTCACAAAGGCTTTTATCTTTCACTATTACATTCACTGTTTAGAATTGGATCGATAGTCGAATTAATTGGAACCCTAAAGAATATGGCGGCATTGAGCACGTTTTTAGAAGTCACGACGAAGTGTGGATTCCGGACTTGACAATTATTAATGCAAATGATGTTCGAGACTACCGAGAGGACTATCAGAAATTAGTACAGATTTACTCGAATGGAACGGTTCAATATTATATGGTCATGTTGGCATCTTTTGTCTGCAATTATGATGTATCAAAATGTAATATTTTCCATACAAACTTATTCTTGCAGCTACGTCGTCTTCCTTTCGACAAGCAAATATGCAACATTTCTCTCGTTGCCTACAATACGCTCATCCCGATAAAGCTTATCTCATCAGAAAAACTCGTCGCTCTCGGACTGGTAAGAAATTTTATTTCAGCCTAGAAGGATGTTATCAAAATCTCACGGAATTCGTTTGTGAAATCAGGCTCCAAATTGAAATACTTAATAATAAGGAAGATAAAGAACTCTATATTCAAGGATCGTAATACTCTTGGTAATGGTGAATGGCACGTCATCAATCTGACGAAGGATGATAGTGCGAGCGTTCCATGCATTAATGCAGAAGATCTATATCCAATTGTACAGGGCGTTTCAAGTTTATCTCCCTATTTTATTTTTTGAATAATTTTTTTATTTTTCACCCAAATTGGGTACGGTTTTTTTCATGGTACTCTCCGTACGTTAGGATTTTGTTTGGTATAACTTTTGGGTCGATACCGATTACCCATACCCAGAAAACCACCTGTTTTTGGGGAAGCAAATTTTTTGGAGCTAAAAAAATGTTCAAAAATTCATAACTTTCTTATTCCTGAACCAAATTGGATGATTCTTTTTTTATTCGACAGCATTTGGTCTCTAGATTATCAGGTAAAAAATAAGAATTTTTGAATACCAATTTATGCAGAAATGCGCGTTTTTCGCGTCTTAATTGCGGACTTTTCGATCCGTACTGGGTTTACGCGTAAATGACGTCCGAAAAATCTGCCCTTCTAGTATGTTGTGCAGAATGACACGATGAACAACTTTTGTTCCAGAAGTTATTTTAGAATATGCACACACAGGGAGTTATAAATTTTTACTAAAAAAGCATTATGCTGAATTTGGCCGTCGAACTTCAAAAAATTCTGGAGCTTATACGATAACGAATTCAAGATCAATTCTGAAACAAATTTGCTCACCATGTCCATCTACGCAACATACTGGAAGGACGAATTTTTCCAACGTCATTTACGCGTAGACCCAGTACGGATCGAAAAGTCCGTAATCGTGACGCAAAAAATGCGCATTTCTGCATAAATTGGTATTCGAAAATTCTTATTTTTTTACCTGATAATCTAGAGACCAAATGCTGTCGAATAAAAAAAGAATCATCCAATTTGGTTCAGGAATAAGAAAGTTATGAATTTTTGAACATTTTTTTAGCTCCAAAAAATTTGCTTCCCCAAAAACAGGTGGTTTTCTGGGTATGGGTAATCGGTATCGACCCAAGAGTTATACCAAACAAAACCCTAACGTACGGAGAGTACCATGAAAAAAACCGTACCCAATTTGGGTGAAAAATAAAATAGGGAGATAAACTTGAAACGCCCTGTATATTTAAAAAAGAAAAAGTTTTCTGGTCATTGTTTTGATATATTTAGGGATATTTCTCGATTCATATGTATCGTTATGGAATCTATTATGTTTTTCTCATAGCGATGCCATCGTTCATTTTCAATATCATCTCAATTTTTGGAATTTTCATGAAGAATATAGATCGGATGGGACAGGTTAGTAGTGTCGATGAACGATCACCTGGAATAACGTCGAAAGGACACATTTCTTTCTCCTCCCCTTTTGAGCATCGAAATGCGCACTAGACGCAGTTGTTCACATGGTGATTTTGCTTATCTTCTTCGTTCTTTTATAAAAATTAGTGAGGTTTTCGCTATGAACACTTTCCAACTATTGCCCTTTATCGATATTGGTAAAAATGTATTGGCCAATTATCGATAATTAGCACAAAAATTGAGAGAATAAGAAGAGAAAACAAAAAATTTATAAAAAAAAATTGTTGTCAAATCGAAGGAGATACGTGACTCACAGAAGGAAGGAGAAAGAAACGCATCCCTTTTACTTGATTCCAAATTATCGTTCATCGAACAATATGGTTTTTCCATGAATAATTATGCATATTTGTAGTTGACAATAATTTTGACGAACCTCATGTCATTGAAGTAAGCTCAACTGATAAAATTGACTGATTTCAAGAAACAGTTCCCATCTTTCAGCTTCCTTCTCTCAATATTGGCTGATTCCATTTCAAAGACTCGATATCTCCCTTTGCTTGGTAGTTTATAAATCGCAAGATTATTAATATTTCATCATAAACTTTAGCTTTGTACGTCATTATCAACCTGGTCATTATTATTATTGCCTATTTCGTCATTTTATGCAAAATTCTGTTGGATAAGAAAATCCTGAAGAAGCTGCATAAGTGGCAGGAAGATCAAGAGTCGAAAAATCATGCATGGTTTGTCAAGTTACTGAAGTCAGTTCATAACAATTTTTAGGTCGCCTATGAGCTTTTTTCTAGTGCACATTTGGGACATCTTGTACTACTGTCTACAGGCTGCTAACCTTGCAAATCTTATTTACTTTTTCTTTGGCTAACTTGGGGAATCCAAGATAATTTAACCTTGTTCATTTTGTATGAAAATCGTGAATAAATTTTATTTCCGTGCAAATTTTTACCTAAATTTAGTTCATAAGATGTGCTCTAAAATTTCAAATGTTAATGAAAATTTTCTCGTCTGAAGGATCAAATGTCGAAACTTGAGAATGAGTTCCCACCTAATCGAATTTTTCATAGCTTCCTACTGATTAGTCATCCAAAATTCAGTCTTGTTATGCACTCACTATCTAGAATTCGTCTGAATTATTTTGTCTGTTAATGTTTATGGGGTTAATGAGAAAATTATGGACACTTTTAATTTTCACATTTTCAAGTGTACATTGCCAGAATATTTCAGGTAAGAAATGGGAATGAAACATCTTATGATACCCTTTTCAGAGTTGAGTAATTCTTATGATCGCCTTTTAAAATTTGTTTTCAAAGACCACGATATTTCGAGAGCTCCTATTGAAGGTACAGAATATTGTAGAGTTTAGAAAGTAAACAAGGATACGTTCAGCTCAACGGTGTCATTTATCACCTCTGATGAATATGTCAGTCATGCTGTCCTATATCAAAGTGGTCGAAGTTGTGAGTTTCACTTCAATGGATATTCTTGACATGATTTGATGTTGTTTTTCAGATTGAAAAGGATGAAACCATGACTATGATCACTGAGCTAAGAATCGTAAGTTTCTTTGAAGACATAGTTGACTATGAAAGAGAAACAACCTTCAGCAATATACCGATTCTCGAATAAGCTGGAACCCAGAAGAGTTTGACGGGCTCGATTACGTCTATGTGAAGGAGTCGGATATTTGGATACCAGGTGAGTGAAGACAGTGAAACCTTGTCGCTCTCCTTCTCTAATGAACGAGAAACGGTGGGAGAAATATGACGATTTTGAACACTTTTCAGTCGTTTGGATGTAACCAAGTCCTGAACGAAAATTCAAGCGAAGAAAAAAATGTTAGAAAAGGTGGAAATTCGAAAAACGTCTTCTCGACGTCACAACTTTTAATGAAATTATCCATTCCGAAAATGGTAAAAGACCTCAGAAACAATAAAAGTCGGGCTTTCATATTGAATAATTTTCATCGTTCATGCTTTACGTTTAAAATCCATTTGCGTCCTCTGGCCTTATTAGGATAGGCAAATGTAAAGCATCTTTTCTTACAACCATTTCACCAAATTATCTCGAAATTTTCCGCCATTACAAAACCGCAAAAATTCCATGTTGTTTTCTAGCCCACATTGACAATGTTTCAGATGTGACAGTGATCGATGCCGACGACGTGAAGGACTACCGTGAAGATGTTCAGAAAGTGGCTCAGGTCTTCGCGAATGGAATTGTTCAGTTTTACATGTACATGCTCACTTCCACCGTTTGCAATTATGATGTAACTGATGATCTAACGAGGGAAACTATCAATGTGTTACCCACTGAATCAGTGCATATTTGCAGGGTAATTCAATTCGGACATGCTAGTAACGAATATTAGGTTAAAAAGTGCCCTCCGTTCATCCTAATGCCAGGATCTAACTTCAAAGTTTCCTCTTTTAAAACCTTACTGATACGTGAGTAATGAAATTGCCAGCTCTCACAATAATGTACGCTAATTTTGCATTGCTAATGTTTGCAAAGTAAAGGAAAGAGGCTGACTTTGATGTAAAATCCTGGAAGCATGATGGAAGGAGGGGAACTTTTAAATCTGATATTCATTATCAGCATCCCCGAATTGAATTACCCTGTAAATATGAACTGAGTTTGTGGGTAACACGCTGATATTTCCTTTGTAAAATTATTTTGATCATTTTCCTCAGTTACGCCGATTCCCGTTCGACAAACAAATCTGCAATATTTCTGTCGTTAGCTATACTTATCTCATTCCAATAAAACTCAGCATTCGTGAGAAGCTCATGACGGATGAATTGGTCTGTCAATTCATGCATAGTCAGAAAAATAGAAAATATTTAGACGAAAGACAATTTATTGGGAAATGGAGAATGGCAAATGGTCAGCTTATCGAAAGATGACGGTGGAAGCGTGGTCTGCGCGCCTGGGGCTGATGCACTGCCGATTGTAGGTTTTATAATGTGTTCAGACTTGGGACTTTTCCACCGCAACTGCGGTGCGGTGCGGTGGCCAAATTTGACCAAAAGTCCCAAGTCTGAATGTGTTCTCGGGCCATGAGCTTTTCTAAAGTTATTTCTAAATCTAGGGCATATTTTCTGTTCACATAACACGTCATGGTGTGTTTTATGTATTTCTTATTGCGACACCATCATTCATCCTCAACATTACTTCAATTTTTGGGCTCTTTATGAAGAATGTCGATCGGATGGGACAAGTAATTTCCTATCTCTAGTAGTAGACTGAAAGACCTTTCATTCAGGTCACTATTCTCCTGACAAACCTGATGTCGTTAAAGTTAGTCCAATGAACCATTTCTCATTAACGATTTTCAACAAGTTTTCAGTTTCTTGCTTTCGATATTGGCAGATTCGATACAAAAGACCGCATATCTTCCATTGCTCGGTAACAAACACTTGGAGAAGGTGTAAATATTTCTTAAAATTTAGCTCTCTATGTCATCATAAATCTGATAATTATTATCATAAGCTATTGCATTATTTTGTCTAAAGCGTATCTTGAAAAGAAGATTTTGAGGAAATGTCAAAAATGGCAAGAAGCTCAGGAGGCGAAAAATCATACATGGTTTGTCAAGTTACTGAAGTCAGTTCATAACAATTTTTAGGTCGCCGATAAGCTTTTTTCTAATGCACATTTGGGACATCTTGTACTACTGTCTACAGGCTGCTAACCTTGCAAATCTTATTTATTTCTTCTCCGCGTAAATCTTGCACACTATTACTCTCCGTTATCCCTGACTAGGGAAATGCAAGGACCAGCACTTGGCTTTCAGAAGTAGACCTATACAGGATGAAGCGGGTATTTTGTCGATTCGAAATACGTAATTAATTTTTGCTGAACATAAGTATTTTCAAAATTTGCATAATAGTGGAATCTTTAGCTAAAAATAGGGCTCCATGGCATGGAGATATCGCAGAGTGGTAAGGCTTCGGCGATAGGCCGAGTCAGAGGCTAGTCCGTTATTATCACTGGATCGAATTTCTGCAAAATAATCTTTCATTATTTTCTGTAATGATAATCTTTTCTTTTTAGTAAAACCGTTGAGTGTGTCTGTTTGTTTGTCCGAGCTTAGATTAGCATTTTTTAAGAAAGAAAAGTTTTTTTACGACAAACTAGAATATTATCAGTGCAAAATCGATCAATTTTTCTGCGTTTTACACCCACAACAAATTACCTTTCCAACCATGTATAACACATGGGAGTCAAACAAACTTATTATAGAGATCTAAGCTTGGACAAACACACGAACTCAACAAAAATACTAATTGTTTAGGTTTAGATTCGATAATAAAAAACAAAATTTACTTATTTAGTTAGATCGCAAAGTGAAAAGAGCATCAAAGCCAGAATCACTTGGATGAATGAAATTAAGCTGTAGAAAATGACTAGTCGAAATTAAAAACAAACAAAGAGTACATAATTTTAGTTTCAAAAAGTCATGATAAGTCAAGAAAGTTACCAGTTTTAGCCTTGATTAATTTAATTTTTATATCACATTTTTACTCGAACCATTCAAGCTTTAACTGTCTTTATTTGTAACTTGAAGAATTATGCATCCCTCCACTTTTCAGGACAATTTTTTGCCCAAATATGAAATTTGAGAGAATGCACAATAACTTGAAAAAGAAATGAATTTATATAAGGATAAAATTTCAAATGAGATCGGAATAATATCCGTAAGAAAGTTGGCAAAAACTGAGCAAAAACGAGAGAAGACTAACCAATCAGAAACGATAGAGATCTCGTGCATTTTGCAGGGTAATGCTTAGGACTTTGTCGATTGACATGCCCGCAGCTTCGGCTATCAAATCGGCAGAATACACCGCTGAAATTCGTTATCTTTCTAATCGGAGGAAAGAATAATCCATACCGTATCCAGGCATGTTGATTTTCACAGGCGAGTGTTGTGTGTCTGTAGGAGCATCCTAAATTGACTCGTTTTTTAATGTTGGAAAAATGTTCTTTACCTTCGGTCGGAAGAACGGCGAATCGGTTTCAATGAGAATCCTTCCGATTCCGACTTTGTTAATGAGCTGCCGAATCCGATTTATTTCTTTACTATGTGGGTTCCTCGGACAAACTCCTGAAGTTATCAGCATTTTACTCATTTTTCTAATTTGAAATCTCACCAAATTTAACGTTTGGAAAGGCCTCGACCCATCGTTCTGCCACTTCGACAGATTCGGAGAAGCAATGTCTGTGGATCTGATGATCCTTCTTCAGCACCTAAAATGAACTATTTCAACAACTCTTATGCTGGCCCAAATTTAGACCCATTTGGAAACTGATTGTAAGCTTGAGATTGACACAACTTGATATTTGTATTCGATTTGAGGCAATATTTCATGCAATGCAAGTTATCAAGTCTTTGCTTTTTGCCAACAATATTTACCTCTTTCAACTCAGCCAGACACAAATCCTCTGCATCGTCCGAGTCAGACCCCCTGCAGTGGATGATAATCGGCATCTCGAAGTGCAGAGCCAACTGAAGCTGCCCTCTCAATGCCTCCAACTGCTTCTCCTTCGGTGCTCCCATTCTAAAGTGGGGAAATTGTTGATTGCTCAGAATTAAGAGCAATCTCATCGGTTGATGGCGATTTGCCAATGAAATTTTATGAAATTTCATCATCTGGAACACTTTGATGATTCAGCTGTAAAATGAGTCAAATCAAGTAAAAAATGGTTTCCATTTGTAACGTATCATGATCAAATAAAACTCTAGTTTCACTCAAGTGCTGCTGCAATGTTTGCAGCCCATTCCCTTGCAAAAACTATCTTTTTACACGCTCTTTGCTCATGATGTGCATCGCAACTCTAAGAAAATATGAACAAGTTTGGACGAACAGTAGCTAAAATTTCGTAATAGTAAATTTAGCAGAATAAGAAAACTCTTTCTATATTTGGAAATCGATGCTATATTACACACTGGAGGGATCAAATAGAGAACAGTCCTAGTCTAGAGCAGTAACTTGTCATCCCACTAATGTGATTCATGTCAGTTTCACGTTATTCATCGTATTTTAAGATTTTTTCGAAGTTGAGGTTATCTTGCTTCTTGCTTCATCTACTCTTTCATTTTCTCGTTTTCCTTCAAAAATGCTTACTTGTAGAAATCGAGTCCGAACTCTCCCAGAGCAATTGTCTTGTAGGCGTCGCTGTCCTGGATGATATCAGCGAGTCTCTTTTCGAAGTCTTCGTTCCATTCTTTGGCTTTGTTCGGGTGGCACCCGTAGGCCATTCCAATCGTGTAGTGGCTCTAAAATAGTGAGCACTTTTCAATGAACAATTCGTAAAATTTAAAGCCCTAAGAATTGCTAGCTTGTGGGATTGAACGATTGAAAGTTTTTAGCAACAATAGCAACAGCGATATTGTTTGACTGTGTCGAAATTTGTGCTTTTGGTGGTAACTCCTTATTCTATTCTGAGGTAATAATATTTTCGACTCAGCTAATTTAAGAATCCTTAAAATGAAACTGACCTCAATGATCGCCCTGACCCATCCCATGTGATGCTTCAGAACACTGGGATCGATGATATTTGGGATGCAGCCTAGAATTGCATTTTCATCGACAATGAGTCACTTAAACTTTTCTAACCGCCAAAATTGGCCGGGAAAGCTCCAGGGAACATCCTTTCCAAATCCTCCACAGAGTGCACTCGGCATTTCATTTTCTGGAACGCATCGAAGATGAAATCCCAGTGACAGTGGGTGTCCACGTATCGCTCGCTCGAGTTGCACAGAGTGAATCTGCTCCGATCCTAAAACAAAGAAATTTGCTGTATTCAAAGAAATAGGTTTAAAACTTAAAGCGCGCTTCAACTGGAATAATTATTTTAGATCGCCTTTTCTTTCTGTATTTTATCTTCGACAATATCTTAATTTGTTACCTCTATTATATACGTTTGGTTTCCAAATTAAGTTTTGAGTATCTATGAAGGTTTTAACGGAAATTGAGTGAACTTTTGTTAAACAATTCGTATATGAAGATTTAAATTTAAAAAAAAAAAAAGTAGTTTTTCGTCCCGCTATCGTGCTTCTTTAATTTTTTTCTCATTTTTCATTTTTTTCCGTTTTCAATTTCGAATTCATACTTTGGAGTTAAATCATTTCGTTGATTGATGCTTCAATAAAAATAATATTATAATTGAAATTACACCAACCGAAGGCTGGCACCTTCTGGTGATTATTAGAAAATCATTTTACAATGAGTATTCTCTAACCTCGTTCGAGTCTGTCCTCTGCGAGCTGTGTGGACTGCCTTGTCGTTTCAGAGTGCTGTTCTCGAAAACGAGGGGCTGCTTGATAACTTTCGTCGTGATTCCATCTTGCTTCCTTAGGTCGGACGGGATGTAACGAGGAGTTTGTGAGGTGGACGGCTGCTGATCATCGCCGAACGAATAATCGTCACTAAACTTTTCTCATTATTCCTAAGATTTTGTGATTATAAGGCCCTAATATTCAAGGATCAGACAATATGCTCAAATTTACTTACCGATAAGATCCAGTATTTCCATTTGTGACTCGGAGAGAAGGAAATTTAAAATCATCTTCACCACAGCATGATGATAACCTAACGAATGAAAATAACATTTACTTTCAAGAAGATAAGGAATCTTACGATGGGTAATTCTGGTCGTAGCTCGATTTGGTTACGGTAGGCTCAACAGATCTTGAGCTAGAAGGCTGATTTGAATTCGAAGTGTATGCGACTCCATTGACAACTGGAAGGAGATTGTTTAACATCGAGGACCGTGGAGAGTTGGGTCGATTTTCTGGAGATTTTGATCTGGACTTGCGCTTGTTTGATTTGATATTTTCCGAGGGAGTCGATCTGAAATGTTGAACTGTCGAAGGTGCCAAATTTGAAATGACTTACTCCCAAACTCCCATCTGCAAGTTGTTTGCAGCAGAAGTGGTCGATCGTTGCATTGGTAGGGCTGATTGACTGTTGAAGAAGGTGAGCTGTTTTCCATGCTCCACAACTTGACGAGTGGGAGCATTGGAAGCAGACTGAGGGGATGATTGGGGAGGAGATATAGAAGCAGATGCTACTTCTTGTGCTGACGAACGAGCAAATCCACAGAATGCCCTTGTCGCATCAGTTGACGGCCTGTAATTCGCTCGAAATCATTGACTTCCATGAAATTATTGAAAGCACTCAGATTTTTTATCACGAGAATTCTGGCATTGCTTTCGATTTTCTATAATTTTTCAAATATATTCTATCCAAAATCTATTTTAAAGAAACCATAAGAAACCTACTGAGCAAGTTGCGCAACTCCAGGATTGGTGACAGTTTCCTGCTTCGGTTGAGATTGAGAGATCTGTTGCTGCTTCCTTCGCTCAGCAGCTTTTGGCTCTTCCAGTTGCGCTTCAGGACTATCGTAAGAATTTGAGTTGGCTGATGGTCTCCCACTTAGACGGCTGTTTTTCATTTGCACAATTTTGTTCTCATCCCTAAATTAAATGATTATCACAATATCATTTGAAGGGTTTCATGCATTTTTAGTTGGATTGCCATCTCCCTTTCTTGTGGAGGCCTTTTATCGTTAGAAGATAATTTCTTCGGGCTCTTTTTCTTTGCACTCATCCTGAAAATTTGATGCTTTGCCAATTGGATTATCTGTCAACTCTACAAGTATCTCAAGATTTTTTTTTAATTTTGAAGTTACTCATTTTATCTGAATTTTGGATGAATAACTTTATTTTTTTACTCGTTTGTATCCGATTCGGCGCTTCCAATCTTAGTGATTCGTCCATCCAATTGCGAATCGTTTGTCTTTCCAGTCTGTTTATCTTCATTTTTAGCGTCTCCAGCTTCAGTCTTGATCGGCTTCCTCTTCACGTCCTCCGACTTCTTCCGTTCCTTCTCCACCAATTCATTGGGTGCTTTTCCATATTCGCATTTCGGCTTCCGATCCTCCTTAACCTTCAGTCCTCCACGGCCAGGTACGTAAATTTGATAGCCCTCTCCTGAAATTAAGTTCTTGAAATTTAAAATTCCTAGCTTCTAAATTAAAGTCAGTCCCATTTTGAAAAAAATTCCTATCCACTATCATAAGTTCTCTTGAAGTTTTCAATCCAAATATTCATTTATGTGAAGGAAAAGATCAGTTTTCATTTTTCGAAACTAGCTCTCAAAATTTTCACGAACTATTCTTTATATTCTAATATCTGCTCTAAATTCTAATTCTAGATAAAATTTCTTAACTAGTTCGCCATTAATCGCTGTTATTGAATTAACAAATGAACTCTTACTTATCTTTTTCTTCTCGGAGGCGATTGCAGC
This sequence comes from Diploscapter coronatus, assembly GCA_964036155.1. Taxonomy (NCBI): domain Eukaryota; kingdom Metazoa; phylum Nematoda; class Chromadorea; order Rhabditida; family Rhabditidae; genus Diploscapter; species Diploscapter coronatus. Next base: position 5,831,987 of record OZ038423.1, read on the forward strand.
AGGGGATCTGTGTGTATTCTCTGTTCTGTCTGGCGAGGAAGGTGTTTTGATTATCGGTTGAACATTTTCGGAATCTCTGTCCTCCTCGTTTGCCTTCATCTGAAAAAGCCGTGAGAATCTATAACTTAAATAGTCAATTTATCGAGTCAGAAAGCTATAAATTAACGGGAAGTTATGTTGAGAATTAGATGCAGGATTGGAAATTTGAGACCCGATCTGGCTTTTTTCGAATCTAAATTTGTAACCCTGGTTAGATGTAAGAGGATAATTGACGGAGATTATTGGGTAAAAGGGTATAGTTTTGAGATAAGCTAAGCCTGAGAGATTTTAAACTTTTGTAAAATAAGAGCAAGAGATCTGATTCATATCCGCGCCGAAAAAGAAGGCATTCGACAAATGATTATAAAGTGAAATTAGAGAGGTTAAAATTGAGATTCAAATTCTTGAGAATAATCAAATAGTTTCAACCGAGTACATCTAATCAGAAATGATAACAATCGAAAATGCGAAAGTTAGTAATGAATTTCAATGCTTTGAAGATAACAATAGGACTGCGGAGTCTTATGGGATTTTTTTTGCTATGGAAATTAAAAAGGCTTATGCAAGATACAGTGTAGATGCAGGACATGAGAAGGGCGCGAATGAGGTCAAATAGAACTAAGGTTCCCAAGAAGATATGCTGAATTGATGTTCGAGACAAATTTCGTGCGCAGAAATATCATCAGGGTTGTAAATAAGGTTTGTGAAGAAAAAAATTAGAATTTTCTTGGCCGAAAGAATCACAAAAATCCGTTGCTCGTAATAAACACATTTTGGCAGGCTTTAAACTGCGTGGACGCAAAAATTACGACTTGATTTTGGCACATAACCATCTTATCAAAGCTATCGTCGATCTAGACTAGGTCTTTTATGACATTTTGGGTTTATAAAGGGTATTCCTTCCCAAATTTCTGATTTCTAACTACCACGCTTCCACCACAAATGCATCTTCGCAGGGGGACGAAGCTTGGGAGCTCTAAAATAGAACGCAGGGAAACATAATTGCAATTGGAAGAGAAAGGGATAATGTTCAACACAGTAGTTCATTCTCAGATACATTGATGATTTGAGAAATGCACAAATTGAACATAATTGGAAATTGTTTTCATGATCTTGTAATATTTCAATCAGGTATAAGCTTCTAAATTCAAATTCATTTACATAATTTTAGAGAGATAAAATAGGGAAGCTAACAATAAATTTCGAAAAGGTTAGAAATATCGAAAGACCATCAAGTATATTTGTTGAATATATATGAAATTTCCAGCCTTCAGATAAAATAATGACGATATATCTAAAAACGTAGAGTCATTTATTATTCTTGAAAGAGATTTAAGAATTAAGGCTATAAAATACGATTCAGGCATCAAAATATGCTACAAAGTGATATTTTTGTATCAGGATATTGCAATCATGTTTCGAGATAAAATGACGGAATTAGTCTGGAAAATAGAAATTTGAAAAGTTTACCAGGAAGTAAAGACGATGACAACTTGCAAACGTGAACCTTGCACTGACTGTAACTTGTTCTAATTTTGATAGTGAACACTTTACAGAATAGTGATGATAGTTCATACAACTTGCTAGAAAATAAAGTTTTGCAAAAAATATATTACTTAAAGTGAAACAAAAGGTAATCGCGCTTTATAAAATAATATGCAGCAAGTTCCTCTTCACTTTTGTTGGTTCAGTTGCTTTCTATTTAGGAATTATGATCTAACTATACACCTACCCTTTATACATCCAAAACTCATCAACTTTCTTCTGGAAGAAACAGTTTCCGATCATAGTTTCAAATGAACGATATTATTATCGGATAAAATGTGAAAAAAATATTTCCATGAGCAAATTTAGGTGTCCAGTACAAATAGTTGGAACTCCGATCTTGAATATCGAGAACTTGACTGAAAATATTCCTTCCCAAATGAGGATTTTTATTGCTACTGCGTTAATTAGTTATTGTAGCAGGTAAATTTGAGGTGCGGGTCAACTCCCCCACTATGTCCCAAGTCCCCTCACTTTTTAAAGCAACCGCTTTTCCGCCATTATGTTTTATCGTTCAACGAGTTTAGGGAGAGTGGGGGGAGTTGACCCGCACCCGTAAATTTGAAACTTTTCAAAAATATAATTTCTTGTCTAGTTCGATGACTCCATCTGTGAAGCAGATAGTTGAGACTGCTCTGGATCTGGCAAAGACGAATCTTGCAAACATTAATGAAGAATTTGTGCAATCATTTCGAATGCGGACACAAATCCCAACTAAAGCAGCTCGAGAAATGCAAATCACTGGAAACTGGTTGCAGGAAGCTTCCAGAATCGTCGTCCAACAGTAACTCTCTGAGAACTTACAAATATAATGATGAATGTAAGCATGAAAAATCAGCACATATGTTTTCAGAAATGGTCCTGGTATTCTGGATCAGATTGATAATGACGAAGTACAATCCATGATAAGTTCGCCAACTCGGAGAAGACGACAGACGAGCAAATATGAGAATAGAAACACGGATGATAATAAAAACTGCATAAAAGACGATACGGACTGTAGTTCCAAAAAGAAGCTAGTCTATTCAGGAAAATATATTTACAGTATCAATTCTTTCCAGCTTCTTGTATCGCACGATCACAGGCATCTGCAACAATTTAAATAATCCGAAGTTAGCCAGTGCTAACGCGCCTATCAGATTTCTGATGGATAAACCCAGTTATGATGATGGTAAAAATAAACGAATATAAATCCCCACTGAATATGAGCCGTCATCTAGAAATTGGTACAATCCGTAGTTCTGTGTCGGGTGGACCTCTTCCTTCCACTCGACTTATCTCGAATATTATGCAGGATAGCACACCAGAGAAAGTCGACCCAAAACTCAACAATCTGCACATGCAATTCGGACAAATCGTTGCGCATGATATAATCTTAACACCTTCCGCCAGTGGTAACTATATCTTAGTCCATGATTTTATATAAATGCGCACACAATCTTCATCGTTGTCTCTTATCAAATTTACCAGAAATTAGATGTTGGAATTCTGAAAGCTGAAAATATCCTAAACATTTCTGAAATCGAAACCTGAATAATATTCTTCGGAAATAAGCAAATGACAACTGATGTGTTTCAGGTCCAAACGGCGAACAGTTCGCATGTGACAACTGTTCCTCACCTTCACCCGTCTGCGCTCCAATTGAAATACCCGAAGATGATCAGTATTTTCCTCCATCCACCCCGAATAAGAAGAAGTACGAATTTAATACGGCCATAGGGTTGTCATATGGTTAATTTTCAATTCAGCTGCCTCGCCTTTACTCGAGTCCTGAATGCACAACAAGGATTTGGTCCAAGACAGCCTATTGGACAGGTAGGAAATAGTTCGATAAAAATTCTCTATAACGAAAGGTTTCAGAACACACATTTCCTTGATCTGTCACTACTCTATGGCTCATCAGAATGTGAATCTACGGCTGTGAGAGCGTTTGTGAATGGACTCATGCTTGTGCAACAATCTATGTTCGGTCCCTTGCCGCCAGCTGTTAAAAATGTAAAATCGTGTTCTTTCATTGGAATTTTGTTAGATAGGTTTGAAATAGATTTATCACAAGTGGAACAGTTTAGAAAATAGATAAAAAAAAAAAACATTTAGAAAAACACATTCTTGATGGCCTTGCAAAAATTTGATACTTCGCAAAATATTTCGAGTTTTGATGCTTTCCCGCTAAATATACTAACTTTCTCATCTAATGCTTTAGGACTCGAATTGCCAATCTAAGAATCCATTCTTCTGTTTCAAATGTGGCGATTCTCGCAATTCGTATCATCCTGGACTTATTCCTATGCACACGATGCTCATAATCGAACACAATCGAATTGCAACGGATATCAAGATGATGCGACCGGTACTAAATGACGAAACCATCTATCAGGTTATTATCTGAGAAAAATACGAATTCTTCATCATACTTTTTCAGATAGCTAGAAGAATTATGATCGCTCAATATCAACACATTGTCTACAACGAGTATCTTTCCCATGTCTTAGGAAGTGAGACGTTTGACAAGAATAACCTCAAGCCGCTAACTAACGGAAGAACCAGTATAGCTTCAATGCCATGAAATGAATTCTAGCAAGAGGAAAATTAAAGGTTACGACGAGACGGTGAATGCGGGAATTATTGGTGAATTCGTCGCAGGAGCGTATCGGTTCGGTCACAGTCAAGCAAGGAAGGACTTCCCTCGAGATGACGCATTCAATAACACAATCGCTGCTCCAGTCAATATTGGCGACAACGGATTCTATACAGAATCGCAGTATAAAAATGGTGGATCTGCTACGTTCGTTACAGGTTGATTTTGATCTAAAATTTTATACTACCTCTTGAAAGATAACAAACAAGGGTATCAAATTTTATTCCGTTTTCACTAAACGCCAGTGGTACCTTCATTTTCGTTTTCGCATCTAAATTTCAAAATTAATTCTAGCTTGCTTCTAATGGCAACAATAGGATACTCTAAAGACAGTTTCCAGGCATGATGTTCAATCCGACAATGTCAGTCGACACTGCCTTCGCTTTCCCAATTCGCAATCAGATCTTTGAAATTCTAGGTAAGAGCGCTCATCTTACTCACAACGATGTAGTAATTTTTAGGAAAGCGTGCAAGTGGAACAGACCTAATCGCGACAAACTTGATGAGAGGTAGAGATATTGGACTTCATCCTTATGTCAGCTACAGGTAGAAGCGAATCACATGGAAATAGATATTGTTGCATCATGATTTTTCAGGGAAATGGTTGGACTACCTCCTGTCAATACTTTCGATGACTTGGTTCCTCAAATGGGTCAAGAAAAAGTGAATATGCTCAAGAGGGCCTACAGGGATGTGAGAGATATCGACTTGTACGCTGGAATTCTTTCTGAAAAGCATCTTCCTGGAGCTATCGTACGCTTTAAAAATGCTTAATTTTGATCATTAAACTTAAAGGTCGGTCAAACAGCAGCTACCATAATCGCTAAGCAATTCAAGGATCTCAAACTGGGTGATAGATTTTACTATGAGCATGCTCCTCAGCCGACTCTTCGAGGTCTCACTAGTGGTTTGCTTTTTCTTCCGAAATTTCTTCTTGAAACATTATTTAGGCGAACTGGCTGAAATTCGAAGATCAACATTAGGAGGAATGATCTGCAGAGCCTTTCCAATGAACATCCTGAGAGTACCTCGAAATATCTTCCAAACGTAAAATCACATCACTCACTAATTTTTGAAATTAAATGACTTGTAGAAATTCACCAACAATCCCTTGCTCATCAACCTACACTCCTAGAACTGACGTATTCTTGAGAATGGAATAATACGAGTTCTAATGAATAAGGCCTTCAAGTTTTGTTTCGGCTATAAGTTATTCGTCTTTTTTAAATATCATTGTCTGAACAAATAAGCGCATTTATGACAAAAAAGATTGATGCATTCACTTTTGCACAATATGTCCAGTTTTCGTAATATACAAAATATAATAATTAATCATTACCCCCTTCACTAGCTGAATTCGGTGCAAAATTCTTATTTTCTCTTTCAAATAAGCAAAACCACGCTTCTGGAAAATTTTATAGTAAGGAAGTGTTGCATTTCAGAATGGAGGGTATTAACACTTTCGCGGTCTTTTTGAATGGGTTCAAGTGGAACTCAGGTTCCATTCATAAATTTCCTTTCTCCTTTATTTCTAAACCAGAATAGTTTCGCAGCCATTCATTCACTAAGTTCGAAATTAACCATGTAGACTATACATGAAATGATCCAAATTGATATTTTACTATTCCATCTAGAAGCTGTCGTGCGAGTATAATTCTGAGGAGTTTCTGCATTACGAAATTTCGTGTACGTTAAAACAAATTCTCATTTCATAGATAATAAGAGTCTTTATTTTTGAAAGCAATGCATTTTTCATTATGTTCATGAAGACATTTGGTATGCCCGATGAAGTATCAGTCTTTTCAAAATATTCATTGACACTGGACAATTTGCCGGACTGAAATTATTTATCTTTGAAAAGTAGCTATGAAAATATTACATTTTTCCACACTCGGACTGCATTCTTAGTAAAATATGATGTAGACGTATGCCCATCGTAGTATAATTTTCTTAATTGTATAGTTTCTAACAATTTACGAATTTCGAGGCTTGAAATTTGGCGCGCTGACCTCCCAGCTCCGCCCTTCGCTTCGAACTCTCCAATTTCCTCCCAGCATTCGTTGTCAGTCGTCTTTTCACTGTTTTTTCTCCTCCTCTTTTCCTAACTCTCTTTCCTTCCTTAACTTTCCCCTTCTTCTCTAACCTCTCTTCTTTCTCTATCAATATTTTCCCTCTCTGCTAGCAGACTGATCAACACGCAATTTCCTTTGAACTGATCAGTCAATTATTTTATTGAAATTGATTTTTTTGCCTAGCATGCTTCAAGCCTACAAATTTCTATTCATTTGTCTTTCACTTTCATCTGTAATTTTGTTAGTCCAGGCAACTGTAAGTCGAATTACGCTCAGCAGTTTTTTGAGAAGGATAAAAAATTGCAGACTCGATGTCCGAAGAACAAATTCGGCATCGAACTCGAATGCGCATTCGAATGCTGTGAATCACTTGAAGGAAAGGACCATGTAAGGACATTCCACTGATAATTGATAAGAAATTTTATGCATTTCCGATAACTTGCTTCAAAATAAAAAATCGTTTTTTCCAAATTCAAAAATAATGCTTCATGCGCATCCAAAACTTGTTTTTTTAATGAAATTGTTTAATTCTTCTATTGCAACATTCAGAAAAATGCATGGTGCGCATTCACATTTCTCATTTTTGTGTGTAAAATGAGTTATCTCTTTAATTTCATTACCAATAATCGAACTCTAACAGTCAATTCTGTAAAGATTATGAGTTATGATATTGCTATTTCATAATGTTCAGAATGAAAATTTGAATTCGGAAACTGATTCGTTTCTGAGTTGTATACACCTGTGTCGGAAGTTTGGGAAAAACGATTATCCTTTCTAAGGGAAGAAATACGAGAAGGAAAAACCCATTTTAGGGATATTACTGCTGCGGTGCCGAAGAGAATCACCTAGTCAACCCAGACGCTGAAAAGAAGACCAATGTGCCCAGAGCCGAGCGATTTTTCGCTTATGGAAATACATTCCAGTAATTTTTCGAAAATTCATTTTTTGTGTTGTAAAAACTGCGCGACAGATTCTCGAAACTGTTTCAAAGTGCAACGCCGACGGACCAGCCCTGATATGTAGGAAACCAGTTGTCCTAAAATATTGATGATGAGGGCGTTAACTGTAAACTTGGAACACTGGAAAATGTTTCCGCCTAAACAGTAATGTCTTCCATTTTCGCCTGTCTTGTACCCATTTGCTTTCAATTTTTTACCGTTTCTAAAACCTTTAACAAATTTTGAAAACCTTCTCATCAATAATCCTGTGCAATTTTCAATGTTTACTTTTGAAATGTCGCAAAGAAGGTGTTCAATGCAAGACAAATGGAAAACGATTTTCAGACGAAAATTAGGTGCCCAAGTCGAGGTTAACACGCGTTCATCTGCACTTTTGCTTATTTGCTAATTTTGGAGCTGTTCGAGAAAATTCGATAATCTAAACCATGGGAATTGTGTTCGGAAAGTTCTGCTGGCCAGATCAGGGATATTACAAGGATCATAGTGTGTTCCCGTTCGCGTAAGGAGAAATGGAAAACCTTGACAATCAAGAAAATCAATCGATATATGTTTAAAAGTTGACACTTTGACTAAATCATATTTGCATATTGACTAAAATTCAAATTATGACCTCATTTTGCCTAAATTTAGAATCGACTACACGATGCTGATCATCGGTCTGATTGTGTCGATCGTGCTCTCGATCCTGCTGTCCTTCTTCTGCTGTCTGCTCTGCAATGGCTGTTGGCTGCATCGCAGGAGGAATCCTCACATGTACGAGTCTGTCAATGAGAATGGATGGTATCCTATCTGCTGTAAGTCTTTTTCAAGTATTTAAATTACCCTCGTCTTCAAAAATTTGTTTAATTTCGGAATATTATTCTTTATCCTCGCCTGATCTTATCGATATAAATCATAATCATTTTTGATCAAACTCTATTTTTGTTTTCAATGAGCGCGTTTCACTGTCAGCTGCTACTATGAATTTTCCAGTTTCTGTATCAAATCACCCCTATATATCGATTGCCAGCCTGGTTAGTTACGGTTTCAGTGGTCTCTTTTTACTCACATCAGCCTCTCTCCTTTCTGTGTCTCTACTCGAATCGTCTTGAAATACTCTAAAATTCCCAATTCCCTGGCTTCTCTGCTTCTATTTTCTGCCTTCTTTTTCTCCTTACTTTGAGCTTTCTATTTGTTTTCGATGCCACAAGCACTGTGCGAATGGAGAAAGAAGGAGGAGGAAATGATGAAAGACTTGACAAAGGAAAAGCAAAATGAGGGACACCAGAGTTGAAATTGCGTGGGAGGATGGAGGATTATTGATTTTTAGAAGAAAGTCGCAGGGAAGCAAATTCCAAATTCAGATGGGTACAAATGATATGAAACATTATTTACAATCGCAAATCATGTATTTTTCTTCCAAGAAAACTAATCTAAATTTTATCTTTATCGATTTGTTATTCATTGATTTTTGTCCATCCAATTTCAAAATCACACTCCTTTCCTATCTACCACGCCCTCTTCCTTTCAAATTATCTATTTTTCTCCAAACCACAATCAAAATGGCAGAGACGTAGAGGCACATGCGCAGGTCCGTCAAAGTGACAGAATGGCCTTTCCACTGCGTTTTTGTTGTTGCAACAATCAACGATCTATTTTCCGTGTTTCTTCGATTTCCAATACTCACTGTCAGAAGAAGGCGATTTTTGGCGCAAAGAGAAAAAAAGAATGAAACGAGGACGCAAAATCGAAAACAGCGGCGAGAAAAAAGGAAAGGTTATTCTGATCATTGACTGAGTGAAATGAGGAGAGAAAGAGAGAAGCAGAAATTGATAAGGAAATGACAGATGAATAGCGGTAGTGTGATGGAGAGAGGCTGAGGGTGGAGCGCGAAAGTCGAATAGTCGGATGGATAAAAAGTTGATGCTGGTTCTGCGTTAGCATCGCAAATATCATGCAGAGATAGCCACACAGTCGGGCGGTGTTCTTCCATTCCTCCCCTTTCCTAATAAGGAAGAATCAATCGTCATCGCATCAGCCAGCAGATTGACTTGAACATGAACATGGGTGTGGTCGAGGGTGATTCGCATTCGCATTTCTTACATAAACATAAATTAGAAGAACATATTGCTTAGCATCCGAGATTTCATAATCACGCAGGCGAATTGATTGATATGATGAAGCGTATGATTCGATGAAATTTCTAAAAAATATTTCAATAATTGTGAAATACATTTAATTAGTTTTCAAAATCTGTGCTCCTTGAAAGAATTCAGCGACGAAAGATACTCAAAATAAATGTATGGGAAAAGTTATTCAGTGAAATGTCTAATCGATACTGATTTTCAGGTGGGTTCGGAATCCCGATGGGCACAGTCGTATTCTCAACTCATCCCCCTCACTACAGAGAAGATGATATGTATCATGGAGGGTCTTCGACATCTAGTCTTCCATCTTCACATCAAAGGTAGAACTGATTTTCAAATATGCAAACTCATATATGCTCAGCATCCGAAGTGTTAGAGCAATGATTGTGTTTGACGTCATCAGATTCGCGTTATCATGTCACGGGGTTGATTTCACTTCAATTGAGCATAAACTCTTTGTGGAATTCTGATTTCAAAGATTTTGGTTGTTATTATTATTTCGAAAATCGGTAGTTGAAAGTTATGGCTTAAACTAATTTGAAGAAAAACATAAGTTTGTATACTTTTGAAAGCAGATTGGTTTAAATATTGGAAATATATTTCAATTGCAAAGAAGTTTTCAGAGTTCGATTTAATCCTGATGGAACACCACGAGGCGTATTGAAGAACGGCGGACAACATTAGTGCAGATATTACTCCCTCCTACAAATTACCTGATCTGACACAATTTCACGTAACAAATCGTATCAAAACTATTGCAAATATTCTTAACATGCTCATTCTGGTGTTAGTCATTTTTGTATAGTGCTCTTCATTTTCTCATTTGATTTTCTTCCGAATGACTTCAAACTTCGAAAGCTTATCCTTCTTCATCTTCCTCTCCAATAAGCCATAATTGATGATTGATAATTCAACACTTAAAACGAAAAGATTTTTTTTTTTAAATTCTCCAACTAAGGCATCGATTTTTATTTACATGCATATATGACATCATTTGAACATTACGAGGAAGTAAAAGAAAGATGATTTCCAGATTTGGGAAAAGTCGTGACTGAATTGTTGAATACCTTGCTAGGAAAGAATTTAGAACGAACGAACATCTTATAATCACTTACAAAATGAATAATGATGAGCGGATTGACGAGAAAGCTGAGAGGGTAGGGAGAAGAGAAGACAAGGGCCAGGGGAACGGATGACTCGTGACCTGCTGCGAACAAAGAAAGTTGGATGGTCGAGGGAAGGTTGGAGAAGACGAATGGAATCGCTACCTGAACTTTCGATTCAATGGTAAAAATCCGCAGAAATATATTCAATTCGTATACACCCATCTCTTTGATAAATTTATTGCGAGTCAATTCAGCCGAATCCAAAATTTAAAGTAAAAAATCACGTTATTTTTACAGAATGAAGACTCATAGGAAGTAATAATTCCTCAAATACTACGCAAGGATAAATTTTATGATACTATATGCAACTTATCCCGATCTATTGAACTGTGCAAGATTGAGGAAAAATGAATCGCATGCTGATGATATGACACGTTTCTAATAATTTATATTTATTTTGAGAAAGTTAACTTCTTCTACTTAGGAAATAACATTGCTTTTTATTTGTGAATTTTGCAATAATCGTAAAAGTTAACTGCGCGTATATTTATTTAGAAATGAGATATGTGAACGGTGATTTTTGATATTTTGGAACAAATTAGAGAAAATGGATATGAGTGGCAATTCTACATAATTCTTTGAGATTATGGGTTCAAAATATTATAGCGTGAAGGATTGCCTTGTTCATGTTTATTAATTATAATGGTTTAAAGATAACGTTTAATTCAATCATCATTTAGATATCATCTCTTTGGAGGAAATTTTTATCTTAACATAAGTTTCTAAAGTAATTCACTTAAAAAAAACGAACATTCTACTCAATAAAATTCACAAAAATAATAGAAAATTCTATTTTGTATTTAACGCGATTTATTAAAAATATCTTGTCCTAATTAAGCGTGGAATGATTCCTCGATCTATTCATAACTTGAGATGCGCTACTGAAGACCTTATTTGGTCTAATTATCCTTGTCACATACAATTTATAATCACGTACGAAAAAGATGATCACGAGTGGATTGGCTAACGTGCACAATGGATAGATTGCTGAAAGACACAGAGCGAGGGGAACTGGACTCGCGAATCCGGTCTGGAAGAAGAGGCTTCCGATCGAGGCCGGAAGATTGATGCACACGAGTGGAATTGCACACTGAAATTGTTCATTATAGAATAACATCTTTAACTTGACGATATCTAATAAGCGAGAACAAAAAGCAATAATTTTAAATTTGAAAATATATTGACTCTGACAATTTTGAAAAACTCGCTAAAAAATTAAACCATAAGAAGATTGCATGGATATTTTGATTCCGAATTCAAAATTTTTATTTCAACTCCGATTGACAATCAAATCCTACCTGGCAAAGGAGTAATTTGAGCATTTGCCGATGTAAATTTCTCGCATTGGAACTAATCAGATTTGTGTTGATGTGCTTCATTATGGCAACCGAACAATAAACGATGAAAACGTAGTGAAAAGCGAACATCAAAATCGCTTCCGTTCCTAACGACAATTGAATGATATTCACTTTCATCTGAAATTTATAGATCAACGCAAATAGATTTTCATCAAGTAGAATTGACTATTTGAGCTTGTTGGAAATAATAGATGCGACATATACCTTTGAAGAAATTCCCAAATATGATGTGCGCGTAATATTGACATTAAACTGCTGCCAAATCTGAAATCAGCATTCTCGAAATTCGAATGCGAATAATTTTTTACAATATCTTTGAGCGCCTCAGTCAATTCTCCGGTTCGCCACAAGACGAGTCGCATAATTATCAGCCAATTGACTAGAACCAATCCACTTATGATAACCACAAAATGAATATGGTTGCGAGTGAAGAGTACATTCATCAAGTAGGGTCTGAAATTGGGTTAATTTTACCGGTCGTTACTCGCCTCTAAATTTCGATGCTCTTACTTGCACAATCGGAGATATCGATGAAGGAAACTATTGAGAATTAATAGCATCATGATCTGAAACGATGCTCCCAACAGACACATTAGAATATCACCCAGAGGGAGAATTGCCAGTGGTGACAAACAAATGTAGCCCGTTGCACTCGAGGTGGATGTCATTACCTGAATATATCTTGCAAGAATTATTTTTGGTGTATTGAAATTTTGATGTGCTGTTCTTAACGAATCTTTTTTTGTAAAATTATATTTTTTACTGGCTCAAAACTGAAGTTATTTCTCGTTTGAACTTTGCGAAACGTGATTTTTCTATCTATGAAAAGTGAATATTTGTCATATTGCATTAGTTTTGCAATGTGAATGGCAACCTGTAAATAAAGAAATGACCAAATGGTGAAATGCTTTTTTGTATTTGACGAAATGACGAAATTACGGAGTACTGTGTTCAGACATGTCATTTCAAGGCCTGAGCCTCAAAAATTCCTTGAAATGACATGTCTGTTTTGATGTCATTGTTTTCTCATGATTTTTTCCTAACTTTATCGTTCTTGTTATCATTCTTCACGATTGGTTTGCGAAAAATCAATTAATTTTAAAATTTAAAATAAAATATTTACCGGTAGCAATGAGCAGAATAGAAGTGACTGAATGATGCCGACGATAGCGAAGAGTAGAAAGAAATACTTGTATGACAAAATGAGTCGTGTTGAGCAGCGGAAGTAAATATCAAGTAAGAATGTGTTCACAAATACTGACAGAATTGTCACACATATGTAATAGGAAATGTATATCTTTATGTAGGTCTAAAGTAGGGTTAACTTTTGAAAGGTAACGACTAATAAAAATTTACCTCATCTTTTAAATTCATTATGACGAAATTATGGCAAAGCTATGATATTCCTTATATGAAGTTAGACAAAAATGAATGTAGCTGAAAAATGAAATTTGGACAAAGGACTAAAACCTTTTGAACAATCTGATGGATAAGAAATATATCTTCGAAATAAATGAGATGAAATAAGTTCGAAATTTTAATTCAAAACTCTTATTCCGCAGAATTATAACGATGCTCGCAGATATCTTATCAATTTCGAGTTATCAACATTTTCATTGCAGTAATTCAAGCGTAGTTAATCCTCTCCGTTCCTCCATCAATTCTTTTTTCAGGAATTCATCTCTTCGAGATGAAATAAAATCTAAAATTTATTTATTTAGCTCAATAATATATATATTTTTTACAAATCTAATCTAAATAAACAACAAATACTCAATACCCATAAAAATCAAATCACTTTTCAGAAATCAGTCAATGTTTTTAGAGTATAGGTCTGATATTTATGAGCGCATTGAATGTGATTAATTGAACGTAGAAACAGTGGCTATAGTAGCAGGTTTTCCAATTTGAGAATTCGAGGCTACTCTGACGTTGTTTGAGGATGCAACCCCAAGAGAGCTGGCATTTGAATCCTTCAATCGACTGCAAGTTTTCACGGCCAATCGACGAAGGTCCTTGTTTATTAAGACGTAAACTACGATATTCACTGCTCCTGAAAATGAGAATGATGTTCATATCATGTTTTAGATGAGCTCACCTGAGGCCATCAACCCACTCATATAAAAGGGACCGATAGAACGAAAAACAGAGTATCCAATCATTTCGACGAAACCAACACCGACAGAGGGGATCGTGATGAACACCATCGACTGCAGCAGAATGCCCAGAGAGGTTTGGTTCGCCTGTTGAAACTAGAAAACTCATTAAGATTTCTATTTTTCAATTTATTTTAATTTCTCGACTAGATTATTTTTGTTTTGCTATCTTCTTAGTAGACTTGCAAATAAAACCCTCGCCCGCGAGTCGGAGATCGAATGCGGGCTTGGGTGTCAAATTTTGACAAAAGTTACAAGTCTGCTTCTTAGCGAATGCAAATTGCATCGGATTAAACGATATACAACTCAATAATCCTGCGAAATTATAACTCCAATTGTGGAAAGAAATGTAGTATGAGTGGTAATTGTCTGATGACGCAAGGAGTTCATTGGCTCGGTGAGTGTAAAAAAGGATTTCCCTTATGAACTTTCTTCAAAAACTAAACACTCGTTAAAAACTTAAATAAGTTGTCCAGAAATTATTGGCGTAAATGGATATTTAATAAAAAAATTATAGGTTCCTACTTGTCTAAATTTAGCATCTTCATTTCTAAATGTCTGCTGATTTGTTTTCCGCCTCAATTCTTTCAGCTTCTCGAGCATCACGAGCGTCAGAATTATCACTAGACAGCCAATCGTCTGAATCAACAGGAATTACTTGTAAGAATAATTATTTTCAGTTCAAAGAAATGAGGGCAATTTCATCTACGAATTTTAAATAGCCGCATTAAATAAAGTTGAATGCAAACCATATTTGAAACTCCCCAATAGTATCTAAATTGATCGCTGACAAAGCAACCAACGGTGGCACAGTTGGTGTGTTTTTCGATTGGGGATGATAGGAACAGATAAATAACATCGAAGGCAGCGAACAATACAGCTATCAGTAGTGAAATATTTGCAAAGACGCCGTTGTTGAATTTTCGATAATAGGTAGGAATGATTATGGCCTGAATTTATGGTAAATTAAACGTCCAATATCTTAATTGGCATCTCGCAATCATAGTCGTGCTATTTGAAAAAAAAATACAAAGTTGTAGTCAAATGCAAAATGGTACTCACAATATTTCGGTCCAACGCAATTGCAGTCGTCAAGATAAGTTTAATTTTGAGTTGAAGTGGCTGAACTTGCGAAGAAATCATTAGATATTTCGGATGATAAGAAATTTCGACAGGATTCCAATAAGTCACCAGGAATATAGTGTATGGGTATCCTAAAGGTATTCAAAAATAGGTGATTTAAAAATTGCAATTTACCAAGCAATGCCAATAAGAAATCGCTCAATGTCAAATACAATATCAGACGCATGCATTTGTTGGTACGTAGTGATTTGTTCCTAAATTTTTAGCTAAATATTTAATTTTTCCTATAAAATCTTTATGGACTTTTCCTATTTAAGTTTGAGTGTTTGGCTTATTATTCATTTGAAATATTTTCACACTTCACGTGAATATTACTTCTAAAAATTTCGTGAAGCTTTGTGTCCAATTTCTCACGATGGTAACTCAAAGAATGACTACTATATTTATTTGAGCTTCCCATTGTCCATGAGAAAGTTTGGAACAGAATGATATAATGTTTGATTTGTTTGATAAATACAATTTTTCAGAAAGCTAAATTGTTCAAATTTCATCCACATTGTCAATGGAAAAATATTCTGATAGAATAATCAATATGTGCAAACTTTCTCTTACTTCATTATTTGTAAAAAAAAATTGGCATTTTCTTATCCAAAATCTTCAAGAATCAATATCATTGGTCCTGAAAAGTAAAACTGACCTTGCAAATAGAAACAAAATGAACGCATTCCCGAATAACGATATTGTCTCGAAGAAGATGATGAGCACCTCCAGAACGAGAAACATTTCCATCGCCATCGTGGCTTTATCGTCCTTATATAATTCGGAATCAGACATTGGAGGAGTTTGATAACAGGGTTGCGTGAGGAAGGGAATAATTGTAGAGTGCTTCTTGGCTCACAGACTACATCCTCACGAAATACGGAAAAAATACATTTCTATTGAGGCTCGCAGAAACGAATTGACAATTTCGTGAGATGGAGCGCAATACAACTTGAGTGAACGGAAGATATTTTAGTTGTAAGGTGAAAGAATTTTGATATGACTAATCTAGGGTTGCAGACCTACAAAAATTATATCGGTTTTTATTTTCTGAAAAGAATCATAATTGTATGCCAAAAATGCAAGTATTCTGTGAACTTATGAAATGTACAACATTGTTTCTACCACTTCTATTCTTCTCAGACTGAAATATCGCAAAAAATCAAAGTGTAAAGTTCATAGTGCAATATTATGAGTACAAACAAATTATATCTAGAACACAAGTTGTATAGATAAATTGCAATCTATCCCCAAGCACTTGGTATAAACTATCCCATAATTTTATGCGGGAGAAAACTAAGTGAAAATTCAATTCATTTTGGATTACAAACTTCTCACGATAAGAAGTTAAAGATAATGCTGAAATAAGGGTTTCTATTCAATTATTTCCTTTAGGCAAAAACACATAATAGTTCGCCATAAAACAATAATAATAATATGTGATAGAGTATATTTTCAATGTCATTCTTCATTATCTTCTCTAGCATAAATTTATTCATCTCATTCTATATGAAAATTTGTATTGTAGAATAGTAAAGTTTCCGGATGCACGTAAATTCTTCCTCTCCGACTATGAATCAGAATGACTAAACTCTCCCTTCTTATTCGACTTTTTTCTTTCTCTAATTTGTCTGGCATATTATAACTCATTCCCATTGTACGGCGTAACCACATTTCTACAAACACTTAATTTGGGAGCACTTTTAATTAAAATGCATTCTATATTTTTATTGTCGTTGGCTATAACCGTGCAATTTTGCTGGAGTTTCAATGTGCCTCGGAATCTGGACAAACGACAAATCGATTTCGATGAGGGGTTCTTGGAGATGCAAGTCGAGCCCAATTTGCCACACCTCGAATCAAGCATGCAGCACCTGAGTGTAATTTAAATAATATTAAATTATTTTTACGGTTCTTTTTGACGGTTGGAATGATTGTTTTATTCAACTTCTTTCAAATGTAATTGAGAATTTGATGCGAAAAACACGGTTCTATTCGAAGAAAATAATTTAGAAAGAAGGATCCTTTTATGCATCTTTTAGATCCTTCCAGTATTTGTGTTGCGCGAATTGGAAAATTCAAAAGGTCGAGGTTTTGAAGCTTCTTTCAAAAACTCGTAGTAAAGTCCAAGGATGAAAGTTTTCCATTCGAAATCGAAGCACATGCAATTTTATTTCTAGAAACAAACACGGATCCTGGTTCTAAAAATTTAAGATTTCGTCCAATCCTAGTTTGAGTCATAGTAAACAAACGAAACTTATCTTCATATGTGTCGTCGTCTATGAAGTGGAACTATTTTGAAACTTCATGTATGATTTGTAATGATGAATTTGTCTGCAAATGTAGAACAAAAGTCGATCTTCGTAACTTTAAAGCTCTAGTGATCAGCCAAGTTTTAAATTTAGGAGCTGATCGCTCAACTTGAAGAGGAAGAGGCTGCGCAGTGGCAGAGAATCGTTGACCAGACGGATGCAACGGAGGAGAAACAGAAAGAACCAGAGCAGCAGCATCAACAGCAGAAAGAATCGATTCCTGTGGCTCCGCACGCCGCCTCTACCACTCCTCTGCTGGATGCGTTGCACGGACTGGTTGTCGAGGCTGAAAAGCTGCATCAGGAACAGCTCAAACACGAGCAGTTGAAGACGGCTGCCACCAAATCGGAAGTCATCTATCAAACCAAGACAATTTCACCTGCTACAACGTACAGTCCAAACACTTCTCCATCCACGACAACTCTTCAAGTAAGATACATTTTAAGACTTAGAAAGTCAACCAAATATTGCCGATTCAGGCGACTACTTCAAATGCACCAACTGAGAAGTCAATAGAATCAGCATCAGAGCCGTCGAAGACTCCTTAAAACCGAGAAGAACAGCGACATTCCTTCTTAAATTATCGGAGAATTTTATCAACCATCAAATTAGATCGGGCTTCATGAGTTTTATGAAATGCTCAATAATATAATTGTGTCAGACAAATACTTTTCTTCAAAAAAAATTTTTTTTTTTTAGCATTTCAATACACATTTTTAGTTTTTTTTTTTTTTATATTCAACGATGACTATTGAAGTCCTTCTTAAAGACGTTTATTTTAAGAAGAGTAGACAATTACTTCTATTTTCATGAAAGAAATTGACCCAAATCTATTATTCGGCCTTCAGCATTAGCGATAATCAATTAGACAAGTGAAATTCGTTCAATTAAATATCTATATTTTTAAAATCATTCGCATGTTAATGAATGAAAATATAAATAATCACAAAACTTGTGTGAATCGGAAATCGAGCATTTTCAATTTATTCGATTTTCATTAGACAGAATCATTCTGTCAATCGACAAAATTTCTCTTACATCTAAATACCCCATTTCTCAGTTGTGCATTTAACCTTTTGTATTCTTGCAATGGTTGATTATTCGCTCTGGGCGTAATTGCTGAAATTTGTTTAAAGTTTTGAAAAACTCAAAAATCTTTTTTTTAGATTTGAATAATGATTATTGAATTTGCATTTGATGCATTTGTTCAACTTCTCAATATATTGCAATAATTGATAAACGTTATTATTATAAATCTTTAATCGATTTAGAAAATACACCAAAGCTAATAACGTTAATGGAATGAACATCGAATATGATCAATTTGTAAAAAAAAATACTCATTTTCAGAACAATCAAAATGGAACAGTTTCTGCGTCTGGAACAAATAAGATTAGTCTTGTTAGCGGGGCAAATTCTATAACTGGAAATGTGGGATTTGTTATTTTTATTTTGTTGATCTGCAGAAAGTTCTCTTTATAATTTATTGTATTAATTTTCTATTGAAACGATACTTCGACTCTAAGACAATTTGCAACAAAACTTATCGAGGACCCCACGTAAAGTTTGTACAATTTCTCCCATATCAGGCAGTTTATCGCTTGTCCTAAATCTGGAACGTGCAAATTGCAACATGATTATTTATATGTGATAACAACGAAGAAATAGCATATGGAGATGAGAGACTGTTCTAAAATCATTCATTCCTCGACGCTTTTGGACTCAAACATCTCTGACTCGACAATAAGGCATACTATTCTTAAATTTTCAGATATCAAATAGTGTAGCTGTGTCATATATCGAAAGCGAGACGAATGGAGACAAAATGGCAGTCGAGGCGTCGAATGGAACCACCACTCAAGCTGTCCCTGGAATCAATATTACTACAAATTCTCCTAATTTTAGTATAAATATTGCTTACCCTTGTGTTCGAATTAATATATTTTGATTTTTCCCGTGATTATAGATTTGCTATTTGGTAATTTATACAAAACTATACCAACTCCAATTATAAATTCAATAATCTTGTAGGCTTCTTATGATGCTATTTCACTCGGACCAAATAGTTTATTATGAACAAGACAGATAATTCACTTTTAAATTTATTGTACGCAGTAAATTATCGCAAGATTTTTTTCAACACATTTCATAATTATCCCGAAAATTGGAATGACATTCAAAACAAACCAGTATACTTCTTGTTACACTGCTCATTATTTATAAATAGTGAACGTGCATAATGGGAATTTCATGTAACTTGTTTATATAGTGATTTCTAGAGATTCAGCAAACTCTCCGTAGTCCTTGAAATCGGCTTTGGTCCTGAATAGTTTGTATGAAAATTCGTTACACTTCTGCGTTTTCTTTCTTTCGATTTTTGACGACAAGCTTACTTTCTTGCTAAATGAAAACAATTATAAATAATTCCTACCAGTTATCTTTGAAGCCTCCTCTCGTAATTCCATGAATCCTTTTAGTGTGCCTGCTGATGCAGCTGCGAAATGGGGAGGCGTAAGTGCAGTCTTGAGTCGTACAGGTAAAGCTGAAAATAATAAAAATAATTCTCCATTCCCTATTTTTATTATTATTGATATTGGAAACATTTTATGGATGTATTTGAATTCTTCGTCGAAGGTTGCTTTGAGGCAAAAATTAGTGAAATATAACCTACCGAACTTTCGTGTAATGACTCTTCGCGTGATCGTACAGATTTGTGCCCTTCAAGACCAAATTACACATCTGAAATCCCGTGTTGAAAAATGTGTACGAAATGATGAAAAGTCACTTCATCTACAAAAATTTTGCAAAAATGAAATAATCACCTTGCACTGAATATATCCCTTCTTGAGTTCATGCCCAGTTTTTGTTCCTCGATGCCTCCTCTCATTTGATTCATCTTGTGGGGAATAGTGATCGAAATCGAATGTTTCGCTAAAATTTATAAACTAAAACACGGATTTTAAATCTTAAATATTGTATTCGCGGATTCCTTCCAATTTATATTTGGAGTCTGAATTTTCCTTAGAAACATATCCTTGCCTTTCATTTAGTGTTTCATTGGCATAGACGGTCGCTGAGCGTTGAATATCATAGAACAAAGAACTATCTGGCTCGGCAAACTGTGTACTGGATCTATCCTAAAAACTTATATGACTTTTTGAAGAGAGCGATAATCGTCTTTCAAAGTAGCTCGTTGAAGATGTTTCGATAAACTTATTTGCAGCTTTTTGTAACAGAATAATTGCAATACCCCACTCGCAGTAGAGTACTCGTTCGACTCGTGGTCGGTCTGAATCTGTTCTTCTCGTTTCACAATGCTTTCCAAAATGCTGTTCACTGATGCGTGATTTAGTGATTCCTCGAATTTATAATTGGAAGAAGAGCTGGATTGTTCCTGAAATTTTAGAATTTAATGCCTATTTTAAATTTAAAGATTACATCAGTTTCCAGAGTGTATTTCTTGAAGAAATCCTTGATGCTGTAGACGAAATTAACAGTGCAATCGTTCAGCTGAAATTAGCTTATTTTGAAATAAATAAATCGGAGTACACATAATTTATTCGGGAATTTCAAATCATGATAAGAATGAAATTGAGTATTAATCATTTCGGAATTTTGTTTCTATGAAGATATTAAATTCAGACCTCTTCAGCAATCATGTGAGAAGTCGTGCATGGACCGTGCTCGACGTAGTAGAAAATCTTATCTCTCTTAGCGATCTTTGCAGATGTAGATTCCTAAAATTTCCGTCAAAATACTGCTTATCAATTGTCATTTGAAGAAAAATCTGGTGTAAGCTTTCAGTTGATATTGTTATAATTTTAAAAATCTGACTTTAGCAGGGATATCGTGATGTTCGAGGATTGAGATTGCCAAATTGTCAATGGATCGATTGCAGGACATGTGACTGATTGATTGGAGACTTCTCTGGAACTCAAATCTATTCATTCAATTCAACCAAATTCAACCAACCAGATAAATCTCAACATTGCTAGCCAATTCTACAGGTACTTCTACCAGAATTCGACACCTCTCCTGCATTGCTGAACAGACTAAATTTATTTCTAAATATAAATGGATAAAATTAGGCACAATGTATATTGAATGCAAACGATATCAAGCAGTGTCTGGTGTAAAATAGTGCACAGAAGAGTAGAGAATTGATCGAAATGCGCGCGCAAATGGAGAATGTGAGAGCAGAGATGCAGATAAAATAGAGACATAGGGCACGCATCTGCATTGCACCTGGTACACAAGGCAATGCGAAATCTTAGGGGATTGTACACCTGCACGTCTTTTTCTTACAATAATTTGTTTATTAAAATAGTTAATTTTCAATTTAATATTCTATTATTCAACCTGGAATTTTTATTCTTATCGAAAATATCACTAACTTTAGACTATCTGAACTTATAAACTCTGGTAAAATTTATGGAATAACATTTGCAAAAGAGTTTACAGAAGTTGCTACCTATTTTTAACACATGAAATAATTTCAATTATTTATTGTGGAGCGTATGAAATTTTTGTAGATTATTTTGGATAGTTCTTTAAGGTCCGAGTTGATTGAGCTTGGGTTCAGTGTTGTTGATAGCTGTAAAATTCACAACCACAAAAATAGAATACTTAAAATAAGAAGAGAATTAATAGTACCTGCAATCATGCATGAATATCAAAAATCGTGAATCTTATTTGTAGAAGTTTCTGAATACTCAAGTATGGAAGAGGTTAATCATTCCACTTGATGAAAGGAAGATCGATGAAAGAGGAGAATGATGAGATATTCGACGATGATGTGGAAAAAAGTCGTGAAGTGAGACGAAGCATTACGCAACATCCTCTTGCAGCAGCACGTCTTTCTGAACGTAATAGAGTAAAAGTGGAAGTCTTAAAATTTTCTTAAATTTTACTTGTTTCCATTCGCGACACATTTGTTCTTCTGGAAAATAACTATCATGACATTTGACCACAAATTTACACCTCTTTGCAGACATTTTTCCAGACCTCTTTGTCGTTGTCGCAGAATTTACGTATGATTTTGGTGCCGTTGCTCTTCGTCTCGACTTCTCTGAAGAAAAAAATTATGAGTTTTTGAATCTGTCATTTGACGTTCCTTACTGACTTAATGCAGGGAGGGTTGTACTTCTCGCAGCGAACCTCCTTCTCGTCGATTTTCTTCTGTCCAGATTTCAGATGCGCAGCTTTGTCTTTCAGATAGCCGGCTGAATGATTATATTCGATCCGAGCTTGCGCACCATTTTTATTCTATCATTACGGAATTCACTGGCAAAATTCCGTCTATTGTTTAGTCTTTATCGTTCATTCTTGAAAACTTGATATCGTAATGATTTATTCAAGATCAAATAATTGCTAATTTGTAACAGTAGCCAATGGAGACCATCCAAAAATTGGTCACTTTGAGCGAAAGAATGTGTAGAAGAGATTCACTTGTCGATGGTATTACATAAATAATTGTTACTTTTTCCATAGCTAGTGGCTACTTTTATAAATTACGAATAAATTTCTTACTTGAGTAGCACTTTCCCATGAACGGGAGGATCGAACATCGAATGGCAGCGAGTTCGAAAGACAGGATGAGCAGGCAGAGGAGAATGGGGCGCATTCGATGAATGAGTTTCGGGTAATGATAAAATCATTTGATATGGAAAAAGACAGCTATCAAGCATTTCAAGCTGCAATATAATTTCAAATGAACATAATGCTCATGTATTTGCATCCTTGTATTTTTGTAGTTCACGTACTTGAAATTGGATTAAACAGTTTCTTTTTCTTTCTGAAGATCAACTTGCAGGAATGCCTTGTTATCAAAGTAAGCAATAAAATTTCTAACAAATTAAAATGGTATCGTGTTGGCCTTTCTGATAGGATGTTTGCCTCCATAGATGATGAATTCAATATCTTCAAGATAAGAAAAGTGCCGATATACTATTGGTAATACTTGCTCATTTGTAAGAGTTAGCTTTAGCTTTCAAATATTATATGTCGATCGATTTTTCCTTTCGATTTATTGACATTTCAAAATACGAATCATCATGTCAACTTTAGCCTTTTCAAAAAGAAAAGAATTGCTATTGCTGACTAACTTGACGACCTTATAATCGTTGCTGTTAGGAAGTCTGAACACATGAACGCCATTTTGAAAGTATTCACATATCCTGTATGTTAACTTTTGTTACTTTTATTATTCATCTTTTCTTTTCGCTGAATTTTTAAGCCAGAACTTATTCTGTCAATCAAATAATGATAATGATTTTTAGGACTCCTTGAATTATTACTAGTTTTTATTAATTATATATATTTTATACTCTTATAGTGAATAAAAATGATCAATTTTTAATAAACTTCCTAATCTTTACACATGTTCCCTCCTCCATTCATAGCTTATGCTTGATCATTTTTCACCATTACATCCTCATCTTTCTAGTTACTTCAATTTTCACAAGTATTATTAAAAAATTCATCGTTCATGCTAATGTTACGATGATGTTACTTTCAATTATTTAAGAAGCATTTTTATCATACACCCATCTTTATTACTTCCTCTTTCGAATTCAATTAATTTTCTATTTGAGTTTCAGATTATTATGGATCTATCTACAAATCCAATCATTGGAACTTTAGCTGTGGTAAAAACAATAAACTGGTAAAAGTGGCTTCATGCAAAATTTTAGAATAATTCAGTCTTTAAATTCCTCACTGATTGTGATCATAACCTTGTTCACATGCTGTCCTTTTTATTGGAAGATTCCAGTATCACAATCGAAGAAAAGATCAAAACTCTAGACCAATTTTCTTCAATTTTTTCTGAAAATATGAAGAGGGAATATCGGCGATGGAGGTTTCTCAATATGCCCAAGACGGTAACAAATCCAAACTATAGTTTGGCAATAATTTTATCTGCAGCTACCAACATTTCTTGAGAATGAATCGAATTCCCTGAAACCAATTCTGCAAATATTCCTTCGTGATGCGAAAACGTTAGGTAAACGAGAAATTAAATAATGAATATA
This sequence comes from Diploscapter coronatus, assembly GCA_964036155.1. NCBI lineage: Eukaryota > Metazoa > Nematoda > Chromadorea > Rhabditida > Rhabditidae > Diploscapter > Diploscapter coronatus. The sequence continues at coordinate 5,856,511 of OZ038423.1, forward strand.
TCTTTAATTATTTCAGATGAATTGATCGAAAAATTGTTAGCGATAAAAGATTCGATAAAGAATAAATTGGGTCTCTCCGAATATTTACGAATCGAATGCTTTGATGTCGATTGGGAATCAATGATCGATTTGAGGCAAGAAATATACTCAGAGAAGCTCTCAAATAAAACCAACAGGCAATTTTTTTTCTAAAATTAGAAACAAATTCACATTTTCAGGAGCATAATGTTGTATTGCAACTTTCTAGACTCACTAAATTTATTTTCGTTAAAGATAGAGATTGTAGATTCAATTTTCACTAAATATTTTATAACTATTTGTTTTGGAGATAATGATTATTCCGTAGAAAAGAAATGCATTTATCTGGCTAAATCGACATTTTCCATGAATCCAATCAGCAAAATGCTTTCCGCTCGATATGTTGTTAATCAATCACTCATTTCTCAAATGAAGAAGCTGGAAACGAATGAAATGCAAACACAAATTCACGAGCCTGGAGAAGTAAGGATGTTTGTCAGAGATGACATAATCGGAATCTATCTTTTCTCAGCAAAGGTAATTTATGGATAAGTAAAAGTACCATAGGAAATAATGTGCGAAACTATGACGAACATTAATGCTTGAAAATGCAATAGATAATTCGGGTTCTATTATCGCAGTCTTCAAGTTAGATATCACGTGATGTGCTTCTTTAATATGGTGGCAATATATTCACGAAGCTTATTTTGCACATTGAAAAATATAACTTTTAGGTGTCTCCTGGTGCGAATAACAAAAGATCGATTTTAGTTGGTAGAATCCAAGAAGGATTGCAACACTTGTTTGATGCAGGGAATCAAAAGCATTCGAATGAATTGAAACTGAAAATATCCGATGTCACATTATAGAATAACATCATTCAACTTTATTAGGTAATCGGCATAATTTAAAAACGAGTGTATTTTTTAAATGAATTGAAGTTTGAATAAACTTTTCAAGATTTTCAAAATGATTGTTTGAAAATCCATTTTATTTGATTTCGAAAAATCAAATGCATTTTGTGAAATTTCTAAGAGGGGTTTTTCTTCAGATAGATATCACTTTCGATGATATTTGACATGTAATTTGCAAGAACCGATCTGAAATAGCATATTTAAAAATAAATAATTTCTATCGGTTTATACTTTAGTTTCATTCAATTCGTGAATTGCCCTAACTGCTTCGTATTCATGTTCATATTCAACGATTCCGGCAACAGTTGGATATTTGGGATTCTTTGGAAGTATCTGAAAATGAATTTTTAGTTTAGTTGTTTTTGGGGAAATATTAATGTTTCAGTATGTGAAAAGGATGAAATATATTTTGAATTTAATGAAGTAACTCTCTTTAGTTTAATTCTAATGCACAGTGCTTTAACTTATCCGGCACCATTCTTTAGAAAAGATTTGCAGACTCTATTAACTTACCATTATCACTAAAATATTCTAAAGTTATTCTCAATAATTCTATCCAATCTGATTTTTAAAATCTATCATAAGTCAAGAAAAAAGATTTTTGAGTCATTTATGTGGACTTCGTCGGAAACGACAAGAGTGAGTAAAGCACTGCGTAGCTGCGAGAAATGTACATCATGCATTATCGTCATGAACGAATATTAAATTCATGATAATTCGACTGGTATTTTACTTTAGCACACTTGATATTGCCGCATTTCGAAAATATGTTATGCAAATCGAGATCCGTCATTGTTTCGGGCAGATTCGTTACGAATAATTTCTTCTGAATTGTCAAAAATCAGTCTTCATCGAACATTTAGCATTACTTTCTGTTGTGCTTCTGGTGCAAAATTACGACTTTCTTGATTGATCATAATCGCAGGTGGTTGTCTGTTTCGAGGTTGAGGATTGTTCGATCTCTCGTATCTGTTCTGAAATTATTTCATTCAAAAGAATATTATTTCAACTTTCTAACATCTTGTCCATTAATCTCAGAATATGCCGGAGGAGGAGGAGAATAAGTGATAAATTGAATTTGACGGGGCTGTGCAGGGATACATTTTTGATTCTGATCAGGATATTCTTGGACGAAGTGAAATGGAGAAACAGGTTGCTGAGGGAGTGGAGTCGTCGCCGGAGTGCTGGTATTTGGACAGGGAGTTTCTGAAATTAAATATTCGAAAATATTCCGATTTCTGGAAACAATGTTTCCGTATACAAAAATGATTTTATGCAAATCTACTTTTTTTCGATAAATCAGTTAAATTGGAGCTCTTCACTTGATACACGGCTCTAATTTGTTGTCCGTTGTACTGAAAACGTATATATTTTTACTTTCATATTAGAAAACTATACCATGTAGCCATTAAACGTTCTCAAAGCAATTGCGGCAGTATCGACTTTATTGAAGAATACGATCGCTTGGCCACGAAACTCTGTCGTGTTCTTGTCGGATATCATCAAAAGTTCCAGAATATTTGCTCATTCTGACAAATTGTCTATTACCTGAACTCGGATAAAGCCCTTGCACCTGGAGAAGAGCGATTCCAAATCTTCCTTGCGGACACTATTTGGCAATCCGCTGACAAACAAGTTGTTGCGAATTTCAGTGTTACCATCTTTCTAAAGATAATTAATCCAAGATAAATAGGAGAAAAGCTACTATCAAGAAAAAATCTCTTTACCATCTGAAAACTAGGGCAAACGTTGAAGTTCGATCAGAACTTTACTATCACTAATTAGAAATGAGTTGTCCATATAGACTATTTTAGGAACGCTGCGAGGGAAAATCGATATTTTCATTAACCTACCTTCAAAACAGTAAACTGTGAAGTCCAATTCTCGTTTATTGGATTTTCCTTCTTCTCGCTTAGAGCTTCTTTCTGCTTCAATTCAGCATCTTTCAACTTTTTCTCCAGAATTTCAATCTGGGCCTGGAGTTCTTCCTTCGAAACTGAAATTGTTCCAAAATTAAATTTAACTGAAATATTTCAAAGAATAATACCCTTCTTGCTCTTCTTATCTAAAGGCTTTGAGTCTGTCACATTTACGTTGCCCATCGTTTGGAGACGATCGATTGGATGTACCCACCTAAATTCAAAATTGCCGAATATTCTAGATGAAAAGTAAGGATGCTGCCGAATTTTAGCGGCCAATCGCAAATCACTCCGACTTGGACTCACTGATAAGAGACTATAACAAATAATTTTATACCATCACTTATGACTGACTGCTGAAGTTGCAGACAAGTAAAAAGCTTCGATGATAACCGAAAAGTTTTATTGGTAGAATAGGATGTATCAAAGAATTAAGACAATTTTGTCGTTTGAAAAGCTGAAATTATAAAACTATCTTGCTCTAGCTCCGAATACTAGAGATCATTAATTTTCATAAATTCAACTTTGCATGGTTACAAATTAAATGATAAATTTGATGAGGTTCGTCCTTCTTATATTACCATAATTATATAAAGACATTGAGAGAGACATCGTTGTTTACGCTTGAATTCGAGATATTATTCCATCCTCATATTTGCCTGTGGAAGAATTCCTTTCTGGGAGTATTTTTTCACAGATATTAGGCTTAATATTGTAGTTTTTTGGATCAAAATTTGAATTTTAAAGCAAACAAAATTATGCATTGTGAATGTGGTGAGAAAAAATTAAAATTGAATCCCATTGAATTGGACATCTATGCAAGTCAATTTACGTTCTATGCAATATCTCTAAATCATGGTTTCTTTTTATTTTGAAATTCATTTTATCAGCATAAACGCATGTATCCTTCCTTCCTTACTTTGACACTCAATTTGTGCACCTGTTTTGAGTTGCACTTTCATTTTGTCAGTCAATCCTTCAGTCCTCATTCCTCATTCCTTCGGTCTTTCCTCTGTTCACATGCGTGTTTGTCGCGTCTCCCTTCCTTCCTTGCATCCTCCCCTTTTTTACTCTCTTCATTCATCTCACTTTTCCTCCTCTTCCCTTCTCTTCGTTGCATCGTTTCGTTTTCTATCTTGATATTCCCCAACAACTGCTCAGTTTCCATTTTCCTCCCTCCACGTTTCGAGTTTGAGTGGGGTTCACATTTTTTTGTATTCTTTATTGCGAAACTCTTAAATTTATTTCTATTTCTAAAGATCAAAAGTTAGAACAAAAATGCCTTTTTTCAAAATTGTTCAACTCTATGAACAGTTTTTTCGTTGTAAATAAACAGTTTTCGCTCATGCGAAAATAATGGTCTTTTTTATATTGTCGTCATTTATTTACCTCAAAATATTTCGAAGAAAATTAGTTTTTCATCTCACCTCAATTGAACTGAACGCTTCCATCTGTCACGTAAGGCTGCATTCAAACGTCCTCGCCATTTCGCCTTTGCTTTTTGACAATCGATTTTCAACTCGTTGTTATTGTTGTCAGTCTTCATTCTTCCTCGTTTTTTTACTCTTTCATTTGCCCCGTTCTATTTCTCTTATTTTCCTTCCCTCTTTATTTTTAGCCCCACGTTTTCTCTGATTTTTTCCAGTCAACGATTCTTTTCGCCTTCTTCTTCTTCTATTTTTTCGCAGCAAGCGGCAAACCAATTGGATTAACATCTCTCGGAGGGAGTAATTCTTCCGAGTCTGCCATTTTCGCAGATTTCATATTCCCGTTCTCCATTCGCGGTTTCAGCCACTTACTTTCAGAAATCTTGGAATCCTGAGCAAACCGAACAAATGAGTGGATTTCTCAACTCCCTAGTTGAAGGAGGTAGGCTTCATTGTACTAAAAATTGAAAATAGAGAATGTTGGCCATTTAAAGTAAGTTTCTTTGGAGATAAGATCAATTATGCACTTCATAGGAGCATTGTGAGAGAAATAATTACTATAAAATATATTGCACTATTTCTATTCTAGTTTCATTTTGCTGCTGCAAACAACCCTTGATTCACATCCCGTGATTCATCCCAATCAAACAGTTGAACTCTGCTTGTCATTTACCTATTTCATCATTCCTCATTTCCGTTGTAATGAGCGATGGCCGTCGTCTGCATTGCAGCACTGCTTGTCGCTTCTGGCAAAACAGCATAAACCCATTGGGAAAGGACTAGAATCAGTCAAAACAGTTGGCCGCTTGCCCGATTCATTTTCACGTCTATTTTGCCGCCCTCTTTTCCCACATCTAAAAGCATTTTTCTTCTCTGCAATCTCCTTGATCTATCCACCGCACTCATCATCTCTATCTTTCTAGTTCAAGCGACTTCTCTCGAAAGTTCAGTCTCTTCTCTCATTTTTGCATCTCCCAACATCTGTTAGAATTCTCGTGACATAAAACAAAACAACGCGAAGTTACGAAATCGTGAGAATTTCGATGGGAGTTTCTTACGAAAAACCGAGACATTGTGGCTAATGAAACTAATGAGAGAAAGGAATTCCGAGAATTGTTTTTAGCGCAAAACTTAACGCATGATTGGGAAGAAAGGGGAGGAGAAGGGAATTGAAAATTCCTCGACGATTCATTCATCATGTGCAAATACGGGAGTATCATAAAACCGTGAAGAAAGCGTTGCATTGTTCCCTCAAGAACGTCATTTTTCACCGAAAGAAAATAATAAAGGAAAATCGAGGTATCATGGATCATTGCATACTTTTCAGCCAAATCGGCAGCCACAGCTGTTTCTGAAGCGATCGAAGAGACCAACAATCAACAGGCTGCTGACGGTCAGCCGCAGCCTCCTGCGGAACAGACCAAGCAACCAACTCCTCCACCTGCACAAGATCAGACTGACAAGTCAGGAAGTCCTGCTCCCGCTGGTGATCAGGGTAATACACAAAATTGAGCGTATTTTGTTATACATTCCGAAAAAAGCGTTAATTATAAGAATGAGAAAGTGACTAGAGAGTTTGAAGGGAAAATACTCATTTTTATTGGATAAACCATTTCGTCAAAGCAATGGGAGAACAAATTATGAAGTTATCAACGCGCATGATCATTCATCTATGCTCGAATGAACTCTTTTCAGTCTTGAAATTATTTCTCTTGACCAGATAGATAAGAAGATCAGAAAAATTCCAAAGATTTTCGAGAATTTTAAGTCAATAAAGTTCAAAAGTCGGAAAGCTTCATGCTTCTTTCATCCACTGCCAATTGTTCTGGTCAGCTGATATTCCGCCATTTCGAAGGTTTATGGCTTTCATAAAATCGCGAAAATTTTGTGGCAGATTTTTGTCCTGAACTTAGAAAAACCTGAGCTTCAAGAGTTTCTGAATTTAATTTACTTTATTCGTCATGTAAAATTGGTTTCTCGCATTTCAAATTTATTTATAAGCGGTAAATTGCGAGACTCCCAAACTTGTGGATGCGAAACTTTTAGAAAATTATGACACGTTATGACACACATCTCAATAGCCAATGCGATGAACTTCCATAATCGTTTTCTCTTAGAATAGCATTTCTTTAAAAATTCCACTAATTATGCATGATTCCAGGCTTCCTCGGCAAGCTGGTTGATCTTGGGAAGGACGTGGTCGAAGCTCTCGGAGATCAGACCCAGAAGGCTGGCCATGCTGCTGCCGACGGGGCCTCGACTGCTGCAACGAAGACCGAGGACGCGGCGAAGAATGCTGCTGGTCTGACGAAGGAGCAGCTCGAGCAAATCGGGAACACCGTTGGAGGATTGGGTCCGAAAATCATTTAGGCTGGATGAGATTATTGTTATTTTTGTTGCATTTCAGTGCAAGGTCTGGCAGAAAAGACCGGATGGACCAAGAGTGGAAGTCCAACTGCAACTGGTGAAGCAGGTCAGGATGCTGATACTTCTGATGGCAACAAGGCACCTGCACCGACTCCGGCCGAACCCGAACAGAAATTCGATGCACAGCCAGTCATCGATGACGTGGAAGGAGAACGTAAGAAATTTTTTTATTGCTGGGTAGAATAGATTTGACATTCGGAGCACAAATCGAAGTGAGTTTTCTAAATCTTTCAAAAACCAGGTTTGAAACCTATGTTTTAAACTTATCGGAGTTGAATTTATAAAAATAAAAAAAACGAAGATTTTCATTTGAACTCCAGCTATTATTTAAATCCATAAATAATGTGGAAAGTAATTACTTTCAGTCCAAAAAGTGGTTCACTCCGGATACACCGCTGCTAAGGAAGGTTCGAAATAGAAGTTGTTATTTTGAGTTCTACTCATGTTTTGCAGTTAAAACTGATTTATTTTAGAATAGTCTTTTCTAAGAATGGAATACTGAAATTACCTATGTTGAATTCGAAGTACAACTAACAGTTTCATAATAGTTTAATCATATTTGGTCTCATCCTTTGAGGTATTCAAATTTGTCTACTTACTTACCCATGTCATAGGTAGATTATTGTTGACGAATTACATCGACAATAAGTTTTCTATCCTTTACAAACATGTCCTAATCGAACCATTGTATCATGTTCAATGTTGATTGAAATGTATAACAGAATATGGTGTTCAATAAAATAATGATTAGTTAGTTGCCCTGCAGTATTTTTTCAATAATAACCCGTTTTGTTCTTTCATAAATGTGAATTCTGGTATTCCACATTTATAGTCTGAATTTGATCATTGATATTTTTTCTTCAAAAATCACACGTCGGTGTCACTCTTAAACTTACATAGATGAGCAAGCATGACTCATCAAATGAATTTTGATCGCGTTTCCTGTACACTTCATGACTATTTGCTTTTATTTTAGTAGAAAGCAATTGTAAATCGATGTGTGATTTTTAGTGAAATCATCTAACAGAAAGCGATGCGAAATGTTATCAGTGATGAGAATGATTTGCTATGCCTCTCAATTTTAGAAGAATATTTTTGCACTATTCTGATTTTCCAAAGCATTATCAAAAATATTGGGAATTTGGATTTCAAAATTCATTTTTAATCCAGATCTTCATTCCACAGTAATTTTCAGTGGTTTCAAGTCCTTCTCAAAAGTCGCTCTCTGTTGGTTCATCCACTTTAGATGTAACGAAAATATTGAAAATTTACTCATAAATATTTCGAGATGACAAATCATAGAAGTATGAAAGTTATAGCAGAATCGATGCATCGCGATTTGATGAGCTAGTAGGACAAGAATTTGTTGCTGATGAATAACTTTTAGATTCTACTGTGCATCTCATCACTGATGACGAATCATTAAAGAAATTTATTCGGCATTGTTTGCGATATAAGGAATGACGTGTATTGTTACTAACGAAATTCTTTCGCAAATATGGTCTAATAATTTTAGGAGATGCAGATTTCGAGCAGCCGAAGGAGGAGCAACCGAAAGAAGGCGGCGGAGTATTGGCTGGTCTGACTTCACTTGGCGAAGATGCCATTGGTTTTGTGTCTGACAGTGCAAGTGCCGCAGCCGAAAAAACGAAGGAACTTGGATCGAGTGCGGTCGAAACCGCTCAACACGGTTTGGAGACGACCAAAGACGTTGTCGTCGATATGGGTTCAACTGCAAAAGAGGCAGCAGAAGCTGGAATAGACAAGATCTATGAACTGGGAGACAATGCGGCTGAAACGACGAAGGACACTGCTTCATCTGGAGTTGAAGCAGTAGAAGAAGCAGCCGGTGATGTCAAGGACTTCGTTGTCGATTCTGGAAACTCAGCCGCCGACGCAATTTCTTCTGGCGCCAATTCTGCTGTTGATCTGGCACAAGCAGGAGCTGAAAAGACCGCTGAGGTAGCCTCTGACGCCGTTGATGCCGTTAAGAATACCGTGGAAACTACGGAGTTGTACCCGAAATTGGAGCAGAACGAGGACAGCAAAGTTGCAATGCCAATTCTCGACAATGGAATAATAATGGGGATTGCAATGGTCGACGCGAATCAAACAGTCCAATCTGATGCGAAGGATTCTGGCAAAGACGAAGAGGCAAATAAGCAAGAAACTGAAGGAGAACAACCAGAAATGAGTGCCGCCGAGCAAACAGCAACTGCCGTAGCAATCGCTCAAGTGACTGCTGAAGGAATGGCAGAAGCTCTCGCGGATGCACACCCAGTTCCTGATCCAATGGAGCAGAAGACTATCACTCACACTTGTGATGGTAATAGTTGTTGTCAGCGTGTGTGATTTCTGTTCGAAGTCTCCTTTAGCTTTGTGTAGCTTAAAAGTATTATCTCAAGCATAAGAACTTCATTTGAAATTTTAGCAGCGCTAGGGTTACTGTTCCGCAATAAAGTCGTAATCAATATCGCATCACCATCAACTTCCATAGCTAGTCAGTTTGAAAAATAGATGCCGAAATTAGCATAAATTAGGAACGCACTAACATAGATAAAGTTATTACTCCTGTTGCACATTCGAATTTCTAGAGCATAGAAAATATTTCATGTAAATTATTGTAAATGTAAGCCTATTTTTACAGCTATAATTTGCAAAATTATGCCGACTCATTTTGATTGAAAGTTATAGCAGATAATCTGTCAAGAATGAATAAGAGCATGGACGCATTTCAATATTCTAGTTTCAATTAGTAAGAAACTTCTCGTAGAACTCCTAATTCGTCTGCTTAGGTTCATAATTTAGAGTGAGATTTTAGTAGTTAGCATGACATTAGAAATTTTCAGTGGCGAATGAACCCATTGCTGAAATTAATTCTGAAGCTCGAGACAAATGCGGAACTATCGACTCTGTGAGCAGCACTGGCAGTGCAGGCAGTTTTGACTCGGAGAAGCGCAAACAGTCGAATGCACAAAAACTCAAAGACGGCGTTGGCTCTCTTGCTAGTGGAGTTGTAGGTTAGTATGCTTTCTCGTAATTATAGAAAACTAACGATAAAAATGCAATGCAGAACAAATATTGAAAGAAACTCACGATAACTGAAAGAGATTTTTCGTGATTTGTTTGGCGAATTCAGTGTAAGAAAATCTTTACTAATACCATCACACGTTTACAGCTTTCTGAGGATTTTATTGAGCAAAAATATGAAATTAACTATTTCAAAAATATAATATTTGTCAAAACTTATTTAACCACCGCATGATAGAAGTAGAATAAAACAGAAAAGTGAGTCTTCTTTATGTGATATTTTGTGCCTTTATTCCAAGAATTAAAATACGGTTGCTTTCAAATTTCATTTTAGTACAAGACATAATCTAGGAATTGGATCTGGTACCGTGGGACTCCTTGGCGACGGCGTTTGTGCGGTCGGGCACGGAGTAGCAAGTGGAGCAAAAGCTGTTGGACATGGCGTCGCTTCTGGTGGAAAAGTGAGCATGAGCGATTTGTTTCTCCAGAAAACTGATTAAATTTTAGGCTGTCGGACACGGAGTAGCCACAGTTGGAAGTGCCACTGTGCATGGCATTGACTTGGTTGGTCAAGGACTCGTGAAGACCGGCGATGCAGTCGTCGATGGAGTCAGCGCCGTAGGACATGGAGTTGCAACAGGTTAGTAAAATTCTTACTTTCGGTATCCGAATGCAAGAAGTATATTTCTAAATTCAATTTGCGTGTTTATCTTTTTGAGAACGAAATTTTCTTACACGAAGTGAGCACAACTTGAATTCACTGTCAAAATGGTACAAATCCTGTTATGCCATAATTAGACGACGATAGACAGTTCACTCTCGAATATCTCGTTTTTCCTGTTAACTTTATGGCTAATAAGTAGAAAGAGCTCACATCGGTACCTAAACAGCCATGCTCAAAAATAAAATCATGAAAATCTAAAACCTTTGTATTCATTTGAAGGTGCAAAGGCGGTTGGTCATGGAATCGCAACCGGCACAAAGGCAGTCGGAAGCGGTGTCGCTCATGGAACGATGGTAGACACCAAGTGATTTTGGAAATAAAACTTGGAAAAAATTTAGGCAGTAGGTAAGGGCACAGTTAACACAATAGACGCTGTAGGCACTGGAATGGTGAAGACCGCCGACACGATTATCGATGCTGGAGCAGCTGTGACGGGAGGCGTTGGAACTGGCTTGAAACAGGCAGGAAAAGGATTGGTGGATGCCGGGAAGGTAGTTTCATGGAATATTAGTGAGGTGCCAAAATGGTGATTATAGGCTATTGGTGGAGGTGTGATTGATGCCGGCAAAATTCTCACATCTCCAGTCGTTGATGGCGTGAAACATGTTGGCTCTGCAGTCATGAGGAAGCTGAAGCGAAAGAAGAAGGTCGTGCAAGAGAATGGAGAAACTGTCGAAATTGAAGTTGAAGTTGACGATGAAGGTATTTTAGTTTTTTTCTTCTCGACAAATTCCCTAACAATTTTCAGAAGCTACACCTGAAGAATTGGAAGCCGAATTGAAAGGAGGTGAGGGTAATTTCTTCCCATTTACAACGGTTGAAATCAGCATGATAATATAATTGCTGCCGAGTTGGAGAAGATTTTTTAAATAGAAAGTCAAACTTCACCTTCAAAAGTGCCAATTTTGTAATCATATCCAATTTGTCTCTACCTTGGAAAACGCATGGAGCTGAATCTTTAGAGGTTGAAGTCGTAGCGTTTGCACAACCTTGATGAAATGACTGAGCATGTTTTCATTTAGTGATGTTTAGTGATGATCTAACTTATAAATTCATAAACCGATCTACTACCTTTTGAGAAGGAAGCATATTTATTTTAGGTGAAACAGCTCCATTGGCTACTGGCGAACAGTCGCAATGAACTTGATTTTGGATCGTTGAATTCTTGGAATAACTCTTGAAGAATAACCTCAAATAGGCAAAGAATCGTATGTTGCAGTGAAGTGATGAATGTCTACTTATTCAAGGCTTGTTATTTGAAATGTTTGGCCGATTTCATCATCCAAAATTGTCTTTATTTTGAAAAATTTCCCTCATTTCCCAATTCCTACAAATAACTTGCCAGTATTCTGATGAAGCTACCTTTTCTCTTTGTTTGTCATATTATCCTGCATTATGAAATGATAATAAATTTGCACAACACGATTTATTGAATAATGATTGACTGATATGGAATCCGAAAATGTATGTATAGATCCTGTTCCTTGTACATAAATTATGCTTAGAGAGGCCAAGCTTCCCCTTTATAGTCATAGCTTTAGATAAGATGAACCCATTTTGAAAATCTGAAAAATAATGGGTTTGTTACAGCCTAGCCAATCATCTTGATATCAACCTTGCTCATTTCAACCTAATTCCTAATTTAGAAAACGACTTGGCCTCTCTAATTATGCTAATCAAAGTATCGCTAAATGGTATATGGAATACGTGGAAATAATATATGGGATTCTGCATGCACACAATCACAAACACAATAGAGGAAGAAGATCAGAATATCTAAAATTAAAGTACGCTGTAATTGATAAGTTCAATTGACTCAGGAAATTTGGTGAGGGTGACCCTGGATGAGAGTTATTGATTGAAAATTGATTATGATAATATTTCTAAATTTGATATTGTGGATATTGTGATCTCAGAATCATAAAATAGTTGCACAATAATCGCTCAATGCTTCTCAATAACTATCGTCTAATTATTTGCAATGAAGTTTGTCAACCGGATTTTCGATGAATATTTGAATCAATTCCTGATATTCTCAGAAGGGGTGACAATATTTAGAAACAAAAAGTCCATGCTATCCATTCTGAGAATACATCGATGAGCTGCAAAGATTGATATTTAAAATGAATCATTGTGAATGAAAAATAAAGAAAGACTCAATCTTTTGCAATTCAAGGACGGTAGAAGAAATGTCAAGGTTTAGCGATGAGTACCTAGGAAGAGCTTAACATCAAATCGCAATAATTATCATGCAAAAATGTAGAAATGAAATGGCTCAAGCAAATAAACTGATTGATATTATTGCTGTGATGGGAGCTCAACAGCACTCGAATCGAACAGAACACATCGGAAGGAACATCGCATAAATTTGATATCATAATTTGATAATGAAATGAAGAATTTCTAAAATCATTTGAGTAAACGCGCATTTTTCACTTCATTACGAATTAGAAGTACTGAATGAGAACATGAGAATGTCACTCGAGAAATTCGGACAAAGGATGTTTTGATTGGATGAATAAATACGTACCGTATTCTCTCTAAATGAAGGGCATCTCCATTTGAAGAGCATTTTCTAATAGTAGGGCACCCCCAAATATCACAACTACCCATTACCCTACTCAAATCATTTCAGGGAGTGTTTTATAATGTTCTCTAAAATGCGTAGTGTGGATTTAGTATCGCTTTGAAGTGACTGCGATCATTAGATGAGGAGTTATGGCGGTTTGAAAATTCGGATTTTTCGAAAATTGGATGGTTAAAAATGGAAGGGTATGCCCTTTAAATTAGAGGGAATACGGTGAATACACAGATACGGATGGATATTTGCAAGCTCGTTCAACAACTGAAAAAGGATGAAGGAATATCGCTAAATTGAAACACAGAAACACAAGAAGACAAAGAAAGAAGTACAGCACTGATACAACAAATGCAATATCTGATCCAGAAGAATTTCTTGAACTTGAAGAAATTCTCGAATTTGCGCACCAGACACTGGAATATACGACTTATGAATATGTGAAGATAAAATTCACACCGATTATTTCGAAATACGTCATTAAGAAGAGGCTAGTTCTTCAAAAACGAACCTTCAAAATAGCGATGAATTCGAAAATAAATCGGATAATTCAGATCACTTTATAATTGACGTATAGAATCATTATTTCGAATAACGTGAAGGCAGAACTGTGGCAAACAAATGCTACTATTTTTCAAGTTTGTTTTTCACATTTCTCGAAATAACTTGGATATCGATTTACGGACGCCAATACTGGGTAGTATCGATGTGGGGAATATCGGTAACTCCTCCACTCAGGTCGTGCATTGTCGGCTGCCCAACTGCGTGCTCCAGAGTGTTGACCGCGTGATCGAGGCTGTTCAGCACCGACATCGGCAGGCTCATTCCAGCTGACGAGAGACCGAGATCTGGAAAAAAAAGTTTAACTTAATCTGAAATCTCTTCTAATCTTTGCCCAGTGATTCATTTCATTCCAAAGATATTTTTTCGAGGGTTATGTGATAAGTCCACTATTCAAACGCGATAATCCTAACCCACATTTGAAAGAATCATCGTTCACATGAGAAGATTAGGATTTACGAGAAAACTTATCATCTTATTTCAAGTGGAAAACAGAAAAATAGAATTGGAAATATTTAGCAGAGGCTAAAAAATCGTTTTTATTTTATCTATGATGTTTTCCATTTCAAATTTCGAAATGTGATTCGCGTTCACTTGAATCAGCCCGACATCTCTCGTAAATCACGTCGCCCAGTGTCCGGGCAAAGAGGCATAAAAGTTTACAAGCCTAGGGGAAAGCAGTGAAGGGAAGGAAATGGGGGTGAGATCAGACACTGTTCCTACCCAGGAAGGATGTGTCTTCGACTCAAAGAAAAAGTGCTATGATTTTACGAGAAGCGTGTGAGAGCGGCTGCATTAAAGATGGGCTTCGAAAAGACGATGTTTTTATCCGAAAACGAAATTTCTAAACTTTCGAGGAAGTAACAAGAAAAAAGAAGAGAATAGTAAAAATTTCCAAATTCCGAGGTTGTTTGTTTATGAAAAGAGTCATAAGCTGCTAATGCACTTTTGGATTGTATTGAGACGAAGAGACAGGTGGGCGTCGTCGTAAAACTCTGAGAATTTCAAAAGTGTGTATCTTATATTTTGATTTGAAATCTTTCAGAAATCCATATTTTCTGTGACTTTCACAATATTGATTCTCTGTTGGAATCGCCCCCTGTGTCAGTGGAGCGCACTGTGATTAGAAGTGACAATACAGTCAGATAGAGAAGGGGAGATGGAGATAAAAGAGAGGAATGGAAAGTAAAGAGAGGAGATACCCATTGGAAGAAAGGGTAAAAGGGGGACATGAAGGCAGCTGCTGTAGACAGGGAGGAAGAAAAGGAGGGGAAGTACGAGAATTATGACTCCATGAGAAAGGGGTACTGTAGGGAAAGGAATATATATATATATATACCCAAGACACAATCAATAATCTCATAAAATGACTAAAAGTGCAAAACAAATAAGTTGGAAATTCGTTTAAGTCCACAAACCTCCAACAGCTGTGGTCGGGGACTGGAATCCAGCACCCAAGCCGAGGTTCTGCTGAGCGCCTGCAGTCGGCATCGGGCGAGCGTACGGCTGAAATAAATGAAATCGTCAAAATGAAGAGACGCAAGTTTGAAGGGAATCCGATGATATTCCTCTCTTCCTCCCCTCGTTCTCTTCTCTAACCTCTCTGCCCTTTGCGCAACGCGTAATTCGATTATTCGATTAGGCGATTTGCAAGCCAATCGTATCGATTTTCGACGCTCGTTTCGCTTGCTATTTGACAGTTATTGATTTCAAATGATCGCTCCACTATTGATCGTTGCATTTTTATGATTCATTTCTCACATGGAATGGATCGTAAGTTGCTCTGGCTGCAGGGAACATGTGATGAGACGCGAAATCGCCTGCTGCGTGGTACGGGGGCATTCCTGGGATCGCGTTGAAGCCAAATCTGTAATTCGTAACTTAGGCCTAAAGATGTATTATTTATTTCGTACCCATATGGGTCCATCGCCGACATATTGGGATACATCTGAGGAGCGGGTGGCAGGAAGCTAGTGCTGACTGGAGTATTCACCGGGAATCTGCAAAAAGACTCCCTTGGTTAGAGATAATAAAAACTAAGTTTACTTATCAACGAATTGAATTGAGTATTTCAACCAATATATTAAATATAACTACAGTACACCTGGCCATTTGGAAATCGTGAAACTACGAGACACGAGACATAGGCGAAGTAGTATAGGGTTAGGGTAGGGTGTGGGATGATAGGCTTTCTTTTCCCTCACTATTTCTCAATGTTTCGTGTCTCGCGATTTCCAATTTGCCGTACACCTTTCGACCTACCTATTGGGCGTGGTAGCAGGAGAAATATTGGAAATGCCCTGATTCATGGCAGCAGCACTCTGTCCAGGTACAGGTGCAGCTCCACTGGCTCCAATCGATGGAGTTGGAGTCGAGCTGGCAGTGGACATCGCGGCGGCAGCCGCCTGTGCTACGCCACCGGACGAGGTGTCCATCGGACCTCCAGGACGCTTGCTGCGAAGCTTCTCCTCTCGACGCCATTTGGCACGGCGATTCGAGAACCAAACCTAAATTATTCTTCTTTTTAAGAGTTTAGTTGCAAATTGGAATGTAAATACATCAAAATTTATTAGCCAATAAGATTTGTGAAAAAGATATAGCGCTAGTGAGATGATCTTCTAACAATAGAATCAATTTTATGTTGTTATCTTTTCCACTATTCGCTCTCTAGCTATCGAAGCATTAGCTTGGGCTATGATTTTATCGAGTTTCTAAAATCCGTATTCGACATTTTCGAACACGCAGTCTTTCACTACTCTTTGATCCATTTCAATTTTGTATTTTTGAATGCAAAGTTTTTTTCTGAGTATCCATTATGAATATTCAGATTTTTGTGGTAGATATATTTTTAGTTTTACGCTACAAAAATGCTAGTATTCTTAAATAATCTTTCTTCCTTCAAAAATATAAAAACACGTTCGTCCAGAACAGTTCATTTTAGGCATTCTCAAGACTCGCTTTTTCGTTTCATTTCCTCTTCAAGTCTCCCTTTCCATTCACAGTCAAAACGAGGCAATAAATGGGAATGGATCATAAGTGGCGGGAGGTCTTTTCATAAAATTGAGAAAGTAAGCAAAAACGCTCAAACTTTCAAAATTCCTCCCTTTAAATTTTGATGGATTACGAACTTGATGATATCTGCCTAAGCCAAAGATTATAATCGTTTTTGCCAAATGACATTTCCGGTGATAATCCATTAGAAGCGCTCTAAGAAGTACGATTTTCGGATTTCAGATCCACTTCCGGTTTTATTTTTGAATTTCGGTTTTGGATTTTTCTCTGAAAATGTTTCTGTTCTGTCGACAAATTTTCCATGGTGCTTGTGTTTCGCTTGAAACGTTGGGTAAGTAATCTTGGGATAGATTAAAGTGATAAAGAAGGAATGATAGTGATAGATAAAACGAGAAAGAGGAAATGAGGCAATAATGGAATGTAGAGAAGAAGAAATGAAGAACCATCGTTTCCCCTTCCAAGTCTCGACTTGTCTCATCGAGATTCTGTCAGTGATATGCGACTTGACAGTTGACAAGTCACCAGTCAGCAGGGGAAGGGAAGTTAAGAGAGGCGCCATGAAATGACCGTCCAAAACTTGTAGGCAATCGATCACGTCCAATTTATTGCTAACACAGATTGGCGGTGATGAATTACCGCTATCAATAAAAAGCCCACAATTCATCATAAACCTGCATCTCTATTTGCTTTGATGTTGGACGGATTACTGTAATTAGCTAATGAGTCTCAATTTCAAAATTATTTCAAGGATGCGCTTTTCAGTTAGAAATTTTAATATTAACATTCAGAATGATACAATTTCAATATTTTTCATATAAAGTTCATTTCGAAATTTCTTTAATAAAAACTTGAGGGTTGCAAGAAAAACATCTTTAAAAATGAAAAAAATTGGCGAATTAGTTCTCCAGCTAGACCTATTCATCATACAATCAATATCCTATTTTTTCAATTTCGTTTTAGCTGTCAAAGATCATGTCATTTCCGTATGACGAGATAGAACCGTTAGTTCTTATCATCCTTTTAGTGATATGATATTCCCATTCATGTTCCATTTCTAACAGACAATTCATCAATAAATAGCGTCTTTCTCATAAGTCCTCTACAGTTTATGGGTGGTCTTCCTTTAGTGTCTACCTTAACTTCTTTTCTTCCTTCTTTTTCTTATCTTTCACCTCTCGCCTGTGCGGAATTATGCAATCCATGCAATGCGAGGCATGGTTGCAGGGTTCGAGGAAACTGTCAAGAAGACGGATCGTAGTGATAAGAAAAATATAGAAGAGGAAAAATATACTGGGGAACCAAGAAATTACTCAGCTCAAAACCTGCTCACGAGTAAGTTTTGAGATGAGTCGAACGTTCAAGAACTGTTGTCATGGTAATTAGACTCAATCTTAACAGCTACAGTACCTGGATTCTGGCCTCAGGCAGACTGATCTTAGCCGCTAGTCTTTCACGAGCAAAGACATCCGGATAGTGGGTTCGTTCGAATTCTAAAAATATAATCATTTTTCGGGGAAAAAATACTGTAATATTGGCATAGTTGAATTCTGTATCAATAAATCTATCAATTTTTTATTCAAAAATGACTGTCTCTCTTCCTGTCATCTGATGGTCCTTTTTACTACACAAAGGAGAGGAAAATGATGACGCGAAAGCATTTCTTCAAGATTTCAAGTGAGTGCCTCTTTTGCCCGCTGAAATATGAAGAAACGCTGGCAGGGGAGGCAAGAAAACGAGCAACAGGTTTTCAAAAGTTCTCCCCTCTCCCTTCCCGAGTCTACTAAATTGGACCCAATTTTAACCAAAAATATCGAGTCATTGAAATTTTAAAGTCTGGCATTTTTTTAATATAGTTTAATGAAGCATTTTCATTCATGGAAGTTTTTTATAGCACTGAATGCCAAATGTCTCTAGCATTAAGGATATGATCATTGCAAATGGTAGCAATACTATTTCCACATGAACTCGCAAAAATCATTAGCAACTGGCAACTGGTAATAAAATATTTAACAAATGATGAAGATTTAAACAAAAAACCCTTGCCTCTCTCCAAGGCCTCGATCTGTTCCTGACTGAAGGACGTGCGATTCCTCTGCAACTTTCTCTTGAGACGCATGCGGGCGGCCGCATCTTCATCGGGGTCGTTCGGTGGCTTCACATCTTCAGCCTCTGAAATTAAATGGATTATTTTCAGTAAAGATAAAAAGATCACTATTTTACTTTTATGGAGCATTATCCCATTTGTATTAATCGCCACCCCCTCCTAATCCCTCAGATAATCCGTGAATTCTAAATTTCAGCTTCCATATTTGTTACTCTTATTGGGACTTTCTTATACTTCATATTGACTTCATTACGAAGCCTCTCCATGTGCTCAAGATATCACTAATCAGTTTGGCCTTTGCGAAGAATTATCTGACGGAACGTCTTTCAATTCTCAAATAGAAGATATCCATTCTACCGTGGCTAGGGCCGTCATCGACTCTTTCCACTCCGATAATGTCATAATTAGCCCGGAACTGGTCGTCATTGATGAAGTCTTGAATATTGTTCTGGTAGATGAATTGGTTGGGATTTATGTAGTTGCGCATGCAGATGTGAGCGATCGTATTCACGAGCTCCTCCCTGCTCTCCACGATGCACATCTGACGGATGTTGAGAGGAAGGTTTGGGGCATTTGAAGAATGCTGGGTCTTGTTCTTTTCCATTTTAGATTTTTGAGAAGGAGATTGAATACGGATGAATACAATTTCAAAATGGAATGTGAATGAGTACTAAAGAGCTTCAAAACAGCAGGGGCTGATATGGTAACGCCCCTTGTCCTCTTGTATTTTGTACCCTCATCTGATTATTTAAATTTTTATCAGAATAATTAGCTCGAGAAATGGTGACAATGATAATGTCAAATCAACTATAGAGTTCTTTATGGTAAGTTATCATAGTAACGTGTGAAATTTGCGATTATTTGAATACTCACACAAGGTTAATTCGATTATTATGCAGAATTTGTCATGTTTTGAAGAAGATACGGTCAATTTTTGCACAACGAATTACCAGGAATTTGGTTGATGACGATCGTAAAAAGAATCTGATATTGGGTAGATAAACGAAAACTAGTGCGGCAAGAAATGAAATTAAATATCAGATTAAGGGGCCATTTTGAAACATCTAGGTTGAAAATCGAAAATCCCCAATCACAGAACCAAATTGTGTAGGGTTGGTGTTTTTTTCCTGGTACATGAGTACAGGTCCATTGGTCTTATCAGTTACCGTAGTTTCAGGAAGGTATTACATAGGCGACAATCGTTCAATCCGAGACGGCTCACAGATATTCTAGTTAAATATCTTTCACAAAATAACCCATCAAGTATTGTCATTTATCATTTGGCTGATTAGATGAAGAAAGGAGAAGGAGGGCTACAGTATGCCGCTGTCCAAACATAGCCGCTCATAATTCAATTGATCCAATGATTCAACAAATGCAATAATTCATCGATTAGGGTCGTTCGTATGACAGCTTAGGAAGGGATTAGGAGAGAATGAACGTACCATTTTTCAAGACGATTTGAACGGCTGCTTGTCTCCTGGCTGCGGCAGTTCCGTTTGGCCTCCGATTGGAGGGAGGCTTCAGATTCGCAGCGTGGCACGTCAAAGGCCCGTGCGTTTGGATCATCCTAATCGGGGATTTGCAGGGGAGGTGGAGGAATCGAATTGTCGCCGTAAGGACGCAGCAATTGGAATCAGAATTTACTATACGAGAAGAGGCCAGGCGGAAGAGGCTGACTGATTCAGGCAGCAGGTATCTCCTGTCTTCTGTCTCCTCTCTTCTCTCCTTCCCCTTCTCCTTCGTCTTCTGTCTTGTCTTTTTCTGTTTCTTTTGGAAGTTCGAGAGAGCGCTGTGATAGAGGAGTGATGAGAGAATAGGTAAAAATGGAAAGATGGCGGGTAAATGGGAGAGAAGAACGGGGAGTGAGTAGGCGGGTCGAGGACCGAGAAGTGAGAGAGAGAGAGGACTGTCTGAGTGTTCGAGGGGCAGCAGTAGCAGGGGAGAGGGACATTCACCCTCTTCCCAACCATCAACCATAACTCTTTGCAGCCTGATTGCTTGCTTCTGATCACCTAGCGACTTTCATGGTAGAATTTCAAAACTCGGGCAAGCAAATTCATGAATCGATTTTGGCTTTTCTGATTTTTCATTTCATTCCAAAATTCTATAACTTCTTTCGTGTGACTTTGGCAGGAGATCAGAGTTTTTTTTTTCGTAAGAACGGTATTTAGCAGGTCTCGTTGAGTTCTATAGGAGGAACCATGTATTTGATAAGTGTCAAGAACAAGTACAAAATTCAAATGCGAAATGCAAAAACATACAGTAGCCCCCTTTATGAGCATTTAAATAAAACTATCAATTTGCACAAAAGCTAAGTATCTCAACTATAAGCTCGAGTTAGGAGACCAGCATCAAGCAAACCGATTTTCCATAGTGACCAATTAAAATTCTTGAAACGTGACACCAGTTGGATATCCTAGGAGATGCAGAGGATCTACTTTACTTTATCAATCTAGATTTTAGAGTAGAATACAGAGTATAACTATCGTTCAGAATAGTTTGTTTTAAATTTTGATCCGATATGAGAAAAAGTGAAAATCTCTCTGCCCAGTTACATTGAGTAAAATGCTCAAGCTCGCATGGAGTGAAAATACAATTACATAAACTTGAATCACTAGATTATATCTGGACAATTACAGTTCACTGTTTTTATTGCATTGCATCAATTTTTCGGCACTCCAAATCTGCGAAATTTTAGAAAGAAAACTCAATATAACCGGAGGCCGTTCCTTTATCTAAGTTCGTCAAGATCCCTAGCTGAAAGTGTATTCCAAAATTGCTCATTACTTAACTTATAATTTCTTTTCAGAATATTCAGAATACCCTTGATAAGCAGCTAATGAGCATCGTATGACTTTACGTAGATAATCCCGGTATTGCTTTTCAATAGTTTTGCATTAATCTGAGCTCGAGCAGTGGTGAGTTTTATATGACCTTCACTCATTTAATTAGCTAATCAGTTAATCAGCTCTTATCAGCCACGTTGTTTTAAATTTTGGGCTAGGAAAAATGCAAGAAAAGTAATGCCTACGGTAATTCAAGTATCAAAATTCACGGTCATGAACTTAAGTTCAATGTTTAGAATAGAAATTTTCGCCTAAAACTTGGCAAAAAATAAAGGAAATATCGGAAAATTATTGCAAATCTTGCCGTACATATTCAAATATGTTGTATCCAAAATTAGTTTCTGGAATTTCACGAAAACTGAAATACACTTTCGAATCCTTTGAAATATGAAGTCCCTGAAGTTGAACAAAATAGATGAACAATGGATGAGAATCCTGCATCATTTTTATTATGGAGATTTACAAGATAATCCACAGGTCTTCATTGGATTAAGAAATAATATAATTTTGGAAGAGATATTGTAAAGGGATTCTAAAGAAACAATAAAGTACGATTTGTGGAAGAAGCAAGAAAGCGAGGGTGAAAATGAGATAATGACCTGAGCCAGAATAGGCAAGAGGGATAGGGAATAAAGCCTTATCTACTAATGTCTAATGGAATTAATCAAATATTAAGGGAGATTATCCGGTAGTAAAAATAGTCTGTTAATCCACTTAAACTGATCGCTAATTTTGGATTTCACAGATTAGAAAAAACGCACACACAGATAGGTATTCTAAAATTGACGGCTTCGTTCAAAAATGACATCACTCATTTTTAAATGAAATTATTTTCTAGCAGAAATGCCCACCATCTGAGTCGGAGCCATTATAGTCTCGAGAACTATTGGGCCAATCCATGCTATCTTCACGAGAGTCCTCAAAATTAGACAAACGAAAATCCAGGCAAAGAAGAGCTGTAGAATGAGCGTACGGTAGAAAAGTAGGATCATCAAATAAGGGGCGTGAATTTATGAGCGTATTATATTTTAAAAATTAGCCCCGCCGAGTCGCGGGAATGTGTTGTAGTTCAACAGCAATGCTACTATAATGCTGCACAAATTCACTATAAACGCCTTATTTCCTGAGATGTAGAATAGAAATGCGAGAAAAATGCGACAATCCTACCGGCAGATTTGTATATTCCCAATGCTGAAGAAGGAAAAAGATTTGAATATTCAAATCAAGGCAGCACTGGGGATAGAGCGGGGTTTTGGTAGTGTGCGAGCGATTTTCGGCTATATGCTGGATTGAGACGAGGATATAAGGAAGAAAATCAGAGCGCTGAGCCACAAAGTCGCTCACACGACATTATTTAACAGTATTTAGTCGGGATTTAGGCGGGAATACGGATAAGCAGATTTTCACGAAAAAAGGACGTATAGAAGTGAAAACGGTACACTTTATCAAAGCAAATGGGTATTGAATTCTGCATTAGTAGCTTAACTTTCAACTCCGCACGAAAATACCGGGGATTATATGCTGATGAGTCTAGAGACACGTTGTCGGCTCTGCGAGCTAGAGATGATTAGATCGTTGCGTCAGATCATAACAATCAGGAGATATTTCGAGAGCTATCAAATTAATGAGGTATTAAAAAGCAATTTTAAGATAAATTCAAGATCTGTTTATTGCATAAAATGCGTCAAAAATTCTCAAGAGTCATGTGATTTTACGTAATCATAATGGCAAGCGACATTTCGCATATTTTTCATATTATCATTTTCTAAAGTACAGCTTACTGATATTTTGTAGAACTTCATCGGATAATTTTTTATCCTTAGAGCTAATGAGAATTGAGTTTAATTTCAAAAATCATGCTTCAATAGTTTACAAAATATAGAATTCGCTCACTTTTGGGTACCTAGAAGGGCAATCAAATGTTCAATGAAAACGACTCAGAATAATTTCGAAAGTATTCATAAAACTATCTCAGCCTTAAGACTAGCACTAAATCCTTGGTCTAATCAGAATTATAGACCATTTTCGTTGTCTTTTTGATTTGTTTTCAATTTGTTCACGTTTCTTTTCAGAATTTCAGAGCTATTGTAGATTCGAAATTACGCGCCAAATTCAAAAAGTCATTATTTCAAACGATAATCGACACTCATTCTGTTTTAATTTGAGTAACCAAATTAAAACAACTATATTGATTTCAATATAAACCTAATGAATGAATGAATGAATGAATGTCTTTAATGACTATCTATTAGAAAAATACCAGGTAAAATGATGGTTGGAGATTTAGTGAATTTTGAAAACAAAACCTTTCCAGCTTTTCGCAGTTTGGATTACTCGGAAATTTTTATGCGATACATTTGTTTTCAGATGATTCAATTTGGAAACGATAATATTTGCTTGCGGAAATCAGCAAATGTAAACATGTATACCAGGCATGCAAATTCGATAATTGAATTAAAAATGAAATGACAACCTCGAATAAGCGATCGGTCGCAATGGGGCATCGTTATTGGGATATGCGGGTGGGATTGATGAGAATGAATAGTTGGAGTATGCTGGGTGGTAGTGCTTGTGGATGGATTATACTGGCCTGAGGAGCACTCTCCGGATGATTCGTAGATGGAAGGAGAGCCTTGCTGCTGCATTCGAATATTGATGGTAGGATCAATTGGGTGACTCAGATGCAGATTATGCTGAGAGCAGTGGTTTGAGTAGTAGTTCTGATTGTAGCGCAGATTTTGTTGCTGCTGCTGCTGCTGCTGATCCAGATGACCGTATTCACACTGTTGCTGTTGACAGCAGTAGTCTTCGTATCCAGGTGATGGTAAAGGCGCTAAGGCGGCACTGACGTCGTCGAAGATTTTAACGGCTTTTTTCTCGAATTCTTCTTCAACTATTCCCCCTTTTATCGGCTCATTCAAGTATTCCTGCTTTATTTTCTCTTCATAATATGCTCCCCTTCCTCCTCCCGCTTCGACTCCGCTACAGTAATACGGTTGCTGATGAGAATCTGAGTGGAGAATCTTGGCAGCGTTCCAAAAATGGCTCGAATAGTTGCTGAGGAGGGGGTCGTGTGTCGACTGTCAGAACGAATCAGTGTAGGAGTGATAGGCGCAGGTGATTGATTAGATTGATGACTTGGAAGGGACAAGGAATGATTGGAAGAGACTGATAGGGAAGTGATAAGGGATGATAAGAGATGGCTGGACGGCACAGGTACAGCACAGGTACGCGCCACTGCCAAGTGTCAGGTCGAATTAAGCTAGACGAGGGACAGCGGAGAGTTGACAATATTAGAGGGGAAATGGAAGAGGAAGACACTCTCCGTAGGTGTGGATGCAGAGAAGCAGAGAGAAAGGGAGATAGAGAGGCTGTCGATGGGAGCAGAGAAAAAAGAGGAGCGTGCAGACGCGAGGCGGCAGAAAACCGCCGCTAGCGATGGGGCAGCAGCGGAAGGGGATTGAAATGCAAAACACGCCCCTTCTGTTTCTGCAAGGGAAGAGAAGGAACTGCTACAGTAGGGCAGAGCGAACAGGAGAAGAAGTGACGGCGACTGGACTGGACAAGAGACAAGAAGGGGGACGTGTGCTGGGGGAATTTGAAATTGCCGGAAAATCAATTAGATATTGTTTTTGGGCGTATTGATTTTTCGACATCTTCACAATCTCTTCCGTTTCAAAACTAAATACCGAATTCTTAGGATTTAGCTTGACGTGCGTTCTCCTGATCCCGGATATCCGGCTTACAACTCATCGGTTGATCAAAAACTCTTATGAGTATTCAAAAAATCCCCCACTTCTTATCAACCAGATCTAAATCCATCACCCGGAAGGAGGCAACAGGATGTGCGCGAGTGAACAAGACATGAAGAGGAGATGGAAGAAATCAAGGTGGAGGTTTTGCCGGAACTTTTCGCAATTCCGGCTCACAGTTCTCTGAATTCTTCCAGACCGATCTGATATGATTTCATGAAGCGCAAATCCATAGTTCGGTTTTCTCAGAAATTCAAATAAAGTTAAAAATCAAGACCATGTACAAGTTTTGTATCCAGCATATCGATTTTCCTGTTCTCTTCATGCTTTCTGATGAAAACATCTAAAAATTTGTCGTCGAAAACGACAAGCAAAGGCTAACGAATAAAAGCTATCTGCAGAAAATCTATGGGTACAAACAGCGTACGGTAGTCTTTCCAATTTGAGACCAGAAACTATCAAACAAAAACTGCAAAATTGTACTTTCTTCTTCGCTGAGTCAACTTTTGCCTGGCGCTCCCCGTAATCAGGAGTTCTTATCAGAGAAGGTCTTTACTGATAAGAAATGGGGCTGACAGTATGCATACGGAGAGGAGAGGAAAGGACCTTTGCATCTCAAAGAGGACGCATTCAAGCGAGAAATGAGGGACAGCCTTTGGACGCCAGCAAACCTAGAAAAACTAAAAATCGCCCCATCAAAAACTTCAAAATCAAGATGATGATGTGTCTGCATTTCCATCGCAACGCAGAAACCGAATGCACTCTCTTAGATATACTGTAGAGCAAATGGTAGCAAAATTCTGATAGACGAGGGATCGACTTACCGGAAATTTATAAAAGAGTCATAATCCATCCGAAATCATCATACGAAATGGTCGATATTGTCGAAGAAAGACTTTGCAAAAATGCAATCTTGATCTAGGAGGGACTTCATCGATTAGCAATGAAATTGTTGAGCAAATGCGGAGAAGACGTTGTGATCGATGCGGGTAGATTTCGGGTGAATGAGAATGTTGTGGAGATGCAGGGTAAGACGAGTGTGATGCCTCGAAGAACGTAACTAAATTATCTAATTCGGGGTAAGGACTGGGCTGTCTGCCCGAGGCTGGGCCTTCCTGCCTAACTGTCTATGTACATATTCGG
The DNA here is from genome assembly GCA_964036155.1 of Diploscapter coronatus. Taxonomy (NCBI): domain Eukaryota; kingdom Metazoa; phylum Nematoda; class Chromadorea; order Rhabditida; family Rhabditidae; genus Diploscapter; species Diploscapter coronatus. The sequence goes on from OZ038423.1 coordinate 5,882,969, forward strand.
CTGCTTGCTATTCTAATGCGAGAATCACTCTCTCGTCCCCTTGGCTCTCCTCGATTCAGTCGCTATTTCGCCACCCGATGTCTGTCCAAATCGATCATCCAATAATTCCGATTATGCTTGATTTTCACAAACCGGGTCGAAATAGCGGAGCCTTTCGAGAGGGCGCCAGAGAGACAGAATCGTTCTTTTCCAAATGAATCAACTGAAACGTAATGCCTAAATTGGGCTAGAGAGTGGGCGAATTCGGGAGAGAAGAGAGATGCAGAAACAAGGACACAAATTACAAGAGAGAGGGGATACTTGCCTCTCTCTCCTTTATTCGAATAATTCGAATAAATCAATTAGTCTATAGGGTTGGTGATGAAGTCAGAGATAGTTGAGAAGTCGTCCTGTTTGTGCTGCTTCAGTCGATCAGACGATCAGCTATAAATTGCAGCAGCAGTCAATTTGTTGCTGCCAAAAACTAATCCCGGACTCGCGTTTTGAGCCGTCAGGTCTCCACTGCCGAGCAGCCATAAGCCCTTTATTCAATTTTGCATCACCATTCAATCCGCTTGTTCGAGAATATTCTCATCCGTTATCTCATCGCCTAGTCTTTTTTCTCACAAGCAAATTTTCTGCAAGCTTGATAAGTCGGATATCTGTACATTATAAATTCCAACATTTATCCTTGTACCAATGAAGTTACATATTGATTTCGAAAATTGTTCACCACCCTTCTCAAAATATGTAATTCTCATTCAAAAAGAATGCTCAGGAAGAGTGCAGCTCCTTTGCGATTTTTTCTTATTTTCATTTATTGAATGATTTTATCTCGTATTTCTTTTATTCTTAAAATCATTTCAGCTTCGAACACATAAAATCACAAAGTCGCTCTTTTACATTGTGTTTTTCATGTTAGGTTCCGCCAATTTAGAATTTTGTATGAAGGAACAACTTTAAATTTATCGATCTCACGAAAATTGTAATTTCTCATTTTTCATTAAACTTATCAAAATTTTGTCGTGGGCTATCTCTTATCTGAATCACTCCATTTTAGCCTAGAAACTTCAAAACAACAAGTACAAATTTATCGCTGACAAATCGAACTAGAGATTCGTTAAAAATTTACAAACCTGCAGAAATTTTTATCACTAATACAATTTTTGAGTGCTTGTAAATTCACAAAATCGAAAATTGAGTAATCTCAAATTTAAAAAGTTGTGAGAGCAAAATATTTGTTTTCTAAGTGCAGTTTTGTGCATAGATTTCTAAAAAGTTCAGTTCACAATCAACTTTACTTTCTTTGAAATTTTGGTTAAGAAACATCTGGACATGTTCTCAATCATGCAAAAATTGCATAATTTTCACAAAGTTGAGTTATGCCAGCTTTCGTCTCTTGGATTACGGTAGATTTTGGTCCGTCGTTTACGAGCATTTCATGTAGTCGTGTAATCGGTTTTATGACTACGTGTAGGCTGTTGAATTCGCTAATTCGAAAAGCATAATATAATCTCCAGTTGGAAATGCAAATTCAGAAATATGAGGGGATATGAATTTCCTTTGAGCCGATTTAGTTTTCAAATTTTAAAGTCATTAAAATTCTATAAACTGAAGTAAATCCGTTGAAATGGTGGAATGTTCTAATCCTGCATGTCATTTGATTTGTAAATTGAGGAAATGAAGTATAGCAAAAAAGGGTTTCCGGTAGTATTTTTAATATCTCTCTACTTTATTACTCCGAGCCATTAGTAAGAAAAGAACTACTTCTCTCGTTGTTCGCTATCTGATTCTCTGAATCTCTTCGTTTTTCATGATATTTCTCCTGCATCTTATATTCTACCAAATAAATGTCAGCCCAGATCATCGTCTCACCCAGGTATCTCGCAAAAATGGAATCGATTGGACTAGCAATGAATAGAAGTCGTTCAGTTTTACAGGAAATGCCTGATGGGTTCTCCGGCTACCGTTGTGCGACAAAAATAGGATAAGAGAGATTCTTAGATATAAAGGTCAAAAATTTGTTTTAGTGGATAAATCAAAATATTTTTTAAAAATCCCAATATATTCTTATTTTCACTTTCTAAATTTGAATAATGGAAGGGAAAAACTTGCCACGTATTTTGACATCTTGACTACGGTAAAGAACATTTTTTACATTAATTTGAAATAAATACCTTTTGTTCGTTTGAGTATTCTTATCATATATCACAATTACACGGTTTAAAAGTTTGCTAGAAAATGTCGACAACCATTTTTTGTTGAAACGCTAAAAAGTATGTCGGAGAGAAACTACCGTATGCCTTCCCTTCTGTTTTGTCTTTGAATCTCCTTTTTCATCAAAATGTCAACAGAAAGACAGAGAAGGAGACCGTAAGTGGCTGACTGCAGAGTCAATGCGTGTCTTCTCCGAAAGGCAAAAGGCAAGGGGAACCCGTTTCGATCATGAAAATGAATTATGGAAATATTGTACAAAACAGGAGAATTAGACAATCAGACAAAGATAAGATAGAGAGATAGAATGGGGAACAAGAGGGCGCAGAGCAGCAGAATGGAGGACAGAAATAGCAGTGCAGTCGTCTCTTAAATGGAAGCCGGCACTAATGTGAAGAAAGGAGAGGGAGATTCAAATCATCACACAATGCAAACGTTTATCTTTGAGAATAAGAGGGAAAAGCGAGGGGCCAATTAGGGAAATTAATTGCCCAATCAATCACGCAATTCGCAACACGGAATATTTATCGACCGCGGGCTTATTGATAGATTGCGGAGTGATTTGACTGAAATAAATTGAAAAAATAATGTGTAGTCTATTCAAAATTAAACTCGTAATTTTCGCTGAATTTGAAGTGATTCCTCAGATACATATAAGACTGCAGTAAAATGAAAACCGTATTCGACTTGTAATCAGTGTATGGAAATGTTGCAAGAATTAGATGATTGAGTTCGCTGTAATTGGCAAAAAATTACTTGAAACAACATCAAACGCGCCTCATCACAATTAAAGGTTTACGCCGTAGTAAATAAATTGGCTTATTATTCCCTTCAAACTTAAAATGGTAATTTCAGCACCCAAAAGCTGAAGTATCATAATAGTTTCCATGGCTAGATTAGCAGAGTGCATATCCTGAATGAGCTTTGGAAAGCGTCAATTCGGATTCAAAATTTTGTAGCTTGAGTTTCCAACTTTTTAGATATAAACTAAATACATCTCGACTATCTAGGTGATTTTGAGTAAATAGGTAAATTTGAATTTTTTTTACGTAATGGGTTGAAAATCTCATAAAGTGAAGGATCGACTAAATTACAGAATTCTACGACAATTCGTAAATGACGAGATGGAGATGCAAAAACCTAAGAGTATATTTCATCACGTGAATGAGCTACTGTATCCCTTGAGTTGGGAGGGTAGGAAAATTTAGCTGCATTGAAATTAAGTGATTTTCAGTAGAGTAAATCAAAAGAAAAATGCCTGAGAAAATTACTATAAGGTTAGTTTTGCTATTTGGTTTTATTTTAGATTACAAATTTTCGACTGCCATTCTCAAAAGAATGAAGCGGCATATTTATGTTCTTGACTGTTTTAATGGACCCAGATTAAGTTTTCGAATTATATCCGGTTCAGAATTTGTGGGAAATTTAAAAAAAATACAAATTGTAAATTTTACTAGCTCTAAAATCATGCTATAAATTTGAAAATTGAAGTTCCTGATCATTTTAAGCTCAAAAAATGATTTCTAAAATATGCCAAATTTTGGGCAAAATCATAGGACGTAGGGGACCTCGATCCCCCGGCCGTTGGATGACTTAGGAGGCGATCCTCAAAAGTTCAACGCTCTACCGTTCTGAGCTATACATCCATGTCTTGTTCAACCCCAGCCATTCTTTTATAAAATGGCAATATTGTCAGATTCAAAAATGATGCAATACCCTGGGGACACTTCTTTTGTTTCCATGTCTTTCTTACTCTCACTCTTACCTCGACCAGACATGTTATTTCAAGAATTTTTTGAGGTCTAGGCAGGGCCTGGAGCCTGAAATTCAGGCCCAGGCCTTGAAGTAACATGTCTGCCCTCGACCATGGATGACAGGCACACAAAAAGTTTCAAGGGGCGAAAAGAATCCTCCGACCTATTCGTTAAATTTGATCAAACTTTAGTTTTACGAAAATCACTATGATTTTCATTCGTTTTTACAGCTGGAATGGTCGATTTCGCTTTTTATCGAAGGTAAGTATTTTTTTTTTTGTAAAATGTAATTTTAAGCATTTGAACATTAGAATTGAAATATTAGGATGAGTGGATAACAATTCTTAACTTGAACCCTCCCAAAATTTAGCTTCAAGCGCGCAAATCTAGGATACACATTGAGAAGTAAAAGAATGAAGAAGAAAAATGTTAACAGGTAAAGTTACCTAAATTGATCAACTCCTGGGTGTGCGTCCCACCTCGATGGATCTGATCATAAATGGGGTAATGGGGTGGTGGTGGACGGAGTCATTGCCCCTTTACCTCGTGAATGCAGTGGGTTATGTCACATTAGATCATTGCCCTTCCCCTTCCTATTCCCATTCCATTTATGGATCAGGGGCCGTTTTACCTCATTCGACCAGTCAGTCATTCAAGGGGTAGCCCCTTCCTTTTCTCTCACCTTTCCAACCCCTTGCCTCCAGTCCTTATCCGATTACTGCATCGAAGAAATCTGTCTATGCGCACTACTTTATGGCAAATAAAGGACCTTTCATTAGAAGAAAACGATGATTTAGCACCCAGTTGGACAACAAAGCAATTTTACTTCTTTCCAATAGCCAATAAAATCACCCGTTAATGTGATCGATAAAGAGCTTTTCAACATTGGAAGTAAGGATAGCCTCCTTTCTTTGAATTAATTTGGCAATGGGCATGTGTCCTCAACTAAACTTTTCAAATGTCAATGACTGAACTTCAGATATTCAATTTCGATACAGAAATGTTTGTAGACATTTTTCAAATTACCATTTTGGTCAGAATAAGTCAGTAGGAATTATTTAGCCAATCAGACCAAGGGAGGACGATCGTCAGAAACCCCTTGCGATCTATCCCCTATAGTTTATTTTCGTCTGATGAAAGTGCTCCCTAGGTCTGAGTCTGGCTCGGAACACGCACTAACATTTCAGTTCTTTCGTTTTCGAGCAGATTCGAAAAGACAACTTCAATACCTACTTCCAGGCTTTTTATATTCAATATTGTTGAGTTGAAGTTATGGTTTCTATCGTGTCCTTTCAATTTTCATTCAACGAAAAACTTCAAACTAACCTCCGCCAATTACAGAAAGTTCGTCATCTGGCTTGACGACATTTTCAGTTTCAGAAACGGCCTTCTTTGCATCGATGTTGAGTGGCTGATGTTGAGACAGAGTGGCTGTTTGGAAGGGGTTGATTGCCACTGCACCTGGCATTCCGGTCAATGGCATCGGCCAACCGTTATAGAAACCGTTGTAACTGAAACCGAAATTTCATTACGGTTTGTCAGATTTAATGTTTACGTATTAAAAAATTCAATTTATCCATTTTATGGCATTAAAACAGGGACCCGATTTCTACAACATAAGTTCCAAAATGGACTTTCAGCGAATTTCTAAGGATTCCATACTGATTTTTTATTCTCGCCCTCAGAAAATAATCCCCATTCAGAAGTTTACGTATATCAAACTAATCCACTATCGCTGAAAAAGTCCACATCTTAGTTTAAAAATACGATTTTCAAGTCAACATGAAATTCTGACGATTCAATTTTAGATTATTTGCATCAAGTTGAATATTTTGCAGAATTGCTTACGCGAAGTTCTGATCGACTATTCTGAGTCGATCGTAGAAGTCTGTCTGAATGGCTTGCTGTTCTTTGCGAGCTGCCAAGTTCCGAAGTACTCGATTTATCGATGAGACCTAAACTTAAGCAAAATAATTTTGAAAGATTTATTTGGTAGGAAGTCATTCAAGCTTTATTGATAGATGACATTCGTCAGATTTTGAAGAGCCAACAACCCTATCTTCATTATTTTCATCCTACTGTAGATTCACATTTCAAAACTCCTCCTCCTCTTGAGACTTATCGCTTTTATAATAAAACAGATGATAGTAAATAACTGCACATAAGAAGAAATACAGAGAGAAGAAGAATATGATTAGGGTGAAGATTGTGAATATCGGCCGGATCGGGATCGGTATAGGCCTTAGTGGCATAGAATATCAGTAGTTACAATGCAACCTTTCTGGCAGAATGGTTTGAAGTATCATAACTGACAACGGGTGCAGATAATGAGGCATTGATCATTTCATGTTTAGCAGAGCTTCCTTTCTTAGCAGGGACAGGAAATGCACAGATTAACACAGCAATTATACTAATTTGTTCATTACGCAAAGGTCATGAAAGGTAAGGGCTGATAGTTGCAAGGAAAGAGAGCTTTTACATTTTTCATATTACTATTTTACGATCTTTTCTGATGGAATCCAGCCATCACGAACTCATATTTATTAAAACGCTCTAGCCAGTAGAACAGGGTTGTTACGAATTCCGACTCCAAAAATAATTCGAATATGCGAATTCTTGAGGTCGACATTCCGATTCTGGGTTGCTTGAAAATTTTACTTCGACACCGATTCTTATCCCTAATTTTCAAAAAAAGTTCTCCGAAGAAAAGCTGAATTAGAAAAACAAGACAATGTTTCGGACCAAAAGCAGGATGATGTATAAATTTGAAAAAGACGAAGTAAACTTTGCTCTATTTTTGTTTAATTTGAGGTCCGAATCTGAATATCTTTCGAAAATGATGGAATCGAAGTTTGAGAGGCTTTCTACTTCTATCAATAATTTGAAAATTAAACTTCATTTTTTTCTGATATCGATTAGCTTACCAAAATTTTGAAGTAGGTTAGATAATGATGAGTTTGATAAACTTCAGTAGGAAAGTTTTAGGATTGAAAGTCAATTCTGTGCAGCTGTGATGACTAACACTAAACTTCTGTCTAGACTTCGCTTCTGTGTTACATAGTCGGAGTAAAGCACGAGATATTTGCAACGTTACAGTAATTTAATTAGTTATCTTACGTATTCTAAATTAGTGGCTGAAAATTGAGACAAAATAAGTGCATCTTCCAATTAGAGCTGATATTTGATATACCAGAAAGTCATCATAATCAAAGATAAATTTCTTCTTAATGAAAATGAGTCATGTAGAAATATCTTTAGTGCGACATTTTTTCGGTGTAATTTCAAGATGCGCCTATTCTGAAGATTAAAATAGGTACTAATTCATCGCAAATTCGAAAATAATATGCATTTTTCAAGGATATCTCGAGCTCAACTCGACATTAAGACAAAATGTATTTGCTTTTTGGGGCTAATTTTTGACAATAGTGAAAAAAAATGAAAAATACTTACGCTTGGAACAGTTTCGGCGGTGCAGACATGGTCTGAGAGCAGCTTGTCTCGAATCTCCCACGCAAAGATGCTCGGCTGATCCCTTTTGTAGGATTCGATTTTGTCGACAACGAGATTCGTCGCCACTCTAAATGCTTTTCTCTATCAAAAATGATCTGTCTTGAGTATTATAAACTGATATTGATATTGGCTATCGTAATATATGGGTGTTCAAATATGTTTTCACCCAGAAATTTCTTGAAAGAAGAATCCAATATTGTCTCAGATTTGTAAACCCATTTGTATTATTATTTTTCATTATCAGCAGAAAATAAGTGTTCATGAAGATCAACTTTATCACATTTTCAAGTATTTCTTCTTGTATTTTAAGCAAACCTCGGTTTGGAGCCTCCAATTGCACGTGGCCGTATTGTACCCGATTCGTAATATCGACACAGAATTTTTGACACGCAACTGAAATTTTTTCAATTTATTCATTTTGAAGATCATTGTTTCTTTGATGTTCATATTATTTGTTGTAAAAAATAGGATGCTATTATTTTGCATAAAAGTAAAGTCATGTGATATGTGAACTTCGTTTTGCTAAAATAATCTTTCTACAGTGTTCTGTCTAATCGCTGATTAATTTTTGAATTAATTTACTCGTTTGTTTTTGTTGGGATGATCAAATCACACTGAATAATTCCACTCTTTAATGTACCGAATTATTTTAATAGGAAATTGAGCAAAGCTGAAAGATCACATAATATGCGATTTCTGCGAAAAGTCCGACTTAAAATGATGAGCTGTAATCTAAATTAGGCGAAAATAGCCGAAATCTGAAAGACTCGGAAGGGAAATAGGTATTTTCGCGAAATCGTTTCATGTGGATTATGATACGGCAATTTCGACGAAAATCTCGGATCAGAAGGAGATTGAAATGCAAATTATTGCATTAAAAATATGGGATAATCCATAATGAGGCACATGGAAACACGCGAAAAAATCATCACATAATACCGTAGCTTAGCTAGGAAATTTAAGAAAATATCAGCGAATTTTAGTACAATAGGAAGAAAAATTTCGAAAAAAAACTTTCATTCTGATATTTTGAAATCGCAAAAAATATTCTACTAATTCATGAGCGCAGAAGTATAATTCTGCATAAAATTTTTGCATGATAAACTGTACAGGGAACAAGTAATTGATAAAATTCTAAATTTTATGACGCAAGATGAAGACAAATAAAAGTTAGAAAGTTTATATAGTATTTTAAGCATCAAAAATTGGATTACGATGGGTAGTTTTAGACTATGACAAGTTCCAGTATGTTTCAACATAAATTTTATGAATATTTGAATAGCGCGAATATCCTACAATAGCGTTGCAAGTCTTTTTTCTTCGAAATATTTGAATGGTTCAAATAACTTCAAAATATATGAAACCTCAGCGTTAAAATTCGTCAATGTCTAGGACATAATTTTTCTGTATTGGAATTTTTGTATTTGACGTTTCAGAACTCGATGAACGTTCAGCATTTGCCTGCAGATTATTTCCGAAGAATTCAATCATGCCTACAAAATGGTCAATATTACTCTTCAAGACTATTGAATTTTTTGGCGCTTATTTGATCATCCCCATATTTTGTAATTTTTAAAACTTTAGCTCACCCATTAGAGACCTGTAGGATTCTGGAGATGTCGCAGGGCCGAGCTCCCCCATGAGCGAGATCGACGATCTTCTGCCTGGTCTGATCGGGCAGAGGCCGTCCATTGACGAACACTCCACCCAGCTGGTTGACTCCCGTGTGCCCGTTCGAAGCACCTGATGCAGTGGACGAGGCACCTGTCGCGTCTGCAAACGAGCAAGGCGTCCTGCATCCATTCGACTGAGACTCCACACTCAGAGAGGCATAACTCTCTGAACGGTACGAATGAAGAAGGAAGATCAGAAGAGGAAAGTAATGGATAGAAATGAAATGTTTTTTACAGAATGATGCACTTCTGAGATGAGATTGAATTGAAATGAAGTTGCCAAGAAAATCAAACATTTTTTCTATTCTTGAAATAAGTTGCTTGGATTAAAACGCGTTTCAGACAAATGTCGATGATACAGGAGTAACTACTGAGCAGTTTCGTGATATCAAGAAAAGTTCAAGTCCGATAATCTGTTTGTCTTAAAGATGTGAGCACATTTTCAAAATAAACCAATGATTTTCAAATTTAATAAAGACGAAATAGCGCGATTTCAAGATGCGCTAATGCACATTTGTATATGCAGATTTTCCGATCTCTGAAATATCAGGAGAGCTTCCAAACAAAGGTAAGCAGATTATTGTTAGTCTGAGCTAGCATAATTAGGGTGATGTTAGCTTGTGACATAAAAGAATTCCCGCTATTTGCAAATTACAAGTTCAGCATCAACCGGCTATCACAATACGGATTATCATTGCGCATCATGGAATGTTACCGATATTGATCTTCTCATCGCTAAAGAATCCCATACCATTTATTAAATTCTCCAGTTCTCTTTCTTTTCCCTACACACCCTAATCCTAAAGCCTAGCGAACTTTACAAATGGTGGTCATGTGGACTGATGAGAATTATGCAGAGAGCGCTTTTCCATAGTCGAATTCAAAATGTATGCTCATTTCTTGCTGAGAAATAAATTTGAATTTCAAAAAGTAGCTATCTTATATTTGATGTTCAAAAAGCTACCATTGCTATTGCTTAGTGTGTTGCTACATGAATTGGAAGACTGAATTCACGGGTCAGTGCATCAGTGAAAAAGTGGCGAGTGAAGGGAAGTCATAATGCACTAATGAGAGAATGAGAGAGTAGTAGAGTTAGGAAGGTAAGTGAGAATAGGATGGTATTGGAACATTTTCATGGGCTACAACCCTAATTATGAGCTCGACAAAAATCGGAAATGCAAAATAACATTTCTGTTCTTCATTTTTTGGATTTTGAAAATTGTTAGGACCAAGATCGGGATGTTTGCAGATATTTTCGCATTGCAATAATTTTCTCTCGAAGATGTAAAAATTCGGTCTGCAATTTGCAATATATCATGTTCATTAATAATAGAAAATAACGTTATTAGATTTGCAGCCTATTTGCACGAAATAAAAATAGCATCTATATACCGTTATTTGATGTTGATGGTAATGATAATAAAATGTCGAAAAGTCATTGTTCAGGGATTACGGTTATCGATTTTTGGCTCATTCGCCCTCTTTCATATGTCCTGGTTTTATCTGTGCTGGTTGTCAATGAACATGAGACAGTTATTAAAAAATGAGAAAATGTTGAAATTTGATTAAAAAGCTGTTTAAAGGGGAACAAAGCCTCATATAATATCTTTAAATTCCGCGAATCAAAGCTTCCGAACTGGACTTGATTAGCATAATCTCCCAATTTGGTCCTCTTCCTAAACACATTCCCTGGGTGGAATCATAGCATATGGCTATCGGCTCGTTAGCCAAGTCACAGTTGGGTTTCTCTCTTTCTATGCCACTCTCAGTATCGCAGAAAATCCCGAAGAGATATTTTGTAACAATGAAAATTGCGCAATTTTCAATTGATTGTGCCAATTTGTTATCAAAAATTTGTAAATAACTTATTTTTCAGATTTGGTTTTTATCCTCTTCATTTTATAGTTTTATACGATTCGCTCAGACTCAAATTGCACGTTTCACGGTTTTCGATGCAATTATAAAATTGTTGTTGAATGTGGAAAAGATTGAAGAGAATTCAATAAAAAAGTCAGACACAACTCAACACGAAGTAAAAACTCTAGCGACAAAGTTGAAAGGTATATTTGATGAAAGATTGACAGGTTACGGTAAATCGAGTTGAAATAATTTAATGCAGCTGAGATAAGGGCGAGTATTTGAAATTAAAATTTACGTTTACGCTCAATGTCGCAGATTCTAAACCTCAACTCGCTGTTAAAATAACCTTTTTCTTACAAAATATTGAAATTTTGAGCAATGAGATATTGAAAAATATATTTAGCGTTGATCTGGAAACGATAAGAAAATGAACCATGAGTCTTTTAAAAAGCATGCATCTTTGCATTTATAGAATGAAACATCCATCATGATCTCTCCAAAAATTAGATGATTCCGCATAAATTATTAACTATTTCAAAATAATATTCTTAAATTCCCTATAAATTTCAAAACATCATATGAGGTTTACATTTTGCGCATTTCGGTCTTACAAACTTTTTCCCACACGTTCGTTTTATCTCTACAAGGCCACAGCCAAAATTCGCTTAGAAACGAGGCTGACAATGACCGTTCACTTTTATGGGATTCATTCTTCATTTTCTGTCCTCTTGTTTCGTTTTTGAACGAATTTGAATTCTTACGAAAATAACGTGAGATAATTTTGTTGAAGAATTTGAAAAATGCAGTTGCTTTGTGCAATCGATATTTCTTCTGTTGTGCTGCTTTTAGGGTAAATTGTGCTTGGATTTTGGTTTGTTTCAGGAAGCAGCGAGTAATTTCAGGGTTGATATTCGCAGACAAAGCTTGGGACTGGAAGAGTGAGAGACAGCAGATTATGCCTGAGCCAGGGAAAGGGGCAATTGCTCTGCAATCCTAGAAACTGATTCAGCAATTCACACCCTATGCAAAATAGGCATAGTATTTGCATACGATAGCCTTAGATGAGGGAGAGAGCTTGGAAAGAGAGGAGAGGGAAGAGAAAGCAAGATGAAATAGGTGCAAGAAAGTGACAACTGAAAGCTGCCGCCTGGCATGGCAATAACCGAAATGTTAAATGACAAATCTGCGCAATCAAGAATATGTATTGATTTTCCGAAGAAGCTAAATTTCAAGAAATTATGATGGAAATGTTGTTAGATTCTCATAGCACCAGTTGCATTCGGTGTCTAAACATTATTCAGAGCTGCTAGCGATCTGAAAATTGGCGGATCGATCTTGATGAAACCCAGCCGTTTTGGGAAAAAATCGGTCCGGTGGTTCAGCTAATTTTTAGCTTTTTAACCCTAAATAAAAACCAACGGATTGCTTAGAATCGAAATCTTACCTATTATGTTAGGCTTCATAAAGCAGCAATTGAACCACCAATTTCTTAAGATGAAAGCAAAACCCTATTGTGTGAAAATTAATCTAGGCTGTAATTCTAAAATGAGAATTTAGATCTTCTAATCCACAAATTACTTTTGCTAGACTATCGACATTTCATGGTTTATAAGACTCAAATGCCCATGTCAAGTATTGATTAGTGGGTTGTGACAGTTTGTCATTTCTGCTGATTTGTCTGATTCGCGACATGCGCAACAATCGATTCGTCCCTCGATTGTCGTGTTTCTCACTCAACGCCTTCGTTCCCTCTCTGCTGGCTGATGGTATCAATCGAATGACAGAAAGGAAAGAGGACAGAGAGAGGTAAGGAGAAGGGAAGGGAAGAAGGCGCAGGTACGGTATGTACTTGATGAAGGAGGAAGATTCAGAGATTTTTCGATCGTTCTGAAGAAGCGCTTGAATTTAAGATAATATCTAGGAAATTTGAAAAGGGCAATGAATCAAGACCACGATAGAGCACAAACGATAAGAATTACGATAGAAAAATTGAAGGAATAGTGAAACGATAGTTGAAAATCAGACCAACCTTTTCCATGCGCAGGCATTTTGTGCTTATTGTCGATTGTCATCCACGGCTCCGTCAAAGCACGCTGCGGGGTAGCGTACGCGAACACCTACTGAAAGTAGATTCATTATTCCTGTTGGATCATATGATTTGATAAGTCATGTTTGGCAATCAAAAATTAAGAAGGAAAGATCGAAAAGAAAGCGCGAAACAATCGAGATTGTTATGCATTTACAGAACTGAATCTCATGATCTGCAATGTGCGAGGATGGTGATGAGATAGTGTTTAAATTCGATAAAGGTTGACAAAATGCTCCTGTGAATGTTAAAGAAAAAATCAGCGAATTGTCAAGATTGCTTGACATGAAAATTTGATCTATCCTAACTACGGTATCTTGCGCTATTCATTATGCTCCTTCCAATCAGGTCATTGATTGCTTTGCTCCATAATTAGCTACCTTGTCAGCTTCATCACCTCATCATGCCACTCCACTTCCTGCCCGATGGGCGGTGCCTTTCTTGTCTGTCTCTGTCAGCTTTCTCTTCAGCCCTTTCACTCGACTGCTTCTTCACTTGAACGGCTCTCATTTCAGGCGTGAAATCAAATGATTCCCCTCTTTTGCAGATAAACGACTCTCCACTGCGGTCTGCACTCTGCGTCTCTGTCTCTACTCAAGTGAAAGACCTAATCAGGCGTAGCAGTCCTTCGGCTTCCACTCGCTTCGATGCATCGTCCTGGGTTAGTTGCGGTCGCTCAGCCCCGAGCGAGTCGGTCGCTCATCCCAACACCCTCCGACCGCTGCTTCGTTTTACGCCAGAAGCTTTATTTTATTTTTACGTTTTCTTATGATGAAACAATAGATTTTCGCACACTAAAATGGGTCATTCATTTTCCGATTTGCTTGCATTGCTCATCCTGTTTATCGATATTTTGAAGTGCTCAAACGCATTCTTGCTCTAACGATACCATTTCTAGCTAGCTTGATGAAATTTGAATGGGGATTTTCGACGAGAAGTTATCGTATGCTCTCGAGCCCAAGAAACCCCGCAATCGGTCCTCACGCACAGTATAACACGTCTATGGCCGTTAAAAATCTTCGTCGCTCAAATTAGCATCTTACGACATTTTTCAATCGCGCAAAGTGAAATGTCTCGAATTTTGGCTGCCATCCCTTATCAAGTTGTCTTTTTATCCAAATTTTCGCAAGTTTCGAATTTTATAGTGAGATGAGAATTGAATCAATAAGGTTGATGATGAGGTGAGAAGAGCAAGATAAAGAGATAATGAGTGAGGAAAATGTAATAAAAATGATAACTCATAAAAAATGAAGAAGGCTGCTTGTAGAGCAGATTGATCCAATTAGGACTGACATCGACACCAGACGAACTGACGAACAGGACAGATCGACAGAACGGTATCGCCTTTCAGATGTTGAAAAAGAAACTATTGCCTGGAAAGAAGGGGGAAAGAAGGAGAATTAGACATGAGACATTTTGATTGTGACACAGGGAGAGAAGAAGAAAACGGATGAAATAATGAATGGAATTGAGGGAGAAAAGAAGCAGAAAGAGAGGGGAGAGAGCGGAATGCACCCAAAGGGAAGGAAAAAGGGGGTCTCTAGCAGAGAGTGGAGGCAGGAACCAATTCTAGCCAAGCAGACACAGTAGCCTCGCAGCAACACGCCCATTTGCCTCTAACTTAGCGCCTAACTGCTTGAAGATGACAACCAAATCAGGACAAATTTGAATTTAGCGCTTTAGGCGCCTAATGCAATACTTCTATCTTATTGATTTTTGCGAGTAACTTTACCTTTGAGTAAAATTTTGAAGATAAATAAAATGCCATCTGTTATTCTGTGACGAGATGCTCGCGCAGAATTTGCTCATTTTTTACTTAGAAGATATTGATTTGAAGATTTTGAAGCTTTGTTAGTATACCCATTCACTTCATCAATGTGAGATGTTTCAGTTAATTTAGGAAGTTCGCATGGCAAACTTAGAATGTTTTGATATCGTAATATTGGCACATTTTAGTGGGCGAAGGAATGGCTAGTTTTTTCTTTATCATTCTTGCAGAACGAAATTCATTTCAAACCTTAGATTTTTGTTTCCCACTTTCATCATAATTATCATTCTGACAATTTTCTGCGATTCATATTTAGTTGCTTTCTCATTTTGAAACTTGTTTGTTGGTCATTTCCATTAAAACCATCAGTGTCTTGTTTGTTGTTTTTAAAATTCGATATTTGAATTCATGAAAGCTCAAAATGTAATTGTGAGAAGATGAACAGAGAAGACGGGCTTAAGTCCGACGGATTACCGAATGCCGGAGAATCGAGAGAGGAAAGGAAATGGAAGCCGCCAAATATGACCGAAAATCGACAGAGAAGTGATGGATGGATGGATGGCTCTTAGGAACGAAGAAAATTAGGGCAATGAAGATTTTGATTGGAAATTAATTTCTGGCGCAATAATTCCTTCATTCAGATAAAAATCAATATGTAAAGCATTCATACCCATTCATGTAACGAATCGTTTCCCACCGTTAAACTACCGTATCATTTTCCACTCTCCTTCTAATTTCGCTCCCTCGTCATTTTTCCGGTTTTTTTCTCAGTGTCTCTGCCCAAAACATTCCTTCCATCTTTCGTCCTCTTTTTCCTCAATTCTCTTCGATTTTTCCTCCAATTTTCAGCCCAATATCGAAAAAATTGGCAACATTTTCCAAAAATATTCCTTCTCGTCGAATCCAGTTTTCAGTTTTCTGCTCGCAAAAAGACACCATTTTCAGTGTTGGGCGAAATCGAAGCCGACAGGATTGAAAAGAAAGAAAAATCAAGGTTGGAGATGAAGAGATATTGTCGAAATTATTTTTCAAGATGTACACAAATTTGCAAATTGGAAAAACCGAATTGATTTTTCAAATTTTCAAGTGCTTTGAAGATTGAATGAACCAAATATTTCCGACATGGTAAGGACTAAACTAGTATCTGAAACTCCTTTGCAAGCGTATTCACAAAAATGTCAATTTGTCAGTTGGTCATGTAAATGTCAGTATCAATCAGTTTTGGTGTCATCCAGAATGGGTGTCAATTGTCTCAAGGGAGATGGACGGTATGTCTCCCTCTCTGTCTGTCCTTCCCAGCCCTCATCTCTCTAACTTATCTCCTTTTCTCGATCTCCAATCTCCCAATATGTTAGATTATGAAGTGATAATTGTTGGGATCTCTCTGCTCTCTGATTGTTGATTGCATCCAGACAGGAAGTCTCCTTCCCTTGAGCTGCCAGAAAAGAACGACAAGGGCAGTGACGCAACTGACAAGAGATTTAGGACGAAATTATTTCCTTGAATGGTAAAGGGTGCTGGATAAAATCCGACTAAAATAATTCTGCCTCTACAATTTTGCAACCAAATCATCTGTATGTCCGATAAAAAATCGATAATATCATTAAATTCTCTCTGACAAATTACAAAACTCCTAATAAAGCGTTTTTCTTCGGAATAATGAAATTGTTTTGTAACGTTGAGATAAAGCATGAATTACACAGTTCAATACTTCACTACTGTCAGGTAAGCGCTATTGTTACAAATTCGAGAGGATCATCGAATGAAACAAAAGAGAGGGGAAATAGAGTGGGGCAACAAAATTAGGGATCTAGAGAGAGTCGAGGAAGTGAAAATCCGAAAGATGCTCGAGGATGAGACCATCTGCTCAGAATGACACCAAGAAGGAAAGAATAACAGAAGGAGCCGAGATGAATTGGGAATGAGGCATGAAGAATGAATAAAGCAATTATACAATCCAGTCAGCCCCATCAACTTTTAATTCATCATTTTCAGAAATTTTGTCAGGTTTAATCAAGAATGCTTAAATTTATATTTACGGACGGCGACCTACAAAAGTGGTTGCATCGTTGTGCACGAAACAGTATAGGATTTGTTAGTGAAATGGTTCTCTTCCTCTACTAGTCCGTATCAACGATGCAACTATGGCAACTGCTTTTCCAAATTGCTTTGCGGATCAACTTTAGTCAGCATCAAGGATATGCGAAATTATTGGA
Source organism: Diploscapter coronatus (assembly GCA_964036155.1). Taxonomy (NCBI): domain Eukaryota; kingdom Metazoa; phylum Nematoda; class Chromadorea; order Rhabditida; family Rhabditidae; genus Diploscapter; species Diploscapter coronatus. The sequence goes on from OZ038423.1 coordinate 5,900,029, forward strand.
ATAGTCGCCAGGCAGACTAATTAGCATTGGAAGAAGTGGGGTGAATGAATAAAGAGGAGGTATAAAATGAGATAATGAATATGAGAGCTAGCGGCATGAGCAAAGAGATGTCAAACGCGCACATTAATATATTGGAAAAGGTGAGAAAATAATTTTATAAAACTCTCGCAAATAAAGCGAAATTCCGAAAATTGGTTTTATGCATGATGAGATAAGCAATATTTTTGACAAAATTCATTGCAATACAAAATTACTGCTGAGTTTTGCATGATAACTATATTGTACCTATTCTCGTCAAATTTGATAACCAAACTAGAAAAAATATGATATGATAATCTAAATAGGGTTAAAAATTCCGATGAGCGTGACGAAATAAAAAAAAATTTAGCTAATTTTTTAAATAACCCAATCGTTTTCCATCCAGGGACCGACCGGAATTGATTTTTGAATAAAACCCGTGGCCAGAAGTAAAACTTTTCACAAAATCAGCCGGGTACCGGAATCGGAACCTTCCAAAAATCACTGAAACTTCCGTCTGATCACTGTTTCCATCAGTATCATCGTTTAACAAAGTGGTGAAGAATTCTACTTAACAGTTTTTTTAAGAATAAATAAAGAGTGCCGATAGCAGTTGGTGTGCAACTTTGTCCATTCATCCCTTCCCTCCCTTTTCCTGATAATCCCCTCCCTTTCCCTTCCTGCTCTCCTTATGTCAGTGTTGCGTAGGTGCATAATTAGGGTAACTTTTCGGTTAATAATGCCATACAACAGATGAGGAGAATCAAGGAATGAATCAGACAGGGCCAAAGAAAGTCGGCGGAAGTGGACAATGGCAAAGAAAGCTGTACCTGGAAGGATTAACTCGTCAGCTATTACCATATGCGTAGAGATTGCAGGTACATCATTCAGAGCACGCGACCACAAAATGCCTAAAAATATCGCCGGGGATTCTGTATTTATCGTACTTTTTCAAAACTCTCATAACAATCCAATGACAATGTCGTTTAGAGCTAAAGGGCCAGTTCCATATCAAAATGGGATGAGTCTGTTACTCAAATTTTACTGCGTAAGCACTATTCTTTTCCATGGCTAAACGCACCAAAATTTTATTTCCCTGATAGAAGGAAAAGGCGAATTATGCTTATTCTTCAAATTTGTACGATTTGGAACTAAAATGAGAAATTGATAAAAATCGAAAAAGAACCAACGAAGGATATTTCTTGCTAAATTTAGATCAGAATCTTCATGCGTGTTCTCGAAAACTTCCTTTCATGCCACGACTGCACACGGAAGAATGATATTTTACTAAATAGCTGCATGGTTTTATAGCATGAAAAAGAAGGTAATTTCTCAGTACACTAAAATTATACCGCCATATAATAAAGAATCGTATTGTACGTGTCATCTACCGAATTTTAAGAAATGTCAAATTTTTCGAATATTAAAGACCAGTATTCTTATTGGACAGAGCAAACCACTCAAAACAAGATTCACGGAAAACAACTATCTTGTCTTCATACCAATGATTTAGTTATATCGTAGTAGTTATTTAAACCAGCGACTAAAATTGCTATTTGCAGAATTCTAAGTTCTTGTGAAATTTAAAGTACAATCCCTGTGACGACGATCTCATTTTGTTGTCCCAATTCCTTTGCCCTTTCCTCGCATTCGAATTCCGGCCTCAAACCTGGATGTTCCGATAGGGATGTCAAATGAAGATGGGTTGGTGGGTTGCTAATGAGACTACGAGGTCGTTTGCCTGCTAGGGGACTAATGTTATTGTTGTGCGAAAGGGAGGTACAGTAATGAGAGAGAAATGAGAAGCAATGAGAGGATGAGAGTGGGAAAATGCGCGGCTGCATTTGAAATATGAGCCGGTCAAACAACCAGCAACAATAATTAATGAACGACATAATTGGGGTTGAAAATGAAGGTATACGTTGTGAAGATGCGGCAAACTGATTCGAAAACTGTTGATGACTATCGGAAGCTAGCCAAATATTCAAGTGAAAAATATAAACCTGGAGCATGATTGAAACTCCCGAAAACAAACTTTCTAAAATATTCCTTGTGATAAATAAAAATAACCCACCACGGTCACACTGAACGAAAATTCAAAATGTTCAAATCTGACAGGTTACGATTTACTTTCCCACGCAATTACAACAGTTATCTAGGTAAATGTATCATTGTTCGCACCGAAACTTGTCTGCTCTCTTCACCTTTCTGGTCAGCCTCAAATGTGTTCAGCATTGCCAATTCACTGAAAGCACCCCGCTGTGATGAATTGAGACGCGTTCGCAAACCTATGCAAATCACAAATGTCATTTTCGCCAAGCTGCCAAAAGTAAAAAAAAACTTTATTCTTTCAGCTCACTCAATTCAATGTATTTTAGTAGATATTTTTCATGTTCTAGCAACCAAATGTCGTAAAGAAATTATAGAGGAAAACATGGTCCGGGAAAATCGGCTAGAAGAGGACGAAATGGCGCGCTTAACCGCAGGCAACGAACCGAAACAAAGGCCATCAAATCTGACCCTCAAAATGTCTTCTCATTGCTAATCTTGTTCCCATTTTTCAGCAAATTTATTTTTTTCCAAATTCTGCAGATTTAGAAAATTATTGAAATTACTGTATTCCTATAACCTCTATCATTCTGCTATTTATACATTACTCTGACGTTAGTCTCTTTCATGTTCACAACTTCAAATCTTTCGTCTATATTGTGACAATTCGAAATTAATTGTCGATTTGATCAGCTAATGTAATTTTATATAAAGCCCGTGAAAGATTCCGATTTCTATTCCTCAAGCTCCGAATATTGAAGGTTTGTTTTAAATTATTCTTCTGCGAGTTGGACTCCCGATTCTTATTGCAAATATTTAGAATAGTAATTTAGCCTCCACATAATTAAAACTGAATAAAGCCGTCGATAGTTTTCAATTTTATGATTTAGATTTTCAGAATCATTTCAACAAAATTCGGAAGAGAATTTCTATTTTTTTCAAAAATTTAAATCTATTAAAATGATTTCTGACGATGAGAGATAAAGTGAAATATTTTTACTACCAAAGTTGATAAGAGATAATATGTGTAAGAGATGAGTATGAGACGTCAAGAACAAATGGTTCTTTGAAGAAATTATATGAGCATAGAATTTGGCTAACGACTTTTCACAGGAAAATTATTAGGCGCAAATAATGAAATTTATCTTTTAGTTTTGCACAATTGAATTAGGCAATTGACAATAAACTGAATGTGGCAACTGCTCACCTCGGTTCGGTGCGCTTCGCTTCAGGCTTCAGCTGACAATGAAACTCCGTACCTCGGGTCGTTCGCGCTCCAACTCAAATCCAATCGATTTCGCGCTCGGCTGCCAATCGAGTTGTCAGTCCAATGAGCGCGTCGCTGTTCTCGTTCGTTCACGGTTTATCAGTCAGCGGTCAGTCAATCGAGTGCCTGCAAATTTGTCAAATTTTACGGAGATCCGCACACAAATGTGTTGCGCCAATGTGACGATCGGCATACGGCTCACTAATTCGGAAATGAACACGGGCAAATTGGGCAAGCGACTCACTAGCCGTATGAATATTGAATGACCCGAATGAACTTGAGGTTATTTGCAATATCAGGAAAGTTGCGGAGAGCGCGAGTTTTCAGCCCAGTGGTGCGGATGCGTTCACTAAACGCAAATCGAGCGAAACTATCCTTGCGGCAAAATGAGTCGACATGAACGGACGCAAATGCACAGATGTGCTGGACGCAGCAAGTCAGGGAGATAACGCGATGTCGTAGAGAAGAAGGCACAGGCAGAGGCAGTGCACAGCCGACAGCCTCGAAGCCGCTCAGCTACCAGAACCCCCACTCTGAACACGCCCATTTTGTCACACTCAGCCAATCGTATGCGACAGCCTTCCGACATACTTTCATATGCAAGTGAGGTGACAAAGTATTGTGGGCGGGGCTTGCAGGAATATGCAAAGTGCGGCAGGGTCGCGGCGAGTGCGCATGTGCATACGGTTCAATGTGTGCGAGTATTATGCGCGAGTTGATTCGATTATCGGTTGAACGAAGGCAAGGAAGGAATCATCTGCAAGTAGAAGGAAAGGGCAGTCAGGAGGCAGAAACAAATGCTCACGAAGCGGCAGAGACTCGATGCAGTCGATCTGGAGATGTTGATGCGAGCTGGTCGCCTTTTCAGTTTTTTTCTCAAATTTAAATAATTTAGTCTTTCCAGGTTTCTAGAATCACTTCATGATTTCATTCTGGCTATTGATAAATATAGTAAGGCGCAAAATAAGTTCGAATACCTAGAACGAGCTTCTTCACCATTTTGCTGAACCTTCAAAAATTGACTTTATCTGTCATCATCACTTCATATAAATGTCAAAAATGTCTCAAATCAATGGCGCCCTCAATATTTTCAGAAGCCTGTCATTGTATATTTTTTGGCACTGACTGTAAGCGAGAAATGCTTTAAATATTGTGATTACACGCTCGAAAATGATTTTCCCTTCGTCTCTTTTGTTCGAGATTTTTTATATCAAAATACTGCAACTTTTTTCATACTAGTTCATTTTACGTGGATTACTGTAGTGACTCAATTTGTGAGAGTAAGTCAATATCTCTTTTACAAATCGAAGTCTATAAAATTATTTCCTTCTTCGTTCTTTTTTCTGGCGTCTCTTCAAATCCTGTTGTACCTCGTGGATAATTTTCCATTCCCTGTTTGGAGTGACAAATATGGCTTTGGGTGGAAAAGGGACTTGTTGTAGAGCAGAAGTCAATTTGTAGAGGAAGTCTGGGAGAGAAGTGAGGAGTGGAAAGGGAAAAAGCCACAGTAGGAATGATTGTTCACGCCTCACAGAACATCATCTCGTAGAGAGGCTTTTCATCTTTCAGCAAATGGAAATATGAACAAGTTGAGAATGAAGAATTGAAAACAGATATGAAGGAAAGTTAGATATCGATTTTGGGACAACTTATTTCGACTGATGTCGTGGAAATTTTTGTTCTGAATATCATTAGCCATCGCTTTGATAAGTGAATTTATGAATAGAATTATACAAGAACACCGTTTTCCCATATAAATTTGGACATGATCAGAAGCCTCGGGTAATTTAGCTCTGCCAAGAATACAAAAAAAGACTAAAATGAAGACGAGTTTGGCGAACTTACAATTCTAAATCGAAGTTTTTCTATGCACAGGAATGAAGATTTTTTCCAAGAATATTTAAATTATCCAATCACATAAGTCGCATCTCAACTCCATTCTTAGATAAGTTGAATGGTCATTCAATAGTTCCTGGTTTGTCATCGAAATCCGTTTACAGTTGACTAAACATTCCTCGCATAATGTCCATTAGCCATTTCATTCAATTTTTTTTCCAATTTCTTTCGATTTCTTATAACCTCGATCGTCATTTTACAGGCTCGTTCTACTGCTGTACGTGAGATGAAAAAGCAGCAAGGTTTAGGAATTTGCGGTTTTGTTCCGACGAATCTTTTTCATTTCGAAATCCCGCATTCGACAGTCTTCTGAGATCATATCGATGAAATTCTTCTTACCTTTTGACAAATGCAATTGGAATCCTACTCAAAATTATTAGAAAAAAATGAGTTTTTCATACATATATTATTTTTGAGTCTTGATTCTTCCATATTTTGTAATATTGATCATTAGAATATGTTTTGAACTTCAACATGCTACAAAACTCAAATTCGAATTTGCTCATCATTTAGTTCACATTTGCAATCCTACAGTAAACCAGTCTATGAATGTCATTAGCTCTGGTTTGCTTTAGTAATGCGTCATTAAATTATTCCGCTACATGATTTTGTGTTGTACCTTCTCTGTCTTTACCTTTGAATTTTTCTAGAATCTCCAACTGTTTCTAAATGGGGAAACGGAAAGATTCGCCTACATGCAACAAAACTTAGGTTTTTCTAATATAGAGTCATCAAAGTTGAGATCCCTTTATTGTTGCATTTTCTACAGTAATTCAATTGATAATAACTACACATTGTTATAGAGTAAAATAATATTGTCTTTCTAGCAAGATAAGACTGATGTTACTTTTGCTTGTCATACTCTTCCACCTCCTATCTTTGTACTCTCCAACTCTCTACTCTTGACTGTCAATTATCTCGTCAAATCAGGCATCTCTGTCTCTGCTCTTCCTTCTGCAGGAGATTACAAGTCCGCGAGAACCACGCAAATTAGATAGAAACAAGGCACAATTTGATTAATCTCTACTCATTCAAAATACAATTGACTCAGTGAGTTTCAGACATCTAATATAGTGACGATCAAGGGTTTGATGCAAATGTGATTTTTAGGTGCAATCCTGCACTCCATTATCTTGAATTTATTCTAATAAAACTAAACAGTTACACAAGAATTTAAATCTAAGAATAAATTTACAAAATTTTATCTGGACAGAATAAAGTGCACTTTCCTCCGAATGTAAAATTACTATGTCGCATCTGTCAATGGAGCAACAGTCGAGAGCATTACCTTTAGTCCTTGCCTTATTGAAGGATGCAAATCCGCTCACCTTTGTGGGATTAGTTCAGGTTCACTGAGCAACATATGTATGCAAGCACAGAATGGAAGGCTAGTTTATTGAATTTGATAAATATGGCGAATTTATGATCATAAAGGAAAAAATATTTGAAACAAAATTTAATAAGTTACGAATTTCTGAAATTTCATATTCTTCGTACTACTATCGGATTCGCAGGTTCATCATCTCTAGTCCAGGCACATGGCTCTCCTTCAATCAGATATACGAAGATGATGTTGGCGATGCACTAAAATTAAAGATAGTTGTTGGCGAACATAAGACAATTAATTGAATTACAAGAGCGGCAGCAACGAATAGGAACATGCTCCTCCATTCCTCTGCAGTATCGTGTGGAGCGAGCCAGTTGACGATAGCAGGAACAATCAGCATGGTAAAACTGAATCCGAGAAGAAGACATCCGGTCACGAAATGACTGAAGAGCAGTTATTATTTTCTTCGCAAAATGAAACCTTCAGTTACACTCAAAATATGTTGCATAGCCCTTTATTTGCTTTTTACTGGTTCGCTTGCTTGCTATATATAACTGATCTGGCAGAAACGACAAATCTCCTCATTATCATTACACATCAGTATTTAAGATTTTTCGGTCAGATCGTCAAATCGCAGGTGTGTGAACGAGTAGAACAAAAATTAGAGGATGATGTAAAACGTTTTGAGTGCCACTTTATACCTGTATTGCTTCGAAAGAACTGGAGCTGCTTTGAAAAATCCGGCTGATGATGCACCGAGGATTGTCATCGCCGCTGTTAGCAAACCGATGCAGACTTTCTAAAGTATAACATTTTCGAAACGAAAATAAAAAAAAACAAAACTTTATGTTCAGGATCAATGAACCCAAGAATAGTCAAGAAAATTGCTCCACCAACGAAGGCAAACGTGTTGAACAAGCGAAATTTCGTCACTTCAGAAAAGCACTTCATCTTGTCAGAAACCATTCCTGAAGTTGAAAGAAATATAAGAGATTGCTAAAATCTTACCAATCAATATCTTCGCGAAGAATTCGCCCAACGGGGGAAATGCCGATGAGATGCCAGTTTCGGTAGCCGGCATGTTTAATACTACAAACTACATTGGTTGTATTGTGGGCGCTCGCAGTAGGAAAATTTTCAAGAACAATACCATGTGTCATGTATGATGGAGAATACAAGAAGGCTGTATTCACAGCCGTGAAAATTCCTAGAGTAGCAAGCCAAATTCCCCAAATCTCTTTCGTTTTGATGATTGCTTTATAAGGTATCCCTTGTGGTTCTTTCTCGCTGAAACATAGTTAAATGAAATAACCAATGAAATGGGACAGATCTGACTCATTCGAACCAATTTTGTCCCTCGAAATTTTATCTCGTTCAACTTCCCCAACAAGAGGATGCTCGTGGGGACTGTTTCGGTAAGCGAAGAGATATAGCAAAAATAAGAATATCGTGATTCCACCATGAAAGTAAAATATTGATTGCCAGCTGAAAATATATTATTTCTCCGAAAAAGCAATGGAATATACCCTAGCGAATGACAAAGTCCCCCCGAAGCTGGCATAGTTATGGCTGGAGAAAGCTGAACGAAGGCTACAAGAACCGACACAAATAATCCACTCTAGATTTGAGCAATTTTAATTAAAAGGATTATTATAACCTGTTTATAGTAGGCCCATTTGGCACAAAATGCCCCTATCACTGCAAAATTCGATGCGAACGCAAATCCTTGGAACGCTCGGCAGATCAGCAGGAGTGCGAAGCCATGCTAAAATTTGCCATTTGACATAATTAAAAATTATTTGCATCAACTAACAATTGCAAAATATCCACTCATGACCAGGGATGTTAGGACTCGCCTTTGGTCTCAGCTTCGGTCTAATATTGAGACCGAGGCCCAATTTTTGGAAACTCCAGAGGTTGAGTCCCGATTTTTTGGATTTCCAACATCCCTGTTCATGACGAAATACTCTTTAAATAATCGCCTCCCCATCTAATTCGTTCAAAGTAGCTAACTTCCAAAATTGTCATATCAACTCACATCGACTGCTAATGGTATCAGTAGAGTCGCTACTCCAGATAAGAGACCAAGAATTGCGAAAATAGTCCTGATTCCAAATTTGTTTATCAGAAGAACGACGGGAAAGTTGCCGACCAATGCAGAAGCGGCAACGACGGCGATTGCCACCGACTCTTCTCCTTCAAAGCAAAATGTGAGCTATCTTATTCTTGCAAATCTTGCGTGTCTAATCAAAATGCATACTCGATGAAAATTCGTGAAAGGAAGAATCAGTTGTTTTATTATCAGGCACCATACAGATAATAGCGAAATTGAAAGTGATGATATTCGACCTGCAAGAAACAATGAACGAATATCAGTCGTTTTTCGTAGACCAACCAAATAATTGTTAAGCAAAGTAGGACAATGGCCATCAGGACGAATCTCGCTCGCGTCCCGAAGATAGCATAGTATCGAGTCTGAAAATTAGTTCAGGAACAAAATAATATGAGCAGCAACAACACCTTTGCTTCGGCTTGTGTTGGAAAGACTGAGAATGCGACATGATCGAATATGTGAGATCTCGATTCGTGGTGAGGGGCTGGCTCGATGAGGTCCTTCGTGAATATTGCCATACTGAATTTCACCTATTACATGAATAGAAACGGTCGTATCATGACCGTATATCGATTATGAAATCAAACAGGTCGAAAGCGGGAATAAAAAATTATTTTGGGCCTTCTCTCTTTTCGCATGCAACTTATTCCATTTTTTACTATTGAAAATAACTGCACTACATTACAACTCCTAGATTACGGGCCACTCAAGATGTATTCAAGAATGCGCAATCTACATCCATAATTTCAATTACAAAATTCGAATTATAAGAGGAAATTATGTGGCTCAAAATATACGAGCAGGAAAATTCTCGTGGGAAGAATGAGAACAAGAGAACTGAAAATTGAAATGACGCAATGTTTATCTGCACCGGTCAACGGCTAGACCCCTGAAAGCATTACTGAGAATGTCTTCTCTCCGTTCCTCCCTATTTCTCTATTTGGAATATGTACTCACATTGTGCTGTGTAGTCTCTAGCTCTTACGATATTTGCACTTTCAGAGTTCACTCGAAAAGATTTGACCTCAATTATGCTTCTGTCTATCAGTGATCTTTGATGAAAAGACTGATGAATTCTCAAATACTTATTGCACAAAATCATAAAGTCAAAATTAGCAATCGATGACAGTAATTTGAGTACTAGGCTCGGATCGATGTTCTCGCACGATTTTATTCTTTCGTAGTCTAGCAGGTATACGTTCTCGCCTAAAAATGCAATGATGTATTAAAAAAAAATCAGAAATATTCACGGGCATATATGATAACTGATATGGGAAAATTAACCATACCCAAATTGTCAGATTATGTGGATAAGTGCCTTCTGCTTGTCCGGACTACTTACGAAGAATACAAGAGGTAGGGTAATAGTCCATAAAGTTGCACCAACTTGTCGCCCATAAATATAGACATACTCGTATTGCTCTTCTATAAAATATCGTAAACCGAGACCTGCAGTCCCCGTATGATATTCTGCTGAAAGTGAGCCCATCGATTACTTTAGTTCACCAGTGATGATCTATTTCCTTTCGTTTACATCAACTAGTGAATGAAACGAATCTTACAGAGAACATAATTTGGTGAAACTTTACGAAATGAAATCATGGTGATCTGAGAAACTTTGCCTAATTCTTACGCTATCGATTTTTACTTTTGAAATCGATCGGGTTTGATAAATAGCCCATAAAATTGAACCTAAAGTATAGTTTAGGATGAAATCATTCCAGAAACTCCGATGTCGTTCCCGAGAAAGACCACACTTCGATGCCTCGCTTTATGGAAAGCTGCCGGAAGTGGAGTTAGCGAGAGGAATTTCCTATGAAAATCTCACATTTACGGAATGCGTCACCTAACTCGCTTATCACGTTGATAGGAATTATTCTATTTGAAGAAACATATTTCAGAAAACCCTAAGGAATTTTATGACACTATTTTGATTTCGATGTTCTGTGTATCATTATGATAGGTTTAAATTTGTTTCTTTCATTTCATGAATTGCGGTGCAAAATTTTGCAAAAAATATTCTTTCTATTGAATTATGAATTCCTGCCTAGTTTCATTCGAAGTTGTTCACGCTAATTAAACATATCAGGCTATACATGTATCATGAAAATTTGCCCAAGCCTTCGACCACCACTGTATTCGTGTTACTGTGATCTTTTTTTTCATAAACTCGAGTTGGAAATAAATATTGAGATCCTTCATGATAGATCTAGATTTCGTCAAATTTATCTCCGATCGAATAGCTCGAAAGACGAGATGACATTATTCATACCACTTGTCGGGCACATCCACTGTTCACAGATACACATTCCTCAAATAGCCCAAACAAGGTCTGTTTCTGTTCCAAACAAAGTCGCATTGATTTATTCGTCTATTTTCGAAAATCCCGATGATTTCGAATTTTCCTGCTGAAATTCTTCTAATCACATTGAAGCACTTGAATCTAGCCGAAATCGGTCAACTGGCCTGGACAGACAAACGGATGATGCAGATTGTGAAGAGAAATGCGCCCACAGCACTCGGCAGAATGGGCATTTACTCGATCTCCATCCATCCCGTTCAGTTCAAATTTGTAAGTCTCCTAGTCTCTTTCAGTTTATTTCTTTTCGGTAATACAACAAAAGTAGTTCCGCATGGTACTGTAATTTTTTGAAGTTTATTCTGCAATAGAAAATTCGGCTCTCAATTTGATCGTTTAACTCATAAACTTCAGAACGAGTACACCATGAAGATAAAATGGAACAGCGAAATCACATGCAAGTATGCCACATCAGTCCAAGTGTTCACGTTCAACTTCGATGACAAAGTGACTCTGACGAAGTATGACATTGTCGCTTTCAATCTGTTCCGGAACTACTGTATCTCTATAAAACGTAGGCAATTGCAGCAAAAGAATAAGGAGAATATCATTAGAGATCTTTAGGGCATCTTCGAGAAAATCCAGAATGTGGAACCTTGATGACATGGGAAACATATGCGGACAATCATAGGCACTTGTGGATAAAGAAGGGCGATGAGCACACTCCGATTGTTCCGCTCTGCATGATCATGCCACGGATAGAGGCCAATCGGCTCACTATTGTAGGTTCTCGGATTCGCTATTCGTTGTTGTAAAAATTATTCATGAAGCTCGAGTAATGCACTTGTTTGGCCATTTTGAGGCTTTTCTGCTAGTGGAAGTAAAATTGTTATGGAATGCTCGTTCAGTACAACTGCAAACGACTACGACTCCTGAATCTGATGAACATCATCGATTCCTACTTCGGAATATTCCGTGAAATCTCGATCAGATGCTTCGAAATGCAATTCTCCGACACTGACAAACCTATAGTTGAAAATTCGAGAATGTTACGGAAAGGTTCATCAAATCTGTTATTCTAAAATTACTGTGACTTTTAGGAGTGAGATTCTTCGAAATGGTTGCACCTCCATTCGCCATTGAGATGATGAAAATGACCAATAAGTTGAATCCGGTATGATTTGTTAGAAGATAAAATGAAGAAGAACGTTTCAGGAATGGCAAATTTATCACTTCCAATCTGAGCAATTCTCGCTTCTTCCATATTCCGGAGTGCTCAAGCTGTCTGTCAGAGAAGGATCTTTGTCGATCCACGAGTTCATTACTGTAGGAAATAAATTGGAGTTCTTAATTGTAACTAAAATTTAGTGCTTATTGTTGAGCAATCCAATAATTGAAACGTGGAAACTCTACAACATCAAGAATATGGACGATTTGTGGGGTCATCACACGATTGAGGAGCTGCTTAGCAATTCTCGGCTCAAATGGACCATGAAAAATGTCTCGCTTCATGAAATCGAGTAATTTAAAAGAAAATTGAGTAGAGGGCATCTTTAACTTTCAGATTCGAAATCCATTCACCAGCTCAAGTATGGCTACTTCAAATTCGGCATCTAATCACCAAGGAGAGATTCAACCTGAGCATACTTGGATTTTGATATATTGAATATTTTCAATAATTATCTTACTGTTGTGATCATTTTACGTTTTATGAATAAAACTCATGAAATTGTTGAACTTGGACAATGAAGGGTTTATTTTGTGGAAGGAGGATGAATCAATAAATTCTAAAATTGGAGGTAATTGGATTTCTTTAGTTGAACAAGTGACGAAGATCAACAGTTGGCACGCATTGGTTCTCGAGGCAACTGAAAATCTGACAAAATGACATTTCGAATGCAACTTTTACCTATAGTCTGGTTGACATCGACCTGCGATACATGGTCCGACGGCTTTCGAGAAGATACTCTGTCTGTCTGAAATAATTTTATGGGCATTATACAAAAAATCAAACTTTGAAATTAGGCTTAAAAATCGAGAAATCTTACTTCCTGCTTCGACAACGAAGACCAGTGTAGCAACGATGAGGACAACGAGAGTCAGGGCGTTCATTTTGATTACAAAGCGAAGGAAAGCTAAAATATTGTGATTAAAAAAAGAACTCGGAAAAGAACAAGTTAGAGAATGAATAATCACTGGCTACTCGGCTCCGCTTTTATAGTGACCAATCTGCATGACACGGAAGAGTTGTCGCTCCGACGTTTCGTTGTTAGACTTCACGAGGTGTATTATCTGCGAAAGAGCAGTGCATGAATGTTTGCACTTCGGATTAGACGAGGGTAAACGGAAGCGGAAAATGACCGATCAGACGCAATAACAACAAAGAAACAGTCAATCGTGCTAGTTACGATACCTAAATCGTTTGGTTATATTTGATTTAGATTTACAGTTAATCATGCGGAAATAATAAAGGCTCATTCTCAAACTGTGGAACCAAAAATGAAGTCTATAAACAAGGTATATCATGTCATGGGACACAAGTGTTTACAAATCCGATATAAAATTGTCATAACTTTACACTCGATAAATTCGAAATTCAATATATTCCTTCAAAAATAATTGCTTGCAATTTACGAATGTGGAACAGATTTTTATTCATTTTAAAAGCATAAAATTACGATTTACTGCACTTACAAAACCGAATATAAATCAAATTCATTTTCATGAAAGCTATCTTGTAAGTTCTAAATCGAATGAAAGTAAATTTCGAATAAATGCTAGAATCTTTAAACCATTATCAGATAAACTCGTAATAATCATAGATAGCAGAGAAATGTCAGAAATTAAAATTCGTGAATTTAAAATTGAAGCGAATAATTCCTAAAGCCCTGAAAATTTGACTAGATTTGAAGTTTACAATTTCAATGGAAAAGAATTACTGAAAGCTGAACTAAATATCTAGCAATAGAAAATGTTGAGAATTTAAAAAAAAAAAAAAAAAATCGAATCTAACCGTATTGCCTATGGCAAAGTTATAAATTTAGGATAATTTTTATAACTCTTTCTTGTTAGGCATATTGATGTCATCATTGTTATTGAGGTTCTTTGGAACCTTCTTCGTTCTGTGCCCCACTATGGCACATATTTTATGGGTTGCATAGACAGGCAGCATGACAAGAAGTAGCCAGTAATAAAGTGATGACCAGAATCTGGAAAAAAAACGTTGTTTTTAAAAGCTTTTTCTTTACTTACCTATGAGTATCGACGAAATTCTTCAGCAGAAATCCAGTTGCTAGAAAATCAAAGCCGCGACATCTCAAAGTGAACGTGTACCTAAAATGTGCTGGTGATATGCTGTTTCTAAATTTAATAAAAGCAAGAGTTATAATAAAATCGATCATCTTATTTTTCTTGATATCGTTCAGGCATTATATTTGTTCCAAACAACATATGAACAAAAATGAATATTCTTCCCAATTGATATCGCAATATGGTGTGACTAGACTCTTCTTTTGTATGAGAGAAACATGTGACTACACTGTTTGAAAGTATACAAATTTTGGGTACATTGTTATCAAAACTATCACAATTTTAAATAAATAAAAAAAACTGACAAGTATCTGAACCACTTCGGTCTCTCATTGGTTGCCGAATCAACTGAGACCATGCTGAAGATGATGTCCTCCACAGCGGCGCACATCGGAACGATCAAGAATGACATAAAGTAGCCGGCATATGTTCCGTGCCATAAAGCGGAAACAAACAATGTCAGCTCAACTCTGAACAAGGATGACAATATTATGCCGACTTATCATGAAGATATTACCGGTACAATCGATTGCTTCTCGAATGAACATAAAGCGCCAGCCAAGACTGAACAGATTTGTTCCAAGCTCTGATTCCCGATCGGAAGCCGTCGCTCATTTCGATCTGAAGCAGCGGATTGAAAATATGATAAAATAACGAAATTTACTTCTTTGATATCGATATTGACGATCGCTTCTGAATTCCTGACTGCATTTGGATCAGATTTCATTTTCTCGTAGACAACTGTATCAGTCGGTCCAACGACACAACGCGGTCTCGAGGCTTCTGGATAAATGCCGAGTCCCATTGTGACACAAATCGATTCCGACACTGCCCAGGCACTAAATAGACTATCATTGATTGTTTGATAGATAAATATAGCGACCTGTAAACCCTCGTTCGAAATACGACGAATACTGCAGCAGCATAGATCATTCGCTCGATAAACGACATATCCCAAACGGAATCACTTCGAAGGCCCTAAAAATCAACTTGTTGAAAGCTCTATTAAAGAAACGTTACATCAAGTGGGAACATTTTGTTGAACAGAATAAATAGCGGCGCAGACCAGCAGAGTCGAATGGCACGAACTCGAATTTCTCCCATAGGCGACCACAACTTGAGCAAAACTGGCTCATGTGAATCGACGAGCATTTGATACGAATAATATGGTCCTAATAGGCAAGATAAAAATACTGAATACGCCACCTTTTACCAGTAAATAATCCACAAAAGTGGTAGAAATAGTTGAAAATTTCGAAAAACGATGGCTCATCTGTGAGGAATCGCTTTCCTTCCCGAAATTGGCTTGGGTCCTTCTTGTAGCGACGAGCATCTGACACCTCGAAAGTCAAACCGATCGTCTTGAAATTGAAAAAAACGATATTTGAAGAAAGTGCGTGAAGTTAGTTACCCTCAATGTAATCAAAAGTTGTACACCGTTAGCTTGACTAGCGAGTTCATTTACATCGAATAGCAAATGCAAATATCGTACAAACATCAAATAAACAAAAGTGGAAATGAATACTAGCGTGGTTAAATGCCTGAAATGTCAGAGTTACCCAGAGCGCAAACGGTCATTTACCTTTGAGACGCATATTTTATACAAAGCGCTACGAATGCAGTTATCGGCAATGAATAGAATATTTTCCAGCCTGAAAGTTATTCTTTTCAATTCGATGAAGTGATTCATACAAAAATGTTTTACCCAAAATGAACAATGCCATAGCAAATCCAATGGCACCTCCACTTTGTCGAGCAAGTTTCTCATTTTGTGAACATCGAATTCCCCATGAAATGCCAAAAGACAATAGCAAGATGCCTGAATAACGATACTAAATAAAAATACGAGTGCAAATAATGCAATAAAATTATGGCTAAACATCTCAACTAGCCTGCATAAATCCAGTCGTCCCTAGAAAGTAATCCCAACAAGTCCAGGGACATCCTGAAACAGTCGAAATAATATGTCAATCAAGAAACTTCAAATATAAATTTGAAAATATCGAATCTGAATAGTACGAAATTGATGCCAAATTTGACGCGTAAACGTAGAGAATTGGTGCATTCCATTAGTTTCATAATACTATTTCTTCGCGTTACACCTTACAAAAGATGAGAACATCAATTTCATTAGTAACATTCTCAAATTTATGAGTTTATCATTCAGATGAAGTTGTGTCGACCTAATCTGGCTGCTGCAGCCAGTCGAGCCGCATCCGGATCGATGAAAGCTTGGTTGGTTGAATCTCCGACGACCGGTATAACAAAAATAAATCACCCTATTCCGACACTCAAACGACCGAACGACGTCTTAATCAGAGTTAAGGTACGACTTTTCAAACCAACTTATCAGAGCAGCGTTATCAAAAACTCGCATCTTTTGTAAGAAATCAGACCAGAGATGTTTCATAGAAATGATTTTCGATGTTTCCGAAAATGAACAAAGCGAAGGTAGCGATTCAAATTTGTTTTCTGGAAAAGGCAAGAACTTCGAAGCCGGTTCAAAGACAACAGGCTGAAGCGTAAACTTTCGCTTCGGAACCAAAACTTTCCAATATAGTTTTATCTGTTTTCTTTCAGGCAGCTTCAGTCAATACGATAGACACAAAGATGGCGCAGGGATACGGCGATGAATTACTAGGTATTTGGCACAAAGCGGCCAATTGCAATTCAGCTGCGTCAAGATTTCCAATGGTTCCTGGCAGAGACTGCTCAGGGATAGTTGAATCAGTTGGACCGAGTGTTCATTCATTGAGGCCTGGTGATGAGGTAGATTTTTGAAATTTGATTACCAATGAATGAAAAAATCGTTATATTCGAGGTCTAAGGTTAAATTTACTCATAAAAATTTTAGCTTTATAATCTGAATTGAATCTTTGTCGTAATTGAAATATTTTGCGGCGACCGGTTAGAAATTATAATTATTCGCGTCTCAGTATATATAAGCTCAATATGGAAATCTAGGTGATCGCTGTGGTCCCTGCGATCGAACAAGGCGCGCATGCTGAATTTACTGTCACCCCTGACACCTGCTGCGCACCGAAACCTCGCAACTTGTCCTTCACCGAAGCTGCCTCAGTTCCGTATGTTGCTTGCACAAGTTGGGCATCTCTCGTTACATTCGCCAGAATGAACCCAAGGAAGAAACCATGTATGTTTTCAAGCCGTTTTTGAGCTGATAACACTAAATTTAGCCGAACGAGTTCTAATCAACGGAGGATCAGGCGGATTAGGGACGATGGCGATTCAGATGCTCAAGTCATGGGGAGTAGAGAAAGTCGTAGCTACTTGCTCCAAGAATAGGTAGAAAATGTGGCCTTCTGTAGTCCACACTCACTTTTTGAGAACAGAGCAGAGATGGGGAAGGTAGGGGAAAAGAAAAAAGTGGGGTGTGGGTGTGGAATACAGGAGATCGGGAAATATATTTTGAAAGTTTTATAAATTAGACAATTTAGTTTCGAACTTGTCCGAAGTCTCGGTGCAATCCCAATTGACTATGCAGCTCCAAATGCTACGGATCTGTTGATCGAGCTGGCTCCTTTCGAAGTAATTTTAGACTGTGTCGATAGCGAGTTGGCCAAGTGGAGTGACCATGTAAGTATTCTAATGAATCTTTTTTTTTTAAATCAGCAATGATTTTTAGAAATAGAAAATTCCCAGTCAAAATTTGCGAATTTCAACAACTTTTCAGTGATTTTCCTGAGACCCTAAATTTTTAGATCTTCATCTTTTCTAACGTCAAAATTCGTTTTCATCAAATAACATTCTCAGGTAATGGGCACCTGGCGAAACTGTGTTCATGTTTCTGTCGTCAGTCCTCTAATGTCAGACACAGACCGATATGGAGTAATTACTGGCTTATTTTCTACAGCAGCTAAACACTTCAATCGTGCCTATAAAGTAGCTCATTTTCTACTTTCAATTTTATTTCCGTTCATAATTTTAGAGCCACATGCAAGGCCGATGGTATACTTACGCATACTTTATGCCTAATCAGGAGTGTTTGCTACAAGTTTCAAAACTCCTAGAAGAGGGAAAGGTATTTTTGGGATTAAAAATTTTCATCATTACGCACTTCAGGTAAAACCAATCGTAGAAAAAGTCTACAAATTCGACGAAATGCCTGCTGCCTATGAAAAGGTTTCCCATCTTCACGGGAAAGGAAAAACCGTTGTGGAATTTGATTAAACTTCGATTTAACTAGCTAATACTTGGCTTAAAACTTACTCGCGGTTACTCGCAAGTATTCGACGAGTTTTGGGGGATTAATCAGCGGGTAATTTTTGCTTCCCACTTTTTTAATGAGTAATTGCGAGTATCCGCGGGGAAGTTTTGAGCTGATTGTGTGTAGTTTATCAAGCTGTTGTTGTCACTCATTTCCAAGGCCATAATTTCTATTCACTGTTCGGGTAAATTTTAGCTCCTGCTTCACGTAACCATTGTTAATGTTACATTGTCTTGTCAGTTGCATTCTATAAACTTTTAGATTCAGTTTATTTTCTTATGATATTATAGAAATGTAGATTTTTTTTTAGAAATTTCGATGTAACGGATTAAAGTTAGAATTATTTCGCAGAACTTTCAAGGCAATTTTATACAGCTAATATTTTAGTCAAGGAAATCATTGGCGTCGACTCGCCTGGATATCATTACATAATAAAAATGAGAGGAATTCTATATATCAAGAATTGCTCTATTTTTATCAATTCGACGAGAATGGAATTCGGAAACGAAATTTCGTAAATCGACTCACTAGTATCGTAAATCTTCTTATTCAGGCTAAGGTAGGTTTTTGGTTTGAAATCCATCAATGAGCATAGAATAAGCTATTCTAATGTAATTTCAGGAGCAGCATCTCACACTACAAATTGACCAGTTTTGCTAAAAGCCTGACGCTAGTCATCTAAATTTATTGAATAAATATTTGATAAGTTATTGCGTACATTATCTCGTCTAGGGTTGAACATTATATATCATATTTCATCGCGTATGATTTATTCTGCATTTATCACTACTGATATTTATTTGGTTGAAAACATTATATAGCTAGCAATGTGCATTTTTCTAAACTTTTGGAAACTCAAAATGCCAACACGAAGCCTGCTCGATGTAATTCACTCCTCAGAGTCGTTTCAATTTTATGTGAACTTTTCCATTCCAGAACCACTTTGTGAATATTGTTTTACTTGGGTCGCTTCAAATTTCAGGCTCCTTATTTATTCTCCAAAAAGTTGCGTTTCATCACTTGCAAAACGAGTCTTAAAATGTGAATGTTCAAAGTGGAAATTCTATTTTAAAATTCCATATAACTTTTCGCATATTTCTCAATAATCTGGAAATTAAGTTCTGTTGGATGAAATTTCCGCTCCGTTGTGTGAGGGAACTTTATCGAGTTAGACGATGTCATGGTGTTGCATCCTGAATTTTTATCCTCGTGAATAAACGAATATTCGAGATTTGATGCCTCTTCATTCATTTCTTTTCTGCAGTGACTTTGTGGATATTAGGCTAATCAATACCCTGCTTTATCCTTGTTGAGCTGCAAGTCTCCGCCTCATTCTCTTTTGCCTTGTTGAGCAGGTGGACCACTTCTCCTTGCTAGCTTTTCTTGGCTTCTTCTTTACTTAGTATACTTCCGGCCCTCAGGCACTCAGCAGCCCAGCAGCCTTATTGTGTCGTTTTAGAGAGGCAACTGGCATTTGGGTTGGGACTCAATCTGCAAAGCCATACACACCTCTCAACAGCAGAACGCTGGAAAATGCAGGCCCAATAACCATTTTAGAAATTTTCAGCAAGGGATTTTGTGGCTATTTTCGATCTTCCGGGAATATCCAGAAATGTTGAACTCCAAGGACAACTATGACGAAAACCAAAGTAAGATTCACTTCTGATCACAATGTAAAATTTTATTCATCTTACATTAGGGATTATCGCAAATTTCATGAAAGAAGACGCGAACGCGATTTGCGCCGATTGCGAGGCTAAACAACCAAGGTGAAACTAAAAAAATGATTTTTTTCAAAAATCTCAATTTCAGATGGGCATCATGGAATATCGGGATCTTCATCTGTATGCGATGCGCTGGTTTACATAGAAATATGGGTGTACAGGTGATTTTTCAGAACATAAAATTTATAGTGATACAATACAACTTTTAGATTTCTCGTGTCAAATCAGTGAACTTGGATCGTTGGAAGGACGAAGAGGTGCTGCGAGTCTTGGCGATGGGAAACAAAAAGGCCAAAGTATGCATTTGTCAGATTGATATCAAAAGAAAACCGTCGTGACATATCAAAATTGCCAGGAAAGATATTTCAGCGAATTTACGAATTCGATTTGCCGGAAAATTTTCAAAGGCCGAAAACCGACGCTGCGATGGAGATATTCATTCGAGCGAAATACGAGCATAAACGATACATGGACAGGGCCTTTGATGACAAGTCGTTACAGAATCATGTAGATTCGAAAATACCAGGGCTAGAACAAATCAGATCAGATAGGATTAGGAGATGTAAGAAGATCAGCTGATAATTGACGTACTGACGACTCAAAGAAGGGTGCAATAACGAAGGGCTTTCTTGAATTTATGAAGAGATTTTTTTTAAATGATAATGTTTCCATGGCAGAATAAGAGAAAACTTCTACCTTTGACAACAAATAATTCTTTCATTGCACACTCTTTAGCTTCGTCATTTCGCCAATTGGTATCTGACATTGATAACTGACTAATTTTGTATCTGAACTAGCAAATTGTTATTTGGGCTTTGTTCATGAAATGAATAATGTATTCTGATCTCACGATACAACAACATTGATCAGCGATATTCAATTTTAGGGTACCTTCCATCAAGCAGCAAATCGTATGAAAAATGTAGCACAGAAGATAATTCTCCAGGCAAAAATACCAAGCAATCACCACCGAAAGGAATACTCAAGAATACACTTGAGAAGAAGGTAGTGGGTGAAATAGTGCCAAATTAAGAAAACGATTCAGAAACAACAAAACGAAGATGATGATGAGTTTGGTCCAATGGTGTCTGCTGCTTCGATGAGGAAATCAAAGACGATTAACGACGGAATTCATGCGGATCTGGCAGATTTGGATCCAGAAGCATTTCGAAATCCGCAACAATTTTCGAGAAATGACACTGAAACGATGCCAAAGCGGAGTGTCAGCGAGATCTTATCACTTTACAATATGGTAATGACTGAAGTAGCACTGTCAATTTGGATAAAATTGAAAATTGCAGTCATATGCTCAACAACCTCAATTCACAAATCAACAGTTCCTCACCAACAATCAAAGATTCGTTTCTATTCCTCAGCGACAACAATCTTACCAGAATCATTTCAATTTAGTCGCTACTTCACGAGATACATTTCTGTAGCTATATTTGTAAAATTGTGTGATAGATTATTGAAATAAATTATTGAGACGTCTTCGTTCTTTCATATCTCACATTTCAAATAAAAGCCACGCCCACGACGATGTGTACGCATTGCACATGAATTGGTTCAAAATTGAACAAGCACAGCAGGAATTTATTTCCAAGAAATATGCTCATATTTTCGGCACTAATGGATCATTAGAGTTTCTAGATAAGTACTCCCATGCTAATTCCGATATGCTGCGAGCGACTGCCGGTTCGGCTCGAAATCGCCATCATTTCGGCGAAGAACCTGCCGATCATGGACAAAGTAAGCAGTTTTCTTTTCAATTATTCGTTTATTTAGTCGATCAATTCGACCGATGCATTCGTCGAGCTGAGGTATTTGGATTCAGTCGAGAAAACAGACGTTGTGACGAGTCTGAACCCGGTTTGGAACTCGGATTACTTCCTGTTCGACACTGACGAGAAGGAGCTATCTGAGGAATGGGTTCAGTTTCGGTAGTATTTCAAAAACTGTTTGGCCACCATTAGATTCGTATTTTAGAGTCATGGATCACGACACATATAGTGCGAACGATGCGATCGGCAGAGTTAATCTGGACTGCAATGTTCTGGTCGAACGAATGCGGGTCACGAAAACCGATAGTTGTGAGGAGACGATAATCATGAAGATATACGACACGCTTTATGGTAATTAAATAATTTCTCACAGCAGTTTACCTAGCCTGCACAAGCTTGAACAAATCTGCAGTGCAACTGCATTACAGGCCTGCGAACGTAATCGCGCAGGCCTGTGATAAAGTCGTCCTCTCTTGCAAAGGTCTGGGCAGCTCTTACACGAATTAACCAGTATAGGATGCGCGAATTTCCGGACAAGACCTATATCATTTTGAGGCTTATTCGTTAATTCTTGTAGCTGCTTTTAAAATATTACGAAAGTTGCTCAGGCACGTAAAGACTCGTCAATTTGCTGCTAAGTTGGGAGAATGATATTTTACTGATTCAGGAATTCGTGGTGAACTGACATTCAAGGTGCGCATCCACTTGCTCATGCAGGCTGACTACAGCAATTACGTACAAATTTTTACGGGTATGCTACAAAATTAATATGACGAGTTCGATCTACATTCACAGGTTCAAAACTTCCTCAAGATTTGAAAGCTATCGAAATAGTGGGAATCATAGACAATATCTGCTGCGAGAAAGATCCGGATTTCGAATGGCTAGACAAGTGGGGAGTTATCGAATAATTTCCAAGTTTCAAATTTCATAGAATTCGAACACCTCGAGCGACAAATGAAGCAAGACAAAATGCGATACGGGAAACGTTGCGAGAAGCTGCGATTGGTCTGGCTCACAAAGCTGACAAGCAGCAAGCGAATGTTATTATGGGGTAAGAAGAAACTAACGTGTTTTCGAACAGAAGATAATTTGTAGATACAAAGAATACGTCGACATGGAAGGTGAAGGATCGAATTTGATAACTGTCCGAGCTCTTGGCACAGCGTTTCGAGTAGTTCCGGCAAAACATTCAGTTTCGCCGTATGGAAAGCCTCAAAAACCAGTTCTGACTATTTCAAATCTGCCAAATGATCGGTTATTGAGATTTGAATTGGAAACAACTTGTGCAAAATTCCAGGATATCTGGCATCGGTTCGTGGGTGACAGCAAAAGCGGTGCAAGTGCTAGAGAATGTCGAAGAACCAGAAATGCTTAGGAAAAAGTGAGGAGATTGTGTTCGATATGAAAGCATATACGCTCTTTAGCTGGTGGAATACACTTCGATGCGAGCTTTATCAACAAGCGTTGTCTATCGGCTGCAACCTAGTCATTGGGTATGCGGAGCAGTTCGTTGTGCATCAAGGTGTTATCAAGACAAAGAGATATTCACAAGACGAAAAATTTTAGGCGTTGCTGTCATCTCGGCATCTGGAACAGCAGTTGTTCTGGGAAAGGAAGAAGAGGGTTCATCAGCGAGTATCTCAACTCCAAGCGAACCTCCGAATTCGCGAGGCAGTCCAATGAATGCTCCGCCGAGTGAGAGTCTCGTTGTCAAGGAGAAGAAGCCGATTTTCAAGGTAAAATTGTACTTGCTTCGCAAAGTAAATCCAACCTGAGTTTCATAGATTAAAAACATAACTTGACAATATACTTCATAAGATAAACATTCTCCCAAACTCTTCTTTACGTTTGAAGAGCTTTCAGTTAGGCTAGAGAACTCGAAATAAATACGAGTGATATTATTTAAGATACGATTTGAAAAGTAGATTTTCAGTTCCAATTCAACGAAGCACGAGACAAACGATCCGATTCAATACCAAAGCCGCTCTACTTTCGATGCTCTCAATTTCACGCACCTCCTGGGTTGAGCAAATTTCCAGTGCCTGTCAGATGTAACCCATGCAGTTACTGCAAGTAAGATGCAGGTGAACTGTTTACATGAGAAAATTGAATTCAGATCTGGAGTAGTCCCAGAAATGATCCTATCCACAACATCATGCCCATCAAACCAATATTACACCGGTCCGAGGAGCTTTATTCAAGTAAATGTAACGCGAAAACTTCAATCGAACACTGCAGACTTGGAAAACTTCGCTATCGACATTGGAAATGTATGGATTTCTTATCGACTCAGAAAAAAGACTTCGTTTCAGTCAATTCCATTTGCTGATCACGATCTGATAGGCAGTTTGTTATCAGAGGCAAAAACAATCAACCCGCATGCGAATGCTATTTTCGACCTGCGCTATGTCTTCTCCCTATCAGAGGATTGTCTCGTTGTCGTGGCAACTGGAATTCTTCTCCGCCTTTTGTCCATACCAGTACATTTTCTTATTTTGGACATTACTACAATTTTCATCGGACTCATTCAGAAAGCGGACTTATCCTCACCCATATCCAACGTTCTCTCATTCTCCTCGCTGCAGAGACACAACGATGCAAGAAGATTCTCCTGGGGCACAGTACGAGATGCGATGCGATTCAACAAGTCCTCTTCCATGGCGCCTAGCATCACTCTCAAAATTCTAAACCTCAAGTAATCCAATTAGAATTTCAAATTTAGTCAAGTACTAAATTTCAGACAACCTAGTCCATTGGGAGAAGATCCACTGCGCAACAAGATCTCCTTGAATAGTATCGTAGAAAAGGTATGAAATGAAAAGGATTGTCTGGAAAAATGCATTTTAGGTTCGACGGAAACAGCAAAAAGAATATATTTCGCATGTCGTTTTTGAGCGTCACCTCAGCTTAACCATCGGAATTCACGAAGCGCAGCTTGCAGCTAATTCTGGAAATGTGAATTGAAGCTGAACGTGCTCTCAAAAATAAGATTATTTTTAGATAGCTGGAGTTCATTTATCCTCGTCACTTCATCCAGGGTTTATCAACAAGGATATCGCTGATTCAAACTCGATTGTGCTTACTCGGTTCAGTGATGTCTTCGTCAGGTGTGGAAAACTTGAAGCATTGTTAGAAAATTGGTGAAACTTTAGAGAGGATCTGTCGAATTCAGTCAAAGATTCAACCTCCGTCGATGGCTTTGTGACAACAGTTCTGGAGGAGAGGATTCAATCAGCCAAGCCGTTGTTAACCTTAGCCGGTTCGAACGCAGCAATCTCCTCGGTCAGAATAGGTTGTCCCCAATTCAACGTTTCCAAAGAACACGCTCACATCATTCTGCTGTTCAGCTTCGATCTCAATCAGATGCTTGTTACTTGAAGGTTTCATTGCTAACTTGTAGAATAGAAACTTATCCAAGTTTAGCAAAAATTGAAGGTTTTCTTACTAAATTCTAGTTACTACTAAATCGATCCATAACGATAACTTTGAATAGATCAATGAACGAATCACCATTTCTCCATTTTCCACAATCTGAAGGATTATGTGAGATAGCGTATCATTTTCACTATCACTTTTCTTTTGTAGCAATTTTTTAAATCGAAAAATTATGTTAATAACGTCAAGGATAATGTACATAGTTATTTGTTATATCATTTAATATTTCTTTTATTTTCATTAACTTATCAGGTATTCATCTTGAATTTCTTAAAGCATAGCCATGACAATGTATTGTATGCGCCATATTATTTATTCGTTTCTAGTCTATCTTTCTAACTTCTTACTATTTTAAGCTTTATTTACTCTGAAAAAGTTTTCTGCCATATTCACATAACTATTCGATAAGTTTTGTGTAATTTATGAATAAATTGAACTTCCGAAATTCAAATAAAATAAACTTTAACCTATCGTCCTCATGTCTATCCATTTGAAAGCATCGAAGTGATCAAAATCATGACAGGGTCAAAAGTCAATTTTACAATATCATTGCAATAACTTTCTCCTCAAAGTTTGCAAGCAAATTTTTGCAAAGATCGCCCAAATAAAAATACGAAAGATCAGAAGTTAGGCAAAATGACGCATTTTTCCTCAAGCATTCGTCTCTTATCTAAACCTTCAATCCTTGTGGATCAGCGGTGATCTCGCATAGGAAAAGAAACCGTCCATGTTTATGCAGAAGATACACTCGGATAAAAGTGAAAGAGGTTTGCAGCCAGTTGATTTCCTTTTTTCGAATCGAATTTTTATGCTGACTATCCGGTCGAGTGGCTGTCCGATAGTCTGCAGCCTGCCGACGCTTATCTCGGAAATTCAGCCTGCGACGATCTGAGGGAAAATGAGAATAAAAAGGAGAAGTGACCAGAGAAAGGCTGGCGGCAGCTGGATGGAAAAGGAAAAAGACCGGCAGAAGCCTCGGACAGATTTGCCTCGCCTTTCAAAATAACATTTTTCATCTTCACTCAACTGCCAGCCGAAGGATCTGCACGCCTCATTTATTTCAAATTCGAACATTGATTCATCGCTTAAAATGCATTATTGCACTTTCGAGCTCGCAACATCTTCTTTAGAAATACATGCTCGAAATTTTTAATTTCAGATGCTTTATAGACCTCTACTTGTATTATTACTGATAGTTGCATCAGTTGGAGGTAGAATAGTTTTTCGAACAAACTGTATTCAATTAGACAAATACAAACTTTCAGCAAGAAGAATCGACGGCGAAGTGCTGAAATTAATGGAGTATGAAGAAAATGAGCCAAATAACGACGAAGGTTACATTCGGAAGCTGGAAGAACTTCTTGAGTTACCATCAGTACTTTAGAAATACGTTTCTGTTCATTTCAAAATTTGAACCTTTCAGAACGAAACGAACCAGAAGAGATTAGAAGAATTCATTTTCCCAAGTTCAACTACCAAAATCCCCAAATCTTCATTTCCAGGTTTTCCAGAAGTGAGATAACTCATGGAATATTTCTAAAAAAAAATGAACCATAGGCGATTCCTCAAGTATCATCGCCAATTTTACGCCATCGGCAGACTCAAGGCCAACAAAGCGCTCCTCGGTACTTGCAAGTTGTAAGAAAATTTCCTAATTCCCGCAAAAAAACATAATTATAACTAGGTCCCCAAACACATTTCCCACGTCACCAATTTCGAGGTAGAAATATATACGAATAGGTCTTGGTGTAACTTGGATGATGAGGTCATAAAAAATCTTTCGGACGGACTCATTTTTTACCTAAAAATTAGGTGAAGACTAACTCGATATGTGAATATGCATTTTGCTTTTTTAAATTTGCGTACATTATTTTGGCTGCTCGAATCATTCGAATTTTACTCCTCATTACTCCCTAGCTCATTTGACGTACGACTCTGATTTGCTTGAATCGGCTTTTGCTTGTGCATATCTGTACACTACAAAAATATGGGCTTGTTTTTGTGATCTATTTGGATTTTGCCAAGTCTGCCACCGATTTCACTGCGACATTTTCGCGCATTTCCACTTTCTGGCGAAAGAATTACAGAAAACAGTAAATTCACTAGCATTTCGCCGAATCTAAGTATCCAGTGAGCAAAAAATAACATACAGTGTTTCCAGATCCTAATTATAGTCCCAGTTTATTGCAGGGCTTCAAAACTCAACGATCTCTAGCTTCGTTTATGCTTGATCCTCCACAGAGAACAACAAGACGGAGACATCGAATAGCTGTAAAATTTACATAGCTACAAATACTACAAAATTGCTTTCAGCAGTCCACTCCACGACCTGGACTATTCACAAACCAAGGGCAGCCATCGAAGTTCATTCAGGCAAATATCAACCGATCATGAATTCAAAGAAACACAATTCCAGACAAATCTGGATCGTCCACTGCGTCCCTTCATGCCTCACCTCTCAAAATCGCCCCTTCCAATTGCAACAACTGCAACCTCAACCAGTCGATCGCATCGCCAACACATTGCCAGTGCCAATCGGCCAAAATTCGTGGTAGCGCTGCAACTCCCAGAAAGTCATGTCGAAACGCTGTCAGACAGAGTGGAAATTATCAGTGTAATTCATTGGCATAAAATATTGAAAAGGAAATTAAAGATATTTCAGAACATTCCACGATCTTCGAAATACGTCAGGTCCAGGAGTCAGTCACGCAAACTCACCCAACTACAATCCGACTTCCACAGCACCTCCCACAAGCCATTTCCTACTTTGGCAACAATCGACTATACTCCTACGACAACATCAAGACCAATGACGATTATTCCAACAATACCTAATTTGTTCTGGAACACAACAATTAGAGCATCAGCCCTTGCGACGGTGAATACAACTACAACCGATAATAATACTAGAACAACTGCGTTCGTTACGAGGAAAATCTTCAACCAAAACTTTTCAAAGAAATCGAGCCTCCTGAAAACAAGCACGCAAACTACTACTACTGTTTCGACAAACACAACGCGAACTACCCAAACCATTCCTACTTCAACTTCGACTTCGACTTTGACTTCTACTTCAACAAGATATTTTTCTGCCATGCCTACTCTGCCCAATCTATTCATGAGAGTGACGTCAAAATCACCTCCGATCATATTCGTAAATACAACGCATTTCGCTAGGAACGCTCGAACTGCTAATGGCACTGTGAAGAATTTGAAGCCTCGCAAGAAATTTCGTAAAATCCGAAAGACGACACCATATTCAATTGCCCAAACTACGACCACAATTGCCTCTACGTCTACTTCCACAACAACGCAAAACCCGACGACGACAGTATTCATTTGAATTGTTGAAGATTTCAGGAACATTTCTTGCAGACTACATTTGATAATCGGACAGTCGGACAATACGCTTATGGAAGACGAGGCGCACGTCATCAGAATTACAAATTCCCATTGAAAAACTGCTTCTACAACAAAGCTGGTGAAAATTTTCTTTGCCTGAAAGGAAGAAAAGCCGAATTTCAGGATACGTCTGTTGCAATAAAGAACTTGATAATTTATTGAACGAAGAATATGAGAAGCTAAAATCAAGCTCTAACTTCCACAGCTGCAGCATACAGAAGATGGCCAATATTATGCAGGTTCAGAGCTTTCCTATTTCTGGGTAGTTAGTTATCGGAATTGTGCTAGAAAGATTGGCATTCATTTCTGAAGAAACTAAAAATTTAATCTTGCATGAATAAGATAAAATTTGTTTTGAAACTTCAAAAATGATCTTAATTCACCATTGAAGATCAAATGCAAGAATAATTTATTATCGAAAAAGTTTAATGCACAGGTCCCATACAGTTTCCTCAGTTCTTCCTTCCAGAACCTTATAACGGAATTTGTTTCCTATATAGGAAGCAATCGGAGATTCGGGAGTTTGGTGCATCCAGGCACATTTTCCTTCAGTTTAAAAACCATCTTTAGCTCTTATCAAAAATTTAGGCAGCAGCCGAGAAAAAGTTTGGAACGTCATTCGAATCGATAGCTTCTTACGAAGACTTTGCCCATAGCGTCCATTTCAAAGAAGATCTCGCTTGCAAAACTGAAATCGATGAACGGTGAGTGGCGTTAAATTAATGAAATTTTTCCGACATTTATGAGGGAAAAGTGAATGGACGTATGAATCCGGGATAATCCTGAGATAGAATCTAACAAAGTGTATCGAAAAAACTGAGAGTGGAAAATTCATTTCTCTACGTAAAATTATACTTTCAGATATATTTTACTCTACGCAACAGCATATTCGGTAACAGAAGAAATTCTTCGACCCATGGTCATCGAGCCGGTTCGACGAAATTTCCGAAGTCTAAGACGAAATGCGAGAGGATCTGACCGAACTCATAAACCACACCGAGCTTCCAACATTGCACGATTTCTCAACTAATGTGGTCGTGTTTTCCTAATTAGTTTAGCTTCATAACAACTTGTCATATATGTTAATGACGAAAACATGAATCAAGGATTTCGTTGAACAAGTGCAAAAATGAAATACTCGCTACTAAAGTTTCACGAAATTCTGATCTAAATAATACGGGTTATTTTCTCTTAAACAGTTTAGGGATATTTATTCTTGTTTACAATACGCCAAGCGTAAATAAATTGTTCATGAACTTTCGCCGACTTATCCATATTGAAGGAAGAAAAATGCCAACACATTTTGCATCATCCAGTGAAAAGGAAAAATCGAGTTGATGATGCAAATGCGCGATAAAATCTATCTCAAGCAATTCACGACTTTCATTTTGACGAATGAAAAATCCGAGTGAGAGAATGAAAATTCATGACCCTGGAAGATCTGTCATAAAAATTTGACGATATCTAGAGAAAAACTTTTTTTTTAAAAAATGGAACCGAACAGAACCGCGTAAAGCACTGGTCAAAAGGCTGGAATAATTATGGCTATGATGTAGTCTAGTAAATTTATTCATTGTGGACAAAGTTTAATGAAATTTTGCACATATATTCGTCTACTGAACTGTACATTTAGTCGAGTTTCATTCAAATGATTTTTCGATAATTGGGCATATCAGAACGCATCCATTATTAAAATTGTTCCTAACTTTTGACCGCATTTTATCGAGAATTTCAAGATTAAGTATAATTAGATCATCACCAAAATTTAGTTATAAAAAGAAAGCTGACTTTTGCTAGAAAAATTGCTATATTTTAGTTCATAATTATGAAGAAATCTACCATGTAATTTCCAAGTTTTGACATTTAGGCTTCAAATTCAGAGTGAATTGAATGTCGGCAATTGAAGGGATGAAAAATTCATCATTGTTCATCTCGAATGATTGCTGAAGTCTGCAAAAAAGTCGTCTATTTGTATCGTGAATACATTGGTGCAGGTATATTTTGGTGTTGCTTGTCCGAAATATGAATTTAGATCTTTTGAAACAAATGTTTATAGTTAGCCATTTTTTTAATCAAATTCCTTTGATATATTTTCAAGTTACTCTATGGAAAACAAAGAGACAGTATGAATTTCTTGTGGCTCAGTTATAAAGACAAACTTGTTTTCTTCTAACTCCGCACGCACTTGAAACTGGTGGGGCATTCGAGGCATCGAAATCGAGTCAAAGTTCGTATTGCACGTGTAATCATATTAGACGAACTGACCGGGCTGTTCGAGCGTCAAAAACCGAGCTCACTTTACTACATTTTTCCTGCGACTATTATGCATTGAAAAATATCTCTTCTAAGTTGTAGATTATGTTGGTCTTCTTCAATCATGAAATGCTCGAAAGTTGCGAATTATTCTTGTCAAGCATAAATTCATCATAATTTCACTAGCCTTTCATTCAGACAATAAACCAAGTAATTTTGGAAGTGCGTACAAATTGAAAAATCTCGCGATTAATTCCCAACGTAAACTATCACTACTGAATTGTCTGGGAGTGAATGAGAAGACTAAGCAACAGAAGCGCATAGCAAATGAACAGATGTTCGGTGGAATTTGGAGCTTCAAAGACTCCTCTCCGACTCCTCGAGTCATGCAGCTGTTTTCTGTCCCTTTCCCTATCTGCACATTCCTCCAATTGGGCCATAAACGATTTACTTTCATTGCAAATTAAATTCGTTGTAGTTCTTCAGTCGTCATTCTCGTTTCTTATTTGCCTGCCCTTTCGACATGATATTCGTCAAGTTTTGATGTTCCCCAAAAATTTCTGAAAAAATCAGATCTCATAATTCTTGAACATCAAAAGTGATTTGAATCGGGGTTCTCCAAATTTCAAGCATCTTTGCTTGTTTTGCGAAGCCCAGCCATCAACTTTGGATCCCCTCCTCTACATTCTCCTTTCCCATTTCAACGGGCCAATTACATCCCAGGGGACTTTAACTTGCTGCTAACTTCTGAATGCCCAAGACAAGGCACAATGTCTGAATGACTATTGTTTGTTGGAAGTAGAGCCGCTTAACTCGCTAATTCACATCTTTAGAAACTTTGAACATTTTTGGTATATATGAAATTGAATAGGTCATCTAATAAGCAGACGGCTACAGTTTCTTGTTTATCAATGACATCACCGCTTATGCGAATCTTGTCGAGATTGATACCTCAGAATTCCTTTTTTTCTCGAAATTCACGTTTTGGTTCCGAAATTTTTCCTCCGTGCGCAGCACAATCTACCACCATTTGAATGGTCATTTCATATTCATTAGAATGGACGGCGAAAACCTCGTGAATGAAAATGTGAGTGAAATTCAAGTTGAATGCAGAAGTAAAAATGAACGTTAGATACGAGATGTTAGACGGCAGCTGAATATTAGTTTTTACTACTTTTATCAATGATCGTTTAATTTTTTAGATTTTTTTTTGCAATCTCTGAGTTTTTCATGTGCTTCATTTTCTTTCATCTTTCACAATCGGAACAGCGCAACCTTCATTCGACCTGCCCAATTTCTATTTTTCTCCGAATTCCACGCAAAATATTCTGGATAAGTGTCAGGTCCCCACACCTATTTTACACCCGCATAATCTAATGTGCAACCGATTTTTGAGCCATTCATCCATTTTCTTATTGCCATATGGGGCACTTAAATAGAAGATTTCAAAGTCTCAAAAATCTAGTCTTCAATATCAGTTTTCAAACTTTATAATTTCAAAGGTAACTCTTACGTAAACTTTCTGGGAATTGCGGATTTATGAAACTTTGTTCATTTTTATCGCAAAATATTAGAATGTTGATTCATTTCATTCTCCATCTCATTCTCACCTCGGATTAAGCCCATGGATGATATGCTGACAAAGTTAGTCGAGGTTTGCATGAGTCCATTATGTATTCAATATCTTTGATCCCAGAATGAAATGCTACTTTGCGATCTTTATTCTAAGGAAGAATTGCAAAGTTTCCAATTCCTTCCTTCGCCCACCTATCTATATCTGATAACCGAAAATTCGGCTACATGTTCAAATTGCATATTCTGCATTTCAAAATGCGAGATACTTCTCGATTTCCACGTTTTCAATTTTCTATATTTCATGCAATTTTTATACGCTAAATTACCTATATCGGGTTTCCTCTGTACCTCCCTTTCTTCCTTCCTCTTTTCCTTCTTCATCCCTCGCCGACTCTTCCACATTTTGCATTGTCATTCGAAGCCTTCAAACCTTTTTCCCTCTTTCATTTGCCTCCGTTTTGGTGCGCAATTTCTTTTTTTCTCAACATAACTCTACCTATTTCTTGCATATCCAGGCTTAAAGGTTTTGCAAAAAGGATCAGCTCGAAAATTGGCTTATCCGTGTTCCAACGATCATGAAAGAATTCTTTTGCCTAAAGTTTTATTCTCGTAAAATTGTACGAATGAAAATTTCTATCAGGGAAACTTATCGAAAAGTAAGCAGTTTTGCCAATTCTGTACGATTCAACATCCTCATCAATTAGCCACGATAACAATTTTGTTTGTCACAAGATAAACTGTACATCTACCATTACGATCATTGAAACATATTCCGATATTTACAATTGACTGCAAATTTTAACTAATTTGAGTCTGTTGGTCACTACATTCTCGTTCAGAAATGAAATTCTTTTGCAAACCATTTGATCATTCACGAAAGCGTACAGAAATCGTGCTGGTTTTTGCTTAGCTGAGCTGCTAAATTCTTGTTTGAGTGTAAATTCTGCTATTTCTACTCGAAAATGTGCGACTTTCTCATCACATCCGCTGCATTTCTCCTTCGAATATCCATCCAAATATTTATTCGACCGACTCGAATTTCTCCTCCTCGAACTTCTTCCGTTGAAACGCTTCATTTCCGTACTTGCTGTCGCATTGTTTCACAAATTTAGCACGTGTTTTTATGAATTCGATACTCATATTTGATGTGTGAATTTGCTCATCACATGATTCACATATATTCGAAGACTTTTTTTAGAAATCGACGCTAAAATATTGTAGTTTATCTCGGGAACATACACGAAGATTATTTTCAGTGTATCATTCTTGAAATCCCTGACCTGGAGCATGACAGTAGACATAATTTCTGACTTTTGAACAAGTATAGAGAGAAATGATATTCCGGGGATACTGATAAAAGTTGCGAGCATCGAAAATTGATAATTGCTTGATAATTGATGAGGGTAAGTAAATAAACTCTGTTCAAAGGTTTCGGGAAGTTCTGCTCACTCGAATCATTCTGATATCAATCTATCATATCCAGTTTGATTCCTATGCCATAATCTTAAGTTTGCGATTTAGACTTTATGAGGCTCTTGTCAGAAGGTATACCCTAATTCGGAATGTTGTTGAAATCAAATCCAATTTCGGACTGGGAAATTTCTAATTTTATCAAGCACTAAATTTGAACCGAAATCTGCTGATTTATCCGCCCCCTATGCTTCGAAAATCACAATCGCCATCCACTTTTTTTGCTATTTCGAGTTTCACGATTTCGAAAAGCGCTTTTCACTCCTTTCCAAATAAAACAATGTGTATTCAGCAATTACAGGACTGCCTTTTTGTTTCAGTCAATTCGGCAAATATCCCCTTTGCTTGCTTCTCACCCTGCTTCAAGCTGCTTTTTCGCGGTTCACTTCCGGTGTTGCGTTCCTTTCCGAGGCGTGTGCCTTCTGCTCCAAACACAGCAACACAAATGCAGTCAGATGAAATTCTGTGAATTTTTGAGTGTCGCAACAAAATACTCATTTTTATGTCGAGACATTTAGAGGAACGAGGTCTTCGGATTCTGCTTCATTTCAATTTTATCCATCAGAACTTCAGAAATTATAATTTGAGCTTGAAAATTTCCCTTGACCAAGAATAGAACTGAACTAAATATCAGTCAGTTCTTTTCCGTGTTAATTTCGAAATCAAGCTGAGTTTCGATATTTCTGCTCATTACCATTTTACATGTACTACCTATAGAGGTTACAAAATTTCGTCGTTAGATAATGTTTGACAATTTCTCCTTGGTACCATAGAAAACTTGATTTCGGATTACTTTTGAACTTTGGCAATTTCGATTTCGTTAAGTCGGATATCTAATCATTCGTGCACTCTGAACACTCTTTTTCAAGCATTTTTCATGGCGAACTAAATTTTATTCGAATGAAACGTGAATACTAATTTCAAACATTCCTTTCCATTCTTTGTTCTTCAATTAGCAGTATTGAAAAAGGCCATCCGAACTACAATGAAACAACGTTTGCTTTGGTGTGAGAAGCGGAAGTTGTAGTTCGAATACATGGGCTTTCAGCCATCTGTTCTTGATCATCAAAGAGTCAAATCGTTCGAGCTATCACTATCAGAGCGATACGAACTGTCTCTCCAACTTTTCATATTCTCTTTAGTCCGATCTCATTTGAATTTATTTCTATTTGCATTTTTTTCAATTTTCGATATTAAATGTGCGTATTTCTAAAGATAAACTTGAATTTTTGAACTGAAGCGATTCGCATGTGACATTTTTAATTGGCCTGGTCTTTCTTCACGTATTTTTAATTTGAATTCATCAAATATGGTAGGCATTCGCACGGTGGAAAGAGGGAACTACGATATTCATAGACTTTATCCGCGTTTGTATTCAATTTTCTGATGAATTTTTAGAACATTGAATTTGTGACTGAATGTAACGAATTAGCAGAAGTGATTTTTCGTTAGTTTTTAATTTACTATCGTACAATTTTTTATTCATTCATTTGTAACTATTCTTCAAATCTCAACTTTAATTGCAAAATTTCACCTGAGATATCGGGAAATACATTTTGAAAGATTTTTCTCACACAAACGTTTCAATTTTATGTCAAGCATTGTGGTGAAAACGTTTCGTGCAATTCGAGGTAATTACGACTTTGCTGCATTTTTAGATACGCAATCCCTTTATCATATGCGCGTTCACGAACCAATAGCATTGTGAGCCTTGATTCTCATTTAATTATAACCGTACAAAAATAGCACATTCTCTGAACACTGATACCTGAAACTTGGAATTTTCAACGCAAATGCGAACATTTCCTGGGGGCAATTTTGTTTTTTCTTTTATATTTAAAGCAGGAAACTTTTATGCTTTTTCTTCATTCTTTGTAGATAGATTGAGATTTACATGCTCTCTGAATCAGTCTCTGCCTCGTGTCCGTCTGTGCTCTCTCCAAATGGCCTATTCTCTCGCCCCTCTGGAACACTTCAAAGACTCTCTAAGCAAATGCAACGCAGCCAGCCGCCACCTGCAAAGAGCGCACTGCCCCAATCCGAATTTTGCACACCACAATGACGAATGAAAGAATTCAAGAATACAAAATTTCGTGAACAACTCTCTCAACAACTTTTACAACCAAATGGGGGCGTCACCAATGTTTTCGAGTTTTGAGGCCAGAACATAAATTTCAAAGGCTGTCGTCTAAAAATTCAATTGAGCATTGTAAAACGATTGTTGAAACTAATACAATTAGTTTTATGCCACTAGACAGACTAGACTCGTTTCAATTTTCATTTTCTAACTTGTAACTTCACTTTTTGCCCATTTTAAGAAAGTCACCAATGCACAATTGGCTGGTTTGAAAGAGCTTATTTGTCTCAATTCATTCTTTTTGTACAATTGATATCTTATTTTAGTTTTTCTTCATCGAATGTCTACTCTCTGAATCTCGACCTCATTCGTGTTGTGTAAATCTCATTGTCTTTTGACGTATCTCTTCAATATCACTGAAGGCCAAGTTGTCATATTCAATTTGGCATTTTCGATCAATCCAGCTATTTTTTCATGTACTTCTTCAGCCAATTCGCGAAAAATCCTTATTTTCCTAATTATATGAGTCTTTTCGGCGGTACGAAATGCTACTTATGTTTTCATTGTCTTCCTGCAAAGCTCCTGAGAAATCCGAGATTTCTTAGAAATCCCTTTCTATTCATTATCACTTCAGAAATTGCATAATGCAGTTTTTTTCTGTTATTTTTTTATCTGTAGCTAATGCTGTATTACTCGTTGAATTCAATTTGACCCTTGTATTGATAATCTAGACTCAATTTTAGGCAAGATAAAAATATCCCGACGTTGATTTGACTTGCGAAACTATAGAAATTGCTCTATTTTCATCAGTAAACTTTTCACGTTCAATTCTAATGGTGCAAAAAGTAGCATAGAGTGAATTTGGCTTCGAACACTTTGAATATCCAATTTCAACTTCTAACCATTTCTAGAAAGGAAATGCCTCGTTCACATTTGACTTGTTTTATCGTAAACATTTCGATGCTTTCATGCAGCAATGCTGCCAATCTCCGATCATCATTTCTCGTAGAGTTGGAGTCGTTGAATCCACGTTGCCTTCTTCCTTCCTTCACCTCAGTCCTCGTCTCATCTTCCCTCTGCCATTCGATGTATCCAAGCCTGACTAATCCAATCCAATAGTTCTACCCGGTTCAATTTCGAGTTTCGCATCCCATTTCCCATTTCTTCAGCCAATCCACTTTCCACTTTCCTGGCCCTTCTTATTTCATTTCTATCGCTTCTTTCGTTTCAAGTTCCCTTCGAAGTTGCTTCGAAAGAATTTCTATAGAAAATATCGGAGATGTGAAATATCCTCTGGCCCGTTCTGCATCAGGCATTTTCTCATCCGTGCATTGGGGAAGGGATTCTCATCTGAGGTATCTCAGCCAAGAATCCTTCTTCCTCCTTCCTCCTTCCGCAGTTTCTGCTTTGACCAACTGCAAAAAGTAACTCTTTCTGTGGCCTGAGTCTCGGATTCCTCGAATATTCTCATTCTTCTCGACTGCAGACTGGGGAGGCATTCTTCTCATTTCAATCGACTGCAGCATAAACTTCTTCTTTTGAATCTCTTCGTCAATTTCTGAGGTTCTTCCCTTCTTCCCTTGCTGAAGGCAGGCATGAGAGTCCATCGTCACGTAAATCCGCTCTTCTTTTATCCCCTTCCCCTGGCCTACAGCTCAACTCCTTCATTCCTCTTCTTCTGTCTTCTTTCTCCTTCACTCTCCGCTCCTTTCAAATTTGATCTGCTTCTATCACAGCACACAAACGCCTTACTTTACTTCGTTTCATACAAGGCCAATTTCAGTTCAGACATTTTTCTATGTTTCTTATTTTGTGCCAGAATAGGTAAATTGGATCAGAATTGCGCGTCTTTCAAATGCGCCCAAAATGTTCCAATTTCACTGATCGCTTCCCCAATATCATCTAACTGCACTTTTAGTAGCAGGTAAGAAAGTTTTGAACGGTGGGTTTTAATTTGTGCGCAGAACGATGTTCCATCCATGTGTTTCTTCAAATAGCCATGATTAGAGAGAGTATGAACTCATTTGCATAGCAGAGGAACGAGGGAAAACTCCGCTTTTGGCAGCGTTCTTGAACAGCTCTAATCCTATAGTTTTTTTTCTGTAAATTGTTTCATATTCATCTTGAAAGTTCCATTTGAACCTTTTCTACCAGAAGAGGCTTTGATTATTTTTGGATTTACTGAGGCCGTCTTATAACAAAAAAATAATTAGTCTTCTCTGTTCCGATTTTTTGTAAGTTACAATTAACAGTTTAGGGTTTTTTATTTTCGAATTTATCCTTATGAAAATCCTTAGTATTTGCATTCCAAGACTGAAAATGTTCCTACAAAGTTAATATGAACACAGAAAGAAAATAGTGCGAATGAAATGAAATATGAAAGAAACTGATTGTGATTCAATTAGCAATTAGTTTATTAGACGAATGCCAGCTGCTACACGACTCTGCTGCTGTCTCCGTGAGTAGCCAGAGTCAGAAGGGATAAGGAAAATGAAAAGAAGCAGCCTCGGAATGGGAAGAACATCCCCATTTCTGCATATTGGCTGGCTACCAAAGTCCTCGAAAGGCCTCCTCATTACCCTCTTCCGCTCTTTTCATCCTTTCGATATAATTTGTACTCGTTCGAAAAAATGAAAATGCTGACTTTGAAACTTTCTTTTTTTTCAAAAACCTCAGTTTCAGGATCTTCGATTTGAATGAATGCGTTGGTTATGAGATGGAATAGATCAGACTCCTCTATTCAACTAGTCCAAGTTCACTAATTCGATGGCTGAGAATTCGACGATTACAGCGAGAGTCACATGGGTCGACACAGCCATTTTCGTGGGCCTCGAGACTTTGGGAGCCTGTGCGATCGTGGGCAACATCTGCCTCATCATCGTCCTCACGCGATTCAAGTATCTCGTCAGACCCAGGTAGGCAATTGAATTTTCAAAAAAGCATAGTGAAACGCAAGTTTTCAAATACTCTATAATAGTTGATATGATTCATTTTACGGACTTTTTGTTAACAATTTGAAAAACGAGAATTTTTTGTTTAGATGTTGCATTCAGTGTTCAGAATATCGAACAGACTAGCTCTTATGAAAATCTTCGGAACTGTCTGCGTTCGATTTAGCTGATGTTTTACCAGAGATATTTCAGTTTGTAGATGGCGGATCTGAATTTAAAAATGCAATGGTGAATTCACTAGCCTTGAAAACTCCTAAAATCGCTTTATGTAATATAAAGAATGCATTCTTATCTAAAATCCTATTTGTACGCAATTTCTTAGTGTGTGAGAGTTTTCGGAATTTCCAAGATCGGGGAGGTTGTCATTGCATTTATCGACTTCAGATTGATGATTAGCGTCACTAAATACTCTCATGGTGAAAAATACAAATAGTAGATGCGGACACTTCTGAAAATTTTCTCGTCAGTCAAAATCATTTACATTTTCATTTTTTCTCTACTCGATATTTTTTTTTTTTAAATCTTCACTGCTTATTTGTTATTTTCCGATCAATTATAAACTTAGCGCATTTTGTGTCTGAATTTCCGAATAATTCTGAGCGCATTATTAACGGCGTAGCTTTGGAATTTTTTTTTCGAGTTTTGTGCGGCATTTTCTACTTCCGCTCGAATATTTCTGCCTCTTGATTTTTAGCTCTCGAACACTTGTTGGGCAAAGAGGTCTGCAGGCAGAAATTCATATCAATTTGATATGACAAAGGGGGATCGGAACGAGAAAAATGACTTGAGCAAAATAGAAGAAAACAGGCTAAAATGGGCTTGAGGATAGGGAATAGAAGCGATGAGTTGAGAGCTGTTAGCTGTCGCCCCCTGGGGAGACGTTCTTTTCTTCTATTTTCTTTTCTTGTCTTGTCTTTGCCTAAAACGAATGAATCCCAAGAAATCCACTGCAGAAGTATGTTAGCACACACAAGTAGTCATTTTCGAAGAAAGGATCTCCGTAAAAATGGAACTACAAAAAACGTAATTGCTGTATCAGTTCCAATAACTGGTTGTAGGGAGACGAACAGGAATAATTACAAAGAAATAGAATGAAGATTCTTCACCTAGGCAGCTATTTTCAAAATTCCCGATATGAAAATCTCGGAAATTCTGATAGAAAATTTTAGTTTTTCAATTCATCTCAATTTTGTGATTTTTTTTGCAATAATCTGTAGAAAAATTAATCTGCTCATTGCGCGAGTTCACACAATGCTTTGAATAGTGGCTTGAAGGGGTTTCAACTCCTTTAAAAATATAAGTTGTGCTTTACATAGGATTACAACAGACTAAAATAAAGTATCATTACGTACGTTCGTACATCAGCCTTCAAAATCTATTTAACATGAAATTTACAAAATTACTGAGTTCATTCATTGTGAAAAAAATCACGAAATTTAGATCATTTTCTTGGCGTAAGCGAGTTAAGGAAGCATGTCAAAAACCCTATTCGTGTTTAATTCATTTGTAAATTATT
Source organism: Diploscapter coronatus (assembly GCA_964036155.1). Lineage (NCBI taxonomy): Eukaryota > Metazoa > Nematoda > Chromadorea > Rhabditida > Rhabditidae > Diploscapter > Diploscapter coronatus. Next base: position 5,940,719 of record OZ038423.1, read on the forward strand.
AGATTTCTGAAATCAATATTGTTTTTTTTCTAATTTGATCTGCGTTCAGAATTGTTTGTCAAGTTAAAGTTAAGGATAATTGAATTCAACGAGCCATTTAGCTTTATTATTAGCGCGAGTTATCACATGAACAGCGATATGTTTCTTCTTCCAAGTTTGATTTCGATGAACTATGTACTTTCACAATGATTGAAATTCTGCAACTGCAATTACTCGTTCGAATCTATTCTCACAATTCTCCTTTCTTCACTCGAGCTATTCTCTTCACTTGAAAATGTGCATGATTCGATTTCTTTGTGACAAGTATCTCATTCTAAAATTTGATTTTTGAAATAAAACGCCGTCAGCCGGAAGTCGAAAAATTGACGAAGAAAATGGGAAAGTCGAATGAAACCTTGAGAATTGAGAAGAAAAAGAACGAGGAAAATCAATATAGGGGAAATTCCGAGCCGAAGTCAGACAGCAGACAAAGACGTTTATAGTCCGACACACTCGCTAATCACGACGGACATAGAGCCTGGGCTAACGATATCGAATTACTACAAGGAATCCTCGACTTGCTTTGTGAAAAGCTATTTGGCTTTGCATAAAATTTTAAAAATGTGGATCGAAAATTATCCATTTTTCTTTATCGGAAAATATCCCGGAGAGGGAATCGAGATATGGCAAAAATAGGATCTGCATGGGGATAGAGGTCAAAATATGTATTTCAAAGGTTGCATAAAAATTTAGTTGTCATAATTCAACCCCATAATTGCATTCTTTTTCAGAGGCTGCAGAGAGCATATAGAAAGCTAAAATGATATTGATACAGTTTGAATATGTCTAATAGGAGCATACTTGTTTCAAAAATGAACAAATGAAGAAAAGAAAGATCAAAGACGGCAATTTGATTTCTTGCAACTTCAGCTTTATTCTGATGCTCAACTTGGCGATGGCTGATGTGCTTCATGGCCTAGTCACTACGACCTATTTCTATCCTCCGATTGTCTTCAAGCGGACTCATATTCCTGAAATGGGAATTCGCATATACAACGTCGTCGATTGGACTGCCTGGGCGATCACTTTAACGTAAGCATTTCATCAAATATCAACAACGACAGCAATAATCTAAATGGGTGAGGATCAGACTTGTGAAATGTAATTATTTTAAGACTAAAGAAATCACGCATAATCAGTCTATCTAATTTAGCAGAAGAAGATTGATAAAAATTCACTACGTCCAGCAGGACTGATAAAACTCGAACTCGCTAGAGTCTGAGTCAGAGTTCGCATCGGAAAAAAATTACAAATTGAAGTTAAGCTCAAAATAAAAAAATAACTTTCACAACTACTTTGCCCGCTTGGACTTCATTCAATGATTGAAAATGAACCATTTTAGGCACATGTCCGCAATTTGCCTTGATCGACTCATCGCAATAATTCTCTACGGTCGCTACAATCAAATAGTCACTTTGATACGGGTACGACGATACAGGTATGAATGTGAAGAGAAAAATCGCTAAAATCAATATAATAATTTCAGTCTGGCTTGTTGGATGATCTTTCTAGTCGTCAATGGCTCTTTCTACGTGATGCGGTTCTGTTGCATGATTCGACCTTTAAAAACCATGAACTTCTACAGTTTTGGATATGCTGAACACAGTAAGTTCTTTCAAAAAATGGAAAAGGTCATAGAGTTGTATTTTAGATGTGCCTGTCAATGCCTACGTTGTCACATACACTCCAATCGAGATATTAACGATCACAATCCTGACAGTCAGCAATCCAATCACACTCATCCAGCTGTATCGACGACACAAAAGGAAGATCGCCTTGAGACAGTAAGTCAGACCTATTATTATTGCGATATTGTGGTCGATAAATCAGGGAACGTTCGTATGATTTGAGCAGGAAACGAAACATATTCATTTTGGGTTCTTAAACAAATTTTGATGCAATAGATCGAGTCATACGAAATCAAGCATTCAATTTCTTCTCAATTTGATAAATTATGAAATTTTCAAAATTGCAACATCATTTTTCTCACCTACACCTACACTAAAACCTATCAATGAGTTATACTTGTCATGGATCCCAACATTATATTGTTCGATATCACCATTTTAGTATCTTCTAGCAAGGAAAATGCTACATCCCTTAGCTAATAGAGTTAGAATTCAAGCAAGTTTTTACCCTCATATTAATTGCATATCTCCTTCCCTCTCAAATTGTGTTATTTAGTTACGAAATTACCCTAAATCAATTATCAATTATAGATATTATCCTGGCTTGCTGTATTGCAATTTATACAATGAGTACGTATGTAATGATGATGAATGGTATTAAAAGCTTGCACTTGCATGGTCATGCTTTATTATATTAGAGTATTCTTGTTTCGGGTTGAAGTGACGAATCTAATTGGTAGAATGAGCTTTAGTCTATTTTTACAGATCGGTATCATAAAGTCAAAGATGATATTTATGCCATTCATATGCAACCGCTCATTCATATCCATGAGCAGTGTTTTCGGGTAAAGTTCATGAGTGAGCATTCTCCAGGGATCTGTCACTTCAATTATTCGCTAAGGATTCTTCGTCGAATGTCAATAATTCTGACTTCGGACCAAGAAATAATTCGGCAATATGGAACAATCCGATCATTTTTATTGTCATGATATGCTTGATTAAGTTGGACCAAATCTGCATGAATCAACTGACATGCTGATATTGCATCATTATGAGTTTATGAGGATCTCCCCATTTCAGCACTGCTAATTTGGATATTTATCCAATTTTGGAATGGAAATGATATTGATCAAGGAGATATAGATAGAATTCTCCGACAAACCTATCATAACAATCAGCAAAATCGATTGTTTTCAATAATGATGCAGTATCAAACCTGCTTGACAATATTCATGGAGTGCTTTCTGCAAACTAAAACTATGCTGAAATATTTACTATTTCGTCCCTTCTTCTCCAATTTTCACTTGCAAAGCATTATCGCGTTCACCATTTAATTTTTCACTTTTATTAAAACTTTGCCAGATTTGCTCAAAAATGAGTGACCAGTTCGAGGTTGTAAATATGGGAATGATTGCAGGCAAGGGACGATCAAAAGCTCAAATCAGTCAGAGGCGAGCAGCTTTCGGAACTCCATCCGACAGAAGCATTTGGCCGCCAAGGCGCAGCGATCCCAGTGGCAAAGGTACAGCAATTTCTCTTCAAAAATATTTTTAAAAATCATCAATTTCATTTCATTTTCTGCAGTTTTGCATTCTTTCCAAAATTCGCCTTCTGAACTAATGCTTGCTTAGAAGCTATCAAAAGCGAGATAAAGACTTTAGAACGTTACCATTTCTTTTTTTTTTATTTTTTATTCTTTCAATTTTCAATTTTTTCTTCTGTTAATGCAAAGCTTGCTCGTTTTAGTACAACAACGACTCATCTGTAAGTAACCACATTCAGAGTAACAAGTTTCGACATTTTGAACGTTTTCTTCTCGTGATGTTGAACCGTAAATTATTCAATGGAAACATAAATTTCCTTTGAAAAATTTGCGATTGCGTTTGGTTGGCAACTTTGCAGAGAATTTCAGAAATTTGCTGCAAAATTGCCTACTAGTTTAGTGAAAGAGTGGCTCGCGTGTTTGACTTTTTGAATACGTAGTTTCTATTCCAATAATTACTAATCTAATTGTAATTCATAGTATTGTAGAACCAAAGAAATTGTAGACTAACAAATGTTGGAATGATCAAAAATGAAGAAAGATCATTAAATTGTCATTTTCTATCCCCTAAGATTTTTGCAGAACCGAATAAGGTATCGAAAAATCCGAATGAGTAATCCTTATAAATAATGTAAGAATAGAAGACTTTAGCTCTAATTCTGAAATTCTAACCAAACTATAGAAATCTATCTCACTTTGTCATCCATCTTCCTTCTCATACCAAAAAGTTTGCAGTGATATACGCTTTGAAAATTGGAAGTTTTTATAGAAAACTTGCCTAAATCATTTTTAGATAATCTCTCAAAACATGGCATTTCAGAGCCAGCACAATGCTAATTGAAATGTCGATGAAAATGGGAGCGAATGGGAAACAGTCGATGAATCCGGATGTGAGAGAACTTGCAAACCGACGAGCAAACAGGCAACAGCAGAGGATTCTACTCCAGGTAAGATTTTCGTAACAAAAATACAAAATCTGAACCCATCAGAACCAGCAACAGATCGAAATTCTGAACTTAATGTTTTAGATTAATTCAATTTACGAATCTAGTTATCCAAGATAGGTTGCGATACCTTCTCTTCCATGAACGAGTAAAACCTTTCCAAAAATTTGATATGAGCACTTTTTCCCTAACCACCATTTCCACTTTCTTTCTTTCATTATATCCTTTGAAAAGGAGAGAACTCACTTTCGGAAGGATTGCACTTACTAGCCGGAGAAAAGTATTCGCATCCTCCAAAATTCGAATCATTACTATCCATGATCAAGCAAATCACTATAAATTGACATAGGAAAATGATTTCAGATAACAGTGGTAGCTCTGATCTTCTACGCCTACATGACAGCCTACTACGTGTCGTTCTACAGCAATTTGTTCGAGAGCAAAGTTGTGCTCATCTTCAACTCCTTCTTCTATTCCTTCACTCACATGATCAACCCAATCATCTACTTCTCGCTCAACAAAGAAATGCGTGCTCAATTACGGTAATTATTACAAACTCCCAACAAATCGAATAACTTGGTCCTAGTGATTCGTTTCTATATTGCTGTGGTGTTAGAGGAAAGGATCTTCGTCGTTGTGGAACTCGAACTGAACATTCTGAATTCGGAGGCACTTCAGTGGTCAAGTACAACAGCACTGTCACCCATAAGAGGTAAAAATGCGGCAATACGAAGATATCATGTCACTTACAAACACAAAGAAAGGTGAAAAAGGATGAGACACGATACTATCATAGAAGTTTCACAAACCATTTAGAAAATCTTTGGATCTGGAATGCCAAGAAATTTCCAGTCGATGAAAATTGCAATTTCATAAAGAAGTCTAATAATAAGATTTTTCAGGAGCAACACAACGGGAGTTTCCGCTCCCCTAACAACAATAACGAACGCTACTCGAACCGATCTGAATACCTCTTACAGCGAAATGTCGCCTCTCATTGTAGTCGCTAATTCTTCAAACAACAACCAGACGATGTATAAACTTTCTTGGTTTTTATTTGGATAAATGATTGATTTTCAGGTATACATTCGAAGTCTCGAAAGATGAACCAGGTAAAAACTACTGTAAAAGATTCTAATATCGATTTTATTCAGGCGTGTCTACTTCACAATCGTCTTCCACTGCTTCGGCAGATTCGGGAGAGGACAAGATCACTCAACTGCCAAACGGGGATACGAACCACGAAAGAAGAGTTTCCCTAGTGCAGGAATCGCAAATGATGATGGATTTGCCTGTTGAGGTACTGTACATTTAGGCGTAATTACTATCGTGGTGTGCATAGAATGACGATATCAGAACACATTCGCTAAAGAAATGTAAAAGCATGAAAATCAGGAGCGTTGCGAAGCTGAAAGTTAAAAATTTGGAAGTCGAAGTTGAAATCAAAACTTCATGACAGCCCTGATGAAAAAATCCCTCATCTTGATGTTCAATATCGTCTTTCTATGCACGTCGCTATTCGTAATACCATTCCACAAGCTCATATCTATTTCTCAAGACGAAGTATCAAATAAATAAAATTTGATCTTTTACTAAAAATTTCAATGTTGCCATTTTTATTTTATTCTTCCCTTATTTAGTTGCTTCGCAAGTTCGATAGCTATCATTCGCTGAACAACCCCAAGTCGAATGTAGCAGTAGGATTAGTGAACAAATCGTCCACTTTCATCGAGCTCAACTCGCTCAGACGAATGTTCGGGCCGGAAAAGTATGACAAATCACGAAAAACGAATATCCAACCCATTCAAATTTAGTTATCATTCCCTATCTCTGCTAGAGACAAAGCCTTTGTTATCGTCATCCAATAATCAATCAACTTCTGAAAGCTACACCAATGACAATAGCAGCGAATCACGGTATGTTTTTTTTTTTCAAATAAGGGAAATTATCTTGGGCCGTACTAAAGACTATTTGGTTGGGCTGAGTTCAATCTAACTAAAATCGTATGACGAAAATGAAGGAAAATGCGAAGCTCAATCGAACTGACATCGGGGAACAGAGTTGCCCCCAATGTTAGGCTGAGGTCCCTCCCAATTTCATACACTATTTCGTGCATCTCAGCCCAATCCAAAAGTTAGATTGAACTCAGCCCAACCGAATACTTTGGTACGGACCCTGGTATAAACTTTGTTAAAATTGGGACTTGGACTAGAGGGAGTGACGAAATAAATGCAAAGTGACAAAATGACAGGGCGCTATAGTAGAATGAGAGAAATAGGACAAGAGAAGGGAATGTCTCTTCATATCCTGAAAGATTATCATTCCGTCAAATCATCACTACCTGTAAATCTAACTAATTTAATTCAAAGATCGAAATTGAGCATTAGACCAGAATACGCATCAAAATAATCATATCGCTATTTTCAGTAGCTTGTCAACACGGAAGTTACTCAAACCGGACGAATGCTTTAACCACAGCTATGAAAGCAGCGATGACGACGAGGAGGAAGAAATCGCCTACTTGTGAATCGCCGTCTAATATTTTATGCATCGTTTTCAATTTAGACAAATTCTACTCATTTATCACAAATATTACGTGTCAATGTTCAAGGGATTTCACTATTATTTACAGCAATAAATTTTGCAAATTACTTCTTTCACTCAAAGTACATGACTTTGTGCTGTGAAATTCATGCGCACATTCATTTTTCATTGAATAGCACGCGATCAAAGCAAGACACTATTCAAACAATTTGTATTGAATACAAGATTTTCTAGTTGAAATGAGATAGAGGTTACGTAGGTATTTCCTAAAGACAAAGATACCGGTTTTTTTTTTTCGAATATTTCTGATATCTAAAATAACCTTCGAGCAGAACTCACATTTCGAAAGTGTGATCGAGTTTGTTCCCTTCTGTAAAATTTTATGATGCTTGGCAACGAGGAACGATCCGCCGACAAACCGCAGAAAGGGGCATCCAATTTCCTGTGAAGAGGCATTTCCTCCATACGAATTTCAATTCTAACTTCAAAAAGATATTCTTTATCAAAATTAAAATCCCAAATTGTCTAATAATGGTAATAGAAATTCCATGGTACATTTTAGCTATTCAACTATTAGCCATTAAATTCTTGCTATGCATATTTATTTACTCCATCGTTATCTTTATTCAAACGGTTATTCTCAGAGTAGTCTACGATGACGATTGAACGAACCACAAGTCTGGGTAAAATTTAGAATATATCACGAAAACTAAAGTTTTATCATTTTGATGGAACCTCCAGAATAGTCAGCATAACAGATTTAGAGAATGCTGGTTTGTCACTTATGTCAAGCGAATATGAGATAATTTTGAATAAAGATTTTCCTCATAGTATTAAGAATTTTGACATGCATTTACATTATCCAAATGCAAATCTGAAGCATAACAACCGGAAAATTTTCGTCTGCATGAAATTATAATCAGTAAAGAATCATTTCAAGACTTCCTTCGTTAATTTTAACTTCGAAAATAACAAAATTAGGGTTATCAAGTGTTTTCAAGAACACAAAAAGTAAAAATATCCTTGTTTCTTATAAAGTGACTGTTCCGACAAAAAATCTTAAACCCTGCAAATTTTAAATATACCATCACGATATAAACTGATAAATTTATGCCATCCTCGCATCCGTACTTCTTTCGAAGCAGCAAGATTTTTCATTTTATAATCAAAATTCTCATATTGAGCAGGCCGTTGAATTGATGTGAAAATTTGAAGAATGCTGCGACTCGAGATGAATGAAGGTGAGGAATTAGTGCATTTGTCATCAATTTATGTGCTTGAAAATATATTTAAAATTTTCAGAAATTGAAAAACTTTTGGGTGAAATCATATCGTCGTGAGAAACAGAAGATGAAATATCTAACTTTTCTATAATAGTTGAAATTAACCGTTAGATTATTTATGAATTACATAGCTGAAGTTAGTAGTGGTTATTTGAGAATCGTAGAAAAAAGACAAGACTGCAAGATAATGGATTATGACTGGATTGGCTCAACTTTTTTACTTTTCAAGCAGAAAAACAGCGGATTTTACCAATCGGAAGCAAAGAAGGAAAAAACTCGTCGAGCTCGACTCCCACATTCGCTGCTCAACTGCTCCTTCTACTTGGCCTGACTGCCTGCTTGCCTGCTTGTATGCACACTCCGTTCACTTTTCCACTCTTCATCATTCTCAACTTCTCTCAACATCTTCGTATTTCACACTATTCCACTGTTTTTCGTTGTTTTGCCACAGACAATTTCTTTTTCCTCGATTTTCTTCTCATTGGTAGAGATGCATTACAGCAAACGCTCGCAAATTCTGATGATCCTAGATATCTTTAGGAAGGAAAGAGTTAAGGGGCAGAGATACAAAGACATGAAAAAGTATTGAGAGAATGAGTTAATGAGGTAAAGAGATGGAGAGGGAGTGATAAAGATGGCTAGAGATTGGCATATGAAAGAAAAAGAAGTAAAAATAAAGGAAAAGGCTGACATATGTAAGGATCGGGAGCTAGAGAGTCAGAACTGGGGAAATAGCGGAATTGCGGGGTGAGAATCTATCATCTCCCTGTGACTTTCCTGATTTTTCTCGCTAGTTTTCTCTGCTCGTTTTCATTTTCTGTCTGATCTTCCTGAGTTCTGTTGATGGGAACCTCTACCATAAGCTATAACTTTTCCTTCAACAGCTCTGCTTCAAGCCACAAGAAGCTTCCACCAGTTATTTTCTCAGCTGCATTGAAATTTTCCAGAGTTTTACCAAAAATGAATATTTTCTGTCATCAACTTTTTGAATAGTTAAAAATTTAAAATTTGATAGCTATCTTGATTGTATAGAGCTGAAGTAGAATTTATTTTGCAGGTTTGTAACCCCTTCCGAAGATAATATGGACCATTTTTATCGTGTTTATTAACACCTCAATGTCATCTACAATTTTTACTGTATTTTTTTCAGGATGTCAGACGAGGGTGGTGGTGATCCGTCGGTAAGTACTATTGAAACAAATGAATTACTGAGGTGGACAAATTAGGAGGCCCAACGCAAGGCCGCCGAGCGCGAGGCCAAGAAGGCCGAGGTGCGTAAGCGCCTTGAAGAAGCCGGCCAGAAAAAGAAGAAGAAGAAGGGTTTCCTCACGCCCGAACGTAAGAAGAAGCTCAGAGTAAGTCCAAATGGAACTTTGAAATGAACTATTGCTCGGATTCCAGAAGCTTCTTATGGTCAAAGCCTCGGAAGATCTGAAGAGACAACAGGCCGCCAAGGAGTCGGAGAGACAGAAGGCTTTGGAGCAGAGGGTTATCAAGATGCCCGACATCGAAGGCTGCGAAGACAAGGGTGAGTTTTGGAATAGTCGTGTTCAAAAAGCCTGAAGTCCCAAAATACCGCACAGAAAATTTGACGACTTACTAAAAGAGTAAGTGATAGCGAAGATATGAAGACGGCCTAAAATTAGTTGTTTTTTTACCTTTCCAATATTTCATAACTAATTATAAAATAGCTTTGACATTGTGATTTGGTTCCTTGTTTTGGTGAAACACGATACCTTAGCCTCAAAGAAAGTTGTTACTTTCACACTACTTTTTCCAAGGGGCATTCTCACTCCTGCTAACGATTTTTGCGAATGCCTTCAGATTCACAGCTAAAAATATTTCCGATTTCGCAAGCATATTTAAATTGTGAAAATGAGTAGCCTGGCAAAGAGCATGAATATGATAGTTACATTTCAATCGGTTTCACTCTTCATCAGGATCGATTCAATTTTCCCTTGATAAAAACATTGACTTGAAAATTTTGGAAAAAAAACTAACCGGAAACGGGTAATCGACATTTAAACCAAGATATGTCGAAAAGAGAATGGAACATATTGCTCAAGTCTGATCTCAATTGAAAATTTCTAACTCAATCTTGTTCTATGCGGTTTTAGCTTCGATACCACTTTATTGAGAGTAGTAATAGAGTTGCATAGTTAAATCTCTTAAAAAGCTTCTATCTCAATTTGTTGTCGCAAAATGTGATATCAAAGTCTGCATTTTCGACTGACATGGCATTGGAACGGGGAGAAAATTGTCTGGAGATGAAGCAATTGGCTCTGTCGTCAATATTCGATTCTCTGATTCTCACATCAACATGCTATCTCTTTCATTCTTTTAACGAACAGAACCAGCAGCAGCCTCCCGAGGTAGTGTAATTCGAACGTGTGCATCAATCCTTCTCGCTTCTCATTATCTTTCAAATCTCAATCTCTTTTGAGCAGCTCTACCTCTTCCATTACCTTTATCTCTACAAATTGCCTATCTCATCCACATTCTCCCAAGCAACTGGCGTCGAGATTTCACTGCTCCTTTGCTCATTAATGAGAAAAAATGCTTGCAACGATGGATGGGGGAACATTTTGGCAGAAATGAGTGACGTCAAGCAGAGACATAATGAGGTTAAGAATTTGATCGAATCACAGACAATTTGAGATAAATCATAGGATATAAGCCGTTAAATGCTTAAGAAATTTACTCTTCCGTAAAAATAGTCCCCTTTGCATTCGAGACTAACCAGTCGGCATAGTGAGGAAAAACTTTGAAACTGGTGATTATTTCCACCCGCTTTATATTCATTAGCGTGAGGTGATTTGACTCGGTTGGAATTTGACTAGATTTCATAATTAGTCCATTCGATATGTTTGTGCCAAATTTATATCGATTGAATCATAGTAAAGAGGTAGGCAATGTAATACCTGAAAGTTAGTTTTCAAGCTTTTGTTCGCCACTGCTCTAGTCACCTTTTCTGGACAAATTTCAATTAATTCCTTCCAAAAATATCATTTAAAGCCCACCAAGATAATTCGCATTCCAAAACCATTTCTCAGGTTTCACTTCACTTCTGAAGAAAATTAAAAAAAAAAAAGTTAAAATCCAAGAAATGATATAGATTAGAGATATCACATCATCGTTCAGAAACAACATGAAGAACAATTTTAGGCAAATTGGAAGCCATCTACAATGACCTGTGGCAACGAGTCTGCCAGTTGGAGGAGGAGAAGTACGACATCAACTTCGTGGTCGGCCAAATCGACTCTGAGATCAACTCTCTGACCATCGAGGTCAACGACTTGCGCGGCAAATTGTAAGAAATTTCACTTGATTTTTTTTTTTTTTTATAAATTGCGGCAAATTCTAGCGTCAAGCCATCGTTGAAGAAGGTCTCGAAGTACGACAACAAATTCAAGAAGTCGGCCGATGCCAAGGCTGGAGACAAGCAGGACTTCCGTGCCAACCTCAAGATCGTAAAGAAGGACATCATGGAGTCCATCGCCAATGCCAAGAAGAAGGACGATAAGCCTGATTGGACCAGCAAGAGAGACAAGGGACCCGCTCCACCCAAGGTGAATCCAAAAAAAACTTTCTCGAGTTGAGCTTTCAAATTTCAGGCTGAGGAAGAAAAGGCAGCTCCCGCAGCTGCGGCTGAGCCAGCTAAGGAACCCACCCCTCCACCAGCAGCTGAAGAGCCACCGGCAGCAGAAGGTAAGTGATCGTGATTATTATGGCGTGATACATAAATCCGAAAACACAATCAACTTGGTCATTTGCAAAAAAAGAACAATTACGATTTTTTTCTTTTAATAACCCATAATATTGCTGAAATATGGTTGGAAGAAATTATAATTGGTTGCGAAATTATGATTCTTGCTGATTTCAGAAGAACCAGAAGAGGCAGGTGAAGAGGAAGAGGAAGAAGGCGAGGAAGAGTAAACATCGCGACATCTTTCAAATACCCTTGACTGGAGCACTATCTCTACATCTCCAATATTTTTGAGTTTTCATATTTTTCTTATTTTTTCCAGTAACTTGCCGCCTGACAATTAGCAATTATGTCCAGTCACTTCTAGCCTTTTCATCCTCCGATTGAGTTTTGTCAATCATCAGCTCCCTTTCCTTCATTTTTCTTTTGCGGCAGCTCATCTTTCATATTTTCAACCGATAACTTTCTTTAGTTTTGGAAAATTCTAGATTTTTTGAGGCTCTGAGCAAAGTGTGATTGCATGTGAATACTGAAAACGGCAATGATGAACTTATCACTTTAATAAAGACCACAGAATAGGGGCAAATAAAATTTGAAATGTGTCAGTGTTTGCTTGTAGCATGATGGTTTGTATTTTCGAAATTTATTTGGTTGAATTTAGATTTTTGTTAATTTGTCTTCAAACAAATCAAATGAAGTTGTTTTGATTGAGTAAGATTTCAGTTTGAAATTTAGAGTATTTGAATATTTTAAATCGGGTGATTTGTATCATTTTTCAATGTGAAATTTCATTTAAACATGTCCAGAAATAATTAAGCAAACAACGAAAATAAGAAGTAGTTTTATGTGCATTCTTAAATTGGAAAAATTCTTTGCGCTATCGACTGGTACGGCGCTTTGAATTTATTATGAGCCGAAGATTGATACTAAATTTAAGATTTTCGAGGTTTGTAGGTATTTGTAGGAAAACCTATCTAGCGAAATCTCGAAATGAAATTCTCCAGAATCAATAAGTCGCTATTGCAAAAATAAAAAGGAAAAAAAGCAAATAAAAAATGAAAGCCATTAAAAAGTACTTTCAATCGTCTCGTCGTTACGCATTCATTCCAACCAGGGCCGGGCGGAATTTGAAATTTTGCTTTTCGGAATTCGGAATTCCGCCCGGCCCTGATTCCAACCCTCAAAATCAAGAGTTATTTTTTTTAAATCGACGAAAAACGACAAGAAAACCGAAGAAAAATGACTTGATCAGTCACTTTGCAAAAAGACAGCGTCGAAAATGAATTCGAAATTTTACGCGTATTTTTCAAATTTTCATTTTTCGCTTGAATTAATAGTTTTTTTCTTTTCAGCTTCAACATGAAAGTGGAAGTTAATGAGCAACCTGACGCAACTGTTGACGCTGCCAATCTCAGCGGCGGAAAGGTAAGATCGATTTTAGAAACGGCAAAATGCCTGCAACAAAATTCTAATTTCGTCGAAAACATTCACTTTTTCTGAAATTTTTGAAAATCGGATTCGAATTCGTACGATGTTCAAAATCTTAACATTCCTGAAGTTTAAACTCAAATTTAGACATCTTCAAAACTAAGACCCAAAAATACTCCAAGATAAAATTTGCACTAACTCTTTTCAGATTCTTGAAGAGGTTTCGCTCTATTTTTCATAGATTTTTCTCAGACTCAGAATGAGCTGCCGCAATTCCTCGTGGACATGGAAATGTCGTGGGTCGGGTTTCTGTTCAGAAGGATCTGGGCGGACGACAAAATGCCGCTGCTCGAAAAATTGGCTCTGCTCGACGAGGCCTCGAAGGCCTGGCCCTTCGCTACAAGGATCGAGTACCACAAGTGGAGGTATCAATTCAAGGATGAAGATGAGGCAGGTTATTTCTCGCTTAAAATAATTCTAGAGAATTATTCTAGACCTGCTGCACGGCCTATCAGCGTAATTAAAAGTTGGAATTGTTGAAATTAGCTTGCATTTCATTATCGATTTTATTCTCATCTCGGCTAGTTATTTTGAAGTAATTAGCTGCAGCTATTACAGGTGGTTTTTCGGAAGTTTTCTATGCGAATTGAGGGAAAATACATTTATTTTCATTTGAGACCTGAATCGGTGAGCTACGATACTATTTATGAGATAAGTTCTATTCAAAGTTGTGCTTTGCCGTTAGCTTTTTGGAAAGTTTTGAATAAGCGACTAACTATATCAATTATCGGAAGCTGCTCGGTACAAATTAAAACCAGTTACATTGTCATCATTTTGAGCCCAAATTTATTGCAAGGCATAAAAGATATCGAACAAGTTCCAATTTGAAGGCACCAGTAAAATTTTCAAAAATCTTTATTTTGTACCAGCAGCAAGTGTCTAAAGTTGAGCAACAAAAAAATTCGCGCCATCTGCTTCGTGATTTTTATTTTCAGATACAACCGCAAGAAATTAATTCTCTCGGTCTCTAGCTTTTCAATAATATATGACATCCCATAGGTTCAATGCATAGGAAACGCGTGGCTCTGTAATTTTTGAAAGGATGTAAAAATTCAGCACAAATGGCAGATTTGTAGAAGTTGAACACATTCGAATATTCTGAAAAAAAAACGAGGTGATAGAGCAAACAGGCTCAACGAAAATCATTTCTATGTTCTTGCTGACAGGCCGTGGTTGATTTGTTCCTTATTTTTGATCTATTGCAAATTTTACGCATTTTTTCTAAAGTTATCAAATGAATTTCACAATTCATAAAAGAATGAAAATAGCCAGAAAAATATAGCTTATTTCATTTTTCAGACGTTGAAACTGTTCGAGAACGAGCCCGAAGTGATCAAGTCGATCATCGTCGCCCTCCACAAACAACACAAGGGCAACCTCGGTGAGAAAATCGTAGAAAAAGATAAATGCTTTCCGACGGTACGATCTCTATCAAATCTTCGTGTTTCTATAGAATACACGTCAACGATTTGGGTCTCTAGAATGTTTTTAAAAGTTTCGAAATTATTAGATTTTTTCTAAAAACTTTCTCCGTTCTCTCGTGTTGTTGTCTGTTTTGGGAGGAAATTACTTGCAGCCAGCAATTTGTAAAAAAAAAAAACAATAATCGTGCCCTCATATAGTGATGATAATTATTCGAAAATAAAATAATCTGCGATTGTTGAGAAGTGTTCGCCAAACTGCTGTGGTCGATTCGCTCAGGAATGTCGGATCAGCTTGGACTCTGCAAGTGGATGACGTCCGAATTGCAGCGAACCCCCTTCGACGCACTCTACTTCGCTGGAAGCCTCCCCAAGTGAGTTTTTTTTTTCTAAAAAAAATAATGTTCGTGGTTTTCAAAAGGTTATTTTTTTTTGTAAAATTATGCAAAAAAAAAGCTGGTGGTATTTTTGCTCAAAAGCTAGAGCTACCCTCGTGTTAATGCTTCATATTTTATCAATTTGTTATTAACTTTTATCAAATTTTATGATGCTATGAAACTACGTCTCCTAAGGAATATAGTAATGTAAAAGTCTTTATAACTCGACTCATTTTTACTCGTTTGTCGAGCCTTTGAAAAAAAAAGACGAAAGTTCGTGCTAAACGAGCAAAAATAACACCGCGATTTTCTAGAATATCGACTTCTAGTAAGAAAAATTTGAAACCCCCTCCCACGTATCTGACTCTTTCCAACTTCGAATTTTTCGAGTTTTAAACTCCAAACATTCGTATTTTCAAAGTTATGAAAGTAACGTTGACTGCTGCTAACCAAGAATATCTTTAGACAGGTGATCTTCAAGTTGGAGTGGTGCATCGAGAAGCGGCCTTCCGAGCGCGTTCCCTTCGAGATCAAAGTCGATCTCTGCACCAATTTGGCTCTCGAGATCTTCCTCAGACTGTGCTGCGGAGACAACGAGTACGATGGGGGAAAGAGGCCCTTCGAGTTCGTTGGACAGGTTGGAGTTTTTTCATTAGTCAGAGAGATATAAACTCGTAGCATTGAGAATGCTTGATTTGATTTTTTAAAACTTTTCTTCGAAGAAAAAATCTTTCTTTGCCTCGAAAACGCACTAAACTCTAACGCAATGCTTCTCTGACACTCTTCTTTATCAATTTGCATTTTCGTTACCTGAAGACATAAATGTCGAAATTCGGATTTTAGACACGGCATTTACTCGCTAACGATCTCTGTCTCTCTAGATACTACGTTTACGAGTCACTTGTATTAATTGAAGAGGAAAAAATTTGATGGATGAATATTTGAATCTTATTGATTTTCGCGAGTTTTTCAGCGAATTCAGATATTAGAAAAATAAATTTCATGTAACGCAATTGCACAACTTTTGCGCGTAAACTGTAAGACAGAGGCGGAGATTTTTATTCGCCGTCTGGGCAGCACTTTGCGTATCTGTTCCTTCAATACTACACTCTTTTACCCTGACCGTTAGCGAGTAAATGCTGTATAGAAGCTACACTCCAACCCGCATGGCTTCTCGTGCACCTTCAAGAACGTGAAATTCCCCTCGTCGTCAGCGACCAAAATGCTTACCAGAATGGAGGGTCGGCCCTATGGAAGCAGGGAGAAGTTGGTCTTTCTCAGGATGCAATGCAAGGACCCAAATAGTCCAAACAATCAGGCTAATCAGCTCGGGGTCTTCTTCCGCAACAAGGTACGTTTTCTTCGGCTCCTAGAAAAAGACACCGGCTTTTTTCTTTTCCTATCTTGTCTCCCCATACTATTTCTTAGAAAACCCGGTGTCTTTTTCTAGGAGCCTTTTCTTCGTGAAAATTGCTGTAATTTCCAATTGGTTGATGATTTGTTTAAAATGATGATGTCATATCAGAAGAATGTTGTGTAGTTTGACAAATATCACTCACCACTGCAATTGTCAGATATTGGTTTTCGAAAATTTATCCAACCCCAAACTCACGATAACTTGATCATTCCTTTTCCACACTCAATAAACTGCCTGTCAGTAAAATTAGTTAGCTATAAATATTTCTAGATTTAAAAATGAAAAGAATACGTCATCTTTTTCTCAGTCCGCACGACTATGCACATTTCCTAGATTTTAAATGATTTGGATTTGAGAAAATCGACAAAACTCCTGCATTCCAAGTGGGAACCGTCGTGGAGAACACCATCGCTCCGACAGTCAACACATACGTCGGCACTCTTCTCGTCTCCAAAGTCGAGTTCGTTCAGTAAACCGTCTCTCGTCATTTTAAATCAACTAATTCTTATCTGGTGCTATCTTTATTCTTATGCATTTTGAAAACCTACATTCTTCTCAATTACTGGTAGTTTCTTTGATCTCGAATAAATTATGTTTTTCGTATCTTTGAGACTTGTTTCCAAGGTCCGTTTTCATCGGATTTGCATTACCGCTTCCAAACTGTTCGATTTTTCAAGACTTACATTTTCAGGTTTCAAGTGCATCATCAGGCTTACAAAACGGTTCTACTTTTTCGATACCAATTCTTTAGTCTGTATTTTTGTAGAGGTAGGTATGTCTTAGAATATCAGATTCTTTTGAAAACTACACCGCATTCTCCTACACCTTTATCACTTTGCCAATTCACCCTGCTCGATGTTTATGCGTTGCGACTACGCACCTTCTATTATTTTAGCTGTATCTTTCGCCATGTTGCTTAGCTTTTGCAACATGGTTTTTTTTCTCTTTCACATTTTATCTCCCGATTTTGTAGCTATAGAAAGCTTTATCCCTTGCCCCGGCTTGGGGTTTATTTTTGCCCTTTAAATTCTTGAATAACTTCTTGGTATATCTTACCATAGACTCTAATTTATGCGAATTCCAGTCCTTGGAATCTTTCCCGAAGTTATTGGGATTTTTGACTGTATTAACAATTCGCAGATTTCTTTTGGAATCGTTCCGGAACCGTAACTAACTGACTAGGATTAGATTTCATAAAATTTGTCTTTCCCCCAGTCGCACAATGCGGAAAATCGATATCTTACGTTCGAAAAGTGGAAAATTGATGTTGATTTTCTTTTCAAATTCTCGCAGCCTTCAAAATTTTATTCGACTTAATATAATATGGGCTGGTCCCAAACGTTCATTTTATTTCTTTCAGTTTCCGAAAATGTTGACGAGAAGAAAGAAATCGAGGTTGTCTGACGAGTCTGCGAATCAAATGGCAAAACGGATCAAGGTAGTTTTCTTCATTTGAAAAGGAATCTAAGAGAAAATTTCCAGTTGGAACCTAACGAACCATCGTCCAGTGCAGAAATGTCGACGATCAAAACTGAAGAACCGACCAGTGGGGAGGTCATTTATTTTTGTTTGATTTCTTCAATTCGGTATCGCGGCTACTCAAATGAATGTTTCAGACCTCCAATTGTCTATTTTCGCTTGCAATCAAGTCGGAAACTGAAGAGAATTCTCAATCTACCGCATCGGAAGGAGCTTCAGTTAAATCAAATGAACCTCCCACCTCTCAATATCCCAATGTATGCTTTTATCTTGATGCTAGAAATTGCATAACGATATTTCATGCAATATTTCTCTAAATCATAACATGAATTGATATGCTTTTCAGGATCTATTCGAGTCCAAGCCCGAACCAGTTTTGAGTTCTTCCCCTTCCCTCTCTGCATCTGCGTCGAATCAGAGAAATGTCTCTCCAGTCCCTGGCCCTTCCAATCGCGATTTTTCTATCCACGAGATTTTCGATGGCAACGAAATGAATGATTTCGAACTCAAGGAAGGTTTAGAAGAGGTGGGCAGACGATTTTTAGTAAGAGTCTACTTGTCGAGAAATCCGAAATTTGAATTGAATGCTACTTTGTCATTTGACCGAATGACAAGACATTGAAAATTTCGTACTCTTGAATTTGCCGAACGATATACTCAAGCCGATTTTTGTCTGTGAGTACTTCCTTCTTACGAGAGTACAATATTCCTGAATTTTCGAAACGAGTAATTTTCTCTCAAACTTTATTTTTCTATTTATTTCTTGTCCTCGTTTTCGGAACAAAAAGTACTCCAAAAGTTTCCTCTTTTTCCTTTATTTTGCATATCGAAATGTCAAAGAATATGCGAAGCGTGTTTAAGGCACTCATTCATGAGAATACAATGGAAGTTAAATAAATTTGCTGATTCGTATTTTTCAGGCTTCTGAGTCAGCTGATTCACCTTTAGAGAGAGTTGGGAATAAGCACAATGGAAGTGTCAGATCTTTCTGCCAAGTTTGCCGTTACTCCCTCAAGCCCGGGGAGCATGTTTCTGTAAGTTCGATTTACGAGCATTGTTCAAGTTATCATTTTCTGAACTGATTGAACATGAAATGGAGTGGAGTAATCATCAACTAAGAAAACATGATATTTAGAGTTTTGTATATGCATTTCTGATGTTACATTACTCAATTTACTGTTTGATCCATGGCCTCTTGTAGTTTTTACCATGAATTTACCATTACCAGCTTGTAGGTTTTTTTCTTATATGCACAATTCTAGATAGCCACGAAACTAAAATAAGACACTAATTGAAAGAAGGACTGGAGAAAAATTACCTATTCAATGAGTCCCTCCAAATCGCTAATTCTGTTGTTGATTGCAGAATCACCTGGCGTATCACATGATGCGCGACCTGAACAAACCCCTTCTCTTCTGCGGCCTTTGTGACTTCAAGTCGCACACAATGGATAGATTCCTCGACCACAAGGACTCCCACCCAAGCGAGAAATTTCACTTCTTCAATAATATCGATGTAAGTCAATTACTCAGTTACTTTTTGATCAAGTTGGCGAGTGCAAAATGGAGTTTTTTTCTAAGAAGTTCTATGCAGAATCTTTCTAGCGAATTTTAAAATTTTAATGCAATTCTACCGAAATCTTGAAATATTTATGAATAAGTTTTTGTTCTATTCCAGTCGTGGGAACTAGCAGAAGTGTGCGACTTGGCTGAGCGATGCTTCAGATTTCCCATTAACGTGCTCCACAAATTGCCAAGAAGCTGGAAATACTATGGACAAATCAGGGATTATATCCAGCAGGTATCGAATTTTGATGGCACTTTTCGAGAAACCTCTCATTCATTCCTATAATACAATTTAAATTGATTCTCGAATCCTTCCAGTTTTTGGAAATATTTTTTATCGGCCCAGACTTTTTGCGTACCCTGTAACAATTTTCAACAAAAAACTCTCGACGATTTCCTTCGCAAATTTTAATTTCCACATTCATAACTAATGGGAATCAATTTTCAGAATGAAGAACACCTTCGAAACATAGCGAAGTGGCAAAGGAATACTTCATTGCACAACTCTGAAGCTTTGGTAGTTGTTACTATACTCTTCGTGATATCATGAAAACGACTATGTTCCTATTTTGAAATACTTGTGGAGAGGGCGTGTCGACGAGAGTAGTTCTAGCTCTGATGGGAGAAGCAGCATTGTTGAAAGATGAGAGCGAAGAAACCAGGCTATAGAAATCAGGGACGCACAGACAGGAAGCACTGTCTTCCCCCCTTCTTTCTTCTTGGGGCGAGAGAGCGAAGGGGGAATGCCGAGAAAAAAGAAACGCCAAGATCCCGCGCACTTATTCTTGACTCCACGAACATTTCATTTGGAAAACTTTATATACGGATACTTCCCGCTGTTTCGAAAAATTCAAATTCCGACTATTTTTGTCGATTTTCAGTTTAGCTCTGCGTTCTGTATTTTTCGAAAGCCTCGAAAAAAAACCATTGCGTACATCCTTTTTCATGAATATTTCTTTTTAGAAAAAAAACCCTTTCAATTTTAATGAATGATATTTTTTTTTTAAACTAATTAAAATTTGATTATGAAAATACGCTTACTTATATTCAAATTGCAGCATCTGACTTCGAGGATGCAGAAGGCGATTTTGGATGCAGGGAATCCAGAGAACCTGCCCACTCAGACCTGCTCTCTCTGCAACTGGCCGATTATCTACAGACAGGGCGAGGTAATTCATAATTCGCTACAACAGTCATTTTTTCCTAATTTCTATGTTAAATTCATGTAAGATAATGCAAATCAGCATTATTTTTGAGTCACTCTTTCGTTATATCTAACAAGAAATATATATCAAGGAAGTTGTTATCAGAACTGAGACGAAGTTGAGATCTTAAAATTCGAAGTCGAAGTTGGCTCAAAAACCTTCGAAATTTCGACTTTCGAAGTCGAAGTCGAAGTCGAAACTTCGTCTCAGCTCTGGTTGTTATCCAATTTTCTAGCAAACCGAGCAAAGAATACTAATACCACTGAATTTCATAGTACAACACATCACTATTCACCACTCGTCTCTCATAATTGACCGCTCTAGCTTGTAATAACCTGTAAATTTCCAGGAAGTGCTCGCTCATTTCTGCAAACATTACGTAGATAGATTCAGCACGAGACGATACATTTGCAAGTAAGTCTTACATTCTTCTATTCTGTGGCATTTCTTACTAGGAATATTTTCAAATCCAATGATAGAAATCATTTTTAAAGTATGTAAGCGCTAGTTGTTCATATTCAGATATTGCCCTAGCAAATACATAAACATTCGACTTGCGAAGGCTCACGCAACTCAGTGTCACAGCGACAAAAAGGATGCTGTCGTCGATAATATCGTTGTATGAATTTTTGTTCAAATTTTGAGATATAAAATCTATCAGATTCAAATTTTTGTAAATACTGATAAACTTTAAAGAATGATTTTGATATACAAATAGTTTATTCAGTTTATTGAATTTAACTCGTATTCATAGTCTACGATCTGCATATGAAAAAATCTAGGTAGCAAATAAGGAAAAACGATAAAGAAATACCTGAATTGGTTTGTTTGTTTGCAGAATTGGGATCCTCGGAACGTGGAGGGTCTGTCCGAAGAGTGTTTCGGCTCCTCGCACGCCATCTATGCGTTCTTTCCTGCACACTACAATAAATATCTGGGGGAAGATGAGGACGACGAGGGCGATGGACAGTCTGAGTGCAGCGAGGAGAGTCGACTGACTGGGGAGAGTGCTGATATGATTGACGAGTTGAAACAAGGGGTCAAACAGGAACAGGTAGACTTTTTCGATTGCATCTTCACGTTATAATGCTCATGCTTAATTTGCTGAATTATCGAGAGAAAAAATCTTATAAATGAAGTTGGAATGAAAAAACATTGACATTTGAGGAATTTCTCTTTCTCCATGAAAATCCTTCAAATTCTATTTTTCATGTAGTTGTTTCGGGTATCGTGATAAAGTTAAAATTAAAAAAAGAAAGTAATGAATTTCTCTAGTTTCTTTTTTTCAAAATCATTAACGTAAATATAGAAATGATGATTTGGTGGCTGATTCAGAGTATCGAATTGTTGAACTCCTCGCTGCCATCCACTTCATCAAAGCCGCCTCGCATTTACCCTCCCCGAGTGAGAGTCCAGCAGACAGGAAAGGGCAAGCTGAGAATCAAGTGCGGAATGTGCATGGGAAGGAGGCACAAAGAGAAGCCTCGCACGCTCAGGTTCTTGAACTATGATGTGAGTTATTTGAAGATTGGAGTAATTTTTAAATGAACAAATGAGAGTGCATGATACGCCAAAAGCCTGAATAATTCTTTTCATTTGAAATTTATGCAATGAAAGTTGAATATCTAAATCAGATAAGATAAAAATATGACGTGCAACATTTTTTATTCTAAAGGACAGTAATATCAATTTTTGCAAAAATTCTTTTACTTTTTAGCATAGATTTCTTAAGAAGTATCTTTAGAGGACTAGACTTTTGGCGCACCATGTAGAGGTGTTGAGTTCACTTCCTATGAATTTCGAATGCTTGAGATAAAAATGTTCTTCAGCACGTGTTGATGCACTTCGCCTATCATCTTCAAATGGAACATGGAATTGGCCGGTAAGCAATTTTCGAGGTTTCCAACAATTTAGCATATTTATTCCAAAATTGGGTTGATTAAATTAATTTCTTTATACACGTGCGATTCCGCTTTTCAAAGTCGATAAATATAATTAGAAACAGTAGAGTAAAAGTGAGAATTAGTTGAGTATCCAGGCTCGTTAGTCAGAGAAAACAGCATAGAAGTAGTGTGTAAATTTCCACTCGTTGCCCATCTCCCTCCTTCACATGCAGTGATCGTAATGTAGGATGGCATATTTCACCCCAAGGCCGGAGAGAGGCTATTTTTGGAGGGGAAAGTAGACGTTTTGTGCATAAGCACTATACTTGCAAGCACAGTTTGAATTCATTCCAACGATGGAGGTGTGGGAATTTAGCCAAAAAATTGAAAAGAGAAATCGCATATGCTTTGGTTATTATTAGAAAATAAATAAAATTTGACAGAAATAATATCTCCTTTCAGATATCACTGCGATATCTGCGGTTACGAGACAGCATTCGAGATCCGAATTCGATGCCACATGCGAGTGTCCCACAACACAAAAGACAGATTCACTGATCAATACGCAGTAAGACTGAGACATTCATAATTCATGCAAAATGAATTATCATATGCGAATATAAATTTTCTACAGTTGCTAAATGGCGGAATGTGACGGACTTTGTAGTTAGAGAAGAGGAAAAGAGCGAAAGCGAGAAAAACAATACGAGAAAAGAGTCCGACGAGATAGTAGTTGCCAGAATTTTCAAATGAATTTCCGTATTTGAGAACTGGGACATGGAAAAGGTTCGGGACATTTCGACTCGCTGCTTCTTCGACCCGGACGTCATCTTCACGTTCATGCTTGAGATCAACAAGCAGCAGGTCGCCAAAAAACTAAATGAGGTAGGCATAACTTTTCCTATTTTATAAAGTTAAGTTTCCCTAATTTGGCGGTATAAGTTTTTATGTATTCTCTTTCATTTTCTTCAACTCGAAAATTTTTAGTTAGAGAAAATTACTGCTCCATTTTAATACGTTTCATTTTGTTGAATTATTCCTGAAATTTCAAATTCAGAAAGTCGCTGAAGCTCCACCTGCCATTTCGTACAACAATTTACTAGTGACGATTGTGAAGAAGGAAATTCAGGAGAATGAAGAGCAAAGTGAGAAAATGCTTGAGAAAGAAGTCATGAAACTGGAAGAAACTTAGAAAGAGCATGTGGACGTCGAAGATACGTAGGGTTCAAATATGGGTAAAAAGAAAGAATATGCCTTGAAATATTTAGCACTAAACTCGGAGTATTTCAAAACTTCATGATCTTTTCTATGCACTTTGCAATTACATCTAGTGCATTGCAAATTTTATGTTAGATTTCAGCTAGCGATTATTATAATTTCATGATTGTTTATGGTTGTTAGCTATTTATTTTTTTAAATAAATGTTGGAAAAAGATTTTTTAAAATTATTCATATTCGATGCTTTGTATATCACCTTGCAAAACCTCAGTAAATCTTAGTGGATTTTCATTTCGATTTGAATACTAAAATTCATATATCAGAATTTGCCTAAATGATAAAATCATTTGTTTAAAAAAGTTATCATTTACATTATGACTATGTAACCATCTCCTATTAATTAGGGATGAGTTCATTATCCTCATCCTGTTGAATTCGGCAGAAATTAGTGGAGTTCTTTCACTTGATCTGTGGAAGAATATATTCGATCTTTTCCTCATAAATCCTCTTAAACCAAAATCGTCTTTCCTCCCTATATTTTTAGCACGTTTTTAAAAATTACTTACCCTGCTCTTGACTTCATTATCAAACGCTCAACAATTACCCCAAGTTTGAGATTCCAATAAACTCCTGCATAATCAAACTGCCCTAAATACCCCTAAACCTACTAGTGACACTTGCTTCATGGATTTTGCGCTAAAATTGCAGAATGAGCGTGGCTCATCATTTTGGGAATAGTAAAATCCATAGAAACTTCAGAATATTCCGGAAACAAGCAAAGAAGTTCAAGCAAACGTCCTTACAAAGCTGTTCTTCCTTTGAAATAGTCTTACTTCTATTCACTGCAGGGAAGGGCACACGTTTCATTTGACGAAAATTCATTCGCAAAAAGGGGTTTTTGAATCGTCGTCTTCAGAAATTCATATCTTTGGTCACACTGACCGTTTTTCATGCGGTTTTTTGCTATAATCCCGCCTAGCCCTACAAATTTCTAGAAAAATACTTTCATGGTTTGTCTTCACATCGGAAATATCACTTGCGCCCTCTACTCATAAACATGTGGACAAGGCATTGAAATTAACTAAAAAAGACTATTTGAATGAATAAATTCCCTGTTACCATCTCTATCGTGGCGAAAATCCACTTTCTTTCTTTTGAAATAGATTTTGGATCAAAAAGTTGAATTTGACTTCTACTTTCCTTGTACTTCAAATGGCAAATATTCCTACGAGAAGAGCATTATTTGCTCGAATTGGTAATGAAATTTTAGCTTTGTAGCAAACTTTGGTGCCTACATGTGTTTTATCAAATTTCATACTTTTCTACGGCGAACAAAGAGGCACATTGTTGCTCTAAAATTGTTGTTCATTATAATCAAATAGTCCTCGATCTAGTTATTTTTGTGAATAAACAATTTAGTGAAGAAACTAGAGTTTTACAAATGACTACTCTCAATCGAATTTAATAATCTGCACCTGCGGAACTTGTGTGGTATGATTTCGTAACACATTTTACTCGAGAAATTTCAATTGATTCTTTAGCCTATGGTTAATCAGTCACGTTCTCAACGAATTTGCTAATGCAGATTGAGCATACAATCCTAATTTTTCAGTGCACTATAATTTCTACGTTTATCGATTATGCAACCTCGAATTCAACTGACGGTTAGAATTTTCTCTTCCAACTTTCAATTTATTTATCAATTTTAGATTCGGATGGCGATATAATTCAGTCGAAGCTTTATAGGAAGTTGATGAAAAATTACGAAAAGAGTCTCGTGCCATTTAATGGTTAGATTTTTGTAGAAAGCTTCATACTTATTTTCATTCAGCCTTGTCAACAAATATCATCGATATGAATATTGACTTAGGTCTGCTTTTTCTCAAAGTCTCTGAAGTTGTAGGTTATTCGATTATTGCTATTTTTGCTGTAAATATCAACTTGACAGGCCCTTCCACAGGAAATGGTAACTTGGATTGTAGAATTTAAAGTTGTAAGTGATTGATTGGGAAAAAATCATTTCATTATACCTGCGTATTTTAGATTTGGTATGATTCGAGGTATCAATTTGTACTCGATGACATGCATCTGAGAGTAAAAATATGATTCTAGATTGAGATGGAACGAAACTGAACACAGTAATATTACAAGGATTTTTTGCTATGTTTCAGATATTTGGTCGCCCGATATAGTCATTCTAGAAGCGTTAGTTTTTCTTATTCCTTTAATTCAAGAATTGAGCACTATTTATTCTTCCAAAAACTAACATAATTTTCCACAGGCTTGTTCGATTTGATTTATTCTAGGGACCACCAGTCATTTTTGTCTATGCATCAAAATCGAATGAAAGACTCATTTTGAGAACCTTGTTGGACTCTTCATCCATCCCCGATGAGAAAAAAACCGGACAATTAGCATAAAATTAATTTTTTAAAAATACACTTGCGAAAATCTCTTTTACACCCCGTGAAAGAGGTGTGGCTTGGTGGTCCCTAATTTATTCACCCTTTTCAGTCAAGAAGTGAAAGACTATCGTGATGCAAGTCAGCAACTCGCGAGGATTCATTCGAATGGTTCTATTCATTACAACTGGATGATTGTCATCACGAGCAGTTGCAGTCTTAATGTAATTCAGCAGTTTTCACCGAATTTCATCACAGATATTTAATTATAATTCCACTGCATGCAAAATTTACCCCCAATAGTTGCAGTTTCACTTATTCAAGCATTCAGATGCGAATGATGCCGTTCGATGTACAAACTTGTGCAGTAGACATTATGGCGTACACAGTCAACTTTCCGATCAATTTGCACATGACAAATGAGTTTCAACTATTCTTCAATACAAATAAAAATGGAAATAGCGAATGGAAATTCACGAATATCACATTCGAAAATCCAGGCATCGATAACCCATTTCGAATTGTAATTTTTGGAAGACAACTATTTCTGAAATTTAGTAAATTATTTAGGGATCAATGATGATCACGATAGTTCGGTCGCCGACATTCTACATCAACCTAATCGTTGTTCCTTCATTCGTCATAAATCTGCTAACCATACATGGGCTCTATTACGAGGAAGCTAATAAATTGTCGAAGGTATGACTGGTTACGAAGAGTTTTCGACAGAATTATCTTCAGTTGACCTTTCTGCTAACTAATTTGATGAGCATCTCATTCATTTTCGGTAAGTTTCATCATTTTTGCAAGAAGCCATTATTCTTTCAGGAATTTTGTCCGAAGCAATTCCGAAGACTTCATACATACCATTGATAAGTGAGTTGAGAACATTATTTCCCAATTAGTTTCGGTTTCAGCAATTTACGTGATGGTCAATTTGTGTCTCGCTTTGATAGCATTCATTGTATCGGTTAACACCGATGCCATTCAAAGGTTTGCTCGACGAAGGTTGTGCAGATGCATTACGGACAAGTCCAAGGAGAAGTATATATATTTGCAATGATGTTATGAAGAAGTTATAACGGATTTAGGAAAAGGAACTGGGTTTCTGAATATCCTCTAACACAGTGGTTTATGTGGACACTATTTCAACTTGCAAATGTCATCAATCTTGCGTATTTCTTCGCTGCTCCACATTTATGATTGTTGTTGGCATGCAGTGATGTCAAATTTGAATAGATCCCCATTACATTTCATTTGTAATCACGTCATCTCATTCTCATTATCGAGTCGTCAGAGAATAAATCAGTTAAAACCATTGAATACTCTCGCCTCTCAAATGTACCGCTAAAATCTAGGAAGGGGAAGCTTTTGGGTCAAATAGTTGGTGAACACGCAGAAGCACACAGAAAGGTGTCAAAGCAGAGTCAAGCCAACACTCAAGATCCAAACTGGCGAGTGAGTTGCAGAGAAGGAGCATCTATATGAGTCACGGTGAACAGCCAGAATCAAATCGGCGAATCTTCCCTATTCAAGGGAACTCATCCCTAGGCATCAAACTCAACCACCACCACCACAAACCCATATCTCCCATTATAGGTTCTACCTATCCTGTGACAAACTGATGAGTATGCAATAAAATTTATCCTCTTCACAAACACACTAGTAAAACTATCATTTTTCACATTAAACTTTTAACCCATGAGAAGCAATAATTCGTCTGAAGAGGTGCAATTTTTGAAAATAATGAGATCAAAGTTAGATTGAGAAAGCATTTTCTACAGCATTATCACCAACTGCTTTTGCTGAGATTTGAATCGCTTTTACTCGATTCCGAATTCGAGGACCTTCCTGCGGGGGTTCTTCGTGTAGGGAAAATCTGAACATGGCAATATGTTCGTGACAATATCAGCATGTGTTTATTTTTCAAGGACTTGTGATCAAAGATATCACGACTCTGTTAGTTGTATATTTTCTCTATTACTTCGCTAGTGTGGTTACGAAGTTTCTGATAGAAAAATTATTAGGACTCCAAACTGTGTTTATAAAGTCGAAATTTACCGATGCCTGCAACTTCACTGTGTATGAGAGCTCGACTTCACGTTGGTACCATTCGAAAATCGGCGGAAGAGGAGCCCCATCTGGTAGCTGAAATGGAGCTTGAGTGAGAAGCGTTCCCATGCAATCTTGATTACCGTCGTCTCTAGTTTCCTGAGGTCGTCAAAGAACTGCATCGATAGAATCTCGAGGGGATGAGCGCGTTCGTTGGGATTGTATTTTAGCAGAGAACCAAGAACTTCAAGGGCATGCGAGGAGGCGTGACCTTTCAGGAGCTGAACAATTTGTAACTTTCTTCTTATCCTTTTGTTCCGGTTTGCTCACTTTAGCCAGTCCAATTCCAGGTACGTCAGAAATTGGTACTCCAGCGTATTTGGGATTCATTGATTCGATATCTTTTTTTGTAGGTGCTCCAAGAACCTAGAAATAGTTTATGATAAAATGAGTGCAATCTAAGAAAAAACCTTGATGATTTGAACGATTTGATCGATGGCATTGTCAGCTGAGAAAATTGGAGATTTTAGATAGATTTCTGCCATCACAGTGCCTGCCGACCAAAGGTCTAAAATCGGTTTGGAAATTGAAATTAAAATCAGACAATGTATCACTACCAATTGCTGTTCCATATTCAGTGGAATTGAAGAGCAATTCAGGTGCACGGTAATACCTGAAGCCTTATTTGATTTATTTCAAGATATCTTTTAACCTTGAGCAAATGTAAGTGATATTAGAGTCTCCTTCTTGTAGTTCTTTCGCAGATCCAAAGTCGCAGATTTTTAGCAAAGCCAACTCATGATTCACCAATAGGTTTTGAGGCTAAAATTTGTTATTTTTATCTTTTGTAAAATGAATCCCTCCGTGAACATTGCCCTAAATAAGAATCTTTGTTTCGGATAACAGGCATTTGAGATGGGCTTCAAAAGCTTGGTACGTGAAAAACCAGAAATAGGCATCATTTTAAATGTTGCCTATCTTTAAATTTAGCCTGATTTCAAAATATGCAACAAAGATCCCAACTCATAATCGGTGTTTGGAAAGCTTATGTCACCAAATCTTCAATTTCTTGAAGAAGATAAGAGAACGGAGAAAATTTATTCCAATACTACATACTTCACATCGGGAGCAAATATACGTGAGTCAAAATTTCAAATTGGACTCGTAATTTGTTAGCAAATTTGGTAAACTATCAGATCTTCAAAAACTAACCTTGACATCTCTGTGGACGATCTTGTGCATGTGGATGTAGTTTAGCGCCCTGAGCAGTTGGAACATGTAGAGCTTGACGTAGATGGAGGGCAGACAGGCGTCCACCTGCTTGTAGCTTCGAAGCAATTGGTGGAAGGTCTTCGGAAGAAACTCCAGCATCAAATTTAGATATTCGTTTTTCTGAAAGAAGAACGCTCATCTTCCAAAATGATCAATTATTAGCTACATGATCATCAACTGATTCATAGTGGTAAAGAAGTCTGACGATATTGGGATGTTCCAGTCGCTTCATAAGCTGCAGTTCTCGATTCTAAAAATCATAATTAGCATAACTAGGACCTTTCACGATTGTTTTCATTTGATTTACCTTGAATCGTTTGTCAATTTCAACCTTCTTGATAGCAATTTTATCGCCGGTTTCATACAAAGTTGCAATATAAACGACGCCGAACGTTCCATTTCCAATCACCTTGAAATATCAATGTATCCCATAAGATGTTTCGTTTTTAAACCTTAGGATCGTAATATTTGATTTCGAATTCGTGGTCATTCCTAGCATATCCCGCTCTAACTGCCACTGTCGTCACAGGCATCAGAACCCTTTTCCCATGAGCCAATGAGGTGCGCTTATGGGTCTGAAATTTCATTCTTATTGAGTTTTTACGAATGTTTAAGAAGATTTGGATAATGATTTCTTTCCACATTACAAAGTCGCCTAATCTAACTCATTCAGATAAAATACTAAATTGTATCGCAAACGTTGGAAGCTTGTCACATTAGTGTATCCGTGATTTTTTTTCTAGGAGAAGTTTACAAATTTTGAAAATTGACCATAGCGCAATGCTGGACTTTTGGTGTATACTTGACTAGAATGAAAGATACGATTTCGTAAAATAACATTTTACACTCGAGAGTTTTTGTCCAAAAATTACCTCATGAAGAAATTCAGTAGACATTTTAGAGTCGGATTAGTAATAAGAAGAATTAATTCAAAGAAAGGATTATTGGGATTTGCACGAATATTTTATGAACTTTAAAGTAGAGAATTGTGAAGCCTTGCTTGACCAAGTTTTTTAATTGCTTGGATCAGGGAAAAGGCATTCATTTTTGTTCGTTACTCATGAAGTCGAACTTTTGAATGAAGTTGGCATGAATGGGCAAAGCAGTAATAAAGCGAAAGAGGAGAAGAAAAAAATAAGGAGAAAATGCGGCCATTAAAATTTTTGGAATGTCTTTATGAAATCACCAACAACGCAAAGTTAAGTGATGGTTATGAAGAAAGGCTGGCTTACTTCCTGCAAGAGATAAAATTTGTGAAAAGTCAAAAGACCACTAGTGAATTTGGAATTTTCTTTAGTTGTTCTTCTTACCTTTTTCGTGACATACAGAGGCATTGTGTTTGGCTCGACTCGACGCATATTTTAGTTACAACTACTCTTCAAATAATGTTTTTAGAAAAAAAAACGGAATAAATATGGAATTCGTTGTAAATCGGGAGAAAAATATTTAGAATTTGAAACACGTGAAAATCCTAGAAAGGAAGTGTTGTAGATAGGCGGCGTTTCTCGATATTAATCAAGTTAGAATTTGACTGAATGATCCAATGATTCAGTTAGTGTGGGAGTCGAAATATTGAAATGCGAAACTACTTGGCTGAATTTCAAATATCTTCGTTTAGCTCAAAGTTTTGCAATTAACGCCGCAAAACGTGTGCAAGGTCGAGTTTTTCACAAGGTGCAGATAAATTAGAACGTAAAATAGAGTACTCGCAATAGTTTAGTCAAACAAAGCAGCAGCGTCAGGAGAAAAGATAATAAATCAAGAAAAACCCAGATGAAATGGGATATCTGAATTCGGAACAGGAAATAGGCACATCCGGGTTGGGGAGGGAACGTGGAAGACAGGAAGACTAGAAGAGTGGAAGATAGATGAATTTATTTGTCTTGCGCGTGGCTCGCTGCCTGCCTTGTCAAACGCCCTCTCCCACGGGTAATTTGAAAGGGATTTCTTGCAAAAACACGTGAAAATTCGGGGATAGAATTAATCTCGGAAATCGTGACGAAAGAGAGTTCGTACACATTGTTTGCTCAAGTGTAGAGCGTATTTTGAAAAAATGTATTCTGAAAAAGAAAAGAATCGACGATTTTGATGTTTTAGCTTCATCACGTAAAAATTTTGCCATCTGATTAGATAAGGTTGCTATAGTTATCTTTTCCCTCACTAGTTCGTATTTTGTGGCGAAGCTCTCATGTGATAAAGTAACTATGGGCTCAATGGATTCAAGTTGCTAAAAACTGGAATATTTTCAACTAAGGGATAATGATTCTTCTTTCAACAAAAAACTGCATAAATCTTCAACTCTATTATTTCGCTTCATAAATAATCTGATGATGTATGAATGGATGGAATAACGATAAGATCAGAAGACTGATTCGACTTGGAAGAAGATGATGGTGATGTAATCATAAGTCTGAAAGATATCCAGGCACTGAGGATGGTGATTTGGGTGTGTTGTGCACCGAAATGCATTGCCGTCATCATTCTTCTGATTCTTCTGCTTGCATTCCTTGGCAGGAATTTGCCCGCTGTTGTGATGAGGCATTCATCTCAGCTGCTTGTCTGCTTCTGCTGCATTTCTCGGGTCATGACTGTGATCCCCCGGGACTCAGCTCCACTTCTCCCTTACTTAGACATTTCCCCAAGAATTCACATCCTCTTTGCCTCTTCCCTTCCGAGTCCAAGAACGTTAACTCTCTATTCTCCAAATCTGCTGCCAAATTCTGTCAAGTGCTGTAGAAGACAACGCACAACATCTCATGATTTGTTAACTCGGAAAGCAGAAATGCAGCAGCAAGAGAACTCAAAAATCACCCCCCACCAGCAGCCACCCGCCCAACTAAGGATTATAAATTATTCGACGGCTATAAATGACGGATATATTATAGTCTGGGTATTTAGGGAAACTTTATACAATTTAGGAATCTTCATTTTAAAATCTTCAAGTGAGACGTTCTTTAAAAAATATAATGGCTACTTCAATAGCTGTATATTACTGTATCATTTGAAACTCTTAAGCTTTACCTCTCAGGAGATTAAAATTGAAATGTAAAACGTGAAAACTAAATCTCACCTTACAATTAGTCGGCATTCTGTGAAATTTCGGATTAGACAGCGATAGAGCTTCTGTGAATCACTTAACAAAAACTAAATGAATTGCAACGAAGATGGGCAGAGATTAGCTGAATGAAGTGCAAAGAAAATATTAGTGAAAACGGGGGATGGTCCACAAGTCTGTGGAACGAAAACAGAAATAAACAATCGAGGAGAGCAAAGGAAGAGGCCGGAAGATGACAGAATAGGAGAAGCAGAAGCAGAAGGAAGGCATTTTGGAAACTGCCCCAAACTCGAAGATGGAAGAACTCAGAAATGAGACTGCAGATGGCTGAAATCATCTGCAACAACATGGAGAAAATCGAAAATTGCATTACAACACTCTGCAAGACTGGAAATTGGTTGGATTGGAGATTAGATAAGAATTCGAAGAAGAGGATGAACTGGGTGCGCAAGAATCAGACTCCTTGCCTGGTATTTGAAGAGCTAATCGATTTTTAACTCTATCGGAAAATACAGGAATAAAGTTTGGCTAACAGTGAAAATTCTTTCGGCTAAAAATCCCGTTAAAATAATCATGAATCAACCTCAATTACATCAAAGAACCTACATGATGCTGAAAAATGCGATCGAAATATGATACCGGTGGCTAAGCCTCAAATGAAGATAAAAGTGAACGCTTATATTCTGATGCTTCAAGTGCTAAATTTAGAAATGAATTTCGCGTCATGAAGTTCACGTGAACAGGTTGAGCGAGTTGTCACTTTCAGATTGAGCAATTAGCGAAAGAAGCTCAGAAAATCCATGTTCAGTCAGAAAGATCTTCATGATTGTCAATTTCATTAAGCAATTCTCATAATGAAATGATCAAGATGAAATTATAGTTTAAAGATAAGAGATAATGTATAAATCTATCATCAAATTAGTGGATATTTTGAGGTCTCAAAGAGCGCGCAAATTAGCCAACATCACAGGATCTAGAGATTTAATGAATTTAAGCAAATTGCTAATCTTGAAAATTTTGAAATCCAAAGGTTCCATTTCATAGGCAGATTCGATAGTGAATGTAGTTTTATCCCACTAAAATTTTGACGCGTGTAGATCAGGGGTGTAAGAAGTGACATTTTGAGATTTTCGAAATACGGAATGTGGAATGAAATTTTTTTACTAAATTTTGGAAACACGAAACGAAACGAAATGGCCCCGAAAGTGACCGGAATTTCGATTTTTCGGAACCGAACATTCCGTACATCTCTGGTGTAGATTTATTCTACTCGATTTTATAGAGAGAGTAGAAGAAAAGTGGGATAAAATTACACGCGGAATTTTTCGGAATATCTACATGCACTCTAGATTTGAATCTTCTTTACAACTTTAAAATGCTTTGAAAGTATAATCAAATATGCCAGAAAAAATCTTCCAGAATGATTTCATCTGAAATGCTTGAAATCGACTTTGTTAAAATAGCCTGCAATTATGAACTGGCGAGACAACTCACTCCTTTGCAAATATGCGGCGTTCCAAAATAGCTATTCAAAGACAAAGAGCATTTTTATTTTTGTGACGTCAATAATGCATGACCTTTCGTATTTATTCCAGTCATCGAAGTAATTTTTCTATTTGAATGAAGTTATAAGATTTTGAAAAAGATGGAATGCGCGGTAAATAAGTTTTGATTTACGAAATTTGTCTGAATTTCTACCGCATTGCTTCTCCTCCTGGGTCTGTAATCGACGGACTTCGACCGCACATTCACACTGACACTCTTCGCGAATCTGATTGTAGTCGTCTTGCTTCTCGCCAGAATTTGCTTCTGCTCGTGCGTGTTTCCACTGTCATACCAAATTGGCATTTTCTGCAAAATTAGAATTATTGAAATTAAAAAAAAAAAAAAACTAATTCTATCAGAAAAGAATAATGCATGAAACAATTACAGTATTGCATTCATTCTACGAAGGTAATTATTGCGCACCGGGTTGCCCTTATTAATCTCAGAATAATCTAGCTCAATCCGATCTCGTATTTTCTAATTACTTTCTTGTTCGCAAGATATCAAATTGTCATAACAGTATTGAAGATTGTGCAGGAAAAATGAAGAAGAACTGTATGAAAATAATGAATATCAAGTACAAAACGATGAAAAGTAAATTGAAAAGTCAAAAAGAACGAGAAGGTTTGGCATGCGAAATGTGGTAGAAAAGTTAAATTTTGTAGCTTATCTTTCTGCAAAATTGTGATCAAGTATCTACCGCATGAGACAGTCTTCGGGTAAAAGATTTTTGTAATTTTTTTTTTTAAATAAAACTCAATTTAAATCAGGGGGTTAATGACAAGCATTTAGAAAATAATAAAATCGGAAAATTTTCATTCATATTAGCCTAAAAAACTAAACTTAACGTCCAAACTCAAGTAACCTTCATGAAATGACAATTTAAAGGCCATAGACTTCATCAAAGAAGTGAATTATTCAGCATTTCGAATTTCAGCGAGGACAGGTTGACGCTCTCACAATGAGAATTTTGATGAGCAAAAAAACTATTACGAGGATTGCAATTTCTACAAGTGATTTTTGAACAATAAACTTATAGAAAGATCTATTGTCAGAACCGATAATTTGAAGTGAAATAATGTTACGCAAATTTGAATACATACAGTGGTGAGCAAAAGTCTTGCGTCACCCAAATTAATTTCAAATAATCGTCATCAATCCGACCAGAAGCATCGAAACTAGATTTCCTTTGGCACGATATTAACCTACCATAGGACCTACCTGTGTACCAATTTTTGTCCCAATATCTCACTACCTTACTTATCCAATGTGTACAAAATTCAGTCGGATTGGTGAACTACAAGTGAGTAAGCCGGCATTATATCGAAATGTAGCAGGTAATGAAAAACTTATGTCCGCCGCTGTATATTCAAAGTGTTCATTATGCAGCTTTGAAGTTTCCTCAAAACATTCATGAATCACTCGAATGTCTTCAACTAGACTGCAAACAAAGTGATAATTTCGGTATATCAAATTATTGTGCCGTTTATCCTGTATCAATTTATTAGCTATAAAAAGTTTACATTTTTGATTGAACAAATTATCATATGCGTATGGTTGGATTCTGAAAACAGTCGCATTTAGTTTGATCGAAAGATAATTTTCTTTTATTTTGATAGTTTCCAATGATATTTATTATCATTTATAGAAATTAGAGGATATAAATTTAAATATCATCTTCCATAAGTGAAAATGAATTTTTATATTCATAATATAGAAGATAATTTCAATGGATTAGAACATTGCCAAAATCTTCATCAATTATTCTTCAATGGTTTATTTTTTCAGCAAATATTGCACTTAAAATGCATTGTCTCATTTCAATTCCCGTTTAAATGATGCTGAAAACATTAATATCCCGAAAACGCAATGGAATTGAAATTGACAGCCAAAACATAATATTCTCATGCCAGCATGGCGTTTGTATTTTGAGTAAAAATTCTGCATTTCACGTCGTCTTTTAGTATGCAAATTCTGTAGTTGTAAAACTGTTTCTATAAGTTATTCTTTTACGTTTTCGGAGTATGTAATTCCAAAAAAAATTAGTGAAGATCACACTTCATTTCCGGCGACTTTCAAAATTAATCAAATTAAGATTTAGGTAGCACAATAATCGCTCTTATCTGTATAGCTGATTGTACTCGGTCATAAGAATCACTCGTCACATGTTGATTGAGATTCGAAACATTTAAAGCTTCTTTTATCTAGCTTTTACATTACCTTATTTCAGAAGTAGAAATAGGAAGTTTGGTGCAAATGCTGATTTACTAAATTTCGAGCTTCTATAGCCATTTTTCACTTTCATAATCGCATTGATTGCATAAATAACTAGATGACTAGCAACAATAGGATGATAACATTTGACCTGCAGCTACCATAATCCTTCCTTCCTCCCTCTCACCACTGCTCGCTAAGTCTTGTACACCTCTTCCTCCCTTTCTCACTCCTTCTCTCTACTCTCTATATCATCTATTGTCTATCCCTTCACTCTCTTTCTAGTTTTGCTTCTTTTTCCTCAACACAACCAACGCCGAAATCGATTAGATGCAATGCTAGAGGCTGGTTGACGAAATAGAGCAGGAAATTGGGAGAGTAGAGAGAAATAAGGAAGTGAGAGCGCGAGGATATCGGGGAGGGGGCAGAGAGACAGGGGTCGCCAAATTGTGGAGAGAGAACAGATGGGAAAGTGACGAAGATGAAGAGAGTGCAGAGAGGGGAAGGAAAGAAATTCGCCTTCTTTCTCTCTCAACGAAAACATGATGGAGGAAGGAAGAGTGAGAGAGCGAGAGAGCACGGCGAAAAGAGAGAGTGCGCTTAAAACCAACAGGGTTTATTTTATGTGTCCAAGTTGATTCTATTCTGATACTGCCTGATTCAGTTTCATCCATGCCATCCTTCATTGCTCGATTTCAGACATTTTCAGATACTCGCGTGCATAACCAATAATCATCTAACTGTGTTGGGTAATTTGGTGTTCGACTGCCTGATTTCCAGGCCCTTCCACTGACAAACAAATCCCACCCCACGCAGCAAGGGCCAATTATTCAGCGCCGTTTTGCTATTCGACTTCATTATTCGATTGGATGTTCTTCAATAGGTTATTTTTATAATTATGTCTAATAAGTACAAAAATATGATAATTTCAAATGCATCCTGCTTGATCACGAAAATAGAATTGCAGCTGATTTCGTGGTCTTTTTTCGAAATTCGAAATGGTGAAATTAAGAATGGAAATTTGAAGGAGATCACTTGAATTAGCTATTTCATAGTGTCGATTGGTTTTCAAATGGAACGTTTGCAGATGCTGGTTGAACCAATGGGATGGAGCGTTCGAATAACAACTCTGCCCATCGTCTAATCAACGGCTTCCAAAACGCCGCCTCGACGGCTAACACTTTTCAGTCGGCATTCCAGGGTAAGTTATTTCGTTTTTTGTTTTAATTATTATGAAGATACTCTTTGATGGCACAATTTGATTTTTTAATCTAGCCCAAAATTGCTGAATTTACTCGTGCATCTATAAACGTGATATTGTATAAGTTTATTGAACGCAAACATTTCTCTTGTATTCATTCACGCTATTATTCTATTTTTTCTTTCTAACAATAATCAATGAAGCAAATTGAGGCATGCAACAGACGAATGCCAACAATTTTGGCCTGCTTCAAGCCCAGCTGCAATCGTTGTCGAATCCGATTCTGCCGAGTGCGGACATCGCTCAATGGGCTGCCGCTACGGCTCAGCAACCGCACAATCAGCAATGGATTGGAGGGGTCGATCCAGTGAGTAGATTTTTGAAGAAAAATTCGAGAAAGAAAAAATCGATTATGAAATTTAAATTGCTCCTTTAATTCTTCATGATTAGTATTTTGAGAATCTCTTTCATCATCATCGGATTTTAGTGCAGTCTGCAACCTCTAAATGTTAGCTCTACCCATTCGAAGCTAATTTTCTACTTTGGAAAAAACAGCTTCCCGTTTTCATATTATTACTATTTAAAGTCCACGTTTTGAGATAAGTGATGCGATACCTCCAGTGACTTGGCGAAAGTCTGCACACAACCTATTTCAAAACAGCTAAATTCTTGATGTTAATCAAATTGTATCTGTGCTTGAATACGATTTTGAAAACAAATTAATTTAGTAGCTTATCTCCAGGAGATTACCCATTTTGTATATGCTTGCTCCGCCTCTTCTCCATATCAGAGCTCTTAGCATCACATTTCATTTCATTTCCTGTCATTTACTTATCTAAGAACAGTAGGGTTAGATTATCTCTGGAACAACGCTATCATAGCACTTCTTCCATCGTAAGCAATTTTATCTTCGAAGGGCCATAAAACTTTTACCTTTGCTAAAGCTTCATGATTTTATCATTCTACAAAAGTTCTGAGTGATGATAATTGCGATAGTTTCTTTCTGCTTATACAAAATTCATCGTTCTCATTCTTCAAAATAGTATCAAAATTTTTCCAAAATGATCTTTTTCAATTGCGAATATGACATTTTTCAGGCAAAGGTAGTCCAAATGCTGCCTATGTACCAAATGTTCACTAACGTCAAGTCCATGTAAGCTAAGGTAT
This sequence comes from Diploscapter coronatus, assembly GCA_964036155.1. Taxonomy (NCBI): domain Eukaryota; kingdom Metazoa; phylum Nematoda; class Chromadorea; order Rhabditida; family Rhabditidae; genus Diploscapter; species Diploscapter coronatus. The sequence continues at coordinate 5,979,367 of OZ038423.1, forward strand.
TTATAAAGATAGGATTAATGTGTTATTTGCAGGGACTTTCCCCAGACGGATCTTGTGTCTCATGGCTTACAACAGCAACAAAATGTTCAGTCAGGGTCGAGCCAATTCTCCGGTACTCCTTCCTCTACACTCACAAGCACACCTTCTATGGTGCAGTCGCCAAGACTATCACATCTCCAGGACGTCAGGAATAGCAGTCATGTAAGCAGCTTTGATTGTCCCCATCGTTACTCATTAGTCACGGATCACTCATTTTAAAAATAACGATTCAACTATCTTGTATCAATAATGATATCAAATCATGGTCAACATTAACTTTACATCTCTAGCATAAAACTAAGAGCTTCTCAGAAACGATTCTTCATTTCAATATCCCAAGCACGATGAACTCGAAGCTCTTTAGTCCACAAGATATCCCATTTGTGCAAACATTTTTTGCGATACCATAAAATTCCTTACTCACTCATAAATTTATCGTATTTCTTAATGTTGAAAGAAATTAAGTGAGCTTCATTTTAGGGTTCTCCTCAATGTCCCCTCTCGAATGGCCCTCCCTCCTCTCATCACTCGCATCACTCCACCTCCACTCCCAACGACATCGATGTCGGCATGTCCTTGTCACAGCCTGCCTCTCAGCAGAACCAGGCATTCGACTTGTCCATGAGACCACACTCCAAGGAATCCGAATCCACTCAAAGTCCTCTAGTTGTTGACCAACTGCCGCAACATCAACAACATATGAACGTTAACAATCTCGGACAAGCATATTTGAATGAGGTAAGAAACATTTATAGTAACAATTTCGTGCCGTTTGAAATTACTAGAAAGTAGTTCAATGAGAATTATGATCATTTTTATAGATTTACCAAATTTTTACAATTTGAAAAATATGCCTGCATCTTTAATCTTGTGTACATTTGTGAATTTAATCTCCAGTTTACTATATTATTTCCCATTTAAAAAGCGCTTTCATAAAAATAGCGTCTATGTAAGCATTTACGTTGAACACTTTCTAAATCTTACTTCCCGGATTAGCAAGAACGATGGCATTGTGCATTGCATTTAGCGAAGCTTATAGGGATAAACTATGAAATGCAAGGACAAAATGTGCAAATGTGATGAGATCGGGAGATTAAGCTTGGAAGATAAAAAGCAAGAAGTAGCTTATCCACACCTAGGCAGGGCTTAAGCCAAGTTCTCCTTATGTACCCCCTTAAGCAAAAATATTCTGCCAAGTCTTGATGCGTGCCTCTCTATACACCAATTTTCTATAGAAAAAAGAACGATTTGCGTACCCTTTCCCGTATAATCTTTCGTTTTGGTTGAAAGTCCGACTGCCTAGGTCTGAGTTTATCTATTGTTTAGCCTTCGACGTCATCTTCGAACCAGAATCAGCAACAGAACCAGAGTCAGGCTCTGGACGAAGACCAATGGATCGACAACATTGACATCTCGCGATTTGACATCCCTGCAAATCTGGATCTGAATGCCGTCTTCCAACCAGAGCCGAGAAGAGCCAGTGGAGGAGGAAACAGCAACAGTTTCTTGTGAGAATTTCATTTTGATTACTGTAATTCCCATCTTCTTCTCACTACCATCCTCTTGCAGTACCCACTTTCTTTTTTTCGGAAAATAGCAAGATAAGAAAGACACAGGGTGGGCGACGGTTTTTGTTCCCTCTCTTCAAAAGCAGAAGTGGACGTGGCTTGCGGCCTCTAGATATACTTTATCCATTTGCTCAGATTAACTATTATATTTAGCTCTCAACAAAACGATCTCGAAGATGGCTGCGAATTCGACAAGGTCTTTAAGATGGTGACTGACAAAAATGACGGAACAGGAGCTGACTCAATATTCGGGTTGGGCACAACTCAAGAGGATACAAATAGGCTGTCTCCTATCCAGGTATTGCTCTATACCTCTTAAAAATATGTCTGCGAGTATTTTCTTTTGACGAATGAATCGAGTCCTTCCAAAGTTTTGAAGTGATTGCTTTCCTCCAAAACGTTATTCTAATTTTATTCTTATCTTCTATTTTGAAAAACTATACTCATCTATTAGAGGACTGTTAGGTTTTCTGAATACGTTGGATAGCCGATTGTCGGTCATTTGAATAAGCGATTGGGAAAACAATTGAAGAATGGATAGGGAAAGGGTAGGATTAGGACTTGGCAGCCTAAATCTATTATCCAAACAAAATGTGCAGTTCGATGTACTGGTCATCTTGACAACAAATCTCTATCCTACCCTCAATATATTCATTTTCAATTTGTCATCCCACTGGCGTATTCAAAACGTCGATTTCTCTAACTCATGGGAAGAAGTACTCGAAGCCAGAAACTATTATCATTCCTGTATTACAAAAAATTTCTTTCCTTGCGTATTTCTTCGAAACAATACTTCATAAATCAACCTACGATAAGCATTCATTTCAGTTCACTCCGCCCGATTCTCCCGAACCAGCCCCATCAGGCAAGATCTCTTCCCTGTTTGGGAGTCCAAAGTCCATTAGCTCCTTTGACGCTCCCTCGACGTCATCAGGTCTTTCCTCGTCAGCAGCCTCTCTCTTCCCTTCAACCTCACGAACTCCTGCTTCGCTTCTACCTACTGGCCTTGGATCATTGCTAGGGCCTTCTACTTCCACGTCTGTCTCCAGTTTCCTCCCCTTCAATTCTGCCAAGACATTCGCGCCTTCCTCGACCAATTCTTCAATATTAGGCTCTGCAACCAATTTAGTAGTACCTAGCCAAACCACAGCAAGCTCCCAAGTATTCCCATCTACGAGCAATGCTACGTCGTTGCAATTACAGCAACAGAAAATTCCATCTCTATCAAGCACTCTGGCTCAAGTGCAGAAGCAGTTGTCCAAGACTCAAAGCAAGGAAAAACAAGGTTAGATAGCAACCGATTTGAATATCAATCCAATCGAAAAATTACAGATTCTTTCAAACCTCCTCCAACATCGGCAAATAAAGTTCCAGTTTGGAAGAAGGCAGCATTGGAAGCTAAAGAACCACCAAAGCTTGCGAAACCTGTACAGAAGAGCACCAAAATTCCGGTTTACAAACAGAAACTGACGTCGATTGGGTCAATGAAGGAAGAGGACGGAGATAAGAAAGGCGGTGAGTGTTTTTTTCTATAATTATTGCTCGAAATTTCAAGTATAGGAGATTTTCTAACTTTTCCCTGTAAATTATTTCAAGAGTGTTGATCCTTTAAAAATTATTAGTGAAGGTTATAGTAGGATTTCAATTCTCTTCATTATTTCAGTTGAAAATGGAATTTCCATTTTGCAAAGTTACAACCAATCCAAATTTATCTTTCGGCTCGTAAAACGGGATAATGTTTAAATGTTCAGGCAAGGACGATGCATTCGATTTCGACGAAGACGATGAGCCAGTTAGTCTCGTGCAGCAGACTCCACGAGAGAAACTGGATGCTGATTTGAAAGAGAGGATATCGAAGCTAAGCGCACAATCTGATGGCAGAGCGAGGAACGTCTATGTTCCTGGAGTTGGGTTTGCAGTCCCACCAGAGCATAGTACATCGGTTAGTCGATCACAAGAAACGTCTTCAAGTAGATATCAAATTTTCAGCAAGATCTTTGGCGCCATGTGGTTCCGAAAAAGCGTCTGATTGGAGAAAATCGTCCAATAATCCCGTCCGCGAATCTTCTTCCAGCTTCAGTTCACGCCGAAGCGAATCAGGCTGCTGGTAATATCAGAAAATGTTTCGTTGGTTGATTACTTTTAACTTCCAGCTCGATTGGCTGATCCAGAAATCGTTGACTTGGCAGAGTCCATTCGAAGACGCAAGAAAGAGAGACTATCATGTAGCTTCATCAAGACGGAAGCGACAACGAGTCAAGATTGTGCGAAGGAAGAAGGAGCTGATCAGAAGGCCGAGATCCTAAGGTATAACAATTCGTGCATCCTACAACTTAGAAGATATTTTCTCAGATCGGAGGATAACAGACCACGTTTACCCAAGTTGATCATCAAGTTACCACGTCGACCGACCGTCGAAGAGACAAAGCCATCGAAGAGGAGCAGAAAGAGGAAAGATTCAAGCGATGACGACACAGACTGGGAAGGTAGTGATGCTGCAAGAAAGAAGCGTGGCAAGAAAAGCGGAAAACGGGGACGACGATCATATTCCGGGTGACTAATTTATTCTTTCAAGATAGCCAATTGTCAATAATTTATTTCTTCTTTATGAGATCAAAAAGTTTATCTTCTAACGCTGATAAAAATATTACTGGTTCAGATACGAAGTCCGCTTGGTTGAAAGAGATGATGAGCCTCCCGAAGACTATCTTTCGCCAAATCGAGGAGAATCCGAGGACAAATCCGGTGTCATGATGCTGAGCAAGAAGAGGAGATTTATGAAGCAGTGGGAAGATGGGCAGGAAAATGGAGAAGAGAATGGCAAAATCATGGATGGGGTCATGATCAAGCAAGAAGTGCCTGACTACAGTACGCAGATGAATGGACAACCTACTGGTGAGCAAATTTTCTTTTTTTCCTTTTTCGAATCGATATCGAATTTCATTATCGGAAGTATAAAATTCTCCAAAACTTGCAATTTTTGAGAGCGCGACTTCTTGTAATGCTTCCATCGCATATTATTAACTTTTCGAGGCTACATTATTTTTAATTAACAAACCACTTCCTTCGCCATGCATCAAGCTTATTAAGTTATTCGGGACTTCATGCTGTCTCCGAAGAAGGTGGTTACACAGAAATTGTAGAAATCGAAAATTGCAAAATGTTTCACTTCAGGCCGAGCAAACGGTCACACGCTTGAAGAGCAAAGGCGGCCTGGTAGAAGAATGACTGATTTTAACACTGAAGCTGTGAAGACGAGATTATCTAAATTCAGTAGCGCTGAAGGGAAATTGGCGGTAGATTGAAAACTCATCTGAAAAGACTCATCCGATCTGTTTTAGAAAGGAACATTTGTCGTGAACAAGCAGGACTTGTTCCGCGATGACTGCGCTCTGTGGAAAGTCGACAACCAGAATCTCCTGCAGAAATTCCCTCCAAGAACAGATCCGATTACCAAAGTCATCACATACAGGAATAGCAGTACTGTAAGTCTTATAGAAAGATACAACTCCTTGAGTACTCAAAAGTATTGCAAAGCCTAAGAAAAAGTCGATTTCTCTTTGAAGCAGTGCTATGCTTCTATTTTGCACCTATCACTATTTTGACATTTTAAAGTCGTACAAAATAAAGAGTTAATTAATCGTTTCAGCATTCTCATTTAAATGTTCAAACCTTTAGTATTCTGGCTGGTGCGATCAGATAGCGAGTTCGTATTACACAGTCAAGGTAAAGATGCTGAAACAGTCTCGGTCAGAATCGATTGTCGAACCGGAAGTACCTCTGAATGACCTCTTTGTCGCTGTTTCTGCTGACACTTCCAGTCCGAATGGGTTCGTCAAGGGAGAAGGTAAGAAGAAAAAGAAGAAGGATATTCTGACGAAAGTTAATAAACAAATGTCTCAGATGGGTCGAACGAGGATGTGAACGAAGTCAGCTCGATCACTCGTGACTCACTCAAGTCAGCCCTGCTTACATTCGTTCAAGTCATGGTCAATCACGCTTTTTCTTTGGACTACATTCAAACCCTCAAAGAAAAGAATGGTATTGTTTTTTGTTGTAAATACAAAAAATTTACAATAATAAGAAATGTTCAGACTGGAACTTCCTGAATGCAGAGACAGAGATCAATCGAGCCAATTTAGAGTGCGAACAGAAAGTAAAATCCCTGCTAAGAGGAGCTATCCCGAAGTACGAGGGGTGGATCAACATGTACACCTGTTTGAGTGTATGCGATATCGAACAGAGGGATATTCAGTGTCAGGTAGACGAAAACAAACAACTTTTCGTTCACAATATTTTCTTCCTTTTCAGGCCTGCGGAATAGCAGCTGTCGACAAAATCGTGCAACTGTTCTCCAAAGATTCTTACGATTCCGAAACGCTTCATACGATATTCAGGGAAGAGGACGATGACGCTGAGGACGGTCCACTGCCTGCCATGGTGAGTTTTTAAAGGAGTCAAATTTTGGAAAGCATTAAAAAAATTGTCAGGAATTCTATGTGTGTACCGTCTGCTCGGTCGTCGTTCAATATCATCACAAATGCCATCATTTGAAGTACCATTTGCTGAAGAGATGCGAGGATAGGGTAAGGATCGCAGTCATTATTTTCCTAATAAGTGCTTACCCTTAACCAAAATGCTCCACAACTAAATACAAAACACCTGAGAGTTTTCAAACTAAAGATTAATTTTCAAAATCCACAAAACAAGACTGAGCTTTTCCAAAATATTGAAATCAAAGTAAAAATTCGTAGACCTTATCAACTCAACAAATTACATTTGAGATTTTCAGCTGGAATGTTTCGGTACTCAGTTTCCCGATTATGCTCCCGAGAAAATAGTTGAATTGGCGAAGAAAAGTCGAGGCTGGATCGAGAAGTTCATCGATGAATGCATCGACATGTGGAAGAAAATTGAGGATTCCAAATTCTGATTGCTGAGAAAGCAACATTGGATGAAAGTGAAGCAATTTGGCTAGATACTAGAGACTAATTCAGTACGACATTCAATTTGAAATCTTTAAGTTATTTCTGCATTTTGAAAAGTATACCGTTTTTCACCGAAATCTGGCCCTGGCTCTCGCTTTTCTAGCTTCTCATTCGCTCTCACTTTCAAACGTTCTCTCGCTCCTCCTTCCCCGAGATATCTATTTTTAGTTGGTAGGTTGAGCGAAGAGATTGTAGCACGGTAATAAGGTGCCAAGTTTAGAAACGCAATTTGATAACGGTCATGGCTTCCTCCTATTCAATAATTTTTTGACAAATTTATCAGATAAACGAGTGAACGTTTGAAAGTGGAGACCGATTGAGAAGCTAGAAAAATGAGAGACGGGACCAAGATTTTATGAAAAACAGTGATCCATCGTCGAAGTTGAATATTGTACGCGGTGTTTTGTTTCATATAGTGAGTTTTTGACATTTTCTTATCCTACGAAAAGTAACTTTTCATTTGAAACAAAAACGAGCATCATTATGAGCAATTAACTAAACTGTTTACAGCTACGCAATATTCCATTACTTTGAGAAGAAGATATCATTAAACTACAAACTCTGAAAATAAGTCTCAGCATTCATTAAAGTTTTATCTTGAATTACGATGGATTCCCATAGTTGATTACGGTATCATCAGCTGCTAATAACATTTGCACCCACTTTCACCTCAGCCATTGCCTTTCAAAGTTTTACTATTCCTACACTATGCTAATAATTTTTATTCTTCTTTAAGTATGGTCTATCAATACGCTCTAAATATTCATTTGATTTGCGAAATTGCAAACTCGGGTAGAACTGAATTTCTCATTCATTTTATTGTATTCTTTCCTAAAAATGAATGTACATAAATATGGCATCCGCTATATGATATTGCACCGAGAATAAAATTCCTCAGAATAACACACTCGGAGAATTGTTCTCCATAAATTCAATTGTAAAAATTCTTACCTTTTTTATCTCATCAGACTTGATTTCTGCTGCCTTGGCTCTACCTCTAAATATTCCAAACTTTTCGCAACAATAATATTTTCTAACACTTTCGTTTTACTTTTAGAGCCCTAATTTCGATGCCTTCCTGTTTTTCTCGATTTTTACTCTATTTTTATGTTATGCTGATTATGCTAAGAATACAATTATTGATTACGCGGTGCGGAAACTTATATTTAAAATTATATGATATCAAAGCTATCTAAATCAACTTTATAAACTTATCTTATATTTAAATCTCGGTATGTGTTGTCAAACAAAACTATTTTCTCTCGAAAAATCTCAGGACTGAATATTGTCTTCGATAGGTATTCAATACTGCTTGATTTAATGCTATTATTCTGACATTATTTGAATTATTGTTGATTATACAAATTTATATAATGAAAAATAAATTTATTCGATAAATTTTCGCGAAGTTAATATTTTATTCGAAACTTATTCAACCTTAGGTTTCTTTGCAATTACCTTTCTATAAGTACAGCAAACTAAAGCCTTGACTATTCTATACAAAATGTAAAGCACGGTTAAAATTGTTCCTAACAAAAACGCTATAACGTCTAATGAATGGTACTGGAAGAAGTTGAGTTTCTGACCAGCAGAAACCTAAAATTCAAAGTAGACTTTTAGACATCAACAAAATAACCTACCAAATTCTCAAGTGTCTTGAATTCCGCCACAAATTCCGTCCATTTGACCAGTAACTGCTCTGGTGAAACTGGAGATTTCTTGACCATCGCACTCATCCTCTTCACTCTTATCTTGTATCTGAAGTTTTAAAAGTAAAGTGTTTTACGAGATTCGATTATAATAGCCAACTAACTCCGGATTGTCAATAATTTCTCGAATTGCAGCAACCACGTTCTCCTTTGTAACACTCCCTTTCCCCAAATGTATGGAAATTCCATGCTTTTTCGCCATCATGCTGTTCTTCGACTGATCGCCGAACAGAGGCATCGTGATCATAGGGACGCCAGCAGTCAAGGACTCCTGAAAATGTTGTTAATCATAATTTCATTGTCGATTATCGATTACCTGAATGGAATTGTATCCTGCGTGAGTTATGAAAGCAACAGTCTTATTGTGGGCCAGGAGATCGGGTTGAGGCAGCCACTTGAAGAGGTGCAAGTTCTTCGGCTTTACATCTAAATTAATTTCTTTTTGATCATAATATTTCGGCATTTACCATCCAAGTCATTTGCTTCGTATCGCATAAGAATGTGGTAATCAGGAAGTTCTTTGAACGCTTCGATGAATTCGTGTTTCATTTTCTCTGGCATTTCGTGGGCGGCTGCGACAGACCCGAAGGAAAAGACAATGACTCCTTTCGCATTTTCAACGATTTTTGCAAATTCCTATGATTTTATTGGTTTTCAAAAGTTTATTCTGACTATATTCTAACCCCAGTTAGCGGCTTGGCATCCTTGAATTGGATTCCGATTCCACCAATATTGACTACTTTGGCTAAAGTTGGTCGTGGCATTTCGTACAGAACGTTTGACATTGCCATTACCTAAAGATAGATCCGTTTGTTAGTCTTGTTGTAATCTATTTACCAGTGGACACTCCGATGCGATATCGAGTAAATCAGGGAAGTTCGGGTCGAATTCTTCTCTGAAGATGGCATTTTCAACTTTGGCGATTTTTCCAGGCCAGATCAATCCACCGAGGGAATGACCGATAAAACTCTTAATCCGTTCGTAGAACGTCATTACGTCTGTGCTCTCCATCATCATCGCTGAATGAATAAATGAATGATTTTGCCGTTCTAATTACAGAATCATCGATATGAATCAGCATTTGAGGCTTCGGTCGTAAGAAGGACCTTTTCCTCATCGAAGTCAAATTTAGACATAAAATAAGCTTTCATGCCCATCTCAGTCATATTCAGGCAAAGGTGAATATCATCGAAAATGATCAGAAAGACCAACAACAACGTTCGAAACGACTGGGTTGAGTGTGACATTATCAATCAGTTCATTTTCGAAACTTTTCTCGGGGGCTGTTCCACGACATTGTTGAGTAACAATTCCGAGGAAGAACTTACGAGGAACATAGGAAGGGATCAGCGGAACTCCCACGAGTGAAGCAACGTAGTCCATTATAGCGCCACTAAGATTATAAGAATGAAGAAATTATTGACATATTTTTGTAAGAAAACCTGTTAAGCCAAACCCAGGTGGGTATCTCCGCAGCTCTGACGAGTCCCACAGCGCAAAGCGAAACATGTGGGAAAAGGCGACATCGAATTTCTCATCCTTCAGCCACTTCATGAACTCTTTGTTTTTCAAGGTCTCTGAATATTGATCAATTATTTATTAATAATAATGGATAAAAGTTCATACGTCGACATCCTTCCGACAACATTGTCATGAATTTGTTCATCGACTCGAAATTGCGAGAATCCCACATCGGCACATCCTAAAATGTGATTAAATTGTCAGATTACCTGCTCTAACATTGGTAGTTAGGTCGTTTTTTTCAGTGCAAAAATTACAATAATAACAACTTCACTTCCGACGCACAAATAAATTAAACGTGGTGTGATATCTTCCTATTCAATTGAGAATTAGACAATTTTGCATACATGATTAAATTTGTAAAATAGCCCTCATAAATTCATCCACTCACATTGAAAATGAGCGGTGCATGAGTCTTCTCCAGATCCTCTTTTGTCACTCCTGTGTGGGCAATCACGGAATGAACTGAAGTTTGCGACAGAAACAAATAAGTATCGATTATGTAGAATTTTACCCTTGACTTTTGGCGATATCTTCACGAATTCTTCCAATCCTTCCATGTACTTGAGCAGAACTAATGTGACATCGTGACCCGCTTCTGCCAAGCCTTCAGCTACTCGTTTATTTACTGCTAACTGAAATTGCTTTAAAAATATACGATTCTATAACCAACTTACCTGAGAATTAGAAATAGCAGGAGCTAAGACTACGACTTTGTATCCATATGAAACTGTCGCTAATGAAAATAAAAGTAAAAATTTCATAGTGAATATAACTGAGATTGATAGATTAAAAAGCGAATAAGTCTATAGCAAAGGGACTAATTAGTTTGCACAGTTGAACTAAACAGGTTTGAAATTGAAAAATAAATAGCAAATGAGTTTTGTGAGCAATTTTGGGAAAACACTGCCTGATGGAGACTATTTGAAGAGAACAAAAGACATTCCCACAAAGAAGCAGACGAACTGATAAGAATGATGCAAAATTGAAATTTTTCAATAAACATGCGACTCACCTAATCCAATCTTTAGTCGCGAGTCAAATGATGCAAAGTAATAATTGCGAACATACTAATCTTAAAAACTATGATCTCATATTATGAGTAGTTTAACTTTGGAAACAGGACTGTTCGAAGCTTTGTTTTCGTATTTGAAATTGTTAAACCTTGAACATTAATGTGCCGAAAAATCATTACATTTTATTCCATTATGAAACATTTGCATTCTTACTGAGACCTATGATCAATAAGTGTAATAGAAAATAATATTTATTTTGTACAAATGCATAAGTTAAATACATACAGAAATATTCCTAGAAAACTACTCTTTTTTGGCTTTCGTAGGTACTAATCGCCTATACGTACAGCAAACTAGAGCTTTAATTACTCTATACAAAATGTAAAGCACGGTTAAAATTGTTCCTAACAAAAACGCTATAACGTCTAATGAATGGTACTGGAAGAAGTTGAGTTTCTGACCAGCAGGAACCTAAAATTCAAAGTAGACTTTTAGACATCAACAAAATAACCTACCAAATTCTCAAGTGTCTTGAATTCCGCCACAAATTCCGTCCATTTGACCAGTAACTGCTCTGGTGAAACTGGAGATTTCTTGACCATGGCGCTCATTCGTTTCGCCTTGTGTGCATATCTGAAATCGTAAAAATGAATTCTTCACAAGATTTTTATCGTACGACATAAATCAAGAATGAAGCTGAAAGATTGAGAGCTGAGAATGAAATAAAATCTAGTCTAAATGGTAAAATAAATTAAAGTTTCATCTCAAAAATTAATTTAGCCTAACCAGTGTGATCTTCTAGCTAACAAATTGTTGTAAATTGCAAAAATCTTACTCAGGATTGTCGATTATTTCCTGAATGGCTGCAACAACCGTTTCTTTCGAAACCGTTCCCTTCCCCAAATGCACAGAAATTCCATGCTTTTTCGCCATCATGCTGTTTTTTGACTGATCGCCGAACAGAGGCATCGTGATCATAGGGACGCCAGCAGTCAAGGATTCCTGAAAATGTTGTTAATCATAATTTCATTGTCGATTATCGATTACCTGAATGGAATTGTATCCTGCGTGAGTTATGAAAGCAACAGTCTTATTGTGGGCCAGGAGATCGGGTTGAGGCAGCCACTTGAAGAGGTGCAAGTTCTTCGGCTTTACATCTAAATTAATTTCTTTTTGATCATAATATTTCGGCATTTACCATCCAAGTCATTTGCTTCGTATCGCATAAGAATGTGGTAATCAGGAAGTTCTTTGAACGCTTCGATGAATTCGTGTTTCATTTTCTCTGGCATTTCGTGGGCGGCTGCGACAGATCCGAAGGAAAAGACAATGATTCCTTTCGCATTGTCAACGATTTTGGCGAATTCTCCAGTTAGCGGCTTAGCATCCTTGAATTGGATTCCGATTCCACCAATATTGACTACTTTGGCTAAAGTTGGTCGCGGCATTTCGTACAGAGTGTTTGACATTGCCATTACCTAAAGATAGATCTGTTTGTTAGTCTTGTTGTAATCAATTTACCAATGGACACTCCGATGCGATATCGAGTAAATCAGGGAAGTTCGGGTCGAATTCTTCTCGAAAGATTTGGGTCTCTGTGACCGGAATATTTCGAGGCCAAATGAGCTTCATGAGACCGTGTCCAACGAAACTCTTCGTTCTCTCATAGAATGTCATTGTGTCGGTGCTCTGCATAACCATTGCTGAAATGATAAGATTAGATCCAAAGGCAAATGTAGATAAAAGGACATACGTGGAACGTAAGATGGGATGAGTGGGACCCCGACGAGAGTCGCAACGTAGTCCATTATGGCGCCGCTAAGATTATAAGAATGAAGAAATTATTGACATATTTTTGTAGCAAAACCTGTTAAGCCAAACCCAAGTTGGTATTTCAGCAGCTCTGACGAGTCCCACAGCGCAAAGCGAGTACATGTGAGGGAAGGCGACATCGAATTTCTCATCCTTCAGCCACTTCATGAACTCTTTGTTCTTCAAGGTCTCTGAATATTTAGTTTTATTGTGATCAGTGAGATTTTTCATACGTCGGCATCCTTCAGAGAGCATTCCCATCATTCTCTTCATCAAATTCCATTGCCGACCATCCCAAATCGGTACTTCCTGAAATAAATTGCTACTAGAAGAATTGAAAAAAGACGAAAATGGCTAAAAATTAGGTAAGAAAAATCAGTAAATAATCGAAAGATCTTATTTTTTGTATTTCTAATCTCAATCAGAATGAAATATCTTCATTTTCACGCTATTTTGTAAAATAGACTTACATTGAATATCAACGGCGCTTGCATCTTCTCCATGACTTGTTTGTGGACCCCGATTGTAGCGTTTACAGGATGAACTAAATTTGTTTAAATGACGAAAAATGAAGTTCTCATAAATTTACCCTTGACTTTCGGTGATATCTTCACGAATTCTTCCAATCCTTCCATGTACTTGAGCAGAACTAATGTGACATCGTGACCCGCTTCTGCCAAGCCTTCAGCTACTCGTTTATTTACTGCTAACTGAAATTGCTTTAAAAATATACGATTCTATAACCAACTTACCTGAGAATTAGAAATAGCAGGAGCTAAGACTACGACTTTGTATCCGTATGAAACTGTCGCTAATGCCGATAAAAATAATAGATTCATCCTGGAACTAATACAAATCTTCAGAAAATGATTTTATTTTCAGATACAAGTGTCAAAATGATTCACGTAGTGATTTTTCAAAGCGTTTTATAGGGTGAATCTGAGTTAGTGAAAAGTTGCAAATGATCGCTGAATGATCATGAGAAAAGAGAACATGCACGCTAGAGACTATTTGAAGACATTTCGAAAGAAGAAAATAGAACTGATAAGAGTGATGCAAAAATCGAGAGACTCGTCAACAAACTCCCAAACTTTTTTACTCCGAGAAACTCTACGTTCGAGGGCAAAATGATGCAAAAAGAGTGGACTAATTTCGAAATACTTCGAAAACTATTCATTCCAATTGACAGGAAAATGATAAATGCTAAGTCGCTTGCACAGACTACTCGGACTCAAGGAATTCTTTATCAGTACTATCTTTGCCTTATTTTTCAAGCAATCAAAGTTTCATCGATAGAAAAGAATGGCTTATTTTTTCACCCGAGCACTCGGAAATAACGATGATTCGGCGTTGATAAAGCATCGCTGATTTGAACAAAATAACCGCGATCAATGATAATGAAATGATGCGAAAAACGCGGCTCGTATTTTGTGGAGTCGGAAAATAAGACAAACAGTTTGAAGGAAGAAGAAAATAGTCAAGTTTACTCATGAAAAATCAATAAAATTAGAAAAAATCAACGGTTGAAGTTCAAAAGCGTATCGAACAATCAGGGATGTTGATTCCGACCCGAACCCGCGGGTCGGGTTGGAGTTTTTCGATTGCATCACGGGTTGGGCTGGGGTCGCAATTTTCGGCCCGTCAACATCCCTGTCGAACAAAGATGAAATCGTTAATTTGCTGCTAATTTGTGCATGTGTGTTTTCCATCGTAAGATGCCATGTCTCACGTCTCTTCACTCTTGTTTCCCTCCAAAATCAACCAAATAATGCTGATCATTGGTCCTACTTTCATGTGTTTGCACTCGGACTTTTGTACTTCATAGTTTAATTCAAAAATATAATCAAGAAAAGGCTAGAGAAAACGAAAAGATAAGAGGGTCTAGACGGTCAGGCAAAGGGTTTAGAGACGTGTGCAAACATTCGTTCTAGCATCATACACTGCTAGTCTGTAGTTCATAGTTAGGTCATTAGGTTGTGAAATCATTAAATTTGTTATTGAATAACTAGGAGTTTTGGATAATTTATCGACTATTCAGTAATTGCAATTTATAAATGAGCTCAATTTAATCACGGCTTTTCCAAATAATATTTATCAATTCAATTAATTGAGAACGATTTTAAAAAAAATGATACTTTGATACTTCAACGAAAATAAATATAATGTTATTTTTTGAGAGATTACATTTTATGAAAAAAATCATATTTATTCTAAGCTCATTGTGCCAATTCAATAGGCCCGATTCGGTTCAATTATTCAAAAATCACTATCGATGGTTGCATATCACAAGACGATTGAAATTGCAATAGACCAGATGAATGCTTTACCCGTAAAAATAAAAATATGATTTAGAATCAAAAAGTAGTAAAAAAATAGTCGCATCATATTTCGTGTTGGTGAGTTTCTATGTGATATGATGATAAGATCATTAAAAATTATCCCATATTATTGCACAAATCTAGCAGGGCTGCTCATTGATAAACAAATTACATGAATTTCCAGTAAAAACCCTTGAAACTCTAATAACTGAAAAATTACAAAATAACAACAAATAAAGAAAACATGAAAAATAGAAGAAGAAATTCGCCTAACAATAGGAGTCTGTACATATAACACGTCGTTTGGCACAGAAATATAAATTGAAACTCGATAATTTTGCACCCGTATGGCTAACATTCAAGCAGTTTTCATTCGTTCACTAACTTGTTTCATTTTCGATAATTTTAAGATCTAATTGAGAGCTTTTCGTGAGAATTTCCGATTGATTAAAGCGATTTTTGCAAGGAATGATAGTATTTCTGTTATAGTTATTGGAAGGGAATTTATGATTTGGAAGTTTCGGCCAGCGACTGGAAGACCTCGTCGAGAGTGGCTTGAGACAGTGAGAAATCTTCTACCAACCATTTTTGTTTCATCTGATTTTACAATATCATTTTAATAAAGCTGTGTTTTGTAAAGTTCTTGATAGCCATTAGAGAAAAGGCGATACTTCAAAAATATTCTTGTATAAGCTAGACATAATGATGAAGATCAGCTTCATCGATAAAATATCATATTTGTAAACTCTACTAACCTCATTAACGATATGCAAAATGTCAGCGATAGATGATTTTGACCGATGTATTCGTATGAATATCTAAAAAAAAAAGATGAATAAAAATTTAAAAAAAATATTTAAAGAAAAATTGAACTCACAGTGCAACAATGAATGAGTTGAATGCCCTGTATTTTGCCACTTAAATATTCAGCTGCCTCCTGCACATCTGTCAAATTCCGTAGTTTCACTGTCAAGGAATAGCCTTCACCGAATCTGAAAAATTACAAATTTATGAATTTGATAGATCACACGACAAATTAGAAAAAAAAAAACTTGCGATATTGTTAGTAAGATCCACTTCCTTTGAAAGAAATAACACCGCGAGTTTCCAAAATGAGATAACAAAATATCAACGTTTTTCAAGCGCAAACATAAATTTAATGCTAACACACTAAAGCTTACTTGTTTTTGAGATGTTGTTTGGATCCGATGCATCGTATTTTACCCTGATCCATGATTGCAATTCGCGTGCACAAGAATTCGCATTCCTCCATCGAGTGGGATGTTATTACCTAAAGAACTGCTTGAAATTAGAGAGAATGGATGATTTGACTCACCACAGCCTTGCCACTCTTCCTGAGCAATTCGATGACTCGCCACAGAAATTGTTGCGAACCTGGATCCATTCCTGCTGAGGGCTCGTCCTGAAATATCAATTTGAATTTAAATAAATAGTTGAAATGTTATTTGAAAGAATAACGCTAAAATGGATCGTAGATAAAAAGCATTCAAGATTTGTGCTAATGAAAATAGAAAGATCTTTCATTCCTACGTGTGAATAATTTCATAGACGTAATTCTTGATCACAATCATACAAATTAGAAGTGCCCTGATGAGATTTTCGATAATCAAAATTTGCGTTCTTTCAATATGAGTTGAAAATTTCGACTTACCAGCAAAATGAGTGTCGGTTGACTGATGAGAGCGACAGCCACGGACAGCTTCCTTCGATTTCCCCCTGATAATTCGCCCGAGACTGTATTTGCGTAGGGACTCAGGTGCAGGGACAGTAGAATTCGAGAGACTAGCTGCAAAAATGCCATTCTTTCCTCAAACTTCAAAGAAAATATCAAACCGATTCGATATCTTTGTTTGGAATTCCCCGAATCCTCGCGAAGAAGATCATGTTCTCCTTGGTGGTGAGTTTCATGTTGAGTGCGTCGAACTGCGGGCAGTAACCCAGCTGCTTGAAGCCCTTCGAATCGCCAGAAGTCACGCTGCAAGGTTTTGTAGTGTAAAATAAAGTGACCGTCTAGGAAAAATAAGACGAAAATAAAAAATGCATAATTTTGAGACCTTGGTATATCGAAAGAGTTTGGGAACAAAATCTAAGAACAATGCTTGGACATTTTTTCTACAAATCTTCTAAATCAATTTTTATGTACATCGTCATAATCTGTAAAAATCCTAATTGATTGCTTCAAAGCCTAACCTGTATCCCTGAATATCCACGGAGCCAGCACCAGGCGGAATCTTGCCAGTCAGCATTCCGAAGCAGGTCGTCTTGCCGGCTCCGTTTAAGCCCAGCAGGCCGAAGCACTCCCCCTTGTCGACTGCGAACGAGACGCCTTTCACCGCTAGTCTGCTTCGACCGTATGCCTGGAATAAAAGAAAGCGTCACTTTCGAAAGTTCGGTAGTTTTAGTTTCGACATCGACTATTTTACAAATGACTTTCAGAGGATTTCTTTCGTAGCAAGTCCAAACAATCCGTTACCTTAGCGAGATCCCTGACAACCAGAGGCATATTCCTCCCCGTCTCATGTACCTCCTCGGCTAAAGCTTCGACCCGCTCCTTCTCCTTCTGCACATCCAGGTCGTCTTCTGCAGTGTGCAGGGAAGGACCCTCTGGTTGAGTGCCTATTCCATTCTGCTGCTGCGAAAGCAGACGGTTCGTTATCGACATTTCCCAGAGTCTGAAACAAGAAAATTGAATAAGAAGTCTACCTTCGATTTAAAAAATAAATAAAAGACATGGATGCTAAAATTCAAGATTGAAATTTATCTCTGCAAAAGTATCCGAAGTTTCATAGTAATGAAATAACTAATCACAATTTCGAATAATCCCAATTTAAAAATTACAAAAAAGCTTGATCTTCACTTAAAAGTGCCCTACCTTCTCCATCCACAGACGGATTTGGACTCGAGGAAAACGAGAATCCAGAACGAAATGGCGATGTGCCCGACGAGGACGACGACGTACATCCCCATCAGATCCCACTCCAGCACGTACGGCAGAGGCAGGTCGTTCACGAGATCGGAGCGGTGCAGGTCGTCTCAATTCATATCATTGTAGCAAGAAATATTATTGATTCGAAAAATCAAATGAAATCTATGAAGTTTAAGATATTTTTCGCTAATTGATATGTAGTTTTTTCCGAAAAAGCTACAAGAATTGAGATCAAGCAAAGCCTATGCCTTCAAATATGATTATGTTATCATCTCAATTTCAAAATAATTCAGCTAAAAGCAAAAACTTACTCAAGTAGCTCTTTCCAATTTCGAATAGCTGGTAGATGTAAGCGCCTCTGTAAATGGCCATTCCCAAGCAATACTGAGGCAGAACCAGGAACGAATAGGAACATGCTTGATGGGCTGGGTAGAGGGTAGGGTCCTAAAATTTATTATTTTAAAAAATGTCAAAGATAAAAATTTTCTATTTCCAAATTACAAGTACTCTAGACATAGATCCTTGAAAATATGATTGAACCTGAAGGTTTTGCATTCATTTATATTTAGCCTTATGAAAATCTTGACTCAAGCATTTTTGAACCACTTTCTCAGTTTAAAAGGAACTGATAAAAATGTAATCTAAAAGATTTCACCGTTTTCATGAGTTGCTCGATGACGAAAACGGTCATCGTTAGAACGGTACCGATGAAGAACAAGACGGCGAAAATAATTATGAAGGCTAGCGCAGGGATGGTGAACATTCGCTGCAGGATGTAGGCGTATTGGATCGCGGAAATTCTGAAACAACAAGATCGACTGAAAAAAGAGGAAATGATTGACATACCCATAAACGATGAAGAGCAGTACATAAGCGCCGAAAATCTGAGGATCGTAGGTGAAGTCTTTGATGCCGAATATCAAGTAGATCAGCATTATCACGATCACTGCCAAGATGTAAATGCTCTGGAATCGAATAAAGTTCAAATATCTTTGATTATTGCAGGTTAAAGAAAGATGACAGAAAACTACGAAAAGAAAAGATGGTAAGAAAAACAGTCGTAACTTCGTAATGAGATGGGGTATCATTTTGTAAAAGAAATACTGTGAGAAAAGTAGAAATAGTAGTTTTTCATACCAAGTCATAAACGAATCCAGCGATCCAGTAAGTCCTCTTTCTCAGCCCACTGACGATCTGCAGATGGAGTGAGTCAGAGACCCTGTCCTCGATGATGAACTGGATGAACGCGGCAGGGATCATGCACAGGGTCAGGATCAACACGATCACTCGCATTGTCACTACTTTCTGGCTGAAAATTGAATATTTATCATTTTTATTTAATTGGAAAAAATCAATGAAAAACTTGGCAGGTTCTATGATTTGATAGAACTTGAATTGAAAATATGTCATTTTTGAAGAGTTAAAATAAAAATTGTAATCAGTGAATGGATTTTTCTATCTTGCAGGAACCTACATAGTAGCAGAGTCGAATGCATCCTTAACCGTCCGATTCATTGGGTTGTTGTACGTCAGAATCTCGATATGGGTTGGATCTGAAAATGTATGATATTTTTTTTGAAATAAAAAAATTTGACCTCCTGTCGAAATGGCTCTGAGCAGTGCATTCGTGATTTCGCTGTTTTGAATCGCAACTGCGGGCCAGACTTTGTTGTTGAACCACACCTGAAATTTCCTTTATAGCAAAAGTTTTAAGTGGTAATTTGAAAGTTACGGCATGATAGTGCACGAAGTTCAAAATATGACGAAAGTATAAGATAAAGAGTTCTGTCATATAATTACGTATTCGGGATTTTAAATTGAATTCAAGTCCTACTTTGACATTTTCCTTGGTTTCCATGTTATCGATGAGTGTGTCGACCAGAACAGTCATGTTGATGCCCTGCGTGAAGGGATCATTCAGATGCGTCTGATTGCCCTGTTCTCCCGTGTAGTTGATCTTCAGCTCTGCAGCACTCTGCCGCAGTGTTACAATCAAATCAGCCCAGCCAATTTTTTCGGAGGTCGAATTCATTTGCGAGGCTCGGAGACTGATGTGGCCGAGGGAGAAACCGCCCAGGCTGGAAATGGGAAAATGATAATTCGGATAGAAAAATAAAGTCTATAATTGACGGAGTGATTTCTTTTATCAAATGATAGAATATTTTCTTTCAGAAAAGCGACCCTTGTCGTTGTCACATGGAAAAATCAATTCGTCTAATGATAATTGGAGATGAGAAGAAGATGTGATTTTCTTTATAAATTGAGCAAAGCGAGATCTTTTCTTATGCAATTTTCAAAGAAACATTTCTAATTAGAGAGCTATTAACTCACAAGAATAAATCGTCGATAGCCCCATTGGCGGCGTCCTTCTTGTTCCGTCTGGTGGTCATTCGCATCTGGGAGATGTTCCGATAGCTCAGATCCCACACTCGGTCGGATGTGTTCAGCGTCAACATCGGCAGATCGCCCATCGGGAAATCGCTCTGAACAAACCAATTGAAGGAATAAAAATGACAGATAAAATATAAAAATTGTGAAATAGTTATTCAATCCGACGCCTTCAAAAGTGTCGAGAGATTTTTCAAATTTAATAAAGCTAAAATGATAGATATCGGCTCTCATCTATCAGCAATTAAAAAATCATAATTTTCTACAGTTTTCAATAGATAGGGGAAGTAACTGTCTTCGTGTACTTTGAAAACCGAATTACCAAATCTCTCATAAAAACAAGAAGAATTGCCCTACCGCAGTGCAATTCCATCCGAAATCTGCAGTGGGGGAGCAGGCGCAGTAGAGGTTCTGCTCGTTGTAGTCGATGCCCGTCCCATTCTGGCCGAAGTCAAATTCGCCTTCCGCCGCTCCGAAATCACACGTCACATCTGCCACTTTTCTGCAAAAATATTCAGTCATAATCTTTTTCCTTCTTTTCCAGTTAGTCGAGTTAGTTTCATGGCAAAAATTGATCACTTCTGTAAAGAAATAAAAACTCCGTGTAAAGTGACAAAGGGCAAGAATCATGCACGTGCAATAGTTTCATGCTTCAAGCATCCCATAAATTACCCAAAGCTGGCATTCCGAGAATTTTGAGACTTTTCACTCCTGCAATTTTCTTTCTATTCTATCCATTATTGCAAAAAGTAACCAAAAAGACGATAGAAGAGAAAGAAAATGGTAGAACTTTGATTAGGAAAACTTGCAAGAATTTGTTGAATCATTGAAAACATGCGAAGAATAAGCAGATATCGTTAAGGAAGGAAGTTTTAGCGTCGCATTTTCACTCTAAAAATGCTTTTCTGCGTTCTTACGTGGCATAACTTCATAATTCAGTTAGTTCTTATAAGCCTGTCTTTAGCGTTTTTTGAGAACCTACCTGGTCATATCGTTCCTTGTTTTGAAATACTTTCTCATTTTGTGCATGTCTTTGCTGAGTTTATCGCTAAAATTACACCACACTTCAATAAACAACATAAGGGAATAGACTACAAATCCAGCTTTCGATAACTAAACTCCAATAAGAAAACTTCTGAAAATCGGATCTCGAAAGCTATTCTTCATAAATGGCGACAACAACGGATAATATCGGACTCGACTTTGAACAATTGTGCAGAAGTATGCTAATTTCAGAAAGGACTTACTGTAGATACCCATCGTCGACACAGCGAACTCCCAGACCAGGCGGGTTGAGCAGAGATTCTGTCATTCGGTAGGACAGGGAAGATGAGTTACGGTCCCATAGACTGAAAATCATAATTTCGATGATAAATATTCAGAAAATCAGAAACATTAAAATGTGTAAAAATGTCTGCAGCATCAAAACCTTATCAGATTTCATCAAAACATATCTAAGAAATGCGTTTTATGCAAACCCAAAATGATTTTTCCTCGCTGTGCAAAGCTATCGCGTGTCGATGATATTACTTCTCCAGTTTGTAAGAAGAAACAGGAGCAAAGCCGATTTACCTAATATAGACATCGGTAGTGTCGCCGAAGAGCGGTCTGACGAGAGGCAGATTGTTCTGTGCAGTGGTCGTCCCCTCTGGGGTTGCCGAGTCAAGGTTTTGAATGGCGATGTAGGCCTCGCAGCTGAGGATCAGCAGGATTGGGACTATCACCTGAAATTGTAAATATTTTTGATATTCCGGCCGCTTTTCTTCTACTGAATTTCACTACATCTTGAAAGGTTATATTTAACGCAGCAACGGGGTGAAGAACTGCTTCCTAGTCTCACACTATTTCACTTGCATTTACTACTAAATTTTGTCATTGTGTCATTTCGTCAAATCCACTGCTTTTCATCTCGTTTTAATTCTCAAACGAAAAATAGTAAACTCGAACCTGGTAGAAGAAGTGGAATGGGCTTCGTTTGGTCCAGTGAACTCGACACGTGATGAGGGCCTTGAAATGCGACCAGAACAGACACCAACCGGCTAGACGGGGAGACGAGGAATCCAGTTCTGGAGGGCAGAAATTAGACACAAAAATAAGATTAAAAAATAAACCGTACCTTCAATTTTGGTGAGTCCATTCGTGTGTGTCTCGTGAAAATTTTCAGTCGAAAGGGAGGTGGATGCGGCGTTGTTGCTGAGCGAACTCGATGTTGCAGCTAGACTTGAGCCATTGCTCGGACACGGAATCAGATTCCTTTTATCTTCTGGCTTTCTGAAATATGATTAAATGTAAAATATGAGGAAACAGAAGAATTCAATCAGAGATGTGTTGATGATAGAGTTATATTACTAAAGTTCGAAATTTTAAAAATATTCTTAACTCAAAATTGTAATCCGAAAATTGAGAGATGAAGTTTCTTCAAAAAAAAAGAACAATGGACTAACTTCTTCTGGAACTTCTTCCTCAGCTTCGAAATCCAAACGAATCGTTCTGCTTTTTGCACTTGATATTCTCGTTGAGGAGCGAGGCGAATGAAAATCTGAATATCCAAATTTCTGATAAATGAATAAGGTGAAGAACTTGCATATTTTAGGAGAAACGATAAAGACGATAATCTAAAATTTCTCAAAGACAAAATGTACCTGTTGCAAATTGGGTGCCGAAATGCCGTAATCGCCTAGATTCAACTCTCGGCAGCGAGTGTCCAACCAGACGAAGAATTTCTCGAGAGTTTCCGAGTCGATGTCGATTGGAATTCTGCAAAGGAAATGTAATTTTCATGAGGGCTAAATAATTGGCCCACAGGAAAATAAGTTCGTCTTCGTTTTCGTCGAGGAATTGAATGGAGAGAATCGACTGCGAGAGAATCTCCTCGATTGCTGGATTATAGACTCCCGAACGCTCCTGAAAATCCAGCATTTAGAAAAGATCAATGCCTATAGATAGACAAAATTGAATTTCAACAACTGATAAAATAGTAATAAAGGTTGTTCTTCGCCAATTTTCGAGATAAAAATCGACTGATTTTTAAACCAGCTTAGCAGACAACTTAAGAGTAGAGAATTGTAATGAAAAATAAATTATTTACATTTTTGCAGATGATAAGGTTGAGATTCTGTCCATATCGATTTTTGAGGAAGACAGAGGAGCCGAGGGAGACGAGTTTGCCTTCGGACAGAATCGCGATGCGGTCGGACAGCACATCGGCCTCGTCCATGTGGTGCGTCGAGAGGAGGATCGTGCGGCCTGAATGTATTGGAGCATAGAGCTTTGAGTGAATAGAGATTTTGGCAATGTGAAGTTCATGCAGGTTCGCAAAATGATTGTAGATGACTAGACTAAAAATTGTTTTCATTTGTTGAAATTGAGGTAAATTTAGGAATCTTTGGAAAAAACTCAACTGACCAGTTTTATTTTTCTGCAGCAATTTCCAGATCTCCTTCCTGGCAGTAACGTCCACGCCTGCAGTCGGCTCGTCCAGAATCACGAATTTAGACCCACCAATCAGTGCTATGCCTATTGATAAGCGGCGTTTCATACCCCCTAAAACAGAAAAAAGATTTTCTTTCAAGTAAAATACGAAGTTATGATTCCATGTTTTCCCCTGATTTACGGTCGTATGTAACGTGAGAGAATGAAAAATAGGAGAAAAATATAGGGAATAAACTCAGAAGAAAATTAGCATAGGCAATTTTTACCTGACAACGTTCCAGCCAGAGCGTCCCGTTTGTGAGTCAGACTGACGCTTTCGAGAATTTCATCCACTTGCTGAAATAATTTTACCATTTTTCATAGATTGTCCTCAACTTGCCTGATTGACTTCCGAATTGCTGGCTCCTTTGATGACGGCGAAAAATTTGAGTTGTTCAGCCACTGTTAGACTGAAAGGACAATGGCATTTTTTACAAAAAGTAAGACAACTACGTGTTTATAAAACGCGTTAAGATATAACGTGAAAAGATCTTCTGTCCTGCTCAATTTTGAATGTCTTACTTTTCCAAAATAGTAAAAAACATCTTACTGCGTGAAAAGTACATTGTGCTGCGGACAGAGACCCAGAACATTCCTGACTCTGCGCAGGTCTGACCGAATATCGAAGCCGTAGATGCGCGCTGTGCCTGACGAGGGCTTGTAGAAGCCACACAACAGGGACCTGCAAATGATAATTAGTTATCATGATTTCATCGATGGAGAGGAATACATTTTGAAAAATAAGAAATTGCATGATAGTAATAGAAATAATCTAGGAGATCTTACATAGTAGTCGTCTTGCCAGCCCCATTATGCCCCAACAGAGCAGTTATACTCGATTCGTACAGCCTCAGATGCAGATTGTCGAGGGCCTTCGTCCCGTTGCTGTAGATCTTCGACAGGCCAGAAATGTGGACTGTCATCTTCTGGCCGACTGGCTCTGATTCGAACGAGTCCGAGGCTGAAATCAAAATGGTTAAAGTTGAGCATTTCAGGCTGCGAATAATTGTGCTCTAAAGAGAAAAGAAGGAGGAATAGAGTATGGAAGAGAAATGGCGTTGAGACAAAATACTCATTCGTGGAACAGAAGTACCCCAGCCAAAATGTTAGGGATGAGGTAATAACTGAAGCGAAATCGAAAGAAAAAAGCAACGATAAATAAAATCAAGCCATGACCTAATACTTTTGTAGATTCAAAATCTGGGAGCATTCCGAAATTTAAAGATAGCCTCATCCTTTGAAAGCAACCAGTATATAATAAGATGACGAGAGCTCTTATCCACCATTTTTCTCCCTACTCTAGCACACCTTGCATATCGCTAAATCTAAGTCTCGACATCTCGTCATTTACGAATTTCGTACTTTAAACGAATATAACAGTGCTAAAAAATCTTAATTTGAAGCCTTACCAGGAATGGATTCAAACTGATCTCCAATATCGTTGACCTCGTTTCCCCTCGAATTCGGAAGCCAGTACGACAGAGTGAACGGGAAGTACCACTTGCGACCGACTCCGTATGCTCCTGAAAAATTGAAAGTGAAAACAAAGAAATAATGATGTTGATTACCAGGGAAGATAGCACTAATGTACCAGGCTGCGATTAAGCAGAATACCGTCTGACAGGTCAAAGCAACGAAGACGGAGGTCAGGCCAATTCCGTAGTCTGGAAAAAGATTGATGTGTTGATGGCATAAAGCTTATAACAAAATGAGATTTTTAAACTTTGAAAAGGAGAACAAAAAGCGTGAAAATGAATGGATATCGAAAACTTTGGTATGGGCTTGGTTGTTTGAGGTCTAATCTTCAGCGAATGGGTAAAGGTGAGAAAATGTGAGGCCAAAATACTCGCATTTGGGAATACTTTGTTTGAGCTGTTAGTTTTAAAAAGTGAAGAATTAGAATACCTTTGAGCCAAATTTTGTGGAATTCACTCCAATGCGCCTCGTCGATTTCGTTGGCTTTGCCCAACATCAGAGTGCCGTAGCCAAGAGCGCTTTGGGGGAGGATCAGCTAAAAAATTCAATAAGTCACACAAAATGTTTTCTTTAAATACCGTAAACTTAGTGAAAGTCGAATTTTTGTTCTTCTTCGACAGGTAAAAAGGGTAGAAGAACAGAAAGTAGACCACGCATCTGAAAAAACCAGAAATTTTGAATAAGAAAACAACTCTTACGTGACGGCAGCAGAAATGTTGGCATTCGTGAAGAAGGTGGTGAGCAGTGCGGAGAAGGAGATCGACGAGAAAACGAACAGAGTGAAGAACACTAGCAGCAGGGTAATGTCCGTATGTGAGTAGATGTTGCCGTACTGCAAAATATTTATTTCAAAATGTGCATCTTTTGAGGAAATGATAAAAAATAAGGTAGTTTCGATTAATATCTCTTCGAACAAGGCAAAAATGAGCTTCTTTGTATTTTGAGCATGACCCTTTTTGAATGCTGAATATCGATGAAAAGTTCAAAAACGAATAAAAAGTTGAATGGAAAATGTGTGCCTTGCTGCTCAATGAAATTCTTTAAGAAAGTCACTCACCACCAGAAGCACCGAAATGAGAATGACAGAGACGACGTTGAGGACGAAAGAGACACTCGCCCAGGACAGGAAGTGGATTGCATCGCCCAAACCCATGATTCGCATGTGCTCCTGAAAAGACAGTAAGCCAATCAATGAGAAGAATCTATTCGATAGATTCGAACCTTCAATTTCTGTTCCTTTTCGTAGACGATGTTCTTGACGAGGAGCATGGCAGGCACGATGAAGGACAACAGAACGAACAGACCCAGGAAATTCTCCACGTTGAAGCTGAAAACGTAGATACTCAAGATTTTAAAAATTCATGAATGCAAGATGAAAGATCGCAGATATTTTACATAAATAAAATACAAGGTTTGCGTGATCTCTTATCTGATGTATTTTTAGAAAGAATAAAATTTGCTCGAATTTCTACCTATCTTTGAAAACACATGGATATGGTTCTTGCTGCGCATAAACTCCCATCTCCGGCTTGATCCCCATCGTTAATTCGATTAGAGCTCGATCCACTGCTTCTGAAAATCATTACTTCTATCATCTTCTACCGAAAACCCCCAACCTTGTAGAAAAGAGAACCCGTAAGTGATGTATTTGAGATCGCGAAATGGCATGTTTCGGTCGAAGATGTTCCGAGATCCGTCCGTCACATCGTTGGTCGCTAAAAATTAGAAAATTCATTAAAAAAAAGAAAAGTTACACTTCTAATGAAGCACAACAATCGAGATAATGAGATTGGATTGTTGTTTCAAAACATTTTAAGTTGAAAATTATTTTTTTAAATAAGAAGGAAAAGAAAGATGCGAACTCACTATCAACCATGCTGGAGATATGTCTGATCTGGTAGGTGGTGTCCTCTGTGAAATATTCGCCTGTCGAATTGGAGAAATCGAAGACGAGTCCGGAAAAGTACTGGCCGAATTGCTGCAGACAGACTGCAGTCTCCTCCAGCTCTGAGGCATTCGACACGATTCGGAAACGGTCAACCAACACGCACTAGAAGCAAACAAGTGGCATCATTGAAATGTTTAAATGCTTAGACATAGATTAAGAAAAGTAAATACTCATTTGCACTACACATCTGAATTATGAATCCAGAGAAAACATAGGACTTTTAGGAAACGTTTGTGAAGGTTTCAGTTCTAGCTGAGAAAAAATAAAGAAAAATCTCGTAAAAGTACTTTTAGACTTGCAGAAAATATGTATTTTTCTTCTTAAATCTTACATCCAAAAACTGATCGACTTGTCTCACAGCACTACCAGTCAAATTGCCCAGAGAATATGGGTCATCTATTCCTTTGAAGGCGTGTTCCAGGAAGAATTTGAATGGCTTGAGGAGCGGGGAAATGACCGGTGGCAAGGGGTGAGAGCCGTTGAGATATAGCAGGATGTTCTGCAACAGAAAGCAATAAATTTGGCATTGAAAACAATGCGCTCGCAATAAAAAAATCGCTTTACCTCAGCAGCCTTGTTCAATTGACTGTTCTGCAGAGCCAACTGCAAGTCAGGGGCCATTTCGGGGTAGTCAAACAGCTGATCGCGGACATAGGCAAACAGACGGAGAGGCTCGTTTAACTGCGAAGAAGAACATTATTATTATTATTATTATTATTGTGATTCGTGAACGAGAAAAATCTCAATCTTGAACTTCAAAATTTTTAAAAGTGAAAGAAAAATACTCTACTGTTCATTGAAAAAGAATCGAAATGCTCACCAAATTGACGAGCTCTCTAACAGCGTTGTTGTCAGGAGCGACGAGGATGTAGCCCTGCAGCATGGGTTTCAGTTGGCGCAGGAAGAATGAATCAATTGATGAACAATTCTCTGCAAAATCGAAACTTGACAGTATCGTTGAAAAATTCATCTACATAGATTTTTTTTCGGTATTTCATGTCCAGAAGATAGCATGAAATGACAAGAGTGTAGTTTCAAGATGATCAAACAGATATACAAGTCATTTCGAAGCATAATACTCGATATTAAAGCTTTGCCCATTCCTATACCAGAATTCACGTTGAATAAACAATACAAAGTCATCAAATTTGACATTTTTCCCAAAAGAAGAACAAACTCACGATGATGCACAGTAACGTTGAGACAGGTCTTGTTCTGATCGCTTTCCTCTCCTGGCACTACTTTCTCGATGTACCTGAAAAGACAATTCCTTTTCCGATAGAAAGTTAAATCATACTCGACGAGCTTCTTCTGCATTTTGTCGAAAGGAGTCTGGATTTTGCTCTGATCTGAGCCAGACGGTTGGACCATTCCGCTCAATGAAGTCGCTGAAAATGCGATATTTCTAAATTTCAGCTTCGTGAAATAGGATAAATAGAAATCAAGCTTATATTTATAAGTTTTGAAAGAAAAATCGAAAACTCACAGGTCGGATCGATTCCGCAGAAGATGTATTTGACTATGGAATCCCAAGTGATTTCTTTCCACTTTCGGATCGCTTCGAATATCGGCTGATCTTGGAATTTGAGCAGAGTGAGTATTTTGGGAATGAGATCGCTGTATGGAATGAACGACCCGTTTGCCAGAGTTATACCCTGAAAGATTCAGTGTTCAAATAAAAAGATCTATCTTGGCATAAGAGACAACTAATAGAGAAAGGAAAAAGCGATTTTTCACACCGTTTCGCAAAAGTCAAAGTTTTGAAAAAAGAAGAAATAGATTAAAAAAAAATTACCGCGTGATTATTCGAATCGGCAGTGAGATTAGAGAATGCATCAGCCCACTGATACAGTTGGATATCGCACAATTGATCGAGTTCGTTGTTTGAAAATGAAGTTCTGAAAAATACTTCATAAGCAAAAATGGAAAAGTGAAGATACCCGTTGGGAAAGGTGAAACTCTGCTCGAAAATGGCCCTGTCGCACATCAAAGGCAAAATGTCCGTTGAACTGCCGAAAATCAGACTAATAGGGTCGTAAGGCTGGAAGAAAATCGATAAGAGACACAGAAAAATAAATCTAAAGAGTGAAAGACGGTGTTAGACAATAATTCACTACCTTATGCAATGTATTTCCTTTCTCTTTTCTTTCATTAGATTGTGTTTTTATTGCAAAGTATCACTTATTATTTGAGTTCTCGATAATAATAAAATCGATCTACCACATCCTCTATCTGCCTGAAGAACTCTTGCTGAGGAGTGGCTGTGAAGAGCTTGGCTGTCAGTTCGGGAGGCAGATTCAGAGAGGCTGCTGTCGAATTCGAGGCAGCGGCTGGATCGCGAAATAACTGAAAAGGTATTACTCGAGAATTTTTGAAAGGAAAATATTATTTCAAATTTGAAAGTATTCATGATTTTTCCACAAGACAGTTACAATTTGAATAGTAGCCCTCAGCACGGATGAGACAGTGAAATTTTGGTAGACGACTACCGATATTATCATGAAGTTTGCACACCTGTTTCAGATCCGTTAAACTTTCGAATAAAAAATTCGCAATGGAATCAAAGACTAACATGATTGAACTGTGTTGGGACCTGGAAGGACGTCATGTTCATGTCCGCGATGAGGTTGATCAGACTCGTCACTTCCTCTGCGAATTTCTGGAATTCCGCTGGATTCTTTCCAATCCAATTCAGCTGCATCGTCGAATAATACAGGAAATCCACGACTCTGAAATTTACTTCTTTGATTTGTCAGTCTGTAAGCATTTTTCGGCCCATTATGAAAAGTATTCTACCAGAGCGTCGTTTTTTTCGGAAACATCCACTTTTATTTCTAATACACATTTTTATAGGAAGTTGAATATGTTGATGTTTTCTTCTTAAATTTTTCGTTGATTCCAAATTGAAAACGGTTAACCGTAAATGATCAGATTTACAAGCTATCATCAATTCCCGCACTACTAAGAACTTTCCCGTTAACACCCTGATAAGTAGATCCGTGTGAATGTACTTGTTTGAACAAATCATAAATGAATGACTCACATGGACTCATTCTGTGCAGTGGCATTATTGATCTGTGCTGCCTCATCTCCAGTTGTGGGGGACAGATTGCACTCATTCGATATCGAGCAGAGTAGCGAGTGGATGAACGGAAGCAGGCCTGCCGAGGGGAACGCTTTCGAGTCGTAGTGACCTGCAAAATATCAATAAAAAAATTTCAACAAAATATCACTTTCATAGCGAAATAATCTTCAGAAAGTTTCAATATCTATTTTGGTGTAATTTTTGAAAATCAGAAATGCAACGACTACAGTATCAAATGTCCAAAAGCCAGCAGTTTCTATTTCTCATGATTTTTGATGATTCTTTTCTGCTCACAGTGTGTAGAGGCGATTGTAAAATCGCGTGTCCTGACGAGTGCCAAAATGGCGAATAGCAGAACGGGGACGAGTAGCTCGATCGCCAGCCAAACCTGCAAACAACAAGGGAAACTAATCGATCATCATTATTGTGATTCCTCTCATTTTTAGTCGGCTAAAATAAGCAAATGCTTATTTCAAGTTAAGATAAAGTGGCGATGACCTTCTAAACGTTTAGCAGTATGTTCAGAGGCGAATTACATTGAAACATGAAACTTGTTGGGGAACTTGTGGTGAACCTTGCAGGGAAAATCCATCGGTAGTGAGTCAATCAGTAAATTTTTAAATAGTCCATCCTAGTTAATCCTTTCCACAGAAAAAGACGAACCTTTTGCCGTCTCTTAATGAGTATGTTCTTCCAGAGGAGATACCGCAGCTGCCTCCGGAAGGTGGTCATTTTGTTGGGTAGCCGATTGAATTCCCCTTCCCACGAGCTTTCAGACCCTGTCTCTGTCTGTTTCACTCGATCTGCTAGAAGAGCTTTCGATTATTATCGATAAATCTGAGGAGACATCTGCAGACGAGTCACTCCACTCTGACGACTGAGCCTGAAATTCATGAAATTTACAGCAAAATCGATAAAAAAAAATAAATTTTCCTAAAGAAGTCGAAATCAGCAACAATAAAATACGAGTACATGAAATACAGAAGTGCTAGAGAGAAGGAGAAAAGAATGTTTTTTTTTTTAATTTCGTAAATTTATAATTGTCAGTCGCTGTTCTCTTTCAAGCTCGCCTGTTTTTATGAATGTCTATCGCTATGGTGATACGATAAGAAAATGGCTCGGTTCAGTAATTAGGCGATGAAAATGGTATTTATCTTGCAAAAGCAAGCTACAGCCAAGTTATAAAATAGGTCTGCGAATAAAATAATCGGAAACTTTTCGAAAATTGCGCGAAAAGTGGAGGTTGTTGAGCCGGATAGAATCCAGGGATTTTTGACGAAGACCGAAAGTTATTCTTCAAAGTTTAGCAGAACTAATTGTTATTGTGACCGATTTTCAGTGTTCGCGAGATGGTGCAAAGATTTTTTGATTCGACAATGTTTATCCTCTTCTTGTTTACACGTCGATGCTTCAGATGCAGAACCGTTTGGCTGGAGCTTTTTGGATGTCAGACCGGCCACACAAGACAAGAGACGATGCAACAATGAATTCGACTAAGAAGTCATTGGGAAAGGTCAGTCAAGCCTACTTTTCATCAAAATGCAGTTGTATAGATATACTTTGCAATTTAATTTAAAGAAAGGAATACCACGGGTTTTCTGGCATAGAAAAGAAGAGCGTGACATCAGATATGAGTCAAAACTTGTTTAGAAGCAATAATATGCTAATTTGTCACATTTTTAATATTACGCGAAATAATGGCGGACGAAACCTCTACGCCACGCGGATATAATAGGAGGGGATTATTCGAAAGCAAAAATTTCTGCGAACTTTGCGTAATAATTTTTCGAACCTATAATCGAATGAAGATCATGGAAAATCAACTAATATTAAAGGAAAAATAGGTCGAGCCAAATTCGCTGATCATAATGGGAAAAAAATGCAACTCAAAATCTACTCTCAAAATTAGTGAATTGTAGAAAAATGGAAGGCCATTAAGTCTGGAATTGCAAATGATTCAACTATTTAGTCATTCATGAAGTGCTTGGCACGTAAAATCGCATAGATTAGAAATTCAGCCAAATAACTACTGCATTGCTAATTTCAAAATGACTAATTTATGACGGGTTAGAATGGTCAAATTTAGCAAGTTGGTTTATGAAAAATCAAACCACTAGCGAGAATTATCTAAGGTGAGAGGTTCTCAAATTCGGTATAAGTTGGCTAGTGCATTCGTAAAAACCAATCTTTAGATTGATCACCCACTCGATCTATCCTTCTTCCTTCCTCTTTGCTAGGCTCTTTCCCGTAATCCGCATGCTTTTTGCCCTTTCTTCATATTGACACTCGCAATCATGTCGTCTCGCATCGCGTAACTCTGACTTACCGCAATCAGTTAGCAAAATAATGCACAAATCGAGTCGATAAACTATACCATTTACTTTATCACCGAAAGGTTTTTTTTTTAAACTTGAGTTAATATTGAAAGAAAAGCAGGTGGAAAATAAAAAGGAAACGAGCAAAACTAAAAATATAAAACACCTGAATTTTGCGAAGTTTTCAAAGTTCAGATTTAGTCATCCAGTCATGAGTAAATAGTTTATCACTACTTCAAAATGAACGTGCTAATTACTAGTGCAAAGTCTTCAACCCCACTTGGAAAACTTTTCGAAAATATTTTTCATTCCAAACTAGAAAGTCGATAAAAATAATGTCTCGTGGATGCACGAAAATTTACGAATAAGTGACGCAGAACTTTGAGCATCAAATAATATGACTATCTAAAATGAGGAGAAAACGAGCACTAAACTTTTATGGCTTTCACGAAATCAAAACCATCATTAATTAGCACATTTTGACGAAAAGAGATGTTGTGATAAGAGTGTTCTAGTCAAAACTCCTTAAAATTCTAAAATATTTCAAATTTCATAAATACATAAATGGAAATGATGAGTTTTTTGGCGCGGAAGGCTCAATTGCTCTGCTCTATCGATCTGCCTCTTTCCAAACAGTGAAATAGTCAGTTATACAGCTCACGGAAGACAGTGAAAAATCAAAGAGACACCAACTTTTTTATTGACAGACTGGCTAAAGAGCATGCAATTTCGAGAGAATAAGAGACGAAAAGCATGAAAATTGACTAGTTAGAGAAAGTGAGCAAATTTCGATGTGATGGATGCCGTTTTGCTTTTGGACAGACAGAGCACAGCAACAGTTCTTCTGAATGATGGAATGTTTGCAAACTTGTCACAAGAAAAGCGCCGAAATTATAACAAATTCGAGAGTTTTTGAGCGCAGAAACTGAAACTTTCCTGGCATTTCAAATTAGTCACAAAAACATCCACAGCAGAGATTAGAGGTCAAGATTTGATGTCTTACATTGAGCAGAAGTTTTATTTAGATTCGAATAAACGCACTTAAAAATTTTAGAATCGATATTCGAAAATAAATCTAATAGTTTGAGTAATTCCAGCGATTCTTAATGAATTGGACAAAGATGTTATGAAACTATCCGATCGTTAAAATTATCTTGAATTATTGATTAACTTGAAATTTGACAGAATTTTGTCCTTTTAGGGTTGTCAAATTTAATTCTAATTAGTTCAAAATAACTTTGCCATGTGTCGACACTAAAGGATAATTTTTGTAACCACAAACTTTTGACTAACACTACATAATTTTCAATAGATAATTAAATTTCGAAAAAGAAGGACCAAAGTTTACTAAATTTTCAGAAAATTTTGATGGGAGAATAATATTTCTGCATGTTTCATAACGACATAGTTAGAACTGACTGCAAAATGCGAAAGGCCTATCAATGAAAATCATAACGTCATTTCTCTGTGCTGATAAAATATAAGAGGCAAACATTTCGAGGCGAAAACTAATTCAAAACCTAATGGCTAAAACACGGGTTCGCTTTCCCCATGAATGAATATTCTCATCATTTAAAAGCAAATGAGTCGAAAGTTGATAATAAATTATTCTATGGAAGAGTTCAATGAAAAAACTTCCACGATATTATTAATTTCTCAAAATTACTCAAACCTTGAGAAATTGTCAAATAAAAGTCTTGTTTCTGCCAGTTCAATACTTTTTCGTCGTCCTTTTCTCCGAGTCCTCTCATTTCGTTGTGCTCCCTGCAATGGCGAGCATTTCCATGCCTTCATGCCTGAATCGATAACGGACAGCCACGTCAAACACAACACACAAATAACATCTGGGAATGAGATTTGAACGTCATTATTCTCTGAGCAGTGTGCTATTTTTATCAGCAATGCAAGAAATGCATGGACAGAATGAAAAATTCAATTTACATGATGCACAGTAGAAATTTGTGAATATTAGCCTGGGCACAGATGATTTTATTTTGCTTCATGGAGATGGATGTGCTTATTTAAAAAAAAAAGAAAGTTTTTAGGAACGATCGACGTGGAATAAGAAATTGAATTGTAATAAACATCTGGTCATGTTGGGATGAAAACTAGAATCGATAATGATAATTTGATTTTTTCATACTCAAGAAAACCACAATTCGAACCAAGATTGATGAAATTGCTAAAATTTAATAACTGAGATCTCTAATCGTCAACTGACTATCTTGTGACAGTTCTACTAGTTACGAAAATTTAGGTTTTGTGATTCGAAATCTTAATTTCAACGTATCACTGATCACTAGTGCTTCTTCCTGATTGGTTTCCCTAGCAAAGTTGCTACGTAATGAAGTTTCTAGATGATTTTATTAGCTCATCAACTAATTGTTTTGAAAGTTTATCGAAGTTATTGTCATCTGATTACAAAATTATCTAATATGCATTAGTGACGCAACAAAACCATTATAAGATCATGGCCATAAGCTAAATTTAGCTGAAAGGTGATAACATGCTTTCACACTTTTCAAACTCCGCTTCTTTCCCTCAATTCATCGATATGCATGCGTGGATCGGTTGATCAAAAGTTCTTATGACTCATTACATCACTCCTCCACTCTTCCTAACCATTTCAATCACACCAATCGATGCTATCAGTGAATTTGCCTTCTTTTGCCCTTTTGTGCCTATCAACTGAGAACTCACCAGCTCTGTTGCTTTTTTTATACGCTTTCTCTCAACATAAAGAGCAGTATCAATATAAGAAGACGGCGATAAATTTTCTCCAGCATTGCCAGAATTTCACTTCACACTTATTTCTAATCGATTATTCAATTTGCTAACCTAGACGAAAATGTCTGGACCCAATTACAACGCCTATGGCGGCTCAGGGGGAGGCTACTACAATAATCCGCCACATCATGGCGTAAGTCATAATTGATTTCTTTGGTCTTATTTCGTCAGATTTTTTACATGATCTTTTCCCTTACTTCTTTTAACTTCGCTTTTATGAACCAACTTTAGGGCGGTATTGGCAGCGGAGTCGATCCGAATTGCATGCCTCGTCCTTACGATTCGGTCCCACCCCCACCTTATCCAGCGCCTAATCCACCATACAACCCGCCCTCACCCTACAACCCAATAGGCGGTGGCGTTTCACCTGATGGATGTTTCAGTAAGTTAAGAATCTTCATGAAAGCTGAATAAAAATTTCTGTGATAATGGTCTATCTGTTCATTTCTCTCCATTCGATGCTCTTAAATCCAAAATAAACCTACTCTACCTTTGGCCCTCAAACTTCCTGAATAATGAAGAAAATCTGTTTCAGATCCAGGACCTCATCACCACATCGGATCGGGCGTCGAACCGAACTATGGAATGCCGCCTCGACCCTATGGCGGGGGAGGAATCGGCTCAGGTGTCGATCCATCGGGAGGCAATCACCCACCAGGACATTTCCATCATGGAGGCGGAAACAACCCATACAACTCATACTGAACGATGGAATTATGAACTTTGTGATTACGATTGTGATGTAAAAATTCATACAATTTTGTAAAGTGTTAATAAATTTTCTACTTTAAAAATAAGGATTATCTTTCTTATTCTCGCCTTAAACGTTTGCTTCTTAATGAAGTACGATAACACTTGGCGAAAAGTCAAAAAATTGTCTTTTAGCATCGAATTCATAAGTGTTGCTGGCATGAGGAGATGCCAAATTTGAATATATTCCCCCTTCATCTCGTTTATAATCTTATGAGCTCATTCCCCAAAGCCAGGTAGATAATTATGAGGCTTTAAAACACCAAATTTTCGCTTTTATCCCCGGTGAAATCTAATCTTAACTTGAACACATTGAATTTGTAAAAGGGCATGCTTTTGTAGACTCTCCGATATTCGTCTTTATTCAACTACTATCGGCATTTCAATGCACATAATACAGACAACTCTCGAAGAAATCCAGAAATGATGAGGGAAGATTGTAGCTAAAATAAATATTTTTGTTAGTATTTATTAAAATGAAAGCTTCTTACTCCCTCTTTTTTCTGAACATATTTCATTTGAATGCGAGGTGACATTTTGGATGATATTCGAAATTCAAAGTTATTGTTCAACTAATTCAATGTTCCATTATCAAACATCTTCTCAT
The DNA here is from genome assembly GCA_964036155.1 of Diploscapter coronatus. Classification (NCBI taxonomy): domain Eukaryota; kingdom Metazoa; phylum Nematoda; class Chromadorea; order Rhabditida; family Rhabditidae; genus Diploscapter; species Diploscapter coronatus. Next base: position 6,016,112 of record OZ038423.1, read on the forward strand.
TTCTCTAAATTTTCGATTTGCATTTTCAATGCTTTCCTAAAAATATTCGACACCTCCACTTATCATTGGACTTTATATATTTTCCAAATTTATTATTTTTGGGCATTAGGTGTGGTTTTCATTAATCGCTCCAACAGAAAAATGTTCTCCATAGTCGAATTGACTAATATCATCCATGAAAATCTCGATTATTCTAATGCAAATACTTCCCAAAACAACTCCTACGATGGATTTCGTTCTTTCTCTTTCACAAAGTGAACGGAACTCACGATATTATATATAGGTAGATATCTTGTAGCTTACTGATTAAGAAACTCAAAAATTGAAAAGTTCACTTGTTTTCAGTTCCCAGTTTATTTGAAAAAAGACTTATTTGGGCATTTTCGCATTATACTTGAACTTTTGAAACAAAAATGAAAAATTCTAGCTGAAGGATTCTGAAATCTTTACTTATTTCTAAAAAAAACTACTCATTGGTAATTTTTATATCCAATGGATCTGGCTTCACAAATCTATTGGAAAAAGTTCTGGTTCTGAAATTTCCAATTTTCGCATTCTAGTCTAGTATTGATATTTTGCCATGTGAACCTCCGCCACAGCATATAGGATGTTTTTAGTAGAATCATGATATGTATTCTTCTATTTCTTTGTGGATTATACAACGTAATAGATTTCTAGACTGGATCAAGACTTCCTAGCCTTTCTTAAATTTCTAGAAACACGATATTATAAGGGGATTCCATAAAATGCCTAAATTTGTATGAGATCATCATCGCCAAAATGAATCTAATATGTACTTTTCCCTATGAAAATTATTGGTTATTATCATCCAAAGTCACAAATATTAATGGGATCGAAAGAAACCAATTTTTATAATAATAGTGGTACTATGAAAAGTGAACATTATTTTCTATAGGAAGTGAGTACTTCAGAAAAAAAAAAAAAAGATTTAACACTCGATAATAGTTAGGGCATTAAGTGTATGATAATCTCATTACACAGTAATTGCATATCTATCCTTAGATATCTCACCCCGATCTCTATAAATACCCTCAAACTGTTATTAATAAACGTTTTCGTGCTCATCAATACTCGTCGATTCCTTACACACAGCATTCACTCCTCTACAGCCTTCCGGGGTCAGACAGAACTCAACTATAATCATTTATAAATGTAGTTGATTAAATATTTTTCAGCCAAAGAGCACCGTTAACTGCAAACAATTTTTATTTCAATTTTTGCCCTTCATTTGCGTCTCGTGCCAACCTAATGGTGACAGTTGCTGAACTGTACTGCCATTAGGACTATTGGCATCGATTATGTGTATCCTTGCAGTTCTTTGCTATTCAAAAGCCCAACTGATATGGCTACTGCTGGGTGATAAGACTGATTGAAACGCAGGACATGGGTGAGGGAATACGATGGAATGAGAGATGAAAAGAATAAGGCAATTGGACAGCCATCTGGAATTCTGCAATTATCAGTTATCAAGCATCGGGCACAGGGCACCTGCCGAGAGCCCGTTCTGATAGAGCAGGCAACAGGCAGAGCGATGTGGGCTGCTCCGATTCTAATCCGATTATTTTTCTGCTGGACGCTGATTTTCACAGTTCAAGCAGGTCAGATTACAGATAATAGGAAAAAAACTACGGTATTTTGAGAGCTAGGTGGATTTTGTTTGAATCAGGTATAAAGCGAAGTGCAAAATTTTGGAAGATCGGTACAATTGGATTCGTTTATTCGTCTTAAGTAATATTACTCGATCAGGATAAAATTTGATAATCATATGAGCAATCAAATTGTTCAAACAAAGTGTCGCTCGGGTTATATCATTTTTGAGGACAATAGTCATTGTAAAAAAACAGTTAAACTTTTCTATCATAAACTCTTATAAACAAAATTTTCTCATAAATACGGCTGCACATGCTCGGGTTATTAGAATTTTTGAGCCTTTGATGCAGAGCAAGAAATTTTCTTTTGTAGGAGAAGATGGTCTCTTCAAGCATCCGAAAATCATAAGTCATCTGGAGAGACAGCGGGTTCGCAAAGACGCAATTCAATCTCGACTCAACATTCTCTACTCGAATCCAATGCGACTGCCATCGACTCTCGTGGCCAATCACTACGATATTCACCTGAAGCCATACTATCCTGCTCCAGGAGTCTCATATGACCCAAGTAAATTTGTTAATTTACCTCAAGTTTGACTGCGAGAATTCTTTTCATAAATGAGTACAATCATCCAACAGGTATTGAGTGAATATTTTCTATGAACAGTATTTTTAATCTATCTACTTTCGCCTTGCTTCGGAGGAAGGTATTAATTTGTGAAAGAAACAAATTAACTTATAGAAATAAAATATTTGTGGTCCAAAATTCTAATAATGTTGCGCAAAGTTAGAATGAACTTTGGTGAACTCAGGTCGCAACTTCACATTCGATGGCGACGTTTCGATGCAAGTGACCGTTGTGGCGTCCACGAATGTGTTCGTTGTCAATGCAAACCGGCTCAATTTCTCCTCCATAACTGTGACCGACGGCAATGGCAATAATCTGAGTGTTGGATCCACAAGTTAGTTTGGAATTTTCATTGCCCAAAATTAAGTCAAATTTATGAAGATTGACATACAAAATTAGAAAATTTAGTCAATGGTTTCAAATCAAGCACTAAAACTAAACTCATTAATTAAACACAAATCTGTAACATTCATAAGTTTATAGTGGCAGACTATAGTGAGCTTTCGTATTTCAAACACAGTTGATAAGACATAAGACAGAATCACACTAATGTATTTTTATTCTGCCAGCTACTAATTTGATTTACTGCCAAAAATATCATGTGATAAGTATGTCTACTGTATTATGCAGTGAAGATGTAATTATAAAAGAAGTTGCGCTTAAATTTTAAATGAATTTATCGATTATTCTTGAATTAATGACTCTATATTTTGGCAACAGATTCTTGCATATACAAAAAAAAAGCCAAAATTTTCACCAATAATGGCTAAATTAGGCTTTTTGAAAATTTGCGGGCTATATGATTTGAAAGTAAAAGAAATGCGTTTTCGTCTGAAATTGAGAATAAATTTGATGATTAGCCAAAAATGTGGATTTTAAATTCGCATAATCGCTAATTTCATCAACGTCCTTTAGTACTTTTATTTTCAAGTCGTCAAAATAATACAATTATCATTTGTTTACTTTCTCTGAATTATTATTTATGTGCAATAAACAAGCAAATATGGGCCTTAGATCACCTTTATTTTACGACTTTTTGACGAATAAAATTTTCAATGATAAGGCATATGCTGAATGCAAGGCTGCTACTAATTGGAAAATCCTTTGAACTTTACAATGAGCTGCATAATACAGCGACATGTTACTACTACAAACTACAAAAAAAATTTCAAATGCACTATTTTGATCCTCAACCGATTTACTATTCTCTCAATATCACTTTGCATTTGAATGGAAAAGTGTCGTGATTCTCGTCTACTTCTCGAGAGATGATAGAACCCCTGAAAAAGTATCTTTTATTAAACAGATTTGAAAATTTGACCAGGTTCAGCAAGAATGAGTTTAAATTTCTGGATAAGACGAACGAGAATAAGGAAAATTTCCTTCTCGGCGATTACTTTGCACAAACATTGCCTCGGCTCTTTTCTGGAACTTTCAAGGCTAGACAAATTGTAAAAATTTATCTACCCAAACGGAGAGAATACGACAGTCTTACCATTGAATTATACATTAGTCGTGCTCATTTCTTGATCTTCATCTGTTTTTGCTAGAAATCTGAATGCTCGAATATTTTCTATAAAGTAATAAATCAACCTTTCTACTTTGAATTTTTCAGGTTCAGAATAGATTTCAAAATCGTACATCACGGTTTCTAAAGCAGGATAGATATTAGTTCCAACTTTGATGCGATAAGTATTTTCCTTGATTGCGTGAGATCGAAATCTTCGATAGCCCTGAAATTACTTTGCCGTTTTCTATATATTGATTGTTCCAATTTCTAACAAATTGTTTCAGAATTGAATTTTGGATAAGATTTCTAAATTTAAATCCAGAATTTAGCACGACTATCTTCCATTCTCTACTTGAAAACTTACTTGTGAGGAATTGCCCATGGTAACACATTGAATATCCCCTGCGGTTCTGTGATGAAGGTGTAGAAAATAAGTGATGGTCCAGCACAATGTCGTCACGCTCGTTTCCGTGCCGCCAGCTCACAAATCTCCTGCAGTCAGAACGGTTGACCGATCTCTGTAAAATTGCAATTATCGTAAAATTCACCGATGCGATTCATTTTACGACAATACGATTTTACCGCAGATGATTTTCAGCTATCTGACGGAGATTCTCGTCGTTCGACTGGAGATAGTCATCGCGGGATTTTGTCGAGTTTGCAATTTTCCATTCTATTTTTGTTAGAAACGTTGATTGAAGAGTGTCGATGTGGAAGATTTTGCACAACTCAATATCCCTCGTCTGAAAATCATGCGCATGGATAGAAATTATCATGACTTTTTTATAACAATAAATTAATTGAGATAAGAATAGAAAACAAATTGAAAACACAACGCAATCATGTGGCTCCGAAGAAATAACGAATGACTTCTGAACAAATGGTGCGACAGAATTTTATGAGAGAAATTGCTTGTGTACTTTGTGACATTTTCTACGTTCTTCTCGAAATTCTGAATCATTTGCCGAAATCATCACTCTTATAATGAGCCTTTGTTGTCGCGCATTTTATCAGAGCGCAACATTTATGAACTTTCATTGCTTTGAATAGGCATATTCTGTGCACGTCACAGACTTCTCTGCTGCAGATCGATCGAATGTTTTGGTTAGAAAGCTTGAACTTAAAATTGCAGATTTCATGAAATTTAAAAAATAGAAAACCCAGAAATTTCCATGACAAGATGTAAACAATTTTGTTCGTTTTTCGTTAAAAATCATATTTAATTCTGCTTTTAAGGTTTTTATTTGCAGAATCACTTACATATCTGCCCTTAAACAACTCAATAAGTTGCATCCTAACTAAAACCACTTCTTCGAAGAAATCATAAATGGAAGTGATAGCTTTCCTACGTTTTTGCCAAAAATACAGACTTTCGTACTTTGCAAAAATAGTGCTTGGAATGAGAGAAGTCATACGGCTTTGGAAGCCGGGTATCGATTTGATTGAAATAAACGATATAATTTAGGCTTCAATGACACATCTGAGCAGCTAACGATAACGCCGTCGGATGCAATTCAAACGAATGCAAACTACACGATAAATTTTAAATATACTGGAACTCTCAGTCCATATTACACCGCTGGGTTCTTCTACACTTATTATACCGACCTTGATGGAAATTATCAGTAATTTATCTATCATTTCATCATTTTTATCAAATTAATCATTTGAAGTTGGATGGTCGCTACACAAATGGAACCTTTTGACGCGAGAGCTGTATTTCCTGGGTTGGATGAGCCTGCATACAAAGCTGTACGCATAGATTTTTCAGAAATAAGCAACGTTTCATGCTAATAAGCAAACTCTTTCTGTATCGAGACAGATAAACATTTTCAGACTTTCAATATTTCAATGACATATCCGGAAGGCCAAGCTGTTCTTGGAAATATGCCTGATAAATCGATAACTTCCTTAGGGTAACATAAAATTCACCGATTCTCTCGTCATGTCTCAATTTTAGCGACGGTTGGGCGATGGTCAACTTCGATACGACCCCAATAATGTCGACCTACCTGATTGCAGTTGCAGTTGGGCCATTTGTCTCTGCAAATTACACCAATGATGTTGGGACAATAGTAAGTTTACAGATTATCATACGAAACCCAATTCCATTATATTCACATGTTCACATGTGTTTTTATCGGAATTAAATTCGGTTTTCGCATATTTATTTTTCAATCAATAATGGGGATAAAGCTTCATGCAATCACAGAATTGTCAGTGTGTTAAGAAAAATTTTATTTGGCAATATTCGTTCGTATCAATTCATTTTCAGTCTTCAATTTAGTTGATAAAGAATATGCAACCCCCTAATTTCTAACTCTTTTCGAAACATCTTGCTTAATAGGAGATTATGGATAAAAATGCCAAGTATTCCTGAATTTCCAAGAAGGATTTTATGACAAAACGCTATGTTAATTTTATCTTGCGAAGTATATCTATCTTTCATATGGTGGTTGCAAAAAACGAATATTAATCCACGCGAAAGACATTTGGGGGATTGGAAATCCATTATAGCTCGAGCACTTTGCGAATCAAAAATAAATCCTTCTGTTTTTGTGCCTGAAGATCTGAAGATATCAAAAATAGATTTATGCTGCAAATAACAGTCAAAATAAGACAGCTAGAGCGTAGTTTCGAGTAATGGATATTTAAATAACAACGAAGATGCCAGTTACTAAAGACGAATTAACGGGCTGGCGGACCTATTGTTGAAGATAGCTATAGTGTGAGCAAGAGTAGGGTGAAATAGCCTGCGGAAAGAAAGGGTCCGTCGTCCGTCAGTCAGTCAAATTGTAGTTGCCGCGAAGAAATGAACAAATTCCAGGCCAGAGCTTGGGGTTGGACAGGACAAGAAGCGTATCTACAATTTAGTGCCGAAGTGGCTGGAAAGTGTCTTTATCAATTGGGGGTTTACACAAATTTCACATATCCGCTGCCAAAATCCGACAACTTGGGACTTCCACAATTTCCTGCAGGAGCAATGGTTTGTTCATCGTAGAGGCTTCCCATAGCTGATCAAATGAGTTTAGGAGAATTGGGGTTTGGTCATTTATGCTTACGACGATCTGGTTTTCAATCCGAACACTATGACAACAGACGATATGGAGCGATGCATTATTGTCATTTGCCATGAACTCACTCATCAGGTTGGACCTATGAAGTCAGGATCTTTGTCACGTCTAATTCAGTGGTTCGGCGACTTGATCACAATGGCCTGGTGGTCGGACCTCTTCCTGAACGAAGGATTCGCGGAATATTTCGAATCCTTCATTCAGACCAAAGTCTATCCAGAACAATTCGATTACATAGTAAGCTTATACGGAGAAAATAGCATTTTCAAATCATTACAGGATGCAGCCGTTGTGAAGAATGACGTTCAAGGAGCCCTGCGATACGACGTTTCCAGTGGAGCTCATCCCATCATTGATCCAAACGGACCTTACTTTGATACAATCACTTACAACAAAGGTGCATCTATGTTACGAATGACACAGGACGTGCTGGGAGAGGACGTGATGAGGGAAGGACTGCAGAATTACGTGCAGAAGTTCCAATACTCCAATGCATTTCATCTGGATCTGTTTGATGAATTTGATAAGGTAGAAAGAAATCATGTCCTTTTTCTTTCAGGAAAATTTAGGTCTCTCAAAAATACAACATCAAAGACTGGTGTGGGAACACCCTGAATGTAACCCACTTCCTCGAGCCTTACTTTCATCAGTCGAATTTCCCTCTGATCACCTATTCAAATGCAGCGTTCTTCACACAACCAACGACATCTCAATCGCCGTGGAAAAGTATGCCTTTTCAAAATTTTACAAAGAAAGTGACTCGATTCAGACGTAAGCAGTTTGCAACCCAGCGAATTCAACTACGAATGGGACATTCCGCTGCGAACTCTGTACTACTATCAGAGGAACGCCAACACTGCCGAATGGGTAACTGAATGTAAGATATTTAGTGAAACGCTATTGAAAACTTATTTAATCCAAAATTTTCGCTTCTTTTTTATTCCAAAAATGTGATAGCTTCTGACAGTTAGAAACTTGCCTAGTTAGGTTCTAAAATAGGCATTATGAAACTCATAGACCCATTTCTAAGTAGACCTGTGACCGATTAATACGTCTAATCTTTGTCTCAAATTCCAATCTTCAAAAAAATCTCGATCACAGCCCATTAAAAACGAACATTTTAGCTGGCCATTCCTGCAGCTCAACACCACAAAAATTAGATTGGCCCAAAAATCGCCAAGTTCAATGGTCAGTCCCATCTCTGACAGGAACGACTTATGGAAGGCAAACTACCTTTTCTTTCAAAATTCTCATCAGTCCGGAAATTTAGAATCCTGTACGATGACGTCGGATTTAGTCGTTTGATTTATGCGATTCAGAATGAGAAAATATCGCCGAGTGCACTGATCCAAATGTTGGGAGATGAGATGGCTATTGTGAAGTAGAGTAATTATTTCATTCGATCAGATAATGTTTTCTTCACTACTTTCATCATAATATAAAGAGGCTGATTTTGTGTATTTTTTCTTTCACAATTTCAGCTCTAGCAGTGAATATCCCGCGATTTTATACTCTATCGTGCATTTCATCACGAAGATAAATTTGCAGCGATCAGCAAGCCAAATCTCTGCCATATTCATACGATCGATTGCTGACTTTGATGAGAACAATCTTCCGAACCCCTCAGTTCATCAACAACCCGAATGGACCTCTGTTCGAAATGGTCATGTCACAAGTTGACTATTTCGCTTCTTTCTTCCGAGACAGTGTCGATGCTCGTCTCATGCATGTAAGTGTGTACTTTTGTCATCCTCATCAAACTTCATGAAACTCAGCTTTTCGTCTACGAAATCTTCGGACCAGCCTATAGCAATCTGAATTGGACATTGAACAATTCGTGGGCAACAAAGTATGTTATTTCTAGAAAAGAATACAATCAGCTGAATCCAATTCAGCACATTCATGGAGACTTTCCTACCCTATGCAGTTCGTTACGGTTTACATGACGCTGCCAATCGAACACTAACGATGTACCAGAACATCAAAGCTGCGTGCATCACTTCTACAAATGGAACTCATTGGTGCAATCCGTGAGAATAATTTTCGAAAGTTGATTAAAGTTCATGACAAATTAGATACCCACCTGATCTGCACCGCGCAATTTATTGCGGAGCAACTTTGTATTCAAACGAAGCCATCGACTACTTCGGCAACATTCTCAATCATTACAACAACGAAGTCACCAACAATTACTACTTCTTCCAGGAATATTATGCTCTGTTAGAAGGACTCACTTGCTCGCAAAGGCCTCAGGATTTGAAAGTGTAAGATCGGGGTGAGCTATAAATTATCGCATCTCTATGTTACAGACTAATTCGGTTTTTCGTCAATTCGAAACTGAGTTCACGAACAATTTTTGGATGGTTAAAGTACAATTCTGTAGCGGGTGATGCTCTGTTCAACTACATGATGGAGACTCCCGATCAGGTATCTGAGAGTTCGAAAACTGGATAGCTGAATTTCCAATTAGGTGCTTGCCTATGGTGGATTCTCGGCCTACATGGATGCAATGACGTTTAACTGGAAATCGGATCGAAGAATGAAACAGGTTTCGAGATATTGTTGCACAATCATCAATTTCTAATACAGTACTCTCGACTGCAAAACCTCAATTTCACCCCAGATACTCAGGCGATCTACAATACCTACATGGATAGAATCGGACAGAGTGTAACGATTCAACTATTCCGATACTGTCAAAAATTACCTTTCCAGATAAATTTCATGAACTCTGAATTCCCGATGACGCTTCGATGGTTCTACGATAACCTGGTAATAATGAGTCACACTCCTTGGAGAGTTAGGTTAGTGAGCATGATTTGTGAATTCTTGGGAAGATTCAAACTCTTTACGAAGTGTAACAGCAATTCGAACTAAATGACACAAGTCTTAGGGTCCAATGGTACTGTTTATATGAACCTAATTAATTTCGATTTGGGCTCAGAAAACCTTATGATAATCAGTTTATTTGACTTTTCTGATCGGATTTAGATAGAGTTATGACGAGTTTGGAAAATACTTACGTTTTTCTGGACACATGGCATACGTTCCAAATGAGTTGAAAAACTTTTAAATGAATTTCGTCAAATATTCCAGACTCGATGGGAATGTCGTCATCCCGAAGGGATACAGTCTGGTAGTGCAGCCTTACATCCCATCCTTGACAACTTACATGTTCTATCTCAACATGACGTTCACGGGGGCATCAACGGTAAGATGCATAACAGAGCTGAACGAAAATTTATGATTCTACTTTAACGGCTCGTTTTTTTTTTTTTTTGATAATATCGAAATTCTCGACATATTTCGGCTTTTATTACCTCTGATCATAGATTTGTTTCAAATACTTCAAATTAGATGAACTTCGCGGTCAGCCAAGCAACTGATACGATCAGACTGAATGTCCATCGAATTCAAATCTTCCCCGACTACGTCACTCTCACTAACAACTCAACTGCAAGCGATCTGCTCAATGGAAGTACTGTAAACTACTCTTTCCATTTCAATATTCGGAAATTCAAGACGAAATTTAGCTCTTGTCCAACTGTCCAAAGACTATGACAATGCGATCATGACGATCAAATTCCCGTTGACTTTGCAAACTGGAACCGTCTACACTCTCGGATTCAACTACGTCGGTTTCATCCTCAACAAAGCAGCAAGTGGAGTCGACGCAAATTGGAATTACTATGAATTCAATGACAAAAAAGGGTAAGTGTTTTTACTTTCTGACAAAAAAGGTTTTATTTGAAATTGAACTCAGCCTTGATATTGACTTCACGGAAAGCATTGATAAATTCATAGTTTTGCAAAATTGCTCGAAGTTACTAATCTTGCTGATAATGACTTTTTTCCATATTAGATGGATCTTTACGACGGACATGGAAATGGGTCCTGCCTTACGAAGTTTGCTCCCATGCATTGATGAACCGTCCTACAAAGCCACCTGGGCGGTAAATTATAGGAAAGAAAAATATTCAGTATCCCGTTCTTTCATTAGATAACGCTAATTCACCCCACTGAGATGATGGCTTTGTCAAACATGCCAGACACAGGTACACTCCCATCTGCTTCCAACCCAGGATGGTCAACCACTTCATTCTTGTCAACCCCTCCCATGGTAAATTTAAATCTTTGCAAAAAGTTGCGACAACCAGTTCGTTAAAGAATAACCTTCTTGTGATTTCTTCTTCTAGTCCAATTGGTTTCTTTCATTCTAAAAGTAGCATATTCAAAGTCAGCGTGTTGCATAAATTTTCCGAAAAAACAAGATTTGATTTGAAGGTAAAGTTTATTTCCGAAAATCTTCTGATACCTTTCTTCAGTAATTTTTATGTGTTCTCCCGAAAGTTTTATTTTGCGATTGATCTATAAAGCGAGGATCAGTATTCACGAAACAAATGTTTTCCAATGCTTTCAAATGCACAATCACACGACCTTGTTCGAAATTATCTGCTCATGAAAATAATTTGGTACAAAGTAATTCGATTATGCTGGACACTATTCATTTGATAAAAATAGTTTAGACTATTTCAGATTATATTCGCTAGAAAATCCGAAATATTTAGTCAATTCTATGACAAAGAATTGATACGTTTTTTTTAACGAAATGCAACCTTGAGACATTGAAGCATTGGGAGAGGTACACGAGTGCCTTCCGTGTGGACAGGAACTCATCTAGCTCACCCCAATGACGCAACCTCTTAGCAATGAATATTAGTTTATAGAAGATAATAATAGCTGAATAGAAATATTCGAATTGAATTTTCAGTCGAGTTATTTGGTGGCTGTGGTGTGTGGACACTTCGCCTACATTTCTTCGATCTCAAATAGCGGCACTTTGGTGAGGATGGTCTCCTGGGCTGGTATGGAGAAGTATGGGGACTTCACTTTGCCGGTAGGAGTATCTATATGAATTCATAGAAAATAGTGTCAGTGATAATATTTGAATATTAGTTAGTAGTAATAGTATCGTTAGTCATAAATAGTGATTGAATATCATTCATCCTTTAGAAAAATGTTTTCAAATCTTATGGACTTTTGTCTTAACTCTCATTGCATTCTTCTAAAGTACCATGGAATATTAGAAAGTGATATGCTCTGGTGAGAGAGGGTTCATTTTTGAAAAAAAAAGTATTGTAATTTTTGTGATCAAAATTTAGTTATGTGAGAATCGTTAACTAAGAATTGTTTATCAAATGCACTTTCAGATTTGAGAAATAGCAATAATATCATTTATCGAAACTATCTGATATAATTGCCAGGTCTCTAATCCAATCATGTTGTCACTCATTTTATTTATATATTTTAATTTTAGTTTGCGGTTGGTACTCTGAATTACATGAGCGAAACTTTCCAGCAGCCTTATGCTCTTCCGAAATTGGGTTTGTTCTCTATGTATTTGCAAAAAAATATCAATGATAAGAAATCGTGTCTCAAAGTTTATTACTTCCCTGAAATAAAAATCAAAATGATCATCAGAAAAGAATTATCAATGTTGTTTCAAAAAAAAATTTCAGATATTCTTTCTCTACCTCAGTATTCTGGTGATGTTGGTGATGCAATGGAAAATTGGGGCTTGATAATCGGAGAGTTAGTTTCAGTATTCTTTAAGAATTTAAATATTTTTATAATTGCAATAATTTAGAAATTAGAAAAAAAATATATTGAATGTTGCACTAAACGAAAGTCACGCAACATGCTAAATTACCTCATGAACATCATGTTTAACATGAGGAAATAGTGTTGCGTGAGCCTCATTTAGATGACAATATTAGAAAAAGGATCTTATTTGGGGCAACTTTTTTTTTCTTATAAAAGATGAATCAACATACACTCATTTTTATTCAAAATAATTAGCATGAATACCTAATGCACAAATCACTAATACACAAATAAAATGATTAAAAAACGATGGAGACGCTGAAATAGTTTGAAGGATATTGGTGGTTGTATTCGTGAAGTTAAATTTGACCATTTGGAATATTTGTAAGGCTTAAAATTTGTGATACTGGTATGTTAAACATGATAGCGAAAAGAAGAAATAGCGTGGGAAAGTGCGGTGACAGACAACGAGAAAAAACACCCACACACAATAATAGCTTGTTTGGTTGAAATAATTAGTCATTCGAATAATAATTGTTTTGCTCAAAATTTACCTTGATTCAGCTAATATTGTTGGCTGAGAACATTAGTTAGGATTTTTAAAAAATATTTTAAGAGAATACCAAGAATAGTTTTGATCATGCAATTCGTTTTCTGAAGTTTCATTTCAAATTACTTATAATTTTCAATAGATAAGCAATTTTGCTGACTAGGAAAATTTTGAACAATGAACATAGCCTGTATTTTCTTATCAGTGTGCTAGAAATTCATGAAATTTTAAAACCGCCAAATCATTGGTTTTCGGCAACTTATTACTCTAGCAATTTCATGGAGAAACTTTGGAAAAATGGCAATAATAATCGTTGTCAGACGAAATGTATCATAACTCAGTCAGTCTTTTGCTCAGCGGCATTAAGCAAATCAGGATGAGCTGTGATTCATTTCATCAGGCTTTTAGTAAAAATATCAGCATAAAAGTGAAGTAGTGAGTATTGATAGCTAGACACTAGAATAACGATGCTAGTTAGTCATGATTTGAATATGAGTTACGTTATCTTGACTGCATATCTTGGAAGAAGAATCGCATGATTATTCTGTACAGATGAAAAATCTATATAGCCAGTTATATCATGTCTCTCTCTCGAATTGGACCATGAATATCACTGGTTACATATGTTTTTCAATCTGTTTGTTTAAAAGTTAGACAATTTATCATAGAGATAATGGATTGCTCCGTTATAGGATTTTTATAATTTTGCGTTCTAAGCTGTTATTGTCTGTTTACCTAGCTGATTAATAGTGCTTGTATTGCATTATTATCTTGTGATTAGATCATGCTCAATAGTTCGGTTATTTGAAAGCTGAATTAACCTTGGTTGGATCACAGGTTTGCATGATAATATTGCTCCAGTTCATTGGTAAATCATTCAATGACATGGCAATATTGTCAGGCGAACAAGCTAATAGTGCATATTCGAGGTTTTCACTATTTGAACTAGAAAATAAATTCACCGGGATAATAGTTTAGAACGATATTGCATAAGTAGTGGCTAGTGAGACCTGGAAGCTGAATAAAAATCTTAGTGATGGAGAGATTAATAGTGATAAATAGGTGGAGCTTTGGGAAAAGGGGCGTTGACTATCAAAATGAGACTAACCAGAGAGTCCAAAATACGAAGGAAGTTAGACAAAAAGCGAGAGAAAAGAGAGGAAAAGTATGGGATAATCTGGTACATGGCTGCGTGACTTCTGACTGAGAAATGCGCAAAAAGCAGAAAGACAGCAGACTGTTAACGCGACTGATTTGAGACAGATCGATTTCCTGCAGCGGCTGTAGCTATAGATACCTTTACATTCTATACGTTCAGACACTAATCCGCTACCCAATGCAAATGCCAACCACTCGAGCAAATACAATTACAAGCATTTTTGGAAAGATATTAACTTTAAGAAAATTTTCACACACACACACACATACAATATCAAAACATGAAGATTACACAAATATGTACACTTAGAGAAAACCAAAAATGAACGAAATCTTTACCGAAATTCCAAAGGAATAAATTCAGTGGAGAGTTTCAGATACACCGCTTTCATGGTCGATCCAGATTATGCAACAATCGACCAGAAAATCGTCGCAGCTTGGACGACTGCTCATGAAGTGCGGCAAATCTGACTCGAATTAAATATTCAGTAGCGAAAGTCTCGGGAAGAAAAAAAAGAATTTTAGATTAGATAGAGAACTCTTCAGTGAGCTGTGAGAAATTCCCATTTGCGAAAGAAATTTGACGAAAGAATGAAATCGCCTTTATTTGATGAAAGTTGCACGTATATATTCAGCCATAAATGCACAATGTGGCATAAGTAGCTATAAACTTCTAGTTTAATTTGCGCGCATTTCGTGCAATTTCATTATACGCATTTCTGCAGGCTATCTAGAAACCTCAAGCCCTCAAACTATGCGAGATATGGTGAGGGATGGTAGGGAGAAGATTCCCTTCTCACACTATTTCGCATGGCTTGAGGCTTCCAAGCTGCGCATTTGCAAGAAATTAAGAGCAGTAGTATCTTTATGTTGAACAAAACGAGTCAGCTTTGCCAAAGATAACTTCAGACTGTCCATCAAGTAAGTTGTGGCAAGAGGACGATTGAATTCATATCTTATCTTCAGTGGTTTGGCGATTTGGTGACATTTTCCTGGTTCAACGATTTGTTCCTGAACGAGGCATTTGCTCAGTACTTCATGTGGAATGTGCTCAACTATACAGACACAAGAACTCGATCATATATCGACGTAATATGTTCAAATTTTAATGCTATGATATTTTGAAAATTAAAATACATCTGAAGCTTAGTGTTTTGAATGCTCAAGGTTATTAGTTTTTCTTAAAACTCCAGATTCTTAGATTAAACCTAAAAATAGAAACGATCACTATTACCCAATATCTTATGATGCTGTGATAAATCGTCGGAGCTATTTTCTAAAAATTTAGAAATTCTTTTAACAAATCCTAGGATTACATCAGAGCTCACTACAACATTTGGTCAATTGGAGATGATTGCGATAGAGATTCGAAACCTTTGAGATCAGACACTCCTCCACTCTTCAGCTATGCCCCCTACGATAAGGTGATATCATCATGAAACTGAAAATCATATGAAAATTTACTTCGAAAGTTAATCTGCTTCGTTCTTTCTCGTTTACATGAGCATTAAGAGTAAGAGCCACAGAGGATAGCTTTATCTAAACGTTGCTCGTACTTGGCTTATCCTAAATCATGTCATAATCTAAGGAAGTTTTTGAGATAAAAATGAAACGCTTAATCTGAAGTTTGAATAAGCTTATCACTATTCAAATAGTATATCCGCAAAAATGAAATCAATCTCTGAAGACGAACAAATTTAGGGTCCAGCTCTCTTACACATGATCGAACAGACCTTATCTTGGCGAGTGTTTATCGATGGACTGACGAATTATATCCAGAGTCATTTGTATGGAAACGCAGATGCATACGACTTGTGGAAATCGTTGACTGATGTAAGAAAAGCAAGTTGATCATTTTGTTTTACTTATCAAATTTAGGAAGCTCAATCCAGAAATGTGTTGGGATGGGATGGGAAGCCATTGAATGTTACCGATTTCATGGAGGAATGGTCAAATAAGGTTAGAACTATAGCTTTGATTAGCAACTATGGATTTGGCATTCGAAGTTGACTTGTTCTACTACTACTACTACAACCTTGAAACTCATTAAAAATCCTTAGGTGTCCTACCCAACAATCATCATGTCCCAGCAGAGCGGAAATATCGCATTCCAGCAGTCGAGTTGCCTGCAGCAGAGTTCTCCAGTCTCGTGGAAGATCCCACTTTGGGTTCAGAATTCTGGAAACGAAGGTCAATTCTCCTGACTTCAAAAAATGTTCAAATTTTAGACATGAACTGGTTCTATGGTGATAGCGGCACGAATTCAGCCTGGACGTACCCAATTCCGACCAGCGGATTCAAAGTTATCAACTCGCGAGTTGTAGTAAGTTGCGAGAAAAATAATTCAAAATGTTCATTAACTCACTTTATGTTCCCCTTCGAGTAAAATACGACAATGTATCGCTGGATCTGATCAAGAAGCAGTTAACGTCGGACTACACTCAAATTCATGTGCATAGCAGAATGGGTCTTCTCTTTGATGGGCGACATTTCATCAAGTTCGTACTGATTCGATAGTCGTAATGCTGTAATCAGAACTGGAATTTTGATTTACTCAATCTTTACTAAATCTAAATTTTAAAAACTAGTTTGCGATCAAAAATCTCGCCAGATCTCAAGCATAGCTTCTAAAATGCAATGTTAATTGATTCAGCACGGGTGATTACACGTGGCAAGATTGGTTAGATCTGACGATGTACATGGGCAGCGAGCAGGAATTCGGGCCGTTTGAAGTCGTGATGGACTACTGGAATGAACTGCTCTCGAGGTTCCGGTATGACTCGAATTTCCCGACGATCGTCAAATATATCAACTCTGTCTCGACTTACGCCATGCAGAATATGCAGTGGTGCGATTCATGCACAAACGAATGGAAGCAAATGTAGGCCTTATTTTTATCATATCGTAAAAGTGTGATAACTTCTCAATGGTTTTTTAAACTGATTCAAAACGTAAAAAATATATCGAAAAATTATATCGAGAACCGGGATCATGAACATAATGCAAGTTTTCGTCCGCAATCGCCATCCTAACATCATCCGAACTTTTATTTTCTGAAAAAAACACAACTCTTCAGCGATTTAAGATGTAAAGGAATTTCTATATATCCAAATTTGCAAACTGCAATGAAAATAACTGCAGAATAATAATAAAAGCACCAACAGTATATCTAAGCCCAAAGGCCTCTTATATTCCACACCCACTTTTCTTTCCCCTACCTCGCCTCAAAAGGGGTATGGAGTACAAAAGGACAAATACACAAATAGCTAATTTTTCAGGGTGTTTTCACGCTACATCACCTCGCTGTCATGTCGAATGGGCAACTCTGTCTGTCTGAACGAGGCTACCAACAGATTCTTCGCATTCAAGAACAACTGCACCGATTTCAACGCAGGAACTTCCACATGCAATCCGTTAGTTTTATCACGAATTTTCCCTATCGAAGTTCGGCGACAAAACTCTTTTTAACTTATCTCCTTTCCAGAATAATCCCGGATTTCCGTCGGTATGCCTATTGTTATGGCGCCTCGTCAGAGCCCCAAAATGCAGCTTCATTCCTCTACAAGCACATGAATTATTTCCAAACGAAAGCCATCTACTTCAATCGGGATTTCGATAATCTCCTCTTTGCATTAAGCTGTGTCAACTATTATGACGCTATGAAACCGTGAGAAGATTTAAACTTATCTCCATATCAAGTCCAAAAGTTCAAAGTTGTTTGATAAATTGAAAATTTACTGCTTTAAGAATAAGAAAACGAAAATGAATGTATGAAAATAACTCAGATACCTCGACATGGCAATAAATGGTCAGCTGGATACAGATCTAATTTATTACACAGGATTTAACGATAACTCCGGGAAAATTCTATGGAATTACTTCCAGAGCAATACCACAAATGTAATAATTTGCCCGAAAAAATTCAGTGCTTTGAGCTGTCCGATGCCATTTGTTCGGAATATTTGTATAGACTCTTTCCTAAGCATTATTTTAAAGATATTTCTTTACAGTAATTTTTTTTAAGTTATCCCTCACATTCCTGTAAGAGGGAATTTTAAGAAAGTATTCACAAAATTAGTTAATACTAATTTTATGTCCATTTTCGAGGGGCTTCGCCGGACTAGGCATAGAGAGGGCAAAGCACTGAATTTATATAAGCTTTTCAGGTCGTAAATTCACCATATCCATTCTCGTATTTCGTTACGAATATGGCTAGAGATTGGTCGACAGACGATCAGTTAAAATCGGTAGGATTACAAATATTTGAAAAAATCAACTATTTCAAGCTTATTTTTAAGATTTTTAATAGAACATCAGCTCCTTATCAGATTCTTTGTAAATTTTTTAAAACTTTATTGTTTTACCTGTATGATGCGTATTTTATCCGCAAAATATAAAATTCAAGCTAAAGCGGATGATTTTGTCCTAAATTTTAAATAAGATTTCGAAAATTTTTCGTACGCTCTTCTAGGTCGAACTTTTGTAGGCGTAAACTACTGGCCAAAATCATGTTTATTAAAATGTTCTAATTTTTTGCAAATCTTCACCACTATTTAAGTCTAGATTTGATTGGGCTATAAAAATTTTAAATTGAACTTCTTCATTACAACTTTTCAACTTTATAACTTCTCTTCAAATTTCGAAACAATGGCATTGTTAAATTTGCATCATTAAGCTGAACGACTTTCTCACCGACCCGAATTACAACTACCTGACTGATGCCGATAAAGCTGCATGGCAGAATGCTATCAATATGGCGACTGATAATAAGAATTGGCTCAGCAGAAATTCCGCTAGTATAATAAATTGGATCACTAATCATATCAATTAAATAGGAAGTTAATGGTTTTCTACAAGTCTGTAATATATTGAATTTATTTATTTATCACGGGCAATAAACAATTACAACAAATATCGATATCGTTTGTGGTAATACGACGAATTTATAAATACGGATTAAATTAGAAATAAATACAACCATCAAAGAAGCATGAAATGACGACATCAATCTTGAAAATTTTAGCCCAAAGCTAAACTGCCATCAATCTCATACTCCGAATTGAAGAAACGTGAAGTGCAAATTTGTAACATGTGATTAGATATCATATCGAAATCATTTCAAATCAAACCAAGGTAAAATAAAATAAAAGCAGCCACGAATATCGAATAATAGAGATCCTTATGTATGTTCAAACAAGTTCAACCAATTGCAACAGGAGACATAAATTACGAACGACGTTTGGATTTTGCTGAAATTAAGTTATCTTTTGAATAATACAAATATTTAGGTAATTGGAAATAATACTCATAGCATCGTTATGTGGAAAAATGGATAGGGTTTACCAGGAATAAACGCCTATAGTGACGGTGTGATCAAATCAAGATCTATCTTCATTATCAGCTGAAATGCTCTCCATTTATTCCCGTCATTTAGTGTTACAGTTAAAGAAATATCCATCTTTTCATGCCATAAAATGCTACGGTATAATTTTTGCTAGATTATCATAATTTCAAAAAGTTTATCTCTTACCTGCATTCTTCTTAGCAGCTGGCAGCTTGACGACTTTTCCCTTCTTTGCAGGCTTAGCCTTCGCTGCTTTCTTAGCCTTCTGTTTAGGAGCAGCCTTTGCTTTGGGAGCATATTTCGCTTTAGGAGTTGGAGTAGGAGCTTCTGCGGCATCGGAAGCTTCAGCATTCTCGGTCTTTTCAACTTTAGCCTTCTAAAAATTTCAATTTTATTTAATTTCATAGAATTGTATTGAAGTTGAAAGCATCAGAATCACTTGTCCTGAGGAAACATATTCTTCGTAAGTTCGAATCTATCCATTTAGAGACTAAAAAGAAACTTTGGAGACGATATTCTTCTTATCTACCCTATCAATATTTTAAACTTTTAACTTGTAAAGTTTAAATCGCTTATCATGAAGTCAAAAGACATCGGACAATACCGTTATATTAGGAGGTTGTTAGCTTAGATCTTTGCCATAATCACTTCTTTAAATTTAGAAAGCTCTCATCCAATTCTGATGTATTTTCAAGCTGATCTTCACTGTACTAGCTATAGGATATGGTGTTAAGAGTTTCAGTTTATTTCAAATCACTTTATTCATACCTTAGCTGGAGGAGGCTTAGCAGCAGCCTTCTTCTTGCGAATTCCTCCTTTTCGCACCAGTTTAGGAGCCGGTGCTGGCTTGGCTTTAATCTTCTCGGTTGCTGACGAGGCTGCAGCTCTGTTCGATTTCCTAAACTCGTAGTCTTGAAATGGTAATATCATCGCAAGAAATGAGGCTGTTGCCATGGATTACAACTCCCGTTTACCTCATTAGTACAAATTAGTGAGTAGTGAGTCATGAGATGAGATATAATGGGCAGTGCTACATCAATGCTCACTCTTACCTGGTAGGCTCAGCAGGAGGTGGTCTGTCAGCCTTGGGCGTGCGTGGCTTTCTCTCTTTAGGGGCAGCGCCCTCTTTCTTCGTGTTGGCCGCCGTTTTTGCTGTTTCGGTGGCCGGCTCCGGCTGCTCGGCACTCGTTTCCTCTGCGACCTCTGCGGTGGTCGTCTCTACCTCGGTAGCTGCCGGCTTCGGGTCGGCAGGCACTTCAGCGATCACTGGGAGCGGATCGGCAATAGCAATCTGGACGGGTGGCGGCTGAGGTGTTGATGCTGGCCTAGAATTTTCGCACTTACAAGGAAATCGATTGATTTGGTGAGGTGAATTATTCAATATTTTTTTACAGGGCCAACTATTAGTTAGTTCATAAAATTCTTCGGATATAAATTTTCTACGCAAGTTCATATCTCTATAGTATATGCTAAATGAAAAAGTACCAGATGCTTACTTCGGTACATTTAGGACATGGGAAAACAGGCAAGCGCGCCAAAGTCATGGAAACAGAATGGCAGCAAAAAGCAGAGAGGCCAATCATACCATTTCTTGAGCTTCTGGACGAGATATGCGACCCTACAGAAATTCGGATCCATTGAGGATAAGCAGATCGCGAGATGAAATTAGACCTGGCTGATGTGTCTTGAGACTAGGAAGGAATTGAAGGAGGACTTGTGATGAGCAGAGCCACATGAAGGAGGAACAGAGCGAGTAATCCACAAAAGTCAAAGGCCTAACGGAAATTAGGAGTGGTGAATCTCGCAAAATCTCCATGGAACTTGGGAAATCCACGGAAATTGAAAAGACTTTTTCAAGCATCAAATCAGATTGTGTGGGCTAAACGCGAGCTAAGTGCGGATTTAGAATGATGCAGAGTCTTGCAAAGCGCATTTAAATTCAAAAAGAAAATTGTCGAATAGAATGAAGGGGTCGAGACTGATAGATTGATACTAATAAGGGCAGGGTGTGTGAGCGAGAGTGTACAATAACTGCTATCAGAATGACCGAAATGGAATGATAGATTGTGCGGAAAGTAGCGATAAAACGAAAGATCATACAAAAGTGCATGATGCAGAGAAAAAGAAAAAGGAGAAATATGAACGGGGTTTGGAGAGAAGAGAAAGGAAAGGGCCGTTAGCCAAGTATTGATTGTTTGTGCTTCGCTGCAAAAGGCCGAATGCGAATGCAGGCGATGAATCGCTGTAAATTGAAGATTGAAGAGAAGAAAAGAGAACATTCGATCGGTTTGATTGTTTTATGCATAGAAAAAAGAAAAATCGAAAACTGTTCTGAGTTTCATATTGAAAATTCGCAAATAAGACAACTCGTGACTTTCGAAAATCGACGAACGGAAGAGACTTCTAGAACTCACTTTGGCTCAACGGCTTTCTCTGCCTGTGCAACTGGTTCGCTAACAGCTCGGGGAGATTCAACCTAAATTGTCCATGAGCGTTATCATAAATCACTTTCTGCAAACCTTTGGCACTAATTCTTCAGTTTCCATCGATTCCTCCTTCTCCTCCTTGGAGGACTCGCTCTCGATGGCTGCAGTCGGCACGGGGGCTGGCTCGATCTCGATTTCCATCTTTCAAAGCAATTTGACTGGCTCAATTAAACCTGCAAACTGGACAACTGCCAAAATGTACCGACCAAATTCAAAACAAGCGAATTTTGGCTGATAGAAGGGAAAAAAATGAATGGAAATGAGGGAGAGTTCGCTCTCAAATCGATAAATAATGCGAGTAAAGGGAGAAAAGAGGAAGAAGGTCGAGAGAAATAGAGAAAGGACATTGGATTGAGGGAGAGAGGGGAGAGCCTAGAGAGGGAATGGGGGTAGAGAGGAAAGAAAGGGAGAGGTAAAGGGACAAGAGAGAAGAGTCGAAAATAGAGTAGATGCAAACAACCCAACCAACTCTTCCCAACACAATGCACCAGCTACGTAGAATGTGGAAAGTGAGAATGTTAGGGAATGGGAATGGGGGCTAGGGGCTAAGAGAGAACAGCACAGCACTGTGCTGTGCTGCTGCTTCCATTTCTTTTGCCTTCCTCTGTCATGCCCTTTGTTTGAAAGAGATACGCTACCAGACAACGAAAGAAAGAGATCCCATAAGCAGTTACAAAATAACACAACCAATTAACCGAGCAAAACAGATTACGAAACAAATACGCATGTTTTCGAAAAAAAAACACGTTGAATAAACCCAGAAAAGATGGAGGAAAAGAATTGGGGAAGAAGAAATACGGACTGCTGCATGAGATTTTCGAGTTCAAGGACACAGATATACTCACTCATCTCCATGTTCAATGCGCTATTTCATTGTGCGAAATAAAAACACGAGTCTAGGTTATAATCGAACACAACTTTGTTTCAATTGCATTGAGCTTTTCCAGGAAAAAATCTCTCCGACGAAAGAGTTTCGATCATTGATCTGATGAAAATGTTCAACTGTAAAGTGCATGAGCAGCGGATATTCACTGAGTTTTACCTTCTATTTTATTCTTCAATCATATTATATATATGCATCTTTTCCGAACAGATGTTTATTTTAGAATATCTTTTAAAAATCATAACAATGTATTTAACATTGGTATGCAATGGCGCTCACTTTACTTTTCAAAAAGCCTGATTTTCAATTAAAGTTCATACTATAAAATGATATAGGCACATAGTACAGTATGAGTTGCTTTTAGACATTGAAATGTGGTCAGGTTAATGCGAGTAACTAAATCGAATAATATAGTACTTGAATTATAATACGCTACAGTTAGGTGCTTTTTCAGATATTCACTCTCAGAATTTCAAAAATGTAGCCATTTGCAACGTTTGTACTGTTAATTCACTTTGAGGCCTCATTATAAACGTCATTTTGCCTGAATTTCCATGCTTTGGGATATCGAGGTCGTGTATGATCGAAAATTGGTCATCACTTATATTGCTAACAACTTTGAATCACGATTCCCTGAACCTCGGATAGAAATAAGGCACATGCATTGTTGCTATAGTCTAGGAAACACTACGCAACCATATGAGACTCGTAAGAAAGAATCATATGAATAAAGCGATTTGTATTTTCCAATTTCTTACAATACTGAACTCTCCGGACTATGCCCAAGGATTGCTGAAAACTGAATAGAACGCTCCGTCTGATCACAATTGAAAAATGCAACGCAGGATATGGTTTTCGCATGCATCCTTTATGCATTGTTCCTCGAAACTGCCCATTACAAATGATCATTTATTTCTTACAAGTAGGCCTTGATTCGAATTTACTTACTCCAACTTGTAGTCTTTTTTCTATGAAAGTAAACTCAGGTAGGTTCAGTGTGTATTAGTTTCCCTGCTCAAAAGAAGATCGACAATTTTGACGGATGCGCCTTCTCGCCTCTCTCAGAGCAAAACCTGAAGCTGTCTTCACACGCAGCTTTGCCTTTCTACTAGTAAAGAGTGACTGCAGTAATTATGCAGGTCACTTAATTCCCGACCCCGCCTCGCCGAGCTTCTCACAGAACCGAAGATTCAGTCAACTTTTGCAGCTTTCATCACCACTCATTTATTCATTCATTATGGGTGCTTATTCTATTTTGGAGTGGGTTGATTTTCCGATGATGAGGAATTTATAAATGCTTCATTCGATTTTTTTCTTCGAATTCAATACCAAAAGCTTCTTTGATCAAAGAGTTTCTCTCGAACATTAGATGATTAACAAGAGTTCAATTTTAATTGCTTCTAATTAGATCTACGAAAGTTCTTATGAAATCACCCCATTTCTCGCCCTTACTCTTCTTATGCTCATCGTTTGGTTTTCAATTGGGTTCCCTTTTCGAAGATATTTTCGGCGTGTTTTTGTGGATGTTAACAAATTCGTCCAAAGCTGTATTTATCCGTTTTTCTTGGCTCCAAATTCGTCATCATCTCCATTTTCGCCTATTTTTAGTTGGTATCATCTAATCTCAAAATTTAGAAGATTTTTTTAACCCTTTTTCGAAAACTAATATGCGATACATCAAAGCTAGTCTCCTTCCTTTCATATTATCTTTCATAGAATATTCTTATAAATTCAATCTAAATCTCGTGTTATTAGAGTATTTTCTCGTTCGTGTCCATTATATTGATTGGAATTTGGATTATGATTTGTTTTTATAGAATGTTCGTTGATTACAAACACATTCAACATATTGAGATTTATCAAATAGGTGAAAATTAAAGAGCAAAAATCCGAAATTTAAAAAATACAAATAAAATAAATGACAACTTGGAAGAGTAGTAGTCTCGTAACATCGTATGCAAAATAGTATAGGATTTTTAAGGAAAGATGCTCTTCCTTTACTATTTCGTATACAACGATTCAACTATTGCGACTACTTTTCAAGGTTGCCAAATAGACACATTCAAATTACTTTTGAAATACACGCAAAATAATATATGAAATGCGCAGCCATGACCTATTACTGATGAAAAGGTTAAAAATGTATGTTCTATCTATCGATATATGTTGCAAATTTGTATATCTTCGTTACCCTGCTGATATGTATGAATTATCTGCACATTAAATTATGTTTTTCTATTCTTAAGAAATTTTATCATAATCGTAAAGAAATATTTTTAATCTGCTAAACGAATAAATTCTAACTCGATTCACACAAACTATTTCACACCTTCTTCAATTTGGGGAATTTTTCTAGCAACTTGAACTCGAAGCCATAGACGAAGCATGAGCAAATGGAGCAATTGCTCCATCAAGATTCTTCTCGTACCAGCCGTCCTGAACTGCACGGACGTCTATGGCTAGTTTGTTTCGGTACATTTCATCTGGTATCAGAGAGAAACAATGCTTCTTCTTATTGACTCGCCGCATCGGCGAATCTGCTCTGAAACATTTTTTCTGGAATGAAAACCCATGAAAATCGCATAAACTCACAAGATGAGATCGATTTCGTGCATAATCAAAGTTACGAATGAATTGAATGGAACTGGTACGACATTTCTCAATCGGAAGCATTGTTTGTCGTCCTGCTCTCGAATGTCGATGCATCGAATTATGCCGGCTAAAGAATCTAATTGATTTTACTTCCAAATGTCGATTTGTGAAACCTGCGATAGTGTCTGCTAGTCTGAGAGGAAACTGAACATGTCCCTTGTGGACTCGATTAGCAATAGTGTATTTGGTCGTGCAATCTTGGGGTAGAATCTGTATTTTTTGTTGGTTTTTTTTTCAAATTCATCTAACCTATTCAACACACTCATTATGATACCATACCTGAATCATGACGTTGACGAGAACCCGATGTATCTCATCTTTGATACTGCATCCTCTATAGTTGGCATGCATCTCAATGATTGCTGCCCGAATATTTCCCAGCCGGAAGCCAGGCTCCTTTAGCAGCATGACATCTTTTGCAGAACTCTCCTTCAGTACATATCCCCTGTCCTCAATGTCGATATTCTCCACAGTCTTTTTCTTCTTCTTTGCTTCCAGAGCTATGTCATCACTTCCTCCCAATTCTTCAGTCACCATCTCTCGGATTTCATCGATTGCAATGGCCGTGCGAGTGACGACGGATCTGTCTACAGCGGACTGAAATATGATCCTAGAGTAGGATCAACCATTCACAACTATATAGGACCTTGTAGAGGACAATAGCATTCGCTGCAGAACAGTATGGATCAGACACATTTGAGCGAAATGCATCGAACGCGAGGCGGAGATCGAAGAAGTCGTCCACGTGACCGAAGCGAGTCCTCATCACACGCTAAGATTATTGATATTTTGAGTCTAATTTGAACTGATCAGAAATTTTTGAGCGTCGGGATTTAAGAAGAAAATCTTAGACCTTCAAGTTTTTTAATTCTGACTCTGATCTCTTAAAGACTACAGATCAAACTGATTACTAAATTAAAAAAAAATAATAAATAAATAAAAATTGAAGATACCACCGAACAGTTTTGAAAAGGTTTACCGCAAATTCTTCCATCGCCGGATTGCTTTCTATCAACTTCACCAGTTCCTCCACCAAACGATCCCATTCATTCGGTTGATGCTCAAGCTCAGAAGCATCGGCGACGGGTGGATCCGAAACGTCCTTCATATCGGTTGCGGCCAAGCCGAAAATTCTTTCAACCATAGACCTCGATGGAAAGTCACTGGCTCGGATATCGCTAAAAATTTTGCTGAAGAAGAAAATACCATTCTCTTACTCATCCTTCTCGAGCAATTTCAACACCCAGCTCATCTTTTCGTTCGACATAATTTGTAGGTTGAGCAATGTTTAATCAAATAGCTTCAATGATAAATAAAAATAAAATGCTGATGAGAATAGTCAGACCTCTGATACGTTTTCAGACTAAATGGCGCATATCGGTATTCTACCTCGCTTATTGGGAATCCCTTTCTAAGGAAGCCCGGATAATCTCGGATTAACTTCGGATTAATCCGGAGATCGCCGCGCAAATCCACGATTTTCTAAAATGGGAATAAATTGAAAATAGGTTTCTGGGATAATTCACAAATCCACCTGTTTTTCATTTTCATAAAATCTTTTGACATTTCACTGATTTACTCATTCTGTTCAATTAGCAGAATTGTTTTCATCATTAGAGTTTACTGCTTCAAGTTTCGAACGGAAGTCGAAAAAATAGCCAACAAAGACAAGGCAGCAAGGTCCTGTTGTATGTATCTATTTCCGTGCAATTGAAACCTTAGAAATTCATTGCTTTCAACTTGAGAATTCCCAGAACGAATTTTCAAAATTGTATGTCGTGAGAACTTTTCACAGACTGCCTGTTTTAAAGAAATTTGTAGCCTTCTTCCAAATTTGATAAATAAGTTCGGGAATATTGTAAGGATATTTGCTTCTCACTGATCAATGTCAAGATTTTCGAAACTCTTCTAAATGATGCATAATTTTGTGGTAGTGATGTTTTGAGATTTTGTGACTCGACTCTATGGTAAGTGTTGATCCAAGAAAAACTAAAACTTTGATTGATTTGAGTTTAAAAACTCGTAACTTCTATCGCTATTTTCAACATTCAAGCGCATATCAGCCTTTTGAAGGCTATCCTTGCTTGATAATGATCATTTTTACTCGCTACATTTTAGGCCCATTTTCTTACTTTCCTGAGAGAATTTTTGTTTTCATTGACATGAATCTTACGACAATTTTGGGATTTATTTTTCCCATAAGTTTAGAATAATGTTTGTTGCCAGAACCTGGTGAATTTCGGAATGTTTTCCCCTGCCAGTAGTCTGATTCATAGGTGACGAACTACTCCATTAGCTCTGCCATTTTTAGAGCCATTGTCTTTCCATCCAGTCCGATTTGGATGAGGAGCTTGTCTGTTCGAATAATGTTCCGATTGCCTCTAGTCGTTTTTGCAGCCAATTGGCGTGTTTTTGCCCCTCGAATACACCATTCTGGGCATCTTCCACGCGAACTTCCGCTCTTTTTCTCTAACCCTGCTCCTTCCCTAACTTTACTTTAGCCCTTCTCGATTATCTCATTCCTTTCCGAGTTTCGCCCGTTCTCCTCTCCTCCCTGCCCTACTCGCATTACCTCTTCTGCCCCTCCAATTGTAGCCCTTCGTCATGGGTCCTCGTACTCTCCTTCGTCCCAAATCCGCTCCTTTCTTCTTTTCGAGCGGCTTGCAAAATGACTGCCTACCACAACATAACAGCTTCTGTTTGCGACATCGCTATTTTCCTCGAGAAACACGTGAATCCAGTCACTTCGATTCATCTTGCTTTATGTTTTGGCTTTCACAATTCATTTTCTTTTCTTATCCTTGAATTTTGTGTGTTCATTTCTTGAAAATGTCTTCCGAATTTTCTCTGCACTAGTATTCGTTCCACACTAGAGTCCATTTCTTTTGATGAGAAATGCATTCCGCTCGCCCGCCCACATCCAGTATCAGAATTAAAGATTTTCTCCGATTTTCTAGCACTTCGTCAAATTCATTCTCGAATGTCAAAATGAGTTGTTGTCACGATATAATTTGAGTCCTAAAACGCGTGTTTTTGTTATTTTGACTGCATCGAGTCTCTAATTATGAAGAGCCGTCTGTCACAATTAAAATAGAGTGCAATCAACAATGTTTTTCAATAAATTTTGAAAAAAAAATCCGGATAACTTTGTTGAATTCTTAAACTCCTATTTTGAAATTTTTAAATGATAAATCACATCGCATCATGAATGTATGTGGTTATTTATGCAACTCAACACTACTCTTCTCTTTTAGAAGTATCTTCAACCAAACTCTCCTTAGGTGAATTGAGTTGAGTAGAATTTCGAAAGTTCGGACCAATCTGCCACATTATTAATTCGGTTTTTTTAAATGTGCGTTTGATTCGGAAAGAAGAATAGGGGTTGAGAATTTATTGACGAAAGATTGTAATATATTTGTCATGGACGTTTTTAAGATTGCACAGATTGTACAAGAATTTCATTTAGTCTTGATACTTGCGATAAAGGATAAGGACAAGTTGACGATATGATAAGTGCATAAAAATTAGAATGCTCCTTTGCTTCGTCATTTTTGAATTTTTCCTAGTTTCTTTCAAATTGCTCGACATTCGATCCTCGGTGAAATTGAAATTGAGAGAGGCTGGAAAGCGGAAGAAATGGATTTGCCGCTCTCCAAAATCCGCTTTATGTTCGAGTAATTTTTCCGAGAAATCTGAAATCCAACGTGCTCGGTCTTCCGAGATCTGGGTTCGTGACGACCGCCCTTCGTCTCTGCAAGGAAGCCCTTTGCCCCCTGCCCCATTCGCCCATTCCCCTTTCCTTTACCCAATTCAATTATCTTTTGTTGTGCATTTATTTTTCATGAAGAGTCCAAGCCATTTGAAAATTGCCACCCTGTTGCAGTGCTCTGCGTCGTGCATTTTTCATGCGCAAAAATTACCGCCGCAGGTTTTTTTCTTTGCGAGATCAGAAGGGATTCGTGCAATTATCCACGAAGTATCCCATAACTCACTCTTCTTGAGCAATATAATTTTGCTTTGCTTGAATAAATACCTCATCTGAACTTTCAACACCCTTTTGTGGCCCTATTTTAAAATCTTCAAAATTTAGCATAAATCTATGTTTTTCAAATATTGTATTTCTAAAATCTGACTGCATTGTAAATTTTACCAATTCGTGTTCATGTTTGCAAATCTGAAACGAGCTGCAAGATCCCTCATCAGTAATTCAGGATTTGACATTTGTTTGTTTTGTGGCGTTTCAAGATTTGCCGATTCGGTTGCATTTTGGGCTCATTAGGGAAAGTGCTCCAAAGAAGAGCTGGGGTCGGAAATGAGCTTGGAGCTGAGAGCTGGAAACGGAAGGAGAGTCAAGTTGGCTGTAGCTCTGATTATACTCGGATCCCCTTTGCTCCTTCATCCTTTCATTTGCCTGCTATTCTCTGCTTCTCTGCAGGCCTTCATTCTTCCCACTCCTTTCTCATCCACCGTCACAAGGTTTCTGCTTCATTTCCCTTTTTCCCATTCCTAATCTCATCAAAAATTCCTTCTACCGAAAGTTCGTTTTTTGTTTTTTGGTAATTGCAAACTCACATCATCAAACATTTCTAATTTCGATTTAATTTACGATCAAATTGTCAATTTTCGATTGGATTTCCTGGTTTATGCTCGTCGTAAACTGACTGGGAATAATCGCGGATTCTGAGCTGCTAGCCTCGCTCGAAGAACGCGTTCTAATGCAATTATTTTAGCGAAAAAATGGTCCGCGGTTATTGCACATGACATATCTTTCCAAACATTTCAAACTCTTTCAAGGAGTTTTTCAAAAATGTTCCTAATTTATAATTTACATATGAATATTATTATGGTCATTGAGATTAAATCGAATTCTCCAATTTTTCTAGGGCTTCCCAGGTTTCCTAAAAATTGCAACCTATCTAATCCAATCCTTCTACGTATAGTACTTTTTCAGGCCTAATTAGAAAATACTTATAAAAGGATTGTTCTTCAAAATCCGAGATTGAATGGCTATTCTCTCATTGGAAGAAATGTATTTTTATTTCCTGCTTGATTTCTCTCAATATCTTGCACATTTCCTTCTCCGGTACTACAATTTCGATGAAGTTCCATTTCTAAATACCAACTTTCTATCATGTCAAATATACAACTTCTACCTTCAACGTTCATTTTCCAATTAAAAATTCTGTCTCCTTTCCATTTCTTTTCTGTCTGATTTCATTTCGCTCTTCCAGATGTGTCATTTTCAGCCGAAGACGTAAATTTGTTTGCGATGTCCACGATAAATATTTTCCCTTTTTCATATTGCAAATTGCGGTTTTTTCATTTCATTTGTTCCAGATACGAGACCAGAAGAAATCAGCTGGAAATCGAGAAAATCGACTGAAGGAGACTGGAAAGGCAAGAGAAGGTTGGAGAATGGCAGCGGAAGCCGCCAACAAGGCCGTTCAGGAACTCAAACTTAACGTGTCTAATTTTTATCAGGTAAAATATACCACACCAATATAATTTATTGCTAAATACAAAGTAGAAATCACTCGGTGAATTTATGTTCGTCTTTTCCCTAGACTACCGTGATAATTATTATCCTCTGAAGAATGAAATAAAAAAAATTATAAATGGATATGCTTTCAAAACGCAATTTTAAGCATAATTTGTTATTCAAGTTAAATAAAAATAAGACATAATTTATCTTAAACCAAATATGCAATTATATTGCATGCATAAAAACTGACGATCAGAAAAATCCAAATTTAGAAAAAAAGATCATTCTATTTTCAGGATGAAGAATCTCGGGGGTTAATAATGGCAGAAGAAGCTGCGGCGGCATTCAGTTGTACGGATGACGATATCGATTATTTCAACAACAATGAAAAAATCTACGAGGTAGGAAATACCATTTGAATAATAGCGATAGAAATTTATGTTCCGTTATCGTTTTTGGGACAATTTTCTGGGCAAATAATTGCATTAGTAATGAGTAATTTATTATCTGTGGAAATTTTCAGTGCTTCATTGGTAAACGATTATTTCGATTGTCCCGATCTTCCCTATTAGCTATTGCGTTGTTCTTCACATTGGCAGTAGCTATTTTAATGATTATGATAGTATTATTGTGCACATTCATCACACTATCTGCAGCCACTACTGTGAGTTTTCTGTTTACAATGTTCAAATAGCAGGATCTAAGGATATTTTGTAGTCGGAAAATTATTATAATCATTCTCACTGAAGTTAAAGACGTCATTATTTATTATCAAAAATCTCAGTTTGTCGACGAATAGTGGATCAAAACATGAAAACGGTACCAAAATGTCTTAAGAGAGAATTAGTGCGTTGTTTGAAGCAGGACTGCCCACAGGTAAGGTACAGGGACAGAATTTTTTCTTAACTGTAGAAAAATACAGGTAAAAGGGACGAAAATTTCGAATTCAATACAGGTACAGATACGATTTTCAATGCCTGTGGGTAGTCCGGTTTGAAGTCAAGATAGAGAAAATTCCAAAGTTCATGAATTGGTTTTATACACCAAATTAAAAGTAATATAATTCACATAGCATTGTATAACAGTGCATCATTTACTCGTCTCAAGCGATCGATCTATGATGATAACAAGAAAGCAGAATTTTAGGACGAAGATGACCTGATTCCGAACGACGAAATTGTGGGAGTGATCAATTGGCTGCATTATCCCGTGGGCGATATGGCTTTTAGGCGATTCAACCGAACGCACTTGGCCATGCCCGCGACTGTCGAACCGCATTTGTAAATCAATCCTGCTCTTCAATCTCTGGAATATCTTTGCCAAGTCTCAGTATTGACTATGAAATGCTGTACCAATTTTTGCCAATAACTGAAGCAAGTTTTTTTTTCTTTTTACCAACTTCAGCACTTCATGATCACCTGTTCAATATGTCAGTAACAAAAATATGGGTATGTTCGAATTTTTACAATTCGTATCAGATATAACTCCTAGTGTAAATAAAGTTTTATATTGAGCTGTTTAGCGGGTGAAAATTTCATCGAACTTTTGAACACAAAAACAAACTTTCATCACTCTTTGACGATACTCATTTAGTAATTTATTCATTCAGTATCTTATAAAACAAAGGATTGCTAGAATCACAAAATTAGGGCTGAATACAAAATTTTAAGACAATGAAAGGTTGTCTAGACTTCAAGTTGAGAATCTTAAATTTTGTGCTGAACACGATTCACGTCAAACGACTAAATTTGTTGAGAAAATTCTTATTTTTTTATCGCTTCGAGAAACGAATTATAGTTGATCATCGAGCACAATTTATAACGAGAGATTTTCACAGATGTCGATTTTTGAAATTTCAAAATGTGTGCGATTTGAGTGGAAGATCATCAGCCACGAGCTCGTCAAGCTTTATCTCCTCCATCTGCTTTTTGCCCTGCTCATAGGGGGGATTTGGACAATTGTCCGGCAACATCTCTGCCCCTTGCTATTTCCTTGCTTTTCACTGATTTCTCTGCTTCTTTACCTCTTTATTTTCTTTGTCCATTTTTCTCAGTATCCTAAAGGCTATCGGCAGCCCGAAAATAAGAAGGTCTGCACAGAGTTTCTCGAATCCAAGTAGGTTTTCGGGTAGGTTTAGGGCTGATTTTCGAGACCTCATTTCGGAACTTTGATCTTCAATGAATTTTTGAACGATTTCCGTCAAATTTCTATTTTTCTTGATACCTCATTTTCGTATTCTGATAATTTGATCCGATTATCGACTTCGATTTCTTCCAAAAGACTGCTGGGAAAGAATGATTCAGTTTCTGTGGATGATCTATCTCAATCGCTCAATAGTTTGAACGACAACTGTTTGCCCATTGCAAATTACCAATTCGTTCGTCAACTCAGACTCGATACGTTTGTAAATAACCTAGACCCTTCACTAATTTGAGAATTCATATTTTGTTGCGAGAATTATCAACAATTCATAGGTACGAAAAATTTGAGAGAGCAGGCTCGCAAGATATTATATAGTTCAAAAATGGCGATTTTGAGTCATTTATTTCTGAATTGATTAAAATCACTGGATAATCTTGAGTATATGAATTCTAATTTCATGGATTCATGCTTTACAGTCAAGATAACGAGTTTTAAATTTTGAATTTCATCTTCAGTTTTTCAAATCTTCTGAAATAAATTTTTGCCATTCTCTTGGTTCTCTTGCTAAAAAGAATTCACTAATGTTTTACCCTAATCTTTGTTGATCATCAACCTTTAAAATAATGTTATTGATGAGCCACTTCATAATAATCGCTTTGTAAATTCTCAAATCCCAATCACTTCTCTGCGTATTGACTGCCAGTTAGTGCAAATATTTTGCATCACTCGCCTATTTTCTGTTCCTCTCTTCATCTGCTTTTCCCATTTCATCTACCTAAGCGGAAAACAACGTGAAGTGGTCGGCCTAAGGCCTTATGAACAGAGCTTCTGCCTATTGAGAATTGTGAAAATTCGACTGAAAATGCTAATAACACTCTAGCAGATACCCAATAACACGTCAAATAGACGTGAGAACTACATTGAATTATCTCGAATTGGGTTTCAATATGCTCCATCTCCATTGTTCTTTGGCTCTGCGTCCCTTCCCTGGGGACCATTCGGGAATTCATAAGGTTCTTCAGCAGTAGATCTGCAACGACTAGTCCCTTCTCTTGGGAGATATCTCTGGTTGTCTGGTGCTCTAGCACTTTGCAGAGAGGGAGTGAAGGAGAGAGGGGATGAAAGATGAGAGGGAAAGCCTTTGGGAGATAGAGAGAGGGAGCAAGACAACAAGAAGCAGAGACCTCACTTACTTCTTCTTTTCTCTTCCTCATTTTTCCTTTTCTATTCCCGTTGCATTTCGTATTCTCGTATTCAATGGGCTTTTCCTGTTTATAGGAACATTTGCATTTGACCAAAACAGGAAACTTTGCTCTCGCCTTCCTTTTCTGCTCCAATTAACTCCCTCAATTCAGCCATTCATTGGCTATGAGCTATTTCCTTCGAGAGCTCTATAATTTTGACTAATTTCTCTATCAGTTGGAGAATTCTGCTATTGCGTCATTTCGTGCTGCTGCTTCTTTGTTTGGACAGAGTACTTCATCGAACGAGGAACTGACTACCTCATTGAGTCATTCGGCCGTGAAGCAAGGAAGTTACTGATTGCGGACATAATTCGCAATGAGTACAAAAGCACACCACAAGTAAGTTGATAACGCCACAATTTCCGAGAAATGAGATTTCCCTTTATGCCTTAGCTATTTGATTTCACGGAAATTATTGTCTATTTCCTAAGAATCTTTTATTATTTATCAGCATGAATTTGTCAAATCCGCAAAGAAGTAACTTGATTATTTTATTTTTTCGAACCGATCTAGAACCACTCATTTCCGTGAAAATTTTTCTTCACGAATTCTAAAATTTGAAATGTAAAGTTTTGAGAACTCGTTATTACTTTTACCAGAGCAATAATTTGCTTCACAAGTTATGTGATCCGATTCAGTTTCAGTAGAATTGCATATATTAGCTCTCTCAAGACGCATGCCAATTTCTTCCTAATTGAAAGTTAATGCATTTTTAGCTGGTTAAGCTCTAAAATCCATCGTTTACCTATTTTCTGGGTCAATTCATTGTCTCAAATTTGGTCAACCATTTGCCGTGCAATTAAAACGAATTGTTTCGAGTTAATTCGTTTTTTGAGTTATGAGACCTTCCAAAAGTCTCATTTCCTTGCAACTCTCTAAACTGGCTCTTCAAAATTTACAACGCTAATTCCTTCCAGCTTAACGCGTTCCTTCTTAATTTAATTTCTTGAATAGTGCAATGAAACTACACTGCTTCTCTAAATTCTATCAGTTTATCGTGAAGAGTATCAATCGCGAAAGGTCGATACTCGGTCATTTGGCACACATCTTTCAGTCATTACTCTGACTCTGCTCCGTTCTTCTCCGATATCAGTTTTTCTTGCTCCTTGCTTTTTCCCTGTTTTACACCACCAACTGTCACAGCACAAGTCTTTGATTTGCCCCTCAATCCAATTAAATTATAATTTACATTTCATAGTCCATTTTAAACCTGAAACTTTTTGGGTTAAATCTATCATTTTTATTCCCAAAAAAACTATTTGCGAATAATATAATAGCGTTGTCATGTGAAGTATTACTGTGATAAATATTATCAGGTGCGCATTTTGATAATTCTCGAAAATACTCTGGGAAATAACGGAACTATTATTCAGTCGTTCTTACTTCTCCTAAGTTCTTCGAAGGAAACGATTAAACTCGTCTAATTTGATTTACAACAATTACCAAAATTCAGACGCCAATCCAGAGCTTATGAAATAAAAGTCATACAAATCAATAATCATTAAAATTTTTGAATTCATTGGGGTAAAAATGGATTTTGATAACTTTTTCTTTCCAATTTTGATCCTAAAGTTTACATTTTCATAATTTCAAAAAACTAATCTAGATATCGCTCTCGACGTGTTTGACTTCTTGAAAACTTCCCCGAAGAATTTTATCATTAATTTTGCCAGTTGTGAATCAAATTTTCTAAGGTAATTGAAAAAGCTGAAAGCAATAAGCGCCATATCTGATCACAGATTTTTTGTGCAGTTGTGTTTCGATCTCATTTTGAAACTATTTGCAGCGAAAATTAAAAGATCTTTGGGTGAAATTTATTTTTATCTCTATGATCCGATAATTTTCCGAATACAGTTTTAATTTATTAAACTTCATACAATTCACGGCTCAACAAGCACAATATTTATTTACTTTAATTACAAATGTCCTTTTCCACTTTTTTCAAGCGTAAGTTGTGAAAATTAATTTGCCACGATGAAGTAAAATTGAGATGTAATTACTAAACGCGTGGCAATTTTGATGAACTTTCGATGCAATTTTCACTTAGGAGTTGCAGTGAAAATGAGCGTAAAACAGCGGCGAAGAAGCGGGAAAAGTAATGTGGAGATACAAGAAATGCACTGCTAAACACGAAATCGAATATGCACAAAGTCAGATGAAAAAGAGGCAGGAAGCATCGAAAAGCCAGACAGGAGAATTCTCTCGAAACAACGACGAGCCGACAGAGCTGACGGCTGTTACTCTGCTACTAGAGTCTGAATGTCGCTTATCCATTGTTCCATGTATAATTGTTGGGAAGTTTATCTCGCCACTTTTTGCAGTAAGAACTTCTCAAATTCCTATGAAAATGTATTAAATGACTCGCTTACTTTGCATGTGTAGTTGATACCCCGATAAACTATCTTATCTGCAATTTACAATTTGACAAACTTCGATAAACTCTGTTCTGGCGAACTTCAATTTTACATCTCATACTGAAATTATTCTTGATTGATTGAGGATCCCTGAACATATCTTTTGCACACGAAGCCACTCTTTGGTATATGATTTGAGACGCAAAATATTACAAACAATGGTAGTTTAAACAATTTTACCTATTTCACAATTCATAAGATTTTTACCAAATTGATAACCTTATTAGATTTTCTTTAGAAAAATTTTACAATTTTGCGATAGTATGATAAATCTATTCCTGAAAACCTTCGAAAAAAGATAGGAAGGTCGTTCTTTAACTTCATGAACACGTGCAGTTAGGGTAATGTTTCATGAACAAACTTCTCGAATTCATTGAGGCAAAATATTAGGTTTCTTGAAGAAGTCTTTCCAGTGTTCCTAAATCTGCAGGAAAAGCTTCCTCAGAAACGAATACAACTGCGATTTCTTTGAGTTAATCGATAGCAGGCGGAGAAGAGTATTCATTTGGTTGCACTGCCCATTGCTAGAGCTGAAGGGTGAACAGATCTTCTGATAATTGATTCGCTTTACAAGCTCCGCTAAATTTGATATAAGCCATGCCTTGGCGCGGATATTCGCTTCATCCAACTTCAGCAAATACTGGGATACGCAGGTATAAACGATGAATTTGCATAATAACTCCATGGCCTCTCTCTTGTTTTATAAAATATCCATTCGTTTCGATTAATAAACAAAGCTTGAATTTTTTAAAATTCTAAATTTCAAGAAAAAATGACTCCAATGATCTAAAATTTAGCTTGTAAAATTTCTTTTCCAATCAGGTATGAAACTAAAATTCGAAGTTTACTTCTTAATTTTATGAGGACGACCTTTATTTTTAATTCGAAGCTCTATCTTTTCCATTTAACGATTTTCCTGCCTATTGATCGAGAATTTACGAATTAGTCTAAGATTCAACTTTTGAACCATCGTAGTCTCAGTGTTCGAAGCTTTTCATGTCATTTCAAGATGATCTCTAATCTTTCCTACAAGATTTTGTTTTGTAAGCTATGCATTTGTTATCTTAGATTTGTCTAAAGCTATCATTATCATAAACAAACAGGGAGTGTGATGAATAACGCCAATTTTCGAGAAAGAAAACGCGAATAGGAGAATTGATATGCCATTTTTAGTAGGATCTACTTATTATAAAGCAATGATCAAAACTTTATGCAGTCTGATAGAAAAGTCAAATCCATCAAAACTCTTGCTAGGGCATATGCAGAAACGAGTTAAAAAGTAGCATTAGTACTTCCGGAAATTAAACAAATTTACTGATTCTTACTTCACTGCGATTCTATCCATCTGAAGGTGATTATCCGCTTAGAGGAAAAATCTCAGAAAATTTCAATGAGTTCTCGGTAAGAAGGAGAATTGCAGGAACCTAAGAATTGCTTTGCATATTCCTACTTCACTTCAAAATATCCGCGATATGCAAGTTGCTAGTTGTTGAAAGTTCTTACCTGGCTTGATGTTTGGAGCATATTAAATTTGCGGCATAAAGTGTTCTGCCTTTGATTGAATTATCCGCTCATTTTTGACTAAAGTTATTTTAGACCTGACACTTTACGAGAATCATAACTGATAATCGAATCTCAGCTATCAAACGACCAAACATACATTCTATTTAGAGTAACGATTTTTTTCAGAATAATGCTGTTTGAATTTTAGCAATCGCATTAATGCATTTGGATCTCGTAATTTGTATCTAAAGAATCAATTCAAAGGTTCGGACACTTTGTTCTATTGCAATATATCTAATTTAGAATATCAGTAGGTATATACAGATTCTGATTCAAGTGTTTCAAATCATAATTTATTTTATCCTGCGCAACACCACTTCCCTTTACAAATTTCATTTTTTTCATAAAATCACATCTCCATGATTTCTTTAGACTTTGCTTTTGTCTTTGCGTCTAACAACTCTTCCAGGTTTGCCGGCTCCATTCCTTTATCCAAAGTGTGGATTCGATCAAATTCCCGTTTCCCTGAATTGTGCCACCTTCTCATTCTCCTCTTTCCCTTCCTTCCTCAAGGGATCCTCTCTCTTCCTCCTCCAACCATCACCACATGCGTTGAATGGAGACTGCCTCAATTCAGCTTGAGATATTCCAGCAAAAACTGAAAACTGCCGGGAGCAGTGTGAAAACATTCCATTCTAACCTTTAGTCACTACCATTCTCTCTCACAACTGATTGTTAGTCTTCCCCTTCTCATAGTGAATTCTGATCGCTTCTGCTTTGTGGCAGCTGTCGACGATAATCTTTTGACTTCAGGAATAACTCGCAGAAGAAGCGGGCAGGCAATCGGAAGGCACAGGGACTGGGCAAGCCGAGCAGTAAGGCGGATGGAGGTGGCAGATACGCAGAGGAGGCTGACGGAGAGATGCAACTGATCGAGAAGGCTGTCGATCTGAGGGGATCTCAGGTATTCTTTGATGTGAAGGGAGAAGGGCTAGAGTCCAGGCAGTCAGATCGGACTAGAGGCAGCTCACGGATCTGCCCGAAGGCTATAAAAACAGCAATTGATCTAGTGCGGGCTGTCACATCTTAACAGCTCAGCATCTTATCAGGCATCAGCCAGTGTATCTTATTTCTTTCATATTCTCTCAATCTCCTCATCATTTTCCGAGCTATCTATTTCTTCGGCAGCCTGAATAGCTTCAGCATTTCAGCAATAATCCTCCCGGATATTCTCATTTCTTTGTTTCCAACATTTCGAGAATTACATTGGCATGAATAGATTTCGCTTGTCTTATAAACTCCTTCCGCTCAACTCTACAATAAAGAACTCTAAACTCATGCTCATTACACATTCATTGCGCATGCGAGATTCCTATCTTAAATGCTATTATATTTTCATTCGAGATTGGCATTTTTAACGATGCTAAAAAATGGAAAATGATATTTTCAGGGCAAACTTCTGATCTGACTGTTTGGATTCAGAAAAGAATATGCTGAACTTTATCTTTGATGTAATAAGAACGAAAGACATTTGCTGGAAAAGAATAAATTCTGCGACTTTAGATCCTGAACATTGACTCGTATCAAGCGATAAAATGGCATCGACGGTTGATGGCTGTCGCCACTGTCCTTGCGTGGGTGGGTAATTTAAAATATTAATATGCAAATACGTTAATAAATATGAGTCTTTGATCTCATTTCTAAATTTGGACTAGCATATTGTTCTTCTCAAATTTCGTTCCTGGTTCTATTATTTCAAAATTCAGTTTTATCTTTGATCGTAAAACTCTAAGAATACTTCAATAACACTTTCCTGATAAATATGATTTAGGTTGGTTTTATAATCTACGTGGTAGCTGTTTTTATTCCGAAATGGGCTACAATTTCATTCCGCAATATAGAAGGCTTTGATGTGTCTGTCGATTTGGGTGTTTGGGGAGAGTGGAGGGGTATAAGCAGACGGAAGGCTAAGCCCACGGGTAATTAACGAGAAATTAATTAGGCAAATATTTACTTATCGAAATTTAGTCGAATGGTTCGCTCATTTCCCTTCGCCTCCTGACAACGTTCTTAGGCTCAATATGCCTGAATTAAATCGTGGGTTTCACCGTTTAGTAAATCGAAATTTACAAAACTGCATAAAATTCCATCACAGTTAAAAAATAACGATTTGAATTTTTCATCATATGACATGTGGACGTTCTTCACATGAACAAGAAAAGCTAGGTTAGAACATGATAACTTCTTGAAAGTATTCAACATACTTGGAGAATTTTTGCATGAAGGCAAATCCAAGTTTCTTCTGAAATTTTCTTCAGAGTGGCAGAAGATTGGCAACCGAAAGAGTAGTTGCAATAGTTGTATATTGTTGCAGACGAAATAGTATGTAGAAAGAAACTTTGCTGTAACAAACCTTATCCTATTTCACAAGCAACAATGCTACGATGCAAAGTCTTTTCCAAATAATCAAGAAGATTTTAGTCTGATCTGAATGACAAGAGAAATTTATCACTGAAATTGTCACCATTAAAATCGTTACGGTAACGAGAGTTTTTTCCCAATCTTCAGTGTAAAGTTTTCGCATTTTTGCAGAAAAGATATCAACTTCTTGTCCACTATAAGTTTTGTTGACTGCAAAGGCGACAGAGTGACACTTTAGCCACTCTCCTTTGAAATTCAATATGCAAGTAAAAGTAAAGGTCATTTTGAAAATCAATAAAAATATAAACGAGAAAACATTTTAAAATCTCACCAAAAACCACAGTTATGATGAATACGATATTTTCAGATTACTACCGAGCCCAAGCAGTGATGTGTATAATCGCGATGGTGATCTTCCTTGGCACGAATCTGCTCGCCGTTTACACTTTCTTCCATCATCGATTCATTTACAAGCGATTGACCGCTGGACTTTATGTTATAATAGGTTTGTTAAATAATTTTGTTCTTCTTCTTCTTCTTCTTCTTCTGTATTATGTTGGAAAGATCAAGAAGGAGTTTCGATTCCAATTTTCCAAAACTCATTTTTTCATGGAACTGCTAGTTAAGTTTGGAAATGGCAGGAAATATTATAGGGCTTATATTTAGCTATCACCATATTCTGTAAGTCTAAATAGTTTAGGCTTCACGATATTCGTCTCAATAGAGGTTCTCACCAACAGTGTGAATGCTTGGAATAAAGAAGCTGCGGAGAAGTCGCTGACTGATGATTTTGATTACGAGAACCATCAGTCCATTGGAATCTCTACTCGATTAGCTCAGGTAATGACTTACTATTTATTAAAGCTTCGATGGATAAATTTAGGCATCTATGGTGATAGCATTCATTGCTGCAATCATCTTTCTGCTCGGCTCTCACAAACAAAAGG
The DNA here is from genome assembly GCA_964036155.1 of Diploscapter coronatus. NCBI lineage: Eukaryota > Metazoa > Nematoda > Chromadorea > Rhabditida > Rhabditidae > Diploscapter > Diploscapter coronatus. Next base: position 6,057,764 of record OZ038423.1, read on the forward strand.
GTGACAAGGCGGCCACTACAGATTTGGAAATTGAGGACAGACCAATTCACGTTGGACGATGAAAATGAACATAGATGATTCGTTTGGAAAATAAAATCCTCATGAAATAAATTCCCTGAAACAAACACAGAACATCTGCGACTCTATTCTGATGTTCAATAATCTCATTCGCACATTCGGGTTCGTTTAGAGATCTATAGATTTACGAAGAAGAACCAAAGATATTTTTATCGACTCGATACTCTCAAAAATGACTTCCTTCCTTCGGTTATTTTGCTGATGCATGTTATTTTTAATCAATATTTTGTTACTTCTTTCAATTGCTGAATGCCAGTCTAGTCATTTGCAGTTCAATTTTCGATTATGAAAATTGGTGCAATATTTTTTAATCAAACTCTCTTCCTCTGCAGATATTTTCGACAGCTCACTGTAATTTCATGTTTAAAAGAAATTTAGACCGCAAATAACGCTTACTGTATGTTCGTGACTTTACGTAAAAATTTCTATACTTACCAAAGTTTAATTAAAAATCAAACTTTCGAATAAATCAATTCAACACTTATCTAGAATTACTGAAAGATAAACTTTAACCTATCGTTTATCAGGAGAATCTGTACTTTGGCACTTTCTTTATCCCTTTTCCCGCTCATCTCAATTTCTCCGTTTACCATTCTTACAGTTCAGTTCACGTTCTGACATCATTACGGTCTCTTGGTCTGTTCGGTTTATGTAAACTTATGCGTCTTCCTCTCGATTCACGTGTAACAGTAATTGGAAAAGTTGTTTATTTGGTTGGAAAACTGATTGAAATAGAAAGGGAAAATGAAAAAAATGGTTTGGAGTTGAAGAGAAACCTAAACAAACCCAACGAGTTTCGGAATGAGATAGTTACTGTGAGAGAGAGCGCGATGATTCGAGCCAGAAAGACGCTCTTCATCTCGAAGAGAATCGTGACGCAGTTGATCTTCGACAAATCACCACGCTGTCTTCCCAACTGCAAGATTGCGTGAATGAACCGAACTATTTCATGATTGACTGAAGTCGAGCAACGATGAGGCTAAAATTAGCAATGTGAAATTCATAAATTCAGAGTGAATTCAGAAAATGATAACTGTTTCGCTACCTCACATAATTTTATTGGTTTTAAGACTGTTCAGAATTTGAACTAAAACATCTCTTATCAATTCGAATAATTTAAAATTTATCTCATTTGAAGTATCATTATAGCAATAAGATAAACATTGTCATATTTTGTAGTATATTAAATCACGGTGGACAATGAATATTCTCGAAACTCACATTCATTTTAGTTTATTTCATTTATCTTCAATTTTATATTGAATTTGAAATTACTTTGGAATAATTTTTTGTTGTGATTGAAGTTGAAATATAAATTCTTAATCCATTCAGTATGTTCATTATGCAGAAGCATTTATTGTTTAATCATATTAAAAAACTGACAACTAGAAACTTGAAACTACTCCTTATTTATTTGAGTTTTTTCTGCCATAAAATTTACGATAGAGTTGGTTGTAATTCGATTTACTTAACTCTGATCTATGTGTATTGTGATTTGAACATTTATGTTGGCTCTCTATTTTTCGGATGATAGAAAATAATAAGTGTGTTCGATAGGATTGTAAATTCAGAAATTTCGAAATGCGTGGAATCATGAAAACTATAATTTCTTGTCATCAATCATTTTTCTATTCTATTTCGTATGATTTTCTCATTCTAAAAATTGTTAGAACGAAAATCTTCTAATCGTTTCAAGACATCGCTTTCATAAAATCATGTTCAAGGATTTCATGAGATTATCCCAATAACTTTAAGCTCATGTTTGAGGCATGCGATCTTCCACGCGATATAATATGTGCATGCGATGATGATAATCAGTCGGCATTATTACGCCTTCAAAATATCCCCATTGCAAAAAGTGTTAGAATATTCACTCAAATGACGAAAATAGCCAATATATTCTTTCAGGAGTTGAGCTAGTCAGAGTTTGTGCTCAGCTGCGTTGCAGAGTAATTTATCGCGCTAAATTGGGAAATGATGCTTATTATTTTTTCATGGGGAGAAGAATTTGCAGCTACCCTTTGCGATTCTTACGCATCTATGAATTCGCTCAGTTCTTAGACATTCGGGCAAACAACAGTAGCCTCGTCCCTTAGTGAATTGGTGCAAGTGCAGATGCAAAATGGTCTGACGTAGAGAGGGGACGTCTGAAAAAGTCGACGCTGAAAACTGCTGAAAGGCCTTGCGCATTGAACGTTCTCACTGTTTTCTGACTTGCTGATCGTCACGAAAACAGCCGACTGTTGCGTGCAAACTTTGCACTTTTCAAAGATCGCCTTCTGTCTCACCACGTCACTTCGCAAAAGAATATTTTTCTGGGCAAATTGGCAATGTGGCAAAAATGCGGTGTCGCAGCATCATGAAAGAATGCAAAGAAAAATTGAAATCAGTTCGCTATCTTCTCCTTGCTCTATAAGTTATTTCATAATTTTGTGAAGTTGCGATATTTCTAATTGCTATTTTTCTGCGATCCAACTTCCTTCTTTAAGAAACCAAATTTCTTACTTTTATTATGCATAATATTCTCAGAAAAACTGCGCATGGGAAACTAGAATATTGTCACAAAAGCAGAAGGAAAAGTATTTTCAGTTTTTTTTTCATTCAGAAAGTTACTTACTTTAAGAAAATGGAAAATATGACCAAATCACATTTTGCCTGTTTATCGATTCGAAAAGCATGTCTATCTAATTTAATTCTTATTATCTTTGTTTTAACGCAAGTTATTTATGTTTTCTTCTGTCATTTTCAAGGCTCGATTTCCCCTTGCAACTCACGGCGCAGGTTTGTCGGTTTTATGGATATTCGTCTGCAGGACTGCGGTGCGCACGAGGATCGAGAGGGTTGAGTGTCGGTCAACAGGAAGACGGAGAAAATCGAAGGAGAGCGGAACGGAGAAATGGCGCGAGCGAACCGATAAACAACCGCAAAAGCACGAGAGAGAGGGCGCAGATCTCTCTTCCACAGGTCTATTCCTCATCGGTCTGTCTCCTCCATTTTCGCTCGATAGATTCCTCACATCATCAAATTCGAATGACTCAGGTCGCATCGAAGAGGAAGTCAAGCGATATGACCGATCGCTGTGCTCAAACAAATCGAATCACCTTTTCTTTTCTGCTTTTCAGACAAACAGTGAAACTAATTTCATTTCTCATCATTGATTTCACTAATCCTTTCTGACCACAATTCATAATTTCGGATAGCAGAAAGTTTATATTTTGATCTGATATCATGGCTATAAAGGAGAAAAAGGTCTATACATAAACTATTTGAGATTCCAAAAAGCGAAAGAAAATTCCCACCTAAACTTTCAGAAATAGAAACGGTCCTAAGTTTGTTCGGAAATATGCGAGAAACTACTTTCGTGCAGTCCTAGCGAGAGAATATTTTGTAATTCGTACTATGTTTCCTTAAAATTAATATATGTTATGTTTTATATGAAACTTCAACTTTGTTACAATCTTACAAACATTAATCTCTTCATGGTTTGTATTATTGAAAAGGTAGTTTAACAAAGAAAATACTTAAATTTTATCACAGAATATGATAAATATTCTACGATAGTATGTCTTTCCCTGATCATTATTTACTATCCTCAAAACTTTGTTTCATGAAGCTAAAATTCGAGATTCTTCTGAGTTAGATTTCAAACTTGTTTGTCTAGCTTCATAATCTTTTGTTTTTGATCGTAGCTGTTCTCGCAAAGCAACTCGTGAGTTATTAATATCGGTTACTTGTTGACGTGTCTTTCAACTGAATTATTCAATTTGCTACTTATTGCTTTTCAATGTTTTCATTTATGAAATGTTCGAACATTTCCCCTGTTTCTTTGATTTTTTGAGCTGTTTGCGATTGAAAGAAGTTATCTGCGTCGTTCTCGAGGTGGTTTTCGGTAAATAAGGCCAGGCAGGGGGAAAGGCAAGGGAAGTGGATAGGATAGAGAGTCGGAGGCTTCTTCATCGCTGGAGGTCTGAATTGGACCCTTCGTTCCTATGAACAGCGCGGGTTTGCTCAAGGCATTTCTCCCGACCTCGCTTATTCACACGAGCATTTATTCATTATGGGGAGCCCTTTTCTTTCAAAGGATCTCGCCTCAAGGCACAGAGGGACTAGAGTGTTGTGAGTCCAGAGGCTCAACAACCTCTTCGCCCAGCACCGTGCTATGCACCAATCCTGGATTACTGCTAATTGAGGCAGTTGCATTTTTGGAACAGAATGAAAGGGAAACTGAGAGAAGCCTGAAATTAGTTGAGCTGTTAGATTCCCACACAGAAACCAGCAGCCGCAAAAATAATTCATGTATTGGGTCGAAAGGTCGCTCTTCGCTTCGATTCCTTGGACTATTTTGTTGTTGTAATTGAGCAAATAATAATTCCTATATGTAAGAGTGAGATTCCGTCTAATCTCCAATCTTCTTTCTGATTTCTTGATTTCATATCAGCACTAATCCCCTGCAAAAGATTATGCCTAATAAGTGACCACACAATAGTCTATTTTCGAGTACAAAGCAATAAATACTAATCCTTATCCAGTCAACCCCCTACTTATCCCGTTCTATACTTTTGATCTAAAGTTTCAATTCCAACTCCCACAAATTATCATTATACACATTAGAGAACGAGAATGGATTATCGCAAAAAAGTCTAATCTTTCATATAATGGAAAACAGGACAAAGCTCATTCTTCTATGAATATCAAAGTGTAATCGGATCCATTTTCGAATAAAGAAAATTTTCCGAATATAAAATCGGCTCCGTGCAATAATGAAATTACCTCGCACAATCGGAGATCAAAACGAATATTAACTGCCCGCATTTTTACAAGCGTTCCTCCTTTTTCCATTTCCCTCTAGCATTTCGAACGGCATTCCCAAGGCAGCAGAGAACGGACAATAGTTTTTGCCTCCCGAATTTTGCCTGAAAATGAATCCCCCGTCCCTTCCATAATGGAGTGCATATTTCACGTGTATATCATGTTACCCGAATGTTTATGGCGAGCAATAAAAATACCACTAGTCTGTATTATTTTTGCTTGAAATGTCATTCAGAAGCGCTGCTTGCGTTCAGAAGATCATAACAGCATTGCCTGGAAATTTGCTCGAATTTCTCATAAGGTGTGCTCAGTTTAGATTAGTCATCAGAATTAGCATGATAGGAGTAATTCTATTTAATTTCTGGAAGCTAGATAGGATCCACAATGCAACACAACATGTAGTGATACGAACTTAGCAAGTTATCCTCGATCTCCCCCCACGCCTATAAATAGCCCCATTCCTCATTTGATCCCGTATTCATGTGCTGTTTTGCCATCACTACAAATCGATAGCCATCAACTAGACCCTTCTTCCATTTGCACGCGTGATTGAGCGTGTTTCTTGGGGGTAAACATAAAAATTCACAAGAATTTAGGCCCCGACAGTGATAGTCCCTGCAGCATCACAAGAAAAAATTGGGCGACCACTCGACATTAGTGGTAATGTCTTTTCGAACCTATTCTGGGGAGAAAAGCACTTCCATAACCAAACTTGGAAACATTCTTTCAGAACTCCTAGTTTTTAGTGGTTTTATTGATCACTCATTGATGCGTAAAAACACATTATGATGCACATTATCGTGTTTTGCTGGAAAATAGAGATGTCTCTCGACTTATTTTAGCAGATCTAAGAATAGCACATGAGAGAAGGGAGAAGATACGCGAGACGTGCACTTTCCTCTCTCAATCTTCAGCACGTGCTGTTTTCTGTTACTTGTGGTACTATTTCTTTCACTTCACAGGGTTGTCAACTTCTCTCCGCTATACACAAATACACACATTTTGCGTTGTCAAATGATTTGTTCCTTCATTACTTTGCGTCTCTCCGATTTTGCGTGAATAGATACAATCCCTCTCCATTCATCTGCAAATCTGGGGATCAATAGCCAGTCACACAAAGTGTAGAGAGAAAGGATGCGGATGGAATGGGTTGTGTGTCGTTGTATTCGGCACAGCACTCATCCTCTTTGCTATTTCAATCCGCCCAGCCGCCATTTGCTGCTGCAGAGGCTGAAACAGCGGATGAGGCTGCAAATTCACATGGGTGCTAATGGTCACGTGGGATTGTCCACTGGTCACAACCAGAACACAGAAACAGAAACAGGAGGACAGAGAGAGGATGATCCTTCCAATGCTTTGGAAATAAACAACTTTTGAAGAAAATAGAGAAGGCCCCATAGTTTATCATTAGAAGGTTAGAGAACAATAGCTCTGATTAGATTTGGAAGCCTAGAAATCGAACGAGTTTTATACAAGATAAGAGTTCGTCGACAAGCGAGGAGCTTATCGCAAAATGAAAGCAAAATATTTGTAGTGGGTGAAAAAATCTTTTTAGCATGCCCAATTGAGTCCATCTGTTGTATACGGGCAGTTACCTCAATCTATAAACCAATTTTCCCAATATCTCATTTCTCATGTGATCCCATTCTCATTATTGTCACTTCTCTTGACATGAAACAAACACGCTGTGGAAGTCAACGACACCGCCAGACCACCGACCTACACATTTTCATCGAACTTTAGCAGTTCAGCATCAAAAACTTGCTATTAATTTATTCCGCAAGTCAAAAATCAGATAGTAATCACAATGGGCGCACAAATAACCAGCTGCTCGGCTGTCTTATCCCATCGACCAATTCATCGGGGTTCTGCAAAATAATTGAGCCTCCTGAATCTGCTATAATATTATTTTGTGTTGTTTCTCTGCAGATTTAGCAGCTGAACTTCATAATCAGCCAACAGCCTAACTTCTTCATTCAGTCATTCAGTTCTTTGCAGTTTCTTCAGTGCCCCAACCCTTACTTTCCCTTTTGCTCGCTGCGTCGGCAGTATGCACTTGGCAAATTGCACTGCATCGCAATGCATCTGCTGCTGCCTCTATCGTGTGTTTATGCGCTTCTCTGTGTGTAACGTATTATTAGCACAAAGACAGAAATCGAGAGAGAAAGAAAGAGAGAATCGGAGGAATTGCGGAAGAGCGCAGGAATACCGATCTGACGAGCAATGATTGGTGTTTGCGAGTTGCGAGGCTGGGGGAGTAAGGCTCGTGCATGGCACGTACTTGCCTCGGCCCGCTCAGCCTGCGATTCATGAGCTGTCTACACTGCATTTACATGCTCTATTCCCTGCTCTCTGCATATTCTGTTTGCCCCCTTTCCATCTTCCTCTCGCTCGGCAGGAAAACGTCGCATATGCTCTAGAAGAGGAATGTCTTTGAATAGCATAGATGCGAAAAACACAATCCTCCAGCTGTTTGTAGTTTGTTTCCTCCCCTCAAATGCAAAGCCAATCCTTTTTTCGAAACTCATTAGTTCGTCGTTGGCAATGCTGCATTTCTGCATTAGCATTAAGAACGTGTAACGCACCCCCTCCACTTGACCATCTTCAGTTTCATCTGGGACTATAGTTTTTTTTGTGTACTTTGTCCTCGTTTTTCATCGACTGAATCATTTGATTTGCCCGTCTCTTTGTCTTCAGCTGCAGCAGCAAAACAGCCCTTTCGCTTTGCAATTCAGCAGCAACATCCACGTGGGATGGGCGTGCGCTTACACACTACAGGGACAAGGAGGGAAGCCTGAAGCGCGCACGTTTTGCGAAGAAAGAGAATGAAGAAGTAGTAGGGCTGAGGGTGGAAGAACGAGGAAAAATGTGACAGACAATACGCAATGCGGGCAGACAGAGTGGTTGTCGTCCGCGATCGAGGCGCGATGCAAGCGATGGAGACGCCGCCGCCGCGTGCGCCCTGCGTCAGACGTGCACGCTCTCCTTCCCCCTTTCCCTCTTCCATTCCACTTCTCGCCTCTCCCCCTCGCAGTCACTTTTTCTCTCCCAGTGTACAGTGCTTCAACGTGAGCGAAAAGCCTCTAAAAATGCTAAGTTTAGCTCCTCGGCTTATCGAGTTGACATTCACTGATCTAGCCGATATTTTTTACCCAGATCTCTGAAAATGAATCGGCGAAATAAACAGGCGCTACCTGCTACTAGCGCTTCCAAAGTGATATGAAAACCCGCTGAGCTGCAGGATTTTAAGTTTATTCAGCTTTCCGAAAATAAACTGAACGTACTTTGATATTATCACATACCTCAACGAATTTGACGTCTTATCTCTTGTTTGTGCTCTTCTAATCTTGCACATAAATAGACTTTCATGTGTTCTTACAGTATTCCTATGAAAATTTAATTGAAGTCTTTTTTTCTAAGTGTAGGGCATCAGTGAACTTTCTCTTTTGGTAGTTCACTCTCTTTATTTCCAGCTGCATTCGTTTATGTCTGTGAGCGACAAATTTCAATGAAGGAAACGTGTCCAGAAGCCGAATATTTTTCTGTAGTCTTTCATTAAAATGGGCCACTCGCAGCGATTTTGCGTGATGCTTCGCGTTTCATTGAAAAACCAGGAGAGTCGGGAGAGAGACGGACGGTCGAAATGAATTTTCATTATTCATTCCCATAAACCATTCGGCTTGTATTTGAGTGGTTTTTTTTTGTAGCTTTCTCAATTTGTAGTATGCTATGTGCATTTCGATAATATAATTTTATTTCACCTCTTGCATACATCTCTGCTGATATTTACTTCCTACTTTCATAGTATAATTTTTATGTAAGTAAGGTGTTTTTTTCTGGTTCAAAGTGAACACACACACTTGCATTCACGTTTCTTTCTTTCTATTCTCTGAATACAAACCGTGCGTCTCGTCTGCGTCCATTCCTCTTTTCTGCTTTCTGCTGCTTCCCTATCTCCCTCTCGATCGAACTATGCCCGGTTTCGTCATCACTTTTCCCTCCGACGCCCCGCTCCTCGCCTTTCTTCTTCCGAACCGCCGCTCCGAACAACACGAAACTGCAGCGCAGCAGCAGGAAAAACGAGGGAGACGACAATTTCTCCTCTTCGTGCTATCGACAGTCGTTCCCTTTCAATTCCCTCACTCTTTCACTTACAGTCGCCTACCGCTCCCCTACCAGTTTCACTTAACCCCTTCACTCCACTCCTCTACTCGCTACCCGTTCACTTACAATTCACATTTTGGTGATCAGTCAATTTGCGTGCCATTTCGTATCTACTTCTACCGCATGGTGCAATCAAAATGATGCTACTCATTGAGTGATGAAGTTGACATGAGTCAGCGCTATCAACTTATTTCAGTGAGATAAAGCCAGCTAGAATCTCTTGCCCCTCCAACCCGCCTTTATTCAAACAATATCTCCCATTCAGTTCATGGATTATCTGGATTATTTTCGTGGGTCATCAAATATATGGGCACTTCCTTTTTCCATTGACGTCGAAAGCTCGAAACCTTTCTTCCAACCCAATTCTCTCATAAACAATTTTTGATCAGATAGCGAATGTTTCTTGGCATTACCAATTCGGATTGTTTGTCCTGAATCTCCCCTTCTGTCTGGCTTTCCCCATTGCTATTTTGGATGCGGGAATCCTCGATGAAAGCCTCGGAAAACACTCTTCCTCCTTGCCTCTGCCTGGAATGGCTGGTGGCTCTGCCGAAGCAGAAGATCAATGGATAGAAGGAGCGTTCTCTGGGCTGCTGTTGTCCTGCATCCGCGCGTCTTCGTCCTTCAATCTCCCCTGGGCTCATTCCTTTCCTCCCGCCCAATATGTCGGTGGTTCTAGTTCTACTTCGGCGACTACAGCGCTCTCTCTAGTCCTCTAACTCAATTCTCCCTCCTCCTGCATTCCTGACTTTTCGACCTCTTTCACCTCGGACCTGCTATTTGCTTCTCTCGTCTCTCATTTGTCTCTTTCCCTCTTCTATCTCCTTCGGGATGGCCCCATCCTCGCGTGCAGTAGTCCAGCCGGGTTTCCTTTCCTCCCGTTCTCTGTCATCTCTTTCGTTCTCTCGGTCCTCTTCCACGCGGCACTCACGTGGACATCCCTCTTTCTCTCACTCTCTAACCGGGAGTGAAAAGAGATGGGCCGTCCTTAGTGCCCTCTGTTTGTCTGGCTTTCTTCATTCTTCGTCATATTTCGGCCTCTAAGACAGGGCCATTCCTTTCTCTCCCCTCTCTTCAGTCCGCGCCTTCTCTCTATGTACCCCCAACAGCCCTAAGGTTCAACGCGTTGCGACAGCGCGTTCTCTGTGCTGGGGGTGAGTCCGTCGAAAGCGAGCAAGGAGGAAGGGCTGGTGAGAGGCAGAGGCAGCAGAATAGACAAGCGTGCGATTGTTTACTTCTCTTTCATTCGAAATTTCTCTCTATTTCTTCATCTTTTTTTTGTGTCTGTCTGTCTTTTTGCGAGAGGACCCCTAGCATACACACTACACTCGCACACTCACACTCACACTCACACTCACTGACTCTCCACCATTCTCCTTCCCCACTCGCCCCTCTGCTAGCGACTAGCGACAACCCCGCCCCAGGTCTTTCTCATTTCCCATTTCTCTTTTCCTCTTCTCCCTCTCCGCTCTTTCTTTTAGCATCTGCATCTCGGCTGCGTGCAACGTGCGAGTGCATACGATTCGCTCTGCTTTAGTTACCTCCACCCCATCCTGACCGACAATACCTACGGTCATTCTATATAAAGCCCCATCAACTGATCATTCCTCTCTCTTCAAAGTTTATCAATCTTACCATACTCTGCCGTGTTTACGATCATGCATTGTTCACGTGAACTCAGAAACCGTTGTTTATGAAGGAGATTTCTTCGTTTCAGTATCCCACCTCATTTCTTTCGACCTCAACCCACCATGGACACGCAGCAGCTGAGCATCGACACCTTGCTGACAGCAGCCCGACTACTCGAGACCCACCTCGCAGCTGCTCAACACCAGACCGGACAAGCACAGGGACTGTCATTTGCAGCCTCTCAACTGTCCCCTCTTCCATTACCCAACACCCAATCGACGGTTCTCTTGCCTGCCGCTGTCCTTGCTGCATCATCTCTACCTCAGCAGTTACACAATTCCCTCGTTGTTGCTAGTTCTTCGCCTCTAGAATATTCAATTGGTAGGATCCAATCAAGACGAGCCTAATTTGAACATGTCTTTGCAGAACAACAGCCCGACTTCCGTGATCTGGTCGGCAAGATCCGCGTTGCTGGATCGCCGAAGTTCTGCAGTTCGGCTTCAACATCCGCCTACCCTTACAACATTTCTCCATCTCCATCGAGAAAGAGCTCTGCGTCCAAGAACAGCAGGTTGGCAAATATTCCTTTACTGAATTGCGTATTTGATACTTTGGTTACTGTTTTTTGTCGTCTTCATTGCTCAGTCTTCAATTTTAATGCAACTTCATGCGTCCATTTCGGCTATATTCCTCAAAAATTCTTCAAGGCCTTATGGTCTCTTTGCAGTTGGGAAATGATGACTAAACTCGCTCAGTCAAACTTGAACCGCGCATTCCATTTAGTCGGAAACTTCATGCCATCATTTCGCGTGTCATTTATCATTGGGATCGATATTGATTATCGATTAGTGATCATTGTGAGCGACAGACGTTATCGAGAGGATCAGCTACTCAGTCATGCATATGCAGCAAACAAACAGTGCTTCTACTTGACTTCATTAGCAGAGCGTCATCGCACTTTGTACTCCTTTTCTTTCTATTCGCGTCTTTCTTTTTCTTTATTCACACGTGGCTGCTTTGGCTGCTGCCCTACAGTCTCCCCCCGATTGTTTGTCTTTCAATCTCACACTTTCAATCGAAATTGCGAAACATAAAGAGGGAACACTTGTAGATTCATCAACAACTTTTCATGCGAATACCTAGAAACGCGTCTGATTCAAATCGCGCAATGAATTCATGAAGATCAACCATTTAAAGATCTCAATACAAACTCGTGTCGCGACGGCTACAATAGTCTTTTGTTCTGGCCGCTCTCTGCAGTCCACGAACTCTGATCTTGCATATCAAGATTATTTCTAGAATGATTCAATTAGCCGTTTGTTTCTCAAATTAACTCGAATCAAATCAACGTGTTTATGAAATAAATTCAAGCGTTCTTCATAACAGGGTTTACATTTCCTTTCTGTGTCTATATATTCTGCGATATTTTAACGGCAATTCTAGTGACACGTCGATGCAATTAATAAAATGCGCGTGTGGAATGCTGAGAGCGGGAAGCAAAAATAGGAATTCGTTCGAATAACACGAGCAAATGTGATGCAGAAATTGTACAGAGGCATGCACAAAACAAATGCATTCGCTCGATTTACCATTAGAAAATTGCAGATTGCACAAATAGCAACAATACCTCAAATATCAGAAATTTTTGCATTAGAATATATTTTTCGTGAAATTAGTAAATTGCTTCCGAGATTTTTGATTTCAGAAAGCAGGAAACTGAAATTTCTTCCGACTCCATAAAAGGATTGTCGGCGCGGATATTCTTTTTGATTTAATATTCGGCAGCAAAATTTCTTGGGTCTCGGATTTTGAAATCGAGAGTTCAAACTAAAGATTCCACAAAATTTCTTAATTTCTCAATCAACATTGATTAGTCATGTTTCTAGGCGTGGGGAGAAAAATCGATCTGCTTGGTTTTGCATCACGGTTTGATAATTTTGTCTCGTCGTGAGTCAGCCCTTTCGAGAATCGCATGTGGGGATGCATTTTCGTCCGATTCACACAACAATTCACTCTTAAATCATCTAGCTTCTTCGGGAAGCAGAAATATGGTTGAATTTTCGTTTCCAATTTGATTTGCATCATTTCGTGCAATCTCCTCTCGTTCTATCTCGGAATGCACGTTCAATATTCCCGATAACGTCTCATTTACAGTCATATCGAGTGCCCGTGTCTGTCTGTCTGTCTGACAGTCTATCCGTAAGCGAAGGAATGCCCTGTCTTCTCTAATTCTGACATGATCACAGTGCGGACTTTGTCCTCTCTCTTTCTCTGTCACATTACAGGGAATTCTCTCTTCCCACCCAGCACGTGTGCGCCATGCCTCTCTTCTCATCTTCTCTTTTTCTCTCCTCACTCTATTTGTATAGTCGATCAGTCTTCCTATCGAACAATTAATAAATTGACGATAACAACGAGCGACCTCAGTGCAGGCAAAATTTCAAAGATGCAATAGACTGACCAAAAAATCAGCAATGACTACTTTGGGAATGAATTGATAGAGAGGTCTCCTTCCTTACTGCTGCGTATTTGCCTCAGTTTCCCCCAACGCTACACCCCATGTGACCGGTTCCAATCACTGTCATCTCTGACGAAGACAACCATTCACGTGCTTCCCTCTCTCCATCTCTTGCATAGCACCGCCCTCTCGTACCTTCTTCTCTTATGGCTGATAGAGAGAAGGAATCCCCAACCATATGACAATCGTCAGTTGTGTGAGTGAGCGTGCGATACATCTTGATTGTAAGAAAGGAAATGAACTTTGCTGTCAAATCGAGAAAGACAGAGTTATGACGACAACAACAACAACGAGTGCAGAAAATCAAACGTTCCAAATACGAAAGCGGACAAACCAAATAACTTGAATTATTTCAGGGCGGCTCACAACGAACTGGAGAAAACTCGTCGAGCCAACCTGCGTGGCTACCTCGAGAAGCTCAAATCTCTCGTGCCCCCGATCGCCGATGCTAGCAGAAACACCACGCTGGCCCTGCTGACGAGAGCTCGAGACCATATCAAGGTATTATTACTTTGTGCTTTCGATATTTGTCTGGACCAGTAAAGTAATTCATTTTGTATTCCTCCTCGTCTTTATACTCGAATTCTGTCTGCCCCTTTGCCATCTAGCGATAGCTATACGAAAACAAGTTTCGTAGCAGCAGCAGTAGTAGTAGTAGTAGTGGAAGCAGTCAAATGAAAACGCAATTTTTAGCTCATGTGCCATGCAAAACACGCGCGCACGTGTACACATAACTGAAGACTTTCGCATTGTTGCGTTGCGCAGTCGCTGTAAACATTTTTGTTATTCTGTTCAAAATAACTCTCACTGCTTGGTTGCCGATTCAAAATCTGTGACAAATATCATGCATAATGCCGATTTGAATACATACGGACAAAGCGCGATAAAATTAGTACAGTGCACGCCTTGTTTGCATATTTGGTACGCGTATCAGATAGATCTGCGCGTCTGCAGTCAGTTAGTCAACAACAGTTCCTCAGTCCCAGTCACCTAATCACCATCCAATCGTATCTCTGCACTCACGCTAGTCATCTAGTCATTCGATGTGATCTCTTTCGCTTGATCGCAATGTGACGAAAAGAAGCGATAACAGCGGGGGAGGAGGCGCAGCAAATGACTTTCATGTGAATGAATATCTATCGATTCACTCTCTTCTCTAACAGGAAATGTTCGTTGATTGCGAGGGAGTTTGTGCAGCTTCTAAGAATAACGGCGTTATTTATCAGGGAGGGCCAATTGTCCATGCAAGAACAGGGGCAATATAATCGGATGATCTTTGCATGAAAGTAGCAGGAGGCAACTGCCTGCCAGACTTGCCACTAATTGTTGAGAGAGGGAATGAGCAAATGCCTGACGAGGCCAGCAAGGCCAACGGACAGGGGAGAGGGTTCTCTCAACACATGACAGTCCTGCACTTCTCTGATTCTCCTTAACCCTCATAAACTCGTGCCAGTCGCATTGCGTACGTGCTCACTTTTTTGCGTCTATCTGCTCGGCGCTTCTCAGTCATCCGCCCTTTGGACAGCCTCCGTTCAAACTTTTGATCTCCTGATTTGACCCCACACAAGCTGCTCGCACTTTCTCACTAAAACTCGAAAACAATATGAAACCTTTGAAAATAAAATAAGAACAAATAATTTCAAGCAGCAAAATTGACACTTTCAGGATCTCCTCGCCATCAAAGCGACGCTGGACGCTCGCAAGAATGAGGCTGAGATTAGACGACGTCAGCTTCTGGCCGAATTGGCCGCTTTAGGCGGTGCTCCGGAACAGCAGCCGATGACATCTGAGGCTGTGTCGGTGACTTCCTCTCGTCCCGAATCTCGTTGCGACTCTCTGTCTTCTGCCCGTCTGTCTCGCGACTCTCCGATGATCTTCCTGGAGTACTCTCCATCGAACAAGCCCTCTGCCCAATCACCGCGTCCAGCGGCAACCATGCTGATCGACCCAGTAGCCGAGGGTCTGCTGCCAGCTATGCCGGCACTCCCCATCAGCTTTCCCCGTCCTGCTCCGACGGTCTTCCCTTCCTCAATCTTTGATCTCATCTGCGCTAATTCCAACCAAGCTACGGTTCACTAAACGTCACACACACACACACCCCATACGTTACGCATTGACATCTTGCCCTTATTTCCGACTAGATTTTGATAAGTATGGCATCTCGATATGAAATTGTGGAGTTGATTGCGATTTTGCTCTTACTCTCCACATCATGAAATCATGGCATCCTTTTGATGCTATGAGATGATATGGCCATCATTTTATTGTTATTTTCTAGATGACAAGTCAATGAATTCGGTACGATTTCTAGTTTCATTGACATGGTTCTTATTTTATTTGTTTTTCCTAATATTTTGGCATTTTGCTATTCCATAATTTTAATTCTAGCGATTTTTCGTATTGTTGGATAGAAAGACAGCAGCGATTGGTTCTGCAAGAGTTCGTTCTTTTTGATTGTTCATCGTCGTCTCATGTGACAAGTTTTATCTCGCAAATTCTATCTCATCAAAGTCAGCAATTGTTTTTATTAATCATTTTCTCATTCTCATTGTTAAGTCCTCAGCCTTATAGTCAGAAATACCCCAGGATTCATCACAATTCTCATTGTGTTATTTTTCTCCTTTGAAAATTATCTTCATAAATAGTCACCTCGATTCTTTGATTTTTAGTGGTCAGTTTGTTTCAGTCATTGTTATCATTTTCCTAGATCGATCCCATTTCTCTCTTCAGTCTACCTTTTATCATTGACTTCTTCTCTTTCCGTTTCGCTATCTCTGTTTCTGTCTTCAGATTTTAGTGCTGTTCGCGGTTCGTGTCGTCGCTATAACTTTATTATTATCTTTTCTTTTAAAGAAAAACGTGTCATTTGTCTGGTTTAATTTAATTCTTACGTCTATATTGGAAGAAGGATAAAGTATTTGATTGGAACAAAATCTGTTGTTTGTTTGTAGTTTGAAATGCACTGAAAAAGTATCGCAGAAAAATAGAACTGAAAATAGAAAAGAGCCATATTTTATATTCGTGTTCAGTGATGATGAAATGGAAGTGAGGGAAAGAAGGGAAAGTGGAAGTGGTTTTGTGTGGTTTCGTGCTGAATCGGAATGAAACTGCAGAAGCAGAAATCGAGAATGTTTCTGCATTTGTGCATAGCAGCGGCAGCTTTAAGACGGAAAATAGAAAGTTTTACGAGCTTCTCTCGGACTGCCTGATCAAAGTCCAGCCCGGCCAGAAAGAGCCGAGCCTCCGGGGCTATGAAAACACTTCCTCGTTTGGACATAAAATAGCAGAGGAAACGGGAGGACGCAGAGAAATGAAAAATTATCGAGAAAGAAAAGCCTCGATTTGTCTTTCGCTTCTCTCGGCCGTGCTATCTATCTGTCTTCTTATTGGAGAAAGGCCCGAGCAATTTCGAAAGTTGTGAATGTCAAAAGGATAAAAAATAGGAGGGCCGGGGGAAGGAAAGGACCTCCCTTTGCTCGTTTTCTATGTAGTCTATTCCTAGGCCTAGGGCCTAAGAGAAGGAATCTTGGGAGGGACACGCACGCACTCAATTCTCTCCTTCGTCCCTATCTCTCTGACTCATAGTTTCTCCACTCTATTTCTCGAGTTCCTGCTTCTTTCCTCTGCCGAGCTTTCCCGATGGCACACATGAAACCGAGAGAGAAACACAACAAAAATTCGAGAAGACAAAGAACGAAGAAATAAAAAATCGAGACCGAGATGGCCAGAGCTGTGGAGGAATGGAGGAGCAGCATTGTGGTAGAGGAGCAGAGACAGAGGGAACTAATTCGAAGGGAAGCAATTATGGACGAGGGACCAAAAAGTGGAGTGAGCGATATGGTTTTCTAAGAAATAGGGCTCTAAATCTGGACATAAAATCATGAACCCAAATTTTTCACGCATCTACTTTCGGTAAAGGTAAAGAAAAATCCTAGACTTATTGTGGGTTAATCTTGTCCAGTTTCTAAGTTGTTTAGCAGATTTTTCTGATCGTAAAACTGAAGAAGCAGGTCGAATTTTGAAAATTTTGAAGATGGAATCAGAGTAAAGATATGGGGAAAATCAGCTTGGAGTTGTCATCGAATTATCTTCTTATCTAAAGCGGAATTTGGAAAGGATTATTCCAAAAGGTGTTAGGTTTGGGGAATGACTCCCACTATTTGATATCAAACAAGATGTTCAAGGATTTTTTTTAGTTTTTCTTGAAGAAATTTACTGCAAAACGTTTTTAAGCTGATGTTTCCTTAGAAATTTTGGCTATTGAGTTTGATGGATTTGGATAATGCAAATTTCATGTGACTGTTTGTTTATCTCTGCATTTCAGTTGACGTTTTTCAAAATTTTATTTAAAAATACTATAAGAAAAATATTATGCGACTATGCGCGATTCCATAGTGATTTTACTTCAGAAAAATTAACAGGATGAAAATTAAGTTTTATTACTTTGATTTCATACCATGAAAGGAACGGGTTTTTTTCTTTCAAATCTTAAGATCAAGCAGGAAAAAACGTTCAGTTGGTAAAAACTGTTGTTCGAGTGTTGGGGTTAGCATAAAATTTCATTTCATTGCTTGTGTGATTTCGAGATCAACTGATATGTTTCACTTCCTGCAATTATGAGTCACGGAATGGCATGACCCTTTGTTATGTCACATATTCGCTTTTTCGCTTTCAAAGACTAAGCACTATACACTCGGCACTGCATTTCGTTCGCATCCGTCTCTAAGCACCCCTTGCTGCTAAGCAAGAGATCATTCCTCCGGTCAAATATCCGGATTCCCATGTCCTTATTCTCGTCCTTCTCGATTACAGAGGCGTTTCTGTCTGTCGTGAGGAGATTTCCCTGCTCCGAGCTCAGTCGGGTCAAATTCCGAATTCAAACACAGAAACATCACATCAATAAGAGAATGGAGAGAGGAAGGGGCTTTGAGGTGGCAGACATGCAAAAAAAAGGCACTTACAATGGCACAGAACGCATGCAGCAACGCAGAAAAGACGGGAAATTTTGAGGAAAAAGTGAAGATGCGGGAAGAGTGGGGATTGGGAGAGAAGTGGAAGAATTTTGAGATGCGAACGGAAGGAGCGGGGAGCACGCAGGGCAGAGGCAGGGGAACGTGCTGCGATGATTCACATGTGGTTGGCACGTGGGAATGGTAACGATTGGAAAAAAGACAGAAAAAGAACGAAAACATTTTGAAGGAAATATTGTGAGAGCCGGCTGGGCTGTTTCTAGATTTTCTCACCTAAAATCTTCTTCACAATCTTTGTTATTTTTCTGCATCTGGTAGAGCAGCCAGAGTGTAAAACGTCAATATGCTATTCTTCTGTGTGTTTATATGCGTTTCTATGTTTGCACTCACTTATACAGGGTACACGCAGAATGCGAACGTTCTTCTTCTTCTCCTCACATGCGACTTTTTAACTGAACCTGCGCAAACTGGTAAATGAAGACAAATAAAATAGGAAAAATGATAGAAATATTATATCAATTGACAGATTCAGTGACTTTCCCCAAATACAACAACCCTTGAATTTTTTCTTTCCATGCCACCTGTATTGTCAAGTTTTTGCATACTGGATGATAAAAGTGCCTGCATTTGAAAAAGAACAGGTCCGACAATAGAACCATTTCCGGGAAAATATAGTAGAACTAAGTATCAAAACTATCGCTCGGAAAATATCATAAATAACTTAACCAATACTAAATTTACTCGAATGCTTCTTACTTCAAAAATATTCAAAAAGCGAATTCACACAACAATTTGAATAATTTGTTACCCATAGTTAAGAGTATGGGACAAGGTATGAAAGATCTTTTTCCATACTATTTCGTAGGTAACAATGCAGTGAAGTAACGAATTATCCAAGTTGCCAATTCACACTATTTGACTTTGAAGTTTCATCTTCAGACTGAATCTGTTTCGTATTTTAACGAAAATTATCGGGTGATTTGTTTTAGAAAAAAAGAATAGATGAACGCAGGGGTAGAAATTTATTTCGGAACTTTAACACAAGTGCGTTAAATTAAGATAATCGTTATAGTAAAATATGCACCAGCTCTACTCAATTATTTAGTACAAGGAAAGAAAATTCTAACTTTTCTAATGTTTTTGGGTAACCATGAAATTTCTGATACTGCTTCGTTATTTTCTGATAGAATATCCATTCCTCAGGACCTGAGTTTTTCATCATTTTTCTTTATCTCCAATCGCTATAAATGGAGTGATTACTTCTCTATTCTGACACGCTCTTTTGAATGAAGTGAAGCAATCCCATTCTATTCTATTTCATTTTATTTTGTTTTGAGCGATGCAAGCACGAACTAATTTGGCCGAAAATTGCATTGACACTTCATCGAAAGTTGAAATATCAAAGCAGAGATAAAGCTGTGGACACTCGTTATTCATTCAAAGTTCAGACTAAAACTCCGAATGCGAGTAGACCTATTTAGCTAACTCCAATGTTTCTGAATGGGAATGAATGTTAAAATAAACTAAGCACACATGGATGAATATGGAGAAAATTTACATAAATTTTCATTAGAATGAATACATTAATTGAAATGTCCGACGTAATGAATGGAATTAGAACCGTGAAAATATCGAAAATTGGACTCTCAAAGCTTCAAATTTCGAAATTTTTGCGAACAGACAATGCTATTTAAAATTCGATTCTGGATCTGAAGCATACTATTTCCCACTGTCTAAATCGTAATCAAGTGATGCAAATTTACTTACTTTTACATATTATCAAATATGCTAAATTGTCAACTGTTCTTCATAATTCTCTCATAATGCTGTTATTTGTGTTGATAGTTTTCTGCTCACATGCTGTACGTTTTTTTTTGTTTCAGTTTGAGATTTCAAAAACAATAAGTCAAAAGGATCTCAAAATAAACATTCGAACTTAGCCATGTGGAAAATATTTTCTTTCGATGCAACGCAAAGGGTGATTTGATTAAAAATATCACCAAAGAAGATTGCCAAATCATATGCAATTCTTCGCATAGTCGACTTGCCTCATTGAGATTCATCGTAAAAGATCTAAGAAAATTGGAAAAGAAACTAATTTTTGAAAAAATCTAAAAATGTCAGGATGGAGCTTGGCGTTTCATCGTTGATCTCTGAACTTGTCCGTCGCTGAACGCTGTCAATCTTGCAGAAATTCAAAAATCTCTGCTAACTAATCTCTTTCACTAACTTCGTGATATTCTCATGTTTCTTCCTTCAAACACATCCTACGCCTATTCAAAATAACTAACACTTCATTCGTTGTAATGAGTGATGAAATTGCACCCGCTGTTTTATGAATAGCTCAATTAATGTTTTTCTCATAAATTAGGAAAAAAAAAACTCTAGAAAATTTTGATGAAATCAATCGAATGAAATATGATAGAATCCTAGAAGATAAACCTATGTTTCAAGAAAAATCACAATTGCGAAAGATTCTCGTTTTTGAACCGTCCTTTCACTTTCATTCAATAAAAAACAATAGCGTGTCAAAACAACTTTATTTTACCATAAATTGGTGATAAATTACAACATTTTGCACTTACCTAATAAATAAACAGCAAAAGATTAGGAAATCGGAAAAGACGAATGCTGCCAGAAAAGTGACGATTTTATCACACAAAATTGATTGATTATTTATAGAGTTTCTCGTGACTTGAAAGAAGTTCTCTTTTTCCACAGAAATTCACGTGAAATTTGGAAGGAAATAAACAAAACTGTCAAAGTTTCAGCGTTAAAATAAAATTGCATGTCGATAGAAATATTTCAGGGACCATTTTATCGAATGTAATTTCGATAAAGAAGAACAAAGATAAATTTGTAATTATCCTTTAGGGATGATAAAAAATTTTAAATAACTAAAAAACGTTTAAAAAACCAAAGATAAACTATTCTAAATGTATTCTCAATCAAAATTCAAGAGAATCTGAATCTGTAGCCCATAGTTTTCAAACTGAGAAAGAACGATGGATTATCTAGATTAGGGCAAAATTCAAAATGTATCATTGAGACTAGTTTAAGAGTGAATGTCAGCAAAAACCAGTTTTAGCAAAGGGGTATAAACAGGGGTCCGTAAATCAGGCTGATTTTCACAGGGTTTGTTCAGTTTTTCACGCTGATCATCATGGTGTTTGTTTTTCATAAAAATTGTCGTATGCAGGATTACGGTAGCTTAAAGTTTTGACAGATCCGACCTCTGGAAAAATTCATAACTTTCTTATTTCGGAACAAAATTGAATGATTATTTTTTATTTCGTAGATCTTGAGTAAAGATATCATAAAAATAAAAATATAATTTTGGGATATTATTTTTGACGGAAAAAAACAAACCACGCCATAATGATCAGCGTGAAAAACTGAACAATATATGTGAAAATCAGCCAATCGACGGACCCCTGAAAACACCGACTTCGGTTTTTCCTGACAATCACTCTTAAACGTTGGGATATTTATTTGGTTGATAATTTTGAACAAATGTAAATTATGCTCATCAGCATAATGCGGTGTGTCTATGAATCCATCAATATTTTCTGTGATTCTTCCATTAGGGAATAAGCTTTGATTCATTCAATTTCGTTATCTTTTGCATAGGCGTAGTTAAGGTTACAAAGAACATCGATATTATGCCATACTTTTCGAGAAGCTTAAATGTAAACAAGAAGAGGAATAGTTAGCGGCGAATCTAGGCATCGAAATTGATAAGTATTATCAGTAAATTATATGACCACCTGTGGAAAGCATAGTTAGAACCATTTGACTTTGAAAATAGACTTTTCGAGAATACTAAGAATATGATTTTCCAGTCGCTAATTTATATTTGCTGTATTAATTTCATACTCACGAACGGACGAATTACCGAACATCAGAAAATAAAAGGTGATATTCATGGTCCTTTGTAAGTTGAAATTTTACCCTCATTTGGCGTAATGCAAATTAGTCTTCTATCTGAAACTATAGTTTTTGTTATCAAAAATCGAGAACTTTTTCCAAATATTCTAGTTTGAAAAATGAAATGTCATATTTCAGAAAAATTTTCCCCATTAGAAGATGCATCGTGCATAACTGATCCATTAATGATAGCAAACTTCATCGATGGAAGTGGAACCTACCCATTTGCAATTGACAATGTTAGAAAGCTGTTGAAATTCCTCTAAACATTCATTTTAGGCGATGGATTACATTCAAAGTGTTCTCGTTTCAACTTGTGGCACTTATCGACAAGTTATCGCAGGTATGATCTCGCTACAGTGGCGGTCAAAAGGTTGGAACAATTATGATTATGAACGCAGCCTTGTAAGAAATTATCCTGAACCAATTTGAATGAAACTTGGCAGGATAGTAGAGTTCAGTGGGAAGAATAGTTGTGTAAAATTTTATTCGAATTCGTCCACTATAATTGGAGCTACTAGGCTGCTTTCATAGTAATCAGAATTGTTCCAAACTTTTCGCCATCACCACATTATATATATATAATTATATCTTCCTCTTTCAGGAAGCTCGTACGACTATTTCCCATACCCAGGGAATGTTACAAGTAAGCTTGCCTTTGCTGATCATTTTTAATGAAAAAGTTCAGGTTACAACGATACGGTTCTTGCCTTCAACTTTCTCAATTTCGCTCTTCAGCCGTACAAACACATTTTCGATTTGCAAACGTAATTTCCAATAAATGATAAAAAACAATTTTGAATTCTTTAGATCAGTTGTTTCGTTCTTCAAGGATCCACGTTATTCCGCCTTTGATCCTCGACTTGATATTCCTCCTTGGGCGATCGTTTATGCATTCAGCAAGTAATTAGAGAATTGGTCAAAACTAAATAAAATCTATTGTCTTAGCACTGTCAGTGGCTACAATAACTTCATCAACGGCGTGACTAGACTGCATAACGAGGTTCTTGCACTCTCTTCAAATCTTCATTATTTGAGAATTTTAGGGCTACATGGTACTTGCCATTGTCGGAAATGCAACTCGTACCAAAGTTCATCAATATTCCAATGTCTTGCCGCAAGCCAACATCCTTTCAACGATGTATACGAGCCCACCAGATTGGATCACTGCCAGAATCATTGCAAAGTAAACTTGAGATTTCTAAAAATAAGAAGATTCAATTCAAATTCATTCTTCCATCAGTCAAAACTATTGTTATTTTTCAGATTCAACGTCCCTACAGTGAATCAAACAGGTTCATTTGGACAAATAACTTCGCCGGGATATCCAAATAATTACGCAAACTTCGATCTGATGGATTACTACATCTTTGCACCGAGCAATACAACCCATGTACCGAGTTATTCAAATTCGTGATTTTCAATTTCAGCTTCAGATAATTCTGACGATTCAAAGTTTCCAAACTGAAGAAGATAGTGATTTGTTGAATATCTACAGGGGAACGCTAATGGATGACGACGATTTCCTATATCAGTAAGGAATGGATTGTTTTCTTGCTTAGGTTTTTTGCAGATGGTCAGGAAACATGCCTCCGGGAAATTTCACAGTCAGATCAAATGCTGTTACTCTCAGATTCTACTCCGATGCAACCGTCAATTACTCGGGGTTCAACATTACGTGGACAGCCATATGATTTCGATTTTCATTAAAAAAATACTTCAAAACAATATAATCTCGTGTTTTAATAAAATTTTCAAGTGTAACTGGTTAGTCAAATTTTGTCTCAAAATGCTCGCAGAGACCAGCTGAGCACGATTCTGAAAAGACCTCGTCGAAATGACATCGAATAAGGAAGTTATGATGCAAGTAGTAAAGCATGTGGAAAATATCTTATTGATTTTTCGTTTTTTTTTTTATTTTTATTTTTTAAAGTGCCTGGTTCCGTGAGTTATTTATACCGGGAAGTAGCCCAGGCCTTCTAGTTTCTGAAACACTTTACCGTTTTCTTACAAACTATCCGCTAGCGGAGAAATGCCACTTCTTCAAAGAGATGTCATGGCTCATTTTTGCCTAATTTGATTTTAAAAATTCATAAATTCCATGATTCTAGGCTAAATTTTATAATTATTTTTTTGCTTGACTACTATGGATATCCAGTTTATCAGATATCAAAAGAGTTTTTTTGAATATCGATTTGGCAGTTTTTGGCGTCATTCGGTATGCTATTGACTTTTTTAAATCCGGGGCTACTTTTACAAGTTACCCTTTTCTTCACTATTTCTCTGGGCGGTTTTTCTCTCTCTTTCTAGTTTCTCTCTTGTGCCCGCTTTTCCCTCCCCTTTCCTTGTGTTAAAAGAATACTGTGATTGAGCAGTTGTGCTTTTGGTGTGTTCAATAAATATATTTTTAGTAGTCGGTTCTCTGTTTGTCAGCTAATTTACGAACCAACAACCAACTAACCCACAGAAAGGCTACTCTCCTAGAAACCCTTTCTGTTCAGCCATTTTTCTAATTCATTTCCGCGTCTTGAATATTTTTCTTATCTTGAAATTTTAGGATTATGAATGGTTCTGAAATCTCAACAATTTCTATAAACTCGACAAATCCTGCTAATTCGTCTATTCAATTCGACTATGCATTCCATCGAACAATCATATATTCGAGTATTGGAAGTATGACGATATTCGGGCTATTCGGCAATTTGAACCTCATCGCATTGCATTTACGAAAATCATCACTTCGAACCAAATATGGTAAAATTTTAGATTATTCGTGATAAACAAATGAATGAAATTTTGATAAAGACAAACTACAATTTCGACTCAAATTTCTAATGATAATAGTCCTCCACAGTGCGTTGTTTAGGTATTTTGCTAACTGCCTTGACGATCAGTCAATCGCTTTGCATAGTATTTGAATGGACTGGGGTAATTTACACTCTATCGAACAGCGTCGTTTATCGCGACGGCTGTTTCAAAATTCTGTGTTTCTATGTCTTCGTTCATTGTATGCAAACTGGACTTCTCGCAACAGTATCTGTGGATTTATTATTTTCCATCATATTCCCTTTAAAGTAACGACATTTTCCGACTTACCTTATTCACAATTCGTTTTTAGACATCGAGGTGCAAACCATTATTACTACGCTTTTTTCATTTCGATTCCGACGATAGTTTATGGACTATTTTCAGACTATCTTGGATTCACATTTATGAATCATGATAAAATTAATGTATGATTTCTTTTAAAATGCCAAAATATAAACCCATCAACAATTTTCAGATGTGCAATCCTCCGTCTAGTCTGCATCCAGTCGCGAATACATTTTGGTATTTCGGTGCTCTTGTGGCTGGTGTCATAACGATCTTCAGCTATTGTTGGGCATTCGGACTAATTTATAGTCGAAGTAAGCGGTAAATTTGATAATTCACGAATTATCATTTTTGATAAGCTACATGAAACGTTTGAAATTAAATAATTTTAGGCAATCGTAATCAAGACAAATTTCAAAATTGCAACATCGAGAGAAAAGCGATGAAAAGCCTGTCTGTGATGCTGATCGTGTTCCTCGTCACTCGTTATATCGGAACTATCGTTGCCAATTTGCTGAGATTTGCAGGTAGACTTTGTTATTGCAATTTTCAAATTCTAGTCGTTCAATGAAGTAAATTCGATTGAAACGAACGAATGTTGGACAATTACATGTCTGCCTTGAATAATCATAACAAATTGCACACACCTGTATGTAATTCAGAATATATTTCATAACGTTTCTGCTAGGAAGAGAATAGAATAATATGAAATAATAGTTAATTTGAGATTGTCGCACCTGAGAGAAAAGATATTTTTGACCAAAAGGTGTGTAGAACAGATATTCTACCATAAACTTGCGAGTCATTTCGAAACAAACTATCATTCTATGGAAAAATTGAATTTTCAGGATTCAATAGCGCTGTGATAGCACTTTACCAAGATTATAATGTAAGATTTGTTAACTTTGAAGACATTTTCATATATACTCACCTAGTTTAGGTGCTCTTTGCATTCCTGTGTTATTCGCAGAATTGTTACGTGGCTTATGCGAAGAGCTCAGAGTACAGACGTCTCTTGTGGGATCAATACACCGTTTTGCACAACAAACTATTCGGGTAAATTGATTATTTTGTGTCGTGTTTGAAAAATTGAGTGAGAGGTGATAGATATAACCTCGTTTATATCATAAACTTGAAGTTCTTAAAATAACCCAGATGGGTAAACGTAATTTTACAGTTGCATTTACTTCTGCCCCTTTGACCTATTCAAACTTCTGACACTCTAGCTTACCTCAAGAGC
Source organism: Diploscapter coronatus (assembly GCA_964036155.1). Lineage (NCBI taxonomy): Eukaryota > Metazoa > Nematoda > Chromadorea > Rhabditida > Rhabditidae > Diploscapter > Diploscapter coronatus. The sequence continues at coordinate 6,084,192 of OZ038423.1, forward strand.
CAAACTAATTAATTTTCAATCCTTAATTTCAGATGCTGCTGCTTCCTCGATAGTGACGATGTACCGTTTGGAGGAGAAACTACGAAATTCATGAGTATCGCCCGCAGAACGACTATAACTAATAACACTCTTCATGCACATTGAATTAAGCTTAAATTAGATTAAATTTTAGACTTTTTTTTTTTTTCTTTGAAATTTTGATGAAAATGGGTTAGATGATCCTTATTTTCTAGAAAATTAATGAATAGCTTCTAAAGTATCAATTTTGATTGCGGGTTAGCTGAATTCACATTTTGAGAATAAATGTCGAACAATAAAATTTTTTGAATAATATGAGCCTTATGATTAACCCAGAAGAACTATTTTCATACGAAAACTCAATTACATCACAATCGATATTACCATTGTAGACAACATACCAAATTAACATACATTGGCCATTACCAAGATCAACATTCACCACTTTCACTCCCAAACTTCATTACCACTTCGCCTGCTCTAGTGTCAACACGTTCTAAATCATCTCTCATTTTGAACGTACTCTTCAAATCGCCTACACCATTTGGTCGGACTAGTCCCAACAAAACAACCCCACAACGTTCCTGAGCAATAAGACTCTGCAGCTATGCACTGTGTTTCTGTACTCGAAATTGATAAGGTCGAATCTCGGCACAGAATAAAACACTCCAAACTCATTCACGGACACTATCTATTCGTGTACAAATTTCAACTAATCAGCGATTATAGTAAGAAGGTGAAACAAGTCCATATTCTTGATTTGATTTTTGTACAGACGACGTTTCATAATTTTCTTTATTATCTCGAGAATTTTCAATAAGCATAAGACTCGTATTTGAGAGGTCGGAAGAATCACTGAATGTGAAGAACAAAGTAAGTTTACAAAGAATCTCATCTCAACTGAAGCATTAACTGTTTTAGAAATAGAATAATGTTCACCGGAAGAATTCAAATCATACATGATAGTGTCAATATTATGGCAGTCGAGTTTGTGCACATAATTTCAATATTAGTCATTTTTATCGTAATCCTAGAAATCTAATACCCTGATTCTGAAACACTTTCGAAAGAATGAACTAATGAGGCGACCTAAAAATTATATCACAGTCGATAGTTGAGTAACTGAACAACGAAGACCAAGGCAATACTGGTTGAGGCAATCGATATTTGGGAAGGGGATGATTTGATCTTGATCGGATTTCGACCAACAACATTTTGTTGTCGCTCGGCTGCTTGCTAAAATCGTTGATGAATTCCTACAAAAGAATCCCGTATCATTTATCAATAGAATTTTTGTGAAAAAAATCAAATTCTTTGAAAGTCTCTTAGAGCGTTACGTTGTAATTTGGCATAGAAAAACTTAACTTCATGAATATCGAAGTTTAAATCAACTATGATCTTCACTCCAAAAAATCAATTCAAAACTTTGTTCGCTACTTGTTTTGAATATTCTATTTTTATTGTTATGTTTTAATTGTGTTCTAGTTCCGTAATGAGAAAAATATACCACTTGTTGCTCGGTTGCCCGCGGCCGAGTATCCTCCGTGCCAGCAACCAGATGATGGAAGTTGCAGAGATGTGTATCACAAATACAATGCTTCGAAAGTGGCTCTGTACTATTCGCTGTGTATTCTGTAGTGCAGCCCACATTTACTTTCTGAGAAGTGAGATTTTCCAATAAGATTCTTGCATAATCTTACCCTATCATCGTCGACCTTCAAGCAACCAGCCAGAATTTCGTATCGAGGTCGATTGATTCCAATGAACTCCTCGTGATCTTCGTAATTGTGCTTGAAATTTGCACTTTCCAGAACGATTTCAGAAGTCGTCAAGGAGATGAAACAGTATTGGCCTTCACATGTTGTCGACCTCAAGATTTTTATGTTCGATTTGCACAACTTTGCAAGATTACTTTCTGAAGACTTCCTGCCCGAATGGTTTGTTTGATCGATGCATCAGACTGTAGCAATAGTTTTGGTCATCTGGTCGTCGTTCAATCACGTGCTTCACCTAATTATATGAATCATATATGGCATTATCGCTGCCTTAAATCGTTACTTGGTATGTCCTGGTCTGATTTAATTCATTGCACTGTCCAGACGGTTTCGTACATGTGCATCCGTTCATAACTGTTGATGGAGTTGCTTCGTACCTGAACAAAGAAATGAACAGCTTTCTAACAATAAAATCTTATCCATACCGAGCACAGATTTGTTGTCCTTGGAAATGAAGGTAGTTGTTCATCCTCAAGAAGTTCTGCAATCGTGGATATCCAAGTCCACAGCCCTGCTCCACTCCCTCGAAGTCGACCACACAGTAATTTCCTCTGCACCTTTTGTGGCATCCATTGTCTGGACATTTGTCACCGTTCTTTTCTGTGCAACCACAACATTCAACCATCGGAAGTCGGTGTGTCATGTAGTTGTTTAACTGTAAGAATACTTGGATCATTTCTGCATTTTGCAAAAAAGCTTTCCCATCTTAAGCTAAGAACTGCATTAAATTTTGAATTCAGCTGAATGGGAGACGATAGTTGAGGTTTGAAGCGAACTCATTCTTATTTTACCGAGGATATTTCTACAAAATTCTTAACTTCTAATTTGGATGTTCTAAAGTTTTAACCTCATGTAGTAAGCCAAAATTAGAGTAAGATCGATATTTAGGTCAAATTTGAAACCGATTTTTTATTATGGATAAAAGTATTGTCGAACACGATTTCAAAAATTCCAATATCAGCACATCTCTAATCAAACGGAGTGAATTTGCAACAATATTTCTACCTCATCCTTGTTATTGCATCCTTCCCCTTCACAGTAGCAATGTATGCTCTCAGCATTGCTCGCATATTGACATCCTTTCTGACCACCAGGCAGATCAGTCACACATCCTTTCTGAAATCAGTATTTTCTTTTCATTTCGTGAATACATCTGCCACCTACCTGCATAATGGCGGTATTTTCATCAGCAAATATCTCAATTTTGGCGAAGCAGGCATTCCCGCTGCACATCTCGCTGTCTTTCGACAAACAGTCGCAGGCAGCCGCGTCCACCTGAAAATATCACAATCAAGCTGCATTTCGGTCAACATTTCAGATTAATTTAGCGCGCTCATTGATTTTTTCCTTGATAAATTTATGATGGATGCCTCTCAAAATTTTGACGCTTTAGATCAGGAATGGGTTGGAATTGACATTTTGAAAGTCGAAAGCGGAATGAAGGCTCAAAAATTCCTGATTTGGATTCATTTCTGAATTATTTTCTGTGAAAATCGCAACATTCTTATAGGGAAAAGTTATGATTTTTTTCATTTCAACTCTTTCTGTACTATCATGTTACAAACAATCAAGTTTCACTGTTTGCAATGATAAAATTGACAATATTTAGCAAAAAAAATTCAAATTAGATTGGGATTAAAACTGGTATCAAGTCATGTTCCATTTTGCAACATTCTTTTCCTGTTCGTAAACTAGTGGACTGAATTTTCAGGCTATTTCAAATGCTTCAACAAACCTTTCCGTGAACTGTCTTGCAATGCGTGAGACATGAGTGACAATTGACTCTGGCTTCAATTAGTGTCGAACAGAATGTTGCTAATAATAGCAACAGCAAATTCCGCATTAGACTATTGTATGAATCTTCTGAAAAAACCAGGTAACCTTGTTAAGAAAAAGCAAAAAGATATTTTCGAACGCCGAAAATAACGAAATTTATTTTTGTCTTTGTGAGAGCATCAAATCTAATGGATAGCAGGGAATGTTATGCCGAAAGAGAATATCATTAGGAAGTTGTTGAGAAGCTGCTCGAAGTGTCACAGACAAAGATATATTGCAGAGGAAATTTAGGAATATTCAGGAAAAGCACGTCAGATCTGTGATCTTTAGACATTCAAATGATCTCAAAATTCGGAAAATAAACAAATATCACAGAACTTGCACTGTGCAACTGTTTATCATATAAAATAATAGTACGTTCGTTTGACTGGCTAGTATGCAGGAAAAATGAAGAAAAAACTATGAAGTGCTCATATCCTGGAGCTTATTAGTTGAATCTCAGACTAGACTGCATCAGGATATAGGATAAGTGAAAATCTGCCTGTTTGATTTTGAGCATTTTATTAGAGGAAAATCCATGAGATGATAAGATGCTTGAATAATAATTTTAAAAATTTTCGTATCAAGAAGAATGCTTATCTTGCTAAAAAAAAAGGCTAATAATGTAAAATAATGATTTTTTTTCAAATTGCATGAAAGTACATGTAAAAATTGAATTGAAAATCTTCATGTGTAAACCAAAATTCTAGAAAAAAAGAAAATACTCACGAGATAGATCAAAATGAGTCGAGATGAAACCTAAATTAACGCTGTAAAATGTCTAATTCTCAATTATCTAAGAATTTCGCATTAGTTTTTTTTTTTTTTTAAATGAATAAGCATGTTAGGACTGATACAATGATGACATTTTCAGAAGACAAAAACACGAAATATGTCGCATGTGCTAATTAGATATCGCGGTTAGAAGAAGTGGATTGATAGAAGGAATCAATTCAATCAGCTGAATCGGATTGGATCGATATGTAGAAAAAAAGATCAATACCGCAATATCGGGTAAACCAACCTGCCTACGGTGAAAATAGAGAAATGGGGTTTTTTTTTACGAATCAGCAGTGATACTGAATTTCACGAAGAAAAATAATAGTTGGCAGAGACCTGTGAAATGTTGAAGTGCATGTTCCGGGAAGTGATCGGCTAACATCAGAGGGCAGGACTGTAGACGTAGACACGAGACATGAATTAGAGAGAGGGAAAAGGCAGGACAGAGGGCTCGATTTCAGGTGGTCAGGGAAGGGGCGATAGTGCGCGCGAATGATGGAGAAGCAGACGGGAAATCGAGAGTGCCGTGCAAACAGTCTTCTTGCAGAGGGAAAATGCCGCAGGGCGAATTGTGAGAGAAATAGAAAGTGAAGAGAGATTCAGAGAAGACAGAACCGACTCCGAAAGGGACTGAAACTCGAGAAATACTGCAAAAAGTGATGGCAGAATGAAAAAGTTGCGCACACGACGACAAGTCCAATGGTCATTTTGTACATGAATTCGGGTTGTCGACTAAAATGAGGAGACAAAACTAAAACAAGATTGGAAACGCGTTACGACATATCAAATCGGATACGGGCGTTGCTAGGGAAAGGCAGGCAGGCAGGCGGCTTGCGTTGCAAATGCAAATTGGATCATAAACGGATGAGATAAAAGAAAGACGGGGAGGAAAAAGAAGCAAGTGGTTGGCGGGAAGCCATGATAAGCAAGGGAAAGAGGAAGGGGACAGGGGAAATGTCGGTGAATGAAAAGGAAGAGGTACTCGAAAGTGGAAGGAAGAAAAACACAAACCAGAGGATGTGAACGGCAACATGACAGGGAATGGATGGTCGAGAGAACACTAGATACACGTTAAAGATGCACTGTGTTGTTTGTTTGTTTGTGATTGCATTGATAAACAGCTAGTCATGCAACGAAAAAAGAAGTGAAAAAGGACGATTATCAATAATCCATTACTGAGTGGTAAAGCAGGTAAGGAGAAGCAAAGAATGAATAAGCAGATATTCTTCAGAGAAAGTCGTAAGCTGACTCACGAACGAGATTCCAATGAAAAGATGCTAATTACGAATAAAAACTATAACAGGACAGGCGAATCAATATGACGATTGCATTCCTGTCTACTCCTCGGAACGCCGATTATTCGCGTATTACGAGGGTCGATGAAAATGATGCGCATTCTTACCACAAATTGGAACAGATTCCACTCGCAATTAGCTGGACTTTCTTGAGTCATTGCAGGGAAGGAAGGATAATTGGAGAGGGGAGAGGGATGAAAGTGGACAACAACGGGTTTGGCAGAAGAAGCTGAAGAAGTTGAAAGGGAAGGAGGGAAAGAGAGAGGAAGACAGCGGTCAGCAGAAACACGGCTGCGATTGCGGGTTGCGACAAAGCAAGGCTGCAGTCCTACAGACCAAGCAGGGCCAAGGCATGTTTCGGCCGAATTTCCGCGGATATCCTTTCTTCTCTCTGCTGCTGCCTTCCGCGCGGATATTTCTTCCCAGTATCGCCCTCTTCTCCTTTATTCTTCCGATCTTTTCCTCTAGCCGCCTCTCTTCTCGCATCTTTCTCCATCTCTTCCATTCCTCTTCCTGTCAATTCCCCGAGTTTTTCATTTCCGTACTCGAAAAATGTTGCCTGAACACCTCACCGCTCTGCTTCAAATTCATCTTCGTAACGAATTCCCTTCTTCTTCTTCTCTCATTTCCTCTCCTCGCTTCTCCATTCGGTCGAACAGCTCTACGAGACTAAGACGTTTAGCCAAATTTCGAAATGCCAATGTAAAAGTTGCGCCCATTTCATAAGAGGAATGACCGATTTTACGCATGGGAAGCGAGTGTCAAAATCCAGGAGGAAATCTGTCAGGATTTTGCAAGTCGACAAGGGCAATAAATTGTGGAGGTTGAGTTAGAAGAAGGAGGGCTTAGAAGGGAGAAGTCCAAGAGCCAAGAGCAAAATCGAAGTAGGTAAAATGACATTAAACGGAAATCCTCAGGCCTGGCTTGGCTGGCATAAGCAGTGACTGATTAGGAGCAGAGATGTGGTAGAGTAGAGGAGTGGAGTAGTGAAAGCCATAATTATCGAGTGAGTGTGTAAGCATGTAATGCTTTGATGCCTTAGAGAGGAAGAAAGAACAGAATGAATGCAAGAAGTCATTCGTCTAAGGAAACGGGATAGGGCTAAAGGGATAGGGATACATGACTGCATGGTTAAAGACCTAATGCAGACAGCCGTAATCTGTCTCACTTCCTTCTCTTCCAACCCAACCAAATACTAAATTTATCGTTCATTTGTTCCAGAGTGCACCCCCAATTCCTTTACTTCGACTATATGAGCTATACACCAATCAAGCCTCTCGCTCACAGTCCATAACAACTCGATGCAGTTTTGAGACGAATGCTCATGGCTTTGGACAATAAGAAAATATATGAGAATAAATCGCGTCCCGCAGCGAATAAATATACAGCTAATTGCACAAAAACGATTCTCATTGTAGTTGGAAAACAACCAGAGTAAGTTGAGCGGATAAAATTGACTTTGGGGAGGGAAGGAAGAAGATAAACGCGTAAAATGGAAGAAGAACATCGATGCATAAAGGAGTAAGGTCAAGTACTGCAACAACAAGGCTTACGAAATTTAGCGGAATTTATCGAATTTTGAAAATTCCATAAATATCTGAATATATGCAAAGGAGTTAGCATGAAATGGATCAAAACGAACGTCTATCCTTCAATTCAAAAGGTTTAGCAGTCAATATACTCGTTACTCAAGTGCAAGCACATTAATCTTGGAGTTTCAATGGTGTTTCAAAAATAAATCATTAACACGCACACGTTTTAATGTCGTATTTGAATATTGTATAGATCTCAAAGCTTTCCGGATGTTATTGAAAAGTTTCAATAAAAGTAAACTTTGAAGGCTCAGATTGAAACATCGAATCATTTATGAGAAGAAAAATGCGATAAAATCTCAAATGGTTTCAAAAGCTGAAAATTCTTAGAGATGCTGCTTTTGATATGCCAATGTTATTTCATGAACATACATGAGCTTGGCAGAAGTCGAGAGTAGAAGAGTCGAAATAAAAAGAACGAAAAAGGGGAAGGATAGAGAGGAAGTGAAAGAAATCGAGAAAAGAATGAGAAGAAGGACGAATAATTGGTGAAAAAGGAGAAAAAGACCCGAATCCGAGTCAAAAAGTCGAACGAAAGTCGAAATGACCAGAAAAAGTAAGGAGTGCAAAAAGGGGATAAAGGGAGAATTCGACGCAGTTTGAGTGGAAAGTCAGAGTTGCGATTGGAAGGAAGGAAGGAAGGATGAACGAGTGAGGATTTACGCAAAATGACTGCTGAATGACATACATTACGCTCAGAAAACACTATAATAGGTGAGAGGGAGGGAAATATTTCGGAAGCCGGAAATATCCAGGAAAAAGACTGTCTATAGGTTGATGGAAGCAAGCGTGATTTATGAAACTGGCTATTAGACAAGAAATCATACCGGAAGAAAATACTTGCAGTACGAGAGCTCGTTTCTTGGAAGTAAGATCTCTTTTTTAGTTTCGAGTATTAGCTGAGAATCAGAGATGCCCACAAATAAGGTACAGGTATGGATTTTTGAACTATGGGGAAAGAGGGATAAAAGTTCGAAAAAATTATACTTCTCCATAGTCAAGACAGGTAGAAGATACGACCATTTCGGATTTAATTCAGGTACAAACAAAGATTTTTAGGCAGCCCTGAAATCCCTGCTGACAATTATAAATGTTTTAGGGAACGAATTTTAATTCTGCGAAATCGTTATTTATCTTATTTGGGTTTAACCTTTTCAATGAATGTCAACTTCAGAGTAGGCTATCATTCTAGTCCATCTAAACATGGATCATAGTCATCAATTACTCTGAGAAAATTCATATATTGACAATGAAATAGTTTCATTGGCAAGATAAGTGTTTCAGCTTTTGATAAAATGAACGACGTATTTCATAGCCAAATATAAATAAAGACAGAGCTGTTGCAATTAGAACGGAAGGAGAATCAGAAGAGAGGGGGAAAGAAATCGAACAGAAACGGATAAGCCGTTTAGGCTGCAAAAGCGAAAGGGAACGCGTGGGAATCGAGAGAGAATCAAATGACCCTAACGAATTAAATAAGTTGTCAATGTGATAAGTGCATTCGTGCTAAATTTTAATTATCAGGTTTGCATTATCACGTATCAATTTGTATGCAATAAAAACACCTCATTGAAGAAGTTAGCAAAATTCAGGAATGATAAATCCCTGAATTTTAAGCTTTCATTTTTATAGGATAAAGATTAGGTCACCTTTCTAAAATCTTTCTCTACAAATGTGTATGGATAGTAATAAGTTGGGCAAGAATTTGTGGACCAACATATAAAGCAGCATCAATGCGGATTCATATCCAGATATCCAACATACCTTAGATATTGAAGCTGTCCCCAGAGAGCCAAGGACTAAGGGATATCTGCAATGGACGTGGAAGCGGGCATTGAAATAGCTGGACATTTTATGCAGAGTCAAGCGAAAATATCCAAGAATTTGCAGGATTATTCAGTTGTTTATGCTTCAACGAGTTACTTGCAATTTGTACGAGTTTGAGAGGCCAAAAGCACCAAATATGAGCTATTTGTTCACAAAAGTAATTTTTTCTAGAAAAAAATAAATATGAAAGTTCCAAAGCGAATCAATTGTAGTGACGTTGTGAAATGCAAGTGACATACGAGGTTAAAAACCCCAAAGTCTGCAACAAATTCAATTTTCGCCGTACGTTGCTGCAGTGCCCCAAGTGAAATGACCAATTGTTGTGGACACACTTTCAAAGAAAATGTTCCTCTGCGAGAAAGGGAAATTTCATTTAGATATTCTGAAAGAATTGCTATTCCTAAGACTACCCATATGTTTCAATTTGTATGATATCAGTTTGTCAAAAATTAGGTCAGCTAACCTACTGACTTTGAAATTAAAAAGTATATATAAAGTGGAAATTAGATCCAACGATGAACAAGTGATGAGGAATAGAGAAATAATGAGAACAATCGGTCTCCAGGTCTTCAGACCTGAAGGAAGGAGAAGCGATCTTAATCTGCATGCATAATGAGGATGAGGTCTGTGAGACCAGCCTCCTCGGGTCATGAAATTTTCCTTGAACTACGATTAAGTTCTCTATGTTGAAATTAAGAAAATCATTACGAATTGAAAGCAACACATGCGCAATTATGCAATAGTCATAATTTTAAATGTTAGGAGAAATGATCGTTAATTTATTTATCATCTAAAAAATTATATCCATGTAAATGTCAAGGTACCAAAAGTCCCATGATATCTTAGTAATTTAGAAATTATATAAATTGGAATTCATCTCGTATCTGATAACCATGTGAGACCGGCCAAAATGTTAAACGTTGGGATATTTATTTGGTTGATAGTTTTGAATAAATGTAAATTATGCTTATCAACATAATGCGGTGTGTTTATGATTCCATCAATATTTTCTGTGATTCTTCCATTAGGGAGTAGTTTTGATTTATCCGAATTCGTCCACTATAATTGGAGCTACTAGGCTGCTTTCATAGTAATCAGAATTGTTCTAAACTTTTCGCCATCACCACATTATGTATATATAATTATCTCTTCCTCTCTCAGGAAGTTCGTACGACTATTTCCCATACCCAGGAAATGTTACAAGTAAGCTTGCCTTTGCTGATAATTTTTAATGAAAAATTTCAGTCAGATCAAATGCTGTTACTCTCAGATTCTACTCCGATGCAACCGTCAATTACTCGGGGTTCAACATTACGTGGACAGCCATATGATTTCGATTTTCATTTAAAAAAATACTTCAAAACAATATAATCTCGCGTTTTAATAAAATTTTCAAGTGTAACTGGTTAAATTCAATTTTTCTCTCAGAATAGTGTTGCATGTATCTTCTAAAAACTATTCTAATTTCAGTGTAAATCTTATATTTCTGATTCTAATTCAATTTAGTAACTGGCTCAAACCATTAACTGCGTATGACATTCAAATAATCCAGGTTATTATGAAATTTTGTATCAAAATCAAATAATCGCCATGACTGAGATTATAATCGAATTAAATGAAGGAAACAATCATTATCATCGTGCACCTTGCACTGTGCTCAATTATTCATCACTATTGTCGGATGATATGCCACAAAATTTCCCAACAAAGTAAAATTTTCTCGATTGTGAGGTACTTTTCGTACATTAGTCACCTTTACTTTGCATCATTTCCAGACAGTTACTGATAAATCCTCGGAAATTTGAGTGGTGATAAGAAGCGCGAAGAATATTTATTGGCGAAATTTGCAAATTAATTCAGAAATATTGCACAAATTTATTCTCTATTTAAAAAATATGTTTTTAATATTCTTATTCATATTACAAGGCGCATTTTCATTTGGCACTTTAATATGGACGCAATGATCATTTTTACATGTTCCTTTTCCATTTGGTTGGCGATTCTATCTTTCATTAGGAGAACTGTGAGGGCTTGCGTAGCCAAAAATAATTGAAAATTTCTTAAAACTCAGGACAATAAAGGGCAAATGCGTGAATCAGGAAAATATTATTTACGTCTGAAAAGTGCAGTCTGGGTGCTGAGTTTTGATAAATAGCGAATTAATTGTTTGAAACAATTGAAAATGATCATTTGGATCACGGATAAGACCATATTTATCTTGAACTTGATCAATTTTCTCATGTAGTCTCAAATTAATTATCACTATTTTATGAAGAATATAGGATTTTATTATATTTATCAGCATGTTTGTGTATATTATGCATAACATACAACCATTGTATGGTCAAACTGTATTGTCATGTCATTTTTCATCTTTCCGTTGCGCGTTTTCTTCTTGCTTTTCTTGCTTCGCTGTCACTGTCATTGTTCATTTGCCTTGCCTCGCGACAATTTCTTTGTTATTTACCCTGTAATCGTCACCTATTTATTGTAGTTCTGCCAAGTCAAAGCAACTGACCATTTCTTGCGAAACAAAGGCTGAATTTTACTGATTCTTTATAAATGATCTGTAAATGTTTTGCAATAATGAGTACTTACTTCATCGGGTCAATTCTCTGCAAAAGTATGAATTCTATCACAGGCCATTTAGTTTTTTTTTTCTATTTGGCATTTCATAATCATTGTTAGTTTTGTGTTATCAATGAACAATGTCTCGGCTTATTCATTATTAGCAACCACATGCAATTTAGATATGTTAAGCCACTTATTTTTCAGCTCATAAAATTTCTCAACAGAAACTGTCTGGTTGAATCGTCGTTTTTAGCAATGAAATAAGCCCAGATGTTTCACCATTTGCCAGGTTCATAGAATGATGCAAGTTTGTGAGTTTTGTGTGCAATATCAATTCTGTTCAACTCGTGAATTTTCTGATCTGTGCCAGGCTCGCATTTTTTAAAATACGTGTAAGTATTTGTATTTGCGCGAACTCTGCTGACTTTCGCTGTTTTAATCCGAAATTTCAAAAGACACCTTTCTGTACAAACCTCAAAATTCACATATCAACTGACATCTGGTTTATTTGGGCAAGCACTTCATATTTCTAGAGATTTCATTTTCAATGATGCGATCGGAATTTTGATGTTGTTATTGTTTATTAGATATTCATGGGATTGAGATTATCGATCTGGGCTGAGGGATCTGATCGGATCTAGGTGATGTGGGCTGGGAGATATAGGATGGGAAAGGAAAGCAATCGACATCAGGGGAAATGCTAGAATTATCTCGAAATTCCTCGTGCTTTTTCTTTCTGCTATAATTCTTTTGTTCATTGAACAGTTTGCAACTGGATTCATTCATTCATTCCATTTATGCCCCTCTATATGCATGTCTCATTGCATAGATAACCTGCATTTCATCTCATTTGATCATAAATTATCCATTTTTCAAGTTTAATCGAAAATCAATTTATTATCTTCGTCTATCTATTTTAAAACAAACTTAGATTATAAAATAGATTATAGATCAGAAATTTGCAAATATCCATTATTTTTCGAGAAAATTGATGATCACATTTCATGGTTAAAAGTTGACTGTCATTCGAATAATTTTCTCAAAAGAACAACTATTGCAAACCTACCAAAATGCCTTCATCTAGATTCATTTCTGATAGATAATTCTAACAAATCTTAAATTTAAACTTACGCTTGGTTATAAAGATTTTTTCAAATATATTTTGGAATTGGCATTATAAACATTTTTACCTCACATTTTCGCATCACTTCAAATTAAAATTTTACCACATTCTCACATCTTAATTCAGTTATTTTCAAAATATCTAATTTCGATTTAAGTTTTCAGGTTAATTGAATTTCGGCAATTTCTCTATTCATTTTGCTGCCTTCACTTCGTCATCTTTCAGACACAAAAATATCAAAAGACGTTCATGCGCGTCTTTTTCGCTTTGCACACTGCTGTACTATTTTGCTTCGTTTCACAATACATTTTTCAAGCTTTGAAATTACTCTGCCACGTTTTCGAAATGTTTCTTCGTGATAAAGCTAAATTTTTGCCCGCACATTATAAAACCCCGGAAAAATAGATTTGTGCACATTTTGAAGAGCATTATTTATCGAAAAGCCTTTTGCAATCGCTATTTTGCATATATACTGAAACGTTGAATTTTGAAAGTGTCTGTGAGAAAATGTTTCGAACAGTTTTTGAGTCAATAAAACTGTCAAAATATTTATTCACTTAGCTACCGTTTGGTTGTTTGCGCACAAACTTGCACATATGATTTATAGCAGAGCTAGAGGACAGTTTGTTGATGCGAAAGACAATTCAAGTTAAAAATAATCTTCTGTCTTATTATTCACTTTCCAAATCGTTCATGATGCATTAACGGTCAGTTTGATTGTCTCTTTCCACCTCTTCCTTATCTCAAACAGCCTCCAGGCGCACGTGGTCTCGACTGCATTTCGCTGCAATTCAGCAGGTTCATTGTCAGTTTACGTGTATTTTTCAGTTCCTGTGGAAAATAGTTAACTTCAATTCTCAATCCAGTTTCGTTAAGACATCCTTCCCCCTCCCTGACTTCCCTGCCTTTTTATTGCTTTGTTGTTATGCGAACATTGTTTACTATCATTTTACACCTACGGATTCAGATATCCTTGAGACGTGCAATTTTCTTCCGTTTTCGATGTTTTTTTGTCTGGTGTAATTATAAGAACTTTTCTAGAAAACGAATGCTGCGCAAGAAAAACAATGTAAACGAGAGAATTAAAGGGGAATTTTAAAGAGCGCGGAAGAATGTGGCAGAGCTCTCGTGTGTTTGCCTGCTTGCCGTGAGTGTCGCATTCGAGTCCGGTCAGTTCTTTTTCCAATCAGTCAGTTTGTCTGTCATCCCCCTTTCGTTCTCCTTTCATCCAGCTACTTTTATTAGCCCTCATGCAAACATCCAATTGAGTCATTGAACTGGCTCCTTTTTCTATTTGTAAACTGTTCTAATCTCATGTCTGCTCTGTCTCACTTCACAGTTTCTCCACACGTGATACAACCAAATATAAGCTCCCAGTAAAGTTTCTTATTCATATGAGTACTTTGGGTTCGCATCGCAGGAAACGATTTTCATTTATCGGATTACCATGCTCTAATCTTGCGGAGTCATATAATGACAATTGATCATCATCAGGGTCAGATTGAGTTTGTACCGCTTGCAAACAGAGTTCTAGTCTCAATTTCTATTTACCATTTACTTTTTAGACATCAGCGCTAATTTTCTATGATAATTTTAAGTCGGCTTATGATGAGGGTAGTTAAATTTGACTATATAAGCTATACGCTCTTCGTTAGAACACAGATCAACAATTTGACGATAAGAAGTATGAAAGAGAGAGGGCCCGAAAGTGTAGAAATAGGGCGGAAACAAGTGATAAAAGTGGTTTAAAAGAAGCGTGCTGCGCTAGATTGACAGTCTGGACGATCTGAATCTACGGCTGTCCCGTTATCAAATTTAGACTAACCCGTCCTCCCCACACTTCGCTCACTTCTTTTCTGTTCAATTTATCCGCTTTGTGTTTCATGTTTGTTGCTCCGTTGCCGCGTTGCTCTTCATAAATCACACTGGAGATCTGCCAAATCGCTTTCTCTCTCTCCATTCGTTGTATTGTCGTGCTAAATAGGACTAATGCTGAATACAATCTGTGCCGAATTCGTGAATTTTGATCTGTGTTGGTGAAAGTTCATCAATATCCAATTACTGGAACTAAACAAATTGGAATATCAATTCTGAAAAGCTATATTTTCAAGAGAGAAAGAGAGAGAGAGGAAACTAAAATGCGATTTTGTAACAACATTCATGCTATTATTGGGCCTCCAATCCCCATATTGATGTTCATTATTTGTACATTTTCTGCCTTTCACGAAGAAATCTCAAACTTCCATAATGAGAATTCGGTTATTATTCTCTATCAAAACAGTTAATATTTTCAGTCGATTTGGAAAGTCTACATTCCACGTGTGATTTTGAGTAACTTATTTGAGTATTGCTGAATTGGTGGAAGGGTCGGAGTGTCCTCCGGTGTCCTTTCGGCGTCACAACTGTCTTTTTCTTTGTACATCTTGTGTATCTCCCCATTCTTTACTGTGCTGACTGTTGGACTCGTGCTCATTTGCATATTCAGAGATTTCCCCTCTCGATTCTTATGACTCTTTCCAACCTCAGCATCTATTTCTGCATCTCTGCATTTTTCATCCGATTACTGTTCTTTTGAAACGCTCCCCTCCAAGCTCCTCTCTTTGATATCTAACTTCCAGTCCATATATAGAAACTGTCTGTCCCATTGTTCCGTTACGACGCGTGCTTCTCGCCTAATTCCTTCATTCGCGATGATTTCCAATGCATTCTATCTTGAAGAAACCGTCGAAGTCGAAGTCGAACCTATCGTTTGCACTCAAATCGAGCCTGTCAAACAGCAGCGATCCGCATCAGAACAAATGGGAACCGCATCCTCAGTCGAGTCAGTCAGTGCACTGCAGATGCGCAGAAAGTCGCAGAGCATCATTGGAATGAAGAAGAAGCTAGGACCGAAGAGGAGCTGTCCTGATTACATGACTGAGTATGACGTGAAGATGCTCATGAAGAAGTACGACATCAACAGGAACAGACACGACTCTGATGATCAGGTAATTTTAAAGGAGTAGTTATTGAAAGTGGCGATATGGCTTCTTGAATTCGACGCAATAATTCCATTTGAGTGATTTTAGTGAAATCTTTGCCTCTGCTCAAGTAGATCGAATAAAATTTAGGATTAGCGTAAACTTAGCTAATGATGCTAGCAATGAGTGATTGACTTAGAATTACCATCTTCGAAGTAAAGACTTTAGTAAGATCCAGATAATTTTAAATTTATGAAAGGAAAAGTATATTTTACGGAAATTCAAGCGAAACGCTTCACCATTCCCGTCTTCTGTATGAAACTGAATTTCAGAATACTGATCTTGATATTGGCTACAGTCGACGCAGCTCCATGGCTGGAATGTTTATTAGCACGAAGCCACGGCGAAGTGTCAGCTTCGATGAGGACGCTGTCTATGCGACTCACTGCAGCACCCAGTCCAAAGCCACTCTCTGCTCCAAAGGAAGCACTGCCTCTGACGACAGTGGCATGGGATCTGGTTGGTTCATTCTTCTTCAAATAATTCTAAAATTTCGCCTTATTATTTCTCTCGCCTTTGTCCATCTTTCGACCATATCTTTTGCAGAATAATAAAGAACTAGATCAAATATCATTGCTTCCATAGGATCTCACTTTCTTTGAAATGTGATAATTGAAAGACTTGCATAATCTTTGATCAAACCACGTTCTTCATATAATGTGATGAGAAAGAAGAATAGCCATATACAATTACAGCTGAGCATGTAACGGAAATCGATGAGCCGGGGATTGGAATTAGGCCACAGGCAACCATAATCGAAGAGGAAGAGCCTAAGAAGAAGAGAAAATCATCCTTCAGCAGACTCTTTAGGTAATTATGGCGGATTAGATAAAGATTGAAACGTACAATTTCAGGCGGAAAAAGAGCAAGAGCTTTGATACAATTGAAGCTGATGACGAAGCTGGTAGAAAATGGAGGTCGAAATCTGTCGGTGCAGCTTCGAGGAAGAATAAACCTCTTGGAAGTAAGCGCATCAAATTTATTCGAAAATCGGGCTCTTGAGAAATTTGATGCAAAATGAGTTGTTGGTTACGAAGATATTGAAATTTGGGCATGAACAGTGATAAAAACTGACTATCACTTTTCTATAAATATCAATTTCGTTTAATATTTCTTACAAACTTGACTTTCTGAGTTATCTAGAAATTTTTTAAATCGAAAACTAAAGGGTCAGGGAATATCTAGGAATGAAATTGGTTCAATATTGCCGAAAACTGAATTCCTACCATATCTTTCCGATAATTCATGAGACAAAATTTCAATTTTATATACAAATTTGCTGTATTTCCAGAAAGGCGTGTCATTTTTACTCAATCTTCCTTATCAAATCTAAAAGTTTGGGTTCCAATTTATATTATTTAGTGAAAATTTTCGTCATTTTCTGGATCTGATTCAGTTTAAAGATGTAAATTCTTTCGCATTTTTAGCCTTAATTTAGTGCTTTTTTCGAACCAACGAAGAAACTCATTTTGTTCCGGTTTCGAGTTCTAAAAATTTCGTTTTGAGCATCCTTGATTTTCGATTTAAAAATTTCGAGTTTCTCAAGAGCCTGATGAATATGCATGCAGAAAACTAGATGCTGAAATGGTGAAAAACAAGAACTAGCACGAATTTCAAATGAAATGGAATTCATAAAGGAAGTGTTCCTTTGTTCTCTCAATTCTAAATATTTTGTAGTTTACATAATTTTACATCTTGAAGGATTTCAAAGAACATTATGATTATCATATTTTAAAGGTTGAAAAGCCACAACTGACGCTTCAATGAATCTGGCTACAAAATTTCATTAGCTCAGTTGTTTGTGGCGGGGTTTTTCGTTATTCTTATGTGAGAACATTTTGGGGAAATGAGAATAGTGCGTAGGTTATCAGAGATGTGGAGGAGTCGAAATAAGGAGACGAAGGTTCGGATTTCAGCAGTCTGCCAAAATTCTGCAGACGAAGCGGCCGATTTCATGAATTTTGTTTTGAATTGCCTGCAGGGCTCAATTTGATTTATGAAAATGCTCCGTGTCGTGTTCTCTAATCGCTTACAACAAGCCTTGGCAGAAAGATCTGAAATGCCAAAAAACTTCACATAACTCCTAGAGAGTCACCAAAAATGTCTTCAGACGCAACTTTTTGGTTGATCGCGTCGATTTCCTGTTTTGAATATTTCAAGGTATAGCTGTGGTGTGCGTCATCCTGAACATCAAATATCTATGGAGATGCGTTTCTGCTCATTATTCGTCCCTATGAACGCGTTCTGATTGTTTGCTTTCGGAAATTAGCCTGAATTTCGAAATGCGAGCAGCAACCGAAGACTCTTCTCCCAGGTTGTGTTGGATTCAAAGACTCCGGAAGAGATTTCTTCTCTGTTATGGAAGGGTTTATTGTGTGCAAAGCGGGGCACTTATTAGGGAAGAAGAAGAAGAGATGTCGAAAAGAGAATAGAGGGCTAGGCTTGGCAACGCTCTGAGAGTGAAAGGGGAAATAAAAAGGTCGCTGCTCTGCCGGAACTCCCTGGATTTTGTGAAGCTCGAAAAGAGGCAGGCATTTATTGTCTGGTTCAATTATCGCCAATCGTCTGTTGGCCTCGTTTCATTCCAATTCCCCTTCGTCTATTTGTGCCTCAATTTAGTCAAGTCGGCATAGGGCTTAGAGCTGTGCATTCCAGGGTCCCAACTCCTCCAGCAATATGTCAGGAACGTTTGCCCATTCCAAAGCAGAGAGGCTTTCATTTAATTCCGTGAAAATGAGGTTTTCTAGTTCGCCTGCTGGGCAGTCTATCGGTTCCCATCTCATTCCTCTATTCCCGTGTCCCTTTGTCAATCTCATGGCCATTCCCATTCGCAGTCAATGCCCAATGCATTCCTTAGCATTACATTTGTTGCCATTGTCATTAAAGCTGGCCCTTTGCGCGGGACTCGCAAGACTACTCTCCACTCCACACACACACACAACTCCGCTAGTTCCTCATTACCTACTTTTTATGTTCCTTGCCATTCTCTAATTCACTTTTTTCCATTAGGTACAAAAAAATCTCCACCTATTTATTTGGATACTTTCTCATGGAGCTGGTGAAAAATTGATGGTTTTAACATTCCGAATAAATGGGCATTTTGCATAGAGGCACTAGTAAACAATGCCTGGATGCATAGTGGAAAAGTGCTGTGTATGGCAGGCAGGGAAGCACACGTGCTTTTGCATACTTTTGCCGCTCGCTTTGTCGGGAGAGATTCTGAAGTGTCCCCTCTGCGTGCTGCGAGTTGCCAGTTCGGGAGTCTTCGGCTATTTTTCATGTTCCCTCCTCTTTCACATTACCTACTCAGTTTCTCGTCTTCTCGATTTTCATAATCAGAAGCGAGGTTGAGCTGCAATGTGAGTAGCTGCGCAAATTAGTTTAATTAGCGACACTTTTGCCTGGATTTTCCCGCTTTATTTCTGCGAATCTAGCCTTTGCTCTTCTCCTTCCCATCTCTGCATCCTCCTTATCTAATTTCGTTTTCGTAATTAAACGCATTCGAATATGGGAAAGATGCATAGTAGATGTGATGTGAGTTGCACGGAGGCCGGATGCCCCTCTAACCCAAAATATCCTTCTTTATTTTCACACATAGGTAATTATTTGATTACATTTATTTTCCTGCATTTGTTAGACTTTGTTCTTCTCCCATTCCTCATTGCATTCGACAATTTCTACAAGCATAAATTGCAATTCCCCGAAGGCTTTCATTCTTCTCTTCGTGTGGTCGCTGCAGCTCCTTCTCGTAGAGTATCACTACTTTCTGCTGAAACCACAAGCTGAGTGACAAATTTTTGCTGAAATATGGCATCAACTCCATGCAATTTCCTCCAGACAGCTTCAATTTGCTAGATTCGCGCCTTTCGTCTCTGCACTTCTTCAATAAGTTCTTCCAGTTCGCTTTAAATTGGAAAATTTCATCCAGACGCCGAACATTTACTTGCCACTTTTTTGCTCCTTGTTGAGTTGCTCTCGTGGTCCTTTCGAGCCTTTCCTTCTTCGTGAGCAATAGTTCTTCATTGTGACTTTGACAATTATTTTCGTTTCTTCGCAATTTCTAAACCCGTGAATTCGTAGACAAAGTACTCTTTCAGTACTCCTCTTTGTGTGACAATGATTACGGTCGCTGATGGAAAGCAATAAGATGTTGTCGGTCTTGATTAACAAGGTGCAGACCTCGACAGCCTCCGTGGCCTCGAGTGTCTCGTCCTCCGACGACTCTCCCTTGGCCAACGGTGTGCCTGCCGGATTCAGACAGCTCAAAGCGGGAGTCAGACGATTGTCTGTGCCCCTGGCCAAGGCAAGCCAAGGCGGAAGGAAGAAGCTGGGCCAGTTGGCTCATGCTCTCAGCGATATGATAGACGTGGAGATCGAGGATGGCGGAAGTAGTGAGGGTGAGCAGGAAATAGTCTGGCTATTGTTATGAATAAATGGAGGGAGAACAAAAACTCTAATGTATTGGAAATCGTGCTAGTTGTTGTCCGCATATGTCAAGTGCATGTATAGCCCTTTAATAAGCTCTTCAATAGCGGCAATAAAGAGATATTTTCAGGAGACAAGGGATCGAGCTTGTTCGGCTCATCTCTGCTCAACCGAGAATGGGACATCGACTCGGTCAACGAGATGTGCCGCAGACTCGATCTGGACACTCTCGAAATGCCCATCCCACTCGGGGCAGAGCAGTCCGTGATCCTCGACGAAAACATGATCAGACAGGTTGATTCAATGGAGTGAGTGGTGAAAAGAAAACACGAGACTGTTTCAGATCATGAACATTCTGCCACCGCGTGCTGTTGGATACCCCTGGCTCAACATCTACAACTCAGAGAAGCATGGATTCTCCCTAGCCACTTTCTACAGGTATTATCACAATTCAGAATCGACACTTGAAGCCATGAATCATGAGTTGTTTAGAAAAATGGCTGAATTCGATGAAGATCTTTCTCCTGTCCTCTTGATTATTCGCGACACCAGGGATCACGTCTTCGGAGCCGTTGTTTCCTCAGCCATCCGACCAAGCGAGCACTTCTTTGGCACTGGCGACAGTTGCCTTCTGTGGAAATTCGTCAATCTGGAAGGAGATGGCGACGAAGCCCCAACAAAGTAAATATCAAGTCTTCAGAACTAGATCAACTAAAACATTTCAGAGAATTGCGCCACTTCTCCTGGACCGGTGCCAATCATTTCTTTGTGAACGCAGCCAAGGACGCGCTTGTTGTCGGCTCTGGAACAGGGGACAATGGATTGTGGCTGGATGGTGAGAGTTAATCTGGTTTGAGCCAAAACATGATTTTTCGTCTGTTCAGCTGATCTGAACAAAGGCCGCTCCCAAAAATGCGAGACTTTCGACAATGAGCCTCTTGCCGACGAGGACGAAGACTTTGTCGTCCAATTCGTTGAAGCATTCGGATTCAGAATGCAGAGATAACTTGTCGTCAGATAAAGAAAAAAGTTTATTTCTTTTGTGTTTATTTATTATGTACCATTGTATGAAATAGTCTGGTTCGCACGTGTCAAATATTGTAAGGCTATCCGAAAGAATTGTTTTAATAGTCCTGACAAATTTTCTCATTAGCCATTCATGCCATACTTAGAAGTCATAAATGACAAACTTTTATCTCCCAACTTCGATTCGTGAATGTCTCTATCATTATCACTGACAAATGAGCTTATTCCTTC
Source organism: Diploscapter coronatus (assembly GCA_964036155.1). Classification (NCBI taxonomy): domain Eukaryota; kingdom Metazoa; phylum Nematoda; class Chromadorea; order Rhabditida; family Rhabditidae; genus Diploscapter; species Diploscapter coronatus. Next base: position 6,105,690 of record OZ038423.1, read on the forward strand.
GTATAATTTTGGACTTCATTGATGTTTCGTCGTACAAACTGATCCTTTGCTATTAATGACTGGTTTTTCACCTAGATTAGGTCCCATTACTTGACTTTCATGGTCCCTTATCATACATTCATAGTTAGTCTGTTGAGTGATACTTTCTATTACTGGTAATTTTGATTTTCCCTAAATTTTTATCTACTTGAATTTTTTCATTATGTAATATTGACGAACATTATATCGAGTCCACACAAATGTAGCTGAATTGTAACTTTTCCTGTTGAAGTAGAGTTCCGTCAGCAACTCAGATGTACAAAATAAACAAGTTATCAAAATTCGTTTGCATTCTCCAATATTTCAACGCTAAAGATCGACCACTTTGCCAAAATATTTTCAATAGCAACTCGGAAAAGACTTGGCAACATACCAACACATTCCAAAAAAAGTGAAAAAATCGGAGAGCAGATTTCTTTACCAGTCCTATTTCACACTCGGGGATTTTCGAATATCGCCATTACGAATAGGAAGTCCGTTTTCCTAACGGTATGTTAGAACCAAGGTCCAGAAACCCGATTTTGCCTTTTGTTCGTTGATAGTAATACTGAGAAATGAGCCACTTTTCAGTCAGCTCATTTGAATTTCAAAAGCCTGATCGATGCTGCAAATCGAGTTGAAAACGATTTTATTCATCATTTCTCGATTTCCACCGATTCATGCTGCTTGTTTACTCAAACTTCGAATTTTCTAGCAAAAATAGCATCGAGAAAATCGAGTTTTATATTCGGATTAGCATTACTCATTGGAATCTTCATGTGAAACTTCTTCAAAACATGAATCATGCGATTTTCGAAGAGATTCAAAATTGGATCAAAATTTCTAGGTTATTATTCTTATTTATAAGATCACATTCAAAGATTCTATCAATTTATACGGATTTTGATTGTTACAAGTTAAGCCAAACTCATCTATCGAACAAGTAAACTAATCTTATCAGTTATTTTAAGATGAATAAATGTGAAAAATAGGCTGCACACTAGTATTTTAGTTGAGAATTTGGCGTCGAACTAAATTTAGAGAAAATGAAAAAAAAAATCCATAAAAAAATGAGTTGCTCAATTTTTACTCGCGTTGGTGTTCATTCTTTCGATTTGACTAAAATCATTCAAATCACAGTTGTTTTCTTCAAAACTTCTTGAAGCTAGTTTTTTTCGATTTTGAATTCCATTTATCCATTTTTATTCTAATAGATCCAAAGAACTTTCGCGTTTGTTTTAAAATTTCAAAGAAATTCTTTTCGTTCTCCACAAATTATTTGTATGCCTTCTTTGCATTCTCTATTTACCTGTTTCTCCTACTGCACACTCTTGTTCTCTTTTCAGGTAAACGCGCTCGCTTACGACCACACCACGTTGAGCACACGCCATCCCGTCCGATCTGGCAAGTTAAGCAACGTCGGGCCTGGTTAGTACTTGGATCGGAGACGGCTTGGGAATCCCAGGTGTTGTAAGCTTTTTACAAAAAATTACCTTAACACCCCATACTAAAACCCCTCGCGCGAATAGAAAAAAGCAAAACATAAGGAAAAGTGATAGAAAACCATGCAAATTTTCATGGAGCTCGTTAGTACTGACTCCCTCTACAGTTCCATGTAAAAGTACCTGCCTAAATAGTTGCCCAATTATTGCACAATTAGGTTCACGCGAGAGAGAACTTTAGTACGGGCTCTGGCTTTTCATGAGAGAATATCTAGTTTTGTTCTATACACTTTGTTTCGTCTCTGAATATTCCATCGTTTTCAATATTTTAGATTGGAGAGTTCATTTTTCGAAAAATTCTTCATTGGAAAACAATAACTCAAAACTTTGATTTCAATTTTCAAAATCTCGACTGTCATTCCAGGACTTTGACATAATAGTAATTTCCAATCATCGCACATTTCTTTATTCAATCAAATTTCAAGGTTCAAGGTTGTGTTGTGATAATCTAAATTCTGGACATGCCTACTCGGAATTGTCATGGAATAAGTGTTAGAAAATCAGCAGCCGCGAACCGTTTATTAATTTTAAATGGAAAATTTTTATATTGGAATTACTATAGTATATAATGAGGCTTCGAAAAGAATTGTACAAAACAGTCCGAGAAGACGTGCCGAAATTCCCTACTTCTGTCATATACTGCGTTTTTATACTCACTGTTCATGGTAGATCACAAATTGCAAGTGCTAATATTTGCTGAACACTTCTAATTTTGCATAGCAGTTTGATCTCATATAAAGAGTACCGTAAATTGCAGCAAGTAGATCCATGCAAACATCCGGGAATGACTTGTTGCACTGGCTTGGATAAAGAATGCCCGCCCCCTCCAACCATTTACCATCGTTACTACCACGATTACCGTTTTGTAAGTTAACGAAATTTCAATTTTCGGTTTTTAATTATCAGGCAACTAGCTAGAATTGTTAAGGTTAAAAACAATGAAAATCCGGTTCTGGAGATTCAAATTGATCCTTGAAAGTTTCAAATTCGAAATCGGATCAAAATATTACGTAATATGCGTTCATTATATAGTAGAAATTGAAATCTAAATATGAGTGATTTCGCTTCTTATACAAAACTCGCAAGCTTCTTGACTCAATAAGTCCACGCTTCACGAAACCATGAAAATAACTTCTGTTACTTCCAAAATATACTATTAACGATTGTGATTTGATATGGATGAGTTTAGACACGTCCTGAAGCAAATCCATGTTTTCCCCGATGAAATGGTGTGGATGAGCTCGGATGAGCTCATTGCGTGCTGTGGAGTCCCAAACAGCAGTCCCTGTCGATAATCAGCAGATTCTTGCTTGATCATTCCAAATTTTATCGTTTTATTATAATTTAGCTTATGAATGTAGAAACATCTACAAATGTAGTGATTAGAATCAGAGATTGTTTGAGTTTAAATCTGGAATATTGAAATCGATATCGGAGTAGTGTCTCGTTTATTTGGAGATCGGAACAGGACTTCGACCCATTACTGATATGAATCTCTGTGCAAAAACACCTCAGTGCACATGAGACAATATGGTTTTTGTGATTCGAGATCAAAGCATTTCCCGATTTAAAAATATTTACTTGTAAACAGAACGAAACGAGAGCTATGATATCATTCCGATTTTTCCTAAATTTGAGCCGCTTGCACTTGTTCTTGAATTTCTTGAACTTATAAATTTGACACATCAATTCAAAGATTTTTGCCCGACACAGCGAGGTAGGAGATTTTGACAAAAAGGAAGACGAACTCGATGAGAGAGACGATCGAGAGACCGTTCAGAATGCCGAGTAGACCTCCGAGATACGAGATGAAACGGTTGAACTGAAAGTTGACCAATTATTAAGTTAGATATCCACTAGTCTTGATAATAGAAGCGCTCTTGTTGTAGCTTCTAGTTTAAGACGGGTTGGGAGGACTGACTGCTATATCTATCCCTCGTGTTATTTTGGATCTATCTCTATTGTATAAAATTGAATAATACCTCACGTAAATTGGCATAGTTTCAAAATAATAAATTACCGTCATGGATGGGATCTCGGCATAGACTTGGTAAGTCAGGTCAGTGACTCGCACTTTGATGGACACCTTTTCTTGTTCTTTCTTTTTGCACCCAGGAGACGGATCTTCTTCACACTCTACTGGCTAAAAGTATTGGAGGTTGCTTAGAATTGGCAAGTTTAACAACCCTAGACGTGAATCTGGATCTCGTCCAAGTGACAGTGTATTGCTGATTAGAACACGGCAAGTAGCACACGCAATCGGGCCAGGTCGATGGGTCTCCCGCCTCTTTCGTGCTCTCTTCCACGCACGGTCCTATGATTAGATAGGGTAAATGAGCGAATGCTTGGTAATCAATAGAATCAATAGAATCATGCTTGACCGAGATAGTTATTCTGGGGTGGACCGATATGTCGACTTTTACAGGATAGAAATCCAAAATCTGGAAGAGATAGATGATACTTGGAAAATTTCGGATGAATGCTCAGAAGCAGTCAACCATCCAATACTTCAAATTATGAAAAACATCATATTTGTAGGATATCGGAAACCCCCTTCCACTCCCATCACAGATCAAGCAGATCGACACAGACCAAGACGATGCTTACGTTCTGACAATTCACAGAGAGGATTTCCGGGGGGTACGGGGTATCCTGAAAGCTTATCTATGAAAGTGGCTCCAACAAACTCGTACTTGGATCCATGCATCCACAAGTGGAGTTGATCATCTTCTGGTAGCACGTCCTCAGGCATCCTTCAGTGGCATAGAGACCGTCGTAATAGTATGCATCGACGTCATCCTTTGTCCGAACACATTTTCCGTATCGACCTCCGAGACGAGTGTATTCCGTCTGGAAATTGTAATCTTAGACAACTACATTTCTCCGAAAATAGCTGGATGAAGCTTCGAATTCAGCCTCGTAAGGGCCAATATCGAGGTTTCTGGTGCACGCAGTGAAGCTTGATAGATATTTGGGGATTTGAATTCTTCGCTACCTCGCAATTCGAAAATTTGACTATCATACGCGAAGTTGTGTGGGAAAGATACCATGATCTGGCCGATCCTTCCCAAGATCCTAAATTTGAGGGTCGCGAAACATAAATCGCCGAAACATCTAGCAAAGGAAATATAAACATTTGAGATCTAACTGAAGGAGGAAGGTCTTTTTACGAAGAAACTGTTTCCACGTCTTGGATTGTCTAGAAATCTAGAGCGTGCTGCTGATCTATTCTCAGTCATTTCGTAAATTCCCACATTGAAGATGTCGATCATGAATTCCCCATTGGGTTCCGCCATGTATCGCACCGACTCTGAGAAGATGTAGTCTTCGATGTTGTGCACAAAGACCAGAATTCCCGAAGTGTCTGTCCACGGCACATACTCTTCGATCGCGATCTTCAGTTTTGCTCTTATTCCTGAACATGTGTGACTGATTCGATGCTCGAGTTTTCTAAGCACTCGCCATTCAAACTGCCTCCATCTCGCATCTTGAATGTGTAGTTTGTGTTCATACGATGATTAAGGCTAAAGCGTGATTGTTGGAGTATCAGAAATGTGGCCCAATGCTTTTTTAGACCCAACCCAACCAGATCCGATGCGTTTACTCAAAACCCCGGTACGATTTGATCAGTCGAATCGGATCCAATATGACCTACGTAAAGCAATTCCCAAGGACCACGTCATTCCATTGGTTGAGGTGTATTTGAGGATCGAGAGATTCTTCTTCGTAGGCGATGTACTCGAAAATGTCATCAGCCGTCCACGAGAGAGGCAGTCTGGCGTCGTAGTCAAGCAGACCGAGAATGAAAGGGACCATGTCTTTGATTAGGGCTGGACTCTTCAGCAAGTCTTCTAGCAACTAAAATTTGTCTTCGTTAGGGGAGGAGAGGCCATTTACGGATTTAAATGAAAATCTATAGAATTGAAGAACTGGAACACATCAGACATGTCTTAGCTAAATTTGATGTCATGATAAGGAGCAGTTTAGAAGCGAAATGTGTTGTGATGGTTTTTTTTGCCTATTTAGCGGAGTTCAATCAGCTAAAACTTCGATTACATGTCTGGGTGCATAAAGTTATGTATTCATCCAAATCTTAGCTTTCATTGGTTGATTTTCGACGAATAAAATAAGTATGCTCGAACTGTCATGACTTCCAAACTTTTATCGTAATCTAATGCACTCCCCCCAGACCGCTCGAATTTGAAATCATCAGAGTTGGATTTTTATGCAGACGGTATAGTCACTGGATACAGCTCTGAGATTTCAATAAAATAGCGATAAAATCTTATCCTATAATAAATAAGTTTCTAAGTAAAAAAGACTACTGGAATCATAGTGAGTTCGACCCGTCCATAGATAGCGAGAAGAACGTCTCGAATGATCACGTTCATGTCGCAAAGCTCGCCTATCCACATTGCGCTGCAGTTGCACGCGAATCCTCAAAACAGATTTGCATAGTCTACGCAGCGTAGATAAGGAGAAGATTATGAACCTCCTATTTTTTCGACACATTTGGCTTCGCCGTCCTTCTTCTTACAGGGGTTCTCTGCCCATTGTCCATCGTAGTTCGTAGGCACGCAAAAAGGAATGATATTCTCACATAGATTGCCGTTTGTTCCTGAAATGCTTCGAATCAGGTTGTCCGGTACAGATCTTGGTAGACTCGGGCAGAAGGAGAAATTTTAGGTGAGAGGTTACGCAACATGAAATTCAAAGGGTCTGTTCGCTCGACGATAACGTTTTATTCAGAAAGAAAATGTAATTTCTTCACATAACATTTAACACTTGCGCCTTTCAAAATTCTTACCATCAACACAATGGCATTTGAAGGCTAGAGGAAGATCTTCACAAGTAGCACCGTTTTTGCACGGATCCGGTACGCATTCATTGGTTTCGTTCTCACACCTTGGTCCCATCCAACCATTTGAACACGTACTGAAATACCAACATCACTAATCTAAGGATGTCCACTATGAATGCGAATCGTAACTAATGAGAGACCACAATTGTCGCATAAGATTCACGAAAAGTTCATAATTATTCTAAATGCTGCCTGCCAACCAATTGAATTCGGGATCGATTTCGCTATAAGGTGCATCACTACATGTACCGTGATCTCCACAGGGTTTGTCGTATTCACAGCGGGAAATTTCTTCGCAGTAATCGCCGTGATAATAGCCTAGAAATCTTCGACATAAATTGCATCATAAAGTTCATACTCAAGCATTCACAGTCAAAACTTCCATCGTCCTTCTCGATGCAAGTCCCACCATTCTTACAGCTCGTCGACATGCACTGTTTAGGGTCTGGAAAAGTACAAAATCCTTAGCGTCGATTTAAAAAATGAAAAACATTAACTCACATTCGCAGTTTTCTCCCTTATAGTCGGGGTCACACTCACAAGTGTGCTTGTAAGTTACCCAGTCGTATGAACATGTTCCGTTGTTCTGACAAATCGGAGGGTCGTCCAGACAGGGGTTTGTCTTGAGGCTCTCGCAATCGTCACCCGTGTACATTGGGTGGCAAATACACATGTAATCTGGGTCTGCACTTGAAGCCATGTTTACGCAGATTCCCTGCAACTCGCAAGTATTATACTGAGATATGAAAAAAAACACTTTAAATGCATCAGAACATTGAATTGGCTTGGAAGTTTCCTGATAATTAGAATTAGACAAGTCAATAAATCTCAGTCTATCATAACCTAGATTTCAGTGTAATCTCGATTTATTACCTGTCCGATATCTGCCGAGCACAATGTCGCATTTTCTCCACACGGATTTTCATCGGCCTCTAAAATTTGTCCTATCGGTATTTTCCAACTAAATATTGAAATGAATATATCTTACATAAAGAAACTACTTCGAGGAATTCGAATAATGGTCTAATCAAATTAATGCACAATTGATTTTCAAGAGAGCGAGTAGCAACGGTACAAAATTTCATCATTATTTCATCGTGCTATTTTCTACGATACATTTCTTATCTCATGACTCCCACTTCATTTCGTCAACCCCCTTTGTTCAGCGAGTCTCGTTCTCCTTGAATATTCGATTGAGCGACCAAAGCTCTATTCACTTTTTAAATTTTCATTCTTTCACTTGTCATTCTCCCATTCTTTTCTTTTTTTCTTTTCGAATTTGCATAAAGAACTTCGAAATTTTGCTAATTAGCAGAACGTGAAGAACGTGAAAAGTGCAGACATTCGCATATTTTCGCCTGTTCCTTTGAAAATCTTTGCAAATTACAATTGAAGGTCAAAGTCAATGAATGCCTAGAAGAAGTCCAGCATTTTTAAACAACATGAAATATTTTGCAAGATGTACAAGAATATTGTAGTCTCACTCATCAGAAAGAAAACTCAGCATTTCTGAGTACCTTTGCAGTTTGAACTTCAGAGTCGCTTTCCTTTTCCATTAAATTGGGGGTCTATCCTACACCTATTTCTCTAACGTTTTACAATTGCGCAGCTAATGTGCTCGCAAGGAAAGAGGTTGCCAAAAATTCAATATGCGTTATCAAAAATTATCTGACTTTAGGTCTCTGGAAAATCAATATACATAGAAACGGAAACTCGACTCACTTCCACTATCGTACTTGTAGACGAAGGCCCTGCTGTTCTTCTTTCCACATCGCTGATTGTTATCCCCCGGGCAGGTGGCCTGAAAATTAGAGTGAAAAATCGCATTCGTTTCTTCTAGAATGTGTTGAAAATGCATCATTAAAATGATCTTCTGCCTAGGATCAATGACATATTTCATAGACAAATCGTAAGGATGTTTTCTAAACGAACATTTTCTCGTTTGACTACCTTACAATCCCAGTCCCAGTCTTCGTTTTCCTTCTTATCCAGATACGAAGTATTCGATAGATAACACGTTTTCTCGCTCACAGCTGAAAATTTCCGAGTTCCTTAGAATCTTACGATTGTTTTCGATGACAGTGTAAATGATAGAACAAGAAGATCTCAAATTTGAAAGTGTCTGAAAACAACGTCTAAAATGAAGTTAAGGATTTTCACAAGCTTATCGATCAAAATTTTGAAGCCAAAGTTCAAACTTCGTGAAGACGTGACGAAACCACATCCAAAAACGATTAGTTTGTCTTTTCAAAAAGTAAAATTTTAAAAATAAGTTCGACTCACTGAAATAGCTGTAGATCCTGTTGTTCTCGAAGTGGAGCTTACATAGGTCCACAGTCATCCAGTCATTTGCCCATTTGTTAGGGTACTTTTGCGGGTCATCCAACACGTTCTTCCAATCATAGCAGCCATCCTTCCATGGATCATCCTCTGAAGGATGAAACGATTTTGTTCATATTACGCAGAATTTAGAATTACCGAAAACGATGTTGGATGTTTTACAAAAGCGATCTTGCCACTGAAAATAGAAATAGTTATAAGAAAGGGTTTTTTTTTGAGAAAATGTCAAATTGGCTCAATTGTCAATTTCCATTACTAAAATTTCATTATTTCTTCCGAGAAAACTGCACTCCTCTTCAAGAACTATGGAAACCTACCAAATCAGTGCAATTGCAGTAGAAATTAGTGTTGTCGAACACATTCTGACATGTGCCCCCGTTACTACATGTCGTATTGGAGCAATAATCGAACTCTGAAAATCCGTGATCATCCAAATCAAACACAGTGAATAAATACTTTCGCATCTGGCCCCCGAATATTTGTCCTGGCATTCACAAGTGTAGCCTGTAGAATTTCCCTCAACACAGGTTCCTCCATTCAGACAGGGTGAGGAAGAACAAGAAGATGAGGATTGTACGTCGCAATTATCTCCCATCCAACCTGAATTGGTGTTTTCAGCATAAGCGTCATCTTAGACATTTTAGCACATACAGATGATAATAGAATAAACATGATTCGCAAATATGAACAACCAAAAATGATCAAAATATTAGCAAGGGTATTCAATTGAGCGAATGAACTTGATTAAAAACCATGAGTCCTCAGAGTAATATGCTAACCTGTCGCGCAAGAGCATTTATGGCTGTTGATTCCAGTTGTACACTTCCAGTGCTGATCTGGGTTGTCGGGACATGGATTATCAGTGCATTGGTTTATTACTGAAATGGGATTAAATACATTAGCTCTTCTTCATTGTCTTACAATTAGAGTGCTTTCACTATTTTCTTCGAATATTGCTTGAAATTTCACGTAAAATCGAACTGCATTATTACAATCCAGAAAAGCAACGAATTCAATTTCAAATTTACAACAAATAAAAGTAAAGCATACTTTCAAGACAAGGTTTAGTCCCATTTTGTGTTCCATTGACACAGACGCAGTCGTCCGCAGAACAGGTCCATTGATACGTGCTCGAACTTGCGTCGTAAAGTGATTTCTTTGGCTACAAACATTAACTCACTCTTTTTATGGCAATAGGGATTTAAAATGTTCGATCTTGAATGACAATTTGTAGATGACTTGATGACGTGATGATGTCAAGATGTGGGCTATAGTTAGGAAGAGAAAAAGGTGAAGTTACGGAGAAATAGTAGCAAAAGTTAGGATACTTCATCACGCCATTTATGAGTTGCTATACTTGATAGTTTTAGATATAAATTTATTCCTTCTCCAAAATTTAAATTCTGGCAACAAAAATAAAACCTACATTTGTGCAGAGTCCGTGATTATAACACCCATGAGGAGGTCTCAATGTATTCGGTATGACTGTCTGTGATGTTGCATAGGCAACCAGACAAAGCAGTAATTTGCACACAAAATATATATAAAAATTAGCCATTTTAGAGGACTACTTACATAAAAAATCTGAAAGATTTAAAAAATTTTCGAAATCAAGAGTTCGCTTTGAAAATTCAAGCAGTAGTCGTTTTTGTCTAGAAGAGTTCAGAGTCAAATGATATGGGCTGCTGAATTTTTAGTTTATGGCTACCGTAGAAACAAGCAAAAATATCTAGAATATGGGAGGGGAACAAAAGAGAAGACAAGGGAATCTAAGCACAGAAAAAGGACGGAATGACAGAGACGTTCAAATTCGTCAAAGACTTTCGAAGGATACAAAAGGCACACAAAAAGTCGCGTGAATTGCATCAAAAGCCTCCTGCGAATGGGGAATTAGTACTCTGCTAACTGAGTGAAACAATGACAAGTCATTCTTTGAAGTCTGAACTGAATGCTTTTTCACAACTCACAACCATTACAGTAGGGCGGGGGTGTGCGAATTGAGAATGCAAATGTGCAATATTTTCCAAGTCCAGGATTTAAAAAAAAAACCTTTTGAATTCTAGAATTTATTTGTAATCTAAAGAATATTTACGATTTGTGAAAGTTAGATTTTGCTTTTTCTAGCTTCGTTCATCATCGGAGTCAGATATTTGTGCACATATGGCAGCACCTAATATTCTTACTCAGTTTTCAGAAACTTCGGACATTTTATAAACAAACTTACATCATCTCGGTTGAGCTCGCTAGCTTTCGCCCACTTGTACAGATTCTCATAGACATGGCCGTCTCTTCGGCCAAGCACCTAAATTTCCAAGGATAACAATTTACTAGGAGATAAGCCTGTAAGAAGATGCCAATTTGGTACAGCAATTTAGAGTTACTTGGCCTTCGAAAAATTATAAAATTAAAATCAATTTGGTTAAGAATTTTCGAAAATTCCAACATTCGTTCATTCCTAATTCGAGAATTGTAACGTAAATAATGAAAAGAAGAAATCCGAAATTTCATACCGATCTGAGTTCCCTGTCGGAGAATTCGAAGGAGTCGACGAGCGAAACGGCATTTGGACGAATTTTTGCCAGCAGTCTGTACATGTCGTCCTTCAGCCAGTCGATCTGGTGCGATGATAAATAACCATCCTAAAATTTATCTTGCGAAATTAATAAAATATCGGTGCTTTTAAAAGTCATCATTAATTTCATGTCAAAAAGTAATTCGGAGTCAACTTGTACAGCATGATAAAATATTAGGAGCATATCGTACATTAAATTGTTGATCAATTTCTTGTCATTATCAATCATAATCATTGTGAAGATCAGCTCGAATAAATAAAGTACCAAAGTTCCAACCTGCAAAAGATACCCAGCCATATCGAGTAGTTCGTAGTCGAGATGCAAATGGAGCAGATCTTGAAGGACTACTCTACAGGCCGAGTCTGCAATCTGTGCCACGGCCTCGTAGAAACACAAAGCGATGAAATAGCGAGTATGTAGACGGGCAGCCTGTAAAAATCGGAAAAAAATTATGCAGTTTTGAGAGGCCAGGGATGAAAAAATTTATAAAAATATGAATTGATGAGTATTTTAGTTGCAAAAGTGATTAATTTTCTTTTTTCACGTCATCAAAGTCAATATCATAATAGAAATTTTCGAAGAAAAGAATTTTCCCCACCCTATTCAACTCGACTCCATTCTTGTTCCAAGCCTCCTGTCTGCTATTTCCATCCTTGACGAGTTTCTCCAATCGGTCGGCAGCTTTGAAGATCTGCTTGCGGGAAATATGCTCGAATGCGGACAAATGGGCTGAGTAATCTGCAACAAGTCACTTGCTTCAGTGAAAAGCTCGAAATATCTTACCTTGATTAGTTGAGGTTCCAATGCGAGAAACTCTCTCATAGTTTCTCGTCAAATACTGAACGAGAGGTGACAGAGGCTGGCCATTCCTGGCTTCGTGAGCTGCTTTCATCAGGTACCTGCAAAAATAAAATATTGAATGACAAAATCAAGGCTTTTGTGAATTTTTGATATATACGATCCAGGTTATTTAGTAAAACTGAAGCTCAAGTTTCATTACCTAGCACATTGCAGCAACATCACCATATTTTCACCCTCATAGGTCGCACCGCCGATTGCCACTCCTAGAAATGGAACGTTATTCTGGCTTCAGATGTAAAGTTGAAAATACCGTAAATTTCAGGAATATTGCTAGCTTTCGAATAACCATGTCCGCCACAACTCATACGGGCCTGAAATTGAAAATTCATAAGAAGAAAAATAAGAAAATGCAAATTTTTAAATGTTGTAAGAAAAAATACTGAAATACCTGCTCAATAGCCTGTCCAGCCTGATAAGTGACGACCGACTTGAGCCCTGAAGTGACCGCGTGAAGATCCGCCAAATTCGAGACCTAGAATTTAAAAAAAATTTGTTCAGTTTGAATTCGGAATATCCGACCTTTCCCTTATCCAATTCCTGCAGAACTCTGTGGTACAATTTCCTGGTTTCAGCGCCTGTGAAAATGAATGCGAAGGATCGCGCTAACATGGGGAAGAGACGGTGTTGCTGTGTTTGGTAGTCCAAGATCTTCACCTCGCCTTTTCTGCAAATAAAGCCCACTTGCAATCAACAGACAAAGTTGTGATTTCATGGTAGTACGAGTTATAGTGACATCGTTACAAGATTTTACAGAAATTACCCTAACCCAGCAACTAAACTATTTTGAGAACACTTCATATCACAATAAGATCCAATGATCTTATTTGGCGAGGAAACAAGTCCTGAATTCATGCCTACCCTTCTTGAATTTCCCCCTGCTTTCTAACAACCGAATATCTGATTGCAATGGTAGTCGCATAGGCGATGAACTGTCCCTGATGAGTGACCATGTGCGCTCGCACGTGGACCATCGTTGCGTAACCGACTTTCGCATGTTTAGGCTTAACGTAGGTACCGTCTGCTAGGACCTGAAAACATCAGCAATTTACCACTTAAAAATCAAAATAGAAAGTCTTTGTTCCTGATATAAATTCATTGAGGATGAGAATCCTCACATACTGATCTGCGAATATCTAAAGGAACCAACCTGAGAATGTTTAGAGAGCATATTTTCCCTGGGAATTCGGTGATGATCAAATCCCAAAAACCCGTTGTCGGTTGCGTTGTAGGCCATTTTCGGACCGATATCACCAACGGTTATTCCTGAACAATAAATGATGATGATTTTTAAGTCACATTTGGCAGACCTTTCAGTGGAACATAGGTTTTTTCATCTCTGAGTTGAACCATGAAATTATGCGGTCCGTAATTTTTGCCGCCAATGAAAAGGGTGGCAGCTACGATCGCGTAGCATGTTGATTTGCCTAGAATCGAACTTTTATAGAGAAGGTGATTATTCCTGTAAAGGCGTAAAGTTTTCTCAACTTGGTCCGAAATTTAGGTTTGAATTCAAAATTTTAAAGCCAATAATTTTCAACCAACCCAAATTCCCTGGCCACCATTTGAGAGAGGTGGTTGTTGGGGAGTGCAGCACGAATTCCTGAGCCGACTTGTCAAAAGTGGCCGTTGTCTCCAGTTTGCGCAGATTCGTTCCTTAAGCAGAATTATAAAACATCTAATATCAAAATATCTTGATCAGTGATCAGTGGAGTGCTTTCAGCAAAAATTCATGGTTTGATAAGAATGAGAAATTGTGAACGTCTGTTTTCATAATCCCTATCATTTATAAATTTCGGAATTGGAACATTCGAAAAATCAATAAATATTGTAGTGTGTAAATCTAACAAAATAAACCGACCATGGCCCATTTCAGTCTGAGCGTAAGTGCCGATGATCTCCCGATTGATAGCCCTGGTGAGCCATTTGCTCTTCTGCTCGTCACTGGCCAGCGCAATCAGCGAGGGCATGAACATCGTAGCGTGGAGTGCAAGGGGGTTGCCTTCGCAACCGATCACTTCGCTGCAAGTCAAAATTTCCTCCTTAAAACTTTAGGGTCCATTTTGTATTCCCTAGGTTTGATTGATTCAGGAGTGTTTGAAGGGAGAATTTTGTAAAAATAAGAAAGAAAGACTATCTTTCTTACTTGGTGACATGAGCCATTTCTGCGGGATTTGCTTTATCAGCGATTTTATCTAGATGCTTTGTCAGATGGTACGACTGAATTAAATGTTTTTTTTTTTTCAAAAAATAAATAAATTAGTGACCTTTCTAGCAGAATTTTCGACCTTCTCATCCCTGGACATGAAGGCGGGATCGACGGTGTCGTGCAGATCGGGAATCTCGGCGATTTTCCGAGTGATTTCACGACGTCTTTCGGCAAACTGGAAGAAAATTGCTTTCAGAAGTTCAATTCTAATTTGGAAGTATGGTTTAACGAACTTTTTCTCTGGATATTTTGAGCGATTTTTTTTACGATTCTATCTCCAATATCTTCGAAATTCATTTTATTCAGCTCTGATTGTGATGAAAATTGCACATGAATGATAGGATAAAATGCGGAATTTCCGATATGGAAAGATACAAAACTTTTGCCAGAATTTCCTCCCACCTTGTGTCCTTCGTAGATGACAGCGGCCATTTGATTCGTGTCGAAAGTGGCCTTCGTTCGCTCCTCCGTCAGAAGCGGATTGTCGTTCGGGCAAATTTGCGAATTCAGAGGCATTTTGCAGGAATTCTGAGGGGAAACAAAATAAATGAAAATCAAAAGGGTCGAAATAGAGAATTTTGAAACGTGATTCTGGGTTCGTTTTGCGATCCTTTCTAACAACCATTATCAGGAAATAGAACGAGGCCACACTGTAGTCCAATGCACTCAGTCAATTTAATGACTGACAGGGAGTTGTAGGCTAAAATATAGCCCATTTTATTGCAAAATAAATGATATGTTTTGAAAAACGTGATATTTGTATCTATTATGAAAATGGTATTCAAAAATAAATTGAAATCATCAGTTAGGGGGGAGAATCGCTTACTTTTGTCGAGCGCCATAATTCTCGACGATCGACCGGTCATAATTTAGTCTCTGGAATAAATTTAGGAGTTAAGAAATTTTCAAAGCATTGGTTATTTCATGCTGGTCAGCGAAGAAATCGTAGCAATTTGCATAAATTGTAAATTTTCCATTCTAAAATGAATTTTATTTCCTTCTTGAAAAACATAACGTACTCGTATGGGAAATGATTGAACAAACGAAACAAATCACCTAAATTCGATTTGAAGGCAGAAGAAAAACATTGAAAATCAACAACTCGATGGAAACTGAAAGTCTCTAAACTATCCACTAAAACTAAAATGAAGTTTGAATCAAATAAATACGTTACGCTCAGAAGTGGGTATACTTCAGAATTGAGACTTTTTTTGTAATTTAGCCACCGCACCGCGGTTGTGGTGGAAAAGTCTCAAGTCTGGTATACTTTTCTTTAATAGCTTGAAATTATCTATCAACAAATATACTCACATATTTCCAAAGATAGAATTTCTAACTATTCATTTGTCCTGCTCTGCATCAAATTCTGTCGCACCTCTCATTCAGAGCCGTCATCGTCCTCTCGCGAACCACCTGATCCACGTCCAGTTCGTTTCGGAGACTTCGCATCTGAAAAAGATAAAGGATAGTTTAAAACTTCAGAGCAAATGTAAATTTTCAAGAAAGTTTGTTCGAAAATGACTAGAATAAAAGTACGATCATAATTTTCTACCAAAGGTTTAAAATACCTGACTATTTTGTTGTAAACTAATGGAAAAATGTTCTCGATGTACGTTGTACAACATTTTTGAATGAAAATTGTGTTCTCTGAATTCAAATATAGCTGTACATCGAGGGTAATTGAGATTATGGATTTCTAGGATTCCTGATTTCTAACATTTAGAATCCTGACAACCCTTCAAAAACATGACACTTTTGATAAAATAATGTAGAGCGAGTCAAGAACGAACCGTAGTTCTAGCAAATCTGGCCTCTATGGGATTGGAGTCCTCAATTTGCGCAGCCCTTTTCCTGTTTTCCTCGACGCATCGTTCGATCATCTCGACTCGCTCGCGGAACATTCGTTCCAACTAAAATTTGAAAATATAAAAATAAATTTAAACAAAAAAATTGACCGTATTCCTGAGCTCCTCGCACTTCTTGCGGCATTTTTCCGTAGTCGCCCCGAACGATTTCGTGGGCAACGCGTCGTTCAGCTCCAGAATTATCGAATCGTCTGCCTGGCAAAAAACCAATTTATTTTCTGTCCTATTTCAAAAGAAGTCTCAAATTTTTTTAAAAATCAATGCTAACTTTTCTCAAATTGGCGATTTTAGCCATAACGGCTCCGAGGTCCAAGCAGTTCACTGATATCCCATCCTTCGAAGTCGCCATCTAATTACCTAAAATGGAAAGGTAAAAACTAGAAAAAATAAATAAATAATTCAAAGTCGAAAACACACTGCGATGTGCAATCAACGTTATGCTTTCGATGGGAGGAAATTCGCTGACTCAGCACAAAAACTGCCTGTCCGCATCGGTAAACATGCGGATCGGCAGTTAATGCCGGTCAATACCGATCCGTGCCGATCGGCAGTTTCGGAAACTGCCGATCGGCACGGACCGGCATTGGTCGGCAAGCATCGGCAAAAAACTGCCTGTCCGCATGTTTACCGATGCGGACAGGCAGTTCTTACGCTGAGTGACCAGCGACTGTAGTGGTGCGAAGCGAGGGAGACACGCTTTCCAAAGAAAGCTTGACGAAAAAGCTTGGCAATGGAGCATATTTTCTGATGCGAGGCTTAAGATCCCAGTCGAATGTTAATTTTGTGTGAAGGTTCGTGCGTTTCTCATTAATCGTTGCGACTTGTCTTTGAGCATTCAAAACTGGAGTTAGCTTATGAAAATTCAATCTTTACAAATAGTTTATTTCAACTTTAAAAATCGAATGAAATCGTGTTTATATTTACAGTAGATTTGCCCGGTCGTTTTAAACCATCCAGCACGGATCTGGACAATCTCTCACGAATGCTTTCAGGGTTGGTTCGTCCACCTGAAAATTTCAACCAAATAATCAGACTAATTTTTAAAAAAATAATAAAGTAATTTGGTGAAATAGGACATTTTGAAGTAGTTTTGAACCAAACGCAACTTTTAAAATAGATTGTGAATACAGTTTTCATGAGCGAGTAATTCTGAAATTTAGTAGAATTATAGAGGATTAAAGGTTCATAAATTTCTGATAAATTTCAGGCAGATCTGCTCATGAAGGAGTTTTACTTTTAACTTTTGGAATCACATGTGGCTCCAAACTCTTGCTCGTCACTATTTCTGAATACCTGCATAACTGCTGTGTAGACCGTTACTTTGTTTAGATTTGGCTTTGAGCTCAACACCTAAAATAGCAAATATTTGAAAAAATTAGTGAAAAAATTACTTGATACAATCCCGCATGGCTAACTCCGTATTTCGTTAGCTTCTTCATACAGTCGTTTCCTGGGGTCCTTCTGTCGTCGAAGTAGATCGTCGGCTTGTCCCAATCGTAATTGGTTTGGAGCACAAAGAACCCGTCAGGTTTCGACGTGTCAATTACCTAAATTATTGTGTCGACACTGGTAATAGTCACTTTTGCTACGTCAATGTGAACAGTTTCGTTAGGCGATCTCGAAATGACCGCGCCTTCTCCAGGCTGCCTTCCGCCGACAATGAAATAGGCTGGCGCCATAATCGGAGTGTTTGACAGATAGTCAATTGCCTGAATTCTTCGGAAATGTCTAATGGAAAAGGGGTAATTTCTACTTCAGCATAATTGTTGCATTTCTCCATGACATCTCTGTCAGCAAACAGCACGAAGGCCATATCGTTGATGCCTCTATAAAAGAAATTGTATAGGTTCGAAGCGATTCCACCTCCTCGAGAATTTGTCGAAATTGTGAACGCATGAGGTTTCAATCCTGAAACGAAATAGTTCGTCCTACATTTCTATAATCTCTTATGGACCGGTAAGAATTCCAGCCAATCCTGCGAATGTCGTCGCCTTGTAGACGATCTGGCCCTGTCTCAAGAAATTGACGTTGATTACGAGTTCCTTCAGAGCGATTGTCTGTTGCCAGGTTTTCTCCGTGATATTCCAATAGAACAGAAATCCGAAATCTTGATTCCTAGAATTGATAAATTAGATCTTGTAGACAATAGAAAACAGCTGATGTGATGAAATATCGAAATTGACGTGACTCGATATCGCCAATGATACGTTTCGAGTTAGTAAAATAATATTTCGATCACGAAAAAGGTTTGTATTGAGAAAGTCAACTCGTGTGGCGAGTTCGCCAATATTTTCAATTCAGTTGTTTTCTACACTTCGACGCTTTTAGCTTTGTACGTGATGAATAATATTATTTTCCCCAGTCGCTATATTTATACCCGCGATATGTTTATTTTTTTGTTATTTGTTTAGAATCGGTCAATATAGTCTGAATAATACGATCTGTGTTCCGACTACTAATTTCTATTCGCTTTGCATGAGCTTTACTACAACAGGACGCCAAGAAGTATAGTTCTTTCGCGTTTTATACTCGAACACGAAGATGTCGTTCATCTTCAAGCAAAATAGAATTGAAAAGTATAATGTTATAGTTTCGAGTTCTGAGATAAGTTTGTAGCTCTCTGATTCACAAAATGTTAGACATTTTTTCTGTTCAATTCATACTTTTCAATAATTTCTTACTTATCCGATGATATGCTTCTCTGCAAAATTTTGTTTTATTTTTTAGTTACCTTGCGTGATAGATTTTTCCGTCTGGATCTTGAGCAACAATTGAGGTGCATCCTTTGCTGATCTCATAGAACATGTTCAACAAGGCGACTTCTCCAACGGAGACGCCAGATGCCTCTGCAATTCCCTGAAAATCTTTATCAAGCGAAAACTATTTCAAGCAATCTCACATAGATTTCATCCCTGTAAGGATAGGGAACATACGGCATTCCTTTCTCTGCCAGAGAGACCAGCATGTCGTAAGTGTGAACGTCGATCAAGTAAAGCATCATTCGAACTGTGTCCAAGGCAGCTAGAATCTGAAATGATTGATTAGTGAAACTTGAATAGTTTGGCAGAGTGAATTTGGCAATTGGAGTTGTTACAAATGAATTTACTAGCAAAAGCATGGTATGCTAATAGCGTTTTAGCTTCCCACATGCCTCAAATCTGAACCTGCTTTCTGGATTAAACCGAATAGAAAACTCTTAAGCTCGAAACTAATCATATTTAATAAAGTTTTTCTTTTCAAATAGAAAAATAACGTTTGCAAAAGCAATAAATGAACCGAAATATTTATACAAATTTTGAGCCATTCCCATTGTAAAGAACCGAATACATTTTACACGGTTGCATAGGAAAACTTTGCAAACGTCTTACTTGTGGTCCATGAGATCTTGCGACATCCTTCCATCGCTCTATAGGTTCTAAATCTAGATTGATGTTGTACCACGGAACTGACATATCGGATGGATCGTATACTTCTGGCTGAATTAATGAATATCGAATATCTTATCTGATAAGAAAAATATTTGTCGTACTTCTCCGACGAGGCACTTTGCTGCATAAATTCCCATTGGGTCTCCAGCTTGAATCAATCCAAGTGAGGAAAGTATAGCAAAACAAATGAACATCCGTGGCATCACTAGAATTAACGATTTCAAAACGAAATTAAAGAATAGTCACGATCAAAATGTGCGCTAGCATTTGTCTAACCGAAAATTTATAGGCGTTAATTTGCGTGCTCGTGGGAAATCGGCAGCTGCTGATTACTCTCGCCTATCTGTGTCTTTATATTTTCATACACTCTTTGTCATTCCTTTGCTATTTGGAAAGAATATAGTGAGGTTGTGATGAGTTCGGCATGAATTTTTGTGCAGGAATCATTGGTCAAAGTCGAGCCAAATCACCATGATCAGGGCATTCAATTATGGAAAAAATTAGCGCTTATCATGCTTTATTCCAATTATTTTGTAGTTTCATTAATGAACCAGTATAAACAAAATTAGATATAAGAAAAAACCTAAAATAACACAGAATAGTCCCTTAATATGTGCAATCATGATACAAAGGTAATGAATATATTAGGCTGTTAAGAAAGTCCTGCACAAAAAAATCAATTTTCGTTTATTCATAACTTTATTTAAAACCGTCAAGAATCAACAATATATTCATCATTGAGATCAGTAACCTTCGCCTATCTATTAGGAAGATCATTGTTGCTTTTCGCCCAGAATTCGGGAGACTGTCGCGAAGAAGTTGTCGACTGTTGTCTTGAGATCATCGTACTTGTCGAATTTTTCTCTTGTATGTGGAACTTCAAAGGACAGAACAAATGGTAGTCTGACGGAGCGATGCTCTCACCGAGTTTGTTGCTGATGTTAGCGGTCGCTCTGCTCGCGTTGTTGTTTTGGCACCACTCGTAGTAGATGATTGTTCAAAGTTGGAGTTCACTTATAATGATCATAGGTTATCAAAACCCTGGGCGCGAGCCCTTATATACCCATGTGGTGATAGCTTAGAGAACACCTTACAAGGTTCTCACACTTATTAGGGCATTCGACTCATTTCTAGAAAATTATACTTTAAAATTTTTGGTGCAGGACTTTCCTGACAGCCTAATACTTAAATGCTAGCAATTCAATGATTTCTTCTGCGAAATTATCATTCATTTGGATGAAATATTCTGACCAAGAACGAAAAGCAATTCCTGTCGCTTTATCTTGAAAATTTATCATGTTTATTCAACTTTCAAAGTGCGTATGCACACGCAAATTCTACGAGACCTTTGTATTAAACATAAATCAAAAAATGTGATTTTCGTACATCCCTGATGAGTTCAGAACAAATTAGCTGATTACGCATTTTGAAGTCTCGTCTTCGGCAGTCTTACTGGATGCTATTCTGAAATTTGTACATATTCCCACATTTATTATCGTGAAAAGCCTAACCCATATTCCTTCAGTTTGGCCTCAAAGTCCTTCTCGCTAGCTTCAGTTAGTTCCCTAGTCGATGTCAAATCGCAGGATTTGTTTATGAAATCATCATCAATTATGCTCAGGATTTCTTTCTTTTGATCCTCTGATAACTAAACTTTATCTTTATCAATTTTTGAAAAAGCGCTTAACTATTTTACCGCTAAATTCTCTTCTACGGCCCTTTTAGCTCTATAGAGTTTGTTTTCAAAATCGTATCGAAGCTGGACGAATTCAGTAAATTCATCGTCTTCCTGCTTATTATTTGTAGCTTCATTGACGATACATCGTATATCAACCTTAAGATACATTTTTGTTTTCATTTTTCTAAATTATTTAGCTAGAACCAATTGAAGTAAGATAGAGCTGCGTGAAATTCCGAAATCGCTTTGGCTTGATACAATTTTTACTTTGTCGTTTACCTTCCTCTTCTATCTTTTTCTCTGCCTAGTGTCTCACAGTGAAAAATTCACCACTTTTGGTCAAAATTCAAGAAACAGTGGAAAATAAGCGATTTTGTCGGGCTCTTTTCATTAGTGTTATTTTTATTTCTAGACGATGATCCTTCTTCACGCAGCTCTGACCAGACCTTTGATAAATAATTGAAAATGAGATCCATCGCTTGATAAAAGGCAACTCGGTAAAAGAGGACAAACGAAATTTATAAGCGCTACAATTTAAATTTTTTCTTGTCCTTATGCTATAGGGCTGACAGCGAAGTTGCAAGCATTATTCATTTCGCTCTTGCAGTTCTTTTACAAGCTATCTTGGTGAAATACGGTTCAATGATATCAGATAGCATTTTACGAATAAAAAACCTCACTTCACTATGAGCCGATCCATCATACTGAATCGCGATTGATGTACAGTTATCAGTGTCATTCTCCAGCTCTGTCACATGCAATATGCCATTTGCGTCCACTAAGAAGGTTGTCTGAAAGAAGGGTGACTTATCTGAGCTGATTACTTTTTTCCTATTCACCGACAACTCCTTTCCGGCCGGACCGATATTTTGTAATTTTAGATGCACTTTGCCTATCCTGAAGTTCTTTCTGATATCGACGCGCTCGCCTTCATACACGAAGAATTCTGATGAAGTCTGATAGTCGTGGGAAGTCGCAGAGAGTATCGTATTCTGAAAAGGCGAAAGTATTATAATTATGCTCAATATTGCCTCGGTTTGAAATTTTTAGATTTTCCGCGTTTTATTTGCTAGGGGGTACCTTCATCAAATTGAAAAAAAATATGCCGGTGATAATGCAAATTTCTTCTAACACGAGGCCTAGCTTAATTAAACTACCTATGCAGCTTCCTCTCAAGTTAAGTTAAAATGTTTTTTAATTCTATTATGAACCCCTTATGCTTCAACTTTTCATTGAGTATGCTATCTTTCAGACCAATATTCTAGTTTTTAGTTAGTGAAAGCCTGTTTAAGTCGGGTTTTATCAGAGATTGCAAATGCGCAAAAGCTACTTGTCGGTTTAGGATGATGAAGATCAGAGGTGAATACTTTGATATCATGAATTAGCTTTTCTACAGATAAAAATAGTCTGGCTTACCTTGCAAGGGTATATCGTTCCTCTCGGAATGGCGACTTCAAAGAGATTGAATCGCAGTCCGATTCCAAGTGATAGCGGAATGATTTCGTGAATTTCGAATTGGGGCTTCTTCGAGGTAGAGGTCGAAGGTTTCTTCAAAAAGTTAGCTAATGTTCTTGTTGAACACCATTCGAGCACTCACATTTTGTTCCCACAAGTCAAACGCCATGATGGCGGCGCCCTGAGCAATTGCGTGTTCCGGATGAACCCCTTGCGAAATTTTGTCTCTGCCGAATTTCTGACCGATCAACTGTTGGATGTAGACTATTCGACTCGAGCCTCCGACAAGTAGCTGAAAAATTAAATTTGAAAATAAAATGAAAGGAGAATGAATCACTAACAATGTCGAGACGAAAACTATTTAAATCGAAATTCGGTTTTGTTTCTGATCACTAACCACTTGATCGATTTGCTCGGCTGTCAGGTGAGCCTGCTCCAGCACGGAATCGATAATGCTCAAAGTTGCATGGAAGAGATCACCGCAGAGTTCGTTGAGCAAATCCCTCGTCAACTCGTAGCTCAAATCGATATCTCGAAGAACATCCCCTACCTAGAATACGAAAGAAAAATGTGATTTATCATGACAATTTGTAAATGAAGACCAAGGCTGCAAATTTGAGACCCGATCGGACATTGTTTGGGCATTTATTTGCAGCCCTGCTCGCAACAGGAACGCGATAAAGCGATTTATTTGTTTTCAAATCCATTTTCAGCCCGAATCCCGTAACTTTTGGGAAAATTCCCAACTACATATTATTTTTTATCGCCTATCTCCGTGCTTGGGAAGAAGAGCCAGAATAAAATCATCCAGATCTCGAGATCTGGGCGACTACCACATTTGCCCCTTTGTAAAGAATTTCTGCAAAGAGGTGGAGTTTGCGCCCTCTAGATACAGGTACGATTTTCATACCTGTGGGTAGCCCTGATTATGACTTTCTGGGTTGAATAACTTTCGACACCATTTTCAATCTTTTCTTTTCTTCAATTTGGACCTTGCCAATTTTTCATTTACATATTTCTCCTGGTAATGTACTCACGAAAACGTCGGCTATTGTTCGATTGTGTGATAGCTGCTCCTTCGCATCGATGCAAACAGCTCGCAAATTTCGGAGCATCTTTGGGTTATTCGGATATTCGTATCCATGATTTTCTTCGAATCTTTTCATATAGTAATCTACCAAGACGTTGTCAAAATCTTGACCCCCTAAATTAGTCTTGTTTAGTACCTGAATTAAATATCGAATAAACCCAAATGAGCATGCCCATCGATGCCTAGCACCATTAGCTTCGACTTGTCAATCTTCCGAACAATCGATACATCGAAGGTTCCTAAATTTCGTAATGATTTTGGCGTTATGAATTGTTGTATTATGGCTCGTTAGGAAGTAGATATTGCATACTCTTTGCAAATCGATGTTGCACGAGTCACGTCTCTCCTTCCCCTCACTATTCCTTTTCCCTTTTCTTTGTTATCTATTCCGTCTCTTCAGGACGTATGCTATTTCGAGGGGTTAAGTCTAGGGGGGAGGAGGGTTGCAAAATGTGTGCAATATCTACCTTCTCACAAGCAATAATATGAAAATTTGAGAGCAGTGGCGAAAAGTTTTTCATCGGTGTCGGTGAAAGGTACTCATTGATTTATCTTAGCGTTAATTCACCGAATTTAAGTTCCATCTCAGATGCAAGAATGCGTGTTATTCTGTGTTTGCTTGTAAATGTTTTGAGCTGCGAATATTTCGACTCCACATTATCTCAAATCTTGATTGTGATTGAACAATTATTATTCATTTTGCGATGAAAACTTCTTCCTTACATTCTGCTTTCGTTTGAATTGTATTGTCAATTTCTGTTGTTCATTTTATGCTATAATTATTCGAAAATTTATCTTCAAATTTTTAACAATAAATAAACTACACGCACCTCCTCCCAGATCATAGATGAGAACGACTTTGGAATCGCTATTCTTCACCCCGTGAGCGATTGCAGCAGCAGTGGGCTCATTGAGCAATCTGAGCACATTCATCCCGGCCAGTTCAGCTGCTCTCTTCGTTTCAATCCTCTGCTTTCTGTTGAAATTCGCTGGTACTGTTATCACACAGTCGGTCACTTTCGCTTCTAGTCTTTTCTAAAAATTTAGAAAATAAATGAGGTAACTCAATCGTCCTTGGAAATCAGTTCGTTTTCTCATAATTTGATAACAATCAAGATCGCACAAAATTACTCATGAAGCGATTCGAGTTTATTTCACAAAGAATATTAGGAGTTGACTTCCAACAACCTCATAAAGTTCTAAGCAAGTTATAAATTTCCTCTCATGTCTAAAAATAGTCTTTGCACTGTTGCTTGAAAAGCAAACAATGATTTGGTTGGCTATCAGTCAGCATTCCATGTTCTCACTTCAGCATCAGCCTTCAGCTGACTGAGAATCTCGGCCGAAACCTGTTCAGGTGCAATATGCCTCGTGTTCTCGCCTTGTTTGACCTCGTAAAGTGGCTTGCCCTCAAATTTTAGTATTCATTTCAAAATCAAATCAATGTTCATCTTACATCTTTATTGACGATGTTGAATTGCCAGAATTTCATGTCATCTTGCACGGACTGGTCATAGAACTGCCTGCCGATAAGTCTCTTCGAATCTGAAACTTCTTCATCAATGCTTTATTTTCACCTATCACGTATAAATTCATTTTTGAGTTTTAAACGCGTAAAGAATAATAACAATTTCTTTGCAATTCTGTGCAAAGTTTTCGATCAATGATTATGATTGGTAACAGCAAATTTTGCATTACGAAATGGGCGAAAATTAACAATGAAATATGCAGAGTTTTGTTTTGAAGAGAAAATTCAAGTGAAGTTAAGCCAGAAATTTGGAATTTGATCCGAGTTTGGGCTCATCAGTTTATAAACGCAACTATCACATTTTTTGTCTGCCTTTTAGTTTCGTATTTTAAAAAAAAATCTCATAATAATTGGATAAATATTTCCAGATTTTTTTTACCGTAGATAACGTTTCCAACGTCCTTGGAGCTCTTCAGCACGTGATACGCACTCTCTCCCACTTGAACGGCTCCATTCTTCTCATAGGCCACTACCGATGGAGTTGTAAATCTTCCTGGACAAGTTTCATTTCTCACTATTTTTACCGTAATTCATATTCATTGCTAGTACATTTCGAGCACTCCGCCGCAATCCGACTACACATGAAGTAGTCTAATTTAATTAACGGCTTTCAAAGCAATTAGAAATTCGGTTATTTTTTAAAGTTGTACATTTTTGATGAAATGATATATGGTGTTATATCAATCTCCATGGAGATTATCGGTAAAAATAGTTGAAAATGCTCGAAACTCGGCTTGAAATTACTCTTTGAAAAAGTTAAAAATTAAGAGAATTGTAACTTCAAATGGCATATTCTAATAAATGAGGCAAGTAGTAAACAATTTAAATGTGAAATTTTTCGAATAATAATGCAATTTTATGCAGCATTAAAACCCGTAAGAGAAAGAAATAAAATACATATTTGGCAATAGTTTGGAAATATATTAATAAGTTGTGATAAATTAATCAGTTTCCATATTTTCTGAGCACTCACCATAGCTGTTGCTGATGATTTCGACTGGGGAATCTGCACTTTGCTTGAATGCGACCACGCACTGAGTGGTACCCAAATCGATGCCGATTGCCACCATGTGCGAAAATACGCACCCCTTTTTACCCTATTTTGGTAATTTCGAATGATATTTGATCTTCGACTATTAGGGGGATCTTAACATGTGCGAACACGGTTAATAATCGCGTGACTTCCTCTGGATGTAGATGTACACTATTGCTGTCCAATACAGTTGTAGGCCAATTACAAGGGTTTATTCCATCATTCAATCAAAGGACAGACAATAAACGAGCAGCCGTGCTCTGCTCGATCCGAAGAGAGAAGTGAGGATGTGATGCGGGAAGAGATAGGAAAGGAACCCGATCACCCGATAAAAGCCTGCAGTCAAAACATAGAAAGAATGCAGGAAAATCTGTCCAAGAAAACCGTCGAGTTTCACGGAAATTACACAAACTCGCGGTTAAGATCCCCCTAATAGTCGAAGATCAAATATCATTCGAAATTACCAAAATAGGGTAAAAAAGGGGTGCGTATTTTCGCACACACCATTCGATTGGCAAAAAGAAAAGGGGCAAAACGATTCAGTCGAGAGGAGAAACCACAGCTAACAAACCGATCAATGCAATGCCTTTTGCAGGGGAAATAGTTGACTGAAAAAGGATCGGATTGGAAAAGAAATCGTCGCATAATCGATAAAAAAATTAAATATGGCGCAAACTATAATGAAAAAGAACTCAATAAAAATAGACGGCTTATTTTTGAAGAAGCAGCAAATTGGAAAGAGAACATTTGAAGTTGATTCGGGATGAATTGTTATACGTCACATAAAGGGCAAAAATCTTATGAAATAAGATTCGATAAGATAAAAGGCGAATTTTCAGCAGGGTCAATTTCATGACAATGATATCAGTTTCAATGCTGGTACTAAAACAGATAATGATGATCGATATCAATTTCACTGCCATAAAAATTTGATCAAAATTGCTTTTCTACTGCTCACAATCAGTACAAAACTAAGGAGAATCTCATTTTTCTCTTGGCAGAATGAAAAAATGAATGAAGGATGAAAACAGCTGATTTGTATCGTTCTCGTTCTGACAATTTGAGAGAAATAAACAGGCCAACGCATCGTCAGGCAATCACAAAAGCGCATAAAATTTTTGATTTGCTGCCTCGAGTTTAGAAAGGCAAAAGTGTCATAAATGGAAAGGAGAAAAGGAACAGGGGCAGGGACAGGGACAGGAGTGGAATAAGAAAAGAGAGCGATTGGAGAAAAGATTAGTTCCAAAACGGTTGAAATGCAAATTGTGTCGTTGAAAAAGTCCAAAGAGAAAACAGCGTTCGCTAAAAACACGACAGTAAAAATGATAACAAAACGATGGTGGGCTAATGTGGCTCGTTTAGACTGCTGAATGATGAAGACATTGAGTTTCTGAATGTTTCGCGAAACGTTGTGAAAAAATTATCGCTCGAATTGCTAATGTCTCTCAGCATTTGTACAGTTATGATTCAGGTTATAGTGACGATAAAAAAGAACAAAAAAACGAATGCGTTGTTATGATAAGCCGAAAAGCTTAGTGTTGAAATGCCTGTTTTGAGTCAAATTTGGCAGCATATTGAATCTTTAACACCGCATATATAATAACTAAGTTTCTTTTTTCATATAGAATTTTATCCACTCTAGATTATCAATTGACCTGAATTTTTTCTCGAATAATGACTTTTTATCCTATCTTATTTATAGCTTAATTTCGAATAGATTAGACTGATTTAGGTGAATGCGATTTGTATGCAATTTAATAAAGTTTCACATAATCGAAAGTGCATTAATTACAAACTTGGATTATTTAATGATGAAATTTTAAGATGAGCAAATGATTGCTCATTATGTCCAATTCTTGAATCTTGTTTACGCTTTATCAAATTTTAACCTAATGCCAAGCATTTTTGTTCGAATGGAGCATCTATATTTTTTGTTGTTCTTGTTATTTTTTTAATAAACGAATATTTTGTCGAAATTTAGGTCAGAAGACATGGGCTGGGGTTTCTTATCAAAAATAGGGAAAGCCGTTGGAAATACGCTGAGTACATTGGCGAGCCCAATCACATCTACAATTGAAGCTGTTTCAGATGTCATCACTGGCAATTCCGTATTTTTTTTTTAAATTTATATTTTGAAAATTTATATCTGCATTATGATGATAGGATATGCTAAGAGCTGATTTAGCGACGACGTCAAGAAATACATTCGCAACAAATTGCGATTACAGAAAGAGAAGCTGAGAGAAAAACTCAATTGGAGAACCTAAAACTCAATCAGGAACACGAACTAAGAGTTAGTTTGCAACTATACGTAACTTTTCATCGCGATTTTCGTTTTAGCAAGCTCAACTGAAACAGGAAAGCGATCTGAAGAGGCTCGAATATGAAAACTTGCAGAAAGAAGCTGAACTTGCAAACACTAAGCAAATTGTATGAAAGTACTTTCCCGAATATTTCCAATCTAGTACTGACAGGCTGAGATGGAACGAGAAAGACTCAATCGGATCCTCGCTGATGCAAACGCGACGAGTGAACAGATCATAGGACAGCAGCGATTGGCTGCAGAAGCTGAAGAGAAGGCGATGAAGGAGGCTGAAAGGTGGGATGAAAATTTGATAGAATGGCTACCGCGTATCAGCTCGTTGAAGATATGATATCCTAAAAGGTGGTGAAATTATGTTTCTCTTCAATCTCTAAAATCGACAATCTCATTGTTGTCAGCGAAGATGCATGAAGTTCAGTCCTAAGGAGTATGATCTCCTGTGCGTTGACGGATTTTATACAAAATTCATCACTTTGTATTCAGATCTGTTCCCCACAAATTTAGTAATCTAACGAAAATTCTCCCTAGGACTAATAAAATAGAAATTTCAAAATGCAAGTGCTCGATAGTGTGTGTACAAAGCGTGTTTTCACATTTTCAATACCAACAGCTTTGTTAGTAATAACCGAATGATATTTCAGAATCGCAGAAGATCATCGACAGAAAATGGAAGATTTCGAAGTGAAGCGAGCTTCGGAACATGCTGAAATCAGACAGAGATACGAAACGAGATCGCAGGAAATGAGAGCGGAAGCAGAAAGAGACAGGGAGCTGATGGAGAGGAACAGACAGGAACAGATCAGACTGCATCGAGTTAGAACTGAAGAATGATCTGAAACAGGATAATAACTGATTTAGGAAATCGAAGAACAGACACAAAAAAGACATGAATTGGAGGTGAAATTACTGAACGAGCTGATGGAGAACAAGCAGATCAAGAGGGTGGAAATGGTATAAATTCAATTTTAAAATTTGAAGAAAGCACAACATTGTTACAAATCACTAAAGTGATACATAAGCTATAGCCAGTGCAATATTGAAGGCTAACAGATCTGGAACAGTTAAAAAATTTCTTTCATGATATGATCAATCACATAATCAGCTTCATAAATTTATATAGATTGAAAAATGAAAAATTACAACTTCTAAAAATTGGAAGCTTGATATTTCAGAGTGCAGAATTGAAAGCTGAAATCGAGGAAGCAAAAAGAGAAACTGAGAAGCGATACAAGGAGGAATTGGATGCCTTGGAAAGACAGAAACAGAAGGAAGTTGAATGGTACAAGGGAGTGATGCAGCAGTTGAGTGCGGAATCCGAACAGCTAGATGCCAACCATAGGGAGAGGATGAAGGAACTGCGGGATGAAATGGTGAGTAATAATCCATTTGAATTGCTTCAATCGAGTCATCGGGAGAATAGAGTACCCATTTCCTAACAATTTTCTGTTCAGGAAAAGGCGATCCATGAGAGTGCCATGTTATTCGGTTCCCACATGCAACTTGTCGCTCAGCAGACGAAGACCATGGGAGAGCTCTGCCAAATTGCCAATCAACAAGTTCCAAATTCGAGTTTCAATAATATCGTAAGCATAGAACATTGAGTCGAATCAAAATGTCATCTTTTAGATGTCAAGGAACGCTGAAGAGCTGGTCAAAATTCAGGATCTTTCAATGAAATTCCGTCACAAGGTTCAGCAGATAATTTTGTAACACATTTTAATATGATTAATTAAGATCAACATTTTGAGCCAGACCAAAGCAAATATGAAAGGTAATCCGTCGGAAGCGCAAAACGCTCAGGTTTGTATGAACTAGGGTGTAATTCGGAAATTTCGTAGCCTCGGAAACTTGAAAAAAAGCAGTTGTATGAATTAGATATAACTTTCGCCATAATTTCCTATCCATAATTACTATTTCGCCAAGTGAGAGATTGAGATAATTCTAGATAATGGTTGAAGATTAGGGAATATTTGAAATCTTGCAGTTCGCAAAGGATCAGCTTAAGAACAAACTTGAACCATGGACAGAAGAAGCGAACCGTAATTATAACAAAATTTCCCACTTGGAATTGGAAGAAGAAGACGTTCAAAAGAAAGCTATTGTAAGGGATACTCATCATTTCAAGATCAATTTGACTTATTTCTAGCAAATACTGGATGCTACCGCCAATATTTATAGAAAGATTCTCGAGGTGGTGATGGATTTTGAAACGAAGGTTCGTTGATTTACCTCTG
The DNA here is from genome assembly GCA_964036155.1 of Diploscapter coronatus. Lineage (NCBI taxonomy): Eukaryota > Metazoa > Nematoda > Chromadorea > Rhabditida > Rhabditidae > Diploscapter > Diploscapter coronatus. Next base: position 6,136,685 of record OZ038423.1, read on the forward strand.
ACGATCGTTTGAATTCATGAATAATCTATAGGGAGCAGAAACTTCTCAAGTTGACGATTTGGAGAAGCTCGAAGATGAGGCTCGAGCCTTGTCGCGAGATTTACCCAGGGCCAGAAATGTCTATGAAGCTACGAGCAGTCATGCTTTACAGGTAAATTATAAACGTTTCTATGAAGTTTTTTTTACTAAAATGTTTAGGAAGCTCAACAACCATTTGCATTGGCTTCATCGGCTCAGAATCTCTCGATCGAATCTGGAAACAATTCAGCAGCAAAATCTAATGAAATTTCTAAATAATATTCTGGATGATAACAGGACTCTTTTAGTCATGTATTCGTACATCCTTGAGATCTTTATTCCAATTTTTCTTTTTAATTCTAAAGATAGATTATTATTATTTAAGCTTTATTTTCAAAATATCCATATTTCTGATGATACATTAAAGTAATAAACTATGCATGAACATGATAATAATCAGGATCAAGAGGGAGTTATTGGAAATTTCGACTCCGACTTTCAAAATCCAACTCCATCTTGGCTTGAGATTAATAAATAGAGGTCAAATTGTCGCAACATCTGATCTTCAAAGATGAGAATTTACTTGTAATTCTAGGATGTAGGGAGAACTTTCGTCGAGCGAAGACAAAATATAGGGGGTAGGTCGCATGAAATTTCTGACGATTGTTCTCCCTAGTCTAATCATTCTTCAACAGACGTGATTTCGATTGTTTTGAAACCATTTTGCCCAAATTCGCTGTTATACTTTATGAGAAGTCTGCTACCTCTAGCAGTTTGCGATTCCATTCTATTGTTTCTGTCGAACTTCTTCCAATTCTCATCTGGCAAGAGGCTGCACAGATTCTTCAATCGAATATTTCCCGTTACTTCCATGCAGAAACTGAACGATGCTTCGATATTCAGTTTGTGAATCATCTAGATTTCATTCTTTCAGTCAAGCGACGATAATTGTTTAGAAACGTTCGAGATTAATTCATTCGAAGTCTTTTAAATTGAAAATATGTGTTAATTTTTGATTATTTTAAAGCTCAAAATTCATCTATTTCAAAAATAGTAATTGTCTGTTTCTGAAAATAATCGTGGCTGTTTACTTGGACTAATTGAGGATACGAATTTTGCGGTGCATTTTTCCCAATCCTTCTGGGAGACAATTTGTCGATGTTTGTGTCGTGGCGTACTTTGACAGCCCCTGTAAGCAGTGGACGTCATTATTTGCCATAATTAACATAAGTTACAGTAAAATGTTTTTAGATTATGATCAAAGTGAATATGCAGAACATTCTATGCTCACTTCGCACGGGCAAATTTGAATGAAACTCCAACGAATGCAATTTTATTTGATAACTTTGCGTGCAAATGGGTGTAACTTGCTCAACTCATAATCGTAGCCATTCGGAACTGCCGATTATCACTGTATTTCAATTTTCACCTCGTTTGAAGATCCTCTTCCACAATGCATCTGCTTCCCCTGTGAGATAGTCCTCGAGATAGTTTCTCTCCAATCCAACCACCAAATTCACTCTGTCGCAAATCATTAGACCTTCCTGCTGAGCAAGCAATCGCGACAACCCATTCCACGTCCAAACTGTTGGAGTATCCTGCAAATTGAAACATTTTGGCAAAGTAAAATAAATCCAATTGCAAGGGGTATGATGTGCTGAAATTCTATAATATATTGAAGTTTTTCTTATCCACTATCAGAATTGTCAACAATAAGATAAGGAATTGCCACAATATTATTGAAGTGTTGTATCTCATTCGTTTTTCCAAGAATATCAACGATGGATAAAACTATATCAAGAAGGAACACAATACCAAATCGATAGTTTTGATCGTGGAGACTTGACTCAATCTGGCAACAATAGCAGTAAATTCGATGAGCGCGTCTGTCTGATTGGCGAACCGCATCGTCGTGGAAGGGAATACCAAATCAAATGTTCCTGAAATAGTTCAATTCTAGTAGTTTCAAAAGAGTTATGTGGCAAATTTTAGATCATCTATGATCCGAAACACTTCATCTCAGAATCAAGCTCGAATCATGAATGAGCGACAATGTGGATTTCGTTTTCCGCTTTCCAGGCTGACATTTTCACGTTTATTTAAGATAATAAATCCTAACCATTTTCATCGGCATGCTCAACCAACTGCATGATGATGTTGATTGAATGCAGGTTCCCAGCAGCCCATCTGTCAGTGTTGAGAGTGCAGATGTGCATGTCGTTGTGTTCGCAGCAGGGCACTTCCATGAACAGAATGTGGCTCATGAACGACACATTCGACAGATTGTCCATGTTGTAGATATTGAAGTCCACGATGTATCGGCACGATGGAGTCTCAATTCAGAGTGTGCGATTAGTGTCGACGAAAAAGGATATTTGCAGGAAAAGAAAGATGTGGAAAGTGTGACCAAAAGTGAAATTTAAAATTTTGCGAAGAGGCAAGTTTACTAAATGATAGAAATATGTCAAACTTGAAAACGAAATTTCCACCCGACACGGTATACAATCGTTTCTCATGGAATTGTTTTTTAGAATAGACTTGATAATAAGATAACTGTCGAAAAGTTCTAGATATGACAAGTCATTTCCTTCGACTAGACAGCTTTCGAGTCATTCGAAATATCTTCTTCAGTTTCGACAAAATGAAATTCAAGTGAAGGATCAGCTCTGGATATAAATCTTCGTTTCTCTATCTAAAGTTTCAAGAAAGCTATTCTCACCATGGTGTGTTCGCAGGCAATCTTGGCGCCAACAAGTTCGTTCAGCTTGATTGTGATGACCCGTTTTTTTCTGGATTGTCTTTCGATCATCGAATTGTAAGAGCCAATGATGTCTCTACATTTGTGGTTGGTCTTTGCCTGGAGGTGATGAGCTGCCTCGTGAAGGACCTGCATGGGCAGGTGCCAGGGCACCTCGCGGACGAGGCAGGCAGGCAGGATTCCTGACAAATTAGCTACATCGTTATGTCATTTTGAAAATAATGATGTCAAACGAATAAAAGGCTGTTATTTTGGTAAAGATGAAATCTCGAACTAGTGAGAAAATGCATGAGAAAGCGATGTTTTCCGCTAAAGAATGTAGAGACTCTACCCTGTTTTCATCAATATAGAGTAAAGATTATTACACCTCCTACCACTTCTCTTCTATCTTCTTAGAGAATTAGGAGTACTCTAGCGTATAATGTTGAAAGTTTCAAAAACAAAGATAGACTTTTCTCATAACATCGTAAAGCATTTCAATGTCAGGAGATCAGAAGGAGAATTTCGAAGATAAAGAATATCATGGCGATGAAAAGACTCGGTACCTTCTTGAAGCGTATGTTACATGCAATCCAATGAGAAAACATATTTTAATGTGTGATGATGAATGTTGAAATTGGATATTTAGTAGTTCAAAGTGAGAAGTTGGAAAGTAAGCTGGTTGAATCGTGGTACTTTTTGCAGCAGAAAAGTGCATATTGTATCTGATTTTCTCTAGTTTTCCCCAGGCCTCCAAGCAACTTTGGCCAGCGCAATTGACGCAAATTCCTCAATTTTTCCCTCTATTCAAATGAATTCAGAGCTCAATTTACAACACTTTCGAAACTACAAAATTTTGTCGAGCGCCGTTTGGAAAACGCAAAAACATTTTTCTAGTCTAGTATTTCTATGAGACGATCTTTGCAATGAAGGAAAACGATCAAAGTCTATTGAACTTGAAATATTTTTAAAAAATTCTGTATTCAGTACAAATCTATTGCATCACAGAAGAAAAATAAATTTAAAAAATCCGTGAATACGTCCGACTAAATGTTCCTGGAAAAAATCATCGCAAAAACCAACTACAGTATTCATTGTGTACTTGTTCTTTGTACGATGAAAATTTCCCAGAATTGAAAAGTTTTGGACGATTTGAAATGAAACGAATAAAATTCTCCTAAATTATGAAGTCGAAAAAGAAGGGAAGAGAAGAGGGAAGTAAAATGAACCGAAAAACGAAACAGTTGAATAAATAAAACAATGCCAGGTCTCACTTCTCATTTCAACAATCCGAATCAAATTAAAATCGAAAAAGTCGGAGTATCGATCGATAAAAATCAGAACCAGCTAAATTATTTAGAAAAAGAAGAAGAAGAAGAAGAAGCTAAACGAATGAAATTACTGAATCAAAGATAAGAAGAGAAGCGGAGATAAAAGACATTCATTATCGATGATACGCCAAGTTGTGACCAATTTGGATAGGACTATTTGATGAGTTGTCGAATAATTTAATCACTCAGACCTCTATCCAGATTGCGCAGGTTTTGATAAAAATTCGTGCTTAAATCTCCAAATATGAAACATTTTTTGTGAAAGGGGGGCGAGGGATGGAGTCAAAGAGGTCTCGGAAAGACTCTTCAGGTGGACGAGGAGGTCGCGAGTTTGCGGAGATGCTCCATGAACACCTGCAGCGAAACGTCGTCCGTGAACACTGCCGCACCGCTGTCTGGCTGTAAACGAAAGTAAATGAAAATCAAGAAAGATAAAAGAATGTAGATTATCTCACCGTCTGTCCGTACATTCCCGCGTTGTTGTGCGTCGTCGTCGGGTTGACTTTCGACAGCAGGAAGCGAGCCTGAAAAATGACTATTCAATTTGAATGAGAAAAATGGGCATGTTTGTCAGAAAATGTAGCATAAGGAACTTTCCCTCCTAAAAGAGACTTGGCTCGAATGAATAATACAAAATGTAAATAAATTGATATTTCAGTTGAATTGGAAAGAATTTCAATGAAAATCCTATCCTTCTAGAAAATAAAAAAAATAATAATAATAAATATCTAACCTGTGATCCCTCGTGTTCAGTGACGATGTACCTGGGCATGGGGAACCTCTCCTGGAAGATGGAAGTCGCATCGCTGACTGGGGCCTCGAGCAGCTGCTTGAACGAGGCATATTGAGGATCGTCCTGGTAGTTCATTTTTCGCCACGCTGCGATTTGCTGCAAAACATACACATTCTTAGAATAAATAGAATCATTTTATCTGACAAGTGGAATGTTGAAATATTTGTAACAAATGGAACATACCAATTAAGAAATTTCGTATATTCCAATTAGGAGTAAAAACGTTAACTTTGAGAGATTCCGAGGAGTTTAGACTTTGTGATTTTTGGAATGAAATTTTGACATCAAAAAAGTTATCAAATTTTAGTGCACTCCTGATACAATCTTTTGTTGTTCATTATGTAAGCCTTAACAGTAAGGAAAAAGGAAATAACAAGTTATTTTAAAGAAAAAAAAATTCAACCTGTCCATGGTAGATGAGAACGTGGAAATAGTCGTCCATGAGGAGGATGCGGTCGGGCAGAATCGAGGAAGTGTCCAGCAGGACTGGTTCGGGGGGACCGCTGGAATGAAAATTGAACGAATGCAAATGGATTATTCCTCTTCTATTGTCAAACAACTCCTGTGTTTGAGGATAGTGAAGAGAGAATATTTCTAGAATGTGTTTTTACTATCCGTTTTGTTTCTAAAAGAGAAAAAAACGACAACAAAGCATAAGGAGTTCTAAACTATATCATGATTAAAAAATACTCACTTGAATGAATAGCTGTAGAGGACAGGCTGGATCATGGTGGTGCTCTCCAACACGTTTTCCGAGAACAGAATGTGCCTGTAAATGTGTGCTCTCCCATTTGTATTCTCCTCCTTCCCTCTAACCTGTAATACGCAGTTTCATCAGGCGAGGAGTTGAAGACTTGGAGGAACTGCGACCGACGCAGGTGGAAGACGAACTGCGGGAAGAGGGAGAACTTGTCTGTCAGAGTGAACGAACTCGGGTCGTCCTTCTGGTATTGACCGAATTTCTGACACTGAAATTAAAGAATAAGAAAAATGCAACATGTCTTTCTTCTTGAAATATTGTCGATAAAAACTGGATGAAGTTTGAAAAAAACTAAGTTTCTGATATTTGCAATATGATAAAAAAAAGAAAATGCCTTACCAATCGAATGAGCGTTCTGTCGACCCATCTGAGAGCCTCTGGTGTGTCGTTCTCTGACATCGCTCTCCACGACGCCAAGCGGGCGATCGCCACTGCAGCTGCTTCCTGAAAATCGCTGTCTTCTTATCCTTCCTATTTTAATACTTTCTCCTTGAGTTCGGAAGAGAAAGACATTTTACTTCGAAACTCGAAACTCCTTTTGTATGAATATGGCATTATGAACTTCCTTCGAATAAACCTAGTTTCATACCTGATCGAAAGAGTAAGCGACATTGGCCTGCTGCGTCTGCATGTCGCACCAGGATCTGCAGGTGGTTGTGACGCGAATTCGCTTGCGTCCGTCACTGTGCTGATAGGCCGTCACGAACTGCACTGCCGCGCGCGCTCCTTGGGGGATGGCTGTGCCGTGCTGAAACGGAGAAATTCATAAATTTCATACAATTTTTATCTTCAATTTTTAGGAGATATTCTAAAGCAAAAATAATAGAAGAAGCATTATTTGCAAATTCTTCTCTTAATGATACTAAAAATATTCAACCTGGGCGGAAATCTCGAACATGATATCGAGTGTGGTCCTGGGCGAAAGGGCCCCGAATTTCCACTGGCAAGTGCCTCCGATACCCACTTCCGTGTCCGAGACCGAGGCATTCTTCACGTTGCCCGAGGAACAGCAACCCAGCACTCCCTCCACTCGCAGACCGGGGCCTACTTTCACCTGAAAAAGCAATATTGGAATGGTCTTTTTCTGAACACGCAAAATCTTCAAGAGCTGAAATAAAAGATATGAAAAAGGTTTTTCGTGAAGCTAAACAAAAAGTTGTAATATCATCAATTCAAAACGAATGTGAATTTGAATAAATAAAAAAAAATGAAATTTAATGCAGAAAAGGAGAACATTTTATGAACAGAAGAAAACTTACTTCCATGGTAGCATTGAATGCCATTTTGAGATGTCCATTGGCGTCCTTGTCGAAGACTCGCTGATAGGTCTGTTTGAAGAGCGACGAGGCGAACGAATCACCCATCACCACGTGGCCTGCAATCACAAGACAAGAAATAAGTCGTCATTCAAGTTCAAGACAATTACAAGACTTATTGCAAGAACCATACATCTGCGAAATCTTCATGAAATAGAATGGATAGGGATTGTTGGTTTTCAAAATGTTGAGCACTTAATTGATAATTTGAAATTACGATAATCCTGCCCCTATTCATCTTCCTATTTTTCAAATGGTTTTTAAAAGAAGCCAAGCTTCACAAACTAACCCCCAGTCTGATTGTAGAGATTCTTCATTTCGAGGAGTCCAGTCTGGTCGAGAGCGCACGAGTAGATGTCCACAGCGTGGCCATTCTTCACTGCGCGAGATGCCAAAGAGTCGAAGAATTTTATGGCCTGAAATGCAAATATATGAATTTGAAAGGAGCAATAACGTCATCGTTTAGATTATGTATCAGGGACTTTGACGAAATCAGTTCGCAAAAAGGAAACGATACACGATTTAGCCCGTTTCACTATTCCAGGACACTTTCGCTGTGTCTCATTTGTCTTTCCATTTTTCTCAACTTTGGGACGATTTTCGAATTCACAAACTCTCCCCCCACCTTCTTCATGTAGTTGGCATTGTCCTCCTTGATGGTGTGCCAGGACCTGATGGGGTTCTTCAACTCCTCCCCGACCACCATTCCAGGTCCGTGAGTACAGGCTCCACCCACAAACGCCATGATGCGGGCCCCTGTGTTGGGGAAGCACTGCTCCAGCAGAGTGACGGCCACGGCTAGGGCTGCTCCTGTCGCGCGCAGAGGGCGATGGCCCTGAGGAATCGGCCAGCGGTCGGCGGAAATCTAAAATTACGAATCATCTCAAAATACCGAGGAAAATTGTGTTCTTTAAAATACCAATTCGAAATTTCCGATTATTCTATATACTGGCATCGACGAACAAGGTTTTGAATGCGAAAGTAACTGGATGTTTGAAGACAAAATTGCCGAAAAAATCTTCAAAACCAAATTCGTTCAAGCTTATTTCTGTTTGTTTCACAAGTGAAGAAATGGTGCTAGTTACCTGATCGATGAGATCGTTGATGGAGTCCTCGCAATCGCTGATGGGTTGCAGGAACTTGTTGAATGGCAGAGCATTTGGTGCTCCTCCTGCAGCTGGCACTTGGCCGGGCATTCCTCCAGGGGCATTTCCCGAAGGAAGGGCATTCGGGGCACCGCCTGGACCTGGCATCGGACGACCACCAGCTTGGGGACCACCTAGAAATAAACAAATATTTTTGTGCGCAGAAGTAAGATTGATAGAACTTTTAAAGTTTACAAATCTACTACTCCTCTGCCATCATCGTGTTCACTGATAATTTTAGAGAGGAGAAACAGCAGAATTGAAATTCAATAATTTTTTTGAAAGTTTTAAGTCAAAATATCGTACCCATGGGCATTTGTCCAGGCTGCGGTGCACCCGCAGGTCTCATTCCCGCACCCGCAGCAGCATTCATCGGTGCATTCGCTCCCCCGATACTCTTCAGCATGATTCCTTTGATCTGCTCGGGTGTCACTTCTTTCGTTCCCTGTAAACATATGACCTTTAATTTTTATCGACTAGTTCAGCTTCACTTCAGATTCTATGTTGAATTTACTCATGGAGTCTTTTTATCAAGTGTTGAGTTATAAATGACTAGCCTCAGTTAGTCATTTTAAAGATTGCATCTTTGAAAATGCAAAACAACAACGCAATAGAAAATATTTCTATCTTTAAACCAAGTATTTTGTCTACTCATTTCCAATTTCACTCCTCGCTCTTTCCCAGCTTTGTTTTCTTTAATCAAACCAACCTTGAAAACATAGCTGCGACTGATGCCTTGTACGTTGAGTTCGTGGAGCTGCACCATTCGACCGAACGTGATCAGGCCGACCAGGGCGTCCACGGGCAGCAGGGACAGGGCTGTCTGCAAATACAGAGGCCTAGAACAGTTACTAGTCGAATTGTCAACATTTAGAAGTTCCGGGCTTGTTTCGGATATTCTAGTAGTTTTTGAGATGTATTCTTCAATTAAAATACCTGAATGCATTCTTTGAGAGACTTGAGTTCCTCAACAGACATGCACGTGTCCACGACGAATATGAAGATCGGTGGCATTGTTGTCGCTTTCTGAAAAAAAACTTCTTTTCAACAATAGAAAGATTTTTAAATAGGTTTTTTGTTCTAACTAACCCTGAGCGTGTATTCGATGGTGGTGAAGTTGGGATATAGCTCTGGGGGCCTGTTCTCCTCGGAAATGGCCGCGTAGTGAGCGGGGAACGAGTTGCGACTGCCGCAGATCACGCACACCCACGTCTTGCTGCGATAGTCCACTGCGCTGAAAATGAAACATTTTCGAGGAAAGGGACATCTTTTACTCATTCAAAAGATTCTTTTTCTGACAAACTGGAAAAGTATTTGCGTGTTGGTTGCGCACGAAATAGTATTGAGAAAGAATCTTTCCCATACTAAACTTTATTCTATTTCGCTTGCAACCATGCTAAGATGCAAATATTCTTCAAAAAATTGTCCGTTTCCAGGATTTCTTTCGAACCAACCATAGCGGATTGAGAATGGCTTTGCAGGTCTGTTTCTGACAGAGCACTGGGTCGTATTCCAATGGAGGCTGCTGCAGCTCGTCTGCTGGACGTTCCTCAAAATTCAGCACATTTTATTTGCACCTTTAAAAAATGTTAGTTTTCCAAGAATTTTTTTTAAAAACTGTTTTGCTTGCCAGTATTTTGGAAATGTTTCGATTCTGAGGGCTATTCTAACTTTTTTCTAGCTTTCTTGGATTGGAAGCGATTTGCATCATCGAATTAGGGATTTGTACAGTGAATAAAGGAAATAGCCTTGCATTTTGGTACAAATTACCCCATCTGTGGTACAAATAAAGATCGCCTTCAACCCAGATTGATCTCTACTGTATTTTCACCATTGTAAAATTCAAGCTTTTTCCCCCACTTTCTAGGCTAAAATTTGGTGAATTTTATAAATGGTATTCGCCGTGAACAGACGAACAATACAGGAAGAAGCTAGCCACTCCGTTTTGTTGAATTTTTTATTACCTTGAGGGGCGTGAAGAAGGTGGCGACGGGGACGACGAGTCGCTGCGCGTCGAGTCGGCTGTGCGGCCAGATGTTCCACGTGAACTGCACGCCGTCTACGGCCACCTGCTTCGCCAGATATTCTTCCCAAGTCGACATCCTCTGCAAAAAGACAATCTAGCAAGTTTTCAAGAGAAATCAACGAAATTCGGAACGAAGATGACGAGGTCGGACGAGAACCCAACTTGGAATTGAGCAGGCACGTCACCGAGTGAGTGAAGATGCGGAAACGAGCGAGGAAAGACGAGAAATAAGCATGAACTCATTCAAATTCGGTCAAAAACTACACGTGTCGCAAGTGGGCATGAACATTTCTCGTTTTACTGCTACGCGTGTCGCTCTCTCGCCTTTCCGCTAAATCGAGTGCAATGGACACTCGCCGCGGGCAGATTTCTCTTCGAAAAGGCAAGAACAGATGAAAGACGTGAAATTTTCAGGACAATGTGACAAAATTTGGCCACGCCCACTCGAAAAAAAGCCACAGACAAGTATCAGAGAGAGAGTCAATCCCCAAACTTGTGAATGAGTAGCTAGGAAAGACATCACACGAGTCACTGTGAACAGTCAGAAGAGAGATCGGACACGTACCACAACGACAATAGTCCCGCACACCCAAACACCCCACGTCATATCAACATAACTGTTAGTTAGATTCTTCAAAGTTCGACTCCTGGTAACTAGATCATCTAGCCACGCCTTTTGTATCTCGTTATCCGCTTTTCCGTTTCAATCGTTCAATGCACTCGCTCTCATTTCTCAATCTCAACTATATTTATATGAGGATAATTTGCTAATTTCGTATCACGATCACCTAATCTTTTATCGTACCTTCTCAGAAGGTTCGAAAATCGAAGTTAGCAAAATAATCGATATGCTGGTTTTTTTTTACAAATTGTACAATAATTTATGCAAAGCAAATATTTCATTCTTTTTTCATCGACATGATTATCAACGGAGGCCAAAGGAACTCGGAATTGCTGTATGTGATCAGAATTTTTTGGTCGAAGTTATTCGTCATGATCACACTTGTCTCCGTGTAATCTTTCCAATTTTCGCTGGGAATGTTTTCGAGAAGCTCTTCGAAGTCGATGCCAGTAATCAATGAAGCTTGAAAATAGATTTTGTTGTAGATTTTCTCATTGAATAGTTTCTGAAAAATACCTAATTTTTAGCAATAAAATTTAGCTCACATTTAGTATGTTTATCACGCATTTTTTCTGTCTTAGTAGTAGAGGGCTTGGTTCATTTAGTCGTAGTTTCTTCCTTCCAACTGGCTCGCCCTGAATTAGTAATTTTGATGTTTGATGCTCCTCCTTAAAAAATTGCAGTAATAAGATGATTTTGCTCGAGTAACCATTAACTTGCGAGAAAGGTTTACTGGAAAATTCACTAATTTTTAGGTGAAGTAGTAATGGTAGAGAAGAAGAAAAAGTAAGCTAGCCTGCCAAATGAATGCTCGGTGAACTGGTTGAAGTTTTCAAGATAAAGTAAAAACATTTAAAAATTCTAACCCGAAGTGATTTTTTCCTAATTTTAGGTAGCGTGTCGTTCATATAACTTCCATCTTTGGAATTGATCGAGAGAATGTTAGCTACTCCGTAACCTGAAATTGAATGAAATATATTGAAATATATAAATAAATCACCATTATTGAATAATCGTGACATGAAGAGGTTCTCAATGTCGATATCGATGACTCGATTGTAGAAAAGACTTAATCTGGGCCGCTGACATAAGGTTCCGTAATTATTTGAACTCAATTTTCGACAGATTATGTCCCAAAACCAATTTTCTAGCCGTAACTATAGGAAAATCGTAGCATTCTTGAGACGTATTAAAACTTTGCTAACCAACGTCATGTTTCGAATAATCGCAATCCAGCTTAATTCCAGTAAAATTTTCATCAAATACTCGCCCGCTTCGTCCCTCGTCATGAATTGGTTAATGTGATCTGAAAGCAGAGACGATTTTAATTCGTTTTCTAAACCGAACTCATTTCTCGTTCTATATCAATATGGTAATCATTTTTTTTTCGATGTGTCAAGATACAGCTCAATCTGTTTGATTCTTTTTTTTTTCAAGACATTTGATAGGTCTCAAACCTGAAAGTCGCGAATTTGGTTTCGGAAACGATCTTGAAATACTCATTATGAACGTTCCTAAAACATTCTTTGGCAGAATGAATTCTCAAAAAAATCCAGTCAATTAACGAGGATAATATCCTATTTTGAGTCCACTTTGGGTTCTTCTGGATAGTGCTAAAAACTTAACTAAAAACTCGACAACTCACAAATCGCTTTGCCTTCGTCTGGTGAATGAAACAACTGTTTCACAGAAGCGGCTTTGCACTCGATTTTTTCGGGAGCGAGCTGTTCGAGATGTTTATCGTGTCGCTGACAGCACAGTTTCTTCACTGCCAATTCTATTGACTGGACAATTGCAGAAAAATCACCGTCGTAACGGAACAGAAGAAATGTTATGTCGCCTAGCGACACAAATGTCTAAATTTTCAGTTAAAGTGAGAATCGAATAATCTCCTACTTGATTGTGGATCATGTCGACATCGAACCTCCACGCATTTTTAATTTCGATCTTGGCAAAAATTTTTCTCTCGTATCTTCTTTTAGCTGGACTCCTATCTCGATGCACAATCGCATGTAGTCGTCGATTCAATTGGGAGGTTCGAATCAATTCCAATATGGGTAAATAGTTTATAACCATTTCTACGATTTCATTAGGAAACTCGTCAAGCATTATTTTTGCACCGGAATGTTTTCAGGATTTTATTTATAAAATGAATTGATAAAATACGAGTTACGTACGTTATCAAGACGAATTTAGTAACAATTAGAAGACAACTATGGATAACAAGAATAGGAGTTTTTCAATAGTGTTGAGAGGCTACTAGGTGCATATCGATTGTTCTATACTTAGCAGTGCGTTGAATTCTTTACGTAGTTGAAAATGAATGAAAATAAAGTAACGAGTGTTTGGATATTTCTAGTTCGTACGAAAATTATTTTCTTTTACTACTTTTTTATAGATTTCCATTGTTTCAGGAGGGCTGGAAAGGGTATTTTCATTTCAGAATATCTTGAGACAATTTCATCGCTTCAGAAAAAATCGTAGAAAGAATATTGAAAAAAAGGTTGATGTGGAGTTGAATTTCGAAGAGGCCGGAACCAGAATCATAACTGACACTCAGGATTTTTCGGCATTAGAATGGGATTCAGTGGACCGAAATTTGTCGGGATCGGAGTCGGAATTCCGTCTCGCTCTGCTTTGAAGAAAAGGTTTGTTCGATGATTTTTCCTTGGTAGCTTTAATGCTGTTAATTTGAATCAATATTTAGAAAAAATCAATTTATTCATAAACCAAGAAATTTAATGATGATACGGGTTTGGGCGGTGGGGAGTGTCTGAAATTGTCGAGATATTGAGTGATCAAATGAGTGAGTTTATTACCATAGTGCTCATGTCCGTGAGGCTCACGAGGGATGTCGGCATGGTGAGGAAGATCTGAAATTGGATTTAGAAAGATGAATTTCTGATCAACCACTTCTACGACACTACATATAGTAGAAACACGTGGACATATAAACAAATTTTGTACCATAGTGATCGTGTGGAATTCCGAAGCGATGGGAGTGCAACTCGTAATGAGGTTGATAATGGCTGTTATATCCGTAATTATAAGAATGCGGATCCTTCCCATACCCATATGAACTACCTGAATGATTTTTTAATTGACTGAGATGCTGAATAATACGATTTCACACAAATGGACACCTTTAAGGAAATCTAAAATCATACCGTATTTGGAGCCGTACTCGTTTCCTTTTTCGTACGATCCATGACTTCCGGACTCGTAGCTTCCGTGCTCGCCATTCGACCCATGGCTGTAGGTAGCTGCATACTCGTCGGAGAAGTCTTTATGATAGCCATGAGGCTCATCATAATAATTATGAGGGACTGAAAAGAACATTGAAATTGATGTAAATGTCGCTTTGAAATTTACGTGAAATGACAGCGACTGCAGCCGAAACGCATGCGGCGATAAGAACAATCTGTCCGAGCATGGCGGATGGAGGTCGAATGATCGAATGAGTGACTCCCTGCTTCACTCGGCTTTTATACCTCGAAATACTTCGGCCCCTCGTCTATTCATCCCCAATGTCGCCCAGTCGTTCAGACAGCTTCTTATGTTTTCCACCATCCAATGAATGCTTTCAGGAATAGCTTCTTCCTACTTTTCACTCACTCGTTTCCCCACTATCATTGTTTCCTGAGCTGTTTCTCTGTCATCCTACATACTATCTAATTTTTTTTTGCATCTTTATTCGATTCCACTTTCACTGAGGAGGAATGCAAAACACAGTTACATAATGCTGTCTTGAACACTCACCTGCATCGGAATTATGCAATGGGTCAGGGGGTCCAAGCTTGAATAATTGAAAACTAGAATTTTACTTTTCCCAATATTTCAAATTTGTATCTTAAGTGCAAAAGTTTTAAAAATGCATGATAGAAATGAGGCAATAGAAACCTAAAATAATGTTGTAATCGGGGCTAGAAATATATATATTTTTTTTAATTTATGAAATTGGCTTCGAAGTTTTAATAATCGATGTCGTTGGATTTCAATTTCATTCTCGGTGAGAAAATGTAAATTAGTGAATTTTAGCGGAAAATTTAGATTAGAAAATATCTACGAATTTGAAAATAATTTGTTCAAGGATGAGATATTCCAAACTTCTAATCAGAGAGGAAAACCTTGATTTTAAGTCTAATGCTGCCTTCGAAAAGTTTCAGATGCTAATTTCGACTACAATACTGTATTGGACTTTGGGCATTTTAATCTTTCCTCATTTATAAGCTAATTGTATTGTCTAGGAACAGAAACCCTTTAAAAATGACTATAGTCTCGAGTAAATTTGATCCAATTTCAAGGATATGTTGAGATACAAACTGAAATCAGATTTTAAAATTTTTTATCAAAGTCGAGTTCGAGTTTCAAAATAGTCAATTCCTGAAACGGATGAAAAGTTATGATATCTCGAAGTAGGGGTAAGTGCGAAAGTGTTAGTTTACGCCTAAGATTTCCCTGAGTATCAGACTGAACTTCTCCTTCGTCGAATTTAGTTCTGTACATCTCTAAAGAGATTTTTTGTTCTACTAAAATGTTTTCTTCCACAAACTCAATGAAAAATTTGAAAGTTGAAACAATTCGTGAATTTCCTGTTTCGATTTGATCCAGATAAATTACAACTTTTGTTTTCATCGGATGCAACGAATTCGATATTTTTCAATGATCTCGAAATTGCTCACTAACTAGCATTCTTGCATGCCTAACCTCTCTTTAGTCTACCTGCTATCAGACCGTTTTGCTGTATCGATTTCCAGTTGTGTGTTTTGCTGCCTATATCTCATGCTGTCTGCTGCTAACTAATCGACCACGAGACATTCAATTCTCATTCTTTTACCTCATCACTATTTCATAACCAGCTTTTATTTACTTCACTCTCTATTTTATTCTAATTACAGCAAATAATGGTTAAGCCAGGAGTCGACGTTGCTGCAAAGATTCCAATAAAAGTCGAAACGAAAAAGTCCGCTGAGAAGCCTGAGCCAGTCGAAGTTGGAAAGGAAGCAGTAGAAGTTGGGGAATGCTCGGGCTCAAAGGAAGAGGAGCCGATTTTCAACGAGGAGTGGAGCGAAGTAATTTCTGTAGAAAGAAATAAATTTATGCACTATTTTTCAGGTGAAAGATGGAAAGTTGCGTATCAAACTGTACTATTTCCCTTACGGCGATAAAATTATCGATCTCTTCGAAGTTAAGAAAATCAAATATGTCCGGCAGGATAAAAGCTACGCCAAGAACTGGGGTAGCAATGGGCTAACGTGGTGGGGGTGTGATATGAAGAGGTAGAGTCACAATAAATCAAATGATAGAAAGAGATATGCACGAGTTTGGCATTGAATTTCCTACTTTGCATATCAAGGTGAAAAAGCATGTATTTTGACAATAAATTGCAGCGAGAAGTACGCGAAACTGCAATGCCGATTAGTTTTGCATATTTTTTCTATTGCATACTGTCTAGATTCTAAAGACGGTTATTCATTTCATTCCTCTAAAGTAAATTTCCAAATGATCCAAATAGCGTCATTTAATCACATGATTTTAGAAACTTCCGCTCTCATGGTGAAGACTATTATAACGTGAAAGTCGACATTGGCGCCTCATTCAGATGCGGGTTCACAGTCAAGAATCTGAACGGATTCATGCGAGCCATCCGAAACCACGTTCCTCCGGGCTGTGAAGTCAGCATGTCAAAATCATTCTGCTGAAATTCAATGGCAATCGAAAACTAGTTTTTCAGCAACAATTGTCCAAAAATGTTATTTTAATAATTATTTATTTATGCACCCAATATGGGAAATTCTTCAGCTTTCACTGTTCTTTCGGAAGGCAACGACGCTTTGACTAGGCCACGCCCACTAATAATGCACGGCAAAGTCGCCGCATGCTAGTGGTTAAAATAAATGCTCGACGAAGAAAATAGGAAGAAAAGGGTTTTTGAATATCGCCTTCAAAAATTAATATCTTTGGTTACACATCTGTTTTTCATGTGGTTTTTTGCTATAATTCTGTCTAGCCCTACAGAATCCTGGAAAAATACTTTCATGACTCTGTCTTCAAATCGAGAGTATCACTTGCGGTCTCTAAATAATAATAAAAGTAGTAGGGAGATAGCCCGCTGCCACTCCTATCAAACGTGAACCCAAAAGCAGGGTTCGGCCATTATGTATCCCCTAAACATCAAGATCTTTCTATTGATAACAGTGCAGGAAGAGTGTTCTTTGAGCCCTTTTCCCCAGAGGGAAAAATTTGAATTGAACAAAAAAGGCTCGTTAGAAGATCTGTTGTACCTTAGATATAAAGTTATTTATTGAAAAATGCATCATTTCAAATAGGAAAATGAACAAATACAACCAATTATATTGAAAATTTACAAAATCTTTGGATACAATGAGCAAGCTAATTATGTACGCATTACATGATCTACACATGAAGCAGTGGTTAACTTACCGTTTGAAGTTTATGAGATTTCTTTGCTAAATTTACACAAGATTTTGGCTCACTATAGTTACCATCCTCTTTCCTGAGAAATAATATGGCGAAGAGAAAAAAGTGATAGATACAAGGAACCCAAACTTTTCAATAAATGAGTTTTCATGTCTATAGATTATTAAAATAAACTAACAGCGATTCTCAAACCCCAGAAACCCATCCCTCCCTACTCATTTCCCCTATACCGTTCCTACTCGATACTATACTTCCCGGCAAATAGCATTGATTTGTTCGAACAGCGTTTCTTGGCGACTATTTTCTTCTGCCAATTTCGCTTTCATTCTATCATGTTTCTAAATGAAGATGTTTGTCAAATAATACAATTTTGGAAGATTTTACCGGTTTGAAATGTTCTTCTAAATAGCTACATAGATAGTTATGCCAATCCAACGCAGACGGACGCTGGTCCGATTTTGGATTCCAACATAAACGGATTTTGCCATGCATTTCATCAGGGCAGAGAATGGGCTGGTTGGCATCGTGTTCTTGCGGATTACAAAGAATTCTATTCCTTTCCTCGTCATTTATTCTCTTGAACGTTCCATCAAAAGGCATAAAATCTCCCAGCGAGAATATTTGCATCAACACACATCCGAATTGGAATATGTCTGTCTGAAAGTTCAGATGCAATTATTCCTATTCAAGATGAATGAAATCGTGGAATTGATCGTAACTATTGTTAGGCTAATAAGATGTTTGTGACACTAAAATTCTCCGACCGAACAAATACCCTCAGCGGTCAAGTTTTTATGCAAAATAAATGAAGAGTTAATCGGACTTTTTGAACTCCGACCGATCAAGTCTAGATAAAAATGGTCTGAGTTTTATAAAGCGTTATCGATCGATCTGAAAATCTTATCTTCAGAATGTCGCAAACACCTGATCGGTCTAATAATCTTGTGCGGAGTATTTTGGAATTTGGGGTATTCGTTTACTTGATAAGAATGAAAAAGTGACAATTTTCTACACTTACAAAAGTGAATAAGTGAATTGTAAATTTTCAGGCTGATTAACGGAATATCTCTATTCCTTTCATTGCAGGTTTCATGGGTAAGTGCATGAGTATGCAATGCGCACTTGGTCATTTTGTTCGTATAAAGGCTAGTAATTTGTCATTTACACCAAGCAAACTTGACGCCCACAATAAATGGAAGCATTCTCAATATGCGATCAAATATTATTAATCTGATCAAAAAACTAGGGTCGATTAAAATTTCATTATCGAATGTTGTATGATCCCTTCTTTAATCCCACAGTAGAATAGTCGAGAATATTCATGCTGAACAGTAATTATTTACCCGATTGTAGAACGTCCTATTTTTACGGACTTCAATGGGCGATATTGCTGGAAAAGGTTGACGGTTACTTGTTCTCGAAATCCTGAATTTTCAAAATTTTAAATTGTTTGATTTCAAGAAATTTAAAAGCTGCCAAAATTTAGAATCAATCATAGTCATGAGTGTAAACTTTGAGACTTGATTCCCCTAATTCAAATTATTAGGAGATTGACAATTAGAAAAATAGAATGGACAGATCTTAATTAAATATTTCCTGCTAAATTACTTCAAAAGAGGCCATCAATAATCACGATTGTTTCAAATCTTCCACTCCAGTTATACAATTGAGCGCTTACCGATATTCTCCATATTTGTTTAATCTGCGTGAAAATCCGAAATCAGCTATTTGACAAATGAGGTCCTTAGTGAGAAAGATATTTTTGGGAAACAAATCGTTATGGCTGATGTTCTGTCGATGCAGATAGACAAGTCCATTGGCTATTTGAGCAGCAAACTCGATTAGTCCAGCATTAGTCAGTAGTATTTTCTGATGGTTGGATTTTCATTCATAAAATTTGGTGATCTACGATATTGTCCGAAAGTTTGGAACAAATGTTAAATTAGTTGTTGGTAAAAATATCGAGAGCATATTTCAATGAAGCTCTACATAAATTCATAAGTCTGGGAATTATTCGTGTAAAAATTTCATTCAAAATGATCCATAATGAGTGATTAGAAAAGTGCCTCTATCCATAGGCAAGATTGTTCCAAAATTTTGCATGTCACTGTATTGCTGCTACACAAATAAAAATCATGTCCACTTGAGTTTAACTTACAAAACTATCATCCTTCGGCGGTATTCTGACTTCCGTGTATGAAATTTGATGATTGTCTGAAACTGTCGGGAAGGCATATTTTTGAAGGAATAAATCTAATGATCTTTCTTGGCAAAAATGTGTTAGTAGGCAAAGGCTTCTGAATTTCATTGTTCTGAATTTATGTTTGACCTATATTATAACCCATTGTGTTCTGTATAACCAATGAATGGCACAATATTGGCGTGCTGCAAAGAAGAATGGATGAAAATTTCTTCCTCGATTGGAAAACTCTCATCACTTTTTGGCGCTAAATCTAGCTCATTTACTCTTCCTGCAAAGGATAATTTTATTTTACCTTTCCTTGCGAGCTTATGATCTCTCATGAGCATTACATCAATTTTACCGAAGCCACCGCTCATTATTTCGTTTCTTACCTAGAATTTATTGCAATTACAGGATTAGAATTAAATATGGGAGACGCATAATTTTCAATCGTGAAAAAGTATAAGTTATAGAACATTCTGGGTCCTTTTTATTTTCATTTTATGCAATGGCATCGATAGAATTATTTTCAGAAAGAATTGATCAAATTTGATTTTGAGTTAGTTTTTGAGATCTACTCATTATACTTTGAAAACATTGCTTGATAGCGACATTTTGAATCCTGGTGACGTCAAGTATAATTCAAGTAGGTTAAATTTTTGATAGAAGTGACAGCATTGTAAAGTACAATGATTTTATACCCAATTTAGATCTCTCTTCCAAGTACTTGAGCAAAAAATAGTTTCTGAATTAATGCCGATTTTGTGCAAGGCAAGACTCGCATTTGATAATACGACAAATTGGCTACCATAGCGATCAAATAAAACATCCGAATTTCATAAATTTAGTAGGCACGCTAATTTTGATACGAGGAGTTGGAAAACATCAAATGTGGATAATATCGAATTATGTAATCAAAGATATGGCTCCCGAAAGAACGTCTCTCGTATTTTATTGTTACTCTATAGATTTTGATGCACTTATCCACTCTCTTGTTTATGAATCTTAGCAAACTATAAAATTGCATTGGTTTGATCAAAAATGATATTTTAGTTTTTTTCCGTAAATTTTACTTACGGGATTGCTGAGTAGTTCCTGAGGAATCCAGCGAGCATTTTCCAGCAATTTTTCGAGATTTTGATATGACTGCGATTGGATGGAATGATCAGACACATCGTCTTGAATTAGTGGTTCCGTTATATTTACCTCAAGAGTCTAATATTGCGGTTTTTATTTCCCATGGCCATGATTACCGTTTGCAAAGGAGTTCTTCCATGAAGACTTTGACTTAAAATTGGAAAACTACGACACTTCGAAGATTTCTTCGATGACTTTCGAATCACTGCGATTATTGTGAGCAAACACGCTGCTGTGAGTACCGCAATAAGTAGCACAAGAAGGATATGCACCTAAAATGGTACGTTTTCGAAAAAGCTCTTCTCGTCATAGCTTACATGTGAAATTCCATTAGGATCTGTCGGTGATGATGTTTGATTTGAATTAGAGTCATTTCTTTTATTGATCATCTGAATCGCTAATTAGCAAACTCCTATAGATAGTTAGTCAAAGATACCGACGATGTACTTAAAATTGCTGATGAACTAGTAAAATGAAGATATGCACTTGTTGTAGATGAACTAGAAGTGGAACCTAAAAAAACTATTTTTTTTGAATCAAACCGCTCTTCTGTTACAGAATATTATCATGGATATTTTCCGATTTTTACTATTCCATACAATTTCTTTTCATCAATGATTTTAGATATAATCTAAAAGGAAAAATTTTTACTAGTTTTCGTTGTGCTATTGTTTCTGAAAGTAGTGGATGTCAGCTTTGTTGTGTGATATGTTTCAGTAGTTGCTTGCAACTTTCTTGATTCTTCAGGGTAAGGTATAGGTTTTTGATGAATTTCTAATCCATTATGAGAAACTTTACAACCACATGTTTTAGAATTGTTTGACAACTTGTTTCCACCAATTTCATAAACGATTTCAGACGATTTGCCACCCTTCCTTATTAGATCATTCTAAATTTCATTTTTCAAGATAAACTATTGTACTACAGAATCAAATTGAATGAAATATTTACATACCATTAACTAAATTTTCTGAGTTTGATGACATTTAAAATATCTAACAAAGTGCAATTAATGAATACTAGTAATTTTGTTTGAAACATGAAACGATGCTTACCGATTTGAAAAATGAACAGCTCATTTCAAATTTGAGTGTTTCATGATCAACATTACAGATCTGTTTTCCATTTATGCCTCTCAATGCGCATTGAAAATATGCATTAGTTCCTGATTCAGATTTGATCTCTTCCTAAATAAATATGCACTAAAATAAATTATTTTCAGAAAATGTACAATTTTTAAATCCAATTCTGTGTTTTCTTCCAAATTTGCCCAATTAAAGTCGCAAATTGATTTGTAGGCGAATGATTTGCGTTCATTATGAGTTTTACATGTATAATTTCCGTCTTTGGTTGGTTTTTCGTTAAAAATAAAACCAATTCTGAAATTTTTGAGCGTCAATTCAATATCGTAGTTTTTTCGATTACTCGAAAAAATCGAAGTTTTAATTTTGAATATTGAACGATTATTTCACGGATGGACACATGCACACTATTCGACGGTTTCTTTAAAAAATACGAATAATTGTTTTCAAATAATGTTAGCGTATGCACTCGCGAATTGACTATTCATTCAAATGTTTAAAAATCAATATTTTAAAGTTTCATCAAGAATCGAAATTCCACGATAAAATTAGTTGCTTGACCTTGGATCATAGACTGCCTTTTCTTCTGATAACGGGACATTATTGAATAGAAGTTGAACCTCGAATTGGTGAACCATTCTCGCTGATGGACAAGGGACTATGTGTTTAGATAGTTCAGAGTCAAATTTGACTGTATCACTGTCAGTATTCAGAAATAGCGAGCCATCTTTTGCTAAATACTCCATCTTGCTGTCGAAAATTTCAAATTTATCTCACGTTTGACAAATAAATAAAGTCGAGCCGGTTTATACTGGCTTACTTTTAGATAGCATAAATACTCGCCTGTGTCTGACACCTAAAATGAAGATAGAAAGCGATTGTTTTCCAAGGCGACTCATTAACAAATTTGATTGAATTGGTGAAGAAAAAATCTTGCTCCACTAAATTTCTGAGTTATTTTATTGAGCTATGCATGCACAGTGACGCTCGAAAGTTTTTCATCACCCATTTAATTTGGTTTGTCGATGAAATAAATGAGAAATTTTATGCCTTAAAATTTTTCTATATTTCTTACTTTCACATGTTTTATCTTCATCAATGTTTGGTCATCCTTTTTGATTATCTCGCATCGGTCTTCGAAATTCGATCTTTCAAATCCTTGACTATTCTCGAGTTTCAAAATTGGAGCTGTGAATATGGCTAAAATGATATTTTAGGCAGAGAGCACAAGTCCCGCCTACTCTGTGAAGACAAAATCAAAGAGCGATTTTTCGTCATTTTTTCAAAAAACTAAAAATTTTGCGAAGTAATTTTATTCTGATTTTTCTTTTCTCACTATTAAATGCGAACTTAGGGAACATTTTTGCTTCAGAAAAATGCCTCCGAAATACGAATTGAGCCGCTCAAAACGTACAGTGAAAATTTCAAATCGTTCGTTTGAGCCTTGCAAACCTCGCTCATCAGTGCCCCAAGCTGAATATGAAAAAGTCCTTTCTGGCTATTTCGAGCAAGAAATCATAAAAATTTAGTCAAGACTTGTCCAAAAATCATTTTTTTGCTGAAATAACGCAATACGAAACTATTTGACACTTATTTCACGGATTTTGCGCTCAAATTACAGAATGGACGTGGCCTATCATTCTGGGAATGATAAAAACCCGTAGAAACTTTTGAATGTTCTGGGAATAAGCAAAGCAGAACTAACAAACGTCCTTATAAAGCCGTTCTCCCTCTGAAATTACTTTTGCTTTGTTGCGTGTAAAAGCAGAACACGCTTTTCGTTTGACGAAAATAGCCAAGCAAGAAGAGATTTTCGGATATCGTCTTCAAAAATTCACATCTTTGGTTACGCTGATCCGTTTTTCACGCGGTTTTTGCTATAAACTTGTCCAACTCTACAGATTTATAGAAAAATCTCTTCATGGCTTTTTCTTCAAATCAGGAATTTTACTTGCGTTCTCTAATTTTAGGTTAAATTCTCTTTGTTAATGGATGGTCAACATACTGTCTAAATCCCAGATAAAGCTCGCTTTGCAATCCACTGAAAATTCACTTCCCTCTTCGATTTCTATGTATTTGAAACCATAACCACTTGGAGTCTAAATAAAACCCGTTTCAGTAAATACAATTTATCACTAAAGTTAAAGTTACAAACTACTACCTATTTCTAACTGCAATTGTAGGGATTATATTTTGAAAATAAAAAGAGACCATTACATATGTACAAATACCTACAATATCTGTTTCATTGATATTTCCACAAGCATGGATGTACGGTTGCGTACTTGCGAAGAATATTTTATTCGACAGAAGGCTCCCGAAAAAATCTTTCCAATAATCTGTCTCTTTTGGAAATTTTTTAATTTTAGTGCAACTCATTAGAAGCCCGTAACTATTAGTGCTTCTAAATTAAAATATGTCGATAGTATTTTGGCATATTTACGATTATGATGAAAACTCATGCAACGCAACGAATCTTTATAAAGATGGAAAATAATTTTAAAGCCATCGCCTATTTTCTAGTGTCAGATTTCGAAAAAAAAATGAAGATACCCAAAAGCTGAAAATTGAAACGAAATAAATACTATGAAAATTAGAAAAATTGGAATATTAACTGCGTACTTTAAAATGTATGCCTAAGTATTTATTTGATTAGTTAAAATCTTAAACTTTTCTTAAAATAACGCATTAATTTCAGGAAGTCAAATTTCCGCGCTTCTAGTTTGTCTAAATTTATAGACCATTTAAGTCATATTAATTTTGAAAAGTAAGCAGAAGTACTAGACATGTATAAAAAATGAAGTATGGACTGAAAATAATTGCTTGCAAATCTTTCGATATTTTACTTCTGATCACCGCTTTAATTTGTTGATAAAAACGAGCCATATTACGACATCATGAAACTGATAAATATCGATTACTTTCTTGATATTTGAAGAAATTCTCGAAAATTTATAAATATGTTGTCTGATTATTAGTGATTGCGGTGAAAGTTATGTGTAGCGAAATGTTTGATTGTGAAACTAAACGGCTAGCATGATATTCAACATAAAATTAGCTCAATGATAATTAGCAAACTTTTATTCACATGATATGCTCAATCATTGTGCGCCTCTATCATTAAGATGCTTCTTATCTTTTCACAATGATTTGAAGCAAAGATACGTCAATGTATTTAAATTAGATAACCGTATGAAATAAACAAAATACGTTGACAGCAAAAAATTGATATTGAAGATCATATTCCAAATGTTGTAAATTTATATACAACTCATAAAAAATCCGATAATATTGGCTTCAAGTATTGTAGAGTGTGAGGAAGTAGATAGTGCATACTCTTTGCAACTCACTTTTACACACGCCCCGCCTTTCTTTTCCCTCGTTATTTCTTTTCTCTTTGCTCGTTTTCTTTTCGTCTCTCGGAAAAAGCGAAGAGAAATAGAGACGGAGCATGGGGAGGCAAGTTGCAAAGATTATACAGTATCTACCTCCTCACATTTCGCAATAGAATCGTCATCTAATTCATATTATCAGTTGGTCGTCTGTTAGGCAAATCTAGTTGATTACTATCATGACTAATCGAGTTTCGTTGCTCACTAATGTTTACATAATTATAAACAACTTTATCAATTTCCTCCATCATCAGTTTCTGCCTAACTTGTTCTTCATTCAATTTCCTCAGCATTCCCTCATATTTCTGAAATAATAATTAAGTTGAACTATTTTGTTCAAATTACATTGGAAAAATTATTTCTAAGGAAGTCTGTCAAAAGTTTCTTCCATTGATATGCAGTTGGCCGAAGTTTTGGATCTGGATTCAGTGATTTACGGACCATGTCAACCCTAAACCATTTAATTTAAATTTGAATTTGAATAACGCGAAAATTGACATTTCATTGGGACAAAGAGGTGCTTTCTCTATATTATACAGGGCTGGATCACCACTAATGACTCTTTCGCATTCGACTGGATTCAACTCTCCGAAAGGTCGTTTCACTCCAAGCCAGAACAGGTGCATCAATGTTACACCCAAGTGGAATATATCCGTCTAAATTGCTGTGTGTTGATTAAAAAAAAATCACTTTTGAAAATATATTGGGTTGTCGCATAAATTTATGAAAATTCATTGCTCTCACAAAGATAAGTGAAATCGAATAGAATTCTCGGTTTTAGCAGATATTTGGACCAAAGTTTAATTGCATATCATTTTTGACTTCGTCACTTAACAGAAGATGCGTAAACGACATGTATGAAATAATAAGGGTATTTTTGCGACCCATAAAAATTCAGCTCGGAGCCAATGAGCATGAATTTTTGAGTAGGTTCGGTATGATTATAAAGAACAACTCACGTACTCTGCAATGCCATAAAGTTTTGGCTTTAACTGCAGACACGCATATTTTGCGCGTCAAACGAGAATAAGGTTCATTTATGACGGGTCGCCAGGAAATCAATTTAAAAAATTTTGAGAATGAGATGTCTCATGGATGCCCGAATTCTTCTATCCGCTATTGTATAATGATGCTGAATCATTGCGGACAAGCCTTACCTGTTGATTGAATTTGCGATAAAGAAACACTTCGGGTGGTGATATGCTCGGCACTTTCTGGCGCTTATTATCTGGCATTACGCTGAATAATGAAAATGAACTGATACTCATTATAAATCGATAAAATTATGAAATTAGTTATATAATTTCTGTTAATAAGAAATGTGATTCGACATGTTGATTAAGTTTGCAAAACAGAAGACGATGTTATTGGATCTCATTATAGAAGAAATACTAATATTGTTATAGAGGAGTGATAATTCCATTTTATAAATTGACCATGTTATTTTTTATTTCCAAGTTATTACACATATTCTTCAGTTTCATCCAATTTTCTTGATAGTCCAAAATCAGCGATATGGCAAATATAATTCTTCGTAAGCATAATGTTTTTCAAGCCAAAATCAATGTGGCAGATTTTCTGATCTCGCAAATAAACGAGCCCGTTTACTATTTGTAGTGCGAATTCAAAAAGATCAGAATTTAAAAACTTATATTTCTGAATTTAATGAATTAGTGAACTGTAGCACATATTTATAATACAATCACGCTGTTTATAGGTTTAAGAACGACTTCGTCGCGAAAAATATCAAGGCCATTTGCATCGTTATCTGAGTATTTGAATCGTCTTACAAATGATAGTAATTCTCCATAATAGCAATACATAGTTAGCAGGCAAATTTCTCTGAATTGTTTGAAGAAAATGCGTTTTTGGATCTATATGTAATCTAATGATT
Organism: Diploscapter coronatus; assembly: GCA_964036155.1. NCBI lineage: Eukaryota > Metazoa > Nematoda > Chromadorea > Rhabditida > Rhabditidae > Diploscapter > Diploscapter coronatus. The sequence goes on from OZ038423.1 coordinate 6,163,561, forward strand.
AAATTACTGATTTAATTTCGTATGTCCAATAAATGGAACAACATTAGGATGTTTCAATGGCGAATGAATGGATATTTCCTTTTCAATTAGAAAATTCTCCTTCACTTTATTTCCTAAAATGTGTTCGTTATCATGAGACATACAGGGTGACCCATAATTATTAGTAGCGCAGAAAAAATAGATCATTGGGAGCTAGAGCATGCAGAGGAAACGCTATAACTTTGTTTCTAGCTCTCTTCATTGAACACACTATTTCGTTGTAGTGTTGCCAGAGCATGCTTTCCCTCTCTATGCTAGAATAGCCTCTTTTTTGCGCATTGGCAATACCTATGACAACTTTCAAACGTCAATAATTAGGGGTAAAGAATTAAAAATCAATAAAATTTGGACTTTTTCGAATTTGCATACCAAGGTTTCGTATCATGGCGAGTTTCATGAAATTTTGATAAACTATAAAAGGATTACGGTAGCTCATTTATCAAGCATTCTCTCGCAAGCCTTACAGCGGAAAAATGATCATATTTCAAATTGAGCAAATGGATGAGAATATTTGAATTTGTTAATTTTTATGGAATAATGTCGCTTTTATATTATGTAAAAGGAAAAAAAAACGATTTTCATACAAATCATTAATTTAGCGCATTTTTTACTCAAGCATGAACATAAATTAATAAGGAAAAATCGACTATGAGACACACTACTTATGTAATGTGGTCGAATTTTGAATTGTGACGGAGCTTGCATGAACAGAAATGCCATAAATGGGGTGTATCATTTTGACGACTGATAACAGTAGATTATCACACATAAGTTATATTATCACCGTTGCTTCTTATCAGTGGATAAGGGACTGGTTTCTCTCGGCTTATAAAGAAAGTGGACTATCGCTTAATTCTATATCTCCTGGCGGCATCACCATGATTCGGATAAGCCAAAATTGGGATGGGAATAGTTGTCCATGGCGGCAACCTGATGGGGTGGTTATCATAAATTTCACATTTTATTCCTCGTTAATTTCAACCGCTTGCTCAATTTGAAATCTGATAATTTTGTCACTGTAAAGTTTGCGAAAGCGTACTTGACGAATGGACTACCGTAATCCTGCTATAGTCTATCCAAAATTTCATGAAACTCGCCATGATACTAAACCTTGATATGCAGATTCTAAAAAGTCCCAATTTTATTGATTTTTAATTCTCTACCCCTAATTATTGACGTTTGAAAGTTGCCATAGGTAATCACGGGTCACCTTGTATTGGCAATTACTAAACGGCGAAGTGCTACAGTTAAGGCTAGACGAGAGTGAAATTTGAAAGAAATGTTGTGGAGAAGACACACTTCGCCATTTAGTAATTGCCCCTTGTATTATCGGAAAACTCTTAAAATATTCTCAAAATATACTTTTCAATGCTAGCATATGATTATTCAAGTAGACTCTAGTTACTTGGCTAAAATACCCCTCAGAATATAAACTTGCGTCCTAAATTTCCAATAAATTGTTCATATTTATTTGAAGATACCTCAAATTTCAATTGGTGTGAAGAAACGTAACGACTATTTTCAAGCAAATTGTCATCTTCGTCCTTTTCGATGGAATTTGAAAAATTAAAATTGATATTAGTCTTTCCAATATCCGCACTTTCAACGTTCTCGCTATTTTTCAAAATAAGTGGCACTTTAGGGTTCTAAAAATATTGTTTTTATTTATCGTCTCCTTTTGAAGAAATAAAATAACTATCCTTGACTTACCAAACAAGGAATAGGGGGTTTTTGAATGGAACGTCTTCGTGAATCTCTTCTTAAAGAGAACGAATTGTTTGAAAACGGTTTTACCATCAAAAATACTATCATCAAACAAATAAGAATTATCAGACCAAGAATTATGAACAGAAGTTGCTTCATCTGAGATATGATCAGCCATTCAGATAAATAATAACGAAAAAGTACCGATGGAAAACTACCATGATCAACGTCTGACAAAATGTCACTATAATTACGGGACGGGGCATCACTCATATGAACTCGTGATCCATTGAGCCTCTATGCAATGCACGTTTGTTAAAAGAATCACAAAACTTATCACGCAACTTACAACGAATAAAGTCGAATTCCGATCGGTTATGTATTCTGTACCATTTGATAGATGATTTCCTTTACCTAAATTATTTAGAGATTATCGTATTTTTGCGTGATTAATATTCGAATGAAGAAACTTTTTCGTAAATTATGCTGCAAAAATTTACGAGCTTTATGAATATCGAGTCCTTGGCTATCATTAGCTGACAACGGGTTGGATTGTTCATTTTTCGCAATAAAATTATGGCTAGTAAAGTAGGAACGAGCTAGAGAGCCAGAGTGATAGAATTCACAAGTATAGTATTGCAAATTTTTTGGACGATGTTTAGTTACAATTTCATAGACGATTGCTGAGGATTCGCTTTTTCTTCTTTCTTGTTTTCCCTAAATTTAGCTCGGATATTTCAAAGAGTTATGGAGATTTTTACCGTTACCCATAACGGTATCATCTATTTAAACAAATGAATTTAGTGAATTAAAATGACCTCTTTGCAGAATTCGCATTTCATGCTTATTCTCGTGTAGCTTTCATCGAAATAACAAATTGGTCGGTCATATTTGTGTCGAAATTTGCAGCTGAAAACAAATCTGGGTCCTAATGCCGTTTTTATTTCCTTCTGAAATTCGAATATCTCCAAATTCATTTTCGAGAATTTTATACGAAGTCCGTAAGAAATTCCATATTAGGCATTTCACTCGTCCAATTGAAACTGCATCTCGGATTGAGGCGAAATGTTTTCGATTCGTTTTTTACTGTGCACGTGTAATTTCCTGTATCCGGTTGCTGTTCACCTCTCAGAATAAACCCAATCCTGAGTTGGTTTTTTTATTATTATTTTAGAGATTGACGATTTTTTATGCACAAAAAATGAATCGTTTTCATCTAACAATCTGGATGTGATAGGTTATCTCTTTTTTCGGAAATATTTCGACATCTATGCATTGTTGATAACCAATAATAGGCGACAGTATAAGCGCTGCTTAACTTTTTAAATGCAAAGTATGTATTGCGCAATTTAAAATAATCATAAATATCATTCCCCGAATCAGTGAAATGTCTATTTAGTTGCAAACATCGCGCTAATATTGCGGTGAATCTTAATTACGCCCTTTTAATCTTTTCACAAATCGACGGCCATCAACAATATGTGACATCCGAAAATAAAAAAAAAAAAGATGTAGCTACATCTTGAATTGAATGTTTAAAAAATTCCATTCCCTGTGTCCGTTTCTATTCGAAATTTGTTTAAACTCTCAGAATACTGATAGAGGTAATACTCAATGAAATAGCGTGGTTTATTCGTACCGAGGATCGTACGATACTGGCTTGTCATAGCTTCTTCCATTGAATTGCAGCTTCACTTCATCACTACTTATCATTCTTGTTGCTGGACAAGGAACGACGTATTCAGAAGTATTGTCTTTAACTTCGAGTTTATCCTTATAAGTCGATAACAAGATTGAGCCATCTTTTGCTAAAATTATCTTAAAACGGATTTAATAAAGGATTTTCTCACGTTTCACGAACAAATGCAAAGAAATGTTTTGACTCGGAGCCGTCTTCAAATGACAGTGGTATGATCCTGTGTCTGATACCTAATACTCTAATTTCGTTTATAAAATTAAAAGGAAAAAAACTCATTTTAACCTTATTTTCAATAATTTTCATGATATTATCCGAATCAAATGTCGTGCTATACATATTTTATCGTTAGAAATGAATCATGCCATGCATAATTTTTGTGAATATTTCTACCATAAAACTACCTTCAAATTTTCAATTTGCAAGTAATGCTTTTTATTTTTTTCTGTAGCTTCAAATCTCTGATAGAAGTCAATTGGCTCGAAACCTCGATTGTATTTGAGTTGATTTGTTTGAACGTTAAATTTCGCTGTAAAGATACACTTTATCCAGAACTAATGTTAATAGCTAACTGTCGAAGAAATTTGCATCACAATAAACAGAAAAGATTTGTCCCTCATTTAGCTCAGTATAATATCCAAAACTGCTTTTCTCCTGAATGACTGAGATAAGTGTTTTGTTGAACGTTGGCAAATTGACAAATTCAGACATAGATAGCGTGAAAACTAGTAGCACACAAGTCAGTACGTCGTTTCGCAACTGAATTGATGATATTTCATGATTCTGTGAATACTCTTTATCAAAGGTTGGCGTTTTTTTCTTCAATACGCTAGCATTTTTATATTTAAAGCCGCAATCATTTCATCTCAATTAATCGGTCTTGGACAATACTTCTTGCTGTTTTATTTCTTTACTTGAAGGAACACAAATTTTAAACCCGACATTGAATCTAAATCTTACTTTTTTTATATCTTTGAAATTTTCATTTGGATAAATATCAGGTTGGATAATCGATAAAACGGCCTGCCAAATTGGCCAATAAACTGGGCGCAGGAACATTCGTCTCTAGATCCAATAACTTCTTAGGTTTTCTTCGTAAGTTTTCTGAAAATTAATTTGGGTATTCGTAAACAGAACTGTTGGCAAAATTAAACTCTTATCTAGTATAAGATGTGCAATATCATAATAACTTTTTGTCCTTCCCATGCTTTATCATGTGACAAATATTTATAAAATTTATCAGCGAACTCTTTGACGACAACTATTCGTGAGGTCAAGGCAAAAGGCTTTAATGCCCTATATTATCAGTTTTTAAGAAATCTATTAAAGTGCTCAAACTAATATGAGCAATTTGATATAGAAAGGTTAACTGGAGTGTAAAAAAGGCTTTTATGAATAAAAAAATTTTTCAAGCCGAAAAGTGCAAAATTGTGACCTTCAAAATGAACGCATTTTCACTGTACAAATTCAGCCTGTATGCGGTTGTAGGCAAAAATTATGCGTTGATTTTTGGCATACAGGCATTTTATCAGATGTATCGTCGATCTAGATGGGATTTTTTTTGAGACATTCAGAATTTGAAGGGTACTTCCCTCTCAAATTTTCTGTTTCGAACTACCATGCTTCTACCAAAAATGTATTTTTCCAAGGGGTGAAGCTTGGAGACTCTACGTATATGCAAGCCACCTTTAAAATAGGTCATACTTCTCGAATTTAATGTTTGAAATTTTATTGCGAACGTTAAGATTTAATGCTTTCAAAATGTACTTTCTCACAAGCTCGCACGGCAACTAATAACGAATTTTTCGTAGAGAATTAATAAGAAGTGATCATTTTTTTCAACGCTATTCTACTGATAATTCTTTGATGTCTTAAAAATTTTGTTTACAACAAAGATTCTTAGAAATTTTGCGACTTTATAACAAAAATTAAACTGATAAGAGAAATTATAGTTCCTATCTTGAGAAGTTCAGACTTCATTAAAATCTTACGGGCCCTAGATAAGAGTCAATTTCTTCCTATCATATAAGACAGAATGTAAACGCGAACTTTATTGATTCATTTTTAGTAATATTAGGAAATGAAGTTTGTATGAAAATTCGAATTAAGAAAGTTTAGTCATAGAGCTAACAGTATTGAAAGAAGATTAATGTTTGTATTGACTCATATTTCAGTAAAAGAAAATTTGGCAATATTTATTATAGAAATTTGTCAAATTTTTCATATTATTAAAAAATATTTAATTTTGATCAAATTTTAGCTTTCATGCAATTCACACACAGCCATTAACACATGTTTTAAAAGTCGTGAAGTAGTTTGACAACGACTAAATACTTATTCAGTCTTTGAATAAAATAGATCAGAAAATGATGAACACACATTTTTGACATCAATTAGATGTCAATTCTATCTAGTTACACTATTGATTTTGCCCAAAACATAGTGAATCTGTGGTCGAAATATCGAAAGTTAGAGAAATTGAAGAAGAAGATGGCTGAACTCTGTGCGAAGGGGTCATTGAGACTGCAATTGCACAACATGATATTATTGATGGATGGGTTCAAAAACTAATCACTCATATCCTTTCATTTTACACCTTCTGTAACTTTTCAACATAACAATGAGCTCTGCGAATATTTTGTTATTACTGTTATTTAGTATTATTGCTAAATGTTCTTTTTCTTACAAAGTTCTCATCTATTCCCCAACTCTCTACTATTCTCATGTCAAATTTATGAACACGATCGCTGATATTTTGGCTGAAGCAGGAAATGATGTGGTACCAAAGATTTTTTTTCTCATTTTTACAAAATTGAATTTTTCAGACATTATTTATGCCAGTGATAAATGAGAAATACGCAAAAAAGTCGCGATTATCATTCGTCAAAAAAGTTATTTATCACAAAGTTGATGAGCGGTGAAAAGATTTGAGTAAATCACGATTAAAAAAACTTTATTTTAGTGTAATTTCCATGTACAACGACCTGTACGGCTCTGCAAATTCCTCGGGTCTGGTGAACATTTGGGCGATGAATCCATCCGTTCTTTCCCTCGTTCCGGTTGTAGGAGCCACTCTCGAAATGCAGAAGCTCAATTGTGAAAGTAGGGATTTGAAATAAAGAAAAATCTGAAATTTTCATCCTAATTTTAGAAATCATGAATGATAAGGGCTTGATAGACAAATTAAGAGCGGAAAAGTTCGATCTCGCAATTGGAGAACCATACAGCATTTGTCCGTTTGGTGAGTATGAAATAAGAAAAAATGAAAATGATGTCTCTTGGAATTATTTATTAGTGGTACGAATGGAATAAAATTGCATTCTGATTTCATAACGTTTTTTAAGAAACTTATTCTGTTCTTTGGTTGTTTTTTTCAAAGATTTATACATTCTTGTCGATGGATCTGATCTCTTGGAATCAAGAATAAAACCCAATCTTTAGCTTTGTTTGATTATCTCAACATCCCTTCAACGATATCAGCAGCATCGACAGGGCAGCTTCCGACTGTGTCTTATGCGATTGGGGAACCTCTTTCTGCTAGTTTTATACCTGGTAAAATACTTTTGAATTTCCATCTATTCAAAAAATCAAGGCCTTATATCGGATTCGAGTGAGCAGATGAATATGCTTCAAAGAGCCTCCAATATTTTCTCTTCGCTCTTCTTCTATGCAGGTGGTAGTTACATGTACGGGCTAGAACTCGACCACATTCAAAATGTATTTGGAGACAAACATTGGATGGTAATCTTACCTTGAATCTTTAGTAATTTATTCCGAAGGTTTTCAGGAGTTATTGTCGAAAGTGTCGTTTAGTTTCGTGAATTCCGTTCCATATCTGGACTTTCCTCAACCAACTCTGCCTAAAACAATAGCTATCGGTGGACTGTCAGTGGATTTCAAATCGGAGAACCATTCAAAGCTGCCAAAGGTAAGCTGTGCATACTTGATCAGATATAATAATTTGATATTCGAATTTAGGAATGGAGTGAAATTTTAAACAAGAGATCGAAAAATGTTCTCATCTCATTCGGAACTTATGCGCCGACGATTGGAATGCCAATTGAATACAAGTAAGACCCTGAAAAAGTCATCGATAAATTATTTTACTTTTTTTCTAGAAAGTCATTTATTTCCTTGTTCAAATCGATGCCTGAAGTCACATTCATTTGGAAATATGAAAATCCTCATGACGAACTGCTTAAAGGTATCGACAATCTCGTGCCGACGGAATGGATGCCTCAGAACGAGTTGCTAGGTAGAATATCGAATTTGAATTAAATTTTATCCGGTTTTAGCTGATAATCGTCTATCATTGTTCATAACGCATGGTGGAATCGGAAGCACTATTGAATTGGCGCATAGCGGGAAGCCAGCGATTGTGGTAAACAATATAGGACAATCTGGAAAAGTAGTTGCATGAAAATAATGCAACTACTTTTCCAGGTTGTCCAATATAGCAGCAGAAGAAATTTTATGGTGGCACTTTAGATTCCAATTCAAGGAGATCAGAAACGAAATGCTGAAATGCTAAAGCGACATAAAGTTTCCATTGCATTGCAGAAAGAGCGGCTCGTTGAAGATAAAATTCTCATAAATTCAGTCAAGGAAATTCTAAACACTAAAGAGTTGGGCAATTTTTATCATCTATCCATTACAATTTCCAAATTCAGATATCATGAGAATTCGAAAAGGTTGGAAGGATTATTATCGAACCGTCCATTTCCAGCCAAAGAAATCCTCATCAGGCATTGCGAATTGGCAGCTAAATTCGGACGATTAACAGAACTCGATTCGTTCGGAAGACATCTCAATATTGTCCAGTATTACCTCATCGATGTTGCAATTCTCTTTCTGACATTAACAGTCTTCATAATTTTGCTAATTTCTGCATGCATTAGAAGATCCTGTTGTAGGAGAGCTATACAAAAAGTGAAAGATGAATAGATTTTGAAATTGATTTTGTTGCTCAATATTATGTTAAAATTTAGAAAAAAAAACATTTAATTTTATTTCGTTACATGAAATTACAAAGAACTTGATCCGCAAATATTTATTACATTTCTCAATGCAAACTATATTTATAGATTCGAAAAAAATTTGCATCGATAGAAATTCAAAAAATTTCGAAAACTTTATGCAACTTCGAATTCTCCGACAGGGAACTCAGATCGGTATGAAATTTCGGATTTCTTTTCTTTTCATTATTTACGTTACAATTCTCGAATTAGGAATGAACGAATGTTGGAATTTTCGAAAATTCCTAACCAAATTGATTTTAATTTTATAACTTTTCGAAGGCCAAGTAACTCTAAATTGTTGTACCAAATTGGCATCTTCTTACAGGCTTATCTCCTAGAGAAGTATTATCCTTGGAAATTTAGGTGCTTGGCCGAAGAGACGGCCATGTCTATGAGAATCTGTACAAGTGGGCGAAAGCTAGCGAGCTCAACCGAGATGATGTAAGTTTGTTTATAAAATGTCCGAAGTTTCTGAAAACTGAGTAAGAATATTAGGTGCTGCCATATGTGCACAAATATCTGACTCCGATGATGAACGAAGCTAGAAAAAGCAAAATCTAACTTTCACAAATCGTAAATATTCTTTAGATTACAAATAAATTCTAGAATTCAAAAGGTTTTTTTTTTAAATCCTGGACTTGGAAAATATTGCACATTTGCATTCTCAATTCGCACACCCCCGCCCTACTGTAATGGTTGTGAGTTGTGAAAGCGCATTCAGTTCAGACTTCAAAGAATGACTTGTCATTGTTTCACTCAGTTAGCAGAGTACTAATTCCCCATTCGCAGGAGGCTTTTGATGCAATTCACGCGATTTTTTGTGTGCCTTTTGTATTCTTCGAAAGTCTTTGACGAATTTGAACGTCTCTGTCATTCCGTCCTTTTTCTGTGCTTAGATTCCCTTGTCTTCTCTTTTGTTCCCCTCCCATATTCTAGATATTTTTGCTTGTTTCTACGGTAGCCATCAACTAAAAATTCAGCAGCCCATATCATTTGACTCTGAACTCTTCTAGACAAAAATGACTACTGCTTGAATTTTCAAAGCGAACTCTTGATTCCGAAAATTTTTTAAATCTTTCAGATTTTCTATGCAAGTAGTCCTCTAAAATGGCTAATTTTTATATATATTTTGTGTGCAAATTACTGCTTTGTCTGGTTGCCTATGCAACATCACAGACAGTCATACCGAATACATTGAGACCTCCTCATGGGTGTTATAATCACGGACTCTGCACAAATGTAGGTTTTATTTTTGTTGCCAGAATTTAAATTTTGAAGAAGGAATAAATTTACACCTAAAACTATCGAATACAAAAACTCATAAATGGCGTGATGAAGTATCCTAACTTTTGCTACTATTTCTCCGTAACTTCACCTTTTTCTCTTCCTAACTATAGCCCATATCTTGACATCATCACGTCATCAAGTCATCTACAAATTGTCATTCAAGATCGAACATTTTAAATCCCTATTGCCATAAAAAGAGTGAGTTAATGTTTGTAGCCAAAGAAATCACTTTACGACGCAAGTTCGAGCACGTATCAATGGACCTGTTCTGCGGACGACTGCGTCTGTGTCAATGGAACACAAAATGGGACTAAACCTTGTCTTGAAAGTATGCTTTACTTTTATTTGTTGTAAATTTGAAATTGAATTCGTTGCTTTTCTGGATTGTAATAATGCAGTTCGATTTTACGTGAAATTTCAAGCAATATTCGAAGAAAATAGTGAAAGCACTCTAATTGTAAGACAATGAAGAAGAGCTAATGTATTTAATCCCATTTCAGTAATAAACCAATGCACTGATAATCCATGTCCCGACAACCCAGATCAGCACTGGAAGTGTACAACTGGAATCAACAGCCATAAATGCTCTTGCGCGACAGGTTAGCATATTACTCTGAGGACTCATGGTTTTTAATCAAGTTTATTCGCTCAATTGAATATCCTTGCTAATATTTTGATCATTTTTGACTGTTCATATTTGCGAATCATTTGTTTATTCTATTATCATCTGTATGTGCTAAAATGTCTAAGATGACGCTTATGCTGAAAACACCAATTCAGGTTGGATGGGAGATAATTGCGACGTACAATCCTCATCTTCTTGTTCTTCCTCACCCTGTCTGAATGGAGGAACCTGTGTTGAGGGAAATTCTACAGGCTACACTTGTGAATGCCAGGACAAATATTCGGGGGCCAGATGCGAAAGTATTTATTCACTGTGTTTGATTTGGATGATCACGGATTTTCAGAGTTCGATTATTGCTCCAATACGACATGTAGTAACGGGGGCACATGTCAGAATGTGTTCGACAACACTAATTTCTACTGCAATTGCACTGATTTGGTAGGTTTCCATAGTTCTTGAGGAGGAGTGCAGTTTTCTCGGAAGAAATAATGAAATTTTAGTAATGGAAATTGACAATTGGGCCAATTTGACATTTTCTCAAAAAAAAAACCCTTTCTTATAACTATTTCTATTTTCAGTGGCAAGATCGCTTTTGTAAAACATCCAACATCGTTTTCGGTAATTCTAAATTCTGCGTAATATGAACAAAATCGTTTCGTCCTTCAGAGGATGATCCATGGAAAGATGGCTGCTATGATTGGAAGAACGTGTTGGATGACCCGCAAAAGTATCCTAACAAATGGGCAAATGACTGGATGACTGTGGACCTATGTAAGCTCCACTTCGAGAACAACAGGATCTACAGTTATTTCAGTGAGTCTAATTTATTTCTTTGATTAATTATCACTTTTATTTGCATTTTTAAAAAAGATAGACTAGTCGCTTTTGAATCTGATCTTCATTTTTAGGCGTTATTTTCAGACACTTTCAATTTTAGACCTTGTTCTATCATTTACACTGTCATCGAAAACAATCGTAAGATTCTAAAGGGCGAAAATTTTCAGCTGTGAGCGAGAAAACGTGTTATCTATCGAATACTTCGTATCTGGATAAGAAGGAAAACGAAGACTGGGACTGGGATTGTAAGGTAGTCAAATGAGAAAACGTTCGTTTAGAAAACATCCTTACGATTTGTCTATGAAATATGTCATTGACCCTAGGCAGAAAATCATTTTAATGATGCATTTTCAACACATTCTAGAAGAAACGAATGCGATTTTTCACTCTAATTTTCAGGCCACCTGCCCGGGGGATAACAATCAGCGATGTGGAAAGAAGAACAGCAGGGCCTTCGTTTACAAGTACGATAGTGGAAGTGAGTAGTTTCCGTTTCTATGTATATTGATTTTCCAAAGACCTAAAGTCAGATAATTTTTGATAACGCATATTGAATTTTTGGCAACCTCTTTCCTTGCGAGCACATTAGCTGCGCAATTGTAAAACGTTAGAGAAATAGGTATAGGATAGACCCCCAATTTAATGGAAAAGGAAAGCGACTCTGAAGTTCAAACTGCAAAGGTATTCAGAAATGCTGAGTTTTCTTTCTGATGAGTGAGACTACAATATTTTTGTACATCTTGCAAAATATTTCATGTTGTTTAAAAATGCTTGACTTCTCCTAGAAATTCATTGACTTTGATCTTCAATTGTAATTTGCAAAGATTTTCAAAGGAACAGGCGAAAATATGCGAACGTCTGCACTTTTCACGTTCTTCACGTTCTGCTAATTAGCGAAATTTCGAGGTTCTTTATGCAAATTCGAAAAGAAAAGAAGAATGGGAGAATGACAAGTGAAAGAATGAAAATTTAAAAAGTGAATAGAGTTTTGGTCGCTCAATCGAATATTCAAGGAGAACGAGACTCGCTGAACAAAGGGAGTTGACGGAATGAAGTGGGAGTCATGAGATAAGAAATGTATCGTAGAAAATAGCACGATGAAATAATGATGAAAGTTTGTATCGTTGCTACTCGTTCTCTTGAAAATCAATTGTGCATTAATTTGGTCAGACCATTATTCGAATTCCTCGAAGTAGTTTCTTTATGTCAGATATATTCATTTCAATATTTAGCTGGAAAATACCGATAGGACAAATTTTAGAGGCCGATGAAAATCCGTGTGGAGAAAATGCGACATTGTGCTCGGCAGATATCGGACAGGTAGTAAATCGAGATTACACTGAAATCTAGGTTATGATAGACTGAGATTTATTGACTTGTCTAATTCTAATTCTTAGGAAACTTCCAAGCCAATTCAATGTTCTGATGCATTTAAAGTGTTTTTTTTTTCATATCTCAGTATAATACTTGCGAGTTGCAGGGAATCTGCGTAAATATGGCTTCAAGTGCAGACCCAGATTACATGTGTATTTGCCACCCAATGTACACGGGTGACGATTGCGAGAGCCTCAAGACAAATCCCTGTCTGGACGATCCTCCGATTTGTCAGAACAACGGAACATGTTCATACGACTGGGTAACTTACAAGCACACTTGTGAGTGTGACCCCGACTATAAGGGAGAAAACTGCGAATGTGAGTTAATGTTTTTCATTTTTTAAATCGACGCTAAGGATTTTGTACTTTTCCAGACCCTAAACAGTGCATGTCGACGAGCTGTAAGAATGGTGGGACTTGCATCGAGAAGGACGATGGAAGTTTTGACTGTGAATGCTTGAGTATGAACTTTATGATGCAATTTATGTCGAAGATTTCTAGGCTATTATCACGGCGATTACTGCGAAGAAATTTCCCGCTGTGAATACGACAAACCCTGTGGAGATCACGGTACATGTAGTGATGCACCTTATAGCGAAATCGATCCCGAATTCAATTGGTTGGCAGGCAGCATTTAGAATAATTATGAACTTTTCGTGAATCTTATGCGACAATTGTGGTCTCTCATTAGTTACGATTCGCATTCATAGTGGACATCCTTAGATTAGTGATGTTGGTATTTCAGTACGTGTTCAAATGGTTGGATGGGACCAAGGTGTGAGAACGAAACCAATGAATGCGTACCGGATCCGTGCAAAAACGGTGCTACTTGTGAAGATCTTCCTCTAGCCTTCAAATGCCATTGTGTTGATGGTAAGAATTTTGAAAGGCGCAAGTGTTAAATGTTATGTGAAGAAATTACATTTTCTTTCTGAATAAAACGTTATCGTCGAGCGAACAGACCCTTTGAATTTCATGTTGCGTAACCTCTCACCTAAAATTTCTCCTTCTGCCCGAGTCTACCAAGATCTGTACCGGACAACCTGATTCGAAGCATTTCAGGAACAAACGGCAATCTATGTGAGAATATCATTCCTTTTTGCGTGCCTACGAACTACGATGGACAATGGGCAGAGAACCCCTGTAAGAAGAAGGACGGCGATGCCAAATGTGTCGAAAAAATAGGAGGTTCATAATCTTCTCCTTATCTACGCTGCGTAGACTATGCAAATCTGTTTTGAGGATTCGCGTGCAACTGCAGCGCAATGTGGATAGGCGAGCTTTGCGACATGAACGTGATCATTCGAGACGTTCTTCTCGCTATCTATGGACGGGTCGAACTCACTATGATTCCAGTAGTCTTTTTTACTTAGAAACTTATTTATTATAGGATAAGATTTTATCGCTATTTTATTGAAATCTCAGAGCTGTATCCAGTGACTATACCGTCTGCATAAAAATCCAACTCTGATGATTTCAAATTCGAGCGGTCTGGGGGGAGTGCATTAGATTACGATAAAAGTTTGGAAGTCATGACAGTTCGAGCATACTTATTTTATTCGTCGAAAATCAACCAATGAAAGCTAAGATTTGGATGAATACATAACTTTATGCACCCAGACATGTAATCGAAGTTTTAGCTGATTGAACTCCGCTAAATAGGCAAAAAAAACCATCACAACACATTTCGCTTCTAAACTGCTCCTTATCATGACATCAAATTTAGCTAAGACATGTCTGATGTGTTCCAGTTCTTCAATTCTATAGATTTTCATTTAAATCCGTAAATGGCCTCTCCTCCCCTAACGAAGACAAATTTTAGTTGCTAGAAGACTTGCTGAAGAGTCCAGCCCTAATCAAAGACATGGTCCCTTTCATTCTCGGTCTGCTTGACTACGACGACAGACTGCCTCTCTCGTGGACGGCTGATGACATTTTCGAGTACATCGCCTACGAAGAAGAATCTCTCGATCCTCAAATACACCTCAACCAATGGAATGACGTGGTCCTTGGGAATTGCTTTACGTAGGTCATATTGGATCCGATTCGACTGATCAAATCGTACCGGGGTTTTGAGTAAACGCATCGGATCTGGTTGGGTTGGGTCTAAAAAAGCATTGGGCCACATTTCTGATACTCCAACAATCACGCTTTAGCCTTAATCATCGTATGAACACAAACTACACATTCAAGATGCGAGATGGAGGCAGTTTGAATGGCGAGTGCTTAGAAAACTCGAGCATCGAATCAGTCACACATGTTCAGGAATAAGAGCAAAACTGAAGATCGCGATCGAAGAGTATGTGCCGTGGACAGACACTTCGGGAATTCTGGTCTTTGTGCACAACATCGAAGACTACATCTTCTCAGAGTCGGTGCGATACATGGCGGAACCCAATGGGGAATTCATGATCGACATCTTCAATGTGGGAATTTACGAAATGACTGAGAATAGATCAGCAGCACGTTCTAGATTTCTAGACAACCCAAGACGTGGAAACAGTTTCTTCGTAAAAAGACCTTCCTCCTTCAGTTAGATCTCAAATGTTTATATTTCCTTTGCTAGATGTTTCGGCGATTTATGTTTCGCGACCCTCAAATTTAGGATCTTGGGAAGGATCGGCCAGATCATGGTATCTTTCCCATAGAACTTCGCGTATGATAGTCGAATTTTCGAATTGCGAGGTAGCGAAGAATTCAAATCCCCAAATATCTGTCAAATTTACTGCGTGCACCAGAAACCTCGATATTGGCCCTTACGAGGCTGAATTCGAAGCTTCATCCAGCCATTTTCGGAGAAATGTAGTTGTCTAAGATTACAATTTCCAGACGGAATACACTCGTCTCGGAGGTCGATACGGAAAATGTGTTCGGACAAAGGATGACGTCGATGCATACTATTACGACGGTCTCTATGCCACTGAAGGATGTCTGAGGACGTGCTACCAGAAGATGATCAACTCCACTTGTGGATGCATGGATCCAAGTACGAGTTTGTTGGAGCCACTTTCATAGATAAGCTTTCAGGATACCCCGTACCCCCCGGAAATCCTCTCTGTGAATTGTCAGAACGTAAGCATCGTCTTGGTCTGTGTCGATCTGCTTGATCTGTGATGAGAGTGGAAGGGGGTTTCCGATATCCTACAAATATATGATGTTTTGTTGTGGTCGACTGCTTCTGAGCATTCATCCGAAATTTTCCAAGTATCATCTATCTCTTCCAGATTTTGGATTTCTATCCTGTAAAAGTCGACATATCGGTCCACCCCAGAATAACTATCTCGGTCAAGCATGATTCTATTGATTCTATTGATTACCAAGCATTCGCTCATTTACCCTATCTAATCATAGGACCGTGCGTGGAAGAGAGCACGAAAGAGGCGGGAGACCCATCGACCTGGCCCGATTGCGTGTGCTACTTGCCGTGTTCTAATCAGCAATACACTGTCACTTGGACGAGATCCAGATTCACGTCTAGGGTTGTTAAACTTGCCAATTCTAAGCAACCTCCAATACTTTTAGCCAGTAGAGTGTGAAGAAGATCCGTCTCCTGGGTGCAAAAAGAAAGAACAAGAAAAGGTGTCCATCAAAGTGCGAGTCACTGACCTGACTTACCAAGTCTATGCCGAGATCCCATCCATGACGGTAATTTACTATTTTGAAACGATGCCAATTTACGTGAGGTATTATTCAATTTTATACAATAGAGATAGATCCAAAATAACACGAGGGATAGATATAGCAGTCAGTCCTCCCAATCCGTCTTAAACTAGAAGCTACAACAAGAGCGCTTCTATTATCAAGACTAGTGGATATCTAACTTAATAATTGGTCAACTTTCAGTTCAACCGTTTCATCTCGTATCTCGGAGGTCTACTTGGCATTCTGAACGGTCTCTCGATCGTCTCTCTCATCGAGTTCGTCTTCCTTTTTGTCAAAATCTCCTACCTCGCTGTGTCGGGCAAAAATCTTTGAATTCACGTGTCAAATTTATAAGTTCAAGAAGTTCAAGAAATTCAAGAACAAGTGCAAGCGGCTCAAATTTAGGAAAAATCGGAATGATATCATAGCTCTCGTTTCGTTCTGTTTACAAGTAAATATTTTTAAATCGGGAAATGCTTTGATCTCGAATCACAAAAACCATATTGTCTCATGTGCACTGAAGTGTTTTTGCACAGAAATTCATATCAGCAATGGATCGAGGTCCTGTTCCGATCTCCAAATAAACGAGACACTACTCCTATATCGATTTCAATATTCCAGATTTAAACTCAAACTCAAACAATCTCTGATTCTAATCACTACATTTGTAGATGTTTCTACATTCATAAGCTAAATTATAATAAAACGATAAAATTTGGAATGATCAAGCAAGAATCTGCTGATTATCAACAGGGACTGCTGTTTGGGACTCCACAGCACGCAATGAGCTCATCTGAGCTCATCCACACCATTTCACCGGGGAAAACATGGATTTGCTTCAGGACGTGTCTAAACTCATCCATATCAAATCACAATCGTTAATCGTATATTTTGAAAGTAACAGAAGTTATTTTCATGGTTTCGTGAAGCGTGGACTTATTGAGTCAAGAAGCTTGCGAGTTTTGTATAAGAAGCGAAATCACTCATAGTTAGATTTCAATTTCTACTATATGACACGTTCTTCGTAAGAATCGAGTATGGGGTGGTACCCAAGAAGTTGACCCTCAATATTCGAGCTGATTTTTTGTCCCTGGGGGTTTTCGACTACGCTGATTACGAATATGACGGTTAAAACCCGATCCGATCACTTGTTCCGCATGTTCCGGAAGGTCCGCATACGGTAGTTCCATAAAATTCTATTTTCGTTATTCGGCATGGAAAAAATTCAAATTTGGTATCAAAATGATCGAAGAGACCATCTGAACACGATTCTGAAAAGACCTCATCGAAATGACATCGAATAAGAAAGTTATGATGAACATAGTGAAACATATGGAAAACATCATATTAAGTTTTCGCTTTTCTAAATTTTTAATTTTTTAAAAGCCCCAGATTCCGCGAGTTATTTATACTGGGAAGTAGCCCAGGCCTTCTAGTTTCTGGAACACTTGATCGTTTTCCTACAGACTGCCCGCTAGCGGAGAAATGCTACTTTTACTAAGAGTCGTCATGACTCACTTTTGCCTAGCTTGATTTCAAAAATTCATAACTCCCATAATTCTAAACAAAATTCAGCCATTCTTTTTTTATTGAACAGCATTTAGTATCTAGTTTATCAAATACCAAGAAGATAATTTTTTTGAATATCAATTTCTGCAGAAATACGCACTTTTCGCGTCTTGATTGTGAACTTTTCATAATGTCCTAGGTTTACGCGTAAATGACGTTGGAAAAATTCGTCCTTCCAGTATGTTGTGTAGAATGACATGGTGAACAACTTTGTTTCAGAACCGATCTCAGATTCACATTTGTTTGAGCTCTAGAATTTTTTAAAGTTAAACGACCAACTATTGCAAAGTGCTTTTAGGGCAGTAAATTTCAAAAATTCATAGCTTCCTTATTTCTGAACCAAGTTGAATGATTTTTTTTTATTTTGTAGATCTTGAGCAGGAGAATAAAGTAAAAATAAAAAGAAAATTTTTAGAAATTAATTTTGGCGGGAAAAAGTTATTTGAAGTTACCCTATATACCCGTACTGTGTTTACAAGGGTAATGTGAGTTAAAGTTAGAATTTTCAATAAAATCTTGTAGAGCTCTTCAAGTTGATCAACTTTGTTCCAGAACTTATTTTAGAATGTGCACACACAGAGAGATATGAATTTTTGAAATTTACTGCCCTAAAGGCACTTTGCAATAATTGGTCGTTGAACTTCAAAAAATTCTGGAGTCCCAACGGTAATCAATCCAGGGTAGGTTCTGAAACAAAAGTTGTTCGTCATGTCATTCTACGCAACATACTGGAAGGACGAATTTTTCCAACGTCATTTACGTGTAAACCCAGGACAGGTTGAAAAGTGTGCAGTTATGACGCAAATAAGTGCGTATTTCTGCAGAAATCGATATTCAAAAAAATTATCTTTTAGTGTCTGATAAACTGAATATCAATAGTAATCAAACAAAAAAAGAATGATCGAATTTGGTTTAGAATTATAGAGGTTATGAATTTTTTAAGTCAAATTAGGCAAAAGTGAGTCATGACAACTCTTCGAAGAAGTGACATTTCTTCGCTAGCGGGCAGTCTATAGGAAAACAGTCAAGTGTTCCAGAAACTAGAAGACCTGGGCTACTTCCCAGTATAAATAACTCACGGAATCTGGGGTTTTTAAAGAATTAAAAATTAAAAAAAGCGAAAACTTAATATGACATTTTGCATATGTTTCACTATGTTCATCATAACTTTCTTATTCGGTCTCACTTCGATGAGATCTTTTCAGAATCGTGTTCAGTTGGTCTCTGCGAGCATTTTGATACCAAATTTGAATTTTTCCCATGCAGAATAACGAAAATCGAATTTTTCGGAACTATTGTATGCGGACCTTCCAGAGCAGGCAGAACGAGTGGTCGGATCGAGTTTTAACCGTCATATTCGTCATCAGCGTAGTCGAAAACCCCCAGGAACAAAAAATCAGCTCGAATATTGAGGATCAACTTCTTGGGTACCACCCCCCTTTATAGAAAACTCGATTTTTACGAAGAACGTGTCATATAATGAACGCATATTACGTAATATTTTGATCCGATTTCGAATTTGAAACTTTCAAGGATCAATTTGAATCTCCAGAACCGGATTTTCATTGTTTTTAACCTTAACAATTCTAGCTAGTTGCCTGATAATTAAAAACCGAAAATTGAAATTTCGTTAACTTACAAAACGGTAATCGTGGTAGTAACGATGGTAAATGGTTGGAGGGGGCGGACATTCTTTATCCAAGCCAGTGCAACAAGTCATTCCCGGATGTTTGCATGGATCTACTTGCTGCAATTTACGGTACTCTTTATATGAGATCAAACTGCTATGCAAAATTAGAAGTGTTCAGCAAATATTAGCACTTGCAATTTGTGATCTACCATGAACAGTGAGTATAAAAACGCAGTATATGCCAGAAATAGGGAATTTCGGCACGTCTTCTCGGACTGTTTTGTAAAATTCTTTTTGGAATTTCATTCTATATTGTAATAGCTCCAATATAAAAATTTTCCATTTAAAATTAATAAACGGTTCGCGGCTGCTGATTTTCTAACACTTATTCCATGACAATTCCGAGTAAGCATGTCCAGAATTTAGATTATCACAACACAACCTTGAACCTTGAAATTTGATTGAATAAAGAAATGTGCGATGATTGGAAATTACTATTATCTCAAAGTCCTGGAATGATAGTCGAGATTTTGAAAATTGAAATCAAAGTTTTGAGTTATTGTTTTCCAATGAAGAATTTTTCGAAAAATGAACTCTCCAATCTAAAATATTGAAAACGATGGAATATTCAGAGACGAAACAAAGTGTATAGAACAAAACTAGATATTCTCTCATGAAAAGCCAGAGCCCGTACTAAAGTTCTCTCGCGTGAACCTAATTATGCAATAATTGGGCAACTATTTAGGCAGGTACTTTTACATGGAACTGCAGAGGGAGTCAGTACTAACGAGCTCCATGAAAATTTGCATGGTTTTCTATCACTTTTCCTTATGTTTTGCTTTTTTCTATTCGCGCGAGGGGTTTTAGTATGGGGTGTTAAGGTAATTTTTTGTAAAAAGCTTACAACACCTGGGATTCCCAAGCCGTCTCCGATCCAAGTACTAACCAGGCCCGACGTTGCTTAACTTGCCAGATCGGACGGGATGGCGTGTGCTCAACGTGGTATGGTCGTAAGCGAGCGCGTTTACCTGAAAAGAGAACAAGAGTGTGCAGTAGGAGAAACAGGTAAATAGAGAATGCAAAGAAGGCACACAAATAATTTGTGGAGAACGAAAAGAATTTCTTTGAAATTTTAAAATAAACGCGAAAGTTCGTTGGATCTATTAGAATAAAAATGGATAAATGGAATTCAAAATAGAAAAAAGTTTCAGAGTTTAAAGGAGTTTCAAGAAGTTTTGAAGAAAACAATTGTGATTTGAATGATTTTAGTCAAATCGAAAGAATGAACACCAACGCGAGTAAAAATTGAGCAACTCATTCTTTTATGGTTTTTTTTTCATTTTCTCTAAATTTAGTTCGACGTCAAATTCCCAACTAAAATACTAGTGTGCAGTCTATTTTCACATTTATTCATCTTAAAATAACTGATAAGATTAGTTTACTTGTTCGATAGATGAGTTTGGCTTAACTTGTAACAATCAAAATCCGTATAAATTGATAGAATCTTTGAACGTGATCTTATAAATAAGGCAATAATAGTCAGACTATTACATTTGTTGCCGTATTGCAAGTAAATGATGAATTCTTGGTTAATTCATTGCATAATTCGAATAAGTAATTGCTACAATAAAGCTGTGATAAATATCTTAAAATTAATTCAAAGATAATATGATAATGAGTGATTCCATGATATCTTATGAAATTATTATCATTTAGAACCGTGAAAAAGTAGAATTGTGGACTAGAAAAATTTAGAGATGTGTCGCCTGGAAATTAGACAAGCCAAATAGAGCTTTACCAGTAATGCAAAAAGAAATTACATTGAAAAATTCGAACATCACTATTTAACCGGACTAAGTTTTGTAATCGAATAGAAATACAAAGTAATTGATGAAAAAAGTAGATAGTGTATTGTCGATGAACGGTTACTTTGAATGAAATAAAAGGCGCGTTTCTCTCCCTCCCCTTCTTTGAGGCTCGTGCATACCGCGGTTTGGCGACACTTTTCATTTTTCTGTTCTTTCATCGAAACTAACGGAATTTCGCCATGAAACTTGCTAATTATTTTCCTCTCGATAATAATAATTAACTGATTATCGATAATTACTCCTAAAAATGAGAAGAGATGAAGATAAAATAAATGATCGTCTATGCGCGCATTCAGTGGTTCAAAGAAGGGGGAGAAAGAAAGGCGCCTCTTTTACCTTATTCCAAGTGGTCGTTCATGGACAATACGTACCAGCAAAGAATTAACCGGACGAACGGCAGTGTGATAGCCGTTCGGTAGCCGGGCGGCTATCACACTGCCATTCGTCCGGTCAATTCTTTGCTGGTAGTTAGTTTTTCATACATAAATGCCATTCATTAGCAATAAATAAATTTCTCATAAAATAGGTGTGTAGATCATGTGAATTCTGAAACCTGACAATAATGTGGAAATAAAGTTATGTCTTCTGAGGTTAAAAAGAGGAATAGTCGTAAGTTATTTACGAAAGATTGAAGGAAATGGTAAAGAATAGTTTACTGAAAATGAAAATTTATCCCGCAATCTTTTGTAAATCGTCATCGATGAGATGAAATTGCCAATGTGCATGATATTGCGGATATGGAATTCCAAGAAACAAAATAAAATAAACGGTAATTTACGAGATTTTTAACTTTCGTATAATAATTTCAGCTGTTTACAGTAATTATCGCTGTTATGAAAGTTTGTGCGATTTTGTGAAAACAATGCCAAGAAATATACCGAAAACAGCTCAAATTTTAGCCATTAAAATTGTAGAAATAATAGCCATAATGTGATGAAAATGTCAGCATTTGCTCTCTGCAGGTAGCTTCATCAAATGATCAATCCAAGCCAAAATGATTAACTTCGTTCTTTCGATGGCTTTTTCTGGTGAGGAATGCCAGGGACTTTGTGAACCTTCGTGTGCCTCTTTCGCTCATCGCTTCGAGCGAATTTCCGTCCACAGATTTCACAGGAGAATGGCTGAAAATATTGATCGGTCGTGCACATCCTCATGATTACTGATCTCATAAAAATTTGGTAGAACTTTCACCCAAACGAGTAATTTGTGAAGAAGATCCAAAATATCCTAAATAAAATTGTTACCTTCTCTCCAGTGTGCGTTCGAACGTGAGTGGTCAAATGATCACTTCTACTGAATGCTCGATGGCAGATACGGCACTAAAATTCTTCAATGAATTTGGACGGAGAGTAGTTCAATTCATGCCTGGAATGGTTTCTCGCCAGAGTGAATTCGAACGTGACGAGTCAATTCGTCAGATCGAGAGAATCGTCGATCGCAGTCAGGTCGCGGACACTTGTAGGGCCGATCTTGCAGAGGAATGCGACCGCCTTTCCCATTTCCTCCCTCCAGGGCTGCAGACGTCGTGGCAGCCTGATATTCGAACGGATTGAACTCGGCCTCGCTCGACACTACTGCAATCGTGTTCTTGAGTATGAATATTGCTCTATTCAGATCAGATACGGCTACACTTTATGTATTCTTCATGAGGAATAAAATAAAGATATATTTTTAAAATTGTTTCCGTAAACGAATATCTTTTGTATTCTATAGAATGAGGAACAATCTTGTGATGTTTTCATCATCATCAATCCTACTCATTAGAAAGTCTGTGAAACAATGGAGCTTCTAAACCTACCCGGATAAGCGGGATGCATAGGGATCATTGTGGGAGGCGGAATCGCGACAGAATAGTTGTAGTCGTCGATCGGTTCGAGTTTGGGCTCGAATAGGAATGCTTTTGATTCAGCCCTGAAGATCAATGAACAGGTTCGAGTTTGTAATAACATATTGAATAAGGAATAACAGCTAATGTCCAATTTTCTCTCTCAAATTGAAGTTAATCTAGATTCAATATAAGCTTCAAAGAACTCAAAATATTCTTCTTTCGGAATTATAGCAATCTAGAGAGCACCTTTGTCAGACAAATATACGATATAGGGATAGGAGGTCACACGAACAAAATCATAGTCGCGATGCGTTCTCGCAAAAGTGAAATTATTTGGTTAATAGAAAGTTGGAGATAAAACTCTAAATGGAAGATATACTGGAGGTAGGTTGTAATAAGGTCTGGCGATAATCCTCCCTTGGTCTGATTACAGAAATCAAATAGGACAACTTTTCTACTCGATTACATAGGTATCGTTGAAATCATATTTTACTTACGTGAAAGTAGCAACGGGAAAATGTTCATTGGCAAACGAAGTCGTTGCAGTTGTAACTGACATTGGAACAGAAGTCGAAGGATGTGCAGACTAAATTAAGAGAAATTGCAAAAAAAATATATATACATAGCAGAGAAAGATAAACTGGCTTAGATTTTCTCACTTATGAGAAACTAGGAATTACGCAGTGCAGTACTAATAATATAACTTAATCTACTCAGATATTACATTAACTCAGTTTAGAGAGTGCATAACGTGAGAAAGCTGCTAGTTACGCACATATCGAGTGAAGGCGTGTGAAACTCTGAGCTTGGAAACTCAAATACCATACGAACTATTTTAGTTCGAGATAGAATATAAACATTTGAGCATATTGAAACAAAGTCAGCTATGGAGGAAGAAATTTTTCCATATTTAACAATATTTTTCTAATTTGCATTTCATATGTATTTAACAAACCTAGCATGTCTAGAATAGTTCTGTTTATTGAATAGATTTACTTACCAAAAATGGCGCATTATGGTTAGCAATGGAGTTCTTGGCCTTCTTTGGTGGAGGTAGTGAGACAATACAAGTGGTAGAAGGAACAGAAACAGGCACAGGGGCTGGCAGTGTACTGCTGCTGCTTCCAGCTGTCGAACAGTTCACATCGTCCTTTCCATCCTCCTTCTTGATTTCAGTCGGAATTTGGAATGCCTTGAGCAGTTCCTGATGAGATGTCTCGGTGTTTATCCCAGGCGTCTTGGCGTCAACCACAGTCAGTTCAGGCAGCCCCGATCCGCCCTGCAATCGATAGAACATACAGAGCCGATAGTAGAGTTGCATTTCGAACTCCATCATGACTGATAACTCAATCACCCTCAGCTCCTCGTACTTCTTCAATTTCCTGCCTAATTTCTTTGTCTCATTCTATCTCACTTACTTTCCATCTGTGCCGCTAATTTTCGCGGAATTAGTCGAATCAGATTCGTGCTTGATAGTCAAATTCAAAAACAGCAGGTTCAATTCGAAATGTTAATTGAAATTATTAGAGAAAAATGGCAAAGAACTACTTTTTCTCTCACTTATGAATAATAAATACCTTGCTTAGCGATGCCAAGAAGTGCTCGACCATCGGGGAGAATTGAAACATCGAAGCCGACAGACCTGCAAAACGAAGCGTCTTTGAATGACTTGATTACAAATGATTTAGCCATATTCTTATCCCAAACCTTCCCTGTGAAAAGATTCATTTCGAACCTCGTTATTATTGCATCTGATGAATAGAAATTCGAGGAATTGTCGTTTTTGCGAATCTTTCAGATATCTTTTCAAGAGCTTAGCATAATCCCCTTTAAAATTATTGGGCTCTTGAAAATTTTCGATATAAAGTTTAGAGCAATTTATCTTCTACAATAATTGAATTGTAGTGGAAGCAGAATAGAAATGTTCGAAGCTAGAATCGGAATAAGTGGGCAGTTTTGAAATTATCGAAATCAAAGAAGAAGCTCTCAAAGATGTAGATTCAAAAGCTCGTTTTTTCTCGAATTTACTCGTAAAAAGAAGGAACCACGATAGATAAGAGCCATAATAATTGCAGTAAAGGTCTGTAATCTTTTTTTTTTACAAAAATCTGGACCTAGCTTAATATCATCAGTTTGCATTATCAAGTTCGAAATCTTTCCTGAAATTATTGAGGCCCTTAATCAGACTTGCAACTTTTTCTGAAAATTGCAACGGCATTGCATTGCAGTTGCAGTTGTCTTCTTGCAATTCTGCTCTTAATCATTGTGATTCTGGCTCGTTTTCGATATAGCTTTTCTCGGATTGTTTCCTGCTTCGTCAATTTGTCTAAGAATATGCGCATACCTGGCGAATTGACGCCAGTAGTGAGATTCATCGGCAGACTGGTTGTGATTGTGCCTTTGAACTGGATGGTCGTTTGCTCCTTCGGTTTGTCTGCTCCATTCGTTGTTGTGTGTGATACAGATTCGACTTCTATATTTCCTGAAAACAATAAGTAAAACTGTACGACTTGGATAGTCATTTTTATCGTTTTATTGTCGTATTTTTCTTTGAGAAAAATCTCAGAAATGCAAGATTAGAAAGGAAGGTTCAGTAATATTTGCTCTTGTGGGTGAAAGGTCATCTTTTGCTCGCTCTCTTCTTTCGGCTTTGACAAATCATTGTTTAAATAATATCTGAATTTTCTATCGACTTGCGAACAATTTAGATAAAGCGAATTTTGATTTATCACATCCATCATGAAATTTACTTTCCAAAATTAAAATTCCCAACTTTCTTTCCTATTCTAAGTTCGCGTGCTTGTTTGTTTATTTTTACATTTTCAATTTTATGTCGTTGCAGTAATTCGACTCTTTGCATTTTCATTTCCTTTTCCTTCATTTTTCTTCCGATTCTTTGACATTTTACACGCTCAGTTCGAGGATGCCGCCTACAGGAAAATGCCCGAATTTGACGTAATCAGAATTGGGAAGGAAATTTGAGAAATTAATACCAATAGCGAATTATGTACAATTGAATGAATGATTAATGAAAGTGTGCCATACATATCCCTCAAATGATGGTGTTCAGCATTTTTGAACCATGCAAAAATATTCTTTCTGCAAAAGAAACGAGAACCATTCAATTTTTAAACGGGCGAGTTCATATTTTCGTTTTATTATTATCGGCTCACAAGAGTTTGGAGCAATCAACGACTTGGAAGATAGACCGATTTCTCGATTGTCCTTGAATCTACAGAATACAATCCGAATGATTATTTTATTCGAAGACTTCTAATAAGTTTAGGAGTTCTCAAATTAAAAGAATTGCTAAAGAAATATATGTAGTAAGATGTAGCATAAAATTAACAATCGTTCTAAACTTTTTATTTTTTTATATTTAGGGAGAACGTTTTTATTTTTCGAAGATTTCATTACGAAATTCTCATTTAGCACCGGAAATCATTCTCTTCAGATTTAAGTCACGTGAACTTATAATTTCACCGGTAAGAAATGTCTAGCATGATGCTACTTTTTCTCACTTATACTCGGATATTTGTACGTAATCTGCGTTAATCTTCACGAGATATTTACAAGCAAAAGGGGAACTCCAATATTATGTCTAATCCCATGAAATATCAAATAGCTATAAAATGTGCTTTGTTACCTGTAAGCAGAGGCTCGTGATCCCCAAAAAATGCCTGGCTCTTTTTGGGCGTGTAACCACTCAAACCCTGAACTCGGGGTGTTCCTTCCAGGTTCAGAGGGGTTAGTTTGGTGGGAGATACGAGGACAGTAGGGGTCTGTAAAATGTAGAACATAGCGATAACTTTTCAGATTCTATTCAATTGCCTTCATTATAAAATTTTCAAATTTCATATTGCATTGATGTGACAATAAATTCTCGAATTTCATAAAGCGATAAGATTTGAATGAATCATATTTTCTGCTAACGCCTATTTCTGTTGCAAAAAAATTTGATGAGAATATTTCTCCAGCAAATATAGCATTAGAAAAAAGGATTCAAATTAAAGAAGTAGAACTATGATAGTACCTTGAGCATGTCACTCATTGTTGGCGTTTTCAAGCAGTCATGATCGGACAAAGTCAGGAGCGGCTTCGTGCTGCTGGGCGACTTCAGCAGTCCTGGCCCAGAGCGGGACAATTTCGTTGCAGGTACTTGTAAAGCCATAGGGCCTGAAATGAATTGACACTGAATAAAATTATAATGAAATAAAAGCTATTGATTGATTGTGTTGTACGAATTTTTATTTCGATGCATCAATCAGGAGAAATTTAGTAATTTCATTGCAGTCTAGAAGCATGAGTAATACAACAAATCAGGAAACAGCATTATTGAAGAATAAATCAATACCAAAGTAACAAGTTGAAATGATACAAATCGGAGGAAAGGATAGCTGAAACGAGAGTGAAAGAGTCTTGAGCAATGTACACAAACTGTAGGTTAGCAGATGGAATGGAGTACCTGGCAGGAGGAGGGAGCGAGAAGCAGAAGGGTTGAGAATAACTGGTTGATGAAGGAAAATAGAATGATGATGCAAACTCATAGTACCCTCAATCAAAGATTTCGTATAGTCCAATTGCGGGATATTGAAATCCAGATAAACGCAAATGAAATTGAAAATGAAGTGTATTGAAACGAGAAGCTATTACATCTGATTGGGAATATTGCGAAGTTCATGCCCATGTGAATGAAGTCCTGCAGAAGTATTTGATTATGAAGTGATTTAAATGAAGAGAATTTCCAGTAAGATGATGGAATAATATTTTATTGACCGTGCAGAATTTTAGCATTTCGAGTTGTTAGCGACCTAAAGATTTTGCGACATACTTTGAAAATGATAGAAGCAGGATATCTTATCTCTATACTATTTAGAATATGGCTGCGAATTTATATATCTCGAAATTCTAGAAAAAAATTCAAGTTCCCCATATTAATCATGTATATTCAAACTTATTCCTAAGTTGAGGGGTCGTCGTGATTAAAGAAATGACCAAGATAAGATTAATTTGGGTTGAAAAAATTCACAATTGCGTCATTTTTATTGTATTTCCGAAAATTCTCCTAAACTCTAGTTCCTCTTCTTGAAATCTTCAATGGCTTGTGATGAGATGTGTTTCAGAAGTAGAAAACAGCAACAATAATGCTCTGGTTCAACAAGAAGAAGAGGAAAAAGGATTCATTTACAATTTTCGGTGAGAACGTCTCATGTTCAGAAAATAAATGAATCTGAGGATTTCCCTATCCTTCTCTTTTCTTTTTTCCATTTCCCCTCAAATGAGTAGGCGGGATCCTTGCCAAGATCTTTCCAAAATGAGCTTCGTTTTCCAATGGCAACGGATCAGAAAAGCAGCAAAAATGAGAAATAGCAAGAAAAGACTAGCAGAACATTTTTTGCAGCATTGCGAACAGGAAAATCGCCACGCAATTCAGCCCATTTCCACGAATATTCATGCTACTTTTAAAATCCGACGACAAATCTAATGGGAAGCGAAAATTTCAGAAATTCTAAATGCCAGAGCAATTTCGAAGAAAAATTCGAGAACCGTAGTTCCTGATAGGTGAAAAAGGAAAGTAGTATAGGTGACGAAAAGACCAAATATCAAAAATCGGAGTCAGATATGTTGAAGTGAGATCTAAAAATTCGGAAAAGAAAGTGCTCTCCAAAAATTTAGAAATCAAAATTCCGACTTACGTCAAATCAGAATTGCGAAAAATCATCCATTACGGAATAGAAAAGTTCAGTCTCAAAGTTTGCAAATATTTTCTTATTATTATCACCTCATCTACAAGAGTATCCTGGAAATCCCGAATAATCTTTATTTTCAAATCTAATCTGATGATATTATGCTATTAGACATGAGCGGAAGAAAATTCTTCATTAACTTACAAACAATCTCATTTTATCCGGATAATCATAGTAGTCCTTTGACTTTCGCGAAAATTATGCGAATTCTCACGAATTCTCTCCAAATACGGGATTTTTGTTGCTATGGCTGCGTAGGTTTCAAGTACAATTTCGGCCGAATTTCTTCACTCATCTCAGGAGATTGGTCTTGTTAATAATTTGTCTATTCCTAGTGATGAAATGATTCATCAGAATATAAAAGTTTCAAAAT
Source organism: Diploscapter coronatus (assembly GCA_964036155.1). Taxonomy (NCBI): domain Eukaryota; kingdom Metazoa; phylum Nematoda; class Chromadorea; order Rhabditida; family Rhabditidae; genus Diploscapter; species Diploscapter coronatus. Next base: position 6,192,800 of record OZ038423.1, read on the forward strand.
TCATTAAGACTATGAAAAATATTAATGCGTATTTGCAAACTTTAGACTTCGCGAAGGATTTCTTTCTTGAACCTCATAATTTAGTGTTTTAAAATTTCCGAGAATTGGTCTACAAATTATTGGTTGTTGTAGGCTTACACGAATTACATAGTTTCTAGACTGAAACGATTTCAAAAACACATCAAAGTAATTTTAAAGTTGGAGAATACACCAAAATTCTCACGAAAATATGAAAGTAAAATCAGTGCAATTGTAAATCGACTCAAAGTCGATCGTAAAAATGCGACGAGCACATGGAATTTGGGCAAAAACGCAGCCAATCAGCAGAACGAGTTTTCCTGTTCCAATTCTGAATCTCGCTATATTTCCCTATTTCTTCCTCTTTCTCTTTTTTGTTCCAACATTCAACTGAATGCCGCATTTTATTATCGCATCATTGGATACGGGAATCTGCTCAGAGTGCTGTTCTGACTGCACAATGTTTGTATTTGAATTTCTCCCAAAAAAATCAATGCAAAACGTTAATTCATTATGCTTCCATTTGGAAAATTGTTTTTTTCCGAAGTCAATTCATCCATGTAACTTTAAAAAAAGATGCAGCTGAATTTGGGAGGAATCAGCTAAAAATGGTAAACTGAATGATGATGCGACTGGGTTTGATTCGAAGAATTTGAAGAAGAACTGCCGAATTTAGAAAGGAATCGAATCAGAAGACAGAAAGACAGGAAGCAGAAGAGGTCAACTGAATTGAGACTGCAGGGCAGAAGACAGAAGAGACGCGCTGAGGAGGGGGTGCAGCTGCGTCATTTTGAGCTGAAGCATGAGGAATGGAGCATGAAGAGAGCAGAGAAGGCAAATTGAATCATGGAAGAATGCACAGAAAAGGCCTGGGGAATGCAACTCGCTCAGACGGGAACACGGACAGGTGGAAGGGGAGCTTTACGGGCACATCAAGGCAAAAAGTTAATGAGGTTTAGGCAAATATGTCTCGAAATTAGGAAAAAAGTACAAAATAGCTAAATTAGGATATGAAATTATTGGAGTAACAGGATTAAACTCGATAATGCATAAAGTAAAGGCGTAGAGGAGCAGAAGGATGACAAGAATAAAATAGAGATTCTAAACATCTGAAAAAGAAAATCATATCAGAAGAGAAAAAATCGAGGAGAACATGGAAATGTGCATCGTTTTCGGGTAAATGCGCTAAAACATAGCTGAGAGAAGGAAGACATTTGGTGCAGTCGATAGAAGAAGAAAGAGAAAAGAGACGAAGAGAGGGGACGAGAGAGGAGAGAGGGAAGAGAAAGAGGAGGAATGCAACGTGAAATGACAAAACGAAATAAGAAAAGCTTGAACAGAAGAATGAGGAGAGAGGAGAAGAGCAAGAAAAGAAGAAGGCATGTGAAAATGAGCACTGCACCAAGTCAAATCCACTACTTCTTCCACTTTTCACTCTTCTCGTCCTCCGGTCTTTTTTACCGAATATTTGATCATTTCTGTTCTAATAACCGCGGAAAATAACAATGCGTTCACTCAAGAATGAAATAATCTGATCTTATTTTAGAAGAGAACACGTTTTTTTGAATGATCTTTCGTGAAAATGCCTAATTTGTCATAAGTGAAGCAAGATGAAAGTAAAAATCGAGAAAATTGAATAAACTGAGATAGCCACTTATCTATGCACGCGACATTTTGCATAGATCAAATCATTATGATGGCATGATAAAGCTACATTTATCCTAAGAAATTGTACGATCATCAAGATTTCATTTAAAAAAAAACTCATCACATTAATGACGATTAGCTTTCATAAATATGTTCGTAATAAGAATGACATTTGTCGAGAAACCTCAGCAGATCATTTTTCCTGAAATTATACGCATCTCGCAAATCCCTTTATTAGTTTGGATGAATGGAGAAATGGAAAAATGGAGAATGGAGCACACAATCCACCTCCGGATTTAGACTCGGTTTTCCACTTCTGTGCTGAATCTTCCCCGGAATCTCCGTTCTCTCCTCCTTTTTTCATCATTTTACCCATTCCCTTCATTTTCTCATTTGCCTTGCTTTTCTGCAGCATTTTCAGCTTCGCGTCATTTTCACCCTAATCCCTCTCATTTCCTAACGCTCTGCAGATGAGGCAAATAAGCGCAAATTTAGAAGGCCAAAAAATGAGGTAACGAGAAATTCATAATGAGAAATTCGGGAATATGGAATAAAAATGAGGGGGTATGAAGAAGCCTGAGCAAATCTCCCAAGGATTTCACCATACCGGGCACATGAAAATGTGTTAGAGGAAGAAAAAATTAAGACTAATCCGCGGCAAGAAATTGACTGCTATTTCTGGAGCAGACATTTGTTGAAAACGGAGCTCACAAAAATATGAGAGTTCAACATTTGCAAATTTCAAAAGTTTCATGTGTGCAACGCGTGATGCCATATATATGATTTGGCTCGTGAGACCTACCTCTCATAGTTTATTTTCGTCTGCCGAAAGTCCTCGCCAGGTCTGATTTTAATTTCTTTCTTCAATAAAATGCCAAATGATGATTTGTATCGTTATGTGCGCGGATAATTATGACGCGAGTTTTCGCGTATTTTCCAAAGTGTATAGGATTGTTTTGAAAATTTGTATTTGAAGATGAATTATCAGACAAACAGTGGGAGATTCCTAGAAAGAGCTGCGAGAGTGCAGATATTTGAGAAGAAAATCATAAGATAAAGTCGAATTTGTATCTGCAAAATAAAATAATGAGCCACAAGGGGAAATTGGCTTCATTTTGCTGCGAAATGTAGAAATGTGAGATAGAACATTGATATTATAGACGTTAGAAGCTACATAAAACGGAAATAAGGAATAGGTGAAATAAAGAAAATGGCAAAGTAGTATTGTGAAATCTTCGACAATTTTGCAAAATGGAACCTAACGAGAATCAATTATCCAAAATCTTGGAAACGTGGCACAACTATTTGAAAATCTTGAAGAATTTCTGGAAGTAAAAGTTACGTTAGCTCAAAAAGTATGAGTTTCTCGTCACTCCAAATGAAAACGAATATGAACTGAGATTCAAGTAAAATTACACCCCCATGTAAATACGTTTACAAGGAGATGTAGTTTGACTTGAACTCTAGCTCTGGTAAATGTCAATTTTGAAAAGATTGGTTTCGGAAAATCAATTTCCAACGCAAATAGAAATTGCATTCTAAATTTCGATATTCGAACAGAAATATGAGTCATTTCTAATTTTGTTTGTTGCTAATAAAGAAAGCGGCGAACGGGGAAAAAAGTAAAGGAGCGATGATTGAAAGTCGAGACAAATTTGATAAAGGACTTGAAAATTAATAAATTGGTGATAAGTGGAATGATTAGGAGAGCAGCAGAGAAAATGATCTGTTATCAGAGTGGCGAGAAGCTAGGCATGTCCATTTCGTCAAAAGATAAAAAACGATGCTTCCACCGGAAGCAGTAAAATATGTGTGTTGTCTTCAAACGATGGCAATGATAAGGTATTGTCAAATAAAAATAAGGAAGAAAAAGAATGATATCATTCCACTCACGGTGAACGTCAAAATCCTCGTGGCTTTGAAAATCGCCTCCTTTGCAGCGATTATTAGAGCACAAATCAAGTAGCATTACAAGTAGAAACTTTGATTTTTCACAGGGCGAATAGTAAAATTGTATATGCAGACCAAATAGATTCTCAGCGATGATTAGCTTCTCTTATTGAGTTCGAAATAGAGTGAATATAGATCGATTTCGCAGTTTTTGTGCTTTTTGCAAATTTTCTAGAGAATTGTAAAGGCGATGACAAATCAACGGAAGTTCGCTTGTTTCGAGACTCTGGAGCAGGAAAAGCGAAGAAATGACCGGAAGAATTTCGATATGAGTGGTGAGAAATGCCCAGGACAGAAATCGATAGGCTATAGATTGCCTGACGGGGGATGAGTCACTACAAATGCGAGCAGAAGAAATGCATGACTGTGCAAGGCTTCGGAGATTATTTGCATACGAAAACGGAACTTGAAAGGGAAAAAGCGTAGGCGTGCAGAAACATCAGCATCCACCTACTCAAAATGAGCAATTTGCAAACTGAGTTTCTGATATTCAAATGGCAAAGTTGTATGATTCAATGATCTGAAAATGTATGTTTCAGACGGAAATATTCAAAATACAACCGACAGGTGAAAATGGTTAGTCAGGTAGTTTTAAGACTCTGAAACGGGTTAGAATTTTATCATCACCAAGTAAATTTGAAGCAAACACTAACAGGTGGTCATTATTTCGGCTATTGAAGTTCTCTCATCCTCACAATTTTCCGTGTTCTCTTATCTCGTTTCAACTTCTCTTCATTAGCCGACTTCTGGCCCTCCATTTCATGATTCTGAGCCATTATTTGCGTCATTTATCCGACTCTCCCAATGAGTTTTGCGTGATAAAAAAACTGCGAGATTCATGAAATGGGCTACCGATATTTTGAATGATCAATGAACGAGAAAAATTACCGAAAAAGAATGAAAAACTTGTCTGGAGTCTGATTCATTTCATAATGAAGGTTTTATTCGATTTCCTAGAGCTGAATAAAGTATTCGTATCTGGCTTAGTTTTATATCGTCTAAAGACACGTCCGCCTTTTTTGCTGAATGAATGAAAGAGTATTTAAATGTGTTTGCGCGTTTTAGAAATGACTTTTCGCTAAAATAAAAATATGCAGAGCTCATTTTTGTCTAAATTTCTTGCATTTCTGCATTGAACCATGAATCTGATTGAGCAGTTTCATTCATTTTTCTTCCACTGAACTCGCAAATGACGAGAAGTGCACGTTCTGTGTCCGAAATACTCGACTGCGTTAGATTCGCGAGTTGCGCAGGAATAGCTAATTGGTCTTTTATGAATGCGTGACGATAATCTATATAGAACAAATTATTTAGTATCGGAATAAATTATTCAGAATAATTTTCCAAATTAAGAAATTATACGTTTCTATTGAGTCTCTATTTCTGACACTATTTTAGGGATCTAAAAGTTGTTGGAAACATTAAAAAATTTAGGAAATCCTATCTGAAAAATGATCGCATTAGGATAAGCGAGAAGAGATGAAAGTGCAGAAATGATATTTCTGAATTTTCATCCATACAAAATGGAAAATGCAAGGAGAGCAGAGAAATTTGCCCTTTGTCTGGAATTGTCTGATTGTCTGATGCTATTCTAAAACAAAATAAATTGATACAGATACACGAGGATATTAGCTGAATTCTTCGGTAAAATGATTCTGATTGAGACAAATGGGAGTTTTCTCGAGAAAAAATTGAATGGAACAAGAATAAACATGGGATATCATCATTTTCCATAATAAATATTGATAGTCAAGATGAATTTATAAGAGCCAATGAAATGAATTAGTAAAAAGAAAGATATTGTTTTAGTTTTGAGAGAGGTTAATCTGGAACAGTGACTACTCTGCTGGATAATTCGAGAGGAAAGTCTTTTCTCATCTCATCATAGCTTCATTATTTTCTGCTATCTTTCTCCTGCTATTTTCTCAAATAGTCCTATCCTTTGACAGTCCATGAAATCACTGATTCAACAGAGCAGTTAGAACAGCCAGTAAGTTATCAAACAAAGCCGGTAGCCTGCTTTTCATGCTCTGCGTCTCTATCCTCTCTCTCTCTCTCTGCTCGCATTTCTCTCCCCTTTCTGCTATTTCTATTTCAAGTTCCTCCGCCCACGCATTCCGATTGCCTTTTGTCCGTTGAATGGGCAAACAGATTGACTCAAATCGAGTCAGATCGAAATAGCAGAGAATAAAGACTGGCTAACCCATGTGCAATTCGCTGTTTATTGTAGTCATAAAGCTTCTCTATTCTAAGCTTCCATTGCTTCGCTTTGTGCAAACTATCCGCCCTCTTGTCGCACATCATTTTCATTCAAATAACAACCAAAACAGTGCCCTTTCAAAAATGAATTCTTCAAATATCTTTAAAGAATTATAAAGTGACTTTCATAAAATACTTTAGAAATTTTTCTGTAAAAAATGCCGAGTTATCTAGATAAAGAAATTGGTGACTTTGAGAAGACGCAAGAAAAATCCACTGGAAAAATTTCACCAAGAATCCTACACAAAATAAATATCTCAAATATTTTACCACGAAAACCATACCACAGAAACTTTTTACTAGAATTCTCCTAAAATATTCCCACAAAATTAAATCAAAGAAATTTCATTGAAAGAAAAATTTCAACAGGAAAAAAGATGACTCAAGGATTTTTACAGATGTTCACGTTTATCGGAAAAAGCTTTACAATGATTGTCCAGCACGTGCACATATTTTCAAATTTCTGTTCTTTAGCGATTCCAATGAAAACAAGTTCAGAGAAGTGCCAGAATTTCGAAAATAATGCCATAAAACAAATTTCGAGTTTCGGACTTGATTTCTAAATAAAGATAGGCTAATGCAGAAGGCATATGTTGAAAATTTTGTTAAACAGAATCTAAAACAAATAGAATTTAGATTTCCAATATAGCGAATCTATGTGTAAATTCATATAGCAGTCTGCATGATAATCCTCTTTTCGAACAATCAAAATTGCAGACTCGCGTATAAAAACGCGTTAGCTTCAAAATTCATTCATCAGATTATCGCATGAAACTCTCCCCTTTAGTAAATCACATTCCCCGACAAAGTTAATAGTTTAGCTAATTTCTACCAGGAAAAATGGAAGTCATATGCTAGATGCTAATGGAATTTATGAATTTATAGATTCAAGCTTCCGGTACAAATGTAAGCTCGTGATTTGGTGGATAAGCTAGGAGAGATTGCGAATTCGAGAATAATTTTCTTAGAATCTCGTTTCTTCTTTAGCAATGACATTAAACAAAGTCGTCATGGCTAGCGGATTAATTCTATTCGATGATAATATTTTCTGATAAAGATTATGGATTTTCTCGAAATTATGTGGGAATACCTAAGCATAGGATTTTACATTAAAATAAAATGATAAAATTTTTAGGACATGAATTTAAAAAAAAAAAAAGATAAATAAATAAAGCTGTTAAAAATATCTCGCTTAACTGAACTAGACTGATAGTGAGCCTGAGAGCAGATATTCGATGCAAGCAGCAAGTGCGCCTCTTTCTGTCTTAGTGAGCTTCTTCAATGATATCTGCGACTTTATTCTCACTTTCTCTGCATTTCCGTGCCTTCTCGCAGTTGCCATTCTGTATTTCCATCATTTCTTCATCCTCTCCTTTCCTTCCTTACACACGCTCTTCTTCTTCCTCGTCTCTATCTCCTCTTTTTATCAGTGATCTCTCTTGATTTTCTCATCTTTCCGCTCAATTTCGTATCTCAGATCTTCTCATTTCCCCGTGTAAATCCGACAACGATCAAACATCGCTCATTAAGTCCATTAGACTTGGTGGCGAAATAGAAGGAAAAATGCTAGCTGAGTATTGTATGAAATTTTTCTTGATATAATTTTGATTGATGAAGCATGCCTGAGATTAAAATAATTGAATAGAATTTTAAATCTACATATAGTTAAGTTTTTGGCCTCGACCCAATCGCGGTCCACTCAACAGCGACCGAGTATAGGACTTGGTTCGGAAACCCCTTTTGTTTGAATCTGACTCTACTTTTCGGATAGAACAAGCCCACTTTAAATTATCGTGTTTATTGCATTTGATGAAGAGTAAAAATGAGTTGAAAATAAGATCAATGTGGAATGAGATTTCGGAGAATGCTAATTTAGTGAAATGGGAATACTGCCCGTGCAATACTATGGAATGAAGAAATTTTAAATATGGTTTTTGCTTACGACCGAAAATAATCGCCACTGATCAAGATATGAGCACTTAAGGAAGGCCATGATATAGACGAGTTAGAACATTCTTTAGGATCGAAGATAGGGAGATAACGCGCAATTGTAGACTATTATTTTTCAGGCATGTTTTTCATATTTAGTAGGCTCAAAAATTATCTGCATTGCTTTGCATCGCCAGACAAAGTGTGAGAGTCATGAAGTGAAGTTTAGATTTTAAAAAATTATATGCATTTTTAGTTGGAACTAATCTACATCTTCAAATTTCGGACCAAGATTGAGAGAATTGATAGTCAACCGACTAAACGCATTGCGAGATTTTTTTTTATCTGAAAAGTGATTCTCTTCTCATCATTTTTATTGCTTATTCATGTCATGTACTTTATATTTTCTTCGAACTTACTTTCAGATTCAATTTGTTGATTCCTCGGATCAGCAGTGTCTCTGCTGGTCCCAGGCTGATAATCGTGTTCTATTTTGTTCTCGCAGAGTTCAGTCTCGAGTCCAATAGCCGAGTCCCCGAGCATGGCCATCATTCCCTGCTGCAGGTGATCTGCCTCTTCTCCAAGCCCATTCCCACAACCCATCCCACTCGTTGCTGCATTCTCAAAGCTGCTAATTCGATTCGGTAAAAGTGGATCTCTAAATTGAAACAATGCGCCAATTCAACGAACAAACATGAATGAATTGCCACATTCTCCATTGCTTCTGCAGAAGGTATTCTATTTTTTAAACTTTTCAATGGGAACAAATTGAGTTTAACGAGGAAAAGGTGGGAGAAGGTTCTAGACACTATTTCGATGAAATAAGGGCTGAAAGCTCACAGGAACTGCTCTAGAGTGGAGGCGGACTGCAACGGGGCCTGGGCTGAGGGCGCCACTCGCTCGCAGTCGATGTACAGATCCAACTCGTCCTCAATCGAGTCTACTAAAAATAAAGGAGTTAGTGAGGGTTGAAATATTTCGGTCACTAATTATGCTATTTTGAAATGCCATATAGCTAAAATGATGACATCATTACCTAAAGATTGAAAAGAGCAAAAGAGTCGACAAAGAAAGGTATTGGAACTGCATTATGCCACATCTCATTTTCTAAAAAAATATTCACCTCGAATTTCGTTAATTCTCGATTGCGAGTTTTTCTAAATCAAGCTAGCAATAAAATTTTGGAATAAAATTTAAACGATGTTGTTCAAACTCAAACGAACTCGAAATCATCTTATTAATTGTCACAGCAGTTCAAAAGTGCACGGAAATTATATCGTAAAACGAGATTAACCGATTTTACAAGTTGCTTTATGAATGAGAGTAGATCAAAATTCGCCAATTACTGAATGCGATATACAGAACTTGCAAAATTTCCCTTTCAAAAATATATTTGCAATTTGTCACGAAATATTTTCATTTTGTAGTTCAAATCATGCCAAAATTTGAGCAAAATATTCGTCCATAATGAGGGAATTTCAATTTTCCCTTTCCAATCCAAAAATAAGTCAGTCTACATAATTGGAACTAAAACCATTCTAATTTACTACGTTTACAAGCAAAGAGCTATGTGAAATAATAAGGCTCTACAACCCAACTAGCAGAGTGGATTTCAGTTAAACGGGGGGCGTAAGAAAGCAATTTCGAAATCATCGGAACAAATTTATAACTTATATAGCGATTTCATAGGTAGGCGTCTTCTCAATGATATTTTACACGAATTCAAAACTGAAATAAATCGAATTCGAACATTTTTGAAAATCAAAATTGGCGTTAAGTCTTTGGTCGGTAAAATCGCAGTCTATTTTAGGAATATTCAAATCTTTCACCTCCTGGTATAATTATTTCATTTTTAAGAAAGTTAGTGGTATTTTATAGTTATGACGAAAACATTTCAAATTATGATAAGACTTCTACCGTCAAATTCAATAGTTTTATGCTTGTCAAGAGATAAATTATCGACCAATTAAAAAGAATTACCAAGTGACAGCAGCATGTTTGAAATAATAACTAGAAAGAAGTTAGATTAGCATAGCTGACGGATGTCAGTCGGTTCGAAGAGTTTCAATGATTGTTCGTTCGATCGATTGAATTATGCCTTTCTTGGAAAGGGAAGGCAAAGAGCAGAAGGAGCTACGGTGCACCAAGCAAACATTCTCGCAAGATGAATTGTAAGGGAAAAGGAAAATGTTGATTCTCAGAAAGGCCACACACTTAAATTACAGTATCCAAATCAAAGTCGCAATTATCGAAATCATATTTTTAGCTCAAATTCCTATTTGAGAATCATATGTTTATGCTAGGGAAATTTAGCTACTTCCGTAAATTGAAATAGTTTGGTGGTTTTAAAAAGTATAGAGATGAATAGCTTAGACTTCAGTTTTGTATTCAAACGTATTGCTATTGCGTCAAATTTCAAAATTGAAGCAATTTGTGAAGGAAATTTGTCGACCAATGAATAGAGTTTTGAGAGAGAAGGATCAAAACTACAAAGCGAAGTTGATACTAAAATATCCATGTGGATCAGGATTTTATGAATCAAGAAAATTGCAAATTTAAAAATGATATTCTTAAGTTCGAGAATCTGAAAAAGGCCTACTTGGTTCAGTTTTGATAGTTCGACTGGATGAAGGCTGCTGCTGCTGACTCATTGAGCTAGTTGAGGTAGGTGAGAGCGAAGTTGAGGTTGCAAATCCTAGATCACTCCATTCACAGAACGAGTGTAGCGATGCCAAATTGCACATCAACATGACAAGGAAATTTCGCAAACATAAAGATACCTAAAATTGGCGAACTTATTAAGGAATATCGTAATTCGGCGACTTTTTAGGATATAAGGAAAGCTCGCTAAAAATCTCATTTTACAAGGAAAAAAATTGAATTTTAAGATGGAAAGAAAATCTGGGCCGGCAGCGAGATTTCTCGAAAACTGATCAGATTATTAAAAGTATTATTTTTCCGGAAAAAAAACCCTTATATTATCATTCTCTAGATTCAAATTATTCAGAAAAAATTTCACTTGTCCATAGTTACTTTAGTTCCAAATATAAAAAATTCCCAAAAATTTCTGCATACCATATATTTCAGAAAATAAAAACAAAATTCCGGGATTACGATCAAAGCATAGAAAATAGCTGCAAATTAAAAAGTGCTTAAATTTAGAAGGAATTATGAAAAATTTTCTCGCTGCTCATTGATGCAATGAAGAAATGTGCAAGTTGTTTGAATTCAAAAATCAAATTGAAGAAAAACTTTGGTGATTTCGAGAATAACGCGGTAATCGAGGGAATGAATGAGTAAAGGAAATTACTATGAAAAGCTAGGCTAAATTATATCGTGATACATCATTTTACAGGTGAGTTATGCTGTAAGGATTTTTGGAACGAAGATTTAATTAAGAGAAGTGAAATGGAATTATTGTTGAAAGGAAGTAAGCAAAGATTGTATGATATAGCAGTAGCTAGCTAACCAGGTCATTTGATTCATTTGCAAAAATAAGATTTAAAAAATAACAACAAAAAAAAAGTTGGAACCAGGAAGCTTCCTATAACGAAACGATTTTCTCTCGTGCAAATTCGTCAAACTGGAGCAAGGTGCAACGAGTGAAATTCATCCAATTTTGCGTGTTTTCGTTTTATGGATTTGATGCTGCAAAAATTTTCATTGCGAAAAGCCGCAACCATTCACAAAATGGAAAGGAAATATTGAACTTGGAGGATGAAATGAAATGAATGAATATACGCTTGAAAAACTAACGCAATGATCAGATTCGCTAAGGGAACAAGGATATGAATTGAGATCACTGGATACAAATTAGGCAAATTGTAGAGAGGACTGCAAAATCTTATTTTCCGAACAGAAAGATATCAAGAAATTGTAGCAGATTGCACATGGAGAGTAGGTGGCAGTTTACCGCGGAGAAATGAGTAATCACTACGGTAAGGTTAAGCGACCCGAGAGCAGTGGGCTTTGTTGATTCGATCAACGAGCCGACTGCTGGACTGGAAAGTTGCAAGCCTACGACCCACGACCAGAGGGTATCTGGCGCTGGCGAGGGGCACGCAATGGCGCCTGTCTGCCAACATCCCTCGGCATTCACAGAAGGGAGTTGGTGGCAACTGAACCGCGAACGTTCCAAACTCCTCGATTGATTTTGAGGAATAGAGCAGACTCGACTCAGTTGCCACCGCCTTCCTCTTATGTAACCCAGTATCTGATCTGCATGTGCCATTCTTATTCCTCGCATTGCAGATAAATTCGTTGTAAGTATTTTTATTTGCATGTTTATGTGGGCGGAGCTAATCGGGTTTGGTCAGAGTGACCCGGAGAGTGAGCAGAGAAAGAGACGGAAAGGCACGCGAGTAGGCAATTCGCGTTCCTTGATCTCTACGTCAATTGATTCGATTTGTGTTTGAATTGGGGATGGGAGGGGAAAGTTGCGTAGCTCTGATTCGACAACACCTACACTTCATGTGGCCTTTCAGCCAGGGGCCCTCTCGCAATCAAGCACTCCCTTCCCTCCCTCCCTCTTTCCCTCTTACGTGTTCATTTCAACGACTCTCTAGCAGAGTTCTGTTTCTCTTCGTCTCGTATATTTGCAGCACTATTTTTACATTCCATTCGATTTTTATAGCTTCGACGCGACGACTGCAAAAAAATCAGCAAAAGACTGCTTGACAAAGAAAAAAGTTGGGAAAATAAAGAACACTTGGAGAGATAGTAGGGGAAATGCGGAGATAAGCGAATGATTCTAACGCCTTTCGCTCGCCGAAGCACTGCTATTATAGTAAATCTGAAAAGAGTTACGTTTCGATTCGCGACCAATGTTTTCTCACAATATTTTTTCAATTACAAATACCGCTAACTATGCATTTTCTCATCTGTTCTCCTGTATGTCTCATTCCCCTGTGACATACGGCAAGGGCCTCCCACTCTCTGGGCAAACAAAAGGGAACAACTCAAACCAACGTCAGCAGCTCTCATTTGGCAGGCAGTTTGTGTGGCTATCAGCCCCAGTTGCGGGCGTAATTCCTCTTTCCTTATCAGCCCGTTCAGGTTTACACGCTTCCTTGCCCTTCTGCTTATCGCTTCACAATTCCTTGCGCGGACATTCGCCTCGTTCATCGCATATCACTCGAATAATTGCCTCGAGAAATCACTCGTGTTTCTGTTTCCGCTGAAGTGGAGCAGTCTTCAAATCTCATATCCCTGACTCGCGATGAATTTCAAATTTCGTCTTTGCTTTTTGAACATCATTGCTCATTCACGTTTCTAACACATCACTCTCGATAATTTTTAAATTGTACACAGAACACGTGGTTCTGCTTACTACTATTCTTACCGTTTGTGAAAATTATATATCCACTTTCCAAAGCATTATTTATTATTTGATAGCAAATATGAATAATGATTTCATAAACTTGTGCAAACCTTGACGTGATACTTTGAAGAAATCTGCATATGTCACAATTTTACAAATATATATTCGTCATTTATCTATAAATGAAATCATCTTCATTCGATTTGCTTTTTGAAATGTTTAGCGAATTTTTGAAAATAAAAGTGTTTATTCAAGATACTGATTGCGAATGTTGATAAGCCTTTGACTTATGAGATAAAATTTCTATTCCCGAATTTCCAAAATTGACAAATTCTCAGCTTGAGTCAATTTTGCAATGTATACAGGGCATTAGAGTAAATAGTTTGGAAGCAATACATTTACATTTGTGAATTACAAAACTTTATTTTACATAGAAAAATATTGAATAACGCTTGGACAATATGATGAAAATTATAGTTATTTTTATATTTTACAGGCGTATAATAAAACCGATCTTTAATGTGGTTTTAAACGATGTGGTCATTCAATTGGGACTGCTGCACGGCTTCATTCTCGTAGGTCGTGTTGACCGAATGAATCGCAGCAATTGTCAGGTTGTCAATCGATTTGTCCTTCAGCAGTTTCTCATTGTCATCTGACAGATTCGTATCCCTGAAAAGTGTTATTCAAATTTTAAAAATATGTTGATGATTTCATCTAATGTCTTCATTGAAAATGATATTTTTCTAGTTGTGTCTTCACTAAATTAAAACAAGGATCTGAAGAGGTTGAAATTTTTCGAAGTCAGAATTAGATTTCTAATAATGTCATTTCAGAAAATTATTTCGAGATGCTAAAAGTAGTATCTAATAGAATGATGCACTCATGGTGTTGAGCGCACAACTGACAATAGTTAGACAAATTGATAGTTAGAATCTAACGAATGCTCTTACATTACAAAGGCATAGTCGAAGCAGGTCAGACAGCATGTGAAGCATCTGCCGATCCATCGGAAGAACGAGCAGATCGATCGATAAATTGCTCGAATTGTGCGACAGATAGTTCGAACAATGAGGCTAATGAGCAAGCAGATCAAGACGAGAGCGATGACCAGCAGAACGAGGCCTGTAATCTGCCATCCTCTGTTGCTCTCGGGAAGATTGCTTCTATTCTGAAATTCGATAAATCGATATGATTTACGCGCGTGTTATATCAATTTTCGATTAATATGATTCTCTTATTATTTGAAATGTCAAATAAACCAAGTACATAGATATCGAATCTGAACTGTCCAGATCCTGCACGATTGACGGCTTCACACGAGAATCGATTTCCAACCCAGGCAAAGTAAAATGAGAATGTAACTGTTCTTTGGTCGGAAGAAAATCTGAAAACGATACATTGATTCCAATTATTTTCGTAACGAATTTTGAATAAGCATTTGGGCATATTATTTTATATACTAAATGTCTACCGCATCAATTTCCAGGATCCGATTTCCAGGCTAGAAATCCACGGGTTCACATCGAATTTCCTAGAGTAAAAATATTCGTAAAAATTCTCATAAAATTGTCCATTATTGTTTGAAAACTCATTTTGAAAATAATCTACCAGGAATACGAGGGTGTAGGCGACCCAATATAAGGACACTCAAGCGTGAAGTAACGCGATTCGGTCACATCAACTGTCTTTGGACGGTATGCAACGAATGGTTTTGTCACTGGCATAACCTGAAAGAAGGCTATATATAGTGAGTATGGTGTAAAGTTGAAAATCTTTCTGTGTTGATTAGGAAAAATATCCAATAAACATGTTATGAACTTTTTTGTTTTTTTTTTTTAAATATCGCACTTGGAGAATTGTTATATTTACATCAATCTTTCATAGTTATCTTCGATTGCCAATGTTTCCTTTGACATTGTTAAAAGACATTTCCTTACATCAAACGAAACATTGGTTCTTCTCTCATATTTCCAGTCGTTAGTAGACTGAACCCGTTGACCATATCTGTCATATTGACTCATCTGTAACGTTTTGTTTTCCTTCTTATCATAGCACATGTAGATGCCAGAATCACTCAACTTGACATTTCTAAAAGGGCCGCTATTCATTAATCTGAAAAATATAATAGCTACTTGAGTTTGAGCATAAATTTCCTCTCGGCTCGATCGACCATTTCTGTGACCATCAATTCTTTCTGTTTATCATTCAAAGATACCCATTCCATATCCCTGAATGAAACTTTACTAGAAGTTTGTATTTTCTGTTCAAAGTCGCTATGAAAACTTCGGAAGGTTGAAAGTTTTAGAATTCTAATTGGGATACTTTTTCGGAAACAGACTTGAATTCCAATCGAATTTTCAAAGATATTTGACTTTCATTCTAACTTGATATTTTTCATCAAACTCGAACACACTAGCCATTTAAGTTCGATTTCAGGTTTGAGTTCCGAGTTCAAAATTCCATGTATTCATACCAACTGACGTCGTTTGGAATAATGCAAGAAATCTGCACATCGTCATTTTCATAGATCATCTTGAATCGATTCTGTCGTCTTTCGACCAATTCCAAGCCCAAAGTAGTCTTGCTCTTTACGGAGAACTCGATCTTTGGATATTCTTGTCTCTCAGTACTAGCGGCTTCAATAATCAACTGCGATGTATCGAACTAAAGAGCATCTTGAGTCGTGAACGAAAGAATGCTCAACCTTCTTTCCTGGCGCGGCTGCCGAGCATTTAACTGCAAATTGACCCCGTGATTCATTCAGGAACAGATAATGCGGATCTTCCCTAAAAATAGCCACTTTTGTTAAATTCTCTAAATTTATGATAAAGGTGTCGAAATTTGATGATATAAAGTTACACAACGAAGAATTTCGATGAAAATAGCAAATAAAACTCAATTCACGAATCTCTATCGGTCGAAAGATTAGCTCTATGAATTAACGATGAAGAGTTAAGCGAAGCTAAATTCGACGGCCTAACCTGTCATAGCTTATATCCCAATCGTAAGCGATACCTATTGAACTGGATATATTCTCTAATTTACTACTGTAGTTGTCCGTCCGCCTTTGGTAATAACTATCCCAATAGTTGCTATGTTTATATTTCTGCACATAGTCAGCCACATCTTCATATTTGTATGTCTGGTTATATTCATAACTACCGGTTCTAAATCTAGTTTCTGAATTATGAAATCATTTTTGAAATAACCTCCAGCTGTAATATGATTGTCTGTCAAGAGTAGTTCCAACAGTGAATGAAGTTGCTTCAGGGAAGGACGTCTCAGCAATGCACACAATGTGAGGCTTCTCATATTTACCAAAGTGAACTTCTTTTGTGACAGAAATAGCCGTATCCTTTGAAAAGATTAGGAGTCGAGTCGACGCAGATTTACTGTTGACCGTTATCTGTGGAAGTTAATCACTATGAAAGGCCTAGTTTCACAACAACGGTACTACTAAGTTATATATATTTTTCTCAAAAATCGCATATAAAAACGAAAAAGGATCTGCCTTATGCCATATATAGCTAGAACTTCATCGAAATGAATCAGAACCAAAGATCAATCAAAGCCATTAGCATTAATTTTTAATAAAAATTAAGCGAAACCAAAATTTTATTTACAATTGAGCACTCACATTGAAAGTAAACATGGCCTCGTGGACTGCACTAGGATAACTATTGTTGGAACCTTTAGGGGCATAGTAATATCTGAAATGGATGGGTGTTCTTTTTTTGAAGGGAAAACTCCTACATTCCGGCCAAATTTTGTTTCGCTGTGAAATTTATTCTCCACTGACCAACACTATAAATATCGCCATTTTTCAATGTCTCGATGGCACGAGTGCCAGTCGGAAGATAAGTGTATTCCTCCAAATTACGTGTTCATCGTTAAAGTTCGAAGAAAAGCTCACCCTTGTCCAAATAATATCGTTAACGTGATCACGAATGTAAGGCAAATTAATATATAAATCGACTAAACCCCCTTCTTCAAATTCGAGGTTTGTTATCTTCCAAAGAGCCTAGAATAAACTTTGAAGATTTGCATCACTTGATCAAAAACTACTTCGCTTCCAAATGTGAGAGCATCCGTCTTTGGTTCTCCCCTTCTGAAGGCATGTGACTTTAAGACCAATATAACGGCAATTGCAAATAGGGATATTAGTAAATTCATCTAGATTTCTAAAAAAGAATTGTTGTGAAAGAAATTGACAGATTAGGTGCTGAACAATCTTGACGACTTGACAAATCGATAGCTATCACTTTTGAAAAAGGCTCGAATTTTCATGCAAACAAACTGATAAGAATTTGAACGGGGAGATTAGCAGAAAAGTTTAACAGATGAGCAGAGCAGATGATGAAAAGAATATCGATTGAAATGTTGACCATTTTAGATTCAAAAGTTAAAATTTCGCAATCGAGTTTTTTCTAACAATAAAAATGATAAAGTACGAAGTTGAAAAATGAATTACTTCATGAAGAATTTTTTTTATCAACTAACTTATCGCATATGAACGTTGCTAATCACAGTGAATTTTCGACACAACTCGGCCGAAGGTATAAGTTATTCCATCAAATTTATCAAGATTTTATTTTGAAAGAATAATTGCAAAAGTTTTAAAAATTCATCCTTGCGTAAATATTTTATTTTGAATGATTTTGAGCATTATTATCATCTCATAGATTAATATTTATTTATAATTCATCGAACTATTTTATTTTTATGATTCATCCAGCCTTCTGACTCAATTATCAAATCCAATACTCGATCTGCGTCAGTAATTGGTCACTGATTTTTCAGAAATGCATTTCATCAAACCCGATGAGAGAACTGTTTGTAAGAATTATCAAGCTAAAATAATGCGTATTCTAAGGCTGAAATAGAATTTTTGTCGTATTATCATATGAAAAATTAGCAAGAAGAAAGTAAATCTAACAAATTATTCTTAAAAGTTGACCAAAAACATTGAAGTAGTTGAATTCATATTTTGCTTTGTAATTATCACCGCTGAATCAAAATGATTGACGTTCGGGTGTTTAAAATGAAAAATCTGAGAATTCCATACTTTGAAAAAAAAACTGTTCCATTTCCAGCAATATTCGCTCATTGTTCCTCCGAATGGCCAACACTATTCCCTCTTTTTTGTCTACAATATAAGATTGCCAAGAAAATTTTGGTCAAACGTACTTTTCTTTTCGTAGCTTGGAGTGCAATTTCTGGCATTGACTTTCTGTTCTACTCCTTTAATGATTTATTGTCCAATTCCTCGCATTGTCGCATCATTTTATCAAATTGTCAAATCATTCTTGTCTGCTTACGATGAATTCACACAATGTAGAGTCACAAATTACTAATCACACTGTCATTTTTCCGATTTGATATCGCGCCCGATTGCCAATAGCTTTCGTATATAAGATCGTCTTCTTAGACCTTTTTCCAACACATTTTTTCGCTTCATTCTCCAATTTATCTAAAATGTTCAAACTGCTCATTCTTCTGATCGTCGCCATCCTCGCTGCTGCAGTCAGTGCCGGATATTACAATCCACCTGTAAGTTATCTTCACAAAATCATTGGATGTTTCCTTTTTTATGAAAAAATATGTGCCATTTTCATAAAAATCGTGAATTTTGTTCTCAAGATAGTGAGAAAAATAGCCCGCCCTACTTATAAAAAGAAAATACTTCGTCAAGTTTATATGCAGCAATATTACAAAGTTATGATATTTGAATAGGCTTGGAAATTTACCCTAAAATTATAAATCCGCATTTTTCAGCCGCCACCTTCATATGGATACTCGAGCGGCGGGGGATCATATGGAGGAATGCCTTTCCAGCAAACTAACTATTACGGAAGAAAATGAACACCGACAAATCATAAAAGCCTAGAATAACAAATTTGTCATTCTATTTTACAATCGAAATTTATCTCGGCATTTTTTTTGTAAATTACCAAAATTTATTCTAAATAATAAATGATTATAATTTGTAAAATTTGTAGAAATAATAGAACATATTCTGATTAGTAAACACAATGCCGCATTCGTGAAGATTTATGAAAATCAATGCTACTGGAAGAAAATGTTTTTTTTTGCTTTTTTAAATTATCAACATGAATAGCTTTATTAGAAGAAAAGTGACTTTATACAATTGAACTGAACTCGGCTGATTTTTTTGTTTTTAAATTTGAGTTTCCTTTATAATGCCGATGTTCGTGAATAACTTGAATGTATTTTACATCTTATACAATTTAGCATCTCCCACAAGAGTGATTGCAGTAGCCCTGAAAAAAGGATAAACTTATCAGTAGTCATCTTAAAGCAGTAGCCGACCCCACCTAGTGGGAACCAGAGCCGTCCAGAAATTGTTTATGTTCTGTTTTTTGTTGTTTTCTGTCGATTTTTGATCATTTTCTGTCTCCGTTTATTTTCCGAAATTCAAAAAACCCGCTTCTGGACGGCCCTGATGGGAATCAGGCTAGGAAAAAAGTAGTCTGTTAAAGCAATCTTACCTGCATCCAGCTTTCTCCGCATTTCCCCCAAGAAACTTGCTGATTACAGGAAAAATTAGAGTCTGGTGCGATGTCGGTACAGGCATTCCTTTAAAAAAATTATTATTATCTAAAAAGTAGTCATACCCGCAGCGTCCACAGCTCAAATCGCAATGTCCTTGCATCCTATGATTAAAGAATGTATATATTCGTTAATAAATATTTGTTCATACCATGATTCATTGCATTTTCCAAATCCAGCTTGCTGTTGGCACGTGTAAGAACCATCAGGAGGAACGTCAGTGCAACCGCTTGGTGGAACGGAAGTTGGTGGTGGACTGGTGCTGTTGCTACCACCGCTGAAAAGAAACGTCTATTAAAAAAATCTTGTGAATTTACCTTCCATCACATCGCTTACAACTCATGCAGCAGTAGCCCTGAACCTTTCAGTGAATGACCAGATAAAATATTGTTGAAGTTTTCAGTTATGGGAATATCGGGAAGCAAAATTAGGAAAGAGCAAACGGTAAAAGTAAGGGGAAATTGTATGAGGAAAGGCAATTTCCGACATTCCGACAAATAGTAGCCTCCAAGACAAAGTATCTATGAACCTGCATCCAGCTCTCTCCACACTTCCCCCAGAGGGCCTGATTGTCACAACTATATTCTAGCGCTGTTGGCGGCCTAACGTCGGTGTTACAATTGCTGCCGGTACATCCCGATGAAGGTGGAGCTGCGTTGCATTCGTCATCATATGTGACGTTAGCATTCTGACAGTTTCCATTGCAGCCGAGGGCATCCATAGTTTTCTGTAAATCATGATTGTCCGAAGTTTAAATTTTGGTAAATTATGTACCAGAAACAAAATTGGATAGGAATTAAGAAGTCCGGAAAGATCTAACAAGGAAAAGGTTCCGAAGTGTTAATGGCCAAACTGACCAAATTTAGTCTTAAAACTTTTCTCTCATCTTAAAAAGTATATTGGTAAAGTTTTACCGGCTGATATTGCACTTTTACCTAGATTATGGATAAAATAGGTAACTCCTATAGTTAAGGACTGATCTTGAAAGCTCGTAACTTTTTATCTGTGCACTGTATTATTTTGATATGGTTCTTTTGACATAAGTACTCAGTTTGGTCTCCTCTTTCGATTAATATTATTTTGGGGACATTTCGGTGAAACTCGAATTGTTCGAACTTTTCACGCCAGAGGGTAGATCTGTGAAAATAGATACTAATCGAGAGAGGAGGTCTAGCTGAATATTTTTATCAAAAGAACAATGTCAAAATAATGCACGGATAAAGAGCTATGAACTTTTAAAGTTTAAAACCTTGTAGATTTTCGACCTATCTTTACCCATAACTTGGGTAAAAGTACATATCAGTCAGTAAAACTTTATCAATACACCTTTAAGATGAGAGGAAAATTTTAAGACCAAATTTGGCCAGTCTGGTGATTAGCACTTCGGAACCTCGTAAATCAAACTTCAAACCCATACTGCAGACTATCTTCATCATACTGTAGTGGTGGATGACGTTATTTTACCTGATTAACATCCAGCCATTCTCCAGTGACACAAGAGCAATAGCTTCCTCCCCACATGCAACACTTTGCGACGTTCTTTGGATGGTTGCTTGGACAGGAGTCCATTTCCTGCGTCTAAATCATGAAATTTGGATAAAATCATGATATTTTTTGTTAAACCGGAATTCCGTTGACACAAATCTTCCGGCCGCAGGTGGGATGACAGGCTGGGTTGTACGGTCCATCACAGACTGGGAGATTGCAGTTGAAGCACTTGTTGCGGTCATCAGAAGTCAGAACGCGGCCATCAATATCATAGCTGAACGAATCGTTAAGAGCTATTCCACGAATAACTATAAAAAGGGTTCGGATAATTGCAAAAGTCTCTTGAATCCGAACCAAACCCATATGGTGGATACATCCATGGGCTCTAACCACAAAAATGGGGAGATCAGGCCCCGCCTCCTCAAGTGTGGGAGGCTAGGTGGGGGTCAAAGTTGAGCATTTTCACGATTTAACTGCAAACAGGAAGTACAAAGAAAACTTTTTTGCTATGAAAGATTTTCGAAAAATTTAAAAAGGATGAACATAACCATGGAATGTACTTTCTAAAAATATAGTGGTTTAGGGGGGTCAGCCACTTGTTTGGGGCTGGAGGAGGTTCCGAAGTCAAAAGTGTAAAAAATGAAAGTTTCAAAAACATGCATATTTTGCAGAAAATTGACCATAGCTCGAAAATTTTATTATTTGTTGGTAAAATTTGATTTCATATTCGGATTCTTCAGATAAAATTACACTAATATCAGTCATAAAATCGATAAGTTAGGTATGATCACACTCACTTCACTATTGCACCAAAGTTGTTGACCCAAATACCGAAATTTCAATGTTGAGGGTTAGATCCTACAACATGTATACCAATCGATAGAGCTCACCAAACTGAGCAACTTTTGTGAAGACACCTCATGGTTATCTATTATGGTATGTGTGGTATAGAGGTTTAAATGGGTCTAACCATGAAAATGACAAGTTTTTAAAAATTCATAACTTTTATGAAATAAAACAAAATCGAAAAATCTTTTGGAGATATAGCAGATTAAGGGCAATACTTCGTTTTTGCTTCCTAGAGTACCCCACTACCACTTTACCATGTTATTATATGGGTCCATAGTATACCACCCATATGGGTTTGGTTCAGATTCAAGAGGCTTTTGCAATTGTCCAGACCCCCTTGTCAGTTGTTCGGTTATTTATCGAACGTCTCTTAATTAGAAATTGTGATACTCTTCATTAACTCTGAAAAGAGTTTTGTCTTGGGGGAGGATAGAGGCGCTGATACGAATCTCGAGGTTAAAGAAGTGCAAAAAAGGATTAACGTTGACGAGAACGCAAAGGACGAGGAGAAAAACATATCGCAATATCCTTCTTCCGATAGATAGAGGAAAGGGCTTCTCTTGGATAATGGACTATCACATCTTGGCTTACGAATTGCAGTATGCTCGATATTGCGAATTGGATGCGGTCTGATATGCCGGCTTCTCGTCACAGGGACACTTTCTCATCGGGGCAGAGCAGTAGAGCCAGCCACCTGGGTCGCATCCCTGGTGTTGATCGCATTCAGAACTTGTGATGTCGCTGCCCCACGTCGTGATCGTCATTCCTGGAGTATTTTATAAATATTGAAAGAAGACTTATCAATTCGTCTGAATGTACATAACAGTGCACAGAAATTCCACGCATACATTTTCAGGATACCGTTAGCAGGGACGAAGTGGAATTTGATTTCAGAAATCGAAATAGAAATTTGTACAGTGAAAATTTCGACTGAGGGAACGACTTTTTGATCTTCATAAATTTTCATAATCGTAATCAAGGTAAGAGTTTTTTAATATTTTTAGGACAAAGCGAGATCAGAGTTCTTTTTTCATATTTCACATTAGTCATATGAGTATGATAATCTTTAAAGTTTCTTACCTGCTCTAACGAAAACTGGAGCAGCCAGAAGGAGGGCTAGACTATGCATCGCTGTCAGATTATTACGAACTGACTGTTTCAGTTCAGCCTTCCCCCGTTCTCACTGCTATTTTATAACAATCATATTTCGATGTTTTCAGCTAAATTAACAAATGGATCAATGGGGAAATTTCAGGCCAAACTTTAGTCTCCCAAATCGCGTGTTCAATCTCTCTGCAAACAGTCAAATCGCTAAAAATTCAACTGCAGAAATCTCCTCGCTTCTATCCATTTCGAGCCATTCTTATGGCAATCCAACTAATACAACAAACTAGTTAACTAAAATGCCAGAATCAAAAATCGTATGATTTGAGATATTTTGTAACAGAATAAAGCAATGAAGACACTGAGATCTAGATTAGCACTATTTAGATATTTTATTTATGAAAATCTTTGTTGTAATTATTAACTTGAAGAATTGAGTAAAATTCTTCTTGTACCGAAGCTTCATGCGACTAAAGATCAGTACCTATTTTTCCTGGGAAAATTTCATAGCCTCCTTGCTTATTTCATTAGAATCCATCAACGATTGAACTTGAGCGTAGCTTTTAGTTTGTTTTCTCACTATAATAACTACACTGCATGGATTACGCTGTAGCTTATCTTTGGCAAAAATATTGCTATTTCTTGGTCTAAACTTCAACACCAAAGTTTTGCAGCAATGATTCGACTGGCGGTTTTGCATGTAGAAATTTCGATAATTTGTTCTATTTTTCCATATCCGGAAAGGTCAAATCAAATACAGCTGCCGTGTCGCTAGACAATCCTCGTGAGGGAATGTCCCTTGTTCAATTTTCGGAAATAAATCGAATTTTAATGAGTTAGCAATTGGGAAAAGATTTTGATTTGTTTCAGTAAATACTAGATCAGTTAATGATCATAGATACACTGCAATTTATAATATCTAGAGTTTAGTTTGTGTTGGAAATGGAAAGATCATAAATCTGCGCGATAAAGGTATAGTTTGTACAATTCGAATCTACAAATACATACTTTAGTGCACCATGGCTTATTTTAAGTACAATAAAAACTATTGAGTGAGAATGTAGCAGAATAAATTATTTCATAAATAAGCAATTCAACGGTTCTACATATTGTTGAGTACGATGTTTGCTAAATCTTTGATTTTCTGTATTGTTTTTGGCGTTTGAACCAGTTGCTGAAGTGGACGAATTCCACCTTCATCCTTTATTAAATCACCGTATCTAAAATATTTTAGTTAATTGTTTTTTTTGTAAATATTTCTCTATTTGCTATGATCTATCGACACCAAATTTGCTAGAACCCAGACACTGAAATACTGACTGGCAACTGAGTGCCAGGCTGTCAGGAGGTAAATCAGAGGTTTGAGGAATTTGTAAGAAATCGTATTGAACATTCCGAATTTAAAATTTTTCATTGCTTAGAAATTGCATAAAATTTAGCACTTATTTGCTAGGGTTAAAACAAAGATAATAAACTCATATAACCTTTTTTCGAATTCAAAACAAATAATCCTATAATTAAATACAATGACCTTTGGAAAGTACTTTGACCTACGAAGCTGGAATATTTACCCATGTTTGATCGTTTCCATTGCAAGTTTATTTCTGAATTCGTAATGAAGGTCAGCGAGTTTTGAAATGCCAATGAAATGGCAGCTCTTGATTGAAAAGCTGGGATATAAATCAGGATGAAAGAGTATAAAACTTGCCGAAATCGAACAGAGCAATATATCTTTCTTGCAAAAACCCGAAAACATGCTTCGTTCAATATTCGTTCTTTCACTATCAGTCATTTCCTCAATCAATGCTCAATATGGAAGCGATTCAAAATGTAAGCTATTTGAAAAAAAAATCTCGTAAAATATCTGACAGGCAGTTCCCATTTGACGGAGATACGGAATACTCAATGAAGGATAGATTCTTACAATATACGGATTTGTTGCTGGCAGGTGACAATACCAAATTGACAAGCATTCCCCCCTCTCATCTCATTTGCAATCTCGCGATCTCACTCCCATTGCCGAAACGACCGAGTAATAAAGCGGTTGAAATCGAACTCTTCTCGTCTATCGACTTGCATTCAGGAAGGGGAGACCTTTGGGTCAAATATCGGTAATCGAAAACAGGCAAGTGCCAGAGCAAGCCAACCAGAAAGTCAATCCCCAAACTTGCAAGTGAGTAGTTAGGAAAGGACGTCACACAGTCACTGTGAACAGTCAGAAGAGAATCGGTAGCCTCTTGTAACTAAAACAAGAATCATTCCTAGATCCAAACCCAGACAGCCATCCACATTCCCTCAATACACCAATATACCCACACCCTCACTTGTCGTACGCGCATCAACAACACAACTGATTAACTTTTTGCAAAAATTATTGTTTTTTTTTCGATAAAAACTTATTTTTAATAAACATAAATTTCATCATTATACATTTCCGTCACGGTGTTACTTCGTTAAATGTTAGCTGCCTTTCTAACATGCTAAAGTTTTTAATTTTCCTAGCAAAGCATTTTAGGTTACTTCAACCAATCGCACATTCTCGGTCCAGCTGTTCAAAATGGGATTTGTCCGACTGGATATAGCTGTTTATATCTTTCCGATCTAGTAAGACAAAATAACTCTTTGAAAATATAAAGATATAGATAGAAAATAAATGCAAATCTCCATTTCCATAATTAACATTTGTGGTTTTTTCACATTTATAAAAAAAATAATTGACCTGTGCATTTGTCGCACCTACCGATCTCAGCTGAGCATAGTAGAATAATCTATTTCAACTTGGCAAAGAGCTCGGCCGATTTTACAGTTCGAAAAAAGTTGTCATAGTCTAAAATGGAATGCTCTCACTTCGAGTTTGTTCTAAGACTGAATGCAGTCTGAAATCGAACTGAGAATGACTGTTCAGTCACTCCCAGTGCAATTTCATCGGTGAACCCGTATTGCTAACTGATGCAAATTTATTACGAGAAGCGTTTTTTTTTCTCATTATATTTATCAATAATGCAAAGTGGAATCATTTTAGGCGCAGAATTCTCCAAATTACATGGGAACCTGTGTGCAGCTGCCGGCTTATTATGGGACGAGTATCAGCTCGGAAACGATCTATGGCAATGCATATCAGGGAAAGTGCTACAGTGGGTACGACACCTGTGGCAGCTCGGTTCTGACTGTTGTCTATATCGCCGGCAGAAATGTTCAAAATGGAATTAATGGGGGGACATGCGTATTTAGGCCTTCATGTAACTCGTACTATTCAGGAGTTGATCTTGATTGAATTTTTATTTTAAAAATCACAATATATGCGTAAAGATTTTCTTAATTGACCCAATAAATTGACTTAACTATCGCAACTGTCAAGATGAAAAATCGAATATTCCTTTGGTAAAATCAGGCTTAGTTGTTGTGATTTTTGTGGTTTCTCGATCCTGCGTTCGAGTAGATTTGGAATTAGGGCCAATAGAACTTTGTGGACAGACCTAGGGAAGACGATCGTCAGAAACCCCTTGCGACCTACCCCCATAGGTTTGTTTCGTCTGACGAAAGTGCTCCCTAGATCTGTTTGTGAGTTATTCACTCATTCAAAAATCGCAATGAAATGGAGAATTCGAATGCCGATATTGAAGAGAGCAGACATTGGAAAGAGTGGAATAGTGGGAAGTATACAATGAGCGAAACATTTGTATCCATTATTTATATATCATATTGAAAAAGTACTTTTTCATCCGCTCGCCAACTATTTTAGAATTTGGTTTACAGAAATGGTTGTAGTATTCATCACTTGTTTATTGAGCGTGCATAATTTACAAATATTCCAAAAATTATGAGTGATTAGCTAGATTGGGGTTCGTTCCGTACTTTATCGTCGATTTAGAATTTGAACGTAGGCAGAGTCGGAAGGCCTGTGATTGAAGGGAAGATGACGAGGGGCTGAGAAGTACTGCCGGATTGAAGCTTCTGGAGAACTTCCTCGAGCTTAGAGATCGCTTCTTCGAACTGATCAGCGACGCCAGTCTAAAAATAGTTGTAATATTTAAAGAAATGAAACCATAAAAATATAAACTTGGAAAACAACTCCATAGCTATCGAAAAATGTGTTTTCTTGTTCAGTTATAGTCTTCTTTCTTGGTTGTTGGAGTGTGTTCTTCCGAATTTGTGAATGAAATCATGTTCATGCGAATTTACTCACGGGAACTTTCCCCTTCAAAACATCCACTGGATCAGTGAGGATTTTTTGAGCCTAAATAGCACGAATTAAAAATTGTGCCTCAACATAATAATCTTACGACGTTGTTGATGAGACCAGCAAGGACCGTTCGGACGTCGTTCTGAGATACAGATGTTCTTTATCGATAATTGCGACAGCTTGTAATTGAAGGAATGACGGAATAAGTTTTGTAATCCACGCAGTCTCTTTCAGGAAGAATAAAAAAGCTTCAAATTTGAGAGAAATCACTCCTTCAATTTCAACGTCGATAAATTGAAACCATACAGTTGGAGCTTTGACAAGGAGTTTGCCAAGAGAGACGAGGATCTCCACGACCGAAGTCAACGTTCCGTCGGCTATTGCTTTCAAGAGCTTCTGAAAATGAAATGGCGGATATGAAATTTCAGTTGAATGTTTACAAACCTTGAGTTCCTCGATAATTTCTTTCAGAGCAGTGATCGAAGTGTTGGCAGGCTGAGTAGTTCCTGAAGAAGGTCCGGTTGGTGAAGAACCAGCCTGAGTCGATGGAAGGAGATCTGTTGGACCAGCGCTTGATTGCTAAATCACGAAAGTTCGAGTAATTTTATGTTATGGCGAAAAATTTCTTCTTTAGAAGAGATTTATGCTCAAATATTGGATGATCTTCACATGTTTAGTGCAATTTACCAACTAGTGGTATGAAACATCTCAGCCCGAAAATTTATCTTCCTTTAAAATTCCTCTAACATTTTTCTAATTTAATTTATCGAGCAAGATCAAGCAAAAAATCGTCTCCTTCAATAATAATCCTAAATGCACTATCATCATTTTTCGATACTTATTTGAAAGATTTTGAATGAAGTTTTAAATCTTACAGCAGAGATGAATGAAGTGCAGATTGCATAGAAGAAGATGCAGGCGATCGATTTCATGGTTGATTGTTTGATAGCTCAAATAGGCTGATTGATTTGATGATGCAGCTTCTGGCAGCTCGTCATTGACTGGTCATTCATCCCTTTTATAGTTTTCCCCACGATCAAGTTCCCTTCTCTGCCTCTCTCCGTTCCCCAGCCTATTTCAGTTGTTTGATCATTTGCATGTCGAGCATTCATGTGCTAATTTGCCGTGTCACTTCGCACTATCTAAAGTCTCATATTTTAAAATAATTTTTTTTCTGTTTTGACTTGGTTTTCGCAATAAGCAAACACAAACTCATCCATCTATCATCGATCAGAATAACAAATCGATTTATTTGCACAAATGCGTTTAATGAAAATGAGACAATGTCTTGTTTTCTTAGATTTTTCGAATGGTGGCACACTATCAGGTCCATTAACAAAGGAAATTGGCTCCGCCCGCTCTTCAGAAACCATGCGTGGAGATTGCAATACTCCATTTTTAGGAAAAAATGATTTTCTTCCGAAGTTTCAGCTAGAATTTGTGTAATTTATTAAATTATTATTTTAAGTTTTTAGAAAAATAAAATAAATATTTGCCCAAGAAAAAACTGGCTTAATTTTTGGGATTCTCTCGCCGTTCCTTGAGCAGATATGGGTAGGCAGAGGGTATCGGAGGCCTGGAACGATAAGAAATAATTTTTGGAAAAAGAAATAACAAAAATAATCGACAAAAATCCGAAAAAAAAGCGCGAAGTTTGAAAAGAAAGGAGGAGAAACTGCTAACACAGCAGTACGGTAGCGTCGATCCCCACCCACTTTGCTCATTTCCATGCGGCGCCCTTTTCCTGCGTTTAGAAAATCCTTTGTTAATGGACCTGATAGTATGTTGGTATATGGGCTGTTGTGTTAGTCTTATGGATGATTGTCAGTGGGCACTTTCAAATGACAAATTTATGAAAAATGTTCTAAAACACTAATTAACAATCATAAAAATATTTTTCTGGCATTTGGATCGGTCGGTTTTAAGCTCAACTTTGCTGATGTCAGAGAGAGTTGTTGATTAGTCATAGAATGGGATAGCTTTGTCATATCCTGTTCATATCCAATAATGTCAGATTATGAATAAATGTGTGCAAATATGCATTATGA
Source organism: Diploscapter coronatus (assembly GCA_964036155.1). Classification (NCBI taxonomy): domain Eukaryota; kingdom Metazoa; phylum Nematoda; class Chromadorea; order Rhabditida; family Rhabditidae; genus Diploscapter; species Diploscapter coronatus. The sequence goes on from OZ038423.1 coordinate 6,222,168, forward strand.
TGATATGTTGGAGAATCATATACTTTAATTTGAGAAGAAAATAAACATTTCTGGATAGGATACAGGTCAGATAGCGACCGATTGCCGTAGCTGGCTGTAATCAAAGGTTTTGCGGTATTGTGGAGCGTGAGGAAGCAGATACTGCATACTCTTTGCAACTCTCTTTTGCACACATCCCTCGTTTCTTTTCCCTCACTATTTCCTTCTCCCTTTCCCACGTTATCTCTCTCGTCTCTTCAGGATGCTTGCTATTTCTCGGGAACTGAGCCTAAGAGGGGGGAGCAGGGATGAGACGGAATTGAAATTTCTCTGAATCGGAGCCAGAACTGAGCCTCTAAATTTTTCGAAATCGGAACCGGAAGTTCCGTCTCGTCCCTAGTGAGGAGAGATGCAAAATGTATGCAGTATCTACTTCCTCACAACCCATAATAATTAGGGCTTTGCGCAGTTCGTATAAAATTGAAAATTAATCGGAAGAGGCATTGCAATTCCCGAACCAAACAAAGAATTATTACTGAAAATCATGAATCAAGCTGAGCCAAACCAAGCCCAACCGGCTACGAAATAAAAATGGGTCAAACTGACCATCAGGGGTGTGCGGAAGTATTTTCGCACATCCCTACTGATCATAACCGTGCAAAACCATGTTAATAACGCAAGTAATACGAAATGAATCTATGGGTAAAGTCGTGACTTCTCAGAAAAAAGACATACTGCAATTCTTTAGATTTCTTAATTTGATAACGTTTTGTTTTCTAAGCTATTTGGATTTAAAATTTTCGATTTCATATAAAGAAAAATAGCATATATTTGATCAAACATTCCACAGGGTCGAAGTCATTTGACATGTTGAATTGGATATTTGCAGAAATGAAATAATTGATAAAAAAATTCGAAAAGGAAGGATATGCTTCGTTTAGCTTGATATGGCATGTTTGAGAGAAGAGTTTAGTCGAAAATTCTGCACATGAAATTTGGTCTCAACTGTGAAAATATCACTGCGAAAAGATGGACGAGGAATTTGCGTGTCGAAATTATTCGTTGTTCATTTCGGCGGGCTTCAGTTGAACTGTTTGTCCAGCTGCCATTCTGCTCTTCCAGTTCCTTGCAGAAAACATATGTCACGTTGGCCGATGACTGGGAATGGGGCATATATTTAAGACGCATTCTTTAAATAAAAGACCTAGCCTTGTTCCCCACTAGATGAGGGTCGGCCTATCCTAGCCGCACAGGACTAGTGGGCCCGTCCCGAGGACAGACTGTTGTTGTGTGCAACAGCCGAGGGATTTTAGGCAAATTTTCGTGGTTTTACCCACTACCAACATTTCTTAACCCCCTTGGTTTGGGTAGGAGTGGTGGGCGAATATTGAGGCCCTAAGCTGCAGGCAGTGACACACAACCATTGCGCTACACCGCTCCTTAGACGCATTCTTTGAATAACCCAAACAACGGCCGGGCAATTGCAAAAGTATTTCGAATCCCGGATTCAGCCTATATGGGTGGATAGCTCCTTGGACCCTAATCACAAAAATGGGTTTGTTTGATCTCACTCTTTCATGTGGGTGTGGCTCCGCGCACGCAAAATTTTCGATTTTCGCGAAAAATGGCCTGCAATCGGTAAAAGAAAACTTTACTTTAAAAGATCCATTTTAAATTTAAAAGTACGAATATAGGGACTAGTTAGGCTTTCCTATGATATATAGGTTTCCGGGCAACAACCACCTGCTGGGCTGGGAGGGGGCCCCGATGTCAAAAATGAGGGTATGCCGATCCCCCGTTTTTGCATAAAATCGATCACTCTGAAATTTTAGCAAATTTTGATAATTTATTTTTATTCTCCTGATAATTCTGCATATTTTAAGCCAAAAAAAAGCTGAACACTTAGGGGTGGCGAGTGTGCGCTGTAGCCTTCCGAAGTGGGTCGGCCAAAAGTCGAAATTTCAATGTTGAGGGTTAGACTCCACAATATGTATACCAATTAATAGAGCTCATCAAACTGAGCAACTTTTGTGAAGACACCTTGGGTCTAGCTATAATGGTATCTGTGACATGGAGGTTTGAATGAGTCAGACCTACGAAAATGACAATTTTTTTTAAAAAAATTCATAACTTTTCGAAAATCTTTCATAGCAAAAAAGTTTTCTTTGTACCTTCGGACGGGTGCCAAATCGGAAAAAAAACTCCCAACTTTGACCCCCACCTAGCCTCGCTCACTTTCGGGGGCGGGGTCTGATCTCCCCATTTTTCTGATTAGGAGCCATAGAGATACCCAACTCTATGGTCAAATCCCGATTTGAAGGACTTTTCTGAAATACAGAGTTGTTCGGGTCTTACAAATACACTCTTAAATTAACAAAACTTTAAATATGTGCCGAACAGTTTAATTAGACGCATGGCGATAAATTTCGAACGCTAATTTTGACATTCTAGCATTTCTACCTACCATATATCATTTAATTCAATAATCTTCAGATGGTCACATCATCGTCTCATCTTTGGACCCCAACGCGGACGATGTGCATTCTGTTGTTCGTGACTTTGATCGGCTATTCAAATGGCTGGTTCTGGGATCAACCGAGTCCCACAATCGAGCCCAAATTGGTAGATTTCTTGTTATTAATTTCAGAAATATGCATTTATAAATAAACTCTTTCATGTAAAAGATCCTAATGTATTTGTTTCGACATAACCAGTACATTTAAAAGCATGAAACTTGATAAATGCAAATTAAAGGCGGAAACGATCGTCAAATCTCCCGAGGATATCGACTCGTCTGTGATGCTGAACGGGGACAAGCATGAGGAGCAGAGAAAAAGACGAGAAGCGAACATCCAGCTGCTGCGGACTCTGAAATCATTGCCGATGGAGAAGAGATCGATGACAAAAGAGAAAATAAGTAAAACAATAGAACAGCGGCGTCGACACAAGGTTGGTTGAGTTCATGCAATTGAATATTGTGCATCTCTTTCTTATTCGGTACAATTAGAGAATGCGCTCCAATGCGGAAATTCAAACTCGAGTAATAATCGTCCACGAACACTTTTTCTGGCAATTACTATTTGGCGGAGTATCTTTTCCACACTATTTCTTTCAAATTTCATTCTCTCGTTTATCTCTAACTATAGGACTCCACATCCGTCATTCCGTCATTTACTAATTGCTCCTCTTCTCACCCATTTCTCATCATTCCTCCCCAAGGATTGTAATTTTCTCTATCAAAGTGTTCAAACATTTTTGTGAAGAAGTCGCAATCATCGAGAAGAAATGAGCGAAAAGCGATGTTTGTGAACGATTATTATTCGCGCTTCGATTTTCGCATTGGAGTCCACTTTCTAACTGTACCGAATAAGAAAGAGATGCACGATTTAATACCGAATTAATTATATATTTTTGATCGAAAACTATTAGGTTGAATTTTCTGACTTTTTCAGAAATAATTTTTAAACTGATTTTTTCAACGAATTTGTACTATCCATCTCCCTACGAAAATAAGTTAAAGTCTAAAATTCAAGAAACATTAAAAATGAGATATTTCATCAAACAAACGATGAATGCTTATGATCTTCGTAATAATCGAGCTCATTATTGAAAACTCTCTAACCCCGTGCGACATGCAGAAAGCTAACCGTTATTTCTGACATAAAAATATTGAGAAATTGGAACAAATCACTGAATAATGCCGCACAGGATTAGCGAAATTCCAATAATGAGTTCTAAAACTACGGTAACCGTGCATGCATCGTTCATTTGATGAAATTCTAATTTTATAACATTTCTAAAATGTTCATTTTGGTCTATTTTTGCCGGAGATAGGTGATAAAAAAGTCTCAAAATTCAAATATTCTTCATTAAATATGCAAATTTCAATAATTTTCAGAGAGATGGTAAGTCCGACTGTTATTCAACAATTATATCTTGAGGAAAATATCATCACTGATTTCTAAATCATGTCAACATTCGCAAGTTATAATGGATTATTTTAAATTGCACAGCTTAATTGCAAAAATGAATTAAAATTAGTTATTATTGAGAGTGAACTTCAGCAAAAAGCAAAGTCTTAACAAAGGGTCAAAACAGGGGTCCGCAGATCGGGATGATTTTCACGTATTTTGTTCAGTTTTCCACGCTGTGATCATAGTGACGTGATCATTTTTCGAAAATCGATACGATAGTGGGATTACGGTATTTTGTTTTTCAGACCCAACCTCGGAAAAAATGCATAACTTTCTTATTTCTGAACCAAATCGCATAGGGTTTTCACCGTTGGATAGCCAATGGAAAATACTACAAACAATGTAACCACAACTACCTGCTACAATCCATAATTTCCCGTCAAAAAATTCAAATTCGAAAATTTGATCCTACTTGGCGCAGTTTTTCGTAATTTTTATCCTTTCAATAGGAAGAAAAGTGCTGGGAATTAAAACTGTACAGGATATGTGAAAATCAGCTCGATCGGTGGACCCCTGTTCTGACCGACTTTGGTTCTTACTGACATTCACTCTTGAACTTAATCCTTTTCTAATTAAAATATAGTTTATTACTATTTTATTCTTATTTATTGAAAAAAACATAAATATATATCCATAAATTAATTATTTAACCTATAATATACCGTAAAACCTTTAATAGAAGTCCGGAACCTCTATTTTCAACATCCTCAATTTGCTGATAGAGCAATGTTATTCCTGCGCATTTTAGGCTAAATATTATACTACTAAGCGATTTTTGATCTATACATGCCAGAAATTATTCATTTTAGAAGTAAGCTTATTGAGGAGGGCTTCAAATGGAGAGGGACCTTAATTAGATGTTTTACAGTATATTCGGACATTTATTAATTGCAATATGTATAAACTTATTTCAGCGGCCTGTCTTAACAATTGTCCTATAGCAACCGAGAGCCCAACACTTATAGTTGACCCAGTTAATTATTATTGTGGCTATATAGGTATATCAGGTAAGTATTTTAGATTTCATTAATTATTTGAATAATTTTGCCAGTTTTTATTCAATTAAGAAATTTAACGAAATGTTTCTGGAATTATGTTCATGCTTGCTAGACGAGAAAAATTCAAATTCTCTTTTAGGAATAATAAAGTGCAAATGCTCAAATTTGGATAAGCACAAATTCAACATTTTCCATCAATGAATTCTTTAACTTTACCAAGGCTGTTCGGAATTTGAATTGTGAAACTTTCGAAACCAGAATTGATATTCTCCGCGACTCGTAATAGAATTACAATTTTTCGGAATCGAAATCGTAATTTTAATATGAAAATGTCAAAAACCGCTTAAATTTTTCAACTTTTGTAATTTTAGCATTGATTGGTGTATTCTAGATCATAAATGTTAGAATTTTTGTAAAATTACTATTGATAGGCTCTGCAAATATTTTTCATGGCGCTAATTTTAGGGTAAAACCATATATGCGAATAGATCTTAGTGTAACATGACTGGCGCAAAATTTAGAAAGGGACTTACAGAAAAATATTCCGCACAAAATTGGGCATAACTCTGCCCGCACTGGACCATTTTCGGTGATCTAAAAGCGTTCTGCTTCGGTTAACCTTACCAATTAACCCCATTGTTAGGTTTTTTTTTATAATTATCAAATCCAAAATCGACATAACTTTTCTAATAACATCTTTAACGTTTAATTACAGTAACCACTGTTGGTGGATGTTCAATGATAAATATAACATGTTATGGTAAAGATGGTGTATCTATCGGTGGAAACAGAGTTTCTGGACCATATGAAGTAGAGTATATTTATGCTATCGCGAAAATATTGTAAAGCTTACGATTTTATAGCGTAAATTTAAAGATCATAGGTAATAGACAAAAACATAAACAAATGACTTTTGGAATTATGAAAAATTAATATTGTTAAACGTCATCAAGTTATGCTTATTTGAATAACTAGTTTTTACCTACAGATATTGTAAATGATCGATAACTTGAGACGAAATAAAAGGAGTCTTTCTTCCTCACTCCTCCTTTAAGCCTTCGAATACGCACTGACGACATTCGTTCATTTGACGATTCGATTTATTTTCTTTCGTTCTTTACTTTTTTATCGAAATTAACGGAATTTTCTGACTTGAGATATGTAATCAACGTCGCGAAATAGTCCCATGGTGTGAAATTCAACTAAATCTGAAGTTAACCAGCGAAAAATATTCCGAAAATATATTATAAAATTATTGTTTTATTTATTAAAAGGAGTTAATACAAAATAGTTTTTTTTCTAGTTTTAAAGTAACAAAGAAATTTAGTATACATATGATTTTGCTGATGTAGTGGGCGGACCAGTATCAGTATCACAAGTACTTAACTGCACGGAATGGGGATGGGGTGCATTGGATCCTTCCGAGGAACTGAATCCGAACGAATTTTCATGTGAATGTAAGAATTACTATTTATTAATAAGACAGTCGCGAAAATATACACACAAAAATTTAGCATGGGATTTTTTGCCAATAACAACGACAACAGTAAGTATAAAATAAATAATGATAATAATAAAGTAATTAGTCAACGACGACGACAACCGTGAAAATTAATTAGAAGAATAAATATTATAATATAATATGTAAAAATAGAAGACAAAATAATGAAACAATTCTCGATTAAGTTGTGCTAAAAATTCTGTGAATGAGAAAGAATAAAAACAATTTTCAAAAATTTCATCAACAATGTCTCCCTCGAGTTTTGTGACTGGCGATTTCAGACGCCATCCACGTCGACCACCACACCATCGACTAGTACTACTGTAAGTGAATTAATTCATTGAATTTCTCGAGTGACTCAAAACACAGTAGTACTGACGAAAACTGACATTTTGCATTCTCGAGTGTTGTGAGCATGGCGATTTTAGACGCCATCCACGTCGACCACAACACCATCTACGTCGACCACCACTCCATCCACGTCGACTACGACCCCATCGACTAGTACTACTGTAAGCGAATTAATTCATTGAATTTCTGAATTTTTTGAATGACCCAAAACACAGTAGTACCGATGAAAATTAACATTTTGCATTCTCGAGTGTGACTGGCGATTTTAGACGCCATCCACATCAACAACTACTCCATCCACGTCGACCACAACTCCATCCACGAGTACAACCACGCCATCCACGTCGACCACAACCCCATCCACATCGACCACCACTCCATCCACGTCGACCACAACACCATCCACATCGACCACCACTCCATCCACGTCGACTACTACTCCATCGACTAGTACTACTGTAAGCATTGCTTTTATTATAAAATCAATTGAAGATTTAGAAGAAAAATCATTAGTTTCACCAATTTTCCAACGCTAGATTAAATTTTCAGACAACAAGTTCCAGTACTACGGTATGTGTTTAAGATTCCGTTTAATCCTCATTTTAAATACATAATCACATTGTGTGTGATCCTATAAATTTTCTAGCTATTACTCTTTTGATGTAAAATTGGCTATTTTGCAAATCCAGCACGATTTCGAACTCCCTCCCTCAGATATCTCTTGTTTCTAGTTTCTAGATTAAACTTAAATCGTGACATTCTTATTTTTAATATTTTTATTTTTATTGCCTGCTTTTGAATGTCGTTTTTAAATTTATCTGATTTGTCATCTCGACCAAAAATGTTAAAAATCTCTTCACGATGTTGAGTTATATATATCACTTGGTTCAATTAAATCGGACATATCTTCATAAAATTAAGACTTTCTCTTGCCATGTTCGATTCATCTTTTTGTATTTAACTATACTTATGTTTCAGACTACAACTACAACTTCAACGACAACCTCATCCTCATCCTCATCAACTTCAACTTCAACGACAGCTGTACATTGATTTTATTTACGATAATCATTTAAAACACCTTGTTACTATTCCAAGCGTTTTTGAGAGAAAGTCATAGAAATCATATTTATTTAGTATTTTTCCCTTGAATGATTATTTTATCTTTAGACACCTTCAACATCCACAACAGCGTCTTCTACAACCACTACGGTTCGTTTAATCTTAACTACATAGTTAAAATACCAAATAAATTCACTTTAATTCTATTTTATAGCAATTTATTACACCAGATTACTCACAATCATTCCCCATACTATCAACCCCTACTACTAGATTTACTTTGACCTTACTTAAAAATAAAAAATATCATAACAGCATAGTCAAATCAAATGAAAAAATGGAACGTATTTCCCTAAAGTTTTCGCATTTTTAGTTTATTTCGAAATACGAATAAATTTACACTTTTCAGATTCAGTCAACAACCACGACAATGTGCTGTCCTTCAGGAGGACTGTGGTCAGACTGGGCGACAACAGGCACTTGTGGTGATACTTGTGGTAGCTGCGCTCAGCAGACATACACCAGAAAATGCATTACTGAAGACCAAGGATGTCCTTGCACGTACGACATATTTTTAACAAACATCACAAATCGAAAATCTTGAATGAACAATCTATTTTAAGGTTGGAAGCATGTAAGGGAATCTTACGCATTAAATTTGATATTTTATGACAGAATTCATTTTGAAAGAGGAAAAGTAGAGGCGTGTCGGCAAGAGTAGTTCTAGCCCTGGTAGGAGAAACAGCACTGAAAGAAGAAAGAGATACAAAGTTCGAGAAATCAGAGATGTGTAGACAGGAAGCGTTGTCTCTTTCCTTCTTGTTGGAGCGAGAGAGCAAATTGTAGAGAAAAAAATGCCAAGGGTTTGCACACTTACTCATGACTCCGCCCCATTCTTCCTATTTCAAAATAAAATATAGTACTGTTTAAAAATCGTATTTGGTTCCAAACTTTATCATAATGCAAGAATAGATCATAAAGTCAAACCTTTCGAGTAATTTAAAAGTCACAAGATATTTTCCAATATTACGATTTCAAGAATGTATTTTTAGTGGCAACACGACAAAAGTTCAAATGTGCGGTATTACTGTCTGTCTTTATCCAAGGTAATCGAATCTAGTGCATTTATTTGGTTTTTATCGGATGATAGAAAACTGGATTTTTGATATGCATCTTTTAGATCATCATGCTGCGGTAACTACACTAAGATGCTCGATCGTGTGAATCGTGTCTACTATTGTGGTCCACAGGTATTCAATTGTATTCAGTTGAAATATATTAGCTATTTCGAGTTTAGCCGAACTACACAGAACCAGCTCCTGATACTTCTTGCTGCCCTCCAAACGGATTCTTCGGTAAATCGTTATAATTTCTGACAAAAATATGTTAACACTATAAATCTTGCGTTTTCACTATTCTAATCAGAATTATATGTAAGGTAAGTATGCGAAAAAATACCCTAAATTCGATCTGATGGACGCACGCTTAAAAAACTTTTGATTCCAGTGAATAGACTATTTCTACAAAATTTCAAGTCACTTTGATATAACGGAACTGCATTAGAGTATTGATCATTTTATCAATTATGAACGCCTTTTCCATTCATTTCTACAACTCACCGTTAGCAAGGTGCTGAATCATTTGGGAAATGAGTTCGCATTTGGTAGAGAAATGGTCAATTTTTAACTCGAACGCATAAAAGTGAACCGAAATTCTAATTTTCATTGACGAATAATCACGGACATTGGAAAGGGTAATTATCGAGTTAACTCGAGGGTTTAGATTGATCAAAACTAAACTACAAATCTCTTTGATTAAAGAATTTTACAACATTTTTGCGAGCTCAAAATTCTACCGATATCAAATTCGAAAAATCGTTTGCTCTCTATAAGCATAAAAGAATTAATATTAAAAAAACTCACATCAATTAAAATCTCCTCAAATTATGATTTAGGCCTCTGGAGTGAATGGTCGAGTTGCACTGATACTTGCGGTAAGTATCATGATTCGTATTTTCGCAAGCCCATTCCAATTTTTTATTGAATTCCTACTATGCAAAGTTAGAGCGATACAATTGTGTAGGGATAAGTCAAACGCGATCTTCTTTTGATTCTGCGTCTCTGTATCTCACATGGTTAACATTTTGTAAACATCTCTGGTATAGATAATTTCAATACAGTTAGAAGCATCATTTTCCTGCCAGGATGAAGAAAATAAAAAGAGTAAGTTAGTGTTTCACAACAGTGCTTACCTTCAAGTATGCACGGAGTTGAAATCATGAGTGCTTCCAAACCTTTGCCTGCATTGTAAGTTCGAGTGAAAGAAATGTGAGACGTTAAAATAGATGTCCTTTCACGAAAAATTACAAATGTTTGAAACCTTGCTATTTACTTCTTCAGGTCTCTGCGGAACCCAGAGTCGCAACAGAACATGCGCCTCGGCTTCTTATGGGTGTCAATGCACGTGAGTGTTGGTTTAAATCCCAATTTCTTGTCAAATCATAATTAAAATAGGATTTGGATTTTTCACGATAATGCAACCACACAACATGGCGAAGTAGAATGTATTATCAGAAGGTTGAGAAACGCCCTCTCACATACTATTTCCCCATGTTGCGAAGGATCCAGATTCCCACTTAGAGTGATGTTATTAATCAATTAAATTCCTAATTCGAAGTTTATTGTTGTTACTAAAACAATCTATTCCAGAGGCAACTACACTGAAACGCAAGCGTGCGGCCCTACAGTCTGTCTCTATCCTCGCCAGTCCTGCTGTCCCGGATACGTGAAACAGCTTAACAGAACTACGAGAACGTACAACTGCGTTCCGCAATAACATGCAGTTCATAGCCGTTCAAAGTCAAATCGGTCAAACACTTTTATGAGCATTAAAAAAACCAAAAAAAATCGTCCCCTAATCAAACCATTTTTCTATGACTAAACAAACGAGTTTAGTCTCTTTTTCATATTTATCCCCCTGAGCATTAAAAAACCCAAAAAAATTAGTTTAGTAATTGCCTGCATTCATAAGATGCGCATGATTTATTGATTGCAGCAAGTACCATAACATCGGTACAATATCGTAATTTCATAATCACTGCAATGTTAACATACTTTGTTATTACACATCATTTTGTTGACTCTTACATGCTTGTTAAAGAGGTTAGCAAATTGATGCGATATTGCAAGGAAAATGTTAGCATTTGCATGTTTATGGAATTTACGATACGTCCTCGCAGGCTATAGCGATCAAAAGAAGTCACCGAATAAGATATCATCTTCTAAAATCGGGTCATGATGGGAATCATTTTCGTGAGAATGAAGAGGACGGAGCGTTAAATAAAACAATAGCAAAAAACATTTAAGCTGAGAAAAATCAAAATAATTTGGTCCGATATTAATTCAGTAGATTTCTTATGCGATAGCCTATTTTCATTGCTGAAGAAATTCATTTCCAGCACGAACATTGTATCATTTCCATTCAATTGTCAATTTTTCAAAATAACATGGAGAATTTCATGCTAATTTATGCACATAGATTTGGAGATTTCTACTAAAATGTTTATTAGAAATTTCGGTCAGTGTGCACTAGTTAGATATTGAACCTCCATGTTATTCACAGGCACAAGAGTATAAGGCAAGCACTATTGGCTTATTATTATATGGCATTTGATACTATTGAAATTGAACAATGCGAAAGTATCAAAGTAGTTGGAATTTTTATGGAATAATTTTGACTTGCAGGTCTTTCATATTACCAATATTTCAAAACATGAACAAACTTATTTTATGCTCATATGTTGAGATGATATTTCATTGCTTGCTATGTTTTGAATGACTCCACCTCGATCCAGCTCAAGTCCATCGAATCCTGCTGTCTATAGATACCGAGATTCGAAGAACTTCTGCGATATCAGGCTGATGTCTTCAAAACCATACCTTGACATTTCACAGTGAATAATAGTATTCTCAACATGTGGGCATTTTGGGCGGGTGGGAGGGTGAGATGGGACGGGGTTGACCAAATAATTTTGGTTCGAAGGTTGGAATAAAGAGGTAAATGCACGGTTCTGTATACAAAATTAAAAGATAGTTTTTTCCGAATTTTCGAAAAAAAACGAATTTATTTGCAAATGATAAGAAGCGTGCTCAAATTGCCAAATGCTTCCACTAACATTTTCAATTAATGTGAATGACGAAGTGATAAAAGTGCAGTAATATTATTTACAAGAAAAATGAATAAATTCTTCGAATTTTATTATGAAAATTTCAATTGATTAAACATATTTTACACATCTGTTATTCCGTTCTTGTGATAACTGCGATCTATCGAAATTTAAAGTTAATAGGAAAGATTTATTCATCTAATCAATTTTATTTCATAAAGAACTTCTCATGCTTGCTGCAAAAAGCGCCGTTTCATCAGAACTCGTTTCCTTCTGTACGGTAAAGCGTTGTTATAGGCTTGTGCCGGTGCTTCTTGAGTTTGATATGCGGCTTGAACTCTGAATAAATTCTTATTTAAGTTCCTATTTAAGAAAACATAATCGACAATTGACAAGCAAGGATATTGATAGTTAATGAGAAAGAACTGAATTCCAAGATCTATAACTTTATTTTTGCAAAACTTCCTTTCGAGTATTAATCATACTGAAGGTTTGTATAATAAGGTGGTTAATTTCAGGACCATTAGTAATGTCAATTCCAAAAATAAAAGTTCGATTTTTGGTTTTTTCGTAATGGGATTTAGACTTCGTGTATGATTCAATTATGATAGTGAATTTGTAAATGACGATACGATGAAGTGCAAAATGACAAAATGAAGATTTGCTTTCTTGTATTTGACAAAATTACGGAATGATTGTGTTTCCACACCATTTCTCTTTCCTCTCGCTCTCTAACACAACATTCCGTCGTTTTGTCGTTTGTCATATACAGAAAGGATCTCGCTATTCTGTTGTTTACAGGTTGCCATTAAGATAAGTAGTTTTCAGAAGTTTAACCTCAAACAAATCAGTCAGTTTTATCGCTTACCACAAATTTTAAAGAAATAAAAAACAACTCACGGTTGAACACCATAAGTGGCTTGAGGTGGGGCTGTTGGGTAGGCGTCAGACGGGGCTTCAGGGAGAGACTGAACGTAGGCTGCTATTCCAGGAGATGATCCTCGAGCTGAAGACATTTCACAATATCTTCGAATAAATCCATTGAACTTACGAGGACAAGGACAGTAGTGACTGTCCGAGCCGATATTGCCTAAAATCAATTTTTACCATTTCTGCAAAAACTCATGAAAATACCTCCCAACCCAGCGGTCCCTTGAACTCCAGGGTTACCATTAATCCCTATAAATCAAGTTATTCGGAGGTCATTCGCATAAGATGCTCTTATTATTTTACCTGGATTACCCGTCGTGCCCTGAAATTATCCATTTTGAACAATTTTATGCAAAAAAAACTCACAGCTGGGCCAATTTCCCCAGGACCGCCGGGAATTCCGTCATTTCCTCGTTCGCCTATAAGTTTTTATCATTAATTTGAAAGCATCAATAAAACGGCAAAATAATTACCTTCACGACCTGGCAATCCCTAAAAATGATCATTTAATGCTAAAGATCACTAAATATTCTCACCGAATCACCATTCCTTCCTTGCAGACCTGGGAAATTGCAAACTCTCTGTCCATCATGCCCATTAATTCCTTCCAACCCAGGTAGGCATGAAATTTGATTTTGGATCAACCTTCGAATAATTCACTATACCGACTCCTCCTGCTAATCCGCAGTCTCCAGGCGGACCTAAAATTTGATTAGTTTCAGAAATGAATAAGAAATTCTACAAAGCAACATTTAAGAAAAATTCCGACTTGACCAAGATTCAGTTTTCTGACAAACATAACGACTTTTTCGAATCAAAACAAGATGTATCATGATGAAAATGTAAACAGAAATAAAATAAATTTGGATCAAAGCTTACATATTCTATTCGAAGCTGGGGTATTACTGATATGAACAAAAACTATTATCAGCACTATTATTTTCAAATGGGTAAATAAAATTCTTAACATTGTCATTCTCCATCTCTCTAATTAAGCAATTTTATGTGTAATAATTTCTATTCTCGTCGACAATTTGGCTACCACAATTCACACGAAATAATATGAAAGGTTGTTGGGAAACTTCTTTCTCATAATATTTCGCGTGACACGTAGTTTCCAAGTTTCCTGCTAATCAGAGCAGGCTTAGTGCAGAAAGGAAGCGAAAACTTACCTTGTAATCCAGGATTCCCATTTCGGCCTTGCTGACCTGGGACACCTACAATTTTCTTGGTTATTTTAATTTCTCTATAGGCAAACTAATCTGGTACTCCGCAAATGCCTTCCTCGCCCATCAGTCCTGGCAAGCCGGGCGGTCATAAAATTGTAGTTGGTTAATATATGACAATCGATTAATTTTTATGGAAAAAAGAGCTAAATAACATTTTTCTCCTAATAACTTAACTATGGGCCCGGGAGGACAGGAGACGCAGCCTGTAATGTGAAATTTTTGAAGTTGAGTTTCACCCATTACTTGACACAGTATTTATAATCAACCTACCAGTGTGTCCAGCGTAAGTGATAATTCGGACGCCATCGTTCCCGTTTCTCCCAGGTTCGCATAAAATTTCTCATGAAATGATAAAAACGCAGTAATTTCAAACCAGGAAATCCCATCTCGCCGTCTTCACCTCGACTGAAACGTTGTCAAATTGTACCTTCGATTTTTATTAAGAAAAGGTCGTAAACACTTACTTTCCTGGTGGACCCTAAAATCAAAGACAATTGTTTCAAAAAAATTATACTTTACCGGCGGCCCTTGGGGACATCTAGCAGCTCGAGCTGCGCAGTTGCATTGTGGCTGTTGCTGTTGTTGAGGCACGTGATACTGAAGGTTCGGAAATTTGAACGAATAATTCATATTATTGCGATTTTGATCAGGGTCTCGATGACGTGACGGGTAAAAGTTTTCTTCCTAGTGAAGTTTCAGATGAATATTTCAATCTTTTAAGGTCACGAGTTTCCAAATTTTGAGGAAAAAACATTCGCATTTTGCCCCTTAAGATTTATCAACTATAAACAGAACGATCTGGGATATAATAGTCATAGATATGTTTGAAAATTGACCATTTATTCATTTTAGAAAGCTGATCTTTATGTATGAAAAATGTTCAAATTTTATTTCGAAAGTAAGAATTCACTCTTTCAATAAAGATAAAATCTAACTCTCCGAGTTGAAACCGAACTCTTAGCAATAGCAAAGAATAAAAAGGTTTATACAATGTTCTGCTTACCGCCTGTTGTTGAGGTTGTTGTTGATATTGCGTATTGGTGACAGTTATGGAGGGATGTTGCGAGTAGCTGCTGCCAGAATAGGACGACTGTTGCGGAGCGTAGTAGCTGATTTGTCGTTTGAATCTCTCCACCTTCGATCCCTGCATCATGTCGTTCCAGGCTGCGTTCTCATAGTCCTAAAGATTAAATTTAGAGAAATCGAGGTTTTCTATTTCACTTTGAACTCGACAAGATATTCTTGAAGCTCCGACTGGAACTGATTGATGTCATAGACGATGTAGGCAGAAAACGAAATGGCAACGACTGTGGTGATCGCTGTTACTGAGGCGACTGTTGTGATTAGGGAGTATTCAACCATTCTAAATTATAAATTTTATTAGAACGAGGATATTTCATGGTTGAAATCAATCCAACTATCGACGTGGTGTACAATAATGATTGTTCGATTTCAGTATGGTGCAATGCTTGCAAGACACGATATTTTCACAGTAGAATATCATTTTTTGACACTCATCTGGTTGTCAGTCTTAGCCTACAAAAGGAAAACTCACGTTTAGATCTAATATAGAAAGTGATAAAGTCTAAGTTACAAGAAAATATCTCAATATATCTCATTAGTCGCGATCTAATTTAGAAAATAATTATAATAATTATATTCGTACTATAAGAATACTATTTTAGTGGTTTTCTAATATAAGACTTTCTTTGAATATAAAATGGCATTAATAGACGAAATTCGAAGTAAATATTCCGAGCAAAGCTTTGGGAGGCACTATTTCGCCTTCGTTCAAAACTTTTTGAAAATCAAAACAAGAAAATGGATACAAAGTGGTTTCGGATTTTTATATAGTGCGTAGATTTGCCAGGCAAAATGGATTAATAATTGAAAGAAGTTGAAGAGTTCGATGGAAGTAAAGTGAAAAGTGATGAAGAAAGGAAGGAAAAAGGACGGAACTGAGAAATAAAGACGGTGAATGAGATTATTGGATGGTAGCGGTAAGTCATTGTGGATGTCTACTGACTGTCTCTATTCCTCTCTATGCTTGAATGCATCAACCAGTTTGCAGTTGAATCTGCAAACCTATCCAAACCCCGCTGGATCAATGGGAGATGGGAGTGCAAAGTGGGCAGATAATGAGTCTTCATTTTAAGAGACTGGCAGAGGCTTCCGGATGCATTCCGGTCCATACACCATTCGCAATCAAGGAACGCAAAAAAAAATCATAGACAAATGATGATGATCATCATTATTTTTACTTACTCTTCTTGAATGATTTCCGGTATATCCGGAAATGACAATTTGATGGTCTGTCAAACGGTATTTGTCTCCATAGTCTATTGTTCCCTTCTTTTATACCCATTCTGTCATCTGTCATTATCCTCCTTTCCTTTGTATTATTCCTCACTTTTCCATTCTCCGCGTAGCAAACTTTTACCTGAAACCAGCAACAAACCAAAACAAGTAGCTCTAATGAAACACATCATATTTCATTTCACTTCACGGGATAAATGAAAGGATTTATGCAATAGACCATAAATTAAAATTGGGAACGAAATTCATCATGCAAAGGTTGTTATGACACAACTCTAATTCTGGCCTTTTTGTTTTTGTTTTTCAATACACAGAATTTCGGCTCAATTTCCAATTTATAAGCTCTATTTAGTTTAACAAGAAATTTTGAAACGCCGTTATTTTTATAGCAAATTATTGTGTACGTGTTAAAACTTGTACAATTAATCTGATCAGAAAGTAAATTTACAAATGCGTTAATACTCGTAAATTAATGAAAATATGAACATATTTGCCGATTGTGAAATATGTAAATGAATGTTAGCATATTCAATACTAACATATATAATAAATTAGAAAAATTATCAATTATGCTGAAAATCATGTGTTTAAAGCCGCTTCTATTTGACTGTGGACGGTGAGGCAACGACGAAGGGCTTTATTATAAGATGACGGAGAGCGGAGAACATCTCAATAAATGATAGAATGTCCTTTAGTTAAGCAATCCGTCATTACTTCTGTTCGACGTCAAATAACTGTTGCCGTTTTATAATTTGCATTCAAATGTAATTATCATCTTATAAATCTAACAATCCCAACTAGGAAACCACCTAATCTAACAGCTACCCCGGCAGCAATACCAGCAGCTTCGGATGCAGTAGCGAGATATGGCAAGGCCCAAAATGCACCTGCTCCCAATGCAAAGCCTGCAAACATGCTAGGACCATGTCTCCTGATAAAATCTTCCCAACGCGATTTCGTACTATCATCAACTTCATTTCTATCTACTCCGAAAATTGAAAGAAACGCCTAAATGCATATTTGCTCAAGGTAATTTATATATTATATATACTGTGATTTCTCCATCGAAAAAAATCTCCGCATCTTCATAACTAATCGGATTAGACGTTATATGAGTCGTTCTCGTCATAAAGTACTCAATTCCATTTTTCTAAATAAGATTGTGCAAAAAATTTATCTCCATATATGAATCAAATTCATTTTTACTTTTGTTATCTCGTAAATTGAATCAAATTCGGCTCTATTTTTAAATCCATTGTTCAATTTAATATGTGATTGAATTATTTCCACGCAATGTTGAAAGCCTTTTCTAAGTGCAATATAGCAGAATAGTCTATCGTGAATCTAAATAAAAACAAAATTAATTATTCTTCATCTTCTTAATTACACTTGAAATATCCATAGGATTCGGCAATTTATCACAGTTGCATGCATTTACTATCTTCTAAAATATCAGTGGTGGTATTCTTTGCTGTTAACTGCGAGCTATAAAAACGAGGTCGCCGTTAGCGATTAAAAGGTCACCATTAGCCCTCAAATTCGAGGTTTTGGGTAATTATTTGAACTTTTTTTCATTCCGCTGTAGAAATATATGACATCCAGCAGCTTTTCGTGAAAAAAAACTACGAGATTTCACCTCCAATTAACTTTGCATCATTAGTTTGAAAAAACCATAGGTCGCCGTTAAGAGAGTTAAAGGTCACTGTTAAAAATTTTTAACGGCGACCTTTAACTCGCAGTTATCAAGCAAAGAATACCACCGCAGATTTCATAATCAGCGTCAACATCCGACATAAAATTATTACTGAATTTGCTAGCAGATTAGCACTTGATAGAAAAGCTATTCAATACTAATATACAGGGTACACTATAAATATCAATGATAACTTTCAAGCGATTATGAAATTAATTCCGATAGTGTATGATTCATATTTGTATAAAATTGGTTTATCCATGGTTCATTTATCATAACTGCAAAGCCTTATAGGATTTTTAATCCCATGGAAATTTAGGAATAATTTCCATTCATTTTGAAGGTATCATTTTTGCACACTCGAGTTGGGTTTTTTTTTCAAATTGCGATACTTTATCATAAAGTGAGCAAAATAGACAAAATGTTGTTTTATCAGAAAATATCTCAAAAATGATAGTTAGATGTAAACTTTTCGAGAATTCACTAATTTTCCTGGGCTTTGAAATATGGTCGTGTCGAAATTTAAAATTTCCGCAAGTCTTGAGAAATGAAGCGAAAATCATACGAAACTATGTTGTATCTAAAATTTTCGAATTGGATCATCTAGTTTGAGTTCAGCTCTATAAACAAACACAAATTTCTAGTTTTGAGTAAAGATACCGAATTTTAGTTTTACAAGTTCTATCATTTATACTTATGGCGCACACTGTACAAGAAACTTTTGGGAGAAAGTGAAAAAAATTATGCCAAAACATTGAACTAGTACCAATTCAACGGTATTTTTCGTTTGAAATAAGTATTTCGTCATACGAAACGATAGTTTATTCAACTTTAGAAAACAATCAGCGATCATTAACAACAATAACGAGTTTATGAAAAATAACGACCAACTAACATCTATTCTTCCCGAATGGGTTGATCTCCATTGGCATCTCCCTTCCCTGACTCTATCTCAGATTCGGGTTTCTTCGGAACCTTCTGAACGCCCCTTGCAGTGTATTCCAGCCCCGCACCCCCAGCCAACCCAGCCAAGGACAGCCCTTTCTGTGCCTTTTTGCCCATGTCCGAGCCCGTGATCTGTCGCAGAGCCACAGTCGCGTAGCAGCCAGAGGACAGGTTGAATGACAGCTGCAAGGCAAGCAGATTGCCTGATTTGGCTGCGGCGCGAGAAGAGAGGCCGTCCTGAAGTTGTATCTTTAAGAAAGGAATTTCGACTGTAATGAAGTTCACACCTTGTCTTGAACTAATAAAAAATAACTGAAAGAAAAGGGTGCATACTATCCAGAAAGCATAAGAGATATCTTAGCTAAGACTTGAGCAATACATTGCATAAACTTGTACTAGAAAACTTTCAAAATATGCCATCAAAAGTCGACTACTATTAACGATATTTTATAAAATAATTGGGAAAAATGAAAAGTTTAGAAATAATCCAACCTGAATGGGCTCTCTCGGGTTGTCGTACTCCACGAATTTCCATTCAACGTCTTCGGGAACCACGAATAGAGGTCGAGACTGCTCGCCCAAGGCAAAATGTCTGAAAGAAAATATTTCGTTTACGAGTTTTAGATCAGAGTTACCTCTTCATGGCTTCGAAAGTCGATCTGTCCAGTCCGTCTGCAGTCAGATAGTCGTCGATCCATTCTTGGACTAAAATTTGAAAAAAAATTCTACCCGAAAGAACCTCAAAAATGCGTTGCTTGAGATGAACACGTTTTGGCAGACTTCAAGCTGCGTGGACGCAAAATTATGACCTGGTTTTTGGTACAGAACCGTTTTATCAAATTTACCGCCGGTTTAGACTAGATCTTTTATGGCATTTTAGGCTTGAAAGATACTTCCCTCCCAATTTTTTTACTTTCAAACTACCACGTTTCTACGAAAAACGCATTATTGCAATGGGGCGAAGCTTGGGGACTCTTATTGTGTGTCGCTTTGCCAGATAAAGCATTACGGAATAAATCGACGCTTACTCATTTATTTTCAAGATTTTTAGAATTTTGTAGGGGACAACAAATAAAAAATACCAGTTGATCCATCGAAAAGTTTCGAGACCCCCGGAAGTGGGATGGCGATCTGATTGATGTGCGCCGTGTCTTCCTTCAACTCCTCTCCATTTTCACCTCGATCTCCAGCCACAACTTTGATCCCGAAATCGTGAACTCGACGAGAAGCTACCTGTAAATTCATAAATAACGAGGTGTAAATTTTGATATTAATTTTCATTATCCCAGCATTTGTCATTGTATTTTATTTATCTCTACAGTCTCTAATCCCTGAATCTGATGACAAATACATCCAGTATTGAAGACTAGCTTGTGACAAATGCATGAGCCGAATAATCATAAAATTCAAGAAAAAATTATTAGTACGATAGCACAATTGCCTTGTTCCAAATCAGACTCTGATAGGCATGGACGTAGAGACTTCGAGAGTTGATATTCAGCACTTCTGTCATGCACTGAAAATTGTATGAATAGAAATATGGACAACATCAAGCTGAGGACGGTAAAAAAGCGTCTTTCGAAATTTTAGAAAGAAAAGTATTGGATCTGAACTGTCCTTACCTGCTGATAAGTGGATCCCTTTGCCAGGGCCCTGAGCACGATTCCCTCCAAACTGGCAGAGGCAGTGCCTCCTTTCATCAGTTTGAGGGCCTCCTTCGCGTCGCCTGTCTCACGCCATTTCGCTGTTGCCTCCGCGATTGAAGATTGACCTGGAATAGAATCTATTCTGAAGAAATAATTGTCGATAATTGACAAAAAATGAGAAGATATTTTCATTTATCTCATCTCCACAACAGTTGGCTATTTTTCATTGTTAGAAATGCAAATGCTCAGAATGACACAGTTCATTTTTGAATTGGGCAGTATTCAACTTTTCTTCACAAAAATCACCGCATTTTGGTGAACTAGATCTGTAAATTTAGTTCTCCAATTCATAAATTTCGAAAAAAAATATATATAATTTTTAACCTTTAGCGTTTTTATCGGGCGAATTCTCGCAGAGCATGGCCCTGACGGCCTCTTCCCACTTCCGCTGCAGAATCAGTTTCCCTACGTCAGAGGTGCTTATCGACAACGAACCGAAACGTTGAGTTCCTGAATTCGTTCTTGAATAATCGGTAGGAAGTCACCAACACAAACCGTAATAATTGATGAATCCATTCTGAGCGAAAATCCTCATGCGCTCCTCCAGAATTTCACGATTCTCTTTGCCGACATCTCTGAGATTTATTGTTTGGAAAAAGGTTAGTCGATATATGTTGAAATTTTCACAAAAATGACTTCACATTTGAACAATTGTAAGATTTTTCCTCCATTTCTTGAGGTTAAAAAATCAAGCTTATTAGGCTAGTTTCGATAAATTAAACAAGTATTTAAAGTAGATGAATTCCAACCTCAGTACAATATTGAACCGATTTCCCCAGTGCCCGCCCATTTTGACGTGCTCATTTTCGTAGGAGCAGTCATACACTCGAATGTCACGGAGACGAGAATTCGCTGCCAGAAGTCGGTCCTAAGAACTATTTTCAGGAAAAGCATTTAGAAATCACAAGGCAATACGACATTAAAATGGAATTGGGAAAGACAAGTACCAAACCTTTTCCCTGCTCTATACTCTGATATTTCGTAGGGTTTGTTGTCGTGCTGTCTGCATTTTCTAAACAACTAAAAATTCCAACCTTTTCAACTCGAAAAGCACTGCATCTCTGCACTGTGACCCCTCGCCGGTCTTTGATGCCGTGCGTCCGGAATTCCATTCGCGGATTGCTGGAAATCAAATAACAATTTGAAGAAAGGATGAAATGGTATCGTTCTCGTCGCTAGAATTCGGCGAGAACGATATCAACAGTTAATGAAAAAGTAAAACTTTAAAATCGAAAAAAAATCCAACTAAGATATACATTTTCAGGCGACGAGTTTAGATTCAATTTTGGCAGAAATAAAAATTTAGAAAGAAAGTGCTATAAGGGTCTACTTTTGAAGAAAATACCTACCTCAACATCTGCCCGACAATGCCCAGAGCATAGCTGGTGTCCTTGTTCTCCTTGGCCATTGTGAAGTGGCAGTAATCGGGTCCTTCCCATCGTTTCCGTTTCCTGCCTTTGCTGGAATAAGTCATAGAGAATGCAGATGAAAGAAGCCAAACTTCGAATTCCCCACGAACTGCACTTCGATGGCAGTGCCCTTTGTTTCGGAGTTCAGCTGCTCGCTGTACTTCTCTCTAATGAATTCGTGAATCTCGCGGCGCTGGTCTTTCGTCAGTTCCTCAAACAATAGCACAATCAAGAGGAAGAAATATATAATTCAATGAGTATTCTGAGCTTTTCTGATTTTCAAAGCATTGTCCTCATGGGAGATTAATAGTTCGTTCCTGTATTTGCCATTGGATTAGAGATTTAAAAAATATATATGAAAAAGGGAAAAGCGCGATGACCAATACAAGAGGCTATAAATGTCATTGGTAAAAAATTGTTAGAAAATTCCATACCCCGATTTCAACAGAAGTTTCTTCTTTGGTCTTCTTTTCAAAGACCTCGTCAATGATTTTCTGTCCTTCTTCAGAGAGAAAACTTGGTCTGGGAATTTCCTTTTCTTTCATTTCTTCTTCCTTCACTTCTTTTTGGTCGCCATTTTTAGCGGCTTTCTCTTCTTTCGAATTCGGCAAAGGCAGAACAGTTTTGTCGGCTGAAATAAAGAATATTGAAAAACGAAATATTTCAAATTTTAAATCGAAACTTTTAGTTTGCATTTTTCCCGTTTACTTTTGACCAGAAAATAGAATGGAAACTTAAAATGAGAATGGAGATGAATTAGGTATACACAATGGATCAGAATCAAATCAGGGATTTCAAAATTCGGGATTTGGAAATGAAATTGGTTGTTATATTTTCGAGATGCAATTCAAAGTTTTTTTTTTTTTTAATTTGTTCATTCTTACAGAGAATTTCCTGAACGATGAAATCACTGTAGAGTTCCTTGAGAATGCACTTAATTGGCTGCAGAGACTCTGTCGACCCGTCCAGACCAATGTACTCTATTATGCCGAAATCCGACTCCATCTCAAGTTCTAAAATACAAATAATAAAAGCAAAATTTGTCAAGAGATAAAATTCGGCAATAACCTCGAGAATAAAATTAAAGATTTTTCTTCAAGTCGTAAATTTATTCAGAACAAGAAAGATCAACAAAATAGCTATGAAAAGCTGAACCAGTGAAAATCTACGAATTCATTTCGGCGAACAGTGTTTTCCTGACGATGGGATAGAGTTTGACGGCCTTCGACACAGCAAATTCCAGGGCCTTTTCGTACTCTTCCAGGCTCATTGTCCCACTATTGTCGATGCAGATTATCTGGAACATAGTTTGATAAGAAATGTAAAGCAATTTTTGACGCTTGTTTCTCTGCACAAAACCCTAGGTTGAAGATTATTGAAAAACAAAAATAACAGAAACCGCGTTATGGTTGAATAAAATTGAGAAGCATTAGTTTTTAAATTCCAAATGATTTATTTTATACTTTTCAAAAAATAAATCATCCAACCTGATTGAGATTAGGGAGTATAGCGACGGTGAGCGCAGCCTGCGATTGAGTGGATTTGTTCGGATCGACGAGCAGCGATTTGTCTGGCAGAACGGCCACTTGGCACGCCACACACACGTCCAATACCTGTAACAAAATAATTAATTTTAAAAAATCAAATTTGAAAATTCCAACCTCAATTCCTGCATCGATTATGGCCATGGAAGCAGCGAGAAGAGCTGCCTGCAGAACGCCTCCATCGTCTGCCAGAACTGTCAGCTGGAAATGCATTGTCGTTCTTTCGAGATTTTAAGATGATGTTAAATGTTTTTGTGCGTACTTTTCCGAAAGCAATCAGAAAACTTGAAATAAAAGCGAATTCACGACAGCTTCCTTCGTATCAAGCCTGCTCGAAGACTTTTTTTCCGAAAATCTCAGTTTATTTTTGTTTATCTTCGTCCCATTTGCATAAACTCGGAATTATTCCCGAACAGGTCTGCTTCTAATTATAAAATTATCCCTGCTTACATTGATAGTGATGAGACTTTTCGCATAGAGGTGGAGTTGGATGAGGCCACGCATGGCGCCGATCAGCTGTGAACGAATCGAGACTTCATCGAAGCCGGAAAATGCTACCTGAAAAATAGTAAGATGTTTGAGCATGGTCGAAATGAGTAGTATTGTTTAATTTGGGAATCAGTATCAGAGGAATCTGAGTAAAATTTGGTCAAAAATGGCAAAACCGGTTTTTTCAGATTAGGAATCAACTCGAAGCTAGCTTGGTTTTGAAATAAAAGTTTCACTTGAAAGAACGTCGACCTTAATTTGTGCCTCGTAGAAGTCCCCGCTGCTGTCTTCACACGGACCGACAACCTGCGCCAGAACTCGGGTCGAACCGATTTCCACGTACGCAGATCCTCAAATTCAAACTAGATTTAGGATACTTCTCTGGAAATTTGAAATTTCCTCTTTCGATAAGTTTATCCTAATTAGGACTCCAGATATTGGAGTCGTTTCAATTCTGACTAGCTTTTTTTCCAAAACTATGCATTCACCTAGACCAGTTTTCTTTCTAAATATAAAAAATATGTCAAGCAAAAACCTTTCTTGTTCTCGAATAGGTTGATTTTGAAGCAGACGGGTCTGAATGACGAGGAGGAAGGAGCGTCCTCGGAGGTCTTTTGCAGCAGATCCGACAGGGGAATTCGCACTTTCGACAGGGTGTACGGCATTCTAAAAGTAGATAAAATCAATCATGAAAAAAATTTGAAAAATTGGCCGCGATCACTGATAAATGTCGAATTCGTCCTCCATTTACACGCCCCTGTTTCTCTGCTCCGTTGTCTCTCGTTCCTCACTCCGCGAAAATAAACCCTTCGAATCATTTCGAATTTTGAACTTTTCTCTCAAGAGCTCGTGATTTTTCTCATTTTCTTTTTACATTTTTTGGAACGAAAGTTGACGAAAAATAATTCGAAGTTTCCGGAATCATAATCTAGACCACTCTTCTGAAGTGCCCGGTCAATTATCATTATCCGCTTATAATTGTCGTCTGGGAAATTTTGATGTCTCATAGTTGTTTATGAAGCTTCTATTCCGGATTTGCAGTGTTTGAGAATGCCCGAAAACGAGTCGAAGACGCGTTTCGCTGTGGATGTAAGCAAGAGGGCCAGCAAGTGCCAGAAATGCAAGAACCACATCGACAAAGGGGTCGGTTTGGAAGGGCAATTTGTAAAGCTGGCAACGTAGCCACCAAAAAGTGGCCATTTTGAGTAGAATATTTTATTAAGAAGACTCTCTTGCCAACGCTACTTCGTTAGAAGTGGCTACATTACTACTTTTACAATTTGTCTTCGAAAGAAAAACATTTTTCAGACCAAGATTTAGCATTTTGGTAAATTTTAACAAGAATACTGCAATTTTCGTTTAGTGTACTTATCAAAAACCAATAAACTTCTCTCTTGAGCTCTCAAAAATCTGTTCCAAACATTTTGTTTAATTTCAGTCGCTGCGTCTGTGCAAGATCATCCCGAACTTCTTCGTGGCTCAGAGTCGCGGCAAGGACGATGACAGGGAAGTTCCGGACATGAAGCAGTACCATCACGTCAATTGCATGTTCGAGGTTCTGCACAAGGTAGGGAGGGGGAAAGAAGAAAGATGACTTTTCAAACCGCGATTAACTGCAGAAAGCGAGTTAGTGTATCTTTTCGGGGGAGGAAAATAACATGTGTTCTTTCCGTTTCTCAAAACGAAGCACTATCTCGTTTCCTACAGTCAACCGCAGTCGTAAAACTGCGTCTGTCTAGGATATTCTAAATATTCCAATTTTTCCATTTTTGAAAATAATCACCCTAATAAAAAGTTTGCAGTCGCGCATCACGACCAAAGTGATCGACAGCACGGACGACTTGGAAGGTTGGGACGACATTGACGAGGAGCAACAGGTCGGTGCAAACAAAATAGATTGAAAAAAAAAAGAATTCAATGTTTATCTCGTCATTGAATCGTCAAATCGATTGGAATCAGGGCTGTTGCGGAATCGAATTTTAAAAATTCGGAATCGGAAGTGAAATTTGAGTTTTTCACGAGACCGGAGTCGATATCGGAATCGGAACTTCCGCAACAGCCCTGATTGGAATTTTCTCCAAAGTTCTGCTAGAAAAGGAAATTCATGAAATCGCCGGCTGCTTATGCAACATGAGGATTTTTTGAAAGAATGGAAAAATGAAAAACTTCCCTTTAGTCTTTTTCTGATTATGTTTTTAATTTCAAAATCCACTTTTCAGGAAGAAGTCTTGGGCTTTCTGAAGGAGCTGCAGGAACATCGAAAGAAGCTGGCTGAAGATCAGGATAAGAAGAAAACCCCCGCAAAGCGCAAGCAGAAGGAGGAAGAGGAAGACGACGAGGACGAGGACGAAGAGGGAGAAGGCAGTCAGAAGACGAAGAAGGAAAAAGAGCCCAAGGCCAAGAAAGCTAAGAAGGAGAAGAGTCCTGAACCTGAGGAGGAGGAGGAGGAGGAGGAGGAAGATGAGAACATTGAGGAGCACAATGACAATGGGTTCAAGGCTGTAAGGATTTATGCATTTTGAAGAAAATGATGAATTCTACCTTTTTCGGATATAAAATTTAACTTGTAATCAGTTAAACTTTCCTCTTTTCCTGAAAAAAAATGTATAGGGTAAAAATTTCTCTTTAAAGACTTCTAATTTTCAGTTCTGCTCGCTGTGTGACGAAATCGGAGCTGCCGATGACGAGAAGAAGAAGGCGAATGTCATCAAGAAACTCATCAACAAGGGTATTTTGTCCTTTACTTGTAAGGAAATGATAAGCCACTCATTGTGCAGAGGGCTACAAAGGCGATCTGTCGATGATCTTCTTGATGTTGCTCACTGCAAGGGATGAAGAGGGCAGCCAGGAAATGGATGAGAAGAAAATCATCCATCACTTCTCCAAGGTATTCAAAGCACTATTATTTCAAATTGTGAAAATAATAGAAGTTTCATTATCGTTTTTTGCTACTTGGCAAAAGATAGACAACACCTGTATTCAAAAATCTTCGAAGTGAAAGAGGATCTGGTATTTTCAAATTTCGGATTTCTTCTTGGAAAGAAATATGTTCAAATTTCAAAACAAGACCAATTTTATGCGTAACTCCTTGAGGTGTGCGAATGGGACGAGGCAGAGCTGCTGGACAAGTTGGACGGGGAGAAGGACGTGGCCAAAGTGATCATCGACCAGCTGGATGCCGATGGAATCGAGCCCTCCAAACTCGAGAAGTGGAGTGTTCACAAGGCTTGTAAATTTTGTTTTAGATATCTCACAAAAGTGAAGTGAAATAACACACATCTCTCCCCTCATTCATGAATTTTTTACTTAAAAAGTCGAAGAAATCCAACAATCGTCTTGATAATAAACTATTCTTCCCTTTCAGGTGAAGCGCTGGCTCGACAAGTTGAGAGGCGTGAAGGAGGATGAAGCCGTCCAGAAGCTCTTCAACTTCACCATTAAACGGTAAATGAATTTTCTCAATTTGAAATCGAAATTTTACGGAAAAAAATGTTTTCGAGAGATTTGAAAAAATATAGCGCATCAACTTATTTTATTCGAAAATATAATAAACAAAATAAAAAAGCAATTTTCCCTTTCCAGTGTGACCTCAAAGGAGCTGTTTTACCTGATCCGTCTGATTGCTGGCGACCTTTGCATCGGAACGACAGAGCAGGTCGTGTTGAGTGCATTGGGAGAGGCGGCTGTGAAGGAGAAGAAGAAGGGAACTGGTCTCGAGACGATCATTGCAGAGCACAGACCCAAGCCAAAGAAATTGGCAAAGAAGGAATCGGTAGGTTTTATTCTTTCCATAAATTCTGAGAATAGGTTTTGTTGGCTGAGTATCTCGTTTCCTAATCACTGAAAATAATGAAAAGTGGGAATTTGTAATTGTGAGAGTAATTATTCACTTTACTTTTCGTTGACTAATTCTAGTGTGGAAATTACTTTGTAATCGATCTTTATAAAGATCATTGTTATTTTTATGGTGAATCAGAGCCAGACTTGAATTTGCAAAGTTCTAGCCAATTATGATTCAAGAAAAAAATGTAATAAGAGAATTTTTAGACAGACGATGAGACCGACGAAAATCGTCATCCGCAGAAACAGCGCGGCAAGTCCTCCCAGAAGAAGACTCCCCAGAAGAAGGACAAGGCTCCTCTGAAGAACGAGAAAGCCAAGTATGAGTATTTTTAGAAAAGTTATTTTGTCTACTTTGAGAAAAAAGCTGTCAATTTCAGATACGATTCCGACAGTGAAGATGAAGAGGAGGAAGAATCTGAGTCCGAAGAGTCGGAGGAAGAAGAGGAATCTGGTTAGTTTTAGGGAATTTTTATTTTTAAATTTTTTTATTTTGGTGGTATGTGCAGGAAATTCTGAATCAATCCTAAACCACCCTTTCGAATGCTTCTTGGAATAGTTACTCAGTTTAACGATCATCAAATTCGAAAGTTCGCTTACTTTTAGAGTGAAATAATGTTGGTGAGAATGAAATGGTTGAAATTTCTGGGAAACTTGTGTTCAAAATCACTTTTCTTCCTATAGTATTTCGATCTTAAAATGGACTCCTTTAGTTTGTTATTTTGTCGAAATTTTCCAACCTTCAGAGATGTCGGATCTGAGCGAGGAGGACGAATCTGAGCTGGACTCTGATTTGATGAAGACGGACAGCGATGAAGACGAGAATGATTCGAGTGAGGAAGGCGAGGATGACGACGATGATGGGAGCAACAACCGCAGAGCCCAGGTAGAGAATTGCAAATATTCTTGCATAATCACTTCACTCTCTTCCAATTTCTCAATTAAACCAGTGCTAAAATTCGGTTTTCAGATAACTTTTATGCCAATTTCTCCCTTACCAAAACTTAAAGAGAGCTATTATTGCCCAGTCTGTTTTCAGGAGTAACATTTTAAAATAATGACTGCTTTATGATTCTAGAAGCCGTCGACCTCTTCTGGTCGCAGAGCCGGACGCAGCACTCGCTCAACCAGGTCCAGCAAGAAGCCCGATGCCAGATTGCCCTGCAAGTGAGTAACGAAATCTGACGTTTTCACTGATTAGACAGATGCTTCTAAATTTTTTGCAACAAGTTTTCCTCGAAGCATTACCAATCTATTGTTTTTGTCATTTTTCGACAAATTTTTCAGTTGTTTTTTTTTTTTAAATGAAATTTGCAGATACGGTGATAAATGCTATCGCAAGAACCCGAAACACAAGAAGGAATTCTGGCACCCGGGAGAGGACGAAAAAGACAAGAACGCTGGCAAAGGGAAAGGCAAAACGAACAAGGATGAGGAAGAAGAGGAGGAGTGAGCGGAGATAAGCGCAGATAAGACAGATTATTCGAGAGACTACAAAATATCCCCCCTTCCCATTTTACTTGACTACTAAATGACCTTCTCGTCAGTAATGCCATTCTGATTTCTGATTCAACTAATCCACCTCGAGCAAGTATTGTTATCTTTGATTTTTATCCGCTTTCTTGGGGAACGTTCATTTATTCTTATTGTTGTTTTTAAATACGTGAACTTCTCAAAAAAGCAAAATCGTTTCACCAAGAATTTTTGCGTGTATTTTGACACCTCGTACTCATCTCGTTGATACATTGACTTTGATCTCCAAAATTCATTCGGGACATTTGTTTATTATTTAGATTTTACTTGACTTCTTTCATTTTTCGATCTTATCATTTATCATTGCACTTTTCGCAATCTTTTCGTGTCAGATGTTTTCTTACCAGCTCTTGGAAATGAATTATTATACTTTGGAAGCAAGTTATTTTGAAGCGAAAAGTTTATTTTATGCAACGAAAAACAACAACAGACGATTGATTTGAACTGGGGAAAACAAGGAGGGAGAACTATGGCATCTTTTCTAGTCAAATGGGGTGGATTCGAGGTAAATTGGGAAGGAGAATACCATCTGGAGATGGAAATATCGGACTGATAAAACTCAAATAAAATCATCATTTATGTCCAAAATTTCCAATTTTATATCATTTTCAAGAGGGCACACATAAATCTGTTATGTTCATGAAGGGATAATTGCGAAGTGCGAATATTTTTCCAATAGTGAAACATTTTATCTGAAATTTAGGTCTATATTCGCACTGAAAAAGGTAAAATCTACAAGACAATAAAAAATGTAAATACAAATAGAAAGAAAAGAATCTCCTAGCTGCGTTTGCCATTGAACTATTCGAATAATCTGTCAGACAGGAGGAAAAGCCCGCACATTTTCAAATGAACTATTATGCAAGTTTGAATGAATTTTGTAGATGATTAAGCTCCGTCAGAAAGATGATTTGTATCCGAGAAATTATGCAAAGAGAAATTGAACCTTAATCTAGAAATACCAAAAGGCAAGAAAATAGGATGATTCTGCAAGAAAAGCGGCACAAAAATTGAATGTTATTTCACTGATTTGGAAATGGAATTTTATAGGAACCATCTTGAATTCAGGCAAGTAAAAATATGACTTAAAGTCTTTATCCTGAGAAAAACTAAACAAGCAGCTATTTTTTACAGGCCTGATATCAAACTCAAAATTTAAAAAAAGAAAAAGATGCAGCATCGTATGCTTAGAAATCTCAGGGAATTCAATTATGACTGTTTGATTTGAGATAATATTTCTGATGATAATGATTCCATCCAGAGTCGTATCACAATTATGCATTCTGCGGTCTAGCGATTTATAGAAGAAAATTTCATTTGTAAGAATCAAAGTTTTGCTAAAAATACCAAGATTTTTCGAAATTTAGAATGATTTGACTCTAGCAAATTTATATTTCATTAAAATAAAACTTTAAAAAATAACATTCCTAATTGACACCTCCAATCGAGTCGAGAACATTTATGGCCGTTTTTGGCAGGGTCAGCGATTTTCGCTCTTCTACAGGGGGCGGGGTGGGTGAGCGGAGCTGGAAATAGACCAAATTGAAACTATTTGTAATAATAGTAGTTAGTATGAAATGGAGCTGACAAAATAATTGTTTTTTTTTCAATCATATCATTCGTCTGGTTTATGCTAACTGTAGAAAACTTAGCAAAACTAGAAAGAAGAAAAAACACATACTGATTCTTTGAAGAATGTCTGCAATCGCTCGTGCATTCCGTCGAACGAATTCATCAGCACCTGAAATAGTCGACATTAATTCCTTATTTGTTCTAGTTAAAATACAAGATTGGGATCTTGAAACTAATTTTTCAGGAATTTATTATTGATTAAAAATCATGATATAGAAAAAATTAAAATATCTTTCCATTATTGGAGAGCTAGAAGAACAGCGATCAGCAAGTACCCACATGTCTTTATTTTTCTTCGAAAGTTGATGAAAATTCCCGTTTCTACTAATTCTTACATTGAAAGGATTCTTTTCGCGCCGATAATGAATTTTTGCAAGGGGAACTGTGGTTCGATCGAAGCAAAAGTCCTCATCGTTTTCAGAAAGGCGAAAATTTCTAACGAGTTGAAAGATTCCTACATCATGATACATCTGCTGATCGGGTCCGATGAGTGTCTTGTTGACTCTGAGCCCTGCATCGCAGGACGACATCAGCGTGCGGAATGCCTCCCTCAGTTCGGCCACCTTTCCCTGGCCGTATCTCTGCACTTCTTCCTCTTTCGTGAACGCTTCTGCCAGAACTAGAGGGCCTGCATTCACCTGAAAATGGAGAAGGTAAGGAAAAGAACAACCACAAATATTTTCGAACAACATGAAAATTCGAAACAGGTAAAGACAAAAGTTAACGAAGAGATCGTTCATATGATTTTCAACTTGCGATTTTTAAGAATTCAAAAAAAATAGTAAATTTAAAAAGAAAAAGTCATCTTACAGTAGGCATGATGGCTCCCTGCAGCAGCAGTTGCAGTCCCTTGACATCGATTTGACGCCCGTCCACACTCGAGGCCAGAATTGCTCTGAAAAGAAGAAATGATTGATAGAGAAAGCCATTTGGCTGTTTTTTTAATTGAAGAGAATTTCCAATCTTGAAATTTTTCGAAGTCAAAAACAAAATTCTTCTTCTTTTTTATCTTTAATACCGAACAACAAGTCTAGAGAAATACTAGATTTTTTTCTTTCTTTTATAGTTCGTCATATTCAATTAGAATCTTAAAGCACGTCTAAATCATTTCTAAATGATGTACCTGATCTGCGCGGCCTTGCCGAGCAGTTTCTGACAGGCGAAGTCTAGCGGGGAGTAGATTTGCTCTCTTCTGGACATCACTCGTAGCCTTCTCCTCGTCGCAGGAAACGAGCCCTCCACTTTCAGAATCGTCCGCTTCAGGGCCTGCTTTGTCACTGGAGGCTCTGGAAAAAATGAAAATAGTTCGTTTAGTAGCAAAAATTTTGATCCTTTATATATTATCACAACCATTTCTTCAGACTAGATACTTGGTGCATGAATTGGGTGTGGGATACAAATGATCGTGCTTTTTCAAACGAATAAATAAAAAGAAATAGGTAAGCTACTGAAAAACCTCACCAGACCCCCTAATCCGCATACTCGACAGTTTGTTGTTGATCTCCACTATTCCACTCTCGTAGACAAATTCGCTAAAACTTCAAAATAAATATTTCTTAAGGTACGCAGAAAGTAAAAAGTTGAAAAATTGATATGGACTATGGAGAGCAGAGTATGGTAAATTTAGTAATGAACGATCAGCATATTTTCGCTCTAGATTTCAATTATTCGCGACCTAATCTCTATTTATTATTTTTTTAATCTATAGCGTATTCAAAAGCCATCATAGATATGAAAAGACTGCACTTTAAAATAAGATCATACCAAACATTAGTGTGAGTCCAAAAGTCCTTGCTGGATCTGCCATTAGCGAGAAGGGGCTCGACATGGGTCACTTGCACGTAGGCCACATTCGGGTCGAATTCCATTCCGAACTGAAAGCCAAACCACGTTTAGTTTCGAATAGAATAAAATCAAATGGAGAAATTTTACGATAGGCTGATCACTACTAGTGCACAAAACTGGAAATAATAAAGAAAGTACTTGGAAATTAATGAAATTCCAAGGATTCGAGAAGAAAGTATTTCAAAACTCTTCATTGGTGAATATGCGCTAAATTTCTCCTGTTATCAATGACATTTAGTAATAATAGGAAAAATTACAACTCACTTCATATTCCGGCTCGACCTGAACTTTGTCATGTCCCGCGGCAGTTTTGACCTGCTCCCTGAGTTTGAGGGAGATCTCTGCCAAAGAGGTCAGACCCGCCTCTCTGTAGACCCAATCTGTGTCGTGGTCGGCTCTGAAAACCATAGCATCTTTGATATTTCTTGAACAGACTCCAAACTTTCAATGCAACTAATGTGCGTCAAAAATACTGTCCGATGTATGTTTCACTTCATGTTCGTAAACTAGGATTTTCTCATGGTAAAACAGGAATCTATCGAGGTCCAGATGTGAACGTTGACATTTTTAAACATATTTTCACCAAGTTCAGAATTGATTTTAGGCAATTGTTAAGAAAAAGTCACGGAAATGTTATCATTTGATAGAAATGAACGTCGGGAAGGAATTATGGTACATCCTACACAATGGATTGCAATTTCAAAAATGAAAAGTATCCGAATTTTTAGAGTCAAATTCTTACTCGAAGCTCTTCTTTCCATAGAATCTGACGCGGAAGTAGGTGCCGAGATGTCGCTTCCCACTCACTTTGATCTCCGCTGCTCGCGAATAGGCCTGGTGTAGTTCTGCGTAGATGCTGATCAGAGACTGAAATATTAGTGTAAGAAAAGTGTTCACCGATAAGGTGCAGCAATCGCAATCTATTTCTATGATGATCGTGCATATTTCCAGAAAAATCGATAAACTCACATTGAAGTTATTCTTCCTCTCGAGAATGGGAATGAGTAGTCTGTAGAGCGGCCCTATGGCCTCGAATCGCTCTGCCAAATTCAGCGCCCTGACTGTCTTCTCGATCTTCGCTGTCAGGTTCTCCTGCAAAATTACTTTCCTAAAAAAACAACCCAACACCAACCGTAGTGAATCCCCCCTGCTGCACGGTCTCCGGGTCTTTGGGATTTTGCCGCTCATTTTCGATAATTTCCTTGCTGATCCAGTTGAACACCGACCAGTCGATTTTCATCACTCCTGAAAATATTGTTCTAAATTTTGACAGGAAAATCTGGAGTATTCATTTTGATAGAAATTTAGTTGAACTCGTCAGTGAAATAAAATTGGTTCAACTTTTTTTTAATAAAATATTTCATAAAATCTCACCTTTCTCCTCGAGTTCCTTGGCGATGATAGCAGCAGAATGAGCGTAGCAAACAGCGGCTTCTGCGAACCATCTGTCCAGGTTGTACGCCTCTGCAACCAAATTCATAGTTACCGAAATAGTCAATTTGGATGTATCGTTGTATTGTGAAAATGTGTAGGATGAGAGGACGATAGAAAAGTTCTAACTTCCATAAAATTTTTGAATGTCGTGAAAAATTCAAGTTGTTCTCCAATCCTGGTTTACTTCAAATCTAAATTAAAAAAAAAAAAAAAATAGCGAAAATCGTACCAGCCAATCGATCGAACCAAGCAGATCTCTGAGCTGCCGAACCGCGGCAGCTGTCCGCAAACTGGAGGTGCAATTCTGCTGAGCGAATCTAAAACAAGGAAATATAATTACGGATTAGGAAGATTTGACAGTGCTTTGGAATTTCATTTTTTTTTTAGAAAAATTGGATAAACTTTCCATATTTACATTTTTAAAAATTTTCTTTGCTGAGAAATTCTCTAAAATATCTCCAACAATTTAAATAGGGAAAAGTTTCAAGAATTTTTATGTAAAGTTAGGAAAACTATTTTTGAGTCAGTGTTTAGAGGGCTTCGCCAGACAAAGCAAAGCACCGGTGTTGAGAATTCATTTTTTGTTGTTACTAGTTCTCCTTCAAGATTACTTCTAGAAAAGTGGAGGGATAAATTCTTGCCCTTTTCGAAAAGATGATAAAAAAAACTCCAGCGTTTTCAAACAATATATGATTTATTCATTTATGAGAGACTCTACCGGGTCTTTCTTGGCGTCATTGAGAGCAGCCGTTCCAGTCAAGCTCAGTGGGTCTGGTTTCTTCTAAAAATGACAAAAATAATAAAATGCCAGGAAAAGTTATCTTACCGACGAACTGGGAGTGGCGATTACATTTTTGACGGATTCCCTGACTTCTCGCGCAGCGCCAACCGGGCCCACGCCTGCCTTGAATCTGAAAGAAAGAACAATAATTTCAAAAACTGATACAAAACTATCTAGGGTTCATTAGATTTTCAAAACAAAAATTTAAGTCTTTATCTTTGCTTTAACATTTACAAAATTAGGTCTTGCGCAGCTCTGATTTAAATGCCATTTTGAAAAAATACCACCTTGGAATAAAGTCATTCAAATTTCATATTTCAGAAAATTCCGTACTAAATTTTACCGTAAACTATTTGATCTGCGATGTTTTGAGGAGGAGCGCTTTCGATGCTTGAGACTTCGATAGAAAGTCGAAAATCGATCCAGCAAAGATCTTTCGCTGGGCAGAGTGCTCATTAGCATTTGGAGTTGAAGAGTTCAGGGGAAAAAGTTAGAACTCAGTATCGAAAACGTGATTTTCAGACTGACAGAGGTTTAATTGATGTCTTCAAATTTCAGTTAGGCCAAGAAAATGTGATCAATGCGCATCTTCATCGAATCGGTTAATTTCTTGAAACATTTGACGGTAGCGATTTTTGTGAGCAAACAGTTTGCAAGCAGAGGCGGAATTAGAACTGTAATCCGAAGGGCAAACAGGCAGAAGAATAGAATAGACTGATTAACGATGATGTTGATAATTAAAAAGGCGTGTAGGAGGAAAATCGTCAAAATAGCGCAGTAATCAATTTTCGAACTGATTTTCTATTTTCTGAATCGATATTTCCTTTCGCATTTTTGAACGAGATTATGCAAATTAGTGTTGAAAAATGGAGTTTCAAATAAGAAAACGAATTGAGTTGGAGGGTGACAAAATTCAAAGTTTTTGGTGATTATTTTCAGTGTTTTTAAATAAAGAAAATGCCAACTTTCTAAGTTGCAGCGATCCCCCACTTTTGGCCGAGATCAGCGTGTCGTGAGTCAATGTCGAGGCATTG
Organism: Diploscapter coronatus; assembly: GCA_964036155.1. NCBI lineage: Eukaryota > Metazoa > Nematoda > Chromadorea > Rhabditida > Rhabditidae > Diploscapter > Diploscapter coronatus. The sequence goes on from OZ038423.1 coordinate 6,258,558, forward strand.
CTGAGATTTCCTGCAAAATAAAATTATTTTTCCCTTTCTATCTTCATGTTTTCTTTTCCGCTTCAATTCATAATTCGATTATTTCCGTGAAAATGTGTAACTTTCTTTCTTTAGTTCTAAAAATAGCTAATCTGGCAATGTTGGCATCAAGTGGAACGAATTATGGCAGTTCAGGTAAAATGTGTATGTTTTCAAAGCAGTTAGAACCATTATCCAACATTGAGAGAAAAATATAGCGATTTTAGTTTAAATTCCAAAATGCCCACCGGAAATGACGGAGAGCCGATCGTCAGTGTTCCTCTGAGAAGTGGACGCAGAGGCAGACTGATTGGAATTGGCCGTGGTGTTGGCTGCCCGACCGCTCACAGATCGACGCATTTTGATCATCTTGAATCTCTTTCCGATTCAATCAACTCGAAGCATTCAGTGCAGTTCCTGAAATTGCCCCACAATCATAATCGAATTAGCATCGGAAACACACGAGACAGATGCCAAAACAACGCAGTTCACGAAAATTACGAGTGCTTTTCACGCCCAGAGAGAAGGAGGGAGATTTCGCAAGAAGAGAAGTGGGAGAGGGGTAAAGGCATGAAAAGCTAAACAATTGTGCAAGTGTAAACGATGAAGATATTCTATGCTTCAAAAGCATATTACAAATTTTTGAAGATAAAAATTGAAAATTGTTGCCAAACTTTTATTTATGAGAGGTCATGAAAAACGAAATAAAAAATAAATACTTATTAACACACTAACGGTACTGTGGCTTTTATAATAAAAAAGACTAAAACGATATTTGAAGTTAACAATGAGAATCACAAGAGTAATTTAAATAGAAGATCGCTTCGAAATGAATTCTTGAAAGTGATTTTAGACGACAGCCAATTGCTTGGAAATCTAAAAATATACTGGTAAGCACTCATGATACAAATACTTTCCTCGATTATTTCCTGTTTTGACTCGAAAAATGTCTTGCTTGTCACTCATAAGATATTTAGAGAGTCTTCTCTGGATACTTAGATATATTCATTTTATTACAAGTTTAAAAATGTCACCTCATTCCTTCTGGTCTATCTCCTCTTTATCCATCTGCCAATCCCTCTCTTCTTTACTTCTTTACAAGCCCATTCTACTGGTTCTGGTTCTGGTTCTCCTCCTTTCACTCCTCTTCAGTTCTGTCTCCTTCTCCTTATTCGGATCTTTCTGTTCCCTGCCTCTTCTCTTCGTCTCCTGTTCTTGATCAACCTCTTCCGCATCCTTCGCTTCTTCACCTTCACTCATTTGTTCTTCTTCCTCAACTTCAGTTTCTTTCCCGTCACTCGAAGTCGCATTAGATTCGTTCTGAAAGAAATGTTATTCAAATCAGTGACATGAAGGCCTAAATCAGAGAAAACAGGATAAAATATGTTTCTTTCCTCATTTTTATTTCAGATCACCTGAAATCACGTATTTTCCTATAGACTGAACAATTATTCAAGAAAACTCAAATACCATAAAATTATTTATGAAAAGATCGTCTTGTTTGGAGAAAAAACTAGAATTTTAAAACTCATTGCATTTTTGAAATAAGGTTGATGAAAAACTCACATCCTCCTCGTCCATTTTCCGCTTCTTAGGCCTGGGTCCGACCTTGTTACCTGTGTTCTTGCCCTTCATCAACACGTACGACATTATGTTGTACTTGCGGCCGAAACACTCCTTCGCCACTTTCACCACCGTATCTGCGTATTTCTGAAGGAAAACATTGAGAAGTGTAGAACAACATCGATTTCAAAAATGTTTGAAACTTTTCGTAAATATGTAACTTACGTGGATGACGTCATCATAGGCATACTGATTGGCGACTCCATGTGCCTTGATCGTGTGTTTCTGCATCAAAGAACCGTAGCCGTATTTGAAGTTGCATAACTGAAAGAAGTCATGGTTAGAAACTCCAGTCATTGAAGTTGAAATTCTTGATAATTTTAAAGATTTTCACGAGTATATTTTCACGTGTAAAATTTTTGTTCTTCGCTACTGTTATTACCAGAAAATCGAGTGTAGTTCAGTTGAAGAGAAAAACTATTTTACTTGACATTCATATCGCAAGATTCCGAAATCGCGGTACAAGTGAGTCTGCACATGGAGATAGCGGTTCTGAAAGTATCCATTTTGCAAGTGTAAAAAAAATGTTGAAAAATTCGTAAGATTGGCAAAAATTGCTCACCTTGTATTCGTATTCGACGTTGCACATTCCACAGGAATTCATGCTCTTGAGCTTCTTCAGCTTCTTGATCTAAAACCGTTGTCACTATACTAGTCATTTTCAATTGGTTGTACTCAATGAGCGGATAAATTCGAAATATTGTTGAATTTTATTTTAATTTTGGGAAAAAAGGTTCGAAGTGATTTGTATTTCGCTACCTTCTTCTTGTTCTCCTCCATAGCAACCGCAATGACATTGTTGAATCTGTTCACGTCCTGCTCCTTCACCTCTTCGAAACACTCCATCAGAACTTCCTGTAAAATATACAATAAATCAGCCATTTTCAAAACCGAATAGAGCTCGATAGAATTTTTGTTCATGAAAAACCATTATAGAGAGCGCAAGTTATTTCTCAGATTTGATGTTTTCGGTATTTGAAGCATACAGAAATGTCACCTGATACTTCAAATACTCGAATCCAGAAGAAATTTTCAAGCTGGAGCAACTTAAACCCCCTAATTAGGTCGACGATTGCCCCCTCCCATGGTCCCTGATGGTACGTCAACGAAAATTCGAATTTTTACTTTTTTACTTCTTCGAATTAAAAATCGATTAATTTTATTCAAAATTTCCTACCTTCAATTTCTCCCTGACTTTGTTGTCGAAAATCTCCCCGATTTTTCCGACATTACTATCCTTGTGATCTTGCTGCAAATGAGCCTGAGTGGCTCTGAATTGCTGGTTCTTGAATGTGCAGTGCGCGAACAGACAGTGGTAGCGGTATATCTGAAGAGAAAAGTTGTACAAGATTCATTGAAGGAGATTCTGGTAATTAAAATAAAAAATATCTAATCATCAATCGATCGCATTATAAAACTATCGAAACTTTTCAACAAGCATACCATTTGCAATTGATGCGTTTCACACTCAAATCAAGAATTATAGATATTCAAATTAACTCGTACTTTGATTGAATTTTCAAAACTGCAACTTTCAAATCTATGCTAATAATAGGGAAATCTGACCTTATGTTCAGTGGCGAGATGGTGAAATCCGTGATTGATGATGACGTGTCGGTTGACGCATCGCTTTCCGCACTTGCGGCAGGTTGCCTCCTGCTTCTCCACTCTCAAAACAATGGCATTTTAAGAAAAGACTAAATTTAATCTAATCGCAATTTTTATCACTACACTGAGATGAAATCAATAATAAAAGAAAAAAAACAAAATTTAAGGGAAAAAGTTGATCAAAAACTTTTAAAACTGACTGAACAAGAGTAGAGATTTGATTGTATTTGGAAGGAGGTCGGAGTTTGCCGTTGAGCATTCTGACGGGCTGGACGCCAACCAGTCTGAACTCTTCGGCCTTTTTTTCCTCCTCATCCATTCCATTGTCTTCCCCATCTGTGTCTTCTTCCTTGTAAAGAGGATGATCGAATGGCCTGAATTAATTGGAATAAAAATTAAAAAGAAAAAAAAACGGAATTTTAGTCATGTGTCGTGAAAAATGAATATTTCCCATTGAAATTCTTGGATAAAACAACGATAATTTTCAGTGTTTTTCGTTTCAAATAAAATAATCGTCTCACATCTGTCGCACAGACGTATGGGAGCTGCTGCAAGGCCCGTCTTCCCCCAGATCCTGTTCCTCCATTCTCGTCCCCTCTCCGTCATCAGAAAGCGGTTCCTCTTTCACTTGATCATTTTCGCTTGATTTCATGCCTGAAAATAATTTTTTTTTTAAAGTTATAACTCTTTCATATTAAATTTTTTGAAGGGAACATTATTTTTACATTTCTGATAAAAGTTTTTCGCTTTTGCTTTGATGAAAATTTAAATGGCGAATAAAGATAAAAAATAGTCGAATGAATTTTCACCTCGATTGAACATCGGACTCTGAGAGCTCCTACTCGAATTGGGATTGCCTGCCTGGTTGCTGTCAGTTACAGCCCTCCCAATCGTCCTGTATTCAGGAGGAATGTAATTCCGAGGCATTCTGATGCCCGTCCCTTTCCCTCTTCCACTTCCACTCGCAACTCCAATTTGCTGCGAGAATCTGCTCGAAGAGGTTTGCGGGGAACTCTGGAAAATAAAAATCCTCCAACAAATTTTCAACATGAAAAGTTGATTACTACAAATCTCATTGGTATAAAATCGATCATTCCAGAAACTTCTATTTTATAACTTCATCTTCCCAAAAGTGCTGAATTTTAAAATTTGGAGCAGGAAAAAATTTTTTGAATAAAATAAAAACGCTTACCGCATTCTTGTCAACGAATCTGATTCCTTTGGCCAGCGCTACCGGGTTGATCCTTTCCTCAGCATCGTTAACAGCTGTAGTAGATTGAGAGGGATTGTTCTGTCTGGCAGCAGATTGTTGTTTGGCTTGCAAACGGGCAGGCTGCTCCACAGTATTCGGCTTGTAGTCCACAGGAATCACTCCAGCCACGTCCACTGCAGAGGCCTTCGCCTCTTCCAACAGAGTAGCGATTTGTGCCTCTATCGCTGGATTTGGAGTGAATACCATCTGGAAAGTGCTTCAGAATAGAGTAGGAAGAACACGGGTTTTTGTTGTTTGACATTTTAAAACCTTCAACACGAAAATCCCTTATCTGCTAATTAAATTAAAGAAAATGGGTGTCAAACATATCGGGATCAACTAATATTGGCATTTCAACTCTAAGTGTCACCAAAAAGAGAATCAAAACTATTTTGATAGAGAAATTTATGCTGAGCCACTCAAAAAATAGAATAGATAAGGTTTTTTCAATTAAAAAAGTTGATTTGGCTGGAAATTTTCGAATCCTCACTAGAACAGTCAGATTGAGATGCACAGCCGAATAGTGCTCTTCCATCTCGACCTTCGTTGCCTTGTTTTTCCTGCAAATGCCACACTGGTAGGGAAGCCTGCAATCAAATAACTTTACTCTTCAGCAAGATATCGTGAACAGAGCTGAGACGAAGTTTCGACTTCGACTTCGAAAGTCGAAACTTCGAGGGTTTTTGAGCCAACTTCGACTTCGACTTCGACTTCGAAAATTTTGAGAAGCCAACTTCGACTTCGACTTCGACTTCGAAAAATTTTAACGACCAACTTCGACTTCGACTTCGACTTCGAAAATTTTGAGAAGCCAATTTCGACTTCGACTTCGACTTCGAATTTGAAAATTTCAACTTCGTCTCAGCTCTGATCGTGAATGATCAGTTTCAATTTCGAAAAATCAAACCCTAGTTTCCTGTGAAATTTTCAATCTCTGGTCTTATATATTCCAATTTCTAATTAAAATTTCCAAAATAAGATTCTGAATACCCGTTTCTGAGATAATTTCGGGGGAATTGAATCAAATGAGAAAGAAACAGTTGGAGTTGCCCAAATGACTTTGGATCATCAAAACTAAAACATTATTTCAACTTGCAGCCTTTTATTCCTTTTTCAAAATATGTTCCAAAGTTCAGATGAAAAACCAACCAATTGAAGTGTTCATCGGAGATGTGCGTCTCGAGCTGGGCGAGAGTTTGACGTTGAACGGGGCATTTGGGGCACTTGAGACCGAGTTTGGGAGCAGAGGAAGCGGGCACAAGCACGTAGGGCTCGCCTAACTGGGAGCTGGAAGGCTGGGGCTGCGGACGAGCCATGCAGAAGGGGCTGTTCGCTCGGAAAAATGCACGATTATCTTCAAGAAAACTGATAAATTGTCAATTTCGAAAAAAAATTAATTCGAGAAAAAATTAGAAAGATCGAAAAATACGAGAGGAAGAATGAGTGTTACAGAAATTTGAATGTCACACCAAAGCTACACCTTATTCACTGCGCCAAAATAGACAGAAAATATCTTCACAGAAAAAAATCAAAACAATTGAAAGAAAAATGAAATGTTTCCGAATGAACGTAGCTTTGCGAATTTTTACACTCGCAAAAAAAAACATTCATTGCCATTGCCGATTTTTTTCGTTGTTTTTTCTTTATTATAAGTGAGGGAAACTTCTTGGAAAGCTCGGTTAGTTCTGAGACTTATTTGAAAAAAATCATAGTTGTTTTCCTTCAAAGGGAAAAAGTATTGATAAAGATTTTGAATTTTTCAAGTCAATCAAGAAAGAATAAAATTTATTAAAAAAACAATTATTAGTCAAAATATTATCGATGAGTTGGGAATGAGTGTAGAGTTGCAATGCGCGCATGATTTTGTGGGTGGAACAGAAAGGTCAATGGCTTTTATCTTTCTTCCCAATCCTGGTAAATATTTTTATGGTTGTAGCTTTTCTTATAGCGAACTAATGCTGCGATAATTATTACGACACTACACCGATTTTTCTGCTATTTTCTTGTTCATTTTTTCCGTTTTCTATTTTATTACTTATTTTGTATGCTTGAGGAATTCGGGACCAAAAATACACCTGTCTGGTTTATTTATATTGAAAGGTTCTGAAATACATTTTTTGTAGAGTTTGTTTGCGTGAAATAATCGAAATTTTTTATTAACATGATGCGCATGACTTATTGAAAATAATGACTAACAAACACAGATGTTAATGTGTTTAAATAATAAAAATACAATATAGATTGAATAACTACAATCTACTTTTTCCAATGATGGTAACTGGAACATTGAACGACGACACACTAGGATGATAACTTATAATGAACGACCAAACTCAACGGATGCTGGCATTGATGTTGCAGCCAGAAATTACAAGCACACAAGTAGACAGGATGCCGGTAGATGGAAAATGACCGGAAGTGACGACCCGAAATAGGCAAGGACAAATTCGACAAGGATGCCGACCGAGATGTTAAAGCCGGAAACGACAGATGATGCCGGTATAGATGGAATAACCGGGAGAATGTAGAGCACGAACACAAGTTGGTAAGGAAATAGTAACATATGGTGAAAAACCAATATATACAGGCAAGGTTTGCGACAATATTATTGGGCATTTGATACATATAATTTTTCCCTAGATTTTTCTTTGCTAGCGACCAGTTCCTACAATTTTTACATAACTAATCCAACGCCTAGGTATATCATGATAACCATGTTTTCAAGAAGACCATCCTATGTTTCACTTTTTCCAACACTATCACCATCATATCTACGCCAAGATTTAAAAATATCCAACCAAATCTTGTAAAGTTTTTGAATTCGCCTTATCAATAAATTTATCAAGTCTTAACCGAGTTGAACTTTTCGCTTTGGATTAAAAGATTAACCCTGCCATCCCTGAATAGATATTGTAAATCCACCCCTTAGCTTCGGAATCAATTTTATGTGAGATTATTATGTAAATTGAAAGGCTATGCATTCTTTCCCTGTCGCTGTTTTATCAACTAATATATGGTGGCGGAAAAATAAGTAGCTAGCGCAGGAGGATAAATCTGATTTGTATTCAGTGGCCCGCCCCATTACTGGTTTTGAAAATTATCTAATGTTTTCTGAATAGTAAATCTAACTACTCATCATTCGTAAAATGAACTTGGAAGTACAATATAGAGTGATCATGCTGATATCTTTCTCCTCACTTTATATTAGTCTCAAAAAGATAGTGTCTAATATTAGAAGAGGATATGATGCTCAAAGATCAGTTTCAACATTGCAACTGCAAGCTATTAGAACTTAGTGTTTCTTTAATATTCTTATATTAAAACCCCCTTTCACTCCAATTACAAAAATACTTAATTCTCCGAATGTTTTTCGTTTAAATTCCAACCTTCGAACCAAAACTATTTGGTCAACCCCGTCCCATCTCACCCTCCCACCCGCCCAAAATGCCCACATGTTGAGAATACTATTATTCGCTATGAAATGTCAAGGTATGGTTTTGAAGACATCAGCCTGATATCGCAGAAGTTCTTCGAATCTCGGTATCTATAGACAGCAAGATTCGATGGACTTGAGCTGGATCGAGGTGGAGTCATTCAAAACATAGCAAGCAATGAAATATCATCTCAACATATGAGCATAAAATAAGTTTGTTCATGTTTTGAAATATTGGTAATATGAAAGACCTGCAAGTCAAAATTATTCCATAAAAATTCCAACTACTTTGATACTTTCGCATTGTTCAATTTCAATAGTATCAAATGCCATATAATAATAAGCCAATAATGCTTGCCTTATACTCTTGTGCCTGTGAATAACATGGAGGTTCAATATCTAACTAGTGCACACTGACCGAAATTTTTAATAAACATTTTAGTAGAAATCTCCAAATCTATGTACATAAATTAGCATGAAATTCTCCATGTTATTTTGAAAAATTGACAATTGAATGGAAATGATACAATGTTCGTGCTGGAAATGAATTTCTTCAGCAATGAAAATAGGCTATATCGCATAAGAAATCTCCTGAATTAATATCGGACCAAATTATTTTGATTTTTCTCAGCTTAAATGTTTTTTGCTATTGTTTTATTTAACGCTCCGTCCTCTTCATTCTCACGAAAATGATTCCCATCATGACCCGATTTTAGAAGATGATATCTTATTCGGTGACTTCTTTTGATCGCTATAGCCTGCGAGGACGTATCGTAAATTCCATAAACATGCAAATGCTAACATTTTCCTTGCAATATCGCATCAATTTGCTAACCTCTTTAACAAGCATGTAAGAGTCAACAAAATGATGTGTAATAACAAAGTATGTTAACATTGCAGTGATTATGAAATTACGATATTGTACCGATGTTATGGTACTTGCTGCAATCAATAAATCATGCGCATCTTATGAATGCAGGCAATTACTAAACTAATTTTTTTGGGTTTTTTAATGCTCAGGGGGATAAATATGAAAAAGAGACTAAACTCGTTTGTTTAGTCATAGAAAAATGGTTTGATTAGGGGACGATTTTTTTTGGTTTTTTTAATGCTCATAAAAGTGTTTGACCGATTTGACTTTGAACGGCTATGAACTGCGTGTTATTGCGGAACGCAGTTGTACGTTCTCGCAGTTCTGTTGAGCTGTTTCACATATCCGGGACAGCAGGACTGGCGAGGATAGAGACAGACTGGATCGCCGCACGCTTGCATTTCAGTGTACGCGCCTCTGGAATAGATTATTTTAGTAACAACAATAAACTTCGAATTAGGAATTTTATTTATTAATAACATCACTCTAAGTGGGAATCTGGATCCTTCGCAACATGGGGAAATAGTATGTGAGAGGGCGTTTCTCAACCCTCTGATAATACATTCTACTTCGCCATGTTGTGTGGTTGTATTATCGCGAAAAATCCAAATCCTATTTTAAGTAGGATTTGACAAGAAATTGGGATTTAAACCAACACTCACGTGCATTGACATCCGGATGGGAAGCAGTATCGCTGGGAAGCAATCTGTCCGCACATACCTGAATTTTGTTACTATAGAACTACTAAACCAAACTGGAATTTTTAGGAAATGATTGGTCCAAATATTTAAGTTATCTTTATTATTTTACATAATCTTCACTTCTAAAATATTATAGCATTTCTAGAATGTATTGTGGACGTCCATTTAGCTAACAATGTGGAAAATAATGCAATTCTTACACGTACAAAAAGTAACAAGCGTGCTTTGCGGACATCTACATTGATTTGTGGGTTACAATTACAGCTTTCTTCTTTACTCTTTTAATTCAACTTTCGTTAGACAATGCTCATATTTGTAGTGCACGCTTTTCGCTTTCGCGCATGTAAAACATGTATTATTTTCATTTTCAATAAAGAATCGGACGCTCATAATATTAAATATGTACTTACCACAGGTGTCATTACAGGTAGCTGAGGGACCTGCTGCCCATTCGGTCCAAGTTCCTGGACATTGTTCAGGCTAAATCAAGTTTCATTTATTTTTCCTAGGTAAATCAATATTGTATTCAGTTCTTACCGGGAATTCTTGGCAATAAACATATCCATCGTATCCAGTCGCTGGGTACGTTCCAGCACAGCATTGAGCTCCAGTTGTACAGCTCGCATGGCCACATTTGCGTGTTTCAGTACTGTTTCCACTGAATTCAAATTATTTTTTGAAGAAGTGATATTACATTGATCGTACGTGCAAGGGCATCCATAGGCAGCCGAGGCGCATGTTCTGTTGCGACTCTGGGTTCCGCAGAGACCTGAAGAAGTAAATAGCAAGGTTTCAAAAATTTGTATAATTTTTCGTGAAAGGAGATCTATTTTAACGTCTCACATTTCTTTCACTCGAACTTACAATGCAGGCAAAGGTTTGGAAACCCTCGTGATTTCAACTCCGTGCATACTTGAAGGTAAGCACTGTTGTGAAACACTAACTTGCTCTTTTTACTTTCTTCATTCTGGCAGGAAAATGATGCTTCTAGCTGAGTTGAAATTATCTATACCAGAGATGTTTACAAAATGTTAACCATGCGAGATACAGAGACGCAGAATCAAAAGAAGATCGCGTTTGACTTATTTCTACGCAATTGTATCGCTCTAAGTTTTGTATAGTAAGAATTAAATAAAAAATTGGAATGGGCTTGCGAAAATACGAATCACGATACTTACCGCAATCAGCAGTGCAATTCGACCACGCGCCCCAATCGTTCCAAAGTCCGGTTCCTTCTGAAATTGTCTTATTATTGTCAGATTATTAAAGACGAGAGATCATTCAATTGGTAAGAGGTCGCTTTCGGAATGATTTAAAAATCGAAAGAAAGTGTTGACCTGGATCACAGCAGGTTGTTTGCTGGATTGGCACAGAATTGTTGGGAAGAGGTCCGCAGTAGTAGATGCGATTGACTCTGTCGAGAATCTTGACGTATCCAGGGCAGCAGGATTGACGAGGATACAGACAGACATTGATTCCGCAAGGTTCCGTTTTTGTTGTATTGCCGCTGAAACGTCTAATAAATACTTCGATAAAAGAATATCATTGAATGATGAGTTTGCAGAACGAGTTCCGTCAACAAAGATTCGATAATTACTTCGGGAGTTTTCTTTTAAAATCACTTGATTTATCTTGCACTCCATCCTCAAAATTTGTATTAGATTGTAACTTCTTATGATTAATTATGATTGATCTCGTTAAAAATCATACACGCAAGGGCATCCATATCGAGTCGACAGACACTTTCGGTTGGATGTCTGTGATGCGCAAGATCCTAAAATCGGGTTCAATGTTTACCTTTATCGTTTGCGAATAGATAGCGATTATCACATCACATAAAAGGTAAGTTTATTTTTACTTGTCCACTATTCAGGTTAGCAAAAAATTGATTTTAATATAGGGTGAGTCAAATATCTGGGTTTTTACGTTACATTTAAATTATAGGTTGTAGAAAATGGAATAATCTTAGCCAAACGATATGAAACTGCCGTCGATAAGCTTGAATCTAGGGCACGTGAAATTCAAATTTTCATAGAATTCAAATCTTTTAAAGTCCAGTACATAATTTTCTTAAAGTATCATTAGCAGCCTATATTGTCGGGTCACCCTGCCGGCAGTCATGGAAACTGCATACGAGGAAATTTTCAACTTACCGCAAGTGTCGTTGCAAGGAGCCTCTGCTACCCATTCACTCCAAATTCCTAAAATAATCATATGTTGATGATTAAAAATCATTCTATAAGTGAACCTTCAGTTGGACAGCATGTGACGTTGCAGGTATTGATGTATTCTGGTTGTGTTGGTGTTGCTGGCTGCAATGAATGAATTGGACAATATTTTTCATCTATGCACTCAATTTTTTTTTCGAAATTTGTCTTTATGATTGATGTTAGATTATATCATTTAATGCACACATTATATATTTTCTATATTAAAAATAATATAATTTTTCTAGGCCATCAAGTTATAAAATTATTGCGCAATGATGTTCAGGTATATTGGCAGTGCAAAAATATCGTATATATCATATTACACCTCGTCATTCACATTTTATCGATTAGCACTGAACTATGTGATTTTAGAACCACAATGAATTGCCAGCATTTCTGATGATGTCTCCATTTTGAAAATGATAATAATTTTGACAATTTATTATATCACATTTAGTGAGTTGATTAATTTACCTGAGGTCCACAAGCGGCTTTTCCATTGATAACAGTCAATGAGAAACCAGGGCAGCATGAGTTTCTGTAAATCAGTGTATTTTGGAGAACAATCATCAAATTGATCCTTTTTACCTCGGATAGAGACACGTTTCAATTCCGCAGTTCTCAGTGAGTGTCGCATCTCCGCTGAAATGATATTAATTTTTGTATATCATCAAAACCACTTTTGGTTCTTACGCGCAAGGACATCCATCTGCTTCCGATATGCAAGTTCGTGTTTTGGTAAGATTGGCACATGATCCTTAACACAAACTATTTACTCACTATTTTTCATTAGATACTTAACAAAATATGTACTCGATATCGTTTTCGCGGTTTGAGAAAATAAAAATAACTTTGTCTAATATTCCAACTATGAATTAATTAACTTCTCACCGCAATAATCCCTGCATTGTGGTTGCGAGAATGTCCATTCTGCAAAGAAAACATTATCAAAGACTATCGACTAGCTTTCAGTCTTCTTACCTGACCAGACACCGTTTGTCGGGCAGCAGGTCATGTTACAGAATTCATCGTATGGCTTTTGAGTTTGGGTGGTATTTGGCTGCAATGACATTTTCGAGTATATATCGTATTAAATTGTGGCCTTAGGGTTATGTCGTTAATTTTTTTTAAATCATGAATTTGGATTTAGCCCGATATGTAAAGCTACTGTAAAAATATTCAGATAAAACTACTACTAAGTTCGATTCATTTAATTGTGTATAGCGACAAGTTTCAGTAAACTTGACTTAAAAGTTCATCGTATCAAGTTGTATCCAAATTCATTATTGTTCCAAACTTTAAATTCGTTAAGTAAATAATATCACGAATTTAAAAAAAAAAAAATGTGATGTAGAAACTTTTCACATACAGCATGAAGATATATAGAGCTTACCTGAGGTCCGCAAATGGTGTCACTTCCCACGACTTGCAATGAATATCCAGCACAGCAAGTGTCATTAGGGAAAGAGCAGACTCCGACGTTGCAATTGATGTCGCGCTCGGATTGACCGCTGAATTTGGCAACCATTTTATTTACAATTGAAAGGTGCAAGTGATCTCACGATTCGGAAACATTTAAAAACGCTGGAATGTTGAATTTATTACTTCTTGTAAGAATGCTAGTTTGTTGATTATAAATGATCAAAATATTTGAATATCTAATCTTCAATTCAATAGTCTGCTTATTTTCAGAGAATAAATTTGTGAAAGATAAACCAGAGAACCTAAACTCCGTTCTTTTGTAAAACGCAGCTTAGCATAAAGTGGTATCGTGAGACCACCAAAATGGAAAGCAAATCGTGCTTAGATTCGAAGACATGAAAAAGCCTAATCTAGATCTATACCTTTTTCACCGAAATCTGGCCCCGACTCTCATTTTCTAGCTTTTCATTCGCCTCTCACTTTCAAACATTCTCTCGCTCCTCCTTTCCTCGACGCATCTGGCTTTAGACGTCGAACAAAATATGATGACTGTAACGCAGTGGTTAAGACTACGCTCTCTATGATAAACACAACGAGCTGAGTTTAACTGGGTGTATGTCGTTGTGTACAAAAGATTTTTATGCGCAACGACCGTTCTTCAATTTAACTCAAACAAAGAATTTGAGAACGAAATATTTTATGTAGGAATAAAATCTGACTTGCAAGGACAGTCATTGGCCTCTGTCTGACAAGTACGGATTTGGTGAACAGTCGAGCAGGATCCGCAAGTCGTGTTGCAGCTGGTGGTCGTGGCCCATTCTGACCAGTAGCCTCCTGTCTGAGGACAGCACGTGTAGCACTTGTCTGAGGGAGGTGGAGATGGGTTCAACTGAATGAAAGATTGTCGATCTCTTGCGTAGAATATTATTTAATTTCAGAAACACGCTATTTAAAATTGAACATTTTTGGTCAGAATAAATCCTATATTCATACGGGAAGAATAATTTGTATAAACATCTGATGGAAAGATTTTAATTTTGAAGCAACTTGAAATCTTACATCATCCTGGCAATAATATTGCCTAGCGTCTTTATTGAGGTATTTGAGTCGATTTTCGCAGCAAGAAAGTCGAGGATAGAGGCAAACTTGATCACCGCAAATCTGATCTCTTTCTGTCGGACCGCTAAATTTAGGTAGTTAAATTTATGTCTTGTTATCAGAAATTAGCAACTAATTTATAATCGGATTTAGTTCAAAGAAAATAATATGCTTTTCCTTTTGAATACTTTTCGTGAAGGACAAAATGAAGAATCACCTTTTCTACTTCCCTTTAGCTATCATTTTTCAATTTAAAATGATATGAAGAAATACATTCATAAAATGGTCTTGAAATATTGTAATTCATTTGACAAAGAATGGTAAGGCGACTCTGACAAATTGGATAAGTGAAATTCTTACGAGCAAGGACAGTTGTAGTCTTGCGAAATACAGAATCTTTTGACTGTCGTTGTTCCACACATTCCGCAGGTATCTAAATTAAGCGCGTATGCTTGAATAATATGATTTATTGCTGTACTGCTACCCTAGCTTTGCTAAGAAATAGTTTAAGAATCGATATTCTCAAAATATCACAACGAGCGAACCTGAGCACGGTCCTCCACTAGACCATTCGCTCCAAACTCCTCCCAGCGTGCAGCAATCCGTTAGATTTTGACCGCATTCCGGAATTGGATCTGGTTCAGTAGTTGGTGGCTGAAATAATTCAGTTTCAATTCAAAATATTGAATCTCAATGTAAGAACGATTATTTTGGAATTCTTAGGAAGTTCACCCACTTCGAAAATTCATCCATTTGGAAATACTTACTGAGAGTTTTTTTCTTTAATCAGGAGCGTGTGTTAATTGCGAATTCTATGTCGAAAAACTTCTATTCTGAGTTTTATAATGTAATGTAGGGCTTCGATTTTGACTCCAAAAGGTTTTTTCTTGCAATTAATCTTCGAGATGTTTCAATCCAAAACTTTATGAACCTCCGATGGGAAGTGTGTGGGCTATGTCTAAGATGAAGAGATTTGGTGAGTTATCCTGACAAATACAAACTCCGCGCAGTACCTAACCTATTATATTCCAGCAGCGTTCAAATTTCAAAATTTATTGAATTTTCAAACGGATTGCGGAAAATAAGTATTCATTAAATAAATGTATCGTTTTATGAACATTGATAAAGGTGGCGATATATTTACAAATTGTGTTTTCGATTCTAAATGCTTATCATCCCATATTTTTAAATTGGCGAACTTGCGCAGACATTTTTTTCCTCATTGTTTTAAAAGTAAAAATTCAACGTACTGTAGGTCCACACGTGGGTACACCTCCATCCGACTGCATGAGAGTGTAGTTTCCACAGCAGGTGGTTGTGGCAGTCTTGTTGACATTATTACAAGGGTTCAGGTTGCAAACTTCATATTTGGTCGTGGAACCACTAAATTTTGCATGGGTGCATTTAAAAATTCAATTTATTTTATTTTTTCTTGACAGTATTTATAAATGTTGATAAAAGCTTCTGTTGAACAACCTATCCTATACGGGTACAATTTAAGTAGTGTTTAAACTTAAATTCGCTATTTTGATCATTTGAAGATCTAAATCTTATTTGGTAACTCACAGGCACATGCAGGTTGAATCAGAAGTGCACGTTCTGGTGTATTGCCTCATTTCACAGCCTCCGCAGTTGACATTCGAATCATTAGAGCAAGGAACTGATACCTAAATGATTCGCATTATCTTTAATGCTGACATTCATCTTATAAGGTGACATAGCAGCTGGCAAAATATTCAGTACTCCGACTGCCCTTTAAATATTTCCTGCTTATCCAGCATATTTATGATTATCTAAATATGACTCGACGTTTGCATACATATCGTAGATATCGAATGATGAAAGTCTATCAAGTTTAAGCCCGATTGGGTCATTAAAGTCTCCAGAAGAGACTCAAAATTTCCAGGGCGGTTAGATACTCTTGTCCGTTACTGTAAATATCTTTCGTTTTTATTTATATATCAAAGCTCCGGATCCATCTGAGTACAAACGAAGTGTGTTACCGTCCATTCGCTCCAGGTTCCAAGCACACGGCATGTCTTAGTTTCAGTCAGGTTTCCATTGCAGCTGCAGCCGTACGATGCAGAATGGCAAGTTCTGTTTCTTGTGCTGGTGCCGCACTAAAACAAGATTAGTATTTTACAAGATTAGTGCTATTATAGTTCTTTCTAAGTGTTCAAATTTATTGTTTATATTTAAATTCAGAAATACTATAATACTATAATCTTACCTGTGTGCATGTTCCAGCGGTGCAAGATGACCATTCACTCCAGGAACCTAAATCATAATAATTTGAGGAGATTTTAACGATGTAACTTTTTTTATTAATTCTCTTATGCTTATAGAGAGCAAATGATTTTTCGAATTTGATGTCGGTAGAATTTTGAGCTCGTAAAAATTTTGTAAAATTCTTTAATCAAAGAGATTTGTAGTTTTGACCAATCTAAACCCTCTAGTTAACTCGATAATTACCCTTTCCAATGTCCGTGATTATTCTTCAATGAAAGTTAGAATTTCAATTCACTTTTATGCATCCGAATCAAAAATTGACCATTTCTCTACCAAATGCGAACTCATTTCCCAAATGATTCAGCACCTTGCTAACGGTGAGTTGTAGAAATGAATGGAAAAGGCGTTCATAACTGACAAAATGATGAATACTCTAATGCAGTTCCGTTATATCAAAGTGATTTGAAATTTTGTAGAAATAGTCTACTCATTGGAATCACAAGTCTTTTAAGCGTGCGACCATCAGATCGAGTCTTGGGTATTTTCGCATACTTACCTTACATATAATTCTGATTAGAATAGTAAAAACGCAAGATTTATAGTGTTAACATATTTTTGTCAGAAATTATAACGATTTACCGAAGAATCCGTTTGGAGGGCAGCAAGAAGTATCAGGAGCTGGTTCTGTGTAGTTCGGCTAAACTCGAAATAGCTAATATATTTCAACTGAATACAATTGAATACCTGTGGACCACAATAGTAGACACGATTCACACGATCGAGGATCTTACTGTAGTTACCGCAACAAGATAATCTAAAAGATGCATATCAAAAATCCAGTTTTCTATCATCCGATAAAAACCAAATAAATGCACTAGATTCGATTACCTTGGATAAGTACAGACATTAAGACCGCACATTTTAACTCTTTCCGCGTTGCCACTAAAATAAATTCTTGAAATCGTAATATTGGAAAATATCATGTGACTTTTAAATTACTCGAAAGGTTTGACTTTATGATCTATTCTTGCATAATGATAAAGTTTGAAACCAAATACGATTTTTAAACAGTACTATATTTTATTTTGAAATAGGAAGAATGGGGCGGAGTCATGAGTAAGTGTGCAAACCCTTGGCATTTTTTCTCTACAATTTTCTCTCTTGCTTCAACAAGAAGGCAAGAGACAACGCTTCCTGTCTATGCATCTCTGATTTCTCGAACTTTGTATCTCTTTCTTCTTTCAGTGCTGTTTCTCCTACCAGGGCTAGAACTACTCTTGCCGACACGCCTCTACTTTTCCTCTTTCAAAATGAATTCTGTCATAAAATATCAAAATTAATGCGTAAGATTCCTTTACATGCTTCCAACCTCAAAATAGATTGTTCATTCAAGATTTTCGATTTGTGATGTTTGTTAAAAATATGTCGTACGTGCAAGGACATCCTTGGTCTTCAGTAATGCATTGTCTGGTGTATCTCTGCTGAGCGCAGCTACCGCAAGTGTCAGCGCAAGTGTCTGTTGTCGTCCAGTCTGACCACAGTCCTCCTGAAGGACAGCACATTGTCGTGGTTGTTGACTGAGTCTGAAAAGTAAATTTATTCGTATTTCGAAATAAACTAAAAATGCGAAAACTTTAGGGAAATACGTTCCATTTCTTCATTTGATTTGACTATGCTGTTTTATTTTTAAGTAAGATCAAAGTAAGTCTAGTAGTAGGGGTTGATAGTATGGGGAATGATTGTGAGTAATCTGGTGTAATAAATTGCCATAAAATAGAATTAAAGTGAATTTATTTGGTATTTTAACTATGTAGTCAAGATTAAACGAACCGTAGTGGTTGTAGAAGACGCTGTTGTGGATGTTGAAGGTGTCTAAAGTTAAAATAATCATTCAAGGGAAAAATACTAAATAAATATGATTTCCATGACTTTCTCTCAAAAACGCTTGGAATAGTAACAAGGTGCTTTAAATTATTATCGTAAATCAAATCAATGTACAGTTGTCGTTGAAGTTGATGAGGATGAGGATGAGGTTGTCGTTGAAGTTGTAGTTGTAGTCTGAAACATAAGTATAGTTAAATACAAAAAGATGAATCAAACATGGCAAGAGAAAGTCTTAATTTTATGAAGATATGTCCGATTTAATTGAACTAAGTAATATATATAACTCAACATCGTAACGAGATTTTTAACATTTTTGGTCGAGATGACAAATCGGATAAATTTAAAAACGACATTCAAAAGCAGGCAATAAAAATGCAAATATTAAAAATAAGAATGTCACGATTTAAGTTTAATCTAGAAACTAGAAACGAGATATCTGAGGGAGGGAGTTCGAAATCGTGCTGGATTTGCAAAATAGCCAATTTTACATCAAAAGAGTAATAGCTAGAAAATTTATAGGATCACACACAATGTGATTATGTATTTAAAATGAGGACTAAACGGAATCTTAAACACATACCGTAGTACTGGAACTTGTTGTCTGAAAATTTAATCTAGCGTTGGAAAATTGGTGAAACTAATGATTTTTCTTCTAAATCTTCAATTGATTTTATAATAAAAGCAATGCTTACAGTAGTACTAGTCGATGGCGTGGTAGTCGACGTGGATGGCGTTGTAGTACTAGTCGATGGAGTGGTGGTCGATGTGGATGGAGTAGTAGTCGACGTGGATGGAGTTGTAGTCGACGTGGATGGAGTTGTAGTCGACGTGGATGGAGTTGTGGTCGACGTGGATGGCGTCTAAAATCGCCATGCTCACAACACTCGAGAATGCAAAATGTCAATTTTCATCGGTACTACTGTGTTTTGGGTCACTCGGAAAATGCAATGAATTAATTCACTTACAGTAGTACTAGTCGATGGAGTGGTGGTCGACGTGGATGGTGTGGTAGTCGACGTGGATGCAGTGGTAGTCGACGTGGATGGCGTCTAAAATCGCCAGTCACATTCGAGAATGCAAAATGTCAATTTTCGTCAGTACTACTGTGTTTTGGGTCACTCGGAAAATGCAATGAATTAATTCACTTACAGTAGTACTAGTCGATGGAGTGGTAGTCGACGTGGATGGTGTGGTAGTCGACGTGGATGGTGTGGTGGTCGACGTGGATGGCGTCTAAAATCGCCATGCTCACACTCGAGAATGCAAAATGTCAATTTTCATCGGTACTACTGTGTTTTGGGTCACTCGGAAAATGCAATGAATTAATTCACTTACAGTAGTACTAGTCGATGGAGTGGTAGTCGACGTGGATGGTGTGGTAGTCGACGTGGATGGTGTGGTAGTCGACGTGGATGGTGTGGTAGTCGACGTGGATGGTGTGGTAGTCGACGTGGATGGCGTCTAAAATCGCCAGTCACATTCGAGAATGCAAAATGTCAATTTTCGTCAGTACTACTGTGTTTTGGGTCACTCGGAAAATGCAATGAATTAATTCACTTACAGTAGTACTAGTCGATGGTGTGGTGGTCGACGTGGATGGAGTCGTAGTCGACGTGGATGGTGTGGTGGTCGACGTGGATGGCGTCTAAAATCGCCATGCTCACACTCGAGAATGCAAAATGTCAATTTTCGTCAGTACTACTGTGTTTTGGATCACTCGGAAAATGCAATGAATTAATTCACTTACAGTAGTACTAGTCGATGGAGTGGTGGTCGACGTGGATGGAGTCGTAGTCGACGTGGATGGCGTCTAAAATCGCCATGCTCACAACACTCGAGAATGCAAAATGTCAATTTTCGTCAGTACTACTGTGTTTTGGATCACTCGAGAAATGCAATGAATTAATTCACTTACAGTAGTACTAGTCGATGGTGTGGTGGTCGACGTGGATGGAGTCGTAGTCGACGTGGATGGTGTGGTGGTCGACGTGGATGGCGTCTAAAATCGCCATGCTCACACTCGAGAATGCAAAATGTCAATTTTCGTCAGTACTACTGTGTTTTGGATCACTCGGAAAATGCAATGAATTAATTCACTTACAGTAGTACTAGTCGATGGAGTGGTAGTCGACGTGGATGGTGTGGTAGTCGACGTGGATGGTGTGGTAGTCGACGTGGATGGTGTGGTAGTCGACGTGGATGGCGTCTAAAATCGCCAGTCACATTCGAGAATGCAAAATGTCAATTTTCGTCAGTACTACTGTGTTTTGGGTCACTCGGAAAATGCAATGAATTAATTCACTTACAGTAGTACTAGTCGATGGTGTGGTGGTCGACGTGGATGGAGTCGTAGTCGACGTGGATGGTGTGGTGGTCGACGTGGATGGCGTCTAAAATCGCCATGCTCACACTCGAGAATGCAAAATGTCAATTTTCGTCAGTACTACTGTGTTTTGGATCACTCGGAAAATGCAATGAATTAATTCACTTACAGTAGTACTAGTCGATGGAGTGGTGGTCGACGTGGATGGAGTCGTAGTCGACGTGGATGGCGTCTAAAATCGCCATGCTCACAACACTCGAGAATGCAAAATGTCAATTTTCGTCAGTACTACTGTGTTTTGGATCACTCGAGAAATGCAATGAATTAATTCACTTACAGTAGTACTAGTCGATGGTGTGGTGGTCGACGTGGATGGAGTCGTAGTCGACGTGGATGGTGTGGTGGTCGACGTGGATGGCGTCTAAAATCGCCATGCTCACACTCGAGAATGCAAAATGTCAATTTTCATCGGTACTACTGTGTTTTGGGTCACTCGGAAAATGCAATGAATTAATTCACTTACAGTAGTACTAGTCGATGGAGTGGTAGTCGACGTGGATGGTGTGGTAGTCGACGTGGATGGTGTGGTAGTCGACGTGGATGGCGTCTAAAATCGCCAGTCACATTCGAGAATGCAAAATGTCAATTTTCGTCAGTACTACTGTGTTTTGGGTCACTCGGAAAATGCAATGAATTAATTCACTTACAGTAGTACTAGTCGATGGAGTGGTAGTCGACGTAGATGGCGTCTAAAATCGCCAGTCACATTCGAGAATGCAAAATGTCAATTTTCGTCAGTACTACTGTGTTTTGGGTCACTCGGAAAATGCAATGAATTAATTCACTTACAGTAGTACTAGTCGATGGTGTGGTGGTCGACGTGGATGGAGTCGTAGTCGACGTGGATGGTGTGGTGGTCGACGTGGATGGCGTCTAAAATCGCCATGCTCACACTCGAGAATGCAAAATGTCAATTTTCGTCAGTACTACTGTGTTTTGGATCACTCGGAAAATGCAATGAATTAATTCACTTACAGTAGTACTAGTCGATGGAGTGGTAGTCGACGTGGATGGTGTGGTAGTCGACGTGGATGGTGTGGTAGTCGACGTGGATGGTGTGGTAGTCGACGTGGATGGCGTCTAAAATCGCCAGTCACATTCGAGAATGCAAAATGTCAATTTTCGTCAGTACTACTGTGTTTTGGGTCACTCGGAAAATGCAATGAATTAATTCACTTACAGTAGTACTAGTCGATGGAGTGGTAGTCGACGTAGATGGCGTCTAAAATCGCCAGTCACATTCGAGAATGCAAAATGTCAATTTTCGTCAGTACTACTGTGTTTTGGATCACTCGAGAAATGCAATGAATTAATTCACTTACAGTAGTACTAGTCGATGGTGTGGTGGTCGACGTGGATGGAGTCGTAGTCGACGTGGATGGTGTGGTGGTCGACGTGGATGGCGTCTAAAATCGCCATGCTCACACTCGAGAATGCAAAATGTCAATTTTCATCGGTACTACTGTGTTTTGGGTCACTCGGAAAATGCAATGAATTAATTCACTTACAGTAGTACTAGTCGATGGAGTGGTAGTCGACGTGGATGGTGTGGTAGTCGACGTGGATGGTGTGGTAGTCGACGTGGATGGCGTCTAAAATCGCCAGTCACATTCGAGAATGCAAAATGTCAATTTTCGTCAGTACTACTGTGTTTTGGGTCACTCGGAAAATGCAATGAATTAATTCACTTACAGTAGTACTAGTCGATGGAGTGGTAGTCGACGTAGATGGCGTCTAAAATCGCCAGTCACATTCGAGAATGCAAAATGTCAATTTTCGTCAGTACTACTGTGTTTTGGGTCACTCGGAAAATGCAATGAATTAATTCACTTACAGTAGTACTAGTCGATGGTGTGGTGGTCGACGTGGATGGAGTCGTAGTCGACGTGGATGGTGTGGTGGTCGACGTGGATGGCGTCTAAAATCGCCATGCTCACACTCGAGAATGCAAAATGTCAATTTTCGTCAGTACTACTGTGTTTTGGATCACTCGGAAAATGCAATGAATTAATTCACTTACAGTAGTACTAGTCGATGGAGTGGTGGTCGACGTGGATGGAGTCGTAGTCGACGTGGATGGTGTGGTGGTCGACGTGGATGGCGTCTAAAATCGCCAGTCACATTCGAGAATGCAAAATGTCAATTTTCGTCAGTACTACTGTGTTTTGGGTCACTCGGAAAATGCAATGAATTAATTCACTTACAGTAGTACTAGTCGATGGTGTGGTGGTCGACGTGGATGGTGTGGTAGTCGACGTGGATGGTGTGGTAGTCGACGTGGATGGCGTCTAAAATCGCCAGTCACATTCGAGAATGCAAAATGTCAATTTTCGTCAGTACTACTGTGTTTTGGGTCACTCGGAAAATGCAATGAATTAATTCACTTACAGTAGTACTAGTCGATGGTGTGGTGGTCGACGTGGATGGAGTCGTAGTCGACGTGGATGGCGTCTAAAATCGCCATGCTCACAACACTCGAGAATGCAAAATGTCAATTTTCGTCAGTACTACTGTGTTTTGGATCACTCGGAAAATGCAATGAATTAATTCACTTACAGTAGTACTAGTCGATGGAGTGGTGGTCGACGTGGATGGAGTCGTAGTCGACGTGGATGGCGTCTAAAATCGCCATGCTCACAACACTCGAGAATGCAAAATGTCAATTTTCGTCAGTACTACTGTGTTTTGGATCACTCGAGAAATGCAATGAATTAATTCACTTACAGTAGTACTAGTCGATGGTGTGGTGGTCGACGTGGATGGAGTCGTAGTCGACGTGGATGGTGTGGTGGTCGACGTGGATGGCGTCTAAAATCGCCATGCTCACACTCGAGAATGCAAAATGTCAATTTTCATCGGTACTACTGTGTTTTGGGTCACTCGGAAAATGCAATGAATTAATTCACTTACAGTAGTACTAGTCGATGGTGTGGTGGTCGACGTGGATGGAGTCGTAGTCGACGTGGATGGTGTGGTGGTCGACGTGGATGGCGTCTAAAATCGCCATGCTCACACTCGAGAATGCAAAATGTCAATTTTCATCGGTACTACTGTGTTTTGGGTCACTCGGAAAATGCAATGAATTAATTCACTTACAGTAGTACTAGTCGATGGAGTGGTAGTCGACGTGGATGGTGTGGTGGTCGACGTGGATGGCGTCTAAAATCGCCATGCTCACAACACTCGAGAATGCAAAATGTCAATTTTCGTCAGTACTACTGTGTTTTGGGTCACTCGGAAAATGCAATGAATTAATTCACTTACAGTAGTACTAGTCGATGGAGTGGTAGTCGACGTAGATGGCGTCTAAAATCGCCAGTCACATTCGAGAATGCAAAATGTCAATTTTCGTCAGTACTACTGTGTTTTGGGTCACTCGGAAAATGCAATGAATTAATTCACTTACAGTAGTACTAGTCGATGGAGTGGTGGTCGACGTGGATGGCGTCTAAAATCGCCAGTCACATTCGAGAATGCAAAATGTCAATTTTCGTCAGTACTACTGTGTTTTGGGTCACTCGGAAAATGCAATGAATTAATTCACTTACAGTAGTACTAGTCGATGGAGTGGTAGTCGACGTGGATGGAGTCGTAGTCGACGTGGATGGTGTGGTGGTCGACGTGGATGGCGTCTAAAATCGCCATGCTCACACTCGAGAATGCAAAATGTCAATTTTCATCGGTACTACTGTGTTTTGGGTCACTCGGAAAATGCAATGAATTAATTCACTTACAGTAGTACTAGTCGATGGAGTGGTAGTCGACGTGGATGGTGTGGTAGTCGACGTGGATGGTGTGGTAGTCGACGTGGATGGCGTCTAAAATCGCCAGTCACATTCGAGAATGCAAAATGTCAATTTTCGTCAGTACTACTGTGTTTTGGGTCACTCGGAAAATGCAATGAATTAATTCACTTACAGTAGTACTAGTCGATGGAGTGGTAGTCGACGTAGATGGCGTCTAAAATCGCCAGTCACATTCGAGAATGCAAAATGTCAATTTTCGTCAGTACTACTGTGTTTTGGGTCACTCGGAAAATGCAATGAATTAATTCACTTACAGTAGTACTAGTCGATGGAGTGGTGGTCGACGTGGATGGAGTCGTAGTCGACGTGGATGGCGTCTAAAATCGCCATGCTCACAACACTCGAGAATGCAAAATGTCAATTTTCGTCAGTACTACTGTGTTTTGGGTCACTCGGAAAATGCAATGAATTAATTCACTTACAGTAGTACTAGTCGATGGAGTGGTAGTCGACGTAGATGGCGTCTAAAATCGCCAGTCACATTCGAGAATGCAAAATGTCAATTTTCGTCAGTACTACTGTGTTTTGGGTCACTCGGAAAATGCAATGAATTAATTCACTTACAGTAGTACTAGTCGATGGTGTGGTGGTCGACGTGGATGGAGTCGTAGTCGACGTGGATGGTGTGGTGGTCGACGTGGATGGCGTCTAAAATCGCCATGCTCACACTCGAGAATGCAAAATGTCAATTTTCATCGGTACTACTGTGTTTTGGGTCACTCGGAAAATGCAATGAATTAATTCACTTACAGTAGTACTAGTCGATGGAGTGGTAGTCGACGTGGATGGTGTGGTAGTCGACGTGGATGGTGTGGTAGTCGACGTGGATGGCGTCTAAAATCGCCAGTCACATTCGAGAATGCAAAATGTCAATTTTCGTCAGTACTACTGTGTTTTGGGTCACTCGGAAAATGCAATGAATTAATTCACTTACAGTAGTACTAGTCGATGGAGTGGTAGTCGACGTAGATGGCGTCTAAAATCGCCAGTCACATTCGAGAATGCAAAATGTCAATTTTCGTCAGTACTACTGTGTTTTGGGTCACTCGGAAAATGCAATGAATTAATTCACTTACAGTAGTACTAGTCGATGGTGTGGTGGTCGACGTGGATGGAGTCGTAGTCGACGTGGATGGTGTGGTGGTCGACGTGGATGGCGTCTAAAATCGCCATGCTCACACTCGAGAATGCAAAATGTCAATTTTCGTCAGTACTACTGTGTTTTGGATCACTCGGAAAATGCAATGAATTAATTCACTTACAGTAGTACTAGTCGATGGAGTGGTAGTCGACGTGGATGGTGTGGTAGTCGACGTGGATGGTGTGGTAGTCGACGTGGATGGTGTGGTAGTCGACGTGGATGGCGTCTAAAATCGCCAGTCACATTCGAGAATGCAAAATGTCAATTTTCGTCAGTACTACTGTGTTTTGGGTCACTCGGAAAATGCAATGAATTAATTCACTTACAGTAGTACTAGTCGATGGAGTGGTAGTCGACGTAGATGGCGTCTAAAATCGCCAGTCACATTCGAGAATGCAAAATGTCAATTTTCGTCAGTACTACTGTGTTTTGGGTCACTCGGAAAATGCAATGAATTAATTCACTTACAGTAGTACTAGTCGATGGAGTGGTAGTCGACGTAGATGGCGTCTAAAATCGCCAGTCACATTCGAGAATGCAAAATGTCAATTTTCGTCAGTACTACTGTGTTTTGGGTCACTCGGAAAATGCAATGAATTAATTCACTTACAGTAGTACTAGTCGATGGTGTGGTGGTCGACGTGGATGGAGTCGTAGTCGACGTGGATGGTGTGGTGGTCGACGTGGATGGCGTCTAAAATCGCCATGCTCACACTCGAGAATGCAAAATGTCAATTTTCATCGGTACTACTGTGTTTTGGGTCACTCGGAAAATGCAATGAATTAATTCACTTACAGTAGTACTAGTCGATGGAGTGGTAGTCGACGTGGATGGTGTGGTAGTCGACGTGGATGGTGTGGTAGTCGACGTGGATGGCGTCTAAAATCGCCAGTCACATTCGAGAATGCAAAATGTCAATTTTCGTCAGTACTACTGTGTTTTGGGTCACTCGGAAAATGCAATGAATTAATTCACTTACAGTAGTACTAGTCGATGGAGTGGTAGTCGACGTAGATGGCGTCTAAAATCGCCAGTCACATTCGAGAATGCAAAATGTCAATTTTCGTCAGTACTACTGTGTTTTGGGTCACTCGGAAAATGCAATGAATTAATTCACTTACAGTAGTACTAGTCGATGGTGTGGTGGTCGACGTGGATGGAGTCGTAGTCGACGTGGATGGTGTGGTGGTCGACGTGGATGGCGTCTAAAATCGCCATGCTCACACTCGAGAATGCAAAATGTCAATTTTCGTCAGTACTACTGTGTTTTGGATCACTCGGAAAATGCAATGAATTAATTCACTTACAGTAGTACTAGTCGATGGAGTGGTAGTCGACGTGGATGGTGTGGTAGTCGACGTGGATGGTGTGGTAGTCGACGTGGATGGTGTGGTAGTCGACGTGGATGGCGTCTAAAATCGCCAGTCACATTCGAGAATGCAAAATGTCAATTTTCGTCAGTACTACTGTGTTTTGGGTCACTCGGAAAATGCAATGAATTAATTCACTTACAGTAGTACTAGTCGATGGAGTGGTAGTCGACGTAGATGGCGTCTAAAATCGCCAGTCACATTCGAGAATGCAAAATGTCAATTTTCGTCAGTACTACTGTGTTTTGGGTCACTCGGAAAATGCAATGAATTAATTCACTTACAGTAGTACTAGTCGATGGAGTGGTAGTCGACGTAGATGGCGTCTAAAATCGCCAGTCACATTCGAGAATGCAAAATGTCAATTTTCGTCAGTACTACTGTGTTTTGGGTCACTCGGAAAATGCAATGAATTAATTCACTTACAGTAGTACTAGTCGATGGTGTGGTGGTCGACGTGGATGGAGTCGTAGTCGACGTGGATGGTGTGGTGGTCGACGTGGATGGCGTCTAAAATCGCCATGCTCACACTCGAGAATGCAAAATGTCAATTTTCATCGGTACTACTGTGTTTTGGGTCACTCGGAAAATGCAATGAATTAATTCACTTACAGTAGTACTAGTCGATGGAGTGGTAGTCGACGTGGATGGTGTGGTAGTCGACGTGGATGGTGTGGTAGTCGACGTGGATGGCGTCTAAAATCGCCAGTCACATTCGAGAATGCAAAATGTCAATTTTCGTCAGTACTACTGTGTTTTGGGTCACTCGGAAAATGCAATGAATTAATTCACTTACAGTAGTACTAGTCGATGGAGTGGTAGTCGACGTAGATGGCGTCTAAAATCGCCAGTCACATTCGAGAATGCAAAATGTCAATTTTCGTCAGTACTACTGTGTTTTGGGTCACTCGGAAAATGCAATGAATTAATTCACTTACAGTAGTACTAGTCGATGGTGTGGTGGTCGACGTGGATGGAGTCGTAGTCGACGTGGATGGTGTGGTGGTCGACGTGGATGGCGTCTAAAATCGCCATGCTCACACTCGAGAATGCAAAATGTCAATTTTCGTCAGTACTACTGTGTTTTGGATCACTCGGAAAATGCAATGAATTAATTCACTTACAGTAGTACTAGTCGATGGAGTGGTAGTCGACGTGGATGGTGTGGTAGTCGACGTGGATGGTGTGGTAGTCGACGTGGATGGTGTGGTAGTCGACGTGGATGGCGTCTAAAATCGCCAGTCACATTCGAGAATGCAAAATGTCAATTTTCGTCAGTACTACTGTGTTTTGGGTCACTCGGAAAATGCAATGAATTAATTCACTTACAGTAGTACTAGTCGATGGAGTGGTAGTCGACGTAGATGGCGTCTAAAATCGCCAGTCACATTCGAGAATGCAAAATGTCAATTTTCGTCAGTACTACTGTGTTTTGGGTCACTCGGAAAATGCAATGAATTAATTCACTTACAGTAGTACTAGTCGATGGTGTGGTGGTCGACGTGGATGGAGTCGTAGTCGACGTGGATGGTGTGGTGGTCGACGTGGATGGCGTCTAAAATCGCCATGCTCACACTCGAGAATGCAAAATGTCAATTTTCGTCAGTACTACTGTGTTTTGGATCACTCGGAAAATGCAATGAATTAATTCACTTACAGTAGTACTAGTCGATGGAGTGGTGGTCGACGTGGATGGAGTCGTAGTCGACGTGGATGGTGTGGTGGTCGACGTGGATGGCGTCTAAAATCGCCAGTCACATTCGAGAATGCAAAATGTCAATTTTCGTCAGTACTACTGTGTTTTGGGTCACTCGGAAAATGCAATGAATTAATTCACGCTTACAGTAGTACTAGTCGATGGAGTGGTGGTCGACGTGGATGGAGTCGTAGTCGACGTGGATGGCGTCTAAAATCGCCATGCTCACAACACTCGAGAATGCAAAATGTCAATTTTCGTCAGTACTACTGTGTTTTGGATCACTCGGAAAATGCAATGAATTAATTCACTTACAGTAGTACTAGTCGATGGAGTGGTGGTCGACGTGGATGGAGTCGTAGTCGACGTGGATGGTGTGGTGGTCGACGTGGATGGCGTCTAAAATCGCCAGTCACACTCGAGAATGCAAAATGTCAATTTTCGTCAGTACTACTGTGTTTTGGGTCACTCGGAAAATGCAATGAATTAATTCACTTACAGTAGTACTAGTCGATGGTGTGGTGGTCGACGTGGATGGAGTCGTAGTCGACGTGGATGGCGTCTAAAATCGCCATGCTCACAACACTCGAGAATGCAAAATGTCAATTTTCGTCAGTACTACTGTGTTTTGGATCACTCGGAAAATGCAATGAATTAATTCACTTACAGTAGTACTAGTCGATGGAGTGGTGGTCGACGTGGATGGAGTCGTAGTCGACGTGGATGGCGTCTAAAATCGCCATGCTCACAACACTCGAGAATGCAAAATGTCAATTTTCGTCAGTACTACTGTGTTTTGGATCACTCGAGAAATGCAATGAATTAATTCACTTACAGTAGTACTAGTCGATGGTGTGGTGGTCGACGTGGATGGAGTCGTAGTCGACGTGGATGGTGTGGTGGTCGACGTGGATGGCGTCTAAAATCGCCATGCTCACACTCGAGAATGCAAAATGTCAATTTTCATCGGTACTACTGTGTTTTGGGTCACTCGGAAAATGCAATGAATTAATTCACTTACAGTAGTACTAGTCGATGGTGTGGTGGTCGACGTGGATGGAGTCGTAGTCGACGTGGATGGTGTGGTGGTCGACGTGGATGGCGTCTAAAATCGCCATGCTCACACTCGAGAATGCAAAATGTCAATTTTCATCGGTACTACTGTGTTTTGGGTCACTCGGAAAATGCAATGAATTAATTCACTTACAGTAGTACTAGTCGATGGAGTGGTAGTCGACGTGGATGGTGTGGTGGTCGACGTGGATGGCGTCTAAAATCGCCATGCTCACAACACTCGAGAATGCAAAATGTCAATTTTCGTCAGTACTACTGTGTTTTGGGTCACTCGGAAAATGCAATGAATTAATTCACTTACAGTAGTACTAGTCGATGGAGTGGTAGTCGACGTAGATGGCGTCTAAAATCGCCAGTCACATTCGAGAATGCAAAATGTCAATTTTCGTCAGTACTACTGTGTTTTGGGTCACTCGGAAAATGCAATGAATTAATTCACTTACAGTAGTACTAGTCGATGGAGTGGTGGTCGACGTGGATGGAGTCGTAGTCGACGTGGATGGCGTCTAAAATCGCCATGCTCACAACACTCGAGAATGCAAAATGTCAATTTTCGTCAGTACTACTGTGTTTTGGGTCACTCGGAAAATGCAATGAATTAATTCACTTACAGTAGTACTAGTCGATGGAGTGGTAGTCGACGTAGATGGCGTCTAAAATCGCCAGTCACATTCGAGAATGCAAAATGTCAATTTTCGTCAGTACTACTGTGTTTTGGGTCACTCGGAAAATGCAATGAATTAATTCACTTACAGTAGTACTAGTCGATGGTGTGGTGGTCGACGTGGATGGAGTCGTAGTCGACGTGGATGGTGTGGTGGTCGACGTGGATGGCGTCTAAAATCGCCATGCTCACACTCGAGAATGCAAAATGTCAATTTTCATCGGTACTACTGTGTTTTGGGTCACTCGGAAAATGCAATGAATTAATTCACTTACAGTAGTACTAGTCGATGGAGTGGTGGTCGACGTGGATGGAGTCGTAGTCGACGTGGATGGCGTCTAAAATCGCCATGCTCACAACACTCGAGAATGCAAAATGTCAATTTTCGTCAGTACTACTGTGTTTTGGATCACTCGAGAAATGCAATGAATTAATTCACTTACAGTAGTACTAGTCGATGGAGTGGTAGTCGACGTGGATGGTGTGGTGGTCGACGTGGATGGCGTCTAAAATCGCCATGCTCACAACACTCGAGAATGCAAAATGTCAATTTTCGTCAGTACTACTGTGTTTTGGGTCACTCGGAAAATGCAATGAATTAATTCACTTACAGTAGTACTAGTCGATGGAGTGGTAGTCGACGTAGATGGCGTCTAAAATCGCCAGTCACATTCGAGAATGCAAAATGTCAATTTTCGTCAGTACTACTGTGTTTTGGGTCACTCGGAAAATGCAATGAATTAATTCACTTACAGTAGTACTAGTCGATGGTGTGGTAGTCGACGTGGATGGTGTGGTAGTCGACGTGGATGGCGTCTAAAATCGCCAGTCACATTCGAGAATGCAAAATGTCAATTTTCGTCAGTACTACTGTGTTTTGGGTCACTCGGAAAATGCAATGAATTAATTCACTTACAGTAGTACTAGTCGATGGAGTGGTAGTCGACGTAGATGGCGTCTAAAATCGCCAGTCACATTCGAGAATGCAAAATGTCAATTTTCGTCAGTACTACTGTGTTTTGGGTCACTCGGAAAATGCAATGAATTAATTCACTTACAGTAGTACTAGTCGATGGAGTGGTAGTCGACGTAGATGGCGTCTAAAATCGCCAGTCACATTCGAGAATGCAAAATGTCAATTTTCGTCAGTACTACTGTGTTTTGGGTCACTCGGAAAATGCAATGAATTAATTCACTTACAGTAGTACTAGTCGATGGTGTGGTAGTCGACGTGGATGGTGTGGTAGTCGACGTGGATGGCGTCTAAAATCGCCAGTCACATTCGAGAATGCAAAATGTCAATTTTCGTCAGTACTACTGTGTTTTGGGTCACTCGGAAAATGCAATGAATTAATTCACTTACAGTAGTACTAGTCGATGGAGTGGTAGTCGACGTAGATGGCGTCTAAAATCGCCAGTCACATTCGAGAATGCAAAATGTCAATTTTCGTCAGTACTACTGTGTTTTGGATCACTCGGAAAATGCAATGAATTAATTCACTTACAGTAGTACTAGTCGATGGAGTGGTGGTCGACGTGGATGGAGTCGTAGTCGACGTGGATGGCGTCTAAAATCGCCATGCTCACAACACTCGAGAATGCAAAATGTCAATTTTCGTCAGTACTACTGTGTTTTGGATCACTCGAGAAATGCAATGAATTAATTCACTTACAGTAGTACTAGTCGATGGAGTGGTAGTCGACGTGGATGGTGTGGTGGTCGACGTGGATGGCGTCTAAAATCGCCATGCTCACAACACTCGAGAATGCAAAATGTCAATTTTCGTCAGTACTACTGTGTTTTGGATCACTCGGAAAATGCAATGAATTAATTCACTTACAGTAGTACTAGTCGATGGAGTGGTGGTCGACGTGGATGGAGTCGTAGTCGACGTGGATGGCGTCTAAAATCGCCATGCTCACAACACTCGAGAATGCAAAATGTCAATTTTCGTCAGTACTACTGTGTTTTGGATCACTCGAGAAATGCAATGAATTAATTCACTTACAGTAGTACTAGTCGATGGTGTGGTGGTCGACGTGGATGGAGTCGTAGTCGACGTGGATGGTGTGGTGGTCGACGTGGATGGCGTCTAAAATCGCCATGCTCACACTCGAGAATGCAAAATGTCAATTTTCATCGGTACTACTGTGTTTTGGGTCACTCGGAAAATGCAATGAATTAATTCACTTACAGTAGTACTAGTCGATGGTGTGGTGGTCGACGTGGATGGAGTCGTAGTCGACGTGGATGGTGTGGTGGTCGACGTGGATGGCGTCTAAAATCGCCATGCTCACACTCGAGAATGCAAAATGTCAATTTTCATCGGTACTACTGTGTTTTGGGTCACTCGGAAAATGCAATGAATTAATTCACTTACAGTAGTACTAGTCGATGGAGTGGTAGTCGACGTGGATGGTGTGGTGGTCGACGTGGATGGCGTCTAAAATCGCCATGCTCACAACACTCGAGAATGCAAAATGTCAATTTTCGTCAGTACTACTGTGTTTTGGGTCACTCGGAAAATGCAATGAATTAATTCACTTACAGTAGTACTAGTCGATGGAGTGGTAGTCGACGTAGATGGCGTCTAAAATCGCCAGTCACATTCGAGAATGCAAAATGTCAATTTTCGTCAGTACTACTGTGTTTTGGGTCACTCGGAAAATGCAATGAATTAATTCACTTACAGTAGTACTAGTCGATGGAGTGGTGGTCGACGTGGATGGAGTCGTAGTCGACGTGGATGGCGTCTAAAATCGCCATGCTCACAACACTCGAGAATGCAAAATGTCAATTTTCGTCAGTACTACTGTGTTTTGGGTCACTCGGAAAATGCAATGAATTAATTCACTTACAGTAGTACTAGTCGATGGAGTGGTAGTCGACGTAGATGGCGTCTAAAATCGCCAGTCACATTCGAGAATGCAAAATGTCAATTTTCGTCAGTACTACTGTGTTTTGGGTCACTCGGAAAATGCAATGAATTAATTCACTTACAGTAGTACTAGTCGATGGTGTGGTGGTCGACGTGGATGGAGTCGTAGTCGACGTGGATGGTGTGGTGGTCGACGTGGATGGCGTCTAAAATCGCCATGCTCACACTCGAGAATGCAAAATGTCAATTTTCATCGGTACTACTGTGTTTTGGGTCACTCGGAAAATGCAATGAATTAATTCACTTACAGTAGTACTAGTCGATGGAGTGGTGGTCGACGTGGATGGAGTCGTAGTCGACGTGGATGGCGTCTAAAATCGCCATGCTCACAACACTCGAGAATGCAAAATGTCAATTTTCGTCAGTACTACTGTGTTTTGGATCACTCGAGAAATGCAATGAATTAATTCACTTACAGTAGTACTAGTCGATGGAGTGGTAGTCGACGTAGATGGCGTCTAAAATCGCCAGTCACATTCGAGAATGCAAAATGTCAATTTTCGTCAGTACTACTGTGTTTTGGGTCACTCGGAAAATGCAATGAATTAATTCACTTACAGTAGTACTAGTCGATGGTGTGGTAGTCGACGTGGATGGTGTGGTAGTCGACGTGGATGGCGTCTAAAATCGCCATGCTCACAACACTCGAGAATGCAAAATGTCAATTTTCGTCAGTACTACTGTGTTTTGGGTCACTCGGAAAATGCAATGAATTAATTCACTTACAGTAGTACTAGTCGATGGAGTGGTAGTCGACGTAGATGGCGTCTAAAATCGCCAGTCACATTCGAGAATGCAAAATGTCAATTTTCGTCAGTACTACTGTGTTTTGGGTCACTCGGAAAATGCAATGAATTAATTCACTTACAGTAGTACTAGTCGATGGAGTGGTAGTCGACGTAGATGGCGTCTAAAATCGCCAGTCACATTCGAGAATGCAAAATGTCAATTTTCGTCAGTACTACTGTGTTTTGGGTCACTCGGAAAATGCAATGAATTAATTCACTTACAGTAGTACTAGTCGATGGTGTGGTAGTCGACGTGGATGGTGTGGTAGTCGACGTGGATGGCGTCTAAAATCGCCAGTCACATTCGAGAATGCAAAATGTCAATTTTCGTCAGTACTACTGTGTTTTGGGTCACTCGGAAAATGCAATGAATTAATTCACTTACAGTAGTACTAGTCGATGGAGTGGTAGTCGACGTAGATGGCGTCTAAAATCGCCAGTCACATTCGAGAATGCAAAATGTCAATTTTCGTCAGTACTACTGTGTTTTGGGTCACTCGGAAAATGCAATGAATTAATTCACTTACAGTAGTACTAGTCGATGGAGTGGTAGTCGACGTAGATGGCGTCTAAAATCGCCAGTCACATTCGAGAATGCAAAATGTCAATTTTCATCGGTACTACTGTGTTTTGGGTCACTCGGAAAATGCAATGAATTAATTCACTTACAGTAGTACTAGTCGATGGTGTGGTGGTCGACGTGGATGGAGTCGTAGTCGACGTGGATGGTGTGGTGGTCGACGTGGATGGCGTCTAAAATCGCCATGCTCACACTCGAGAATGCAAAATGTCAATTTTCATCGGTACTACTGTGTTTTGGGTCACTCGGAAAATGCAATGAATTAATTCACTTACAGTAGTACTAGTCGATGGAGTGGTAGTCGACGTGGATGGTGTGGTGGTCGACGTGGATGGCGTCTAAAATCGCCATGCTCACAACACTCGAGAATGCAAAATGTCAATTTTCGTCAGTACTACTGTGTTTTGGGTCACTCGGAAAATGCAATGAATTAATTCACTTACAGTAGTACTAGTCGATGGAGTGGTAGTCGACGTAGATGGCGTCTAAAATCGCCAGTCACATTCGAGAATGCAAAATGTCAATTTTCGTCAGTACTACTGTGTTTTGGGTCACTCGGAAAATGCAATGAATTAATTCACTTACAGTAGTACTAGTCGATGGTGTGGTGGTCGACGTGGATGGAGTCGTAGTCGACGTGGATGGTGTGGTGGTCGACGTGGATGGCGTCTAAAATCGCCATGCTCACACTCGAGAATGCAAAATGTCAATTTTCATCGGTACTACTGTGTTTTGGGTCACTCGGAAAATGCAATGAATTAATTCACTTACAGTAGTACTAGTCGATGGAGTGGTGGTCGACGTGGATGGAGTCGTAGTCGACGTGGATGGCGTCTAAAATCGCCATGCTCACAACACTCGAGAATGCAAAATGTCAATTTTCGTCAGTACTACTGTGTTTTGGATCACTCGAGAAATGCAATGAATTAATTCACTTACAGTAGTACTAGTCGATGGAGTGGTAGTCGACGTGGATGGTGTGGTGGTCGACGTGGATGGCGTCTAAAATCGCCATGCTCACAACACTCGAGAATGCAAAATGTCAATTTTCGTCAGTACTACTGTGTTTTGGGTCACTCGGAAAATGCAATGAATTAATTCACTTACAGTAGTACTAGTCGATGGAGTGGTAGTCGACGTAGATGGCGTCTAAAATCGCCAGTCACATTCGAGAATGCAAAATGTCAATTTTCGTCAGTACTACTGTGTTTTGGGTCACTCGGAAAATGCAATGAATTAATTCACTTACAGTAGTACTAGTCGATGGTGTGGTAGTCGACGTGGATGGTGTGGTAGTCGACGTGGATGGCGTCTAAAATCGCCAGTCACATTCGAGAATGCAAAATGTCAATTTTCGTCAGTACTACTGTGTTTTGGGTCACTCGGAAAATGCAATGAATTAATTCACTTACAGTAGTACTAGTCGATGGAGTGGTAGTCGACGTAGATGGCGTCTAAAATCGCCAGTCACATTCGAGAATGCAAAATGTCAATTTTCGTCAGTACTACTGTGTTTTGGGTCACTCGGAAAATGCAATGAATTAATTCACTTACAGTAGTACTAGTCGATGGAGTGGTAGTCGACGTAGATGGCGTCTAAAATCGCCAGTCACATTCGAGAATGCAAAATGTCAATTTTCATCGGTACTACTGTGTTTTGGGTCACTCGGAAAATGCAATGAATTAATTCACTTACAGTAGTACTAGTCGATGGTGTGGTGGTCGACGTGGATGGAGTCGTAGTCGACGTGGATGGTGTGGTGGTCGACGTGGATGGCGTCTAAAATCGCCATGCTCACACTCGAGAATGCAAAATGTCAATTTTCATCGGTACTACTGTGTTTTGGGTCACTCGGAAAATGCAATGAATTAATTCACTTACAGTAGTACTAGTCGATGGTGTGGTGGTCGACGTGGATGGAGTCGTAGTCGACGTGGATGGTGTGGTGGTCGACGTGGATGGCGTCTAAAATCGCCATGCTCACACTCGAGAATGCAAAATGTCAATTTTCATCGGTACTACTGTGTTTTGGGTCACTCGGAAAATGCAATGAATTAATTCACTTACAGTAGTACTAGTCGATGGAGTGGTAGTCGACGTGGATGGTGTGGTGGTCGACGTGGATGGCGTCTAAAATCGCCAGTCACATTCGAGAATGCAAAATGTCAATTTTCGTCAGTACTACTGTGTTTTGGGTCACTCGGAAAATGCAATGAATTAATTCACTTACAGTAGTACTAGTCGATGGAGTGGTGGTCGACGTGGATGGAGTCGTAGTCGACGTGGATGGCGTCTAAAATCGCCATGCTCACAACACTCGAGAATGCAAAATGTCAATTTTCGTCAGTACTACTGTGTTTTGGGTCACTCGGAAAATGCAATGAATTAATTCACTTACAGTAGTACTAGTCGATGGAGTGGTAGTCGACGTAGATGGCGTCTAAAATCGCCAGTCACATTCGAGAATGCAAAATGTCAATTTTCGTCAGTACTACTGTGTTTTGGGTCACTCGGAAAATGCAATGAATTAATTCACTTACAGTAGTACTAGTCGATGGTGTGGTGGTCGACGTGGATGGAGTCGTAGTCGACGTGGATGGTGTGGTGGTCGACGTGGATGGCGTCTAAAATCGCCATGCTCACACTCGAGAATGCAAAATGTCAATTTTCATCGGTACTACTGTGTTTTGGGTCACTCGGAAAATGCAATGAATTAATTCACTTACAGTAGTACTAGTCGATGGAGTGGTGGTCGACGTGGATGGAGTCGTAGTCGACGTGGATGGCGTCTAAAATCGCCATGCTCACAACACTCGAGAATGCAAAATGTCAATTTTCGTCAGTACTACTGTGTTTTGGATCACTCGAGAAATGCAATGAATTAATTCACTTACAGTAGTACTAGTCGATGGAGTGGTAGTCGACGTGGATGGTGTGGTGGTCGACGTGGATGGCGTCTAAAATCGCCATGCTCACAACACTCGAGAATGCAAAATGTCAATTTTCGTCAGTACTACTGTGTTTTGGGTCACTCGGAAAATGCAATGAATTAATTCACTTACAGTAGTACTAGTCGATGGAGTGGTAGTCGACGTAGATGGCGTCTAAAATCGCCAGTCACATTCGAGAATGCAAAATGTCAATTTTCGTCAGTACTACTGTGTTTTGGGTCACTCGGAAAATGCAATGAATTAATTCACTTACAGTAGTACTAGTCGATGGTGTGGTAGTCGACGTGGATGGTGTGGTAGTCGACGTGGATGGCGTCTAAAATCGCCAGTCACATTCGAGAATGCAAAATGTCAATTTTCGTCAGTACTACTGTGTTTTGGGTCACTCGGAAAATGCAATGAATTAATTCACTTACAGTAGTACTAGTCGATGGAGTGGTAGTCGACGTAGATGGCGTCTAAAATCGCCAGTCACATTCGAGAATGCAAAATGTCAATTTTCGTCAGTACTACTGTGTTTTGGGTCACTCGGAAAATGCAATGAATTAATTCACTTACAGTAGTACTAGTCGATGGAGTGGTAGTCGACGTAGATGGCGTCTAAAATCGCCAGTCACATTCGAGAATGCAAAATGTCAATTTTCATCGGTACTACTGTGTTTTGGGTCACTCGGAAAATGCAATGAATTAATTCACTTACAGTAGTACTAGTCGATGGAGTGGTAGTCGACGTAGATGGCGTCTAAAATCGCCAGTCACATTCGAGAATGCAAAATGTCAATTTTCGTCAGTACTACTGTGTTTTGGGTCACTCGGAAAATGCAATGAATTAATTCACTTACAGTAGTACTAGTCGATGGAGTGGTAGTCGACGTAGATGGCGTGGTAGTCGACGTGGATGGTGTGGTAGTCGACGTGGATGCAGTGGTAGTCGACGTGGATGGCGTCTAAAATCGCCAGTCACATTCGAGAATGCAAAATGTCAATTTTCATCGGTACTACTGTGTTTTGGGTCACTCGGAAAATGCAATGAATTAATTCACTTACAGTAGTACTAGTCGATGGAGTGGTAGTCGACGTAGATGGCGTCTAAAATCGCCAGTCACATTCGAGAATGCAAAATGTCAATTTTCATCGGTACTACTGTGTTTTGG
Source organism: Diploscapter coronatus (assembly GCA_964036155.1). Taxonomy (NCBI): domain Eukaryota; kingdom Metazoa; phylum Nematoda; class Chromadorea; order Rhabditida; family Rhabditidae; genus Diploscapter; species Diploscapter coronatus. The sequence goes on from OZ038423.1 coordinate 6,297,455, forward strand.
GTCACTCGGAAAATGCAATGAATTAATTCACTTACAGTAGTACTAGTCGATGGAGTGGTAGTCGACGTGGATGGTGTGGTAGTCGACGTGGATGGTGTGGTAGTCGACGTGGATGGTGTGGTAGTCGACGTGGATGGCGTCTAAAATCGCCAGTCACATTCGAGAATGCAAAATGTCAATTTTCGTCAGTACTACTGTGTTTTGGGTCACTCGGAAAATGCAATGAATTAATTCACTTACAGTAGTACTAGTCGATGGTGTGGTAGTCGACGTAGATGGCGTCTAAAATCGCCAGTCACATTCGAGAATGCAAAATGTCAATTTTCATCGGTACTACTGTGTTTTGGGTCACTCGGAAAATGCAATGAATTAATTCACTTACAGTAGTACTAGTCGATGGAGTGGTAGTCGACGTGGATGGTGTGGTAGTCGACGTGGATGGTGTGGTAGTCGACGTGGATGGCGTCTAAAATCGCCAGTCACATTCGAGAATGCAAAATGTCAATTTTCGTCAGTACTACTGTGTTTTGGGTCACTCGGAAAATGCAATGAATTAATTCACTTACAGTAGTACTAGTCGATGGAGTGGTAGTCGACGTAGATGGCGTCTAAAATCGCCAGTCACATTCGAGAATGCAAAATGTCAATTTTCGTCAGTACTACTGTGTTTTGGGTCACTCGGAAAATGCAATGAATTAATTCACTTACAGTAGTACTAGTCGATGGAGTGGTAGTCGACGTAGATGGCGTCTAAAATCGCCAGTCACATTCGAGAATGCAAAATGTCAATTTTCATCGGTACTACTGTGTTTTGGGTCACTCGGAAAATGCAATGAATTAATTCACTTACAGTAGTACTAGTCGATGGAGTGGTAGTCGACGTGGATGGTGTGGTAGTCGACGTGGATGCAGTGGTAGTCGACGTGGATGGCGTCTAAAATCGCCAGTCACATTCGAGAATGCAAAATGTCAATTTTCGTCAGTACTACTGTGTTTTGGGTCACTCGGAAAATGCAATGAATTAATTCACTTACAGTAGTACTAGTCGATGGAGTGGTAGTCGACGTGGATGGTGTGGTAGTCGACGTGGATGCAGTGGTAGTCGACGTGGATGGCGTCTAAAATCGCCAGTCACATTCGAGAATGCAAAATGTCAATTTTCGTCAGTACTACTGTGTTTTGGGTCACTCGGAAAATGCAATGAATTAATTCACTTACAGTAGTACTAGTCGATGGTGTGGTGGTCGACGTGGATGGAGTCGTAGTCGACGTGGATGGTGTGGTAGTCGACGTGGATGGTGTGGTAGTCGACGTGGATGGCGTCTAAAATCGCCAGTCACATTCGAGAATGCAAAATGTCAATTTTCGTCAGTACTACTGTGTTTTGGGTCACTCGGAAAATGCAATGAATTAATTCACTTACAGTAGTACTAGTCGATGGAGTGGTAGTCGACGTGGATGGTGTGGTAGTCGACGTGGATGGCGTCTAAAATCGCCAGTCACATTCGAGAATGCAAAATGTCAATTTTCGTCAGTACTACTGTGTTTTGGGTCACTCGGAAAATGCAATGAATTAATTCACTTACAGTAGTACTAGTCGATGGAGTGGTAGTCGACGTAGATGGCGTCTAAAATCGCCAGTCACATTCGAGAATGCAAAATGTCAATTTTCATCGGTACTACTGTGTTTTGGGTCACTCGGAAAATGCAATGAATTAATTCACTTACAGTAGTACTAGTCGATGGTGTGGTGGTCGACGTGGATGGAGTCGTAGTCGACGTGGATGGCGTCTAAAATCGCCATGCTCACAACACTCGAGAATGCAAAATGTCAATTTTCGTCAGTACTACTGTGTTTTGGATCACTCGGAAAATGCAATGAATTAATTCACTTACAGTAGTACTAGTCGATGGTGTGGTGGTCGACGTGGATGGAGTCGTAGTCGACGTGGATGGCGTCTAAAATCGCCATGCTCACAACACTCGAGAATGCAAAATGTCAATTTTCGTCAGTACTACTGTGTTTTGGATCACTCGGAAAATGCAATGAATTAATTCACTTACAGTAGTACTAGTCGATGGAGTGGTAGTCGACGTGGATGGTGTGGTAGTCGACGTGGATGCAGTGGTAGTCGACGTGGATGGCGTCTAAAATCGCCAGTCACATTCGAGAATGCAAAATGTCAATTTTCATCGGTACTACTGTGTTTTGGGTCACTCGGAAAATGCAATGAATTAATTCACTTACAGTAGTACTAGTCGATGGTGTGGTAGTCGACGTGGATGGTGTGGTGGTCGACGTGGATGGTGTGGTAGTCGACGTGGATGGTGTGGTAGTCGACGTGGATGGTGTGGTAGTCGACGTGGATGGCGTCTAAAATCGCCATGCTCACAACACTCGAGAATGCAAAATGTCAATTTTCGTCAGTACTACTGTGTTTTGGATCACTCGGAAAATGCAATGAATTAATTCACTTACAGTAGTACTAGTCGATGGTGTGGTGGTCGACGTGGATGGAGTCGTAGTCGACGTGGATGGCGTCTAAAATCGCCATGCTCACAACACTCGAGAATGCAAAATGTCAATTTTCGTCAGTACTACTGTGTTTTGGATCACTCGGAAAATGCAATGAATTAATTCACTTACAGTAGTACTAGTCGATGGAGTGGTAGTCGACGTGGATGGTGTGGTAGTCGACGTGGATGCAGTGGTAGTCGACGTGGATGGCGTCTAAAATCGCCAGTCACATTCGAGAATGCAAAATGTCAATTTTCATCGGTACTACTGTGTTTTGGGTCACTCGGAAAATGCAATGAATTAATTCACTTACAGTAGTACTAGTCGATGGTGTGGTAGTCGACGTGGATGGTGTGGTAGTCGACGTGGATGGTGTGGTAGTCGACGTGGATGGCGTCTAAAATCGCCAGTCACATTCGAGAATGCAAAATGTCAATTTTCGTCAGTACTACTGTGTTTTGGGTCACTCGGAAAATGCAATGAATTAATTCACTTACAGTAGTACTAGTCGATGGAGTGGTGGTCGACGTGGATGGAGTCGTAGTCGACGTGGATGGTGTGGTGGTCGACGTGGATGGCGTCTAAAATCGCCAGTCACATTCGAGAATGCAAAATGTCAATTTTCGTCAGTACTACTGTGTTTTGGATCACTCGGAAAATGCAATGAATTAATTCACTTACAGTAGTACTAGTCGATGGTGTGGTAGTCGACGTGGATGGCGTCTAAAATCGCCATGCTCACAACACTCGAGAATGCAAAATGTCAATTTTCGTCAGTACTACTGTGTTTTGGATCACTCGGAAAATGCAATGAATTAATTCACTTACAGTAGTACTAGTCGATGGAGTGGTGGTCGACGTGGATGGAGTCGTAGTCGACGTGGATGGTGTGGTGGTCGACGTGGATGGCGTCTAAAATCGCCATGCTCACAACACTCGAGAATGCAAAATGTCAATTTTCGTCAGTACTACTGTGTTTTGGATCACTCGGAAAATGCAATGAATTAATTCACTTACAGTAGTACTAGTCGATGGAGTGGTGGTCGACGTGGATGGAGTCGTAGTCGACGTGGATGGTGTGGTGGTCGACGTGGATGGCGTCTAAAATCGCCATGCTCACAACACTCGAGAATGCAAAATGTCAATTTTCGTCAGTACTACTGTGTTTTGGATCACTCGGAAAATGCAATGAATTAATTCACTTACAGTAGTACTAGTCGATGGAGTGGTGGTCGACGTGGATGGAGTCGTAGTCGACGTGGATGGCGTCTAAAATCGCCATGCTCACAACACTCGAGAATGCAAAATGTCAATTTTCGTCAGTACTACTGTGTTTTGGATCACTCGGAAAATGCAATGAATTAATTCACTTACAGTAGTACTAGTCGATGGAGTGGTGGTCGACGTGGATGGAGTCGTAGTCGACGTGGATGGTGTGGTGGTCGACGTGGATGGCGTCTAAAATCGCCAGTCACATTCGAGAATGCAAAATGTCAATTTTCGTCAGTACTACTGTGTTTTGGATCACTCGGAAAATGCAATGAATTAATTCACTTACAGTAGTACTAGTCGATGGTGTGGTAGTCGACGTGGATGGCGTCTAAAATCGCCATGCTCACAACACTCGAGAATGCAAAATGTCAATTTTCGTCAGTACTACTGTGTTTTGGATCACTCGGAAAATGCAATGAATTAATTCACTTACAGTAGTACTAGTCGATGGAGTGGTGGTCGACGTGGATGGAGTCGTAGTCGACGTGGATGGTGTGGTGGTCGACGTGGATGGCGTCTAAAATCGCCATGCTCACAACACTCGAGAATGCAAAATGTCAATTTTCGTCAGTACTACTGTGTTTTGGATCACTCGGAAAATGCAATGAATTAATTCACTTACAGTAGTACTAGTCGATGGAGTGGTGGTCGACGTGGATGGAGTCGTAGTCGACGTGGATGGTGTGGTGGTCGACGTGGATGGCGTCTAAAATCGCCATGCTCACAACACTCGAGAATGCAAAATGTCAATTTTCGTCAGTACTACTGTGTTTTGGATCACTCGGAAAATGCAATGAATTAATTCACTTACAGTAGTACTAGTCGATGGAGTGGTGGTCGACGTGGATGGAGTCGTAGTCGACGTGGATGGCGTCTAAAATCGCCATGCTCACAACACTCGAGAATGCAAAATGTCAATTTTCGTCAGTACTACTGTGTTTTGGATCACTCGGAAAATGCAATGAATTAATTCACTTACAGTAGTACTAGTCGATGGAGTGGTGGTCGACGTGGATGGAGTCGTAGTCGACGTGGATGGCGTCTAAAATCGCCATGCTCACACTCGAGAATGCAAAATGTCAATTTTCGTCAGTACTACTGTGTTTTGGATCACTCGGAAAATGCAATGAATTAATTCACTTACAGTAGTACTAGTCGATGGAGTCGTAGTCGACGTGGATGGTGTGGTGGTCGACGTGGATGGCGTCTAAAATCGCCATGCTCACAACACTCGAGAATGCAAAATGTCAATTTTCGTCAGTACTACTGTGTTTTGAGTCACTCGGAAAATGCAATGAATTAATTCACTTACAGTAGTACTAGTCGATGGAGTGGTGGTCGACGTGGATGGAGTCGTAGTCGACGTGGATGGCGTCTAAAATCGCCATGCTCACAACACTCGAGAATGCAAAATGTCAATTTTCGTCAGTACTACTGTGTTTTGGATCACTCGGAAAATGCAATGAATTAATTCACTTACAGTAGTACTAGTCGATGGAGTGGTGGTCGACGTGGATGGAGTCGTAGTCGACGTGGATGGTGTGGTGGTCGACGTGGATGGCGTCTAAAATCGCCATGCTCACAACACTCGAGAATGCAAAATGTCAATTTTCGTCAGTACTACTGTGTTTTGGATCACTCGGAAAATGCAATGAATTAATTCACTTACAGTAGTACTAGTCGATGGAGTGGTGGTCGACGTGGATGGTGTGGTGGTCGACGTGGATGGAGTCGTAGTCGACGTGGATGGTGTGGTGGTCGACGTGGATGGCGTCTAAAATCGCCATGCTCACACTCGAGAATGCAAAATGTCAATTTTCGTCAGTACTACTGTGTTTTGGATCACTCGGAAAATGCAATGAATTAATTCACTTACAGTAGTACTAGTCGATGGAGTGGTGGTCGACGTGGATGGAGTCGTAGTCGACGTGGATGGTGTGGTGGTCGACGTGGATGGCGTCTAAAATCGCCATGCTCACACTCGAGAATGCAAAATGTCAATTTTCGTCAGTACTACTGTGTTTTGGATCACTCGGAAAATGCAATGAATTAATTCACTTACAGTAGTACTAGTCGATGGAGTGGTGGTCGACGTGGATGGCGTCTAAAATCGCCATGCTCACACTCGAGAATGCAAAATGTCAATTTTCGTCAGTACTACTGTGTTTTGGGTCATTCAGAAATTCAATGAATTAATTCACTTACAGTAGTACTAGTCGACGGAGTGCTGGTGGTCGACGTGGATGGTGTGGTGGTCGACGTGGATGGAGTCGTAGTCGACGTGGATGGCGTCTAAAATCGCCATGCTCACAACACTCGAGAATGCAAAATGTCAATTTTCATCGGTACTACTGTGTTTTGGGTCACTCGGAAAATGCAATGAATTAATTCACTTACAGTAGTACTAGTCGATGGAGTGGTAGTCGACGTGGATGGTGTGGTAGTCGACGTGGATGCAGTGGTAGTCGACGTGGATGGCGTCTAAAATCGCCAGTCACATTCGAGAATGCAAAATGTCAATTTTCGTCAGTACTACTGTGTTTTGGGTCACTCGGAAAATGCAATGAATTAATTCACTTACAGTAGTACTAGTCGATGGTGTGGTGGTCGACGTGGATGGAGTCGTAGTCGACGTGGATGGTGTGGTGGTCGACGTGGATGGCGTCTAAAATCGCCAGTCACATTCGAGAATGCAAAATGTCAATTTTCGTCAGTACTACTGTGTTTTGGATCACTCGGAAAATGCAATGAATTAATTCACTTACAGTAGTACTAGTCGATGGAGTGGTGGTCGACGTGGATGGAGTCGTAGTCGACGTGGATGGCGTCTAAAATCGCCATGCTCACAACACTCGAGAATGCAAAATGTCAATTTTCGTCAGTACTACTGTGTTTTGGATCACTCGGAAAATGCAATGAATTAATTCACTTACAGTAGTACTAGTCGATGGAGTGGTGGTCGACGTGGATGGCGTCTAAAATCGCCATGCTCACAACACTCGAGAATGCAAAATGTGAATTTTTGTCAGTACTACTGTGTTTTGGATCACTCGGAAAATGCAATGAATTAATTCACTTACAGTAGTACTAGTCGATGGAGTGGTGGTCGACGTGGATGGAGTCGTAGTCGACGTGGATGGCGTCTAAAATCGCCATGCTCACAACACTCGAGAATGCAAAATGTCAATTTTCGTCAGTACTACTGTGTTTTGGATCACTCGGAAAATGCAATGAATTAATTCACTTACAGTAGTACTAGTCGATGGAGTGGTGGTCGACGTGGATGGAGTCGTAGTCGACGTGGATGGCGTCTAAAATCGCCATGCTCACAACACTCGAGAATGCAAAATGTCAATTTTCGTCAGTACTACTGTGTTTTGGATCACTCGGAAAATGCAATGAATTAATTCACTTACAGTAGTACTAGTCGATGGAGTGGTGGTCGACGTGGATGGAGTCGTAGTCGACGTGGATGGCGTCTAAAATCGCCATGCTCACAACACTCGAGAATGCAAAATGTCAATTTTCGTCAGTACTACTGTGTTTTGGATCACTCGGAAAATGCAATGAATTAATTCACTTACAGTAGTACTAGTCGATGGAGTGGTAGTCGACGTGGATGGAGTGGTGGTCGACGTGGATGGCGTCTAAAATCGCCATGCTCACACTCGAGAATGCAAAATGTCAATTTTCGTCAGTACTACTGTGTTTTGGATCACTCGGAAAATGCAATGAATTAATTCACTTACAGTAGTACTAGTCGATGGAGTGGTGGTCGACGTGGATGGCGTCTAAAATCGCCATGCTCACAACACTCGAGAATGCAAAATGTCAATTTTCGTCAGTACTACTGTGTTTTGGATCACTCGGAAAATGCAATGAATTAATTCACTTACAGTAGTACTAGTTGATGGAGTGGTGGTCGACGTGGATGGCGTCTAAAATCGCCATGCTCACACTCGAGAATGCAAAATGTCAATTTTCGTCAGTACTACTGTGTTTTGGATCACTCGGAAAATGCAATGAATTAATTCACTTACAGTAGTACTAGTCGATGGAGTGGTGGTCGACGTGGATGGTGTGGTGGTCGACGTGGATGGAGTCGTAGTCGACGTGGATGGTGTGGTGGTCGACGTGGATGGCGTCTAAAATCGCCATGCTCACACTCGAGAATGCAAAATGTCAATTTTCGTCAGTACTACTGTGTTTTGGGTCACTCGGAAAATGCAATGAATTAATTCACTTACAGTAGTACTAGTCGATGGAGTGGTAGTCGACGTGGATGGAGTGGTGGTCGACGTGGATGGCGTCTAAAATCGCCATGCTCACACTCGAGAATGCAAAATGTCAATTTTCGTCAGTACTACTGTGTTTTGAGTCACTCGGAAAATGCAATGAATTAATTCACTTACAGTAGTACTAGTCGATGGAGTGGTGGTCGACGTGGATGGCGCCTAAAATCGCCATGCTCACACTCGAGAATGCAAAATGTCAATTTTCGTCAGTACTACTGTGTTTTGGATCACTCGGAAAATGCAATGAATTAATTCACTTACAGTAGTACTAGTTGATGGAGTGGTGGTCGACGTGGATGGAGTCGTAGTCGACGTGGATGGCGTCTAAAATCGCCATGCTCACACTCGAGAATGCAAAATGTCAATTTTCGTCAGTACTACTGTGTTTTGGATCACTCGGAAAATGCAATGAATTAATTCACTTACAGTAGTACTAGTTGATGGAGTGGTGGTCGACGTGGATGGCGTCTAAAATCGCCATGCTCACACTCGAGAATGCAAAATGTCAATTTTCGTCAGTACTACTGTGTTTTGGGTCACTCGGAAAATGCAATGAATTAATTCACTTACAGTAGTACTAGTCGATGGAGTGGTGGTCGACGTGGATGGCGTCTAAAATCGCCATGCTCACAACACTCGAGAATGCAAAATGTCAATTTTCGTCAGTACTACTGTGTTTTGGATCACTCGGAAAATGCAATGAATTAATTCACTTACAGTAGTACTAGTCGATGGAGTGGTAGTCGACGTGGATGGAGTGGTGGTCGACGTGGATGGTGTGGTGGTCGACGTGGATGGCGTCTAAAATCGCCATGCTCACAACACTCGAGAATGCAAAATGTCAATTTTCGTCAGTACTACTGTGTTTTGGATCACTCGGAAAATGCAATGAATTAATTCACTTACAGTAGTACTAGTCGATGGAGTGGTGGTCGACGTGGATGGCGTCTAAAATCGCCATGCTCACACTCGAGAATGCAAAATGTCAATTTTCGTCAGTACTACTGTGTTTTGAGTCACTCGGAAAATGCAATGAATTAATTCACTTACAGTAGTACTAGTCGATGGAGTGGTGGTCGACGTGGATGGAGTGGTGGTCGACGTGGATGGCGTCTAAAATCGCCATGCTCACACTCGAGAATGCAAAATGTCAATTTTCGTCAGTACTACTGTGTTTTGAGTCACTCGGAAAATGCAATGAATTAATTCACTTACAGTAGTACTAGTCGATGGAGTGGTGGTCGACGTGGATGGAGTGGTGGTCGACGTGGATGGCGTCTAAAATCGCCATGCTCACACTCGAGAATGCAAAATGTCAATTTTCGTCAGTACTACTGTGTTTTGAGTCACTCGGAAAATGCAATGAATTAATTCACTTACAGTAGTACTAGTCGATGGTGTGGTGGTCGACGTGGATGGAGTGGTGGTCGACGTGGATGGCGTCTAAAATCGCCATGCTCACAACACTCGAGAATGCAAAATGTCAATTTTCGTCAGTACTACTGTGTTTTGGATCACTCGGAAAATGCAATGAATTAATTCACTTACAGTAGTACTAGTTGATGGAGTGGTGGTCGACGTGGATGGCGTCTAAAATCGCCATGCTCACACTCGAGAATGCAAAATGTCAATTTTCGTCAGTACTACTGTGTTTTGGATCACTCGGAAAATGCAATGAATTAATTCACTTACAGTAGTACTAGTCGATGGAGTGGTGGTCGACGTGGATGGTGTGGTGGTCGACGTGGATGGAGTCGTAGTCGACGTGGATGGTGTGGTGGTCGACGTGGATGGCGTCTAAAATCGCCATGCTCACACTCGAGAATGCAAAATGTCAATTTTCGTCAGTACTACTGTGTTTTGGGTCACTCGGAAAATGCAATGAATTAATTCACTTACAGTAGTACTAGTCGATGGAGTGGTAGTCGACGTGGATGGAGTGGTGGTCGACGTGGATGGCGTCTAAAATCGCCATGCTCACACTCGAGAATGCAAAATGTCAATTTTCGTCAGTACTACTGTGTTTTGAGTCACTCGGAAAATGCAATGAATTAATTCACTTACAGTAGTACTAGTCGATGGAGTGGTGGTCGACGTGGATGGCGCCTAAAATCGCCATGCTCACACTCGAGAATGCAAAATGTCAATTTTCGTCAGTACTACTGTGTTTTGGATCACTCGGAAAATGCAATGAATTAATTCACTTACAGTAGTACTAGTTGATGGAGTGGTGGTCGACGTGGATGGAGTCGTAGTCGACGTGGATGGCGTCTAAAATCGCCATGCTCACACTCGAGAATGCAAAATGTCAATTTTCGTCAGTACTACTGTGTTTTGGATCACTCGGAAAATGCAATGAATTAATTCACTTACAGTAGTACTAGTTGATGGAGTGGTGGTCGACGTGGATGGCGTCTAAAATCGCCATGCTCACACTCGAGAATGCAAAATGTCAATTTTCGTCAGTACTACTGTGTTTTGGATCACTCGGAAAATGCAATGAATTAATTCACTTACAGTAGTACTAGTCGATGGAGTGGTGGTCGACGTGGATGGCGTCTAAAATCGCCATGCTCACAACACTCGAGAATGCAAAATGTCAATTTTCGTCAGTACTACTGTGTTTTGGATCACTCGGAAAATGCAATGAATTAATTCACTTACAGTAGTACTAGTCGATGGAGTGGTGGTCGACGTGGATGGCGTCTAAAATCGCCATGCTCACAACACTCGAGAATGCAAAATGTCAATTTTCGTCAGTACTACTGTGTTTTGGATCACTCGGAAAATGCAATGAATTAATTCACTTACAGTAGTACTAGTCGATGGAGTGGTAGTCGACGTGGATGGAGTGGTGGTCGACGTGGATGGCGTCTAAAATCGCCATGCTCACACTCGAGAATGCAAAATGTCAATTTTCGTCAGTACTACTGTGTTTTGGATCACTCGGAAAATGCAATGAATTAATTCACTTACAGTAGTACTAGTTGATGGAGTGGTGGTCGACGTGGATGGCGTCTAAAATCGCCATGCTCACACTCGAGCATGCAAAATGTCAATTTTCGTCAGTACTACTGTGTTTTGGATCACTCGGAAAATGCAATGAATTAATTCACTTACAGTAGTACTAGTCGATGGAGTGGTGGTCGACGTGGATGGCGTCTAAAATCGCCATGCTCACAACACTCGAGAATGCAAAATGTCAATTTTCGTCAGTACTACTGTGTTTTGGATCACTCGGAAAATGCAATGAATTAATTCACTTACAGTAGTACTAGTCGATGGAGTGGTGGTCGACGTGGATGGAGTCGTAGTCGACGTGGATGGCGTCTAAAATCGCCATGCTCACAACACTCGAGAATGCAAAATGTCAATTTTCGTCAGTACTACTGTGTTTTGGATCACTCGGAAAATGCAATGAATTAATTCACTTACAGTAGTACTAGTCGATGGAGTGGTGGTCGACGTGGATGGAGTGGTGGTCGACGTGGATGGCGTCTAAAATCGCCATGCTCACAACACTCGAGAATGCAAAATGTCAATTTTCGTCAGTACTACTGTGTTTTGGGTCACTCGGAAAATGCAATGAATTAATTCACGCTTACAGTAGTACTAGTCGATGGAGTGGTAGTCGACGTGGATGGTGTGGTGGTCGACGTGGATGGTGTGGTGGTCGACGTGGATGGTGTGGTGGTCGACGTGGATGGAGTCGTAGTCGACGTGGATGGCGTCTAAAATCGCCATGCTCACACTCGAGAATGCAAAATGTCAATTTTCGTCAGTACTACTGTGTTTTGAGTCACTCGGAAAATGCAATGAATTAATTCACTTACAGTAGTACTAGTCGATGGTGTGGTGGTCGACGTGGATGGAGTGGTGGTCGACGTGGATGGCGTCTAAAATCGCCATGCTCACAACACTCGAGAATGCAAAATGTCAATTTTCGTCAGTACTACTGTGTTTTGGGTCACTCGGAAAATGCAATGAATTAATTCACGCTTACAGTAGTACTAGTCGATGGAGTGGTAGTCGACGTGGATGGTGTGGTGGTCGACGTGGATGGTGTGGTGGTCGACGTGGATGGTGTGGTGGTCGACGTGGATGGAGTCGTAGTCGACGTGGATGGCGTCTAAAATCGCCATGCTCACAACACTCGAGAATGCAAAATGTCAATTTTCGTCAGTACTACTGTGTTTTGAGTCACTCGGAAAATGCAATGAATTAATTCACTTACAGTAGTACTAGTCGATGGAGTGGTGGTCGACGTGGATGGAGTGGTGGTCGACGTGGATGGCGTCTAAAATCGCCATGCTCACACTCGAGAATGCAAAATGTCAATTTTCGTCAGTACTACTGTGTTTTGAGTCACTCGGAAAATGCAATGAATTAATTCACTTACAGTAGTACTAGTCGATGGAGTGGTGGTCGACGTGGATGGAGTGGTGGTCGACGTGGATGGCGTCTAAAATCGCCATGCTCACACTCGAGAATGCAAAATGTCAATTTTCGTCAGTACTACTGTGTTTTGAGTCACTCGGAAAATGCAATGAATTAATTCACTTACAGTAGTACTAGTCGATGGAGTGGTGGTCGACGTGGATGGAGTGGTGGTCGACGTGGATGGTGTGGTGGTCGACGTGGATGGTGTGGTGGTCGACGTGGATGGTGTGGTGGTCGACGTGGATGGTGTGGTGGTCGACGTGGATGGTGTGGTGGTCGACGTGGATGGTGTGGTGGTCGACGTGGATGGTGTGGTGGTCGACGTGGATGGTGTGGTGGTCGACGTGGATGGTGTGGTGGTCGACGTGGATGGTGTGGTGGTCGACGTGGATGGTGTGGTGGTCGACGTGGATGGTGTGGTGGTCGACGTGGATGGTGTGGTGGTCGACGTGGATGGAGTCGTAGTCGACGTGGATGGTGTGGTGGTCGACGTGGATGGTGTGGTGGTCGACGTGGATGGTGTGGTGGTCGACGTGGATGGTGTGGTGGTCGACGTGGATGGAGTCGTAGTCGACGTGGATGGTGTGGTGGTCGACGTGGATGGTGTGGTGGTCGACGTGGATGGTGTGGTGGTCGACGTGGATGGTGTGGTGGTCGACGTGGATGGAGTGGTGGTCGACGTGGATGGCGTCTAAAATCGCCATGCTCACACTCGAGAATGCAAAATGTCAATTTTCGTCAGTACTACTGTGTTTTGGATCACTCGGAAAATGCAATGAATTAATTCACTTACAGTAGTACTAGTCGATGGAGTGGTGGTCGACGTGGATGGAGTGGTGGTCGACGTGGATGGCGTCTAAAATCGCCATGCTCACACTCGAGAATGCAAAATGTCAATTTTCGTCAGTACTACTGTGTTTTGGGTCACTCGGAAAATGCAATGAATTAATTCACGCTTACAGTAGTACTAGTCGATGGAGTGGTGGTCGACGTGGATGGAGTGGTGGTCGACGTGGATGGTGTGGTAGTCGACGTGGATGGTGTGGTGGTCGACGTGGATGGTGTGGTGGTCGACGTGGATGGTGTGGTGGTCGACGTGGATGGAGTCGTAGTCGACGTGGATGGCGTCTAAAATCGCCATGCTCACAACACTCGAGAATGCAAAATGTCAATTTTCGTCAGTACTACTGTGTTTTGAGTCACTCGGAAAATGCAATGAATTAATTCACGCTTACAGTAGTACTAGTCGATGGAGTGGTGGTCGACGTGGATGGAGTGGTGGTCGACGTGGATGGTGTGGTAGTCGACGTGGATGGAGTGGTGGTCGACGTGGATGGCGTCTAAAATCGCCATGCTCACACTCGAGAATGCAAAATGTCAATTTTCGTCAGTACTACTGTGTTTTGAGTCACTCGGAAAATGCAATGAATTAATTCACTTACAGTAGTACTAGTCGATGGAGTGGTGGTCGACGTGGATGGAGTGGTGGTCGACGTGGATGGCGTCTAAAATCGCCATGCTCACACTCGAGAATGCAAAATGTCAATTTTCGTCAGTACTACTGTGTTTTGAGTCACTCGGAAAATGCAATGAATTAATTCACTTACAGTAGTACTAGTCGATGGAGTGGTGGTCGACGTGGATGGAGTGGTGGTCGACGTGGATGGCGTCTAAAATCGCCATGCTCACACTCGAGAATGCAAAATGTCAATTTTCGTCAGTACTACTGTGTTTTGGGTCACTCGGAAAATGCAATGAATTAATTCACGCTTACAGTAGTACTAGTCGATGGAGTGGTAGTCGACGTGGATGGTGTGGTGGTCGACGTGGATGGTGTGGTGGTCGACGTGGATGGTGTGGTGGTCGACGTGGATGGTGTGGTGGTCGACGTGGATGGAGTGGTAGTCGACGTGGATGGTGTGGTGGTCGACGTGGATGGTGTGGTGGTCGACGTGGATGGTGTGGTGGTCGACGTGGATGGAGTCGTAGTCGACGTGGATGGCGTCTAAAATCGCCATGCTCACAACACTCGAGAATGCAAAATGTCAATTTTCGTCAGTACTACTGTGTTTTGAGTCACTCGGAAAATGCAATGAATTAATTCACTTACAGTAGTACTAGTCGATGGAGTGGTGGTCGACGTGGATGGAGTGGTGGTCGACGTGGATGGCGTCTAAAATCGCCATGCTCACACTCGAGAATGCAAAATGTCAATTTTCGTCAGTACTACTGTGTTTTGGGTCACTCGGAAAATGCAATGAATTAATTCACTTACAGTAGTACTAGTCGATGGAGTGGTGGTCGACGTGGATGGAGTGGTGGTCGACGTGGATGGCGTCTAAAATCGCCATGCTCACACTCGAGAATGCAAAATGTCAATTTTCGTCAGTACTACTGTGTTTTGAGTCACTCGGAAAATGCAATGAATTAATTCACTTACAGTAGTACTAGTCGATGGAGTGGTGGTCGACGTGGATGGAGTGGTGGTCGACGTGGATGGCGTCTAAAATCGCCATGCTCACACTCGAGAATGCAAAATGTCAATTTTCGTCAGTACTACTGTGTTTTGGGTCACTCGGAAAATGCAATGAATTAATTCACGCTTACAGTAGTACTAGTCGATGGAGTGGTAGTCGACGTGGATGGTGTGGTGGTCGACGTGGATGGTGTGGTGGTCGACGTGGATGGTGTGGTGGTCGACGTGGATGGTGTGGTGGTCGACGTGGATGGAGTCGTAGTCGACGTGGATGGCGTCTAAAATCGCCATGCTCACAACACTCGAGAATGCAAAATGTCAATTTTCGTCAGTACTACTGTGTTTTGGGTCACTCGGAAAATGCAATGAATTAATTCACGCTTACAGTAGTACTAGTCGATGGAGTGGTGGTCGACGTGGATGGAGTGGTGGTCGACGTGGATGGTGTGGTAGTCGACGTGGATGGTGTGGTGGTCGACGTGGATGGTGTGGTGGTCGACGTGGATGGTGTGGTGGTCGACGTGGATGGCGTCTAAAATCGCCATGCTCACACTCGAGAATGCAAAATGTCAATTTTCGTCAGTACTACTGTGTTTTGGATCACTCGGAAAATGCAATGAATTAATTCACTTACAGTAGTACTAGTCGATGGAGTGGTAGTCGACGTGGATGGAGTGGTGGTCGACGTGGATGGCGTCTAAAATCGCCATGCTCACACTCGAGAATGCAAAATGTCAATTTTCGTCAGTACTACTGTGTTTTGGATCACTCGGAAAATGCAATGAATTAATTCACTTACAGTAGTACTAGTCGATGGAGTGGTAGTCGACGTGGATGGAGTGGTGGTCGACGTGGATGGCGTCTAAAATCGCCATGCTCACACTCGAGAATGCAAAATGTCAATTTTCGTCAGTACTACTGTGTTTTGGATCACTCGGAAAATGCAATGAATTAATTCACTTACAGTAGTACTAGTCGATGGAGTGGTAGTCGACGTGGATGGCGTCTAAAATCGCCATGCTCACACTCGAGAATGCAAAATGTCAATTTTCGTCAGTACTACTGTGTTTTGAGTCACTCGGAAAATGCAATGAATTAATTCACTTACAGTAGTACTAGTCGATGGAGTGGTGGTCGACGTGGATGGCGTCTAAAATCGCCATGCTCACAACACTCGAGAATGCAAAATGTCAATTTTCGTCAGTACTACTGTGTTTTGGATCACTCGGAAAATGCAATGAATTAATTCACTTACAGTAGTACTAGTCGATGGAGTGGTGGTCGACGTGGATGGTGTGGTGGTCGACGTGGATGGAGTCGTAGTCGACGTGGATGGCGTCTAAAATCGCCATGCTCACAACACTCGAGAATGCAAAATGTCAATTTTCGTCAGTACTACTGTGTTTTGAGTCACTCGGAAAATGCAATGAATTAATTCACTTACAGTAGTACTAGTCGATGGAGTGGTGGTCGACGTGGATGGAGTGGTGGTCGACGTGGATGGCGTCTAAAATCGCCATGCTCACACTCGAGAATGCAAAATGTCAATTTTCGTCAGTACTACTGTGTTTTGAGTCACTCGGAAAATGCAATGAATTAATTCACTTACAGTAGTACTAGTCGATGGAGTGGTGGTCGACGTGGATGGAGTGGTGGTCGACGTGGATGGAGTGGTGGTCGACGTGGATGGCGTCTAAAATCGCCATGCTCACACTCGAGAATGCAAAATGTCAATTTTCGTCAGTACTACTGTGTTTTGAGTCACTCGGAAAATGCAATGAATTAATTCACTTACAGTAGTACTAGTCGATGGTGTGGTGGTCGACGTGGATGGAGTGGTGGTCGACGTGGATGGCGTCTAAAATCGCCATGCTCACAACACTCGAGAATGCAAAATGTCAATTTTCGTCAGTACTACTGTGTTTTGGGTCACTCGGAAAATGCAATGAATTAATTCACGCTTACAGTAGTACTAGTCGATGGAGTGGTAGTCGACGTGGATGGTGTGGTGGTCGACGTGGATGGTGTGGTGGTCGACGTGGATGGTGTGGTGGTCGACGTGGATGGAGTCGTAGTCGACGTGGATGGCGTCTAAAATCGCCATGCTCACAACACTCGAGAATGCAAAATGTCAATTTTCGTCAGTACTACTGTGTTTTGAGTCACTCGGAAAATGCAATGAATTAATTCACTTACAGTAGTACTAGTCGATGGAGTGGTGGTCGACGTGGATGGAGTGGTGGTCGACGTGGATGGCGTCTAAAATCGCCATGCTCACACTCGAGAATGCAAAATGTCAATTTTCGTCAGTACTACTGTGTTTTGGGTCACTCGGAAAATGCAATGAATTAATTCACGCTTACAGTAGTACTAGTCGATGGAGTGGTAGTCGACGTGGATGGTGTGGTGGTCGACGTGGATGGTGTGGTGGTCGACGTGGATGGTGTGGTGGTCGACGTGGATGGTGTGGTGGTCGACGTGGATGGAGTCGTAGTCGACGTGGATGGTGTGGTGGTCGACGTGGATGGTGTGGTGGTCGACGTGGATGGTGTGGTGGTCGACGTGGATGGAGTGGTGGTCGACGTGGATGGCGTCTAAAATCGCCATGCTCACACTCGAGAATGCAAAATGTCAATTTTCGTCAGTACTACTGTGTTTTGGATCACTCGGAAAATGCAATGAATTAATTCACTTACAGTAGTACTAGTCGATGGAGTGGTGGTCGACGTGGATGGAGTGGTGGTCGACGTGGATGGCGTCTAAAATCGCCATGCTCACACTCGAGAATGCAAAATGTCAATTTTCGTCAGTACTACTGTGTTTTGGGTCACTCGGAAAATGCAATGAATTAATTCACGCTTACAGTAGTACTAGTCGATGGAGTGGTGGTCGACGTGGATGGTGTGGTAGTCGACGTGGATGGTGTGGTGGTCGACGTGGATGGTGTGGTGGTCGACGTGGATGGTGTGGTGGTCGACGTGGATGGAGTCGTAGTCGACGTGGATGGCGTCTAAAATCGCCATGCTCACAACACTCGAGAATGCAAAATGTCAATTTTCGTCAGTACTACTGTGTTTTGAGTCACTCGGAAAATGCAATGAATTAATTCACGCTTACAGTAGTACTAGTCGATGGAGTGGTGGTCGACGTGGATGGAGTGGTGGTCGACGTGGATGGAGTGGTGGTCGACGTGGATGGTGTGGTAGTCGACGTGGATGGAGTGGTGGTCGACGTGGATGGCGTCTAAAATCGCCATGCTCACACTCGAGAATGCAAAATGTCAATTTTCGTCAGTACTACTGTGTTTTGAGTCACTCGGAAAATGCAATGAATTAATTCACTTACAGTAGTACTAGTCGATGGAGTGGTGGTCGACGTGGATGGAGTGGTGGTCGACGTGGATGGCGTCTAAAATCGCCATGCTCACACTCGAGAATGCAAAATGTCAATTTTCGTCAGTACTACTGTGTTTTGAGTCACTCGGAAAATGCAATGAATTAATTCACTTACAGTAGTACTAGTCGATGGAGTGGTGGTCGACGTGGATGGAGTGGTGGTCGACGTGGATGGTGTGGTGGTCGACGTGGATGGTGTGGTGGTCGACGTGGATGGTGTGGTGGTCGACGTGGATGGTGTGGTGGTCGACGTGGATGGAGTGGTGGTCGACGTGGATGGTGTGGTGGTCGACGTGGATGGTGTGGTGGTCGACGTGGATGGAGTGGTGGTCGACGTGGATGGCGTCTAAAATCGCCATGCTCACACTCGAGAATGCAAAATGTCAATTTTCGTCAGTACTACTGTGTTTTGGATCACTCGGAAAATGCAATGAATTAATTCACTTACAGTAGTACTAGTCGATGGAGTGGTGGTCGACGTGGATGGAGTGGTGGTCGACGTGGATGGCGTCTAAAATCGCCATGCTCACACTCGAGAATGCAAAATGTCAATTTTCGTCAGTACTACTGTGTTTTGAGTCACTCGGAAAATGCAATGAATTAATTCACTTACAGTAGTACTAGTCGATGGAGTGGTGGTCGACGTGGATGGAGTGGTGGTCGACGTGGATGGCGTCTAAAATCGCCATGCTCACACTCGAGAATGCAAAATGTCAATTTTCGTCAGTACTACTGTGTTTTGGATCACTCGGAAAATGCAATGAATTAATTCACTTACAGTAGTACTAGTCGATGGAGTGGTAGTCGACGTGGATGGCGTCTAAAATCGCCATGCTCACACTCGAGAATGCAAAATGTCAATTTTCGTCAGTACTACTGTGTTTTGGATCACTCGGAAAATGCAATGAATTAATTCACTTACAGTAGTACTGGTCGACGGAGTGCTGGTGGTCGACGTGGATGGAGTGGTGGTCGACGTGGATGGTGTGGTAGTCGACGTGGATGGTGTGGTGGTCGACGTGGATGGTGTGGTGGTCGACGTGGATGGAGTCGTAGTCGACGTGGATGGCGTCTAAAATCGCCATGCTCACAACACTCGAGAATGCAAAATGTCAATTTTCGTCAGTACTACTGTGTTTTGGATCACTCGGAAAATGCAATGAATTAATTCACTTACAGTAGTACTAGTCGATGGAGTGGTGGTCGACGTGGATGGCGTCTAAAATCGCCATGCTCACACTCGAGAATGCAAAATGTCAATTTTCGTCAGTACTACTGTGTTTTGGATCACTCGGAAAATGCAATGAATTAATTCACTTACAGTAGTACTAGTCGATGGAGTGGTGGTCGACGTGGATGGCGTCTAAAATCGCCATGCTCACAACACTCGAGAATGCAAAATGTCAATTTTCGTCAGTACTACTGTGTTTTGGATCACTCGGAAAATGCAATGAATTAATTCACTTACAGTAGTACTAGTCGATGGAGTGGTAGTCGACGTGGATGGAGTGGTGGTCGACGTGGATGGCGTCTAAAATCGCCATGCTCACACTCGAGAATGCAAAATGTCAATTTTCGTCAGTACTACTGTGTTTTGGATCACTCGGAAAATGCAATGAATTAATTCACTTACAGTAGTACTAGTTGATGGAGTGGTGGTCGACGTGGATGGCGTCTAAAATCGCCATGCTCACACTCGAGAATGCAAAATGTCAATTTTCGTCAGTACTACTGTGTTTTGGATCACTCGGAAAATGCAATGAATTAATTCACTTACAGTAGTACTAGTCGATGGAGTGGTGGTCGACGTGGATGGCGTCTAAAATCGCCATGCTCACAACACTCGAGAATGCAAAATGTCAATTTTCGTCAGTACTACTGTGTTTTGGATCACTCGGAAAATGCAATGAATTAATTCACTTACAGTAGTACTAGTCGATGGAGTGGTAGTCGACGTGGATGGAGTGGTGGTCGACGTGGATGGCGTCTAAAATCGCCATGCTCACACTCGAGAATGCAAAATGTCAATTTTCGTCAGTACTACTGTGTTTTGGATCACTCGGAAAATGCAATGAATTAATTCACTTACAGTAGTACTAGTTGATGGAGTGGTGGTCGACGTGGATGGCGTCTAAAATCGCCATGCTCACACTCGAGAATGCAAAATGTCAATTTTCGTCAGTACTACTGTGTTTTGGATCACTCGGAAAATGCAATGAATTAATTCACTTACAGTAGTACTAGTTGATGGAGTGGTGGTCGACGTGGATGGCGTCTAAAATCGCCATGCTCACACTCGAGAATGCAAAATGTCAATTTTCGTCAGTACTACTGTGTTTTGGATCACTCGGAAAATGCAATGAATTAATTCACTTACAGTAGTACTAGTCGATGGAGTGGTAGTCGACGTGGATGGAGTGGTGGTCGACGTGGATGGCGTCTAAAATCGCCATGCTCACACTCGAGAATGCAAAATGTCAATTTTCGTCAGTACTACTGTGTTTTGGATCACTCGGAAAATGCAATGAATTAATTCACTTACAGTAGTACTAGTCGATGGAGTGGTAGTCGACGTGGATGGCGTCTAAAATCGCCATGCTCACACTCGAGAATGCAAAATGTCAATTTTCGTCAGTACTACTGTGTTTTGGATCACTCGGAAAATGCAATGAATTAATTCACTTACAGTAGTACTAGTCGATGGAGTGGTGGTCGACGTGGATGGCGTCTAAAATCGCCATGCTCACAACACTCGAGAATGCAAAATGTCAATTTTCGTCAGTACTACTGTGTTTTGGATCACTCGGAAAATGCAATGAATTAATTCACTTACAGTAGTACTAGTCGATGGAGTGGTGGTCGACGTGGATGGTGTGGTGGTCGACGTGGATGGAGTCGTAGTCGACGTGGATGGCGTCTAAAATCGCCATGCTCACACTCGAGAATGCAAAATGTCAATTTTCGTCAGTACTACTGTGTTTTGAGTCACTCGGAAAATGCAATGAATTAATTCACTTACAGTAGTACTAGTCGATGGAGTGGTGGTCGACGTGGATGGAGTGGTGGTCGACGTGGATGGCGTCTAAAATCGCCATGCTCACACTCGAGAATGCAAAATGTCAATTTTCGTCAGTACTACTGTGTTTTGAGTCACTCGGAAAATGCAATGAATTAATTCACTTACAGTAGTACTAGTCGATGGAGTGGTGGTCGACGTGGATGGAGTGGTGGTCGACGTGGATGGCGTCTAAAATCGCCATGCTCACAACACTCGAGAATGCAAAATGTCAATTTTCGTCAGTACTACTGTGTTTTGAGTCACTCGGAAAATGCAATGAATTAATTCACTTACAGTAGTACTAGTCGATGGAGTGGTGGTCGACGTGGATGGAGTGGTGGTCGACGTGGATGGCGTCTAAAATCGCCATGCTCACAACACTCGAGAATGCAAAATGTCAATTTTCGTCAGTACTACTGTGTTTTGAGTCACTCGGAAAATGCAATGAATTAATTCACTTACAGTAGTACTAGTCGATGGAGTGGTGGTCGACGTGGATGGAGTGGTGGTCGACGTGGATGGAGTGGTGGTCGACGTGGATGGCGTCTAAAATCGCCATGCTCACACTCGAGAATGCAAAATGTCAATTTTCGTCAGTACTACTGTGTTTTGGGTCACTCGGAAAATGCAATGAATTAATTCACTTACAGTAGTACTAGTCGATGGAGTGGTGGTCGACGTGGATGGAGTGGTGGTCGACGTGGATGGCGTCTAAAATCGCCATGCTCACACTCGAGAATGCAAAATGTCAATTTTCGTCAGTACTACTGTGTTTTGAGTCACTCGGAAAATGCAATGAATTAATTCACTTACAGTAGTACTAGTCGATGGAGTGGTGGTCGACGTGGATGGTGTGGTGGTCGACGTGGATGGAGTCTAAAATCGCCATGCTCACACTCGAGAATGCAAAATGTCAATTTTCGTCAGTACTACTGTGTTTTGGGTCACTCGGAAAATGCAATGAATTAATTCACTTACAGTAGTACTAGTCGATGGAGTGGTGGTCGACGTGGATGGTGTGGTGGTCGACGTGGATGGAGTGGTGGTCGACGTGGATGGAGTGGTGGTCGACGTGGATGGCGTCTAAAATCGCCATGCTCACACTCGAGAATGCAAAATGTCAATTTTCGTCAGTACTACTGTGTTTTGGATCACTCGGAAAATGCAATGAATTAATTCACTTACAGTAGTACTAGTTGATGGAGTGGTGGTCGACGTGGATGGCGTCTAAAATCGCCATGCTCACACTCGAGAATGCAAAATGTCAATTTTCGTCAGTACTACTGTGTTTTGGATCACTCGGAAAATGCAATGAATTAATTCACTTACAGTAGTACTAGTCGATGGAGTGGTAGTCGACGTGGATGGAGTGGTGGTCGACGTGGATGGCGTCTAAAATCGCCATGCTCACACTCGAGAATGCAAAATGTCAATTTTCGTCAGTACTACTGTGTTTTGGATCACTCGGAAAATGCAATGAATTAATTCACTTACAGTAGTACTAGTCGATGGAGTGGTAGTCGACGTGGATGGCGTCTAAAATCGCCATGCTCACACTCGAGAATGCAAAATGTCAATTTTCGTCAGTACTACTGTGTTTTGGATCACTCGGAAAATGCAATGAATTAATTCACTTACAGTAGTACTAGTCGATGGAGTGGTGGTCGACGTGGATGGCGTCTAAAATCGCCATGCTCACAACACTCGAGAATGCAAAATGTCAATTTTCGTCAGTACTACTGTGTTTTGGATCACTCGGAAAATGCAATGAATTAATTCACTTACAGTAGTACTAGTCGATGGAGTGGTGGTCGACGTGGATGGTGTGGTGGTCGACGTGGATGGAGTCGTAGTCGACGTGGATGGCGTCTAAAATCGCCATGCTCACACTCGAGAATGCAAAATGTCAATTTTCGTCAGTACTACTGTGTTTTGGATCACTCGGAAAATGCAATGAATTAATTCACTTACAGTAGTACTAGTCGATGGAGTGGTGGTCGACGTGGATGGCGTCTAAAATCGCCATGCTCACAACACTCGAGAATGCAAAATGTCAATTTTCGTCAGTACTACTGTGTTTTGGATCACTCGGAAAATGCAATGAATTAATTCACTTACAGTAGTACTAGTCGATGGAGTGGTAGTCGACGTGGATGGAGTGGTGGTCGACGTGGATGGCGTCTAAAATCGCCATGCTCACACTCGAGAATGCAAAATGTCAATTTTCGTCAGTACTACTGTGTTTTGGATCACTCGGAAAATGCAATGAATTAATTCACTTACAGTAGTACTAGTTGATGGAGTGGTGGTCGACGTGGATGGCGTCTAAAATCGCCATGCTCACACTCGAGAATGCAAAATGTCAATTTTCGTCAGTACTACTGTGTTTTGGATCACTCGGAAAATGCAATGAATTAATTCACTTACAGTAGTACTAGTTGATGGAGTGGTGGTCGACGTGGATGGCGTCTAAAATCGCCATGCTCACACTCGAGAATGCAAAATGTCAATTTTCGTCAGTACTACTGTGTTTTGGATCACTCGGAAAATGCAATGAATTAATTCACTTACAGTAGTACTAGTCGATGGAGTGGTAGTCGACGTGGATGGAGTGGTGGTCGACGTGGATGGCGTCTAAAATCGCCATGCTCACACTCGAGAATGCAAAATGTCAATTTTCGTCAGTACTACTGTGTTTTGGATCACTCGGAAAATGCAATGAATTAATTCACTTACAGTAGTACTAGTCGATGGAGTGGTAGTCGACGTGGATGGCGTCTAAAATCGCCATGCTCACACTCGAGAATGCAAAATGTCAATTTTCGTCAGTACTACTGTGTTTTGGATCACTCGGAAAATGCAATGAATTAATTCACTTACAGTAGTACTAGTCGATGGAGTGGTGGTCGACGTGGATGGCGTCTAAAATCGCCATGCTCACAACACTCGAGAATGCAAAATGTCAATTTTCGTCAGTACTACTGTGTTTTGGATCACTCGGAAAATGCAATGAATTAATTCACTTACAGTAGTACTAGTCGATGGAGTGGTGGTCGACGTGGATGGTGTGGTGGTCGACGTGGATGGAGTCGTAGTCGACGTGGATGGCGTCTAAAATCGCCATGCTCACACTCGAGAATGCAAAATGTCAATTTTCGTCAGTACTACTGTGTTTTGAGTCACTCGGAAAATGCAATGAATTAATTCACTTACAGTAGTACTAGTCGATGGAGTGGTGGTCGACGTGGATGGAGTGGTGGTCGACGTGGATGGCGTCTAAAATCGCCATGCTCACACTCGAGAATGCAAAATGTCAATTTTCGTCAGTACTACTGTGTTTTGAGTCACTCGGAAAATGCAATGAATTAATTCACTTACAGTAGTACTAGTCGATGGAGTGGTGGTCGACGTGGATGGAGTGGTGGTCGACGTGGATGGCGTCTAAAATCGCCATGCTCACAACACTCGAGAATGCAAAATGTCAATTTTCGTCAGTACTACTGTGTTTTGAGTCACTCGGAAAATGCAATGAATTAATTCACTTACAGTAGTACTAGTCGATGGAGTGGTGGTCGACGTGGATGGAGTGGTGGTCGACGTGGATGGCGTCTAAAATCGCCATGCTCACAACACTCGAGAATGCAAAATGTCAATTTTCGTCAGTACTACTGTGTTTTGAGTCACTCGGAAAATGCAATGAATTAATTCACTTACAGTAGTACTAGTCGATGGAGTGGTGGTCGACGTGGATGGAGTGGTGGTCGACGTGGATGGAGTGGTGGTCGACGTGGATGGCGTCTAAAATCGCCATGCTCACACTCGAGAATGCAAAATGTCAATTTTCGTCAGTACTACTGTGTTTTGGGTCACTCGGAAAATGCAATGAATTAATTCACTTACAGTAGTACTAGTCGATGGAGTGGTGGTCGACGTGGATGGAGTGGTGGTCGACGTGGATGGCGTCTAAAATCGCCATGCTCACACTCGAGAATGCAAAATGTCAATTTTCGTCAGTACTACTGTGTTTTGAGTCACTCGGAAAATGCAATGAATTAATTCACTTACAGTAGTACTAGTCGATGGAGTGGTGGTCGACGTGGATGGTGTGGTGGTCGACGTGGATGGAGTCTAAAATCGCCATGCTCACACTCGAGAATGCAAAATGTCAATTTTCGTCAGTACTACTGTGTTTTGGGTCACTCGGAAAATGCAATGAATTAATTCACTTACAGTAGTACTAGTCGATGGAGTGGTGGTCGACGTGGATGGTGTGGTGGTCGACGTGGATGGAGTGGTGGTCGACGTGGATGGAGTGGTGGTCGACGTGGATGGCGTCTAAAATCGCCATGCTCACACTCGAGAATGCAAAATGTCAATTTTCGTCAGTACTACTGTGTTTTGGATCACTCGGAAAATGCAATGAATTAATTCACTTACAGTAGTACTAGTTGATGGAGTGGTGGTCGACGTGGATGGCGTCTAAAATCGCCATGCTCACACTCGAGAATGCAAAATGTCAATTTTCGTCAGTACTACTGTGTTTTGGATCACTCGGAAAATGCAATGAATTAATTCACTTACAGTAGTACTAGTTGATGGAGTGGTGGTCGACGTGGATGGCGTCTAAAATCGCCATGCTCACACTCGAGAATGCAAAATGTCAATTTTCGTCAGTACTACTGTGTTTTGGATCACTCGGAAAATGCAATGAATTAATTCACTTACAGTAGTACTAGTCGATGGAGTGGTAGTCGACGTGGATGGAGTGGTGGTCGACGTGGATGGCGTCTAAAATCGCCATGCTCACACTCGAGAATGCAAAATGTCAATTTTCGTCAGTACTACTGTGTTTTGGATCACTCGGAAAATGCAATGAATTAATTCACTTACAGTAGTACTAGTCGATGGAGTGGTAGTCGACGTGGATGGCGTCTAAAATCGCCATGCTCACACTCGAGAATGCAAAATGTCAATTTTCGTCAGTACTACTGTGTTTTGGATCACTCGGAAAATGCAATGAATTAATTCACTTACAGTAGTACTAGTCGATGGAGTGGTGGTCGACGTGGATGGCGTCTAAAATCGCCATGCTCACAACACTCGAGAATGCAAAATGTCAATTTTCGTCAGTACTACTGTGTTTTGGATCACTCGGAAAATGCAATGAATTAATTCACTTACAGTAGTACTAGTCGATGGAGTGGTGGTCGACGTGGATGGTGTGGTGGTCGACGTGGATGGAGTCGTAGTCGACGTGGATGGCGTCTAAAATCGCCATGCTCACACTCGAGAATGCAAAATGTCAATTTTCGTCAGTACTACTGTGTTTTGAGTCACTCGGAAAATGCAATGAATTAATTCACTTACAGTAGTACTAGTCGATGGAGTGGTGGTCGACGTGGATGGAGTGGTGGTCGACGTGGATGGCGTCTAAAATCGCCATGCTCACACTCGAGAATGCAAAATGTCAATTTTCGTCAGTACTACTGTGTTTTGAGTCACTCGGAAAATGCAATGAATTAATTCACTTACAGTAGTACTAGTCGATGGAGTGGTGGTCGACGTGGATGGAGTGGTGGTCGACGTGGATGGCGTCTAAAATCGCCATGCTCACAACACTCGAGAATGCAAAATGTCAATTTTCGTCAGTACTACTGTGTTTTGAGTCACTCGGAAAATGCAATGAATTAATTCACTTACAGTAGTACTAGTCGATGGAGTGGTGGTCGACGTGGATGGAGTGGTGGTCGACGTGGATGGAGTGGTGGTCGACGTGGATGGCGTCTAAAATCGCCATGCTCACACTCGAGAATGCAAAATGTCAATTTTCGTCAGTACTACTGTGTTTTGGGTCACTCGGAAAATGCAATGAATTAATTCACTTACAGTAGTACTAGTCGATGGAGTGGTGGTCGACGTGGATGGAGTGGTGGTCGACGTGGATGGCGTCTAAAATCGCCATGCTCACACTCGAGAATGCAAAATGTCAATTTTCGTCAGTACTACTGTGTTTTGAGTCACTCGGAAAATGCAATGAATTAATTCACTTACAGTAGTACTAGTCGATGGAGTGGTGGTCGACGTGGATGGTGTGGTGGTCGACGTGGATGGAGTCTAAAATCGCCATGCTCACACTCGAGAATGCAAAATGTCAATTTTCGTCAGTACTACTGTGTTTTGGGTCACTCGGAAAATGCAATGAATTAATTCACTTACAGTAGTACTAGTCGATGGAGTGGTGGTCGACGTGGATGGTGTGGTGGTCGACGTGGATGGAGTGGTGGTCGACGTGGATGGAGTGGTGGTCGACGTGGATGGCGTCTAAAATCGCCATGCTCACACTCGAGAATGCAAAATGTCAATTTTCGTCAGTACTACTGTGTTTTGGATCACTCGGAAAATGCAATGAATTAATTCACTTACAGTAGTACTAGTTGATGGAGTGGTGGTCGACGTGGATGGCGTCTAAAATCGCCATGCTCACACTCGAGAATGCAAAATGTCAATTTTCGTCAGTACTACTGTGTTTTGGATCACTCGGAAAATGCAATGAATTAATTCACTTACAGTAGTACTAGTTGATGGAGTGGTGGTCGACGTGGATGGCGTCTAAAATCGCCATGCTCACACTCGAGAATGCAAAATGTCAATTTTCGTCAGTACTACTGTGTTTTGGATCACTCGGAAAATGCAATGAATTAATTCACTTACAGTAGTACTAGTCGATGGAGTGGTAGTCGACGTGGATGGAGTGGTGGTCGACGTGGATGGCGTCTAAAATCGCCATGCTCACACTCGAGAATGCAAAATGTCAATTTTCGTCAGTACTACTGTGTTTTGGATCACTCGGAAAATGCAATGAATTAATTCACTTACAGTAGTACTAGTCGATGGAGTGGTAGTCGACGTGGATGGCGTCTAAAATCGCCATGCTCACACTCGAGAATGCAAAATGTCAATTTTCGTCAGTACTACTGTGTTTTGGATCACTCGGAAAATGCAATGAATTAATTCACTTACAGTAGTACTAGTCGATGGAGTGGTGGTCGACGTGGATGGCGTCTAAAATCGCCATGCTCACAACACTCGAGAATGCAAAATGTCAATTTTCGTCAGTACTACTGTGTTTTGGATCACTCGGAAAATGCAATGAATTAATTCACTTACAGTAGTACTAGTCGATGGAGTGGTGGTCGACGTGGATGGTGTGGTGGTCGACGTGGATGGAGTCGTAGTCGACGTGGATGGCGTCTAAAATCGCCATGCTCACACTCGAGAATGCAAAATGTCAATTTTCGTCAGTACTACTGTGTTTTGAGTCACTCGGAAAATGCAATGAATTAATTCACTTACAGTAGTACTAGTCGATGGAGTGGTGGTCGACGTGGATGGAGTGGTGGTCGACGTGGATGGCGTCTAAAATCGCCATGCTCACACTCGAGAATGCAAAATGTCAATTTTCGTCAGTACTACTGTGTTTTGAGTCACTCGGAAAATGCAATGAATTAATTCACTTACAGTAGTACTAGTCGATGGAGTGGTGGTCGACGTGGATGGAGTGGTGGTCGACGTGGATGGCGTCTAAAATCGCCATGCTCACAACACTCGAGAATGCAAAATGTCAATTTTCGTCAGTACTACTGTGTTTTGAGTCACTCGGAAAATGCAATGAATTAATTCACTTACAGTAGTACTAGTCGATGGAGTGGTGGTCGACGTGGATGGAGTGGTGGTCGACGTGGATGGAGTGGTGGTCGACGTGGATGGCGTCTAAAATCGCCATGCTCACACTCGAGAATGCAAAATGTCAATTTTCGTCAGTACTACTGTGTTTTGGGTCACTCGGAAAATGCAATGAATTAATTCACTTACAGTAGTACTAGTCGATGGAGTGGTGGTCGACGTGGATGGTGTGGTGGTCGACGTGGATGGAGTGGTGGTCGACGTGGATGGAGTGGTGGTCGACGTGGATGGCGTCTAAAATCGCCATGCTCACACTCGAGAATGCAAAATGTCAATTTTCGTCAGTACTACTGTGTTTTGGGTCACTCGGAAAATGCAATGAATTAATTCACTTACAGTAGTACTAGTCGATGGAGTGGTGGTCGACGTGGATGGAGTGGTGGTCGACGTGGATGGCGTCTAAAATCGCCATGCTCACACTCGAGAATGCAAAATGTCAATTTTCGTCAGTACTACTGTGTTTTGAGTCACTCGGAAAATGCAATGAATTAATTCACTTACAGTAGTACTAGTCGATGGAGTGGTGGTCGACGTGGATGGTGTGGTGGTCGACGTGGATGGAGTCTAAAATCGCCATGCTCACACTCGAGAATGCAAAATGTCAATTTTCGTCAGTACTACTGTGTTTTGGGTCACTCGGAAAATGCAATGAATTAATTCACTTACAGTAGTACTAGTCGATGGAGTGGTGGTCGACGTGGATGGTGTGGTGGTCGACGTGGATGGAGTGGTGGTCGACGTGGATGGAGTGGTGGTCGACGTGGATGGCGTCTAAAATCGCCATGCTCACACTCGAGAATGCAAAATGTCAATTTTCGTCAGTACTACTGTGTTTTGGGTCACTCGGAAAATGCAATGAATTAATTCACTTACAGTAGTACTAGTCGATGGAGTGGTGGTCGACGTGGATGGAGTGGTGGTCGACGTGGATGGCGTCTAAAATCGCCATGCTCACACTCGAGAATGCAAAATGTCAATTTTCGTCAGTACTACTGTGTTTTGAGTCACTCGGAAAATGCAATGAATTAATTCACTTACAGTAGTACTAGTCGATGGAGTGGTGGTCGACGTGGATGGTGTGGTGGTCGACGTGGATGGAGTGGTGGTCGACGTGGATGGAGTGGTGGTCGACGTGGATGGCGTCTAAAATCGCCATGCTCACACTCGAGAATGCAAAATGTCAATTTTCGTCAGTACTACTGTGTTTTGGGTCACTCGGAAAATGCAATGAATTAATTCACTTACAGTAGTACTAGTCGATGGAGTGGTGGTCGACGTGGATGGAGTGGTGGTCGACGTGGATGGCGTCTAAAATCGCCATGCTCACACTCGAGAATGCAAAATGTCAATTTTCGTCAGTACTACTGTGTTTTGAGTCACTCGGAAAATGCAATGAATTAATTCACTTACAGTAGTACTAGTCGATGGAGTGGTGGTCGACGTGGATGGTGTGGTGGTCGACGTGGATGGAGTCTAAAATCGCCATGCTCACACTCGAGAATGCAAAATGTCAATTTTCGTCAGTACTACTGTGTTTTGAGTCACTCGGAAAATGCAATGAATTAATTCACTTACAGTAGTACTAGTCGATGGAGTGGTGGTCGACGTGGATGGTGTGGTGGTCGACGTGGATGGAGTGGTGGTCGACGTGGATGGTGTGGTGGTCGACGTGGATGGAGTGGTGGTCGACGTGGATGGAGTGGTGGTCGACGTGGATGGCGTCTAAAATCGCCATGCTCACACTCGAGAATGCAAAATGTCAATTTTCGTCAGTACTACTGTGTTTTGGGTCACTCGGAAAATGCAATGAATTAATTCACTTACAGTAGTACTAGTCGATGGAGTGGTGGTCGACGTGGATGGAGTGGTGGTCGACGTGGATGGCGTCTAAAATCGCCATGCTCACACTCGAGAATGCAAAATGTCAATTTTCGTCAGTACTACTGTGTTTTGGGTCACTCGGAAAATGCAATGAATTAATTCACTTACAGTAGTACTAGTCGATGGAGTGGTGGTCGACGTGGATGGAGTGGTGGTCGACGTGGATGGCGTCTAAAATCGCCATGCTCACACTCGAGAATGCAAAATGTCAATTTTCGTCAGTACTACTGTGTTTTGAGTCACTCGGAAAATGCAATGAATTAATTCACTTACAGTAGTACTAGTCGATGGAGTGGTGGTCGACGTGGATGGAGTGGTGGTCGACGTGGATGGAGTGGTGGTCGACGTGGATGGCGTCTAAAATCGCCATGCTCACACTCGAGAATGCAAAATGTCAATTTTCGTCAGTACTACTGTGTTTTGGGTCACTCGGAAAATGCAATGAATTAATTCACTTACAGTAGTACTAGTCGATGGAGTGGTGGTCGACGTGGATGGTGTGGTGGTCGACGTGGATGGAGTGGTGGTCGACGTGGATGGAGTGGTGGTCGACGTGGATGGCGTCTAAAATCGCCATGCTCACACTCGAGAATGCAAAATGTCAATTTTCGTCAGTACTACTGTGTTTTGAGTCACTCGGAAAATGCAATGAATTAATTCACTTACAGTAGTACTAGTCGATGGAGTGGTGGTCGACGTGGATGGAGTGGTGGTCGACGTGGATGGAGTCGTAGTCGACGTGGATGGTGTGGTGGTCGACGTGGATGGCGTCTAAAATCGCCATGCTCACACTCGAGAATGCAAAATGTCAATTTTCGTCAGTACTACTGTGTTTTGAGTCACTCGGAAAATGCAATGAATTAATTCACTTACAGTAGTACTAGTCGATGGAGTGGTGGTCGACGTGGATGGAGTGGTGGTCGACGTGGATGGAGTCGTAGTCGACGTGGATGGTGTGGTGGTCGACGTGGATGGCGTCTAAAATCGCCATGCTCACACTCGAGAATGCAAAATGTCAATTTTCGTCAGTACTACTGTGTTTTGAGTCACTCGGAAAATGCAATGAATTAATTCACTTACAGTAGTACTAGTCGATGGAGTGGTGGTCGACGTGGATGGTGTGGTGGTCGACGTGGATGGAGTCGTAGTCGACGTGGATGGTGTGGTGGTCGACGTGGATGGCGTCTAAAATCGCCATGCTCACACTCGAGAATGCAAAATGTCAATTTTCGTCAGTACTACTGTGTTTTGGGTCACTCGGAAAATGCAATGAATTAATTCACTTACAGTAGTACTAGTCGATGGAGTGGTGGTCGACGTGGATGGAGTGGTGGTCGACGTGGATGGCGTCTAAAATCGCCATGCTCACACTCGAGAATGCAAAATGTCAATTTTCGTCAGTACTACTGTGTTTTGGGTCACTCGGAAAATGCAATGAATTAATTCACTTACAGTAGTACTAGTCGATGGAGTGGTGGTCGACGTGGATGGAGTGGTGGTCGACGTGGATGGCGTCTAAAATCGCCATGCTCACACTCGAGAATGCAAAATGTCAATTTTCGTCAGTACTACTGTGTTTTGAGTCACTCGGAAAATGCAATGAATTAATTCACTTACAGTAGTACTAGTCGATGGAGTGGTGGTCGACGTGGATGGAGTGGTGGTCGACGTGGATGGCGTCTAAAATCGCCATGCTCACACTCGAGAATGCAAAATGTCAATTTTCGTCAGTACTACTGTGTTTTGAGTCACTCGGAAAATGCAATGAATTAATTCACTTACAGTAGTACTAGTCGATGGAGTGGTGGTCGACGTGGATGGTGTGGTGGTCGACGTGGATGGAGTCGTAGTCGACGTGGATGGTGTGGTGGTCGACGTGGATGGCGTCTAAAATCGCCATGCTCACACTCGAGAATGCAAAATGTCAATTTTCGTCAGTACTACTGTGTTTTGAGTCACTCGGAAAATGCAATGAATTAATTCACTTACAGTAGTACTAGTCGATGGAGTGGTGGTCGACGTGGATGGAGTGGTGGTCGACGTGGATGGCGTCTAAAATCGCCATGCTCACACTCGAGAATGCAAAATGTCAATTTTCGTCAGTACTACTGTGTTTTGAGTCACTCGGAAAATGCAATGAATTAATTCACTTACAGTAGTACTAGTCGATGGAGTGGTGGTCGACGTGGATGGTGTGGTGGTCGACGTGGATGGAGTCGTAGTCGACGTGGATGGTGTGGTGGTCGACGTGGATGGCGTCTAAAATCGCCATGCTCACACTCGAGAATGCAAAATGTCAATTTTCGTCAGTACTACTGTGTTTTGAGTCACTCGGAAAATGCAATGAATTAATTCACTTACAGTAGTACTAGTCGATGGAGTGGTGGTCGACGTGGATGGAGTGGTGGTCGACGTGGATGGCGTCTAAAATCGCCATGCTCACACTCGAGAATGCAAAATGTCAATTTTCGTCAGTACTACTGTGTTTTGGGTCACTCGGAAAATGCAATGAATTAATTCACTTACAGTAGTACTAGTCGATGGAGTGGTAGTCGACGTGGATGGTGTGGTGGTCGACGTGGATGGTGTGGTGGTCGACGTGGATGGTGTGGTGGTCGACGTGGATGGAGTCGTAGTCGACGTGGATGGCGTCTAAAATCGCCATGCTCACAACACTCGAGAATGCAAAATGTCAATTTTCGTCAGTACTACTGTGTTTTGGGTCACTCGGAAAATGCAATGAATTAATTCACTTACAGTAGTACTAGTCGATGGAGTGGTGGTCGACGTGGATGGAGTGGTGGTCGACGTGGATGGCGTCTAAAATCGCCATGCTCACACTCGAGAATGCAAAATGTCAATTTTCGTCAGTACTACTGTGTTTTGAGTCACTCGGAAAATGCAATGAATTAATTCACTTACAGTAGTACTAGTCGATGGAGTGGTGGTCGACGTGGATGGTGTGGTGGTCGACGTGGATGGAGTCGTAGTCGACGTGGATGGTGTGGTGGTCGACGTGGATGGAGTCGTAGTCGACGTGGATGGCGTCTAAAATCGCCATGCTCACAACACTCGAGAATGCAAAATGTCAATTTTCGTCAGTACTACTGTGTTTTGAGTCACTCGGAAAATGCAATGAATTAATTCACTTACAGTAGTACTAGTCGATGGAGTGGTGGTCGACGTGGATGGAGTGGTGGTCGACGTGGATGGCGTCTAAAATCGCCATGCTCACACTCGAGAATGCAAAATGTCAATTTTCGTCAGTACTACTGTGTTTTGAGTCACTCGGAAAATGCAATGAATTAATTCACTTACAGTAGTACTAGTCGATGGAGTGGTGGTCGACGTGGATGGAGTGGTGGTCGACGTGGATGGCGTCTAAAATCGCCATGCTCACACTCGAGAATGCAAAATGTCAATTTTCGTCAGTACTACTGTGTTTTGAGTCACTCGGAAAATGCAATGAATTAATTCACTTACAGTAGTACTAGTCGATGGAGTGGTGG
Source organism: Diploscapter coronatus (assembly GCA_964036155.1). Classification (NCBI taxonomy): domain Eukaryota; kingdom Metazoa; phylum Nematoda; class Chromadorea; order Rhabditida; family Rhabditidae; genus Diploscapter; species Diploscapter coronatus. The sequence continues at coordinate 6,332,042 of OZ038423.1, forward strand.
TCGACGTGGATGGTGTGGTGGTCGACGTGGATGGAGTCGTAGTCGACGTGGATGGTGTGGTGGTCGACGTGGATGGAGTGGTGGTCGACGTGGATGGCGTCTAAAATCGCCATGCTCACACTCGAGAATGCAAAATGTCAATTTTCGTCAGTACTACTGTGTTTTGGGTCACTCGGAAAATGCAATGAATTAATTCACTTACAGTAGTACTAGTCGATGGAGTGGTGGTCGACGTGGATGGAGTGGTGGTCGACGTGGATGGCGTCTAAAATCGCCATGCTCACACTCGAGAATGCAAAATGTCAATTTTCGTCAGTACTACTGTGTTTTGGGTCACTCGGAAAATGCAATGAATTAATTCACTTACAGTAGTACTAGTCGATGGAGTGGTGGTCGACGTGGATGGAGTGGTGGTCGACGTGGATGGCGTCTAAAATCGCCATGCTCACACTCGAGAATGCAAAATGTCAATTTTCGTCAGTACTACTGTGTTTTGAGTCACTCGGAAAATGCAATGAATTAATTCACTTACAGTAGTACTAGTCGATGGAGTGGTGGTCGACGTGGATGGAGTGGTGGTCGACGTGGATGGAGTGGTGGTCGACGTGGATGGCGTCTAAAATCGCCATGCTCACACTCGAGAATGCAAAATGTCAATTTTCGTCAGTACTACTGTGTTTTGGGTCACTCGGAAAATGCAATGAATTAATTCACTTACAGTAGTACTAGTCGATGGAGTGGTGGTCGACGTGGATGGTGTGGTGGTCGACGTGGATGGAGTGGTGGTCGACGTGGATGGAGTGGTGGTCGACGTGGATGGCGTCTAAAATCGCCATGCTCACACTCGAGAATGCAAAATGTCAATTTTCGTCAGTACTACTGTGTTTTGAGTCACTCGGAAAATGCAATGAATTAATTCACTTACAGTAGTACTAGTCGATGGAGTGGTGGTCGACGTGGATGGAGTGGTGGTCGACGTGGATGGAGTCGTAGTCGACGTGGATGGTGTGGTGGTCGACGTGGATGGCGTCTAAAATCGCCATGCTCACACTCGAGAATGCAAAATGTCAATTTTCGTCAGTACTACTGTGTTTTGAGTCACTCGGAAAATGCAATGAATTAATTCACTTACAGTAGTACTAGTCGATGGAGTGGTGGTCGACGTGGATGGAGTGGTGGTCGACGTGGATGGCGTCTAAAATCGCCATGCTCACACTCGAGAATGCAAAATGTCAATTTTCGTCAGTACTACTGTGTTTTGAGTCACTCGGAAAATGCAATGAATTAATTCACTTACAGTAGTACTAGTCGATGGAGTGGTGGTCGACGTGGATGGTGTGGTGGTCGACGTGGATGGAGTCGTAGTCGACGTGGATGGTGTGGTGGTCGACGTGGATGGCGTCTAAAATCGCCATGCTCACACTCGAGAATGCAAAATGTCAATTTTCGTCAGTACTACTGTGTTTTGAGTCACTCGGAAAATGCAATGAATTAATTCACTTACAGTAGTACTAGTCGATGGAGTGGTGGTCGACGTGGATGGAGTGGTGGTCGACGTGGATGGCGTCTAAAATCGCCATGCTCACACTCGAGAATGCAAAATGTCAATTTTCGTCAGTACTACTGTGTTTTGAGTCACTCGGAAAATGCAATGAATTAATTCACTTACAGTAGTACTAGTCGATGGAGTGGTGGTCGACGTGGATGGAGTGGTGGTCGACGTGGATGGAGTCGTAGTCGACGTGGATGGTGTGGTGGTCGACGTGGATGGCGTCTAAAATCGCCATGCTCACACTCGAGAATGCAAAATGTCAATTTTCGTCAGTACTACTGTGTTTTGAGTCACTCGGAAAATGCAATGAATTAATTCACTTACAGTAGTACTAGTCGATGGAGTGGTGGTCGACGTGGATGGAGTGGTGGTCGACGTGGATGGCGTCTAAAATCGCCATGCTCACACTCGAGAATGCAAAATGTCAATTTTCGTCAGTACTACTGTGTTTTGAGTCACTCGGAAAATGCAATGAATTAATTCACTTACAGTAGTACTAGTCGATGGAGTGGTGGTCGACGTGGATGGTGTGGTGGTCGACGTGGATGGAGTCGTAGTCGACGTGGATGGTGTGGTGGTCGACGTGGATGGCGTCTAAAATCGCCATGCTCACACTCGAGAATGCAAAATGTCAATTTTCGTCAGTACTACTGTGTTTTGAGTCACTCGGAAAATGCAATGAATTAATTCACTTACAGTAGTACTAGTCGATGGAGTGGTGGTCGACGTGGATGGAGTGGTGGTCGACGTGGATGGCGTCTAAAATCGCCATGCTCACACTCGAGAATGCAAAATGTCAATTTTCGTCAGTACTACTGTGTTTTGAGTCACTCGGAAAATGCAATGAATTAATTCACTTACAGTAGTACTAGTCGATGGAGTGGTGGTCGACGTGGATGGTGTGGTGGTCGACGTGGATGGAGTCGTAGTCGACGTGGATGGTGTGGTGGTCGACGTGGATGGCGTCTAAAATCGCCATGCTCACACTCGAGAATGCAAAATGTCAATTTTCGTCAGTACTACTGTGTTTTGAGTCACTCGGAAAATGCAATGAATTAATTCACTTACAGTAGTACTAGTCGATGGAGTGGTGGTCGACGTGGATGGAGTGGTGGTCGACGTGGATGGCGTCTAAAATCGCCATGCTCACACTCGAGAATGCAAAATGTCAATTTTCGTCAGTACTACTGTGTTTTGGGTCACTCGGAAAATGCAATGAATTAATTCACTTACAGTAGTACTAGTCGATGGAGTGGTAGTCGACGTGGATGGTGTGGTGGTCGACGTGGATGGTGTGGTGGTCGACGTGGATGGTGTGGTGGTCGACGTGGATGGAGTCGTAGTCGACGTGGATGGCGTCTAAAATCGCCATGCTCACAACACTCGAGAATGCAAAATGTCAATTTTCGTCAGTACTACTGTGTTTTGGGTCACTCGGAAAATGCAATGAATTAATTCACTTACAGTAGTACTAGTCGATGGAGTGGTGGTCGACGTGGATGGAGTGGTGGTCGACGTGGATGGCGTCTAAAATCGCCATGCTCACACTCGAGAATGCAAAATGTCAATTTTCGTCAGTACTACTGTGTTTTGAGTCACTCGGAAAATGCAATGAATTAATTCACTTACAGTAGTACTAGTCGATGGAGTGGTGGTCGACGTGGATGGTGTGGTGGTCGACGTGGATGGAGTCGTAGTCGACGTGGATGGTGTGGTGGTCGACGTGGATGGAGTCGTAGTCGACGTGGATGGCGTCTAAAATCGCCATGCTCACAACACTCGAGAATGCAAAATGTCAATTTTCGTCAGTACTACTGTGTTTTGAGTCACTCGGAAAATGCAATGAATTAATTCACTTACAGTAGTACTAGTCGATGGAGTGGTGGTCGACGTGGATGGTGTGGTGGTCGACGTGGATGGCGTCTAAAATCGCCATGCTCACACTCGAGAATGCAAAATGTCAATTTTCGTCAGTACTACTGTGTTTTGAGTCACTCGGAAAATGCAATGAATTAATTCACTTACAGTAGTACTAGTCGATGGAGTGGTGGTCGACGTGGATGGAGTGGTGGTCGACGTGGATGGCGTCTAAAATCGCCATGCTCACACTCGAGAATGCAAAATGTCAATTTTCGTCAGTACTACTGTGTTTTGAGTCACTCGGAAAATGCAATGAATTAATTCACTTACAGTAGTACTAGTCGATGGAGTGGTAGTCGACGTGGATGGCGTCTAAAATCGCCATGCTCACACTTGAGAATGCAAAATGTCAATTTTCGTCAGTACTACTGTGTTTTGGGTCACTCGGAAAATGCAATGAATTAATTCACTTACAGTAGTACTAGTCGATGGAGTGGTGGTCGACGTGGATGGCGTCTAAAATCGCCATGCTCACACTCGAGAATGCAAAATGTCAATTTTCATCGGTACTACTGTGTTTTGGGTCACTCGGAAAATGCAATGAATTAATTCACTTACAGTAGTACTAGTCGATGGAGTGGTGGTCGACGTGGATGGAGTCGTAGTCGACGTGGATGGAGTGGTAGTCGACGTGGATGGAGTGGTAGTCGACGTGGATGCAGTCTGAAATTTTCATGCTCACATAGTACTTGAGGGAGGAAATGTTAATTTTCATCAGCATTACTGTGTTTGGCAGTCACAAAAATATAGAAACAAGTTACTTTCATCAGTATTTTTTGTGAATTATTTTGTTTCTATTATTTTGCTCAATTGAACTTATTTAACATGCCGCATGCCTAACAATGTCAGAAACAGAAACTGCGGATTCTGACTTTGTATGAGACTGGCACCGACGCTTGTGTGATCGAGACTCGCGTCGGCCTCTCGAAAAGTGTTGTGTCGAAGATCATCAATGGGAAACGTGGCACGAAAGTGAAGAAACGTTCTGAACACAAGCCCAAGCTCAGCGGAGCCGATTGACAGTGCATCGCCCGCCACTTCTCCAACTCCACGCCGATGCTGCGTGAGGCGCCTGCCGAACTTGGCCTCAATGTGTCGTACGAAACAGTCCGCCGGGCCATCAAAAAACTTCCACACATCATCAGACGCAAGATGAAGAACACGCGAAAACAGACCCTGCTGTAATTCGTCAAGGACAGCCTGACACGAGATTAGAAGAAAGTGAATGGTTTTTGGCACGGTGAACGTTTCGTGTGCAGATGCATGCAATAACGCTCGCATAGATTGCAGGTGATCTTCTCCGATGGAAAGACGTCCAATCTGGACGGCTGTGACAGCTACGCGGACTACTGAGCCGACAGCTGCAGGAATTCGATGACGCTCACAACGCGCAACTATGACGGTGGCAGTCTGATGGTTTGGACGGGCGTTTCCGCCGCTGGCACGCTCGAACCTGCATTCCCATCAGGTCGACATGGGTTCGTCCGAGTATCAGCACTTCTCTCATCCAATTTCATTCCATATCTTCGCAAGAATCGTTCGAAGAAATTCTCTTTTGCGCAAGACAATGCTCCCTGTCATGCTAGCAACTCAACCACAACCTACCTCCAGAAGCAAAAGATTGGGTTCCTCATTAAGTGGCTTTTTCGCAGCCCCGATCTGAATATCGTAGAAAATGTTTGGGGCTACATTTCTCGTAAAGTTCATCACAACTCTAAGCAATATTTATCTGTTAATGACCTCAAAAAAGCCATCTTCGACGCCTGGAAGCTCATCGATAGTAATTACCTTAATTCGCACTATGATAGCATCCCCAAAAGGCCTTTCCAAGTTGTTCAGAGTAAGGGAGGCCCTGCTAATTATTAAGACATTACCAGTTTTTGTTTTTTTTTCAATTCTAATCATTTTATTCTCGTTGAATAAAGTTTATTCCTGCACTTTGTGACAACGATTTTACGAATTCGGGCCGGTAAACGCAGGACAGTAGTCGGGAAACAAATTTAAAATAATTTTTTTAGGTTTTCATATACAGGCTATAAGATGGTGATAAAAAATTTGGCTACGCATATTCCATACCTGAATAACAGCGAATTTCCAAGCGTTTCTATACTTTTGTGACGCACCGTATTTGGGGGTCATTTTAAAAATTCCAAAAATTCGAATAATCAATTCGCGCTTACAGTGGTGCTAGTCGTTGGTGTTGTTGTCGTCGTTGTCGTCGTCGTTGACTAATTACTTTATTATTATCATTATTTATTTTGTACTTACTGTTGTCGTTGTTGTTGTTGGCAAAAATTCCGCTGCTAAATTTTTAAAACACTTTCGTGACTTTGTCTTGTTAATAAATATTAATTCTTACATTCACATGTTAGTTCATTTGGATCCAATATCTGGGTAGAATCGATTGCTCCATATCCATATTCCGTACAGGGAAAGTCTATTGTTGTCGATATCCGTTCGTGCGGTGATGGAGAAAACATAGTACTACCATACTAAATTGCTTTGTTGCTTCAAAACTAGAGAAAAAACATTTTGTATTATACGTTTTTCAATAAGTTAAACGGAATAATTTCACAACATATTTTCGGAATATTTTTCGCTGGTTAACTTCAGATTTAGTTGAATTTCACACCATGGGACTATTTCGCGACGTTGATTACATATTTCAAGTCAGAAAATTTCGTTAATTTCGATAAAAAAGTAAAGAACGAAAGAAAATAAATCGAATCGTCAAATGAACGAATGTCGTCAGTGCGTATTCGAAGGCTTAAAGGAGGAGTGAGGAAGAAAGACTCCTTTTATTTCGTCTCAAGCTATTGATCATTCATAGTATTTGTAGGTAAAAACTAGTTATTCAAATAAGCATAATTTTATGACGTTTAACAGTATTAATTTTTCATAATTCCAGAAGTCATTTGTTTATGTTTTTGTCTATTACCTATGATCTTTAAATTTACGCTATAAAATCGTAAGCTTTACAATATTTTCGCGATAGCATAAATATATCCTACGTCAACTGGTCCTTGACCAATTACGTTTCCAGCGATAGCTACAGTATCTTGGCCATAACATGTTACAGTCATCGTTGAACATCCACCACTAGTGCTTACTGTAATCAAATGTTAAAGATATTATTGGAGAAGATAAGTCGTTTTTCGGATTTGATAATTATAGAAAACCGGATAATGGGGCTAATTGATAAAGTTAACCAAAACAGAACGCTTTTAGATCTCCGAAAATGGTCCAGTGCGGGCAGAGTTATGCCCAATTTTGTGCGGAATATTTTTCTGTAAGTCCCTTTCTAAATTTTGCGCCAGTCATGTTACACTAGGATCTATTCGTATATATGGTTTTTACCCCAAAATTAGCGCCATGAAAAATGTATTTACGGAGCCTATCAACAGTAATTTTACAAAAATCCTAACATTTCTGATCTAGAAAACAATAATTAATGTTAAAATTACAAAAGTTGAAAAATTTAAGCGGTTTTTGACATTTTCATATTAAAATTACGATTTCGATTCCGAAACATTGTAATTCTATTACGAGTCACGGAGAATATCAATTCCGGTTTCGAAATTTCCACAATTCAAACTCCGAATAGCCTTGGTAAAGTTGAAGAATTTATCGATAGAAAAATGTTGAATTTTTGTTTAGTCAAATTTGAGCAGTTGCGCTTTATTATTCCTAAAAGAAAATTAAAATTTTTCTCGTCTAGCAAGCACGAACATAATTCCAGAAACATTTCATAAAATTTCTAATCGAATAAAAACTGGCAGAACTATTCAAATAATTAATGAAATCTAAAATACTCACCAGCCATATTCATATAGCCAGGATAAGCTTCAGGCGCAGTTAACCATATAGGTGTTGAGCCCTCGCCTGGTTCAGTACAATTGTCAAAACAACCCACTGAAATAAATTATACATATTGAAATTAGTAAATGTCCGAATATGCTGTAAAACATCTAATTGAGGTCCCTTTCCATTTGAAGCCCTCCTCAATATAAGCTCCCTTTTTAAAATTAACAATTTCTGGCATGTATAGATAAAAAATCGCTTAGTAGTATAATATTTAGCCTAAAATGCGCGGGAATAGCATTGCTCTATCAGCAAATTGAGGGTGTTGAAAATAGAGGTCCCGGACTTCTATTAAAGGTTTTACGGTATATTATAGGCTAAATACTTAATTTATGGATATACATTTATGTTTTTTTTTCAATGAATCAGAATAAAATAGCAATTAACGATATTTTAACTAGAAAAGGATTAAGTTCAAAAGTGAATGTCAGTAAGGACCAAAGTCGATCGAAACAGAGGTCCACCGATCGAACTGATTTTCACATATCCTGTAGTATTTAATTTCCAGCACTTTTCTTCCTATTGAAAGGGTAAAAATTACGAAAAACTGCGGTCAGGTAGGATCGTATTTTCGAATTTTTATTTTTTGGCGGAAAATTAGATTGTAGCAGGTAGTCGTGATGATATTATCTATGGTATTTTCCATTGGCTATCCAACGGTGAAAACCCCATGCGATTTGGTTCAGAAATAAGAAAGTTATGAATTTTTTTCCGAGATTGAGTCTGAAAAACTCTTAAGCTACCGTAATCTCACTATCGTATCCACTTTCGAAAAAAAACCACGCTATGATCAGTGCTAAAAACTGAACAAAATACGTGAAAATCATCCCGATCTGCGGACCCCTGTTTTGACCCTTTGTTAAGACTTTGATTTTTGCTGATATTCACTCAATAATAACAGTTAATTTTAATGAATTTTTTTGCAATTAAGTTGTGCAATTTAAAATAATCCATTATAACTTGCGAATGTTGGCATGATTTAGAAATCAGTGATGATATTTTTCTCAAGATATAATTGTTGAATAACAGTCGGACTTACGAGCTCTCTGAAAATGATTGAAATTTGCATATTTAATGAGGAATATTTGAATTTTGAGACTTTTTTATCATCTATCTCCGGCAAAAATAGACCAAAATGAGCATTTTAGAAATGTTATAAAATTAGAATTTCATAAAATGAACGATGCATGCACGGTTACCGTAGTTTTAGAACTCATTATTGGAATTTCGCTAATCCTGTGCGGCATTATTCAGTGATTTGTTCCAATTTCTCAATATTTTTATGTCAGAAATAACGGTTATCTTTCTGCATGCCGCACGGAGTTAGAGAGTTTTCAATAATGAGCTCGATTATTACGAAAATCATAAGCATTCATCGTTTGTTTGATGAAATATCTCATTTTTAATGTTTCTTGAATTTTAGACTTTAACTTATTTTCGTAGGGAGATGGATAATACAAATTCGTTAAAAAATAAATATTAAAATTATTTCTGAAAAAGTCAGAAAATTCAATCTAATAGTTTTCGATCAAAAATATATAATTAATTCGGTATTAAATCGTGCATCTCTTTCTTATTCGGTACAGTTAGAAAGTGGGCTCCAATGCGAAAATCGAAGCGCGAATAATAATCGTTCACAAACACCGCTTTTCGCTCATTTCTTCTCGATGATTATGACTTCTTCACAAGAATGTTTGAACACTTTGATAGAGAAAATTACAATCCTTGGGAAGGAATGATGAGAAATGAGTGAGAAGAGGGGCAATTAGTAAATGACGGAATGACGGATGATGAAGTCTCCGTCAAATAGTAATTGTCAGGAGAAGTGTTCGTGGACGATTATTACTCGAGTTTAAATTTCCGCATTGGAGCGCATTCTCTAATTGTACCGAATAAGAAAGATTCATGATATTCAATTGCATGAACTTTAGCCAACCTTGTGCCGACGCCACTGTTCCATTGTTTTTTTGGCATTAGAATTTTGCCTCATCAAATCCACTCGTCTGGCGACTCCCATATTCAGAGAGTCATAAGGATTGTGTGTCAAATTTGTTCCGTGTGCCCAATTAAATAAAAGCAATCTAAGTCTGGTCTGTCGTTCTTCATTCTGAAAGTTATATATTATTTAGCTAGGATATAAGTGAAAATGTAATATTTTCATTGGATGAGAATTGTGAAATTGTATTTAAACAAAACGCATTACAATTGGATATTTCTACTTGATCACCATTTTTTCTTTTAATTTCTCTTGCAATCATTATTTCTACTCACACTCAATATTCGATTCGACACTCACTCGTGTTCATAATGAAACATTTTTCGCTGTATAATATTTCAAAATTCGATAGGCGTGTCAAAAGCCTATTTGCTTTTTCAATTTTAGCTGCCATTTTTAACTTCTCATTTTTTTCATAAGAATTCAGAGTGAGATTGTATAAAGAAATGAGTGAAACCAAGATGAACGAAGGCTGTAGTTATAACTTTTCTGCATCTGTCATCGATATTTATTTCTGAAACACCCTCGTGAAAGATTTAGAAAAGGAAAGAAGCTCAAGCAGCAAGATCAAGTCGCAGAAATACTAGGACAGTCACATTTATCTGGGCCTGATTTGTTCGCGATTGCCCTCGAGATGAACCTTTCTTGCCAATTTCTCTAAACTACTACGTTGGTGCGAAGCCTTTTTTCCTTGTCCGACTGCATTCTCTTCCATTTTCTCCTATTATTTTTATTGCGGTTAGCATCGGCATCTATACTCTTCCCTTAGCTGGTATCATTACCTTGCTACTAATCCTTAGATTATACTAAATAAATATTATGGTGTTAAAACAATGGATGCATTGCTAAATTGGTAATATTTAAAATAATTAATTTCTAACCGTTTCATTTGGCAGCTTGGTAAATACTATTTTTCGAAATTGCTCTTTTGTCATCGATCTCTTTTCCATCGGCAATGGTTTCAGAGTCCGCAGCAGCTGGATGTCCGCTTCTCGTCTTTTTCTCTGCTCCTCATGCTTGTCCCCGTTCAGCATCACAGACGAGTCGATATCCTCGGGAGATTTGACGATTGTTTCCGCCTTTAATTTGCATTTATCAAGTTTCATGCTTTTAAATGCACTGGTTATGTCGAAACAAATACATTAGGATCTTTTACATGAAAGAGTTTATTTATAAATGCATATTTCTGAAATTAATAACAAAAAATCTACCAATTTGGGCTCGATTGTGGGACTCGGTTGATCCCAGAACCAGCCATTTGAATAGCCAATCAAAGTCACGAACAACAGAACGCATATCGTCCGCGTTGGGGCCCAAGGATGAGACGATGATATGACCATCTGAAGATTATTGAATTAGATGATATATAGTAGGCAGAAATGCCAAAATTAGCATTCGAATTATGCGTTCGAAATTTATCACCAATGCGTCTAATTTACCATTTTCGGCATTTACATACTTAAAGTTTTGCTAATTCAACAAGTAGGTGATTATGGTACTTTGAAAATATGCATGGAACAGAATTTATATGAGTCTAAATTTATACGGGAAGGATTATTAGAAAGAAAGTTACAGTAATTTGATCATATTAGGCTATAAAAAGTGATCAGCGAAATGTTGAAATTTAAAGCTGGGCGAATCGCTCTGTCGAATTGAAACTTAGAGGATCTTCCTTTCAACTTCCATTTAAATATATGCTGTTCTCAGCCATCAGCCAACGCGACACATGTTTTCTACAGAGGAACAGGAGAACAGTATGGCAGCTAGGCAAACAGTTTAACTGAAACTCGATGAAATGAAGCAGACTTTTCGACACGAAAATTCCTCTCCATCTTTTCGCAGTGATATTTTTTACAATTGAGCTCAAACTTCACATGCGAATTTTCGACTAAATTCTTCCCTCAAATATGCCACACCAAACTAGACGAAGCATATCCTTCCTTTTCGAATTTTTTCATCAATTTCATTTCATTTCTATAAACATCCCATTCAACATGTCAAGTGACTTCGACCCTATGGTATGTCTGGTCAAATATAGTTTTTCTTCATATGAAATCGAAAATTAAAAATCCAAATAGCTTAGAAAACAAAACGTTATCAAATTAAGAAATCTAAAGAATTGCAGTATGTCTTTTTTCTGAGAAGTCACGACTTTACCCATAGATTCATTTCGTATTACTTGCGTTATTAACATGGTTTTGCACGGCTATGATCAGTAGGGATGTGCGAAAATACTTCCGCACACCCCTGATGGTCAGTTTGACCCATTTTTATTTTGTAGCCGGTTGGATTTGGTTTGGCTCGGCTTGATTCATGATTTTCAGTAATAATTCTTTATTTGGTTCGGGAATTTCAATGCCTCTTCCGATTAATTTTCAATTTTATACGAACTGCGCAAAGCCCTGGCTACTAATTTATAGGAATTAATATGAAAATTTAATTATTTTGGCTTTACTGTTTTTCATCCAAATCTGGCCATGGCTCTCATTTTCTTCGTTTATCATTCGTCTCTTGATTTCAATTTTCACTAGTCTCTTGAGGCGAAAGATGGCAAAATTATTGCAAAGGAGAGTCGTGACCGTCTCCAAATGATTTTTCTAAACCCAATATACTATCACTGCGCTACAGTCGCCTTACTTCGCACATCTAAAGCTAAATGTGCCGAAAAGGGAGAAGCGAGAGAACATTTGAAAGTGAGAGAGCGAATGAGAAGCTAGAAAAATTAGAGTCAGGGCCAGATTTCGGTGAAAAGCGGTATACATAGTGGCGTCGTGGCGCGTCGAGTTCTATTCGTAATTCAATGCACGCTGATTTCGATCCTGATCCCCGGCATCAATTTTTTCATAAATCTACTTCAATCCAAATATTGTACATTATTATTGAATTTGCATTTAGGCTAAATTCTACTATTTTCAACAATAATCTAATGTAGCAAGTAAGTTAATCATTATTTCTATAATTATTTTCCATGAATTCAGTAGTGACACGCCAAAATTTGGCATAGCAATATTTAGTTTGACGGGTCATTTATCTGAATATTATCATTTGCGCATCTCAAAAAGCGATGTATACGAGAAGAATTTAAAGCTATAAAATTAGAATAGAAATTTTCGATTAGCTTTCTTAAATCTAGGTGGGAATTAGAGATGTACGAAGTTTTGATTTGAAAATTCTCGAAGTCAAAGTCGAAGTCGAATTTTGTGCACCTCTGTTGGAAATCATAATATGATTTCATCTTTAACAATGAAACTTAGAACGTTCATAGAATGCGTTAAATATATGAGTTCTTCAAAGCTTCGAGATTTTATCCAGATTAGTTTATATCACAAGAGCCTGCCAGCTATTTCATAAAGCATGAACTGTTCCTAGTATTTGTGCGAAAATGAAATTTTATTTCCTTTCCTCTGCATTTAGTGTTACAGTACGCATTTTAATTATAAAAATCAGAGTTTTATCAACATTACGAATTGGTTCAGAAAATAGCTAAAGATGCATATAACAGGGTGACTAAAGTCATCTCTTTAACTGTTATCTGAGCCAATTTGTGTGTACGTGAACTAGCTAAAATTTATTTGTGCAACTATTTTTTATTGTATTTTAGGATAGAATTCGAGTATTTTCTGCTCAAATAAGTCGTTCCATTGAAACATACCATACTCTTCAAAGTGTTGCGATATCCTCAGAACTAGGGAAGACGCTCGTCAGAAGTCGTTACGACCTTCCCCATGCAGTTTATTTTCGTCTGACGAAAGTACTCCTTTGATTTGAATTCTATTCAAATTTCGTTTATAAAGTCAAAGTCATAATTGCATTATTTTCTCATTTTCATGATTTTTGACAAAATTCTAAATCATTACTTCCTTCCGCAATTTTTCTCCTCAAATTTAATGTTGAAATCTAAATTCCTAGATTTCGAATTTTTCATCAATACGTGGATTTAGTTAGATAGGAACATGGAAATCAAACTAGCAATTGCAGTCAATTGACCCAGTGTTTGTTCAGATGTGCTCATGATTCTTGTATGAAGTAGCGACATCCGAATCGTGGTGTATTGTGATGCGAAGTCGAAAGGTCGGAGAGGCTAATCGAAAAAGTTGTTTGCCACGTCCCATGTTCGATTCTATAGAAACCACACAAACACAGCAAAGGGGAAGCTATTTGTTGAAACTGAAAAGTCTATCACTGACAAGCTGTGGAAGTAATTTGCCACGAAACATGTAGAATTCCATAAAAGTTCATCAACATTTGCACAACTCGGTATGTAGGAAGTTTTCTGTCTGAGCATTTCAATAATGTTGAAATTGAATTTTTACTGAAAATCATAGATCGGCAAATTAGAAATCTATCGAGCACTAAATTCCCATTTTATGAAATGACAATGAAGCAGAAATAAAGTAGTTCATAGTGGATCCTGAAAAATACTAGCGACTTTACTTTCATTTCTTGATTATAATTTCTTATAAAATTGAAAGATCGATTTTTAAAAAAGTTTATTTATCAAATTATCCTAAGAAAATGACTAGAAATTGCCATTCTTCCGTCAGCGCAAAAATTTCGTGAACTTAATGAAGTTATTGCATAACGAAATGACACAGGATATCGTGAATGAGCGAATTTGCGAACATCTTCTTAGTAAGATCAGAGATATCGAATTTTACTTTGTAAAATAGAAGCATTTCTTATTCGACTTTTGGGCAAAAACTGACAAATATTGGATTTTCATCCATAGCTTAGCATTGTAGATACTTTTTTTAAGCATTTTTAATAGTCATTCAATATCTCATAAAGATAACAGCATGTCAACCTCCGAAACATTAGAAAGAATGACTCAGTTTTCAGTTTCAGAAAAATCTAACCAAACTTCAAAGTGATCATTGTGAAATATTGCGTAGCATTGTGTAATTTGCGTTGTTCTCGGTCTCTTTCTTCGCTATTAAACGCGAAATGTAATGCCGGTCAACATTCAGCATCCCATTCGCGTTTCCTATATAATCACCCTGTTCCTAACATCTCTCGACTGGTCCGGCGTTGTTGAGTTATCAGTCCATTCGACAAAGGTAGAAATACCCGAGTCACCAAAAAAATCAAAATAGACGTCCTGTGCGTCGAAAACCTTCTGAACCGTCTGAGGTCTATCAGCGGTATCGCCTTCTCAGCGGCACAACTCGACCGGTTACACTTTTTTAGTTTTAAATAAAACTATATAGTTGATTCTAGAGACTTTTAAATATGCTTCTAAGCTTCATCTTGATAAATTTTTCATTTTTTCGAAAGAAATAAAGCTCAAAGATTTTGCAATTTAGAAATCAATAGACTGCATTGAGAACTTTTGCGCTGCTTGTTGGCATCTCTGATTTAAGATTGAATTTTACTTTTCAATACTGCCAATGCTGTCATTTTCCTCTCCGGATGTTCCCAGAAAGGTAGTTTCCAAAAAGTAGCTGATCGACGCGAGTCGAAACTCGGTCGGATTCTCAAGCTAACCTTGAGTAACTGGGTAATAACCAAAGAATGCAGCCTGTTCTCCTCTTTTCTGCACACATTGCGACGCATTTGAGCTGAGTTCCCCGATGCTATCGATCTATAGTCACAATTGAGAGAGCGTAGAGAGAAGAGGAATGAGAAATTTTACGTTTACAGACTCATTTGCTAGAAATGACTGTCAATTTTGAAATTGGTTAGACATTGTTTTAGAAGTATCGAACAGAAAATCTACCATCGCTTTGACATTGAATGGTTCCATTTTTCGAAATGAAATGACGGTATTTGATTTGAGTAAGATTACTATGTTCGAAGTACGAAATAACTAGAGTTTCTGATAATCTATAAATGAATGTTACTATTTCGTCGAAACAATTCAATTCAAATTCCGTGAACTTTTTAGTTAGCCCAATTTTGTGAATTATCGAGCTTTTATCTAAAACCATCAGCTCTAAAATAGGTAATCTTGATTCAATTTTTCTTTTTGTTTTTTTATCCAAGTGGTAATAATCGTCTATTGAAAATAATTTATTCTAGAGTATAATTTTGCTATAAGTACTCTGAATTAGGCAAAGCATTTTCTACTATACTAATTAGTGATTATGACTCGTAACCTGCAAGCTAGCGGTATATGCGCCTGACGATAAAGATATTTGATTCAACCCGTAATAAATTATATCTACACTGACAGATTTGGCACTTGAATAATGAACCAGCAAGAATATTAAATAAAACTTTTTCATCTGAATCATAACGTACATTGAAGCTTGGACTCTCTTCAAGATAAGAAAAGCAGCGAGATAAACTTAAAAATGACTATATTTTCCTTCTCTGATCAAGAATTGTTAAAAACCAATCTTAATAAATTCGAGGTGATATTAATCGTCCATCTATAGATATAAATCTGTATCATTTTTACAAAGTTTCAAAGAAACGTAGTTGCATGCAGATATTTCAATGATCTGACTACTCTTTCAATACTTAATCCCGTCATTTTACACGGAATATTTTTTCAGAAAATTCTGAATATGCTGATCTCTCTCAAAATTTAAATGAATTAATGCAAGAATCTTGTTAATGAAGAATTTCGCCTCGATGAGCCATGAAATCTCGAACTGCAGAAGCGATGTAAATGAACACGATCAGGCAGATCAGCAGGTCGTCCATAAGTCCTGGAATTTCGAAATGAAATTGATAAGATTTCAAAGCACGAAAGTTGTTTAGGAAAATCATGAGTTTGAACCTTGTTCAGCATACCAGCTAAAATATCAGAAAATAGAATAAAAAGCGGATGACGGAATAATTCGCTCATAAAAACATCATGATATTACACATTCCTGGCGGTGAATTATTCAAAAGTCGCTCACGATAAATTTTGCTAACTGAAAAACGAACCGAAGAATCCATGAACTCCTTCTGGTATGATGTCAAGCGGACTTATCAGGTACAGCGACATTGCCAACAGAATTATCGCCATTCGAATCCTGTATAAATGGAAATTGAATTAAAAATACTTGCAATAAATAGCGCTTTTAAAATAATCTTACCTAAATACGAGTACGATTCCGTTGCCAGTCGGATCAAAGATGTTTCGGATTATGTAGGGGATAAGCACTGGCAGATCTCGCACATAGTCCATCCACTGAAATTAATTACTTACTACTTTATCATGAAGGTTCACAACTACTCAAAATGTTTGCTCAAGAAAAGCCTAACCCGTAAACTTTATCTTTTTAAATTTTACCACGACTAGAACTACTCAAAAATTTAAAGCAATTTTAACTGAAATGATGGCGTCGGTTTTGTTCCGAGTATTTTCGAAGTATTAAATCGATTTTTTCATCAAAAATTAATAACTTTGTAATACTTCATGAAATATTATAGAATTTCATTTCTTTCATCTCATTCTTCATTCTTCATAATTCAAAAAAAAAAAAAAAAAAAACCACGATGTTACAGATTCAACTTTGGGCTAGAATCAGGCCGGACGAATATTATTCCA
Source organism: Diploscapter coronatus (assembly GCA_964036155.1). Classification (NCBI taxonomy): domain Eukaryota; kingdom Metazoa; phylum Nematoda; class Chromadorea; order Rhabditida; family Rhabditidae; genus Diploscapter; species Diploscapter coronatus. The sequence goes on from OZ038423.1 coordinate 6,348,854, forward strand.
TATAAGCATTAATGAAATAACAGGATAATCCGATCCGATGGAAACATATTTATAGTTTATTTTTCTTCTGAATGCGCAAAATCAACAACTTGCCGGTCGTTCTGTCGAAAACCGTCGATTGTAGTCGTTCAGCGCAATATTGTTTTCCTGATGTTCATTCGGATTTTCTGCGTTTTCCCGTTCGACTTCCAATGACCAATTCAATGGCAAAATCATCGACACCTGGAAATTTGATATTTAGAAAGGCAATATTAAATAGCAATGACTAACTGGAGCTCTGCAGGTTGGGCAGTTTACAGGAGTGATTATGCTCGCACTGTGCCGCCAGTAGCCGATTATGCATGAACCTGAAAGTAAAAGGACGGAAATTTGTCAACTGTGAAACGACCGACAAACTCACAAAGATATTCATTTAGAAAGAAAGTACCTGTGTAGTCTTACTAATCAGATCATGAGAATAAAAATCGATTTTAGTTTTTTGAAACGGTCCATAATAAGATAGCAATGCTAGAGCTTACAGCAGAAAACGTGCCCGCAATTAGTGAGAATGGCGTATCGAGCATCGTTTTCCAGACAAACAACGCACTCGCGACTCGTCTGCCCTCGACGAACCTCTTCTATTCGCTGAAAGTCATATTGTTGAAAACGAAAAGGAAATATTTTAACAAGGCTCATATTCTTCGAAAGTTGTGTTTATAATCTGAGTTTTTAGAATTATTTTATCGCCACTTGCAAAACTATGTTTGAAATATTTTGATTTTGATTTCAATAATTTCTGAACCTATGAAAATTTTCAGATATTAATTTTACATAGCTCTTGATCTAAGAAAATATAGTATGAAATAGCGTCTTTTTCCCTCAGAAAGCCAAATTACAGTGGCGAGCAAAAGTTTGGAAACGCAATATTTAAAAATCTTGCTGGAATAGTCATTTATCATTAGATTTGGATAAAATTTGATACACATGTTGAGAATACTAATCTATATAATCCTTTCAAATTCCAAACGAATTGCATTACATTGGTATGGGTAATCAGTTGAATAACGATTTACTTGTCTCCAAACTTGTGCTCGGCGCTATAAATTTGATTTCGAAAAAGTCATTATGCACAGTTATAAAGAAAAATTTTAAATATATAAACTCAAGAAGCTTACTCGAGGTACAATTTCCCTGTAGTTTCTTGGCTGATTTTCTTCCCCGTTTTGTTGATTATTTCTAAGAGGATTTTGGTTATGCTGTCGTCTGAAATATTAACCGAAAAAATTACAAGAGAAATAGTAAAGAACCTTAAATGATCTCGTAATTTCAAGGCACCAACAACACCGAAGAATATTATTGTAATGACTAGTTCAAACGTCGAAGACGAATAATTTAAATCTAAAATTGGATAATACATTTTTATTATTAAATTTAAAAAAAAAAAACCTTCATCGCTATAATAGGAATCGTTAATGTCGTATTCTAAAACTGCATCCATCTACTACTCTGAAAATAATTAGCTTAACAATTTGTTAATGTAAAAAATACAAATAAAATCGGATAATACTGGAATATGTTCAATTTTAGCGAAAAATAACGGCACAAGTGCATTCCAGCAAGTGTTTGTTGCAATCGATAGAAAAGGGCTGCGGTTGGACGACATTGCAATTTGAAGGCAGAGGAATGTGAATAAATCAATTTACGAGAAAATAAGCTTTTAGAGATTATTTCCGAATATGAAACGTACAATTAACCACGAATTCTCGTGAGCAAGCATTATCAATGGGTTTGTCCGTAATCATTAGTTGCGATGGAGAAAATTTTGGTATCAGTTCGAATCTAAAATCTTAGTGCGTTAGTCTATTATTAGAAGGAGCTTAGAAGATTAGAAGAACAATATGCAGAGAATTGATAAAATGCGGCAAATTTCGAGGTCTACACTTATCGAGAAAAAGAAATGAAAACGGAAAGTAGAGCGTCAGCATAAGGAATTTCGCAATTGGTAATTTCTGTTTATCTTATTGTAGTTTGGAAATACTGAGCAATGAAATAAATTCATTAAGATATCGTTCATTTATGGTAAAAAATCTACACAAGAACCTTTGTTTTATTTTTCAGAGATATGATTTAGATTTTGAATGAATTTTCTAAGAAAAAAATTGCGAAGGTAGAGAATACAAAAGACATAACAAGCTGCATAACATTGAATTGTTTATAGCGGATGGTAAAATTTAGGGTCTAATGTTTGAGACGAACCCATTTTAACAAATTTATCCCATCGATGCTCGATTTAGATATTTGAGTTTTATAGCAACTTCAATCTGAATTATATTTTTCTTATTTTTTTACTATTTCTGGCATGCGGAAGATACATAATTTGAATAAATTTCTTTCTTCACATTTCTATGTCATTTTCGATCTGTCTTGTCAATAAAGCTACTGAACCGAAAATACTCTTCTCATCTTTGAAGCGTACAAGAAAGGAAAGTCAATCAGCCAAGTAATCGGTGAGAAAACAGACAGACAAAACACACAGAACAAGTGATAGAGCAAAGCCAGAAATCAGTCAAACCCCAAACTTGTGAAAGTCATTAGGAAGGGTCATCACTGGTCGCTGTGAACAGAGGAGGAGAAAACCAACGGACATAACGCATTCAAAGATGGATCATCCCTAGACACAAATCCATTAAACTCAAACAACCCACATTTTTCAGTTTTCGCCTGCCGTACCAACTTTAGATAAAATTATTATAATTTTGCTGGAAACGAGTCCCTTCAATCTAACAAAGGTTGTTGATAAATATTTACTGAGATTTGCAGTTTTAGATACACCTTAATCTATTAGGGAAAAACATATTGAATTGAAGATGTACATTGTTCTTCAGATTTGACAATTAAAAATTGCAGGCATTTCGAAAAGCCAACTGAAAACGACAAGTGATAAATCTCATGCTAATAAATCCAGTTAGATAAATTGTGGATTTCTCATCCTTCCGAGTAAATTAACCCAGAATCAGGCGCGTCTTTCCTTATGAGTGATTCGCAATCCTCCCTAGGCGGTCTCGTCCTTTGCTCGAATTTACAAATGTTGTCTCGTTTTTCTTTGTTTCTAGTCTTTAATCTGTTCATGTATTCGTGACTAGATGACTAATAGTTGAGGATTTGTTAGACAAATTTCTACAATTCATTTTGGAAGTTTTTTCTTCTGATTCTTTAAATCATATCTAAAACAATTCTTCACTTCGATATCTTTAAAACAACTTTTAGACAAATTTGAATATCAAAAATTTTCTAACTTTGAAGAAAATGATAAATGACCTCTAAAAATTGCGACTGCTCGATACTTCAATTTGCAAATTGCCTGGGTTAGTTTTCGCGTAAGGAGATGAGTTTTCTCCTGCTCTATTTTGCCTTCCGAGTTAGTCAATTAGCGTCCTTCCTTGGCATAACTCGGTTTCAGGAAAAGTTCCCCCAGGTCAGGTTGAAGAGGTCCAACGTCTATATATTTGGCTCCCTCCTATACAATTTTCAAAAATTCGTATTCGCCCTCGGAAAACTTTTGGCTGTGTTTAGTTTTATTGATGCTCGTTTGTGGAACATCATATTAATGCGCGCGTAGTAAATTCATATTTGTGGACTACTATTTTGGAGTGCTTACGAGAAGAGCTTTGCGTGAAGTTTACATTCACTCGGCACGTTCCTTGTCTTTATTCTCTCTGCCCTCTCGATTTGACGTAGTCTCGGACTCATTTGGAATAGTATAAAGACGGAAAGGCTCTTGGTTGGGCTGCTTGAGCTGCAGGCCTTTTGTCCTTTGTGCTTGGAATTCTCCTTCTTGCTCCCCCTCCAAAAAGAGAAAGGCTTCCAAAATGGACTGACAATCAGTTAGCCCTTAGTTGCTCGTCTGGATGCGTTTGGATGAGATGAGAAGGATTCACATTTACTAATGCACTCATATGCACATATGTACGACATCATCTCCAGATTCATAAGGACTATATCTACACGCATTCATCACAGTCTATCATTTAAATTATTTCTTACAAAAGTATTTTTTAACATTCTCTCCTTGAGCTACATCTCTTAGAAAAGGTAAAATTTGCAACCATAATTTCACTTAATTTGCATGGGTGAATAAAGGAAAGTAGATTGAAAAACCTTGTGAAATATTTTTTTCTCTCCCTGTAGATTGAATCATTTCAACTTTCTATAAATATAGTTGCGTTCAAGCGTCTTTCCTCATTTTATAATTTGCGTCCTGTTAGTTCAGCTACTCGTGAACACCAATTGTCCCGAACTTTGACAGGTTTTCATGATTAGAAATAACAACAATGTCTGCCGAGCTTAATTTGACTCGGAGCCCCACAGTAAGCTGATGAATTTGTAGCAGAAAATTGATGGAATATTGAAAATCCCTGAGCTTTAGTGCACTATAACATCATAATTTCATCTTTCTTTCGTTAAAAATGTGTGTAAGCTAGAATAGATGTTTTCTGTAGTTGAATTTGCAAAAAAAAAACAAATTTGATTCTATGTTTTAGAAGAAGATTTTCAACATTTTTTCTTTTTAAACTTTATACCTATATTAAAAATTTTACAAATGTAATAGCTATTTCTGCAGAATTGACCGATTGCCTACGAGCCGCAGCTCTAGTTACTTCCCACGTTGTTTGTCACTCTATCTTCTTCATTTCCCTATCCTCTTTTCCTCCTGCGCTATTTTCACTTCTCGCAGATTTTATTTCGCTGTATGCTAGACGATATCCGCTTGTTTTGACGGCACATTAGTGCATTCGTGATAATTTTTTATCGATTTTTTGTTGACTGATCGTTAGTTCATGAGAAAATGTTTTCTCAATCTGATTCAAGGGTGTTCGGATTTCTATTATGACAAATTGAGAAGCGGAATCGGAGTAGAATTTAAAATTTTGCGCGATCTCGGAATTGTTATTAAAATTGGAATCTCTAAGGCTATTTGAGAACTTCAAGCCATGTCAAAAAAGATTGTGTTTCAACGCCGTTTCGCATGGTTTGAGGGCATGAATGTCTGAGGATCCTAAGTTGCCATTCCGAACACCCTTAATCTGATTATGCGACAAACAAATGAATCCTATCTTGAAAATCATCGTCTAACAGTATGGTATCATGCGATCATTGTATGCGATAGGTATTAGTTAAGGGAGTTGAGTCATGAGAATTTACGAATAAGGAAATATTATTGATATTTTATAGCAATCTTACACAGCTTTAGCAGCCCTTAAAATTAGAAAAATATCTTGTATTTGGATTGATTAGTTGCTAACTGAATTCTTATATCTCTTCGAATTCTCAACGAAATCTCTAGCTTCGCATCACTTGACGATTTTCTAACAACAGTAAACCTTTCCATCACATCATTTCGAGAAGAAGGTTGAATTTTTCTATTTGGAGAGACAGAAAAAGGCTATCAAAGTCATTAGGACAGTCGATTCTAGCAGAAGATTTATCTTTTCTTCTCTCGATTTTCCTCGCTATTTTCTAGGTTTCTTATCCATTTCGACCTTATTAGGAGAGGCTTTTAAGTAATCGTCTTGAGCTGCATCCTCAGGGATTCGGTCTCCTTTTCCTTTCCCTTGCCATTGTCGCTACAAAGTTATTCTCATTCTCATCCGATTTAACGAATTACCCAGGTTTTCATCGTCTCTACTTCACCTATTCCAAATCTAAATCCAGTTTCTACAAAGTACAGTAGTATTTGAGAAAGGCTTGAAGTAGGTAATTTTGAATATCCTCGCATCATTCATTTTTAATAAACTTTGAGTTGGTGATGTTGATTTGTTAAGTTTATAAGATAATGCGGTGAATATTTTTTAAATCCTATTTATCAGACTTGTTGGCGAAATGTATATCTCATTCTGAAAGTTTAAAAATAATCGAGTATGGAAAATTTTCGTTGGTTCTGATTCAAAAATGCATTGGAGCTTTTCATTAACAAGCATTTATTCACTGTTGCGGTTTGCCCTTGCAATTGTAATTCAACAATTGAAATACTGAAAAACATAACCAAACAAAGCTATTCTTCTTATAATTTAGTTTACTTAAAGTCACCAGTTTTATTTATAACTTTTCCAGTGAAATTATCTAAATTTTCAACAAAACTTTTAACATTTCGTGCATGCTCAAAGAGTTGAAATCTTTGCTTGAAAACCATCTTCTCGTGCGATGTTCGCATATTTCCGTGAAGAGTTCTTGTAGCGTTAGTAATTCGATCTGTTGTCATGTCAAAAGTTGACGGAGTGTCAGCGCGATTGTGAATATGCAAAAAGTGCTGAGTGATTGCGATGTTTCTGCCATGACTCAGGAACTCAGACAGTCGTGTCCTCTGCTCTGATGCTCCTTCCCCCATGCTTCCTCTCTGTCCTCCTGCATTTCAGCTCCACAGCTGTGAGCTCATCATTTCAGCACTTTTTGCGTCTGTCATTTTCTCTGTCCCCTCTCACACCTTCCATGTGCCCATTTCATCTCTCATTCCGTTCCTACTCCTCTTTTCTTCTTCAAGTCATTTTGTAATTATGATTGCAGCAATAAATCCGAGAGTATTCCCTCGAATGCCCAGAGAATTTCCCCGATTTCAGTCTTGATTTGCCATTTTCCACTTCCCTTTCAGCTGCCGTTCAAATCGTAAAATCTGCGATTTATCATCCATTTTCTCGCGCCTCATCTCGAACACATAACAAATCTTCTCTTAGTCAATTTTCGCCTTTGTTCTTCATCTTCACTTCCAATTCCAATTTTCACGTTCCATTTCACGGTTCCCCATTTTCTTCCTGAAATCTCATTCGAATTACAACGATGAGTTATGACCGCTGTAGAGGACATTCGTCCAAACTATTCTTTCGGCACTTTGATCAAGGGTGGCAAAGGACTACTATTTTATGCCATTTTTATTGAAAAGATGCTATTCAACCTGATTTGATCCTATCCGAAAATTGTCCTCCAACTATCTATGAACAGTCTCGTCATTTTTCGAAATTCTTAAAGATATTTTACTTAAGATGATATAGGGAACTTGAAGCTCACTGAAAAACCCTCCAAATTTTCAACGAAAAAACACAAATGACGTAATCCACCAGATTTCAAATCACGAACAGAGCTGGACGAAATTGAAAATTTTGACGACCCAAAACCGAAACCGAAATTTCGTCCAGCTCTGATCACGAAAAGCATTTTCTTCTCTTCAAAAAAGCTGTTCCGAACTCCAGTTAACTTCAATCGTTCATTTATGTTGCTGGAAAAGAATCAGAAAACTATTCGTTACGTCTTCGAAATCGTGCATCCTTTCCAAGTCACTTCGACTAATAACTTTCGATTTATTTATTTCTAATATTCATATAAAAATACCTTATAGTCCGTTATTTTCTTGGCTTTTTAATCCTATCGCTGATTTTTTCTAAATTAGTTCTTCTATGTCATTTTTCTAATAATTTTACATCTCTAGATTTTTTGTTCAAAAAATATTCTGAAAGATTAGATGAGTAATTCAGCTTGCTGAATAAATCATTTTGTAGGTCAAAGCATACGAATTCCGAATATTTGGGAATGTGATCACGCAACTTTCGAATGAGCTGAATTTGCAACTTTTGGAACTTTTGGAGAGCGAATGGCTCAGATTTGCCTATTTTCATGCATGTTCTATTCTGCCTACTACATTTCTGCATTGCATCATTGCATCATCTGCATAACTAGTGAATTTGATTCTATGATTCTATTAGATGCGAAGAGTCGAAGTGTAGAGGAGCAAGAAGGGATTGGCACTGGTCAGCGTGAGAGGAAGAAGGAGAATGAACTTGAGCCGTTCCATATTTCATGCCTCATTATTTTCGAACATGCTCTTCAAGGTCTATAGAACATGTATATTTTCTTTTTCGAAATATTTCAATTATTATCAAATCAAGATTGTTGATATTGCTCATGGATAATAGTTTGAATGAAAATAAAACTCGTCTTAATTATTTTTCTTCGGAGAATTTTATGATATCAACAATTTCACAATATTTTAGAATAGATATTTCACAGCTTTTTGATTTCCTTATCTTCGAAAATCTTAATTTCCTTCTGGCAAACTGAAAGTGAGAAAGAGTAAATGAAGAGATTGAGAGATGAGAGGAGGCAACGAGTTCGAAAAGAACAAAAGCTACATTCAGTCGCTGTAATTTGATTATTATTCTGTTGGTCAGTTTGGAATCCGATTAATTCTTCGAATTCTTTATATGTACAAAATCGTTCGCAATTATGAACAATTTTTGAGTTTTATTTTTTTAAAGATTTTTTTAAAAATAAAATATACAAATGAGATAAATTTCAGACTCGACACTGTTCACATCTAAAAACGGATCACTGAATCTGAGGTTAGCTCGTTTTGATAATTATTTTTGAAAGAAAATATATAAACTGGAAATTACTACAATATAATTGAAGACTGTGTCACTTAGTTAGTGAAAACATTTATCTCGTTCTATGCATTATTTCTAATGTTTCAGATTTATATTTTTGACAACTTGTTGATATTTTCCTTCCATTCGTGTTATCTGAGAGTTACTGTATTCTCCGTAAATCAGTAGTCATATCTCTGCTGCTACTCTCTATTATCCACGAGATGAACGCTTGTAAAGGGATGAGGGAAGAGGTACTCATGAGCTTTAACTATGTGACTGCGTCTCTGCCATCTGTTCCTCTTACTCCCCTTCAGTGCCGATGCGTCGCGCTCGCAGATACGCACTCCTCCTTTTAATGCAAACGTTCATCTCGTAGATAACGGGGAGTAGTTAGTTTCCAAATTGATTTTTTTCACTCAAAATTCAACGCGAACATATTTCTACTGTTCAGCTAACTATTGCAACCTTATGAAACGAAGAAAACATCTTCTGGATATTTACGTCTAAATATGAAAGTTTATAATTGGGGGAAATGAATATAATACTTGAAGCGGTTTGATTTGATTTTTTATTATTAGTTAAGTGATATTGCGATAAAATTCAAAGAGTGAGATATCGTTCGTCTCCAGCGAAGTGGCATAACAATGAATGCGCCAAAATTTGCAAAAATTAAAAACCAAACTAATGTACAATTTGCTATCAAAGTTCCCCACTACTGACGAATTTTTCGACCTTTCTAGCGTTATCCACAAGAAGTTTCATTCATTTCTCACCATTAGAATATTCGACAGTATCTCGAAAAACACGAATCGTCTTGCTCGTGTTGAAGAAGACAGGTAATGAGAAATTTTCACGAATAATTGTGTACGATAATGAGGTTTCTAATTTGTGTAACTTTTGGCGCATTCAATTTTTAAGATACTTCGCTGGAAACAAACGATACAATTAATTCCAAATTTTTCCCTAGTAACTAAGAGTTCAAATTTATCTTCAAATTTTCATATTATAATTAAACTATGCATCAAACTGCAGTTGATAGCTATGAGCAATCATTCCTGATCATCTTTATGAGTTATCTTTCACCTAGTCGTCTCTCTAGCAGCTGTTTCTCTGTCCTCTGTCTGCTCATCTTTCTCATCTCTCTGCACAACATGCATGTGGCCGTCAACTTTCTTGCTTTCCTCCTTGTTTCTCCTCACCCGCAGTTGTAAATGTCAACTCTTCGCGCCAATCATCAGGTACACGGGCAAGAGATATGCGAATGCGAACCAGCAGATATTTTTGACGGGGATAAATTAGATTTTATAAGTTAGATACTAATAAAGAAATTCATTTCTTTCGCGAACGTTATCCAGAATCTAGTTCAATTGTTCAATGTTGCAATGATAAATTGGCTACTTTTTAGATCATGCTGAAATCTTTTGATAGCTTTCATACTATAGATTAATTATCGAAGAATTAGTTTCAAATATCTACTAATTGAGATAGAGATGATATGTTAAACTGATTTTAAAAAAAAAACCTCAAATTAGTATGTTGCTTAATGCCGAATTGATGACACTTCTAGTACTAAGAGTTGATTTTGAATTACTCCTGATTATATGTCAAATTTTAATTCAAGGACGATCAGCAATGGGATTTTTACTTGATTTGGCATTATCGTTAAGGCTGTTCTCCCATCATTCTTTCGATAGCGTCAGTATTACTAAAATCTCCTGAAATTGCACGTAAGAGTTAATTTCCATTAAGTAACGCATTATTTTTCTTCTTTTTCAAACTCAAAGCGAATTAAAATAAATTTAATATGAACATTTTGACTAAGATTTAGCAAAATCATACAAAACTAAGCTTATTTTATTGTATCTTATTGATGTGTACAACGTTAAAATTTTCAATACAAATTATCAAAACACGGCTAATTTTGCGATAACCGGTAGACTGATGAAAATTGTTCCGAAAAAATCTTTTTCCGTATTTGTCGTTAAATAATGCGTCACTAAAAATTCTCTCTTCTAATTCCAGTGAAATGTAATTTGTCACAACTGTCATTCATTAATCTTAAAAATAGTCAATTTATCGATAAATTAGCATAACAAAATTATCTAAAAACTATCAAGTAGGAAACTTCGATCTACTTTTTGAAACTAATATATTCTTAATGCATAAAAATTGCACAATTCATCAGATCTGATTTCATATATCGTCAGCTTTTCTCTATGCAAATAAAAAATATACGCATACACAAATCAATTGTTGAGTTTTGTACCTTTGCGTTGATAACATCCCATAATCATGAAAAAATAAGTTCACAGGATTATAGATTTGAATTTTCTTCAATTATCTAGATTGCTATATTTCTCATGGATATCGACATGGTTTCATAACTCAATGATAACTTACATCATACTCTGTTCAAACACAAAGCATAACAATCATTTTTTCAGCGTTTGACTTTTTTTCAGAAACGAGGTTTCACTTTTGTCGTTGTTGCTGTTGAGCTTTCTTGAATTTCAAAGCTCTCTTTTCGTTAGCATAAATGGCTAGTAACCGAGAGAAGACTAAGGGAAGAGCAAGGAGAGGCACGGGAAAAGGAAAGAAGGGCTGCAGAAGCAAAACTGCACACCCAATGGCCCAAATCTACGGGAGGACCTTATTGTGTTAGAAGAGTCTGAGGAGGCTAGCCGAAGATAAAACGAAGCGGCTCAAATCTATTTCAAAAATATCTCCACCTCCCATTATTTGCCATAATTTTTCGCGTACTTTACATTTCACAATTGCTTTATCGCAAAATATTCCGCATTGACGAAATATACATGAAGGGAAAATAGGAAGAAAAGTCTCAACGTCTACATAAACAGAGACAGCAGAATCTTGGAATGCTTTATAGCAAAAAAAGACGAGGAACGCAGCTGTTCTGTTCCTTTGCCTTATTATATTAATTATGAAAGCCGAGCCGAGTGGAGTTATTCAATATAATTGAATCACGGGATTATTTCAGGAACCTGCTGCAATTGACGCTTATTGTTTTCACGCGCATTTTTCCGAAAGAAATGCTCTCATACATAACAGACTCGAAGAAGTCGAAATTGAGAAAGAATAAAAATAAAAGATTCATGACCAAGAAACTACAACAATATGTGCTATGGACATCATCATTTTCTCCATGATGTCTACTCCAAATGCCATGCATGTAGTTTATTGGGTCTGCATACATCAATAGCGATGGTCCAGCAGCTGTGGGTCGTGCAGTCTTTGATGCATATTTGTTTGTTGCATCCGAGGCAGTGCTTCTCTTTCAGCTAGTCAGAGTCAGTTCGGGTTGAGCAGCGCCCAAGGGAGTCGTTGCCACTGGCCTCTGATTGTGCCGCAATTTCTCTCCCCTTCTATATCATTTTCACTCTTTTTTCTTCCCTTTTCTCTTTATGAATCTCGTGTGTTCACGCCTTTTCTACTTGTCCATGCCTTTTTTGCACAAGCTTTTCCCTCCCTCTAACTCTATTTCTCGCCACCTCAACACTCTCCCTCCCTTGCCCACTCTCTAATTCTCTTCCCCTCCTTTTCCTCTCCAGAAGGAGATCTGCCTTCTCCTTCGTCCCTTTGCCCCTGCCTTTCTCTCCTGTCGCACCTCATAAACCGACAACGAAACACGACTCTGTGTGACGTCCGTTCGCTCATTCATAGGCAACCTCTGCAGTCAATCAACCAATCGTGTCATAATTGAGTCCTATTCCAAATTTGATTCAATCTGGCTCTGGCGAAGACGGTGATGTGCCTGCTGAATGTCGGAGAAAGTGACTCAGCCACAGACAGAAGAAATCTTCGTTCCGCCGCTCATTCCTATTCCTACTAGTCGCTCAGCTCAGCAGTTCACAGGTCTGAATCAATCCCCAGTCAGAGCCGGTCCGCTTCCACAAGTCGCTCGTATTCCTCTGTCTGCCTCATTCAACAACAACCCGCCAGTCGATCGCAATCAGAACGTCAACAACGGCATTCACCCACACCGTCCTCGACCCACTTCCCCAGTCTCGAACGGCTCAGCTGGAAAAGTCAAGAAGGCCTCCATTCCCGTTCCCGTTCCCGCCGACCCCCGCAAAAGACTCCTCAGCGAGAAGTTCCCTCTTCCGAGCTACTCAGCTCTCTCTCCCTACAGGGTATGTCAAACACACTTCATTAAATTTTCATGGCGCATTTTTGCCTTAGTTGCAGCTTTTCATCTTTCCTAGCACATTCGTCTTCATTAATGGTTGCTAATTTATTTGACAATTCTCTCTTCCTGGTCTGGCAGTCTGCTTTTTACTCGCTATTCCCCCCTCGTTATCTCTCACGTTCGGCTTATCTACCGGATGGGTAGACTCTCTTCATTTTACTCGCTTTCAGCTCTTTTCTCATTCTCACGCTAATCCTACCATCACGTCTTTTGGATAAAAAAAAATACGAACCATCCCAACAAAAATGTCTCTTATTTTGCATCGGTGTATACAAATAGGAAATAAAAATGTGTAGCTCATTTTTTATCGCAATTAAAATGAGTCACAATCTAAAATTGCGAAAATTTAAATAGAAAAAAAATCGTTGAGAATATGATAAATTAAGCCTAGCTTATCTTGCCGACTACATACAGAATGCGTCAAATTTAACGCTTCATTAAAAATCTAACTGCCTAAAAATAATAAAATCATTTATCATTAGACATTCGCTCGCAACTTTGGTCGATAGCTTCGAGTTGCACTATAATTTCTTGAAATTTGTCATTAATCACTCCTTCAAAGTGTTTTCTCGAAAAAATGACGCTTTTATTTGACACAATTACGAGCAATTTTTACACTCATTTTACTGCACATGCCATGCTAACGCTAACGGCTCATCAAATCGTTAAATTTTCATCTATCTTCGAGTTTTTATACTAATATTTAATTTTAAATTTCTTATTCTTTTGTAATTTTATTAATATTTCTCGCAGACCTATAATTTCTTTAAGCTAAAATCCTACACGTAAATGTTTGTCATTGTTTCTAATTGCTGCAGTTGTTTTCACCTTCTCATTTTTGCCTTTTGGAATCTTGCACGCATAAGTCCCTTTGAACATTCACTAATAATTCATCGGACAAATGGTGTATGTTTCTTTAAAAAAGTCTATGATTTGAACAATAATCTTCAAAGGGGTACAATATCTTCGAATAATTTATCCTAGTTCCATTTCTTCTGCATTCCAGAAAAGAAATGTCGATAAAAACGGTTGAATCCGAGAATAGAAAATATGAAAGTAACCTCCGTGCTCCTTTCCGCAAGTGAACCAATGAACTAGAAATACAAAATGAAAAACTAAATTTAACACTGAAATTGCGCATTTTCCCGAATTGGCCTGTGGTTATTGGATGCAAGAAAAATTTGAAAAGTGACCCGATTTCATTCTGCTTTCACATATGCTCTGACGCGTTCTCGACTGGCACTTTTCCGCTTGAACTGTGCTTGAAACGATGGTTGAAAATGGCTGAATGAGCTCATGAAACCGACAGATTCCAGATATTCGAGCAAATTGACAAACAACTAAAAGCGAATATATATTTTTGGAAATGCAACCGACCGACTAATTGCCATTTGGCCATTTGCTTATGTCGTTGCGTTGCGTTTTGCGAAAGGAGTGTTTTGTTTGCCGCGTTCAGTTCGAAGCCCGAAAATATGCTTCGCGTCTTTTTGAAAATGCCGAAGAGCGTTCAAGAATAATGATAGATTGCATAATTCGACTTCTTCAACAGCAAAAGCGACTGCTTAACTTTTTCGTGCTATCATATGAAATTCCATAAAAGAATATGCAGTTTTTGAAAATTGAACATCAATAAATTATTTATCGTTTTGCATTTTTTACGTCCATTTGACTGATTTCATGAAAAGTTTTGATGTACGGCTCTAAAATGAGGAAGTTGGCTCTGAAAATTTTAGGACTAACTTTTGAAGTGTGAGAAGTGCCTAAAACAGCTCCCAACTGAATATTTTTTGCATAGAGCATTTTCAGGTCGAAAGAGCCGACTTTCTTTCTTCGCATTTTTTATTTTCATTTTCAAACCAAAGTTAGAAACGAAGTCGATGAGACCGGAAATGCGCTTTGAGAGGCAGAATGCGAAACAAAATGCAGCACTGAAATAAATCGAAATATGCGAACAATTTTAGGAAAGACTTTCATCGAGTTAAATTCGATGAAATGTGCATTTTCCTCTTTTTTAAACAATGATTCGTGTTTATTATCTGTCATAAAATAATACATAAAATTTTGAAAATTGGACATAATTATTGCTTTGGTTGTCAACTTCTCAATATGGGTGGTATTACCTAAATTGGGTAATGGAATCAGCTCAGCAACACATGGCATTTTAGATAATTTCGATATCCCTTATTTTTCAATCACGAACCTAAACCTTTATATAAAATGCCTGTGAAGTCATCACTAATTTGCTATATCTTATATTTGTCATAAGCTCCTAAAATTTCTCACGAACTTCGAAAGTGGCAACAATTTTCAAAAATGTCTACCACAGCAGCTAACATTGGGCAAAAGTGTTCTTTTAGAATGCTGAAAGTGTGCAATGAGAAAGTGGCGAAAGAAGCGAGATCGCACTTCATAAATGAGAGAAAACGTCTTACTTCGAATGGCAAAGGGGCCCACTTTAGACAGAAGACAGAGGGAGGGGAAGGATCTGGGAAGTCGGCCCACCACAAGTGAATACTAAACGCGAACCACTGAACTGACTTTACTTCCTATACTTTTTGAAATTACCTTTACTTTCAAGTTTCAGTAGTTCATTTCATATTTTTAAATAGTTGTTTTTTTACGATCTCAATTAGCATCATTGAATTCTATTTGCTGACCGTTTTGGAAATCATTTTCGTAAGTTAATAATATGTGATAACATTCCCACATTCTTGGTATATCAGTTTGTTGTGTTGCGCAGCAACTTTTGCCATCCCTTTGAGTTATATTTTCGACAACTGATCATTTGCCGAGATAAGCGTTGTTTCATTATCTCTGGGGAGTAGAAAATTGTGACAGCGAACTTTTCTGCGAGGGCGCGCGACCCAGCGACCCGTTGAAACTAAAGGAGCGGGAAGTGTCACAGAGGGCAAATTTGTCACGAGGGAATTGTCACGGAGCTCATCGTTTTCCGCTTTTTGCAGTCCTGTGAAACGGCTAAAAGTCGGATGGGAACACGGAAAAGTCTACTTGACTCTGCTCTTTCGGAAGGGATGATACGAGAAAGAGAAAAGAGGAAAATTCGAAATGCTTTGTTCCCCGAAAATGGAAAATGAATTTCTCTCAAATGATAAAGTGAGATGTGAACACTTCGAGAAGAGGGCAAATGCACAACTCAAATGGCAAAAATAGCATCGAAGCAGAAGTGAAGCAGAGATGAAAGAGATGAAGCTATGAAACAATTTCCGGCTCTCACTCAGAAGTTATCGCTTTCTCGGAAAGGAAATGCCCTAGGTCTTCCAATTGTCTTGACTATTAGTCTTTGATTTTAAGAATTGTGTGTGACTTTGAAAGAGAAATAGTCCTTTGAATTATCATTACCGACGCATTTTCAAATTGATCTGTAGGAAGATTAATCTATTTACCGCCTTCAGAGCAAGGATAAGCACAAGCCACCTTACTCTATTGAAAATGTGTTGATATGAAAAAACTTCCAGACTAATTGTGCACAATAATGAGGATACTTATTTTTTCAACTTTTCACGATTTCAATGTTGTACGCCATTTCGTTGGAGACAAATGATAATAATTTGTTCTATAATTTTTGTATGAAATTTCACAAAATGATTTTCCAATACTCTAATCTGATAACTCATTTTCATAAGTGAAAAATATAGCATAATGGTGTCGGTAAAATCGATAAAATCTCAATCACCCACAATATTTATTCAACTTGATTAGCAAAAATCCCTGCCAACTCTTTATACTAATCCCGCTAATCCAAAGAGCAGAGGATTCTATTAGCAAACAAAGCTATTTTTGATTGACAATTTCGAACCGCAGTTTTGACACTTCGCGTAAATTTTTACACTTAACTTTTGAATTGATGATAAATGATCATTTTTGAACAGCTGATTTTTTACTCTTAAATGATAAGTATAACTTACTTTTGCTCTAACGGATACATGAAATTACGAAAACATGTTACTGGTCAACAATATTTATTCCTGCATAAGAACGATTTCCGAAACCATCGATGAAATGGTTATTAGAGTATTCCATGATAATTCAACAGAAATGATCACGGTTAGTTTAAGTAGTCTATATAAAAAATTCCAACGTTAAAATATATGAAGAAAGGTGTATTATGACAAAGCGATCATTGCAAATAGTCATCAAAAGCAATACGTCTATGAGATTACTTTTCTTGCATAATTATATGAAAAATCTCATCCTTAAGAGATAACGACACTAACTTTTAGAGGGAATCTTCTAGGAGCATAATGATTGCTAAAACTTTTCGAACTCGAAATTATCGATCATCCCGGATATTTGTGATGCGATCGGCGAAAATATCATCAAGAAAATCAACCCAGTGCAACTATCAAGTTATTCTATGCAAAGTTATAATAAGCGCATCCTATCTAGTCTCTAAATAAGATGAAATTTTAATGTTTCTAACTCGAAGTAAAGATGGACTATTCAAAATATCGTGGTCACAAGCATAGTTACAATTTTGGCTCTGATCCAACCCATTAAATCTTACGATAATTTATCAGAGCAAAGCGTGATTTTTTAAAGATTTTCGGCTGTTCTATTCAGTATTATTCCAGCAATTAAAAATAAACCTGACTTCCTTACTTATCATCCTCTCCAATTCCTTCCTAATGATTGTTCCTTGTGTTTCTCTTCTTTTCATCCCTTTCCTTCTACGTCGATCTCCCCCTTTCCATTCTCAATCCCCATCTGTTGATTTGCCTGCTCTTTGCAATCTCTTCATCCTCTCTCCTCATTTGCGACGATCTTTTCACTCACCGTCTAAATTAGATAAAGGCGCTTCTTCTGCTTGCTTAGCAGCCGTGGTCGTGCCATCGTGCCATTGCATTCTTCCTTCTTCATTCTCTTCATCTTCCTTTCCTCCCTTCATCCCCCATCCGACTTCATGCAGGCTCCCTTTTTGCCTTCTGCCTTCTGTGCACTACTTGTTGCTCTGGCTCTTGTCCTCCCCTCCCATCTCAATGAATACATCGTCAAATTTATTCACAAACGTTCGTTGGCCTCTCTTCTGCCTTTCTTGTTGTCTGCTGCTTCTACGGGAGGTCTTCCAATCAGTCTAGTCATAGCAATAATTGGCCGGATACTTTAGTGCCACTTATCACCGTTGCAATTTTTGATGAGGCTTTAGAATTCGAACTTAATAAGCCATACTGTTTTTCCTTAAACTTTCTTCATTCAATAACTTGATAGCTTTGAATTATCGCAAAAATCAATCAGCTCAAAATTCTATTTTGCGCATTTCTTACGCTTTTTGAAACAATGCTATACATCTTGAGAATTGAAAGACACATTTGTCGTGTTTATATTCAGTTTTGTCAATGTTTCTTCTCATCTTAGCCATTTTCTGTGATCATTGCTGTTCAATTTTGGTTTCTTTTTCCTTAATACTTAAGCTAAACACAGTAAGCAAAGGGCAGTTAGCAAATAATAATTCCATTTGGGCTAGCACTTTCTTTAGACTCGAAGCAATTTTTATTACCTTTCGGTCATGAAATATTCAATTGATTTTTGTAGTCGAGTTGTTGCTTCATCCAATTCAATTCACTTCAATCAACTTGCTCATTCGAGAGCAACTTTTTGTGTCTTTTTTACGATCATTCGAAGTGCCTTTGTGAATTTTATTATATTCATCCCATTTTCATTCGATGAGCTGCAGTAGTTCTCTCTCTTCCTTCCTCCCTCTCATTCTTTGCATCATCATCAGGAGAGTAAGGACGACATCAAGGAGAAGTGCTACTTCTACTTTTCTGCTGTCCTACTGCAGCAGCCCTTGATCTCCTTCTGCACACCAGCAGCTATCCTCTTCTCCATTCTTCATTCTTCGGGTTTCGTTATCGAGAAGTCATCTTCTCATTTCATTCTTTCACCACCCTTTTTCTCATTTCACCGTTCATTTCCTCCATTTCTGCCATTCGTAAGCCCATTTTCATTCGTAAAATACATCGAATTTCATTTGGCTCAACAAAGCTAACTTTCCGAAGGAATACTTTTTATTTTCTGTTTAGATTTATAATTTACCAATGATGGATCATTATCTTGTCGATTTCGAAAATCTGGGAGGTGAAAAATGGGGAGAAAAAGAATAATCTTCTTTTCATGTGCTATTTTTCCATTTCTAATATGCTGAAAATAGCCTTGCACCACTCTGCACCTCCCAAATTTGAGACTCAACAATATCAATTACATGCTAGTTTTTTCGGAAATTTCCTGGACCAATGCATAACATTTCTGTTCCAAATTTTATGACCAGTACCTTTTCAAATTAGATTACGAGCACGATATTGTGTCTGCAGATGATGATTGAAAATGTAAGGCGTAAGACAAGTCGAAATTTGAAAGTGATAATGAATTTTTGCCAATATCATAAATTTAATCCTTTCGTGGTTCTTAGAATTCTGAAAATTCCATGCACAATCACATCGCGATTTGCAAAATAAGGCGCGTAATGGATATGATTGTTCATGAGTTCTATTTTCTCAGAGTATGTCAATTCATGATAGCATTCAGTTTTCAGATTAGAACAGTCTCATTTACTCTTCAAGATTTGCTTTAAATTTCAATCGTAAACTATCATAATGATGTCCTCTTTAAGATCGCAATTTTTTAATTATCGCCAATCCCAATATTTATTTTAAATTATTAGCAGACGTTTTCGATCGGGTTGAAATCAATTATATCAAATTTAAATTGCTTCCTGATATGATCCAATTTATTTCGAAAAATAGTTGTAGTTCAAATATTTTAGTATTATTTATTTCTGAATAGCTGTGCAGGTGTTGATTAGCCCACCCTCCAGCTTATTTTGTCCCAATTACACGCACCTTTAGAGGCGTTTCTCAGACTCACAGCAAAAGGCAAACAATGGCAATTCTTGAGGTGAGAAAGGAGCAGCACGAAAGGACAGAAGACGAGAGCAGCGAGAGGAATGACTGCAGCCGTTGCTGCTCGCTGCACGACAATTTGCCCTTGCCTTTGTCGCTGTTTCATCCGACGACTAACTGACTGACTGCACTCTTCATCTACCTGCCATCTTCCCTAAATACGATTCCGTGGGAATCGGAATCGTTAATTGGGTTACCTAGCCCAGCCTCATCCATACGCTTCCTCGTCGTTAGTACAACGTCCTGACCTGTTAAATTCACCAAGCAACCATCATCTCTATTTGCCTCAATAACAGCCGACTATTCAAAAACTCCAACATCAATTTCATCCTACTACCAGAATTATCCTCTACTAGAGTTAATCGCACGATGATACATTGTCGTCGTCGCATCTGAGGAAATGAATAAGCTATGTGGGTGGCAGAATCCGAATCTGCCTCCGAAGAATCGCTGTCCGATGAAGAGGAAAGAGATGAGTGGAAGAGTGTGGTAAGTTATGATCGTTATGAGACACTTTTAAATTTTATGAGATTTCTTTGTCAAATAGCGATAACTTGAAACAAAATCAACGATATGCAGATTTGAATATGCAAAATTTGCATCACGTTGCTTTCCAAAATAGTCGTTAAAATATGTAATTCTTTTAATCGCCGAAACGTCTTGAAGTCTCTTACAAGTAACATGATAACTTCAGTGCATTTCATTTTCATGCCTTTAATTCTGTCTCAATTTGCAAGTAATTAACATTCTCTGGATTTTAATAATCACTTTGACACCATTTTTGAGGTTAAGCGCGAAAATTTTGTCTCAATTTTTAAAATTTCGTTAACTATATTTTTCTGTTCATTGTTCCCGTTTTCGCAGTTCGCAGAATTGCTAAATACCGAAAAGTCTATCTTTTTCTACAATCAACATTTCAAATATCGGTAAAATAAAACACGAGGCACTATTCTAGTGCATTCCTCTAATAAATTATCAGTAATACAGTTTCATGAGTTTTTTTCTTACAAAATACTCCAATCCCTTATTGCATAGTTGCATAGGAATCCCAAATACAAATACATAACTTATCGGCAAATTGGTTCATAAGAAGTCCGCATGGCACCCTGTTCAGGCAGGGAGCGGGCTAGATCGGATTAGGAAAGGATACTTTTTATCCTGCTCACTTGCCCTTCTCCAGTGTCTGTAGTTGCGAACTCTTCTTTATGCCTTTAGATAGATACATATGAGCGGGTAATTTGATCGTCACGAAAGCGATAGAGAATGAGAGTGAGAAAGAAGGTACCTATCGCTTGCATCCTCCTCTTCTTACCAAAATGGAACGAAGAATAGAATTCGGACCAGGATGAGCCTAGTTTCATGTGGAAAACGAATGAACTCCAGTTTCACATGACTGAGTAAATTGGTGAGGAGATCGGAAAAATGTTAAATGAAAATGTACTTTTCAATGGACTATAAGAGTCAGGAAGCAATTTACAAGTGATTTAATTTTTGATCATTTTTTGCAAAAAGCCTATCGTCAACATTTAGAAATCTTTGAATACATTATGACGTAGCTCCTGGGTTTTTTTATCACAACGTGCATAAACTTACAAATCTCCCGCGCATTTGAAAATAGCCCTCTTGAACCTCAATATGCTGAGGAATTTTGCTTGAAAATGGATGTGGTCCTCGGACCGACAATTTTGAGGTATTTTTGCACAATTCGCAGCCTCGATTTGCTTACCTCTGTTGGCTAAATGCACACGCAATTTATACGCCATAACTCGTTCGACGAATCACTCACCGAACTCAGCTAACCATTTTCGCGTATATTCAAATGAATTTTAGTATTTGTAAAAAAAAAAGCTCCTTATTTCGACTTTTTACTGTGTTTATGAGTTATATTTGGGCTTTTGAATGGCCGAATTTAAATTTTCTTACTCTCACTTCTCTTTTTACTACTGACTATTGTCCTCGTCCTCACGGAGCAGTCATCTCTCTATTGTCTTCTTTCGGCGCTTCAATTGTCTTCTTTGTCAGTGACTCCTTTGAACTTCGTGTCAATTCATGCCCGTCGTGTAATATTCGTGAATGAAACCTCGCACTTTGAAGGAACATCCGGAGACAGATACATAGATGAGTATAGAACAAAGTTGATTGGCCATATTACATACAATGGCCTGCACCTAGCTGGCCACAATGTATAAACCACATAAGGTAAGCATTGAGTTACAAGAGAAATTTTACTTTTTTAGATAATTAAACTTTTCCATTAGCTGACTTTTAGTTAAAGTCCTCTGATTGAAAATCTCATTGTGTCTGGGAAAAGAAGTCAGTCACTAAATATGCAAATGAGCTGGCAACACTTGCTTTCTGCAAACTAAGTTGCTCTAATTAACGCATTTCATCGCATCAGTTGGTATCTATCAAAGAAAATTCATTTTCATTTATCGCACTTAGCAAAAGGGGTCTTAGGAGATTCCTACGATCCACTTTTATCATTTTGTACCTAATTTTCAAATTAAAACAAAAACTAATTACAGTGGTGTTTCCTTTTACCTCCCTTTATTCACGTACGTATAAACATTGTGCGCAAGCGTAAATAAAACAGCGATTGATTATGAGATTTTGAATGGCGAGATTTGAAATTTTCCCGAATTATTCTTGAAGTCTTTACTCGTAAGAGCATCTCCTATCACTCGAGATGTTTTGAAATAGAAAAGCGGCAGAATTTTCGAAATTTTATTGTGACTCGATGATTTCCCTCCTTTTCGTGTATCATTCCGAATGCATTGGCTAAGTGAATGCTGCATTCGAATATTTTTCCTTTAGATCCCCTCTCCGGATCTGCCATACATGACTTCTTTCTCACTCAATTAGCGTCCTGCTCATGTTTCGTGTCCCTTTCCTTGTCTCTTGATATCATCAGCCGTTAATCACATTGAAACACACAAGCTTTCTGGCTCTAGAGCGATAAAGTGCAAGTGATAGGGGAAAAGATAAAGAAATGAGCAGAAGGTGACAGAGTCGATAAGGCAATGGATGGATTGGAGCAGGAGGCTGAGAAGCCGACACCTTGCCAAAACAGGGCAAGCCTAGCACTAACTCCCTTAGGTCCTAAGCAAGATAGATTTCTCGTTTTTCAAGAATTGCTATTAACCAGCATTTCTATACAAACAACCACTCCGTTAACATGTGTTACTAAAATTGGCTGCAGGATATTACAAAATTCGGCATTGAAATAGCCAAAAATGAGCAATGCTTCGGAGGACGAATTGCTCTCCCATTTTTCAATGGATGCAACCTATCATTTGTCATCTAGACATCATAAAATCAACATCTGCCTCTTTTGGCAGTTTCGAGGATCAAGAATGGATGCGACAAACAAAGGACATGACAGAATTAGCGAGACACAGACAAAGACGAAACGACTGGAAACAAAAACTAAGGATTAGGAGGAAAATGGACACTTGTGACTGCGCGAGTTGGCAGGACATCTTACTTCCTTTCATTATTTCATTTGCCTCTCCTTTTAGGCATTCAGCATTCGACTGCGAGTGCGAGCACAGCAGCGGGAGTAGCGAGTCCAACGGCAGTCACCAGCCCCTCCCCTCGTCTTTCGTCTCGACTCCGCTCTCCCATTCCCCATTCCCCAGTCCCCAGTCTCGCTCAGCTCTCTTTTATCTCTTGTGTCTTTCCCCCGTCTGCCTTTTGCCTCCCTTCCTTTCGCCTTTCCCCTTTCCATTCCCTTGCTTCTATCTTTTTCTCTTCTTTTCGCGAGGTGCCATCCCTCACACCGCCGCTAGCTGCTTTTCCCATAAAGTCAGTCGTCTTCGCAGCCGAAATCGGGGCAACGAGCAACAGAGGGAAACGCTTTGGAATCTGACACGAATCGACGTTTCTTCGACACTTCCCACTCCACGCTTCTATTGATTATCATACAATTCTGACGTCGAAACCATTCTGGGCCGACTCTACCGTATCTTGCCAGCTACAATATTCGAGCTATTGGAATCATCACTCTTGCTCTTCCCATAGAACTTTGCCGGTGCAATTCGTTCCTAATCTATTCTAGCATTGTCACCGAGCATCTTACGTGGCAGCCAACCGAATCATAAGAACCAAGAGAAGAAGCCGAACGAACTACCACATCGTCAACTATCGAAATTACGTCTTACATCAGGTCGAGCTTCTAACGGAACATCGTCTCACCAATGCAACGGTCATCTGCATTCCCAGCCTCAGCAGCAAGACGAAGGAATATTTCCCTCTTCTGCTGACGCCCTTTTCCTCTTGCACTGCCACTCGACTATGCACGCTGGACAGGCTTCTTGGCACAGATTCACTGCGAGACTTCAGAAATACAAGGTGTGAATGTAATTTTATTGGGTTGTGGCATAAACTATTGCATATCTGAGTCTGAAACTTTTTATTGCTTTCTTGCACAAAACCAACCTATAGCAGTCGGATATGATAATGCCTATACGTGATAATAACCAACGATTTATTACTTATTATAGCATAGGATGTACAATATCAGAAAATTGACATGTAGTTATCTTCAAAAATAACAACCCTGCTCGAAATTATACAGCAGCTCAATGAAACAAACGTGCAAATATTTCTTTGCATTTTTGGTCTACACTTTGAGACTTGTGCCTTCTATCCTTGAACCTGCTGATTTTTTGTATCTAGAAATCTGAATGATATATACAGTATTTTTTTAAATCTTTATTCTATGGGTTAATTTTTGCGTATAAAATATCAATCGTGAAATTCATTCTTTCCTCTATATTCCGTGCAATTTCTAAGCAATTCCTCCATTTCACTCCTCTCACTTTTTCTAACTATCCGATTCCCTGTCTCTAGGGCAACAACATTTTTCCCGTTTTTGCTCGGCGATTTCACTCGATTTCTTCTGCTTTGGAGCCGTCTTGAGATGTCCAATGGGCGGCAGCCATTCCGCTCGAATTTTGCATGGAATAGACTAAAATGGACGGAATGTGAAAGGTGTAGGAGAAGGGGCTGAAATTGGTCCGAAGGGAGAAGAAGTTGAGATGGAATTAGAAGGAAGTAGCGCTGCGGACAAAAATAACTGACAATGAAAAGAAGTAAAGATTGGGGCAGAAAGCAGAAAGAAATGCGTGTGACACAATCTCACAATCGACATCTCGAAGCTCATTCACTTTTATGGTGCCTATAGGCCATTTTAGAGATTGGCAGAATAAGGGAGTGAATGGCAAAAGATAGCGACCGAGGGGGAAAAACAGCCACCAAATCGAAGGAATTAGAAGCAGAATTAGTAACTGCTAACTCAGAGGACTAATTTGCGCAATTTCACACGCACTAACACTAACAAGTACAGGCGGCGGCAAATGTCGTTAAATGCGCCTAGCGCTTCGGGTTGCCTACGAGCTGCATTTGTGATAAGACAAGAATTGCGAGATGGCGAGGGGACAGAGCAAATGAAGGGGGAATTCTAAAGCATAAGGGCAAAGCGGCCCAAAGCAGAAACGCATTTCGCTCTGTCGCTGCTGCCAATTGAATGCTCGCTGTTTTTTCCAACCTACTTCACTATTCATCACTATCAACTTCGTTTAGTCTTTTTGAGGTAAAGCCACTACATTTGCTTTTTCTGTTAGCATAGAGTGCTTGCGAACATACATTGTTGAGTTTTCACCAGAAACACAGGATAAACTAACTACTCATTGTGCAGAAAAATGACTTTGAATTTAAAATAGCTGTACTTCAATGACACAGTCTTCAAATACGCCGTCACATTTTTGGTATAAATATTATGAGTTACAAAACGTTGAACGAGTAATAACTGCGGTATCAGCAGCATCCTCATGTATGCGACGTCAGCCGCCTGATCCGCCACTTCTTTCGAGGCTGATCGGCCTACCTCCGCCGCCCCCACCCCCGCCTGTTCCTCTATCCACTGGACTCGTCAGACGATCCGCACCTCCACAGAGTCCGACTAGACAGCCTCGACAGCCGCCGCAGACTAGGAATATCTACGGCGATAGCGCGCTCAAAGACAAGGCACGCTTTGTGATAGAAATAGAGGCGCAAGCATCAAACGTTTTGAATCAGAACCTCTACCTTAAGTATCACTTTCAAAGATTCCCAAATCTATTATTTACCGATTCGTACAGCTCTAACAAAGAATCATGTGATGTGCAAAAGAATGCAAAAAGTGTGACCAAATCTCTAGCCAATTTGCATAAATCAAGGCAGTTACTTTGCAGCGCATCGAGTATTTTTCTTTTCCTGAATGAATTTCTTGCAGCTTTATAAAGAAGAAAAAACGTCATTTGAAAAAATACTACTTGTGTAAGATAAGGCGTCAAATTATCTAAAAAATGAAAATCATCGAATTTTAAGTGAGTGTGAGAAAGGTTTGTGACTTTTGAAAAAATAAATAACTCAAATAATTTATTTATTTTCAGAGATCTCCCATAGAAAAATCTCGTCATCTCGATAATTTACCTTCATATCAGGTTAGTGGAATTTATGAATAATTCTAAAAGAAAAGTTCATATCAAATTATCGTTGCTTAGCGGTTTATATCACGACAACTTTCTCCGACTCGAAATATTTTCACTATCGTGAATCGCATTCTTAGAAAATCAAAACCTGTCAAGGGTTTTCCTCATAAAACTATTATTATGAATCAAGGAAATGCGATGAGATTTTGGTTTTCGTTCTAATTTATATTTTAAAAATTGCCATCTTTTTTCCGAGCAAAATTTTGATTCATTTAAAAATATTACAATTTTGTAGCGTCATGGCTCTATGAATATTATTCGACCTGAATCTTAAAACATTTTAAATTAATAATGCTAAAATAAACAAAAAGAGCCGATTTTTGAGATCATTTTGATTTTTTTTTTCTAAATTTTAAACTGTACTTCAGATAAAAAAGCTTTCGATAATTTCTTTTGAATTTTGTTTCCTATCATGTGTTAATCTCTAATTTTTTTATTCAAATTAGTCAGGCCCTAGTGAATGAAGATCGTCATTGAATTGAGATTTAGGGATAAATTAAAAATTAAGCAAAATAAAACACGTCCAATCGCACACGCTCTCTTGGCACTATCTTCGCTCTATTTATTTTCTCCACCTTTGTGCGACTTGTGCATATCCTTGCAAACTTCCTTAATCCAAAGCTACATAATAGAATTATCTCATTTTTGTTAGGTCTTTCTAGTTCATTACCAGAGAAATCGATACTCATCTGATAACTCGCTATCGAATTCACTCGTATCTCATAGCAAACTTGAGTTGAGTTTGAATTCAAGAATCAAATTATCAAGTTTGAATCGAACTCGCTCTACTCCGAAAAAATACCGTTCGGGTTCCTAAATTTTCAAACATCTGACAGTCGTATTCATGAAATATCGGCTTTAACTCGTTGTGTCATCACATTTTACTCGTCCAAACTGCCAATTTAATTTAGCGTTCGAGTAAGTAGAGTCAATTCGATATCTCTCTGAAATTGCGATGTTTGGCAAGTGAGTCGACTAAATATTATGCTGAAGCAGATGAAGTCGAGTGACTGGGAGGAATTGCTTAGGAACGTGCAAATAGCAATGAGTTGAGTGGTGAAATGGCGATGCGGTGACAGTTCAGGAGTTCATTATCCGACATCCACGCAATCTGTCTGTCTTCTATCCCTTTTCTCTCTTTCATCTTCTTCTCTTCTCATTGCTGTGTTTCCTCTGCTCGTTTTCCACTCAATTTGTCTTTCCGACGGGTGCATCTCTAATGAGACGGAGACAGCAGCTCAGCTCGTCTTTCGACGCGCATTCCTTCGAGCCACAAAACTTATCAGAATTGCCATTTATAAAATTCTCAAGGGCAAAGGATATTACTTCAAAATAACAAGATATCTTTGACAAGAAAATGCCTGATAGTTACTGTTATTTTGGCAGTCAACAAAAAGATTCTAGTATTCAAAAACCAAAAATATAAAAGTAGTCTGCATCTTGTCCTTCAATTTGCAACTATCTGAAGAATGCGTCTGATGAAGAACAAATGTACTAAAAATATGCATTGCGCCCCCAAAACGCATAGCTCATCCATCCATCCATCCTTCCATTTTCTCCTCTTCTTTTCCAGCCATACACTTCCATACACGTGCCGAGTGTATGATTTTTGCCGGAATGCTTGATTTTGACCCACAAACAGAGAATGACAAAGAAGAAGCAGCAAGACAGCAAGAAAGAAAGAAAGAAAGAAAGAAGCCAAAAAGGAACAAACACTCCCTCAGGGGTTTGCTGCTTGTGTTGCATAAAAAGAGCATGAGAAAGCGAGTGCATAGAGTTTCCTGAAAAGGAAAATGCAGTCAAAACGGCGTGAGCGCCAAAGCTGGCTGAAATATGACACGTAATGACTCTCCCTTCTTTCTCTTCCATTCTTACTTGCCCCGCTTCAACTCTCAGTCCTGAATTCTTTCCACTTCCAAATTTCGCCCTCTCGTATTCTCTCCTTCATCCATTGTCTTTTGGATTCGCATGAATTCTGAGCATCGTAAAGCTATCTGCACTCCTAAGTTCAATTCGAGCTTGTATCATGTCGCGTTTATCGAACTTTTCCAGCCTTCTGCAGGCATGCCCGAGATTTATCAGTTCTCGTCCTCGTCCCCGACTTTCCCGTCTTTGCCCCAAAAGAAACTTATGCATGTCTAGTCTTCTGTGTCTTCTCTGATATCATTATCTAAATCACTACACTATTTCTCGACCATCGCTATGACTGTTGTCCATCTTTCCCGCCTGAATGGCTATAGATAGGATTGTAGCGCCTTCCCCAAATTGGCCGACTGCTTGACCGGCGTTACGAATTCATAGGCCAATTTGGCAGCTTATAGACACCCGAGTGGGTTTCGTATGAAGCGATATTTCCAATGATGAATATGACTGGACTGGGGTGGGAAAGTGAAGAAAAGGCAGAAGCAGCGAGAGGGGCTCATGTGCAACAGCGCTGACGATGCAGAAGAAAGAGCCAGTGAGCCAGTCCCAATCCCAATAAGGAAAGGAAAGGAACGATAATCTAATTCGCACCATGTCTATGTTTCCTTCCAGCTGCTTTATCTCTTTGCATCTCTCCTTTTACCCATTTCCTTCGTCCATTTTTCCTCAATTTCTTTCTTAGCCATGTACTCCATTTTTATTCTTCCCTATTCTGCACGACGAAAAATAGTTGTTAGGTGGATATTCCAAGCCAGCATTTTATAGTCCCTAGGCCCAATTCCCATTTCATTGCAATACGCTCTCCATACTCCTTCAATACGAAATAATGATCATTTTATTATTTGCAACTTGTTGCCCGTTTCCAAAATTCTATCTCCTGCAGCGCATGGATACCTTCTTTCCCCTTCTTCTCTACGTACACATGCATTTTTAGTTGTTTCGTTGTTTCGAGTTTTTTTCGATTCAAGTCGCTCCCGGCTTCCTTTCTCTGCTTTTCTTACTTGGCTATTCTTTTGATTTTTTCTTACGAGTTTCGGTGCATACTTTGACTCACTCATGCGTATTTTTGGAATTGATTTCGGCTAGTGAAACTTTGAGCCAAATGGAATTTGACAACCTTCAGCTATGTTTCATTACTTTGATGACTCAATAGTTTCATGATGAAAGTATGATGGCAAAATAGTGATGATAGAATAGAAACGGTAGAAAATTCTTATGAACCGCCAAGCAACAATCAAATTTGTTAGACAGGTTACATTACACTTATAAAACTAAGTCTGTAATTTGTCGATTTTAGGCTCAGAAACTACTCGACGGATCGCATCAGCTTCGTATCGACTCACATCACGTAGGTGCTCCAGGCCACGGAGCAGGTAGATTTCTTGCTTTTTTTTTTTAAATGTTTTTTCCTTTTTAAAAAAACCTATCTTAAAAATGACGGTGTAAGAAGTAGCGAACTTTAAAAATATGAGACAAATCTGTATGATTGTTTTTCTTTATAACTGAAATTCGGAAGTAAGAAATTCAATGAAATTATTCAAAATTTAAAACCACTTTGCAATTTCTTGATAAGAAGAGCATACAGAGTTTATAAAATTTTGCTAAAAATGATTTTCGTCA
Organism: Diploscapter coronatus; assembly: GCA_964036155.1. Lineage (NCBI taxonomy): Eukaryota > Metazoa > Nematoda > Chromadorea > Rhabditida > Rhabditidae > Diploscapter > Diploscapter coronatus. Next base: position 6,378,447 of record OZ038423.1, read on the forward strand.
AGTTTTGGTACACAAACAAACTACTGAGTTTCTATCTTTGAAAACTATCGAAAATATTTTCCAATAACTTATTCTTCTTCAAGGCCACGGTCACAAGAAGGAGTTCGGTCCAGCTATGATTCTCTACTATTTGGCGAGCGCATTCCGCGCTCTCTACCCGAGGCTGGACGATGATTTCGTTGATAAACTCAATTATTACTATACGACTACTATTTGTAAGCATCAATATCATGTATATGATGTACACTAATTGCGTTTAATTTCAGTAGCGTCTTTCGCTCTATTAGTATCTGCTAAACAGTACGTAGGTAAGGAGCAACACATTTATCGTTGTGAGCGAGATGGATTGAATTTTCAAAATTCCAAATCGGAACGAATTATCAAAATTTCCGCATTGCAATCTGAATTGGAATACCATCTTTCTTATTTATTTTTTTTTAATCTTGAGTCCCGATTGTACGATAAATATGGATTATTGTAAATGACCGATAACTTGAGACGAAATAAAAGGAGCGTGTTCTTTCTCCCCTCCCCCTCCTTTGAGCCTTCGGGTGCGCGCGCTGACGACATTCGTTCATTTGGCTATTTTCAAATTACCCTTACGTAATTTTCAACCACTTGTTAGATTCAAAACAAAAGTTGAAACTATGTCTTTGTGAAGTTCGAAAATGCAATGTTTTTTTTCTAAAATGTTTTCGTAATTTTGACATAGTGCATCTGAATTTCATAAAACTTACCATGAAATAATGATTTCAAAAATATATAACTCGAGCAATATTGTTCTGTTCTACAGGAAATATTAAAGTTTAGACAAAATAATCCATATTTATTGCGCACCTTTACTTCAAACGTGACTATTTTTCAGGATTTCCAATTCAATGTTGGGTGAGTTTTTTGTGTTTTATAATTTTCATTGAAAAAAGAAATGTATTGATGCAATTAATCTGAAAAGATTACAGCTAGCTAGCTAACTGAAACTTATCGATTTGTTCTAAAAATCGCTATTCCCAAGCTTTGTGAATGGTCTTATAACAAGCAAGGCAAGATATCTTCATCTGAATATCTTGTTGCGTTTTATGCTTACAAAGCCTACTTGCGGGTAAGATTTGAAGCCGAAAACTGTAGGATTGAAAAGAGAAGTAAAGGATAGAAGGCTTGAAAAAGCACGTGCATCCAAATATAAAGTCCGAATTTCAACATCAATGCCTTTAATTGCTGTAGTGGCCATTGCATGGGATGGTTTATACTTTTGACTAATATTTCAAGCTTGATTTCGTATTTTTGACCAAAACCGTATAACTAATCTGTATTTTTATTCAAGGTGCCAGCTACCTTCACTGACGCTATGGAGCAGTATACCGAAAGTAAGAACAATTTTTATGCATTGTGAAGCTTATTTCTAAATGAGTTATGAACTTTACCATTCAATAATTCATTATTCTTACTCTTCAATTTTCGACAAATCGATCATGATTAATAATTTTGCAAATTTAGACTACTGCTGGGTGCAAAACACTTATTGGTAAGTTATAAATTGATTAAATTCTAAAATGATTAATGAACTTGCTTCAGGGTTCCGATGCAGGTAATATTAGAATCGTCCGCCTTGATTTATTCAATTTGACTATTTTGGTATCAGGGGTGTGCAAAGATTGAATTTTGGATTTGCATTTGCGTTTAGCGCAGTATCAATCTAAATTTTTTTTCGATTTTTAAGCCTAAGATATACAAAAATTCATCCAACTTCACAAATAAAGCTGAATATAGTAAGATCTTGCAAAATTGTTCATTTCTATAGGTTTTTTTTTCAATTTCTTAATAATTTAAAATTATAACGCAATTGCCCTAATTTTGCGTTTGCACTTAACCTAAAGGTCTTATAGAGTTGGCGTATGCGTTCTGTGAATTATCCCGAATTTTCTTTGTACACACCCCTGTTTGGTATTCATTTCGAAATTTCATTTTTCAGGAAGACATCCCCAGAGAAATTTATTCACGTCGAAACCGGCAAATCGGGTGGGTCAAATAAAATACTTTTAAACATATTTATTCCAGAAAACGATACGTCAACTATGATTTATACATGTTTATATTTGACTAATTTTTAGGGTAAAATAAAGTATTTCGAATTTTGCAGATATTATCAATGGGTGCCGTTCATATTAGCCATTGAAGCACTTCTATTCTACGTTCCTTGCATATTGTGGAGAGGTTTACTCTACTGGCATAGCGGTAAGAGTTTATAAAACAGCATAAATTCTTTAAAGAAAAGCGTCGAATTTTTACCTTTAAAATAGCTTTAGTGAGTTTCGAATATTATTCCAGCAACAATATATATTGTTTTTTTCGACAATAATATGAGAGTAAGATCAGAATTATTTTGACGAATACCTTCTGAAAATGACACAACCTCTGATTTAATTAGAAAATCAATAATTACTATCCTCAAATGTCTATATGCCTAAATTTAGTTTTAAATATTATGTAGAAAATTTAGGTATAAATTTGCAAGGACTAGTGCAGATGGCGTGTGACGCCCGTCTGATGGACTCGGAAGTGAAGACTCGAACGGTCTACACGATGGCCAGGCACATGCAGGACGAGGTGCAGGTTCGATGCGTCAGACTAACAAATCTTGCCTCTTGAGATAGCTTGTTAATAGCTAAAATTAGAAATGAGTTTGATTCAAAATAGCAAATTTCGAATTACTTTTCTTGGATAAAAACTCCAACTTGGAAAAGCAGTTACGTTCGTTACATCACTACATAAGAAATGATGTGGGAGAAGAAGATACTTCTTACCACATCCTACCCTATTTCGTATGTAATGATGTAACTACTTTTCCGGATGGTCGTTAAAACGAAATTTTCAAAATTCAAGCTAGATCTAGTGTGTTATGGCTGCATTAATTAACTTAACGCTGATCGAGTATCATAGTTTTATAAAGAAACTCAACATTCAGCTGACAAATGTCGATCGAGGCTCCCATAATCGAACATGCTTCGCAAGTTTGCAATTGGGTGCGAATTGCGGGAAACGATGTGGGATGTACGTTACTATGCTCTATATCGGCATTAAGGTACAATTTTTAACGAATGACTATAAAACTGACTTGTTGCAGGTATTATATTCTGCAAATGTCCTGCTGCAATTTTTCCTGCTGAATCATTTGCTCGGTTCGAACGATCTGGCCTATGGGTTCTCTCTACTGAGAGACCTCGTGCACGAGTTGGACTGGGAGCACACTGGCATGTTTCCCAGAGTTACGCTTTGTGATTTCGAGGTAATTTCTTTATTGTGAAAGACCGGCTAGTTGAGAAAATAGAGGTTCGTCGAAAAATTCAAAAGTGAAAATGTACATTGCATAATATGGAATTTGAGTGAAACCATTCATTGATTCATTGAATTGTCATTAATTTACTTCTAACACAATTTAATATACCCACATCAAATTCTCTTGCCTTTTCTATTTAGTCCTATAAGGGAAGTTCCTATGTGGGGGAGGACTTCGCTTGTCAATTTATCGGTCATTAATAATCACATCTTCTAAATAGTTTTATTCAGGTCCGAGTACTAGGAAACATTCACAGGCATACAGTGCAATGCGTGCTTATGATCAATATGTTTAATGAAAAGATATTCTTATTTTTATGGTTAGCTAAAGATTTTCACCTATTCAAAACACTATCAAGCAATATTCTAGGTTTTGGTTTTTGACAGTAGGCATTATAACGGTATTCAACACAAGCTATTGGTTGTTGATAATGTTCATCCCCAGTCAGGTATTTATGGTTTTACTAATTGTAAAATGTTCGACAATTTTAAGGGAATGACATTCGTTCGAAAATATCTCCGAGTCCTCCCCGATCATCCAGCAAAGCCAATTGCTGATGATGTCACTCTACATAAGTTCACTAACAATTTCCTTAGGAAAGACGGTAAGCTGAACTCATGATGTTATTGTTGAAGAAGTAATCGAATTGAACTGAATATGATAACGAAAGTCTCAAGTTTATGAGACATGTTCATGAACTAATTCTTCAAGTCGGAAACTAAGAGTTATGATGAAGAGATCATGTTTTCGTTTGATCAGAATATTACGATCAAGAACTAGGGAACACTTTCGCTTGACAAAATTAAAATCTCGAGCTCGGGTCGCAAAATGAAATCATAGCTATGACACCGTTTCGCATAGGTGAAATTTTCCGCTAGTAATAGACTAGAGGTGGAAATCTCTAAAGAAAATGTGTAAGGGTATGTCGCAACAGTTTTTGGCGATCGGCCTCCCTAGTTTTGTTGCGATCCGATCTGATAGTTTTCCAAATTTTGTCAGATAAGACAAAACGATATGACTCGAAGGATCATATCGGATTGAAAACTTGAAAATGATTCCACGTGTTTCCTACTGTCAATGACCGACTACTCGAGATAAAATAAAAAGAATGAAGATTTTATTAATGGACATTAGCGCGTTATTTGCAAATGAACAGACGACATTTCGTTTATTCAGCGAATGACTTGATGGCTATTTGATATTAACGCATGCACGCTATCTATATTCGAACTTCTGCATCATTTATTTTGTCTCAAATAGTCGACCATTTAAAATACTATCATAGTTCTACTACCTGATTAAATTCGTGCAAGCAAAAATGTAGAAACTTTATTGTACTGATTTAAAATTTTGAATTCACACACTAAATTCAAACATTTCAGGATTGAATAGTCGAAAATAAGAAATTATAGTATAAATTGAATCACAAAATTTAATGGTATCATAGTTTACTAAAATGACTATTTTAAAATAAAATAATCCGCTATATAGATATTGAAAATTTCATACATAGAAGTTTTAGGCGTATTCATGCTTCGAATGATATCGACACACGCAGGCGAGATGATGACGAGCGAGCTGATAATCGCCCTGTGGCAGGACTTCAACAACGTCGATCGGTCGCCCACTCAATTCTGGGACGCGGAGCATGGCCAGGGAGCTCTCGATTGATTGGTTGGAAGGGAAGCAGTGCATCGCTAGTCTCTGATAGATTCGCGGATTCGTCCTAATCCTGAGAGTTTGACCCCTTTCATTCGTCATCCATTTGCCGACAATATCGAGTTGCTGTCGAACTGCTGCTTTACTCAAATTACGTGTCATTCATAGCATATGTTTGCATTGTTGGTTATGAATCATTCATCATTAACTCTCCCATTATCCCATTTGCCATTCAATTCTTTCGCCTAAAGCTGCCTCGTTATGAATTACTGACATTTTAAAATTTATATTTATCTACTGAATTTCTTTCGTGCCAGGACAAAATCAAATTCCTAGTCATTTTCGAAATATATTGGTCTAGTCATCGTTTTATTGTATGAATAATATTCAAATGTCCTTCAATTTCATAATAGTCAACCTGGGTGCTATGAAATTTTCAATAGTCATTTTTTACTCTTTTAATTTCGAATATGCCACTCTTGCAATGAAAATCTATGTATCTCATTTATGTCCTGCCAAGTTTCAAGCATGATGATAGGATATCTCAGCAATCCTTGGTTTTGGTTGATCTTGTAAAACAATCAATATTATTGCCATACAAAAATCGAATTATGATCTCAAAACTTCACGAAATACTAGCCATATGATTTTATTTTTCAGTTGTTTCCATTTGTTTCTCTCATATTATGATTTTTTGGATTATTATGAATTATTAAATTCCAAAGGAAGATAAAGATTGCACTATTTAAAAATCTTGAAGGTAATTTTTTGCGTAGCATAATTACTTGTGTGGGCGCAAGTTTCTAGTGATTGATAAGGTCGTTGCTCGATTTCGACTATTTGTGTGTATTTTGACATGTCCTGGAACAGATTTCGAACATGGAGTTTCAAGAATAAATGGTTCATTGAACAAACTGAATGAAACTCCTGATTTGCCAAAGATCTCGATGAGTAGGCAGGTGGTTGTTAGGGGCTGATGAGGCAGGTTTGATGAAAGGACGTTTCCCCATCCTAGCTACAGCTAGTGAAAGAATAGTGAGGTATTGTCGATGACCGATCGCTTGGAGCTAAGTAAAAAGGGTGCAAATGTGTTTTTTCCTTCCACTTTGGAGCCCCAAAATACGCACACAGACGCAATCGTTAATTGACGATTTTTCTTATTTTCTTCGTTCCTTCATCGAAATTAATGGGATTTTCGCTATAAGAGCTTTCTAATTATTGCCCTCTATCGATATTGATAACAAATTAATTGACTAATTAGCACACAATTGAGGAGAAGAAAAAAACAAAAAGTATCGTCAAATCGAGGAAGATCCGTGGTGCACAATAAGGGAGGAGAAAGAAACGCACCCCTTTTATTTATTCCAAATTATCGTCCATCGACAATAATAACTTGTGGTTTGAGAAAATGGCTTAGACTAGATTGTAGTTTAATTTGGGCCAAAACGTCTTCTTCTTACTCTAACTATTGAAAATATGAAAAACATGCGTTCTGTTCTAGAATGAAATTTCTTTAGAAATAAATAAAGCTATGATGGCTGAAACAATCTAATAGTTCCGGCCAGATTTTGTTTATAGTACTAAGCATTTTTATGTTTGAATGAATCTAATCCACTGATTAACACGATGCACATGATTTATTGAACATAACTGACACAGATGGTAACGTGTTTAGATAGTAAAATATAAATAAGATACATTTTAAATAAACTACAATCCATTTTTCCAATAATGATAACTGGAATATTAAACAATACACCACGATGATAACTTATAATGAACGACCAAACTCAACGGATGCTGGCATTGATGTTGCAGCCAGAAATTACAAGCACACAAATAGACAGGATGCCGGTAGATGGAAAATGACCGGAGGTGACGACGATCCGAAATAGGCAAGGAAAAATTCGACAAGGATGCCGGCCGAGATGTTAAAGCCGGAAACGACAGATGACGCCATAGATGATGCCGGTAGATGGAATAACCGGAAAATGTGGAAGCAAGCACATTTGATATGGTGGGAAAAATATGATGACGTAATAACGATATATACAGGCAAGATTATTGGCGAAATAATAAAGTCATTTGATATAAATGACTTGTTCTAATTCTGTAAATATATGTGTTATTTTCATCCGTTAATCATGAAAGTTTCATTATCCCTATATTTCTTAAATATTACGATTCCTTTTCTCATAGAAATTTATCAGCTTATTTTTTGCAAATACCAGCACAGAAACATTCATATCAATGTTTCGTTCAATTTCATGAATAAATCCACGTAAACTTCAAACAATAAGTATATATTTTTTATGTTAATTACTACCCAGCTCACCCCTACCCACTCTTCCGTCCGAAATGTTCATATGATGAGATCAACTTTTCTGCAAAACTGATCCACTGTGGAAATTGTTTAGCTTAATTTTTCCTAATGGATTTTTTAACTCAATTGGTACCAAATATTACTATTTCAATTGTATCAAATAATTATAAATTTTGCCAATAATGCTTGTCTTGTATATTTCTAGGTGTGAAAAAACGCAAAATATAATCATTTCAGCTTCGAAGAGTTTGGTCACATACTCAACACGAATAAGGTGTAATTAAAATTAAACGAGATTGAAAGGAATCTATACGCTAGTAATATTTAATTGTTAAAAATATGATATTGTACCGATGTTATGGTACTTGCTGCAATCAATAAATCATGCGCATCTTATGAATGCAGGCAATTACTAAACTAATTTTTTTGGGTTTTTTAATGCTCAGGGGGATAAATATGAAAGAGACTAAACTCGTTTGTTTAGTCATAGAAAAATGGTTTGATTAGGGAACGATTTTTTTTGGTTTTTTTTAATGCTCATAAAAGTGTTTGACCGATTTGACTTTGAACGGCTATGAACTACTCGTTATGGCAATACGCAATGGTACGTTCTCGCAGTTCTGTTGAGTTGTTTTATGTATCCAGGGCAGCAGGACTGACGAGGATAGAGACAGACTGGAGGGCCGCACGCTTGGAATCCGTCATAATCGTCGCCTCTGAAAAAAAACCTTTTGATTCGAATTGATCATTTTATAACAATTATTTGACAGATAAAACGTATAGTATAAATTGGGAAAATGAATTGCGAATTTCGTTGATATGCACAAATGAAAACAGACCAATAAATTTCGAAGTGTAAATTCATTTTCCTGTGCTTCAATAAGTTTTACAATGCATTGTTGTACGAAAAATTAACTCATTGATTTTCTTTTAACAGCGCACTTTTCAACTAGTAAAATTTACAACAAAAAACATCACTTGAGAAATAATTTTATATATTGATAATTAATGTATTTTTTTGTTATATTTATCTCATGAAGTTTTGGCTAGCATATTACATGCAAAACTAGAAAAAAATAAAGTGATAAAATTAAAACTTACGAGCACTGACATCCTGATGGGAAGCAATATCTTTTCTGAGGAATAGATCCACACATTCCTGAAAGTTAATCACTTGCATGATTTAGAATTTTTGGCACTTATTCTAAATAAATAAGAACTTTTAAAAGTCGGAATCTAAGCGTTGCATTGAGGTAACTTTCCTATTCTTAGTTTGATAGGGATACAATTCCATTTAAATATCAAATTTCTTATTATGAAAATGTATCAGTTTGCACTTACCGCAAGTGTCATTGCAAGTGGCTGAAGCGTCAACTGTCCATTCTGTCCAAGTTCCGGTGCACACTTCTGGCTGAAATTATATATTTGATATTAAACAGATATTTTATCTTCAAATTTCCATCTTATTTTTATTTAATAAATACTTACCGGGAATTCTTGGCAATAAACATATCCATCGTATCCTTTCACTGGGTAAGTTCCAGGACAACATTGGGATCCATTTTCGCAACTGTTGTGAGTACATTTGCGTGTTTCAGTACTGTTTCCACTGAATTCAAATTATTTTTTGAAGAAGTGATATTACATTGATCGTACGTGCAAGGACATCCATAGGCAGCCGAGGCGCATGTTCTGTTGCGAGTCTGAGTTCCGCAAAGACCTGAAGAAGTAAATAGCAAGGTTTCAAAAATTTGTATAATTTTTCGTGAAAGGACATCTATTTTAACGTCTCACATTTCTTTCACTCGAACTTACAATGCAGGCAAAGATTTGGAAGCACTCATGATTTCAACTCCGTGCATACTTGAAGGTAAGCACTGTTGTGAAACACTAACTTACTCTTTTTTACTTTCTTCATTCTGGCAGGAAAATAATGCTTCTAGCTGGGTTGAAATTATCTATACCAGAGATGTTTACAAAATGTTAACCATGTGAGATACAGAGACGCAGAATCAAAAGAAGATCGCGTTTGACTTATCCCTACACAATTGTATCGCTCTAAGTTTTGTATAGTAAGAATTAAATAAAAAATTGGAATGGGCTTGCGAAAATACGAATCATGATACTTACCGCAATCAGCAGTGCAATTCGACCACGCGCCCCAATCGTTCCAAAGTCCGGTTCCTTCTGAAATTGTCTTATTATTGTCAGATTATTAAAGACGAGAGATCATTCAATTGGTAAGAGGTCGCTTCCGGAATGATTTAAAAATCGAAAGAAATTGTTGACCTGGATCACAGCAGGTTGTTTGCTGGATTGGCACAGAATTGTTGGGAAGAGGTCCGCAGTAGTAGACTTTGTTGACTCTGTCAAGCACCCGTATGTACCCTGGGCAGCATGATAGACGAGGGAATAGGCAAACATAAATTCCGCAGGGTTCCGTTTTTGTTATATCGCCGCTGAAAACTATATTACATACTAATGCAGAATAACAATATTGATTATTAGATCAAAAACTGAAGAACGTTATGAGAGGATTCATAGCATAATAATCTGATTTGCTGACGATCAAGAGTATGTAAACTACGGAAGTTCAACTTTGATGGCAATATCTTGCAAATTCAAGCAGTTTTAGTATTCTTAAAATCTAGTGACGTTATAATATTCTGATTTATCAACTCGGTTTGAAATTGGAATGTCTATGCCTGAATCTCTGGATTTTCAAATTTTTGCTATTTCGAGAAAGAAAACACATACACGCAATCACACCCATATCGCGTTGAGAGGCATTTTCTTTTCATCGTTTGAGTTCCACAAGATCCTAAATTTTTTCCTATATTATTTGGACAATATTTGCAACAAATTAAATTATAATAATGTGACATTTCAATGATTAAAGCGAAACTTAATTAGATAGCAAGCGAGAGTAACTTTGAGTAACTTTAGATGCTTTTCGAGTATTGTTGAAACGAATTAGATAAGAAACTATTCCTCTCACCACATGTGTCATTACAAGGAATCTCAGCTACCCATTCACCCCAAATTCCTAAAACAGTGTATTAGATAGTTCTAAATCAGCCAAACAAATTGAAACGAACCTTCTGTCGGACAGCAAGCTACGTTGCAAGTATTGATGTATTCGGGTTGGTCTGGTGTTGGCGGCTAAACATAGGAATAATTAAATTAATTTTTAGAAATCTAATATTTTTAAACCTGAGGACCGCATGCATGTTTACCGTCGATTACCATCATTTGGTAGTTAGGACAGCAAGTGTTCCTATAAACGATTTGATATTTTTGTAAAGATTTTTAAATCTATATTTTATTACCTTGGATAGTAACAGACTCCAGTTCCGCAATTCTCAGTTATTGTTGCATCGCCACTAAAAAAATTCATGGTGTATTAATCTAGCAAAATAAAATTTTTACGCGCAAGGACATCCATCTGCTTCCGATATGCAAGTTCGTGTTTTGGTAAGATTGGCACATGATCCTTAACACAAACTATTTACTCACTATTTTTCATTAGATACTTAACAAAATATGTACTCGATATCGTTTTCGTGGTTTGAGAAAATAAAAATAACTTTGTCTAATATTCCAACTATAAATTAATTAACTTCTCACCGCAATAATCCCTGCATTGCGGTTGCGAGAATGTCCATTCTGCAAAGAAAATAATCGATGATGGATGTTTCGCATTACTCTTGTTTCCTTACCTGACCACACGCCGTTCAATGCGCAGCAAGTCATGTTACAGAATTCATCGTATGGAGCTTGTGTCTGGTTTGTCACTGGCTGAAATATGGATATTTTCATAGGAAATAACACAATAGCTTGACTCGAGATCTATCGATTAGATGACAATAAAACAGGTAATCGCATCAAATAAACTCTAATAAGGCATGCCTGAGGCCCGCAAGCGTGTTGTCCATCGATTACCGTCATGCTATAACCAGCGCAGCACGTATCGTTCGGATAGGCACAAACCCCAATGTTGCAATTGATGTCACGTTCAGGGTTACCTCTGAATTTGTCGGTCATTTAGCTTAATGATTTTTTAAACTTGAGGTAGGTTTCCCGTATATTTCAACCAGATTGGTCATTGGGAGACGTCCAAAATGTCGATTGTTTTAGATTTGAAAACTTTTATATCATTTTTGACAGATCCTGCTGCGAATTCGTCGGGCGCTAAGGAAGGAAAATCGTCAACCCATTAGTCGGTTGCATTTTAACAAAGAAAATTCGTCATGAAATCGCTTTGCAAAGTTCGCTTCAAAAATTTGACTCCACTTGCGCTCTCTAATCATAACAGTCATTTTTTCTAAATTAAATAAAACTCCAACAGTCGAAATTGCCATGCATCATGTATCAAAGTTAGAGTAGAATTGGACATGAATTAAATGAGAACTTATGGAAAAGGTAGAACAATGTAAAGCTGATGATTAACCTGCATGGACATCCATTGGCCTCTGTCTGACAAGTACGGATTTGATGAACAGTCGAGCAGGATCCGCAAGTCGTGTTGCAGCTGGTGGTCGTGGCCCATTCTGACCAGTAGCCTCCTGTCTGAGGACAGCACGTGTAGCACTTGTCTGAGGGGGGTGGAGATGGGTTCAACTGAATGGAAGATTGTCGATCTCTTGCGTAGAATATTATTTAATTTCAGAAACACGCTATTTAAAATTGAACATTTTTGGTCAGAATAAATCCTATATTCATACGGGAAGAATAATTTGTATAAACATCTGATGGAAAGATTTTAATTTTGAAGCAACTTGAAATCTTACATCATCCTGGCAATAATATTGCCTAGCGTCTTTATTGAGGTATTTGGGTCGATTGTCACAGCAAGAAAGTCGAGGATAGAGGCAAACTTGACCTCCGCAAATCTGATCTCTTTCTGTCGGACCGCTAAATTTAGGTAGTTAAATTTATGTCTTGTTATCAGAAATTAGCAACTAATTTATAATCGGATTTAGTTCAAAGAAAATAATATGCTTTTCCTTTTGAATACTTTTCGTGAAGGACAAAATGAAGAATCACCTTTTCTACTTCCCTTTAGCTATCATTTTTCAATTTAAAATGATATGAAGAAATACATTCATAAAATGGTCTTGAAATATTGTAATTCATTTGACAAAGAATGGTAAGGCGACTCTGACAAATTGGATAAGTGAAATTCTTACGAGCAAGGACAGTTGTAGTCTTGCGAAATACAGAATCTTTTGACTGTCGTTGTTCCACACATTCCGCAGGTATCTAAATTAAGCGTGTATGCTTGAATAATATGATTTATTGCTGTACTGCTACCCTAGCTTTGCTAAGAAATAGTTTAAGACGCGTTCTTTGAGTAACCCGAACAAAGGCCGGACAACTGCAAAAGTGTCTCGGATCCGAACCAAACTTATATGGTGGATACACCCATGGGTCTTAATCACAAAAATTAGGCTTTTAGGTCCCGTCCCTAAAAGTGGGCGGGGCTAGGTGGGGGTCAAAGTTGAGCATTTTCACGATTTGACACCCCTCAGGGGGTACCAAGAAAACTTTTTTGTTATAAAAGATTTTCGAAAAATTTAAAAAGGATGAACACAACCATGGAATGTACTTTCTAAAAATATAATGGTTTAGGGGGTCAGCCACTTGCTGGGTATGGGAGGGGGTCCTGAAGTCAAAAAGTGTCAAAAGTGGCAGTTTCAAAACATGCATTTTTTGCATAAAATCGATTTTCCTGAAAAGTTTAAGGCGAGTTCCAAAAATCTGATGATATATTCGAATTCTACGTATCAAATTACCCTAAAAACAGTCATAAAATAGATAGGTTAGGTATGCCACTTTTGAGAAAAAAGCAATCAAATGGGCGTGGCCCGAGGGTCGAAGTTTTCAAAATCGATCGGAAAAATTCAAACGATACACCAATCGATAGCCCTTGAAAAACTAAGCAACTTTTGTGAAGACACCACATGGTTATCTATTATGGTATGGGAGTGGTACTCCAAAAACCAAAACTTAATGTCAATTTTCAAGAAAATGATACGAGAATATTTTCATAGGCAGTCTACCAGAATTTGAGCTCAAATTGAAGCTAGAGACATCTAGTATTTATTCCCATTCAATTTGGAGTCGAACAATACCAAACATGGTATGGTACCAAATGGTAGCGACCCATATGGTCAAGTCACCATTTAGTAACCAATATCCATCATGTTATATACCAAACGAAAGCCCTTATCGAACTGAGTAATATGCCGAAAACTACTTGAAAAACAGATTAGTCTATCGCCTTTTATGGTCATTTGAAGTTACTCCATTTTTGGTCTTTTTCAGTAGATGGTTATAACTAATTACAATGATGATATAATGAAACCACTTGCTGAAATTGATAGGAATGGGCTCGAATATTATTCTCCAGTCAATTTCAAGTAGAATGATATCCATTTTGGTATAGTACCACTCGAGTACCGTATGGGTGGTATATCATGGACCCATATGATAACATGATAAAGTGATAGCACGGTACTCTGGGAAGCAAAAATGAAGTATTGTCCTTCAACTGCTATATTCCGAAAAGATGTTTAAATTTGGTTTGATTTTCGAAAAGCTATGCATTTTTTGTCATTTTCGCGTGTATAACCATTCAAGCCTCCATACCACGCATACCATAATAGATAACCATGAGGTGTCTTCACAAAAGTTTCTTAGTTTTTCAAGAGCTATCAATTGGTATACAGATTGTGGGGTTAAACCCTCAAAATTGAAATTTCGATATTTGGGTCGCCAACTTTGGTGCAATGGCAAAGTGTAGGGTCATACCTAACCTATCTATTTTATGACTGTTTTTAGGGTAATTTGATACGTAGAATTCGAATATAGAATCAGATTTTTGGAACTCCTCCTAAACTTTTCAGGAAAATCGATTTTCTGCAAAATATGCATATTTTGAAACTGCCATTTTTGGCGCTTTTTGACTTTGGGACCCCCTTCAACTCCAAGCAAGTGGCTGACCCCCTAAACCATTATATTTTTAGAAAGTACATTCCATGACCATGTTCATCCTTTTTAAATTTTTCGAAAATCTTTCATAGCAAAAAAGTTTTCTTTATACCCCCTGAGGGGTATCAAATCGTGAAAATGCTCAACTTTGACCCCCACCTAGCCCCGCCCACTTTTGGGGGCGGGACCTGATCTTCCCATTTTTGTGATTAGGGTCCATGGGTGTATCCACCATATAAGTTTGGTTCGGATCCGAGACACTTTTGCAGTTGCCCGGCCACTCTTTATATTTTGTTCGGGTTACTCAAAGAATGCGTCTTAAGAATCGATATTCTCAAAATATCAACGAGCGAACCTGAGCACGGTCCTCCACTAGACCATTCGCTCCAAACTCCTCCCAGCGTGCAGCAATCCGTTAGATTTTGACCGCATTCCGGAATTGGATCTGGTTCAGTAGTTGGTGGCTGAAATAATTCAGTTTCAATTCAAAATATTGAATCTCAATGTAAGAACGATTATTTTGGAATTCTTAGGAAGTTCACCCACTTCGAAAATTCATCCATTTGGAAATACTTACTGAGAGTTTTTTTCTTCAATCAGGAGTGTGTTAATTGCGAATTCTATTTCGAAAAACTTCTATTTTGAGTTTTATAATGTAATGTAGGGCTTCGATTTTGACTCCAAAAGGTTTTTTTCTTGCAATTAATCTTCGAGATGTTTCAATCCAAAGCTTTATGAACCTCCTGATGGGAAGTGCGTGGGCTATGTCTAAGATGAAGAGATTTGGTGAGTTATCCTGACAAATACCAACTCCGCGCAGTACCTAACCTATTATATTCCAGCAGCGTTCAAATTTCAAAATTTATTGAATTTTCAAACGGATTTCGGAAAATAGGTATTCATTAAATAAATGTATCATTTTATGAACATTGATAAAGGTGGCGATATATTTACAAATTGTGTTTTCGATTCTAAATGCTTATCATCCCATATTTTTAAATTGGCGAACTTGCGCAGACATTTTTTTCCTCATTGTTTTAAAAGTAAAAATTCAACGTACTGTAGGTCCACACGTGGGTACACCTCCATCCGACTGCATGAGAGTGTAGTTTCCACAGCAGGTGGTTGTGGCAGTCTTGTTGACATTATTACAAGGGTTCAAGTTGCAAACTTCATATTTGGTCGTGGAACCACTAAATTTTGCATGGGTGCATTTAAAAATTCAATTTATTTTATTTTTTCTTGACTGTATTTATAAATGTTGATAAAAGCTTCTGTTGAACAATCTATCCAATACGGGTACAATTTAAGTAGTGTTTAAACTTAAATTCGCTATTTTGATCATTTGAAGATTTAAATCTTATTTGGTAACTCACAGGCACATGCAGGTTGAATCAGAAGTGCACGTTCTGGTGTATTGCCTCATTTCACAGCCTCCGCAGTTGACATTCGAATCATTAGAGCAAGGAACTGATACCTAAATGATTCGCATTATCTTTAATGCTGACATTCATCCTATAAGGTGGCATAGCAGCTGGCAAAATATTCAGTACTCCGACTGCCCTTTAAATATTTCCTGCTTATCCAGCATATTTATGATTATCTAAATATGACTCGACGTTTGCATACATGTCGTAGATATCGAATGATGAAAGTCTATCAAGTTTAAGCCCGATTGGGTCATTAAAGTCTCCAGAAGAGACTCAAAATTTCCAGGGCGGTTAGATACTCGTCCGTTACTGTAAATATCTTTCGTTTTTATTTATATATCAAAGCTCCGGATCCATCTGAGTACAAACGAAGTGTGTTTACCGTCCATTCGCTCCAGGTTCCAAGCACACGGCATGTCTTAGTTTCAGTCAGGTTTCCATTGCAGCTGCAGCCGTACGATGCAGAACGGCAAGTTCTGTTTCTTGTGCTGGTGCCGCACTAAAACAAGATTAGTGCTATTATAGTTCTTTCTAAGTATTCAAATTTATTGTTTATATTTAAATTCAGAAATACTATAATACTATAATCTTACCTGTGTGCATGTTCCAGCGGTGCAAGATGACCATTCACTCCAGGAACCTAAATCATAATAATTTGAGGAGATTTTAACGATGTAACTTTTTTTTATTAATTCTTTTATGCTTATAGAGAGCAAATGATTTCTCGAATTTGATGTCGGTAGAATTTTGAACTCGCAAAAATTTTGTAAAATTCTTTAATCAAAGAGATTTGTAGTTTTGACCAATCTAAACCCTCTAGTTAACTCGATAATTACCCTTCCTAATGTCCGTGATTATTCTTCAATGAAAGTTAGAATTTCAATTCACTTTTATGCATCCGAATCAAAAATTGACCATTTCTCTACCAAATGCGAACTCATTTCCCAAATGATTCAGCACCTTGCTAACGGTGAGTTGTAGAAATGAATGGAAAAGGCGTTCATAACTGACAAAATGATGAATACTCTAATGCAGTTCCGTTATATCAAAGTGATTTGAAATTTTGTAGAAATAGCCTACTCATTGGAATCAAAAGTCTTTTAAGCGTGCGACCATCAGATCGAATTTAGGGTATTTTTTCGCATACTTACCTTATATATAATTCTGATTAGAATAGTAAAAACGCAAGATTTATAGTGTTAACATATTTTTGTCAGAAATTATAACGATTTACCGAAGAATCCGTTTGGAGGGCAGCAAGAAGTATCAGGAGCTGGTTCTGTGTAGTTCGGCTAAACTCGAAATAGCTAATATATTTCAACTGAATACAATTGAATACCTGTGGACCACAATAATAGACACGATTCACACGATCGAGGATCTTATTGTAGTTACCGCAACAAGATAATCTAAAAGATGCATATCAAAAATCAGTTTTCTATCATCCGATAAAAATCAAGTAAATACACTGGAGATTTAATTACCTTGGAAAAAGACAGACAGTAAGACCGCACATTTGAACTTTTGTCGTGTTGCCACTAAAATAAATTCTTGAAATCGTAATATTGGAAAATATCATGTGACTTTTAAATTACTCGAAAGGTTTGACTTTATGATCTATTCTTGCATAATGATAAAGTTTGAAACCAAATACGATTTTTAAACAGTACTATATTTTATTTTGAAATAGGAAGAATGGGGCGGAGTCATGAGTAAGTGTGCAAACCCTTGGCATTTTTTCTCTACAATTTTCTCTCTCGCTCCAACAAGAAGGGAAGATACAACGCTTCCTGTCTACACATCTCTGATTTCTCGAACTTTGTATCTCTTTCTTCTTTCAGTGCTGTTTCTCCTACCAGGGCTAGAACTACTCTTGCCGACACGCCTCTATTTTTCCTTTCAAAATGAATTCTGTCATAAAATATCAAATTTAATGTGTAAGATTCCCTTACATGCTTCCAACCTTAAAATAGATTGTTCATTCAAGATTTTCGATTTGTGATGTTTGTTAAAAATATGTCGTACGTGCAAGGACATCCTTGGTCTTCAGTAATGCATTGTCTGGTGTATCTCTGCTGAGCGCAGCTACCGCAAGTGTCAGCGCAAGTGTCTGTTGTCGTCCAGTCTGACCACAGTCCTCCTGAAGGACAGCACATTGTCGTGGTTGTTGACTGAGTCTGAAAAGTGTAAATTTATTCGTATTTCGAAATAAACTAAAAATGCGAAAACTTTAGGGAAATACGTTCCATTTCTTCATTTGATTTGACTATGCTGTTATGATATTTTTTACTTTTTAAGTAAGATCAAAGTAAATCTAGTAGTAGGGGTTGATAGTATGGGGAATGATTGTGAGTAATCTGGTGTAATAAATTGCCATAAAATAAAATTAAAGTGAATTTATTTGGTATTTTAACTATGTAGTTAAGATTAAACGAACCGTAGTGGTTGTAGAAGACACTGTTGTGGATGTTGAAGGTGTCTAAAGTTAAAATAATCATTCAAGGGAAAAATAAAAAATAAATATTATCTACATGACTTTCTCTCAAAAACGCTTGGAATAGTAACAAGGTGCTTTAAATGATTATCGTAAATAAAATCAATGTACAGTTGTCGTTGAAGTTGATGAGGATGAGGATGAGGTTGTCGTTGAAGTTGTAGTTGTAGTCTGAAACATAAGTATAGTTAAATACAAAAAGATGAATCGAACATGGCAAGAGAAAGTCTTAATTTTATGAAGATATGTCAGATTTAATTGAACCAAGTGATATATATAACTCAACATCGTGAAGATTTTTAACATTTTTGGTCGAGATGATAAATCAGATAAATTTAAAAACGACATTCAAAAGCAGGCAATAAAAATAAAAATATTAAAAATAAGAATGTCACGATTTAAGTTTAATCTAGAAACTAGAAACAAGAGATATCTGAGGGAGGGAGTTCGAAATCGTGCTAGATTTGCAAAATAGCCAATTTTACATCAAAACAGTAATAGCTAGAAAATTTATAGGGTCACATACAATGTGATTATGTATTTAAAATGAGGATTAAACGGAATCTTAAACACATACCGTAGTACTGGAACTTGTTGTCTGAAAATTTAATCTAGCGTTGGAAAATTGGTGAAACTAATGATTTTTCTTCTAAATCTTCAATTAATTTTATAATAAAAGCAATGCTTACAGTAGTACTAGTCGATGGAGTAGTGGTCGACGTGGATGGAGTAGTAGTCGACGTGGATGGAGTTGTAGTACTAGTCGATGGAGTAGTAGTCGACGTGGATGGAGTAGTGGTCGACGTGGATGGAGTAGTAGTCGACGTGGATGGAGTTGTAGTACTAGTCGATGGAGTAGTAGTCGACGTGGATGGAGTAGTGGTCGACGTGGATGGAGTTGTAGTACTAGTTGATGGAGTGGTTGTCGACGTGGATGGAGTTGTAGTCGACGTGGATGGAGTAGTGGTCGACGTGGATGGAGTTGTAGTCGACGTGGATGGAGTAGTGGTCGACGTGGATGGCGTCTGGAAAATGATCATTTGATTTTTAACTCATTAAATGTCTTGACAAATTTATCCTTGTTTCACTTTCATTGCGAATGAGATATCTTTATGAACCATAACCAAGTCTTATTAATTACAGAACATGAAGAGGACTTGTACAGAAAAACGATTTTAATCAATCTTAGTCATAATAAGTCTTTTATTCTTCGATTGAAAATTCGCCTCAAAACAACCTATACGGTGGTTTTCCTTCTTTCTCTCCTTCGCGAAGGGGGAGGTATTTGTGCTCTCTACCTATGCGCGAGATGGAGTTCGAGAAAAGGCGCAACACAAGTAAAATGTAACAAAAAATTTTATTGATCAGATAGTAAGTTGAGTTTTCAAAAACTATGCCATAAAATGTGTGATCTAGTTTAACCTTGATGTTACCCAAATTTATCGAGCTATATAACATTTTTTTAATAAAAACAATCATATGCTGCTTATGAGGTTAAAATCATGGAATTTTCACTATGACCGCCAATCAAGTGCCGGTGATCGCTTTAAATAGGCAAATAGCCCCTCGATTATGGCATATATTTCACCCGTGATATCAGTACTCCTAATATCATGCTACAATCACCACGTTCGAATATGCCTAGTTGAGTTATGGGGCCACGACTGGACCGAACCGACATATGACTGCAAAATAGGACTTTTACTCACACTGAATGACTCGAAAACTGTCAAATCGATATGCTAATTAGCCTAATTACATTCTACACTTAATTCCCTCCAATTTCATGTATGGTTTCCCTAGGCACTAAATTTCCAATTGTCTCCAACAGTATCCCCTAGAATTACTATAGAAAATTGATGATATCTGACAGAAATAGAGGTTTTTGAGAGGTATGATTCCAGAAATACGTCATAGGTCCCAAAATCACCTACTAAAATGGGCTATTCTATCATATCTTACTATTCTAGAAGTTTATAGCCCATTACATCCATCTTTCTAGTCACTGGGTTCATTAATGTCCTCAAATACTATGCACCAACTGACATGATCTCATCCAAGTGCGTCTAGCGCTCTGGAATACACCCGAAAGCGTACGGCTTTTATCTATAATTTATCTAGGGCATCTGTTCTCCTAATATTGTGGGTCGGAGACACGATCTAGATATGTGACGGTCAGCAATGGGTCATTTTGTGACCTAATACCTCAAAAAATGACGAGGTTTAAACAAAAAATCCCTATATTCGGGAAAGCGCTGTTCGAAATAATGTACCCAGACATTAGAATATGACCTGTGTTTCATCTACGGTAGATATTCTCTAAATTTCATACCTATTTAGACACGCTGTCTTGTGCCGTCCCTCAAAAAGCAGGAGTGGATGACGTTCATACGGAACGCATTGCAGCGAGCAAAAGGGAGGAGAATTTATTATCGATCAGAAAAACGGAATTAAAGCAGCAAAAAAGTTAATTACACTCAATTATCTCGCTCAAATATCAAAATAGAAGCAATTTCTGAAATTTTAAGACCGAATACGCGCAGGGACTCGTCAGAAGAGACGCTCGGGGCAGGTGGGAATGTCAGGGATGCGATTTTTCTCCTAAAATCGTTCGATTTCTGTTAAAATTAGTTTATTTTACGCGATCCCAGACTATTTCAAATAACTAAATAGCTGAAGGGACTCAATGGGCATCGATTGAATATAAAATTAGCCTGGAGCATCACTTCCGAAACACAGCAGGGGTGCGAGAACGTACAAGTCCTTATATAGGGGAATTTGATGTGATGGGGTTCTGAAGCCCCCGCGCTGAAATTTCGTTCGAAAACTACCAGAATTATTCAAAGACACCTTAAACTTGGATTATTTATCGATTTTTCGCATGTCACTTGCTGGTATTCAACGCAGAGTTCAAAACGTACAGCACTTAACTTACTGAACTTTTCGACTTTTTAACCAACTTGAATCTTTACTAATTTCGATGATTGACAGCGCATTAGAATGCCAATTACACGCTATAGAAACTTGTCAAATAATTTTCCGAATAGTGCAGTCTATCGCAGACAATAAAACCGGAAGTGGACACAAATCAGGCCAATAAATTCGTACTCGCTGCGAACCGCGAATTTTCCTTTTTTCTGGAGCTACTTTTTCGGATTTTCGACGATTGTTCATGAAAATTAATATAATTTCACGCTAATTTGTTGAGAGACTTTCGCAAATACATGGTTACATGATTTTTAAAGATTTTTTGAAAGTCGTTAATTTCGTATTTCCGCGAATTGACTACTTTCGACACGATGTGTTTTTGTGAATACCCAAACAATCGTCGAAGTTTTTACATCAAAATATTCCACAGGCCTTATATTCCAAAGTTAGCTTCTGTTTTAGTCAACTTGGCACTAAAATTTTCGAGAAATTCGGCGTCTCCGGAAAAGAATCAATTTTTAGTGCGAATTCGTCATTGTGGAGAGCTAAGTAGTGCGTCTCCAGGACTGAAACTTGGTAAATCTAGTTGACATGTACAGCATATGTAAACATTAGACAAATCCTAGGACCCGCAACTGAGATTCTGATAATCCGCGAAATATAAAAGAAGTCAACGCTGAAACGAAAGAGAGTGCAGAGAAAAAGATTCCCAAAGACAGGAAAGAAAGGGGAAAGCGAGAGGCACAATGCAAACTCTGCGTCTCTAGCCTATTCCATAAATGATTGATTTTTCAGTTTTCAGTTTTCGCATTTCAATTTTTTATTTTTTATTTTCGGAAATGAATGCAGAACCCAATGACATATCCATTCATGGGTAAACCAGTGCGGTGGGGTCAGTTTGGCAAAATGACTGGCGGTCCCTCCCTACATGCGAGTTTCAAAATATTAGTTATTCTACATGCCCTTTTGCTTTCTAGGGGGTGGGAAAAATACAAAGAGAAGGCGGCGTGCAACAAGATAATTGTTTGTTTGGATTATTATCCTACAAAAGCAGTTCTAATGGATGATGACGATCCCTTTTTAATCATCAGCAACAAGCCTTGTCATTTCCAGAAGAATCAACGAAAATAAGAACGAACAAGTTCTAGTGGACGCAGAGAGCAGCAGCAGTAGCATATGTGATGTTGGTGCGAGTGACAAATGGGATTATTCGAGTGAAAAGAAGCAAACTCTTACAGTGGTGCTAGTCGATGGAGTGGTAGTCGATGTGGATGGAGTGGTAGTACTAGTCGATGGAGTAGTAGTACTGGTCGACGGAGTGCTGGTGGTCGACGTGGATGGAGTTGTAGTACTGGTCGACGGAGTGGTGGTGGTCGACGTGGATGGAGTTGTAGTACTGGTCGACGGAGTGGTGGTGGTCGACGTGGATGGCGTCTGAAATCGCCAGTCACTCGGGAATGCAAAATGTCAATTTTCATCAGTACTACTTTGTTTTGGGTCATTCAGAAATTCAATTGATTAATTCACGCTTACAGTAGTACTAGTCGACGGAGTGGTGGTGGTCGACGTGGATGGCGTCTGAAATCGCCATGCTCACAACACTCGGGAATGCAAAATGTCAATTTTCATCAGTACTACTTTGTTTTGGGTCATTCAGAAATTCAATTGATTAATTCACGCTTACAGTAGTACTAGTCGACGGAGTGGTGGTGGTCGACGTGGATGGCGTCTGAAATCGCCATGCTCACAACACTCGGGAATGCAAAATGTCAATTTTCATCAGTACTACTTTGTTTTGGGTCACTCGGAAAATTCAGAAATTCGATGAATTAATTCGCTTACAGTAGTACTAGTCGACGGAGTGGTGGTGGTCGACGTGGATGGCGTCTGAAATCGCCATGCTCACAACACTCGGGAATGCAAAATGTCAATTTTCATCAGTACTACTTTGTTTTGGGTCATTCAGAAATTCAATTGATTAATTCACGCTTACAGTAGTACTAGTCGACGGAGTGGTGGTGGTCGACGTGGATGGCGTCTGAAATCGCCAGTCACTCGGGAATGCAAAATGTCAATTTTCATCAGTACTACTTTGTTTTGGGTCATTCAGAAATTCAATTGATTAATTCACGCTTACAGTAGTACTAGTCGACGGAGTGGTGGTGGTCGACGTGGATGGCGTCTGAAATCGCCATGCTCACAACACTCGGGAATGCAAAATGTCAATTTTCATCAGTACTACTTTGTTTTGGGTCATTCAGAAATTCAATTGATTAATTCACGCTTACAGTAGTACTGGTCGACGGAGTGGTGGTGGTCGACGTGGATGGCGTCTGAAATCGCCATGCTCACAACACTCGGGAATGCAAAATGTCAATTTTCATCAGTACTACTTTGTTTTGGGTCACTCGGAAAATTCAGAAATTCGATGAATTAATTCGCTTACAGTAGTACTAGTCGACGGAGTGGTGGTGGTCGACGTGGATGGCGTCTGAAATCGCCAGTCACTCGGGAATGCAAAATGTCAATTTTCATCAGTACTACTGTGTTTTGGGTCACTCGGAAAATTCAGAAAATCGATGAATTAATTCGCTTACAGTAGTACTAGTCGACGGAGTGGTGGTGGTCGACGTGGATGGAGTTGTAGTACTGGTCGACGGAGTGGTGGTGGTCGACGTGGATGGCGTCTGAAATCGCCAGTCACTCGGGAATGCAAAATGTCAATTTTCATCAGTACTACTTTGTTTTGGGTCATTCAGAAATTCAATTGATTAATTCACGCTTACAGTAGTACTAGTCGACGGAGTGGTGGTGGTCGACGTGGATGGCGTCTGAAATCGCCATGCTCACAACACTCGGGAATGCAAAATGTCAATTTTCATCAGTACTACTTTGTTTTGGGTCATTCAGAAATTCAATTGATTAATTCACGCTTACAGTAGTACTAGTCGACGGAGTGGTGGTGGTCGACGTGGATGGCGTCTGAAATCGCCATGCTCACAACACTCGGGAATGCAAAATGTCAATTTTCATCAGTACTACTTTGTTTTGGGTCATTCAGAAATTCAATTGATTAATTCACGCTTACAGTAGTACTAGTCGACGGAGTGGTGGTGGTCGACGTGGATGGCGTCTGAAATCGCCAGTCACTCGGGAATGCAAAATGTCAATTTTCATCAGTACTACTGTGTTTTGGGTCACTCGGAAAATTCAGAAATTCGATGAATTAATTCGCTTACAGTAGTACTGGTCGACGGAGTGGTGGTGGTCGACGTGGATGGCGTCTGAAATCGCCAGTCACTCGGGAATGCAAAATGTCAATTTTCATCAGTACTACTGTGTTTTGGGTCACTCGGAAAATTCAGAAATTCGATGAATTAATTCGCTTACAGTAGTACTGGTCGACGGAGTGGTGGTGGTCGACGTGGATGGCGTCTGAAATCGCCAGTCACTCGGGAATGCAAAATGTCAATTTTCATCAGTACTACTGTGTTTTGGGTCACTCGGAAAATTCAGAAATTCGATGAATTAATTCACGCTTACAGTAGTACTGGTCGACGGAGTGGTGGTGGTCGACGTGGATGGCGTCTGAAATCGCCAGTCACTCGGGAATGCAAAATGTCAATTTTCATCAGTACTACTGTGTTTTGGGTCACTCGGAAAATTCAGAAATTCGATGAATTAATTCGCTTACAGTAGTACTAGTCGACGGAGTGGTGGTGGTCGACGTGGATGGCGTCTGAAATCGCCAGTCACTCGGGAATGCAAAATGTCAATTTTCATCAGTACTACTTTGTTTTGGGTCATTCAGAAATTCAATTGATTAATTCACGCTTACAGTAGTACTAGTCGACGGAGTGGTGGTGGTCGACGTGGATGGCGTCTGAAATCGCCATGCTCACAACACTCGGGAATGCAAAATGTCAATTTTCATCAGTACTACTTTGTTTTGGGTCATTCAGAAATTCAATTGATTAATTCACGCTTACAGTAGTACTGGTCGACGGAGTGGTGGTGGTCGACGTGGATGGCGTCTGAAATCGCCATGCTCACAACACTCGGGAATGCAAAATGTCAATTTTCATCAGTACTACTTTGTTTTGGGTCACTCGGAAAATTCAGAAATTCGATGAATTAATTCGCTTACAGTAGTACTAGTCGACGGAGTGGTGGTGGTCGACGTGGATGGCGTCTGAAATCGCCAGTCACTCGGGAATGCAAAATGTCAATTTTCATCAGTACTACTGTGTTTTGGGTCACTCGGAAAATTCAGAAAATCGATGAATTAATTCGCTTACAGTAGTACTAGTCGACGGAGTGGTGGTGGTCGACGTGGATGGAGTTGTAGTACTGGTCGACGGAGTGGTGGTGGTCGACGTGGATGGCGTCTGAAATCGCCAGTCACTCGGGAATGCAAAATGTCAATTTTCATCAGTACTACTTTGTTTTGGGTCATTCAGAAATTCAATTGATTAATTCACGCTTACAGTAGTACTAGTCGACGGAGTGGTGGTGGTCGACGTGGATGGCGTCTGAAATCGCCATGCTCACAACACTCGGGAATGCAAAATGTCAATTTTCATCAGTACTACTGTGTTTTGGGTCACTCGGAAAATTCAGAAATTCGATGAATTAATTCGCTTACAGTAGTACTGGTCGACGGAGTGCTGGTGGTCGACGTGGATGGCGTCTGAAATCGCCATGCTCACAACACTCGGGAATGCAAAATGTCAATTTTCATCAGTACTACTGTGTTTTGGGTCACTCGGAAAATTCAGAAATTCGATGAATTAATTCGCTTACAGTAGTACTGGTCGACGGAGTGCTGGTGGTCGACGTGGATGGCGTCTGAAATCGCCAGTCACTCGGGAATGCAAAATGTCAATTTTCATCAGTACTACTTTGTTTTGGGTCATTCAGAAATTCAGAAATTCGATGAATTAATTCGCTTACAGTAGTACTAGTCGACGGAGTGGTGGTGGTCGACGTGGATGGCGTCTGAAATCGCCAGTCACTCGGGAATGCAAAATGTCAATTTTCATCAGTACTACTGTGTTTTGGGTCATTCAGAAATTCAATTGATTAATTCACGCTTACAGTAGTACTGGTCGATGGAGTGCTGGTGGTCGACGTGGATGGCGTCTAAAATTGCCATGCTCACAACACTCGGGAATGCAAAATGTCAATTTTCGTCAGTACTACTGTGTTTTGGGTCACTCGGAAAATTCAGAAATTCGATGAATTAATTCACGCTTACAGTAGTACTGGTCGACGGAGTGGTGGTGGTCGACGTGGATGGCGTCTGAAATCGCCAGTCACTCGGGAATGCAAAATGTCAATTTTCATCAGTACTACTGTGTTTTGGGTCACTCGGAAAATTCAGAAATTCGATGAATTAATTCGCTTACAGTAGTACTGGTCGACGGAGTGCTGGTGGTCGACGTGGATGGCGTCTGAAATCGCCATGCTCACAACACTCGGGAATGCAAAATGTCAATTTTCGTCAGTACTACTGTGTTTTGGGTCACTCGGAAAATTCAGAAATTCGATGAATTAATTCACGCTTACAGTAGTACTGGTCGATGGAGTGCTGGTGGTCGACGTGGATGGCGTCTAAAATCGCCATGCTCACAACACTCGGGAATGCAAAATGTCAATTTTCATCGGTACTACTGTGTTTTGGGTCATTCAGAAATTCAATTGATTAATTCACGCTTACAGTAGTACTGGTCGACGGAGTGGTGGTGGTCGACGTGGATGGCGTCTGAAATCGCCAGTCACTCGGGAATGCAAAATGTCAATTTTCATCAGTACTACTGTGTTTTGGGTCATTCAGAAATTCAATTGATTAATTCACGCTTACAGTAGTACTGGTCGACGGAGTGGTGGTGGTCGACGTGGATGGCGTCTGAAATCGCCAGTCACTCGGGAATGCAAAATGTCAATTTTCATCAGTACTACTGTGTTTTGGGTCACTCGGAAAATTCAGAAATTCGATGAATTAATTCGCTTACAGTAGTACTGGTCGATGGAGTGCTGGTGGTCGACGTGGATGGCGTCTGAAATCGCCATGCTCACAACACTCGGGAATGCAAAATGTCAATTTTCATCAGTACTACTGTGTTTTGGGTCACTCGGAAAATTCAGAAATTCGATGAATTAATTCACGCTTACAGTAGTACTGGTCGACGGAGTGGTGGTGGTCGACGTGGATGGCGTCTGAAATCGCCAGTCACTCGGGAATGCAAAATGTCAATTTTCATCAGTACTACTGTGTTTTGGGTCATTCAGAAATTCAATTGATTAATTCACGCTTACAGTAGTACTGGTCGACGGAGTGCTGGTGGTCGACGTGGATGGCGTCTGAAATCGCCAGTCACTCGGGAATGCAAAATGTCAATTTTCATCAGTACTACTGTGTTTTGGGTCACTCGGAAAATTCAGAAATTCGATGAATTAATTCACGCTTACAGTAGTACTGGTCGACGGAGTGGTGGTGGTCGACGTGGATGGCGTCTGAAATCGCCAGTCACTCGGGAATGCAAAATGTCAATTTTCATCAGTACTACTGTGTTTTGGGTCACTCGGAAAATTCAGAAATTCGATGAATTAATTCGCTTACAGTAGTACTGGTCGATGGAGTGCTGGTGGTCGACGTGGATGGCGTCTGAAATCGCCATGCTCACAACACTCGGGAATGCAAAATGTCAATTTTCATCAGTACTACTGTGTTTTGGGTCACTCGGAAAATTCAGAAATTCGATGAATTAATTCACGCTTACAGTAGTACTGGTCGACGGAGTGGTGGTGGTCGACGTGGATGGCGTCTGAAATCGCCAGTCACTCGGGAATGCAAAATGTCAATTTTCATCAGTACTACTGTGTTTTGGGTCACTCGGAAAATTCAGAAATTCGATGAATTAATTCGCTTACAGTAGTACTGGTCGACGGAGTGCTGGTGGTCGACGTGGATGGCGTCTGAAATCGCCATGCTCACAACACTCGGGAATGCAAAATGTCAATTTTCGTCAGTACTACTGTGTTTTGGGTCACTCGGAAAATTCAGAAATTCGATGAATTAATTCACGCTTACAGTAGTACTGGTCGATGGAGTGCTGGTGGTCGACGTGGATGGCGTCTAAAATCGCCATGCTCACAACACTCGGGAATGCAAAATGTCAATTTTCATCGGTACTACTGTGTTTTGGGTCATTCAGAAATTCAATTGATTAATTCACGCTTACAGTAGTACTGGTCGACGGAGTGGTGGTGGTCGACGTGGATGGCGTCTGAAATCGCCAGTCACTCGGGAATGCAAAATGTCAATTTTCATCAGTACTACTGTGTTTTGGGTCATTCAGAAATTCAATTGATTAATTCACGCTTACAGTAGTACTGGTCGACGGAGTGGTGGTGGTCGACGTGGATGGCGTCTGAAATCGCCAGTCACTCGGGAATGCAAAATGTCAATTTTCATCAGTACTACTGTGTTTTGGGTCACTCGGAAAATTCAGAAATTCGATGAATTAATTCGCTTACAGTAGTACTGGTCGATGGAGTGCTGGTGGTCGACGTGGATGGCGTCTGAAATCGCCATGCTCACAACACTCGGGAATGCAAAATGTCAATTTTCATCAGTACTACTGTGTTTTGGGTCACTCGGAAAATTCAGAAATTCGATGAATTAATTCACGCTTACAGTAGTACTGGTCGACGGAGTGGTGGTGGTCGACGTGGATGGCGTCTGAAATCGCCAGTCACTCGGGAATGCAAAATGTCAATTTTCATCAGTACTACTGTGTTTTGGGTCATTCAGAAATTCAATTGATTAATTCACGCTTACAGTAGTACTGGTCGACGGAGTGCTGGTGGTCGACGTGGATGGCGTCTGAAATCGCCAGTCACTCGGGAATGCAAAATGTCAATTTTCATCAGTACTACTGTGTTTTGGGTCACTCGGAAAATTCAGAAATTCGATGAATTAATTCACGCTTACAGTAGTACTGGTCGACGGAGTGGTGGTGGTCGACGTGGATGGCGTCTGAAATCGCCAGTCACTCGGGAATGCAAAATGTCAATTTTCATCAGTACTACTGTGTTTTGGGTCACTCGGAAAATTCAGAAATTCGATGAATTAATTCGCTTACAGTAGTACTGGTCGATGGAGTGCTGGTGGTCGACGTGGATGGCGTCTGAAATCGCCATGCTCACAACACTCGGGAATGCAAAATGTCAATTTTCATCAGTACTACTGTGTTTTGGGTCACTCGGAAAATTCAGAAATTCGATGAATTAATTCACGCTTACAGTAGTACTGGTCGACGGAGTGGTGGTGGTCGACGTGGATGGCGTCTGAAATCGCCAGTCACTCGGGAATGCAAAATGTCAATTTTCATCAGTACTACTGTGTTTTGGGTCACTCGGAAAATTCAGAAATTCGATGAATTAATTCGCTTACAGTAGTACTGGTCGACGGAGTGCTGGTGGTCGACGTGGATGGCGTCTGAAATCGCCATGCTCACAACACTCGGGAATGCAAAATGTCAATTTTCGTCAGTACTACTGTGTTTTGGGTCACTCGGAAAATTCAGAAATTCGATGAATTAATTCACGCTTACAGTAGTACTGGTCGATGGAGTGCTGGTGGTCGACGTGGATGGCGTCTAAAATCGCCATGCTCACAACACTCGGGAATGCAAAATGTCAATTTTCATCGGTACTACTGTGTTTTGGGTCATTCAGAAATTCAATTGATTAATTCACGCTTACAGTAGTACTGGTCGATGGAGTGCTGGTGGTCGACGTGGATGGCGTCTGAAATCGCCAGTCACTCGGGAATGCAAAATGTCAATTTTCATCGGTACTACTGTGTTTTGGGTCATTCAGAAATTCAATTGATTAATTCACGCTTACAGTAGTACTGGTCGATGGAGTGCTGGTGGTCGACGTGGATGGCGTCTGAAATCGCCAGTCACTCGGGAATGCAAAATGTCAATTTTCATCGGTACTACTGTGTTTTGGGTCATTCAGAAATTCAATTGATTAATTCACGCTTACAGTAGTACTGGTCGACGGAGTGGTGGTGGTCGACGTGGATGGCGTCTGAAATCGCCAGTCACTCGGGAATGCAAAATGTCAATTTTCATCAGTACTACTGTGTTTTGGGTCACTCGGAAAATTCAGAAATTCGATGAATTAATTCACGCTTACAGTAGTACTGGTCGACGGAGTGGTGGTGGTCGACGTGGATGGCGTCTGAAATCGCCAGTCACTCGGGAATGCAAAATGTCAATTTTCATCAGTACTACTGTGTTTTGGGTCATTCAGAAATTCAATTGATTAATTCACGCTTACAGTAGTACTGGTCGACGGAGTGCTGGTGGTCGACGTGGATGGCGTCTGAAATCGCCAGTCACTCGGGAATGCAAAATGTCAATTTTCATCAGTACTACTGTGTTTTGGGTCACTCGGAAAATTCAGAAATTCGATGAATTAATTCACGCTTACAGTAGTACTGGTCGACGGAGTGGTGGTGGTCGACGTGGATGGCGTCTGAAATCGCCAGTCACTCGGGAATGCAAAATGTCAATTTTCATCAGTACTACTGTGTTTTGGGTCACTCGGAAAATTCAGAAATTCGATGAATTAATTCGCTTACAGTAGTACTGGTCGACGGAGTGCTGGTGGTCGACGTGGATGGCGTCTAAAATCGCCATGCTCACAACACTCGGGAATGCAAAATGTCAATTTTCATCAGTACTACTTTGTTTTGGGTCACTCGGAAAATTCAGAAAATCGATGAATTAATTCGCTTACAGTAGTACTGGTCGATGGAGTGCTGGTGGTCGACGTGGATGGCGTCTAAAATCGCCATGCTCACAACACTCGGGAATGCAAAATGTCAATTTTCATCAGTACTACTGTGTTTTGGGTCACTCGGAAAATTCAGAAATTCGATGAATTAATTCACGCTTACAGTAGTACTGGTCGACGGAGTGGTGGTGGTCGACGTGGATGGCGTCTGAAATCGCCAGTCACTCGGGAATGCAAAATGTCAATTTTCATCAGTACTACTGTGTTTTGGGTCACTCGGAAAATTCAGAAATTCGATGAATTAATTCGCTTACAGTAGTACTGGTCGACGGAGTGCTGGTGGTCGACGTGGATGGCGTCTGAAATCGCCATGCTCACAACACTCGGGAATGCAAAATGTCAATTTTCATCAGTACTACTTTGTTTTGGGTCACTCGGAAAATTCAGAAAATCGATGAATTAATTCGCTTACAGTAGTACTGGTCGATGGAGTGCTGGTGGTCGACGTGGATGGCGTCTAAAATCGCCATGCTCACAACACTCGGGAATGCAAAATGTCAATTTTCATCGGTACTACTGTGTTTTGGGTCATTCAGAAATTCAATTGATTAATTCACGCTTACAGTAGTACTGGTCGACGGAGTGGTGGTGGTCGACGTGGATGGCGTCTGAAATCGCCATGCTCACAACACTCGGGAATGCAAAATGTCAATTTTCATCAGTACTACTGTGTTTTGGGTCACTCGGAAAATTCAGAAATTCGATGAATTAATTCGCTTACAGTAGTACTGGTCGACGGAGTGCTGGTGGTCGACGTGGATGGCGTCTGAAATCGCCATGCTCACAACACTCGGGAATGCAAAATGTCAATTTTCGTCAGTACTACTGTGTTTTGGGTCACTCGGAAAATTCAGAAATTCGATGAATTAATTCGCTTACAGTAGTACTGGTCGATGGAGTGCTGGTGGTCGACGTGGATGGCGTCTAAAATCGCCATGCTCACAACACTCGGGAATGCAAAATGTCAATTTTCATCAGTACTACTGTGTTTTGGGTCACTCGGAAAATTCAGAAATTCGATGAATTAATTCACGCTTACAGTAGTACTGGTCGACGGAGTGGTGGTGGTCGACGTGGATGGCGTCTGAAATCGCCAGTCACTCGGGAATGCAAAATGTCAATTTTCATCAGTACTACTGTGTTTTGGGTCACTCGGAAAATTCAGAAATTCGATGAATTAATTCGCTTACAGTAGTACTGGTCGACGGAGTGCTGGTGGTCGACGTGGATGGCGTCTGAAATCGCCATGCTCACAACACTCGGGAATGCAAAATGTCAATTTTCGTCAGTACTACTGTGTTTTGGGTCACTCGGAAAATTCAGAAATTCGATGAATTAATTCGCTTACAGTAGTACTGGTCGATGGAGTGCTGGTGGTCGACGTGGATGGCGTCTAAAATCGCCATGCTCACAACACTCGGGAATGCAAAATGTCAATTTTCATCAGTACTACTGTGTTTTGGGTCACTCGGAAAATTCAGAAAATCGATGAATTAATTCACGCTTACAGTAGTACTGGTCGACGGAGTGGTGGTGGTCGACGTGGATGGCGTCTAAAATCGCCATGCTCACAACACTCGGGAATGCAAAATGTCAATTTTCATCAGTACTACTTTGTTTTGGGTCACTCGGAAAATTCAGAAAATCGATGAATTAATTCGCTTACAGTAGTACTGGTCGATGGAGTGCTGGTGGTCGACGTGGATGGCGTCTAAAATCGCCATGCTCACAACACTCGGGAATGCAAAATGTCAATTTTCATCAGTACTACTGTGTTTTGGGTCACTCGGAAAATTCAGAAATTCGATGAATTAATTCACGCTTACAGTAGTACTGGTCGACGGAGTGGTGGTGGTCGACGTGGATGGCGTCTGAAATCGCCAGTCACTCGGGAATGCAAAATGTCAATTTTCATCAGTACTACTGTGTTTTGGGTCACTCGGAAAATTCAGAAATTCGATGAATTAATTCGCTTACAGTAGTACTGGTCGACGGAGTGCTGGTGGTCGACGTGGATGGCGTCTGAAATCGCCATGCTCACAACACTCGGGAATGCAAAATGTCAATTTTCATCAGTACTACTTTGTTTTGGGTCACTCGGAAAATTCAGAAAATCGATGAATTAATTCGCTTACAGTAGTACTGGTCGATGGAGTGCTGGTGGTCGACGTGGATGGCGTCTAAAATCGCCATGCTCACAACACTCGGGAATGCAAAATGTCAATTTTCATCGGTACTACTGTGTTTTGGGTCATTCAGAAATTCAATTGATTAATTCACGCTTACAGTAGTACTGGTCGACGGAGTGGTGGTGGTCGACGTGGATGGCGTCTGAAATCGCCAGTCACTCGGGAATGCAAAATGTCAATTTTCATCAGTACTACTGTGTTTTGGGTCACTCGGAAAATTCAGAAATTCGATGAATTAATTCACGCTTACAGTAGTACTGGTCGACGGAGTGGTGGTGGTCGACGTGGATGGCGTCTGAAATCGCCAGTCACTCGGGAATGCAAAATGTCAATTTTCATCAGTACTACTGTGTTTTGGGTCACTCGGAAAATTCAGAAATTCGATGAATTAATTCGCTTACAGTAGTACTGGTCGACGGAGTGCTGGTGGTCGACGTGGATGGCGTCTGAAATCGCCATGCTCACAACACTCGGGAATGCAAAATGTCAATTTTCATCAGTACTACTTTGTTTTGGGTCACTCGGAAAATTCAGAAAATCGATGAATTAATTCGCTTACAGTAGTACTGGTCGATGGAGTGCTGGTGGTCGACGTGGATGGCGTCTAAAATCGCCATGCTCACAACACTCGGGAATGCAAAATGTCAATTTTCATCGGTACTACTGTGTTTTGGGTCATTCAGAAATTCAATTGATTAATTCACGCTTACAGTAGTACTGGTCGACGGAGTGGTGGTGGTCGACGTGGATGGCGTCTGAAATCGCCAGTCACTCGGGAATGCAAAATGTCAATTTTCATCAGTACTACTGTGTTTTGGGTCACTCGGAAAATTCAGAAATTCGATGAATTAATTCACGCTTACAGTAGTACTGGTCGACGGAGTGGTGGTGGTCGACGTGGATGGCGTCTGAAATCGCCAGTCACTCGGGAATGCAAAATGTCAATTTTCATCAGTACTACTGTGTTTTGGGTCACTCGGAAAATTCAGAAATTCGATGAATTAATTCGCTTACAGTAGTACTGGTCGACGGAGTGCTGGTGGTCGACGTGGATGGCGTCTGAAATCGCCATGCTCACAACACTCGGGAATGCAAAATGTCAATTTTCATCAGTACTACTTTGTTTTGGGTCACTCGGAAAATTCAGAAAATCGATGAATTAATTCGCTTACAGTAGTACTGGTCGATGGAGTGCTGGTGGTCGACGTGGATGGCGTCTAAAATCGCCATGCTCACAACACTCGGGAATGCAAAATGTCAATTTTCATCGGTACTACTGTGTTTTGGGTCATTCAGAAATTCAATTGATTAATTCACGCTTACAGTAGTACTGGTCGACGGAGTGGTGGTGGTCGACGTGGATGGCGTCTGAAATCGCCAGTCACTCGGGAATGCAAAATGTCAATTTTCATCAGTACTACTGTGTTTTGGGTCACTCGGAAAATTCAGAAATTCGATGAATTAATTCACGCTTACAGTAGTACTGGTCGACGGAGTGGTGGTGGTCGACGTGGATGGCGTCTGAAATCGCCAGTCACTCGGGAATGCAAAATGTCAATTTTCATCAGTACTACTGTGTTTTGGGTCACTCGGAAAATTCAGAAATTCGATGAATTAATTCGCTTACAGTAGTACTGGTCGACGGAGTGCTGGTGGTCGACGTGGATGGCGTCTGAAATCGCCATGCTCACAACACTCGGGAATGCAAAATGTCAATTTTCATCAGTACTACTTTGTTTTGGGTCACTCGGAAAATTCAGAAAATCGATGAATTAATTCGCTTACAGTAGTACTGGTCGATGGAGTGCTGGTGGTCGACGTGGATGGCGTCTAAAATCGCCATGCTCACAACACTCGGGAATGCAAAATGTCAATTTTCATCGGTACTACTGTGTTTTGGGTCATTCAGAAATTCAATTGATTAATTCACGCTTACAGTAGTACTGGTCGACGGAGTGGTGGTGGTCGACGTGGATGGCGTCTGAAATCGCCAGTCACTCGGGAATGCAAAATGTCAATTTTCATCGGTACTACTGTGTTTTGGGTCATTCAGAAATTCAATTGATTAATTCACGCTTACAGTAGTACTGGTCGATGGAGTGCTGGTGGTCGACGTGGATGGCGTCTAAAATCGCCATGCTCACAACACTCGGGAATGCAAAATGTCAATTTTCATCAGTACTACTGTGTTTTGGGTCACTCGGAAAATTCAGAAAATCGATGAATTAATTCGCTTACAGTAGTACTGGTCGATGGAGTGCTGGTGGTCGACGTGGATGGCGTCTAAAATCGCCATGCTCACAACACTCGGGAATGCAAAATGTCAATTTTCATCGGTACTACTGTGTTTTGGGTCATTCAGAAATTCAATTGATTAATTCACGCTTACAGTAGTACTGGTCGACGGAGTGGTGGTGGTCGACGTGGATGGCGTCTGAAATCGCCAGTCACTCGGGAATGCAAAATGTCAATTTTCATCAGTACTACTTTGTTTTGGGTCATTCAGAAATTCAGAAATTCGATGAATTAATTCGCTTACAGTAGTACTGGTCGATGGAGTGCTGGTGGTCGACGTGGATGGCGTCTGAAATCGCCATGCTCACAACACTCGGGAATGCAAAATGTCAATTTTCGTCAGTACTACTGTGTTTTGGGTCACTCGGAAAATTCAGAAATTCGATGAATTAATTCACGCTTACAGTAGTACTGGTCGACGGAGTGGTGGTGGTCGACGTGGATGGCGTCTGAAATCGCCATGCTCACAACACTCGGGAATGCAAAATGTCAATTTTCATCGGTACTACTGTGTTTTGGGTCATTCAGAAATTCAATTGATTAATTCACGCTTACAGTAGTACTGGTCGACGGAGTGCTGGTGGTCGACGTGGATGGCGTCTGAAATCGCCAGTCACTCGGGAATGCAAAATGTCAATTTTCATCAGTACTACTGTGTTTTGGGTCACTCGGAAAATTCAGAAATTCGATGAATTAATTCACGCTTACAGTAGTACTGGTCGACGGAGTGGTGGTGGTCGACGTGGATGGCGTCTGAAATCGCCAGTCACTCGGGAATGCAAAATGTCAATTTTCATCAGTACTACTGTGTTTTGGGTCACTCGGAAAATTCAGAAATTCGATGAATTAATTCGCTTACAGTAGTACTGGTCGATGGAGTGCTGGTGGTCGACGTGGATGGCGTCTAAAATCGCCATGCTCACAACACTCGGGAATGCAAAATGTCAATTTTCATCGGTACTACTGTGTTTTGGGTCATTCAGAAATTCAATTGATTAATTCACGCTTACAGTAGTACTGGTCGACGGAGTGGTGGTGGTCGACGTGGATGGCGTCTGAAATCGCCAGTCACTCGGGAATGCAAAATGTCAATTTTCATCGGTACTACTGTGTTTTGGGTCATTCAGAAATTCAATTGATTAATTCACGCTTACAGTAGTACTGGTCGATGGAGTGCTGGTGGTCGACGTGGATGGCGTCTAAAATTGCCATGCTCACAACACTCGGGAATGCAAAATGTCAATTTTCATCAGTACTACTGTGTTTTGGGTCACTCGGAAAATTCAGAAAATCGATGAATTAATTCGCTTACAGTAGTACTAATCGACGGAGTGGTGGTGGTCGACGTGGATGGCGTCTGAAATCGCCAGTCACTCGGGAATGCAAAATGTCAATTTTCATCAGTACTACTTTGTTTTGGGTCATTCAGAAATTCAGAAATTCGATGAATTAATTCGCTTACAGTAGTACTGGTCGATGGAGTGCTGGTGGTCGACGTGGATGGCGTCTAAAATCGCCATGCTCACAACACTCGGGAATGCAAAATGTCAATTTTCATCGGTACTACTGTGTTTTGGGTCATTCAGAAATTCAATTGATTAATTCACGCTTACAGTAGTACTGGTCGACGGAGTGGTGGTGGTCGACGTGGATGGCGTCTGAAATCGCCAGTCACTCGGGAATGCAAAATGTCAATTTTCATCAGTACTACTTTGTTTTGGGTCATTCAGAAATTCAGAAATTCGATGAATTAATTCGCTTACAGTAGTACTGGTCGATGGAGTGCTGGTGGTCGACGTGGATGGCGTCTGAAATCGCCATGCTCACAACACTCGGGAATGCAAAATGTCAATTTTCGTCAGTACTACTGTGTTTTGGGTCACTCGGAAAATTCAGAAATTCGATGAATTAATTCGCTTACAGTAGTACTGGTCGACGGAGTGCTGGTGGTCGACGTGGATGGCGTCTGAAATCGCCATGCTCACAACACTCGGGAATGCAAAATGTCAATTTTCATCGGTACTACTGTGTTTTGGGTCATTCAGAAATTCAATTGATTAATTCACGCTTACAGTAGTACTGGTCGATGGAGTGCTGGTGGTCGACGTGGATGGCGTCTGAAATCGCCAGTCACTCGGGAATGCAAAATGTCAATTTTCATCAGTACTACTGTGTTTTGGGTCACTCGGAAAATTCAGAAATTCGATGAATTAATTCACGCTTACAGTAGTACTGGTCGACGGAGTGGTGGTGGTCGACGTGGATGGCGTCTGAAATCGCCAGTCACTCGGGAATGCAAAATGTCAATTTTCATCAGTACTACTGTGTTTTGGGTCACTCGGAAAATTCAGAAATTCGATGAATTAATTCGCTTACAGTAGTACTGGTCGACGGAGTGCTGGTGGTCGACGTGGATGGCGTCTGAAATCGCCATGCTCACAACACTCGGGAATGCAAAATGTCAATTTTCGTCAGTACTACTGTGTTTTGGGTCACTCGGAAAATTCAGAAATTCGATGAATTAATTCGCTTACAGTAGTACTGGTCGATGGAGTGCTGGTGGTCGACGTGGATGGCGTCTAAAATCGCCATGCTCACAACACTCGGGAATGCAAAATGTCAATTTTCATCGGTACTACTGTGTTTTGGGTCATTCAGAAATTCAATTGATTAATTCACGCTTACAGTAGTACTGGTCGACGGAGTGGTGGTGGTCGACGTGGATGGCGTCTGAAATCGCCAGTCACTCGGGAATGCAAAATGTCAATTTTCATCGGTACTACTGTGTTTTGGGTCATTCAGAAATTCAATTGATTAATTCACGCTTACAGTAGTACTGGTCGACGGAGTGGTGGTGGTCGACGTGGATGGCGTCTGAAATCGCCAGTCACTCGGGAATGCAAAATGTCAATTTTCATCGGTACTACTGTGTTTTGGGTCATTCAGAAATTCAATTGATTAATTCACGCTTACAGTAGTACTGGTCGATGGAGTGCTGGTGGTCGACGTGGATGGCGTCTAAAATCGCCATGCTCACAACACTCGGGAATGCAAAATGTCAATTTTCATCAGTACTACTGTGTTTTGGGTCACTCGGAAAATTCAGAAAATCGATGAATTAATTCGCTTACAGTAGTACTGGTCGATGGAGTGCTGGTGGTCGACGTGGATGGCGTCTAAAATCGCCATGCTCACAACACTCGGGAATGCAAAATGTCAATTTTCATCGGTACTACTGTGTTTTGGGTCATTCAGAAATTCAATTGATTAATTCACGCTTACAGTAGTACTGGTCGACGGAGTGGTGGTGGTCGACGTGGATGGCGTCTGAAATCGCCAGTCACTCGGGAATGCAAAATGTCAATTTTCATCAGTACTACTTTGTTTTGGGTCATTCAGAAATTCAGAAATTCGATGAATTAATTCGCTTACAGTAGTACTGGTCGATGGAGTGCTGGTGGTCGACGTGGATGGCGTCTGAAATCGCCATGCTCACAACACTCGGGAATGCAAAATGTCAATTTTCGTCAGTACTACTGTGTTTTGGGTCACTCGGAAAATTCAGAAATTCGATGAATTAATTCGCTTACAGTAGTACTGGTCGACGGAGTGCTGGTGGTCGACGTGGATGGCGTCTGAAATCGCCATGCTCACAACACTCGGGAATGCAAAATGTCAATTTTCATCAGTACTACTTTGTTTTGGGTCATTCAGAAATTCAGAAATTCGATGAATTAATTCGCTTACAGTAGTACTGGTCGATGGAGTGCTGGTGGTCGACGTGGATGGCGTCTGAAATCGCCATGCTCACAACACTCGGGAATGCAAAATGTCAATTTTCGTCAGTACTACTGTGTTTTGGGTCACTCGGAAAATTCAGAAATTCGATGAATTAATTCGCTTACAGTAGTACTGGTCGACGGAGTGCTGGTGGTCGACGTGGATGGCGTCTGAAATCGCCATGCTCACAACACTCGGGAATGCAAAATGTCAATTTTCGTCAGTACTACTGTGTTTTGGGTCACTCGGAAAATTCAGAAATTCGATGAATTAATTCACGCTTACAGTAGTACTGGTCGACGGAGTGGTGGTGGTCGACGTGGATGGCGTCTGAAATCGCCAGTCACTCGGGAATGCAAAATGTCAATTTTCATCGGTACTACTGTGTTTTGGGTCACTCGGAAAATTCAGAAATTCGATGAATTAATTCGCTTACAGTAGTACTGGTCGATGGAGTGCTGGTGGTCGACGTGGATGGCGTCTAAAATCGCCATGCTCACAACACTCGGGAATGCAAAATGTCAATTTTCGTCAGTACTACTGTGTTTTGGGTCACTCGGAAAATTCAGAAATTCGATGAATTAATTCGCTTACAGTAGTACTGGTCGACGGAGTGCTGGTGGTCGACGTGGATGGCGTCTGAAATCGCCATGCTCACAACACTCGGGAATGCAAAATGTCAATTTTCGTCAGTACTACTGTGTTTTGGGTCACTCGGAAAATTCAGAAATTCGATGAATTAATTCACGCTTACAGTAGTACTGGTCGATGGAGTGCTGGTGGTCGACGTGGATGGCGTCTAAAATCGCCATGCTCACAACACTCGGGAATGCAAAATGTCAATTTTCGTCAGTACTACTGTGTTTTGGGTCACTCGGAAAATTCAGAAATTCGATGAATTAATTCACGCTTACAGTAGTACTGGTCGATGGAGTGCTGGTGGTCGACGTGGATGGCGTCTAAAATCGCCATGCTCACAACACTCGGGAATGCAAAATGTCAATTTTCATCGGTACTACTGTGTTTTGGGTCATTCAGAAATTCAATTGATTAATTCACGCTTACAGTAGTACTGGTCGATGGAGTGCTGGTGGTCGACGTGGATGGCGTCTGAAATCGCCAGTCACTCGGGAATGCAAAATGTCAATTTTCATCGGTACTACTGTGTTTTGGGTCATTCAGAAATTCAATTGATTAATTCACGCTTACAGTAGTACTGGTCGATGGAGTGCTGGTGGTCGACGTGGATGGCGTCTGAAATCGCCATGCTCACAACACTCGGGAATGCAAAATGTCAATTTTCATCGGTACTACTGTGTTTTGGGTCATTCAGAAATTCAATTGATTAATTCACGCTTACAGTAGTACTGGTCGACGGAGTGCTGGTGGTCGACGTGGATGGCGTCTAAAATCGCCATGCTCACAACACTCGGGAATGCAAAATGTCAATTTTCGTCAGTACTACTGTGTTTTGGGTCACTCGGAAAATTCAGAAATTCGATGAATTAATTCGCTTACAGTAGTACTGGTCGACGGAGTGCTGGTGGTCGACGTGGATGGCGTCTGAAATCGCCAGTCACTCGGGAATGCAAAATGTCAATTTTCATCGGTACTACTGTGTTTTGGGTCATTCAGAAATTCAATTGATTAATTCACGCTTACAGTAGTACTGGTCGATGGAGTGCTGGTGGTCGACGTGGATGGCGTCTGAAATCGCCAGTCACTCGGGAATGCAAAATGTCAATTTTCATCAGTACTACTTTGTTTTGGGTCATTCAGAAATTCAGAAATTCGATGAATTAATTCGCTTACAGTAGTACTGGTCGATGGAGTGCTGGTGGTCGACGTGGATGGCGTCTGAAATCGCCATGCTCACAACACTCGGGAATGCAAAATGTCAATTTTCGTCAGTACTACTGTGTTTTGGGTCACTCGGAAAATTCAGAAATTCGATGAATTAATTCGCTTACAGTAGTACTGGTCGACGGAGTGCTGGTGGTCGACGTGGATGGCGTCTGAAATCGCCATGCTCACAACACTCGGGAATGCAAAATGTCAATTTTCGTCAGTACTACTGTGTTTTGGGTCACTCGGAAAATTCAGAAATTCGATGAATTAATTCACGCTTACAGTAGTACTGGTCGACGGAGTGGTGGTGGTCGACGTGGATGGCGTCTGAAATCGCCATGCTCACAACACTCGGGAATGCAAAATGTCAATTTTCATCGGTACTACTGTGTTTTGGGTCACTCGGAAAATTCAGAAATTCGATGAATTAATTCGCTTACAGTAGTACTGGTCGACGGAGTGCTGGTGGTCGACGTGGATGGCGTCTGAAATCGCCATGCTCACAACACTCGGGAATGCAAAATGTCAATTTTCATCGGTACTACTGTGTTTTGGGTCACTCGGAAAATTCAGAAAATCGATGAATTAATTCGCTTACAGTAGTACTAATCGACGGAGTGGTGGTGGTCGACGTGGATGGCGTCTGAAATCGCCAGTCACTCGGGAATGCAAAATGTCAATTTTCATCAGTACTACTTTGTTTTGGGTCATTCAGAAATTCAGAAATTCGATGAATTAATTCGCTTACAGTAGTACTGGTCGATGGAGTGCTGGTGGTCGACGTGGATGGCGTCTGAAATCGCCATGCTCACAACACTCGGGAATGCAAAATGTCAATTTTCGTCAGTACTACTGTGTTTTGGGTCACTCGGAAAATTCAGAAATTCGATGAATTAATTCGCTTACAGTAGTACTGGTCGACGGAGTGCTGGTGGTCGACGTGGATGGCGTCTGAAATCGCCATGCTCACAACACTCGGGAATGCAAAATGTCAATTTTCGTCAGTACTACTGTGTTTTGGGTCACTCGGAAAATTCAGAAATTCGATGAATTAATTCACGCTTACAGTAGTACTGGTCGACGGAGTGGTGGTGGTCGACGTGGATGGCGTCTGAAATCGCCATGCTCACAACACTCGGGAATGCAAAATGTCAATTTTCATCGGTACTACTGTGTTTTGGGTCATTCAGAAATTCAATTGATTAATTCACGCTTACAGTAGTACTGGTCGACGGAGTGGTGGTGGTCGACGTGGATGGCGTCTGAAATCGCCAGTCACTCGGGAATGCAAAATGTCAATTTTCGTCAGTACTACTGTGTTTTGGGTCACTCGGAAAATTCAGAAATTCGATGAATTAATTCGCTTACAGTAGTACTGGTCGACGGAGTGCTGGTGGTCGACGTGGATGGCGTCTGAAATCGCCATGCTCACAACACTCGGGAATGCAAAATGTCAATTTTCATCGGTACTACTGTGTTTTGGGTCATTCAGAAATTCAATTGATTAATTCACGCTTACAGTAGTACTGGTCGATGGAGTGCTGGTGGTCGACGTGGATGGCGTCTGAAATCGCCAGTCACTCGGGAATGCAAAATGTCAATTTTCATCGGTACTACTGTGTTTTGGGTCATTCAGAAATTCAATTGATTAATTCACGCTTACAGTAGTACTGGTCGACGGAGTGCTGGTGGTCGACGTGGATGGCGTCTGAAATCGCCAGTCACTCGGGAATGCAAAATGTCAATTTTCATCAGTAC
The DNA here is from genome assembly GCA_964036155.1 of Diploscapter coronatus. NCBI lineage: Eukaryota > Metazoa > Nematoda > Chromadorea > Rhabditida > Rhabditidae > Diploscapter > Diploscapter coronatus. The sequence continues at coordinate 6,421,351 of OZ038423.1, forward strand.
TACTGTGTTTTGGGTCACTCGGAAAATTCAGAAATTCGATGAATTAATTCACGCTTACAGTAGTACTGGTCGACGGAGTGGTGGTGGTCGACGTGGATGGCGTCTGAAATCGCCAGTCACTCGGGAATGCAAAATGTCAATTTTCATCAGTACTACTGTGTTTTGGGTCACTCGGAAAATTCAGAAATTCGATGAATTAATTCGCTTACAGTAGTACTGGTCGATGGAGTGCTGGTGGTCGACGTGGATGGCGTCTAAAATCGCCATGCTCACAACACTCGGGAATGCAAAATGTCAATTTTCATCGGTACTACTGTGTTTTGGGTCATTCAGAAATTCAATTGATTAATTCACGCTTACAGTAGTACTGGTCGACGGAGTGGTGGTGGTCGACGTGGATGGCGTCTGAAATCGCCAGTCACTCGGGAATGCAAAATGTCAATTTTCATCGGTACTACTGTGTTTTGGGTCATTCAGAAATTCAATTGATTAATTCACGCTTACAGTAGTACTGGTCGATGGAGTGCTGGTGGTCGACGTGGATGGCGTCTAAAATTGCCATGCTCACAACACTCGGGAATGCAAAATGTCAATTTTCATCAGTACTACTGTGTTTTGGGTCACTCGGAAAATTCAGAAAATCGATGAATTAATTCGCTTACAGTAGTACTAATCGACGGAGTGGTGGTGGTCGACGTGGATGGCGTCTGAAATCGCCAGTCACTCGGGAATGCAAAATGTCAATTTTCATCAGTACTACTTTGTTTTGGGTCATTCAGAAATTCAGAAATTCGATGAATTAATTCGCTTACAGTAGTACTGGTCGATGGAGTGCTGGTGGTCGACGTGGATGGCGTCTAAAATCGCCATGCTCACAACACTCGGGAATGCAAAATGTCAATTTTCATCGGTACTACTGTGTTTTGGGTCATTCAGAAATTCAATTGATTAATTCACGCTTACAGTAGTACTGGTCGATGGAGTGCTGGTGGTCGACGTGGATGGCGTCTGAAATCGCCAGTCACTCGGGAATGCAAAATGTCAATTTTCATCGGTACTACTGTGTTTTGGGTCATTCAGAAATTCAATTGATTAATTCACGCTTACAGTAGTACTGGTCGATGGAGTGCTGGTGGTCGACGTGGATGGCGTCTGAAATCGCCAGTCACTCGGGAATGCAAAATGTCAATTTTCATCGGTACTACTGTGTTTTGGGTCATTCAGAAATTCAATTGATTAATTCACGCTTACAGTAGTACTGGTCGACGGAGTGGTGGTGGTCGACGTGGATGGCGTCTGAAATCGCCAGTCACTCGGGAATGCAAAATGTCAATTTTCATCGGTACTACTGTGTTTTGGGTCACTCGGAAAATTCAGAAATTCGATGAATTAATTCACGCTTACAGTAGTACTGGTCGACGGAGTGGTGGTGGTCGACGTGGATGGCGTCTGAAATCGCCAGTCACTCGGGAATGCAAAATGTCAATTTTCATCAGTACTACTGTGTTTTGGGTCACTCGGAAAATTCAGAAATTCGATGAATTAATTCGCTTACAGTAGTACTGGTCGATGGAGTGCTGGTGGTCGACGTGGATGGCGTCTAAAATCGCCATGCTCACAACACTCGGGAATGCAAAATGTCAATTTTCATCGGTACTACTGTGTTTTGGGTCATTCAGAAATTCAATTGATTAATTCACGCTTACAGTAGTACTGGTCGACGGAGTGGTGGTGGTCGACGTGGATGGCGTCTGAAATCGCCAGTCACTCGGGAATGCAAAATGTCAATTTTCATCGGTACTACTGTGTTTTGGGTCATTCAGAAATTCAATTGATTAATTCACGCTTACAGTAGTACTGGTCGATGGAGTGCTGGTGGTCGACGTGGATGGCGTCTAAAATTGCCATGCTCACAACACTCGGGAATGCAAAATGTCAATTTTCATCAGTACTACTGTGTTTTGGGTCACTCGGAAAATTCAGAAAATCGATGAATTAATTCGCTTACAGTAGTACTAATCGACGGAGTGGTGGTGGTCGACGTGGATGGCGTCTGAAATCGCCAGTCACTCGGGAATGCAAAATGTCAATTTTCATCAGTACTACTTTGTTTTGGGTCATTCAGAAATTCAGAAATTCGATGAATTAATTCGCTTACAGTAGTACTGGTCGATGGAGTGCTGGTGGTCGACGTGGATGGCGTCTAAAATCGCCATGCTCACAACACTCGGGAATGCAAAATGTCAATTTTCATCGGTACTACTGTGTTTTGGGTCATTCAGAAATTCAATTGATTAATTCACGCTTACAGTAGTACTGGTCGACGGAGTGGTGGTGGTCGACGTGGATGGCGTCTGAAATCGCCAGTCACTCGGGAATGCAAAATGTCAATTTTCATCGGTACTACTGTGTTTTGGGTCATTCAGAAATTCAATTGATTAATTCACGCTTACAGTAGTACTGGTCGACGGAGTGGTGGTGGTCGACGTGGATGGCGTCTGAAATCGCCAGTCACTCGGGAATGCAAAATGTCAATTTTCATCGGTACTACTGTGTTTTGGGTCATTCAGAAATTCAATTGATTAATTCACGCTTACAGTAGTACTGGTCGATGGAGTGCTGGTGGTCGACGTGGATGGCGTCTAAAATCGCCATGCTCACAACACTCGGGAATGCAAAATGTCAATTTTCATCAGTACTACTGTGTTTTGGGTCACTCGGAAAATTCAGAAAATCGATGAATTAATTCGCTTACAGTAGTACTGGTCGATGGAGTGCTGGTGGTCGACGTGGATGGCGTCTAAAATCGCCATGCTCACAACACTCGGGAATGCAAAATGTCAATTTTCATCGGTACTACTGTGTTTTGGGTCATTCAGAAATTCAATTGATTAATTCACGCTTACAGTAGTACTGGTCGACGGAGTGGTGGTGGTCGACGTGGATGGCGTCTGAAATCGCCAGTCACTCGGGAATGCAAAATGTCAATTTTCATCAGTACTACTTTGTTTTGGGTCATTCAGAAATTCAGAAATTCGATGAATTAATTCGCTTACAGTAGTACTGGTCGATGGAGTGCTGGTGGTCGACGTGGATGGCGTCTGAAATCGCCATGCTCACAACACTCGGGAATGCAAAATGTCAATTTTCGTCAGTACTACTGTGTTTTGGGTCACTCGGAAAATTCAGAAATTCGATGAATTAATTCGCTTACAGTAGTACTGGTCGACGGAGTGCTGGTGGTCGACGTGGATGGCGTCTGAAATCGCCATGCTCACAACACTCGGGAATGCAAAATGTCAATTTTCGTCAGTACTACTGTGTTTTGGGTCACTCGGAAAATTCAGAAATTCGATGAATTAATTCACGCTTACAGTAGTACTGGTCGACGGAGTGGTGGTGGTCGACGTGGATGGCGTCTGAAATCGCCATGCTCACAACACTCGGGAATGCAAAATGTCAATTTTCATCGGTACTACTGTGTTTTGGGTCATTCAGAAATTCAATTGATTAATTCACGCTTACAGTAGTACTGGTCGATGGAGTGCTGGTGGTCGACGTGGATGGCGTCTGAAATCGCCAGTCACTCGGGAATGCAAAATGTCAATTTTCATCGGTACTACTGTGTTTTGGGTCACTCGGAAAATTCAGAAATTCGATGAATTAATTCGCTTACAGTAGTACTGGTCGATGGAGTGCTGGTGGTCGACGTGGATGGCGTCTAAAATCGCCATGCTCACAACACTCGGGAATGCAAAATGTCAATTTTCGTCAGTACTACTGTGTTTTGGGTCACTCGGAAAATTCAGAAATTCGATGAATTAATTCGCTTACAGTAGTACTGGTCGACGGAGTGCTGGTGGTCGACGTGGATGGCGTCTGAAATCGCCATGCTCACAACACTCGGGAATGCAAAATGTCAATTTTCGTCAGTACTACTGTGTTTTGGGTCACTCGGAAAATTCAGAAATTCGATGAATTAATTCACGCTTACAGTAGTACTGGTCGATGGAGTGCTGGTGGTCGACGTGGATGGCGTCTAAAATCGCCATGCTCACAACACTCGGGAATGCAAAATGTCAATTTTCGTCAGTACTACTGTGTTTTGGGTCACTCGGAAAATTCAGAAATTCGATGAATTAATTCACGCTTACAGTAGTACTGGTCGATGGAGTGCTGGTGGTCGACGTGGATGGCGTCTAAAATCGCCATGCTCACAACACTCGGGAATGCAAAATGTCAATTTTCATCGGTACTACTGTGTTTTGGGTCATTCAGAAATTCAATTGATTAATTCACGCTTACAGTAGTACTGGTCGATGGAGTGCTGGTGGTCGACGTGGATGGCGTCTGAAATCGCCAGTCACTCGGGAATGCAAAATGTCAATTTTCATCGGTACTACTGTGTTTTGGGTCATTCAGAAATTCAATTGATTAATTCACGCTTACAGTAGTACTGGTCGATGGAGTGCTGGTGGTCGACGTGGATGGCGTCTGAAATCGCCATGCTCACAACACTCGGGAATGCAAAATGTCAATTTTCATCGGTACTACTGTGTTTTGGGTCATTCAGAAATTCAATTGATTAATTCACGCTTACAGTAGTACTGGTCGACGGAGTGCTGGTGGTCGACGTGGATGGCGTCTAAAATCGCCATGCTCACAACACTCGGGAATGCAAAATGTCAATTTTCGTCAGTACTACTGTGTTTTGGGTCACTCGGAAAATTCAGAAATTCGATGAATTAATTCGCTTACAGTAGTACTGGTCGACGGAGTGCTGGTGGTCGACGTGGATGGCGTCTGAAATCGCCAGTCACTCGGGAATGCAAAATGTCAATTTTCATCGGTACTACTGTGTTTTGGGTCATTCAGAAATTCAATTGATTAATTCACGCTTACAGTAGTACTGGTCGATGGAGTGCTGGTGGTCGACGTGGATGGCGTCTGAAATCGCCATGCTCACAACACTCGGGAATGCAAAATGTCAATTTTCATCGGTACTACTGTGTTTTGGGTCATTCAGAAATTCAATTGATTAATTCACGCTTACAGTAGTACTGGTCGACGGAGTGCTGGTGGTCGACGTGGATGGCGTCTAAAATCGCCATGCTCACAACACTCGGGAATGCAAAATGTCAATTTTCGTCAGTACTACTGTGTTTTGGGTCACTCGGAAAATTCAGAAATTCGATGAATTAATTCGCTTACAGTAGTACTGGTCGACGGAGTGCTGGTGGTCGACGTGGATGGCGTCTGAAATCGCCAGTCACTCGGGAATGCAAAATGTCAATTTTCATCGGTACTACTGTGTTTTGGGTCATTCAGAAATTCAATTGATTAATTCACGCTTACAGTAGTACTGGTCGATGGAGTGCTGGTGGTCGACGTGGATGGCGTCTGAAATCGCCAGTCACTCGGGAATGCAAAATGTCAATTTTCATCGGTACTACTGTGTTTTGGGTCATTCAGAAATTCAATTGATTAATTCACGCTTACAGTAGTACTGGTCGATGGAGTGCTGGTGGTCGACGTGGATGGCGTCTGAAATCGCCAGTCACTCGGGAATGCAAAATGTCAATTTTCATCGGTACTACTGTGTTTTGGGTCATTCAGAAATTCAATTGATTAATTCACGCTTACAGTAGTACTGGTCGACGGAGTGCTGGTGGTCGACGTGGATGGCGTCTAAAATCGCCATGCTCACAACACTCGGGAATGCAAAATGTCAATTTTCGTCAGTACTACTGTGTTTTGGGTCACTCGGAAAATTCAGAAATTCGATGAATTAATTCGCTTACAGTAGTACTGGTCGACGGAGTGCTGGTGGTCGACGTGGATGGCGTCTGAAATCGCCAGTCACTCGGGAATGCAAAATGTCAATTTTCATCGGTACTACTGTGTTTTGGGTCATTCAGAAATTCAATTGATTAATTCACGCTTACAGTAGTACTGGTCGATGGAGTGCTGGTGGTCGACGTGGATGGCGTCTGAAATCGCCAGTCACTCGGGAATGCAAAATGTCAATTTTCATCGGTACTACTGTGTTTTGGGTCATTCAGAAATTCAATTGATTAATTCACGCTTACAGTAGTACTGGTCGATGGAGTGCTGGTGGTCGACGTGGATGGCGTCTGAAATCGCCAGTCACTCGGGAATGCAAAATGTCAATTTTCATCGGTACTACTGTGTTTTGGGTCATTCAGAAATTCAATTGATTAATTCACGCTTACAGTAGTACTGGTCGACGGAGTGCTGGTGGTCGACGTGGATGGCGTCTGAAATCGCCAGTCACTCGGGAATGCAAAATGTCAATTTTCATCAGTACTACTTTGTTTTGGGTCATTCAGAAATTCAATTGATTAATTCACGCTTACAGTAGTACTGGTCGATGGAGTGCTGGTGGTCGACGTGGATGGCGTCTAAAATTGCCATGCTCACAACACTCGGGAATGCAAAATGTCAATTTTCATCAGTACTACTGTGTTTTGGGTCATTCAGAAATTCAATTGATTAATTCACGCTTACAGTAGTACTGGTCGACGGAGTGCTGGTGGTCGACGTGGATGGCGTCTGAAATCGCCAGTCACTCGGGAATGCAAAATGTCAATTTTCATCAGTACTACTGTGTTTTGGGTCATTCAGAAATTCAATTGATTAATTCACGCTTACAGTAGTACTGGTCGATGGAGTGCTGGTGGTCGACGTGGATGGCGTCTAAAATCGCCATGCTCACACTCGAGAATGCAAAATGTCAATTTTCGTCAGTACTACTGTGTTTTGGGTCACTCGAGAAATTCAATGAATTAATTCACTTACAGTAGTACTAGTCGACGGAGTGGTGGTGGTCGACGTGGATGGCGTCTGAAATCGCCAGTCACTCGGGAATGCAAAATGTCAATTTTCATCGGTACTACTGTGTTTTGGGTCATTCAGAAATTCAATTGATTAATTCACGCTTACAGTAGTACTAGTCGACGGAGTGGTGGTGGTCGACGTGGATGGCGTCTGAAATCGCCAGTCACTCGGGAATGCAAAATGTCAATTTTCATCAGTACTACTGTGTTTTGGGTCACTCGGAAAATTCAGAAATTCGATGAATTAATTCGCTTACAGTAGTACTGGTCGACGGAGTGCTGGTGGTCGACGTGGATGGCGTCTGAAATCGCCATGCTCACAACACTCGGGAATGCAAAATGTCAATTTTCGTCAGTACTACTGTGTTTTGGGTCACTCGGAAAATTCAGAAATTCGATGAATTAATTCGCTTACAGTAGTACTGGTCGATGGAGTGCTGGTGGTCGACGTGGATGGCGTCTAAAATCGCCATGCTCACAACACTCGGGAATGCAAAATGTCAATTTTCGTCAGTACTACTGTGTTTTGGGTCACTCGGAAAATTCAGAAATTCGATGAATTAATTCACGCTTACAGTAGTACTGGTCGATGGAGTGCTGGTGGTCGACGTGGATGGCGTCTAAAATCGCCATGCTCACAACACTCGGGAATGCAAAATGTCAATTTTCGTCAGTACTACTGTGTTTTGGGTCACTCGGAAAATTCAGAAATTCGATGAATTAATTCACGCTTACAGTAGTACTGGTCGATGGAGTGCTGGTGGTCGACGTGGATGGCGTCTAAAATCGCCATGCTCACAACACTCGGGAATGCAAAATGTCAATTTTCATCGGTACTACTGTGTTTTGGGTCATTCAGAAATTCAATTGATTAATTCACGCTTACAGTAGTACTGGTCGATGGAGTGCTGGTGGTCGACGTGGATGGCGTCTGAAATCGCCAGTCACTCGGGAATGCAAAATGTCAATTTTCATCGGTACTACTGTGTTTTGGGTCATTCAGAAATTCAATTGATTAATTCACGCTTACAGTAGTACTGGTCGATGGAGTGCTGGTGGTCGACGTGGATGGCGTCTGAAATCGCCATGCTCACAACACTCGGGAATGCAAAATGTCAATTTTCATCGGTACTACTGTGTTTTGGGTCATTCAGAAATTCAATTGATTAATTCACGCTTACAGTAGTACTGGTCGATGGAGTGCTGGTGGTCGACGTGGATGGCGTCTGAAATCGCCAGTCACTCGGGAATGCAAAATGTCAATTTTCATCGGTACTACTGTGTTTTGGGTCATTCAGAAATTCAATTGATTAATTCACGCTTACAGTAGTACTGGTCGATGGAGTGCTGGTGGTCGACGTGGATGGCGTCTGAAATCGCCAGTCACTCGGGAATGCAAAATGTCAATTTTCATCAGTACTACTGTGTTTTGGGTCATTCAGAAATTCAATTGATTAATTCACGCTTACAGTAGTACTGGTCGATGGAGTGCTGGTGGTCGACGTGGATGGCGTCTAAAATCGCCATGCTCACACTCGAGAATGCAAAATGTCAATTTTCGTCAGTACTACTGTGTTTTGGGTCACTCGAGAAATTCAATGAATTAATTCACTTACAGTAGTACTAGTCGACGGAGTGGTGGTGGTCGACGTGGATGGCGTCTGAAATCGCCAGTCACTCGGGAATGCAAAATGTCAATTTTCATCGGTACTACTGTGTTTTGGGTCATTCAGAAATTCAATTGATTAATTCACGCTTACAGTAGTACTAGTCGACGGAGTGGTGGTGGTCGACGTGGATGGCGTCTGAAATCGCCAGTCACTCGGGAATGCAAAATGTCAATTTTCATCAGTACTACTGTGTTTTGGGTCACTCGGAAAATTCAGAAATTCGATGAATTAATTCGCTTACAGTAGTACTGGTCGACGGAGTGCTGGTGGTCGACGTGGATGGCGTCTGAAATCGCCATGCTCACAACACTCGGGAATGCAAAATGTCAATTTTCGTCAGTACTACTGTGTTTTGGGTCACTCGGAAAATTCAGAAATTCGATGAATTAATTCGCTTACAGTAGTACTGGTCGATGGAGTGCTGGTGGTCGACGTGGATGGCGTCTAAAATCGCCATGCTCACAACACTCGGGAATGCAAAATGTCAATTTTCGTCAGTACTACTGTGTTTTGGGTCACTCGGAAAATTCAGAAATTCGATGAATTAATTCACGCTTACAGTAGTACTGGTCGATGGAGTGCTGGTGGTCGACGTGGATGGCGTCTAAAATTGCCATGCTCACAACACTCGGGAATGCAAAATGTCAATTTTCGTCAGTACTACTGTGTTTTGGGTCACTCGGAAAATTCAGAAATTCGATGAATTAATTCACGCTTACAGTAGTACTGGTCGATGGAGTGCTGGTGGTCGACGTGGATGGCGTCTGAAATCGCCAGTCACTCGGGAATGCAAAATGTCAATTTTCGTCAGTACTACTGTGTTTTGGGTCACTCGGAAAATTCAGAAAATCGATGAATTAATTCGCTTACAGTAGTACTAGTCGACGGAGTGGTGGTGGTCGACGTGGATGGCGTCTAAAATTGCCATGCTCACAACACTCGGGAATGCAAAATGTCAATTTTCATCAGTACTACTGTGTTTTGGGTCATTCAGAAATTCAATTGATTAATTCACGCTTACAGTAGTACTGGTCGACGGAGTGCTGGTGGTCGACGTGGATGGCGTCTGAAATCGCCAGTCACTCGGGAATGCAAAATGTCAATTTTCATCAGTACTACTGTGTTTTGGGTCATTCAGAAATTCAATTGATTAATTCACGCTTACAGTAGTACTGGTCGATGGAGTGCTGGTGGTCGACGTGGATGGCGTCTAAAATTGCCATGCTCACAACACTCGGGAATGCAAAATGTCAATTTTCATCAGTACTACTGTGTTTTGGGTCATTCAGAAATTCAATTGATTAATTCACGCTTACAGTAGTACTGGTCGACGGAGTGCTGGTGGTCGACGTGGATGGCGTCTGAAATCGCCAGTCACTCGGGAATGCAAAATGTCAATTTTCATCAGTACTACTTTGTTTTGGGTCATTCAGAAATTCAATTGATTAATTCACGCTTACAGTAGTACTGGTCGATGGAGTGCTGGTGGTCGACGTGGATGGCGTCTAAAATCGCCATGCTCACAACACTCGGGAATGCAAAATGTCAATTTTCATCAGTACTACTGTGTTTTGGGTCATTCAGAAATTCAATTGATTAATTCACGCTTACAGTAGTACTGGTCGACGGAGTGCTGGTGGTCGACGTGGATGGCGTCTGAAATCGCCAGTCACTCGGGAATGCAAAATGTCAATTTTCATCAGTACTACTTTGTTTTGGGTCATTCAGAAATTCAATTGATTAATTCACGCTTACAGTAGTACTGGTCGATGGAGTGCTGGTGGTCGACGTGGATGGCGTCTAAAATCGCCATGCTCACAACACTCGGGAATGCAAAATGTCAATTTTCATCAGTACTACTGTGTTTTGGGTCACTCGGAAAATTCAGAAATTCGATGAATTAATTCGCTTACAGTAGTACTGGTCGACGGAGTGCTGGTGGTCGACGTGGATGGCGTCTAAAATCGCCATGCTCACAACACTCGGGAATGCAAAATGTCAATTTTCATCAGTACTACTGTGTTTTGGGTCACTCGGAAAATTCAGAAATTCGATGAATTAATTCGCTTACAGTAGTACTGGTCGACGGAGTGCTGGTGGTCGACGTGGATGGCGTCTAAAATCGCCATGCTCACAACACTCGGGAATGCAAAATGTCAATTTTCATCAGTACTACTGTGTTTTGGGTCATTCAGAAATTCAATTGATTAATTCACGCTTACAGTAGTACTGGTCGACGGAGTGCTGGTGGTCGACGTGGATGGCGTCTAAAATCGCCATGCTCACAACACTCGGGAATGCAAAATGTCAATTTTCATCAGTACTACTGTGTTTTGGGTCACTCGGAAAATTCAGAAATTCGATGAATTAATTCACGCTTACAGTAGTACTGGTCGATGGAGTGCTGGTGGTCGACGTGGATGGCGTCTAAAATCGCCATGCTCACAACACTCGGGAATGCAAAATGTCAATTTTCATCAGTACTACTTTGTTTTGGGTCACTCGGAAAATTCAGAAATTCGATGAATTAATTCGCTTACAGTAGTACTGGTCGACGGAGTGCTGGTGGTCGACGTGGATGGCGTCTAAAATCGCCATGCTCACAACACTCGGGAATGCAAAATGTCAATTTTCATCAGTACTACTGTGTTTTGGGTCATTCAGAAATTCAATTGATTAATTCACGCTTACAGTAGTACTGGTCGATGGAGTGCTGGTGGTCGACGTGGATGGCGTCTAAAATCGCCATGCTCACAACACTCGGGAATGCAAAATGTCAATTTTCATCAGTACTACTGTGTTTTGGGTCATTCGAAAAATTCAGAAAATCGATGAATTAATTCGCTTACAGTAGTACTGGTCGATGGAGTGCTGGTGGTCGACGTGGATGGCGTCTGAAATCGCCATGCTCACAACACTCGGGAATGCAAAATGTCAATTTTCGTCAGTACTACTGTGTTTTGGGTCACTCGGAAAATTCAGAAATTCGATGAATTAATTCACGCTTACAGTAGTACTGGTCGATGGAGTGCTGGTGGTCGACGTGGATGGCGTCTAAAATCGCCATGCTCACAACACTCGGGAATGCAAAATGTCAATTTTCGTCAGTACTACTGTGTTTTGGGTCACTCGGAAAATTCAGAAATTCGATGAATTAATTCACGCTTACAGTAGTACTGGTCGACGGAGTGGTGGTGGTCGACGTGGATGGCGTCTGAAATCGCCATGCTCACAACACTCGGGAATGCAAAATGTCAATTTTCATCGGTACTACTGTGTTTTGGGTCATTCAGAAATTCAATTGATTAATTCACGCTTACAGTAGTACTGGTCGACGGAGTGGTGGTGGTCGACGTGGATGGCGTCTGAAATCGCCATGCTCACAACACTCGGGAATGCAAAATGTCAATTTTCATCGGTACTACTGTGTTTTGGGTCATTCAGAAATTCAATTGATTAATTCACGCTTACAGTAGTACTGGTCGACGGAGTGGTGGTGGTCGACGTGGATGGCGTCTGAAATCGCCAGTCACTCGGGAATGCAAAATGTCAATTTTCATCGGTACTACTGTGTTTTGGGTCATTCAGAAATTCAATTGATTAATTCACGCTTACAGTAGTACTGGTCGACGGAGTGGTGGTGGTCGACGTGGATGGCGTCTGAAATCGCCAGTCACTCGGGAATGCAAAATGTCAATTTTCATCGGTACTACTGTGTTTTGGGTCATTCAGAAATTCAATTGATTAATTCACGCTTACAGTAGTACTGGTCGATGGAGTGCTGGTGGTCGACGTGGATGGCGTCTGAAATCGCCAGTCACTCGGGAATGCAAAATGTCAATTTTCATCGGTACTACTGTGTTTTGGGTCATTCAGAAATTCAATTGATTAATTCACGCTTACAGTAGTACTGGTCGACGGAGTGGTGGTGGTCGACGTGGATGGCGTCTGAAATCGCCAGTCACTCGGGAATGCAAAATGTCAATTTTCATCAGTACTACTGTGTTTTGGGTCACTCGGAAAATTCAGAAATTCGATGAATTAATTCGCTTACAGTAGTACTGGTCGACGGAGTGCTGGTGGTCGACGTGGATGGCGTCTAAAATCGCCATGCTCACAACACTCGGGAATGCAAAATGTCAATTTTCATCGGTACTACTGTGTTTTGGGTCATTCAGAAATTCAATTGATTAATTCACGCTTACAGTAGTACTGGTCGACGGAGTGGTGGTGGTCGACGTGGATGGCGTCTGAAATCGCCAGTCACTCGGGAATGCAAAATGTCAATTTTCATCGGTACTACTGTGTTTTGGGTCATTCAGAAATTCAATTGATTAATTCACGCTTACAGTAGTACTGGTCGACGGAGTGGTGGTGGTCGACGTGGATGGCGTCTGAAATCGCCAGTCACTCGGGAATGCAAAATGTCAATTTTCATCGGTACTACTGTGTTTTGGGTCATTCAGAAATTCAATTGATTAATTCACGCTTACAGTAGTACTGGTCGATGGAGTGCTGGTGGTCGACGTGGATGGCGTCTGAAATCGCCAGTCACTCGGGAATGCAAAATGTCAATTTTCATCGGTACTACTGTGTTTTGGGTCATTCAGAAATTCAATTGATTAATTCACGCTTACAGTAGTACTGGTCGACGGAGTGGTGGTGGTCGACGTGGATGGCGTCTGAAATCGCCAGTCACTCGGGAATGCAAAATGTCAATTTTCATCAGTACTACTGTGTTTTGGGTCACTCGGAAAATTCAGAAATTCGATGAATTAATTCGCTTACAGTAGTACTGGTCGACGGAGTGCTGGTGGTCGACGTGGATGGCGTCTAAAATCGCCATGCTCACAACACTCGGGAATGCAAAATGTCAATTTTCATCGGTACTACTGTGTTTTGGGTCATTCAGAAATTCAATTGATTAATTCACGCTTACAGTAGTACTGGTCGACGGAGTGGTGGTGGTCGACGTGGATGGCGTCTGAAATCGCCAGTCACTCGGGAATGCAAAATGTCAATTTTCATCGGTACTACTGTGTTTTGGGTCATTCAGAAATTCAATTGATTAATTCACGCTTACAGTAGTACTGGTCGATGGAGTGCTGGTGGTCGACGTGGATGGCGTCTGAAATCGCCAGTCACTCGGGAATGCAAAATGTCAATTTTCATCAGTACTACTGTGTTTTGGGTCATTCAGAAATTCAATTGATTAATTCACGCTTACAGTAGTACTGGTCGACGGAGTGCTGGTGGTCGACGTGGATGGCGTCTGAAATCGCCAGTCACTCGGGAATGCAAAATGTCAATTTTCATCGGTACTACTGTGTTTTGGGTCATTCAGAAATTCAATTGATTAATTCACGCTTACAGTAGTACTGGTCGATGGAGTGCTGGTGGTCGACGTGGATGGCGTCTGAAATCGCCAGTCACTCGGGAATGCAAAATGTCAATTTTCATCAGTACTACTGTGTTTTGGGTCATTCAGAAATTCAATTGATTAATTCACGCTTACAGTAGTACTGGTCGATGGAGTGCTGGTGGTCGACGTGGATGGCGTCTAAAATCGCCATGCTCACAACACTCGGGAATGCAAAATGTCAATTTTCATCAGTACTACTGTGTTTTGGGTCATTCGAAAAATTCAGAAAATCGATGAATTAATTCGCTTACAGTAGTACTGGTCGATGGAGTGCTGGTGGTCGACGTGGATGGCGTCTGAAATCGCCATGCTCACAACACTCGGGAATGCAAAATGTCAATTTTCGTCAGTACTACTGTGTTTTGGGTCACTCGGAAAATTCAGAAATTCGATGAATTAATTCACGCTTACAGTAGTACTGGTCGATGGAGTGCTGGTGGTCGACGTGGATGGCGTCTAAAATCGCCATGCTCACAACACTCGGGAATGCAAAATGTCAATTTTCGTCAGTACTACTGTGTTTTGGGTCACTCGGAAAATTCAGAAATTCGATGAATTAATTCACGCTTACAGTAGTACTGGTCGACGGAGTGGTGGTGGTCGACGTGGATGGCGTCTGAAATCGCCATGCTCACAACACTCGGGAATGCAAAATGTCAATTTTCATCGGTACTACTGTGTTTTGGGTCATTCAGAAATTCAATTGATTAATTCACGCTTACAGTAGTACTGGTCGACGGAGTGGTGGTGGTCGACGTGGATGGCGTCTGAAATCGCCATGCTCACAACACTCGGGAATGCAAAATGTCAATTTTCATCGGTACTACTGTGTTTTGGGTCATTCAGAAATTCAATTGATTAATTCACGCTTACAGTAGTACTGGTCGACGGAGTGGTGGTGGTCGACGTGGATGGCGTCTGAAATCGCCAGTCACTCGGGAATGCAAAATGTCAATTTTCATCGGTACTACTGTGTTTTGGGTCATTCAGAAATTCAATTGATTAATTCACGCTTACAGTAGTACTGGTCGACGGAGTGGTGGTGGTCGACGTGGATGGCGTCTGAAATCGCCAGTCACTCGGGAATGCAAAATGTCAATTTTCATCGGTACTACTGTGTTTTGGGTCATTCAGAAATTCAATTGATTAATTCACGCTTACAGTAGTACTGGTCGACGGAGTGGTGGTGGTCGACGTGGATGGCGTCTGAAATCGCCAGTCACTCGGGAATGCAAAATGTCAATTTTCATCAGTACTACTGTGTTTTGGGTCACTCGGAAAATTCAGAAATTCGATGAATTAATTCGCTTACAGTAGTACTGGTCGACGGAGTGCTGGTGGTCGACGTGGATGGCGTCTAAAATCGCCATGCTCACAACACTCGGGAATGCAAAATGTCAATTTTCATCGGTACTACTGTGTTTTGGGTCATTCAGAAATTCAATTGATTAATTCACGCTTACAGTAGTACTGGTCGACGGAGTGGTGGTGGTCGACGTGGATGGCGTCTGAAATCGCCAGTCACTCGGGAATGCAAAATGTCAATTTTCATCGGTACTACTGTGTTTTGGGTCATTCAGAAATTCAATTGATTAATTCACGCTTACAGTAGTACTGGTCGATGGAGTGCTGGTGGTCGACGTGGATGGCGTCTGAAATCGCCAGTCACTCGGGAATGCAAAATGTCAATTTTCATCGGTACTACTGTGTTTTGGGTCATTCAGAAATTCAATTGATTAATTCACGCTTACAGTAGTACTGGTCGACGGAGTGGTGGTGGTCGACGTGGATGGCGTCTGAAATCGCCAGTCACTCGGGAATGCAAAATGTCAATTTTCATCAGTACTACTGTGTTTTGGGTCACTCGGAAAATTCAGAAATTCGATGAATTAATTCGCTTACAGTAGTACTGGTCGACGGAGTGCTGGTGGTCGACGTGGATGGCGTCTAAAATCGCCATGCTCACAACACTCGGGAATGCAAAATGTCAATTTTCATCGGTACTACTGTGTTTTGGGTCATTCAGAAATTCAATTGATTAATTCACGCTTACAGTAGTACTGGTCGACGGAGTGGTGGTGGTCGACGTGGATGGCGTCTGAAATCGCCAGTCACTCGGGAATGCAAAATGTCAATTTTCATCGGTACTACTGTGTTTTGGGTCATTCAGAAATTCAATTGATTAATTCACGCTTACAGTAGTACTGGTCGATGGAGTGCTGGTGGTCGACGTGGATGGCGTCTGAAATCGCCAGTCACTCGGGAATGCAAAATGTCAATTTTCATCAGTACTACTGTGTTTTGGGTCATTCAGAAATTCAATTGATTAATTCACGCTTACAGTAGTACTGGTCGATGGAGTGCTGGTGGTCGACGTGGATGGCGTCTAAAATCGCCATGCTCACAACACTCGGGAATGCAAAATGTCAATTTTCATCAGTACTACTTTGTTTTGGGTCACTCGGAAAATTCAGAAATTCGATGAATTAATTCGCTTACAGTAGTACTGGTCGATGGAGTGCTGGTGGTCGACGTGGATGGCGTCTGAAATCGCCAGTCACTCGGGAATGCAAAATGTCAATTTTCATCAGTACTACTTTGTTTTGGGTCATTCAGAAATTCAGAAATTCGATGAATTAATTCGCTTACAGTAGTACTGGTCGACGGAGTGCTGGTGGTCGACGTGGATGGCGTCTAAAATCGCCATGCTCACAACACTCGGGAATGCAAAATGTCAATTTTCATCAGTACTACTGTGTTTTGGGTCACTCGGAAAATTCAGAAATTCGATGAATTAATTCGCTTACAGTAGTACTGGTCGACGGAGTGCTGGTGGTCGACGTGGATGGCGTCTAAAATCGCCATGCTCACAACACTCGGGAATGCAAAATGTCAATTTTCATCAGTACTACTGTGTTTTGGGTCACTCGGAAAATTCAGAAATTCGATGAATTAATTCGCTTACAGTAGTACTGGTCGACGGAGTGCTGGTGGTCGACGTGGATGGCGTCTGAAATCGCCATGCTCACAACACTCGGGAATGCAAAATGTCAATTTTCATCAGTACTACTGTGTTTTGGGTCACTCGGAAAATTCAGAAATTCGATGAATTAATTCGCTTACAGTAGTACTGGTCGATGGAGTGGTGGTGGTCGACGTGGATGGCGTCTGAAATCGTCATGCTCACAACACTCGGGAATGCAAAATGTCAATTTTCGTCAGTACTACTGTGTTTTGGGTCACTCGGAAAATTCAGAAATTCGATGAATTAATTCGCTTACAGTAGTACTGGTCGATGGAGTGCTGGTGGTCGACGTGGATGGCGTCTGAAATCGTCATGCTCACAACACTCGGGAATGCAAAATGTCAATTTTCATCAGTACTACTGTGTTTTGGATCATTCGAAAAATTCAGAAATTCGATGAATTAATTCGCTTACAGTAGTACTGGTCGATGGAGTGCTGGTGGTCGACGTGGATGGCGTCTAAAATCGCCATGCTCACAACACTCGGGAATGCAAAATGTCAATTTTCATCGGTACTACTGTGTTTTGGGTCATTCAGAAATTCAATTGATTAATTCACGCTTACAGTAGTACTGGTCGACGGAGTGCTGGTGGTCGACGTGGATGGCGTCTGAAATCGTCATGCTCACAACACTCGGGAATGCAAAATGTCAATTTTCGTCAGTACTACTGTGTTTTGGGTCACTCGGAAAATTCAGAAATTCGATGAATTAATTCGCTTACAGTAGTACTGGTCGATGGAGTGCTGGTGGTCGACGTGGATGGCGTCTAAAATCGCCATGCTCACAACACTCGGGAATGCAAAATGTCAATTTTCATCGGTACTACTGTGTTTTGGGTCATTCAGAAATTCAATTGATTAATTCACGCTTACAGTAGTACTGGTCGACGGAGTGGTGGTGGTCGACGTGGATGGCGTCTGAAATCGCCAGTCACTCGGGAATGCAAAATGTCAATTTTCATCGGTACTACTGTGTTTTGGGTCATTCAGAAATTCAATTGATTAATTCACGCTTACAGTAGTACTGGTCGATGGAGTGCTGGTGGTCGACGTGGATGGCGTCTGAAATCGCCAGTCACTCGGGAATGCAAAATGTCAATTTTCATCGGTACTACTGTGTTTTGGGTCATTCAGAAATTCAATTGATTAATTCACGCTTACAGTAGTACTGGTCGACGGAGTGGTGGTGGTCGACGTGGATGGCGTCTGAAATCGCCAGTCACTCGGGAATGCAAAATGTCAATTTTCATCAGTACTACTGTGTTTTGGGTCACTCGGAAAATTCAGAAATTCGATGAATTAATTCGCTTACAGTAGTACTGGTCGACGGAGTGCTGGTGGTCGACGTGGATGGCGTCTGAAATCGCCATGCTCACAACACTCGGGAATGCAAAATGTCAATTTTCGTCAGTACTACTGTGTTTTGGGTCATTCAGAAATTCAATTGATTAATTCACGCTTACAGTAGTACTGGTCGACGGAGTGCTGGTGGTCGACGTGGATGGAGTTGTGGTCGACGTGGATGCAGTGGTGGTCGACGTGGATGGCGTCTGAAATCGTCATGCTCACAACACTCGGGAATGCAAAATGTCAATTTTCATCGGTACTACTGTGTTTTGGGTCATTCAGAAATTCAATTGATTAATTCACGCTTACAGTAGTACTGGTCGACGGAGTGGTGGTGGTCGACGTGGATGGCGTCTGAAATCGCCAGTCACTCGGGAATGCAAAATGTCAATTTTCATCGGTACTACTGTGTTTTGGGTCATTCAGAAATTCAATTGATTAATTCACGCTTACAGTAGTACTGGTCGATGGAGTGCTGGTGGTCGACGTGGATGGAGTTGTGGTCGACGTGGATGCAGTGGTGGTCGACGTGGATGGCGTCTGAAATCGTCATGCTCACAACACTCGGGAATGCAAAATGTCAATTTTCATCGGTACTACTGTGTTTTGGGTCATTCAGAAATTCGATGAATTAATTCGCTTACAGTAGTACTGGTCGACGGAGTGCTGGTGGTCGACGTGGATGGCGTCTGAAATCGCCATGCTCACAACACTCGGGAATGCAAAATGTCAATTTTCGTCAGTACTACTGTGTTTTGGGTCATTCAGAAATTCAATTGATTAATTCACGCTTACAGTAGTACTGGTCGACGGAGTGCTGGTGGTCGACGTGGATGGAGTTGTGGTCGACGTGGATGCAGTGGTGGTCGACGTGGATGGCGTCTGAAATCGTCATGCTCACAACACTCGGGAATGCAAAATGTCAATTTTCATCAGTACTACTGTGTTTTGGATCATTCGAAAAATTCAGAAATTCGATGAATTAATTCGCTTACAGTAGTACTAGTCGATGGTGTTGTGGTCGACGTAGATGGTGTTGTGATCGACGTGGATGCAGTGGTGGTCGACGTGGATGGCGTCTGAAATCGTCATGCTCACAACACTCGGGAATGCAAAATGTCAATTTTCATCAGTACTACTGTGTTTTGGGTCATTCAGAAATTCAATTGATTAATTCACGCTTACAGTAGTACTGGTCGACGGAGTGCTGGTGGTCGACGTGGATGGAGTTGTGGTCGACGTGGATGCAGTGGTGGTCGACGTGGATGGCGTCTGAAATCGTCATGCTCACAACACTCGGGAATGCAAAATGTCAATTTTCATCAGTACTACTGTGTTTTGGGTCACTCGGAAAATTCAGAAATTCGATGAATTAATTCGCTTACAGTAGTACTGGTCGACGGAGTGCTGGTGGTCGACGTGGATGGCGTCTGAAATCGCCATGCTCACAACACTCGGGAATGCAAAATGTCAATTTTCATCAGTACTACTGTGTTTTGGGTCATTCAGAAATTCGATGAATTAATTCGCTTACAGTAGTACTGGTCGACGGAGTGCTGGTGGTCGACGTGGATGGCGTCTGAAATCGTCATGCTCACAACACTCGGGAATGCAAAATGTCAATTTTCGTCAGTACTACTGTGTTTTGGGTCATTCAGAAATTCAATTGATTAATTCACGCTTACAGTAGTACTGGTCGACGGAGTGCTGGTGGTCGACGTGGATGGCGTCTGAAATCGTCATGCTCACAACACTCGGGAATGCAAAATGTCAATTTTCGTCAGTACTACTGTGTTTTGGGTCATTCAGAAATTCAATTGATTAATTCACGCTTACAGTAGTACTGGTCGACGGAGTGCTGGTGGTCGACGTGGATGGCGTCTGAAATCGCCATGCTCACAACACTCGGGAATGCAAAATGTCAATTTTCATCAGTACTACTGTGTTTTGGGTCATTCAGAAATTCAATTGATTAATTCACGCTTACAGTAGTACTGGTCGACGGAGTGCTGGTGGTCGACGTGGATGGAGTTGTGGTCGACGTGGATGCAGTGGTGGTCGACGTGGATGGCGTCTGAAATCGTCATGCTCACAACACTCGGGAATGCAAAATGTCAATTTTCGTCAGTACTACTGTGTTTTGGGTCACTCGGAAAATTCAGAAATTCGATGAATTAATTCGCTTACAGTAGTACTAGTCGATGGTGTTGTGGTCGACGTAGATGGTGTTGTGGTCGACGTGGATGCAGTGGTGGTCGACGTGGATGGCGTCTGAAATCGTCATGCTCACAACACTCGGGAATGCAAAATGTCAATTTTCATCAGTACTACTGTGTTTTGGATCATTCGAAAAATTCAGAAATTCGATGAATTAATTCGCTTACAGTAGTACTAGTCGATGGTGTTGTGGTCGACGTAGATGGTGTTGTGGTCGACGTGGATGCAGTGGTGGTCGACGTGGATGGCGTCTGAAATCGTCATGCTCACAACACTCGGGAATGCAAAATGTCAATTTTCATCAGTACTACTGTGTTTTGGGTCATTCAGAAATTCAATTGATTAATTCACGCTTACAGTAGTACTGGTCGACGGAGTGCTGGTGGTCGACGTGGATGGAGTTGTGGTCGACGTGGATGCAGTGGTGGTCGACGTGGATGGCGTCTGAAATCGTCATGCTCACAACACTCGGGAATGCAAAATGTCAATTTTCATCAGTACTACTGTGTTTTGGGTCACTCGGAAAATTCAGAAATTCGATGAATTAATTCGCTTACAGTAGTACTAGTCGATGGTGTTGTGGTCGACGTAGATGGTGTTGTGGTCGACGTGGATGCAGTGGTGGTCGACGTGGATGGCGTCTGAAATCGTCATGCTCACAACACTCGGGAATGCAAAATGTCAATTTTCATCAGTACTACTGTGTTTTGGGTCACTCGGAAAATTCAGAAATTCGATGAATTAATTCGCTTACAGTAGTACTGGTCGATGGAGTGCTGGTGGTCGACGTGGATGGCGTCTGAAATCGTCATGCTCACAACACTCGGGAATGCAAAATGTCAATTTTCGTCAGTACTACTGTGTTTTGGGTCACTCGGAAAATTCAGAAATTCGATGAATTAATTCGCTTACAGTAGTACTGGTCGATGGAGTGCTGGTGGTCGACGTGGATGGCGTCTGAAATCGTCATGCTCACAACACTCGGGAATGCAAAATGTCAATTTTCGTCAGTACTACTGTGTTTTGGGTCACTCGGAAAATTCAGAAATTCGATGAATTAATTCGCTTACAGTAGTACTGGTCGATGGAGTGCTGGTGGTCGACGTGGATGGCGTCTGAAATCGTCATGCTCACAACACTCGGGAATGCAAAATGTCAATTTTCATCAGTACTACTGTGTTTTGGATCATTCGAAAAATTCAGAAATTCGATGAATTAATTCGCTTACAGTAGTACTAGTCGATGGTGTTGTGGTCGACGTAGATGGTGTTGTGGTCGACGTGGATGCAGTGGTGGTCGACGTGGATGGCGTCTGAAATCGTCATGCTCACAACACTCGGGAATGCAAAATGTCAATTTTCATCAGTACTACTGTGTTTTGGGTCATTCAGAAATTCAATTGATTAATTCACGCTTACAGTAGTACTGGTCGACGGAGTGCTGGTGGTCGACGTGGATGGCGTCTAAAATCGCCATGCTCACAACACTCGGGAATGCAAAATGTCAATTTTCGTCAGTACTACTGTGTTTTGGGTCACTCGGAAAATTCAGAAATTCGATGAATTAATTCGCTTACAGTAGTACTAGTCGATGGTGTTGTGGTCGACGTAGATGGTGTTGTGGTCGACGTGGATGCAGTGGTGGTCGACGTGGATGGCGTCTGAAATCGTCATGCTCACAACACTCGGGAATGCAAAATGTCAATTTTCATCAGTACTACTGTGTTTTGGGTCATTCAGAAATTCAATTGATTAATTCACGCTTACAGTAGTACTGGTCGACGGAGTGCTGGTGGTCGACGTGGATGGAGTTGTGGTCGACGTGGATGCAGTGGTGGTCGACGTGGATGGCGTCTGAAATCGTCATGCTCACAACACTCGGGAATGCAAAATGTCAATTTTCATCAGTACTACTGTGTTTTGGGTCATTCAGAAATTCAATTGATTAATTCACGCTTACAGTAGTACTGGTCGACGGAGTGCTGGTGGTCGACGTGGATGGCGTCTAAAATCGCCATGCTCACAACACTCGGGAATGCAAAATGTCAATTTTCGTCAGTACTACTTTGTTTTGGGTCACTCGGAAAATTCAGAAATTCGATGAATTAATTCGCTTACAGTAGTACTAGTCGATGGTGTTGTGGTCGACGTGGATGGAGTTGTGGTCGACGTGGATGCAGTGGTGGTCGACGTGGATGGCGTCTGAAATCGTCATGCTCACAACACTCGGGAATGCAAAATGTCAATTTTCATCAGTACTACTGTGTTTTGGGTCACTCGGAAAATTCAGAAATTCGATGAATTAATTCGCTTACAGTAGTACTAGTCGATGGTGTTGTGGTCGACGTAGATGGTGTTGTGGTCGACGTGGATGCAGTGGTGGTCGACGTAGATGGCGTCTGAAATCGTCATGCTCACAACACTCGGGAATGCAAAATGTCAATTTTCATCAGTACTACTGTGTTTTGGGTCATTCAGAAATTCAATTGATTAATTCACGCTTACAGTAGTACTGGTCGACGGAGTGCTGGTGGTCGACGTGGATGGAGTTGTGGTCGACGTGGATGCAGTGGTGGTCGACGTGGATGGCGTCTGAAATCGTCATGCTCACAACACTCGGGAATGCAAAATGTCAATTTTCATCAGTACTACTGTGTTTTGGATCATTCGAAAAATTCAGAAATTCGATGAATTAATTCGCTTACAGTAGTACTGGTCGATGGAGTGCTGGTGGTCGACGTGGATGGCGTCTGAAATCGTCATGCTCACAACACTCGGGAATGCAAAATGTCAATTTTCATCAGTACTACTGTGTTTTGGATCATTCGAAAAATTCAGAAATTCGATGAATTAATTCGCTTACAGTAGTACTAGTCGATGGTGTTGTGGTCGACGTAGATGGTGTTGTGGTCGACGTAGATGGTGTTGTGGTCGACGTAGATGGTGTTGTGGTCGACGTAGATGGTGTTGTGGTCGACGTGGATGCAGTGGTGGTCGACGTGGATGGCGTCTGAAATCGTCATGCTCACAACACTCGGGAATGCAAAATGTCAATTTTCATCAGTACTACTGTGTTTTGGATCATTCGAAAAATTCAGAAAATCGATGAATTAATTCGCTTACAGTAGTACTGGTCGACGGAGTGCTGGTGGTCGACGTGGATGGAGTTGTGGTCGACGTGGATGCAGTGGTGGTCGACGTGGATGGCGTCTGAAATCGTCATGCTCACAACACTCGGGAATGCAAAATGTCAATTTTCATCAGTACTACTGTGTTTTGGGTCATTCAGAAATTCAATTGATTAATTCACGCTTACAGTAGTACTGGTCGACGGAGTGCTGGTGGTCGACGTGGATGGCGTCTGAAATCGCCATGCTCACAACACTCGGGAATGCAAAATGTCAATTTTCGTCAGTACTACTGTGTTTTGGGTCACTCGGAAAATTCAGAAATTCGATGAATTAATTCACGCTTACAGTAGTACTGGTCGACGGAGTGCTGGTGGTCGACGTGGATGGCGTCTAAAATCGCCATGCTCACAACACTCGGGAATGCAAAATGTCAATTTTCATCAGTACTACTGTGTTTTGGGTCATTCAGAAATTCAATTGATTAATTCACGCTTACAGTAGTACTGGTCGACGGAGTGCTGGTGGTCGACGTAGATGGTGTTGTGGTCGACGTAGATGGTGTTGTGGTCGACGTAGATGGTGTTGTGGTCGACGTGGATGCAGTGGTGGTCGACGTGGATGGCGTCTGAAATCGCCATGCTCACAACACTCGGGAATGCAAAATGTCAATTTTCGTCAGTACTACTGTGTTTTGGATCACTCGGAAAATGCAATGAATTAATTCACTTACAGTAGTACTAGTCGATGGTGTGGTGGTCGACGTGGATGGAGTGGTGGTCGACGTGGATGGCGTCTAAAATCGCCATGCTCACAACACTCGAGAATGCAAAATGTCAATTTTCGTCAGTACTACTGTGTTTTGGGTCACTCGGAAAATTCAGAAATTCGATGAATTAATTCACGCTTACAGTAGTACTGGTCGACGGAGTGCTGGTGGTCGACGTAGATGGTGTGGTGGTCGACGTGGATGGTGTGGTGGTCGACGTGGATGGTGTGGTGGTCGACGTGGATGGAGTCGTAGTCGACGTGGATGGCGTCTAAAATCGCCATGCTCACAACACTCGAGAATGCAAAATGTCAATTTTCGTCAGTACTACTGTGTTTTGAGTCACTCGGAAAATGCAATGAATTAATTCACTTACAGTAGTACTAGTCGATGGTGTGGTGGTCGACGTGGATGGAGTGGTGGTCGACGTGGATGGCGTCTAAAATCGCCATGCTCACAACACTCGAGAATGCAAAATGTCAATTTTCGTCAGTACTACTGTGTTTTGGATCACTCGGAAAATGCAATGAATTAATTCACTTACAGTAGTACTAGTCGATGGTGTGGTGGTCGACGTGGATGGAGTGGTGGTCGACGTGGATGGCGTCTAAAATCGCCATGCTCACAACACTCGAGAATGCAAAATGTCAATTTTCGTCAGTACTACTGTGTTTTGAGTCACTCGGAAAATGCAATGAATTAATTCACTTACAGTAGTACTAGTCGATGGAGTGGTGGTCGACGTGGATGGTGTGGTGGTCGACGTGGATGGTGTGGTGGTCGACGTGGATGGTGTGGTGGTCGACGTGGATGGAGTCGTAGTCGACGTGGATGGCGTCTAAAATCGCCATGCTCACAACACTCGAGAATGCAAAATGTCAATTTTCGTCAGTACTACTGTGTTTTGAGTCACTCGGAAAATGCAATGAATTAATTCACTTACAGTAGTACTAGTCGATGGAGTGGTGGTCGACGTGGATGGAGTGGTGGTCGACGTGGATGGAGTGGTGGTCGACGTGGATGGCGTCTAAAATCGCCATGCTCACAACACTCGGGAATGCAAAATGTCAATTTTCGTCAGTACTACTGTGTTTTGGGTCACTCGGAAAATTCAGAAATTCGATGAATTAATTCACGCTTACAGTAGTACTGGTCGACGGAGTGCTGGTGGTCGACGTGGATGGCGTCTAAAATCGCCATGCTCACAACACTCGGGAATGCAAAATGTCAATTTTCATCAGTACTACTGTGTTTTGGGTCATTCAGAAATTCAATTGATTAATTCACGCTTACAGTAGTACTGGTCGACGGAGTGCTGGTGGTCGACGTAGATGGTGTTGTGGTCGACGTAGATGGTGTTGTGGTCGACGTAGATGGTGTTGTGGTCGACGTGGATGCAGTGGTGGTCGACGTGGATGGCGTCTGAAATCGCCATGCTCACAACACTCGGGAATGCAAAATGTCAATTTTCGTCAGTACTACTGTGTTTTGGGTCACTCGGAAAATTCAGAAATTCGATGAATTAATTCACGCTTACAGTAGTACTGGTCGACGGAGTGCTGGTGGTCGACGTAGATGGTGTGGTGGTCGACGTGGATGGTGTGGTGGTCGACGTGGATGGTGTGGTGGTCGACGTGGATGGAGTCGTAGTCGACGTGGATGGCGTCTAAAATCGCCATGCTCACAACACTCGAGAATGCAAAATGTCAATTTTCGTCAGTACTACTGTGTTTTGAGTCACTCGGAAAATGCAATGAATTAATTCACTTACAGTAGTACTAGTCGATGGTGTGGTGGTCGACGTGGATGGAGTGGTGGTCGACGTGGATGGCGTCTAAAATCGCCATGCTCACAACACTCGAGAATGCAAAATGTCAATTTTCGTCAGTACTACTGTGTTTTGGATCACTCGGAAAATGCAATGAATTAATTCACTTACAGTAGTACTAGTCGATGGTGTGGTGGTCGACGTGGATGGAGTGGTGGTCGACGTGGATGGCGTCTAAAATCGCCATGCTCACAACACTCGAGAATGCAAAATGTCAATTTTCGTCAGTACTACTGTGTTTTGAGTCACTCGGAAAATGCAATGAATTAATTCACTTACAGTAGTACTAGTCGATGGAGTGGTGGTCGACGTGGATGGTGTGGTGGTCGACGTGGATGGTGTGGTGGTCGACGTGGATGGTGTGGTGGTCGACGTGGATGGAGTCGTAGTCGACGTGGATGGCGTCTAAAATCGCCATGCTCACAACACTCGAGAATGCAAAATGTCAATTTTCGTCAGTACTACTGTGTTTTGAGTCACTCGGAAAATGCAATGAATTAATTCACTTACAGTAGTACTAGTCGATGGAGTGGTGGTCGACGTGGATGGAGTGGTGGTCGACGTGGATGGAGTGGTGGTCGACGTGGATGGCGTCTAAAATCGCCATGCTCACAACACTCGGGAATGCAAAATGTCAATTTTCGTCAGTACTACTGTGTTTTGGGTCACTCGGAAAATTCAGAAATTCGATGAATTAATTCACGCTTACAGTAGTACTGGTCGACGGAGTGCTGGTGGTCGACGTGGATGGCGTCTAAAATCGCCATGCTCACAACACTCGGGAATGCAAAATGTCAATTTTCATCAGTACTACTGTGTTTTGGGTCATTCAGAAATTCAATTGATTAATTCACGCTTACAGTAGTACTGGTCGACGGAGTGCTGGTGGTCGACGTAGATGGTGTTGTGGTCGACGTAGATGGTGTTGTGGTCGACGTAGATGGTGTTGTGGTCGACGTGGATGCAGTGGTGGTCGACGTGGATGGCGTCTGAAATCGCCATGCTCACAACACTCGGGAATGCAAAATGTCAATTTTCGTCAGTACTACTGTGTTTTGGGTCACTCGGAAAATTCAGAAATTCGATGAATTAATTCACGCTTACAGTAGTACTGGTCGACGGAGTGCTGGTGGTCGACGTGGATGGAGTTGTGGTCGACGTGGATGCAGTGGTGGTCGACGTGGATGGCGTCTGAAATCGCCATGCTCACAACACTCGGGAATGCAAAATGTCAATTTTCGTCAGTACTACTGTGTTTTGGGTCACTCGGAAAATTCAGAAATTCGATGAATTAATTCACGCTTACAGTAGTACTGGTCGACGGAGTGCTGGTGGTCGACGTAGATGGTGTGGTGGTCGACGTGGATGGTGTGGTGGTCGACGTGGATGGTGTGGTGGTCGACGTGGATGGAGTCGTAGTCGACGTGGATGGCGTCTAAAATCGCCATGCTCACAACACTCGAGAATGCAAAATGTCAATTTTCGTCAGTACTACTGTGTTTTGAGTCACTCGGAAAATGCAATGAATTAATTCACTTACAGTAGTACTAGTCGATGGTGTGGTGGTCGACGTGGATGGAGTGGTGGTCGACGTGGATGGCGTCTAAAATCGCCATGCTCACAACACTCGAGAATGCAAAATGTCAATTTTCGTCAGTACTACTGTGTTTTGGATCACTCGGAAAATGCAATGAATTAATTCACTTACAGTAGTACTAGTCGATGGTGTGGTGGTCGACGTGGATGGAGTGGTGGTCGACGTGGATGGCGTCTAAAATCGCCATGCTCACAACACTCGAGAATGCAAAATGTCAATTTTCGTCAGTACTACTGTGTTTTGAGTCACTCGGAAAATGCAATGAATTAATTCACTTACAGTAGTACTAGTCGATGGAGTGGTGGTCGACGTGGATGGTGTGGTGGTCGACGTGGATGGTGTGGTGGTCGACGTGGATGGTGTGGTGGTCGACGTGGATGGAGTCGTAGTCGACGTGGATGGCGTCTAAAATCGCCATGCTCACAACACTCGAGAATGCAAAATGTCAATTTTCGTCAGTACTACTGTGTTTTGAGTCACTCGGAAAATGCAATGAATTAATTCACTTACAGTAGTACTAGTCGATGGAGTGGTGGTCGACGTGGATGGAGTGGTGGTCGACGTGGATGGAGTGGTGGTCGACGTGGATGGCGTCTAAAATCGCCATGCTCACAACACTCGAGAATGCAAAATGTCAATTTTCGTCAGTACTACTGTGTTTTGAGTCACTCGGAAAATGCAATGAATTAATTCACTTACAGTAGTACTAGTCGATGGAGTGGTGGTCGACGTGGATGGAGTGGTGGTCGACGTGGATGGCGTCTAAAATCGCCATGCTCACACTCGAGAATGCAAAATGTCAATTTTCGTCAGTACTACTGTGTTTTGGGTCACTCGGAAAATGCAATGAATTAATTCACTTACAGTAGTACTAGTCGATGGAGTGGTGGTCGACGTGGATGGTGTGGTGGTCGACGTGGATGGAGTTGTGGTCGACGTGGATGCAGTGGTGGTCGACGTGGATGGCGTCTGAAATCGTCATGCTCACAACACTCGGGAATGCAAAATGTCAATTTTCATCAGTACT
This sequence comes from Diploscapter coronatus, assembly GCA_964036155.1. Lineage (NCBI taxonomy): Eukaryota > Metazoa > Nematoda > Chromadorea > Rhabditida > Rhabditidae > Diploscapter > Diploscapter coronatus. Next base: position 6,450,238 of record OZ038423.1, read on the forward strand.
ACTGTGTTTTGGGTCACTCGGAAAATTCAGAAATTCGATGAATTAATTCGCTTACAGTAGTACTGGTCGATGGAGTGCTGGTGGTCGACGTGGATGGCGTCTGAAATCGTCATGCTCACAACGCTCGGGAATGCAAAATGTCAATTTTCATCAGTACTACTGTGTTTTGGGTCACTCGGAAAATTCAGAAATTCGATGAATTAATTCACGCTTACAGTAGTACTGGTCGACGGAGTGCTGGTGGTCGACGTGGATGGTGTTGTGGTCGACGTGGATGCAGTGGTGGTCGACGTGGATGCAGTGGTGGTCGACGTGGATGGCGTCTGAAATCGTCATGCTCACAACACTCGGGAATGCAAAATGTCAATTTTCGTCAGTACTACTGTGTTTTGAGTCATTCGAAAAATTCAGAAATGCAATGAATTAATTCACGCTTACAGTAGTACTAGTCGACGGAGTGGTGGTGGTCGACGTGGATGGCGTCTGAAATCGCCAGTCACACTCGGGAATGCAAAATGTCAATTTTCGTCAGTACTACTGTGTTTTGAGTCATTCGAAAAATTCAGAAATTCAATGAATTAATTCACTTACAGTAGTACTAGTCGATGGAGTGGTGGTCGACGTGGATGGCGTCTAAAATCGCCAGTCACACTCGAGAATGCAAAATGTCAATTTTCATCGGTACTACTGTGTTTTGGGTCACTCGAAAGATTCAAAAAATTCAGAAAATTCAATGAATTAATTCGCTTACAGTAGTACTAGTCGACGGAGTGCTGGTGGTCGACGTGGATGGCGTCTAAAATCGCCAGTCACACTCGAGAATGCAAAATGTCAATTTTCATCGTACTACTGTGTTTTGGGTCATTCAAAAATTCAGAAAATTCAATGAATTAATTCGCTTACAGTAGTACTGGTCGACGGAGTGCTGGTGGTCGACGTGGATGGAGTTGTAGTCGACGTGGATGGCGTCGTCGTCGTTGTCATCGTCGTTGACGTTGTTGACTAATTACTTGATTATTGCCATTATTTATTTCAAACTTACAGTTGACGTTGTTGTTGTTGGAATTGGGTCGAACGCTAAAGTTTCAATTAGTAACTCTTGAAAACTTATGATTCACACATTAATAATCAATATCTATTTTGAAGTAACACTTCTTCATAGCTTCTACGAAGCTATATTCAATAATAGAAAATTAACGATTTTTTCTATTTATTAGCGATGCGAAAAAGTAATTGGTAGAGTTTCCAAGCTTTGTCCCTTGCAAAAATGCGTTTGTGGTAGAACTGTAGCGGCTTGAAATCAAAAATTATTGAATGAAGTACCCTTAAAATCTAAAAGATCGAAAAAAGCCAATCTTGATCGACGATAAACCCAATAACGTGGCTGTTTGCCAAAAATCAACTCATAATTTTTGCGTCTACGCGCATTCATGCAATTTAACGTGCTCTAAAGTGCATTCATTTCGGACTTTTGATTTTTTCGATTTATTCGGTCTAGAAAATCTTTAATTTTACTTTTTTTCTTCACGAAGATCCTATTTACATCCTTGATGACAGTTCTGCATAAAAATTATTCAAAATATCATTCCTGCATATCTGCCTGTGATCCTAGTTACTGGACCTGCCGCAGAGAAAAGGGACGAAACTCCTCTTCTCACTTTTCCTTTTCGAAAGGGGGACAAGCGAGAAGAGAAAACTCCGCCCTCTTTTCCTTGTCCTAGATCCAATAACCTCCGTTTTCCTCGTCACTAATAATCACTCTTATCTTTGATCAAGTTATGAGTTATCACTATTCTTAATTTTGTCAAACATCATTCATTTTATCTATACATAAAATGTTTCTAATAAGAATTTATTTGACTTACAGTCACAATAGAACATATTTCCTATAGCTGCATCATCGGGAGTTGGTGCAGCCCAGCCGAAATCTGTACAATCCAAATCAGCTGTGACAGTTATATATGAACTAGGGTCCGCAGGCAAATCAAATGTATACTAAATTACACATTTTTAACATATTTTTCATTGTCTTTGAAAAAAACTTGTTCAGGTCAGGGAGGGGGCGAAACGCGTATCCGCGAAGAGCACAATATGAAGTACACAATACAGAGTGCAGAGAAGAAGAGCGCGACAGGGCACAGTGGTTAATATCGCGGATAATCTTTCCTCCCCTTTCTACACAAGTTTTTGAGGAATGAAGGAGAGTAAATGAAATCGAAATAAAGTTCAGTTATCTACTAGCACTCACGCTATTGTCAGGATCACTTGCTGTTCTTGATCCTAGGAACGCTCCGCCCAATCCAGTACAGGAAATTGTCATTGTTGAGCAGCCACTTGTTGTATCGACTATAAATGAAATATATACCATGAAAGGTTAAATACTTTATCTCTGATTTTATACTATTAGCTTTTAGTGATTACTAATACGCTTACTTGAGTATGTCATATAGCCTACAGAATTGAGGGGATCCTGAGGCGTAGGGCTTTCGATAGGAGGAGCACATGTATCGACACAGTCGCCGGCTGAAACCATGTGTAGGCTTTTATGAATTTCCATAATAAATCATATTTATTTACGTAAAGATATTTATAAATTGGCATAATGATGATGGCTTGATTGCGTATAAAGAAATAATGAATGAGAATTGGTTATTATTGCAGTCACTTTCTCATGTTCATTAATAAGCAGGATACACGAAAGGAGAGAAAGGACAAAAAAATCGATAACCGTAGTTTTTGCGAAATTGATTTTTCTAATTTTTATATTTGACTTCCTTCTACTTTTTGTTATCATCAAGATACAGTATGTTCATGGAAAAATTTGTTTGGCAACCATTCCGAATTTTCCCTCAATGTTGTTATTGAAACTTGCATGTGCTTACGTGCTCGCTGAAAATTTTAGTATATTATTTATTACAAGTTGTACTTTTTATAGTATTTAGATGCTTTATTTATTTTTGATTATCATATTGTCGATGACCGATAACTTGAGACGAAATAAAAGGAGCGTCTTTATTTCTTCCCTTACTTTGAGCCCAAGAATGCGCAAGCAGACGATATTTGTTTATTGGATGATTCCTTTTATTTTCTCCTATTTATTTGTTACCTCATCAAAATTAACGAAATTCTCGCTACAATAGCTTCCATTGATAATGATCAAAATTGAATTGAATAATTATCGCTAATTGTCTTAACTTCTCGAAAAACGAGAAGAAAATAAGAACAAATGCTTGCCTCTGCGCGCATTTCGTGGATCACAGGAAGCGGAGAAAGAAACTCGCTCCCATTATTTCGTCTCAAATAGTCGATCATTTACAATAACTATAAACAGAATTTTTGGAATATTCAATGGCTGATCAACTTCCGATGAATTAAAATTGATCCTAATTTCTAATAGCATTTATCGATTATTTACAATAAACTTTCTTATGTATGAAAAATCCAAATTAGAATTAACCAACCTTTTGTCGAACCCATTTTTCTACCATCGCTCTGATAACTTGTTCTCGCCTTTCCAAATTCACCGGTCTGACGAAGCTATTGAACTTGAGCCAGGGATTGTAAGTTAGATTTGTCCCGTGTCTCCAATTGAAAAGAATCATTCCTGCTCTTTGTCTCTGTGCTTCGTGCTGAATTTTTATTTTTTGGAATCATTGATGATCACGAATGATGTTTAGTCGGTCTAATTTATGCATTTTATTGTCCAAATTTGTCAGACCCAGAGATATTTGCAATCTCAGTTCGGTTTCGGCTTAAAAATTGCGGTTCAGCTTCTGAAAAAATTGAACCGCGAACATTCTTGGGAAGACCTAAGCCAACTTTCAACAGAATGTAAAACTATATGGGAGACGATGTCAAATCAAAAGCGCTTCTAGAGAAAGTTGATACATACTCTATTTTCAAATCGAGACACCCTAGAAATGTCATAACTTCATAGTTAAAAGGATATGGGACGTGGTAGGGGAAATATTTTTCTATACTATTTCGTAGGTTACGACATTTCTAAGTTGTTCAAATCGAAGAGATCTTCGTAGCTCGCTTTGCCCACAACTCTTATCTGTCGCGTCACGGCTTCCCTCCCCGTATCTAATTGTAAGGATAGGAAAGGACGCAAAGGATGTGTTTCGGAATGTGAGGAAAGGAAGGTGCAAGAGGTGGGCAAAGTGAGCTGGTGAAGGTCTCTTCAATTTGAAAAGAGAGTGTGCAGGGGGTACGCAAAATGGTTTTAGCAGAAATTTTTGGCTTAGAGGGATATGCACGAGAGATCTGACTTAAGCGCTGCCTAGGTCTGAACTTTGCGTACATAATTTTTTTTTATCGATAGCAGAAAAGATATTTCATAATGACACCTTTCTAAATTAAAAAATACCGTTTCGTTTGGACGTCTGACATAAATGAGCTCCCTAATTTGCTCCTTTGTCATGGATCTCTGCCCCAAAGGCAACGTCTTCAGATTCCTGAACAGTTCGTGATCCTCCTGTCGCTTCCTTCTGACTTCGTCGTATTTCTTCTTCTCTCCCAAAATGACGGATGCATCGATGTCCTCGGGCGAATTCACGATTGTTTCAGCCTATAATGTTTGCATCATCATCATTATTATTATTATTATTTATTTTTAGTATAAATCTGTTATTTTGAGTTCGCAATCTGGGAATTGCATAGAGAAAAATGCGATTTTAAGCCAGTCTCCCCATTTCACGTTCTATTTCCTTTTTTTATAGCTCATTGAAAAGTAACCGCACAACTTTAGGATGCGTTCATACTTTTTGGCATTGTGTGCCAATGTTAGGTGATATTGACACGATGTCAAAAAAGTATGAACGCGCCCTTCTCTTGCACTTCCCGGATTTCGTACCAGACAATAACTATAATTGAGTTGTGTTAAATATGCACTGGCTCAACCTATGTTCATTTGCTTTTTCTTTGTTTCCATATCACGAGCTTATGAGTGTAGTTTGAACAAAGGAGACTTTGTCCAAAGTATGATTTTAACATACGTAACAATTACAATTTAGCGTATGATACCTTACTAATAAGTTTTGGAATTTATTAGATTCGAAATTCTATTTATTTTACAAACCAACTTCAGCAAATATAAGAAACATACCAATTTGGGCTCGATTGTGGGACTCGGTTGATCCCAGAACCAACCATTCGAATAGCCGATCAAAGTCACGAACAACAGAACGCATATCGAACGTGTTGGGGCCCAAGGATGAGATGATTTGACCATCTGAAATTTGTTATCATAATTATTTGAATTTTTGCGTAAGCATTATCTACAAACATTCATGCTAATTAAATTCAGTAAATGAATTTAAAAGTCCCCAAACTATACACGAAGCTATTAGGTATTTCAATTGTTAATCCAAAATTTTCCGACCCAGATTATGCCTTCATACTTTGGTACATATTTTAGTTATTTAAATAAAACAAAAAAGTGGTCAGAAAACGATTGCCAAGAAAAGTATGACTGGCAATGTGCACTTTGTAGCGTGGTGAGGAATAGCGTCATTTTTAAATCTGATTTCATGCTAATGGCTACAGTAACTTTCGCTAGATCAATTGTGTACCTGAATTTTAGTTTAACTTTTCAACGAATTTAGACTGCAATTTACATAATGAAGATTCCTTAACCCAAATTAATCCCAATTCGTGAGTAGAGTCAGTCAGGCAATTTCTATATGACCAAATGATGGGATGAAAGGACCTATAGTTAGTGATAAGGAAAGAGTTGAAAGTAAAACGAAATTCTGGGAAAAGGTAGGTTTCATTATTTGCTATATTGTAATCGTCAATAAATCAAATTCAATTGGCCTTCATTCTGGAATATAGATGAAAATTTAGAAATTTCTTCGAATTTTATCAAAACGCGCCATATTCATCAAAGTGAATTTTTAAAGTTCAGCCAAAATTTCATAGTAAATTATATCAGAATCAGTCAATCAAATATATTTTTCAGGTTTTTGACCCCGCTAGCCCTTCCAATTTATTTAAAAATTTCATCTTAGCCCCGATAATTAGACTAATATTTTATTCTTAGCCCCCAATAGATGAAACAGGATAGTTACAGTAATCGACGAATTGAAAACCCTAAATGCGATCAGTTAAATGCCGTAACCTACGCCGAAGAGGAGTCGTTGGTTTGTCGAAAAAAAGCTTGGAGAATCGTCGACTCGACTTCCAGCTTTATATGTTCTGCTCCGAACCAACGCGACACATGTTTCTGTGGAGAAACGGAAGAGACACCTGCAGATGGACAAACAGCCCTAGTTGAAGTTAGGCTGCAAATGAGACGGATTTTTCAACACGCATTTTTTCGCTTTTCTTTTCGTAATGATATTTCCCTTTTTGAGGGCAAACTTCAAAACCAAACTCGCCTCCGATTTGCACAAATATTCGATGTCAATCAGCGAGGAAGCATATCCTCTTTCCTAATCTTTGTGTAATTCAAATCCTGCAAATGACTTTCAACATGCGCATTTGGACTTTGCCCTAACGACCTGTCTGACAAATAATCATGTCAAAAATTCAAATATTCCACAATCAAATAACTTGAAGGTCGTCTTCGTGAGATACTGCCGCCATGTTTTGGCATATCGAGGATGAACATTCAAAAAATAATTTTTTAAGTGATAGTTTCTTTCAGAATTATTTATTTTCTAAATATTCAGTGCTCATACTTATCTTGATGTTAAATCAGTGTCCTAAATCATAAAATTCGATATTGAAATAAATGTATTTGCTATAATTCATCAATCTTCGGCAATTTCGAAACCGCGGTGAGAGCACAAAACACAGGATATAGACGAAATAGTATAGAGTTAGGGTAGAGTATGGAACGATAGGCTTTCCTTTTCCACACTATTTCTTAATGTTTCGCGTCTCGTAGTCTCGTGATTTCCAAGTTGCCCAATCTTCCGTGAAATTCTCACTCATAAATTTCATGATGAAAGTTTGATCTCGTAGATCCACGACCACGATTGAAATTTTCTGTTGAAGTTAAACTAACATGTTTGGACATGGTAAGGCAAGTTAATAATCAAGTGACCCGGTATTTGCACAGAGGCCCCATTGTCTATGGCTTGAATTGGAATTCGACAACCGATTCGTGGCACTGAGGCATTGACATTGAAATTCAAAGCTGAAAGGTCGCTGCCTGTCTGCCAACTTGGAAACCGTCGGAATTCCAAAGTTATAAGATAGAAAAATGTTGAAAGCTGGACAAACTTTTTTTTCGAATCGGATGAAATTTTAACTGCAAATGTAAGGCCCCACAATTTTGCAGGACAATCAGGAAGCTTCTGCACTTTCGAGCCGATAGCTGGGCCCGTACTAAACCCCCCTCGCGACAAGCGAATTCCCTTTCTAGGAATCGAAGAATGAGATGAAGCGAACTTTCTAAAAAGTTGCAGCGAACTCTTCCCTTTCGCCTATCTTGATAACTATCGAGTTTCTACGAACTTCCAACGAACTTGCAGCGAATCGGCGAGAAACAGCTCTCGACAAGTTCGCTCCAATTTTTGAGGGGAAAATGGGAAGGAAAGCTGGCGGCAGGAGTTGACCGCACCTTTTCAAAGGAGGTGCGGTCTAACTTGCCGTGAATTTGCTCTCTCATTTGGCACACTCTCTAGTTGCAAAGAACTTGTCGAAAGCCTAGTTCAAGACAGGCTGCCGAAAAGTTCACTCCTTCTTTGACTTATTGGGAGGGGACTTTAGTACGGGCCCTGATTCTTCCTCATCTCAAGAGTATTTTTGAATTAGAAAATATTGATTTATTAAAATAGAAAAATTATGCTATTCGAGAAAATTTAACGAAAAAGAATAAAGAATAGAAGGTTTAAAAACATCTGAAGTTAATAATATCATTCCATGTAACTTTATTTTGTTTTAAAAAATTTAATTGGAATTAAATTTTGCACATCGAGTATTTTACGTATCTTTCTGTTATTGTTCATCTTCTGCACTTCATTCTTCTTTTCCCTTTAATCTCTGGTTCACTTTTTCCCCACACATTTTCGTTTCTTTTCGTCTTCAATCGATTTTTAGTTGACATTGTGTTTGCATCCCCCAAATGATTTCAGTTCATTATGTAATTTTGCGTACGTTTTTTCTTCTCAATATTTTTGTCCAAAGTCCCAATTTTACTTTGGTACTCTTTATGGTAGTTACTAAATGTCAGAGCCATGGAATCTACAGTTAGAGATAAACAAGAGGGTGAAATTTGAGATAATAATATGAAAAAGATACTACTATGGTGTAGCAGCATTTGCTATATATTATTTGAGCGATAAGATATTTCGTGATCAAGTAAAATAGGTATTGTTCCAGTCCAATTAAGTGAAGGTTCGTGCGTTGAAAAGATAGGGAGAAAGAGCGAGAGAGGCAGAGGAAATTGAGTACCACTCTTTCCATTGTCCCCTCACTGATTCTCCTTTCTGCATTTTAGCCTCTCTCTTTGCGCATAGTTCATACGCGCATTTCTCGCAACGGCGCTCTTTAACACGCGAATTGCCGCTTAATTTGACTGATACAATAGTAGGGTTAGGTGGTGGCAGAGTAGCACTCTTTCATTTTGTATACCATTTCGCTCGCTCACGAAGTTGCGAAAAATCCAAATTATTTATTATTAGGCTGGACAGAAAGTTCTGCACCAAAAATAACATTTTATAAATTTATTGATAACTTTATTTAAAACCATCAAAAACCAACGATATATCTACCATTGAGGTCAGTAACCTTCGCTCATTTATTGGGCAGATCATTGTTACCCTGTGCCCAGAATTCAAGAGACTGTGATGCAAAGAAGTCGTCGAATGCTGTTTTTAGGTCGTCGTCTTTGTTGATTTTATTCTCTCGTAGGTGGAGATTTAAAGGACAAAACAAATGGTAGTCTGATGGAGCGAGGCCCGGCGAGTACGATGGGTGGTTGACCGGGTGCCAGCCGAGCTTTGTGGTCTTTTGGTGGATGCCCGAAGCGACGTGTAGTCGCGCGTTGTCATGCAGTAGGTGGACAATTGAGCGTTTTGGCCGCTCTTCTCGAATTACGCCGACCAATTTTTGAAGCTGATCGATGTAGATGGTAGCTGTGACAGTTCTGCTTGTAGGAAGCAACTCGTAGTATATCGACCCTTTCGCGTTCCACCAAACGAAGAGGAAATGTTTGCGTTGGTGGGGTTCGGTTTTGACTGCGTTGGTGGCTCTGCGTCGCGTGGGAGCCAGATGGCGTGTTGTGCATCGTTGTCGTAAAGGATTCAGCTCTCATCTCCAGTCATTAGATCTTCAAGGAATTCCTTTCGGTGCAGATGGAGGAGGAGAGACTGACAGATGTTAACACGCACTTTTTATAGGCGTTGGTCAGTCGATGGGGGTTCATCTTAATTGAATTTTTCGATAGCCGAGATCGTGGAAATGAGCAACGATGGTGACATTGGAGCACCCGAGTATCGTCTCCAATTCTCACGTGGTAGCTTCCGGATTGGCCTTGATAGCGCTCTGCAATTCGTTGTTGTCGATGGAGGATGGTCGTTCATAGCGCTCATTTTCTTGGAGGCTCGTATCTTCTGCCGCGAAGCGATAGAACCAGCGGTTGACTGTCCAACAGGAAACAGTGCCCTCACTGTATGCGTTGTTGATGTTAGAGGTCACTCTGCTTGCGTTGTTGTTTTGGCGCCACTCGTAGTAGATGACTGTTCAAAGTTGGGGCTCGCTTATAATAATCGTAAGTCATCAAACCCCTGCGCACGGACCCTTATATACCCATGTGGTAATAGCTTGGAGAACATTCTACAAGATTCTCACGCTTATTAGGGTATTCGACTCATTTTTAGAAAATTATAGATTTAAAAAATTTTTGGTGCAGGACTTTCTGTCCAGCCTAATATTTGTCACTTTTACATTTATAAATTTTAGAGAATGGTATCAAATTTATATACACCCGCAGGAGGACTATTTTTAACCCATGTAACCTGGGACGATATTCAATCGGAATTGCAAAAGGCTTTGCAAACAAAGGCCACATTTGGTGAAAACAAAAATGCTGTCAATTTGAGCTTTGGAAAAGTAATGCTTACTCTACAATTATTGTTATTTTTAAAAAGTTTTGATAATTTAGGGATTCTTGTCCAGAATTCTATTAATTACACCTGATTGGAAGAATATCGACGATGGAAAGAATCTACCTGACTCAATTGTCATCAAAATCGCCTCTTTAATGAATTATGTGGAAATCATGGGGCAAATGCAAGAAATCGATCAAGCAGCAGCCTCAATCGATAACGAACAGAATGATAAAATGGAGCAGATTTGCAAAGAGGTCGATTTATTGACTTTCTTTTCGGAAAATCGTTATTATTTATTAAAAGTTACCCAAGTAAATGAAAGTATTTCGGCAATCTGGAAGAATAGTAAAAATTGTAATGTAATAGCGCACGAAATGGTATTGAGAAAGGATAAAAAGCAGTACCCCTATCTTGTTTAATTCTCTATCTCGCCGATTACTACATTACTAAATTATACTTTTCCAGATTACCGAATTTTTCTGGAATCTAACTGAACTCTGTAATCTTTATCAATTTCAGGTGCACAATATTGAATGCTCATTCTACGAATTCGTAAAGCAGAACAATTTGTACACACGTTGGACGCCAAAAGTATGAATTTTGGAATCCTCCAATTTATGAATTCCGATAGATTACTTCTTTGCGTTCATTCGATGAGTCACACCAGATTAATGGCTTCATAATAATGGATTACATTGAATCTGACGATTGCAGCATTTGCGACAACATCACATTCGATGAACTGAAGCAGGTAATTGTGTTATCTAATTATCGCTTATCTTCAGTAGAAAATTAGTGGCGATCTAAAATTTCATAGACAAAATTTCTATCAGCGTAATTTTAAAATGTACTTTGTACTCGCTCGGTTGTAGCTTGATCAGTTATGCTAGAAAAGTTGTACGGTTGCAATTTTTAAAATTTGCAGTGGACTTTGATAATGGTATCCCATTGATATCCTTTAAGAAAAGTGTAACATTTCGAACAAGCATACCTGGCATGGCTAGAACTAAAATTCTCGAAAGTATCCCCTTAAGCCAAGTTGCTCCACTAAAAACTTGTTACATATCTCCTTATGTATCAATCTTCTGTAAAGTTTTATTACGTATCCCCCTTCCTACAATTCTTCGAGTTGGCTGAAAATCTGCTTAGGTCAACGAACAAGCCAGTTTTATAGAGCTCTTTTTCTGTAATATTTCCATTACTTGTCTCAACTTCAAGCGCCTTTGTTTCAAACAACCAATCAACAATTGATGGTAAAATCACACATCCAGAATGCTGTGTATTGCTTTATGTTTTAGGTCTTGAAAGCTCTTGTCGAATATTCGATTATTGGAGAGAAAATCGATGAGAATACCTCGAAAAAATTCCGCTCAAAACTGTATTCGAAGATGATGGAAAACATGGTTCATGAAGATGTATGAAATGAGATGAGATTTTGATAAGAGAGCAAACTGCTTAGGCCAAGAAAATGGCTGTCGAAGGCACTAGAAGTTTCGATAGTGGATCTTTGTCGGATATCATCGATGACTATGAACACGTTTACATGGAAGCTATGACTCTGGACAAAATCAAACAATTCGATTCATTGTTTGAAAACCTCGGTTTGATTTTATCGCCTATCTGAAAAATGCTCTTTTCACATGAAATTTACGAGTTCTTTGGAAATTTTTATTGTCAATAATATATTTGAGCCAACAGTGGTCAGTTAGTGTATCCTTAAAATTGAGTATAATTTGTTTAGATTTATCACTGAGTTCAGTACACTTCTCCGAAGCTAACCAAATGAATTTAGAAATGAAAGAGGTTTTGATACACGGCGATCTATGGAGCACGAATTTAATGTGGAAAAGAAACGAAGGCGGTCATTTGCAACTGAAAGCCATCGTTGATTATCAGGTAGGCGTAAATGTATCCTTGTTGATAAAGGTGAAATTACGTTTCAGTTTGCCCATTTCAACAGTCCTGCATTAGACATAACAAGATTGATAATTTCGACCATGTCAGGAAAGGTAAATTTGCGTCAGATAGAATCTTCAAACCTGTTATTATTTTAGGATCGTCGACTACATTATGATGAAATTATCAAAACATACCACGATTACATTGTCGAAGCTTTCGGTGAAAAGCCAGTACCTTTTACATTGGATCAGGTTGAAAGAATGAAAAACTTGACAGTACACTAGCCCTCCTAGAAACTTCAGTTTTTTTTTTCAAACCTTCCAAAATCACTCAATTTCTTATGCTCTAGCCTCTCGTTGGTCTAGCGTATAATGCTGTGAAGCGGGTTCCCCTTATGGAAGCGTAATGTAGTGGGTAGCGAGTCAGGTTTTTGCCCTTTCTTGGCTGATAAGCAAGAGAGATCACTGATTGGAGGGGGGAGTGTAGAGAAATTCGAAAAAAAAATTGAAATTTCTGGGAAAACCCCAGGGTATTTGAAGAATGTGCTTCAGCTGAAGGAAGCATGCGACCTCGCGCTTCCATATGCGGGAATTGTGATAACCTCGATGCTCCAGCCTGCATTTGCTTACTTTTCCTCACAGAAAATGGAAGGGAAAGATAAGGTTGGATATTTTGACAACTAAAATACCGTATAACATCATGACACGAGAAATCGAAATAATGTGGAAAAAAATGGCTTAACCAAACATCCCCTCTTTATTTTCCTATACCTATTGTCATGGTGTTGTTCTGCTTTCAAATAGTCGATATTTCAAGGAAAAAAATTAGTAAACACATGTTCAGATCATTGAGACAATGCGAGAGAAAATGCGATGCCTCGTCGAAGATGTCATATTTTACTTTAGGAAAATAAAACAAATTTAACTCTGCTTATTGCATATTGCTAAATATTGACTGAAATATCTAACATATTTTTAGAAACATAAGACAAAATAGTGTATAATTGAATAGTTTTATACGTTTGGTTGAATTTTCGTCACGCTATTATCCCATAACCGTAATAAAAATTTTCATATCATCCGACGTACATCACAAATTTTTTACTAAATTTTTTATTTTTTTCCGACTTCGCAACCCATTGTATTGACAGTTGTTTCCGTGATTTTCGGAGCCATAATTTTGAACAAATTGTTAGAAAGGAGTTACAAAAAATTCAGGACAATATCCCAAGATGAGCTGTGTAATCTTTCTTTCCAAAGCGTGGAAAAAGAACCAGAAATAGTGTGTGGAAAAGAAACTAGTGAACGAGAAATAGTGTTTGGAAGGAAAGATTACGCAGCCCTCAAAATATATTATCGTTCAAAGAGAATCCAAGTCGTTTTCCTCTTTTGAAAGAACTCGATAATGATAATAAATTGTTTCTAAATTCGTGCCTGTTGGGTCATTAGGCTGAAATTCAGTTAATTATTTTTAATTAAAATTAAAAATTTCTTACTCGAAATAAACGGGATTGCTGCAATATTGTTTCATTGAAGGACAATCTGGTAAAAAAATCTTAATTTTTGAATGTTCTCGAATCCGGAAACCTACGCAATTGGAGTTATAATAATATCAGACCTACGAAGAACGGTCGTCAGAAAGTCATTGTGACCTACCCCCAGTATAATTTCTTAACAAATTTCCCTCTATGACATGTAGTTAGTCCAATTTTTTGTTCGTATTATTTTTTGCCGAATTCCAATTTTTATACTACAACTTTGCTCCTATTTGTTAAATTTAACTACGACTTTAGTCTTGTTTCAGAAAGATTGAGCACTATTTTATATTTATTATTACTTCTTCTAGAGAACAAAAATGACAAACTGTAAATTAATTTTGAATGGTATATCCACAAAGCTAGCATTTCAAATTCTTAGCCTGATATTTTTCACACAATATCGCTGATTTCCAGTTGCACAATTTGACTGACCTGTTTGTCTGTGAACCTCCTAACTCTATTTCGTTATTATCCCCTTCTTCTTTGTCTCGATTACCATATTTGCAAACATTAGGCACGCGAATGTCTCTCTGCATTGTCACTTCTTGCCTTTCTTGCCTCATTCAGTTTGCGCATTTGCCCGATTGCATCACACCGTTAGGTCGAGAGAGGTCTTAGCTTACAGTCACCTCATTTTGAGCAAATTCAAAATTTGCTATCATTAAAGTTGGAATATAATATTTATTCTATGGAAAGGATATGAGAAATTTCGATTCCAATTGGGAATGCGTCTTTATATTTTTATATCAGCACTTTATGCAGTAATTGCTCGAAGAATCTTTGATCGTTAACATGCAGTTTCTAAAATGGTGATCTGATACCTCAAGCTTACATAGTTTATGTCATTAACAAGTACAAATTTGGTAATGATATTTCCACTTTGATAATTTTAGGGAATTCTCACTTATTTACAGCTCTCAAATTTCAATCCCATTTCGTTTCTATTTGAAATCGAAGTATCAAACCTCCAGGAATACAATTTTTAGGGTAAAAATATTTTAAGGAATTCAATGCTTGATGCCATCGAAGAATAAGTTACAAAATAATGATATTTCAAGATCATTTCGAATATCTATGGATCAACTTTATTCATATCGAATCAAAACGAATATCGATTGACACCAAATACACTTTGAACGAATAGAAATGTCACGGAGGAGAAGGATCGAGGATAAATAACCATTTTCGAATTGAAAAGATAAGCTCATAAATGGCTGAATAAATTAGGAATTGCGATGAGGATCACAATCACAGGGTAAAAACGAGGCTGAATATAGAAGTGATCGAAATTTTAAAAATGTCTAAAATTCTTCAAAAGCAAAATTTCTCGCACCTCTTGGACTGATAGAGAAAATTAGGATAGAACAAAATAATAAAAGAAATCACGATCTCATAAAATATTTCCTAAACATTTCAAAATAAGCATTATTCGAGTGACGTATTTGGCGACAGAGAAGTATTGCTGGAAATGGCAGAATCGCTGCTTTTGCTCAGGTCCAAAGGCGAGCAGATCGGAAGGAACCATGGCATAGTTGGGATCGCTGTCGGTCGCTAAATTAAACCGGATAGAGATTCGATTGTTAAGGATTTTCCGACATAATCTCGAGAATGATAAATTTCAACTACTATGAATTCGAACTAGAGAGTCAATGAATCGAGCAGCACTACAAAACAACGCAAATTCTCAATTTCATCTGCTTCCTCACGCTTTCACACACACATACCAATTGCTGTACAAAATGAGGCATATCTAGATAAAAGTTAGAAAATACAATTTTGAAAAACTCAAAAGCCACTTATCAAATAAAATTATTCCTTTTGAAAAATCCTAGGGCGCAACACGACTAAATCTTTGCAATTCAGAACTTTCAACAACTTGTTTATTACTTATTTACCTGAAGAAGAGATTCCATCGTGAAATTCGGTCTGGCTGTGGATGTCTGTAGCAAACTTTGAGTATGTTGCGCAATGGAAACGTTCGGCAAAGCAGCGGGAATCTCGACATTTGCAGTGTCATCAGATATCGAGCGATTTGGGAGCAGCTAAAATAGCTTTATGTGATCTTTTCTCCAGAAAAAACAAACTCTGTAATTCGGTTGCATTTTCATCCTCTTTATGCAAGCGAAATGCTCGATAGCTTGAAGGGCATCTCCATTGCACCCTAGAATAATAGCCTTATTAGAAAAAAAATGAAAATGTTTTTGAACCTTCCAGAACGAGTTCGATAATGCTCTTCTCTTGCTCTTCAAAGAGGATTCCAAGCAGTTCAACCGGAGAAAATCGTTCGGTTTTCTTTCTCTTTTCAGCTTTCTGCTCCTTCGATTTTGGCGGCTTCTTCTCCGAAATCTCTTCTGTGGCCGGCGATGAAGAAGTGTCGACAGTGACTAAATAATCAAATTTAACGTGGTTTTTAGATTATTCAAGGAAGGATTCGCAAAGTTTTTATTTCACAAATTTCCCGAGTATAGTGAACCCGATTCGTTGATCAAATCCAAAAGTCTAAACCTTAGGAAATATTCTAGAACCAATTTCCAATTCTTTTAAACAGAAAAGTATTAATCAGGTTTACCAAATACCACTTTAGACCTATGTTTTCACTTCGCTGTGTCAGGAATAATTCAAACCTTGTTCGTCTTCGTCATCCTCCAGTTGTTCTTCCTCATCAGCTCCTGTATTCCACAATGGTCCCTGTGGCAATCGATCTATTGCTTCGCCAGCAACAACACTGAAAAATCGAAAGCTTTTTTTTCTAATAATTAAAAATTCTACCGTAATCCGAGTGCAAGCGCGTCCTCAGTCGCTTGTTTCCTCTTCAACGCAACTTGCGCAGCCATAACTCGCTGTCTTTCGGCTATCAAATTGCACTTCTCGCAGATGCATTCCCTAAAGTTTAAGGGCAATAATTGAGTCTTTGGTGTGATAAAAATTTTACTATTACTGTGGTTCATGTGAGAAAAATTACGATGATTATCGACAAAATAGCCATACAAAATTAAAACAGTCTAAAATTTGCAAGAAGTGACCAAGATTTTTTAATGGAACAGTAGATTATTTCCTGAAAAGAAACTTTGTGTTAACAAATCTTACTTGAACTTGCAATGCCGCTTGTGTCCCTTCAACCAACTGACCAATCCATGATTACGGCATCTAAAAATTATATTTATTGTTGTTAATCAGCTTGTTGCTATCTACGATAGCTCCTACAATCCAGAATTAGCATGCATTTCCCCCATTGATCCCATATTTGCAGTTTCATGATTCAGATTCGTTAACTGGTAGTCTCGAATAATAAATGGTCAGATCGGAAATCGCCTTGTACATGAACTTCAAGTGGACTAACAAGAAGTTACAACGTATGAGAAACAACGAGATCAAGCAAGCAAGTAAGGGTAAAGTGCAAAGAAGTGGATTGATAGACTCTGTTCTTTATCGGTCAGTGTGGAACGCTTAGGTAGAATCAGCGTCTTTGCGCACACCATCAAAACAACTACTAGATCAAAAACCAATATTTTAAGAATTTTTATAACCAAAAGATATGGAAAAAAATTCTTTCAGTTGGAATTCTTAGGAATATCAACTAAAAGTAAAATTTTCTAAAAAAAAACCTCAAATTTGCCGTGTACGAAATCCTTATTTCGAAGTTCAAAATTTTAACCTTGCGCATTTCGGCTTTCGTTCTCGCTCAAGTCGACCACTGAACGACATGGGGAATCCACTGAGCATCATCTTGCGATAGTTATTGGCTGAAAAATACAAATTAGAATAACATTTTTGTAAATTGATTATAATTTACTTACAAAAATGTTAGGCATTTTAGAACAATTTTAGAGTGAAAAACGAATTATTAAAGATAGTAGTTTACAAATGTGACTAGATATAAATTTGCAACAACAAACTAATTTTAGCTACAAATTGCGTCCATTTCAAGGCGAGTAAAAATTATGTTACATTTAGCAGATGATCATATTCAAAGACTAGAAAATTAAGAAAGGTCAAAAATTTTGAATTGTAATTTTAGTTAAATTAAGCAAAGTAAGTTATTTTACTTCTTCTGAATTTATCATAGAATAGAAAAAGCAAACGGAAGATAAATAATTTGACTCATGGAAGTTTTGCAGTTTTTGAAGCACTATAAAAGGAGTCCAGAATGAATTTTTAGGAAAATAATTTTTATTATTATTTAAGACGCGTTCTTTGAGTAACCCGAACAAAGGCCGGACAACTGCAAAAGTGTCTCGGATCCGAACCAAACTTATATGGTGGATACACCCATGGACCCTAATCACAAAACTGGGGAAATCAGGTTCCGCCCCCAAAAGTGGGCGGGGCTAGGTGGGGGTCAAAGTTGAACATTTTCACGATTTGATACCCCTCAGGGGGTATAAAGAAAACTTTTTTGCTATGAAAGATTTTCGAAAAATTTAAAAAGGATGAACATGGTCATGGAATGTACTTTCTAAAAATATAATGGTTTAGGGGGTCAGCCACTTGCTGGGTATGGGAGGGGGTCCCAAAGTCAAAAGTGTTAAAAATGGCAGTTTCAAAATATGCATTTTTTGCATAAAATCGATTTTCCTGAAAAGTTTAAGGCGAGTTCCAAAAATCTGATGATATATTCGAATTCTACGTATCAAATTACCCTAAAAACAGTCATAAAATAGATAGGTTAGGTATGCCACTTTTGAGAAAAAAGCAATCAAATGGGCGTGGCCCGAGGGTCGAATTTTACAAAATCGATCGGAAAAATTCAAACTATACACCAATTGATAGCTCTTGAAAAACTAAGCAACTTTTGTGAAGACACCTCATGATTATCTATTATGGTATGGGAGTGGTACCCCAAAAACCAAAATTTAATGTCAATTTTCAAGAAAATGATACGAGAATATTTTCATAGGCAGTCTACCAAAATTCGAGCTCAAATTGAAGCTAGAGACATCTAGTATTTATTCCCATTCAATTTGGAGTCGAACAATACCAAACATGGTATGGTACCAAATGGTAGCGACCCATATGGTCAAGTCACCATTTAGTAACCAATATCCATCATGTTATATACCAAACGAAAGCCCTTATCGACCTGAGTAATATTCTGAAAACCACTTGAAAAAGGGATTAGTCTATCGCCTTTTATGGTCATTTGAAGTTACTCCATTTTTGGTCTTTCTCGATAGGTGGTTATAGTCAATTAAAATGATGGTATAATGGAACCACTTGCTGAAATTGATAGAAATGGACTCGAATATTATTCTTTAGTCAATTTCGAGTCGATTGATACCCATTTTGGTATAGTATCACTCGGGTACCATATGGGTGGTTTTCCATGGACCCATATGGTACCATAGTAAGTGGTAGCACGGTACTCTGGAAGCAAAAATGAAGTATTGTCCTTCAACTGCTATATTCCGAAAAGATGTTTCAATTTGGTTTGATTTTCGAAAAGCTATGCATTTTTTGTCATTTTCGCGTGTATAACCATTCAAGCCTCCATACCACGCATACCATAATAGATAACTATGAGGTGTTTTCACAAAAGTTTCTTAGTTTTTCAAGAGCTATCAATTGGTATACAGATTGTGGGGTTTAACCCTCAAAATTGAAATTTCGATATTTGGGTCGCCAACTTTGGTGCAATGGTAAAGTGTAGGGTCATACCTAACCTATCGATTTTATGACTGATTTTAAGATAATTTGATACGTAGAATCCGAATATAGCATAAAATTTTTGGAACTCCTCTTAAAAGTTTTTAGAAAAATCGATTTTCTGCAAAAATGAGAAGTTGGCATACCCTATTTTTGAAATCGGGACCCTTTTTCTCAAAAGTGTCATACCTAGTTCATGCCTTTTATAACTGATTTTGGGGTAATTTAATACGTAGAATTCGAATATAGTATCAGATTTTTGGAACTTCTCCTAAAATTTTTCAGGAAAATCGATTTTATGCAGAAAACCGGGGTCAGCATACACTCATTTTGATATCGGGACATTTTTCTCAAAAGGATCATACCTAACCTATGCTTTTTAGGATTTATATTAACGTAGTTTTACCTGGAGAATTCGAATATAGCATTAGATCTTTGGAACTCCACTTAAACTTTTCAGTAAAATCGATTTTATGCAAAAATACATGTTTTTGAAACTGCCATTTTTGACATCAGGACCCCTCCCACATCCAGCAAGCGGTTGATCTCCTAATCCTATATATTTTTAGAAAGTACATTCCATGGCCATGTTCATTCTTTTAAAATTTTTCGGAAATCTTTTATAGAAAAAAAGTTTTCTTTATACCCCCTGAGGGGTGCCAAATCGTGAAAACACCCAACTTTGACCCCCACCTAGCTCCGCCCACTTTTGGGGGCGGGGTCTAAAAATTTAATTTTTGTGATTAGGGCCCATGGGTGTATCCACCATATAAGTTTGGTTCGGATCCGAGACACTTTTGCAGTTGTCCGGCCGCTCTTAATAGTTTGTTCAGGTTATTCAAAGAATGCGTCTTAAGAGATAATTTAATTAAATTAGTTATCTATTTTATAAATTATTTTGAATAAAGCTAAGAAGTATCAACTATTTTTGGCGTTTTTGAATTCTTATCCAACTAAAATGAAAAACACGACATCTTCTTGCACACAAATTTTAATATTTTTTGAATCGTTTCCTAATTCTAAAATATTCATATTTGCCATTCTTCCTACTCTAAATTTGGCAGAAAGTTTCGACTTGAAGACCAGCCTCTTTTCCTATTATTTGCCCGGTTCTTTACTGCCAACTTCTTTGTTTCTCTCGCATTCGCGGAGTCTTTTCTCTCAACACTCCTTACGCTTTTGTGCATCATTTCTCTCGCTTTCACAGGCACTCTATTCGTGCGGTGTTAGATGGAAGGCGATGGGGGGAATTCAAGGGAACGAAAAGAGGAATGCCTTGCATCCGCCGGTAGCTCAGTTGGCAGTAGCATTCGACTGTAGTAGTACGCATCCATCGAAATGTCGGAGGTTCGATTCCACCCCGGCGGAAATCCTTTTGCATTTTTTGCAAAATTCGGGTATAACATTTTTACGACCTCTTGTAGTTTACACCCTCTTTTTCCTACGTTATTTTCCAGAAAAGAGGGTGGGAACTACAGTGAGCCCCATTTTTACATACGTTCCCTGCCGTCTGCTTTCAAAGTAAGACCAAAATGACGTCCAATTGCTTCGAATATGCCATTAAAATGCTCGGAATGAATAGTAACATGATAAAAATTATTTGCCGGTAAATAAGACCTCGAAACCGGACCAGTTTATCGTTCCGGAAAATGTTTATTAGTCTATGGAAAGTCACGCCTTTAAATTTAGCAAACTCTTTTGAAACAGCCATAGTTTCAAAAGTTATCTGGGAAAAACGCTGAAAATGCTTTAGATATATTTAAATATATTGGATAAAATTGAATAAACTCCAATATATAAAAAGTGTATCAATAATGCCTGAGATTTAGTCATAATCGAGACCGTACTCACTACCTCCTTCAATAGTCTATCTGAATCTATCATCTTGTCCCAACGCTTTCTCACTCTATTTGTGCTTCACACGACTGGAAATAAGATCAAGTCTTTGCATTTCTATATTCCACAGTCCGTTCTCGCTGTGATATTCGACTGCACGAGAAAGATAGGCCTTGTCACATACTTGAAACCCAAAGAGATAAAATTGAGAGAAAGATAGATTGATAAATAACCTTTGTGGCTTTTGATAACTACAGTATGACTGAAGTGCAAAAATAAATCATTATGCGATGTTTGAGTAGAAAGAAATTCTATTCTACATGGCGACAGAATGAAGCTGTTAGATTCGAATGACTTGATGGGTTTTTCGTCAAGATCTCAGCTAGGATTATGATTTTGTATTCATAGCCGCCAAATCGTATCAATAAAATCATTGATAAGATCGAAACAATAATTTTCGATCAGCTAGCATTATTAGTGCTTGAAACTTGACAAATTTTGTTCGGAGAATAGAGATGGAAGAAATCAATATGAAAGGGATTTTTCTACTAAACAGTGACTGCAAAAGTGGACGCAATATGGACCTCTAGAAGTAACGATTTCGTAAAAGTATTGATTATCTCATTGTCAGAGTCTCAGAATTTTGTGCGAATAGCAACCGTACCAGAAAAATCGACAACATTCGAAAGAAAATTTACAAATATTTGAACACGCATTAACGGTATCATATGAGCTACGAAAGCGAAATAATAGCCAAAAATGGGCGGAGATATCCAATGACTGTGATGGAAGCGATAGGCTATGCGCAATATTTGACAAGTCGGAGGCAGATATCTGAAAGAGAAAGGGGGACTGAGATTTGAGATTGGATATGCCTTCTTCTGATTGCTTGGCTTGGCTTAGATTCGGCAAGAAAGTTGTGTTTATTTTACGATTCTGGACGGAAATTGTCACATATTGTGTTGTGTTATTGAGATGGAGGATGGGAGAAGAGTGCAAGGAGAGGATGGGGTCGCATGTGGGCAGGAAGTGGAATGATCTGCCGACAAATGAATGGGTAGTGACAAATGAGATATCGTTTATAGTCATAGAGATTAATGCACAAGAAGATACCATATTCTGGTGTTAATTTAAAACTAAAATTTGACAAATTGCAATATTTGTAAATGATAATGGAGCTGTTAAATTGAAGAGTGATCATTTAAAAACTCAGATGGTATGAAATCTTGAATGAAAAATAAAAAAAAGATAATGTTTATAATTTAATTGGCATGAAATTGGGATACTGAAATTGTCGCGATTTAGTTAGATAATAAAATTTTCGAATTGATGCAACCGGTATACAATTTGTTCAGCGATGATATTTGAAGTCTTGAAGTCAAGCAACTTCAGGAAATATTGGTAGTGATTTTAAAAGTGGTAAAATAACGTTATTCCGTTGGAAAAAATTGAATGACCGTCGAAATAAAATCTACTTCTAGAAATTGCGAAATCGGAATCGTAAAAAATTCACCATAAATCGCGATATGCATGAATATGTTTTCTAATTGATTTCACTTTTTCTAACCTTGGACTATTTTGAAAATTATATCTTCCTCGATTTCCTAAAACGCTTGGAATTGATTCTATGAGAAATTTTGGCCATAAATGAATTATTCATTCGAATTTAAAATAAACTAAATGTATGTAGTTAATCGATAGGCAAGATTTAGATAAATCAGGCAACTTTTGATGGGGAAATCAGCTTTAATATCTTGTCGCTAAATTTTCGACATTAATGACGAGGTAAAATATGATCACAAAAATTCGCAATTTATGAAGGCCGGAAAGTTGTGATATTTGATTTCTGAAACGAAACCGGGTTATTTTAGTAAATTTTAATCAAAATGCTGAAAAGCGATCCTCAAAAAGATCTTTGTGCGCATTTGAATAATTTTGAAGAAATAAAAGATGCACGTTGGCAGCGATGTAAACTGAGAATAAGTCAGGGCATTAGATATAAAAGGATGAATGTGGAATCTGGAATATGAATATATAAATGGAAGGAAGGATTGGGGATGGGGATATAATGAGTCAAGAGCACAGGAAATGAAGGTTCTGGATTCCAGTTACTATTTGACTATTTGATATCTAATCCAGAAAGGGGAGCACCTCGATTCATCTCGAATTTTTAGAAAATTTTTAAAATAGTGAAGGTCGTCTTATTTTCAAAATATAAGCAAGCAAGAAAGTTCAATCTTTTCGGTACAGTATGATGGGAGTCCAATTTATCGTGATTTGATATATACTTTATACCGAGAATACTCGTGAATTTTCAAATCAGAAAGGAGATTAATCAAAACGATATTTTGGAAAAGTTTTCCCACAACTCAAATTGAAAGTCAACATAATTTGAAGGTAAAATAATCCGAGAAATACAAGTATTGAATTAATTCTAAAAAGCTGATAAGATGAAAGTTTCGAAACAAAAAACCAAAATCGATCATTGAGTCTCTTTTTCAGGAGAAATTTAAAAATGCTGTAAAAGGAACACCGTTGCATTGGGGATAAGTGACAAGTTAAACTGCCTTCTGGGGCAAATGGCGAGGACAGCATGAGTTCACTCGACAAGTGCTATACAGATTATGCAACAAATAACCTATGCCTTATTTGGAGATTAGCCAGTTATTTAGAATAGAAAATGCTATCTATGGACACAGTATCGTGAAAATGAAGAAAGAACTGAAAAAATTCACAAGATTTATCGAGAGCAAGAATACAATTCTCTCCCAAATATGCACACAAATCGCACAGATAATAGAGATAGTGTGCAATAAGCCTGGCTGATCGTATGATTACAGTATCGGCTAAGTGTTTGTCTTTGTTCTCTGCCTGCTCTGTCTGCTTTGACTGTATTTCTCTATCGTTTCTCCTCTGTGATTCTGTTTCCCATGGTGCTCGTGCAGCTAAGAGAGGGAAGGGAGAGGAGGGAGAGAAGGAGGGAAGAGAACCCGACTGTCGACTCGATCGAGACTCATTTCGAATGCAACTCGAATCAAAAGCCGAAAGAAAAAGGCGAAGAGAATAAGAAGGGAAAGGTGCCAGATACAAACAAAAGGTGTCCAAATACCACGCACTGTATGCGAGAAATCATACATTGAGGGGAGGAGTGAGTTTGATTGATAGGTAGAGTGAAATACCATTCTTTCGGCATTATTAAAGATTCGTCGATATAAATGCCATTTTAATTGTGTGTCAAAGTTTTATGGGGATTGGAAAAGACCAGATGATTGCATGAGCTTGAACGGAATGGGTATTTTCGAGTTTCAAAATCCGAATGAATCAAATTTCTTTTCGACAAAAATCGAGACAAGTAAACTTGAAAGTTGCGTTTTCGATTTTTGTTATTGTAAAAATTTGCATATTCACATTTTATCTTCCAGACTTTGATGATAGTTTCAACATAGCTCATCACTTTTGTTTAATCGATTTTTAAACTAATGCAGGATACTGTTTGTGTTATATCTTTAATTGCAAAATATTCAAAACTGATGTTCAATTTAACATAATTTATGAACGCTCAATTCAGAGCAATATTTATGGCCATAATGTCAAAATTGAAAGATCTTCTTGTCCTAAACCCGTGTGGTGAATAGTTCAGATGCGCATTTATGGAAATCTTTGAAATTTAGATAACCGTAATTGCGGAATGATTGACTCTTTTGATAGACCCGTTGATTGAGACACTCGGTTTCATCGATGAGCATGAAGATCGTATTTTTCGCTTCTTCAGAACATATTTATTGAAGAGTCTGATGAACTGCTTTCTGTATGGACGCATCGACAGCAGATGAAGTAGAGCGATACAGAAGGAAGTTATTTGAGGAGGACCGAAGAAGAACAGCGATGATAGGGGGCTGAAATTATTTAGTGTTTTTGCTGAACAATGCGTGAAATATTTGAAATTTTTGATAAACACGAGGATTACAGATTTAGGAATATTTTTAGCTGAAATTCGAATAAATTCAGCCTTGAAAATCTTTTAAGTTGAATTCAAACTTGGCTAGAATTCGGATACATTTTTGAAGCAAATTTGAATTCATTCAGTTGTATTATCGAGTATCATTTAATTTTGACACATTCACTGAATTTCAACTTAGTATTGCATTCTCCAGAGTTGAATGCGCACGAGTCTTTTTCCAATTCGAAAATTGGATATAAGTAATTTTATATTGCTCAAAAAGGGAAAATTTTGATTCGTCTCCTTCTATAAATTCTGGGACCCTTGTTTAGTAATTTAGAAAACAAATAATGATCAAAATAATTCTAGACACAAATTTGGTCATATAGTGGATTTAAAAAATAAATGGTGATAAAATTAATATTTATGGATCACTCGCGATGCTGTGAAGTCTTAAAAAAATCAAATCGCCTATAGATATCATTTTTTAATTTAATCTCTACCATTTCTTCAAGAAGCTCCACTTGAAGTAAACCCCGAATCCTGAGAAGAACACAGGTGTAGCAATAACAAATCCGAATAGAGCAACGTAGGAAATTAGAATTCGCAGAATTATACATTGGATATTGTATGTAGTTTTAGAAACAACGCTTCGGTGATCTTCGATTACTATACGAGCTCTAAATTTGATATTATTATTGTGTTGAAATCTTGTTTAAAAAATGCGGTGCTATTTGAGCCATGAAAATTGTATTGCATAAGTTGGCATGCGCGATATTTCAAAAATCGCAGTGATTCATGATACTTCTGGTGCACTTTGATCAGTGCAAAACAGACATTGAAATCATGCAGAATTGAATAATAAGTAAATTGAATTACCTGTAAATGAGAACGAAACAGCTCGCGCCAACGACTATAATTGCAGCTGCAGATTCGGACAGCAGAATCGGAATCGAAATCGAATTCTGGATGTTGAAAATGTAGCAGGAATATCTATCCACGAATTTCTTCATATTCGGTTCAGTTTCATACATCTCCTCCATAAACGCCGGGAAATCATAGGAAAACCTGAATGTGCTTTTTTATCACGCAAAAAGTTGTTTAGGGCGTGAAAAATTGAGTATCTAAGTCCTATTTTCTGAGTTCAAAAATCATCTACACGTGAAGCTCATTCGAACAGAAAGTTCGAAATATCAATAGCAAAAACTCTTCAATTCAATAGTAAACCTTACCCTTCAACGATGAAATAAATATTGAAAACCGCGACAATTGCGATAATTGTGAAAATGAAAGCGAGCTTGGTCTTTACGTAGGAAGTCGAGTAGAGAGATATTCGGCATACGATGAAGTAATTGTAGACAAATGTGAACCACAGGGAAACTATGCAAACCAACGCGATCAATACCGAAAGAAGGGCGCATATCTGAAATATAGGTTGTGATTATTCAAAAATCAGAAAAATGAGAAACATTATACTGAAAAAGTTTTTGATATCAATAATAAAGTTGAATTAAACTTTGTGGAAGAATCGTGTTTCGAATTGATTTATGATTTTTGAGATAAAAGTAAGATGTTTCGAGATTACTATATTTCGAAGTAGGGTCAAATATACAGAAAGCTTATATTTGAAATTCAGACTTTCAGAACTCAAACTAAAATTAACGAAATTTTTAATGGAATAAGAATTGAAAAAATATGACTAAAATATATATATATATATTTTTTTTTTCTTAAATATTATGCTTCTATTCTTATTCTGATATTGAAACTTACAAATTCGATTTCTGAATGCATTTATTCAGAGTTTCAGCCGCTATGGCATGAAAATTTAGAAATGATTTCATCATTATAATTTGTAAAACTTACCTCAGTGAAAATGTATCCTTGATTCAGCGGTCCCAGTACTAAAATGGTAAAATACGGTAGTGGAATATACGGTTGCATGAAATATCCGAGAAAGTTATTCAACAAAGCTGGTAGTAGAATGTTCATAATGAGTGCGTATTTGTAGACGACGAATACTTGACTGGGAGTGGATTTGATGATCCAAGACGTGATGAACACGACGATATTCGAGATTGTGCACATCGAGAAGAGGATTATCCTGTAGACATCGAAATACTGCTCCTGGAATTCGAGGTCCTGTGAAATATTCCTATAGACGGACGAATTCATTCCAGATCAATGGGCTGTGAGTGGCACAGAGACAAATGGAAATGGAATTTGCAGTTCCATCGACAAGCAGACTGGACAGCTGAAATACGAATGTGGGAATGTGCACGGTAATTCATGCAAACACGAAGGAAGAGGAAATGTTGATATACAAATAGTTTTTCATATATTTCGATAAGAAAGTTAAAACTTGTGATAAGTACGTGATGAAGTGAAGGGAGTTTATTTGAAGAAAGATTATACGAACTTCTTCGACATAAGAAATTGCTCGAGTTCAGTTGTATGAGAGAAATCCCATTATGATTGCTTATCACACATGAAAGAACAGGAGATATTATTTAGGACAAGGTAGAACTTTGAATAGAAGTTGCATCTGCAGACAAATGTTCACTTTGCTTTGTTTTTTTTTTCTTTTTCAAACATAATTAACTTTGACCGGCAAATCCCGTCTTTTATTCCATATGTTCATTTGTTTACGATTACAAATTGCGTTGAAATGATGAAGAAACTCAACGACATTTAATCATTTAGTGAACTTATGAAATTCGAAACGCTATGATGATTTTTCTCTTCATTGAACTTGAAAGAACGAGCTATTTTCACAAATTTTGAATTCCTAAACATTTCTCTCGGTAGTGATTAAATTCTGTAATTTATTATCTAAATGTCGCGTTATGAAGATTTTTTTCATTTAAGCCGTCTGGAATACACAATATTATGCCGAATGAAATTCATATAAATCGAATATTAAAGGCAAGGATAAGGGGAGCGCAGAAACGTGCCAAATCGGAAAAGGAGTTTATCCTGACGATTTTCAGAGTTCGAATTTTTATGGCATCACCTGAGTAGGAGTTATTCCGATTTAGAATGTAGATTTAATCTTATCTGTTGTAAAGAATTAATAAAAAATCAGCTCTCCTGTATTTTACCATCAATTAGTTCCGTCATCAGCACTTCGTTTGGATATAATCCCATGTTCCTTATCTGATACGTGGTCAGTCGATAACATTCTCCTCTAATGTATCCATAAATTCAATTATGAGTGTCCGTTCACTTTGACTTGATTAGTTTGTGTCACTTTTCAAAATCTATTTTAAGATGCAAATTCCCGTACCCCCTCTGAAGTATTTCTTCATCATCTTAAAATTCTCGAATCAATTTTTATCCTAGGCTCAACTCAAGTTTTGGATAATCGTACTTTTCTCCAATCGCGTTTTGTATTTTCTAATATTCTTTAGTGAATTTCAAGTAAAGGCTATGAGACTTATTTCCGTAAAACTAAAAAGGAAAAAAGTTTCAATAATGTTTTTCGATGTTATCCAATAGCAACTTGTACTTTCCCCTTACGCAGGTGATATTTTACGATGAATAATTTACGCCATGCCGAAAATGATAGGTATATGGTTACACCTCATTAGCTAATGAGCAAGTACAATAAGATAAGATAAATTTACTTACAAATTATTGAAATAGAGAGAAAGTATTAGATCATTTGGACAAATTGGTGACTTTCAAATTGCCGAGCATGTGCTGGATCATTTTGGGAGTAATTGGAGTTGGATGACGGTCTTCGACTTTTGCAGGCGAGCGATACTTCGGAATCTCTTCTTGGGGAATGTAACTGAAAATAATCATTATAGAAAGTAAAAATAAAGTTCCAAAGATCTCAAAAAACCAATATGTAAAACTCACCCCGCTTTGATCCTCCTCTCCTTCCTCCAAGTTCCATCGTCACGTCGTGTAGCAGGAACAATCGTATAGTCTTTAGAAGTAGAATCGGCTTGTTTTGCAGATTGAATAGTGGAACTAGAAACAGAATTGACAGAATAGGTCATTGTCAGCGAGTTCATGAATTGAAATGATCATTTGCAGTATGAATGCAACTTCGTTGATAATCACTTGGTGGTCGAAAGTTGCAACAATAGAAAATTGTGTAAATTGGCATGTGTTTCAGGAAGTGTTGAAGAATGAGGCAAGTTGCATTTATAATCAGCACAGACAACAAAGCAAGTATCATCATTCTCATCACAAGGATAATTCAATATGTGAAAACAGCTCGAAGCTGAAACTAACAAGATATTAGAATTTCGAGTAGAAACCGGTTTTTAAGATTTGAAAATTACTCCAGCTCTAATGAATATGTTCGAATGATATCTTCTCCTCGACACCTGCCAAGATCTCGAATAAGGATTCAGAGGACGGACCTCCGAAGTGGAAATAATATTTATGCTAAGTCAAAGTAGGACTGGTTTGATATGACCAATTTCATGCAATTTTTGGAAAGCTATGCCATATTTATGTAATATTTTATTTAAATATTTCATCTTTTAGCTTGTAAAAAATTTATGAATCTATTCACCCTAAATTGTTTTATGGAATAATCTTCAGTTTTTTATGAATTAATTTTTTTAAATTTTAGACATGACAGTCACAATCACGATATGAACGAAAATAGCTTTATTTACGAATCTAACAAGCGTTTTGAAACCAATTTATCAATATCGAGGTCCGTTGTTGTTGCCGTAAGATGGAAAGAGGAATGAGAATAGTTATGACTGTGGCTGATCAGTGGACTGTTTGTTGTCGGGAGTGGAAGGCGATGCACTTTGGTTGGGGTCTGGACGAGATGATGGTTGCTCGTTTGACTCGCCGCTGGATGAAGATGCCGGTCTTTGGTTCTTATCTTTCTTTTCCTTCTTTTTGTCTTTTTTTTCTTGTTTCTTGTCTTCTTTTTCCTGCTTCTTTTCATCTTTTTCTAAAATCGGTGAATTAGAGATTTTCAAAAATCTACTTCTTACCCAACTGCTTCAAGACTTTCTTTGCCTCAGCGAGCTGTTTCTTGATCATGTCGATGGCTTCATAGACCTTCTCCGGATCAGGCATGAAGGCCTTGTTCTGCTTGGCCATTTTCATCATTTCTTCCACCTTCTTCAGCTTATCTTCTCCTTCTTTGATTTCTGCTTCCAGTTGGTTTTTGTCGACTGGCTTCGGATTGGTCATTCCCCCAGAAGGACCAGATGGATAGGCGAAAGTGCCGACGAGGCAGGCTGACAGAGCGATCACTGCGAGGAGATGCATGCTGTCCCCTAAAGATAGTTTTTCTGTGAAATCAATCAGGGTTTGACAAATTATTGAATTATGAAAGATCGAAAAAAACAGGTATGATGAACCCGATATTTCAGATCGATAATTTTACGGTTGCAGTTGAGATTTTAGGAAAAACCGTCGTATAGAACCAGATTGGAAATTATCATTTGACAGAGTGAGTATTATAGGGAACGGTCGTTGCGCCCAACTTTTTTCTGCGCAACGCCATACACCCCCATTATGGAACCCTGATTGAAAGTATCTCAACAACTAGGAACATCAGCATAACATGACTATCGACAGTTAATTTCGTACCGATTAATGAATTATGAGAAATTACCTTTGTACTAATGTGGAAGAGGTAGATGGACGATAGTTCCTTCCAGGAATACTTAGTGGTTTTTCTATACGGACTTGTTCGTTTTATAGCGCTGGAGCTGGAGCTGCAGTGCATGTTTGTACAGACAACAGGAGTGAATTGGGTCCGCTAATCTGCCGACCTTCCAGAGAGCCGCCTACAAAGGGCAACTGAAGTATCACATTAGCACGCTTTTGCTCTGAATTAGTCCTTCAAAGACCATATCCGGAAATCCGAAATTAGACTTTTGCTGCAGTCTCTGTTTGTGCAACTGCTTGATTTACACTTGGTTATTAGTTCGAGTGCAATGAGAAAGATCTACTCCTGATTTCTCTATTTGTACGTCCATACACGCTAAAATTAGCATCTCATGATTATCTTTACTAGAGTGTACAGGAGATGTCTATTTTTGGAATTTGTCTGGCGTAATCCAGTGATATATGAAGAACTAGTTTCGTGACGTAGCTATTACCGCCATCAAATTTATAGAATCTGCTGAAGAAGAACGAAGAAGTGAAATAAAACCCATTAGTTGCGTGCCTGCTTGATGCAATGTGCTAGAAATTCCAAATCATACCTGGTTTGTTTTGCCAAAGGAATTTCAAATTATGGATTCTATGGGTTCATCGATCAATCATTTAATGATTATAAAAGATTTGGAAGTTGACAAATTACGAGCAAAATTGCCTCTTTATCCCCCATAAAATTTCAGGAAATCTGGCAAAAGCTTACAACACCTGGGATTCCCAGGCCGTCTCCGATCCAAGTACTAACCAGGCCCGACGCTGCTTAACTTGCCAAATTAGACGGGATGACGTGTTCTCAATATGGTGTGGTCGTAAGCGAAGGGGTGACCTCGCACTCGGAATAAAAGTAAATTGATAGGAAAGAAGGTGTGAAATATTTGATATTAGCTTGCCTGCTCGCATTTCATAAGCATCGTGCAGGTTGGCAAGGGATCTAAATCTAGGGTGGGACTCAAATAAGTTTAACTACGATAGTTAAACGAAAATTTAACTATCATAGTTAAAGGTTGTACTATCGTAGTTTGTTAAGTTTTACTATAGTAAAACTCGTTTGGGTCCCACCCCTGTTTAATTTTGCTTGTCTTTAAATTTAAATGAACAAATATAATCAAAAAATATTTATTGTTTAAAACTATCATTAATATCACAGTAAATACATGACAATTGGTTTGAGATCATCGGTATTAAACGCGTTTCATCACAAGTGAATAGACTATTATGCTTGAGCATCCTTGTACGTTATTACAGTCGACGTATTACAGCTTTTGAACTGCCGGATTGTTGGGTACTGGTTTATTTCCTCCCGAAAATGCCGCAGTCTCCGCAAACCAGATAGAAGCCATCAGGTTTCGAGCCCGTTGAATACGAAACATAGCCTGTGTTGGGATAGTAGTAGGACGAATCCTTGCCGAGAGGATATTGGGACAGCCAGCCGTTGGATAGAATGGCTGAGAGGACTGTCGAGACGAGGAGGGCTGAGATGAGCAGACGGAAGGCGAACATTTTGGAATACTTGAAAGGTAAGCTTTGGATTCGCTTTGTTGGATTGAAGAACTGTTTTGGACAGTTGGATGGTTTGTTCTCGGGAGGCTGGACTTTTATATCAGAGAAATGCTTACATTTGTATAGTCATCAAAGAAACTCCACGACTTGCGTCATTTTTGATGAGAAATAATTGAGAGAAGGAAAGGGGAAAAACGTGTTGCTGTAAATGGAGAAGGAGAAGGAAATTAGGAAGGAAACACCCGAAAAGGGGCTGGGAGGGAGAGAATTCGAGAAAAATCACTGCTGCAATCATATGGTAACTGCAACTTAATTAGGTGACTATTTCACAAACAGATAACACACAAATATTTACTGCTAATTTCTCTGCAAATTACTAACGAAAAAGGAAATGCACTTAAAGATTTTCTATTTTTATAATTTATACCCTATTTTCATGGTTTATGATCAATGTAAAATCAAATGACAACGATGTTTATCCGTTTTAATTCCCTTTACAAAACATCTATCATTATAAATAGCAGTCTCGATTATCAGGAATCGACGAATTACGACGAAATCAATTATGCACAAATTTAACCATTCGAAATGGGCATTGCATAATTACTGAAATTATGTCAAAATAATTTCTCTAATCGTTGAATTATCGTAAATTTTGTGCAAACACTAATTTCAGCACGTCTAATTTCTACTTTTCATCTTGCTACATTTGTGTCTTCAACAATATTCTCGATCTTTCAGTTCAAGAGATCAAATAACAAACTCACAATCTATCACGCTTCCCAAAATTAGTTTTCAAAGTCTGATTTTTAGTATTTCGTCATTTGATAATCGAAATTCAGTGATTATATCTCTAAAGTTCTCTGTACCAAAAACGAATTCAGAGAACTCTCACTTGTCATCATTTTCTCTTTGGAAAAAATATTTGGCAGGGAAACGACTTCGAAGAATGACTAGAAGAGAGACGTCTTTAGATGAGAAAAGTTGTAGTGTCAGGGCAGAGAAATTGGTCGATTGATGATTGCAGAGGAAAGGATGACTTGCTGCAGAGGCCTCCCTCTCTCTCACTGTCAGTTCCTGTTTCTGATAAACTACAATGATCACTCGATGCTGTGGTCATCGACTCGAATGTCACCAACGATGTAGCGAGTCAACACGAATTGTAGTCTCGTCGAATCTGAATATGAAGATCAGTGATCTGTTCGAATACATAGCTCGTAACCGAACTTGCATTTTCTTTCATAATTATGTTTACGCTAAATGCTAGCCTGTAAGTCAACATAATATCGAGACTGATATGGAATAGAAATGCAAAAAAAACAACATTCTTACTCGATTACTTTCAGAACCAAAACTTGGAAGAATCTAACTTGAACTCTACTTCAAGACACCTTCATTTCATTGCCAATATCAAATGAGCACAAATGTATTTTATTATGATTTGGTACAAAAAGTTAAACTTGTCCAAATATAAAGACCAACAACACTGTGAAGGGGATGAACAGGTTTCTGAGTGCACAAAGGCTGTCATCGGGAGTTCCTTTCCAGTGAACCTTCATTACGAAGGTTCGGATTTCCGTTGGATAAATTGACACGTTTTTAGGATCTGAAGGATATTTCGAAATGACGAGTTGAATATGTCAAAGTATACCGAAAGCCTTTTCTTGATTGTGTATCGACAGCTGAATTGGATCTTTATTGCCATCCAGACTCGTTTCTTTGACATCTCTCACGTCAAAGGCATCAAAAGTGTTCTGAAATTAAGTAATTTCTCATGAAATGCTTTTGCTATTTACAGTTAGATCAATGTAAGCGGGTTTATTTGGCGTGGCCAATTCTGAATTCTGATAAATATGCTCCAATCTCAGCAGCACCATATTGTTGTCCCAGGGTTCAATCGATAGAATATTGATCTCTTTCGGCACAGCTGCATTTGCTTTCAAATTCGTGAACTAAAATTAAACGATTGCAATACTTTTTAAAAATAATTTTACACTACCTTCACAGGCTGAATCGCGTCACCAGTAGAGTAAGCAATAACGGGCTTGTAAAATGTCTCCAGGGCCAGAGGTCTATGCAGTGATGCAGCCGTCTATAAGATATTTTATTTAGATTCGATTGTTACAATTCATACTGACCAGAGCTGAGACGAAGTTGAAATTTTCAAATTCGAAGTCGAAGTCGAAACTTCGTCTCAGCTCTGGTGTTAATTCGAAATAAGTTGCTGATAAATATTACGTTTCCTTTTCGGAGGAGACTTTACAACAGCGACGCAAGCAAACTTCTTCAGCTTAATTTGCTTAAATAGCTGATCAATCTTCGAAGCCTGAATATTTTGTAATGATTTTTCACTTACTAGGTCATTTTTATTTCAAATCTCAAATATTTTCAAGTTAGATCATACCACCCCACTTCCATTTGCCTGGTCTCCATCTTCTACATCCGGAGTTTCCTCCTTTACTTCAACGGAATGTCGTCGTTTCGGCATGTTCTGAGATCTTCAAGAAAGGTTTGAGTATTTTATATGACCTAAAAATGAACTAGATATCTGGAATCTGGAATATAACCATTTATCAAACCCTTCAACTTTTTCTTCAAAAATTCAGTTTATCAACAACTTTATTGCTCTTCCCAAGAAATAACCGGAATGTGTCAAGTAAAATGGCTAAGTAAGTTTGTTGGCGAGATGAGCATACAAGAATGAAAAGCCAATAGCTTGGAGGTAATTATGAAAATATGATTATTAGTTTCGAATTATCCTCCAAAATATTGGAATAACGGGTGTAACATGAATACTAATCAAAAATGAATGATATGATAAAATAGTCACGTCGGATAATAAAATGAAAATTATGATGAGTTGCAAAGATTATCCCTGAAATAATAATTACCACTTTGTCTTATCTATGGATGAGTTGAGTTGTAACCGATTGTGGAGCTTCAGTAACATTTTTCTTGAAAGTTCTATTGAAATTGTAATTTTTCTAAATATTCCTACATCGATTACAACTTTGCTTTTCAAGGAAATGGCGCAAAATCTTTCTAGGTGGAATAAATATCTAGCTTCGAAAAAATCTATGGATATGTGATAAAGTTTAATTTTATTGCCAAAATGAAAGATGTCAACTTTTCAGGTAAATTCGTTCTAAATTAAACATTTGATATAAAGATCTTTTCTAAAAAAAACTATCCCTTGGCTAAATAAATTTGTATAAATATATAAATTATGTTACCATACATTTCCTGATTACCCAGCCCCGTTAAGAATGTCGAAGAGATGGATTTCCTTTGTCGTGGATGGCTCGATGAAGACAGTGGCAGTTGGAGGAGAGTGGCAATTTGTGGCCAGAAGACATGGGGAAAGGTGCTGAGAGGTGGCTTCCTGCTCACTATTCAGGAACAATTCTGGCATTGCTATGTTGCGCTGAAAGATGACTATTATAAATCTAGTGAAAATTGGCATTTTTGAAGAATCCCAATTTTCAACTTCATATGCTCACTAATGGTAAAAGATTTGAAAATCTTACAGCTTCATTCCTCGACCCCTGTGAAATCCTTCTAGGAAGCAGTTCGAAGAGGAGTCCAGGCTCGCCGAAGCAGAGTTCAGAAGCCTCTTGGATCTTGTCGTCTTTCCAGTTCTAAAACATGTATATCAAAACTGGAAACTAAAAATAATGAAAGAGCAAATTCTCAAGCCTAGATTATCATCGTAATTTTCTCGTCAATAAATTGAGGACAATTTTGAATGTAAACGGAACCTTGAAATTATAAAATGATATAGAAAATACAAGAAAAAAATCAGTAGCCTAAATGTAATTATAAGAGAATCAAACTCACAACCGAATCATCGATGATTCCATCCTTGCCCTTGTCGTGCTCATCCAACAGGTGCTGGAGAATGTTGTCTCTGTTCGGAGTCGAATATTCGCACAGACTGCATCTGAACCGATCCATATCGAACAATTTCTTCATGTGACTCGATACGTGTCTGAAGTTAATAAATGTATCGCCAAATATTGTTCCTCGTCGAAAAGTTATCTTTCACTTGTTTTTGTTGAAATTGAAGTTCACACGTACTATTCTTAGGAAACATATTTTTGCAGAGTGAATAACAACTCATTTTGAAATTTTAAAAAAATCAAAAATGAAAATAAAAGAAAATCATAAAACCTGAGAAGATGATTGGAGTCGAGGAACTTGAATGTCTTGTTGCAGATTTTGCACGGGAGAGTGATGTTCTTCTTCTTGCGTGTGGTTGAACTTGCCGACTTCTGTTTACTCATCCCAGATTCCGACATTCCCTTCGAGTTTCGCACTTCCAATTCCTTTTTATCCACCATCTTCTCTACTTCATCAGAATTCCTCGCCTTTTCAGAATTCAATGCTTTCGAGATCTGCAAGGATAAGATTTTTTTCCAAAAATAATTGCACTTCGATCATCAATTTATGAGATTTGATTCAAAGAAGCTTGGTATTGTGTATCGTGTTTCAAATTCAGGATTTTGTGCACAATTAAATAGTTTTCATCATGCAATGTGATAATCAACAATTCTCATACCCTCGTAGATCTTCTTTTCTCGCTGTTTTCCTTGATCTGCTTCTTGGGTTTTTCTTCTTTCGGTTTCAGTTCCTTCTTCACTCTGCCATCATCCAAATTCTTCAGCAGATGTCTCGTTCTCCACTTGAAAGGCATCCCTTCCAGGATTATTTCCCCGTCGTTGAAGCACAACTCTGAGATCGTTTTGATGGTTTGCAGGTCCCAATTCTGCAAATAGTAATCTATAAAAGATGCATGTTTGGTTTCAGCTCATATAAAAAAATTATTATTGTGAAAAAGTCCGTCTTCACGAACTTATTTTGAGTTGGAAAAAATGAATCAACAAGTAAATTTGCTCTTAATAATAGTTATATCTTTGAACTGGCAGCAAGTTTGTAAAATCAAGGATTGAAACGAAAAGGTAGATTTACCATTATCAGATCATCAAAGCACAAATTGACTCCGTGAGTGAGAATGCAGTGGTTGGCCACTTCAGAGCGAATCGGGTTCTTCCAACCGCATGTTTTGCATCTGTAGCGAGACAGATTCATGTCCAAGTGCAGGTGCAAGGTGAGATGAGTTATTATATCCTGAAGATTTATTGGTTGTCGAAAAAACTTAAAATAATCCATATGTCTAATAGTTTTCACAAAAATTATATAATTCGTGTCTAAAATCAAATGAATTGTAGAATTTTTCCGACTATTTGAGAATACATTGAAGAAAGAATAAAAATCTGCAATTCTCTTACATTCGTCTGATTGGCATAGACCTGCTGCTTGCACATGCCACAGTGCAGGGCCACGATTTCCTTCTTCCTGCCTGCCATTTTCGGTCGATTGCTGTGCGGCAGAGGGGACACTGCAGAGGACGAATTTGAAGATGTGGGCTGAAAACGAATATTTCTGTTTTCGAGATTCACTTAATCCACTAGAAAGAGGTGTTTAGCAAGGATTCTTCGAGGTTTAGTTGAGTTGTCTTTCATTTCTCATAAACTAAACAGAAGAAAGCTTTGAATAGTTCAAGATTAGTCGGATGAAAACTTTTACATCAAATTATGCTTCTTATTCAATTCAACTGTCGGCATAAAATAATAAATGTTTACCGTCATGTTGCGATCCTCTCGTTTCTCATCGCTCTTCTCCGAAATTTCTCCATCATTTTTCGAATCGCCACTCTGTTCAGGCTGATGATGGATCCACTTTTGCGGCATGATTTGCAGGAGAAACGTCTCGTTTCCAAAGCACATCTAAAAATTCTTGAATTTGAAAGAAAATTGAAGCATGCTTTACCATTGAACATTTCTTGACCGTTTCCAGATCCCATTCCTGAAATATCATTTGCTTGCTGGTAATCTCTAATTTATCTTACATTAATATGATCCTGAAAACAGTTAGCGTTACTGTGGCACTTCATCCCGTGGGTCTGAATGGTTGATTGCACTGCGCAGTCGTAGTCGCACAGCTTGCACGAGAAACGAATTTTCTTGAACGATTTTAGCATGTGCGCTGATATCTGCAATGCAAATGTGTAATTTTCAAATTACAATGAGAATTTGGAAAAAAAACATTTGAAAAATCGTTATCGAAATTATTGAAAAAGTATATTCGAGTAGAAAAGGTGTAGGAAAATAAATGAAAATAATGTATGAATAACATTCATTTTGTAATTAGAAAAAAGCTGAAAAATTTATTTAAAAAAAAAAAAAGTATAAAGATAATAAATTCTAATATAAACCAGTGGAATAAAACTAACATGATTGAGGACGTAGGTGGGCTTTTTGTCGAGAGCAACATTGCAAACAGTGCAGTTGACGACTCGAGTCTCGTTGACGGGGAAATCGCCTCGAATCAGAGTTGCCAGACGATTCTTGCTCCGCATTTCCTGAAACAGAATTAAGAACACTGAATAAAACAAATTAGTAGAATACAGAAGTTGCTAGAATCTATTTAGTTTTCATGCTTTAATAGTTTTATTCTAGTTTGGATGAATAATTTATTCTGATCACGTTAGATCAAGAGCTTAAAATGCTGATGAAATTAAAAGGTCTTCATCAAAGTAGTCAAGATTTGTGTACAGACTTGGCTTTTTTAATTTTCCCAACCGCAACTGCAGCTGCGGCTAAAAAGTCCCAAGTCTGTTTGTGTGATTTCTACAATTCGTAGTTTTTGAATAAAATTTAGATCGTTAGAAAACGACGAAGTTGCCAGAATTGAACTGAGAAAAAATTGGATTTGCAGAAAAACTAAGATAATTTTGGCAACTTCTCGTTTCAACGACAAATAAAGAATTTAACGAATCTGGCAACTTCTGCTTTCTAATTATGTCAAATGGTCTACCTGTATGAGGCTCGTGTTAACCGCATTTTCTTCAGTTTCCTTCGAATCAGTATTTTGAAGATGGGCAAAACACTCGTCGAATGTCATCTGAAAAGCAAATTTTCAAAAAGACATCTTCTGCATGATACCACTGTCAGAATATTTCAAAACTGAAACTCTGATAAATGGATTCCCTGTAAAGTGTTAGAAAAGCGATCTTCATGATATTATCAAGAATGAGAATTTTCAATACTTTTTGAAATGGATCACTGATGAAAGCGTTAGATTAGTAATCTTTCGTTGAAATTGCATCGAGCAAGGAACCATATGATTTATACCCTGAAGACGTCCATCATTTGTGAGTTGAGAGCGTCGATGACGTTGAATGTTACAGGCCCTGAATGTTCGTGCTGAATGTGGATCGAAACGAGTTGGGAAATGTGACAGCCCACACTGCAACTGGGGAACGAACAGACGTAGCGAGCCATCTGCAAATAAAACAAAGATTTAGAAAGTCATTGTTTCAAAGTTAGATTGAAAGAAGTCGATAGGAAATTGGAATTCTTATAGGTTGTTCAAAATCTAAACAAAAATGGTACCAAACTTGAAGAGAAATTTCGACTCTTCGGAACAAAGCCCTCGTTCCGCCTTTACCTTGAACCACAAATAGTTTCTTTTTAAATAAGTTTTAAAAAATTCGACCTTTTTATCGTCACTCCACATGTGGAAGAAGACGTGCTCATCTGGTGATCCCTTCCTAAGCACTTCTTTGCACTTGCCGCATTGCGGGGTTTTGTTCGACAAACCCGAGCTGAAAATGTCACTTTAGAGAGAGAACACGCACATTTCCTACCAAAGAATAGCGATTTGCTCCTTCAACTCCTCCTGCGAGTCCTCACCCGATGTCTGACTCATCCAGTCGAGTTCATTGTCGACTTGCTCTGTTTTGATCACTCCCTGAATCAGCTGCTGCAAGTCCAGTGGTTGATCGCTAGCGTGCACAGTCACGCTGGCACTGAAAATGACCGATCATCAGTTCAATATAATAGACATGCTAATTTTTTTCAAAAATTTGACACCAGCATCCGATCTGCGTCTCCAAAAATGACACACAATCCGCGGGTGCTGCGTTTTATTTAAGTCTATTCAATAAATTTAGGTATTAATTTGGGTCTAATACATCGAGATAATGCTCAATTATTTCAAAAATCGAATCTTGGAATCAGTTTTTAAAATTCTAAAATTCTTACGTGGCAACAGATTCGGGAAGCTGAATTTTGGAAGAAGAAGGCGAATCTGCCGAGCTGCTGGATGAGAGGAATTGCATTGGGCCAGGACTGTGGCTCGATCGATCTGTCTTTCCACCTCGAGGTTTTCGACCTGAAATGCCATTTTGTGAATAGTGAATACAAATGTCAAATACGCACATTTTAGCGCAAAATATCATGCATTCAGTAGTTTCGAATATCAAAATGATATGAATATTATACAAAGTAATCTTCGAAACAGTTACAAACCTCTATTGGAAGGCAGCATTTGAACAGGGACAACGGAAGTGGGCGAAGCGAGAGTGAGACGGAGCTGAGTGCGTGAGCCCGGCTGCAGACCGGACACGATCCGGTAGCGTTTCTTGGGCGGTTCGATCATCAGAGACGGACGAGGCAAGGGTTGCCTGATTGGTGGATTGACTGTTTGCTGAAATTACACTACTAAAGGCTTGAAAGCCATCAGAGCTGAGTGAGATTTTAATTTTTACTAGGCCGAAACGATTAGATATTTGAAAATCAATTTCGATCTCGAATTACGTCTCGGCTCCAGTTTCGATTTTTTAACTTGAGAAAGTTTTACTTGAGATATAAAAAAATGAGCCTCGATTTCTAAATTTTTCTAAGTTCAAATTCCATTTTCTACTGAAGCCTCAGTAGATAAGAATCTGATTTAGAAATTTGTTCGAACCCACCTCATTTACGAGGGATTTCATGAGATGCTTTCCATATGCCTCCAATCTGTTGCTCTCTTCCATCCCCCTCTCTAGCATTTCCTTCTCCTGCAGCAGAGTCTCAGGGTCCTCATTCATGGCTCTGTCCATCAGTCCTTTCAATACCTCGAACATTTGCTCATTGGGCATGTAGCCGATCTGAAAACGAGCTATTTGAACTTATATAAAAGGAGACCTTTGATTGAAAATGGGTTGCTTTGAAGGAACAAAAGTTCAAAATTATTCTGCTCCCGTTAGGAAAATGTTTTCTTATCTAAAAGAGTGTTCCTTTAGAGGAATATCAAGATGATTCCGAGGTTTATCTTGAAGAGAACTATCTTTATTTGATATTCAAAACGGACGTACAGAAGACCCCATAGTGGGATGGTATCGATTGCAGTGCCAGGAGAGTTTCTCTTTGCTGCAGCTGCGGAAATCGCAGTGCAGGCACATCCAGGGCAGGAAGCCCAAATGCTCCTCTGCCAAATGAGTCTGAAATTTTGAGACTTTTTTTTAAACTCAAGCTGTGCAGATTTTTCCCTTTCGTGAAATGTTAAGTAAGTTCGTGTATTGATCCCGAAACTCAAAAATAATCTACTCATTTTTCAAAAATAAAAAAATCACAGACAGAACTGCAAACACAAATCTAAAACCGACCTCCATTTCCGACTCCCATTGCATGCAGACGAAGCACACTGGACAGACGATTTTGTTGCGGGGTTTCTTCTGAAAATCTCAAAGTTTGATAGAAATTCGAACGCTTTGACAGACCACGATTGACGAGCTCGCCTCCGCGGTCTCGCTGTCAGTCTCCATTACAAATGGATTTCGTCTTTCCTGAAAAAAGAATAAACCTGAACGAAAGCCATAAAATCGCAAAGAAATTTTAAAAGTATGGAAATAAGCGTAATCGAGGCAATTTGGAGACCGCGAGACTACGAGACACGAAACATTGAGAAATAGTGTGGGAAAAGAAAGCCTATCGCTCCATACCCTACCCTAACCCTATATTATCTCGCCTATGTCTCATATCTCGTGGTCTCGCGGTTCTAAATAGCCCGTAATCGGCGGACAACTTTGGCAAAATGGATGAATGCGAGGCGCGCTTATTGATTGCAGAATGAAAGTGGGAATGTCTTTGCCACTCTGCCAAGCACTATTTCTCTGCATGTCGACATAAACCAGGCAAGCCATTCAATGCCACGCACAGACACGTAGAAATCAGAGAGAAAAAAAAGGAGAGGAATTGCAGCGAAGTTATAAGAAGAAAAATATGACCAATTGATACAGATCCTAGAAGATGGTTCAAAAATGCAATTTTCGATAAGTACCAGAAGTTAAAAAATAAAAATAAAAAAATTTTAAAAATTCGAAAAACCACTGTCTTATGAACTCTATATCTTCGTAGTGTCTTGTCATTATACTCGAAGAAAAGAACATGAAACTATTCCACGAAAGCATGATATTAATGTCGATGGTTCTGGAGAAAACCATGCTAGAGAGTGGATCCGCGATATGGTATGATTTTACACATTTTATAAAGAATATGAAAGAGTATTCTAAAAAAAATGACTGAATCTTCACCAAATGCAAGATGAGAACTTTTCCTCAACATGACTATTCAAAATTCGATTTCGAATTTTACGTTCCGAACATCCTTGTTTCTCATACAACTAACTATCTCTATCTTCATAAAGTCCTATGGGAAAAGTTGTAAAATGACGGGCTATTTTGCGAACTTTGTTCAAATGCAAACACTACACTGCAAAATCTTCTAAATACTGAAGAAAGTTATGAATAAAAAGTCGCCAGACTTTAGTGAAATATATTTATCAGCTAAGCACTTCATCTTTTTGTCCCCCTTCCCTATGTTTCTCTCTAATATTATTTTCTCAAGCGTTACAGTCTTTGCACACTATTTCTAGCTGTCTGATAAAATTTGTCATAGTGAGGGGAATGACAAGGTGCTGAGATAATGCCATAAAGTTATTTTATCTTTTTCTGCGATATTTGCTACAGATTATTTATGATTTGTGCCGATCTCGGTCCAAATCTCATCAGCTTTTCGTAGTTTATGTACAGACAATACGCTATATTTGCTTTTCCACTGTTTTGCGCTTTTCAATTTTCTCGCTCTGAAAATTTTCGAAGTTTGTGGTTTACCTAAGAAACTGCATCGCACATCGAATGGGAACTTAGACTTTCCACAGCCGATTTTTTCACTTATACTTTACTCTCCAAACGTCTGGGTTTTCTTCCATATTTTCCTTATTGTGTTATTCGTTTGCTCGTTTACTATTTAACAAATTTAGTGTACTTTCACTTTGATTCATTTTGCATCTGATTGTCCAAGTTAAAATGATTGCCAATCCAGTTTGTTTTGACATTAAACATTTTTTTTCAATTTTTGTCTCTAGTTATTTTATTTTCCTATTTGAA
The DNA here is from genome assembly GCA_964036155.1 of Diploscapter coronatus. Classification (NCBI taxonomy): domain Eukaryota; kingdom Metazoa; phylum Nematoda; class Chromadorea; order Rhabditida; family Rhabditidae; genus Diploscapter; species Diploscapter coronatus. The sequence continues at coordinate 6,493,572 of OZ038423.1, forward strand.
AAAGTTGTTTCACTTGTAGATAGAACTCAATGGAGTCGGACTCAAAATTGGAAGACGAAATCAAGAGTGATGTCTGTTCACATTTGCCGGAATACCCTCTCGAATTCATCGACTTCATAAGAAGTTTGTTTTCATTTGATTTTTATTCATTCTTGTCTATTTCCTTTCAGGCTTATCAGCGGTTCATTTGGGCGAATTGAGCGCTGCTCTGGGTTTGACTTGTGCAGTTTGGTGCCTAGGAGCAGTGCATATTTATGCTATCTACAGATACACGACCAATGAGAAAAGGCGAGGAAAGCTCTACATATTGGCTCTACTATTTCCGGTAAACCCTTAATTATCCATCTTCAATACCTTTTCCGAATTAGATCATGGCAGCTTGCTGTGTCGGTTCTATGATTTCTCCTAGAAGTGCTAACATTCTCAAATCTATTGGATTGTTCTACATCCTTTCTTCTCTGTATACGGCTATGTCGCTCATTAGGTAAGGGTTCACTCCATTTCGCTATGCTGCTATCAATGATGGTCCATCTTCGATTATTTGTTTAAATCAAGAAAATGTGAAATTGTTTTTGAAGCATTTTTATGATGGAAAGATTAAAACAGATTCTCTGTAATATTCGACGATCCCAAGCAAGAGGTCGGACCAGAGACTTAAAATGCGTTTTGAAGGGGCATTTGAGTGTTTTCTATCTATATTCGACCTGAGAATTATAATTCTGGGCCTTTTTCCGACATTTCCAACTTCGAGTTCGGGTACCAGGGTCCGGGGGTCAAATTTCAAAAGTCATTCTTATATCCCAAATTGTATATCATATTGTTCAGTTCGAGGAGCTGAGTCGATTGGTGCAAATATTTTTCAGATCTGATCTTCCTATCCCAAGTTACGGCTAAAAAGTGCAAAAGTGCCAAAAAGCATGGATCGTCGGGGAAAAGTAGAAATTTACATACAGTGCCGTCGGTATTACCTCCTAATATTTTCACCGAACAAAGTACATGTCCTACTCATGCTAATTCAATAATTATTTCGAAAAAATAGCGGCGGCACTTGATCGAAAAACCGGCCCGAAGTCAGACTTGAAAATTTCGATTTTTCAAATTTTTGAGTTACGCCCCCAAATCATATATCATTCGATAGAGCTCATCAAACTGAGCAACTTTTGTGAAGACACCTCAGAAAAATTTCTATCCCTGAGGGCTTCAGACAAGAAAAACCGAAAATCGTACTTTACATTCGGGAATTTTTATCTCGAAAATTTTCGCAAGTAGGTGGGGTCAAATTTAGTGTTAGAATGAAGCTTAGACCTCGTAGAACATTCTAGAATTTTTTGGGGTCATTTGGAGAAATTTTAGATATCGGACCTGGCAGGGCCGAAGGAGTACAGGTCGGAATCTGAAATTTCCCGGAAACTTATTCATGTTGTATATCATTCGAAAGTGATTGCGAAGCTGATTATCATGCAGAAAACCGCTTGAAAAACGGACTGATGCATCGAGATTTATGGTCAAAAACGTTACCAAGTTTACTCTTCAATTTGACCAATACTTCATTTCCTCATAAAAATCGATACCCTGGATTATTTTTCAAGCGGTTTTCAGCATTACACTCAGTTTTTCATTGGCTTTTGAATGGTATACAACATTATAGGTCTTTCTATCAAATGGTAACTCACCTCTTAGGGGTCGTGGCTCATATAGGTCAAATTAACATTTTAACAAAGACCCATCATGTGATATACCAAATGAAAACCCTTATTGAACTGAATAATATTCTGAAAGCCATTTGGAAAACAGATTAGTTCATCGCCTTTTATGGCCATTTGAAGTAACCCCATTTTTGGTCTTTTTCAGCAGGTGATTATGACCAATTATAATGATGGTATAATGAAACCACTTGCTGAAATTGATAGAAATGGGCTCGAATATCACTCTCCAGTCGATTTCGAGTCGATTGATACCTATTTTGATATAGTATCATTCGGGTGCCATATGGGTGGTATGCCATGGACCCATATGGTAACATGGTAAAGTGGTAGCACGGTACCCTAGGAAGCAAAAATGAAGCATTGCCCTTCAACTGCTATATCCCGAAAAGATTTTCCGAATTCGTTTGATTTTACAAAAGTTATGAATTTTTGAAAATTTTTGTCATTTTCATAGTTAGACCCATTCAAACTGCTATATCACGCATACCATAATAGATAACCATATGGTGTCTTCACAAAAGTTGTTCAGTTTGATGAGCTCTATCGAATGATATATGATTTGGAGGCCTAACTCAAAATTTCGAAAAGTCGAAATTTTCAAGTTTGACTTCGGGCCAATTTTTCGATCAAGTGCCGCCGCTATTTTTTCGAAATAATTATTGAATTAGCATGAGTAGGACATGTACTTTGTTCGGTGAAAATATTAGGAGGTAATACCGACGGCACTGTATGTAAATTTCCACTTTTCCCCAACTATCCATGCTTTTTGGCACTTTTGCACTGTTTTTAGCCGTAACTTGGGATAGGAAGATCAGATCTGAAAAATGTTTGCACCAATCGACTCAGCTCCTCGAACTGAACAATATGATATACAATTTGGGATATAAGAATGACTTTTGAAATTTGACCCCCGGACCCTCGTACCCGAACCTGGACGTGAAAACTCTGGGAAAAAGCCCCAAAATCGTGTTCTCCGGGTCGAGTATAGGCAGAAAACACTCAAATACCCCTTCAAAGCACATTTTAAGTTTCTGGTCCGAGCAGTTTCGAGAGTTACGGAGAATCTGTTTTAAAAGTCGAGTATTCAATTTATAACTCTTATTTAGGGACCGCCAGCCATTTTGCCAAATTCACTCTGGCACTATGTTTTCTACATTTTTCAGGGTCTGAGGTGCCCCTCTAAACATCCCCACCGAAAAAACCGCGAAAAAATACGTTACTGATTAAAAAATTGATAAAATTTAACGCGAAAAATCGGAAAAATCGCTCCTTTTCGTGGACAAGGGAAAGGGGCGTGGTTTATCTGCAAAAGACACTATGCCGCTCGCTCCCCCCTTTCTTTCCCTGCCTTTGGGGATCTTTTTCTCTGCACTCTCCTCCATTCCAGCATTGGCTTCCTTTATATTTTCGCGAATTATCAGGATCTCAGTCGCGGGTACTAGGATTTTTCTGATTTTTTCACCGAAGATAGACAATTGACCAACTAATCAAAATATGAAATAAAAAAATATGTGCCTTTCAAAATATGCCTACAGTGGTCAAATTTAGTAAAGACAAAAAAATGCTCATTTTGAAATTAATTTTAAAAATATTTTTTGATAAAATTTCGATTTTTTCTTTTGAATAGCATAATTGGGGAGTATCAAATTTTATTTTAGTCAAGTTTTCGGACGATTTCAGTGATCCTTTGTCAAGATACAGTACCGCAAAGGCGAGCATCTATTATTGCCTCGGGAAAAGTTGCGGGTACTAGGATTTTTCTAATTTTTACATATGTTGTACATTTCAACTAGGTGTACCGATTCATCAAAAAAAATTTAATGTGCCTTTTTTATAACTCGAAATATTAGCATTGCTATAATTTGACGCGCAATTGCGGACTTTTTTCGCACCCCGATCAATAAATCGATATCACCACGTGAAAGAGCGGTATCGAATTGTATAGTGGGTATCGATCAATTATTAAAAACAAAAATAAAACAAAAAATATTTGCGATAATCGAAGGGGCTATCAACTATGGACACTTTTGAATCAAGTGAAAGGGGCGGGGCTTGGCGGTCCCTACTCTTATTTGCTTTGTTTGTTTTGTCTTTTTCAGATACCTTTTCTCATCAACCCACGATATGTTTCGTGTGTTGCATCAAGCTGACAATAAAATCAGAATGCAGACACCGCCACTTTGCTGCTGCTGCCCGTTCTTGCCTCAATTTGAAATTACACCGTCAGAAAATTTTCCATTCTTGTCCTAATTTCATCAATTTTAGCTCTCGCATTCGCTACCTGGAGATGTTCACGTTTCAAGCTCCGATCGTTAGAATAATCTTGATAACTATCAACGTTCTTCTACTCACAGAAAAGGGATACAATCATAAATGGTAGCTGTAAATTGACTTTTATGAAAACATCTTCAATTAGGGTATTTTCTTACGAAGATACGGCAAATGTAATCGGAATTATTTCCTTGCTCCTGGCAATCTATGGTGGACACATGTACGCTAGAATTTTAGGAGTAAATTGCTTCCTTGAATCTTTCTCTAAAAGCTTCCTTTCAAGGACACAATGCCAGCTTATCGAACGATGGCCATATTCCGCTTCATCGACATTTCGATTGCCCTATTCACTGCTCAATTTCCTCTGATCATGGAACTCATCTTCGTTAAAACCGGAGTCATCGAATGCACGAATACGATGACAGCGAAAGAGCACGCCAATTGTAAGTGCAGTTTGAATTCACATTTTTCGCTCTCTATGTACTTGATTCATCTCTTTTTTTCTTCAATTTGTCAAAAATTATTGAATAGGAGAGTCGAAACCATCGCTCCATAATCACTTTACTCTGCTCGCCGTCTAAAGCTTGAAATGTCGGGGAAAGTGGAACGAGAAAATGTTTGAAAGTGAGAGCGAATGAGGAGATACAAAAATGAGATTCAGGGCCCGATTTGAATGAAAAACAATATAGCCTTGCGCTATTCGAAAAAATCGAAACCGAAACCAATTTTTGGAGCCGATTAGACAGTTTTAACCGAATAGCGGCAAAGATTTGCTCAAAAATCTATATTTACGCCAGTTCTCACTTATTTTATTCGCTGCTTTCAGATATCAATTGCCTTGTTCTCTGTCTCGAATGTTTCATCATGTCACTTCTGGCAACAGTCCTATTCAAACCAAACAAGTTAGAGAATATTAGTGACACGAAAAAAGAGGTCATTGGACCCAACGCAGGGAAGGTAGACGGAGCTTATTCTTCTCGCTCTTTTCGGAAAGAGAAAGAGCGAGAAGAATAAGCCCCGCGCACTTTTCCCTGCACTGGGTCCAATAACCGTTTTTTTCCGCGTCACTAATACTGAACTTGACTTTCATAGTCAATTCTATTTAGATGCGGCTTACTCGACGCTCATCCTAGACGGCTCATAGTTTTGCCATCGAAAAATAGAAAGCTGGCCGAATTCGACGATATCGATGCATAGATTTTGAAAGAAAAAATGTTTATTCACTTTAACTTGCAAACAAATAGCAATAAAATTCAATCTCAATTTACAACATCTCACGAAGTCGTGAAAGATTTAAAAATTACCCTTTTGATCGACAAACTCTGTCTATTACCCAATTGACGGCTCTATTTATATCAGGATTATTAGGGTCATACTTGAAGAAATTTTCGGAACCAACGCAATTGGCCAGGAGATTATTTGAGCCCGATCCAAACGATACTCCTAGCACTATGAAGTTCTAAATGTGAATATGTCAATGCACTTCAAGCTATTAAATGTTTAGCTTTTTTATTTGAACGTTATTTAAATTGAAATTCCAATGCATTTCAAATTTTTATAACTTACGTTAGATTCTAACTCGCTTCTTGCACTACTACAGCCAATACTGCCATCTGCCGTTCTAAACATCATTTCTAATTAGTTTTCGCTTAATTCTAGTAACAAATGATATCTTACGTCCAATAAAGCGATAAAATCGCAATACCAGGCATTTCAGCACTTGATGCAGTACTAATTGATTTGTCATCAATAAAACTTGCTACCGCTCTAAATTAGAATTTGTATTTTATCCATACTCATAATTCGTTTATTTTATCAGTTTTATAGGCTAATAGCTTACGATCCCAACGATATTGTAGTACCACCTTTTGTCAAGTTGTTTATCGCATCCCCTATGTCATTTGGACTAGTAACATTTTTATCATATGGGACAGCAACATTGCCACTCAATCCTTAAATTGAATTGTTCTCTGTAATAGGTAACGTGTCGAATCTACCTGCGAAGACGAAACGACGTCTACTCGAATTGGTGAGCATATTCAATCCTAGTGCATTTGCAAATGGGGGGAACTGTAAATTACCAGTAATCTTTCATTTCATATGATTCACGTTTTCTGTAATATTACTGTAGCGGGTTGGTGGACAACCAAATTTGAACTCTCCCAATCTCTGAGTATCTCATTATTACCTCGCCTTCAATTGTGATACTCAATCGGATCAACAGAGCTCCTGCGAACTTGTGCAAGTCAAAATCACCTCATACTCCGCAGCTCCTAGTCCCCGATAGCTCGTCGAGGTCCCTATGAGGGTCAGGTTGGAACTGGACGTCTTATACCCTAGACAGTCCAAATACCGCCCATGAAGAGACTCCCCAATTTTAGTTCCCAGACCCTCGAAACCCATCTCTTCCTACCTACTTCCTCTACACATTCCTACTTTACATAGAAAATTTTACATCAACATTACAATTTATATATGGTACTTAACGAAATGAATTATTGCTCTTTCAGAAATTATGTTAATCGAAAAGAAAAATATGAACAATTACGCTCAATTTTTTTTAGAAAGACGCTTAAAATTTTACATACTTCTGTTGCCATAAACTCAGAATCCAAATCCGAGACATCCATCAAATGCGCGACGTAGACATCGAGATTGCTGACGTCCTTGCAAGGAGTTGCTAAATGAATCAACCAATTGAGAAATAGCAAATCTTCTAACTTGGTGGTTGAGTAGTCGTGGGTGTGAATGGCGTCGTTGTCTGCTGAGGAACAGTCGACTGTGACGGTGATGTGGAAGGCAGAGTGGAGGTTGGAAGAGATGACGTTGGGTTGGTGGATGATGAACCCGGAGGAAGAGGGCTGGAGCTGCTTGGCTGTTGTGAGGAAACGGTCTGTGAAATTGAGCTTGTAACTTGAGTGGATAAAGATATTGGTCGGGAAGTGGTTTGGGGAGAAGAAGAAGAAGGGGAATTGGTTTGGGAGGTTAATGGTATTAGGGAAGAACTTGTAAGGGCATTCGAGGTGCTAGGTATTTCAGAAGTTATGGGTTTGCTGAAACTGGTTAGGGGTATTGAAGAAGGGGTAACAGTGTTTTCGGTTGACGTTGTTAGTTGTTTGGTGGTTTGTGACGTTGAGCTTGGATTTTGGAACGACGAAGATTGAGGACCAAGGGTTGATGTACTGATAAGGGGCACTGAGGATGATTTGGGAAGAGTAGATGTCGTCGCTCCCACGGTCGATGTAACTGCTGCATTTGTTGACGAAGCTCCCGGATTTGTAGAGCCTAGTTGCGAATGAGTGCTTGTCGAAATGGAGCTCGTCTGTGGCAGAGTTGTGAGTTTGGAAGACGATACCGCGTTCTGCATTTCAAATCATTCAGTTTTACACCATGCTGTTCATTTCCGTGCATATGTATTCCAAGATTTATCATGCTTTTCTAAATTTGTTTTTAGAAATTTTTACTTACTGTAACCGGAGCAGAACTGCTTCCTTGTGGACTTGAGGAAGCCGGCGAACTAATAGGAACTGTTGAACTTGATAGACCTGTTGGAATGGTTGGACTTGTTGGACTTGTGGCAGGTTGTGAATTAGATGTGGATGCAGAAGGTGCTTGACTTGGTGATGTGGCTGAAAACTTTTCGATTACTTTTCCAAATAATAAGTTAGTTTCTTGTAATAGCCATTGGGATCGTTTGTTATCGGTTTTGTGCTAGCTCATGCTATGAATTTTGACTAATGATATTTTAGTCATAGAATAGATTGGATAGAAACACTTTATTCTGAAACGCTTGGCAAGAGTTCTTTATAGAGCTCATATTGATTTCAGTATACTCTGCCTAGGGTGTGCACAAATCTAAATCTTAAAAATTCGTGACCGAAAGTATTACTTTAGGAAATTTCGAAAACTGAAATCGAAATCAATAGTCCTGAAATGACTAGTTTTCTGCCTTCGAAATCAAATTTTTCAGACATCCTTGCACTTTATACAGCTCTATCTATGTATTCTACGTTCAAAAATTTCGATTTTCGTGATCCATTGACCTTTTCCAACTCACAGTGGCGATCAAAAGTTTGGAACAGTTGCGATTACGAATATAGAGCTTGACATTTTTACGCATCGTGAACCAATTTGAGTGAAACTTGATAGGTAATTAGCAAATCATCTAACAGAATTGTGTGGGAAATTTTATTCAATTTGATCAAAGGTAATTATCCCTACCAGGCTTCAATCATAGTTATACTTGTTTCGAATTTTTACCAGCCACTGTATGTATGTCTTTTAGAGTAAAGTTTATTCCAACCTCCAGTTGGCGGTGTCAGAGTGCTGATAGTCGTCTGCACGGGTGTGGTCGCTGGAGTTCCAGTTACTGAAAATTGCTCCAATCGTTTTCACATTAGTTTTGGTGAATATCCCTTCGACCCGTCTAATTATCTATCGGGAAGATAAAAGCTAAATTTATGTTCGCTTCACAACAAATGATATCCTTAGCAGATTCTAATCACTAGTAGGTACGCTAAATTGGGTTTTAAAAAAAATTCTATGCAGGAAAATTTGTTCTGATTCTAAATCCCTCTATACCCAATTGCAATACCGGTATTTTGTGGTAAACTCGTGCGTTGGTTCTAACATTCCAATGAGTTTACTCATGCTCAGGGTGTTCATGCGTCTCATTCAACATTCCACTAAACATGCAGTGAGTATTTCTAGAGTTACCCAGCGCTCCACAATCCTTTCTAAACATATTGTAGAGTTCTAAAAAGGTAAACTCAAACTCACACATAAGTGCATAGGTAATGGACGACCCATAATGACGTATTGTAATAATCGGTGAAAGTAGTGAAATTTGTCGGCCCGAGCTCTTCTGTCAATGTCTCGTTCATATCCTCGTCATTTGAAAAATCGATGGCAATCACGACAAAATTCTAATTTGTTTCGAAAATCTTATACTCTGATAATGAGACACGCCATACCAAACTTCGCAATTTTTGAATCCCAGTGTGCAGTCCCAGCAGAGAATCGAGATTCTTCTTCCCAAGAGCTAGCAGCGCCACTGGCGGCGCCTCATTTTTCTCGTCGTAATGTATTAAATCCGTGTTCGCAAATTGTTGCACTGCCCTGAAATGAAACGTGACTATTAGCATTTCATTTTCTATTCATCTAATTTTAGCACTTTTACTTTTACACTAGCTTATTTCGAATACCGTTCGAAATTTAGTAAAAAAATCATTTAGATACAGTAGCGGACAAAAGTCTTCGACCATTACAAGGAAAAATTTCGACAAATGAATTATAAAAAGTCTAACAATAAAAGGAGCATGAAAAAGGTTTGTATGCTTGATTCTATAGGTAAATATGTTTCTTCTAAGCTTTCACATAGCTACAAAACATTCCTGAATAAAACTTTGTGAGTGGGTTGAAATTTCGATGACACCTTAACTATGAAAAATAGTGAACAAATTTTAAATCCATATTTATAATTTTAGAGTGAGTTTTAAAAATGGATACTGTGTCATAAAAAGCGCATTTACCTATGGAATCAGACATACAAACCTTTTTCATCCCTCCCTTATTGTAAAACTTTTTTATAATTAATTTTTTTGAAATTTTTTCCTGTAATAATCGAATACTTTTGTCCTGATTTTTTTGCGAAAAAATTCTAGCTTTCATATTTCTTATCAGATCGAGTTAAAGCTTGATACGTCACTCTAATTGGATTAGGGCAACATAATAAACCACATTTAAGGTGCCCCCAAAAATAGAGCTGGTCGAAGACTTTTGTCCGCTACTGTATGTTACTGAAAACATACGGATTGATTTTGTAATTCAGATCATGGCATTGGTCGAACAGATTTTGCTTTGCTGGTTTTATTTGCGAAAGGCTAGTCACATTTGCATTGTAGTAAGAGTACGAAGTCTGGTTCATTCCTAAATCGCTAAGCTAGTATGAGATATTAGTCTAAAATTGACCTCCCAGAATGAACCGAGTTCCTGATTGATTCGAGAACAGGATGTTACCGAGGTACGTAAGGAATATGTCATACTGAATGACGAATTAAAAATAATGAAGGAGTATAGGGTTATATTAAAAATATATAGTCTATTTCAAATCCTACATAGTAATATAAACTTGATCCGCAGTCCATAAAATGTGCAATGTAGTATGGATCATGTCTAACTAGCGGCTGGGTTGATGGCGCTAAACTAGTCGAAATGAAATCATAACTGGGGCTTACTGGATTTCCTATTCCGAGTGGCTCACTCTATTTGAAATTTCCACTTGATCTGGAAATCCTTCTCTACGAAAAATCCATATTAGAGGATATCTGATATACACCAAGTGTTGTATCAAGGGATAGGATAAGTTCTGGGTAGACTAACGGTCACCGTGTCATTCCCCAACCCTATTCCTACATCCCTTTATTAGGCTTTTTCGTAACGAGGCAGATTTTCCAGATAGAATGGAAATTCTAAATCGAGTTGGCCGCTCTGATTGGGGGAAACCCAGAAGGCTATAACTAGAGTTAGAACCTGTCGGCGTGATTGGAGGCGCTGAATTGGGTTGCTTCTTTTCAAATAATATGAATTTTAAAAAATAACTACTTACTGAAGGTAAATCCACCATTTTTGCTGAAAGAAAATAAAATTTTATAATAAATTATCACTCATTGCATACATTTGACACAACTTGTACTGGATCCATCGCACCACGTCTTCATTGGAATAGTAGTTCCATACTTGTTCTAATGGCCAAGCCTGTTCTGCAATGTTTCTGATCCAACTGTTTGTTGGATCCATGTTGATCACAATTACATTGTATTCCTAAATAATACTTTTCAGAATCTATTTGTATGAAATTGATGGATTTTGATTTACATCCTCTCCTAATGTCATGATAACAGATTTTAAGATCAGGCACGAACGGAGATGTTCGTTTTCGTGAGGTAAAAAACCATCTCCGTTTGTTTCTGTTTTGGATTAAATCTTGACTTCGAGAAAGAATTTTTGGGAGCAGTAGCCTCGGCTTCGAATTTTTCAAATTTTCAACTTTAAGAAAAGTATCTCTAGTGACAAAATGAAAAAGAAATCTTAATCTCACTTACAATCAACCTCGTAAGAGATCTTACTCTGAGAAATTAGGGACAGTGTACTTAATTTTTGTTCGAATTTGTGATATTTCACTTAGCTGGTTGCAAACTCAGAAAGATTTGTAATAAAATTTGAAATTACCAATCCATCAAAATCTGACTTCGCAAAGTTCAACCCACTCACAACATCATCAGGCCTAAATTCGCGACATTTCAGTAATATTCAGAACAACTACTTACATGTTTGCGAGCCACAAGATCGCTACCGGATTGGCCTCGGCGTCTATGTCATAGAATGATACTTTTCGATTTGCGAAGGTTCTAACTGATCTAAACGCTAGTTTAAGTCAAACATCGGAACAAATGAAGAGCAAAAGACGAAATGCTGTCTTATAACTCTTACTGATAAGAGTAGAGAGCACAAACTCCGCCCTCCCTGCAAATGTATGGCATTTACCAAAAAGTAGTAGTACGGAAACCCCCAAAATAGGAAGTAAGTTATGTTCAGAGTGCGAAGTCATAAAAGTCTAATCTAGATCGACGATAACTTAATGAAACGGCTCTGTGCCAAAAATCAGCGCATAGTTTTTCCCTGCAGAATCTGCAAGCAACTTAAAGTTTGCGAAAACGTGTCCATTTTGGGGTTCGGAAAATGCCGATTTTTCATTCAAAATCAGTTTTTATTTGATTTTTTTCCATCAAAAGTTTTAGCTGCACCAGAACAGATTTTCTTGAGCAAAAAATAGTAGCGGAATATGGTTCTCGTAAACCCGCTTGCGCTCTCGAGATAAAAGCATACCTAGTTATGTTCATATCGAAATCTGGGGGATCGATTTGTCCGTCAGTTATTGCAGTCAAAGCATCTGCTATTGACTTTTCGTCAGTGCAATTTGCACCGTTATTGATGTAGTCGCGACCCATTCCTAAATAGTTTATTCTATCATCATAAAATTCGAAAAAAAGGCTACTTTATACGCTACATATCTTCCGCATTCAGTTACTTGATAAACTAACGCAGCTTTTATACGAAGACAAATTAAAAGGCGTGCATTGCAGATTTGTACGCTGCTTAACGTAACTTATCTATTTCTTCTATTCCGTTTCATAAAATCAGTATGCAATGCACAATTGCTCATTTTTGCGAGTAAAAGATCGAATCATTTTTCCTTTTATCATTTGATCAACCGCCATAATAGTTTTTTCTTTACATTTTAGGAAAGATATACATATGAAAATGTTACCTCCAATAACAAATCGCGTTCCACTCCCAAACAAAGTTTGACCGAGCATAGGCAATAAGCTGTTCATCTGAATGGATATTTTATTACTTCAATACACTGTTTGAAAAATGCCTTCTTCGAGGTAATATCATTTCCTTTGGCGCCGCTGGCATCGATGAAGTGGGCGATCATGTAGCGATTTTTATTGTATTCACATGTTGGAGGGTTTGCAGTTATAGGCATTTCTATAATACTCAGTCTCGGAAGACATACTGTAGAATAATTTACTTGTAATTGGTAGTTGAGTGCTGGCTGGCTGAGATGTTGTTGGAGGCGTCAGAGCTAGTTTTTTTTCTTAAACTGAAACAAAATTTCAATTCTTACTTGTTCCTGCTGGAGGGGGAGCTGGCTTTCTGAAATCGGATTGATATTTTTTGAACACTTAGCAACTAACATGTCGCATAGCTTCTTCCGTATCCAATAAGCTGTATCTTGAGGATTCGTATACAAAAATGTTGCGTTTTGGTCGAGAGCTTGATCAAGAGCTGCTTTCATCAGGGGTGTGTCAGAATCCGTGGCAATGCCCAAAACCGTGTATCCCTGAAAGTTGATTCTTCCTTTTCGTTTGAATCTTTACGAATAGTCTTTACAGCTGCTTGCGCCAAATTTAATGAATATTTCAGCCCAGCTAAGCCGTCATTGGGTCTAAAAATACGATATCAAGTTATTAGTATTTGGTTTTTGTTTGTAGCCAAGGATTTTGGGACTTGGCCGAGACCGAGGCCCGATTTTTTTTTCGAATTTTCAGCATCTGTCTGTGACTTACAAAATTGATAAAAACCAAATTATGATTGGAGGCTTTTCATCGTCTCCGAATTTCGCTGCATCGCTATTCAGAAATTGCTGTGTTGAGCTAAATTATAAAGAATCATGAAATTTCAAATCTTAGTAAACCCCGTAAAGTTGAACGCAAAATCGAAAACGTTTCGCGAATCCTCTAATATTTTGATGCCGTTTTGAATGCAACTCCGTCCACTAGCAGAAGTGCAGTTTTGGTTTGTTGGAATGTAGGAGTCGATTGCACCTAAAATTTAATAACTCTTAGAAGATTGACTGATTTTCATGCCAATCTATTCAGAAAAAAAGCAAGAAACATTCCTCAATTTCGAATCTTGAGATTAAAAATTTTTAAAAAGACAATATGAGCTGTCATAAGTTCGTATCTTTTAAAAGAAAGATCAGTATTTTTAAGTCATTTTATCTTCCGAATTTGGATGAGAGATGTCCGGAATTCATAATTTTGTAAATTCTTTTAAGTATTATAAATTTGCTAATATCGGAGTTTCATTTCTGAGAGACAAAATCGCGCAAGTTTCTGATTTACGAAATCGAAGCCTAAATTTTGAACGTCTCTTAATTTTATCCGATATACCTCCGATGACAACTCTCGAATTCTGATCATTGCCAGCGATCACGTAATCATACAGATCCAGCAGCGTTCCACCGGCCTTCTGACTAATCAGGTTCGAGTCCGACTTTGTGTTGTCAATGAAAGCATTGATCAGGTATTTTCCATATCGCGGATCGCAACTCAGAGGTACTGAAAATCTCGCATCTAATCATCACCAAATATCGAACTCTCTTACATGTTGAAGGCGGCGAAGTTGAGCTGACAGAAGTTTGAGCAGATTTGGTTGTCGTTGGTTCTAGAATTGGTAATTTGTCACCTATTGGAATTTTAAACATTCTTACGAGTCGTTGTGTGGACTTCAGTGCTATTCGGACCTTGAGTTGTAACTGTAGTTGCTACTGAATTTGAGTATTAGTTATCAAAGATTGGATTATATTAGTCTGTTCAATAGTTTATTTTGCAAGGATGATTCGCCTCTAACAAATTTCGCCAACTCTGTCATAGCAAGGCATCAATCGAAGATAATTTACTCACATATACCCACAGATTATACCTCCATTTTGGACAACTTTTTTAAAGCTCTTTTTGCTCACTACACATGAAGACACGAAATTTGTCGTGGGTTTTGATATTTTTAGTATCTCACAAAAAGGGTAAATTTTCCCTTATATCATAAAGGTTAATGACTATGAAAACATGATTATCATTTAGTAGTAGGCCAGGACAGTAAAATAAGATAAATTCAAAAATATTCTGATTACTTTTTTCTTTAAAATTATTTCTAAATAAAAGTTGCATTATTTCCCCTTTCTCAAATTGTGATTTTTTGGCAAAAATCGGTCAGAACTCAAAGACAAAGTAGTTGACCTAAACAAGTGACTGGACACATAGAGGAAGGGTTTTCCCGTAAATATCATAGACTATTAAGATGAGTGAGAGAAAGAATAATCTTCGTATTCTTTTCAGAAATTTTTCTTTCTAATAAACTAGAGAGTAATCGTTCATTATTTGTAGCCCCAGGATTTACGGATCAATAATATTACTAGAAGTCATGCTTTCATATATAGCTCAATAACTCATGCTTACGTGATGTGCTTTCTGAAGTGGAAGGAATCGAAATTGGAAGAAGTGTCGTGGTTTGAACTGAAAAACATTCCTATTGGTGATTGCTTTCTGTGACTTGCTCATGTGAATTTGAATCGTAATAGTATTATCACCATTCCATTCGTATGAATTCAATCACGACTCATACGAGGAGGTTTCGTCAGGCGGAAGCGTGGGAATAGTTTGTGAAAGTGAACATTACGGGTAGTCAGCAATAATCAAAAATTAGAAGATTTATACCTAATCAATACTCGATCGTCATGATCACAGTTGCAATTTGTCCTTTGAAATGTGCATTTTACCTAGCACTCTTTCAAAACACCGGCATCGCATATTTTCGATAATATGTCAAAGTTATATGACATTTTTTTCCGAAAACTGACAAATTTTCCTATATATTCTTTCTGAAAAACTAAAGATGGAAAATGAAAATGTTTACTTACGCGAGGTTGTCGTTACTAAAAGAGTTGATGTAGTTGGTAATTTGGTAGAAGTTGTAGGGCTAGGTTGAGAAGTAGTAACGACAGGTGTTGTTGTATAAATCGTGTTGTTTGGTTTGCTAAATGATTATTTGTTATTTTCCGAACAGAAATAAAGATATTACATCGTGCACATTCGTTGCTTGATCCACGCAACAACGTCATCGTTGCTGGTGAAGGTTTTGACAGAACAGGGTCCGAAGAATGTCGTCATATTCGATTGAAGATCAGGATTAATAGGATTCATATTCACACCAAGAATCGAATAGCCCTGAAAATCCAATTGAGGATAATGATAGTAGTTTTACTGCAAACCAATTGTGACAACGTGTTGGTGGCATTGATGAAGGCTACGCTGGTCGAGCTGTCTACTGGTCTGAAAACCCAACTTATTCTCCTAGAGATTAGATTAAAGACCAACAAATTGTTCAGATAGAAAATGAATATCGGTGGCGTTTCTGTCTGACTGTCAAAGGCTTCTACGGGGCTTGTTCGAAATTGCGTTATGACACTGAGGTGAAAAATTTTGCTAAACTGACATTTTAAACAAGTTTACTTTGCAAGATAAATGGAATTTGCAGACGAATCAGATCTATCGATGATATTTTGAATTGCTGAAGAAATATCGCTAGCTTGAGTCACGTTCGACTCGTATGGAATATAGTCCTTATTAGCGCCTGAATATTAACGAAATATTCTAACTAAATTTCGGTGCTTTCTAACCTCCAATAATGAATCTTGTATTACCGGTCCTTTCAAGAACATCACTCGCGAGTTGTTGCACCAATGGTTGGAGCTGAAAATGTGATAGACTGAGATAATTGTGTCCTAATTGGTACTTATCACACCGTGCTACTCAAATAGCTGGTACTTGTCGCATCCAGCAGATGACTGATCAGATAGTGGACTTGAGCGGAATCACAATCCACTGGAATGCAGCTCGGCGCCTATATTAGCAATTTGTTAATGGCGTAACGCGAAATGAAGAAACACCCTTTTAGTGTTTGACGAAGCGCCAAAAATGATGGAATGGTTTTTTACACCCATCTTATCAATTTCTGTGACGTTCCTTCGTTTTTGCGTTTTGTCAGATACTATAAAGCGTTTCGTCATTTCGCCATCTACAGATTGCTTCTATATCAAAGAAATCGACTTTCAGGAGTGAGACCCAGATACATTTTTCGTTTTATCATGCCGATAAAACACATTTGGGTCCCGCTTCAGAATCAACAATTATGAATTCGATAAAATTGGCTCACAGTAGTTGGAGGAGAGCCTGAAAATTGCCATATTCTAGATCTTATCAGTTATTCTTCTCAACCTACCAGTAGATATTGAGGTTGGCACTGCCGTCGCAGTCCCTAGTGAGTTTGAAGAAGTTGCCACTGAAGGAGTTGTCGTGTAGGGATTGTTATTTGGCTTGCTAAATGAAAAATCTGTATTTTCAAAAACAAGCTCGTTTTATTTGCTTCTGTTAAAGTTCATTCTGCCATCGTGCATTCATTTATGAAGCTCATCATACGGTGGTATAATCTTGGTTAGGAGCAGGGTCGGATAGGGTTTATGATATCAAGGGAGAGACGGAATTCTATTTCTAATCTCGAAAATTTTTTGGAAATCAATTCTGAATCCGACTTCGGTCCTCCTCAGACGGAAATTCGTAAATGACGAGACCTATCTTTTCTCACACTACTTCTCTATACTTTCTTTCTTTATTTTTCTCCTCTATCTCTAACTATAGGTCCGCGTCATTTACGAATTGCCTTCTCACTCTTTCCTTTTCAGCGCTCTCTAGTCTACACTGGCCAAGGGCATAACATAGAAAAGGCGCGTCTCCCCCCAAGGCAGCGTGATGTAGTGGATAGTGAGTTAGATTTTTGCCTTTTCTTGAGCGATAAGCAGAGAGGTATCGTCGGCTGCGGGTAATGCAGAGAAGCGCGAAAAAGTTACAATTTGGGAGAAAACGGGATTAGTGAAAGCCAAAAACACCAATAACTGCTTGAATATCGATTGCATAATCCAAACTGCAACTTACATAGTGCAGAGCCGCTTCTTTATCCACGCAACAACGTCATCGTTATTTGTGAAGGTTTTGACAGAACAGGTTCCGAAGAACGTCGTCATATTCGAATTCAAGTTTGTATTGCTCGGGTCCATGTTGACTCCAAGAATTGTATAGCCCTGGAAATGTAGCTCGAATTATTCACAAAAGTCAATTGTTACCAGTCGAGATAGTGTATTTGTTGCATTGATAAACGCCCCATGAGTTCCATCATCTGATGGTCTGGAATGAAAAGTGTTGATTTAAAAAATAACCATATCATACAGAGTATTCAGATAGAAGATGAATATCGGTGGCGTTTCTGTCTGACTGTCAAAGGCTTCTACGGGGCTTGTTCGAAATTGCGTTATGACACTGGAAATTATTTAACCTTTCTTTTTGTAATGAGAACCTTAAAAATTACTTGGCGAGATGTATGTCATGCGAATTCTGATCCATCGCTCCAATTATTGCATCAAATGCTGTGGAAATATTTCCTGATCGAGTCACATTCGACGGATAATAAGTGTAATTCGCATTAGCTGCTCCGATGACGAATCGTGAATTCCCCATTGTTTCGAGAAGATCGTCACCGAATTGAGAAACCAAGGGTTGAAGCTTCAAGAAAAAACATTGTAAACTAGTGGAACTATTCATTTTCACCGTATTTCGCATAAAATCAACGCTCGTACCATCCACTAGGTGGCTAACCAAGTAATGAACCTGGTTGATGTCACAATCGGTTGGTATACAGCTTGGAGCCTAGAACACTTGATGATAAAAGTGTGCAATATATAAATAATGGATGGTTACTGAATCTCGAGCACGAAAAATACGATTTGCTATTATTTTCTCGTTTTGATATTTTTGAAGGAAGCATCGAAAATGATGAAAAGCAGACAATCGTTAAAATCCATCAAAAACGTTTCTTTACTAAAATAATTCGTTCAACCATTACGAAGAGTTCTTTTGCATCATATGTGGAAAATAATCCTGCATCTATTCCAAAAATCTTTTTTTAAAATGGATCGATAGATAATTTTGTAAATAAATAATTTCGAAGGTTTAATAACTTTTTTTTTTAATTTTCGTTAGAATTTGTAATAAAATCACTAGTCGATCTCCATTTCAGAAATATTTCTTGGACAGATACAGAAATACATCTCACATTTTCTGCAAAAATGTCGAGAAAAAAAGGTTGAACGTATGATTTAAAAATAAATCTCTACGAATTTTAGTGCGAAAATTATACCGCTCATCTTTAGTGGAAAAATCGCTTAAGATATTTTCATACTTCAATGCAACGATAAAATTACTGCACTACTTTTATAATAGTCGTTTGGAAAAATAATTACTTACCGTCGTTGTTGGTGATCCTGGAAGTTTTTGTTTTAAGTTACGAATGTTCTAATTGTCAACTATTTACCTGATGTAACTGATAGAGTTGAGAGAGGCGAGGTTTGAGCTAAAATAAATTGAAATTAGAATTCGTATTCATTTTGATTGACAACTTTAGTTAGTAAGCGTTAGTTTTGGTTCCACACGTGCGAATGCATTTGATTGCTCTGGAATTAGTTTGGGACACGGAGTTTCGGGGTCAAATTATTAGTTGTGAGGATGAGAAAACGTGCAAGTGGGTTGGGTAATTCGAGGATAGGGGTGGGTCATTTCATGGGGAAAATAATGATTGTCATCCAAATTCATACGAATGATAGTGATTCATTGAGTTGGCTACCGATTTACTGTTATTTTTTGTGAAAACCGATATTGCAAACGGTTTGTAATTTGCAAGTTTCGCTTTGCACGGACTGATGCCTCACTTTGGCCTATGCATGATTTTCTTGTCTGTTCAAAATAATAGATATGCGGAAAATGGAAATTAAACATATTCATAATTTACTGAGAGTTTTTCAGGTGTTAACTCTCAAGTTGAATAATATTCACACCATAGAGGTAATCTGTGAAGCTGATCACAAATTTGAAGTCAGATGATGCCCGCCCGATTGGACCCGCTCACGCAGGAAATTTTCAAAATAGTTTTGTGCAATGCAAAAATTACAGATTAGCATACATAATTCCTCTATAGAATAAGATGGTTTTCGGAATTTTCTGAACGAACGATCGAACATGAAAGTTTTCGGACTTCAGATCCATGATCAGCGTTACGGCTTACCCCTATGGTCAGAAAATCATCTAATTTGAGAGCGAACGCTTGAAAAACTGTTCTGGTCAGATGTGAATCGAAGTTAGTTTCCGCACGTCGCTATTCTCAGCTATACCTTTCTAACGACCTACCTGATGCAGTCGATCCAGTCGCAGACCCAGCCGAAGTCTGCATTGTCTGCATCGGTGTCGTGACCGTTGTTGGTGGGGGTGTGGTTGTGTAAACCGTGTTGTTCCACTTGCTGAATATGTATTGTTTGGAAAAGGGGAAAAATTAACGTAGCATCACATTGCAGAGTGAAACGATTAGATGTAAGATCAATGTATGCAAATGAAATTTTGTTATCATCAGCTTTGTATACTTTTATGACATTTCATGGGGAAATGCTTTCGATTTCTAAATAATTTTTGTCCATTTCCTTACTACGTGCACATCCTTTGTTTGATCCAGGTCACCAAATCATTTTGATTGGTGAAGGTCATTGTCTCGCACTCTCCAATGTATTCATTCATGATTCTAGTCATATTCGTGTCATCTGGGTTCATGTTGACGGCTAGAACTTTATAGCCCTAAAATTGAATCTTATCGAATTATGGTGAAAAAATCATGATGTATTTATACGTAGAAAATCTCACTCTAGCAGTCAACTCTCCAATACCTCTCGGGACGCTTGAAGTGTCGAAATCCAATGGACTGAATTACAGATATGTTATCACTTTACTGATAATAGCGACTTACAATCTGTTCAAATAAAATATGAAGATAGGTGGCGTTTCGGTTGCGTAATCATATGCGGAGATCGTATTATTCAGAAAACCTCGTATATCTCTGAAAAATGATCAAATATTTCTGAAATTCATATTTCACTGTCTTACGAATAAAATAATATTTCGGTTTCATTAGTGACATTCAAATTGACGATGTACTGAATGGCAGTGGCGACATCGCTTTGAGTCGTCACGTTGTTTGGATATGGGTGGTAATTGAAGGAAGCGCCTAAATGTTTTGTAAATTAATAATTGATACAATGTGAAAAGTTTAAAGTTAAGAATTGTTTTGGCGACTGAAATCTTTGGCATACTTGTCCAACTCCAGCTCCTCGAATTATGTCATGATAATTATTCAAGCAAAACCAGGAAAAGATAGATTGCTTGATTTCAAACTTAAGATAAGTATTGTAAATGTAAAAACTCTCAGACCTCCGATAGTGAAACGAGATTGGCCTGCTAAAACATCGCCAGCAAGTTGTGAAATAATTGGTTGGAGCTGAATTATCAATTGGAAAAGTCATAAAATCCATTCTACCGTAGTTGTCATGTAAGCGTGATCAGTGGCGTCAATCATGTGACTGACCAGATATTTGACTGCGCTCGAATTGCATGCTATTGGCGTACAACCTGGTACCTGAATAGCTTCTTTGTGACTATAACGAGATGTTTACATATTGAAATATAAAATATGAAAAAAAAACTTTGAACGTACGGTTGTTCCGGTTGGGTCTGAAAATGGATTTTTTTTCTGAAAATATGGTTCGAGTGAATTTACTCAGTGTAGGAGAAGTGCTCATTGACGAAGGAGCTTGAGATGCAGAAGTCGGTTGAGCTGAAGAGCGATTTCTTTTTATCTAGTGAAAATTGAATCTTGGTTGCAATTCTGATTCATTCAATTGTGCACAACATTCATTCTTGGAGGGTGGTCTTTATTCGCCAAAGCATATTATAGCCATTAAAATCATTTATAACATTCTGATATGCTGGAGTTATTTAGGGTATATGATAGTGATAGGGGATAGTGTAGGCAAGGATGGAGTATATTTCGTAATGACTTAGCTCAGAATTTCATTATCATTACTGATGGTTAAGTGTCCATTTTAAAATGAATTCTAACCGTTTTGCAATGTCTATGCTTATAGCGAGAGAAATAAGCATTGGATAAGTATGAATAAGGATAAGTTTGGCCAGTATGTTTATAGATTATCACTAAATTGCCTTAAAAATTGACCTTAGTGAATAACGACCTACACTCTTCATTCTTCATTCGAATTACTCGCATGATCATTTCATTATCGTGAATGTGAATGTGAATCTGCATGGAAATCAGACCTAGGGAGCACTTTCGTCAGACGAAAAGAAACGATAGGGGGTAAGTCGCAGTGGGTTTCTGACGATCGTCCTCCCCAGGGTTGGTGGAAATGCATCATGTGCAAAGTGAGTTGTCATTGCGCAATCAAAAGTGAAAGTTGCTCGTGATTGTTTTCGAACCTTTGATGAGAGCCTATGTTAGCTTTCGCACGTATGGGATATACGCATGTTTATATACAGATATTACACATTGGAAGTAAATGTTTCGGTAAACTGTCTTACTCATTTTGAGGTTATTTTTCCGTTTTATGAAAACTATTCCATTATTTTAAGTTTTTACCTATCAGAATAGACTAAAGCCAAACCTGGTGAGGATGCAGGCGATGAAGCGACTGTTGTTGTCGTTGGTATGGTGACAATAGCCTGTGTCGTTCCGTTATATTCAGCAGGAACTTCTAGAAATGAGTTAATGCCTTTTGGTTCACATTTCATCAGACTTACTCTGTTCACAATAGTCCCCATAGAAGCCATTAATGCACTGCAAATTGCCGTTAAAAATTTATTTAGGAACTTGAATAACCTGGCATATTGCCCTAGTTGGCGTGCCTCCATTCTGGCAAACTCTTTGATCGCAGAAATCTCCCCAGTGCTGCGGATCACAATTGCATTCTCCAAATTGATCAACTTGACCGTTTTCGCAGCGTGCAGAGTCTAAGAACAAATACAATAGTATTTTGCAGGGTCAAGTCGTCAAAACCTGCAGATGACAGCGTCTTGTAAAAGAACGCTCGCTGATACATGTTCTTCGATGAATCTTTGCCAGTCACCGCGCATTGATAAAATGAGAATGAAGTGTTGAACTAATGAAAATTAGAGTTTGGATGAATGATTACGATAATCAGTATCTCGCAAATTATGGAGCGATCGAAATCTTGATGAATGTGAATGTTTTACTTTTCCAAAATAAATAGACGTATCGGATTAGTTTCGATTTCTATATGGTCGAAATCTGTCAATTTGGATCGTGTGAAATTTGTGATATATATCGTGGTCGATATTGGGCTTTTATTTGCGAGCATTGTCTTTATCAACCTGTACCTGAATGGGCGATTCTGCTAAAATTGCACATGTTTCAGAGTCACGCGTGATGTTATAAAGTGACAAGGGAGTGTTATTCCGACCGACCCATGGATAGGTCGTATCGCTTGTCCAGCAATCAAACAAATCGGGATAATCATAAAATCCTCCATTATAGTATGCAGTCGTGTACAATGAACTACTAGTGCCTAAAAGTTAGCTTTGATCCAAGTCAACCATTAATCTATCTAGTAAATATTATATCCATATAATAATATAGCATGGGTGAAAATTGCAGAAATCTCATTAGTTTTGAGCTATTCTGGCTTTATATGATGGGATTGGTCATGGATAAACACCTAAAATAGAAACAAAAGAAAAGCCAAATTATAAAATCTCGTAAATTCGATTTTATCCAGATAAATATGAAGTCCAAATCTGTTCATCCAGAAAAAAACTGATTTTGGGGTCAAATGAAATGTCCCTAACTGTCCAAACCTCCTATAAAATTTCAGTCCGATTGGATAAATCTAAGTACGATTTTTAGCTAAAAATGTAAAAGTAATTAAAAAAAGACAAAACAGCGCGTAAAAAAGAAGAAATGAAAGGAGGAAAAATAAAAGAAAAAAATAGGTATGGTAGGATAGGTAGGGTAAGAGCGGCCATTATCCCAAAATTGATTAGAATTACTAAACGTCGGATGTCTAACCACCCCCATCGACTCCTGCCACTAGTTATTTTATAAAAAATCAAAAAGGAAATTTAAAAATGACTAACCGATTCCCGAGAATGGTAGATTCTTGACATGATCTTTGGTTGGATCGCTTGTGAATCCCACTCGAACCTTGAAGTCCGATATAATTCGAGCTTGAATATAACAGCTTCCACTCTTCATGACTGGATGTATTTCATATAGACCCCATGGCATTGACTGTGAAGATAGATCTGAGCAGTGATTATATCCGGTGATTATGTGGAATATAGAATTTTGTATACCGATGGAAATGATCATCGTCGCCTCATTACTGAATATTATCATTCCGTTTGTCGCGAATGGAATGTCAGTTTCTAAATTGAATCGACTCGATTCTGATGAAGGAATGTAATTTACGATTGGGTCCTCTGAGCCATGTACTGCTCACATTAATACTGCCACTTGAAATGACGTAAAATATGACGGATTTTGCATTTGTTTCTACAGAAGAAGAATAATTTATTCCATTATCGTCGCATTTCTAGAAATTTACCCTACTCTCTTTTTCATCAAAATCCGGCTGTCTCTCATTCGCTCCCCTCACTTTCAAACGTTTTCTTGTTTATCTAATAAGGCTTGTCAAAAATTGTTGAGTAGGAGAAAGCCGGGAGCGTTACACATTGAGTTTCTAAACTCGACACCCCTTACTATTGCGCTACAGTCTCCTTACTCAACTCACTAACTAAAATAGATGTCTCAGGTAAAGTGGAGCGAGAGAACCTTCGAAAGTGAGAGAGCGAATAAGAAGCTAGAAAAATGAGAGTCAAAGCCAGATTTCGGTAAAAAACGCTATATTTGATAGACGAAACAGTAAAATAGCAATACCTCTCGACCATCTTCAAATAGTAGACCCATTTCCTGTACCATACTGATAAGTACTGTGAACAACTACAAATTAATGCATTTCAGCATTTTCTTTGAACTTTTAGTCCAATAACTGACTCTATCAAATTGGCCTTGATCGTTTTGAATAGGAATTATCCGTCCGTTGGATTGTCTCGTTACATAAAGCAGTTCAGAGTCATTCGAAAGTGATGGCATGTCACTTGTGAAGACATTGATCACATTGACCTATTATTTGTAAAAAATATTGAAAATTAGAATTATGCTACCTGGGTTCGGAATATTTGCTGCTTGCCAACATCGCCGGAATCGAAATGATTGGAAGTAGTGAACACGAAAATCTGATGCCAGTTTCTGACGCGCATGCTATGGGCCTAAAATGGATCACTCAATGATCTATTATGATGGGACTAATTGAATTAGAATCATGATTTTCAGGAATTTCAATTCAAAAATTTTAAAAATTCCCCTCAACTACAGATTTTTAACTTTGATAACTTCAGGATAGGAATTGAAATTTTTCTCGACCTGGAACTTTAATCGGAATCAAAATTCCATTTTTTTCTACTCGGAATCGAAATTCCGAACATTTCTGGCTGAAAACTATTTAGAAAACTAACAGCATCGATGGCTTCCATCGTTCTGACAGGAGCGTTCTTAAAGTTGTCCTGCTGAATCAGCTGAGAGAATTTAAAGTTGAATGCATCTGGATCAGATGTTGTCATAGCTCGACGAACGGCTAAAGTTGACTCGTTTTTGGCCAAACGATCTTTCAAAATACTGACATGTATCATCGAAGAGAATCAGCGAATAGTGTCGCTGAGTGTCCTGCAAATTCTTCGAAATCGCAGTGATGAACCGAGGGACTGTAGAGAGCAATTTATCGCGAACACCCTGCATTGAGTCGGATGTTTCTACTACAATTGTTATCTAAACTTGGTGATAATGGAATCATTTTCTCTTAAATTATTGTGCAAAGAAAGCTGGCAATTTATCTTTGCACTTTACTAACCTGCTCAAATGACTGAGCATAATCATCATCAGCTACTAGGTAATTATATCCATCTGTGCAATTCACTGAAAAAAACACTTTTAATTCGAATTCTTCGGAAAAAAAATCGATTTATGGGTTGAAGAATTTGCAAAGTAATCGTAATGGTTATCTGAAACTGCATGACATGCATGCTGCTATTTGTAATACGTGGCAAATGTAGAGGGTAAGGTAGGAAAATCTTTGTGTGATTTATCTAATTTCATGCATATCAAGGGTGCCATGAAATTTCGATTTAGAATTAAAATTGATCAAACTCGAAATATTTCAAAGAGCACGACCACTTCCGATGTATTTTTATATTTGGCACTTTGATAATTTTTTTACGTCGGCCTCGTGACAACCCTGATGCATTCATGCAGTTTCCCGATTCCCTTCGGAATCCGAATGAATCTCATCTTTGTTTCACCCGGATTCCGATTACTTTTCACAATATGCACCTGACTGATCGACACTTTCAAAGAACTCGTCTAAAGATGATGGTAAAAGTAATAAGCTGCTAAAACGATCATACTGTCTTGGCAATTTGTTCCGGTGTAGCCCTGTGCACAGTGACAGATATTATTGATGTTGGTGGCTGAATGAGTATCGCTTTGAAAATATTGTATCAACAATCTCGGACCTCCATTGTGGCATCTGACATGCTCGCAGAATCGCCCATCAGCCTCCACAGGATTGCAGCCACACTCACCGTTTATCGGCTCTCCCCCATTTGCGCACAAACCTTCTTGCAAATAACAGTATAATCTCTTGGATCGAGTTATGATTGCTTCGGGAGTTTGGAATGTGGCCTGAATTTTTTTAATTATCAAAGTTGGAAATTCACAGATACACATATTTATGTCTTGAAAATAATGCAATTTGTCATGTCATTCTATTTTCTACTTCGTGAAATTCAAAACGGACTACTAAGTTGTGATCAACAAAGAATAATTATTAGTTCTTGAAAACGATAATGTTAAACACGCAACGATTTTTAATTGAGATATATTTTATCTGTATTCTATTTCTATTCATCACATCTTCACACTTGAAACACATTTCTAACATTTTCTCTTACATTTGTGAATTCGGCGCAGAAAAACGAAGTTAAGTTCACAACTTACCGTCACATACAAGCTGTCGTCTCGATTGGGGCAGTAGAATTTGTCCAGGAAGTAGTATTCATAAGTGCAGCCGGCTCTGTCAGTCGAAGTTGCATCGTAGATCTTAGTTGCATTTCCAAAGGCATCTGTACCGAGAATTTGAACTGAAGGAGGCGCTGACTGTAGCACGGTTGAAATGTGAGCCACCATATTGATTGGAGTGCCTAAAATGGTTAGGAAAAATAAATAAATAAAATGATAAATGCCCACTCCAAATTGGTGAAGCAAAATCGTAGTCTATTTCCGGGTTATTGGCGAATGCAGAGAATACGTTCAAAGGACTGCGAATTACGGTTCGAAAATGGGTTGTGTAGTTCGGATTCGCTTCTCCCGATGTAAATTGGATCGAATAACTAAAGCTTATAATGATAAAAATTGAGCAATATTTTCTTCGCACCCATTTTTGTTGGTCTGCAGCTGAGGCAGCTGGAAGATGCTGACGAAGGGCAGTCCAGCGATCGAAGTAAGCGGTGCACTTTGCGACTGATCGTCCAAATTCGTGATTATCGCTGTGTAATTCTCAATCGACTCTGAATTTGTTCATGTTATGTTATTTGCACGATATTTTCAACAAACCCGAATTGATGTATGCATAGTAGGAGGTCGTGCTGTTTTCGATGAAGAATGTCAAGCTGGCAGGCAGTGGCGATTCAAATGCATTCAAGGTTTGGATGCTGAGGTGAGATGGCCCATAAACGGATAAATACTGCAAATATATTTATCATTAGTGAGGGTTGAAAAAAAGACTGGAGAGCAGAAATGAGACTTTAATATTGAAAGACCCTTAACAGTTAACAAGGAAACCAAAAGAAATATGGAAAAAATCTCAAGAAAACGCATTTTCTAACAAAACTGTGCTTGCTCTCATCATTTGCTACAGAACTAAATTTACCTTCTTGATGACGTTGTCGTAGTTTCCAGCATACATCTGACACAAATTCAGAAAATTTCCACCAGTTTCTTTAGCCAGTTTGTAGTAAATATTCAAATCATTCTGTGTAGGACAAGCTGCTCTGTCGTTGTTCGGAGGCATTAAGATGATCGAAATTTCGAGTTCCAGCTCAATTGCTACATCTCTAAAATCGCAAAACGAAACAACACTTAGCAATTCACAACAAAATCTTACGCGAGTTGAGTGTAAACAGAATCACCATAAGTCGAATTCGGAGCTGAATCTGTGAACAGCATTACGGACGATTTATAATAGACGAATCCTGTGTCAATTGCATAGCGCATTGCGTCCAAGGCTAATGGATTTCCTAATTCAGCCGAGCTGAAAGATAATTTTATTTATGATACCACCTTTCACATGGCTCGATCCTTCTTCATTTAATTTTTTTTCTTGAAATCATAATCTTAAAGAATGTTACTTCATGCTAGACTTTTCGAGTTTCAAATTGAAAATGGAGCGTATCTGAGATTACGTTTAGGATATTCTCGTGAAGATCAATTTGAGATTTTATCACCTCGAAAAGTTATGATGTGAGTACTGTCGATCTATCACCATTGTGGAGTTTCCGTGAAAAGTGCATACATTGCACGACTGAACTTTTTGAAAAATTTGAATTCGTAAATAAATGAAAAATAACTCGCTACACTACAAACAGCTCTCTTTATCCACTCTACCACGACGCTCTTCCCTCAGGCTGCGTTGATGTGGGCTGAGGGGAGAAGGCTTTCGAGAGAACTGGGTAATGAGTGGAGAGCGCAGAGAAACATAAAGGGAAAAGTTCAATCGCAATGCGCACTTTTACGGAAGCTCTATAATGGCGAGCGATCGATAGATAGTAAAATCACTCAGCCTGTAATTGATGTTGTTGACAGCTCTCAGGAAATCAGTATCCATTCCGAAATTAGTGGTCTGATTGAAGCTTTCTACATATCCCAGAACATTCTCCTTGAGATGGAATGTGGTGAGCAGGAAATTCGTGAACATTCCAGTGCCGTTCATTTGCAAGATCATATCGTTGATTCCACTAGCAATATCGGCAGATGTCTAGAATTTCACTTATTATTTTGTCCCATAATTTCTTGTAGGACTCGATTCAGGATAAAAAATAAGATTCGTTTAGTTTTTGCGATTTTTGGCTCACAATGGAAAGTAGACAAGTCGGAAATCATAAATCTTGACGAAACTTTCCAAATAGGGGTTTTCAAAGACGGGAATGATAGTGGCGAAATCAAAAAGTGCTAAAAGAAACTGAAAACCAGTTAAAATCGTCAATTCTTCACTTGTATTCAGATTTGCAAAATTAGCTTACATTTTTGAAAGACTTTGCTCATTTCTTAAACATACAAGTGAAAAAACGTCTTAAAATTCCCTGACTCCAGATTCCTATTTAGCACTTTTTGACTTCACCGTCCCCGTCATCGAAAGTTCCTATTTCGTCGAGATTTGCGACCAGACTTCTCAAAACTCGACCTGCAGAAGTAATAGTGTATCATATTGAGAGAGCAAAAGAGTACGTCTTGTTTTCTTCTTTGGAAAAGATACAGTATTTTTTCTGCGGACCGAATTTTGGGAAGTCTTTGCGATTTCCTATATGTCCACTTTCCTTGTCAGGCCTACACTCCGGAATTGCTGATTACCAGTTTGAATGAACAAAGGCATGTTACTTGATTCTGTTGCCTATATGCAAAAACCCACAAATTAAAATATGTGAACTCCTCGAGAAAATCTCATTTTGATCTCGCGGTGTTAATATATTTATCGAGTAATCAGCAATAAAAACTGCTAGGAACAAAATAACCTCTTTCCTCTTAGCATAAGAAGCATTTACTATAACTTGCTGCGCGTTGCACTGTGTGTTCACCGCTAAGAAGGGTACAAAAGTAACGCAGGCACTCGGCGGGCCACGCGATAATCAATTATTCCGAATAGCTTAGAAGAGGAAATATTGATATTGTCGAAAGAAAACCTTCATCAAATTATGCGATAAGGCAATACAGTCATTTTACACAAAGGTTTTCTTCTTACCCAGTTCATTGTGAGCGAATCCTGAACGATCAATGCTATCGTTCTGTTTTTGAAGCTAAACTTGGGGTCGGGCTTGGGTTGGAAGCAGGAGACTGAAATAGATTTTCCTATCTGAGAAATCAGATTACTCGGGCTTACGCTGGTCGCAGAAATCGCCACCGTATCCTGAAAATGAGAATTTCTTTTCCAGTGAGTTATTACGAATTGCATACCGACAGGACATTCGCAAGGACCTTCATCGGGAGATGGAAACTGGTTCGGAGTTCCTCCATAGGCACAAAGAGGTATCTAAAGCAAGACGACGTATCATATTTTACAACAGTGAAGAAGTAACTTCTCACTTCACAATTAGCACCTTCCCAATGACTTGTACAAGCGCAACTACTCGGTCCAGTTCGACT
Source organism: Diploscapter coronatus (assembly GCA_964036155.1). Classification (NCBI taxonomy): domain Eukaryota; kingdom Metazoa; phylum Nematoda; class Chromadorea; order Rhabditida; family Rhabditidae; genus Diploscapter; species Diploscapter coronatus. Next base: position 6,523,385 of record OZ038423.1, read on the forward strand.
GCCGCTATTCAAACATTCGAAGGGAAGATCGGCGTGACCGTCTGAGTGAAGTTCGATAGAATCAGTTAGATTATGTCAATCAGGAATGAAGCAAAAGATCAATGAGTACTGCTTGCCCCTTTTCGATCCGATAATTATGGTTTAAAAATTCTCTTCCCGCTCATCCCTGATACGAATCTAAAATCACCTGCGGAAATGCTGAATCCAGGAATAACTCGCGTGAATGTTACATTGTTCGGCTGATAAATGATGACGATTTTGTTACTAAAATTCGCTAACGCACTTAAGACAGACGCTCTTTGTTCTTACACGTAAGGTCCTCCAGAGTTGTAGATTGGTTCAGATCTCATAATAATGAATGGCCAACTACATGACGAATTTCGATTTGTAGCCAATCTTTGAGGTGTCTGCAATTTTCACAACGTGAAGAGGAAATTTAACTAGATTTTACCAGTGGAGTTTTTCCATTTGTGAGGTCGACGATGTCTTGAGTTACATTCGTAATTGTATTTGTGAGTGTTGACGCCACGAAGGTGTTCTCTCCGATCTCTAAAATTGAAGCACTTTTCTTTTCATCCATCGCCATATCGTCATGAGTGCGGAAAATGAATGAGGTTTTCGAGAAACAAACGAGTATGTTCATCTTACAGATTATTTGATAATCGATATCGATCGTATTATCTTTAATGTAAAATGTTTTCGAAAATTACTTCACTGTATCACAAATTAAGTTTTCTTATCAATCACAGCGATGCTCCGCATAATTTATCATGCAAACGCTTCTGCATTGTTGGATTATCGGCTTATTTTATAATCCTTGTTAGTAAGGAAGTAAATACTGACGATTAAATGCCGTAGCAGCTCCTCCATCTGCGTTCCGATCGTTTGCATTCGAGACGAGGATCGTGTCGGCCGAAATGACGAACAACCTCAGATTGTAGGGAGTGTCTCCCAAATTCGCTTTGATGCTCGCTGTCTGAGTGAAGTTGTACAGCTGAAAAAATATTCTACTTTGATTGAATCACAATTAATTACAGTGAATTGTTGTCCAGAAATCGCAACCGGCAAAGTTCCACCGCCTTCAGAAGCCAGTCCAGGAACTGAAGTTAAAGTCTCATACAATTTTATTGGGAAACTGATACTAACGAGTCGTCTGTTGTGTGACAGAAATCAACGCATAAACGGTTTGGGTCGGATCATCACTTTCCACCTCGAAGGCATCGACTGTCGTCGCTCCAAACTTCACATGGATATTTTCCGTTTGATAAAAAACTGGCAGCATTTGAGTGATTATCTGAACATTTGCATAGGGAGATTTCGTTTTTACTAGAATCACCGTGTTCATCTCTGCGCTTTTGTTCGCCACAATGAAATCTCCGTGAGTTGCAGTGACGAAATTCTGCAGAACAGTGAATCCTGAGTCCGAAGTGTCGGAGGGGCTAGTTTGGGAAAGGAATATAGTTGGCTAAAATTTCTAGAATTGGTAATGGCCAATCGGTTCTTGTCCACTTTATTTCTCCAAGTAATAGTCTTCGCGACGTACTGAGTGTACGGATTGCTAGCATAGAGATTTTGCACATCTGTGTCGTTGCTGTCGAGCGAGTCTGTGAAAACGAACATCGTCGACATCGCATACATTTTCGCAGATCTGAAAAGGTTTGACTAATGGAATATCAGGATATCTGTATTTTAACTAAATAAAATCCAACTCATTATTGAGAAAAATTATGTTGTCCGTTTATTCGACACCACACTTCGGCACATTTTATTGTTATCATGTGGATCTTACACTTTCTGTGCCTCGTAGATTGATCGCATTACTGGCTGTCTGTCATCTCCATTTCCAGTCACTATGCCTTTCAGATATGTTATGAACTGCCCCTTAGTTTCGAAGTAATTCGATTCCAAGTAGAACGCCAGATCTAAAATTGTCGCCATTTTATGGCTGAATCCTAGGCTATTGGAACTTCAAATTCTCACATCGCTAACTTCAATCTGATGTTGCGGTAAAAGTGAATTTGGATAAGAGATGAAATTAGAATAAGCAACATTCGGACTGTTCACTTTAATGAAGTAGCGACATTTAGAGAGGAATAATGATTAGAAGATTTTTTAAATTCTCACTCGATTGTCTGAATCCGGCGAAGATGTAGCTGAAAATGGATTGCCCAGTTCGTTCATATATCGTGGTGAAGACATTATCGAGATTTTTGATGAGCAGATTGAGTTCCCATCCCATCGAGGACTTCTGCGAGAAAACGAGAATGAATGTTCTGTCGTAGAACTGGAAGGCTGATTCGACTGCTGGTTGGCAGCCTCCTGAAGTTTGTATTGAATTAGTCAAACAGTTTGACTTCTTTCATACCAAACTCGCAATGGGCAGAAGTAAAGCCGGGAGGGCACCCGCATCGACCTTGATTTACCGGATCGTTCACGCCGTGATTCATGCACCTGAGTTTTTCTATCTTTCATGGGCATTTTAACAAGAGCATATGGATAGAGTAAAAGATAAACAAAAAGACCAACTTTAAGAGCGGAGTTAACCGTAAACTTATATCACGGAAGATGCGCTGAAACCTTTGTCGCCACGCTTATTTGATCACTTATACATAAGGTTGAGTTTCAATAAAGCTATTCGGGAAATTTTGCATCTATCCTGGCGCGATTCTGATGCGGCAATAGCATTGGACCAGCAACCGCGCCAGGACAGATGCATTTTCTCTCCAGTCAGTTCAGAATGAAGTTGTAAAATTATCCACTTTAGCCCTTGTCAAATGGCATTCATTTGTTCCCAATAAATATCGTAAATTGCTCACATCCACTGATCGCATTTTTCTCCACTGACAAAAGGCGCGCAAACACAGGTCTGGTTCTTCAGCATCACTCCGTTGTTGCACAGGGAGCCATCTAACTGGTTCTTTTCCTCATGTGGAAGTCTTCGGGTTATCACTGGGAGTTCATCTGAACATTATTTATACAAATGCTACCTCCAATTACTTTCTCAACCAATTTCCCCTAGGAAGTACAACTCGGCATCATCTGCCTGTTCAAATCTGTCAATGATGTCGCTTCTTCCCAGATTTGTCTCGGATGTGAAGTAGCCGTAGAAAATCACAGATGGGAAATTCACTTCCTTTCCGTGAGTTCTGAAATGAATACAAAAAATCATTGCTTTGGATTTTTTCCTACTCGAAACGATTCAGTACGAAAACGAGATTGTCATCGTCTATCAGTTCGGATATCTAAACTTTGCATCATAATTGCACCTTTTCCTTCATATTATCACTTTGCTCTGGATTTTCTCCGCTTGAGTGTCGTAATTCGTGTCGTTTCCCTCAACGTCATTAGGCCTAATTTCCGCATAATGTCCCGTGATTTCGTAGCGAACAGCATTCGCGACTGCAGCTGCAATTCAGCTGATCAGTGTTGCCATTCATTTTTCACTGTTCCTTTATGAAATTGTAAAATGATGACAGAGGCGTTTTTTCTTGCATGTTTTTCATGCATTTCTCAAGTAGCTGATAATTTGATATTATAATCAGGTTATCACAATCACTAAAATTGTTTACACCCTGTGACGTAGAAAGCGCAATGGAGTTTTTTAATGGATTATTTTGGGAGATTCGGATTCAAATTCCCAGAAGATAATTATTAAATTTTCAGAGCACAGTTTCATTTTAGCTAACTTAAAAGCGAGTTTTAAGTAAAAGCTGTAAAATTCTGTTACTATTTTGAAAACGAAGCTTCATTACCGAAGCAAGAAACTTATATTATATTATCATAGCATAACTATACAAAAATATTTTCCTACTATTGCTATCCATTTTTATCTGGAGTTTAGTGATGTAACCAATAACTCTACAAGTTTCAAAACTTACCTTGAAACAAAATGACAATTGCGAGCCACACTACGAGGCTCGACGGTGGATGTCGCATTATAGATGGGAAAATGAAGGGCTTCAGAAAAATGGTGATCTGCTGAAATTAGAGCCAACAATAGGCAATTCGTGAAGAAGAATAAGAAGCTGCTCCTTCACCGATTTATGTCTCTTTGCCTCTTGCTGCTGTCTTTGGCACCCTTATCTGCTTTTCCTTTTCTGTCGTTTGCTCTTCCTTGCACTATTCAACTCCTTACCTTTCCTGGTTAATGTCTCATAAAATAGTCGAGTTATCAACCGCGTCGCTGCTACGTAACACCAGATGCCAGAATAGTCACAACATTTCTGGTTTTTTTTTGTTTGGAATATCTAATTATAAGAGTCCTCCCGAGTGCTGCCTTAATTTTCAATAATGTGAAAGAAAGTTGCTTATTATCAGCGATTAAGCAATGCTGCTTATCTCGAACAATTTCATGATTCTCAATAAACATTAAAATATGAAATTAAATTTTACTTCTATGCAAAACTATTATATTCTTCACTGATTTTTCAAGTGAAAATCATAAAAAATGTTTATTGATGATCTGCATGTGGAAAAGTATTTACAATGCACAATAAATGAATGATATCATTGAACTGATGGAAATATGTGATTTTTGGAAGAAGATCGTCTTCTGCTTCTGCCGTTGCTATTATTATTGTAATTGACAGCCAAGAATATCGACGAAGCCGATGTCTCTCTCGAACCACGATCTTTCTGTAAATTTTAGGGATATTATTGAATCGTGAAATTAAGAACGCTGCATATGTGCTTTTCAAGTTCAATTACTTATGATCTTCCATTTCTAACTCTTATTATCATTTGTTAGAGCAATTCCTTCCTTTGGTTTCGCACGTTATTTCATCAGTAAGAAAATAGTAAAAGAGCATTGAGTCTCCTACATTTATCACCAGTTGGTCATCGTAACTATTCGTATTTTTGTCACAAGTAACTTTTATTTACTCTGTGCTCATTATTCTAAAATTTGGTGGAATAAAAATGGTGATCAGCTGGTGACACATAAAAAAGCCGAAGCATTCCAAAGAGTTTGCAACATTGCTTTTCTCGGGAGCTAACAATACCTTCAAAAATCCTTTGACTGCATTATAGAGTAGAACCCCGTTTAGAGAACAGTTCCATGCACACATCGTTCCTAACAACTGAAAGATGAATATTTCATTTTAGCTGAAAAGTCACTAGTTATTTACCAATGGTACAATTTGAGCCAGAAATCCCCTTTCATTTGCGTCGATCGAGAAATCGTAGAGCTGCAGGTAACAGTTTGCAATGAATAGGCCAATTGCGATAACTGAGGATAGAGATTCCAAAGCAACCTTGAAGATGGGTATGTTTCGAAAAAGGACGATAATGATATTCGTACTTGTATAGTAATGAAGAACAGAAATTTATTCTGAAGTTTGTGGCAATTTTCCGTGACTGGAGCTTTTTTGAAAAGACGACTCAGCCAAATGTGACAGGAAATGCAGACGACTAGAGTCGACAATGAGGATATATAGTAAAGATAAATGTTTAGCTGAAATTTATACGATCTCTTCTTTAAATTTCATAATCATACCCTTTGCATTTGAGTTGCTACAATGAAACATCCGCATAAAATTAAAGAGATAATTGGCACAACCACGCTGTAGAAGCGTCTGATCAAATTGTCACTGAAATATAGACATTTCAATCAAATTTAGTTCCTAGTCTATCTAAAAATCTATTCGAACTAACGAATAGAAACTACGATTGTGTTAAATTTGCATGCATAAATTTGAATGGGAATAGTCTAATTATGCCTAACTACCAACTACAACGCATAAAATAGCCTGCCTTTTGAAGATGAGAGTTTTGTGGAGCATGAGAATCGAGAGAAGGACTTTTTTGATGACAAGAAACGATCCATGAGCAAAACCGATTAAACCCCAAAAAGAGAATGTCAGGTGGTCTTCTGAGGGATCGAATGAATTGTAGTGACTCCACAAACCGAGATGATACGGATTCTGAATTGAAATTTATTCCAAAGGTGGTTTCTCATCTCGAAGGCCACTTGTAAATGGCGAAGTAAATTGTTGTCAAGCAACGCAATCTTTTGGAAAGAAAAAAAATTCCATCATTTGACAATACACTATCGAATACCTTTTCGTTTTTCACTTTATAAGCATCAATTTATAAGACGAACTTACAAAAGTATTGACGAGGCTGATAGTGTGATAGAAAAGACTAAAGGCGGCTGTGGCGAGGACGATCTTCTGGAAGGACGAGAGGTTGTCGCGATGATAGACGAGTCTGACGATGATGACTCCATAGAAATAGGCTCCACAGGCGAATGATAGAAATACGGAGAATGGGAGAAGGACTGCCAAAGTCAGACTCGCCGATTTTAGATCTTCCGCTTCAAAGTCCATTGCTACTGTGAGTGAGTCAGGTTGAAGTACAGACTCTCATTTATAGACTTGATCAGTTGCACCAGTAAACGCACATGCCCACTTGAAAATGAAAATATGCTGATATGTTGAAAATAACTGCCGATATGTAATTATAGCCGAGTCTGACTGGAAGCTGAGTCGTACACAACGCAAATTGCTATGTAATAGAATTCGAAAACCACTTGTAGCAGAATGATCTTCGAGGCACATTCGTTACTAATAGTAGAACTCGAGCAGATATATTAGTGTTTGTCTGCATGTTTCAGGCAATTCTACGGTAATTGATGGATATGAGAAACCTCACGTGCAGTTAAACGATTGTGTTTCATTACCCTGGAAATTAATTATCGAGATTTGTATCGTTTTCAAGCAACCTCGTAAACACCACCCTCGCTAAATCTAATTTACAAAGAAACAATTGCTCCTAGAAACCTCAAAAACAAGTATGGCAGAAATAGAATTTGGAAAATAGTTATCCTTGGAGAGGTACGATAAATAACGATACCAGCTAAAAATGTGAAACTCATGAGCAAACTCACAATTTTATTAGTTCTAAAATGAATATTTTCTTCATTTGATAATTTTGAGAATCGATATTTCATACGTTTCATTGTGGATTATGCAAAACAGTTTCCGAATTGCAAAAATAAGCGAAGTGTCAAGAATAAAAGGCAAAAGTGAGTTCAACGGGGGAATTCAAATCGAAAGAACATCATATCATTCTATTATTCTAGCAATTTATAAATGCTGATCGACTGATTTTTGATATTGTTACTTATTATATTTTAACTGAAATATCAGTCTAGCATTTCAGAATATGGAATCGAAGGTAAAATTCGGATTGAATTCTTCAGAGCTCAAGCAGAATGAGAGTAAAACAGAAGAATTCAACAAGAAGGCTCTGTGGGTCAACATTTGCCTGATGACTGTCTCGGGGTTACAAATCTCGGGTATATGACATTGCGCACCAAAGATTTTCAGACTACGTCAGTGCACACCAAAAACATTTTAACTACGTCAGTGCGCACCAAAAGTATGTAATTGCTCATAAAAATCATCATACTAGCTATATTTTCATAAGTTTTTATTATTTTGTCGCTTCCTTTACCTAATTGATTGAATCGCGTTATAATACTCAATGCAAATCATTATCGGCTATTTCTTTTGAAAAACAATGGATTTTTTATTTTTTTATTGAGAAAAAAGGCAATTTGTAAAAGTAGCCCCGTATTTTAAAGAGGTCAGTAACATACCGAATGACCCCAAAAACTGGCAAATCGATATGCTAATTAGCCCAATTATCTTCTACATTTAATTTCCTTCAATTTCATGTATGATTTCCCTAGGTACTAAATTTCCACTTGTCTCCAGCAGTGTTCCCTAGAATTAACTATAGAAGTTCAAGTAATCTGACAGAAATAGAGGTTTTTGAGATGTCTGGTTACAGAAATACATCATAAATACCCCAAATCGCCTATCAAAATGAACCATTCTACCATGTCTTACTATTTCTGAAGTCTATAGGCCATTACATCCATCTTTCTGATCACTGGGCTCACTTATTCACTCAAAATCGAGGTAAATCTCTATTACGTCCCTACAAGTGATCACAGTGATCAAAAATGCACCAACACATGGTGATCGAACCATGATAATAAGAAAAGAATTACTGTAAATCAAATTTAGAATAATTTCAACCAGTTTGCGGCATATTATGAAACACTATGGTCTGTGAAATTATCATTTTCTTTGAATTGTGTCATTTTTCAGTTTTTAACCTAAAATACTCCAGAGTCGAGACAAACATATTCCGACCAAGTGATCGAGGCTTGATATTAACATAACTGATACCTCAGGTGAAAAATATGTCATGATTGAGGGGCAATTGACCTGTTTGGGATGATTAGGCGTTCTTGAAATGATCTATTTTTCGAATTTTCTCATTTTTATGGATTTTTCAATCTTTGACGCCCCGTGGTTGATTCAATGATATCCAGATCTAGTCCCCGACCCATGATATTATGAGAACTGATGCCATAGATGAAGTATATGTCAAATTCGACTCGATTTTTATATGTTCTGAGGGACTGCTAGTCCTTGTAGTAGAGCTACTCTGAAATATGGAAGAGTTTGGAGTGAATAAATGAGGCTAGTGAGCAGAAAAATGAATGTAATGGCCTATACTTTAAAAATAGATGTATCACATCCAGCTGGTCATTTTGGTAGTCGATTTTGGAGTCTTCCGTGAACTTCTGGAATCCGACCCCTCTAAAACCTCTATTTCTGTCAGATCCTATGAACTTCTATAGTTAATTCTAGGGAACACTGCTGGAGACAAGTGGAAATTTAGTACCTAGGGAAATCATACATGAAATTGAAGGAAATTAAATGTAGAAGATAATTGGGCTAATTAGCATATCGATTTGCCAGTTTTTGGGGTCATTCGGTATGTTACTGACCTCTTTAAAATACGGGGCTACTTTTACAAATTGCCTTTTTTCTCAATAAAAAAATAAAAAATCCATTGTTTTTCAAAAGAAATAGCCGATAATGATTTGCATTGAGTATTATAACGCGATTCAATCAATTAGGTAAAGGAAGCGACAAAATAATAAAAACTTATGAAAATATAGCTAGTATGATGATTTTTATGAGCAATTACATACTTTTGGTGCGCAATGACATAGTAAAGACACTTTGGTGCGCACTGACGTAGTTAAAATGTTTTTGGTGTGCACTGACGTAGTCTGAAAATCTTTGGTGCGCAATGACCGTCCCCCCAAAATTTTAGTGTACTACACTTCAATTTGGCCATACTTGAAAGAGGTAATTCTATTTTGAGGGTATACATTCGAGGAGCTGACGATAAAATATGTGTGAAAATGAATACTGTTATGGTAGGCTTCGGCGTTAGAAGAGTTTTATTGCTCCCGAGTATGCATTGACTACAAAGTGAAGTTGATATGTGAAGCGAAGGGATAACAAAATCATCTTTTATACAGGTCAGTGTTGGCGTCAATGAAGTGACAGTTTGATAGGTCCAAAGGAAATGTACTTTTTCGAAGGCACCGAGAAAGTCATAAACGTTTTCTAGAAAAGAAAACTGTCAAGAAATGAATCCGGATTTGAGAATTGAGATTAAGATCGCGTGATCAGCCGTAATAGATACCGAGCAATGTTTTGTCGATATTCAGCCTCGAATTTGTCCTTTTTCAAACTTCGTTTTTATTGATGCAGAATGGGTAAAATAAGATATCGAATGTTTTGAATATTTGTATTTCTGCTCAATATTGTGAGCAATATAAGAGTATGCAATCGAGTTTTATAATGAATTTCTTAGAAACTTTTAGAAGCAAAAATTATCTGATGAAAAGAACGTATATTTCTTTCTGTTTTGTTATCACATGAAATTCGATCTTAATTTCACCCATTTCCATCTGTAAACTAGGAAGCTGATATTCAAGCCTTAAAAATCACGAAATTTCACCATTGCAGTTGGATCCATCAGTGTCGATCGATTTCCTTGGTTGGGTGATTGCTGCTGCCTCTATAGGCCAGTCCATTGCCAGTCCCGCTTTCGGATACTGGAACCAGAAGACGCATTCTGTTATTCAGCCGGTCTCTGTTGGGTTTTCAGTTGCAATTATTGGTCAATTCATTTATCTTCTGCTTCCTTGGTTTCCTTCGAAGTCGTCGAGATGGATCATGTTAGGAGCTCGTTTTCTGACTGGAATGGGCACAGGTTAGCCAGTAGAGTGTATAATTTTTCGCAAGTTGCTCTTCATTTCAATCTCAAATAGGTCATTAGGTTGAAGGACCGTGCGTCGTCTTTTCTATGCACTATTTTTTCTTTAAAGTAAGAGAGTTCATATTTGTTTACAGAAACAAAGAAAACAATACCCGAGCTCCTTCTCATATTTATTAGCAACATACGGGTGCGTTAGTCATTGAGTCAAAGGCGCTTGCCTATGATGGCTTATCATTGCGTGATGTGCCACCCTCAAGCGAGTTTCTTTCTTTCTCTCAATAGCGTATGCTCCCTTGCTTAGCGATATAGAGCTGTTATAATATAAAAAGATACCACGCGGATTGGCTTTCCAATGATCAATTTGATTGTAAAGCGGGGTATTCGAAGGTTACAAATGATTTTTCGAGTTAGAATTTTGAACATAACTTTCTGATCTGAAACGAGAGTTGTGATAGAATTTGTAAAAAAAAACCTAAATCTATTTAAGCTATTAGGATTGGATTGTGACTTTCGAAGGACGTTTTTTTTAAACTAATTTTCCGAACCTTATAACTCTTCAGGCGTTTTATCGGTACTTCGAACATACCTGTCATTGTCGAGTCCGCCAGAATTTAAAATGCGTTACATCAGCTATGGAACAGGTTTTCTAGTTATAGGAATTACAGCCGGTCCGGGATTGCAGGCATCGAATGATTGGAAAAAATAAATGAATGAGAAATTGCAGTCCCTTTTCTCGCCTTTCGGTGAAGATGGAATAAGATTTGCCGGGATAAACTGGAACATGTACTCTTTGCCGACAGTTTCAATGATATTGTTACTTCTTCTCTCAATCTACGTGATTCGATCCCATTTCGGGGTAAAAGTTTCCTCCCAATAACACCTAACATTCTTCTTCCAGGATGACACTTCAAGATTTGTATACAATTCTAGCGAAAACGAGTTTCAAGTTTTGCCGAAATTCGACAAAACTCCTGCTATGGTTTGCATTTTCTGCTGGACCGTATGCTGTCTCATTGCCACTATCTTCGAAGTGTAGGTTTTCTTTTCAAAATCTGTGCGGTAAAAGTTCCTAAAATTCATAGTAGTTTATGTCTTCTCTTTATTGTCGCAAAATTTCAAATAATTCCAGTTGCTCTCTGAAAATGCATTTCAGGATCTCAACTCCTCTTTCCATAGCGATGTACAACTGGACGAACTCCGAAGCGATCCTCTACAACGGCATTTTCGTGATGTGCTCCTGCGTTGTCAGCGTCACCTTCTACTTTTTGTTTGGTCTGACTAAACTGGGAGAATTGTAGAGAGAAAGCGACAAGTCAAATTTAATTGGAACAATTTTTAGCGATAAGCGAAAAATGATACTGACCGGGTTGATAATGTTCATCGTCTATCTGCTAATCGACTATCCGTGGTTCTTCTATGATGGGCCGTTGACTTTCATCCCTGAAAGTAAGATTCTTTTCCTCTGAAGACTTTGTCTAGTTCGAACCAGGGCTGTTGCGGAATCGAATTTTAAAAAAATCGGAGTCGGAGTCGGAACTTCCGCAACAGCCCTGGTTCGAACTTCGCCCAGGCTGCTTACAGCTCATAATGTAGATTCGCTAGATTCACTTGCATCTTCAACATCACTTGTCTAATAATATTTTTTTTTTTTAAATCCAAAATCAGTGCGTATTTTTGGACATTTCCATTTTCACAGATACGACAACTCGAGAAGTGGGAGGGTGCGAAATTTCTTACGATTGGTGCGCCTCCACAGTGCGTGTACCCATGATTCCTTACCTAATCAGTTTCTTTATCAATGGCATCGGATTCCCATTCATCTGTGCACCTGGAGCCTCTTTGTTTTCGTTGATTCTGGGACCGAGACGTCAAGTCAGTATCAAATTTTTTCTACAAAATGGATAATAGGAAATAGAAGTGAATTTTCGTCTTTCCTTTCTTTTCTCCACATGATTGTTATTTTTGATCTGATAGCCTCATTCGAATTCCGAGGATAAACTCAGATGAGGGTATTTCGCAAGTAATGTAATAGTTATTGAACTCATTGAGAAATTATTTTTAAAATGTACCAATTCCGAATCTACTATAAAACATGTTTTAGGGAACGATGCAAGGTCTCTATCAAGCTTCAGGATCAATGACGCAATTTGTCGCTCCGATTTTGGCAACGTTAGAGCTCATCATGTTGGTACAAACTGTATTTCAAAGCTTTTCAGGATGTTGTACGAAGTATCTGGCTATAAATATGTCATCCTGGTTCAACTGATAGTCGCATTCGCAGCCACTCTATCTGTCGTTCTCTTCTATCAACGACTTCGACCACTGCAAATGAAACCGAAGCTGGGCAAATCTGCATCGTACAAAAATGGAATATTCTACGTTCTATGATCTAGTATTATGTAATTTTTCTGTTCTTCGGTTTAGCAAATGCAAGATTCTTGGAAAAGTAATGTTGTTTTTGTTGCTAATTGAATAATAAGGTAACCGTCATTAAAATTGAAAAAAAGCATGAGTCCGTTAGTTCTTTGATTAACCAAATTTTAAAGATGTTTTGAAGAAAAATGTCGTATGAAACAATCCTGAAGGTATGAAGATGTTATGCTGTAAAAACGCTACAGCGATTAGTCCAAATAATCATAAACTGAAAACACAATCTGAACTTCCAAATTAGACGACATTATTGATGAAATTAAAGTCGTTTTGGATAATAAGGCGTGATGATAAAATAGTAGGTGTATATGGTGTCTAGCAGTTCGATTTGATCCCAATTCTTTTCCTGTGCTCAGTTTTAGAAGGCAGAATTATGTGATTTCTGACAATAATTGTTTCTCATTAAACTGACATTTTATTCCAAGTCATTCATCGGCAATATCATTCGATTTCAAATGGGTAAAGTTCATTTTAGTCTAGTAGTGTCTTTTTGAACTTCTCGAGTATACAAAATGAATCACGGGTGTTGGTTTACACCAGTTTTTAAATTTACTCGTTATTTGGCTATTGCTTGTGAAACTTGTGAAATCGGGACTTCGATGTCTAATTGCGTGTTTGTTTGGCTTATTTCGTTGGCGTATTTCGTCAGTTCCAAAGGCAATGACCTGGAGAAACCGCTGAATCTCGAGTGATCGAGAGATGACAAACAGACAAAAAAATGAAAAGAGTGTGAAAAACGACTCTGCAAAGACAGCTGTGGACTATTTCTGTCTTTTTCTTTTCATTCTTTTCGTGTGCTCGAAAGGTCGCTCGGCTAACTTTCCAATGACACGCATCCTCCTCCTTGCCCTGCCCTGCCCTGGCTAAGGATCCACTATGAAATGCGAGTAGCTGAACGCTCACTTCAGTTCTTCATTAGTTTTGTTTTTCGTTAAGTCACACATAGTTTTTCTACTTTGAGGGTATAAAGTTCTGTCCCGAAATTCATTTTGCTTTGGATTTCGACACAATAATTCGCCGATCAATGCAAGTTCATTCTTGTTACACTTATTGATTTGATATTTACTCTTTGAGTTGTATTTACTTTTTTGAGAAACGCACGACTAGTTCATTTTATTATTTTCTTTTTCGTTTAACTTATAATTTGAATCAGAATTTTTTCAAATATCTTACTATTTATTATTTTTTGTCATGAAATGCTTTAATGCCCTTCCAGGTCAGTTTGCGATGTTGCAACAGCTGATCGTTCTTTCGTGTCTCTTTGCCATTGGAAATGCCGCAGTAATGATCATCCCTGTCAAGGTTTTCTTATAGAAGAACTTAAGTATTTCTTTCTTATAAAATTTTTCAGCTTGGTGGCGAGCTCAAAATCAATGGTCACAAAGTGACTCAGTGGTCAAGATCGCTGGAGAATGGAGATGTGGAAACACTCAAATATTCAGCGGATAGTAGTGAGCCGAATGCCAACAAATGGATCAATGACGTAAACTTACGTGGAAAATTATCGTCTGAATTTTCGCCTTTAGAAAACTGGGGAAGTCAACAAGTTCTCCGACTCAAAAGTGCTTGCTGATGGAACTCTCATTGTCAGTAGCTTCAAAAAGTCTGATGTAGGATCTTATTATTCGAAGGAGATTGAACCAAAGGTAAGAAAGAAGCATTTTCAAGATGTGCTTCCATAGCATAATTTAGTGGGAAAGGTATCTTCTGTCGGTTTCATTCTCTTGAAATAAAAAGAAATACAAAGAAGAACATCGAATAAGCACTAAACCCCAGGATAGTTGCAAACTTGCAAATGTGTGTGTGTGTGTTTATTTATTTTTAAAATTTTACTCATGAAGATTCTTTAACAATTAGTCCAAATGTTTTCACAATTTTCTTTTCAGATGACTCAACACGAAGATGGTTCGGTCACAGGCGTTGCTGCTCCAATGTACAACGTCATTTTGAAAAATGATGATCAACCCTCGTAACTTGATAAATGCATGTAATTATGAAATGATAACACCTTCAAAATCTTTGTATTTAAATATCATCTCCCTCAATTATTTACAGTCACCATGAAATACCGGTACACAATAAACGAATTTTCTAATGAGCGCTGATCTTCTTTACGTAATATTTGCATCTGCTTGGTTCATCTCCAAAGACGGTTTGTTCCTCTAGGTACCAGCAAATTTTTTGAGTTTGATAATCCACAGCCGCCTAAACAAGCCTTCTATAATTTTGGATGAAATCGAATTTTACAATAGGAATCAAGCAGAGACTACTCAATTTTGCAAATCGACATTATGGCTTTAATACGGCAGATGATCGGAAGACAGGCTACTTGAATGCGTAGAATATCAAAATATTGAAAAATGATATAGAAGGGGTAGGCAAAGAGTGAGATTAGAATAAATTAGGTACAAAAGCATCAGCACACCGAACTGAACATTTTGGTACGCAATTTATCCAATCGTATGCTTTATTATTGTGCTATTCACTTTGCATCAGTATATTCGCAATCGTAAGGAAATTCTGTTTCATCGCAGATTTTATCAAGTGATAAAAATAATATATGACTTACAAGAATCGCATGTGCATTTCCATCATTCGGCACGTTGAATCTCTGACATCCATCAGTTGGGGTGTAATTCATCGGTTCACCATCTATCCAGTGCAAAGTTGCGTCTGAAACTCGAAAAAAATTATTGGGATCTCAAATAAGTGGGAATAAATATTTCGATACTTTGATAATTAACCCATCCAATGATGTACATTTGATCTTCTGTTGAGCCTTTGAAGCAATACGATAAATTTGCAAATACTCCTGACGCAAAATCTAAAATTCAAATCAGAAGAAAAATCTAAGTCAAAATACCTTTAACAAAGCTGTCTTCATCCGCAGAAATGATCGAACTTGTTGTCATATTTCCTAGAACTCCGTTCCAATCAGTTGTAATCTATGTATAGTTACTATTATGATGTCTAAAAATTACTTACCAAAATTAGATTATAGCACGAGAAAGTTGGAGGATAAAATGCGAAATTCGGTGGGCAAGTATGGTATGCTGTTGTTGTGGCAGGTGGGCGTGGAGTTGACCTAAGTGATAGAAATATTGTAGCCGTCCGATAGATTGATCACTTTCATAATTAGTAGTAGAAATTGGAATACGACAAATTAGGCAATGCATTGAGAGGAGTAGTATAAATAACCAGGCTTCGACTAGTCGTATGCGAATTTATACCACTAATTTTGAAAGCTATCAATTTGCCAAACAACTACAATATTTTCGGAAAAAGAGCTAATGATTTTTTTTACATATTTGCTAGAATTCCGCTGCAAGAATATGGAAGAAAGTCGCCACAAGTGTTTGACACCCATTTACCGTCAGAAACTCGCATGGCAACACACGTGTTAGTTGTGTTGGGCTCGCCTAAATTATATAAGATTTGAATAGTCAACCATGAAAATGGCAATTAGAACTCTTAGCAATATGCAAATGTCGCAGAATTAAGAATTGTTGCAAAATGATAGTGCACCCAAAACCTCTCATTATCATAGACATCAACACATTAGTCCGTCATGTTACGACTTTAGGCTGTTGCAATATTTGCAATTTGTCGAATATTGCTTGATATTGTCGTTCTCTTGCACATTCGCACTAATTGCAAAGCCTGCAGGGGGAGAAATAGGAGGGGTAATGACTAGCTCGCTAGATATCCTTTCGAATAGCCGAATTTATTTCAGGTAAGCGTAATGTAGTGATAAGGTAAGGTGACCGGTCAAGAAAAAGAGGGCAATCGTTAGATCGACTCTCCCAGGGTTTGAGATTTTGCAAAACAGTCAAGTTTTCTTCCAATGCTGGATGTTTGATTTGAGCGCGTTTGCGATTTGTGCATTCTCAAGAAGTTGACAATATCATGACATGAAAGTATTACGATATTGGTAGGGAATACAAAGATAAAAATAACCTCTTCAACACTGATCGTCTAATGTTGTATTTTTTCAAAGCTAACTTCGCGGTAAATCCAAGTTATGCATAAATGTATTCTTTACCCGGTGCCCAATTGTAAAAATCGAAGCTGCTTCCATCCAGCCACTGCCATTGGTCGTGTGAGTAGTGCAATCCAATGTAGAATGAATCGAATGTCGGATCGAGGGATATTGCTGCTTCGTCTAATTACAAATTAGATTGAAATATTCCTGAAAAAGATAAACTTTGGAGGAAACTATTCTCGAACATCGAGTGCATGGACGCCAGCCTATAGCCTATGGTCCCGCAATGCTGATCGCACATCACAAACACTGCTGGTTGATTTTCGATGAAGAAGCACCTAAACGAATATCTTGAAAACTTGAGCATCAGTGGTGGATGAAATTAAAATTTTCGATGACTCGAACCCGAAAACATAACTTCATCCACTCCTGGTGAACATGAAGGTAATAAAGGCACGCCTTTTTTAAAAATAAAATACGACGGCACGATCTCTAAAAATTACGTTAGGCATCACAAGAGTCGGTGAAATTTATTCTTTCCAATTATTAAAAATAGTCCCTAAGTTTTTTAGAAGTCATGCCTTCATTTTCACACAACCTATCATGGCAATTTCAAACAACAAAATTTACTTATTTCCTCCAAAAATTTGAGCAGATCGACATGGTCGTTGCGTTATTTGTGATGAAATCGAATAAATGCAAATAGCAAATATAAATATACAAAAGCGCTCCATTAGTAGGAAAATAGGGGAATAAAAATCGTTGAGCCAAGAATGTGCGTTGTTTCAGGGCTTGAAAACAAGTGAATTTCTGCTTCTTCGTGTGTACAAATAACAGTTCGATATTCTTTTTTGAGCTTCCTTCATTGATAAGCAATTCGATTCGTGATCAGGCATATCGCTGTGTTCATAATTAAAACATCGACTTTCGCCCACATTTAGAAGGGGCAATTGATAAGCAAATCACAAGAATTGGTGGTGGGTAATTAGAAATCACGCACGCTTTGCGTCATGAAATATTTAAGGTAGAACTCGAAGAAAAATTGTCAGGGGATCATAAAATAATTGAAAACATCATAAATGATGCATTTTTACTCGTCTGTTATCTGTATGCATAGATCGGAAAGGCAATAAAATCGAATGTGAAATATTTCTAGAAGAAAACGAACGATATTTTTAAGAAAAACGAATGAAAATAAGTGATAAAGAAAAACGAGAGGTGCGAAACTTTATAAATTTCGATATGCAAATTGATCATTTCCATTGTCCTTCAGAATATTGAAGGTATTTTCATTTTTGATACTTTAACAGTTTGAACTAATTCTACAAATTTTTAAAATCATATAGCAAAGTTTATTTTTGCTTCATCAAAGTGTGCATGATCAGACTTTGAAGAAAATATTGTACACCCTCTGTCACAATTCAAACTAGGATTAGAGATGAGATCAAAAGTATACATACATTATGCCACTACATATACATTCTTCCATAGCTGTGCTTGTATAAAATGTTGACAACTTCATTCTAGTTCATCTTCGTTAATTCTAATTCTATTTGAACAAGAACAAAGCTGAGGTCATATAAAACAAAGAGGTTGTTAATCTTTGAGAGGCCGAAAATTGCAAAACAATACAATTTTCAAAATTCTTTTGCAAACAGAAAATTAAAAGATAATGAAAGAAATGTAGAAAAGGCATCGCTTTGAGTCAGTATAAACCTAGATAAACTAACGAATACCGTAATACAACTTGCCACGAATGTGAAATTGCCAATCATCGAAGACGATTTTAGTATCGAGCTTTAAATGTTAAAGCTTTAAAAAATTGACAATAAATAATATACAAAAATTCTAGCATAGAAACATAAATTACACGAAATTAGATTTCGTGAGTGGATTAAATTTGTGATTGAAAAATGTTTGAAGAGATAATTTGGGCCAGACAATCGGCCCAAAAGAATTTTTCTTTGATAAAATGTACCAGTTTGGAATCCCATTTGATCGTTAATTGCCCTAGCCTTCAGTATCTCTGCTGAGTTGGACTTTCCGCTGTCGAGGCGTCTTGAACCTGAAGCAAATATGATCAGATTTGTTCTTTCGAAAAGAAAATCGACGAACCTTCGAAGATCGCTGACTAATGTAGCTCTCGTTTGTAAATTCGCAAGGTTCACCTTGGATAAAGATGCAGAAAATGATGTTTGTTACGATCTGAAAATGATGAGATTTTCTAAATCAAGGTTTCTGAACTTAATTAGAAACAAAAAAATTACATATGAATAATCAAACACCTTCTATGAGAAAATTGGACCGCAAAGTCTTTCGACTCAAAAACAAATCAATACCTTCTGTGAAAGAGTGAATTTTGCAAGATTGAGAAAATTTACTCATTAAACACTGTTTTGCTTATTTCTAGAAATAACTCCAAGTATTTTTTTGCAAAATGGCTATTAAATTGGCATTTCGTTTGAATATTCAGGAAATCAGTATTTTATTCAGTAGCATTAATTCTTACCATAACCCCAGCAGTGATTAGAAATACGATGTTCCACTCGGCTGCAGTGTTGTTTGGAACGACCACATTGACGATGAGGGGGACAATCAGCATAGTTACTGTTATTGTGACAGAGATCATTCCCGTCACGAAGTGCGAATACTGCCTCGAGAGCACTGGGCCAGCTGAAGAAATAACAACACGTTCGCATGACAAATTAGCATGAAACAGACAGACCTTTAAAGAATCCGCCCGTCGTGAGGCCCATTATTCCTGCAGAAGCGCCCAAAGCCAGCCAGCTCAAGAACTGAAAACAAACGTTCTTTTTCTTCAAATAAAACTAGAATAGAAGAAGAGGTAAGACACTGGTCTGCTTATGTTTATAGTGCTATTCAAAAATGCACACTTCAGATCATGCAATTTTCTAGTGAAAAACCACGAATGATGATTGCGCAGGAACAGCAAATAATTCAAAATTTTGTATAAACATTTTTTTCGGCAAAAATGTATGTAAAGTGTTATTTCAAAATTCATACTGTGTTCTTAGTATTGATGCAGACGAGAATAGTCAGGAAAGTGGCCCCGCCGAAGAATGCAATGCTGTTGAAGATTCGGAATTTCCATTGCTCGCTGACGCACTTGATGCGGTCAGAAACAGCTCCTTTAGTTGTGTTATTTTTATTTTTATTAAGAAAAATTTCAAACCCCCAGCGACTTTCATGCAGAATTGAGCGAATGGAGGCAAGGCTGCAGAGAGTCCCGTATTGTGGACAGAAAAACCAAGAACTGAAAGAAAAATCATAGTAAACAACTTTTGACGCTTCATTGTCAATGGTTGTTGACAGTCCCTTTAGCGTCGAGTGAGGAAGTTTTTGATAACAAACATCGGTAAACTTTGTCTAAATTCTACATTTCGTGAGTCCTTTCTCGGTATCGAGAAAATTTAGCGTAAATAGTTTAGCAATTTGAAGATTTCTACTTTCAAAAATCAAGGCTCCCCGTATTTACAAAAAGTGGAGAAATAAGAAAAAAAAAGCTGTCTGTGAATATAACCGCCTGTATCTCTCATCTGTCTGTAAATACAAGAGACCAAAACCAGTCACTATTTTACCTTCTGACAAATAGACAGGAGTGAAGAGGAAGAGAAGGTTGACGATGGTGAAATTGCCGATGGCACCCACCCACACGGCCCACACTGCGGGAGTCTTCAGAATAGCTCCATACGGAATCTTCTGCAGCGATTTCTTGCTGAAAAATGAGAAATCATATGAGTTCTAATGTGAGAAAAAGTGAGTCGATTCTTTCAATCAAATTCATAATGTGGATGAAAATGGAAATAACTCATCCAAAGTTAAGAATGGAAGACGAAAAATTCTCCCCTCTCTTCAATGTAATTGCATAGCTAAAATGCTCATAGAATGAAAGGAAACTTTAAATTCTGTTTGGTGATCGTGAAGAAAAGTATACTCGCAGGAAAAGGCTTCTAGACTTACTCGATATTGGTGAGTTTGCCACTAGATATTTTCTTCCATTCGATATCCCCTACGAAGGGATGTTTCTTCGGGTTATTGCGGTAGAACAGGCCATAGATGATGAACAGGGCGAGGCACACAGCGCCATGGACATAGAAGATCGACGGCCAGCTGTAAGGAGGCAAGTTATTGGATAGTTTTGGAAAACGAAATTGAAAATGACTGCTTCTATTTGAATAAAAATATGCCATAAAGTAGAAGACTTTGCTATTCTGAATTTTTTGAAATAAAGGCTCGAGTAGAAAGAAAGAGGAAAACGAATCCTGGATTGAAATTTTTAATTCCTGGAAGTAGAGAAAAGGTAAACAATGTCTAGAAATTGCAAGTCTCAGCAACAAAGCATTTTAGCCAAAAATAATAAAGACTGACCGAAACGCAGTGCACAGAGCACCTGAGGCAGGCATCGTTATGGCCGGAGACAGCTGGACATAGGCGACCAAGGCTGAGACGAACAGGCCACTCTGGAATAAATTTGATTTAGGATTTTAGACTCGAGTCGTGGAAAAGCTATTCGAGGAAATTTAAATAAGTCATACTGGCAAAATGTAACTAATTGGATGAAAGTTTTTAACCTGTGACATCCGTGAATAAGATTTTTAAAATTGCGAAAAAAATTCCATGCAAAAAAGATAGCTCAAAAACCAAATTGCTCTCAAAAGAACCTGTTTGAAATACGCCCAACTCGCACAGAACGCGCCGATCACTGGGAAATTAGCTGCGAAAGCTACGCCCTGCAAGGCACGAACGACGTAGAAATAGGTGTAGCCCATCTGAAGAAAGAGACGTTTCACAAGGAAATCCGAAATTAACTAACTCGAATTGACAGTGGAATGAGCAGAGTGGAGACAGCCGAGAGAAGTCCAAGGGCGCAGAAAACCGTTCGAATTCCCACCTAGATCTTTGAATGTAAAAATTTCATTTTTTATTTTATGATTCTTTTGCAATTTTTCGCGAAATTGATATCATAGTGCAAGTTCTCACTTTTTCAGCCCACTGTATCATCAAAAATTGCTGTGGAAAACATTGAAAATAGTCGCGTCCCACTTTGGTGATATTCGACTATTTTCAGTTCTTCGTTCGCAAAGGCTTACCCTATTTACGATGGCAACTGCGGGGAAATTGCAAATGAGCGCTGCGATAGCCACCATCGATATCGCGAGGGAACGCTCACCTGAAAGTGGAGGATCAACGGAATAGAAGAGGGAGTGTGATGTGTGGAGTTTGACTTGAAATTTGGATAATTTCCCATGTTCAGGAGTTTTCAAAAATTGCTGCTCCATACGTCCCTTTATAGTAGATGACCCAGACAAAGCTTCAAACAAAACCAATGCTGACAATTATTCTCAACTTCTTGAGAAGGAGCTTATTCTTTAGTTTTTACTAGGTCATTATATTTCCACTCAATTGTCACTTCACTCGTTTGTGGCTTTCATTTTTCTTTTGTTCTTGCTGTTTTTTAGAAATGAGAAAAAAAACTGAAAAGTAAGACTGGCAAGTGACAAGAGTGTGGAATCAACAATGGGCCATTTTAGTTTGGCTGAAACCCGGCTTTGGTTTGAAAGGAGGTAAAGAGGCACGAGACTAACTGCTAGTGAAGCTGTAACTGTCTGCATTGCTGACCGCACTGCCACTGGTCGAATTGTCCTCTTCAGGGCCCATACAAATCACCGCGAAATTGAACGTAAGAATGTTCGACCTAAAATAGCTTTTTTTTCTAAAAAAAATTTCTTCGAAACATCTGCCTCAAATGCAAGTACTAAACTTTTAAAAATTACAAGAAACCAAGTTCAAGGATTGAATTCTCTAGAAAAGTGATAACCTCTGGACAGGTTCGAAATTTCGTCTCCGTTTCTCTCAATTTTACGCTATTGAGTCTTAAAAATGATGTTTTCGC
This sequence comes from Diploscapter coronatus, assembly GCA_964036155.1. Lineage (NCBI taxonomy): Eukaryota > Metazoa > Nematoda > Chromadorea > Rhabditida > Rhabditidae > Diploscapter > Diploscapter coronatus. Next base: position 6,545,806 of record OZ038423.1, read on the forward strand.
TTACCAAATGCTTGTGAGACACAGCAGAACCAGAGAGACCATAACAAATCGAGTCCTGGTTCCGAAAATGGCCTGGTAATTGGCTCGAGCCTTGGCTTCCGTAGGGAAGACCGAATCCACCACGCTCTGCATCGTCTACGGCCTGGAATGAGCGAAAGGAATATTTTAAAAAGTCGAACGATTTTCCCAAAAAAATAGATTTGAAAAAATTGCGCAAAAGCGACATTTTTACATTCCTAAATCGCGCGCGCTAAGTACGCACATCCATTCATTTTCGCATTTGTTTTCCATTTCTAAATGCTTTATTTGAACGAGATGCCTAATTTCGGGAAGATACTTGTGGCGCGAGAGCAGTACAATGGAATGCGAGACAAAAGGAGTGGAAACGATCCGCCACAAAGAGACTGGCGACAGGCGAATCGGGATGATAATTGAAAGTAAGGTTGCACTTGGAAAATTTTTAAAAAAAAAATGAGGGTATTGCTCATTTTAACGAATGAAAATATTTGAGTGCGTATCCAATTTGAGATTTTCAAAGACTGATATACGCAGAAAATATGACAATTTATAAATCAGAAGATGATGCGAGGACGTGAGCTTTGATCGAAAATATGTTAGATAGAAGGACAGGAGGAATAACTCTGGACAAGATTGGTAGCGTTCTAGCGTCATTTAGTAATTACCAAAAATAGAAAAATGGAAATCACGCCAAAATTAAATATTTAGAACGGAACGAACACTTGCGCAATTCTTAGATGAAAAGAATATTTTGAGCGCGAAATGTCACGAAAATTGTTCAAACAATTTTATCACATTTGTGAAATGAATTCACGAGATGCGTATGAAATACTTATTTATAACGGCTCCTAGAAAAAGGCACCACTTTTTTCTTTTCTTCTCTTGCTTTCTCATACTATTTCTTAGAAAGGGTGGTGCCTTTTTCTATGAGCCATTTATAACCAACACAGTAAGATTACGTTGAAAATTAAGAATACCGGGGAAACCCTTCAATTACAGTACGATCTTCTGATAAAATATCTGCCAACCTCTAGACGAGCCAAACTGTTTTAAAATGATAGATGGGTAGCTAGCTTCTTTATGTGCTCCTGATAATGTTTGATTAGACAACGGTAGCTGATAGTTTGGTGATAGACAAGGAGCACGAGGAAAAGTCTAGCAACGAGGTCGGAGAAACGGAAGATACCTTGAAAATGGGAGGGGCAATAGAGAGGAGACAGGAGAAGGGGGTGGCCGTGTCTCTGACCATAAATGCGGCAATTTTCGGTCGGGTGAAAGGAGGAGTTTATGGCTGAGTTGGCACCGAAAGTGGTCGTTCGACTGTCATAAACAATGGATTTGTTGGATTTATGAGTGGGAAGTATTTTTGAGATCAGTGCGAAACAGACCTAGGGAGCACTTTCGCCAGACGAAGAAAATATGCGGGCGGGTAGGTCGTAAGGGATCACTGACGATCGTCTTCCCTAGGTCTGATGCGAAACTATTTTCGAGAAATGAGTTGAAGATTATTGTAGCCGGGTAAATTCGGTACATTTGATCGATGGGCAATGAATTGCCCCTTTCGTTCGTTTCTTTGACTAACAGTCGCGCTCATGCATCGTTTTGAATGATTTATAGCGATCTTTATTTTTGGTATTTTCAGACCTTGCAGTCGCGGCTAAATTGTTGTTGAACGTGTGACGTACTCTTCAATAGAATTCACCTGCCCAGAATGATTCGGTGATTTTTGGATGTTTTCGGTCGAATCGATATGTGCGTAGGAAATTTGAGCGGATGAAAAATCGAATAGACATCCATATACAACATACTCTACACACAGATTGGCAACAAAGGTAAAACCCTAGTGTGTAATTATTTTTATAATACACTTTGCTCTACATTTGTTCGTGTCCAATATTTTTGCCAAACTGCTAAATTGGGAATAAAATCGGAAATAAACGGCTATTCGGAAATTTTAAATTACGTCTTAAATTTGACAAAAGGCAGTTATATAAGCTTTCTTGCGTAATTTCCAAATGTTTGCCCTTCTACCTATTATCATCTACTTTCGCGAAGGCTATCCAATTCTATTCTAACTGGGGAAACCCTATCAATGATCAAGATTTCGAATTCGAAAGCTCAAAAAACTTATCTTCTGAAATTTTTTAAACAAGTATCGGATTTTTAACACCCTCAACCATAATATTCCACTAAAATTAGTAGTCTTAACAAAATAATGCAGACTCGTTGAAGACAGAAGAACGAATATTTAGATACTAATTTATTATATAATTTTTCCTCAACTAAGACCCCATAGGATGTGACTAAGTTCAGCGATCTATTGGAACGATCAATGAAAAGGTGTCAGATTTAGCACCCACAATAGACGCATTGAATATGCGAATGCGTTCAACAGTTCAAAAGTTCATAGAATTGCCCTTTAAAATGCGACTCCGAATAAAACTGAATTTCATTGAACTTTTTAAATTTGAAATTCTGATTCAGAATTTTCGAAATTTAAATAGGAACTTTTTTCTAGTTTGATCTAGGCAGAACTTAGGCCAAGTATTCTATACAGGGATTCAAGAACCTCGATTTCGACTTCGAGAGTTTTGAAAGTTTAATTTTCGACTTTGACTTGGGTTTCGAAAATTTTCAAACCGAAACTTCGTGCACCCTTGATTTCATACAGACCTCCTTGTTGTTGGATCAAAACGTTCAGCTAACAAGAGAAGTGCACAAATAGGAAATCGAAAATCTTGACGAAACTTTCTTAATAGGGGTTTTTCGACAACGGAGATGACGAAGTCAAAGAGTGTTAAATAGAAATCTGGAAGCAGGAAATTTTAAGCTGTTTTTTCACTTGTATGTTTAAGAAATGAGCAAAATCTCTTTCAAAAATGTAAGTTATTTTGTGAATCTGTGAATACAAGTGAAGAATTGACGATTTTCAGTTTTCAGTTTCTTTTAGCATTTTTGATTTCGCCATTATCATTCCCGTCTTTGAAAACCCCTATTTGGAAAGTTTCGTCAAGATTTATGATTTCCGACTTGTCCACTTCTCTTGTAAGATATTGTTGCGACCTCCTTATTAATGTCAAATTTCTATAGAAAAAATTGTTCTGCAGGTCTCTTATGATTCGTCATTCTGTATGAAAACGTCACTAGATCTCCGGTGTGTAATTCAATTATGTCGTTGATTTCATTCGACAGTTCGGTATTATTTTCTCTTCAAAGGATTACCAGAGAATAGAACATTTGGTTTTGATCTGATTGAGGTTAAAATACTATTTTCTTGACATGTGCGCAAATAAAGACTGTAGGTACTTTGTTACCAAATGCTATTTCTCCCTCTTTTTCATCTTTTCCTACATTATCTCGCCTTTGGTAAGAAGTACTCACTATTTTATTTGGTAACAAAGTATCTACAGCCGCAAATAAAGGAGCACAAAGTTTTACGAGCCAAGACTCGTCGAAAGGATGGCTTGTGATTGAATGAAGGATTAAAATAGAAACGAATACATTGGGATGAACTCGATGCGTAACAGGTTCATAGACAAAAGGGAAAAAGTGCCTCCTATCTGCCGACCTAGGATAAGCCGATTACCCTGAGCAGCGTGAGCATGAAGATGGGCCGCCACTCCTCCACTCCTCTCGACCATCAGACAGTTAACCTAATTCCCCAACCCATTTCCTTTCCTTTTCCATTACCCCCATTTCAATAATATTCAAACATCCAACTATTTACCCATCAGCTAATACTCATCCGACATGCCACTGATACAGTCTTTGCTAAGGAACTTTCAACTTTCCTCTGCTAATTCCGTCTGATATTTCAACGATCAAATGACAAAATAATGAAGAAATCAAACTATGAGAAATTTTTAAGATGGGACTGGATCCAAATTCAACTTACAACCCTTGCAAATTGAACTTGAGTCCAAGCCCTGAAAATTTAGAAAAGCTTCTATAAAATTTTGAATCATTGTCATTCACAGACGATTGATATGTCTTATTCACGTAGATTTTGACAATCCCAATTCGAATGCGGTTTTATCGAAATGATATCACATTTCAGCTATTCAGCGAATTCGAACACAATAACTCGATCGATACGTCATATGATTAGAGAGATCAAGTCTCCCCCTTTCGAGGGAGATAAAGAACGCATGAACTTTTCCGACGCTTCAATTATCCCGTTAATTAATCGATAATTTTATTAAACCAAGACACCGACTAGGGTAATAAAATACGCTCGAAATGATGGAGTCCTCGGTTTTTCGAAGAAAGATCTTCTGAAAGCGAACAACGTCGGAACTCGACGATACAGGGCCGATCCAAAAACGCTCCAAACGGATTCGGATTCCCCATATGCTCTGCGTTCACTATATCTTCGTTTATGTTGCCGTACTTATCTGATTGGTTTTAGTTTTTTTTTGTTGAAAATGCAAGAAAAACATTTAGAATTTGAACTTTGTGGATGAAGTTCGAAAATATGACTTCATCTCGTCGCTTCTTTCATGCAGCACTCCCTGGATACTTTTCCTATTGAATCGATCTGTTCCTGTTGGAATTTTGAAGGAGAAATGATCAAATGATTTGTGAAAATAAAGACGAGCATGCTAAATTTTACGAAAAGATCAACGCATTTCAATGCTTGTTTCTATCATAACATTGGAATAGATTTTTTAAATTAAATATATGGCAAATTTATTGAAATCATTGCATGATTCAGGAATCATTGAAAATGACATGAATTTATCGTAAGAAGAAATGTAAATCACCGTTATTGTATTGTTCATATCACAAACATTATAGATCCAAAATATTTAAGAGTAGATAATTTATGATAGATAAAAATGCATTGCCTATAATTTTTAATTCGTTTATAAAATGTCTGAAATTTAAAATTTTAACATTTTTATAAATTGCGAATAATTCATAGAGCTAGGAAGCAAATGGGTTTCAATTACTTACAAACTGGCTAGAAACACGATTACGTGATGAATTTACAGGTCCCTGTTTCCCACTCATATGGTGAAGCGACGAAGTGGATATGATGATGTCGTGAGGAGGTGATAGTCACTTCTCATAATCACCCAAACCCAAAACTATTTGAACATTTTGCTTGAAAGGTGTAAAAAAAGATTGTAACAAAACTTTCAGTTTGGCCGATAGAAAAAGAAAAGTTCATTTCATCACAATTTATTGATGTGGTTTTATGAGCTTTCCGGGCGTCGTTAAATGAATCACAAAGGATGATTTTCATTCGCATAAAATGAGTCATAGTAATTTCAAGGTGTCGGAGTAAAATTGATGACTTTTGACAATTTTAATGTTACGTGGAAAAAGTTCGAAAATCTATGTGGTTGGTTGGTAATAATCTACCCATTCATTATTTGGTTTCTATTTAACATAATTTATTTCGAATTACGAGTTTTTAGACTATAAATAAATTTTGCGTGTAACGATTTTTTATGGTACAATATTTGTCATATTATGACCCATATTTGACAAGCGTAATTTTATAACCGAAGATGTGTTTGATTTGGAAATATGAATAAGAAAATTGCGTGGTGACTCAAACGACGCAAAGTGGTAAGGCGATAAGAAATTTGGTATTTTATGCGGCATTTAGGATGAGATGACACAAAATTTAGATTCCCTCTCCTGAAACGAGCATTATTATTTCGCAGATTTTTGTTGAAATTTTGTATTTTTCAATCATTTTCATCTTTTATTCAAGCATTCAAAGAGAGGAGGGTTGGAACGTTCCAGTAGGAAAATAGTGAAATTATTGGTTTGGAACGTTTCTAGCCACTCCTTCGTTTCATGAGGTTCGTGAGAATCGACGAATTTCAGGGCCACATTCTGAACCCGAATCCAGCAAACATGCTATTTCTATCGATTCTTCTAGCATTTTCTTCTTTAGGAAAATACGGTAAGTTTCTACTGTTTTTTCTTTTCAGGCTCTTGAAATTTCAGTCAATGGACAAGAGGAACAGATCAACATGACAGCGTCTATTGGAGGATTTATCACAGAGAACAGGGTATTGACTTGGAATAACGAGTCTGGTGGTCCTCATCTATACAGGGTAAGAAATACTATTCAACGTTTTTTCGAATGAAATTTTGCAGGTAAATACAGGCGAGAATACGATAATCTACATTACCATGAAATATTCAAATGTTGAAGCACACATGACGTTCATGGAGCCTGATATCAAAACTGGTCAGGAGAGTGAGCAACCCTATGTGTAAGCATCTTGGATTGTATCCACTTCAGTACGATCAGTTAATTGTTCTGAAATCAAAGATAACTTGGAATTAGTGAAAGGGGAAAATTGAACATCCAAGAAACTTTCAGAAATGTTCCCCTCAGAATTCCCTGATTTTTCCTTCGTAGGGGATATATCGATGCGTAAATCACTATTCTGAAATCAGAAATCGGTAAAGTGCTCTCATGTGTAAACGTCCTAGCAGGAAATTCCAAAAGCCGTTTTACTTTAGGCAGATATAGCGTTCCAAAATTACAATTTTACATTAGTATGCAGTATTTCTTTATATGGAAAACGATTTTCATATTTTCCTCCTCGAACGATTGAACGTCAGCACTTTCTGTCTATAGAATCGCAATCTACTCATCGAAGTACCCTATTAAAGAAAAATCAGACAAATCGGAGGCGGACGTTTCTGAAATTTTCCTTAACAGCGCCATTACGCTTCATCCAGATTTTGAAATGCACCTTTGATCTCACCGTACTTCATGCAATATTTTAAATGTGAACTTCACTTCAACTTCAAACCGAAGTTCAGTTCAGTTTGATAGTGAAAAAAGAAGTGCAGGGTGAAATTTGGATGTGTGTAAAGAATCTTGCTCTTTGTTGCATGATTCTTTTACAGGTGTTTTTCTCTTACTCTTCACTGTACCGATTTCTTCACCGGTAAACTAAAATTTCTCCAATTTCAGTCTGCCATCATCAGCGTCAACCGACCTGCCCCCTCGAGTCACTTCGTTCACAGCCAATTTCACAGGAATTGCTCCTGCAAATCAGCAGAAATCTTACAATCTCTCGCTTGTTGGTTACCCAGGTTGGAGAAAAACTAAGCGTATCATCTAATCAAACCCATTTAGTTCCATCCTTGCCAACTGCCATCCAAATTGATCCCGGCAAAGGATATTTCCATGACCTCAGTCAGCAGAACAAGACTGTCGCATTCTTTTCACCGAACAATCTGGCCGTATTCTTTGTTTGCGATCCATACTCGACTAGCTCATTCGACATGCAGGAGTGTGACCGATATCACTTCTATAAAAACAATAAGCAGTTCCTTGGATAGTAAGAAGATTTTTTTTTTAATTTGAACACATTGTACAGTTATGAGAAATTGTTAGGAGCAGACATCATTTCTAAAAAAATATATGAGGCCATTCTTTATAGACGAATTATGTTAACATTTGACAGATTAGCAAGCTATACAATATTTGACATGTGTGCAAAATTTCAATATACTTCATTTGCTATTGAAGGATGACTTCAAAATTAGTCAAAAAATCCCCTCTTGGTTCAGACTTGTTCGTTATCTACTAATATTTTCAACTGATGATACAGACTGTAACAAAAATATAGACGGATGCATTTTTCGCCGATATCGCCTATAAGAAGCAGACATAATGGGAAATCACTACCAAATTCGGAATCAGCAGTGTCAATAACCTATATTGGGAGCAATAATGATCGATGATCATTATCTAATTAGAATATTTTTGCGAAATATTGATTTTTGACTGTAACATAAATATAGACGGTTTTTGTGAAAATTGATCGGCTACCGACTTGATCGTGACCAATCGAGCTGATATTTTCAGAATATTATTCTTCGTATTCGATTTACTATATTCCCAAGTTATGACCCGATTGGTTGCATAGTAATGATCTTATGATTTTTTTTTCAAAAAGGCCTATTTATAACGGAAATGTTAGTGAAATTTCATTTAAAAATTTGCAACCTAAATGTGGCAAGTGGGATCCGAGTGAAAGTTACTGGATCTGAAAGGCAATTTCTTACTGCATCTTTTGGCATATTACTCATTACCCAAAAACAGTTGTTTAGAGAGTATCGACTTGATGAATGTGATGCGCTTCGTTAACTATGGAAAATGAGGCAAAAATCTCGATTTTTGAAAGAATGGTCCAGTACTCCTCAAACAGCTCTTTCTAGGTAATGAGTAATATATTAAAAGATGCAATAAGAAATTGCCTTTCAGATCCAGTAACTTTCACTCGGATCCCACTTGCCACATTTAGGTTGCAAATTTTTAAATGAAATTTCACTAACATTTCCGTTATAAATAGGCCTTTTTGAAAAAAAAATCATAAAATCATTACTATGCAACCAATCGGGTCATAACTTGGGAATATAGTAAATCGAATACGAAGAATAATATTCTGAAAATATCAGCTCGATTGGTCACGATCAAGTCGGTAGCCGATCAATTTTCACAAAAACCGTCTATATTTATGTTACAGTCAAAAATCAATATTTCGCAAAAATATTCTAATTAGATAATGATCATCGATCATTATTGCTCCCAATATAGGTTATTGACACTGCTGATTCCGAATTTGGTAGTGATTTCCCATTATGTCTGCTTCTTATAGGCGATATCGGCGAAAAATGCATCCGTCTATATTTTTGTTACAGTCTGTATATTTCAGTGGGGAATATATGGCCAAGATCTATGGCGGTAAAGTCCCTGTGGGTGACAGCCGAGCCTCAATTTTCTCTTACTACAAACAGGATCTCTACGCTCATGTCTATGTCCACTCTATGCAAAATGGTTTGATTGAAAGTTTTGCAAAAATGAGTAAAAAATTCTAGAGGATCTAAAATTTGACAATTACATCGTCAAGACTGTCGAGACGACTTCTTCTCTCGATGGAAGTAGGGGGTTCGCTGCAGAAATTCGCTTTCCCAAAACCAACCCCAGCTACCAAAAATATTTTAAATCGTTTGAATTGGTAGGCATTTTTGTATGCTGCAATTTGGTATCGAAATTGGTGTTTTAGCAAGGCGGCACTGATGCTCGGTTCTACATTTATTATGATTTGCCTGAAATCACGAATTCAACGGATATGCCTCAGTCGAACATTACTTTGTTTGTTGAGTAAGTTAGCAATATTTTTAGAATAACTATAAAGTCATCAATATTGAGTTGTGAGTGAAGAAGGGTTATTATGCATGCTTTTTTAACTATGATTTTATCTATTGAAATATCGAAAAGTTAAAAATAGTGAATACATGAAATCTCTTGACGTGCAAATAGAAGTCAATCTTTTCAATAGAATTAAAAATATTGTTAAAGGCCATCATTTTCAGTTCTCAAAATGCAAGCTCTCTACTGAATTATAACTTGACAGAGCCGTTCTACACGTTCGTCGCTGTTGGAGGCATCGCCAATTTTGAATTTGGCGACCTCTACGAACGAACTACTCTTGCTTCGACAAAACCTGCTCCTACTACGACAACTCCTAAATTCTGCGGGACAAGATCCTTTAATGTCATATTTTTCTCTATTATGTATCTCATGAAGCGATTATTTGAGGAACATTAATCAGATCTCGAATAATTTCGTATAAAAAATTAACTTTACAATCATTCTTTGATCAATTGATGCACAACTACGTTGTAGTTAATCTGTACAAGCGTTCATTTGCCTTCTAATAACGTAATCTGATTAAATATTTATCGAAGTATTTCGAAACTTATTTTCGCAATATTTAGTGATAAATTGATTATAAATCATGATATTACACATTCGCATGATGTTATATTACGTGAACAATTGTAGCATGATATTTTCAATGATAATAAACCGTCTGAACGTGAGCATAAGAACGCATTTATAAATGGGCGAGTATAACACTTGATAAGGGCAATTCGAAAATATTTGATCATTTTCTAGTCCAATATGTTATTCGAATTTTGCTCTAAATTTTCTATAGCTATTCTATTCAGTATCATTTTTATTCTATTAAATAAATCTCAATTAGGTAAACTTTCGAAAGAAAACCTTTTCAAACAGATTCAATTATGATGATTATAGGTAATTGTGGAAGCTTAAATTTGACAAAAGAGATCTCATTAGATGACAACGGAGTGTGATTTCAATTCAATTTGACATCTAAAAACACGTCATATTTTCTCAAAGTAAAATTCATTCTTCTTAAGTTTAATATATGCAAAAGTATTCGTTCTTATTTTCTTATACCCGTTTTGTCAATGTAATCGTGAACAAATTTCAGTTTATCCCAATAGACTGCATCGTTTATGCATACGTCAGCTATTCTAACGTCGAGATTTTTTACGATGTTTATCGTGATGGATATTTGAACGGAACGTATTACTCTTATTCGTATTTTGGATACAGGTTACTCATTTTGAATAATTCCAAAAGATTCCAAAAATCGAAAATTCTAGATTTCCGGATAGCACAGATGAAGTGCATATGGTACCCCGTGGAAGTGCTTTCTCATTCAACGTTTCTTATGGATTCACATATGTAGCAGGAATAACCTCTTCGATCGACGTCTATCTTGAAACTGTCAAAAGTAACAGCTTCGATCAAACTAGCGATATTTTTCCTTTATTTTAGTTGATGTCAATCCAAATCCACAGAAGCTTTCTCCAGGAACGGAAGAAATGGTTGATTTCACAGGATTGCAGACGAATAACAGCAAAACATTTGCTGCTGGGATCCATCCGATTTACGCGATTTTGGCTTGCGACAATTCGGAAATAGGAAATTTTTATTATCAGGAAGACTGCAATCGACTAATGATGTTCAATGACAGAAAATTCATTGGAAGGTAAGAACAAATATTCATTGCAAAAGCTCGGAATGGCAAGTTGGACTCTTCACAACATGAATATAATGTAGAGTGCAGGGAAATCTTACTGTTATCCTATCCTTTTGCAGCCTTTTCTTCTATTTTGAAAATTTTATAACGTTGAGTGGTTCAAAAGTTTCTAAGCGCCATCATATTTAAGAATTTCGAATGATAAAAATCCGAGTTTACTTTCAAAATTTCTCGGGTAGTAATTAGGATAAATTTACCTAATTTTTTCTTAAATAGTTTTCGCTTTTACAGCGGGACATTTTATAGTGGGATGAGCGCTAACATTTTATTCGGCAACATGACAACATTAACATTATACGAATCGTATGTTCCTGAATTGTACGCTCAAGTTTATTTCTACTCTCCGAAGAATGGTAATTACAAATTACCTGAAAAGTTTCAATGTGTCTAAATTTTAGTTGGATTTAATTTCGGCCAATATCAAGCTGGATGCCAGAACGAAGCGGTAACCCTGAATTCCACTGAGCAATATGCTGAAATTCGATTTACAAAGCTCAATCCGAACTCTCAAAAGTTCATTCAATACGCGACATTTGTAAGATAGATATTGTTGTTGTCAAAAATGAGTCTATGTTTTGTAGAGTGACAAGAATAATACAAGATTGTACGTCTATTCTGGCATTCGAGAAATTCTGAACACCAATGATATGCCAAGTGATAATCTCGTCTATGTCATTTAGTAAGTGTTACTGAAAAGTTTTTGGGAGATTACAAATGAATCATTTTATCATTACGATCTCAACTCAAAACAATATGAAATTTTACAAACTATTGATTGGTGAATATTGTGTAAATAATTAATATCGTCACTTTTCTACATACATATTACATGATTTTCCAATTTCTCCTATTTAGCCCCAACACGACTGTTTTTGTTTCATACGACCATCTCCTACCAGAGAAAGTATACACCTTCGTAGCAGTGAACGGCTCTGTCAACTACAGAATTAGTGACCTCTACGAACGAACTACTCTTGCTTCGACAAAACCTGCTCCTACTACGACAACTCCTAAATTCTGCGGGACAAGATCCTTTAATGTCATATTTTTCTCTATTATGTATCTCATGAAGCGATTATTTGAAGAGCATTAATCAAATTTTTAATCATTTATTATAACTAATAAATTGTGTTTCAAATTTATCTGTTAGGCTCACTAGAGAGAAATGAAATATCCAAATGGGCGATTTCCGATGTCAGCTTCTTCCGTAATTTCAGAAACTCAGCAATCCGAGTGCGGTAATCGCTGATAATCAGCAGGATGAACAGGGGAAGTGCAGGTGGGAATAAAGTTGCCGAATTCTCCAATCGGGATCAGAAAGACAGCGCCCATGAATAGGGTCAGCAAGGGTGAACTGAAAATAATTATGATAGTAAATTTTCATCTTGTATGACGCGAAGTATTTGAAATTGATCCGATCAAATTGCACTATGATAAGAATTTTTAAGTCTAAGAGGCGATGATGTTGCAACCAAATTTAATATCTAAATTTTCTGGGAGAAACCGGTTCAATCAAAAAAGACGGCTTGCCCTATTTCATAATTGAATTTTGCTGGTTTCATAGTGTAAGGGAAGGAATCGGGTGTCAAAGACATGAATCCAATTATCTTATGTAAACGAAGGTAACAAGCAGTCTCCTCCTACTATAAAATCCGATGTTTTCTATCAAATTCTTCTTCTTCTCAGTTTTCTGGTAGTTATTTTGTACTCCATACTGAATAAAGACCAAGAACTATCGGAACGAGCGTGAACAGCTCGGTCACGACAGATGATATCATTGTCAAATTATATAAAGCGGAAAAGCATTGGAGTTATTCTCATACAAATTCCAGCGATATTTGATCAGTTTGGTTTTTGCTTATTATATTCCACTGATGTTCTGAAGGCTATGAACTTTTCTAATAAGGAATGATGGAGGAAAAGCTAATCATATGTCATCATAAGCCAGCAAATTTTATCTATGAAACTTAGAAACTTTAATTTTGAAATTTACTCTCTTTATTCATAGATATTATGATTAGAGATCGATTCTTTTATCTTAAGTAATGCATTCATCGCCCTTCATCTGAGAATGAATTGTAAACAATTTACTTTGGGTTATGAATATCACTTTCACCAGATGTTTTTACTCAAATGGCCATTGTCCACTTGCCGCTTTTCGGGTAATTCTTTTCTTGGGATTTTCCCTACTTTTTCATTTGCCATCTCGTTCTTTCATTCTCCACCCTTGCCTCCTACTTTTTCACCAATCGCTTCTTTCCAGTTATCGATTTTTGGCATCACGAGGAGAAAAGAGAAACGAAGAAATTTTTGGCAGTTGCCCCATTCTAACATATTCAAATTTGTGAATTATAGAATAGATTAGGGGGTTTAAATGGGCTCAAATAGAAAAACTATTTTTGATACGTATATTTGAAGGGTCTCGCAATATTTTTACAAGTTTCAAATTCCATCAATACCAAATTTGAGAAATCATGTGCGCTTTCTATTTCAGTGATTTTTTTCTTATTTCAATTAAATTCGGAATTTGAATGTCTATGGCGAAGCCAATTTCTATTATGCTAGGTTTAATATGAGAAATATTTCCCTGAATCATTGCTTTATTATGTAGAATGCTTCCCTCCATATATAAGCACCTTTTCCATAATATTTCCATTCCTATGAAGATGTGATCTAATAATAATTGCTCTATCACATTTGTCCATCATCCACTGATCTGTGCTACGTCAATACCTATCGCTAGACGATAACCCCTTACCAATAAATCTATATTTTGCTATTATTACTTTGAAAAACAATAGAGAACATATTCTCTGATTAGGTAAGAATAGAATTGATCAATCTTTCTTCTCTACATGTCTAGCACTCTTGAAAATGTTACTTTTTCATCTTCGATGTCCTTTCCTCGAAAATTTGAACTGAAATTTATACTTTACCTATTTTATAGATAAAAACGTGTTCAATATTTGCGACAAACTGGTTTACTCGTATAACAAGCCTTGTACTTTCTTGAAGTTGCAGTCAAACATAGAAAATAGACGAAAAGATTCATAGTTAGATCATAATATTTGAAACTCAAAAGCCATTTATTCTAGCGCGTGTAAAATATCTGTTGCTCATTTTTCGTGATTTCAGTCATTAAAGTGAGTTTATGTATGTATTTCTTCATATTCTAGTTTGACATTTCTCCTTAAGAAATGTCTTAATAATTACTTATTTGCATAAATGCCACCATCCGATTTCGAAATTTGGCTATGTTTTAACTTCAACTGAAAAAAGAATAATTTCCTTTCAGTACGATTCAAAGTATTAAAGTTGTTTTAATTTTTTCCTGCTCGTCCTCTATTCTTCATGAAATAATAATGAATCCTTTCACATCGTATTTTGAATTTCTTATTCGCTGCGAGAATTAATATTATTTTGCTCCTCTGTAATCAAACAAACTTATGACATCGTTTCGCTTATCAACATGGATGGAATAGTAGTAATGCTAATCCGCTTGATTGCCTTATCTAACCCGGACGACAATGTTATTGTGAGAGAAACCGTCTTTTTTCACTGAATGAACAACATAACTCGTTTTCTCTCCTCCCCATTCTCCCAGTCATTTTTTGCTGCTTATTCGTTTTTATCCCCCTTTCCTTTCCTTATAGCATTGTACACGTCGCCTAACGCTTCCAAGTCCTGCCATTGGTCGAAAGATCTTCGACAAGATTCTATGCAACTTGGCACAACTCGTTTTCAAATATTTGGGAAAAATACAAGCTAAGAACGGCTCTAGGAAAGACGATCGCTGGAAAGTCCTTGCGACCTACCTCCAGTATATTTTCTTAATAAATTTTTCTCTCTCCAACCTGTAGCTAGCCACATTTCTTACCACTGCGACTTGACATCGTAACTATAAATTTGCTCGTGCGACCTACCCTCTATAGTTTATTTTCATCCGACGAAAGTGCTCCCTAGGTCTGAATTAAGAAATATAATTTATTTTATTGGTGTAGTGTAGAGAGGTTATTTTAACATATTCATTTGTGGGTTAGGATAGGATAGGTTGTGGTAGAGGTTAGTATAGTTGAAAGGTTATATTATTATATGGCTCTAATAGAGAAGCATAATGGGAGTTCGAATGTACTGGAATAACACACAAGAAGAGAAAGATATCGAGCTTATATAATATTTCATAATTGATAAATATGTCGACAAGTCTAAATGGCATGAAAGTCAGCATTTTTACTGATTGAGCTAGTTGAAACGGATATTTTTCATTAGAATCACAAATTTGATTAGATCGTAATTCACTATTTTCTTGATAGGCATTAATTTTGTGCGAAAAAATCTTCTTTAATTTCGAATTAAAATGTTTCGTATTCTTATCGTTCTCCGCAATTCAACATAATGCTGAACCAAGTAAAAGCAATGGAAAACGTCCATACGAAGTGAATCAATTCTGCTTCTATATTTTCTCGCACTAAATTCAAAGTTTGTTGGTTTTGTCTTGCGAAATTCTGCTGCTCTTTTTCTCTCCTCTTTCCATTCTTGTCAAAATAGTCTTTTTTCCTGTTGGAGATGCAAGTCGATTTTTACCACGCTCGTGGTTTGTATTCAGCCACTTTATCATGTCATCCATGTGAACATCGCTCCATATCGACTTTATTTTGCTCTGCTTTTATTGCTTAAAAATCAATAATTCACCTCATTTAGGATATCATCTGTTAATCGATTTTGCATTTTCATCTTTTACATTAGACCTTTTATTTTAGCTATTCTTAGTCTTAATTTTCAAACTTATAATTTCTAACAAAATTACCTAATTTTATCTTACAACATGAATTATTTCGCAATTTTCATTATTCAATTACTTTCGCAATAGCATCAAAACTCTAAAGTTGCTCATTCTTATGCACAAAATAGGGACTTATTGCTAGACACATTGAGAGGTTTGCTTAGAATGCTGGTTTCTGTTTCGTAACTCTCTGTCCATATCAAATTCACCAGTTGGATTGCATTATCTACATGTTATACTTGTTTATGAGTTACAAATTTTCGAAATTCGACGAATTGCCTCTCCTATATAAGGGTCTAACGAACGGCTCTTCTCGCATACCTCTACTCATTCTCTGGTTCAGCTCGCAATCTCGCAAATTCCTCTATTTTCGACTGTACATTTGAAAGTTTTGCTCCTTCAGAATCTTCTAGTTACAGTATCTATCAATCGATATGCGCTATTTTCAGTCTTTTATTTGGTTGAATCTCTAAATCCAAAATGATATTTTTAAAATATGATCAAGATAGATTCAATATTCTCAATAATGGCATGAAAACTTAGGACAAATCGTGAATATTCATTGAATCTTAGATCTAAGGAGAATGTACGTACTTTACGGTAGATCTACCAAATAATATAATAGAATAAGTTTATTAAATACCAATACCGAAGTTACAGCCGTCTTAACTTGAAGAACTTGAAGGAATGAATCTAAAGAGATCCAACATAGAGAAAGAGATATGGAACCAGAGAAGCGAACGGATAAAACAACTGTTGATAATTTATTATGTTCTCGCTGGCGACAGAGACGCTAGTTAGAAATCTCATGCGACTTATCAGTGCGAAAATGCGCATCCTTTTTACCCTATTTTGATAGCCTCGAATGATCTTTTATCTTCGACTATTTTGAAAGATCCTAACCGCGAGTTTGTGTACATTTCCTTGACACTCGACAATGTTTTCTTGGACAGATTTTTTTTGCATCCTTTCTATGTTTTGACTGTAGGCTTTTATCGCGTGATCGAGTTCTTCCTCAATCCTTCCCCCGCATTACATTTCCACTTCTCTCTTCGGATCGAGCAGAGCACGGCTGCTCATTTGTTGTCTGTCCTTTGATCGAATGATGGAATAAAGTCTTATAATCAGCCTACACCTGTATTGGACAGCAATATTGTATTCTACGCTCAGAGGATATCAACTCGATCTTTTTCCGTGCTCGCATACTACCCTCTATACTATTTCCCTCGCGGTTCTGTGTCTCTAACTTAAAATTTCTACAAATTTTTGCTACATGTGATGACATCATAACTGCTTTAGCTACTGTGATCTATTCCCTATAGTGTATTCATGACAGCTTCGCAAGGCAAGAATTAGTTTAATTTTAAATTTTCAGATCAGATTCCAGCTGCTTGGGAACTGTAAGACCGAAATGCATAGCCAAAGCAGAAAGGGGAGCACGAAGGGAACGAAGAAGATCGAGTTCCAAAGGGATCCCGATCCTTTTCCAAAGGGCACACTCAAGATCTTCTTGCCCTACGTCAAAAATGGAAGGGAGAGAATGGAGAGAATCAGAGACGATTTGGAGTATTGTCTAACGAACCTATTTATTCTCAACCAAACTGCCATCAACGAGTTCGAGGCCGATGAGGTCACCCTGAGAGAGGAGTCCACCGAAATGACAATCGAACTAGAGGTTGATTCAGCTGTTGCAGAGGTAAATTCTAATATCTAGAAATATTTCTAACTTCCTATGCAAGGCTTTCGTGCCAGATTCTGTAGTGTCCGAGTGTAGCTCTAGTTATTTAGATTATTTATTTTACTTCCAACAATAGTTTACAAAATATACGATCAAATAATATCGTAGAGATAGAAAAAGGAGAAAGTTAACGTTAGATTCCTGGGCCTATATATGGGAGCTGGGCGGGTTCAGAGAGATCAAAATTAGACTCTTCCGCGGAGAATCAAGTACATGCTTCAGTGCACCTTTTAGGGCATGATCTGCTACTCCCCAGGCGGGCATGTCAAAAGGGCTTTGTCTGGGTGTGGCTGTCACAGTAAAACGATGGACGTGAAAGGACTAAAGTGCGGTGTGGTTGCTTTTTGAAGGGAATGCAATATCACAAAGTTGCGTGGGAGCAACAGATTCGATTGAATCCCAAATGATGAATTTCAAAATTGAAAAAAGATTGATAGTTTCATATATCGAGTGCATGAATTTTTCTCAAAATTTACCGTCTTCTTTCAAATATTTTATCTGAAAAATGGGTGTGAATTTTCAGAAGCTGAATTACGACGAGCAAGCATCGAAGGAAAGACTCTATCGCGGATTGTTTGACTTCTTCGAAGGCCAGGACCTGAAGGCAGAGAAGCCGCCAACCATCACTCTGCTGGGAGACGAGCTCTACAGCGGACAGATCATCTGCGAGAAGAAGGCCGAATTAGAGTACTTCGAGTTCGGCAACTTCATCGAAGGAAACTTCTATCTCCACTTCTCGCACAAATACGAACCAAAACTGCAACAGTACAGGTACGAAAATGGAAATTAAAACTCTGTAAAACCAGTTATGGCCATATAAAAGAAGATAGTTTCTTCGAGCAATTTCAAAATATCTATGCTAAAATACGAATTTGTCGATATTTTGAAATAGAATAGATGGACTGTGAGAATTCTCGTGACTAATATCGAAAAATAAATTACCTGCTCATTCTCTTCCTTGCACCGGATCTTTCAAGTAACATTCCTACTTTGTTTCTTGAATAACTCACTTATTTTAACCCTATTTTGCCAGGATTTTGGGTTAGGTGGTCAGAGTTCAGGAATTTTTCCCTACTCAGTTTAACCGATAATTTAATTGAAGAATCCAAAATACTCTATAACTTATATCTTTTTCACGAACGAAAATGGAGTGTCTCCCGTGTTTAACTTTCATGCTGTACAGATTTTAGAAATTCAATAATGATCAATTTCAGGCGAGAAGACGATGAGGAGGACGACTATTTTCATGGCGCGATTTTTCAATTCGATATGCGCGACTTCATCCGAGTCTGCTGCGAGCACAAAGACAATCAAGGGGTGCAGAATTACGAAATCAAAATCAGAGAATCCAACATTCGGAAAATCATTCTGCAGGTAAATCGATGGTTCTATGATCTATGATCCGAAAAAATTGTGTATTCCACGAATCATCTTGTAAGGAAACTTTTCTTTCATGCACTCGTGCGGTTAAAAATGTCATACCATCAAACTCATTCCATACTTCCCAGACATGATTCTGATTACAGAAATTCGACGAGGAAGAGCGCACCTGCAGACTGAGCATCGACCTGCACTCTCCTCCGAATCTCTATCGATACAAAACTGACGAGGAACTCGAAGAGATCAAACAGCAGAAGAATGGCAACGGGAATGGGGGTGGAATTAGTAACAAGGAAAACGAAGAAGTAGAGGCGGCCCCTAAACAGAAGTGGAGAAAGCCTTTCATCAAGGGATCTGATAGGGTCATCAAGCTCTATAATGAGACATCTGAAAACGTGTTCACAGAGGCCACTCACTTCACTCTAGGACTCAGCAATGTCACAATTGTAAGCATTACTTTTAAAATCCGGCATTTTTCCAAAAAGCAAATTGATCTTCATGAATTTCAATTTTGGACATAGATGTGAATGAATAATCAGCTCTAAAAATATGTTAAAGTTCAGTTCTTAGTTTAAAAATATTCCACTAAATTATTATCAACACTGCTCTAGAATGTTCGTTTAGATTTCAAAATGAATTATCTTAACGATCATTATGAAGAAAAGAGCATCGATTTTCAGACCGACGTAATAGCCATCGTATCTCGCTTCCACGTTCGACATAAATTCGACATCGAATTCACTCAGGCTCAGAGTGTAGGTTTTTCATAATTGACAAAGCGATCTTTAATGAACAAATTACCTTCGAAGCCTTGACTAAATTCAACTCAATTTTGATTAAAAACCCTGCAGGCGACATAAAATGCTCCATATTTCTTCAGTCGAACTACCCGATGACTTCCACGATCGTCCAGGGCTGGATGTACGGCCAAGGAAAGGGGTTCAGTGAATTTGAATCGAAAGTGAAAGCAGAGCTGCAGGCGTACATCAACAAGCAGGGCAGCGAGGGCAATCGCTGCTTCTTTTACATTGTCTACCTCGTCACTGCACTCGTCAGTCGCGGTTCGCTCGTCAAGGATGTTCTCTTCATGGAGAAGAAGCGAGAGGCTTCTGCCTGGATTCGATTCCAGTCTTCTATTATCGAACAGCTCAGAAATGGCTCGAAAAACAACAAGGTTTAATTCCATAAACTCAATTTTTAAATTATTCGCCGATTTAGATCTATCCGGCAGTGATTGCCTCTCTCTGCCGTCTCATTCAGTTGGTTGATGAACGTCACAGGATTGTGGATTATTCGAAAATGTTTGAGAGAATCTTCAACCAGTGCCTATTGAATGGAACAACGATAGATTTGACAGAGGAGGACAAGAAGCAGAAGATTCTTCTCTGTTGCAAGGTTGGTTTGCACAATCCGAATGGAACGCTAATTTTATCATTACAATAATTCGTATGACAAACGCTTTTATTAAAAATCAAAGCCTAATAAATTATACTTTTTTTTACTATTTCATGTTCCGATGCGTGAACATACGCACATAATTGATGATACAGTCGTTTTTAATAAGATTTCATATAACACAATAATGCGACTTTTAAAACTGAAAAATAAAACATCAAAATCGATTGAGTCAGTCAATTTCAGCTGATAATCACCCCAACTCGAATGCTGATGATGCCACCAGAGAAGATCATGGGAAATCGCGTTCTGCGAACGAATAACCAGGACGAGAGCAGAATGGTTCGATTCGTACTGAGGCTAGTTAAGCTTCCTATTTTGAATTGAAAACCGAACTAGCTAGAGTATGCCAGATAGTTAGAGGGCAACCCCCTAAAGTTAAAACGTTCTGCCAAAATCTTGTTTGATATCTTCTTATTTATCAACTTTCTATGGAAAAATTTAACCTGCGCATCCACCAGGGCTGTTCGGAATTCCGACTAAGAAAATTTCGATTTAGAGAGATTTTTGATCTCAAATTCCGATTCCGATTTCGGGCTACTTGAGAATTTGATTCTGATTACTAAATTTTCAAAATTTCCAAAATTTCATAACCAAAAACCCGAACAGTCCTGTACCCACTCTCTTATAATTTTTCGTTCGGAATAAAGTCTACCTAAGTCTGAACGAAGAGTATAAATATAGAGATGAGAACTACGACAAGATGCACGGAATGAACATGTCAAAGGCGATGTTGGAGAAGACCGTCAGGAAAGCCTTCAAGGATGACGTCGTCATTTGCAGTTAGAGTTTTGAGACTAATTTAGGGAAAACTTAACTGCTTCCAGAAAAGATATTTGTTTTCATCGGCTCTTCGAGTTCTCAGCTACGAGATGCTGGCGGGTATCTTTGTGAGAAGTACAATGCTGAGGGAAAGGACAAAATCTCGTCGATTCGCAAAGGATTAGGAAAGTAAGGAGAATTGTTTTTAAATTAATATGCCGACTATAAATGAATCTTCAAATTCCAGCTTCTTGGACCTGCAAAGCGTAATGAAGTATTTGGCTAGATTGGGACAGTGCTTCACTTCGAGCTTCGTAAGTTGAATGTCGCTGTTCAATTGTTTCAACTTTTCACATTTCAGCCATCAGAAACTGTAAAACTGAACCAGGACGAATACGAGATCATCAAAGACGTAGAGAGAGAAGGCAAGGCCAATGGGTAATTAGAATAATTCACTAACCGTTCAGCATTTTCTAATTTTAGTCGGACGGTAAAGTACTGCTTTACTGATGGTGTCGGGATGATTTCTCTCCTTCTGGCGGAAAAGCTGATGAAGGAATTCCTCAGCACAAATGCGCTCGAATCATGTCCTTCAGCTTTTCAAGTAAACATTTATTTTCTTTTTAATATTTTCATTTATCTTTATGATTTCAGTTTCGAATGGGAGGAGCCAAGGGAATGTTAGCCGTGGAACCGGCCTTGACACAGCCTCATCTCTGGAGACAGCGAGTTGTGTTGAAGCCTTACAAGAAAGAAGGGCTACATATTGTGTTAAGGGAGAGTCAAAACAAGTGGGAGAATTTATTTTAAAATTAAACATTAAACCTCGACAATTTCTGAAAACTAGTTACCATCTACATGGAAAAACATTAGATAATCCTCGGCTTATTAGCACATAAAATTTGATATTTTTATGATAGAAGTGATCGTCAATTCCAATTCTATGATTTTGATTCTTAGGTTCGATGATGTTGAGAATCGCTCGAAGCTTGTTCCCGAAATTGTCAAATACTCGACTCCATGTTCAGTTACCTTGAATCGACCACTGATTAACATTCTGGATCAGGTTTAAAAAAAACTATTCAAGATTCTTCATGAAGTAATTTCCAGAACACCACCAAATGTGGAGAAGCTGCAAACGAATCGATGAAGGCGCGAATTCTCGATCTGTTAGACTTGGAGATAAAAGGTTCTGCCAGAGCTTTAAGAGACGAAGCGGTTGCGCTGGATAGATTAACGGTTAGTTGATTTTTGAATAAAAGGAACCTTGGATTCTTCGGAATCTTGAGAATCGAAAATTCGCGACGATGGGTAAAATGGTATTGATTGATAAAGTAACTAGTATTCAAGCCTACCCTATCAGTCAATATCTTAAATTTCTGAATCGAGAAAATGCGAAAATTCCTGATTGTCAACAAAGACTCTGTGAAAACATAAACGAGTTCTTTTCTCAATATGCAAATTGTAAAATTTGCAGGACATGCCTCACCGAATTGCCTACCGTTATCTTCACGAGTGTGGTGTCTCATTCATCAATGAGCCATTCTTCCGGTCTCTGCTCAATGCTAGTGCCAAGAGCACTTATCGTGAGTTTGCAAGCAGAAGAAAACTTACATATCAATAGTTCTCTTCCAGACAAGCTGTTCATGAAGTCTCAGATCCCAATACCTAAATTATTGGGCCGATCGATGCTCGGCGTGGTTGATGAAACTGGACTTCTAGAATATGGACAGGTAAGAACTTCATTGGTTACGAAATGATTTCTTTTTTCTATTCAGGTCTTTGTTCAATTTCACGAAAGCACCAAGCACAAGATTCCACACGCAGAGGCGAAGAAGATCGTGCTGAAAGGTAAATTCTTGCAACTATAGCAGGAAATGTATCATAACGCTAAATCTCAGGAAAAGTTGTCATCACGAAGAACCCACAGATCACGAATGGGGACGTTCGGCTGTTCGATGCAGTCGACATTCCACAGCTGCATCATCTGGTCGATGTAGTCGTCTTCCCGCAGAAAGGTCACAGACCGCATCCCGATGAGATGGCCGGTAATCTTTTCATATGTCTGGCTATCATTCATTCGTTTTCTTTCTATGCTAAACCATTCTTCTTAGGATCTGATCTCGATGGAGATGAATATTCCGTTATTTGGGATCAGCAGCTCCTATTAAAAGGGAATGAAGCTGCTTTCAACTTCGCTACCGAGTCTCACAAGGAGAGACTGGATGAGGCAACTCTGCCTGAGAAAATTGTCGAGTTTCTCGTCAAATATTTTGAGCAGGTGAGAATTAGTCGTTGGTGTTGGACGGCGAGAATGGCCTATTGTAGTTTTTACTATGAATGAGTTTATCGTTACCAGTTTGCAGTTTTTACCAGATGCTTAAACATGATGCATGCTATACAGGGCTAAGTAGGATGATTTTTCGTCAAAACAATCCACTCCCTACCCTTATCGTTTTATATTAAAATTATCCCTATGCCCTATACAGCATGCATCATGTTTACGCGTCTGGTAAAAACTACAAACTGGTAACGATAAACTCATTCATAGTAAAAACTACAATAGGCAGCGAGAAGTACGTGAGAATGTGAGTCGTGGATGACTCAAATACTGAAATTAGTGATCTAAAATGCTATACATCGAAATAAAACTGTTTCCAGGACAATGTTGGCCATGTCGCTGTCAACCATCTGCTAGTATCTGGTTAGTCTTCTATCAACAGCCATTCAATGCATTACGATTTTCCTAAATTTCAGAGCAGTATGGCTTGGAGAGCAAAGTGGCAATTGGTCTGGCAACCAAGCACGACAAGGCTGTCAATTTCTCCAAGAGCGGCATTCCGCCAGAACCCCTGACCAGAAATTGGAGCAACCTCGAACCAAACAGTAAATTTTTTAAACATTTCGCAATTATTGAAATTATTTCCCTTCTTGATTGGAGTGATTTTTGATGTCTTCTTCAAACGAAATTTCACATATCGAGAACGCAAAAATAATTCGCTAATCTTAAACCGGATAGAATAGCCTCACTTTGATCCAAATAGTTTTTGCAATTAATCAATTAATAAAAGTAGTACCACAAAATTTGATTAAAAAATCATCATCGTGAACTTTCTTCGCTAAAAAGTTTGATTCCCAACATTCCACTATCAATTCCTACTCTATTAGGTAAGCTAGTACTTTCTAAATTGGCTCAAAATATGGCATATTCGTTGAATTGTTGTGGCACTACTCTTGTGAACTATCTTCATTAGATCGCATCAATGGAACTGAATAATCAAAGATTGTATGCATTAGTTTCAAAAATTTAATTTCTAGATCCCAGATCCGATGCGATTCCACCAGAAATTTCGGAGAGAGTTCCAGATTTTCATCACGGGAAGGAAATGTCGCCGTTTTACAGGAGTACGAGTATTTTAGGCGAGGTCAATCGGTAAAAACCCATAATTCTATCTCCAAAATTATTTTTAAACTGCAGATACATCAAACGACTCGAGCATATCGTCGAATTGGGCGAGAATGATATGATCGACAACGAGATCGTTCTCGATCCTGATTTCGAGCATCGAGCGAAAGAATTGTGGGATGAAAGCGATGCTCTGGATGAGACTGGATTGAAAGAGAAGGCCGAGGACATGCTCAGAGAGTACAATTATGCTCTTAAGGTGAGTCATCTCTTTTGAGTTAAAGATAATGGTTGCCGATCAGCAATATCGGAACTCAGTTTCCAATGAATTTGATTCAAATCCAAGCTTAATTTCCGAAAAACCTTAGTTCATTTTACTTTAAATTTTGCCTTAGAAAAGTATTCAGTTCAGGCTGAACGATTCTGAATCTAAAAAAATGCTAGATTGAGTTTCATTATAAAAAAAATTCTGCGAGTTCGACCTCAAATGATTTTGAATCGAAAAATTTATTTTCTTAGTGCTCAAAGGCAGACAGATGATTCTCTTGAAGAAAAAATTTACAAAATTCGGCGGGAAAGTTTCTCTTCATGTTGCAATGGAGTCGAAAAACTTATTTCATTATTTCCATTTCAGGAGATCATGGAATACTACGGAGTAATGTCAGAAGCAGAGATATTCTCTGGATGTATCATTGAGCTGAAGAATAAGTCGGCTCAGAAAGATGCCGACGACCTAGCCATGTTCAATTTGACTCACATCATCGACTTCCGGATGAAGGAGCTCTACAAGCGATTCAGGGAGAAGTTCTTCGAGGATTTCGGTGGTTGGGAGCAAGCAACTCGCCTACCCAGCGATAGACGCTTCCCCAACGATTTCTTCGGGGACGTTTTCATTCGGCGAGTCGAAAAGCCGAATCCGCGAATGCAGAAAATGGCCGAGCTCTGCTACAAGTTGGCTTACGAAGAGGCGAAAGGGGCTACTGGAACGAGGCTGCTTTCCTTCGGTTGGATCGCATACGACGTTCTAGCCTATATGAAGAAGCAGAATACCCCTCGTGATCAGAGGGAAAACAAAGATCGGAGGAATTTTGTGAACCAACTGATGAGCAAGCATCTCATCCAAGCTAGATTCGGGGAAAGCTCCTCGCTATGGGACATGTTCACACAATGGTTACGCACTCATTTCGAGGACCTGAGGGAGAAGGATCCGACTATGATGCAGCTGATTTTTGGAACGATTTTTAAAGTGACACTGGATGCCATGAAGAAGAGAGTCGAGGAGCTGCCTCAAGGAATTCTCGATTTGGGTCCGCATTTGCTCGATCTGGTCGAGTTCATTGGTTCGAGACAGTTCATCTCCACTTTCAAAGATTCCCCCAAACAGAAAACCATCGCCAAACTCAACGGTGTCGCCTTCGAAAATTATTATAATTTTATCTTCAACAAGCGAAGCCTATTCCGGACGGACAGCCAGCTGCTCACCATCAAGGAGCACCCGCCATTCACGATCGAGATCTACGAGCTGCCCGACAACGAATTCGGCATAGAGATGATCGCGCAGACACTTCAGGAGAAGTTGCAACTACAAGATATTCACATTCGCAAGCAGACCAATCGGCGCAACTTCCGTTTCATGGTGACTGTGCGATGCACCCTAAAGGCGTATAAAGCTCTTCGAGAAACACTGATCGCTGAATGGCGACGACCTGAGCGAACCAAGAAGTACCACTGGGAAGAGATGGCCCGACAAGTCATGCTGCAGGTCTTCAAGGATACGCCGCATGAGAAGAAGGTATAAAGGAATAGTTTAGAAAATAATTTCCTTAATTTGAACAGTTCATTGAGTTTTTAAAAACTTAGGTGTCATCCATCTCCGGCGAAAATAGACTAAAACCAAAATTTTCAGAAAAGCTGTAAGAATTGGGATTTCAGCAAACAAGAGGCAAATGTCACGATTAGTCGTAAAACTTGCTCATTACCCAAACTTTTCTCTACTAGCTTCTTCTATTTTGGCAAGCAACAAAGCATTTCTATCGAGAAAGCCGCGAGAGAGGTTTTGAATAATGGCGCACGGGATTAACGCAGTTTCAATAATGTGCTGAAAACTATTTTGCATGCCACATGTGGCACGAGGGCTCGCGGTTTCCAGGTTGTCCTAGAAAATGATGTCAGGTAATAGCAATCTTATGAAATAGGACTTTTCCGTTTTTTCATATTCAACATTTTTTATCATATATTGTTGGCTATAGATTTCGTTTAAAAGATTAGCTTCATGAATGAGCTTGCACAATTAGTGAACTCTGCCTGACTAAGATTTCATTTTCTATCAACAGAAATTTAATTGCGCCATTTTTAAATCCCTAAATATTCATTTCGATCTATCAATTTTGGTGGTTTAGGTGGCGACGCATCTGGAGACGAAGAAGAACGAGGCCAAACAACGAGGGAATCTGAACGGGAACGGAAACGGGAATGGGAATAGAAACGCAAGTGGAAATTACAACATTCAACAGTCTGTTCCCCGCTCGCAGCAACACTTGGACACGACTCACAATCTGCAGCGACCCAATTCGTTCTCTCCACAAGCTGCACCAGCACAGATCAATCGACAATGGCATCCTGAGTCAAGCAGGGGCCAGGGAGATGCGGGACAATCACCAAGGAGCAGCTACGGAGTCGGAGGAAATCAAGGCAATCGTGATCAACTACCTCGGCAGCTCGATCAGTTCGGACAACAACGGATCAGACAAATCGGCACTCAGGTGAACCTTCAAAACCGTTTTTTCATAATATAATAAAGATAGGGGAAATTGGACTCATTTTCTTTTATCAAAATGCATCTCTGAATGGATAATGATTCGGAAATCTCGCAACCCTACAACTTAGAAAGCATGAAAAGTGAATGAGCTTTTTCCCACTCTCTCCTCACTCTACATCCTATTTTGTCAAGTTGTGCGATTTCAAAATACCTAAATAAATGAATTATGAATGTTAGCGATACAGAAAAAGGTTATTGGACCTGGCACAGGAAAATGAGCGAGACCTCTCCTCGCTTTTCCCTTTTCATTTCAAAAAGGAAAGAAAACACTCGCTCTTTTTTGAAAAAGGGGGATAGCGAGAAAAGGAGGGGAGACTCCACCTATTTTTCTCTGTGCCAGTTTCAATGATCTCTTCTTTCCCCGTCACTAATACTCGTAAAACACAAATTTCATTTGCAGAGCAATCCAACTCCGTCTTTCTCACCCCGTGGTCGAGGCGATTTCACTCCAGCTCGAGGATCGCCCAATCCAGCTCGAAGATCACCCACTTCTCCGTCTTCACCCTACGGCTTTCCGCCGGCAACCTGGAATAACTATAACAATCACTGATTCACCAGCAGATTGTTATGCCTCGGAATAGTATTGGAGATTGGATTCATGTCTAAGAATCACTCATCACCTAATCAAACGACTGTTTGGGAGTTTAGATGTGGCCAAATTCATTTTTTTTAAATACTCTTCATTTTCACAATCCATTACCTACGGAAATGAATTAATATCTTTCTTAACCTATTCTTTACACGGTGCATCTGTCAAATCGTAACATTTTGGTCATGCAGAGAGAAATTTACTAATTTACTGATCAAAACATCATTGAAAATCTTTATAGTTCGAAGAATCTACTCTGAATTGACCAGCTGTAATATACTTTCGTATTCTAGGGATTCTGAATCCAAACAGTCTTCTACTTTTGTTAGAGTTCTATTTCACTCAACGAAACCTGTCTGTATGATTCATCTTTTCTAGTTTATCAAAATATCCGCTTCTTTAACACGTTGCATAAGGGAAAGCTTTGACAAAATCCCTGATAATGTGACGGTTTTGTTTTATATTGCGATATTGTTAAGAGTTGAAATAAGAGATCATAGACATTTATTCGTCGTTAGTTTGTAACTTTACTGGATTTTGAAAATCGGCAAATGTTGTAAGTAATCTTTTGAGAGGTGTAGAAAATTTAATTTTCAATTTTAATTTCATTAGTTATTTCTACCTTCCAAGTGATCGATTTACACTCATCTCAATTCCCTTAATCCTACTTATCCTCCACTTCCAGTTGTGGATCTGATGGGTTTGCAATCATGAGATCCTGAAATAAAAATATTCATCTCAATTGTCCGGTTATCACCAAAAATCATTTACGTTCCAAACGTATTTTTTCTGAAGCTGGTTTTTATTGAGTTATTTACTTATTTCGCTGTTTATTTATTTCTAAAATTTTTACATAATTTCAGTTTCTTGAATAAATATTATCTGAAGATCTACCCCTCGTAAGATCAAATTTCTATTCATCGAAGAACGTTTATAAGTTTAAATCTAATCGATAGTTTAATAATTAAAAATGAATTACAATTTAAATTTTTTATAATAATTCCTGACATTTAACGCTTTCTTGCACATTTTCAGAAGGGCTTGCGCTTTCTTAACCTTGCTCGGTCTAGCCCATAAAAATGTAATTTAACAAATCAATTTTTCTTTAATTCATATAGATCTTTGGAAAAAATGTACTATGACGAAATTGTAGATAATATTTTCTTCATAATTTTTACCAGAAAAATATTTTAAAAATGATGGAAGGATGAAAAGTTCAATTCGTTTTTCTAAAAAAGACACCGAACAGGTCAAGGTATTGCGATTTTATCGTTGACCAACCAATTTGACTAATATTTCATTCTTTTCATGTGACATTTTGTTTAATGTTAAAAAAATATTGTATCATTTCTAAATTTGTCTCCGCTCTTCAAAAAGCATGCTTAATCACCGTTGATCATTAGTGTTTTCGTTTTCTTAATGAGAAAATCTCCTTATCAATGCATCAATGATGTGTGTTATTGTTTTGTTTGCAAGAGCATCGACTATAAAAGTGCAGCCTGAAGACGTTGCCTATCTCCAAGTCAAAGGACAAACTTAAAGTAGCATTTCATTTTCATAATGCACTTTCAACTATTCAGCTCAATTATTCTCATCTCTCTACTATCAACAAGTTCTCCGATTGAAATCACAGGATCTCTCATTTGCGATGATCCTCACATAAAAGATTATGATTTACTAATTCACTTATTCAAGGTTCAATTATTGGTGGATGAAAGAGGTAAAATTTGAAGATGCGTCTTTCAAAAGAATTAATATTTCCGATTCTCCATTGAATGAAACAAATTGTCACGATGGAGATTTTGAACTGTCAAGTGACGAGGCAGATAATCTGACAAATCCTCCGTACATTAGAATCGTGCATTTTTGCAATCGATCACAAGATGTAAGAAAATTGTTTTTACTTTTAACTCATTTCATACATTTCATTTTAGGAATGTTATAAAGTGATCGATAAGGTATCATTGAACGATACACTCTTCAATGAAACCTCAAAGAGCTATCAAATCAATTTGAATCTATTTGAAGCTAAAAGTGACGAGGTCTGCGATGAAAAGGAGAAGGCAATCGATATTTTTACTCAGTCGATAAATGAAACGCAAAAATTTCACTATTATTTCGTACAACATTTGCCCGACCAAAATGAGGTGGAATTATTGCTTTTGCAAGATCAGAAGTGAATTTAAAGAAATTCAGACATATGTAACTCAATTCAAATGGCCATGCAAAGTCGGGTCTTCATCCTCTTCTGTATTCATCGACTGCTGCGAAGAATGCAATCCCTCGCCTGGATCTTACTCTCTCAACACAACTCTGGACGGAACATTTGCTGAAATATTCTGCAAGAATTACGTGCCAAATAAGGATCTCTGCTGATTTTTTTTATAAAAGAAATATTTATTTATTTGTAAATAAATCGTTTATTTATTATCGCCAATATATTTTTGCACATTAATTAAAGTTTTCATTATTGGAATACCTGTATGAATGCGATAAAACTGAACGCGTTAAGGCACCTTTGCTGTAGAAATTTTGATAGATTGCAGTGAAATGAAGATCACGAATCGAATGATGTTTTTGAACAAAAATGAATTTTGAAGAAAAGTCCAATATTCAATATTTTACAGAAACAATGCATTAGAAAAATACGTTTTTCATCGATATGATTACAACTAATAAGACGACCACTTAAAATGGCGTAATTGAAAAGTTACATCGATTTCATTTGACATTAGTGAAGTATCAAAGGAGATGGTTTCTGCTATACGTTCGAATAAAAACTGCAAATAAGAATCCTAGATTCCCAACAAGTACTGGGAGAAGGAATTTTGTACTAAAGCTTTTAGTATAGGATTTTGGTTCTTTATAATATTGTCTCGATCATTCAAATTACGTCATTTCGGATTTCATAAATGAAAACTCAATGAGCGTCATTTATCAGTACTCTTCTCATCGTCCTCGTCAATGTCCATCAGTCCTTCGTGCTCATTTCCTACAGAGAATTTCTTATTTCCCACAGTCACTATTCTTTCTTTTCGTTGAGACGTGTTAGAAGCTGAAATGTAAGGGTCGATTTGGAAGAAGCAGGGGGTTGAAAAATAAATCAAATAGGCTTGCAATTCGATTTTTGCAAACCTTCCTTTTGTTTAAGAAAAAAGTGCTTCGAAATAAAATCACCAGTTTGCAAAAACAATCCATCAAGTCAGTCAATGAAAATAACTCACAAGTGCTCTTCTTACTCTCCTCGGGACTGTCTTCTTCGTCTATTGCAAATCGAATAGCAGGAGGTCGGGATGTTTGGTCTGTAAGTTTATTATGCTCTTCTTCCCAAAATCAGTTTTTGACTAACAATGACTACTTGTCACAGGAACATCGATACTTTCGTGTCTGCTTATGATTCTGCCGCCTCGTGATGGAGAATGGGACAGGCGACGTGCTGAAATGTCAGTAATCTCATACGTCTATCCAGACCATATCCTCTTACTTCGAACAGATTTGATCTTTCTCGCCGAGTTTGCCAACGAGGCAGAAGCCCGCGCAGACGGGAATGTAAGGTTGTAGGACGGATCGTTCTCTTCATCCGCCTAAAATCGACAATGACAAGATTTCCTTTTTGCCCTATTCGATAGACCTCAAACGGCTCTGAATACCCAGTCGGAGAGACGCCTTCCGTGTCCATGAAGTGCCGACTGTACACGGATAGTCGCTGAAAATGGTCGGGCATAAAAGTTGAAAGGCGAGAATAGAATGAATAAAATTCGATCTCAAACATTTTTACTGTAGGATTTAGTTTAAAAATCGTTAAATTCTGATCAGAAGAAATGGAATTCTATTTGCCAATGGTTTTAATTTTCTTTATGACTATTTTTTTACCTTTCCTCTTCGTTCACTAATCCTCTTCTTCTCATATAAATCACCGATGAATTTGGAAGCGGAGAAGTTTCTGGGCAAAGAGAGAGTAGGATCTCGTCCAGGCTCCAGAGTCGGAATCGCAATGCTGACCTGGCTCGTAATTGGACGAGTTCTAAAATTTCGAGAAAAAAATCAAATGAGTTCAGATATTTTCTTACTTTGGCTCTCGGACATCTCCACTCCTCGATCTCTGCAACTGAAGGTCGACATATGATCCAGGTAATCCTGAGAATGAAGAAGGACCTAAATGTTTGTTTATTCGTAAATATTTTTTTGGTTGGTAATTCAACCTTTGGAAATGAATTCCTGCAGCTCTCTTTCAGTGTGACTGGTAACAATTCGTTCACCGCGAGTCTGTCTGTTGGCCATCAAGAAGCGTTGCAGGAAGCGATCATCGACAGTCTTGAACTGGCGATAAACCTAGAATATTCGTCAGAGATTATAAATATTTTGATTTTTCGTCAATCTCAAAAATCAATATGAAAAATGGACCTCAAAATTTCTACATATAGACCAAGGAAGCGACGAAAAACGATAAAAAAACAAGGACAAAAACTTTGAAAGATACTGACATTTTCGATTATTTTATTCCAACTCAAGAATTTCCCTACCCAATTGGTGTCATGAGTTTTAGAAAGTAGCGTCACATAATCCATGACGCATCTGGTCACTTCATTGGCGGTCAACTCGAATCCTGTTGGTTTCTTTTCTTCAATTCCGAATTTTTTGCTTCTCTTCACATTCAAGAACCTGACAATCCATTTTATTGATGCACCCTAAGAAAATTGAAAGTTGCATAAAACTCCATTGAAAAGTTATTATTCACCTGAATTCCGATGGTAAAAAACAGAAGAGCGACTGTGGTCGTGATGAATAGGTGTTTGGCTGGAACTAGTTGAGTGTCGATAATTCGGACGAGACCTAAATGTATTACAGAATAAAACACTTTCTTGCTAGTGTGATTAGGATTCTTCACAGTCTTAGCATTAAAAAATGCTACTTGATTATTGTATGCCTGTAAAAGGTTTTATAAAATCACTCATTTTGACGCCGAAAAAACTTAGTTGAAGAAAATGAGAAAGGTACAATTAATTCCTTCAAACTTCAAATTCTGCCGTCAAGCCTAAGCAGGTCTTAAGCCAGAATCTTCGTGTGTACCCCCTTGAGCCTAATTTTTCGCTAAAACCCTCACGCGTACCCCTCCCCTAAGATTTCTCATTCTGGCTGAAAGTCTGCCTAGGCCTATATACCGTAGCAAACAGCCCCTCGCAGTCCACCATAAGCCATGATAAATTGATCTCGATACATAATTCGTTCAGATTTATGACGCAATAAATTGGCAAAGAACGTCAGAACAAAAATTCCTGAAATTCAGGTTTGCTTTCTTCCAAACTGGAGTTTCCCACCAATAAATCGGTAGACCACACAAGCGGCTATTGTAATCAAAATAAACGTAAAGTTGAAATCGTGTTCATTGCTGAAGAAACTGAAGCCGAGGTAGACGAACAGAATGTTTTCGGATCTGAATTTCTAAACTCGAACGAAAGTGCGAAAAAGAGCCTTACATCGACGAAAATTGTTTGATAATATAGAAAGCAACGCTATACGAAGTTGGATTCGCATTTCCACTCATGTAGTGCTTAATGAACATCGCAGCTAACATCAGGCTAAATAGACAACTCAAAAGTGGATTTAGTTGGTATGGAGAAGGGCTTACGCCATAATTCCTGAGAAGTGAAGATAGTCGGTAATCAGATAAATCAGAATCGGACAGACAATTGCAATGACAGGTTGTTCTAGAGGGTAGAAGTACCACAGTCTGAAATTTTCAGTCGTCTCAAAGATGAATCATTCCAGGTTTGGAGATAAGCTATTTCTTTTCCTGAATATGAGTTTGTCAATCGAACCCGCAATTTCATATCTTCACCAAGTCGAGCAAAAGTTTTGGTTTCGAAAATCGAAATATTTAGATCGTTTTTGGGTTAGAAAATTTTGACTCCGATTTTGAAAAATCTTTGATCTAACTTTCGACGTCGATTTCTGTTATGGTTGCCCTTTTTATGCCAGCCAACACTTGTGCTCGGGTAAAGGATTTATTACTAGAGACAAGGGTCAAAGGTACAATCCTGGAACGAGGAGGAAGTTGGAGAACAGCCGATCGTCAGGAGAGCAGGAGGATAGAATGAATTGGTTAAGGAAATGCGGACTATTTAAAGGGGACGCCGAGTAGGCGTGGCAATAGGAAACTATCCAGTGTCCAATAGTTAAGGAATGGACAGTGTTTGTAGAGAGAATGAGCCAGTGTCGTTAGGCGGCACTGCTATGAGTGAGAGATTGGGGGAAGAGGTGAGAGATGGTAGAAAGAGAGTGAATTGAATAGGGTGAGCCTCTAACATCTCCCCCAATGGATAAAATTTTGAACATTGTAGAGAGGAAGTCATTTGACCTGTGTTGTGGAAAATTAAATTTGGATTTTGGAAGGTCAAGTGACTTGAGCTAAAATTGAAAAAAATTGGATGATTATAAAACTTAAAGTAGTAAAAATAAAGTCCTAGAGGTGAACGATATGAATAAAACTGACTGATAGAGAAGAAAAAAATAGAATCCACATTCGGCAATGTCTGGTATTCGGCTAGTGTCCAAGTTCGGCAGCTAGGCGTTTGGCTTTGTCGTATGCCTTCTGTTGAGATTTGGCACTACTTTGGCGCTGTCCTGGGATAGTGGTCGCATCGTAACGAAGACGAATCTGATTAGCATGTCTATGATGCGTTTGACCATCTATGTCGACTTGATAAGTCGTGTTGCCTTTCTTGGAAATGACAACTCCCTGATTCCAGAAGTCTTTGTTCCCTCGGTACGTTTTGACCCACACAGAATCGTTTTCCTTGAATTCTCGATTCCGTGCCTTGTGATGACGGTTATACTGATTTTCCATGTCAGTGTTGTGAGTTTCTGACATTTCAGGAGTGGAGTTCAGTAAGGTCAATTTGTTGCGAATTTGCCTGCCCAGGAAGTTTTCAGCAGGGGACTTTCCTTCAGGTGCTGATTCGCAAGGCGTGTACCGGTACGTCTGTAGGAACACTTGCAGCGCATTTTTAGAACCAAGTGATTCGTCTTTTGTCAGCGACCTTTTCAAGGTGTCAACGAATCTTTCAGCCTGTCCATTGCTCTGCGGATGGAACGGTGGGGATCTGATGTGACTTATCCCGTTGAGTTCGCAGAAGGACTTGAACTCACTGGAAGTGAACTGTGTTCCATTGTCGGAAACAAGAGTTTCAGGGTTTCCGAACTGTGCAAAGAGCTTGGTGAGACATTCGATTGTCTTGGAACTGGTTGTGTTTGCCATTTCAAATACCTCTGGCCATTTTGAATATGCGTCAACGATGACGAGGTATGACTTGCCGTTGAGCGGACCAGCGTAATCGATGTGAATTCTCGACCATGGTTTGCTGGGTTTAGGCCATGAACACAACTCAGTTTTGACAGGTAACTTGGCTGACTTCTGGCATGACTCGCAATGCTTCACGTAATCGGTGATGTCTCTGACCATGTTCGGCCAGAAGACGTAGCATTTTGCGAGCTTTTTCATGCGTTCGGATCCCGGATGTCCTTCGTGTAATGTTTTCAGGACACGCTGTTGCAGCGTTTGCGGGATCACTACGCGATTCGACTGAAGCAAGCATTTGTGGTAGACAGATAGGGACGCGGACAAGCTCTGATATCGTGATAGAGCTGAGTCTGGTTTGCTAGGCCATGATCCAGATGTCACGCAATCAATGACTTGCGTCAGAATCGAGTCATTCTTTGTCTCCAATGCAATGCTGTTCAGTGATAGTGGACCATCCGCCACAATCGCTCTGTACTCGTGCTCTACCTCGAGTTCGGTTTGTGCTATTACAATGTCTTCTTCAGGAAGCACAGTTTCGGCTATTAAGCGTGAGAGTGCATCAGCCTGACCGAACTCAGTGGTACGTTTGTATTCGATCGTGAAGTTGTACGCCTTGAGGATTAGAGCCCAACGAGTAAGTCGATTTACCGAAGTAGCAGGTAGGCCGTGTTTACTACCGTATATAGCTAGCAACGGTTTGTGGTCGGTCCACAGTGCGAATTGCCGTCCGTAAATGTAACGGTGAAATTTTCTAACCGCGTAAATGAGAGCGAGGCCTTCTTTCTCAATTTGCCCGTAACGCTTCTCGGCTGCCGTCAGACTTTTCGAGGCATGGCAAACTGCCTTGGTCTTGCCATCTGGAAATCTTTGCAGCAGGACGGCTCCGATGCCATATTGTGACGCATCGGCAGCTACGATAATCGGCAACTTCGGATCGAAGTGCATTAGGAGCAGGTCAGATGTCAACACTTTCTTCAGCTCATTGTATGCTGTTTGACAATCCTTTGACCATTCGAAGGGTTTGTCCTGTTTGAGTAATTCATCGAGGGGACCTCTGTATTTCCTCATTTCAGGCACAAAAGCTCCATAATAACTGATCATCCCGAGAAAAGACTTAACTTGTTGCTTATTCTCGGGTTCCGGCATTTTGGCAATGGCCCGAGTCTTTTCGGGGTCCATTTTACGTCCTTCTGCACTTATGATGTGCCCGAGAAATTTCAATTGCTGCATCAGGAAGTTGCATTTCTCGACTCGGACGCGTAGCCCGTACGATTGGATCCTATCGAATAGGGCATTGAGATTTTGACGGTGCTCCTGATGGCTACGACCCGTGATTATGATGTCGTCCAGGTAAGCTACTACGCCTCTCAGTCCTACAGTCATTTTGTCCATGACCTGTTGGAAAATGCCGGGGGCAGATTTTACGCCAAATGGAAGTCGATTGTATCGGTAGAGACCGCGGTGAGTATTCACTGTAACATACTCCCTCGACTTGTTATCCATTTCTATTTGCAAATAGGCGTCTGCTAGATCAATTTTGCTGAATAGCTGGCCTCCGCACAGCTTATTAAATACGTCTTCAGCTGTAGGCAACGGGTGCTGGTGCAGCATCAGTGAGTCGTTCAGGCCGGTCGAAAAGTTGGCACACACTCGAACTTTTCCGTTTGCCTTTCTGACCACTACGATCGGAGCTGCCCAATTTGAATGGTCCACTGGACTCAGGACCTGTTCACTGCACAATCGGTCCAGTTCTTTGTCGACCGACTCCTGGTATGCATACGGTACAGGCCGCTTGTTTCTGAAGACGGGCGTCGCATTTGAGATCAACTGGAGTGTGGCTCTTGCCTTCGAGCACTTTCCTAGTCCAGGTTCGAACACTCCAGGATATTTGTTCTTCAGTTCTGACACGATTTTAAGGCGCAATGGATCGATATCCTCTTTGGTAATTGATCGGACATGGTAAGTTGAGTGCAGTGTTTTGTATTCAGGTAACTGTCTGCACCAATCGACACCCAGAATATCGATCTCGTCTGAGATGTAGACGAGTCCGGTGCCTTCGATCCATTTCTTGCCTTGGTTCAGAATTCGGAAATCGGCAGAGAACGTTCCGTAAATTCGGACTGTCGAGCCGTTGACTGCTTTGACTTGTGCAGTTGTATCTTCGTATCTTGGCTGTCCGAGTTTCTGCCAATTTCTCTTGGAAATGATTGTTATGTCTGAGCCTGTGTCAAGAAGCAATTTGATTTGTTTTGCTCGAATCTCCACAGTGACAACAGTCTTGTTGGCTTCCTGCTGTGGCTCCTGTTTCACAGCTGCCACTGCCTTTCTGTTGTGATTATCCGGTTTGCCTCTGTTGTTGCTCCACTTGTTTGAGGTCTTATTACCGTACTGATGATGCTGGGAGGTCTTTCTTGGAGATGAGCTGCGACGCGTATACGAGTCGTTTCTTGGGGACGGACTTCTATCGAATCTGACATTTCGATTAGGAGTCGGACTGCGCGATCTGCGGCTAGTCCATCGTCTCTCCTCCTGAACCCTGTGCTTTTGCTGAACGTAACGCACGTTGTAGGGTTTGTCACCGATCGAATGGCTGTCGACTCGTGATGCTGCCATGCGATTTGCCTCACTTGCGAGGTCCTCAATTTTGGGTACCTCTTCATCTTCTTTCAGAGAGTTGATTTTTCGGATCAGATTCTCACGCATTTGCGATAATGAACTATCCTTGAGGCCCAGAATGAACAGCAGCGATTGTAGCGTATCACTGTTCATGTCTTTCACAATCGCATCCTCGCCCGTTCGCTTGATGTTGTTCATAAAATCTATGAAAGGAACAGATGACGAGGTAAGTGGCAGGCATTGTAGGTTCAAGAACTCGAAGCGTTTTCTCAGCAACGTCTTGCTGGAGGAGAACAGCTTCTCGAGATTCTTGACCGTCTCTTCCAGGCTGAGTTCTCTCGGTTCCTTCGGCAGCAGACTGTCTGCATAAGTATGATATGCTTTGCTGTCGAG
Organism: Diploscapter coronatus; assembly: GCA_964036155.1. NCBI lineage: Eukaryota > Metazoa > Nematoda > Chromadorea > Rhabditida > Rhabditidae > Diploscapter > Diploscapter coronatus. Next base: position 6,583,965 of record OZ038423.1, read on the forward strand.
TTTACGCACGATAATGTTACGTTTTTCATCTTCCGAGAGTTTTGCACCAACTGTGTCAATTTCATCTTTGTGGCGAGAATACCACGCCTTGAAAACAGTTGTTTCGTCTTCTGGATCGAATGTGTATTGCGTGAGGTCACGCATCAGTATCGAGTATCCATCGACTTGGTGCATAGTGGCCTGGGGCTGAGAAAGACTTTGATTCGATAGCTTGTTGATTAGCTCGTGAATCGTCTTGTTAGCCTCCTTGTTTTCCTCTCTGGCCAGTTTTGTCTCGTCGCGGGATTGTGCAAGTTGCTGATGCATCAGCTGGATCGACTGTTCCTGATTCTTGATCATTTGTTGAACCCAATCAGGAACTTCGGCCATTTTGGATCGCGTCAGCGGAACGGACATGCACTAGGTAGCGTACAGGCTCGGAGAGGAAACTTGGCAGTGAATTTGAGCAGGATGTTTGCTGACAGTGAGCAACTCCAAATTCACAACTCGCACAGACCGGCAATTTCGGTGTGGAGTTATTCAGAATCTGCACGGGCCAATCCGCGACAGATTCGGTACCTTTTCAACACGTCAATTGTGTTGGCTCGACTGGGTTTGCTGCGGTCCGACAGTGTGGACCGTTTGCAGCAGGGCAGATTCGTTCGTTTTGTTTTCTATGCAGAAAACTCGCTTCGTGGTCGCCAGTTGTTATGGTTGCCCTTTTTATGCCAGCCAACACTTGTGCTCGGGTAAAGGATTTATTACTAGAGACAAGGGTCAAAGGTACAATCCTGGAACGAGGAGGAAGTTGGAGAACAGCCGATCGTCAGGAGAGCAGGAGGATAGAATGAATTGGTTAAGGAAATGCGGACTATTTAAAGGGGACGCCGAGTAGGCGTGGCAATAGGAAACTATCCAGTGTCCAATAGTTAAGGAATGGACAGTGTTTGTAGAGAGAATGAGCCAGTGTCGTTAGGCGGCACTGCTATGAGTGAGAGATTGGGGGAAGAGGTGAGAGATGGTAGAAAGAGAGTGAATTGAATAGGGTGAGCCTCTAACAATTTCGAAATTTTCAAATATAATCTTTCGAACGAGCGGTCCAGGTCTCGCTAATATTTGAAATCACTAATGACTAAAGAGTTCGATAACTCAATTTAGATATGTTAGTTTTCATAGATATAATTTAGAAATGAAAAGTTCCTACTTCATCATATAAGTTGATAATAGCCCCAGAACGATTCCAATGGCGATTCCTCCAAAAGTGACTTTGCTGAACGATATAACACCGTTCGTGATCATTCCAGCCGTTGTCGCTGTTTGGAGCATTTTTGGATCCAAAAACTCGCCTATCGTGTTGTAGAGCACCTAAATTTATACAGATATTTCCTATAAATTATGCCCATTCATTACGCGCATGTTTCTATGTTTGTTCGTTTTTTTTCTTTTTTATCAAGTATGAACACAAAATAAAAAAACGATCAGAGGTGTTGGGTCTGCATTTATGAGACAAAGGTGATGGCGGAAAACGAAGCTTTAAACACCTTTTGAACTGTTTACGAAAATGTCGTAATTCTCACAATAGTGACAGCGTCATTGAGCAGACTTTCCCCGAATACAAGGATGTATAGCAGTTCATTGACATGGATTTCTTCGAACACAACAAGCACGGCCACGGGATCGACTGCAGAAATGGAGGTGGCGAAGAGCAGTAAGTCGAGGAAGCGAATGGTTTCGCCGTGGTACGACGAGGTTGCATATAATGTATAGCCTGAAATATCATCCATCACAAAATTTTAACGATAAGAATGAAATAGAACTGAATTTTAATATCTAAATTGATCAAAAATTGTCGTAGTCGAAACTCATTTTGGTAACAGTTCAGTAGATATTCATACCTATCGCAAAACTGTTGAAGAATGTATTGACGATTGCATAGAGACAAATTGTTCCTAGATTTCGGAAGAAATCCTTGTTCCTCATATTGTAGCCAGCATCTTGGACTATTGTTGGTAGCAAAATGTAGAAAAACATGCTTGGGTACAAATATATCTGAAGGAGAAAAGTTGTCGTGATTCAAAAAATGTTCATACTTCTTCATTGGGTTGAACTAGAGAATAGAGGAAGGCCCCAGCCACTCCGACGATAAGAAGGCAGCACGATTCTGGCACACTTTCGATGTATCTCCACTTGAATATTCGTTTGAGCAGCACGATTCCAAGGGTTAATGAAAGGAAATAGAGCAATTGGCCGAGATGCTCGGAATGCCCAGAACTCGACTGGCCTTCGGGGACTCCTTCCGTGAAATTGACAAGCAGTGGAAGACCTAAGTTTCAATAAATCAACTTTCAGACAAATTTGAAAATTGAGCTTTATGTTTAAAAAATATCGTGAAAAAGACCTTAACAATAACTATCTCATTCCTCTTAATCTAATGCATAAGTGTTCAGAGTTTCAAGTTTTAGACACTAAAAATACTACCACCATCCAGAACTTCTTCGGCCATCGTAACAGAAACCAGAATAAATATGAAGACTAAAAATAATGACGTGAAATGTTGAGCTTCAACCATATTTTATATCATCTAAATGAAACCACCAAACTATTATCTTGAATAACGAAAATAGAAAGTCTATCTAGAAGTGAATAGATCCATTGAAGAAGCGAGTAATGAAAACTCTAAATGATTCACTTTTAAATTTGAATGAATAACAACAACAACAATTTGTAGGAAAAATAGTAGCGTAGGAATTTCGCGAGAGAAAGAGAGAAATCATTAACTTCGTCTCCAGAGGAAACCAAAAATATTCATGGTACAAATACTCGGAAAGCAATAATGAAAGATAAATGATCACATGAAGCGGAAATAATCGCAGTGTTTTATGCTAAGGAAAGTTTTGGTCGCTGGCAGATAAGAAGAAAATAAATCGATAGCATTTTTTGTGTAAAAATACTTGAGGAAAAATTCTAAGCATCTGGTAAATTCTTTATCAAATGTTCTTGTTCTAGTGTATTTATTTTCAAATTATTTAAAAATTGTTTCAAAGGTAACTTCGAAGAAATTCTACTCTACAAAATCAGCGATTTATAGCATAGATCTGCCTAAGAGAGTTTGAAATAACCCACGCCATTTGAAAATAGCTCATTCGGGAATTTTTATGAAATTTTAAGGAATATTGATATTCGGTATTATTTAAAGTTTTTAAAAATTTCAGGAAAAACTAAAAAAAAAAAATTCGAAGTACGAATAATTATAAACATAATGCGTTATTCTACTTTCGTAAGCCTTAGCATGTGATATTCACTGAAATTCATGCAAATGGATAAAAATTATTTTCGATATTGCGCGAAAAATTCTATCAGTTAAGAAAGGATACTTAACTAAAGTTTCAGCTGCACAGATCACGCTGCATCTTTTAGTTAGTATGAAATATGGGAGTTTCATCGAAACTTCAATGCATAGCAACCAGATGAAATGTACACGCTGTGCATTATTCATGAAAGCGATCTATGAAACGAGAAAAGTTCAAATGTATTCGATTCTTTAGAAAGAACGAATTAAAGACGAAGAAATGCGATGACTAGACTTAATAAGGGGGTGACAAAGGTTGACCAGCATCAAAATAGGCTTGAATCGAGGTTAAAAAGTGCTAAAGGAATGGAATTGGAAGAAGTCGGCAAAGGAAATTGCGAAGTGGCGCTGATAGAAGCCCTTGCACACTCGATTATACGCTATGATCGGCACAAAATAGATTAAATTCGAAATTCGATCATATAATGAACATTTTTCTTCAAGCAATAATTTTGAAAAACGACATCAATTTTGATGGAAAATGAGAAAAAAAACAATAAACACGAAATTTTCTGTCGTAAAATTCAGTCATTATTCATATCAGAAAATTTGATAAGCCTTCTGCTGAAAACACACAAAACAAAAGCTGGAAAGGCGAAAAATCAAAGGTAGGTTTTTGGCAAATTACAAGAACATGAACGGCAATTTTCTTGATATGAGAACGGGAGAGGGATACATTTTTGCCGGAAAACAAAAATTCGGATGATGTGAAAATTGACAGAGCCGCTCTGCAAATCAAAGAATCACTGAGGAAGGACGGGACACTTTTTGTATGATTAGCTTTAATATAAACAACTCACAGTCAATGTTTGGAGCGGTTTGGGTTTGGGTTGGAAGAAAGAATGAGGGAAGGAAAAGATGCGCATCAATAAATGCTGAATGATAGCAATCTCGATGAAAAACTTTGTTGAGATTGTAGAGTATTACTAGTGATTTTTATCGTAGTTCAATATAATAAGTTACGGATTAGTCAAAGGTTCAATGTCGATTTAGATTTTTAAGAAAACTAATGGCAGGAGTTGATGGGGGTGGTTAGACGTCCGACGTTTAGTAATTCTGATCAATTTTGGAATAATAGTCACCCCTACCCACACATCCCTTATCTCCACCCTCTTCTACTACACCTATTCCTTGGGTCCATAGCGTTATTCACCAAAAATTTAGGTGAATAATGCTACGATTTGGTGAATAACGCTCATCCTTCTTCTTTCATATATTTCCCCTCATTTCCTTTTTCCTCGTTTACTATTTGCTTATCTTTTTCCTTTTCACTCTTTTACACGCTATTTCGTCTTTTTCGGCTCCTTTCCTAATTATTTTAACATTTTAAATTAATTAGCATATTTAAACTTATCGAATCGACTAAAAATTCGTCTTGTTTCTGGCACAATTAGGGCCTCTCATTTGGCACCAAAATCAAGCTGACTGGTTACTATTCTGCGAGTCTCGTTTTTATTCGAATAAGGCCGATTTTATCGGATTTTGCTAATAAATGAAACACGAACGATATCCTATCTAATGCTTCCTGCAAAAATATGAATGGGCCCATTAGAAAAATGGAATGAAGAGCAACCAAATTGAAATGCACTCATTTTGCCCTTTTATTTCTTTAGCAAAGCAGCTTTGCATTCATTGATTCACACTGGTCAAAGGGCAAATTTACCACGGAAAGTAGAGAAAAAAGACGCAAACATGGAAGATAACATCTAATGGATTTTGCTATGAAAAACACCTTTCCCACGGCTAGTTCTTCAATTTCCAAAAATAATAGCCTAAACTTTCTGCTTACATTTTTATTTTTGAAACTCTGAAGATAAACAAAATGAGAGTGCAGTGAATTCGTCAATGCTGAAAACTTTTGTCTATAACAGAATTGCTTTGTTCGAGTTCAACGAGAAGAACATGTGCTATTTGATTTAAAGCTGAAATTTAAAACATCATTTCCTAACACAATAAATCAATGAAATGTAACAGAAAACGAGGAAGGAAATAAAATAAAAAGAAGAATCAAAACGATGTCAGGGTTTGGTCTGCACAGCTCTGCTTGGGGAATGAGTTGCAAAGAAACAGAGAAGCACAAGGAGAAAGATGTATGCTGTAGAATGTCTGACTGAATGTTGGATGCAAGTATAGAAAATAACTGAAGAAACAACTCTAGAAAAGAATAAGACCTTGAGAATAAGAAAAAAGGAACACAACTCGACAAAACGAGAGAAAATGGGAAGAAATGGAAAAATAAAAGGCGAGGAGTGAAAAATTAGAGGTGAATGAAATGAGGCAAAACTGAGGGAACTCTAGAGAGAATTGATGAATATTGCCGCTCTTCAAGTCCATGACTTGGGCATAACTCACAAAAACGATATATCGGAATATAAAAACCGAATCGAAAAGAAATGGTAAGCAAACTCCGTTTGACAATTCAAATATTCAAGAAAGTACTTGAAAAATCGATGCTGCACAAATGTGGCGCAACTTGATGACTCATTGCGCATTTAGATGATTGTGATTGTCACAGAGATGGGGAAGGAAAGAAGAGAAGGGGAAAGGCAAATGGAGAACAGAAAATCTCACAATCATCAGAAAAGATCGTCGAATGGCACGAAACGACGATTCGAAAGGGAAAAAAACACATATCGACTGACTTTGAATTCAATTGATTCGATGCAGCTGTAAAAAAATAAACAGCCATGTGAAAAGCTCCGTAAATATCGAATTTTATGCAATGTTTCTGGGGGTCTATGGGTGTTTTAAAAGAGAGTTTGGCGCGAATTTCGGATGTGAAGGGGATAAAGAAAGAGAATAGGAAGGAGAGATATGAAAAGAAGGTAGAGAAAAGCAGAGAACAGAGGGAGAGGATAAGTGAAAGGGGGGCAGCCAAAGTCTGGAACAGGGCTCTATAATGGATCAAATTTTGGAGCAGAGGAACAAAACGCAGGAAGACCATGAAGAAAGATGAGACATTTTATTGAAACAAAACGGCATCTTCAATTCCTTTCACAGAATTGCTCGGAAGGAAAAAACGGGAAATGTAATGAGATTTCCCAGCAATTATCCGACAAATATTCTCTTACAAAACGCCTACGTTTTTCATAAATTATGAACGTGAGAATGAGCATAGCAGATTTGACAATAAAACCTCAATGGGACAAGTGCAAACATAGCTGCGGATAGCCAATGCCAATGCGTTACATTGCCACCTTTAGCTATAAAATGTCTGATGCTTAAGCTGGAAGAACTATGAAAACATAATTAGAAAAAGCTAATTCAGGGCAGATGTGCGAAAGTTTCGCAAATTGTATTTGATATCAAAACATCCTGTTTATTTCATCTTTTCGTAGATTAAAATAACATATTCGTGAAAACAATTTCCACTATGGAAAGGAAATTAGTAAAATTTCAAAAAAAAAAAGTGTCTATTCTTTACGAAGAATTACTTTTTGAACAAAATCATTACATTATCGAACAACAATAAATTTAGAAGAAATTTTAAGAAAAAAAAAGGTTCAAAAATAAATTTAGGAAAAATCTATGGGCGAAAATTTGATAGCCAAGAAAGACCTGGTCAACTACGTTCTGGTTCAGCGGAGTGCAGCTGTGTCTGTGCTCTTTCTACTTCTTTCTCTGTAATCCATTACCCTCTATCTATTTCTCTCTTCCCTGTTCCTTTGTTCCCAAGACGACTCTCCTCCTTTCCTCTTTCTCTCTACCCAAGCAGATCTCTGTCTCAAGAAGCTCTAATTCGAGCAGATGACGTGCACAGTGCGAAAATTCGAAAAACACTAAGTTCATCAACAATCCGATTATTTTCTCCAAAAAATATACCGAATCTCATTATGTCGTGAGAACATCGCTTTTGTGTAATAAACGAATAAAATTTCAAGAGTTTCTATTGGGAAAAAGTCATTATCGATAAAACGGTCAAGTTTCGAAATTCTGATAGAAAAGTATTCACGGTCTTTCATTATTTAGGCTATTTTATTTGAAATTGAGATCACTGTAAAAACATGACTGATAGCAGCATTAGGTTATTCTTTGACAATATTCAATTACACTCAATTACCTCTTGGGAAATAACCGATATTTTTAAAATTTTATGCAGTAAATGGGTCCTGTGATTGACCCAAGATCACAATTCGCAATTGATTTAAGCCCATCTTCCCGAATTTTCCAAATCTATCTCCGACCGACTCCGCTCAAGAATCAAGATTGCCAAAGCCCTAACAGGCATCCACCAAATAAATAATGATAATAGAGATATGTGTCTTGATTCGAGCTCGACAGGGAAAGAGCTGAGCAGAGCAACACAAGCAATCTCAGATCTTAAACTCTACTCTTTCTCACATTTATACACACATGCGCGTCAATTCGTGCATAATTTTTGGTACAAGTCTACCCTTGATTACTTGTCTATCAAGTTTACCAACAATTAAATAGCAATAGTGAATTAGTAGACCACAACTCTCCTCCTTCATCTGTTCGAAATTTATCTGTTTGTGAGTTGCCTTTGGTTAGCCTTCATCGAACAAAAGATTAATACTCAGTTGACGTTGAAAGACGAACTTTACTCAAATACAACTCAAACACGAGTTAATTTATTTTCAAATTTGAAATTAAATTCGATAATTTTTCATATTTCTTTCAAATTTTTCAAAGAATTTGCATTAGCGCCATATCACCCTTATCTCTGAAAGAATATCTCCGATAAAATTCAACATCAATATCAACTCTTCTTTCAAGTGATATGATATGATTTCCTTAGGTTCGACGGGATATCATTTTCTTAGATCTCCTGATTCATTATTTTAGTTTTCCACTTTCAAATGCCTTGCTCTTGCATAATCGACTCCTTCTTCATTTCAATTTCCACGTGGCTGGCCATTTTTGGGTGTTGGTCACAATCGGCTTTGGCTTTACACCTCGATAGCTTTTCTTCCTTACTCACATTTTGCTTTATTTCTTATTTTAAACTTTGCACCTTTCTCGAATAATATTTTTGTTCGATGATTTAATCCTAAAATATTTTTTCTCTGGAAACTATAATTTGTTTTCATCAAAAAAGCAGATTACTTATAATTTGATCTATCGAGTTTTCGATGTAAAGTACTTTAGCAAATTTAAACCACTTTGAAAAAAAAATATTTTTGTTTCGTATTGAAATTTTTCTCTCTGAAAGGTTTATGATAAAAAAAACATCTACAAATTTATGAATTTTACTTTTTATACCTCGTCATTTACAGTTATTTCTTCACTTCTAAGGAAATTTTGATTTTTCAGTTTTTGATAGTTCTGCAACTAGTAAAGTTTTCCGTTCTACATTCCCACATTCCCTTTGACAGTCGTGATTCACTCTGCATTTGTATTGCTAAGTCATCAGAGTCAGCTCAATCAGTTCTGTTTCATTGTCAACTTGTGCTAGTGTCGGTCACTCGATTGTTACCGTTTTGTCACCTTCAAAATCTTTCTATTTTCAATTCTCTGCATTTGCATTTATTTCTTTCAATCACACACCAGCAATTATAATATTTCATATCTGTCATTTCAGTATCCCATTTCCTCCATTCAAGCCAAGTCAAATCTCAAGGACAAATGCTGCCTCCACTCGAGAATTAGCAAAGATCACTTGCTGCAGCTTTTCTATTCATTAATTTATTGAAAATGCATTTTATGCCTAGTGATATTCAGTTTCTAGTCTTAATTTATATATTTCTAATTAATCTAATTGCGGTATTATCTCAGGATACGGATATTGTCTTTGAACACATACTCAGGTAAATCATTTTAGTGAAGAAAAATCATTGCCTCTCTTCAAATTTATAGTTTGTCTAGTTAGTGGCGCATATTCTTTTTAAAAATTGTGCACGAATGTATATAGAAAGGTAGATGTGGAGGTGATGATGAGAGAGGATTTGATATGATATTATGAGAGAGTGGGGTGATTTTGTATGTTTGTGGATGTTTTAGCCGGTTCACGCCTGTCGAATAAACGAGTTCGATACACGTGTTCCAATTCTTACAGTTTATTTGTTGTAATTACCTGTCAGGGCTACTTAGCTTTCTGTAGATTATGGTGAAGGGAGTTGGAAGTGGCTGGTCAAGGGGAGACAAAAATTTCTAACCTGGTTTGGGGTTGGGAGAGATGAATGCGGATTTTGGCTATTGGTTGATTGATGGATGTATGCTAATTTGGAAAATTCGGGCAAGATGGGCTTAGATCAATTGGGAATTGTGGTCTTGGATCAATCACAGGACCCATTTACTGCACAAAATGAAAACAGTCGAATTTTAGGAATCTCGATAACTCAGTGTCTCCCTGTGAAAATCTCTACCGTCATGTCTGTCCAAAGAATCTGCCTCGTCGCGAAACGGTTCATTCCAAAACAGCTCGATTGTTCATCGAAACTATCAAGCAGAATCATCGTCATCCGAGAAGTTTACAGCAGTTTTCAATTGTGGTACTTCATTTCTCTTAGAAAAGTAATTCTCAATTGATTAATTTCTAGAGAGAAGAGGCTCGCCTTGCTCATCATCAGTTCAATGTCGATGTTCTGGTGAAAGAGTTTCATCAAAGGTTTAGATCAATATCTCTCCTAAAATTCAAAAATAGTCATTTAGATGCGAAAGAAATGTCTCGACGATAAACTTCCTCAGATTGCTGCAGAGTTTCTTCGATTCAGCACCAGACAACATGTTTCTGCCTCAGCTATCATATTTGGCCCATATCCGAGATTGTCGAAGCGCTACAAGATCTCTGCAGCACATTTTATGGGCTCTCAATGTGCCAAAAGTAAGAAGCTGTTAATTTCTGCTCCTAATTATGTAAGTTATTAATTAGAATATTCATATTCAGAAGATATCATTTTTTTTAAATCTGTTGTCAATTTTATAATTATATCATTCTTGCAATCACTTACGCTAATGATTACCTATCAAATTATTGAGATTGATACTTTATCATAATGACATTGCTACTGTGTCGTCTTATATTTATTCTGACTTGTAAATGAGAACAAGTTGCATTTTCAATTTTTCAGATATCCCCAATCATATCTCAATCTTCGTCACATGTTGCTCTACTGATTTCCGCAACAGTAGGAAAACTGAAGCAAATTCAGTATAAAACCAATTATTTATTCGAACAAATGCGAGCTCTTCTCATTGATTGGCTGAAGGTAATTGTATTGTTTATTATTGAGAAAATGATCTAATTTCAGAATGATTTTCCAAATCAAGAGAAATTTATCGAAGCTGTGCTTAATCGTGCTTCACTAAAATTCTATGGAGAAACCGAGCTTCGAGCTTTCAGGAAAATTTTCAATATCGGAAACAGATATTATCGTCGATGCAAATCTCAAGAGTTTGTTGAATAACTTGAGAACAATTGATTTTTGAAAATTCAGGAAAGTGACGAGTCTGGAAATGCTGACTGTTTGCAATCGGATTGCCGGTCAACTGATCGAACATCTTATCGAAAACGAACCTATCCTTCATAACTATTTCAAGTCCTATCGCTTCTCTTCCTTTAATGCAATTTTCGATAACTATCAAATTACAATTCTTCCTCAACGCCTACTTCCGGCTAATACCAATCAGACTTCAATTTTTGTGAGTACCTATAGAAATCGGAATTTGCTCGAATGATAAAAACAATTCCGTTTCTTTTTGTATTAATATTAGCCCTCGTTCATACAATTAAAATCAAGAATTCATTTTATTTCTTAATATCCTTGTCAGATTCAAACTTCTTTTTCGAATAACTTTTTCGGGTAAAAATTTATTTCAGCTCGGTGCGCTATCAGTCCTTGGCCATGAATTAGCTCATGCAATAATACCACATATTCTGAAGAACAATCCTGCGGCAGCATATGAAATTTCCCAAATATTTCGAAAAACTTGCAGAGACTATCGAGAGGTAATTTGCAATTTATGAAATTACATAGATCAGATGATGGAAAGTTAGTTATACGCGGTTTATAAACTTCACCCAGTAAAAATAATGAAGATAATGAGGTGAACAAAACATGTAAAACGGTCCCAACTTAAGCATTCATCTTTTCTCGCAGTTTAGATTGAATAAAATAAGCATTCAAGGTATAGAGTGTCTTGATGTGAGTATCTGAATCCATTTCGTTCAGCTACGTTGAAAAAACGATTCCACTCATATATTTAGAGCCATTGTTCAAGTGGACTAGCTACATCGATTGAAGATTATGCCGACTATTTGGGATTGAAACTATCATTTGAAATTGGATCGAAAATTTATGGAGATCAGTTTTATTCTCACTTTGAACGAGGCTCAAGAATTTCACCTGTTCAATTTATCGTCTACTCATTCGCATATTCTCACTGCACGGCAAATGTATGCCAAGTATGACACGAACGAAGAGACGAATGGTTTTCAGGCTGAGAAAACTGATAACAAGCATTCTGCTCGATATGTTCGAGTCAATGGTGCTACGAGAATGCAGAATGAATTCAGGAAAGCGTTTCAATGTTCAAAAAACGACAGAATGATGCTCATTAGATCGGTGAGGTAATATTTCATAATTAATAATAGATGATAAATTTCAGGAGAACAATTTGCTTCATTAGTTGGAATAGCGTTTGATTAGAGTCGATCTCGAAAATCAGATTTTAAAGGCTATATTGTCCAAGTTTTGATATTGAGATTTAAGTGATAAAAATAAAGAGGAAGGATGAGTTTTTAAATCTGAGTTGCAATAAGGTTTTTAGGAAATCTGTGAGTTATCTCATGAATTTCTTCGTCACTCGCTGTATTTGGCTTTTAATACATTTTAATTAAAAAAGAAGCATTTATTCAATCCAAAATAATAAATTCATTAAAAATAATGCGAGAACTTGGCTAACAGTATTTCTTACGAGTATCCTAAATTTTATATGAAATTAAACATTTTTAAAGATAAAAACTACATAAATTTGATTAGTGCCAACATTTTTCAGTCTTAAACTTTCAACTATGTTTATACCGCATCACGTAAAATTTAATTAAAAATTTACAGTGCTGAAAAGTTTTTAAAATTCTTAAATCCAGATATGTCTCCCAAGAAGCATATTTTTCCTGCAATAATTTAACCGGTTTATCTGTAATAAATAATATCATGAATATTTTTTGCATTCACTTTATGTGGTCATTTTCATTTAAAATAAAAAATAATAATTTTCTTGACCCAAATATTCCTCAATCTACAAAAAGCAGAATGACGGGAATGTGTTACATTTGCTTCACCTTTCTAATGCACTTGACCTTGGAGAGAATGTGAATCAGCAAACTGCATTCAGGCTTCCTTCTTTTCACATTACCCTTCCTGGAACTTTACTCAACTTTTTCTATAATTTATGCATATTTTTAGAAATATTTTCCTAAAATTATTGCATTAAAACTGGGTAAATTTCATACTTGACACGTTTTTGTATTCCAGGTTTACTTCCGGAAATTATTCAACCTATAAAAGGGAATGGAGGAGAAGCTTGAATCAGAAACTTCCCATTCTCAAATTTTCGACTCCTTCAAAATTCAAAATGCTCAAATGGATTCTCCTAGTAGCTGCTGTTGTTGCGTTGTATGCTGTTTACGTTGAAGCTGGAGGCTATTATGTAAGTCTTTCTTCTTTCATACCTAGCTTGATAATTAAAATTTTGAATTTTACACGTGATTTTGCGTTCCCTTTTCTCTGGTGATCATCTCAAAAAAAGGAGATCGCGAAAATCTTCTATAAAGTATGACGAAAAATCAAAGAGTCGCATAGATGCAAAGGATCAAATCGCCTGATGATTTCTGATTTTCAGGAAGACTATCATCTGAAGAAATGGGTTTTGAAGGGCTATTATTACAAGCCCAAGTACATCCACATGAAGATATATCACAGCAACCCCTATGCTTACGGTCACGGCCACAAAAAAACCTATTATAAGTCGTACTATAAGTCCTGATATCCTGCGACTTTTCCTTGACGGCTCGACGATTTATAAATTCGCCTGTTTGATCCGTCATGATCTGCTCAAATACGGTTATTTTGCCTTGTATTTAAATAAATAATTTATAAAAGAAGCATTTTATTAGTTGTTTTTGCTGTGATAAAATTAGAATTCATCATTCCGAACATAAGAAATTAGAAAAAAAACCCCGAGAATCATATTACTTTAAGAGTGAATGTCAGCAAAAACCAAAGTCTTAGCAAAGGGGGTGTTTCTAGGGGTCCGTCGATTTGGCTGGTTTTCACATATATTGCTCAGTTTTTCATGCTGATCATCATGGTGCTATCCGTTTTTTGAAAATCAATTACTGTAGCGAATTACAGTAGCCTAAAGTTTTGACAGACCCGACCTCGGAAAAAAATTAATAACTTTCTTATTTGTGAACTAAATCAAATGGGGTTTTCGGCATTGGATAGCCCATGAAGAACTAAAAATAATATGACCATGACGAGTCACGACAATCACCTGTTTTGGCGGGAAAATTGAAAATATCAAATTTTGAAAATGAAGATTAAGTTTTTATTCTAATTCATCAGAAGTCAGGTTTAAGAACACATGTTCAAAAAATTTCGAAAACAGAGTGTTGAATACCAACTAAAAATGATAAAATACGTTTTTAGAAAGAATCGATCTTGAAGTGTCGTCAGACTACCTGTACAAAATGAGACTTGAATATAAAATTCCAACACACAAAGTGGTTGACTTCATAATCCTTCTTTAATCACTTTATCAGATCAAAGAAATTGACTTCAACGAATTGACTTCCAAATATTCTTTGCATTCTCTAATGCTCTACGGCCAAATTTTCGTTGTATTCCGATAAAGTAATCACACTAAATCACTAATCTCCTCCTTCAGGGCAAGTAAAATGAGCTCCTCATGAGCCAGCTGGGATGCGTCAGCTCAGTCAGAGGCTTGCCTTTGAACATCTCCACGATCGGAATTTCGGAGTAACTCTTCGCGTTGAAATCCGTACGTTCATAGCTTCTTCGTCGAATTTCCTAAATTAGTCATTTTGAAAACTGTTTCGAGGTTCGTAATTTATCTGATTTCCTTTGTTATTCACGAAAGTGTTGTGCACATCTCGACTATTCAAGAATACTTCCAGAGAGAAAAAATAATGTCGAAGGTTCGTCATCAAGATCGACAAAGATAATGTTGTAACCTCCGTTTTTCAATGAGAATTTGATGCTAATTGAATTTCCACTCTCACAGTTCCTTGATTGATTTGCAACATTGCAAATATTCAACTTGCCTTCAACAAACACATGAATGCTGCAGGTTCAAAGTCTAGATAGAGCTTGTGCGCGACGACTTCAGGCCTTCTCGAGACTTCGTACATGTCACGTACTCCATAGACACACGACCAACTCGTGATTTTGCCTGCAACGATATTCAAATTCAAGCCTTTCCGATTTCTCCGTACCCATGCAGGCCTTCTGCCATTCCCAGACCTGATACCGCATGATGTAGGAAGTGCCGACAGAGTCGACTGTGTTCTCTTCTGGAGGGTCCAGTTGCATGTTCCTTCGCATCCAAATCACATCACGAGCTCGAAATGAACCAGGCATTGGCAGCACTAAACTTTACTGCCCATGGAGTTTATTTTTTGTGGTAATTTCAGAGAGAATATTGTAATGTAATGATGACATCATTTTAGTAGCAGAAGTTACAAAAGGTGTTTAAAAAGAGAATAATAAAATAGCACTTACAGCTCAATTGATGCTAATGGAAAAATGCTATTTTTCAAAACCAATTGAATTTAAAAAAGAAAAAGTCTCACACGCAGGTGACCCAGCCAGTGTCGTCCAGAATGACTCGTCCGGAACCCAAGTGGAACTTAGATATCTCATTAACTCGTGCACTTTTCTGCTGGTCAGCATGTAATTTGCAGCTGGCCGAGGAATCGCAACAGACATACAGGATTTGTAAAGAGGAAGAGGTGCAACAACGCCCTGAAAGCTAACAATTCGAATCATGCAGAAATTTTGGGCGATATTCTTCATGAAAGTCTAATTTTTATCAGAACTGTTCAAAATCTATCTTAAATCATAGCTGGAATAAGCGATTCTTGCTATGCAGAGTCAGGTTCAAATTTTTTCTAAGTCTTGATGATTTTAGAGAATTTGAAGATATAAGAAAAGTAAAACAGTGATCAATATGCGCTATTTCATTTTTCAAACGTCCTCATTTATGAATTTTATTGAAAATCGTCGAGCCTTTAATCATGCTCATTGGATTTCAAATTAAAAAGTTAGGTAGAATTCTATCCGATTTCAAAAGGTCGAAACCACTCCCACCTCCATATTTCGATATCGGTCGGTGTCGAAGACGTCCACATCCGAATTGATCGATCCGTTCAGAGCCTTCATTACTCGAACCATCTCCAGATTTGTTCGCAAGGGCAAATCAACTCCAGATAAATACTGGAATAAAATAGGTTCAATATGAACAAGTCAACTCTGAACCTGATAATATTTCCATGGATGATCGAGCCTGGCCAAATAACTGAAGCAAGTGAAGACATTGTCGAGGATCCCCATCGTGCCCCAATTCGATTGATTGCCGATCTTGAAATCCGTGAATTTGCGTAAAGTTATCGAGGCTTTCTCCTTACGAAGACTTTGATGTTAGGGAAACAGTCATTGATCCCCATCATTGCATTCTTGTAGAGATTATTCGTGTTCGCATCAACCACAACACAGTATGCATTTTGTGGATAGTAGAAGATACTCAATTCAAGGAATACCTGAAAAGAGTTGAGACCGACGTTTTTGAAATAAGAAGACAAAATATGTAATTTGAAATTGGTTTTAAAAATGTGTAAATTGAAACAAAACAATACTTTTCAGACATCAATTGAATAAAACTTCCACTTTATCCTCTATTTGAATTTGTTTTATGAAGAATGAACTAACTTGGACAATATTCCTGTAGACGACGAGTCCATATGCCAATGGAAACTCTGCTTCTTCCAATGATAAAGGTTCTTTCTCGAAAAAGAAATATTTGTCAATCGTTTGGCATCTGGAATATATTTTTCAAAAACATCCTTCTTCGTTATTCTGACATATTCTTCGATTTGAATATTTCCTCTTCGATCCAGTCGTAATGAAACGCCCACTTCCGCGATTTGTCCATAGAGGGTGAATTTTCAGTTTCGTTCATCACTGCATCGCACGGAATTATTGCACTTTCCAAATGGTTGGCTTTAAGGCCTCTGAAACATTTTCTTATTATTCATTTTTACTTTTTGAGTTTAAAGTGAAAGTCATCTCTAGTGAATTAAATTTGAAACAAGACTCGATGAAACACGAATAAGCCAGGCCTCAACCCGAGATATTGATTTTATCTTGAGGGTCAGGAGTCTTTGCTAGTTGAACAATTTATTGAAATAATTGGAAGTTTCAGTTAGCAATTGCTAGCTTTTTATGAATGAAAATAACTAAAGTCATTATACACTTTTATCATTTAGTTCTTCTCAATCAGTATAGCCAAAGATCTTGAATAGTTCAGCGTTACTCCTACCTGTCATTATGCCATTGACCATATGTAATCCTCAGCGACAAATATATCGAGAAAACGATGAAAAATACCGTTGTTTCGATAGAAATGATTTCATAAACTCGCTTAGCGTAATCATAAAGCCGTTTCATAAGGCCACATATAAACTGATGAAATATTTCTTTCGAGTAATCAACACTTCGAAAGTCTGAAAGTCAATAATTTAAAAGCGAAATGGATCGATGATTATAAATATGCATTTTGCAGCCAACAAAAATAAGAATGAACTGAAGCTTCAATATTCTATGACGACAAGCGGTTAGAAGGAAGTTAGAAATTATTCGAATTTAACATAAGATGAAGAAATTTTAATTGAGATAATGAAAATAAACAGGTTTTCTAGATCCTGGCTGCATAGATTTGGTTTCAGTATGCTTGATGAGCTAGGAATAATACTCTTCACTTTCAGATCACTACTTGATGGATTGCTTCATATTTCAAAAAATATTTGACAAAATTGCATATTTATTAGTTCGATGAAAGAATAAAATTGATTGAAATTTTATAAGGAATATGAGAAGAAACGTGAATATTTGAAGCGAAGCTAAGAAAAATTGCCCTCGCCACTTTCATTTCATTCACCTTCCACTTTTCCTGTTCATTCATAAGACCCGTTATATCGATGCATCGCATCTTTCGTGTCTCATCCGTTCCTATATTCAGGTTAATTTCATAATTTTAGTCCCAAAATAATGCCACTTTTCGAAAGGATCGAGTTTTCTTTTTATTTCTAGCTTAGCAATTCTTAGTTCCTGGTTGAGATCCAGCATTCCGGATCAAAATAATAGCCTTTCGAATTTTCTTTTGCAAAATCTGTTGAAACTGCCCTCTCGGAAAGTTTGGTTGTTATGGAATCAGTTCATTTCAAAACACCTCGATCTTCCCTATTCATTACCAATATTATTCTATTCAGGCTTCTCAATGTTTCATACGAACTTTCGTCAAACTTATCGAAGTTCGAGGTTCTTTATGGCTAAAAATCTCCTTTTGTTTTGTTAGACAAGTACATTTTGGATGCAAAATTTATTATTATTATTACTAAGATCAATAAAATAATTATTATTGATGGTGTTGTTGTCCATTGCATGGTCATGCTTCTACTTCGGCTCTTGGTTGATGGGGATGATTGGAGTTGGCTTATTGCAAACCCATTGATCGCTTCGCCAGTCCAATGGCCATTGCCTGAGACGAAAGGGCCAATGCAGCCGCAGTCATCAATCCTGCGCTTCTGAATTAAGGATAATTTAAATAAATATTCATAAAATCGAATATTGATTACTTAGATTCATTTCTATTGACATTTTCAGGTCAAGCTTATTGATAATGGTCATTTTAAAAGAAACCATGGAATGTTTTCACTGTTTACAATTGATTGCTTATCACTCAAGAGTGCTATTTCAAAAATGTACTACATTTTAACTAAAAATATTTTTAATAAAAACGTGTCAATTTTCCAAATAATCAAATTATCTCTTCTACCTCCGATGGAGAGAGCATTCTGAGCGACGAAGGCAATGAGGGTGAGGAGACAGATAACGAAAGCCTTGAACATTTTGGAAGACTTGGTGTCTGCAACGAAACTGATGCTGATTCCAAAACTCTCGAGCCCTTTATAGAATTTTGATAGATTGTATCATAGAAGTACTGTGAGATTTTTCAATTTGCACCTTTTTTTTATCTATAGAATAAAAGAAAGTTCAGAAGGGATGCTGTTTGAAATTTCTTCAAGATATGTTCAAGAGTGCATACTAGACAGTTAACGGAAATCTCGAACGATCTTAGACAGTTGCGTATAGCTGTATTTATGTTCAGATTGATTCAATTGATATTTCCTGATCAACTTTCAAATTCAGCAGTCTTTTTCTTCCACTTCTTCTCAATCGTCGTCGACAGTGCAACTTTTTTCGACCAAAATGCAACAAAGTGAACTTTTTGGTTTCGTCTGGACTTTTAGTTATTGAACCCAGACGTTAATAAAAAGAGGATAATCAAATACTCGAACTTGCAGTAAGAAAGGCTGGTTGATATAGTTTCGATTTTCTTCCGAACGTCAAATAACCTTTCGAATCTCCAGGGAAATTCTGATATGGAAAGGGCAGATAAAAACGATGCAGCTAATGCTGAAATTTCATGATTCTCAAAGTTCTATTGGCTTTGCAAAAATTGAGAGAATTTCAAAAGATTGTAGGTTAGGTAGGGATTTCAAGTGTCTGATGAGAAAAATTATAAAATTCGGGATCCGGATACTAAATTTTGTGAGACTTCTAATTTCCTGCAGTTTGTTGATTTCCTACTTTTCTCGGTTTAATTCCAGTCAGCCAATTGCATATCCGTCTTTGAGGTAGGCCTTCACTCCGTTGAATTTTTCCTGCTGTAATCCGAATGCTAAGAAAAATTTCCTCCACTGCTTTACTCTTTGAAAATGCGAGTTTTTAACGATTCTTTTCAAATATCTTTTGGAGCCAGCTATTGAATGACAAAATATCTATTCAAGATAATAAATAATCAATTGTTTATTTAGATTAAGTTATTTGCGTTGTACATTGGATTCACAGTCGAGATCAAACATGAGACAATTGTTGACGTTCCTGGAGAGAACGTAGCTGCAACCATTTCGGATGCTAGGCTTGACAATGTCCGGACAGACGTTTGCATTGCAGTAGCCTTCGATGCAGTAATGATTGGCTGGGCAAGTCTGGTTGAGACAAACTGAAAAACGCTATTATCATTCTCACTTTTCAATAAGATATTCATGACATTTATTACTCGTACTGTTTCGCTATTTCTCTTTATTCGAACCAAAGTTTTGCGAACTTATGAAAATACCTCAATTTTCATACACTTAGAAGGTGATTTTAATTTCGAATTCATGATAAGTCAGCATATCTTCAATTTAGACACATTTTCAACAATCTTCCTAATTCGAAGTCCTACACTTACAATTTATTCCGCTCATTAAGCTGCACTGATAATCAGGGATGCATCGAGTATCAGTTTTGCTTGCTTGCGTGAATCCAGTATTGCATTGGCATGTCGGAATACACGGCAGACTGAAGGTAAATTGATCATTCATTTCTAAAATATTGTGCAGAAGAAATATTCTTGCATCTCTCTCCCCGTCGTAAGCGATAATTCAGTCCTCTGAAGTACTATTCTTCGGAGATCATTAACTCTTACACGCCTGTTTCTTTTTTCTCTAAGTATAAAATTTCAATTTAACTCACTTGCATCCATCATTTGTGCATGACCTTGGGCATGGAGAGCCACAAGCGACATAATGCGAATTATCAGGGCAAACAGGACCGATTGGAGGTTGAATCGGTCGAAATTGCTCACACATTCCTAAAAATGGAAAATTAAGGAATATTTAGATCCAAATGCTTATAATTCGCCGATGATATTCTTCCTTCTCTTTTGTTTGGGAAGCAAAGTTTTTTTTTTAATTCTAATTGAATATTTTATATTTCGGCACTTGTAAGCTTAGTCATATCAAATTATTCGTGATCTGATTGTGAGATCAATGAGGTCCATTTATGATTTTATAGGCTCCTCAAATTAAATTGAAAAACACACATACTAACCAGTATTTGTATCACACTGTGTTCCTTGCGGGCATCTGAGCTGATCGCAAGGATTGAAGGCATCGGGATTGGGGATGTTCAATTCGGGCAGACACTGTCCGTTGCTGCAGAAGTAGCCAGTCATGCAGACCTTGTCTCTGTCATTGCACACAGTGCCGCTGTAGACGAACTCGTTCTGCACAGGAGAGCGCGTGGAAACCGTTGATGTGTTGCAGTCTCCTGAAATATATTCTTCTTTGCATACTTGTAGAAAGCTAATATTTCTCGTGATAAAATCATTTCTCATTTTAGCACTTTTAATAGTCATTCAACATCTCACAAAGATAACAGCATGTCAACCTCCGAAACATTAGAAAGAATGACTCAGTTTTCAGTTTCAGCAAAGTCGAACCAAACTTCAAAATGGTCATTGTGAAATATTGCGTAGCATTGTGTAATTTGCGTTGTTCTCGGTCTCTTTCTTCGCTATTAAACGCGAAATGTAATGCCGGTCAACATTCAGCACCCCATTCGCGTTTCCTATATAATCACCCTGTTCCTAACATCTCTCGACTGGTCCGGCGTTGTTGAGTTATCAGTCCATTCGACAAAGGTAGAAATACCCGAGTCACCAAAAAAATCAAAATAGACGTCCTGTGCGTCGAAAACCTTCTGAACCGTCTGAGGTCTATCAGCGGTATCGCCTTCTCAGCGGCACAACTCGACCGGTTACACTTTTTGCGGTTTTAAATAAAATTATATAGTTGATTCTAGAGACTTTTAAATATGCTTCTAAGCTTCATCTTTAAAAGCTTGTCAAAATCACATTTTTTGAAAAGTTGGGCAAGATTTAGGAAATAAAGGGAAATTTTCAACTGCAGTTTAATTTTTCTCGCTTACTGTTTATATACTCTATGAAATGTCTAGCATATCTGAATTCTAAAATCTAAGGATAATGACATATCGAAGATAGAAAACTTTGAACCTTTGAACGAATTTCATTCTTACTCGACCAGCTATTTTTCGCTCATTCCTTCCAATATCAATCTAATTTTTAAACTTCGAAATTTCTGTTTCCATTGCCAGTTTGTTGAATTTATGTCAATCTGTTAATTTTCCTCTCCGGATGTCCCCAGAAAGGTAGTTTCCAAAAAGTAGCTGATCGACGCGAGTCGAAACTCGGTCGGATTCTCAAGCTAACCTTGAGTAACTGGGTAATAACCAAAGAATGCAGCCTGTTCTCCTCTTTTCTGCACACATTGCGGCGCATTTGAGCTGAGTTCCTCGATGCTATCGATCTATAGTCACAATTGAGAGAGCGCAGAGAAAGAGGGTTTAGTGAAAAATTATGAGGGCACTAGACACAAAGAAAGAGGCACCTATCGCACTCACTTTCTTACGTATTGTGGCGAATTTTTTTACCTATCAACAATGAATGAAAATCGATTGAGGTAGCCATTAATGAATTTCATAAAGTATTGCTAATGATCGATTACTTGGGACGAAGTAAATGATACTGACTTTTGATCCGCGGTAATTAGCGCGTTTTTGCAACCAACTTTACGACAATCAATGAATAGCGGCTATTTGTAGATACGCAATGCACACTTTGCATATTCGAATGTTTGCATTATTCAGTCTCGAGTTATCAGTCATGTATAATATAGAATTTAATGAAATTTCAATTTCGCATTTTTAAATTTCATCTTTTGAAGAATATAATTTCGAATTTGAGTTGGTATAGAGAATCTTCATTAAATTTTTGTGCGCAATATCGAAAGCAGCTCCAAAATTGTGCTTGATAAATATCGCTCAGAAATCGATTTTCCCCCTCACTCCTAATGGGAATTTATTACGAAATTATTTCGGGGCAAATATATAATTATAAATTTGTAAATGTATTTCGATGTGATGGCTATTCTGTGACGACTATATATTCTCTTCATGATCACAAACTATCTATCTATGTCAAAAATAAATACTCACCGTTCGGGCAATCCGTATCGTTTCCAGTGAATGTGACGATTATGATTGGGACAGATTTTATCGATGTTGATGCCATCGGCTTGCAGTCCTTGGTTGTCTGATCGCAGTACATTCCGGAGGGACATGAAGTGGCGTTGCATCCACCGATTATCTCGTAATCGAGGGATGAACTACTTGGTTTGTGAGCGTCATATGATGACGTTGAACGAAATTGGGTGCAGATTCCTGAAAGTTGAAGATTCGCTGGTTTTTTAATCACCAATTTGCTGATGATGAAATCTAATCAGTAATAGAACAAAATGCAGTTTATTTGTTTAATTTCAGAATTAGGCTGTTTAGATTTCAGGCCTGAATAATTCGGAATCAGAGTCAGAATCGCTTTGTTCTGAGAACAAAAAAACGGATAAAAACGTGGAGTTCTAACCACTTAATAAAATATGAATTCTGTCATCCCTAATTGAACTAAAATTTAGCCCAATAGCTTCTAAAATATGCATAATAATACCTGTATTTGCATCGCATGAATATCCGTAGGGGCAATTAATTCCGGTGCATTTATTCTGCTGAGAGGGTGGACTATTTGAGTTGGGGTTTCTGAACGGAATGCATGCACCTGAAACACAACTATTCTTTCTAATGCAAATGTGATGAAATTGCCTGTATTTGAATCGCATGAATATCCTGATGGACAGGACACTCTAGCACAAAGATTGTTCGCTGGGGGTGGAGTTGGGTTATTCGTGTTGACGTTTCGGAACGGAACACATTTACCTAAAAGTGATACTTTCTTCTGTAGATCTTGTAATCTAAAACCTGTATTAGAATCACATCGTGTATTTACAGCACATTGTACACCTGCGCATAAGTTCGATGGGTCGAAATTCCGAAACGTCACACATTGACCCGTATTTGCATCACAGCTCGTTCCAGCAGCACACATTTTGCCGTTGCATAAATTTGAGCTTGAAGGTATTTTTGTCGTTGTCGGAGTTCCGACTGGTGTTCGAAAAGCTCGACAGACTCCTGAAAAAATAAAAAGTATTCGAAGACGACTTATATTGCTCACAATATCGAAGCATAAAAACGTTTCCTGGCATTTAACAAGTATGCTAATTTTTTCTCAGGCATGGGGATGTATGAAGAGCATCTTTTTTTTAATTTGAACCTGATTTGATCTACTTGTTTAGAATTGAAATTGAACAAATGCAAATTCGACAGGTGCCAATATTTATTGTAAAGGCCCCACAGGACGGAGACCACGCATTTGCTGAGCCCATACATTTTCTTTTTACAACCAAATCTATTCTGCTTATATATTTGATTAATAGAACACGTGAATATCTAGAGACTTGCATAGCTTTTACAAAATCCTGCTCCGAGATTAACGAATATCAAGTCTTGTTCATAAAATGAAATGGCGTGAAGTAAAGCCTCTCTTTAAAAAACATCTCTTCTAATCGTTTCATGATACTTTTCCGGTTTCAAGAACTCTTTTAAATTCAATTAAACTGTCTTACCTGTATTTGTATCGCAAGACTGACCGGAAGGGCATTGACCACATTGAATTTGACGCTTTTGTCTAACAGAAAGTGATGAGCAATAATTTACAGACAAGGAATAAATCTGAAAATACTCCTTATCTCGAAAACAAAGTCGAATAAATTCGACTCACAATAAATAGAAATACAGATTTGAACTCCATTAGATTATTGTGTAGTTTATGGTTTAAGATAGAAAAAATAGAAACGAATGTGTTCAGAAACTGGGAACTGAATCGTTTGCCGGCTTGGTTGTTGAAGTAGTTGCGACTGAATGGAATCCGAAATAAATCAGCTGTGGTCGTGTCAACAGACAAACAGTCAAATGACAATGTGTTGTTCTTCGCTCAAGCAAACAGCAGGTGGTTGTTTGCCTCAATAACTCATTCACTGACAGACTGAGTGATCGACTTTGGACTCGAATTGACTCGAGCTGGTTGCTGCTCCTCTTTACTTTCTTCTCGTACCTCTGCCAGATCAGAGGTTGACACCTCTTCACTCTTAGCTCTCAACCTTCCAACCTCTTCACTTCCTGACTTTTTTGTTTCTCCCCACAGTCAATTCCGTCCTGTAAGACTCTATTTACCGACTGACTCATTTCCGCCCCTCAAATACAAGTAAATATAGTGGCATTAATGCCCTCGAGCATCCGTAAAACAAAAAAGTGATCGCAATTTGACCTCGAAATCTAACTTATTTTTAGTTCAGTAAAATCGATGAAGGAAATGATTTAAAGAAATTTTTACGGAAAGACTCGTAGCGTTGAGATAGATGAGTCGAGCAGCAAGAGGCGATATTGACAAATTTAGGCTAACGTTTACAAAGCTATTCTCAAGAGCATGCGCATTGATAAAAACTGGTGTATTTTGAGTGTACAAATACGGTTGTTTAGTAATTGAAGTGAAATGATTTCCTGAAGTTAGTAAGTTGTTCCGGAGTGAACAGCGAAAAATATCGAAGTCGAAATTTTATTTTCCAAATTTCTCCATTCAAAGTTGTAGCCGAGGTAGTTTCACCTCTCAAGTTGCCCAAAAGCTTGGAGTTTAGTAATAGAATTCGAACATTCGTTTAATAATGGACGTCATGCACTGTCTTCAGATGTTCGTAACAGGATTGTTTAGATATTCAGTTTGCATAAAGCTCCGATCATACTCAAGTTTAAGACCCAGATTTATGTGTGATCGACATATTTATCAGAATGTTAGAACAGTAAACACAATTATTGTGCAATTTTAACTCATATAACGATTGGAGCAGGGGTGTTCGAAAATGAATTTAAGAATTTTCGGAAACGGAACGAAAATCGTCAAAAAATGAACGGAAAATTTCGAACACCCCGGATTGGAGATTGAAGAGGAAATGAGCACTTTATATTAAAGAAAATTCGATAAAAATTGCATCTATGAAATGGTTAGATCGAAGACTGGATCTGGATGATCTCACGATAGTTTCTAATTCATATTAAAGTGAGCAAATATTCTTTTTCTAATAATGTCTGGTTATTGGTTTCTTCATTCTCAAACTTTTCCGTAACGATCTGGATAAAACCTGGAGAATCCTCTCGATCTGATCGATGGAGTTCAAGTAGTCAGAGTTTTATCCAAATCGATTCATCATAAGTGTGTAAACGAAACTTACTAAACATCAAACACTGTTTCAAATAGTTGTGAGCCACTGTATGAGTCCGTCAGACTTTCTGAAAGACAACCTGAGAAGAAAATTCTGCAATGGGAAAGGGTCTTATTCCTGTCAAACTATTAATTTCCTCATACAATGATGCTACAATGCAACTACTTTTCTAAATTGTCATTCTAATGGAAAAAAGCTATGCGAATTCCAAGATCATACCATTTTTCATACATCTTTTTCACTTTAATATTATTTTTAAAAGTGACTGCATTTCATTAAGTTTCATATCAATTTTCCTACCTTCAAAGTTCATAAAACGACTACTAAATGTCATTGTTTTTATCAATCGATAAAATGATTTTATTGCATTTTGTGAAAGAGTAAGACTAATTTGTCTGGCGAAATTTAATTTGAGAACTTCCACATCTAGTTATTTTCTTGCAATAATTTCGGACAAAACGACCAAATTTCTTATATTTTTCGTTTAAATTGATATCTTTTATTATTCAAAATGGATACTATTGTTTGAATCATATCTTTTTCCATTTAGATATCATAAATCAACTTATTTTGACATGCGTTACATTAGATGGCTGATATGATGTTTAGAGTGATTATTGAAAAAGGGAAAATATTGACGGAAGAGATTTTTAATGTCATTTATTTTTGGCAATCCTTATTTTATTGATTATCACTCTTTCGTATTGACAGTTTTCTTCTCTCTCTGTCAAAGTGTGGCAATAAGGTTTGTAATGAAAATGCTAATCTTATCCTAGAGTGTTGCATGAAATTTTCAACCAGTTTTAGGTTTTAAGTCACAACTTTTATCATACGAGATAATTTGAAAAGATGCAAAGAAATCAAAATCTCTGCATTGCGTAATTTTTTGAGTGACCAGCGAACATACAAAGTACGAACTATCAGATCAGAGCGAGCAGAAAGAGAGCATTCAAGAGCACAATCCATAAAGAGTAAAAATATAGCTTTGACATGATTTTATGGACCGTTAAATTTCGACAGACTGACTGGTTGAACTCATCGTTCCTTATTGATATTTACTCTCTATTATGGTTTTCTAGCCTAAAATCGCCTGCTTTTCGCACCTCGTAAATTTTGGCAATAATTTTTGGCTCAATTTTTTGATATATAAAGAATTACGCGCTCTTGAGTTGTGACTTATCATTTTCGATTTTCAACTAATTGAAAAACCAATATTTTATCGTTTAAAATTAATCATATTTTTCCTGAAAGAATCACCATCAAATATCACCAATCCAATTCAAAATATATGTGCATTCTATGTTATAGGGTTAGAAGGCTTAAAATTCTTGAATATTTTTCCCATATCATTGATTTTTTAGTGGTTTTCATGTATGGATTAACCGGATTTAGATTGATTCGCGAGAGAGAATGAGAATCGTGAAAATATTGAACAGCTCAACATAATTCCAACTCTGCGTCTATTTAAAATTTTTGCCATGTTCAATATGGCCCAAATAGTCATTGTCAATTTTTCAATCCAAAAAGGATATTTTATTCCAAAGAAATCAAATCGTATCCGATTTCACTGCACTTTTAGCCATGCAACAATTTCTGAATGTCTCGTTGAAATGGTTCACATTTATCGTCTGCTTTGATATTTTTGATTTCAAATAACCATTTTACGATCTTCCTCCGCCGATAATTTCAAAAATCGTACGATCATAGTAAAGATTTCGATAGTTCTCTCCAAACTAAGATCATGGAGTTACTCAATTCTATCATTTTGTTCACACATCAATGGCTTCGAACCTATTTGCCCATTTCATTTATCAGAAATATCAACATTTCGACATTCTCTGCTGATGTTTCACGGGATTCCCTTATGTTTGATGGCTCTCCCTCCCTGTGCAAATCTGTTTGCATTACCACATTTTCCCTTGCTCTCTCTCACTTTTCCCAACTCTCTTCAGGTACGGGAAATTTCTCTCGTTTTACTCTTTTTTGCCATATTGAATCTCTCTCACTTTCATGTTCGATTTCATAGTTCATTTTCGAGGTTGCACATATTCTCATTGTTTGTTTTTTGCAACAATAAATTATAGATATTTCAAATTTAGCCATGTTTTTATCGATCTTTGTGGTGGCGATTCTTGGTGTCATTGGCTATGCCTATC
This sequence comes from Diploscapter coronatus, assembly GCA_964036155.1. Classification (NCBI taxonomy): domain Eukaryota; kingdom Metazoa; phylum Nematoda; class Chromadorea; order Rhabditida; family Rhabditidae; genus Diploscapter; species Diploscapter coronatus. Next base: position 6,611,719 of record OZ038423.1, read on the forward strand.
ACTGGTGGCAGAAACGACAACTGGTAAGTGATAATGAGTTGCACGCTAGAAACAGCCTAGTAATAAATAAAATGAAGCTATCGGTCCATACAAAATTTATTTTTCTTCCATTTTAATTATTGAAATTGAAATATTTTAGCGGCAAGAGGAATTGAGAAAAATTATCGAGAAGAGGAAAGCTGAACGAGAGCAGAGCATTGAATTCGCCAAGAGCCAGGCAGCGAAGGTCGAAAAATCGTTGCGAGAAAAAATCGAAGGGTGGGATCTGGATACAATTCGTGGTAAGTCTGAGCATTTTTTTTAAATTTAGTAAATTTAATAAGCAATAGAAATAAGATGTCAAAAAAGACATGCATTACAGCTTTTTCGTATTGATTTCGTTACCTAGTCAACGGATTTTATATCCTGCTAATAATAATATCCAGCCTTGGAAAAATTGCATCTTTTCCATTAAAACCCTCAAAGCATTGGGGCGAAATTGTCCAAATTCACAAGACATATTTTAAAAAAGATAATGATTATCTCGAAATTTTTATTCAATAATGATTTCATAAAACGATAAAATAGTGTATAGATTCATCATGTTTGAGACTTCATATATCTAAAGCTAAAGTCTGTTCCCATTTCATGCTTCAATCTGGGAAAATCTTTTATTGAATATTTTCTTTATTTACTTTAGAACGCATCAAAGACACAATTCAAAAAATGCTAAGCAAACTTAGTTTGAACTCTTACCATAATCCGTATAAAGAACTCCGATTATTCCTTGACCAAATATAGACGTGCTTTTCGGGATAAAAAATGTTTGTCGTTGATCTTTAATGATTTTTTGCATTCCAGATAATCTCCAGAAGGGTACTGTAAGTTGTCTGGATGTGGTGCGAGCATTTTATGGAAAAGCTGTCAAAGCCCACGAAAGGACGAATTGTGTTACTTTATTTGTCAGAGTGAGTAAATTGTGCAAACTTTGATAAAATTTAAAAAAAACCAAATATTAGGAAGCCGAACAATGGGCTAACGAATGGGATGAGAAAGCGAAAGATCCAAACTTCAAAAAGCCATCATTTTTCGGATTCCCGATCTCATTAAAAGAATGCGTGCCGGTAGGTGATTTCAGATTGAAATACTGTGTTTAGAAGAATAGTGAATTTATTTTATACACAAATGAGATCTTAAATCATTATTCACTTACTTATTAAATTAAAAATGAAGAAGGTATTTTTCCGCCAGATAATTTGGGGTCATAAGATCTCATAAATTAAATTAAATAACCATTAGAAACGGTTCAAACCTATTCAAATTTAATAAATCGCGGACATTTTTTTGATCATGACTACTTCGAAAGGAATAAAATGAGCTTTCACAATCATAACCTCGTTATCGTAAAATTTTGGAAATCTATTTCAACTCCAGAGTCTAAATTTTCATCTCCATTCTTATGAGCTTTTCCATGCATTCTTGAAATAATTTTTATATATCGTAAAATTCCCTGGGAATGTCCTCAAATAATGGGTAATAAATTTTCTTTAACGCTTTTTATGGCTCGTCTTTATCAATTCATAAGCGATTAATGATTCTGAGACATCAAGGATTTATTTTGGAGCATAAATTTTGCGGTATTCCTTTGACAAAGGATACTTTGCCCTAATAAATAAAATGTGAAGAACGAGCTGATCTCATAAATTCTCAAATTATCTTTGACACAAAAGTGATAGAAATATTTACGAAATTGGTAAAATACAAATCAAGGGTGAAGATAATTTTCAGTTGGGTGGATATGACCAGACTAGAGGATATGTGCAAGACGTCTACAAACCCACGAAAGAAGACTGTGTATTGGTGGAGAAAATCAAGGATCTAGGTAGATCATTAAACTTTAAAGTGATGATTTTTGCTTTTCAGGCTTCATTCCATACGTCCAAACAAACGTGCCACAATCTCTTCTTGCATGCAACTGTTGTAATCCAATTTATGGTTTGGAAGGTATCTTCGGAAAGTAATGATCCCGAAATTTTAGGAAAGACAAATCACCCATTCGACAAGGAAAGAACAGCGGGTGGGTCTTCAGGAGGCGAATCAGCAATTCTTGCTGCTGGAGGATCACTTCTTGGTATTGGAGGTATAGAGTTTCGGGTCGACTTTTTAAGAATTACAATATCTTTAGTCAATCCATTTAAACTCAAGAATTTGTTTAGGCGATGTTGGCGGAAGCATTCGTATCCCGTGTCACTTCACTGGAATGGCAGGAATCAAGCCTTCTCATCTGCGTTTCTCCCATAGAGGCACTTGTGGCTCTATTCCTGGACGACCTCTGATCAATTCGAACGATGGACCAATGGCAACGACCATCAAGGATAACGTTACATTCTTGCGAGCGGTAAGAAAGAGGCATTAAACAAATCTTGATTATTCGATGGTTTTAATTCCTCTAGCTTCTTCATTTATAGCACACGCTCTCGAATTTAAAACTTGACATAATTTTGGATTAGATTATTTCAAAATGAGCACAAAATTTCATTTCAATTGGTAAACGTGGAGTATTTGAAAAAAGGACGATATTAGGGAATGATAAGATTTTTGAGCAACACTGCATCACGATTTCATGAACAACCAGCATCATTCAGCTTCTTCTATAAATTACTTGATTCTAAACTCAAAAGATCTTCGAAATCCTTCGATTTCATATAGAAAGCAAAAACTTATATTCTTCAAGTTTTTCTTTTCTATCACATTTCCTACATAGCTCAATAGCACTGAGTGAGCTAAATCAAACAAATTTTCTTAGGTATGGGGCGATATGTATACACACGAGCAAGATCCATACGTGCCACCCGTATTATGGAATGAAGATCTCTACAAGGAGGGCAAGAAGTACCGGATCGGCTACTACGTCGATGATGGATGGTTCGCACCTATTCCTGCGATTCAGAGAGCCGTTCTTGAAGCTAAGGTAGGTAAATTGTAAAGGAATGTTATATTTTATGACTGTGCTAAAATCCTCCTTTAAATTCAAAACTATTACCTTCATCTATCCGATCCTGGTTGAATTGAAAGATCTTTCGAAAATCTCGCACTGCATTGCAAACATCTCTTCTGGAGCAAACTCAGTTTTAATCGCGGTGCCAAGATTCCAATTCATCAACTTATTATTAATAAAAAAATCGATTTCTATTTTTAGGAACATCTCGAACGCGCCGGTCATACCCTCGTGCCATTCAAGCCCCAGAACATTCCGTTCATGATTCGATGCTTCGTACGAGCATGCTGCGTTGACGGAGGAACGTTCTTGAGAAATAAATTGATGAATGTATAAGATCTTCCGGAATACATCATAATTGTATCGGTTCAGGACATAATGGATCCAACCATTAGAAATATGGTTGTTTCTTATATGATTCCCGTCTGGATACAACGACTATCGGCTATGGTTTTGCAAAATATCTATCCGAGAATTGCCAATATTTCAAGGTAAAAATAATAAAACTCACGTCTACAGGACTTATTTCTAAACAGCTCTTCGTTACCCAAAACCACACTTAATTCCAGCTTTTCCCGACAACACGATTCTCTAATTATCATATTTCTTCCAGAGCCATGACGTACAGCACAGTTGAATTGCGAGAAACCTATGCAGACATCGAGAGCTTCCGCAGCAAATTCACTGTTCAAATGTTGGATGATAAAATTGACGCACTGCTCTGTCCTCCAATGGTCGTCGTTTTTTAAAAAGAAAATTGATTCATCTTTTTCCTTCTAGGTAATGGCTGCCCCACAACATGAATATCCGACAAAAATTGTCGGCGGATTCTCGTACACTGGTATCTTCAATCTACTCGATTATGGAGCTGGTATTTATTAAATTTTGGCAATAAAAATATCTTTTAATACAAATTATAGGAGTAGTAAATGTAACGAAAGTGACTGAGGAAGATGAAAGAAAAATGGTAGATTACCCCGAATCCGATCCGTGGTACAAAATGGTCAAAGAAACTACAAAGGTTGGTCTTGCCGAGATTCTATTTTTTTCCCTGCAACGACACTATGACGGTACGAAAGGCATGTCTTTTCTAAAATAAGACGACACGATTTCTACAAATGCTTTCTACAGAAGCATAATGTGGTTCTATTGAAATCGTGACGTCACGTTGTGAAAAGTGTATCGTCCACACCATCACGTCTGGTTGTTCTTAGCTCCTTTAAAAATCTATGAACAACAAATACATGATTGTGTGGAAATATCAAACACTCGCTATAACTCTAAATTTCATCAAGAATGAGGTGCAAGTAAGAGCATGCAAGAATGCAAGCAAGTGCAAGAAAATATTATGGAATATTTTTGCATCGAAACATCTTATTCTACTGTCATTCATCCAAACACGATTATGGGTTCTAGTGGCAAGCCATCTTTGCAAAAACTTTACTTCAGCTTTTATTTGTATATTTTCAGGGAACTGTTGGATACCCAATCGGTGTTCAAGTTGCTGCTCCTCCCTACAAGGAAGAAGTCGCTCTGCGAATTCTACGTGACATTGAAATTGCTGTTACTGGAAAATGAACAACGAATCTACAATTTCACTCATAATATGCGTTCACGTTCAATTATTTTATTTGACCCATTCTCGAAAATTAGGTTGATGTCGAAAGCTCGATCTCACAATTATTTATCCGACACTTATCTACATTTTCAGTTCTCAAACTTCCTTGTTAATCGAAAAGTAGTTTCTATGAAGAACGTGTTTATAATAGTGTTTGAATAAATTTATATTTTTCAAATTGAAATGATTCATAATCTGATCCTCGACTAACCTCTGAAAGATCCATTTTGTCGACTGGTTAGACGGCTCTGAAAATGTTAGAGATTCAAAATAGGGAAAAGGAATAATTTCAGAGCTATTTGGATTTGTCGCGACAAGTTCAAGTTGCGTAATTTTAGCATAGTATCGCTTTCTTCACGTATTTCCTACTCTCAATTAGAAAATAGTCATGCATCATTTTGAAAAAAACCATAAATTAAACTCCAAATTTTTAAATGTAATATGAATTTTGGTTCTTCAAGCGATGAGCCAATTAACAACATAGATAACATGACATGTAGAAGAAAGTAGAATATTATCAGAATCTATTCAGCGACGCCCAAAATTTATCAAATTTAAACGAAACTCTCTATTTTTCATTTCTTGATCAAACATTACTGATCCCATATTTCACTTATTCTTCATCGTTCTCGAACTTTTTATCAGACATGATTCAAATATTGTTCATCTTGGTCAATTTCAGTCCAAAATTTTGACTAATCACATCAAAAGAAGAGGAACAGTTCGTTTTAATAGCATTCTAACTATGTTTAGGTCTCAATTCCTGTAGTACGGAATAGTGGAATAGTGGTTTCACTTTGATAAATTCCACTTGAAATTCACGCTGATATTGCAGAAGCAGAGACAGAAAAATGGCTTGACTCTTCGCAAATCGAATGAATTCGCTAGGTATTCGAAATCAGAAAGCAATTGATAATGCTTCTTTCTCCAATTTTGGAACGAAATCGGAAAGTTTTTGGTGGAGAAGCAAAACTTTCACTTGTTTCTACTATCAATTTCGACTAAAATGCATTAGTTTCAGTCACGAATCAAGAATTAATCACATTAAACAAGTTAAAGCAAAATACATACATTTCGAATTTCTATTTGAACATCTTGAATATTGAAATGCAAACCAGGAGACTTTCTGAAAATTTGCATAAAGTTACTAGTTTCTTCTAGAATTTATTCTGTTTTAACACTCGACTATTTTTAGCATTGATAATTGGATTATGCCAAGTTTTCCATTGTTGATAGACCTAGGGAGGACGATCGTCAGAAACCCCTTGCGGCCTACCTTCCTTAGATTTTTTCGTCTGACGAAACTGCTCCCTAGATCTGATTGTTAAGAAAGCTTGACATTGACAACTTTGTGAAAAATATGAAATTAGAGTTTCTAAGGAAGAAGAATCTTCTAGTACTAAGCAATGCATAATCCTGTTATGGAAATTTCGAATTTCAAAATGCTAAAACCTCATTTCTCATCCCCTTATTCCTCTATTTCTTCAGAATTAAAAAAAATCACCTCTTCTCGATTATTTTAGAATGTCTGATAAGCGGAGAAGCGATTTTTATCGCATTTACTGATATTTGCAGGTGAAGTAAAATAAATTTAAATTGCTTTGGGAGCATTTAAGTCGATTTTCTAATTTAACTCTAAATATTCGAAATCTTAACTTTAATCCAATTTGAGATGTGATTACGATCTAGCCATCATCATACTAAGACAAACTTGTTATTTCGTATGATGAAGACCAAGATGCAAGATGAAATAGAAGCATTGATGTAATAAGAAAAATTTAATCTTTTAATGGATAGGAGTTTAATGAAAGTTAGTTTTACTTATTGTTAAATTGCAAAGCAGTATTTCACGATTTTCAAAAAATTGAGTTTATTTAAAATAATTATGTTTATTGGATTTTTAACTTTTTCATAATTATCAATACAATCAAAAACAACGGTTTGTTTGTAACCTGAAAATAACCCAATGCTGTGCATGATGTCGGGGAAGAATGATGACAGAACATTTCTAGGGAAATGTTGTTGAGGTTGTTGGTGATGAAAGAATGAACATGAGATTTCGGAGATGAGATGATCGTGGAGATGACTTTGTAAGTCGATTGGCTTAATAGCCGGGAGCAGTTCTTGGTGGTGGGCAGTGGTCGCATTGGCCCTTTCCGCCCGAGGGTCCTGGCTTTCCTCTGCAAATCATTTGTCATAACTTTAAAGGAGAATCGTCGATTTTCAGGATACGAATTTGATCATGATTTGGGCACGTCTGTTAGGCTTCAAATCAGCACAAATTTTTGCCTTGCTCAAAAAGTGTTTAAAAATTGCCCGAAACTTACGGGGCTCCATTCTGTCCGTCGGATCCTGGCTTTCCTTCGCCTCCTGGGGATCCTGAAACGGATGTTTTGATTCGATGTCATCGAAATATTGCTCGTTCGCGTTTTTAACAAAAAAATTCTAGCGATTTTCGTCGCGAAATAGCAATATAAACTCATGATGACAATTCCGAACCTGGCTGTCCTGGTCTGAAATTATATCATATTAAAACCTGTATTCCTGAGATTAGATTATAGAACTTACGGTCCCTGGGGTCCTGAAAAATAGTGAATTAAAATCGTGAGAATGATAATGGATATTTTTAAGTCATTTTTAGATGATCATGTCATGAAGATTATGCATAAACGTTCGGTAATTTTTACCTGGGTGTCCTGACTGTCTAAAATTAGATAAATCATTACTTGAGTTTAGGGAATATGACGTGTAACTCACCCTGGGTGTCCTGAAATCCACGAGTTAGTCGATTCAACCCAGATGAGAACACGTTAATTCAAGAGATATGATGATAGCGTTGTGCATTAACATTATAACTCGAGAAGTAACGCCAAATTTGGGGTGGAATCGACTACGATTTCTGACCTGGGAGTCCTGCGGGTCTGAAAATGGAAAATCATGAATTGTAAGAAGCGAGAAGCATTTGAATGGAATTATATGAATTGATGAGTGAGATAGTCGTTTTTAATAATTTACCCTGGCTCTCCAGCCTCTCCCTGAAAATTGAATTATGAGTATTTCAATTCGAAGCGAATATCTTACTGGTGGGCCGTTGGGGGAGGCTCTGACGTCCTTGTTTCCTGGGAGTCCTGGTGGTCCTTCAAATACATTATTAGCGTCTTAAGTTCGGCCAAGGAATCGTTGATTTTTACCCTGAGGTCCTGGGGTTCCGCTGAAATACGATTTATTAAATTGTGTGTTGCTACGTGACAATGTGAACGATCTATCAAAAATGGCAGTCTAGCCTATCGAGAGATTGCTATTTTTCACTCGTATCATGAACCATTGCTAGATAAACGTAGTTGCTTGTAATGCATTTTCATCTTCAAATCCCTAAAGCGCGTATGATTTTTTGCTTGTTTTGAAATGAGATTTAAATTCAACAGCTTGATAGGAAGATGAATTCTTACGATTGTCCGTCGTTTCCTCTGGGTCCGCACAGTCCTCTTGGTCCCTGGCCGCCTGGGAGTCCTGCACACAAAACGAGGAGTTAGTTTCTCGCTAAGAATGTTCGAAAAAGTGGCACAAACCGTCGTTTCCTGGGGGTCCTCTGAAAAACGCAACATTTTTACCTGTAACTTTTCGGTAAAATTCTCCAACTTACGGCTGTCCGGGCTCTCCGGGTCTTCCTGAACAAAATACAATAATTTAAAGAAATCTATGATATTTATCATATCCATATTCTTGATTCTATACATTTTAATAATTAGCTCAAAATTTAGATGTAATTGCAAAATAAAGCTGATCTTCGCGAGTCTTCGTAATAATTCTTATCCTATGCTACGAGAGAACTTATTATCTTCATTATATTTTTAATGTAGAAGAGTATTCATACCTGGGGTTCCTGAAAGCAGCTTGGTTCGTGCATGATTTCACTCCCGAATGAACGTTTGAGAATGATTGTCGAAATATCAAATTTGATTATCGACATTTTGACAACCATATTAGCGATCATTTCAGGCGTAAAATCGACATGAATGCAGCACCTGGAGGTCCAGCTGGGGCTTCTGGGCACTCGAAGCATGGCTGAGGAGCAGAGCTGGGCTCGGCATCTGGCTCGGAGTCGCGGCCGGGAGTACCAGCATTACCTCTGAAAACAAGAGATTCTTGAAATGATAACTTAGCCAGGAAAACTTACGGCTTTCCATCTCTGCCTAGAATTTATCAAGGTAAATTTATCGTGAGCGATTTTATCACAGAAAGAGAATCATTTCGTATCTCTCAATTTGATCAAGTTGAAGTTGACAGAATTTCGCCTGACATTTTATGTCTTCATAGAGGGCATTGATTTTGAATACTTGCAAAATGATCAAGCGAAAAGTTCTATTTGGATGTTTGCTAGATATTCTTAAGAAAAACTTCAGGCGCGATTTTGGCACGATGCAATTGTCAAATTTTAAATTTGTTGCGGCGTGATGCAGCTTCGGTTAAAAATACATTGAGACAATTCGGCGAGGCTGATTAAATTCTGATTGTGATATCGCTTACTGCGATGAGGTTGCGGTTTCCAATTTTAGAGAATGCTGCAAATCTCTCAATAGTCAACTTGGACCATTTTACAAAATACCAATGTGTTCTCAATCAGTGATAAGTAATCACTGGATAAATAGACTTGAAGTTCTTGCCTGGTTCTCCGTCACGTCCTAAAAAATGAATTGGTTACTTTTTGTTAAATTACCTTTTCCACTGACTACTGACTTTATGTTACGCTTTCTCCTCTTCACTCACAAAATGATTACACAAAAAGTAATGTTTTGTTCCGGTATATTTTTACTCTTGTTAGGAACACTTTTTCTATACAGATAATGAACGTGTTCATGCAGAAAGTAGACAGGCAGATTCACGTACCAGGTCGTCCCTGAAAAAATGGGTATCATTATCTGTGACGTAAATAAGTAGAAGACTGATTAAAATGTTTCAATTCCAGTGATAAGAAAACTTTTCAATTTTTGAACCGATAGAATCTCCGATGAAAGCTGAGTGCAGGAAGTTTTCTTGGAATTTTTGACATTATCATTCACTAGTAGAGTGTTAACGTGTTTTCATCATTACGATCCAAAATTCAGTGAAGGAACAATTGTGAGAAATTTCGAGAATTTTGAGTTCTTTCCTGCGAGGGTTTCAAATTATTGTTATCTAGAAAGTTGGCCCTCATATTTATAGATTTGATAATAAACGTACGACAGGTCCCTGACCACCGGCGCCGCAGCTGCAGCACTGTCCAGCGGAACGTTCCTTTCTCGGGCTGAGGAGACCGCTCAATCGGGAGTATTCGCCATTCAGAGATCCAGCTCTGGTGCGACAGAATTGGAGATCGTGGTGCATAGCCGACTGAGTGCTCTGGATGTAGGTGTAGAGCAGCGGGAAGCCGAGGATCACAGTCAGGGCTGAGATGGAAGAGAGGGAGATGCCCAGGAAGGCGACCCGCTTAGCCCGAATAGTCTCGCTCTGATAATCCATTACCTGAAAGAAGACATTATTTGACGATGAGTATCGAGGAATTAAAATATGTTGAACGACTCGAAAATCTTTCATAGAGAAAAGAAACTGCAAGCAACAAGTGCAGGAAGGTTGATCATTAAACTGCAATATTTCATGGACTTCGTTTATTTTTGAAGCGACTATACAAAATGTTGCTGAATAATGTTTGATTGAGGACGAAGTCTTGCAACCAGATGAAGATATTTTCTGAAGAAAGACTCTGTTCCTCAGTTGAATGAAGAAACGATCAAGTCAGCTATTTTGCTGAACTACTGCGATGATAGCGAATGAATGAGGGTGAAGGAGTTTTTAGGGGATTGTGTGATAAAATAAAATAAAATAAAGAAGCAGAAAAGCTGGAGGTGGAACTGATTGAGAAAAAACCGCCGACGGCACAATCGAGAAAATGGAGATGCTGTAAGTTATGCAGGTAAGTAAATGACTGGACTGCGGAAGGAGAGGTGGAAGGCGGACTGGACTGATATGCCATTTCGAGAGAGAAAAGAGGAGAACAGAAGAAACGCCTTCTGGGCAAGCGGTAAGAAAAAGAGGTCTGAGGGGGCAAAAAGTGATAAGCGAAATTGCTTCTCGCATGCCAAGGGAAACCGTTTCGTCCGCTGACCGCAAAAACGAGAGACTTTCAATTCAATTTCCCGCTTTTTACCCTTCAAACTTTTTCAATTTCTACTACGAGCGCGGTTGGAATTCATTATTCACTATGCGCGCGCATGATATGGAAGGAGTTGGCACAGTAGTTGAAAAAATTGTGGCAGCGGCCTTTTCAGATGATAAATATGATAGAAATTGGTAAGGTTTACGTGAATGGAGGAAAAATTTGCTTTCCTTCCCGGCTGATAAGAAAGTAAACCTTGGCAAACTACTAAAAATAGGCGTTTGAAATGCGCTAAATTCTGTTCTGCTCATTTTATTGCCGGCGAAACTTCTTCCAGAAATGAACGCATTAGCTAATTTGCTTATTTTCTAGCTAGTTTCACTTTTTGCAAAACTGTAACTAAATGTAGACGCTGTTAACATTTTTCTAGTTTTGGCAACTGCATGGAATGATGAAAGCGATGACAAATATTCTGGTTAAAACGATCACTTTAGTCGCATGAAAGCTTTGATCAGAATTTTTTGAGATAGAATGCAAATTCGGGATGTTTAGAATTTCTTATAAAATTGAAATTCCCATTTTAGAATAGATTATAGTCTGAGAAATTGATCACAAATTTGTTGGAACGCCCACCGGTTACTATGCAGTAAGATCATTCTGGTCAGGTCTGTGCTACTCTTTGGACTTATTGAATTCAATTCTGCTCATGCAATAAAATTCAAAGCGCGTCGAGAAGAAACGATCTGTTGGTTTCAAAATAAGTAGCTGCCTTTTATCGATATAGCGCTATTGAAAAATGTTCATCTTCTGCTTCCTCATTTAGTTCTCTGGATCTAAATTTGGATCCGGATCAAAAATTGAATGCAGTTTGAAGCAGAACAATTTTGCTTAGATGAACTAGCTACCATCAGTTTCGAGGCATTGTGATAATTCAAAGATATCATACGATTAATGTGAGAAGAAATAGGTCCCTAGATAGTTTCAGATGAACAACATGAATCTGAAAATATTAAAGTAATTTTTAGAAATAGAAAAGAATGCTGCGAAGTTTGCGTTCAGACTGTTGCTTGTTTTATATAGCCGTATTGCTTTCATCGGCGTTTAAAAAAGTGTGAAAAGTATTTGGGCGATGAATGAAAAAGTGATAAAAATTACTCGAAATTACGTTACAGTTGAAGCGTGCGCGAATATGAAAGGGAGTAAATATGCGTACGAGAATTGACGTGTGTAGTAATAAATCAAGATAAGTAAGTCTGAGAGTAGTAAGTATTTTTGTTCTCTTTATAACGAAAGTGGAATTAGTCAAAATTGGTGATAAAATTAATCGAAAAATGCCCTCCGCAATTCGAATACAATAGAATTTGAAGGGAATTGCCGAATTGCTGAATTTGTGATGGGAAGAGGAGATGAGGCTGTACGATTGATGATTGGAGTCTCGGGCAATGGCCGCCTTAAGTAGTAGGTGAGGTAGGGAGGGTAGGTAGGCGGCAGGCGATAGGGAGTATGGAGTATTACAATAGGGAAAAAGTAGCCAAAACGAAATTGCGGAGGAAAGACGAAAAAGGGGGCAAGAGACACTGCGACATTGCTGAGATGCTGAGACAGTCCGGCAAAAAATGCATGCTTCATCTAACTCGCGCATTATTTGCTAACTATTTCCTCCATTTTTCCCCATTCTTCATTCTCCTTTATCAGTCACTCTCCTTCCCTCCTTCCATCTTTCCGTATCTGTGCCCATCTAAACTACAATCGTTTCTACTTTTGTCCCAGCATTTCGCGAGGTCTTCTCGCTTTCTCTCCTGTCCTCGTCCCTCGATTCAGCTTCTGTTCTGCCTTTTTCGGTCATCGGAATCCGTTTTTCATTTGCCACGGCAAACGACCACAACTGATAGTACGGAAAGGGGGCGAAATGGGGCACTTCTCATTCCATTCCGTTTTTCTTCTATTTCAATTCGATTTCCGAAATTCTTCCCTTTTTCATATTGTCCTTGCCTTTTTTGCCAGGGCATTCCTTTCAACTTCTGTCACTTCAGCCTGCTTCTTCTTGCTTCAGCCTCCCCGTCACAGTTGTTCGTTTGTAAATCAACGTCGAATCAGTTTGTCAGTTCGTAAACGATGCATTCAAGGCATTCAACGCATAACTAACAGGCAGGAAACCTATCAGGAAAGGCGTGAAAGTTGCTGCTTTTGCTTCAAATGAAATGTTCAAACGCAAAATGCAATCCTGGTAAAGCAACTATGCTCGACATAGTTTTTACTGTTGAAAAAGGGTTGTTTGCATCGACTATTCTTCTAACCTAGAATTTTAGACGATACACTGGCATTTCGACGTTTCAAACTAAATAATTTGAAACTCCATTATGATCCAAATGATTCTTCTGGAATTACGACCATTTTCCCAAAAGTCTACGCTCTTCTTCAATTGACAATGAAGTTGGTTAATAATATGTGATGTTTTGCTGTTTTCTTGAGTTTTTTCAGCACTAATTTTGGACACTTTATATCGTGTTTCCCATAAAGTGATCGTTTTCGAAAAATTTGAATTCGTAAAAATTTTGAATGCATCATCGAAACACATAAATTGACGACAAATATCTGTCATTTCCACTTCTTCACTTCTTCAGAGCAGATGAATTGTTCATTTCTCCTTCAGAGTTCAAGCTCTCCATCAAAGAAATAGTTGAACTCTGAAAGGTAAAATAAAAATTTTTACTCCCCCGAAAGAGTGAGGAAGTGGAAATGGCAGATATTTGTCGTCAATTTATGTGTTTTGATGATTTATTCAAAATTTTTACGAATTCAATTTTTTCGAGAATGGTCACTTTGTGGGAAACAGACGATATCTGGATGAATCAAATAAAAATGATATAATCGAAAACGGAAAACTATGAAAAAACGAAATGAAATGAGAATTTACGGTGCGAATCAATTACAGGGGTCAAGTTATGAATACTCCGAGTTTCAAATTTCGCTGAACTTTCAAAACTCCAATCGAATATTTCGTGTAAATTTAGGTGCAATGTTGTCAAAGTATGCGCTTTCTCTCGTGGCTGCTGTTATAATGTTTGTTCGCTTTTGACACGGTTGCACTAATTTCTGGTTCGGATATTCACACAACCGTGGCTAGAGAGGCTACACTATATTCACCAGTTGCTTATTTTTCTAAACTCGGGCACTCTAAAACCGTTACAAATTTCAGTTCAGCCTGATCTGATAGTTTGATTCGATTATTATTTTTTGTCGCTAATTTTATTTTTTCATTATCAGTAACATTTTCTTCAACCTTTTTCTTGTTGATCAAGCAATTCGAACGAAACAAAGCACAACTTTCTGGACTCATTTCGAAAAGATTTTAGCTTGCAAAAAACACCTAAAAAATGTCTAAAAATTCTTCACTTTATGTATCTTTTTTACGATCGGAGAATAGAAGTTCCGCTTCATTTTGGAAGCGAAGTGGGCGAGAAGAAAAGCTTGACGACACCGCAAAACAAGTGCAACTGGAATGGCTGCAGTGGCTTCTACCTGCCTGACTGTTGACTGACTGAAACAAAGCGGCTGAATCGTGTTATTCTAGCTTGGAAGTGATCTGATAATTTGATGAGATTGATAGGGAAATTTTTAGCTTGATGCGTAGATATTTTTCCGAGCTAGCAGCAGGCTTCTGGTTTTCATTGTTGATTCAGTTTGAAGAAATGAGAAAAAAACTGGAATTTAACAAACGAATATTAGATTGGTCAGGATGAATTAAATTGCATGATATTGATGTGCTCAAATCAATTTAGATTTTACCTATAACTTGCAAAATCAGAAGAGGTGCTATTCTATATCGATTCAACGTTTTTCACGTAATATTTAAAAAAAAAAAAAAGATAAGTTCAAGGTCTTGTATAAATCAATTCAGATGTCTCTCATTTGGATATTTTGAAGATTATTGATTCATCAGTACCATTTACAATTCCTCACATCATGAAATTTAAAAAAAAATCATTCTGATCGAAATATTCAAAATGTAATTTAGGATCAATCGATAAAATTTGTACGTAGAAGCTATTTATTGAATGAAAATATCCTCAATCGAATATGCATTCAAAATTGCGATTACTTAGAAGTGTCTTTTTCGAAACTGTTGAATCACAATCTAGGGTAACATCGAAGCCTTATCATTAGTCCATTATCTCCATCTCTAGTTTCATCTTACTCGATTGTATGAATAGTAATATGCAGTCTTTCCGTTGTAAATGTCTAAAAACAAATATCAACCCGCAGTTTTCATTCATTCACATTTTTTCGAAGATTTGATCGATTTTGCACGATTGTTCACTAAATTTCTGTCAGATTCGTTCAATCAGATAATTTATGTGTGCCCTAATAAACAGTAGATTGGTCAATTGATATAGTTTGTTAGCAGAGATGATAAGAATGGGTGGACGTTTGAGAGAGGAATAAATAAACTGACAAAACGAGAGAGATAGAGTTGCACATGGGCAATAAAACTGATTGTTGATTTCAATTGATGCACTGAGAAAGAAGGGAGACTACTGTTTGGGTGACCTTAGTACTCGCCAAAAATGCTTTTTCTAACACTTATTTTCGCTATTTTTCTAATAAATCAATGCTTAGCTAAATATCAGGTAAAAATGAATTTCTTCTAAAACGACAGAATATGAATACGGCATAACATTACGTCATGAATCCAGTCCTTTCCTTCCTAATTTCGTCTTTCTCAACTTCAAGATATCCTTAGGTTATTTCCTAAATGGTCTTTCTAAAATAGCATGACCATAATTAGTCACGTCTCATTCCATCATTACATTATCAGACAGTTCGTCGTCATGTTACGCATTACACCTCACCAAAGCATAAATTGCAACTTTTTATTCTTTATTCTCTCTTCTTCTTTCTTCATTGTTAATTGTCCAATCTGAACTATATTTGTTACAAAAAGTTTAGTAATTTGCACTTATGAGGAAATTGGCCGTGATAAAATTTGATAAGTGCGAACTTTTTCAGTTTTGACCTAAATGATATGGGGAAAATATTTATTCCATGCGACTTACGCAACTTTCATACTCGGATTTATTAAAGTCAGGAAATCTTTAAATTCATCTTCAACTTACTAGTTCCCATTTGAATTAGTTGGTGATATAAACTTGACAACCTCGCACTTTTCTCATTCAATGGCGAATGCAAGTCAACTTCTTGTAATTCTTTAAATCATACATGCCTTCTGTAACTTCGGTTATAAATTAATTTTTAGAGCCAGCAATATAAATTTTTCCTGGTTACAGTTGCGCACTGATTGTTGTTTAAAAGATGCGTTTCTTGTAGTGCACGCGTTTCTACTTATCATGATGCTGTCGCGTCGATTGGTTTTATCTTTCGTTTCACAGTAATGGAGATTTTAACTTCTGGTATTCGAAAATCTTGCAACTTTGTGAAATAGTATGCAGGGTTAGAGAGAGGATAGAGGAAAGGCTCACTCACCTTTACATATTATCTTATAAAGTGCGAGGTTGCGAAATTTCCGAATTACCAATTTTTTTGGTACTTCACAAAATATGAAAACTTCGAGAATTGGCTAGATAAGATAGAATAGTGTATCTTTTCGTTCACAATCTCGTAAGCGAAAGCAGAACTATTTGGTGGGAAGAATCCAAGTCTTTCAGGATGAAATCTTTTTGATTTGTTTTTCCCTCCATACATCACGTATTTTAATCCATGTTTGTTGTTGATTCATTGTTCAATTCTTCTCTACTGACAGCTTAATGATTCATGAGTAATTGATTATGACAATTACATTTCTGACTCAGTTAACACTGACAATTCATTGACTGGTTTGCAAGAAACATTACGCATTCTTGCTTGATGACTTGTAATTTGCCAAATTCAGCCAACCTGGGATTCTCTGGATTCGCGGCCTCTGCCTTCCTGGTACGATGAGTCGAAATTCGGGATTTTCTGTCACTGGGGCGTCTACTCCGTGCCTGCCTATCGGTACTTTTTCCCGTCAACTATTTCAGAACCCTTAGTTTATGACACATTAATTTGTGTGATTAATTATTCAGCAGTGAGTGGTTCTGGTGGTACTGGAAGGGAAGCAATCCTGACCCAGACGTGGTCAGATGGATGGACAAAAATTACAAACCGGACTATTCGTATGCCGACTTTGCCAAAGATGTAATGAAATCTCTATTACTCAGGACAAAAATTAATTGAAAGTAAAATAGATAGATGGTAAATATCTTCGAATACCATTACATTTTTTGAACATGTGCCAATCAGTTGCAATGAAATAAATCAAATAACTTTTGATTGGGGTAAATGAACTATCTGATAGAGAACTGGAGTTTTTATTTGCATTAGTTCATAGCAGAAGACTTGAATAAGATTTGGAAATTATAGCCATTGGATATTTTCGTCTAAATTGTGAATACACGTTTGAATATTTTATCTATTCAAATGCTGATAACTGAATAAGGATAGTTAACTCTAGTGACGAAGCTATTTTAAAAATGCTTTTTCATAGTTTTCGTCACATAACTTACTACAAAGAAATTTCATCAATTGACATTTTGTTCTTAATAGGTTTTCTTAACTTATAAAGAAAATTTTGAATTCCTGGCAAAAATTATTCAATCTTCAATCTTTCGATAAATACCTATGCATATGTCGACATTCTATGTATGAAACTAGAAATGAATATATTTGGCGCAAAATTTCAAACATATTTGAGGTCAAAGTAACTAAAACACTTTGCAAAGCTAGATGTTTTCTTCTCCAATCAAGCCAATCTAATCGAGTTTGTGTTTAATTTCACAGTTTCATGCTTTGCACTCTAGCGTTAACTATAAATCGTCCTTCGGGGCTATAAAAACGAACGCAAATAGCTGATTGTGATGCTAGAAAATCATTAAAGCAGAATGGTAAAAAAGGAATGAGAAAGGAGAATTTGCAGTTTACGGCAGAAATGTTCAACCCAAAGCAGTTCGCAGACATCGTTCAAGCGTCTGGAGCGAGATATTTCGTCCTCACCAGCAAACATCATGAAGGGTACGAATAAAGATCAACTCGGATTCTTCGTTACCTCAAAAGATAAAAAATGGTCCTTGCTTATTTTTGAACAAATCGAAATAGCGAACCTTGAATGTCACTAATTTCATTTCATCCAAATTAAATAAGGAATGTTCTACTCAAAATTTGGATCTTTCAAAATGTAGACTTACAAAAATTTAGCTACTCCATATTATATAGCGAGGGAAACGATGCAAATAATTACATGATAAAATTCATATGAAAGACGACATTCTCACATAATGACGTCACAAAGAATCAAAGTTCCCAACATGAAAGTGTAAATTTGTAAAAATAATATTTTTCTAGATTCACAATGTGGCCAAGTCGAACTTCGTGGAATTGGAATGCAGTGGACATTGGACCGAAGAGGGATATCGTTGGTAAGCAAATAGTAAATGAAATTCATAAATTCTAGATAACTGCCTCAATTGAAAATCGCACAGTGAAATGAGAATGAAATGTTTGGGTGAAAGCGTAAAATCATACATGCCACTTTAAATGCTAATTGTAGAGGCGCATAATCTTCACAACATTTTCAAACAACCATGAAAGATTGTAATAGGAAAGGGAGAACACGTGTAATTTTTCACAATAGTTACGTCCCAACTTTTCAATGTCTTTGATGAAGCGGAAAATTGCCGCGAAGTTTGTGTGCTTCATGTCTCAAATGAAAGGCTTCATATTATTTGTTTGCAACGTTTATTTTTCTAAAATTGAATTCAAATCAGCCCAAATATCACTAAAACACTTCCGATCTATCTAGATCTTGGCTAGTAGCCCTTTACAAAATATCATTTATTGGGGTATTTCAGAATAATTGAATTTCTCTTCATAAAAAAATCTAATCTTCATTATTCAAGGTCAACTGAAAGAAGCGTTCAAAAGCACTAATGTCCACTACGGTCTGTATTTCTCCCAATTCGAATGGTTCAATCCGATGTTCCTCGACGATGGGAAATATAACACCACTGTCTATACAGATGTAAGTACAGAAATGAGTTCTATGAAAAAAAAGAAGGATGACTAAAAAGTTGAACATTTGATCTCTCTACAATTTCTCACAAGGCAAAAGGTCCGGATTGAAGTTTCACCTTTTCAATCATTCTGAAACAATAGCGCAAAAATGAGAAGCAGAACTAGTTTCCAGGCTTTTCATTTCATTTATTTTTCGAATTCGAATAATGATAAGCTTATTTCGCGAAAAACTTCCTTTAGTCAAGTTAAAAAATTGACCATAATGATTCTAATGTTTTTTCATTCTCATGAATTCAACAATTGAGAATACTATTTTCTTATTTAAATTGGGAGAAATGCAAATCAACCAAATTCAAGCGTATGTGGCAATGAAATTACTTTTCGCAGACATCAGAAATCAGAAAAAAGTCAGCTAGTCAAGTTCTGCTAAACGACATTTCAGAGGTCTTTTTTAGTTGCAATAAAACAATCGTTTTCTTGATCATCCGAAAAATCGTCGATTAGCTGTGGTTTGAACGCATTTTCCAACATTCTGAGCGTAAACAATTCCTTTGGAATTTTGAATATTAGCGACCCGACACTCAAAAATCTATGCACGTTTCTATAAAAAGCACTATATAAAATTGGTTAGTGTCCAGTTAATTAACCTTATCAGCAAAGCAGATGACCTCCGACAAAAAACAGGTTCAGTTTTGATAGCAAAACGTGAGGGGCGAATAATGGGGAAGAATGAACAAATTTTCAAAGAAAATGACAATAAAATATGAAAAATATTGCATTGTAAAAGTTAGATTATTTGATGAAATGGAAAACTTTCCTCCTAAAATATTGGCAAAGTGCAAAAGTTTCGCGATGATATGTGCGCGAGCGTGATATTGCAACTTATTCATCGAACCTGTGAAATTGCATTATTTTATCTGCATCAAATATCTACTCATTTTCAGCAAGTATCCTTCCCGCAAATGATCGAGATTGTCAACAAATATAAGCCAGAAGTGATCTGGTCTGATGGAGAATGGGACAGAATTGATGATTATTGGAAATCAAAAGATTTCCTTGCCTGGCTTTACAATACGAGGTATTTTTGAATACGAATAAAGATACTATTATTTTCCATATATTTTTATCATCGATGATAGCGATGATATAATTATTAGAAAAGTTCAGTTGTTAACTCTTAAAATTGAAAAAGCTATCATTCATTATGATGATTCTGCAATTCTAGCAATAATTCTCTGAAAGAGCTTCATCAAAATATTTAGAGATGTATGATGAAAAGTTTCAACCGTTAAAAATTGGCACCTCTATTGTCACCTTTTAGTTAATCAGTAATTCCCAAGATCGCACTAACTACTTATTTCATTGAACTGAGCTAATTAAATATCTCATATCGAATGATGATTTTGATGTAAACCTGCTCATTTGATTTTGCATTGGACGCTATAATTTGTGATAGACAATATTGAAGAGAGAATTATTTCAGAAAACTGACCAATTCCTTTTAAAATCTTAAATTCAGTAGCTCGATTTTCTGATTTTTGATATTCCATGATCTGGTTAGCTGGTTTCACTTGTCAAAATGTCTGTCATGAACCCAAAAACACAGACAGACAGACAGACAGAGATGTTTTTCTCCTGAAAGCATTTTCAGAGTTTCGGTTTTCTGAAGCGAATCGAAAGCATAAAATCTAGAGGTTCCATGCCAGAGAAAGGCTTAACACTTAACTAGTATCAATTAAATTTGCTGGTTGATATCACGACAATCTGACAATTTTTTCCCTTTTCATTCATTTTTTGCTTCATTCATTATTCGATAATGACAGTGGAATTTCAGTCCAGTCAAGGACACAGTTGTAGTCAACGACAGGTAAAAATAGTTAGCTTAGAAAAACTACTAAATGAAGAATTCAAAAAATGACTGGCAATTCAGATGGGGAACGGGTACAGCGGGCAAGCATGGAGGATTTATGACCTTCCAGGATCACTACACTCCAGGTTAATAAGATTATCGAATTTTGTAATTAACGCAGCTTTGCATACGTCTTACGATTGTTCAATCTGCTCCGCTTCTCTCGAAAATTGAGATTAATAAAATAAAAAGAAGACTTTAAAAAGTGGAGAACCCATGCACTTATCACTTTCAAAATATATGCGACATTGTGTTATTTTTCAAGATGTTGTTATCAGAAAGTAATCAACCGCAAATAAATTTTAGGCAAATTGGTGACGCGGAAGTGGGAAAATTGCCTGACACTCGACCGCCAATCTTGGGGGAATCGACGAAACATGACGGTTTGAAAGATAGACATCCAAAAAAGGATGATATATAAAAAATACGCGATGATAAAAATGAAAACGTCAAATTACATCTATATCAAACACCACTAAAGAAATGAGCGAGTGGAGATAAAATTAAAGAAAATCGATTTTGAAAACTGACACGAGAAAGGTAGCCACAAGCAAAGGAATAGAGATAATCAACAATGAGTAGCAATTTATGCAAAGTTAAATAGTATTTTTTGACAAGAAAAACCAAGCATTTTTCCAGAGTTCCGAAGTTCTGACAGTGTTTGAAATCATTCGAGAAATCGCTACGACAGTCTCCTGCAATGGAAACGTCCTTCTGAATGTTGGACCAGACATGCACGGGTTGATTCCGACCATTTTCGAGGATAGATTGAGGGAGCTTGGACTGTAAAAAGATATATGAGTTTACAAAAGAAAATCTCATGTTTTCAGGTTTTTGTATACACATAGTGAAGCACTTTATGGAACGAAACCATGGACTTATCAGATCGATACGGTGGGAGATACCTGGTGAGGGAATTGTCGATGTTGAATAATTTCCGAAAAATATAAATTCGTCGCAACTTCGTGGCGTCTAGATTTTGTAGTAACAAAAGAAATATTATCAAGAAAAAATCATATGACTTCATTCATTCTATACTATCATGTAAAATTTCAATATTGAAACATCTAAATTCTTGAAAATTACAAACTCAGGTACACATCGCGATATCGCAATCAGCCAAATGACGATGTCTATAACAAGCAGATCGAGGGAGAAACGATCATTTACGCTTGGATTTTGAAGGCTTCGGTGGACACGATTGTGCTGAATCGTGTTACAGCCACTTCTCAGGTAGACTTTTTCATTCAACTCTTCCATCGCTTTCTGATCTAGACAAAAATAACGGTGATGTCGACAAACAAGGTCATAACCCCCACCGCCGGAAAGACGATTTCGATCGCGAGTTCCGACCTTCCCTGGAAGGATTTGCAGAGAAGGGATGTTGTCATTCTCAAAATCGAATATGCTGCAAGTGATAATGTGGGTTTCAAATAAAAACAGACAAATGCGTAAAAATTCGTTGAATTCACATACAAATTAGTTGAAAAATAAATAAGTCTAGCATCTTATCAATTTCAATACCAATAGTCGATATTTTCAAGAGCCGAGAAGAAACTAAATTTCGAATTATTTTTCAAATTTAGCATAACCCACTTGACGATGATCTGACAACACCTCCTCCGAGAAGAAATCTGAAGGTCAAGAAAAGTAAGGGGCACAAAGGAGATTACGGTCCAATCTAAACAGTTCTAAATAAACACGATACGATAAGTTATTTACATTTTTACTGTCTGTGAAATAAATGATGGATGGATTGTTGTACAATTTGAATTTTCATTTTTGTGGATGCCATTTTCTGTTCAAACACTACTGACAACTTTACAAATTTAATCCTGGCATCCATGAACGATTAACCTTAGCTTGCTCGCGGAAAATTTGAATAAATATTTATTTCGGAGATTAGATTAATTTTCTGTATGAAAAATTATCAATGTGTTAAATAATTCTAAACTTATATTTATTTTTATCAGAAATTTCTCATAATTTCTTCAGCTATTATAAGAATGTCCCGCTAATTTCGAGAGATAGCGAAGAAGAGACCGGACCAAAAAGTTCAGAAAGGTCCTAGATCGGGATTTTTAGTAGTTTTTGACTATATTCAACCTGAAAAATACGATTCCGGGCTTCTCCCCGAAGTTTTCAAGTCCGAGTCCGGGAGGGTCAGATTTCATAAGTCAGGATGACACCCCAAAGCCTAATATATCAGAAAAAGGCACCGGGACACCAGTTAGAAAAAGACACCACTTTTTTTCTTTTCGTCTCTTGCTTTCTCATACTATTTCTCAGAAAGGGTGGTGTCTTTTTCTATGAGCCGATACATTAGGAATTTGGAAGGTGAATCTATACAAATTTTCACTTTTTATCGAATTGTTATGGTAATTTTATCTTTGTTATAAATACAAACCTTATCTCTTTCAAATACAAGTAGTTTTATCCTAAAGTATATATACATTTATTAATCAATTGAAATATATTTTGTTGAATGATACGATTTAATGCTGAGTGAAGAATAAATAAAAGGGACAAAAAGCGAGATAGAGTTGGTCAAGAGAAATAACGACTGCTTTTTGATTGTAATTGATATCTCTGGGATAGCATCGCTGTTTAGAGGAGGAAGACACTGTTTGAATGACCTAGTTCTGACCGGAAATGCTATTCCAATTCCAAAGCATATTTATCATTACTTTCCTAGTCTTCCAATGCGCTGCTCAATATCAGGTAATTTTACAATTCTTTCTAAAGATGAATAGACATAATCAAATTTTCGATTATTTATCAAATCATTGAAATATCATCAAATTCTTACAAGAAATGTCTGTACAAAATTCCCAATTTGTACATATTTTTCTTTTTTTATATTTTATCTCACAATCAACCAATCGATTAGCGAAAGAAAACATTGTTGCATCATTTGGCATTACGTCGTCTATATGATGGTGTTGCGGAATTTGCCAAATTCAGCCAACCTGGGATTCTCTGGATTCGCGGCCTCTGCCTTCCTGGTACGATGAGTCGAAATTTGGGATTTTCTGTCACTGGGGCGTCTACTCCGTGCCTGCCTATCGGTAATTTGTGGCATGATATGTTTATCTTTTAAGTTTGATGCATTTATTTATTGTAACTCTTTTTCAGCAGCGAGTTTTTCTGGCAATTCTGGAAAGGCGATAGCCCGGATCCCGATGTGGTTAACTGGGTGAATAGGAACTTCAAATCTGGATATTCGTATGCAGATTTCGCAAAGGATGTAATGAGCTTTTCATTGCACAAAAGAAGTCTATTTGACAGGAATTGATTATTTAAAGACGTTTCTAGGAAATGCTTCGAGTTCGTTGGGACAAAACTTCTAAGATTTTTAGAATTTTGAACGAATTTCTCACCACACGACAATAGATCTTTCGAGACTTCTTCGAATAATCATTTTGAACAAATGATATAAGTTGGAGCTCTAAACTGAACTTAAAATAATTTCTGAAACAAGAAAATTAAAAATAAACTAAAGATTGTTGCAGTTTACGGCAGAAATGTTCAGCCCAAAGCAGTTCGTGGACATCGTTCAAGCGTCTGGAGCAAGGTATTTCGTCCTCACCACCAAACATCATGAAGGGTACGAACGAAAAAGAGGAAAGTTGGCAAAGAATCAAAATTCAGATTTACGTTGTGGCCAACTCGGACTTCGTGGAATTGGAACGCAGTGGACATTGGACCGAAGAGGGATATCGTTGGTAAGCAAATAGTAAATGAAATTCATAAATTCTAGATAACTCTGCCTCAATTGAAAATCACACAGTGAAATGAGAATGAAATGTTTGGGTGAAAGCGTAAAATCATACATGCCACTTTAAATGCTAATTGTAGAGGCGCATAATCTTCACAACATTTTCAAACAACCATGAAAGATTGTAATAGGAAAGGGAGAACACGTGTAATTTTTCACAATAGTTACGTCCCAACTTTTCAATGTCTTTGATGAAGCGGAAAATTGCCGCGAAGTTTGTGTGCTTCATGTCTCAAATGAAAGGCTTCATATTATTTGTTTGCAACGTTTATTTTTCTAAAACTGAATTCAAATCAGCCCAAATATCACTAAAACATTCCCGATCTATCTCGATCTTGGCTAATAGCCCTTTACAAAATATCATTTATTGGGGTATTTCAGAATAATTGAATTTCTCCTATAATAATTTCTCTTCATAAGAAAATCTAATCTTCATTATTCAAGGTCAACTGAAAGAAGCGTTCAAAAGCACTAATATCCACTACGGTCTGTATTTCTCTCAATACGAGTGGTTCAATCCGATGTACAATGATGATTTGAAATACAATACAACTGTATATCCTGAGGTAAGCTGAAAACTCAAAATATTGCTGAAGATCGATCAATTCAAAAAAGATTTTAAAAAATGTAAATGGAGATCCGTAAGAATTAACAGAATATTTTCAACCAATTTGATTATATTTACATGACTGGAAACTATCTGAAGACAAAGTGAAATTAAAGCGATACATAGTCTGAATATTCGAATTTGTGTGTTCAGACTTTGTATTATTCGACTGATCTTTGATAATAAAAGTCGAAATACTGACCATCACTTTACAATTTACTGCGCTTTTCCACAATGAAGCGGATTCACATTAAAGCAGCGCCATGTTGAGACAATGCGAAATAATATGGAACGGGGAACTATTTTTAAAGCCTTTTCCATACTATTTTGTAAAATTCAAATAATGTTATGTCTACTTCACGAACTATCAAATTTTGATTTACGTGAAAATGCCCATTATGATTTCAAGTCAATATTTTATTCAAATCAAAAATTGAGATTCGCTTATTCCTCTCGTAAATAGAAAGACAAATTGATTACTATTACACTCACCAAAAATCAGCTAAACAAAATTCAAGAAATGCACAATTTTAGTATTCATCGCGTCAAATAAAATAAACGTTTCCTTAGCTGTCTGAAAAAATATTCGGCATGGTTTGGATGCATTTTTCGGCATTCTTAGCGACAATTCTCTGGAAGTGTTCCCAACTCCTATACTCAATCATCTTTCGGCCCGTTTCTATAAAAGGCGCTATATAAAATTGTTTAGCGTCCAGCTAGTTAACCTTATCAGCAAAGCAGTTGACCTCCGATAAAAAAAAACAGATGCAGTTTTGATAGCAAAATGTGAGGGGGCTACTAGTGGGGAAAAATTGAAATGAATTATTGAATATGAGTCATTCCAACTCGAGATATATTTCAGCAAGTTACTTACCCGCAAATGCTCGAACTCGTCAACAAATACACTCCAGAATTGATTTGGTCGGACGGAGATTGGGACAAGCCGGATGAATATTGGAGGTCAAGGGAGTTTCTGGCCTGGCTCTACAACGAATCGTAATGTTTTATTGAGACTAGCACAACAATAAGTCTACCTCTCATTAATAATTCCAATGCTAGGCGATGATTCTTATAGGTAAAAATTAGATAACTTAACTTAGAGCAGTAATATTTTTGTCATTCTCGTTAACCAGATTCTATTCGAAGTTCTATCTAAAATCTGGTGTTAATACGCACTGTTTAGCTAGTATCGTTTGAAATAATTGCTTGATACTCATACGACAATTTGAACATTTCCTCCTTTTCATGCGTTTTTCTTTTCGCTTTATTCATTAAGAAATGATGACAGTAGAATTTCAGTCCAGTCAAGGACACAGTTGTAGTCAACGACAGGTAAGAATAGTTAGCTTAGAAAACCTGCTAAATGAAGAACTCAAAAAATGACTGCCAATTCAGATGGGGAGCGGGAATAAAGGGAAAACACGGGGGATATCTTACATTCCATGATCGCTTCAATCCTGGTAATCACAAAATGAACAATAAACTATCCGCAACTAGAATTATAGGGAAGCTGATGAAGAGGAAATGGGAAAATTGCCTGACACTTGACAGAAAATCTTGGGGAAACCGGAGGAACATGACGGTAAGATGCTATCTTTTATAGTGGTGAAAGATCAGAAATGATAACGCAAGAGACATAGGGTTTCGGAAAATTATAAACTATAAGGACTCAGTATCATCATTATTGCCGTCTTTCTACAAAACGAAGGTTTTACTAGTTTTAGTTAAATTATTCATTTAGGCGTAGAACTTTTATTCTGATCAAAAAATTCGAATCTCTAGAGTCTAGACAATAAACTATAAAACCGATTCAACTTCTAGAGTGATGAGATTCTATCCGTTTTCGAAATCATCCGCGAAATCGCTACGACAATATCATGCAACGGAAATATTTTGCTAAATGTTGGACCAGACATGCACGGATTGATTCCGACCATTTTCGAGGATAGACTGAGGGAGCTTGGGCCGTAAGATAATATTATTAACGTTCGATTATACTATTGAAAAAATCTTTTAAAAAATCATGACTATTGCATGAGTTAAATGAGAAGGTGCATTGCATAATTTGCAATTTCAATTCTTTCCAAAAATAATAGATATAAACGATGGAACTTGTGTGATATTAAATTTCAGACATTAGCAGTCCAAAAATCCATATAACAATTTAGCTACAAAATCATTGTTTTCATTTATGATTTCACTCTAGTTTTACGACTTTTGCAGCATCCTATAAATAGATTCCGTTTATCAATGTACAACTGTGCAATGCACTTGTTCATTTCTGCTCTTATAAAATTTCCGTTTTTCATTTATTATCAAGTAACCTGGCTATAACAACACATAATTGACAGACAAAATTGAGCATTTGATAACTTTAGGTTCCTTAACACCCACAGTGAAGCACTATATGGGACGAGACCATGGATTTACCAGAACGATACTGTTGGAGATACTTGGTGAGAGACAGAACTATGCTTGAAAACTTCTCGATATTTCAGGTATACATCACGATATCGAGATCAACCAAATGACAATGTTTATAACATGCAGATCGAGGGAGAAACGATCATCTATGCTTGGGTCTTGGATACGAAAGGCGACAGCATCGAGTTGAGTCGCGTCACTGCAACTGCAAAGGCAAGTCTCAGCGAATTTGAGAAGGAATTCATTCGGAAATTGTATACCAAAAGTTCATATTCCAAAAAAGAATAAATTGACCAACTAGAAGAGAAGCTTATTGTTCCATTCTTCAGATACAACTTCCTGTTCTTATATTGAAGTTTCATTTTTAGCACACATTATATTCATCAATTTTATTTTCTATTTTTCGAAAAAGAATGAAAATAAAATGCGTCTATTTTAGCTGTCATTTGAAATCTTCCGAACCTTTAATTTCAGACAAAAATAACGGTGATGTCGACAGACAAGGTCATAACCCCCACCGCCGGAAAGACGATTTCGATCGCGAGTTCCGACCTTCCCTGGAAGGATCTGCAGAGGAGGGATGCCATCATTTTCAAGATCGAATATGCATCTAAGGATAATGTAAATTTAATGAAATGTTTCATAACTAAATCACTATCATATTTAGCATAATCCACTGAGCGGTGATGAGCCTACTACAATATCCAGGGGACAATATTAGAGTTTAGGGAAAGTAAAATGCAAATGTATTGAAAACCCATTTCATATGAAGCGATATAACGCCGTTAATTTTTATCAAATGCCTGTGAAATAAATGATATCTCAATATATTATTGTTTCGTCTCTCTCCTTTCATGAATGCAATTTTATGTTATAAAACAACAAACAACTTTGCTAACTAAATTTTCGTATTCATTTATGATAGTTAGCATCTAAAGATTCGATAAAAAATATTTGGAGCCATAGGTGATAGATTTTGTGCACTTGGCAACAGATAATAAGTGCGACAATAATTTTTCCGCACCCTGTAATCATGCATATTCAGTTATTGATGATGGTGAAAGTAGAAAGATATATCGATTATCTGACGATGAGCAAAAATGGGTCGAAATTGAAGAGATTCCAGAAAAAACTTTTTTTTTCAGAATTGCATCGCTAAATGGAAAACTTTACATAACTGGAGGATGGAAGTCGTTAATTTTATATGATAAATAATGTATCATTATATATTTAGTCAAAAAGCATTAAAATTCTGTCGGTGTTTCGACCCCTCAGCTCCAGCCTGCAGTCAAATTTCTCAAATCGTTGATATGAATTGTGCAAGACATTTTCATTCGCTCATTGTCGCTAGCGGGAAATTGTATACAATTAGAGGGTATTGAATGATAGCCACGTCTAGCATGATTGGAGCCCTATTGATGAGCAACTGAACAGGAGGAGCTCAATTTTCGTTATGTATATGTCGAAACCATTTAAATTATTTATTTAGCTTATTACTCGATATACGTGAAGATGATCAAAATGGCAAACCTTAGTGATTCTTCAAATCCTGTAAGTTAAGGCTCAATTTTTCATTTGATATCTTACATACATTTACAATATATCGTTAAGCCTACTGATCGTCCACCTGGATCTCGTCAATTACTGGGTGCAAACAATCAAGCTATGATGGAAATGAGGTGAAATGCGAATGATATAATGAGGCATTCTGAAACGTGAAATTGCATGAACAATTTAACGCGCGAAATACACGAAAAAATAAAAATAAATAAATAGTTTATTTCATGCAGTTCTAATTACTTTCAGTTGAAACACACATGCGCACTTCTTTTGTCCGGAGTATTTTACGAAATGAATTATTACCGATGAAATTTGCAGTTTTTCTAAATAATTTTACCTGAAACATATTTTATCCTTTACTGCCTTTCAGGGAAAATCGTGAATATCCTTGGTTTAAAAGATACATTTTTCTATTAACTCTATTATGTACACTTCTTTTGGCCGGTCTTGTTATTCTAGCTTTTCAAAGTCGACAGGATAAAACTTTATTCTATCGTAGGAAAATATTCTGTTGTATTCTCAAAAGTTAGCTTTAGTATTTAGTATATTATTATGAAAACGACGATGTTAGAGAAGGAAGAATTTGTCTGTTTGATTCACATACTAATTCTGTTGAGCAGCTTGCGAATTTTACTAATCATTTCTGGTCACATGAAGTAGCAACCACAAAAGATAAAGTAGATTATTTATTTTTCATTGCCAATTTTGTAAATTTTAGATTCTCGCAATTGGATTTGATAAAGAATCGTTTGAAATGTTCGATTTGAATACTCGACAAATTTCAAGAGGTCTTATCAACAAATCCATGAATGATCGATTCAAACAATTTTACAGGTCCAGATCCTCCTGAATGGCGTGATTATGCATCTGTGGCTTATTTCAAAGACAAATTGTATTATTTGGGTGGAGAGGATCCTGAAACAGGAGAAGATACGAATCGAACTAATGTAAGAAGATCGAATGAAAATCCATGAAATAATTAGTTCAGGTTTTAATAGATGGAACATGGGAATCAGGACCTTCTTTTCCTCTTCCAATTGAACAGGCTCAAACAATAGCATACGATGGAATTTTATACGGTCACATTATAGCGTATTCATTATTGTAATCATGGATATTCAGTTATTGATGGATGGAATAGTAAAATGACATATCGATTATCAGACGATGAACGGGAATGGATTGAAATTGGAGAGATTCCAGAAAAACGTTATTCTTTCGGAGTTGCATCGCTGAACGGAAGAATTTACATAACTGGAGGATGGAAGTCGTTAATTTTATATGATAAATAATGTATCATTATATATTTAGTCGAAAAGCATTAAAATCCTGTCGGTGTTTCGATCCCTTAGCTTCAGTCGACAGTCGAATTTCTAAGATCGCTGCTATGAAATATGTAAGATACCATCATTCTCTTGTTACCGCTAACGGGAAATTGTATGCAATCGGAGGGTGAGTTGAGATTTTGGATATCTCTATGCGAAATATTTGTTAACTTAGATTTCAAAAACCATATACAATCCGTACTTCAATCGAGACATACGATCCACAAACGAATAAATGGCGAAAAGTTGGAAAAATGAACATAAAATAAAGCTTGATTATAATCATCTCAGATTTCATGTCAAAATTTCACTCAATAAAATGGGAAATAATAATTTAGCTTCAATGAACATGATACAGACAACTCACGAAGACGTCCAATAAAGACGCTGAAAAATTATAACTCAAATAAATAGTCTTCAAGATATTTGATTGTTTATGTTGTATGAGCGAAATCATAGTTATGATATATCTCTCAAAATCGGATTTTTGTCAGCTTCTATATTTAAAGACACAACTTTGTCAAAAATATTAGAAGTCAGATCACAAAGAGCTTATGGTAATCATCCTATCGAGGTCTAGTTTTTATTAAAATCGTATTATATTCATGAGGTATGCTCAATAATATTTTATATTGCTTGGTGTGCAATTAAAAATTCATTAATCACTTTGTAGATGTGCGCTGTTGTCGAATTTCAAAATGAAAGGGAATAATGAGATAAAGTTAATTGCCCTCGGCAATCAGAAATTGGATCTCTTTGGGCCATTTTCGTTGACTTTTCGACCTTCTCAATTGACACCCGACTGTTCATTGTTCCGCTCTGTTTGCACGACATTCTACATCCCATGCTCATCGACAAATTTGATGCAAAATAAAGTTATTTCAAAATTACCGAGTATTTGTGTTAACGAAATTTGTAATCAAGGATGTTAGCAGAGCAATACAAAAATTTGAATGCAGTGCGAAATATTTGAAAATCTTTTATTGGAGTGTCAAACTTGTTGCACTGTCAAAATCTCTTATTTGCAGTGTTCAACAATTTTTCCACTGTAAGTGAAGTTATTATAAAGCTGATAATCTTCAGAAAGTGGTATCTAGAAAACTATACAGGAATTTATTCAAAAATATTTTCACCTCTTAAATCGGTAAATCTATGAATGAGATTGTGTGTTGACGATTTTATTGACATGTTAATTTGCATGTGCGGGTTCACTTGGCTCCTCTCCTCCCTATCCCCTTCTTCTTTGTCCGTTATCCATGTCTGTGGTCTTCCAGTTCTCTTGCACTTGTTGACTCCACAACTGCTAATTATTCCGTCAAATTCAGAGTTAAATGGTTATTATTCTGTCTGTGTACCAGTATGCAAACCTAAACCGTTTCACCCTTTCTTTCATTCAATGAGCGAGCCTTTGTCTGGTAATCATTATAATGCTGAATTTCATTCTCCAAAACGAATGTGGATTTTAGCGGAGTAGGTATAAAATTAGCACTGAGTTTTCTTGTTGCCTCATGCGAATTTACAAAATTATAATTTCTCCCCCATTCTGCTCCGGCATACATGAAAACTTTGTAAGTTTTTTATGATGTCAGATATTTTCTTATAAAACTTATGTTTATTTCTCATTTTTCTGTTCTATCAAAATTAAATCGATATTTCCTAAAATTTTCAAATTTCATAATCCACGTCAACGCATCGCCATCATTCCCTCTCTGGGAATTAATTATATCCGCTATATAAAAGCATCACGAACCTTTCCCAGATCGATTGCCTTTCAAAATAATAAAATCAATACCCAACCGACTGTCTTTTCATTATTCACACAACTGGGGGTATTATTTTGATACTGGAACATTCGGAAGTAAGGCTAGGTGAAGCGCGATCAGAATAGTTGTTCCTGCAAAATCATTCACGGATATATGCCATGAATTGCAAAACAACAATAAACTATGAAAGATAGTCGTCAATCATAATGGAATCTGTCATGCCACATGAAGTGTAATTGCTCGTCTAAGTATGATGAGCAAAATGCCAAATCATGTCGAGCCAGACCTAGGGAGCATTTGAGTCAGACTCAAAAATATACCGAGGACAAATCGCATGACCATTCTGACTTAAGTCCTCCCTAGGTCTGTGTCGAGCTAAATTATTTCTGTCTTGGTCTAAATCATTTCAGACTTATATAAATTTCATTCAGTTAAAATGTTGACAATGTTTAAACAGTTTGATATAAACTTTGAACAAAATCCGTCAATCTTTCGACATTCATAATATAACATCTTTGTGATTTTTAGTCACTTC
Organism: Diploscapter coronatus; assembly: GCA_964036155.1. Classification (NCBI taxonomy): domain Eukaryota; kingdom Metazoa; phylum Nematoda; class Chromadorea; order Rhabditida; family Rhabditidae; genus Diploscapter; species Diploscapter coronatus. The sequence continues at coordinate 6,644,397 of OZ038423.1, forward strand.
TTCGAACTCAAGAAAAGGTATCAAGGTGTATTTTACTTCTAATACGATACAGAATAATTGCAATCTCTAGAAATGCGAATAAGGCTATTTGCAACGAGCCGACAAATTCAGTAGTCATAACTTTTTATTGCAGAAAAAAATCGTTTCTAATGGGAAAACTCAGTAAATTGAGTGGAAATGACTAATCCTAATAATCTCTGCCTTTTTCATAATTAATTTCTTTTTTCTTGCAGCTATCTGAATCTAACCTATTTGTACATTTAATCGTAATATTTTATTTTTCTGCATCTTTGTCTTTGCATTTATATGGCGATTTCTGTGATGGCCTTTGCTTTTATGTTTCCAATTTTATTTCTAATTAGAAAAATGCTCGAAGAATTCTCGAAATCTATTAACTTTGCACAACTCAAAAATTAAAAATGACTAAAAATGTCTTGAAAATGGTAAGAAAGAGTCTCTAATTTCAATTTGTTTTTTCTGCAATCTGAGTCCAAAATCGGTGCTTTTCACGACTCGGAACGGGAACAGAATTGGCCTCTCGTTTATGCCTTGTTGTCGGCTCTCATTTTGTGTTCTTCAATCTCTCCGAGCAATCTACTTGGGATTTGTTTTATGACCGAACTCGGAGTCGGAACTGGAAAAGCAAAATTCGCTGCCTTGTTTGGTAGTATCGGGCTTCGTAACATTAAAATTGAAAAGAGCGTCGAAGACGAACAGATTGAAATTGGAAACGAAAGCCATTAGAAGAAGGGAATGGGAGATCGACGATGAGATAGATGCTGAGGGGCTGTTGGATGGGAGATGGACAAGTAGCCCAGTGGAGAATGAAGAGCATCGCAACCCCCTTCTCTTTCTCTTTGCAGGAAATCCCTTTGATTTAACCGCCCATTCAACTTTCACCCATAAAAAACACTAGAATTGCCTATTTTGGGGATGTTTGGACCATTTAGGGCGATCATGCAAGTTTCTCTGAAGAAGTGAACATTTTGCATCAAGAATAGCAGCTTTTGCAATATCTACAAACGCACAAAATGCACAAATTTTGCACATAAATTTTTCAAAAATATCTTGGAGAGTCAGTTTTGTTCAAATTTCCATAAATGCGTCTCAACAGCGAGCGAATGCATGTAAACATAATTATTTGTGCAAACCCTGCTCTCCTTTCCAAAATTAGCATTTGCAAGTCTCCATTCTCATTCTCCATTTTCCATGTATCATTAGCATCTCCGGAGCAATTTTGCAGGAGCAGCTCGGCAGCGCCTGCTCTGGTTTCTTGACGAATTTAGCCTGGCTTTCAACCTCTTAATATTTATGCCCTCTCAATTTTCCCTATTGTTCTATTTTCTAAATCTTTTCGTCTCTTCATCTTCATTGTCCTTCAACACTTCTGTTTAGACCATAATTTATATGTCCCTCCAATAATGGAGTCGAATCCTTCATTTCTCCATTCTCTTCCCTGCTTCATTCTTTTTTTTTTTCTTTTTATTGAGCGTCCGCCGAAATTCGCGTCAGGAATTATTTATTTCCAAAGTTTGTTATTTTTCGGTCAGAAGCATTCTTTCTTCCTGTAAAGTTGCACTCTTAGCTAATTCAATTATTCGCTTCCATAGCTTCGTATTTTTCTTCTTTTATTTGGTGGTTTCCGTATTCGTTTGACATTTGTGGTTTTGCGCGCCGATTGTAGGATTATTCATCAAAGAGAAGACAATAAAGCAAAAGTGCGATTTGGTAAAACTAAAAAAAATACTAACTTTTTATTTCTAAAACGACTCGATTATTAAAATGGCGAATTCAATATAGTTTAATATTCATCGGAACTCATGATAATTTTTTTTTAAACTATACCTCAACTTTATAATTCAAATTGTGCAAAACCAGACTCGCGATATTTCTCAGAAATTACGATTGTTAGATATCAAAATACATTTTTTCGCTAGGTTTCATTTATACCTTCAAAATTTCTGATCCTTCTATAAATCTTAAGATCATATTGTTTAGCAAATAAGATATGCATTAGTGTCCGGTAAGAGTTCGACCGGAGTTGAGTGCATAGCTCGATGTACGATAATTCTATGTAATGGAAAGATAACTTTTGAATAATAGTCTCAAAGTGTTAATCGTAATATCTCAAAAAGATTTTTTTCCGTTGACATAACCCTACATCGAGCTATGAATTCAACTCCGGTCCGACTCCATTCGAACACTGATGCGCATATTTAAAAATTAGTAAGCTGAGATATCTCGGATTGGTTTCTTTCTAAAATGGATCCTTTTCTAAAATCTCATCCATTGATTAGATTATGTACATAAAATAAGTTTCAACAGTATGACTTTTTCAAACTTCAATAGCTTTTTGGTTTATATTTCTTCCCAATTTCTTTTACTTTCTCAGGCATCTACTTTGAACCTATAAAGTTTCATAATTTCGCAATCTTTATTATTGACCGTTTTGAGTCCTTGATCACCTATTATGATGATCTCGGACAATGCGACCACAATCACCGCAGAGAACGAGAGGTGACAAACTTGTACGAGAAAGTTGTTGAGCAAGTTGGCCAATGGCTAGACAACTTAACAGCTCAACAGTCAGCATGTAGTGAGAAGTCAAGCAATACTTCTTCCTTCCCCTCTCTCAATAGACATCTCGTTCTCCCTGCTCCTCTTCTCCTCATTCCTTCCTTTGTCTTTCCTCTTTCACCGACCGGACTAACTTCTTTCCATTTCCCTTGAAGGCGGCACTGCACATTTTTGATGCATATCCTATCGCCTGCCACTCTGTCCCAGCACCTCTTCGCAAATGTTCTGCTAACTGTTCATTCTCCTTGTCTGTCTCACATCTCTGCTCCTTTCATAACTTTCATCCAGAATGATCTCCACATGAGAAGTTCACTTCTCAATATCTCTACATGCGAATTGCGTTGAAACGTATATTTCGAGCCCTTTTCTATATATTATGCAGCATTCAGTTGTTAGGTTGGGGTGTTTCACAATCTGAAAATGTCCCTCAACAGATAGATCTTAATTGCTGATTCTGCTAATGTTTGAGAATTTTGTACATTTTTGTTCAATTTCCTTTCAGCTTCCGCAATACAACTCCCTAACTTATTTCCTCGCAAAATGGTCAAATTCCGAAAGTTCAATTTTAACCAGGAAACATAAGTCCACCTTACTGTAAAAATTTTCTCTTTTGCCTCTAATAGTTCTTTTTCAATCGACACCATTTACCGATGGTTACATCTCAATTTTGTCCAATTTTCTCATACCGTAACATGCGAAACAACTTGTTCGCAACCAGGTACAGACTAGAAACAAAGTTGTGCGCTCTAGTTAGTTCTATTTTATATGAATTATTCCATCCCTGGTGATTGGCTATCAAATTTATTCATTCTTTTGAATGCGACGAGCAAACAAAGCCTCAGTCGTAAAATAAAACAATGCGCGATTCATCGATTCATCGGCATTTGCACGCATATATGCGTTTATCGTTCTTAAATGAGAGATAGAAAAACCTTCTTCTCTAAAACTACAGTAACGAAATAGTGAAGACATTCAAGAGACAAAGACAGTCAGACTATACTCTAGCTCCTTGAAATTAGCATAATCCATTGTTCGAGAGTGCACGTCCTCAATTCCAATTCTATCGCTTGATCTCTGCCCATCTCATTTTCTCTCCTTATTTCCCTCCAGCACATCTCCACCACTTTTAGCCAGCTCGTCTGCCTTGTTGTCGCTTTTGTCTGCGTCCCTCGGCCGTTCGTTTCGGTTCATAACCTCTGCACCTTTTTCTTTGCCCGACAACCAGCCGCGCGTCGTATTCCAGTATTCCATTCTAGCCGTCATAGATATCATTTTCTTTTTCCTATTCTGCTTTCCGGTTCTTTTTTCGTGTTTCGTTTCTTGGGTCTTGAACCATTGAAGTTGTTGCGCCAAGGAGGAATGCGTGCAATGGGAGAGAGCAATGCAAATGTCGACGAGTTGAAAAAGAAGAACGAATGAGATTAATGATGAAAACAGATGAAATATTCGATGCTATTCCGACTGATCTCTGAAGATTCGATGGTTTTCGACCTGCATCGAGAAATTTAGGAATGCTTGCGCAAGCACCTAGAGAGGTGTTTGATCAGCCGAATACCATGCGCAAAGAGACTGCGCGATAAATAAGGGAATTCATCCATGCTGCGATGACCGAAGCCCAGTCCAGCATGGATACGCGAGCCAGTCTCTTTCCCTGTCAGTCTTCTCCGTAAGATCTCATACACCATTCCACACCCATTTCTGTCCTGAGCGAATGAGTCGCTGCTGCACCCTCCGTGGGAATGTCTTTTATCGTTCAACACTTTCTTATCGTCTTCCTTCGCGTTTGCAGTCTCTCACGTGGCTGATCTCGATAGAGAATCCAAAATTAACGACTGTAGAATTATTCACCAGAAATCTTTCAAGAAACTCTCACTTGGGGATTAGATCCAAATGCCTGCATTTTATCGCGACTTTGGTTAGTTCTACAGTGATTGCATCATCGTGTGCGAGATGTTTTTGAAAGCGTACGCGCGCGCGCGAAAAAATTTGCTGCCAAAATATTTTCTCTGAATAAGTTGTGAATTGAATCATTCTAGCTTTCATCACATAAATTGAATCTATTTTGCGAAAAGTGGGATGAAAAATCGAGCAGATGATGGCAATATTCGCGTGAAGCTGCAATCCATGAGGCACAGGGATGAGCAAAAGTGCATTTTGAAATTGTATGAAAACGAAGCTCTAACTTTTGTCCACCCTTGAATAAGAAATAAACTTTATATATTATTTTTTTCAAATTCGAATGTGGATTGTCTAGTTTGATGGAGAAGTAAGAAATACACATTTAAGATTTCGAAAAGCATAGCCAAAATCTTATTTTTACATCAAGAATCAATCAAATAGCTAGCAGTTCTTTCATTGCTCCCTCAAGGTATCTCTAAGAAAAAATAAAACAAAGCAGAATCGGATATTTGTCGATATCACTACCGATCTTCACAGATCCTTCGAATAAGAATCAAAATATTCTTTCGGAAACCTTCCTAATAGAACTTGGGCTGTTTTTTTTCAAAATTTTTCAATATAAAAGTCGTCTTCGTAATGCTAATTCATTTACGTCGTAAGCCTCTTCAATGATAGATTTTCTTTGCAACTGCTTGGAAATATTGGTGGACAGGCCAAAATATTCCCGGATTTTAGGATAGGAATAATATTTTTCAATGCTATTCTTCTTTGTGCTGGGAAATACCTTTCATGGAAAACTGAAAAATCTGTTAACGTCATCAGCAAACCAAACAAAGTTAGCTATTTTATCTCATCGCTAGACTTGCTGGATCTCGAATAGTTATTTGTTAGCACAGATGGGCGATTGTCGCGTTCTTCAGCTCAAAAGGGCCTAATTTGATCTGATCACATCTAGTGTGTATTCTAAGCAGAATTGGACGAAACTGTGAGTACTAGAGATTCACTTTCTCTGTCCCGCACGCTCTTTTCATTATTTCTTTTTTCCTCGCTTCTCCAAATTTCGATCGCAGCGAAGACGAAACGAAATGCAGATGAGCGAGAAAAAGAAAAGGAATGGAAAATGCGTGTGATCAGAGAAGACGAGGAGCCACTATTCGAAATTTCGTTCAGTCCTGATTTTCAGCTCGTATTACATGATATTCCTTCGGAATCTTCCTCAGCATCACCCCGAACCTGATTGTGGCTCTATTTGTCGATCTTCTTGTATCTCATCGTCTCCTCGTATATTGTCTCTTCCTCATCTTCTTGCCTTGTCATGTTTGATCAGATGGGTCAATGTCTCCGTCTGTCTTTGTCTGTGACTCTGCTGCTTCACACCTCTGCGTCTCTGACCGTCCTCTCAATTGGTTTGTCTTGCATCTCTGATCCCCTAAATCAGCAATCAGCCCTTGTGCAGTTACATCTTCACCCTTAGCTTTGCTCAGTTTGCCTAGCATATCATCTCTTTATCTCCCTTCTTTTCGTGTTTTGCTCAAATCACTTATTGTTTTCCATTCTTCGTAGCTCACCCATTGATTTGCAAATCTACTGTACATAAGTAAACAAACAGACCTATAATACGATTTTTAATCCGTGGTTCATCTAAACAAACTAAAAATTCCCATATAAATGGGTAGTCGTCTGCATTTTGATTTTCTCATCTCTGTCTGATTCAATTTCTGGCATTTCCTGATTACCACATTCATTGCTTGTCTCAGAATCACCGCTAATTTTGTATTCTTCTTAATTTTCTTTGGTTATGAACAATTAACATATTTACACAGTTAATAAGCTCTGCTTTCTTGTAGTAGCGGAATGCTACAATCTAATGCTGATGATTAAATTATTCATTCAAATCTACTTGGAACTGCGAAAATATTTTAAAAGATACTAAATTCTCGGGAATTGCTCAATTTTCGACCCTTTGATACTATTAAAAATTCATTATTGAAATGTTTCAGCATAATCTTTAGCGTTTTTTTCCAAATATCGATGAAGCCATAGCTTTGTTAAATGGTTCAAAGAGCATGGGAGAAATCCTACAATTGCTGTTGACAATAAATTTATATGTATCTTGAGATCCAAATACCATTTTCATGGGTTAAGTAGATTATGACAACCTTTATCTTCGAACGGACTGGTTGATTCTTTCCTTCTAATCCTATTTATTCAAGATTAATAAGCAGTTATTACTTTGCTCTACTTGTTAAGCGCGTTGCGTCATAATTATTCCTTGGTTTTTCGATTCATCCCTATGTTTCGCTAGATTCGCTGTAATATGCTAGAATTTCGTTGCGTGCAACTTATCGCTTTAACTTTCGTGTTTGGTGTTATTTTTCCTCGAAATTTATCTGATTTAGTTAAACTTGGCATAGTCGTATAGTGCTATCGGATTCGGTTATTGACTCTTGACTAGTGCTGGATTGCTCTATATCTCATTCTGTATGCTTCATCCCATTCCATGGAAAGTCATGATGAGGGAGTCATAAGGATGAACAGCCCAGCCTAGAGGAGGGTGTCAATTTGCTCGTTCCTCACAACTCGATTGTTTGCGTTAGGTGCTCATCGTTTGTCGAGTCTGCGAATCCGTGCACATTGCTGTAATGTTCTTTGTCTGGTTGACTGCGAACTCGAAATGATGAAATCGCGCAGAAAAACACGCAGCCGAGTGACTGGCTGTGGCCGGCCAAACTGGCACATAAATCCTCGCATCGCAAACCAGCCTTCCCTCCTCAAGCACAGACGTGAATGATGGGCGAGCACAACTGCCTATCTGCCAAGGCTTATCTAACTATATTCAATCAGACAAACGCACAAACAGATCGAACCGATAGATAAGCAATATAGCTCAATGGAGAGAAATTGAACCAAAAACAAGGCAGGTGTTAGTGTAGCGACGTTTTTCCCTCCAATTCCTTTCTTTTCCTCCACCAATATTCCCTTGGCTAATACCCGAACGTCCTTTGCCTTGTGCCTTGCAAGTGAGACATAATCCGCCTAAATTTATTGGTCAATTTTGATTCTCTTCTTTGGGAGAAGAGGTTTACAATGTCTTTCTTTGTGGTTCTCCTGCAGTTTTGCAGTCTTTGATCCTCTCCCCATAGTGCATCCTATTCTGTGTCAATTCAGTCCGCGAATTGTTACCCCTCAGCATCCTCTGGTTCTCTGGGTTCACTTCGATCGTTGCAAAACTCCTTCGCATTCGTTCCTAATTGCACCCATAAAAAATAGCGAATATGCAGCGAGGACAGGGGACAGTTGCATTACAGGATCACGGCGGATCAGAAGGTCGAGTTCGGGGAATTAGTGCTGAATATAAGTGCGGGACATGAAACGTTTGCATGGTATTTTGAAGAAAAATCGAAACAAAATGTAGAATGATGCACTCGTAAATTGATCGTTTCGAAAACTTTTTTCACTTCAATTTCAAAATAATGACGCTGTTTTTGTTTCTCTTCGGATTACCGTATTCACGCAATGACTGTAGAAGCGCTTTGTGAAAGGGAGAAAGAATTGAACAACGAAGCGATTAGCCGTGCAAAATGCGCACCAATTGCGCATAATGTCAGCGCAAAAGCTGCCCTTCCGCAAATGACTGTTCTTTTTATTGTTTTCATCTCTTTTCGTGGTTTTCGACTTTGAAATGATGTTGCATACGTTTATCTTAAGGAATGAGAAATAGTATCTATTGCAGATAACTGTTGAACTCTCAAGTTCTACTCCCAAAATGTTGCGGTTTGAAGCTAATTTTCTCAGATATTCTTTGAAAAAACTGTAGCTCAGTATAAATTTTACTCTAGTGCATTGTGTTAATTGTGACTTTATATTTTCTGATTTAAAAAAAAAAAATTACAAATGAATGAGTACTTTTCGAGAACTCAAGAAATTTCTTCAGCACTGATTATATGAAAATTTTGATCAATAGTAACCACACAACCAAACTATTTGCTGAAGTATCGAAATCGTCTAACCATACAAAAAGTTTCCGCATCTTCATAGCACCATTGAGATTCGTTCTTTTCCAATCTCTATCCAAGGTAGAATACACTCTCACAAATTACAAAAGAAAGCCATGCTCCATCTCGTAAAATATCAGTTATGTTTGCATACATTTACAGCAAGAAGGCAGTCCATCTGCCATGTTCCTATTCCAAGTAAACCATATCCTCTCTGCTTCTGTTTGTTGGTAGACTCTTTGATATTTCATGCACAGGTGTGTATGTGTGTGAGTGACCGTTCTTGTCCTTCTCCAATTACTTTGATGTCCTTCTTTCCTGTATTTTGACCTTGTAAATGTGAGAGAAGATGTCGTCACTCCTGACCTGCCCTGGCCATTAACAGTTCACCTTAGTCCATCTCATTCGGTTGTCTATTTCCCCTTTTACGGCTGTGTTTTGTGAATCTTCCTAATCTCATATTGGGTGATCTTTTGTTCGACTCGTTCCTGTATTTCTACCTTTCGACAGATCGACAGAATGCAGAATGTGAGAAGACAAAGAGAGTGCAGTGCTATTCTCTTCTGGCTGTGTTATTTGCCCATCGGAGGGGATTAATTACGGTCTATGTATGGATTGTTGGGTTGTGAAGAGAATGGGTTGGTGGACTGGGCTATGCACTGCCTCGATGAGAATGACTGCACTACGTTCAATCGGCCCGAGCCGCAACCCCATTTCCAATTCCATCCATTCGATTCAACCGCGATTCCTCTCCATTTTCAGGGTCGATACTCTCTTACTCTTCCATTTTTCTACTCACTCTACTCATTTTCACTTTAGAGTTTGATTCTTCTAGAAATAAAATCGCAAATTTATTATTTCGGCTCTCTTTGTTGACACTAACGTTCTGCATAAATCTCCAAATTTGACGAATCAAGATTATGCTTTGCGTTTTCATTTTTGAGAGCAAAGCAAAGGAATCTTTTAGTTACTGAAAAAATGACTAAAATCTGCAATTTATTATTTTCCACCCGAGAAATACCTTATTTTCAGGATTCAATAAGACGCTGCATTTCAAGAAAATAATTGCTCAAAAGCATTTTTATTTTTTGCTTATTGTCTATGATTTTTTGTCTCGTGTATTTTGCCTACAATTTGGCTTCTGAAAACCGAGACGCGCTCAAATTCCGACAAAATTTTTATCCAAGATCGCAAAATTTCTTGAATTTTTGTATTTGGTTGGAATTTTAATGTAACTTTTTCCCTAGACATTGGTTCGTGTGAAAAGTTATCGAAACATGTCTATAAAGAGCTTAGAATTTTACTCATTACGTTTCAACATAAGAGTTTGCTATTAATTCAGACAACTTACTGTAGCTATTGAATATATGCGTTTTTATAATGTAACATTTCTTATACCTAGAATATCTCTAGCGACAAAGCGAGAGTAAAAACCAAGTAATAGGAAGGAAACCTACTCATGTTCTCCGAATTAACGTAGACGCGTTTTTGCATGAGCTGCATAACTTGCAAGAAATATCTTCCTTTCTATTTGTGTCTGTAATCCGTGATCTCTTGATTTCTGCGATTGTATTCATTTCCTTACAACTTTAATCTCTTTATAATGGTGCACAATAGTTTGAAATAGTGTAGGTAAAAGAGTCAAATATCTTTCATTAATCTAAATTTTTCGCGCCACAATATCAATATAACATCGAAAAGTATTTACATGTGTATTCTCCAGTTTTTCTTATTGTCATTGCTCATTTCGCATTAGGAAGAGGGATTAGTGACGTGCGTTTGGTGGCTTTCTTAGTAAAAAATGAATACTGAATGGAGTTGGGCCGATGGCAGCAATGGCTGAATGCGATATAGCCACAGACAGCTACATCAGCATGTGTTATGCAGTTTGTAGTCCAAGTTGCGGTTGACTGCTCACCCTTTCAGCCGGATCCGGTCGTCCCTCTATTCATTCGGTCCTTGCAGTTCCTTTCATCTGTTTATCTTTGCTGCTTCAATTCATATGCATTCATTTCCGCGTTTTTCACAGTTTTTATTGCCATTTCCTGCTGTCCTTCCCACAAATGTTTCCTAAGCAACCCGCGAGTGCCCAGGGCCAGGCCAGAGAGAACAAAACTCGCAGAGGCAGACTCGACGGGATTCGTTCCGTGTCAACGCGAAAATTCAATGCTTTTCAACAGTTTTTTTCGGAGCTTGGTGAAGGAGGCAGAATGACAAAGCCGCACACATTCATGAACACTTTACATTTTTTCTTGCTTATTTGACGGAAATTGAAATGCTCTAAAATCAGTCGAGAGTTATTTTTAGCGACTTTAATTGCTAAAACAGCAGTAAATATGAATCTGAGATATGTTGGGTACATTTTTTGGTGCCTTCTGCTCTGTGCAGGTTCGTTTTCTTTGCTTCAGAGATTCAAAAGATCAATTGGAAGAAGAATGTGGGCAATTTTGCATGCAGAGCATATAAAACATGAACTTCCTTTGCTAAGAAAAAGTTGTAGAATAAAAAAGGTTGAGCAGAGGCAATTCAGCCTTTGCCTGATTCATTCAGCTGCTATTCTGTGTGTTATTCACGTTTCATATTCATCCTTTTTCACAAGTTCTTTCGAACTTCCCTCTCTGTGTGGCGTAATTAATTTCGAAGAAAGGTGCATCGCCTTTTCGCATTAAATGGCCGGGTAATTGGCTTGCGATTTTGCATAACTAGATGACTGATACTTGGGTGTTTGGGTGGTTCTGCTCTACTTTACAGAAATTATGCCTTTTCGCAGAGGAATACGCTGCAAATGGCGAATGCTTGCAGTCCCCTTTTGTGCGTCAGCAGTCCTAAATTCAAACATTAGATAGTTGCGTAAAGCCGTTCATTAACTGCCCTTCATCTTTACTCTCAAAGATACGGCATAATTGCCATTTTACAGAATGTTATTCGTTGAAAAGATTACTTGCCTAATAAGATCCCTAAAATGCCACCAAAACTCAGAGCTCTAATCAATTTTAAAGGACGGATCTGCAAGTTTAAAATCTGAAACATAGAATCTATTATTTTATTTTTTAAAAATTTGAATTGGAATTTTAATCCTTCCAATAATCCTTTATCATTCATTTCTATGGAATTCAACATTAAATTGACACCTTCAATCCATTCTTCACCTTGCCCCGAATTGTATTGTCTTCAATGCAGGCATACTGTGGATGTTTTCTTTCCTTCTTCCTTTGTTTCACTCTTTTCCACTCCTACTTTTCTACAATCTCTGTTCCGTCTACCATTTCATCAGGCAAACACTCCCAGATCTGTTTTCTCGATTTCGCGACCCTTCTGTATTCCAACATTCTGGCAAAAGTCGGCTAAAATTTCACTTTATTCCCGACATCCGGTTCCTTCTTTTCCTATGTTTCCCTCATCGATACACTCTTCTCATCCACACCAGTCTGCCAGACTCGGTATCACTTTACAAACATTTTCATTTCCTGTGTGCGTACCTTAAAAATTCGAGTATTTTTTCCGTTTTGAAGTGAAATACTAGCTCCCAATTTGCACGTATCGAAATTCGAAATATCGCATCACAGATCTTTGCTCATTTCTGGTAAATATATTCTGCCCGAAATAGTCCTTCTAGTGCTTCATCTGCATAACTTCTGCCTGACTATTTCCTTCCTTTTTCTCGTAATAATCCAGCTGTTTATTGTCTACAGAAAATATGGGTGTTCTACTATCTTGCCCTACTCTATTAACGTACGATTATCAGATTCTTAATCCATGACCCGTTAAATCTCCACGATATCCGGTATTCACAGAAATTGTCCAGAATAACGCATAGACATTGAGAGAGTGGGGATTATCGTAGGATTCTTGTTTCCTAAAGGATAAACTATTCGAGAAAATGTGGCTCAATAATCGGAATATTCCGCAAGAACCAAGGAGATTCTGTGAAAATGTTAATCGCCGATAATGTTAAAGCGGCTCAGATTGGGCTGAAGATTTATTTTGAATAAATGAAGGAAAGGATTAGAAGTGGTAATGCCGTGTATTTTATGACCGTATTGTGTACTTCCTTTGCAAAGAAATGGGAGGAAAAAGGGAAGGGCGACCTTCTCGAGATTATAACACCTCTATGAGCCCTTGTAACGGAAGGAGGGGGGCTCATTGTTATTCCCGACAACAAAGAAGGGAATGAGGGGTTGTTTGGTGCAAGCACCTCTCCAATAGGGCAAATGCCGAGGAAAGATATTGGAGGATGTAACAGGACTCTTGGCCCTTTGTTCCTTCTCACCCTTGGTCGAATGAGCTTTGCTATGGATGGGAATAAAACACAGCAAGAAAGCAAAAAAGTAACGCTTTGAAAATAGCGCTGTTTGGGTAGAGAGCGCAAGTGCATTTTTGAAATGCAAGGAGGTGATGGAAAACGTAACTTTCCTGAAAGTACCTCTCTTCAGCATCTGGATCAGTTCAAATTTTTGAAGTTGGATTATCCTACGCAAAGTTATGAGCTTCTGAAATGAGCGCACCGTGTCCCAAATAAAACCCGATCGAGTTTTTATGCCCGAAAAAACCGATCGGACTTTCTATCCCTCCTTCGCGCTTCTTTCGCATTCTATGTCCCCTACGCTATCTCGTCGTTTTCTGCCTCTCTTATATCATGTCGGGTCTCAATGCCCGATCGGGTCTCAGATTTGCGACCCTGCTTCTCCCCATTCCTTCCCAATTCCACCGTCGAGCGGGAGGGGGAAGCTGAGCAGAGAAGAGGAGAGCAAAATAGTATAGGAAAGAAAAGAGAAAATAAAGGCTTTTTGCCTTACCTATCATATTTGATCATTTTTATCGTTTTTCAAAAGCTTTTCCTATTTTTCATTTAAATATGCTGGCCGAAAATAAGAGTAATGACTTGGTATAGGTGGTTTAGCGGTAGAGCGCATTTACACCTCACAAAGTGAAGATATAACAGTGAAATTTTGGAATGTTCCGGAACCGTACTGGCTTGAAAATTTGCACGAATATTCACTAGGTCGTTACAAATAACATCAAATGTCATCGAGTGTCACTTTTATGTCAAACGAGTTGTGAGCGAATGAAGCCCATCTTAAAACATTGGGCGTGGTTTTCATGAATCGCTCCAGCGGAGAAAAATGTTCTCCATAGTCGACTTGACTAATATCGTTCATGAAAATCCAGGAAATATCGATTATTCTAATGCAAATCCGTTTCAAAACAACACACGACGGTTTTTCTTCTTTCTTCCTTTTGCAAAGTGAGAGAGACTTGCGCTCTCTATGTCTGAGGGACAAGTGATAGGCAGATGTTGGTTGGAGGAGATGGGAGGCAATGGGCAATATGCCATTGGGAAGTGGACGTTGAAAGAGCAGGGGGCAAAGAAGGGGAGAGAAATAGGGAAGGAAATGGCAAACAGCTGATTCGATTCTCGATCTCTGACAGCCAGACATGCAATTTGACATTCCAACTGCCGTTCCACTCTTTCTCTCTCCCTCTGCTTCTCTCTCATTCCTAATTAGCCATATAAGGTTGGCTTATTTGAATATCAACTAGTCGAGTCGCTCAAATTGCTTACTAACTCATTCCAATTCGAATTTCCATTTCAATTTCAATGAATCATCTGCCCATCTACACTTGCATAATTCGCCTCCTTATCAGTATTCAATTCTGCTTCTTCCTTCTCCTCTATTTGCCTTGCTTTGTCATCACTCTGCTCTCTTATATCTCTTATTCTCTCCTCTTTCCAGATAGTTCTGTTCATCGTTCTGTCGCGTAACCGTTTGTCAATAGCTCATCCCTCTGCTTGCGCCAGTCTGTCTAGAAGACATTTTTATCGCTGCAGCCGAAAAAACCACGATTTGCCTTGTGGATAATAGCATGGCATCGGAAGACTCGAAATAGCTGATAATTTTGATATTAATCCCTTCTTCCCTTCCTTCTAATATTCAAAATTCAAAAATAGCCCCTTCTGCATTCCATTCTTTCCGATCAATTTTGTATGGGTTCTCATTCGCAATTTTTAGTTATCAATGACGTTTATTCAATTACTTTCAGCTGATTTTTAAATGCCATTTATGAGCCGTTTCTCGACAATTCCCTACAGAATAAACCTGTTATTTCACGAATTGACTTCTAATTTGTTCGAGTTAATCCACTCTTCTACTCTTCACTCTTTCCGCTTTCTACTTTCATGTCTGCGCTTTTGCATTATCGGCAGAAGTTTCGAATTGTTATGAGCCGCGTTCTTTTTCTCATTTCTTCTTTATCTAAAATCCAAAATTTTACCCTTCATTTTTGCTTTCATTTCCTGCTATTAACGAATCATTGGAGCATTCGGGTTCGGCCTATTTCTATCGTCCACTCTAATCACCCCTTTTGCATATCACTTCCTTTATCAGCGTTCTCATTATATCATCATTTTATTATCCGTTTCGTTTTTATTTGCCGTTTTCGTATTTTCAGACATACATGACTAATCCGACTTTTTGCAGATTTGAGCGAAGCACAGCTTATGGTCTATTTATACAGACTTCCTGCTTCACGTTTTCGACAGATTGCAGCTGATCTTTGAATATTGAAAATCATCACTGGAAAAGTGGAGTTTATTGAAAGTCGCTTGCAAAATCGACACGGAACTATCATATTTTGCTAACAAAATGGCTAATATGTCATTTTCTGCAAGTTGTATTCTGAGTCTTTGAATACTCTCTATAATAATCCATCATCTGAATTTGTTCCGCTTACTTTAATCCTCATTTGATGAATGATGCCTTTCATCTGCATCTCCCTTCATTCACAGAACGGAACAGCCCAGCTCTTCTTGGCGCTGTACGTTTCGTTCCACTCGGTACTATCTGCTCCCCTTCCAAATCACAAACGAGTAATTAGTCTTTGTTGTTCGTCTCCTGATTGCCTCTTTCGGCTATTTGCATCGTGCATCGTAACTCCCCCCTCCCCTATCATTGCTTATCAGTCTAGCTACATGCTCCAGCTGCTTTTCCCCTCCCCTGCCTGACTCCTTCCTTTTGTGGCTTCCCTGCCCCTGCCCCTACCCTGTTCAATTTCCTCCATCTGTTCCTTCAGTTGTTCAATCTTGTCGAATCTCGTATTTCTCCTAATATGAACTGCGAGGAAGTAGATACTGCACACCTTTTGCATCTCTCCCCTCCTAGGCTCAACCCCTCGAAGTAGCATGCGCCCTGAAGAGACGAAAGAGATAGCAAAGAAAAGGGGAAAGGAAAGAGTGAGGGGAAGAAGAGGCGTGGCTCGTGCAAATCGATTTGCAAAGGATGTGCAATATCTACTTCCTCACAGCCCATAATATCTTCGTTGCTCGCTTCTTCCGTTCCTTATTTTTGAAGTCCCTCTCCGCACTCATTTCAGTGTCGATTGTGTTTGCCATGTCGCTTTGCTGCATCTTTACGTCTTTTTATGCGTAATTACAGGCCTCTTAGTATCCTCCTCACCTTCTTCGATCTTCTTCAGCTTAGTTTGAGCAATAGAACCCTGGTGCAGTGAGGCAGTGTGCGATATCTTCACGGGAGGCATTCATTCAGTCACTCGAAAAGGACGATTCCTAATTTCGCGTGAAACGTTGTTTACTTTTTGCATGAATAATTTCGCAATTCGCCCCGACAGTCCCTTTCCTTCCTCAGCAGCAAATTATCTCTCCTCTTCTTTAGAACGGCCTCTTGCCTGACTGACCGAGGAAGGGCTGCTTCCCTTTCCAGTCGAGTGAACGCGTGTCTTATCTCAGTCATGAATCGCTGTTTCCCTCTTTATTACCTCTCAACTTTTGTTTAAATTTTACGGTTTTTTGTCGAGGCAGACTGCTTGGCGCCAGCGTCCAAATCCACGCCCTTAGACGGTGAAAAGTAAGGAATTGAAGAGGGACGGGGAAATTGGAACGCCGCTACTTTTTGCGAGAAGATTGATTATGACGGGTTCGTGGCTGACACTTCGCTATTTCATTGTCTCGTCCTTTATGACTTATTTTTGATTGAATCGTCGATAAACTGCAAACACGTTTGGGCCTAAAATTCGTAAGCTCGTTTTGAAATATGACCTCCTGCCTGGTTTTTTGACGTATTCAGATAATGTCGTTTTCTCTTCTTATCTTTTGAACGACTAATTAGTTGTTTCGTACATTTTTGCACTTTTGGCGATTTTATTTCTTTCGGAAGAATTCATCTATTGACACATCCATGATTAGTACTTTCGGGACAGGTCTTTTTTGCTCTAGGATAATTCTCACCCGTTTCCTATCCGTTCCGAACCCAAATTGTGGAGAAAGATGCACTAACAAAGAATGGAAACTATTTATAGCGGATATGGCCCAAATTACAGGGCAAGTCAATTTGAGCATCCTCAAGTTAAAACTTGCTGACCGTGCGCTGTGATCCAAGAATTTGGCACCGAAGTTTATCTACTTACCTTATATTGCAAACATTAACGTGAAAAATTAGCGTATGTCCTGGCAAGGTCGTTGGCAATGTCAGTGTTCGCTGCAGCAGCAAAGAGTTTAAAAGGAAAACTTTAAAGACAAACCCTGTGCTAAGGGTGCACGGTCAGCGTTTTTAACTTAATCTTCGATATCAGCATGCTTCAACTTGACTTACCCGGTAATTTTGGACCAAAACCGCTATTAACAGTTTACATTCCTTGTAAATTTATTGGGACCAATAAGAACTGATCCGATCTAGCGTAGCTTGTCTAACTGACTGAATCGAATCGTCGTCAAATGACTTCAAAACGCCTCTCTAATCTTTCACCCACTAAATCCGGGTTTATTTGTGCTCTTTGTGTTTATTACTTGGCTTGCAATTGGGCAATTGGGTTTGCAGCCCTGTTGCTCTGTTGCCCTCCCCTCCCCTTGACAATGAGCACTATGCCATAATCATAACCTAAAATGGGTTTGTCTGTCCCTTGTCTCTCTGTGGGATAGCTTTCTTCTGTTGCATCCGCTTCTCTCAGTTCTCTTGATTCCACTAGCTATTTCTTCAGCTCTAACCAGTCCGCATAATGTTTCCCAGTGAAAATGCACTCTAAATAAAGAGGACCACAGTAGCCTCTATTTTGCTCCCATCTCCTATCTACCAGTTCTATCAGCCATCAGCCCAAAGATACAGAGACCGTGGCCTATCACATTCTCCATTCACCATGCGCACTAATAAGCAAATAGGCAACATTGTGAATGGAATGGAAATGAAGCTCAATGCCCTTTTATAGTTCACCCATTCTCTTCCTCTTCTTTTCAACAATTCAGTAACAGTCCGTGCTTTCTGATGCACATTTAAGCATATTAGTTTCGCTTCACACAATGGCTGATTTATGCAAGCGCGAAATGTTGCCAGATTGAATGCGAAATGAAGAAACAGTAGAGGCGTTGCTAGTTCATTCTGCCAGTGAACCTTCGAACTCGTGAGAATAAAATGTACGAATATGTTTAAAATCTCATGTTAGGATAAGACTGCAATTAGTACATCTATGAGTTTACCTAGAATGATACTAGGATTACACATTTTGAATTTTCACGCCCTCCTCGAAAACACTTCGATTCCGAGACTAAAAACTGAAAAGAGATACAGATGTTGCGAATTGTAAACCGCCGTCGAACATAAAGCGGAAAAATGGTTGAAGTTTTGTAATTGCATTCTCTCACGCTCATTGACAAAAAAACTCTTCCCTGCACAGTGATTGCAAGGTGTTAGTAGACGGGGTAGGGCGATATACTATATCGATTTTAGGCCTATTTTTAATATAATTTTCAAAATAAACTAAATTGCGAATGAGAAGTTTAACGGTTAGTGGTGCTGGCTGATTCCATCAGAAGTCAGACATTAAAACATCTGCTCATTTGCTGAGTGGTTGAATAGTTGGGTTGTGGTGTTACAAGATTGTAGCTGTGCAGCATCAACATTCAGCAGCAGTGGCAGTCATTTTCACCTCTTTCCTTTGCCTTGCCTAACGACCACTCATCAGGCTATTCTCCCTCATTCAGCTTGCTACTTTTTTGCTCTTTCGAGATCAAACTACTCTTTATTTCCAGCCCTCTGTCCTCTCTCGAAGATGGCAGCATTTCCATTTCCATCGCATTCGCATTCTCGTTGCCTCGTTGCATCGCTTCAGCCTCACCCCTTCTCCTCCACTTCTCTGCTTCATTCTTCTTCTCCTCACTTCGGCCGAGCTTTGTGCATGCAAATTCACAGCAGCTGCAGTCAATTTTTAACTTTCGATCTCATTCGACTCATTCTCAGGCTGATGTTCCAATCGAATATTCTCGCCTTTCTTCTTCACTCCGCTCCTTATTCGCTGTCTTTTCATCTTCTTCTGACTAATATAACTTAAATTTTCAAACTCCCCTTACCAAAAGTTTAACTGAACCATTTTACTTTTAGCGTCTTCTAATCACAAATTTCCTTGTTTTCTGTCAAGTACGCGGCACCGTAGCACTTCGAAAAAAGAAGATCTCGTGATATTTCATGCTCGATATCATCTAATCCTCTTGTTTCTCACTCAAGATGAAAACGAAATTAATTCGTCAAGTTCATTCTTCGGTCGAATTGTTTCAGCACTTCATTTCCCATTCCATTTACGTCTTTCCGTTTCAATTTCCATTGATGATATGCTTCTTCCTTCTCTTCTGCTTGTGTTATTCTGTCTGGAAATCTGCTTGATCGAGTTGGTGTGCTTTGTTTGCAGTTGTCCTTATTCCTTTTGCTTTTGCTTTTGGAAGAAAGGGAGGATCGAGTTTCCCTCCATTCTGCCATTTCTGCCAGCCTGTCTGTCTGTCTATGTACAGACATTTCCCATACAAAGACAAGACTTTCCCAGGCACAGACTCGAATTAACCTATTCCAATCCCAGCCCAAGAAAGACCGAGAGAGGATTCGATTGATTGACACCGCAGTGCGGCAAGGCACGCAAAGGGAACGCGAGGCCGCCACGTTGCAACTCGCAGATTGAAACATGCAACATGGATGAGAGTGATGTAATTGTTGGCGAGTTTGGAAATTCAACCACCCTTATCCCCCCACCTGTGTAAATTATGTTGCTCTCTGCAGAATTATCTTTCGCAATCACTCCTCTCATTTCCTTCCATCTCTCCCCATATCGTTTTTATGTTTCTGCCGACTTTTTGCCGCTTTGCTTCCATGTTTACCTTATTTCTTTTGTTCACGCAATCGGACAGACTTTGTTCGAAACCAAGCGATACAAGCAAAAACATGAAGCATACAGAAGAGTGCAGGAGAAATGGGGAGAGGAAAAGATACAGATTGGACAGAGGAACGAGTGAAAGAGAGAGTGAATAGATTGGAAAGAGAATGAGATGCAGAAAGTCAAAATAAAAAGAGCAAAGAGGCAGAATTAGAAAGAGTGAGTGTAGGGGTGATTGAGTGCAGAGCGAATCAGAATCAGAATAAGATGAAAATTGAAATCGAGCGAAATTGAATGAAAATGAGAAAAGAAGGAAGAAGAGGTTAGAATGAGAATGAGAACGGAGTTGTGAGATAACGAGTAGGGGACTGGGGATAAACTGTGATGATGAAATGGAGAGCGAGGTTAGGAGAGAAAAAAGGAAGGGCTTTAAGGATCAACAATTGGAAAGTTCGGCAGACTGTTTTATATCTATTGATCAAGAAAATATTGGTCCGCTTCAAGATCTATTAGCTCGGAAAAGTCTCGATGTTGATCTTCATGGTTATTGATGGAATTGTTGAAAACCCTTTTGCATTCAACATCCATAATTTAGTTCGATTTAGAAATCCACTTTCTTTATTTCCAAATTCAGTGTTCCTAGTCAATTCGACCGAAATCCCATTTGTATTCCTCCCCTCCATTGTGTCATCCATGCAAATCGTCTGTTGCTCTGTCCGAATGACTCTTTCTGTCCAAACCATTCACTTTCTTTGTCACATTCACATTGCTTCACTTCTCAGTCCTCCCCTCCTCTTCCCTTTTCATTTTTCCATTCAGCCGCTACATTAATTTGCTCGCTTGACTCACTACGATATCCTCTTCTCTCTTTGTCGTCAGTCTGTTTGTCATACTGTAGAGGTCGATGGGGGAGAAGGAGACAAATTGCAAGGAGAAAGAAGAATAGAGAGACCGCTATGTTGTTGTAGCACATTAGCTGAAGAGTGCATTCTGACACAACAGCTATTCGACTCGATTCGATATTCCCCATGATTTAATTCCCAATTTGGTTTGCCCCTGTCTGACCTCTGATCACCTCTGCCTCATTTTCTCCTCATTCACTCCTTATTCGTACCCCGTCTTCCCTTCGCCCTTCCCCAACCCCTTCCCTCCAACCCTTTTGCGATGGTCTCCCGCAGCGCCAGCGCTTCCTTCTGCATCGAGCGGTTTTGTTTTTATCGTCCTTTCCCCTTCTTTTCGCCTGCCGAAAGGGCACAACATTGTCTACCTGTCCGTCAGTCTTCCGCTGGCATTTGCACATCCCCTTCCCAATCTTTATTATCATTCGGCTTGGCCCGATTAGTCAGCTTTCGTTCGTCTATTTATTGTTTGCACTTCATCAATTTGTGCGCATTTTACACATTCAAAAGAGAGAGCGCCGAGTTTTTTTTTGTCTATTGTTATCGTTAGATGGAGGAAAGTCTAAGTACGGAGAAATTTTACTTTTTATTATTATGATGATATCCCAATTGAAGCAAAATAACGACCTATAGATAGAGAGACCAAATTAATTTTCGAGATCTATAATCATTGCAAAATTTACTATTAGCATGATCGACGAGATTAACCGGAGCAGAATGCTCTTTAGATCTCCAAAAATGGTTCAGAATGAGCAGTTATTCCCATTTTTGTGTGGCGCATTTTTCCGCAGTCGCCTCCCTTTTTATTTGGCCAGTCATTTCTCTCTGTGTTTCGATAGATACAGAGTTGAAATTTTATCACTTGAAGAAATCATCAGTTTTTGCGCAGTTTCGCTGCAAGATTTCATTATTCAACTGCGCATGGCAGTGGACTATTTTGCACTTTGCATCATAACTTTGAATTGTTTCGCCAGTTCTTAATCGGTAAGATTTTTTCGGGCCGTTTGTGCTAATGTTTGTGAAGCATGGGGTAGGCAAATCGATATCGTAGTTTCAAAATCTGTTGGAAACTATATGGAAACCGTGTTTTATTTTCGAGATACGTGGGGTCCGATATCTAAAAATCACGACTTTTAAAGGTTTCGAGGGAAATGCCTAACTATAAAATTTGAGCAAAATATCCCAAGAGTATCATACGAAAACAATTTCTCGTGATTATCAACTAGGAAGCCGGACAGATGGGTCGAAAAAGTGATCGAAACTTTTCAACGCACAACTCAAATGTTAACTTTGGTTTTCTGGCATTTCTATCTATAAACGAGATTATATCTATTGTTATTCGTTATTTCAAGTTATCATCCGAGATTTTGTCGTTTTGAAATATTTTCTTTCGATATTGTCGAGACTAAGGCTGAGTTGGTTTAATCTCAATATTGGTGCGGTTTTTTTTCTCCTTTTTGCATTCATTAGCTAACAACAATAAATATTCCATTATTTCAAATACTATCAATACCTCTATTCCAACTTAGCTTACACCACTGAGATTTTACTTTCAATAATATCTCCTTGGCGTTTTTAATCATCCAAAACTAATAATAACTCGACAATCATGCTCTAAGAGGGCATTTATAGCTAGTAAACAATTACAGATAAAATTAGGATAGCGCATAGATCGTTTAATGAAAGAAAATATACAATGTTCCGATTATTGTTGACTTAAAGTGGGTCGAAAATAAAAAAAAAACGACTTTTCTCGATTCAGAAATATTGAAGATCTTCAAACTATAGAATTCTGAGCTATTTCTCTCAATTAATTCAATTTGACTAATTGTGAGAATTTTAGTCGAAACTTCCTAACTCTGGCGGATAATATTTCAAAAGCCTATTTTATTTTTATATTTGTTTCGATTGCGAATAGACTCGAAGTTTTGCGTCATAATCTTCGAGATTCACAAAGTTAATTTTCACGAAGACTTACCTTTTCTAATTTTCCCTCTCATAATTATTCCTCATTACAAACTAGTTTTTCAACCCCGACAACAATCATGTTGATGTTCATGAAAAGCTGATGTAGATCTCTATGCTTCGGTGTTTCAACCCGCGACTTTTTGGTGCATTGGATTGGATGATTCAATATTTGTCAGTTTTAGAGAAATTTCGATTCAAACTCGGAAATATTGTTGACATTGTGTTTGTGCACTTGGATGAATAGCCTATCTGCTCTTCCCATTATTTCGTTCTCTTATCTTTATCATTAAATATTTGTTTCGCTTACCTTTCTCTGCTCATTCCTGCAGTCTTCTGCAAGAAGTACCTCATCTATCCAAAGTATGCGTCAGTGACGAGCGCTCACCCTGCAGGCTTTTGCCTCCTATCCTCACTCCTGCCCAGGCCCCCAGTCCTTTCTACTGCCTCCCGTTCCTCTTCCACTTTTCCTCTCGTCCTCCTCTCATTCGCTCATTTATATGTCGTCTCTGCCATTTTCTAGTTGCCCATATTTGCCTTTGCAAAGTGAGTCAAAAGAAACAGAAACATGAAAGAAGCAGAGAAATCGAAGAGTTTCGAGAGTAATGAGAGAATAGAAACGAGGAGAGTTCTGAGGCAGTCCGGCAGTCCAAGATGTGTCTATTCTATCGCATCGCCTCCAGTTCTTCTTCCATTCTGTCAGCAGTTTTCCTCGTCCTTTTGTGTTTCTCCCAGTTTTCATTACCAATCTGCCAGAGCCATGATAAATTCATTGTTATTCTGAGCAGCCTGCTGCATCTCCTTTACTCATCTCATTTGTATTCCTCTCGCTGTTGCGATTTCATGGCTTTTGTCTTTCGGCGTTGGCTGATAGGTTCAAGCGATGTCCCCCGTTTCTCGGTGTCTATCTTCTCCTTTCTTTTCCTGACTCCTCCTACTTTGCATTTGGCTCCGCCCCGCACTCACCAATTTCCGTCTTCACCTTTGCTGTTTTCATATCAAAGCTCTGCCCTCTTTGGGTCACAAAATGCTGATACATTTTTAGCAAGCGGATGGAGATTATGGAAATGCGCATTGCTCACCCAAACTTTGCTCCATATTTTATGTAAATTGTCGTGTGTTTATCATTTTATAATTGCTCACTGGTTTACTCGCTTACAGTTTTCGTCCGACATTTTGAATTTTGTTTTCTAAAGTTAAAAAATCAGTTTCCATCATCCCTTCATGATTGTATTACTCACTTATCATTCTGATTGATTGGTTATTTTCATTGCAATTTGCTAGGTAGCCTTCCACCATCCCTCGATTTCATGGCCCTCGTCTCTCCTTCTCTTCCTGTCTTCCGGCTCATTCCGCTCCACTTCGTTTGCATCTCTTCCTCCTAATGAGCCATCGTCGTTGCTTCTCAGCTTCAGCATTCGTGGATATCTTCTCAAATCTCGAGTGTCTTTCCCTTTCTCCGTACCCTTCCCCCGTTTCCTTTCTCCTTGCTCGATTCGGCTCGACTAATTTTCTCACATCTCGTGTTCAGCTAATTTATCCTCCTTATTTCAGGAACTTGGTCAACACGGCTCAGCACAGCTACCCGCTCACCTCAGTGCATATTCCTATTGCTCCCTCTCCTCTCTTCTCGCCATTCCCGGTGTTCTCCACTACTCTCACTTTTGAGTTCACAAGAATGTGTTCGCCTCCCTCCTCGGACTTTCAGAACCAACTGAGTTCGGCCTCGGCAGATTCAAACAGGTTTGTCTTCGTCAGCCCTTTCCTGCCAACCTACTCCAACCACACTTTCCTCTTTCATGTTGTTTCTTTTCCTTTTCCTTTTCCTTTTCCTTTTCCTTTTCCTTTTTCTTTTTCTTTTTCTTCTTATTTCAATTTCAAAATTCCGCTCCCCTCCCGCACACTTTTTGCGGTATAGATTTTTTCTGCAAACGCAAGCGTCGAATTTGTTCCGACCGACAATCGAAAAAGTAAACCCCAAACCCAATGCAGCGACAACTAAACAACTAAACAAATCAAGTAAATCATAATAGGCAGTCGGGCAGGCTGGCTCCTAGTTGCGTCAGCCTTCAGCAGTACTCAAAACGCATCGGCATTTTTTTCATGAACACTTTTTCAAGTGAAATTATTTACCGACGTAAATCTATACGAGCGAAAAAAAACCGTCCATCCTATACAATTTCAAATCTACTTCCCAATTGTGCTTTTTATTGTGACACCTACGTTTCGATTTCACAACTTGAGAAATATGATGGGGATGTAATTTTTGAGACTGTCCATTTGACTCACAACATAACACTCAAAAATGACATTATTATGGGGGCATGTTTTCCGTCTTTCTGACTACAGTATGAATTATGCGATTGGAGCGGAGCAGCGAAGGGAAAGAAAGACAGAATAGGATAGGTTGAGTGGACAGATAGGACGACAAAGGAGAGAGCATGAAAGCGAGGCAAATATCATAACACTTACACAGAAACGCTTATTTTCGAGTTTCGACAGACAGGGCATCAGGCAAAAAGGCCAATTGCGGTCGTTTGCTTCCTTCTTCTGGCAGGCTGCAACCAGTTTCCCCCTTCCCGCTTCCCTCGGCCCATTTTGCATGTCCGACAATTCTCAAAATTGCCTCCATAGTTCATATAATTTCATGTGCCATTACCTCTGAGTGGATTACTTCTCATTTGCCCCTCGCCTCACTCCGCATACATAACCGCTCACAACCACAAACAATCCATAACCTTTGAACATCGACAATGAGAAAACTCAAGTGGTTTACTTTTTTCTTGATTGAAATTGAAGTTCCCAAAGAAATGTTTTCCGCCGAGTTAGATAATGACTTCTCTACAGTATCACATAAATTTCATATGTTTCGATGAAAAGGAGGACAGTATTTTGGTTGTTAGAAACTGAAAATTTCAAAAACTCGTTCTGCTACTACAATTTCAATATCCTGGATCATTGTTTCACAGCGCGATTGGCTTTCAGCTTTATTTATTGTGTCAAATAGACTAAAAATAGCATCGCAGGAATGGTTTTGGTTAGAGTGTTTGGTGTTTACGTCTTGGGATACAATGAGCTCCCTTTCCGTCTGCATTTTGCATCTCCTTTGCTTCCCCCAGCCAGCTCTTGCCACTCCCCACTTTCCTCTCATATTTCGTATTCGATGAAACAGATTTCGCATGGCGCAAGACGCAAAGAGAAGCTGTGTGGGAGCAGCTCATATTCAGACCAAAAAGCAGGAAACTCGCAATACATTTCGGTGTCTGCATTTCTCGGAAGGATAATAACCGAGTAATGAAAAGGAAGGCTGATAAAAACTGCTGGAAATTGCAGCCGGAGGGCGGGGGCTGTAGAAGGGAAACGAACATCCGCTTGCATCGGTTTTTTGCATCATCAATAGCAGAAAAAGCAGAAACAATAAAGCAATCAACTAGTCAGCTATTTCGCTTTTATGTTCTGTCTGTCCATTCGTTCATTTTCACAAAACTCTCTTTTCCTCTAACTCTTATCAAATTGTGGAAAACAGAACAATAAATTGAAATTTATCTGCTCGCAATTCGCATTTTCATCGTAACTCATATTTTATCGTTATGTTGATCGGAAGAAATGGTAACAATTGGGATGTGTAAATTGCTGCCGATTCAAATGGGGAAATACAAATGCTGAGTCTGTCTCACAAATGGATTCCCCTCTCCTTGAATATCTAGTTTTTGAGTTTTGCGAGTTTGGCTCCCGTGAACTATCTGTCACTCTCCACTTCGCATTTCAATGCACTATTTCATCGTTTCCAACCGCTTCCATCTTTGAACCTCTTCAATTCTGACGGTCTTTCTTTGTCCGCATCACTGCGTGCAACTGAAATGAAGAGAGACGAAGAGAAGGAGAGAAGGGGAAGGAAGAGGAAAAGGTTGCTGCCATAATTATCTGATTCGTTCTTTTCGAGGTCAACATTCACATAAACTACCGCCAAATAGAGAAGAAAGGAGGAGGAGAATAAGACGAACTAGGTAAAGCAGAAAATCAGAGAGATGTGAATGAGAGACAGAAATTGAATAGGAAGGACAGAACAGAACAAAAATGACGAGGAGGGGAATAGGGGCATCTGTCCAGAGCTGCTGAATGGCTGAAGCATAAATATTCGCGTAAACAAACATTCATTCTTTGTTACTTTCGAAAAGATTTATGCGATGGCATTGCATCTTTGTCATTGCGCTTTTCTCTAAGAGTTTATTTTCGCGGCCCAATGAGAATTTGGGATAGTTTCGCTGAAGCTAGACGAAGCTTCGGAAACGTTTCCATTTTTCTTCTATGGGTCTAAAGGCGTTCAGCCTCTCCCCGTTCCGCCCCCTCCCCTGCCCACTGATTATCCCGCCTCTCGCTCTACTGCCCCTTTTGCGTGTTTTTCTCGGTCCTTTTTCGGATTCTCGAGCTTTTCGCTGTCCCTGTCCAGCAGCAGCAGCAGCAGTCAGCAGTCCCTCCTCTTCTTCTCACTTCCCCGTCCTCCTACCCACTCTCCCCTTCTCCTCTCGTTGCTCTCCTCAGCAATTCCCTTCGCCCTCAAACCTCTCCACACGGCATTCATCTTGCTCACGGCAGCACAACAACAGCAGCAGCACAAAGCCTCGAGTCTTTTTCTTCGTCTCGTCTCGTCGCGTCGCTTCTTTTTTCTGTTTCGTCTCTCTGCTTTTGTGCTCTTTCGAGAGAGAGATGGTACGCAAGACGACATTTCTATAGATTTCTTGACTTTGATGCGGATTTCTTTAGAATCTGTCTCAACTATCTCATCCAAATCTGATCGACTCTTCTTTGACTCTGTGGTTATTCTAGTGTTGTGCTAATTTTAAATATCTAAAGTCTCACGATAGTTCTGCTTGGATTAAATAGAGACTAAGTACCGAAATTTGTGGTAGTGAATGGGTTTGGGCTGGTTTTGGAAATTTGGCAGATTGGCCTGTCCTGCTCTACCTCTGCCCTGTTTGTTCTTCTGGCATTTGCTTGCTTGTGCTACAGCCAGCGCTAACTTCTCTCTCTCTCTCTCTCTGTTTATTCCCAGCCGACTTCCTTGTACGGACCTCTCTGCTGCTTGCCTGGCTCAGGCCGTGGTCTTTGTCTTTATCTCCTCTCCTGGCCTTTTTCAGTTGCATCTCGAATTTCATATTCCCGTAGCCTTCTTTGTCCGGCCCTCTCGTTCTCCTTCCAGCCTAGGCTTCAGAGCGACTATCTTCTCTCTATTCCTCTTCGTCCCCCGCTCTTCTTCAGCTCGGCTGCCCTGTTCAGCTAATTTAATGCCCCCGCCTGAAATGGCTACCTCTCCTCTTTCCCCTTCTCAGTCCATAATGACAGAAGCAGCAGCAGCAGCTCTGTTCAACATTTCCTCATAATTAGGGGTTAATAAACGTAATAGCTCTAACTTTTTATCCCTAGCGTTTTCTCTGCCTCAGCTGTTATCTGACATTCTATATGAGCTATGAATTAACATATTTTCGCAAATAAGTCATCCTTTTCTCCTGTCTTAGTCTTGTCTAAACTATGGCTGGTTGCCTCTAATTGGCAGTCTGTCACAAATGTGCGCATAATTCGTTACTCTGAAATATTGCCGATGGTCGAAATGGAATGCAGAATTGGGAGTGAGAAGAATGAGAATGAGGAATTGTTCTTCGAGATCTTATCTGGCAGAGGAGACAATGATGAGTCTGTCTGCCCTCTGCCCGTCTGCTGTCCAGTCGAGCGATAATTCGTGCATATTCAATGATCCAATTTGTACGCGATCCACAAATTGATGGGCAGCCGCATTTTCGCAATTTTTGCGCCTTTTACAGTGCAATTAGAAGTGGGCGAGCTGTCAGTCAAAAGAATCAAGAGACTTGGGGGGCTTCCCATCCATGGAAAAGAGACAGGCTGAATGCGACTGGACAACCTTCCTCTCATACAGTCTCTCTGTCTGCTTTCTCTTCGCCTTTCCTTCTCATGCACATGAGTGGTTCCCACGACAGCCCGCTGACTGGGCTGCTGACAGTAATTGCACCCGACATCCAAGTGAAAGATCCAACAACCGCAGAAGTAAGGCAACAAGCCCTTCAAATGTCCCCCATCCATGTCTAACTCAAATGCACTTTGGTTAGTTGACAGCTGCAGTCATTTACGAATCGTTAAATTATGCAGATTTACTGTTTTCTAGTTTTAATTGAAGAGAAACGACCTATTTGCACACTTGCCGCATACTGTAGCCAAATCATTTCTTCTTTCCTAACTGCAAACCGTAACTTCTTCTGCTCCGCTGCTCCTTCCCATCATTTAATTCGACATTTCTGAATTCCTGTATCTGTAATTACTGAACCGACTGTAGAAGAGGAAAAATGCTAGTCTATTTTGCTATTTCACTGGAAACCCGGTCTGTCTCTGAATCTGTGCACTTTCTGTCGTAAAATTTGATTCTCTCTCCGACCTTCTGCGACTTCCTTTCTATCCCCACAGCCAAATCCCTCGTAAAATGCACTTCCAGATTCGATACAAACACGAATTCGTTACTTATTTCGATTGTTGCAGAACTTCGACAACGGGCTATGACAACGAGCCACAACAGCAGGAGCAGCCAGTGAACGAAGCAGAGCCACCAGCTCAGGCTCAAGTGCAAGTGCAGCAGCCTGAATCCAGCAGAGGGGTTGCCGCTCAGCAGTCTCCGAAAAAATTTCGACTCAAGAAGATGAAGCGCACTGTCAGGCAGAATCTCCCCCATGATGAGGTTAGCTCGATTATGTTGTAAGCTTACAAAAATCGACATGGGCGTCAGCTAAAGCGATATTGCGAAGCGAACCTCGTTTTGAAATTTTACCCGTTCATAGTTTGACAATTGAAAATGACGAAAACTCACTAAATAACGAACTTCTCTAGAAACAGTTGTCATAGGTATCCTGATTTATTTTTTCCGAAGACAAGATTTAAGATGTTTCGTTAATTACTAGATGTTGGGTGAAATTCCGCTGCGATTCGGAGTTAGATAATTTTAGAGGCCAATATTGTTAGAACTTCATTCGTCTTTCGATATTTTCGATGAGTTTTGGTCATCTATTAAGATCAGAATCAGGGACGGGTCGAAGGAATTCCTATTCCGTTTTCAGAATTTTTGAGCCCAGTCTATTTCAATTCCGAAAAATAGCATCTCATTTCGATTCCAATTCCAACTTTTCCAAATGAACATTTCTGCCCATACCTGGTCAAAATAGGCTCAGCCACGAGTTTGCTGAAAATCAAATTTTGCAATCATTTTTGATGCGTTTGCCTTTGATAAGCGAGGTAGTGTTTTGAAGAGATAGAGACAGAGAGGACCAGACAAAATTGGAGAGAGCGGCAATCTTGGGTGAAATGAAGAGTAAATGGTGTTTCTAGTCCGGAAAAATTTGAGATTATCTCTACTTAGCTTTTAATTAGGGAACTATTCAATTTATTAGAATTCTGTCTTAATTAAAAAAAAAAAATTATTACACGCCTGATAGGCATTCCGAATGAATTTTCTCTGCCGTTCGCTTCGTAATATCGCTGGTCGACTTAGACTATAAAGTAAAAATACTCATTTTGATGCGATATAAAGTTTCGCATTCTTTCACAAGGTTCCATAATTTATCAATTGCTCATTTTCTGTCCTCCTCTCCCTCTCCACCCCATTTATCCACTGCAATAAATAACCGCTTGCAACTTACAAGTGCGCATTTGCGTGTAGTGGCGCATGTCTGGTCGTGAAAAATAGGTGATGTTACGTTTATGACAGAAAGATAAACGAGCTGCGAAATTATGAAACAAGATTCTGTCAATTAGCCGACCGGCTACTTGTAGCTGTTCAGGTTTCCTTCTCCTCTTTTAGAGAATTGAGAGTGTCTAATGATCCCCCACTTCGCGAGGCTAAATTCCCCAGTCTCTAGAGAAATTTGCTTAGTCGCCTCAGTCTTAGGCCTCAGGCAGCATGCCTGTTTGAGTGACATTTGCTGATTGTGGGTCGCTGTCCTGCTTCCTCAATTCTGCAGAGCTGACACTGCAATGCAACCTGTTGGACCAGAGATATGAAAACAAGCTGAGCACCAGCCATAGAAGGACGCTTCCTTGCCCAGAAAATCTCTGCAACAAGTGTACTTCCAAAAATTGAATTAAAATCGAAGAAGAAACTCGAAGGGAAGCAACAGATTTTCTTTCTTCAATCTAATTGACAACTACATTTCTACAAGTGCAACTGTGTCTAGATCGATATCTCTATTTGCGATTCAAATCTCCGACAAAAACACATCAACTTCTGGTTTACGATTTTTTTGTCCTAAATTCCTGAGGCTGAGTTTCATGAGTCAATGATAATAATGTAAGAGTGCTGGGTACAAGTTGATGTAGTTCGGGTTACGGTTGTCGTTTTTCTTGCGACTCTGGAAATTAACGTAGTTCGTCAGTTCACAGGCAGACAGGTTGTCAGATGACAGACAAAGTGATGGATGCAGGGGCAATCTACTGTCGAAAGAAGAGGTCTTATTATTGTGAAATGCAATAGCCTGGAATAATGCATCAATTCGGCAGTGCTCCCCTCTGCGTGCCTCTTCTTTGTGTCACTTCGCAGGTTTGCCTCGAATTTCGTTTGTTGCACTTCCCAAATGAGCAGGCCGAATGTTCTCGGAAGACTGGAGGAGCGCCACGCTTCCAGCCAAACCCCATCAGATGCATTCTATCGTACCTGGAATTGGGGAAAAGAGAATGGAAGAATGGGAGAACAGAGTGCAGTTATCTATGTGTGCAATTTTCTAACAGGTTTCCAGAATATGTCGTATAATTTTTCGTCGATGTCGAAAATGTAATTATCTTTGGTTTCGGGTAACTTTATCCAATTTCACTGCGAGCACTTGATAAGCCAACGACGAATGATACAATCTAGTTTGCCCTTTGAATTGGTGAATTGCAGTATTTCCATGTCATGCTCAGGGCAATCCTCAATTCACAATAATCTCCCCATTTATTTACCTCTATCTCTTTAATTTCTCTTCTTAGCTTTCCTTCTGTTTCTGTTTCGTAGAGCAAAAGTGGTATCATCTCTTTGAATCGCACTACTTGATTACTGAGCAGAGTGAGTTAGAGAGGCAGAAAGGGAATGTGAAATACTCGAAGATGGAAGGAGAGGGAAGAGGCGAAAATCAGATTGAGCATCGCATCTTTGCATCTTGCTCGCGGTTGTTGCTGCAACTTCAAAGGCAAAGACTCTCCTCCTCCTATATTCGATACATCCATCCATTAGAAGGAGATAGAGATGGACTCTCGCCTGCTGCCTGCTTACGTACTGAAGCAGCTCTTTTTTCCGCCCCTCTCTTTCCGCCTCTCTTCCTCTGCTTCATTCAACTCATCTCCCGGAAATGCAAATGGCATGAGCCTTTCGGCCTCTAGCTCTTCTCCTTTCACTTCTCTGAACTGCGTAACTTATCTGTAGATTGATACTGACTCTTCTGAAAAGTATAAGCATTTCGTCTTTCAAACAAAGATCGAATCTTTTTTTCTTCAAATCATGCATCCTGTACTTTCAATCCCGAAATAGACTTGAGTTTCCTTTTCTCTTCTTGCTCATGCAAATAGTCTTCAGCCTTAGCTAGGGTCATTCTCCTCATCTCACTACCTCACTACAGCAGCCCTGCAGTCCTAGATACCTTTCCTTTCCTTTCTCTTCCTTCCTCTAGGCCTTATTCCTTCCTCTACTCAACTCGACTCGATTTCATATTTTCGGGTTGCTTCTCTGCATCTTTTTCCTTGTTCGTCCACCGGCATCTACCCTCTCCCTCTCTCAATTCCTCCATTCTCTCGAACAATTCTGCATCCTTTGCCGCTCTCATCCATAATTCGGACATAGCGAGTAATTGGACTGCAAGAGAGTGGAAAAGGAAGATGATGAGGGAGTGGATCGGATTGGGAGGGCACAGAGATGAAGACTGGGTGAAACATAAAAATAAGCGAAAATAGAGCAGAAATAAAGTGGAGGTGAGTTCAAAAGATGCCTAATTCAACATTCAACTGACCATATTCATATATCTATTTGAGCCGAGTCAGATATCTCATTTCATAGTCAGAAACGCCGCGAGGAGTTGAAGAATCGCATGGGCAAAAGGGCAAATTAAAATGGAATGCAATTCCTGAAAAGCGCTCTGTATTATTAGGGTCATCAAAACTCAACCGTCACATGCTAGTGCACTGCTGTAAAGTATTCGAAAATAAGGCATATTCTCGTTTCCATCTAAATTTTAGCTACAGTCGGAAACTTTTGGTACGGGTACGAAATTTTATACGGTAAACAAGAGCTGAGCGCTAAAATGTCTGTCTCTCGTCGTACCGTTGTCTTTGAGCTGAGCGCTGAGCGTAACGTCCATTTTCGAGTACCGTAACACAGGTCGAGGAGTGAAGGGTTGTTTGTTTGTTTGTTTTACTTGAGTTTCCCTTTCTTTATCCCCTTTTCCTTTCCTCAATAAGTCTCTTCCCAGCTTCGTTTCACAATCTCCATTATTCTTTTCTGTCGTTCTTCTTTCTTCCCTCTTCGCTTCATTCTAATTTCTCCGAGAGTCTCATTTGACTCCTTGCATATTTCTGCATACAGTTCTCTCTAGACCTTCTTCTTTACAGTACCCTTCACGTTGTTGTGTTATTTACAGCTTTTAGCACAAAGTCTCGTATTTCGTGTGCAACTCGGCTGTTTTGTAAGCGATCCCCTTCTTTCAGTCTTTGCTTTCCCTTTGCGCCGGTCACCTCTCCCATTCTCCCTCCATTTGTCACCGCCCTTTCCCATTTGTTCCTCTATAAAAACCCACAATGGTGAACTCTCATTTTTCACAAAACCGTCGTGTTAAAATTTACAATATTCCTAAAATTCAACATAATTTTTTTTCTCGAAAATTTGTTAATATCCGTAATTCGGCAATTTTCAGTTGACCCCGTCAGATTTGGACGAGCTGATTGACACCAGCAAGGACTACCAGATCGACGACTGGTACGAGACTGATAAGGGATCTGACAGCGAAGACGAGAGAAACAGGTACTTCATACATTCATTACTTTATTCAATCCTGACCAATCTACTACTCGCTAATATATTCTGCTATATTCCCCTATTCCCATACGGACGTGTCCCTGCGCAGTCCTGTACATGTCAATACTCAGTACGGATCCCAGCAACAGCCCTATTGAGCAATGAGCATGTGCGGGACTGCAAGCGGACCATTCAGCCGGCTAATAAACTCACCCCCGATAGATGTATTCTTGCAAATTAAAAATTGCATAGGCGGCAGCCCCAATACTCATATCTTTGAGTGTCTGGACTGATGCATTCATTCCCCTCGTCTAACATTGTCCCCAGACCAATGCCGTCTGCTTCCTATCCGGATCATGCGATCACTTTTATTCAAAAAGTTCCATTGAAATCGTTCTGGTTTGGTCTCCTATTCAATGCACGTGTAGTTGCCAAATTCTCGAATCAGGTGATTTGGAAATGAATAGCAATGATACGTGATTTGAGCGACTTTAGTTTGGCATTCCTGAAATAAATTGTATAATAGATTTCGTAAAAATTGTGAAAACAGTTCAGACTAGCCGGTGATTAACTCTCCTGTTTACTCTAGAAATTTTATGGCTGTGTTTCGAACATTCGAGCTGTCAAAGTCGGACACAGATAATAGTCCAGACGCGTAATATTTTTGGAATTGCTGCGATAAGGCGTTCAACATAAATTTAGACTTTCATTAGCAATTTGTTTTACTGCACTATTAACGTGAATTATGCACATTGTCATTCCTCGTATCTAAGAGAATTTGTTCCTAAGCTAGGGAGGGATCTAAAAAATAAATGAGAAGTCTTCGAAGCATCTCGTAATATTAATGATTTATGTTATGCATTATCTAGAGCCCCTAAGATTTATTCTATCGTTTTTCTCATTGCGCATTTAGTGGATTCGTTCGTGCAAACACCGAAGGCCTTGTGTGGGAATATTGAAAATGAGAGAAATTAGTTATTCCCCAGCTGAACAACTCGAGATGATGATCTTCAGTAGAGAAGTAAAGAGAGGGTGAAGGGAAATGTCGAAAATAGCAGAACGAATTTGCATTATGACTATTGAGTGTTGGGTGTCTTGATATTTTGCAGATACGTTTTTATATGTTTTCGAGCTCTTGCAATTTCGCCCAGAATAGTACACCAAATTACATATTCTCTCATCTGTATCTCGTATGTATTGCAATCAACAAATCATGCACTTTGTTTGGCCTCTCGAACTTGTGAGACGCATCCAAGCGAGAGGAACAGCGCAGCAAAGACTGCCGAGTTTGGAGAGCGCTGTGCGTGGAAGATGGCTATCAATCTCCTCTGCAGCCCTGCTTCGCGCTCTCTTCCCTCCCCTCTCCTTTCTCCCCTCCTGTCGACACTTTCATCTTCATCTTTCGTAATAGTCAAATAGGCGCCGAGGGGCTGCGCTGTTCCTGGCTGTTTTTTGGGGCCTTCTTTTCTCCCTGCTCAGCTGCAAAACCCTACGAAAATATGCCGATTACATCAGTAGAGTGCAGCAATCTGGCTTGTTTCATAAGACTCACCCACTTTTTTCCTGGAAGCACATTAATGGGAGACAATACCTGGACGATTTCATCACCTCCACCTTTCATATTATTTCGTTTTTAATGCGAACACGCGAATGGAGGAAGAAAGTATTTCACAATCCATAATTCGAGTAACTCGGTCCGTTGCTATAAACACGACCAAAGCAGAAAGGATTTGATGAATGAAGAGACTGACATTATGATTGCAGCGTGGACATTGTGGCTGAACTGGTCAACAACACAGCAGAAGACAACCATCCTGTCGGAGAGTATAGACAAGAACCTGCGAGGTAATTGAAAAATAGGAAATTGGAAGAAAATTGATTGATTTTAGAAGGATGAACGACCACCTCTTGCCTGACATGGACATGTCAATCGAAGATGGGGAGGAAGAGATTGAGCAGGGCGATCTCTTCGCAGAAGCAGAACCGGGTTTCTTCGATGGCAGAGAACGATTCGTCGGGCATGATTGTATGCGTTTTATTCGTGAAAAAAAGTTTCAAATCCACGACCTTTAGATCACTACTACTATCATGACGAAGGCAGAGGCTTCGTTCGTGAGCATCACATCACTGAAGCCGTTGGTCGCCAGTTCGGAGAAGTCCAGATGGAGGCTCCCAGAGCTGCTAATGAGCCGATCGAGAGATACGAGGACATTGGCTATGAGAGAAGACATCGCAGAAGTGGCAATGAGCGTGTTCATCCAAATGGTAAGCAGCATAGCACGGAAGTTGCTGAGCCAAGTACGATCTTCCTTGTTTCAGAACTGTGCACAGCTGCTTCTCGAGCCATTCCACTGTGCGACAACATGCGCGAGAGGCGAGAGATTGCTGAGTTCGGAGAAGCGGGCTATTGCCAGACGAACCTGAACGACGAGCTGCAGCAGCTCAGATACTTGCTCAGAAGACCGCTCAGCAGGAAACTCGAGAACAAGATCATCGACCGCCATGAGAGAGTAGGAAACCATGAATGCAGACCATGTCATTAGCAGTGATTTTTCTTGCAGGTCATGCTCTGCCACATTCTGAAGGTGGCTGAATCTGACCAGGAGGAGGCTCTCCGTCTGGCGGATCGCCTCATCTCTCCTTCGGACGAGTTCTTCGAACGCCGCAAGCGACGTTTCGCTTTCTGCCCCACAAAGCTGGCCTTCTTCACAAACGGTTTTATCTTTAGTTAGCTAAATCACTCAATCAGAAGCTCCTCAATTCATTTGTTTCTCTAACGAGTCAATATTATCCCTATTTGCAGTTAGTTGTGTTCTATTTCTTTTCGTTTATTGTAGTCATTTTGTGCTGCTGGCAGATTACTGTTGCCTGTTTGCAGATTTGAGAATCTATCCGAAACGTGTGCAATGTTTTTTATAATAATTTAGAATTTATTCGAGGAATAATAATTTAGAAAAAGTGAAGCGAAGAGAGAATTTACAAGAAGGTCTGTGATTGAAGAATGATTTCTATTGTATCCACATGTCTGGTTATTTGATTATTCGGTAGCTTTTAGAGAATTTTTTGTTTATTGACATTTGTTTTATTTGGCGATATATCAAAACATGAGATACCATTTTATCTGACTAATTCTTGTTACTATTGACACAAAGCTTTATCCATTTCATTCGTAATATCATATGTGCATTCTACACAATTTCTCTAGCAAAATAACTCATCCCTGACATTGCATTTTTAATCTTGTCACATTCTTTGCACCGATGGCAATGATTTGCGCTGAATGCCTTCCAAAGCTCAACACTTGGTCGCTTTTGAATTGTTATCGATTTCAAAATTTTGTCTTCTACTTCTATTTAAAAATCATATAATCAAAAAAAGTCTATTCAAAATTGATCAAATTAGGTTCGCTTTCAGCGCTCATTGCCGGTGAGAATATTGAACTGAATCTTAACACAAATTTGTTTAGCTTGATCCATCAGGTTCTGTGTTTTTCTCTTCTCTTTCCTCTAGAATTGTATCTCGGTGTGTTTTGTAATATCAACGCAACTCGACTCAATCATTCTTCTGATTGATCGAATCGACATGTTGCGACGTGTTCCCCTATGTTTCGCAACAGCCCACCTCAAGGAGATCGTGCTGCTCGTTTGCTCGATTATCAGCTATTAGCTCGAAGCTTTATCACTCCGTATCGGTCTTTATCGCTCTTCCGTCTCCCAGTTTTAATCCCTCCGCTCCGTTGTGGTATCAGCGAGTCCAAATCATCACACCCTCTTTTCTTCAGTTATAAAAATGGTCATGCTTATCAACAATCACGCAGAGCTCCAAAATGGGAGATTTTCCCGCCAAAAATTAGGGAATTGGCTCATTTCTTCAATCACCCAATGATATTTTTCGTATGTACTCTCTATTTGTGCGAATTTTGGCAATTACTGGAGGTGAAATTTCGGACTATTTTTATGCTCAATAATTGCCCAATTTTCAAATTCTTAGATTTAGAATATCCTTTTGTAAGGACACAAATTGTTCTCTCTATCTAATCTCAATTTATGATTTCTCTATTTTCCTCCCCTCACTTTATACAGTATTCCCTATTTTCAACACCTTTTGATACATTATTAAACTGGTCTCAGAGTCTCGTTGAAACGTTGAATTGTAGTAAATTATCACATTTCAAGTTGGTCAATAAAATTTTTATATCAGAAAATATCCGTAAATGCAGCTTCGCAAAAAT
The DNA here is from genome assembly GCA_964036155.1 of Diploscapter coronatus. Classification (NCBI taxonomy): domain Eukaryota; kingdom Metazoa; phylum Nematoda; class Chromadorea; order Rhabditida; family Rhabditidae; genus Diploscapter; species Diploscapter coronatus. Next base: position 6,682,140 of record OZ038423.1, read on the forward strand.
AATAACCGAGAAAAATTTCATTTGGACAAAGCAGTTGCATACGAAATAAGGCTAGGAGAAAATCATGCCCAATGTCCAATATCATTTCGCATGTAACATCACAATGAATTGGTGTTGTATAATGTGATAGAGTTAATGGTTTTGGATGTGTGAAATTAAAGTTTGTGAGAGTTGATGTGAGGTTTAAGTTGCTTTGTGAGTTTATGTTCTATCTTGGCTCGGACTTGTCGAATTCAAGTCAATACACAATGTTTCGTCTATCAAAATTTATTGGCATAAATGCCTGTTAGGGCTTTAGTGATTTAGAATCTTAGTAGATGTTGGCCGGAGGAAGATTAGGCCGATTGGTTGAATATGAAGATCAGTAATGAGACTTGGGTGTGGGTGAGATGAATTTCGATTATTTAGATTGGGTAATTGAATGATGTATGCTAATTTGGACTGGATCTTTGGGATCGAGGGACGATGCATTCAAGCGTGTGTACGTGTGTGGATGGGTTAGTCATAGAGCCCATCAGAGCTGAGACGAAATTGAAATTTTAAAATTCGAAATAGAAATTTCGTCTCAGCTCTGATGACTAACCAAAATTCATAGATAGTATATATACTTATCTTTGTTTTCGTTTTTAAAGTCGTGAACACCTTTCAGATAATCTATTACATAATTTATTCGTTTTCTTGTACAAAAATTCCGAATTCAGAAGTTTAGACTTGAGTCCAAGACATTCTCCACCCCTTGCGCTGATCTGCGCGGTCGGAAATGAACTTCATGCTGAACGAGTCGCCAGCGAAAGTGTGGTCCCATTTCACTTCGTGAGTTCCAGACAGACTAAATTGAATATTCACTAATTACATGAATATAATTATGCAAATTCAGGGATTTTACGAATTTATTCATCCCCGTCCAATTCCCAGATTTGGAAAACCTTGCCCTCACTGTCACAGGAAAATCGAATTTGTGAAATGCCTTTGCCCGTTTTTGATATTCAAAATTATTATTCTTTATGAATAAGTTGTAACAAAAAATGTTGATGTAATTGAACTTATTATTACTCGAAAAATCCACCCTAAAATAACTTACTTAGCGACAAGGAATTGTGGCTCTTGCACCATTCCTTCATAGATGAGCAAATTGTCGTAATTCTCTTCGGTATCGAAATCTACCACTCTAGCTCTCACCTGAAGTTTATCATAATCAAAACGAAATAGTCCATGTTCACTTACTCGGGATTTTGGATTCACCCTGACAGTGTACAACTGATTCGTAAACGAATCGTAATGGTTCGGGTAGTTTGGACTAAATTTTAGATTTTGTAGGGATTAATAAATTTCGATGCATTTGATAGCCGAAATTGAGCCAAGCATTATTTTCAAATGGAATAAGTCTTTTTTCTGATTAGATCAATATAAAAAATTACCAGGTATCAGTGGCTAAAAGTCAAATTCAAGCGTTTCAAATTTGAATTATTTCTTTGCATGGAATAAAACCATATCAGGTTTCAAGGTTAGGCTGGATACTATCAAATCCAAAAAATCTTATAAATTTTACCTAGTCAGAACTCCAGATGGGCCGGATTGGTTGATTGGTGAAAGAACTCGCCTTAAAAAAACATTATGTCGTGCAATCAGGAAGTAGCATACTTGTTTAAACATCACTACATGAAGAGCATACCACACCGAAATAGTTTTAAAAATCCTCCTAGTCCCCTCCTTCCCTATCTCTGTTTAGACTTTTTTTATTATACTATGGAGCTGCAAAAAACTTAAGTAAAAGGAATAGTGTGCTTACTTAGCGACCCATTTTGCATACCAGCCGATGTCCACATTGGTATTGTCGGTGTGGAACCAAAGCGTCATCTGATTGCTAGGGCCTTGGCATTGGGTCGTGGGAGACGTCGCGTTAAATCTAAATCTCATTTTTTAATTTATCAGCTCATTTGAACTGAAAGTAATCACTTCTGGATCAATTTAGACTCGTCGATTTCGGGTCCATCATAAACACTCACGAAATCGTTCTTGTCTTGAAGGAAGAATGGGTCGAAACTAAGCCCGATGTAGTGTCCAGCCGGTGCTGAAAATAGTCTAGTTTTCTATCAAGCTTTGAAAATTAAAACTAGATTAGATAAGAAAAGTTGTTATTGTAATTCTACTGCTTTAGAATAACATAAAAGATTTTTCTTCTATCAAAGAGCTGAAGTAATGGATAGATTAAACTTTCATGGAAAATCATTAAAGGATCCGCTCTACAAAGTTCCATTGTTGCATAAAATTTATAAGAATGACGATAATCAAGATGAAAAGAGTAGTCCTTACCATTGATCTGATATCGGCAATCGATGTTGTTGAAGTAGGCCTAAAATTTTGGTATTTATTTTGGGGTAAAAAAACTGATTACATTCGGGAAGTTGGGCGAGAAGAGAGTTCCATTGAAGGTTGATGGGCCTCCGAGCATTCCACCATTGCATCTGAATTTCTTTCTAATTTATGGTTTGTGATTATTTGTTTGGATTGAAAGATCACTCCTGTTAGCTGGCATACTATTATTCAACTGATATTAAATGATAAAGGTTCAATTCTCACGATGCTTCAGGTTTTTTGCAAATAGATGGTTGAATGTTCCAGCAGCGATTCGACATACTTGTGTCGATTCCCTGAATACGTTTCAAATTAGTTTTTTTTTTTTTAAATAATTCAAGATCTTCAACATTTTACCCACATTCATTCCACTCTGCGCCGAAGCATATCCAACCAGAAGCATAGCCACAGAAAGTAGACTTTTGCTCATTTTGCTGACTGCCGATTTTCGAAATACAAAATGTGACACTTCATTCAATTTCACCCCTTTTATTTGAATAATTATTCGCAGAAGAAGAGACAAATTGAATAAGAATCATTCGTTCTGAAAGAAAAGAAATTTTTTTAAAGATTGTTTTCATCGCTTTTATGAATAGAGAACAGAAAATCAAGAAGCAACGTTCCAGACGAGAAGATAGCATTTTCTACGTATTCTTGCTTCTAAAATAAAACATCTTGATGTTCAAAAATCTAGATTAAAATTTAAAGGCTCAAAAATGACACAATCAATCAAGATTATCTAATTGGCAAGGACAGCGCGAATATTCAGAAACTCCATAACTCCGTTACATTAATGCAGTTTAAAATTGGCAAATTTACCCTTTTCCATTAAAATCGCATACAAGTCTGTATAATATGGATCGTGTGATTGACTCGCACCACTAATCCCCATTTGATCTCAATTCATCTAACTCAAGTTACCCAAATTAGTATACAAATCGGCATTCATCTCACCCTACTCCCAAACATCAGTACAATTTCTTCTCTTCCAGCAATCGACAGATTTCAAACTGCCTCCACTCTCGACAGCAATTCCAATTGACCGATCTGCAAATCCACAACTCAACTGGGCGATCTTCAAGAAAAAGTAAAGCAAATCCTAATTATGCTCTTGTATCCTATAACTCGACAGACAACGGATCGGGCTACACAATAAAACATTCAAAGCTCTCAAATTCATCTTCTTCTACACTTATCAATTGCATCACCAACCCGTGCACAAATCCTCAAAACAGTCATATCGTTCACGTCCTCAGAATATCCTCATGATGATAAAATTTAATAAATACTTGATGCCCAGTCTGAATATTCTGCAACTTTTCAGATATTTTTGAAAATAATGTTATCTTTGTAGAAAAATAGTATTTCATTACGTTTCGATGCAAAGTTATTCAAAATGTTCCACTGCATTGCCAACATCGCTCTTTGTGAGAGATTCATAATTCAGGCAAGTAACAATGATAGCCCCTACCAAGAACCAATAACGAATTGGAAATGATTCACCACACAGCACCAGCTTTAGTCGAAGGTAGCATGATAGTTGACAGACTACTCAATTGTCAAATATAATAAAAGAAAAAGTCAAACAGGAACTCAGAACAGTTCATCGCCTGCAACACGAGAAGATGAAATTGGTGGAGCTGTGACAACATAGCATCGATAGATACCAGTTGCATATTTTTTCAGATAGAAATGGCAAGCATAAATCAAATACAATAAACAATAATATCTATGAAGCCGACAAGTTGCAAATATATGGTAATAATCTTCATCAGGAGCTGCTTTCAGGCGAAACAAACAATGGTTGGCGAGTAACGTAATATCTAAAATAGAAGAAGCAATAATGATATGGTACGATATCCCTGCCTATTTAGGTACGTAATCTGAGAAAATTGCAATTTATGGTTTTCATGAGCACAGGAAGAGATAAAGTTCGATCTATTTGAGTGAAATATTCACAACTCGCTGCATTCAATTTCTCTACTTAACTGCGTGAGTATGTTGAAAAATAAACATTGCCAAAAAAATCACACAAAATTATCAATTAAGTTTGAATAGTCGCAGAACGAATTTATTCATTTCTCTAAAAGAAAAAAACAATTTCGACATTTTGATTAGAAGTTTTAGACTTGAGTCCAAGACATTTTCCATCCTTTGTACTGTACATTGCGAGTAGAAGTGAACTTCATGCTGAACGAATCGCCGGCGAAAGTGTGGTCCCATTTCACTCCGCGAGCTCCAGACAGACTAAATTGAATATTCATTAGTTACGTGAATATAATCATGCTAATTTTGACACTTAAAATTGTTTCTTCCTAAAAATAACTCTGCGAAAATATTTTCATCTATATTAAATTTATCCGAAACCTGATTCATATCATAGCTCAACTAATGTAAGCTGACGAGTGTTTCATATGTTATTGGAATTATATCAGTATCGTTTGAATGTTAGAAACTTGCAGATGGATGAAGAAATTACTGAATAAAATTCGCCAATAAATGCTATCTTTAGATAACTATTAGCTAGTGCTGATTAGCAAGGGATTATTTACTGCAGATGATCAACTTTTTGCATAGAATTAAATTTGCCTACTTAGCGACAAGGAATTGCGGTTCCTGAACAGTTCCTTGATAGATGAGCAGCGGGTCCAAGTTCTCCTCGACTGCGAAATCTTCGATCGTTGCTTTCACCTGAAATTTGAGAGAACAATCATAAATTAATTCAAATTCGCTCACTCGGAATCCGGGATTTACTTTGACAGTGTACAGCTGATTCGTGAAGGAATCGTAATGGTTCGGGTAGTTTGGACTGAATGAAATAATTTATCTGGATATAAACCAAAGAGAAAAATCACCTAGTCACAACACCAGATGTTCCGACTTTATTGATTGGTGAAAGAGATCTAAAAATGAAATATATTTTCTTTAATTTTACAATGAATGTGTGCTTGCCTGGCAACCCAGTTCGCGTACCATCCCTTATCCACATTTGCGTGATTTGAATGGAACAAAATCGTCATTTGATTTCCTGCACTTTGGGCTTGAGTGTCGGCATCTGTGGTGTCGAATCTAAATTCTCCGTTGGCAATTTATAATCCTCTGAGTATGAGTACTTTGCAATCAATTTAGACTCGTCGATTTCTGGCCCATCATAAACGCTCACGAAATCGTTCTTGTCTTCGATGAGGAATGGCTGGAAATAGATGCCAATGTAGTGTCCGGCAGGGGCTGAAATTGTTTTTTTCCAAAATTGCTTTGTTTTATGAAATTCATCCTACCGTTGATCTGATATCGGCAATCGATGTTGTTGAAGTAGGCCTAAAATGTTGTATTTATTTTGGGATAAAAAAACTGATTACATTCGGGAAGTTGGGCGAGAAGAGAGTTCCATTGAAGGTTGATGGGCCTCCGAGCATTCCACCATTGCATCTCAATTTCTTTCTAATTTATGGTTTGTGATTATTTGTTTGGATTGAAAGATCACTCCTGTTAGCTGGCATACTATTATTCAATCGATATTAAATGATAAAGGTTCAATTCTCACGATGCTTCTGGTCTTCTGCATGTTGCTGGTTGAATGTTCCAGCAGCGATTCGACACACTTGTGTCGATTCCCTGAATACGTTTCAAATTAGTTTTTTTTTTAATAATTCAAGATCTTCAACATTTTACCCACATTCATTCCACTCTGCGCCGAAGCATATCCAACCAGAAGCACAGCCACAGAAAGTAGACTTTTGCTCATTTTGCTGACTGCCGATTTTCGAAATACAAAATGTGACACTTCATTCAATTTCACCCCTTTTATTTGAATAATTATTCGCAGAAGAAGAGACAAATTGAATAAGAATCATTCGTTCTGAAAGAAAAGAAATTTTTTTAAAGATTGTTTTCATCGCTTTTATGAATAGAGAACAGAAAATCAAGAAGCAACGTTCCAGACGAGAAGATCGCAATTTCTACGTATACTTGCTTCTAAAATAAAACATCAAGATGTTCAAAAATCTAGATTAAAATTTAGATTAAAAAAATATTAGATTTGCGACTAATGAAGAACATAAAAACTAACTTTACAAAGTCGTTAATTGTAAAAAAAAAACCATATTATTGTCAATGACCAATTACTTGAGACGAAGGGAATGAGATGCAATTTTGGTGCGGTTTTTGCTATAAGCTTGACTAGCTCAGCAGGTTTGGAGAAAATACTTTCGTAACTCTGCCTTCACGTTGAGAATTTCACTTGCGCTCTCTACTCCATAGAGCTGTATTGGACTGAAATTAAATGGATAGATACCATGAAAATGATAGGGAAAATGTCTTATCATCAATGAGACAGTGAAAAGAGATTAACTGAGAGAAAAATACAGGCTATTTCAGTGAAACATCGAGAGAATATGAAAAATACACTAACATTGATGCTGCCGACGAACAATATTAGGTTCCGAATACGTTCAACAACTGTTCACAAGAAATCGATTAACTATTTCTGCTATATGTTTTGAAAAATTTAGTTTGAAATTTATTAGTGGGTTGAGATTACTATAAAATAAATACGGGATTTTGTTACGGAGTTTTTGAAATAAAATATTTTAGAGAATATTTATTTCAGTTATAATTATTCCTTGTTATTTTTTAATATCTTCGAGAGTTGTCTGTATCATGTTCACTGAAGCTAAATTATTATTTCATATTTTATTGAATAAAATTTCTATATGAAATCTGAGATTATATTATCAAGCTTTATTTTATAGTAAGTTTTCCGACTTCACTCCATTTATTCGTTTGTGGATCGTATTCTTCAATAGCATCACAGAAGTTTATCTCATAGTAAAAACCATCACTTCTTTTCTCAATATTTTGAAATCTAAGTTAACAAATATTTCGTATAAAGATATGCAAAATCTTAGCTCACATTCCTCCGATTGCATACAATTTTCCATTCGCAGCAACAAGCGAATGATGATATCTTGCATAATTCATATCAGCGATTCGAGAAATTCGACTGTCAACTGGAGCTGAGGGGTCGAAACAGATAGGATTTTAATATACTATCACCACTAAATATATAATGATACATTATTTGTTATTATTCAAAATAACGAACATAAGAATTTATTCTATCCTTTGTAGTTGCTACTTCATATGGCTCATAACAATTGTAGAATTTTACAATCAACCCTACTGAGCAGGTATATGAATTAAACAAGCCTATTCTTCCTTCTTCTTTATTATTATTATTTTGATAATGAGCTAAGTTATTACGAATCGTTTCAAAGTCTCTTACTTAGCTTTCAGCATAAATTCTTACGATAATAAAATAATTTTATGCGAATTATTGAATGAATTGCCTCCGCCGATTTTCAAATTATTTATTTAAAATACATAACAAAAACAACTAGAAAAATTCTAATCTAAATGAAAACAACAAAAAATGTAGAAATTTACTTTTTGACCTTGGCCAGTTTTGCCTTGGTTTTATCTCGTCCGATCGACTTTTTGATGTCCTTTTCTGTGTACGAAATCGATGGAGTGTCCACTCTGAATTTTAAAGTTATCATGGAAGAAATATAAACGTCATATTCATGTGGAGAAGAATTCGCTTCGTAATTTGTCTTTGAAGATTGGAAGATGCGCTAGGCATTTCCAATAGAGCAGTTTGAGAAAGTTTCGGTCTTTCTTTAACGTTTCTAATTCCCGATGTGAGAAATAGATTCTAGTTATTAGAGAATAAGCAATGAACGTTTTTGGTCATTTTAGTGCCAAATCTAATCCAAAAACGAAATTTTAGACAAGATATGTATCGATAAGCGTATCTAACCATACGCTTGAGAATTTTCCGTTTTTTATTATCCTTCAATGTTGCTTCTTCCATAAAATAGGCGAAGTTTTTACAAAATGAAAATTTCAAATGAATAAATAGCTCGATAAAACTAATGATGAAAATGTGGCACCTGTGGAGAGCAGGATGGAAGAGTTGCCAGTCCTTGCTGATTTTCTTTGCTTCTTGTTGTTGCCCTACTGCTTCTTCATTCTCGTTTTCCACTTTTCCTCCCGACTCCATCACATTGCCTTCCTCAATTTGAGCCCGCAAATCTGCTTCCAGTTTCGGAGTCCACGTTGGAACTGGACCGTGCTGAACAAATCTCCTCCATACAACTTGGTGATGCAAATAAAGAAAATTACATTTAAAAAATCGAATAGGACTAAACGGAAATAGAGATCGAAAATCGTCATATTGAAAAGCATTTTTTACCAAAAAAAATAATAACCTGGAGTTTCTTGAGCGGTTGAACGCAGTCCTTGACGAGAAGAACAGTTCCTGTTTCCCCGGGCACGTTGCCCATCACCCAGATGCACTGCTTCGTCACGTTCATTCGGAGAATCTGAAAAAGGCTTTCATATTGAAGGAAAAATTCGAATTGTAATTAAAAAAGAAAGAAAATGTGTTTTCTCTGAATATTTTTGGTATACGATGAATGAAATTTCAGACAACTGTTGATTTTATCATATAAAAGATAAAATTAGTAATATAGAGAACCTGCAACCCACTCATCATGACCCACTTGCCTCCCATTGGACCAGGCAACGCTCTGCCCGGATGCACTTTCGCGTCGCCCTTCGTTCCGATTGAACCGACACGTCGATGCGATTTCGTCGTTCTAAAATTCCAATGAATTTTCAAGTTGAAACTTCCCTTTCAAAACACGCAATAAAATTAAACTTAGTTTAAAAAATCATTTGGTTTTCATGATGATTATGGTAAAAATAGTGAAAAATACTGCAGGCTCTTATGAAACAAGAAAGGGAATTTGGTTTTCTTATGAAATTTTCAGAAAGAAAGTGTATATTTCTCGTAATCTACCCGAAAACTGCCCCTGAAGACCTCTACTAATATCATCTTTTTTTCTAATTTAGCTAACTAGAGAGCGTTCTGAATTATAAATATAATTTTAAAACATATTTATTTCAAAAGAGAATTATCGAATTTTGTGATTGCAATGGCCAGACCTGAGTTTCGGCTGTCCTTTCATTCCCCAACGATGGACGACTCCCTGGAATCCCCAATAGATCGATTTGCCCGAGACCGTGATCCACTGACCCACTTGGAAGTGGCGAACGTCGAGGGGAACGCCGACGGGAGGAAGAGAATCTTCAGAGACCTGAATCGATAATTTTCATAATTAGCCAATCTGGTAATAAACTTGAAAGGAAGATATAAATTCGCGAATTTTTCAACTTCTTCTAACTCATTATTATTCATCTAACTAAAAGTGAAAATTGTTATCAAAGCACTGTTGCTGAATATCGAAATTTCACTTGTGAATTCACTCCAAATATTTCGGAAAAATGACTCACCATGAAATGCTTGACGTATTCTTTGCAGGGCACCTGAGCCTTGTCGAATATCTCTCTGTAATTGGTGTCGTAATCGAACGGATTGTCGTTCTTCGCGCCCACGCCAACCTGCCAATTGGAACAGAATTATGGTATTATGAAGAATCAAGCATCTGATTGAGAATAAGCTTCGAATCAAGAAATAGTTCGTAAAATTCATTCCGTGTTCTTATTTTCACTTCTACTTTTGATACATGCAATTACTTAATGCTAAAATGGTGAGAAATATTCTTCTAAAACCCTTTTTCCTGCATTGAATCAACTTCGAGAATAATTCATAAGTTCACCAACCCTCCACATAGGTCCCATTCTGCCGAAAGCCTTGACCTTTCCAGTCCTATAGGTTCTGTACCATGCATCTGGAGACAGCACATCCACTACCTGGTTCTGCAATCAAATAAATCATTTTCCTTCCTTCTTCCATTCACTCATTCATTTGGCTTACATCTTCCAGTTTGAGCACAGTGCAGAGAATCTTCCTTCCTTTCACAGTCCACTGAGGCATCATTCCGATTTTACGCATCACCAAACCTCAAAAGAAGATATAGAGATTTGAATGCATAGATCTCGCAAATATTTGTAAATAAATTCTGCATGAAATACATTTCAAAAGATTAAAATGTTGAAATCTCAAATTCTTGAAAAACTAAGTACCAGGGGTGTACAAAAATGGAATTTTGGATTTGCGTTTTGCGTTGGAGTTATTTAGTAACGTGTTTTCTTTGCACAGCCCTGATATAAAGGATGAGCATTCACTAATAAAATCTTTAAGCTTTTCTTCTCTGAATTTTATAAAAATAAAGGTAAAAAACTCTCACCGACTCTCCTTGATTCCTCAGGAATGTTCTGGTATGCAGCCTCGGTCTCTCTCAGTCTCTTTTTACTGACCATCGAGAAAACACGAGCCTTCGTTTCTTCGATTTCTTGCAAAATTGCCCTGAAATTGAAAAATGTATCTTTGTCCATAAATTTTCAACGAATCAGACTACTAAATTCTAGAGAATTATTTCAACACATGCAATTTTATATTCTTTTACCAGCGCTGTTTCAGATGAATTCGTGTTTTTCCACATAATGATAAGGGACAAAACGAAGTAGAACTTTTTGATAAATATATTTTTTCTTACAAAGTATTCCTCAATTGTGAAATAGGTACACGAAAAACTATGCCTATCGTTCGAATAAAGAATTAGATCTTTTGGCAATGAAACTTCTATAATGTGAAGCAACTAACTGGTTTTCCTCGCTGGTGATGTCATCGAGGACGAGGTCGTGATGGTCGAACTCCATATCCATTCCTCTGTGTTTGTTCACGTCGATCAGTTTGTGCTTGTACGGCAACTTATTCCTGTACTTCTCTACGTTCACTTCCGCCTGCTTTCTGCCATTCAGGTTCGAATTCTTCTGTGCAGATTCGACAGAACTCTGGCGTTTTGTTTTCGTGCTTTGGTATCGGTTCTGGAAGGTGATTTTTAACGTGGAATTTTTATAAATTCTATTTTTAAAACATCCAACACAAGAGAAAATCTAAAGATAATGATATGAAATCGTCGCGTTTAAAATTTGGAGTTTTGGGTTCTGCTTCGAAGAGAAGTCTCAATTGAGGGTTGCTGCTAGAATTTTAATTTTGCATTTTCGTATCCCCTAGTTTCAATCAAACATTATTCTTCTAAAAAATAATTCATTTCATTTTTCGTTAAAAACTCTAAATTTGAATTTAGAAGAATTGTACCTGTGCGAGAAGTGCAGGAATGTGGGATTGCAGAGTAAGAGACAGACAACCGGGGTTGAGCAGCAGGTGGTTGCTTCTGTTCCCCAGCAGAGATAGACTCGACGTGCCACAGCGAATCATCTAAATATGCTAATTCAAAGAGAACTGAACAAAAATGGAGATAAAAATGCTTGACCGCACTTAACACAAAATTACCAAAGCACGAGTTAAACGCAGGACGTGTTCGTTAATGAACGGGACATTCGCTTTATCTAGGGATCGCCAGCCATAATCAGGAATTCGTCGAAACTAGAGAAAGACTCATTTTGAGATCCTCATTGGGCCCTTCGTCCATCTCCGATGAGAAAAAAATCGAAAAAATTAGCATAAAAATTTAAAAAATAAAATTCAAATTGACAAAATCAATGTCACCACGTGAAAACATTGTCGAATTTTATAGTGGGTATCATTCAACTATTAAAAATATATGCTATGCTAATTGACTAGTTATCGACGATAATTGGGGACCTTTCAGACTAGTGCCACTATTGAATCAAGTGAACGGGGCGTGGCTTGACGGTCATTATTATAAAAGCCTACAGAACAAAAGTGGACACAACTCGACGGTGGAACTGGGAAAGGAGAAGGGATACGGCGTACTCACTTCAGATGACCATAATTTTGCGTAGGATGAACCGTTTTGGAAAGTTTTAAAAGATTTAGAATCTGGAAAATATAGCTTTTGATATTCTGCATCCTACAATAAAAATCGACTTGTGGTCTCTAAATTTATTAACATCCATAATATTTTACACGTATTATATCGGTTAACAGATTCGAGTTTATGCATATGACTTTTTAATAAATGAAAACATAACAAAATGAATAGTTTGAGAAAGCATTCAGGGTTTGCACACACCTCCATCATAATGTGATAGATCATATCCGAAATAGGCGTAATGTTGAGCTGGGTCTTTTCCTTAAATAAATTAATTAATTTTTGGGTAAATTAGAAATTTAATTACAACATGCTAGTTATAAGTAATTAAAATGAAAATCCTAATAATAGTATTATATTGATCATCAAAACAGCATAATTTTAAGATTCATTTCTTATCAAGATGCTTAAAGGCGAATGTTAACGACTAGAGCGCTTCATATTTATATATTGCGTTAATTGATTACCATTATCATCACACGCTGGATCCTCACAAATTGCGCATTTTTTCACGTTAAAAGCCGTCGGGCTGGTCCACGCGTTATACCAAAATGTAAAACCGAAATGGGAGAAGCACGGATTAAATTGAGTGGTCGATGGTTGCGTAGTTCTATCGCAGGTGGTTGGCGGATATTGCTAAAATTTGATTAGCCTATTTTCATTTAATGCATATATTTCATAGTATTCTGAAAAAAGCTAATTGTGAAGGAAGGTCTTTCGCGATCCACACTCGCACCCATTTTTTGAAGAGAATAGGAAAGGGAGGTAGAGAAAAGAAAAAAGTGGGTGTGGATTACAAGAGGCCATGAATAAAACGTGTTAGAAAACGTTGCTAAAATATATTAATTAGATTATATATGCTAAATGCATACCGATATAGTGTCGTTTAAGAATACAATTCGATAAGGCATGTAGACAGCGTTAAACACATTCGCAGAAAACATTCGATTTCCAACTCGAGGCGTACCTAAAATAATAATTTTAATGGCAGCAACGCATATATTGTTGACGCTCAAAAAGACCATTCGAGCATAGAGGGGACAAGCAAACTCTGACAATTCTACGACGAAATAGTGTGTTTAATGAAGAGTTAGAGAAATTCCTCTGCATGCTCTAACTCCCGATGTGATCTCTTTTCGCGCTACTAATATGCAATATTTTATAAGCAGAGAAAAAATATACCAAATGAATATGCGTATATTCCTTCTCGCTTCCAAAGATTAGTCTTTATTAACCACAATCCGAAAACCTCTGCCAACGCGGCTCCTAAATGTTTGACGCTTAAAAATAAACACGCCTAGTTATGCTAATTAAAAATATAACCTTACCAGCGCTATGACCTACACTCTGTAACTCGAAAATAGGTTAAGTAGGATTATTTTTATACTTACGTAGATAACTTTGTCACAATCCGTGGACCACAGCTCATATATATAATCACTAAGTCCTATTAATATCGAAAAATTATATTCAAAGTACCATATTTTTTCGTACCAGCACTTAATAACGCCTTAAACGCAAAGATATAGTCGTATCCAATTAATCCCCAAGTGTTTGTAGTATCATACCCTGATAGTTGCTAAAATGGTTGCGTTTTAGTATGGTCGACACACACATGTATTATTATTTTATAGTATATACATACAATATTTTCTGCTATATATAAAATAAACATATTGAATATAACTTATATACCACCTACCAAATTGACCTTCGTTGGTATATTATCAGCAAAGTTCTTTAGATTATTCGGATATCGAAAATAAATGCCCAAATGGGGTACTTTCGTAGGTGCAACTGCCCTTGTGATCTAAATTTGAATTTGAATCAATAATCGATCATATAATTAATATCATACCACTACGACGCAATTGCCGTTAAATATCGTAGTACTGCAATTGGCTGTAAATCTAAATATTGCATACATTTAAACAACGAAAGTGTTAAGATGGCTATTACGTATTAATAATAGTCTCGGTACCAGCGCTTTTAGTGTCTAGACATGTTGCAGGATCAGATGAAAATGCAGCCATCATGTTATCGTATACCTGTTAATTTAAATATTACTATTACATAAATTGAAACTAAATATCCACCTTTTCGACTTCAGACTCCCAGGCATCATAGTCACTGACGGTTAATTGAGCGTTTATGAGATTAAAATATGAAAATACCAATAGATGCACTCCTATTCCCAAATTATCGATTATTCTCATGTCTGCAATATTGTTCTTTAGAATTCAATAATTCATTGCTTTAACTTTCATAATTAAATTTTATACTATTAATTAAAAAGTCCAAAGAGGTATGAAGATATGAAAATTTATATGATATTAAACTTCATCTTCAGGGTAAAGTAATCCATGATTTTAAGTTTTATTATTTAAACTAAATCAGTATTCAGTATTAAGCAGTGAAAAAGATATGAAATTATGAAAATTTATGTGATACCGAACAATATCTCATTTATAGAATTATTCTAAACGAGGTTCAATAAAAATAGTTATAAATGAGAAAACACCCGGAATCGATTTGTCTGAATCGTAACTAATCATGAGGCTGATGTTAATCCCATATTTGGTAACTAGCTCTCGAGGCCGCTTCGTAATCCCTAGATCTGGTTTTTCATTGATTTTCGAAATTTCGATTTCATTTCTATCAAAACCCGGTATCAGGAATGCACAGGCACCGACCTCAAGCCGAATTTCATATACCAATTTCAAATGACTTCGAATTATGTATTAGAACCAGAGATGTTCGAAAAATTCTCATTTTAGTTTTAGAAGATGTCGGAATACTTCTTCTTTTTTCGCTTCTAACATTTTCTGGAATATCACTTTAAATGTTCCGTTTCTGTTTACGAAGATCTCAAATTACTTTTCCGAGCACTCTTGATTGGATCTACAGTAAATCGAGATTGAACAACTTTAAAACGTTTCAATTTGCATTTGCGTAGCCTTCGCATCATTTAAATTCGATTTGGTTGGCATTTGACAAGTTGTTTCAGAACCTGATATAGATGTCGTCTCTAAAAAACATACAAACTCATTCAAAATTATTATGATTTATTCCAAATATCAAACACAATTTATCAATCAATGTCCATCTTTCTTGCACAAGAAATATTGACAATTACTTGGCATGCTTCCAAAATTCGTGTCTTCGATAGCCTGCCAGCACACCTTCTCATGCGGATCAATTATTGCCTGAATTAATATTTGATGAAGATTGAAGAAGATTAACTTACGATGATGGATGTGAACCCGATGGATGGGATGTTGAGAGTGGGACATCCATCTGCTTGTGGACTGTAGTCCATAGGCTCCCCGTCTTGCCACATCGGATTCCCATCTAAACGATAAAAGGCGCTGTTTTTTCTAATTTTAGGTTAATAAAATGATATCTAGATAAGATGCATTCGAAATTGTGTTTTGAGTATTTCAAATCGGAATATATTGGAATACAGACACCATTGTTTTAGCCACTATCCAAATTTTCGCATCAAGAATGTCTCGAAGTTGACGTACCAATATATCCAGCTTTCCCAATCATGAACATTTCAGGGTCATTTAGACCAATGGAACAATCGCTTCCAGCGAAAAATCCAGCAGCAAAAGCTAGACTTTTAAAAGTCATTTCACAAAATTTTAAACTTTTTCCTTACCTGTTACAAACTGATTTTCTCCATCCGTCCTAATTGAACCATTACAATATAAATTTTCGGTGTAATTAAATTGACCAAACTGCAAACAATCTTGGATTTGTAAAGAATGAGTGTAATACCTACCGGCTTCAAAATGTAACAGTCATAAGTTGGTGGGTAGAATCCCCAATTTCTGGGACAAGCGTGAGGGACAGTGGTTGTAGGTTTCGTGGTCGTTGTAGTTGTAGTTGTAGTCGGAGTTGTAGTCGGAGGAGGCATCGTTGATATCCTTTGTGGTGTGCTGAATTTTCGAAGCGATATAAATAAGCTTAGTTGAATTTAAAAAAAAAAAAAAGAAGTTTCCTTCATCATAAAATCGGCAAATTTCAGATGTATGAAAGTTTTAACTCTTATTCACGCACAAAAATGATAGCAAGTTGAATTTTCTATCGGAAAACCTCAATGAAATCTATATGGCGACGATCATATGAAATTTATACTAAATGCTCATGCCTTGTTGCCGGAGGTGGCATAGTAAAGGGGGTGCCAGTCGTCCTGTAATGGTAATACTTGATTGCATATTTCAAAATGACAATCACATTGATCCTCCAGAATTTCCCGCGCAGACGAAATTCTCAGCAGCTGAGCATGGATACGTCGTCCATTTTCCGTCGGCAATGATGAAGGCAACACATCTGTCACAGCACGTTGGTTCACATAAAAATAAGATAAGTTCGCTAATGCGCTTGTATCCGTGAAGCTAGTCTTTCCATGAAGACCAGAGACGCTTAGAATAAAAACAACGAAAAAGGACAAAGTCAGAAAATAGTGGCTAGATTTAGGTGCTTGTTAAAATCATTTTGGGTATACCTGGGCTGAACTTCCAATAGTCGTACGGAGTTAAGTCAACCCAGGTCCAAGTGATATCGTCAGAGGTGTTCAATCCAATTCGGAAATACGAGTCTGATAGTTCGAACTCCTTTTGAGCTGTTGCTGAAATTGTAAGCTCAGTTACCATAAAACAGTTCCTTTTAAAGATTTCTATAAGATCGATCCCTACACTGAAGGAAGTTGTTCTCGAACTCACTGAAAAGTTATACTGAAGAAAGTTTTTCGAAATAAGCTAGCATACTTATGAATTGAAACGAGATGATATCCAATAGATCGGCAATAAGATTCTGAAATTGAATGAGCAGTTATTGTGATCAAGCTGCATGTTCCGACCTGCTTCGTCGAATGTCCTTGGAATAGATATGAATCGGAAGCACCTTCAAATAGTTTTTAAACTTTCTAGTAAAGATAGTTTTGATAGCAAAATGCTTTTGAAATACTTGAATGACGATGAAGCTTATTTAGCTTCAGATTGACGTATTTTAGACGTGGAGAAAGGTTAGTAAAAATTCCGTTTGCTCGTTTTGCCTTTCGAAATTTTAAGAAACTGTTACTTTGCACTTCGTATTCAGAAATTTGCAAAGAATTTAGCCCATCCCTTCGGGATTATATGAACTTGCATTAGGTGTCAGGAGGCTTTCTTTCTTTACCAAATTTGTTTCAACTCCAAAATATTTTTCCAATTTAAACTTCGACTTATAACAACTTTATCATAAAACTACAACGTTCTGAAAGGGTATGCCTACCTAGATCCTAAAGTGTATTCCCCGGGCCTACAGTCTGCATTTGCTGAATAAAAATATCCAATAAGTAAGATAGAAACTCGGAATAAGGAGTTCATTTGAGTTGGCTAACGAGTTCAGCAGGTTTGTCAGCCAGAATGACTAAATGATGAAGGGGTTAGAATGGGAGTGCTATGCCATTTCTGATAATCATTGCCCGATAATCTTTTCCCCTCTAGTCATCCTACTGCCCCTGCTGCTTTTCCACTCTTTATCAGTTCTCAATTTCGTAGCTTCAGCAGCTCGGAATGGCTGTGCTGCCCTTTCGCTTCCTTATCGGTTGACAAAATTGATGAATTTCAATGAGATCATTGTTTGTTACTTTACTACCATCCAATTGAATTATCACCAAATCCAGAATAATTTTCGGGGATGAAAAACACTTTTCAAATGCTACACTAAATGACGTTGAACTCGATGACTTCTCCAGAAGATATTAGCCTTCTTTTTCATGTAACATTGAAGAAGACAAAATCGAAATTCTACGTTGATTGATTTTTTCGTAACTTCTTTTTAAATTTGAAAAATAAAAAAACTGAATTTGAATGCAGAAAATCTTCGAAATTTTCTTTGAAAACGTTGTCTGAGAGCAACAGAATCACCTTTCGCCTCTTTTCTACTGTCCTGCCGAAAGGAGCTTGCATGCTATCTTTCTCCCTCTCGTTTTCGCATGCTCTTTCTCTCCTCCCCTACCCTTTTATTCGCGTTTCAGCGTCCAGCAGTCGCTTACGACCATACCACGTTGAGAACACGCCATCCCGTCCGATCTGGCAAGTTAAGCAACGTCGGGCCTGGTTAGTACTTGGATCGGAGACGGCTTGGGAATCCCAGGTGTTGTAAGCTTTTGCTAAACTTTCAGACAAAATTTTATCGGAAGAATTGACAATTACGGTAATCATAACAGTAAATTAGTTATAAATTTCCAAACCATTTCTTTCTTTTTCTCCCTTTCTACCAAATATCCCAAGTTAGATATTTCTGCTAGCTCACTATCATCATTCAGATCGAAATACTCTAATTTGCCTTGTTTTATGAAATAAAGATAGGAAAGAATGAGAGATTTAATTAGCTTTTGGACTTTATGTCAAATTTTCACATGCTAATAGTTAGAGTATGAATTGTAACAATCGAATCTAAATAAAATATCTTGTAGACGGCTGCATCACTGCATAGGCCTCTGGCTCTGGAGACATTTTACAAGCCCGTTATTGCTTACTCTACTGGTGACGCGATTCAGCCTGTGAAGGTAGTGTAAAATTATTTTAAAAAAGTATTGCAATCGTTTAATTTTAGTTCACGAATCTGAAAGCAAATGCAACTGTGCCGAAAGAGATCAATATTCTATCGATTGAACCCTGGGACAACAATATGGTGCTGCTGAGATTGGAGCATATTTATCAGAATTCAGAATTGGCCACGCCAAATAAACCCGCTTACATTGATCTAACTGTAAATAGCAAAAGCATTTCATGAGAAATTACTTAATTTCAGAACACTTTTGATGCCTTTGACGTGAGAGATGTCAAAGAAACGAGTCTGGATGGCAATAAAGATCCAATTCAGCTGTCGATACACAATCAAGAAAAGGCTTTCGGTATACTTTGACATATTCAACTCGTCATTTCGAAATATCCTTCAGATCCTAAAAACGTGTCAATTTATCCAACGGAAATCCGAACCTTCGTAATGAAGGTTCACTGGAAAGGAACTCCCGATGACAGCCTTTGTGCACTCAGAAACCTGTTCATCCCCTTCACAGTGTTGTTGGTCTTTATATTTGGACAAGTTTAACTTTTTGTACCAAATCATAATAAAATACATTTGTGCTCATTTGATATTGGCAATGAAATGAAGGTGTCTTGAAGTAGAGTTCAAGTTAGATTCTTCCAAGTTTTGGTTCTGAAAGTAATCGAGTAAGAATGTTGTTTTTTTTGCATTTCTATTCCATATCAGTCTCGATATTATGTTGACTTACAGGCTAGCATTTAGCGTAAACATAATTATGAAAGAAAATCCAAGTTCGGTTACAAGCTATGTATTCGAACAGATCACTGATCTTCATATTCAGATTCGACGAGACTACAATTCGTGTTGACTCGCTACATCGTTGGTGACATTCGAGTCGATGACCACAGCATCGAGTGATCATTGTAGTTTATCAGAAACAGGAACTGACAGTGAGAGGGAGGGAGACCTCTGCAGCAAGTCATCCTTTCCTCTGCAATCATCAATCGACCAATTTCTCTGCCCTGACACTACAACTTTTCTCATCTAAAGACGTCTTTCTCCTAGTCATTCTTCGAAGTCGTTTCCCTGCCAAATATTTTTTCCAAAGAGAAAATGATGACAAGTGAGAGTTCTCTGAATTCGTTTTTGGTACAGAGAACTTTAGAGATATAATCACTGAATTTCGATTATCAAATGACGAAATACTAAAAATCAGACTTTGAAAACTAATTTTGGGAAGCGTGATAGATTGTGATAGTTTGTTATTTGATCTCTTGAACTGAAAGATCGAGAATATTGTTGAAGACACAAATGTAGCAAGATGAAAAGTAGAAATTAGTGTTTGCACAAAATTTACGATAATTCAACGATTAGAGAAATTATTTTGACATAATTTCAGTAATTATGCAATGCCCATTTCGAATGGTTAAATTTGTGCATAATTGATTTCGTCGTAATTCGTCGATTCCTGATAATCGAGACTGCTATTTATAATGATAGATATTTTGTAAAGGGAATTAAAATGGATAAACATCGTTGTCATTTGATTTTACATTGATCATAAACCACGAAAATAGGGTATAAATTATAAAAATAGAAAATCTTTAAGTACATTTCCTTTTTCGTTAGTAATTTGCAGAGAAATTAGCAGTAAATATTTGTGTTTATCTGTGTGTGAAATAGTCACCTAATTAAGTTGCAGTTACCATGTGATTGCAGCAGTGATTTTTCTCGAATTCTCTCCCTCCCAGCCCCTTTTCGGGTGTTTCCTTCCTAATTTCCTTCTCCTTCTCCATTTACAGCAACACGTTTTTCCCCTTTCCTTCTCTCAATTATTTCTCATCAAAAATGACGCAAGTCGTGGAGTTTCTTTGATGACTATACAAATGTAAGCATTTCTCTGATATAAAAGTCCAGCCTCCCGAGAACAAACCATCCAACTGTCCAAAACAGTTCTTCAATCTAACAAAGCGAATCCAAAGCTTACCTTTCAAGTATTCCAAAATGTTCGCCTTCCGTCTGCTCATCTCAGCCCTCCTCGTCTCGACAGTCCTCTCAGCCATTCTATCCAACGGCTGGCTGTCCCAATATCCTCTCGGCAAGGATTCGTCCTACTACTATCCCAACACAGGCTATGTTTCGTATTCAACGGGCTCGAAACCTGATGGCTTCTATCTGGTTTGCGGAGACTGCGGCATTTTCGGGAGGAAATAAACCAGTACCCAACAATCCGGCAGTTCAAAGGCTGTAACACGTCGACTATAAATAACGTACAAGGATGCTCAAGCATAATAGTCTATTCACTTGTGATGAAACGCGTTTAATACCGATGATCTCAAACCAATTGTCATGTATTTACTGTGATATTAATGATAGTTTTAAACAATAAATATTTTTTGATTATATTTGTTCATTTAAATTTAAAGACAAGCAAAATTAAACAGGGGTGGGACCCAAACGAGTTTTACTATAGTAAAACTTAACAAACTACGATAGTACAACCTTTAACTATGATAGTTAAATTTTCGTTTAACTATCGTAGTTAAACTTATTTGAGTCCCACCCTAGATTTAGATCCCTTGCCAACCTGCACGATGCTTATGAAATGCGAGCAGGCAAGCTAATATCAAATATTTCACACCTTCTTTCCTATCAATTTACTTTTATTCCGAGTACGAGGTCACCCCTTCGCTTACGACCACACCACGCTGAGAACACGCCATCCCGTCCGATCTGGCAAGTTAAGCAGCGTCGGGCCTGGTTAGTACTTGGATCGGAGACGGCTTGGGAATCCCAGGTGTTGTAAGCTTTTGCGAAATTTTTATCCAGATTTATTTAAAGAAGCATAGCTAACTTTTCTTCACCTATCATTTTCAAACTAACACAACTTTTCTCCGAAATTTTATTCGTTCTCACCGAAATATAACAGACAACAAAGCAAACAAACGATCTAAACCCGTTTACAAAATGAAAATAACAGTTGAAAGTTCACCAAAACGTGTTACTTTTCCACCTAATAACCATATAAGATGTGATTAGAGCTGCTTAACCCCAGTAAGCCATTCAGTTAAGTACTGACAGGACTGGGGAGAGATGAAGTTGCCTGGTTTGCAGTCGTCCACGACAGGACACGTCGCACAGGGGATCGTCACGAGCCTCGTCGATTTTTGGGGGTTCGGAGAAGCGCGAATCTGAATATTACCGATAGTGGTAAATGTTATTTTAGAAAAAGATAGGTACTATTGCCTACTGCTCTAAATATCTTTCAAAAATAAAACTGGATCAATTTGCTTCAGATGTTTAACTTTGACTTTTTGATATTCAATGATTCAAGACCAATTTCCGACTACCAAACCTTCGTTTCCAAGTGAACAAAAGACAAGTTTAGGATTTCAATAACCTCGATCTATTTTTTTCTTGAGAATGTATGAAAATTTTAAATAAAAATGACTCAAAAATCCGACCTTTTCATCATTGCGTCTCTCGATGTTCCCGTCGAGCACGGCGATGTCGAGAATCCGATTGACGTCTTCGAGACTGATCGTCACGTTCAGAATGCGTCGCTGCACGATGAATTCGGCTATCTGAAACATTCTACTGCACTATTTTCATTTTTTTTATTAAAATTGGATGTATTTTTAGAAGAACTGAAGCGTCGAATGGTGTTAGAATTGTAAAAGGTTAAAATTTGAACCTGACACTTCTTTCAATGGGAAGAAAGAGAAGCTAGCCTGTCTCTATCAAACTCAGAGTTTTGAGAAGAAAACTAATTAGAAAGGGAAAAGTAGTCAGATCTAGGGAGGTCTAAACTCAGGAAGTCCCTGCGACCTACCCCCGTATATTTTGAGTCTGACTCGAAAGCTCCCTAGATCTGCAAGTATCTCAGAAAACGTGGATAAATTTGTACCTCCTGAGGTTTGACATAGCTCATCTCTTTTTGCATGACGATATCATCTGGATATTGCTCCATAGCCTGCCTTTTTCGATTCTGAATATTTATTCGAATGCCAAACAGACAGGTCCATTTTCTACCTGCGCAAAGCTGACGCTCACATTGATCATAGTCTGAATGAGTTCTCCATCCAACTGCTGTTCAGAATAGAAGGTTCCTGAACATTGGAATCAATCCAACTAGGGATCCTTTATCGTATACAAATTGTAAAATGCCAAATTTAAGGCACGACGAGTAATTTTGGAAAATTATCTTCTGAGCATTCCTAGCTCTGACGGTCGCGAATATAAAAAAAGTGTTCATTTTGTTCAATTCGTTGTTGAATTTTCAAATAAGAAAAAAGCAAGTTTAGTACAAAATATCTAGAAGAATTAAATAACCATACCTCCAGTGAGGGAGGTGTCGGGTTCGAGATTGTAGAGCATGTAGCATTTCTTGGTCGTGCCCACTGCTTTCACTGTCTTGATCAGTTTCTTCGACTCCAGATTTTTCAGAACCTGTAGTTTATTCTCTTCTCCAATCAACTTTTACTTGATGCTATTTGAGAAAACGTAATCTACACTCGTCTAGGGCAAACTTTTCAAAATACCCTAATCCAAACTTTTCTAAGCTGCAGTTGGGAGAGTCCAGACCCATCGCGTAATTCCCGAATCCAAATGCCCTTTGTTTTCGATTCTTCAATCAGAGTGTAAATCTGAAATGGGAGAAATCGCTTACAATTACAGTAACCCTCTTCACATACAGCCTGTTCCTCCTCGCTGCCAGCAATTTGTGTGGCGTCGTTGAGTTTGAGCCGCAATCCCTCGGGTCCTTGAGAGATGATGATTCGTTTGCTCGCCAACAGGGAATTCACTGCGTTCTGGAATATTTCCTTTCAAAGTCATTCTTTTATCAAGAACCTATCATCAGCTAGAACGATTGGGGAATTCTTTATTAAGCCTGCTCAGCTTCAAACTACACCTAGCAAATTTCGTCTTACGGGCCACCAGTGGGCAAACTTTTCTTTTCAAAGATTTGATCAACTTTTGCAAGAAAAAATCCCAACCTGTCTATCGAGAGGCGAATAAGCACCAGTGAGAGCAGTGAGCGTATCCATGTCGATTCCCTCTGTCGCATTCATGTTTTGGATGATTCGCACGATGTCATTCTCGATTGAGGCTAGGTCCACTACCTAAAATAGCATTGTTAGAAGGAAAAGTATTGTTTCATAAAGTTGATCGGTGTTTTTTATTGAATTTTCACTTCATCATTCGAATAATAATTTTGAGAGAGAGAATATTTTTCAAACCAGGCAAAAGATGCTAATTTTAAAGAATTCACTTCATGTTTGACATTCAGATTTTGAGTTGGCGTGCCGGGTTCTGCTTTGATGTTGACGTTCGAAGGACCCGCTCCATTCATTGCCATTTCTCACGCTTCCGGGACAGAATCTGAACAAGAAGGATAAAATTTCATCAGATTTTGAAAAGAATGAAAAAAAAGAAACTGCAAGGAGCGAGTCCTGCGTTTACGCATGCATAAGGTGTTATCGATTTGTTTTTATTTTCTGCATGCAGAATTTTTATATTTTTCTTTATGCTTATTATTTTTAGATCGGATGGAGCTCACAGAGCTGGACGATGTAACTTCGCTTCAGCTGACCGAGTGCTGCAGCTCCACCGACAATGTTACCGCAATCACTCATAAGGCAAGTCATAACTTATTTAATATATATATATATATATTTTTTTTCAATTTTGCTCTTCTGCAGAGCCCCATCCACGGCATGTTCCTGACCACGCAGCTCTGCTCGATTCGCGACAACGAAATGCTCTGCGACGTCACCTTGGTGTGTTTCTTTTCTTCTTTTTCTTATCAAGTTATTCTGTACGATGAATGATAAGTTCAGAAGAGGGTTTCGATCCATGTGTTTTTTCTTCTAATTTTCACAGAGAGCCAAGTATTCTTTGGCCAACCAAGACTATAAAAGTAGCTTGTTTATATTTAGGTAGCAAATGGAGCGAAAATTCAAGCTCACCGTCTCGTTCTGGCTGCTTGTTCGTCGTATTTCCGAGCCATGTTCACCAATGAAATGATCGAGCGGCGAAAAAGTCATTTCTTTGGCACTTTTCTTTTCAATAAACTAGCTATTTTCAGAAGAAATCGAGATAACGGATGTGGACCCGAATACCTTGGAAGCCCTCGTCAATTTCTGTTATTGTGGGGAAATTCGGATTTCCGATGCAAATGTACAGAATCTGCTGCCGGCTGCTTGCTTATTGCAATTGTCGGAAGTTCAAGTATTCTTTTTATCGTTTCTCTACAAATTTTTATCCTTCTCTCAGGACGTGTGTTGCGATTTCCTGAAGAAGCAGTTGGATCCCTCTAATTGTCTGGGGATTCGCGCTTTCGCCGACACTCACGCCTGCAGAGAATTGCTTAGGAGCGCTGATAAATATGCTTTGAGGAACTTTCAGGTAATGTGTTTGCTATTTTATTTCAAAATCTTATTCGCTCATTGAAATAAGACTAAGAAGCCGTTTATCATGAGAAGCGATTATCGAATGATTTTCAATTCCAATTTCAAATAACCAATTATTTCTCACCTCCTATACAAACAGAAAAATATTGACTTTATTATGAATTGATGAATTTTCGAAGAAATAACTTTCCTAGACAAGGAAATGTTTAGCAAGTGGTTGGCACAGAAGAATTCATGTCCCTCTCCTATGACTTGCTGAAAGAGATCATTTCGAGCGAGGAACTACACGTGCAGTCAGAGGAGCAAGTCTATGATGCAATCGTGCAGTGGGTCCGGCACGACCTCGAACACAGAAGAAATTGCTTTTCTAAGGTATAGACTTTTTGAAATCATGACGACTTCATTATCCCATTTTCAACCTTCAATATTTCAGTAAAGAATATTTTATAAAAATTGCTATTAAAATCTTTAGCTCCTCCAACACGTTCGTCTCCCTCTCTGTCGTCCCAAATTCCTCGTGAGCATTGGGGAGGAAATCCTCGTCAAATCCGATGCTTCAAGTCGAGATTTGGTCGATGAAGCCAAGGTTAGATTTTGTCGTTATTTTTTCATTTTAGCAGATTCTTTAGAATTATCTGCTCCTTCCTCTCGAACGTTCCAAAATGCAAGGACCTCGAACCAGACCTCGAAACCCATTGCAATACGGGGAAGTTCTCTATGCAGGTTGATTCTGCTTAAAGATACATTATTGATGATACGGGATTTTTATTCTGAGAAAAACTGAATGGAACTCTTTCTTACATTTGAAAGTTTTCATTCTTCACTTTTCACTAAATTTTATATTCTCAATCAAATCGACTATATTTCAGTTGGCGGCTGGTGCAGTGGAGATGCATTGGCCTCAGTCGAACGATTCGATCCTCTCAAATCGCCTACGTCTTGGGTGACTGTTGCTGCTATGACTAAGAGAAGGTTGGGATAAATGTTTATCCTTTTTAGTTTTTATAACTTGCCTTCTTTCGATAAACTGTTTCCCAGTTACTTTTAGATCAGAAAAGAAACTCTTTAGAGCGACAACGCAAAATTTCGGCGCAGTTTCTATCGAATCTAGTTGTGCTTTCAAGAGAAAATAATGATTTTGTAGGAAACGTGCTCTAATGCTCTTGAAAAATCTTGTCCCACTTATTAAATGTCTCTACTAGTTATTCAAAACCAAGCAAATACTCAACCATTCAGATGTGGAGTGGGCGTGGCAGTTCTGGATAACCTGATCTTCGCATGCGGGGGTCACTGCGGTCAATCCTACCTGAATAGCGTCGAGCGCTACGATCCGGCCACGAATCAGTGGTCCTGTGACGTGGCGCCCACCTCGACTTGCAGAACGTCTGTGGGCGTGGCTGTGCTGGACGGAAGGCTGTATGCCTGTGGCGGGCAGGACGGGGTCAGCTGTCTCGACGTTGTCGAGAGGTAAGAAACTATTTTCGTCTGCTCAACAAATATCTAAACACGATAAACAACCAATGTTCTATCTCTATCTTTGACTACCTTTATTTTCCTCGGAATACCCGTTTTCCTCTTTCCATACCTGCTATGTTCTTCCAATCGACGAACATCTTTTGATTTACGACTAGAAAATTATTTTTCAGATACGACGCAACCCGGAATGAGTGGTGCAAAATCGCTCCGATGAAGTCTCGTCGACTGGGAGTGTCTGTCTGCGTCTACAATGGCTGCATCTATGCAGTGGGCGGATCGAATGGGGAAAGTCCACTCAATTCGGTTGAGCGGTATGGCAACTAGTCATCTTCCTATCTTCTTCATTTTTCAGATACGATCCCCGAAGTGGAAAATGGGAACTGGTGAAACCAATGGCCACGAGGAGAAAGCACCTCGGAGCGGCTCTCTTCGAAGGAACTATTCTGGCTGTTGGAGGTACGATTTCGGAAATTATTGCTTTTGACGCCATTTGATCGATCGAATTTTATTTTCTTCTGGAAATTTTCTCACCAAAACTGCCATTTTCAAGCTCAGAATTCTGGCTGCCTAACATCCTTGATTGAAATTAAGGGAAAAATTCTAAATAAAATTTTCCTGCATAAATACGTTAGCAAAATAAGGTCTTCCTTCTCGGTGCTCAAATAAGTATATATAAATTCTGAGTTTACTGAAACATTGAACCCACTCAACAACTTCTCATTTTGATTTCCTAAAGAATACTTTTTCAGGTCGCGACGATGCATGTGAGCTGAACTCAGTGGAAAGGTATCACCCAGCCAAGGACGAGTGGACTTCCGTGGTGGCCATGAACAGCAGGAGGAGTGGGGTCGGGCTCGCTGTGGTCAATGAAAAACTATATGCTGTCGGAGGGTAAAAGAATCTTTTCCTTTGAATGTTCTCTTCCATTTATTCTTCAGATTCGACGGCCACAATTATTTGGGAACGGTTGAAATATTCGATTCTGACAGCAACCAGTGGAGACTGCATAGGCAAACTATGAAATACAGGTCATTTTTACTATTTTTTCCTAAAAGTAGTTCAGATTTTGGAAATTCAAGGTTTAGTTCTCATCTATTTTCGAACGTTTTGACTTCAGCTCTTAATTTTTCGCAAGTAAAACCACGGCATTGCAAAACGTGAAATAAGACTCGGTATCATTTTGTCGAGCATATTTCGGATTGAGAAAGTTTCCTTTCAAAGTGTAAATAAGGTCATTTTTCCAGACGTCTTGGCGGTGGAGTTGGAGTGATTCGAATGCCCCAGAACGACACTTCGACATTTTGCAATTCGGGAATTCGAGATACAGAAAGGAAGATTTTCGGAGCTGATCTTATTTGATCCATTCAATTTATTGTTTTTAGATTATAAAATAGGATAAAAATTGTATTATAAAAACTACGCCTTTCTTTTCTCAACTTTGACAATTTCCTACGGTTTTGTTGCTTTTTCAAAGTCTTTGCCATATCATTTTCAATGCGCATAATTCATTTATGCAGCTTGCTGGAATTGACCAAATTTTCTCAATGAGAGATTTTTAATTCAAATAAAGTTATTCGATAACATTTCGAATTCAACAACTTTACCCGTAGATAGGAAAAATACGGGATTGAAAAACTAAATAAAATCTAAGCAACGAAAATAATAATAACAACAGTGATGAATAACAAATGAGAAACTGACAACGAAATACTATTCAAAGAAAATTAGAATCGTCAAATTTGATGAAAAATCCGAATTAACTGGTATTTTTTTTTCGCCAACTTTTCGTGATAAAGACAATCTTTGTTTACCTACGAGTGGCGAGTCTACCGTCTTCTCTTCCTGATCTTCTTAGCCTCATTGGAAGGAGGCCTCAGCAGCCTAGCCCCCCTCAGCGAGTCGTGTCGATAGGCCTGTTCTGTGTCGAACACGAAAATGTCACAGCCGAGGGCTTCCAACATCTGAAATAAAATTGTCAAAAGAAATATTTTACATAGAAATTCGATTTTAAAAAAAATCCTATCGTCGGTGAAAATGAAATTAGATTTGTATTGATAAAAAGATTTGAGTTATTGAAGTTTTAGCTAAAAATAAACGGGAACCAAATCTCACCTTTTCCAACTTGGTGATAGGGAAATTGGTGGATTTGTGCCAGGAGTTGATGCCGATTATATTCTGATGCGAGATGCCCAGGGCGAGTGCCAGAGTGTAGGCCATCATTCTGTCCTTCTCGGTGGGCGACAGCCGCAGACGGGCTACTCCTCGGTTGTGCGAACCACGATCGTAGTCCGAGGCTGAGAACTCATAAATACTTGTATTCACGATGGTTGTGAGTACTTTTCTACCAAAACGGAAAAAAGGAAAGAAAAAGGGCGAAATGCCGCTTGTGAGGAAATTACTCATCCATAGGAGCAATGTACCCACTCGTAGGAAGAAAGCAATCGCAAGGGATCATGGTAAGTTGAATGTGTTAGAGAATAAGGATCAACTTTCTCAAAAGATTTTTCCAATTCAGAGTAAAAAATCCCCATCTTATGTAAACCTTTTCTTATCTGACAATCATGGGTGCGTGAAAACAACTTGCTAGAGAATTACGCTCGATTTGTGCTTCAAAGTGCCAAATTTCATCACTCTCAAGTTATCATATAAATCGCAGAAATTTTCGCATAGAACAAGGTGTAATCCAGAAGAAAATATAATTTTAAAAATATTCAGAAAGATAAACTCACGCATGTACTGAGCCTTGACTTTGTCGACGAAAGGCTGTGGATAGGGGAAGGAATCGACTTCTGCACGAGTGATCGAGGCTCCATGGCCTTTGCACAATATCTGCAAACAAAATACTGAATATTCTGAATTTATTGAAGAAAATTACCGAAAGGAAAGAGACTTGAGTGGCGAGTAGCACGAGGAGAGCAGCCTTCTGAGGGTCTGAAGTAGGATCGGCGAAGGGCAGGGAATTCCAGCTCTGCAGCACGCAAATCGGGAAACCTGAGAAATGAGTAGTTAGATCAAATTTGCATTGTGTATTAGTGAATAAACAAGTTAGTTTGATTCTCCCATCATTATTTTGTGTGAATAAAAATTGAAAACGAATCGCAAATATTTTTTTTCAAGATCTACTAAATCTATAATTCTTACTATTAGCAATTCTTTTTTTCCGATTAGATAGAAAAAGAAGGGAAATTAGTATGTATAAAATCACGTTTTAGATTAACTAGATTGCAAGTTCTTCTCGATAAAAATTAAAAAAAGGCTTCTATGAGAAAATATGAGTTACCTTGAGATTTGAGTTTCTTCTTGTCTGCTGTCTGGAGGAATTCCATTCCGACTTGCCCCAATTCGGCAACCTCTTCCTCGCTCACAAACAAAGAAGTCGGATAGATGTCGTTTGGGAAGTTAGCATCCGACACCGCGGGCGGCAGCACCGAGGATTCTGCCTGCAATTCGACAGTTTTTAATGTTGAAAAAACTAGTTGCATAAAATATTAACGAAATTTCAGTTTTAGAAGCCCCAAATCTGATCTTTGCACTTCACATATTTAAATAGGTTATCAGATACGCAAAAAAGGTAAAAATGTTACTTTAGATTCTAAACTTCGAAATAACAAAAAAACAGTTCGAATTGGAGTTGCTTACCTTTTTGACCATAGTGATGTGGTCGACTTTGACGTCGTCCCCATTAGCCAGCACCGAGTTCGAAGTGAACGCCGTTTGCTTCATTTCTTCCAGAGTTTCCTACAATTCACAATAAGGGTCATTGAATTGGCTGTTTGGAGACGGTGAGAAGTCAAAACACGAGAAATAGGCAAAATTAAGTAAAGAAAAGGTAAAATAAGATATCTTTTCCAACATTGTTTCTCAATGTTGTGTGTCTCGGTGTCTCACAACTTTCAGGTTGATATAAAATTAAATAATTTCTTCAAAATCACTTTCTTCTAACCTTCTCGACCTTCCTCCTCTGTCCCCTCTCCTCCATCTTCACTTTCCTGCTGCTGCCAAAGCTCGTCGTCAATGTCTTCCTCTCCTCAACCAATTTCTCCTTGTCGATTCCAGCATCGTCTCTGTATGTCACTTCGGGCTTATTTCTGAAAGTACTTGTTTCAGGAAAGAAATCTGGTTTGAATGACTTACCTTTTGCCGAGCAGCACATCCATTTGACTCGAAAATCGGGAATCGAATTTGAGTACGCGGGCAGAGCGAATGCAACGCTGGAATTGATTTGGTAGAGAAGCACTTTAGTCAATAATAGAAGACAGAATTTGAAAGAACACTTTCTAAAAAATAGAATGCCGATAAGGCCTTTTCAAAATATAATTTTATTTAAAAAAAAAAAAAAACTAATTCAAATTCTGAATGTTTATAACTATCTATCGTTTCGAGATAAAGGAGCAAGAGATATTACTAAAAGTGAATTATTGAACTAGATTTTTAGATTAGTCGATTTGTGGATTTACGAGTTTTTAATTAATATCAAAATGCTCGTTGAAATTCGCTAAAAATAATGATTTTTAATTCGAAACTTCAAACCGACCTTTCCAGTTTCCTTGTTGACATAGACAACCGCATAGTCGTATCCCTCATCCAGAGAATCCACTTCTGTTCCCATTTCCGCGATATTCGGACCTCCCTAAATCAATAATCTCATTCTTTCGTCAAGGCAAAATTTATGAAAGAAAAAATTCGATTTTTAATTAAATTAAAAAACCTCAGTCTGAATGGTGTAAATAGGTTGCTCCCTTTTGTCGATTGGCTGGTGCTCCACAATTCCCACGTTGAAGAAATCCAGATACTAAAAGGCGAAATAATATTGCTACAAAAATCAGAAATTTTGCGTCTTTTCCGAGTTTATGTTTCGACAAAAGTAATAAATTAGAGGAAGCTATTTCCATCGAAAATAGTCTTCTTTTCCAATAAAACGAATTTCTACCTCGTTGTGCTGAAAGAGCGCGACCACGTCCTGATCTGTTCTCGCATTCATTGTCGATCGCCTCTGAAATATCCTTGGTTTCTCGGATTCGCTAAGTTTTCTACCTTATGTTTCTCTCTTTGCTTCCTTCTAGTTTCCATTTCGTCAACATCCGCGTCCATTCTGACGTCTTCTGAGTTTGAAATCTTCTTTACCTGAAAATTGAAAGAAAATTACTTCCAATTTTTATTTTTAAAATAGATAAATAATTGTTCACGAAACAACGTATAGTTATTTTCATTAATATCAAGTTGATTTCCAATAATTTATTGTTGACAGTGTAATTTTCGAATGGAAAATAAAGCATAACAAGGTCCAAGCTGGAATTTTATGGCAAACATGAAAAAATAAGAAATGCGTTTCTAATGGAAAACTACTATTCAGATGGTTATAATTCATAAATGAGAAATTTTTGTCTGGAAAACATTAAATCAAGTTGAAGGCTCGACATAAGTGGAAAAGTAGAAAAGAGTTTCATAAAATGCCTGATTCAAATTAAAAAAAAGCAATTTTTAATTGACTTCAAGCACTATTCGAAATCATCAAATATAAATTATCAAGCAGTTTGAAAGGGAATACTCATACCTTCAGAAATATTTTTGTACAAAGTTGGAAAATTAACAACCGATTTTTTTCCGTTTTCCGTGGAATAATTTAGACATTGAAGTGAACCCATAATGAGAGAAGTATCTTCAGAAAGCGCTTTCAGTATAAAACTTGCAAATTAATTGAAAAATGTGTTAATAGAAGACTCGAAAAATGTTCTCTGAAAGCATGTGTCAAATCAAGGAACATTCAACCAGACTGTTGAGTTTCAGTTTCCATTATCAGGTGACTGCTGTACCTGTTGTACTTGCTGCATCTGCAAATGCTGTCCATTGAGTTCGATGTTCTGAGAGGGCACTTGGATGATTTGCACCCCCGGGGGCAACATGTGGATTGTCGCGTTCGGATCGCTTTGGTCTGCAAAATGAGAGAAAAGTCAAAGCGCCGTAGTTTTTTCTTCTGTATCAACTTTATGGATTTTCAACTGAAACCGAAGATTTGATAGCATTTTTTCATCAAGTGGTAATAGAATGCCATGAAACTTAGGAAAATTCAATTAATTTCAGAAATACTCATTTTTAAAGATAAAGAACAAACCAATTGGGAAAGGCTGTCCGATGGGAGTCGCATGGACAGTGATTCCATTCTCCAACTGCCATTCCTCTCCATTTACCTGCAATAGTCATTCTCTTTCCCATCTTTCAAATGTCGTCTTACCGTAGCGACATCAGCAAACACATACTGCAATTGTTCTGGAGCTTGGGAGAGAGTTCCGAGTTGGATGATCTAAAATAATATTGCTTGTTCTTCTAATTCAGAAATAGATTTAACCCAAGATTTTCACTGTAAATGATTAGATTTTAGTCAAAAGCTAACTTTAAATCACTAGTTATTTGCGTCGCGAATAAGAATTTTGGAATAAGCGTAGAGGGCGAAATGATGACGAGTTTCAGTAGTTAGAAATTGCACAGAAAAATGAATTTGACCATTTTCTGCATTTAATAGTGTATTATGAATGTTCTACCTGAGTGCCCTGAGCATTGGCAGAGACGGGCACGATGAACCCATTCTCTGCAGGAAGGGCTGTGAGGACGACAGCCTGGCCTGGCTGCAATTGGGTGACTTGTTGGGTCACCTGCTGCATAGACTGGGACTGCTGGGGTTGTTGATGGGAAGAGTGAGAAGAGGACGAAGTGGAACATTCTGGCTGCTGACTGTGGGAATGACTCGCTTGGGGCTGTTGCTGTTGCTGACGATTTTGAGCAAAGGTCTAAGAAAATTTTATTCTGGAAGATCAAGTCAAAATAATTTTCCTACTAATGATTGCTCGATTGAATTTATTATTGATTGGAGAGAACGTCGATAGCCACAAATTGCGCTATTCGTCTCGCTTCTCTTTTACGCGACTCGCTATTTCGCTCAAATTCGACTTCTAATTGCTACTGTATTAATATTGACTTTCTCTCCAATCAACTGCATTTGTAAATTCAGAAAGAAAATAATTATGTGATTTTTTCTGTCAACTAGCTTCACGATAAAACGGAAAAGGAAACTTATTACCGGCAAATATTTCTTCTCCTCCCTCGGTACAATGTCTACGAGAAAGTCGAGATGATCATGCAAAGCGACTGCCGTCGCTACGTCGGACTGAAATGGTGCTTTCATTTTACAGTAACTGAATTCCTTTCTTACCTTCTGCATCGTCTTTCTGCGTCCATCCTCGACCACCTGCCAGCTTAGCAGAGTCAGCTCCTCCACGAACAATTCACAGGCCATCGCAAGGAACAGAGGGGCGTCAGAGGCTATCATCTCAAATCAGCGCATAATTTCATTAAAAAAAGAATTTCCAGTGATTCTTAGACATAATGATCGAAAATTTAAACATCTAGGAATTTAATATGGCAGAAAGCAAAAATAAAGGTAGGAACATTTCTCCATTAAGGAGATAAAATAGAGTTGATAAGGGATAAAGGTGAATGAACGTTCCAAGTGTCTGTAGGATAAATTTTCTAGAAGAAGAAGGAGATAAGATAATTTGATTTCGAATCCTTTATCTAAGAAACCCCACAATAGTTAGATTTAAAATACACTAACCATATTCTTCATTTCGTCATCAATTCTCATGATCTTCTTCACTCTGGCCATGGGCAATTCCATTTTTCTCCCGACTTCTCGCATGTCTGTCTGAAAACAAAAGCATCATGAATGAATTCTTTGACATTCCTCACATCAGTCGATTCGTTGAATCTTCTCTTCTTCGCCGGCCAGAATTCCCGAATCGTTTTGTCGATTTCGTACACTTCTTCTAAACAATTTAATGCTGGAATGCTTTAATCATCTTCAGAAAATTTTTACAATAGTTAGTGAAATAAACTACTTAATTTATCGAATATTTTCGTACAATTTTCGCATAATGATTACGTCGATATTTAGAAGAAGCATGAACGATCTTTTCATGTTTATCATATCAAAAATGAGATAAGTAACTTGCTCACGTTTGATGTATGACTGCTGCATGAGTTGGTGCTGTTGCAATTCAGCAGGTGTCATTTTGTGGTGTGGCTTGACAGAGAAGGAGTGCTGCGAATGACTCGGGCCTGGCTGCTCTTCCTCTGCCTCTGCCCGTCCCTGCACTGCCACTCCCCCAGATGTGTCTGGACTCTGACCCTGACACTGCAAGACCAATGTCTCTCTGTGCGCTGCGTCCAAATCTGTCAGAACATGATCTTGCTCTTCTTCTGCTTCTTCGTTGCTCGTTTGCTGAAGAAAATATATTCGAAATTTCGAATCAGTTGTACTCGTTAGATGAAATTCGAAGAAAAAAAAAACTAGAAACTTCAAATTTAGTAGACTAATATTTCGAAACCATTTTCAAATTAGTTCAATTTTTAAAAATTATCTGAAAATTCAAATAGTTCATATCAAGTTCGCTGAATTAGTTTAAAAAAAACCGACATGAGCGTTGCGCATCCTATCAGCCTCAGTTGCAGCCCCAGGCTGCCCGCCCCCTTCCATCTCAGTCTCCGTTCCATTCGCGTCATCTTCCTCCGTCGTTTCTGATCGCAATTCCTCGAACACAGAACTCGTCGATTTCAGCATTCAATCCCAAAACTGCATAAATTATTTGAAAAAAAAACAATAAAAAGCACATTTCAAAAATAGAAAATGAAAATGGATTGCAACGTCTTGTGATGCAATGACATGTAAATACCGAGTGTACGCTAAACAATAGAGAAAAGAGCACTCACATTTAAAGGAGATCCATCCGAATTCCATTAAGAAATTACAGAAAATTCATATGATGGCAAAAATCCTGAAAAGTTTAGTCAGTATTCAGCTGGCTGATAGAAATATCCGAATGAAAAGTAGTAATTTTCAGTCTCGATGTTAACAAGTACTTTTCATTCATTTTTAGTTAGTCTTTTCCTCAATCAAGAACGATTTATTGATGACAATGACTCTAATTAGATGACAATCCGAAATCCGAAACAATTCAGAAATCAGAGGCAAAGGGAAACAAATAAAACAAAAAATGATAGAAAAATTAGAGGCATTGAAATGAAAAAGTAATCACAAACATGTTCATCTTCTAACCCACTATACCTATTGCTCTCTTTGAAGAAGAAGATTAATTAAGAAAGAAAAAAACATCGAAGCTTTTAGGAAGTACGTCAAAAATGATTGAATTTCGATGCTTTTATAAAATATCCAAATCAACCGGAGAGATGACATTTTGAAGATGCATATAGTCAAGTGCGAATATTTTGATTCGTTTTGTATGAAGAAATAATTTTCAATAATGAATCAAGATATGCGCATAAACTTCCCCACCCATTAAGTTGTTTATGAATTAGATTAGTTGCAAAGACAAGAAGATATCGAAATGACAGGAATAATCATATCTTTACAAGGAAAGAACAAGTGATTTCAAATCAATGATATTTGGTTTCCATCTAAAAGTAGCTCCTTTACAGAAACATAGTGAGCCCAAGTACAATCATATGCACAAAATTGAATAAATACGTACAAAAATTTACATTAAAATTGGATTGAATCAGTTTGAAATGAGTGCGGTTCTAAGGCAAATATAATAGTGACAAGGCAAAATACAGTCATTAGCCACTAAAATTTAACATCCCATCGGTCTTCTTTCGAGATAAAAATCTCCTACGGAATTCTGTTGAAAAATATTGTATGGACGATGCCTATTTAGGCAACAAACTGTTGATTTCGTACAAAATAAGGAGCGAGAAAAGATGGCACAAGAAAGAAAAAATAACTTAGAGTTGAACGCAAATGGATGACCCGTTGAAAAAGTGCAAGTAGATGAAAAGGGAAGAAGAAGAAGCTCATTCCAGATCGATGGTTTCGACGCGGCCCTCGGTGGGGGGCGGATCGAATTTGTTTGCCAACCACTCCCACACATCCGCGTCTTTCTGAAGTATAAATCGGTTAAAAAGGCACAAAACTCACTTGATTATTTGCGAATCTCATAAAAATCTCTTCATGATAAGGTTATTTCAATCTGACATAAAAATAAGCCCGGAAAAAATTAGATGAAACTTAAAAAATTATTGGAGATAATAGCTTTTACCTTTCCTGAAAGATGAAAAATCAAAGTAAAATATTTTGGGAGAAAAGATAACAACTATTATTATAAGTACTTAAAATAATGTGTAATTTTAGAAAATGCTCTCACCGCACTGTTGATGGGTTCGATATATTCCTGACAGTCGCCCTGAATGACCGCATCCACGATAATGTCGTCGTCCTCTTCACCCTCTGCTTCTTTAACTGCTCCTGCCCCTTCCTCTGCATGTATGACATCCTGTACCTTCTGTTCTTCTCCACGTCCATTCTCTCCATCTCCATCTCCATTTCCATTTCCAGTCTTCTCTACAGTTTCTACTGTTTTTCCAATGTCAATTGATTTTCCTCCAGTTTCCTTCGATGTGACAAGAACTAAAATATATAAATTCTAAATTTCAGATGAGAATGTTTTTGGCGGAATTCAAAATAAATGTTCTGCTCGAAAATTGAATGAATTCTTTGAAAAAATGGAAATTATCAAATGAATTATAGTCAAGTTTGAGGAATAATAAATAAGGAAAAATCTCACCTTGGGCAGATTCAGTTGCAGATCCAACCTTGGCAGACTCGTTGAACCCCTCACCGTTTCTCTGACTCAGCTGCTTCTCCTTCGAATCCGCTGCAGAATCTGTCGTGCTCGAGTTGTTCACAACGTCTACTGAAGCTATAAACATGAAGATTTTGTCTTCGGAAATTTAGTTTTATTTTTCCTTAAAAAGCTAGATCAGTTAACAGATTTGAAGAATAGGAAAATATAAATGGGAACATTTTCTTCCAAACGCTGCTTTTATTGTGAGAAAAGACTACGCATCCGAACTGTTATATGATATATTGTCAACGATCGATAACAAGACGAAATAAATGCACAAATTCGAATATGCAGAGTATGCATTGCGTATTTATAAATAGTTGTTGCATTCACTCATTGAATGTTATGCAATTGCGTAGTCTGCTGTAAACTGCGCTAATTTCGGCGCATCAAAAGTCCGTGTCATTTACTTCGTCCCAAATAGTCTGTCATTGACAGTAATTAGCCAATCGAATAGCAAAACAAATGAACCTTCACTGTGCTCGTTGGTGGACTCGTTGACGAGAAGTGTGCTGTCTGCGATGATCGAGTGGGCTGTTGCGTGGTGGCTCCACTGTAATCACATTAAGCTATTTTAAATTCAAAGTTAACATTAAATCTGAGCCTTCATTTCAATGGAGAAAAACGTCGTAGCCCAGAATTAGGTTTAGCCCAAGCTTTGAATATTTCATAAATGTGATACCTGAGAGTTGGAGGATTGATTGAGGACTGTCAGTGAAGCTGTGTCTGTCTTCTGAGATAACAATTCTCCTGCAACTCATTTCCTTTTCTATGATAGATTGTAATTTCATACCAGCAGCAGCAGCGTCTTTCTCCTTTCTCTCCACAACCATCGCTTCGTTCTTCTTCGCTCCACTTGCCTGATTCGTTTCTGCTTCTTCCTTTTCCACTGCCTTCTTCGTGGGGGAGAAGTAGTCGTTTATCTGAAAAGAAAATCATCATCTTTTGAGTTTGTTCAGAAAAAGAATATTTTGCGTAAAATGCGCTCTAGTGAAGGTTCGAGGATAAAATAGCGATTTTAGCTAGATAAATTATGAATTACTAAAAATAGAGCATGAGAAAAAATGATAGGAAAAGCAAGCAAGTAACTTTTAACTCTAACCGTAGTGCTCTTAAGCTTTACAGGTCCAGTAGAAAGTCTGTCCGGGGTACTTTTTGTGGGGCTGAGTTTGGACAATTTTGCAGGAGTAGAAACTCCTTCTCCCTCCACAGACAACTTCCTCTTTTCGGCTCGAGGCGTCGCGACCAGACCAACCACGTCGATCTGAAAGAAAATTTATTTGTGCTTTTCAAAAAATAATCTTTTCATGAAGGCGTATATTATGCAATATGTAAAAGCTTCGTAATAATGACTTTTATTCCAATCAAAAGATTGCGTTCCTACAAAATTACAAAAATAAACCCTTACGATCTGAACATCGCTGTCCTCGTCCTTCCCTGCATCTGCATTCTTCCGTCCTTCCTCCTTACTCAATTCATCTTCGTCCTCTTCGCCGTATTTGAGCAAATCTTCCAGGTCTTCTTCTGAAAATCATAACTTTGTGATTTACTCGTTATACAAATTCTTAAAAATATAGATTTTGTAACTTATTAGTTCGCAAAAGAATAGTCATTTGATTTCTTTATTTTCCGTTA
The DNA here is from genome assembly GCA_964036155.1 of Diploscapter coronatus. Classification (NCBI taxonomy): domain Eukaryota; kingdom Metazoa; phylum Nematoda; class Chromadorea; order Rhabditida; family Rhabditidae; genus Diploscapter; species Diploscapter coronatus. The sequence goes on from OZ038423.1 coordinate 6,721,080, forward strand.
TTCAGTTTTACTAGCAAAATGTAATCAACTTGAGACAAATCTAGAGGGTTTTTACAAGTATTTTCGCATCATTTTGTCATCGCATAGCAACCTTATTTCCCGTCGAAATTGAACCGGACTTTCATTTTGTGACGTATTTTTCGCGCTTATATGCTCAAAAATGTGACTTTCTAGAAAACAGGTGGTTGCAATGGGCTAGGCAATTCGCTTCGAGCCACAAATTTGGCCAGACAATTGTCCAAGCACTGGCTACGTGTTAGACAAGTCCTGGTTCGATTTCGGCGGGAAACAAGGTTGCTATTATGCGATGAAAAACGGTGCGGAAATGCTTGAAAAGCCCTGTACTTTTCGGAAGAGTCAAAATTGATTTTCAAAATTTTTCATTTGAAAATCAGCACATAATCCAAAGTTTATTTATCTGGAGTTTTCCCGAAAAATAGACTCGAACCCAAATTGGCAATTCGAAATACACTCGAATAAGAATAAAGTGAAGATTATAAAGGAAAAATCATACCGAATACTCCATCGGACTCATCAGACTCATCGTCATCATCCTCAAACTCCTCTTCTTTTGCCTTCTTCTTTCTGTCCTTCTTTCGATTTCCACTTCTATTAGCAGCCTCCTCGCCCTGTGAACTGGCTGTCTCTATCGCTGCCTCTTCATCTCCACTCTCCACAATCACTATTTCCTGAAAATCAACGCATCTCAATCAAATCTAGCAGGCATATTCTTTTTGGTCAATACTATGATAATCATAATTAATAGTGAATCTAATTCATTTTCATTACTACTCAAAGTTACATGATAGGACATGTCAAAATCTTCAATGTTTTGGTTGAATTTGCGGTGAGAAACAGCAAACTACGTTGATCTATCAGATAATTCGAAAGGGCATTATGAATTTCTTTGTAAACATTAGGAATGCTAAATAGCTCATTCTCTCAGGAAATTAGGCAATGGAAGAAAAAGCTGTCCACCTAAATATATTATTATCCTTATTGGATTAATCATTTCTAAAATGCTCCAAAAATCTTACATCATCACCATCCTCCTCCCCCTCTTCGTTTTCGCTCTCATTCTCGTTCTCCTTCACCCCAGTGTCTTCTCCCTCCACGGACGCTCCACTCGACTCGTCCTCGCCCGACTTATGCTGTCTTTTGTGTCGCTTGAACGTCTCGTAAAATTGGTCCTGAAAATCGAAAAATGGGAATGATAGTCTCACTTTTCACAAATTCAACTCCATTCTTTATACTTCATTCATTTCAATTGCTCCGATTCATCTCCAAGGAAACGTTTCAGTCGAGAAATCGAAAAATTTAAACGAAAAGAAAGGGAAAATGAAATAATCTTTTCCCATTTTGCAAGCTTCATCCGTAAATTAGTAGGGAAATGTATTCTATGATCTTTCATGTGCATATATTTGTTAACTTGATTTCGATTGGTTAAAGAAAATAAATTAACTCACGAATCCATTAGTGAAGGCGTCCGTGGAAAGCTGAAGCTCCTGCGAGGCCTGCAGCCTTTCCTCCTCCACAAAGGGCCTGGACTCTGCAAACCATTCTTTCGATCATTCATAAAGAAGACGACCAACCATTCGGGTCGTTAGGGAAGAGCTCAGCCATTTGTTTGTATTTGAAGTCGAATCCTTTTGTTCTGGAGATTCGCAGCTTGCGACGAGTCATGGCGAACACATCACGCACATACATTTCTGAAAATGGAAAGAATGATTTGGGATAAAGAATAGACAATTTGCTTGATTTGAAAGACAGATACTTCGAATTTTTAAGATAGAATAATCTCAAAAACTTAGAATGGTAGGAAAAAACAGTAATAAGCATGGGCAGTAATAATGCTAATGTGAGTCTTCTAGACTTCTACCAACATTAATAATAACTAGATCGAGATAGAATTAGCAATTTCAAAAAACGGAATGAACAAAATGAAATATTTGAGAATCTCGACATACCATAAGCCTCCTGATTCTTCTCTGGGTCAGGAATTTTGGATTCATTGCCTCGTTTCTTGCGCACCTCAGCCACAATCTCCTCCACCTTCTCCTCATCTATCAGCTCGATATCGTCCCTGGAAACAGGCTATTAGTGTTGCGAGTGAATTTTTTCTTGATTCTCAAGAAATACTGTCACATTATAAATACTCGAGTATTTTTCAAGGATTATTCCAGTTAAAAAAACTTATCGTTTCTTCAACACTTCATGATAAACTAAATAATATTTCTATAGCAGCTTCGTGTCGTTTAGAACTATTTTTCCTGAGAATAAGATCAAATCCAACTTACATCCACCATTGTTTGAGTTCGGCACTGAGTCGCTGATTGAGGAATTCATCGCCTGTTTCGGCGAACATGGCTGGGGCGCTAAAATAATGCAATTTCAATTAAATTAGTTTTCTGTAAGAAGAAATATCAAATATTTTCGAAGTGAATACAATTCAACCGGGATAATATGATTCAACACTTTAGAAGACATCTTTAAAGTAGAGTCCCCAAGCTCCGCCCCCTTGCAAAAATGCGTTTGTGATAGCTGGAAATAAAAATTTGGGAAGGAAGTACTCGTCAAACTCAAAATTTCATAAAAGCCTAGTCTGGTTCGACAATAAACCTGATAAAATGGTTCTATCTTTTTTTTTAAATCAGAACAACATAACCACATGCAACCACGTACGAGCAGTATTATTTGTTTGTGAAAGTGTGCTCATTTTAGGTGGCAGATTTTTGCGACTTTTTGAGTTTATTTTTTCTGCACAAAAATTGTATTCGAAACATCAATCCGGCATATCTGTTTGGGGGCCCTACTTTTAAGAAGTGTTTTTTCAGAGTATAAAAAAAACTCACAATTGTAGATATTCGTATTTGGTTCCGATTCCATATTTCCTGAGGGCTTTGTCGATTTCGTTGATGCTCTTCTCCAAAATCTCCCTGGCATTCGCATACGCGTCTATTGCAGAGTTCCTCAGAGGCACTTCTTCCTCGTCAAGTTTGGACAGCTTTATCTGCGCCTTCTGAATTCACTTCTTGTTATGTCAATTATTCCACAAGAATCTACCGTTCTAGTGGACAACAATTTCTGCAGGGCTGCTCTCTTAGCTCTGGTCAAATTCTTCCTTTTCGTCTGATTTTCTGAAAATTGAATAAGGTTGAAAATCGTTTTCTTGTCATTCATAAAAATTCATTTCCATGATATAATCTATTCAAGTTCAATTTTATGTACTTGATGATGACCCAAACCATGTTTATTTCAAAAAATGGCTCGCTCATCGCAATTGTGGGATTTTTATTCAACATTTTAGGGATAACTGATAACTCATTTTCAAGTTTTGTTAGAGCATTAACATAATCCATTTCAGCACAAATTTGATATGCCGATCAAGTTATAATCAGCTGTCATTAAACTTTTTGCTGATTGATTTTATCTCATCAAGCATTTCAGCGAATTTACTCACACCAACCAGAACATTGATTAGACCATCAAGATTGTGCGGATCACCTCTTTTTAATATATTTTCATACAAGAATGGATTCTTAGAAGGTTATATTAATTTCGGAGAGAAGGTGTTTTTAGTTACTAGAGGAGAAAAAACTCCGAACTTCGAAAAAGTATTCTCCCGCTAAACTTTTCCAATAAACCAGATGATTTTGTTCGGAATTTCCAGGAAATTAATACGTTTTGTAAAAGAATAAGTAACGTTGACGGACCTTGAATCATAGCAGCAATGTTGGCGGAAGTGCCCGGCTGCTGTGCTTCTTGTTCCTGGCCTGAGGGGGTTGGGGGAGTGACTGCCTCTGTCTCGGTCTCCATCGCTTCAGTCACATCCGCTGTTCCGCTCGTCGCTGAGTTCGTCAATTCATCGGACATCGCGTTGCTAAAAGTTCAGCAATCGAAAGATATCGAACAAATTCGTCACATGGCACGAATATCAATAAAAAGTCGCTTATTTTTTACCGATAACCTCGCACCGCTTCGCATAAGCTTAGCACTCAGAGCAGCTGATAAACAAAAGAACGCGAGTTATCGATAAAATGGGTAAATTGATCGAGGAAATTGTGCTGAAAGCATGAAAAATCGAGAAGCAAACGAGGAAACGATAAAACGTGTATCGGTCTTGTAAACGGAGTGCGCGCGCATTCATTAGAGCATTTGCAGAAATTCGATTGTCGCTCGGAAATCCAAGTTGTCATTTTCCCGGTAACTTTTCTCGAAACTTTGGAATTTCGAAGTGATTGGTAGAGTTCGTGGCTGAATTTGCAAATCTCCCGACAGATCGATTGACACCACTCTCGCCCTCTGCTGTTCTCCTCTTTGGCTTTGTTTCTCTTTTGTTTCGTTGTTTCGAGGTGGGCACCTGCGAAGTCGAAGTGTTTCTTTTTTATTCTCTCCCCACGCTAGCGTATCAATTATTTCGTTTTACTGTCTTATAAAACCGAATTTCGAAATTTTTCGGAGTTTTAGAAAAGACGGAAAAGCAGGATAAACGATACGCTATAGCGTGGGGAGAGGAAATAAAAAGAAAAAGCGACTTCGACCTCGCACAGCCCCGAATTAGACGATAAAGTTTGGCCCCTTGTATTAGGCACCGCTTAGGCACCGGCACCGTCTGTATTAGGCACCGGATTTTAGGGTGAGAGAGTGTAGGCAAAGGAGAGAAATAAGAAAAATAGCCGGTGCCTAATACAGACGGTGCCGGTGCCTAAGCGGTGCCTAATACAAGGGGCCATAAAGGTTTCGACCAATACAGTTTCATATCATATAAAATACAAGAGTTGCCCGATCGAAATGATAATTTTCAGTTTTAAAATGCGAATATCCGGATTGTACAAGTATTCCCGCTACTTGCAACCAAAATTTCCCATTATTTGCTGCCCCCAGCCATCTGTTTCTACTCAATCTCCTCCTTCATATTCGGCTGCGTTCAATAGGCAACAAGGTAGGCAATTCCCCAATTCTCTTGCATCGATGCATTGCGCGAGGCATATCTTCACCTTCTCTGTTTCTCTTGCATACTAGTGTCACTATCTGCAACCTTTTTCTTCTGATTGTTTTCTTCTCCATCTCCCAATTTCTTGCATTCAGTCTTCTCTGACATCCCCTTCTTCTTCTCATCGACCACTCCTCTCACTCTCGCCAAACCAAAACAACTCCGATTATTTTCTACTACAACTAATCAATTCAAGTCTATCAAAATGGTAACCAAACTCATTTCTTTGCCATTTTGGTAAAAATAAAGGCTCAGAGCAAACTGACCGATGAACAACGCAAAGAACTGCTTTCTCCTTTGGAAGCAGCAGGCTGGCAAATGGTGGAAGGCAGAGATGCAATCAGAAAGATCTTCCAGTTCAAGAATTTCGAGCAGGCACGACTTTTGTTTTAAATTTTTTTTTTTAATTTTAAGTTTTGTACTTTAGGCGTTTAGTTTCATGACTGCGATTGCTTTGAGGGCTGAGAAAATGGACCACCACCCCGAATGGTTTAACGTTTACAACAAAGTAGGAATATTCGAAAATTCTTTGGAAAAAATTCCAAATTAGGTGGACATCACCCTTTCGACTCATAGCTGCAATGGACTCTCTCAGAATGATGTCAATCTGGCCAAATACATTGAAAGTGTCAACAAATAATTCTCAATTGCTCATGACGACTCTCAAATGTTTGGCATTCTCTTTCGTATATTCTGTTCCTGTTTTATTTATGAATCAATCGATACAAAATAGAGACATGATAGTGACTTTCCAATAAACGGCCAATAAACAGCTAGCATTTAAAAATCGTTTATTCCTCGACCAAATTGCATTTTATACAGAAAATAAATTGCATAAGAATTATTCAAGTCACAAAAAGACCATACTTTGAAATATTCATTTTTCCAAACAATGAAAAATCAATTGTACAACACATTCAATTCAAAACAAAGTAGGCTGTAATATTGCACAAGAAGAATGTGATAAGTTTCAAATGCGAAAATGAATCATCATGATTCTACGACTTTTTACGTGAATCCCTAGAAATTTCAACAGGTGTCGCGTAAAATTCATAAGTAAAATAGGAGTAATAGGTTTTCCAATAATTATAGACAATAGACGAGAAGAACGTGCCAAAATCGCCTAAACGAAAAATAACAAGTTTACTGTATGGCAAGCAAAATTTCAATATTAGCAAGAATGCACAATTAAAAGAAAACGGAACTTCGTCAATCAACTTCTACATAAATAAATAGGGGATACATGAACCAAATAGCCACAACCATGTTCGAATTTCTATTGCAATAGAAATTACAGTTACCTAATTATGCTATATCAAAACACCAAAATTTTTTCAATCTAAAGGTTAAATATTGTTAGTGAGAAATAAATATTTTGAAATTAGTCATTTACATACAGAAAAGGGTGGAGTATTGTTAGGATCCACAGTTACAAAGAAAATCGAGCAAGATATCTGAATGACAAGTAATGAAACAGATACATGTTAAAAGAAAAAGTTCACCTCAAATCACATTACACAAACAGAATCGCAAACGGACTAGGAATTGACAAAAACGCAGGACTAGAAAACTACTCACAAAATTCAGGTGAAAGAGAAAACAACTCGGTTATGATGATGTAAACATAATAGGCAAATAGTTACTAAAAGATAGAAAGCTAAAGAGATGAACAAAGAGATATGTGGATAGGTGTCCTACTATAATATTGTAAATATAATTGAATCTATTTGACCTCTTTGAACCGGGTGAGTTGCTTTTCGAATCACAAAACTAACAGTTTCACAGGGAAAAAAGATTAATGGAAAAGATGTACAGAACAGCAAAACAACTTATTGCGGCGTATTCTGGAACCCTCTTCTTATAGCGAGAATTCTTTCGCACAGCACTTGGCTGTTCGTCTCGTTCGGATGAGCCTCCATGATCGCAACGACGACTGGCTCAGGGAAGAGTTGACACAAATGATACTGCAGACGTGCACGGGACGCTTCGGAGTTATCGGCCATCGAACGACTAAAGTAAAATGCTTATTAGCCAGCTGGCTGCAACATTCTTGATCATGGATCTCATTCTCCCTTCCTCCCTTCACATTTCATACGAATAGATGGCATTCTTACTTTGCGGTGCTGAGCGGACCAACGCTCAGTTCACTCTCCCCCCAGACGGCTGTTGACGGAGTATACATTTGTCCTTCTCTGGTCGTCTCTCCAAATGCCGACGATGTAGTCGGTGGAGGTACAGAAGTGATGGGAAGCGTTGGGCAAGGCATGGGGTTTCCAGTACCAGAATTGGGTGATAGGGGAAACGATTGATTGCGGCCAACGTTGAGACGGTTGTGCATCTGTTGCTGAGATAGGTAGGGCCAGGATGGTGGAGGAACTGATGTAACGCAGTTGACGAGTTGAAGGTGGTGTGGCTGAAATTAGTTTGATGCTTTTTGGACGACAAAATAATATCGTACCGGCGCCATTGGATGTGGCAAGTGGTTCTCCTGATTTGTCTGTTGAACCAAATGAGATTCCAATTGAGCATTTAACGACTGCGTCCTTCCAACAGAATTGTGATTGGGCAGGCAGTTGGGAGGAATCCCATTGATTGGAGGTGGCTGGCTCATGATCGCTGCATTTTTCATCGCTTCAAACTGCATTGAAGGCCCTGGAATGAGTTTTCTATATTTTTCAGCTATAACTTGTTACATACTTGTCGTGGCCGACAACGACTTCTTGAGGTTCTTCTCTTTCATGAGTCTTTCGGTCACACTGACATGAATTCCGTTTAGTCGCTCAGGGTGATAGTATCTGAAAGTGTAAATAATTTCTGCTCCACGATTTCTGACATACTTGCACTTGTTTCCATAGGTGCATTTCTTTGCATAAGGGCAAGGTTGAATGTGTGGCGAGATGCCGGTTTGTGCTCCCAAGAATTGATCAAGTTTGGGACCGTGACGGCCAAGTGGATCATCAGGAGGCATGAATCTGAAGATATCTTTTAATAAAAATCTATGCTAATTTTTCCTTACTTTCCGTCTACGAAGGAATACATGAGTAGACGATTTTCTACAAGTTTTCGATAGCTAGGGTTTTCCCGTACGAGATCTCTGTATTCGTCGTTGCTCACAATGACAGCGTCTTTTTCCTCAGCAGTCTTGAGAATATATCGATCGTCGTGGCAAACGATTCGGCGCCCGTTAATTCGTCTGAACAAATGCCATTTCCTGGAATGAAGAAGCCATTTTCCTACCTAGAGGGAGTCCATACGATTTTTCCTTCGTTGTCGAGATCGTTCAAAACGTGTTGGTCCGTGATAGGACAGTCGGCCCTGGCGATTTCTCGTCGGAATTGAGGAATAAATACAAGAATGTCCTTGTGGCCTCGCTCGACAAAGAAACGGACACAGTCCTTGATGCCCGCACAGGAGAAGATCTCCTTGCGACCGTGCCTAAAACATTCGCATAACGATAGGTTAAGATGCAATTCAGATTTAAAATGGGTTAAAGAAAAAGATTGTCGGGGTCTAGATTCGCTTTCAAGTGAAGAGATTCAAGCAATGGATTGAACGAGAAATCGATGATAGTGATCTGGAGCGAAAGTATCCAGCGCCTAAAATAAAGCGAGAAATGAAACGAGCGAGGAGCGATGGACGATATTCCGGTATGCTGCTGCTGTTGGTCAGCCGTCCTATTAGCCTTTCTTTTGAAGACGAGAAAAGAAACGAAAAGATTGAAAGAGAGAGACACAGCGGGAGACCAAAAGGGAAAGAAAAGTGAGAAGAAGCCTGTTTCTCGCGCAAAACCAGGAAGAGGTCTTTTTTCTGAATTAGAAAAATGTTGTCCGATTAAATTCGTCTATGAACCTGCGAACTCGTCGCATGAGATGCAGAGATTGAGTGAGGTCTTAAATTATATCTATCTAGTATAGTTAAGATGAAAATTGCGCCAATTTCTAAAGTTTTGAGCTAGGTTTGAGTTTATACGATAGGTTGGTCATGGATAAACAGCTAAAATATAACAAAAAAAAAACCCGAAAAATAGTAAAATACCGTAAATCCGGATAAAAGATCGCGCGTTTATGATACCAAATTTAGATAATTATCGAATTTACACTTCGAACTTACGTCATGGCGATGTTTGATCCATCGATGACGATTGGCCTCAATGCCGACTTCTGTTCCTGAACGCCATTTGGACTGCTTGTGTTCGTTCGAATGATCGGTGCCGAATCAGTTCGTCGGGCAGTCAAACCTGGAGCTGGCGCACCTCGTGAACTCGAATTCATTCGGACTGCTGCAGTTCGCTCCATTGATTTGCGCAATTGTACTAACTCAGCAAGAACTCGATCCTAAAACATACTCTTTGATGATGTTCCATTTCAGCCTTTGCTTCTTTCATGCCGTCTAAACGATTAGTATTTTTGCAGTTTTTGTCTGTTTGTCTGTGCACGCTTAGATCTTTCTGATAGGTTTGTCTAACCCCCATGTGCTCTACATGGTTGAAAGGTAATTTGATGAAGGCGTGTAACGCAAAAAATAGACCGACTTTGCAATAATAATAATAAGCTAATTTGTGGTAAAAACTCTCCTTTCTTACATAAAGTTAAGTTTAGATACAAAATTAGCAAATTAACGTGAATTGAAATAGTGCAAAGGCAAAACTTTGCAAATGAATTGATCATTGCCAAAAAGGGTGAGTGAAGGAGGAGTAGTTGTTTGTGTTATTGTTTGTCATTTATTGTTATGTGTTTTGTGATCGTTTTGAAATTAGATTGATATTTTGTTTTGGAGCCTTTGTAAGCTTTATTTGGTCTAGTTTGTAGGCACGGGAAGCATGTATTTATGGCACTGTGTTGTGTGGTGTTCGCACGAGGTTATAAACCTCGTGGATTAGTACTAGACAAGTGCAGTGCTTCCGGTGCGATCATTGGATTGGCCTGCGTACCTGTCCTGCGTCGAATCCAATTTTCTGGAGAACAGTCAGAAGTTGCTGCTCGGTGTAGCCACAGGATATAGCGAAGTCTAACAAGTCGTACGGACAAACAGCGACTGGCGTGACAGCTTCACTGCCATAGTAGTCGTCTAAAATTCGAAAATTGAGTAATTACCGAGGTTCTCCGATAACTATTCTGAAGTTCTAACCGGAAACAGTTGCCCACAAACTCAAAAGTTATCTCTCGTATTCCTCTATTGAAGCTAGAATTATTCAAAGGATGTTGGACGTAATAAAAATTGCTACGATTTTAGCAGCCATCATCTACGATTGTGTTTCATTTATCGCTGGGGTTTGTTCTACTCAATTCCTCTTCCGCGCATCGCTACACTCAACCACTCAGTTTCATTGGCTCCTTATCAGTCAGTTCAGTTTGGTGCAAAACAAACATCCGGCTACTCGATCGATGCCATTGTTCATTGTTCCATGTCTCTCTTCACCTCTCTACTCCTCATTCATCAGCTTATCGATTTACCTATCTTGAGTCGGCTCATGGATAGGTCTGAGGAAAGAGCATCGCTGCTTTCTCGACTCAATGAAGCGTGAGATTGCGATTCTTCTGATCCAGAACTGTAACACGAATCGTCCATACGACCTGAGATTTTATGTTTATTGAAGGAAAATTGAACTCTTCTTTGAAAGTTCATCCAATTCGTATTTCTGCGACTTTACAGTATTGAGGGAGAGCAAAAGCAGATTAAGGTATGCACTTTTCGAAATGATCAACTTCAGTCTTATTATTTTAGGATAATGCAGTTCAATTCAATATTCAACATTGTCTGATTGTAAAAAATTTCCACGCCTCTCCCGACTCTATTTCTTTTCTTTCTTTTCAAGAATAAAAGTGATAACTTCACCGTTTAGGAAAGTAAATCTTGGATAAACCTAGACTATGGCAGACCTTCATATACTCAAATGGATGAATTTTCGAAGATTTCGTAATTATTGCTCTTTACCTTTAGAAACAGATGAGCCAGCACTCGACGAATTGGTCGATGTGGCAGTGGAGTGTTGGCGAGGGAATCTGTTGACAGAATGAGAGTTAAGATTAGACAAGTCGAATGCGACGGTGGGAGTGGAAGTGGTTCTGTCTGCGGGAATATGCTGGGCTGGTTGAGAGTCGTCAGAGGCCGAACACAGTCGAGGAGGCGGCTCGACCCGAATTGGCGCTCCTCGCGACACTCGCCTCAACTTCGGATGGTGCCTGTTCTCCATTTGGATCCCTCTAAAAGAAAAAAAGCGTAAACATTGCATATCCGGTAAAGCATAATCCTGAGATAGATAAGAGATCTCTAAGTGAGCAAGTTTGTACGATGATTTTTGACTGAATAGTAATCAGAAAACTAAATTTCACTTTGGACTCAAAGGGATAGTTTCTCGAAAAATGTTGACAAAATGAAAATGTAAGTTATGAAATTCTAGAAATATTGGGAAAAGCTGATTGATTGTCCGCTGCGAGAATGCCTGACGACTGATAAAAATGATAAACCGAGAAATTGAAGAAAATTTCGTTGTTGAGAGAGGAGACGTAGAAGGGCAGCAGGTTTCGAAATGCAGATAAGAGAGTGGAAAGGTGGAAAGAGACAGGGAATGGGAATGGGAAATGGGCAAGAAAGAGGAAGGGTAGGGAATGGATAGCGGAGCAGATGATTGCAGGCAGGAGTGGATGGTAACCTAAGGGATCGAAGGAATCACTCGTTCATCCGATTAGAAACGACTCAAAAGAAATCAATTTTGCGAGTTTTTCAAGAGTACAAAGTGTAAAGTAATATTGTTCTCGAACTTATAAAATGCAATACGAGATGTTTATCTTGAGATTGTTGCTATATTTTATCGTGCATTAATCTACTTAAAGAAGCATCATCGAGTTTAGCAATCTGACTAACAGTAAATTACCGATTTAAATGTACTATCGGTGACCGATAATTTGAGGCAAAATTTAAATTATGAAAATATGATACACTGAAGTCAGCGCGTTATTTGCAAAAGATTGTACGACGTTTATCGCTTCAAATAATAATTTTATAACTTTCAATTTACGCAATGCATACTTTGTATTTTCAAACTTACTCAGCGTTTATTCTGTCTCAGAAAATCAGTCTTCACAAACAAGAAGAAGTAATCATTTTCTCTACTATCTGCCACAAATCGGTCACGTAAGCGTAAATAAGCTGATCATGAGACAGTAATGTCAACGAGTATGCAAATAGTTGTTTGTCAAGGCGACTATCCGTTTTAGTGATGTAAAATTGCATGGACCCTACTTATACGACAACCCTCGTCTGGCATCAGATTGTGCTGATTAACGATTTTGGAAATGATAAATGACGAAAAATAATGCGCTTTGTGTCCAAGTAAATAATCTAAGCAATCGATATGACAAGTTTTGCAATGGGGAGATAGCAGGAAAGAAGCATAGAGCGTTAGAAATGAATCATGGCAAAAGCCGGGAAATCTCGTGGAAAAGAGGTGTTTTGGCATGGCGCACAGACCGCGTCCGCGCCCTTCGATTTTCCCTCTTTCTGTTTCGCTTTTCTCTTCCGGAAAATGGAAAGATTATAAGAATTGGAGAGAGCACCTGAGAATTAGGACGCGCGCGCATAGAAGCGAGCAGCAAAACGGCTGCAGAACGAAAGGAAGGGGGGACCGGTGGCAAAATAGCAGAACAGAAGAGGCACAAATCTACTGCAAATACTGACTCTCTTCGTTCTCTCCAAATGAAACGATCTCTAGCGGTTCTTTCGATCTTTTCATTTACTATTTTCGGTTTATATTTCGAACTTATAACAAGGAAATAAATTTGAAACGAAAAATAATAAAAAAAACGAATGCAGTTTGAAGTCTGCTTTGTTAGAAAAACTTCTAGAATCGCTAAACATGAAAAAGAATACTGTAACCAAGATTTGACAAACTGAAATGAAACATACACTTCAAATAACACAGGTAAATGTGATGTCAGAATCTTACTGTAACTTCGAATCTAACTATAGAAAAACATCCTGCAGGAACTGAGTTCGAGCAATAAAAAATTCAATCTCCAGATGAACTTTGCAGAAGAGGTGGAAATTCAAAAATGCATCTGCTGTTCATTATGATTTTAATTAAGCTTCCTTTCTTTCATATTTTCTCTTCTCCAAGGCAACTAGAGTCATAAAGACACAAAATGTCAGAGGGAACAAAGTTTATGAGGTAGCAGCAAATATCTATCTTGCTTGATGAATATACAGAATTACATAGGGAACTCGAAGGGACAATTATGATAATGACGGATAGCGTAGACATGGGGCAAACAGGTGACGAACATCGATTGCTGAGCTGCTAGATGTTCTCGGAGCACACTTCCAGAGCATTTCGTAATCTCATTAGAGAGAGGAAGCAAGATGATTACGAAAGTAAGCATTTAATTCGGTTCAAAGGATCATGGAAAAATTCGTGCAATGTTCAGAAAAATTCACCCACAGATGGTTAGAATGAGGCGAATAAGGGAAAGGAATGCGACAGTGCGGCAGGTAACAGGGAATTATGACCAAAGCGGATGCTCCTCTCGATAGGGCTGTCTTTCCGATGCTATTTCCAGCTATGAGAAGGAATTCCCACTGATAACTGATAAGGGGCATGAGAGAGCAGCAAAATGATGGGCAAAGGAGGAGGAGTCAGGCAGGTCGAGTCTAAGACTTGTAATTGGTGGAGATATCACCACATCTAACCGAGGCAATTTTCCTGGACATTTTTTTTTCGATTACCCCGTTTATAGGATCATTTTGCCACTAATAGGCCTATACTACAAATACTCACAAATTTATAGTTCTAACAGGAACTGCGACTGAATTTGTATGTGGGTTACGTTAAATATCATAAAAATTTAGAACATTAAAATATCAAAAATACAACACACGCCCGATGATATGCGTAAATGCGCGAAATTAATTAGCAGATGTGTGAGCTATTTTGGGTCTAAATTTCTCGTGATCAAAAAATGCTGGAAAACACATGTTGATCATAGATTGACAACATTAGTTTGTAGAGAGTATTTTGGGTAAAATTTTGCAGAATAATGGAGATTATCATTTAAAATCCGTAAAAGATTCCTAATCTGTAGTATTTTGGGTGATCTACAAAATTTCCATTTGGATTAAGTGCAATTTTGGTAGCTTTAATCCGTTTAGCCACGATTTCCGTAGCTAGCCACGTCAAGGGGTCGAATTTAACGAGTAAAATATATAAAATAAGCCTTGAATGACAATGATCTAATAAAATAATGACGGTCCAACGAGATTATCCTTTTGAAAGTCGCTAATCCGACAGTTTTGACGCAGACATTGAGCTAAAAGTCGACGTAATTCGTGCAAGAAATTAGATAAGGTTTTAGGACGAAAATGGCAATGTTGCTGAACAATTCAGTTGCAATGCACAATATGGGAGAATAAAAAATAGAAATTTCGTGAAGAACGTGGGAATTAGGGGAGATTTGTGTTGGAAACGGAAATCGACAAATTATGGGGATTCATTAGGACTGTTGGTAGAAGTTCCCTCTTCTAGACTTAAATGATATGCGTTGTTTGTGAGATGAGGAAGGACTAATGGATACATCGAATCAAATACATGATAAATGTTTTTCTCTCTCAGCTGAAGCTAAAGATTATGGAATTATTACTTCCTCCTTGCGTTCTACGAAACGCATGAGGTTCGATTCGTTGAAGAACTTTACGCTTGTCACCATTTGACTTATGCCAGAAGTGAACTATAGAATAATTTTAAAAATCTCGATTGAAAAACTGAAAATTTGAATTTCTGAAATGGAGGAACTCATGTCTAGAAACGTGAAGTGCGCAGCATTCAAAAAGAAAAAAAAACTGGAGATTTGTCGGAGTCGTACGAAATTCGAGATTTTGAAACGTTTGAAATCGAAACCAAAATCGCGAAAATCTTGAAATTAGAATTTATTCGAAAAGGAGTTCGAATTTTGAACACATGTGAATCTAATTCGTTTTTTTTCCACCAGATTTTTGTTAGTAAATTTTATTATTTCATATTCGGACGCGACACATCCCCACAAATATCATCGGAAACAAGGCGGATTACGAAAGACTGTCGGCTCTTCTTGAGAAATATTGGATTAAATCTCGTCGTCGATTTGAAGGACCCCCGTGTCAAGTGGAAATTCCGCTAATTTGACGGCAAGAAGGCAAAAAGGAGCGTGTGCCGCAGGCGGGCGTGGTCTGCGCCAAACAAGCACTGCACTGATTGCGCAGATGCAGAGATGACAGGGAGCGCCCTGGGTCACTTCACTCGCTGCATTCCTTCATCCGCAGGCGGTTTCCGGTTTGTTTGTCTGTCTGTCTGTCTCTCCGGAAGTGCAGTCTTTGGCAGCGGACAGAGGAGAGGAAATTCGTGAATGCTTGTGTGTGTGTGGGGGAAGGATCGAAATGCGACTGTCAGATTGACTGGCGACTAGAGAACCGAAACATAATCACTACCTCAAAACAATGCCGAGCTATTTTGGCATCAAGATCAAATGCAAAAAATATGTTTTGTCTTCTGTTTTTGTTCCGAGTAACATGTTAACTTTTATCGTGCCACAAGATAAATTAGAAGTATGAGGTTGATAGTTTCCAGGTTAAATTTTTGATCATGAGTCTATGGATAGAATGGTTGGGGAAACAGAAGTTTCACTCGAAAAGTTAACTTGTATATTTATCCAAATACAGTCGCATAATAATTTCCCGTTTATATCAGTCACTGATACTGATATGATTTTTACGAAAAATGAAAATAGTTTCTTAAGCTTAGATGATAATTTAGCTCATTTTATATTTAATTTCGAATGCTGTCAAAAGCCTAGATATCTTTTACGAAATTTAATCGACAACGATAATATGGTTTGTTCCCAATATCTACATCTCTAACTATTTTGTCATTGATAAAATTTGAATGAGAGCAACTTAGATTTGAATGCATTTTGTTATTTTTCTTGATATTTGTTACGTTTACATTTTAAAAAATCAGAAAGTAATTTTTTGTTGCAATTTCGACATTCAAATCAAAATAAATTACGAATAAGCAAAACCGAATTTTTACTGTAATCCCTAAAAATGACTTTGTATAGCGATAGGAATTAGGTTAGCCGAAATTTGAATGAATAGTGGTTTAAAATTTTGAACGTATTGTTCAAAAGCGGTCCTTTTATAGAGCCGAGAAGGGGTGAGAGCAATAGAATCCAGAGAGCAGGTAAAAGATGAAAGAAGTAGTTTTTGATTTCGGCTTCTACTTTCTCTTTTATTTTGAAATTCATTTGATTTCTGCATCCTCTCTTCTGTTTCAACTACAACAATATTCGAGGAATTGTCTTTGATATAGGAACTTCAATTGAATAGGCCGATTTTGAGAATTGCGAATATGAGATTCGACGAAAAGCAGGATTAAATAATTTACGGGAAACGAATTCAAGGAATCGCTGCTTGCTTGTGGTGCCGAGCCGTATTTTGTACCCGGTATTTTCGAAATTCTAGGGAAAACTCGAAAACGAATAGGTCAACGTCACGGAGGGATTAATGAAGAACGACCTGCAAGCGAGGCTAGAGGTGAAATATTCTTGATTTAAAAATAAAACAACTTTTGAAGACAAGATTTTTGCTGATGATTTCGCACAGCTATACGACAATTTTAGCGCTTTATTTAAAAAAAATAACGAAAACTGGAGTATTTTTTCGAAGTGAAGAGCGACAAATTTGAAACAGAATTAGACAAATTGGGAAGAAATTGGAAAAAAAACTCATCAGGCTTGAGCAGGACAAGTTAGGCATTTGCTTGATCTGCCCATGAGCAGGTTGTCTAGCCTATTTTAGTCCTCTTTCTCATCGTTTTCCCATTGCCTGCCTTCCTTTTTGGCTGAAGACTCAATTTTGGCTTGTCTCCTCGGAAGCAACACATGGCTGTGCGAGCTGATGCCTTGCAGAGCAGAGAAAGAGTGAGGAAGGAAAGGGGAAGACATACAAACAAGTCATAATCAGCTGTAAAACACATAACTAATATGCTAGAGAAAACAGACAAAGAGGGGATGACAGCTTATTACCCTAATACATGAATGATAGATACTCGTGACTAGCGAACCTAATCGTAACGTATCTGAAACCATAAAGATACGGAGTATCTGAGAGGTAGTGGAAAGATAAAAAAAAAAACAACGGTAAAAGAAATTTTAAAAAATACTACAACTATAGCAAGATAAAAAAAAAGACTAGAGTGATACTTTATCGCAGTGATTTTTCTTCTACATATGTAGCGAAGCTATCAATATTGGATTTATCAAAAACCAAAAAGAATCTGACAACTTACCATTTTGTAAATTATACGGAAAAGATTAGGAATGTTAGTAGCAGAAAGATAAATTGGGTAGACACGAAATCGCGGTAATATTTTATATAGTGAATTAGTAGTGCAGCGTGATTTAAGAGGGGTGTTTTGGAATCTCAACGCATGTGACACCTCTGTCAAGAACAATGGGTAGGGATAGGAATAGGACAATGACGTATGGAGGAAGGCTGCAGAGCTTGGAATGGGGTCGAATAAAGATACCAAATTGACGCAGGATGCCGAGTCCACAACCGGGGTGCAAATGCAAACTTTAATTAAATTCATCCCCCTAACACTAAGGTAATCAAACTTAATGAAAGGAAATAAACGAAGAAAAAGAGATAAAGCTAATGAAATAAAAAGAATGAAAACAAGTTGAGCAGGATTGTCTTCAGACATCTGAATTGGCACAACCAAAGAAGACCTGCAAGCTCTCCTCTCCTCTCTCCAACACTCCTGGAGGCAAAAAAGAGAAGAGGATGAGAGAGAAGGGTAGTTGAAGAGGACGAAAGCGAAAGAATCAATAGCTGAGAGGCAGAAGCAGAAGCAGGAAGACCAAATATGGAAGGGAGGAAGGGGAGAGAGCATGAAAAGTACAGCTGCAGGGAGGAAGACATAAATCACCGCCACAATTATCCATTGTCATATTGTCATATATCCAATGGATTCTAAAGATTCTGTGAAAGTGCTTTCTCAGTTAAATTAAAAATAGTAAAGATTTCAGACGTTTGTGTAATGAATGAGTTCTTAGAAATGGCTTTCTTTTCTATCGGAAGGCTACAGTAGCATTTTTAGATGAACGTTATGGTCAACTTATGAAATGCTGAAATAGGATAATGATAATGTGCGCTGATTTCGAAATTTCTGACTTTTGATAAAGATAATATTTGCCATGAATCGAGTGCAACGATGAAAATTGGTGGTTTTGGTTTGCTTGCATCAAAACTCGCCCATTACCATAGAAATATTCTCATTTTTGCATTTATCGAAAGAATTCTTGATATTGGCTCTCTCCAATTTGAAAGATGTTATCAGAAATCAGTTGAACAGAGATAATTGCCATTTTGTAAGCTCTCACTTCTAGCGACAGCTGAAATTAGCGGGAAGACACCTGTCTCGGTCACAGACAAAATGCTCGAGGTTCCCGAGATTCTGCCGCAAATCCCCCTTATTTCATCTCCAATCTCCCTGACTTTATCCTTCTATTTTCATCTTTAATTTTAGCATTATCCAACCGTGAATTTGCGCATTTTAGATGAACACAAATCAGATGAAACTACAGAAAGAGGGGAAAGGGGTTTGAGCAACTCGAAAGGGGTAGCAATGAATTTACCGATACAATGCGCATTGATGATCGCTGAATAGTTTTGTATGGAAAAAAGGATTAAAATGAGATAAGCGAAGTTGAATCCGAAACTGAAGCAGAAACGTGTCACATGAAACTATAAATTACCCAAATAAAACTACAAATAGGAGTTAAAATAGGAAAATTAGAAAGTAGAGCCCTGTAAATCAGTATACTATTGCTTAAGTGACTTCAAAAATCCTACGCTTCCTTGAAAAGCGTCAAAATTCCTAGAACTCCAGCATAACCCAGAAATATATGAAGATCAAACTTGCACCTAGAAAACTCTCGCAAAGGATAGTTTCAAGAAAATACGATGATACGTAAACAGGTAGAGAAGGAACAGAAGGTAGTTTCCGCCCCGTCTCCGTGGCTGCGAACAGTTGAACGAATATGAAGGGGTAAAACCGGAGAGAACAAGCAATCCTAGAAACAATGCACAAAAGGGGAGTGAGATAATAGGGAATTAGTCCAGTAAATCCTTCGATTCGATAGGTATTTTCATCCTGTCTCTCCCGCTGATAACAAAAAACTGCGAGATTTCGAGGTTTCAGGGGATTAGATCGGCCAAATCAAGGGGGCTGAAGGGAAGGAAGCCTATCTGCTGTGCTCGAGTTCTATTTCAATATCCCATTCCATTCCCCATTTCAGGCCCGAATCCTCACAAACAAGTCTCTCCCTCCTCGACTCCTCCAGTCTCTCTCCTCCAACTGCACCGGAGGCGGCAGAACTGGGAGTTTTTACCTGGGGGCAGGATTAGGAAGGGATTCAGCCATACTAACACAAGCAGGGATTTAAGCGGGAATGGACTATATTTAGAGATGAAAGTCAATGTTTCAAGGTCAAAAACAACAGAAGCATGGGAGTCCGTGGGGGTAACGAAAAAGAAGAATGTGAATGGGATTACAGTATGAAAAGCGAAAATAAATCGGATTAGTTAGATTTTGGCTGTTTTATTTTTGATTTTATTAGTTGACTAGACGAATAATAATGCTCCTAAAAAGGTCTTACCAAATTGATCTTTATTATTCTAGACTTGTTAGAGTAACTACTCGCTAGATTAGATATTTTGCAAAATGAATTGTGAAATGCAGTAGGCTAGAGGACAAAATACAATGATCTCAAGCTTTATCATCTGCTGTGTTTTATATTTTCATTAAAAATTCAATCATGTGCTATCTCTTCGCTAACTTTCGCTATTTTTACTAGTTTTTCATTTAGCTGTGCACCTTGTTGTTTTTAACAGATTTCAAATTCAAGTTGAAAGTTTGCAGGTGTAAACATGCGATTGTAATGTGTAAGTAATGGGAATCATTCAGTTATAATCAGGGATGTGCGGACTTGACTTCGAACTCGGACTTGGTCTCGACTTGACTCGCTAGCAAGTCCGAAATCAAGCCAAGTTCAAGATTTTTCGGACTTCGCACATCCCTGGTTATAATAAGTTGAACAATTCATAAATATTACACCTTTAGCAAATAAATTTATCTATTCATTCTTTGTAACACACACACAATTTCTAATACCCATATCAAGAAATTCACGGTTGTTTCGGTACCGAGAACGAAGTATTGACTTTCCGCCAGAACAACAATGTTGCACTTTTTGCATCCCTCCTTTCCTATGTTCCGCCTTCGCTTTTTCGTCTGCGAGGACGCTATTCACACGGCGAGATAGCATACGCTCTCGCAGGGAAGAAAAAGAAGGGATAGAAGGAATAGCATGGGAAAAGATAGGCGGGGCGCGTGCAGAAGCGAGTTGCAAAGGGTGTGCAACATTGTTGTTGTTGTGACGGAAAGTTAATATATCTGTCCTATGACTAAAGCCTAGAAATATAAGCGATTCTATTTCATAGAAATTTAAAGACCCTATTGAATACGGTAAATTAATGAGCCCCGTAAACGGAAAATTCCTAATTATCACTTATTCGCAGGATAAAAATATATCAAGAAAATGTGATATTTGCAAATAACGATTCTATAATTGTGATGTGATTTAAAACTGTTAAATAGATTGGCAATTTCCCAGAGTTTGATTATTAATGAGCAAATAGTAAAGTAATTATTAGTCACTTTCTCAAAAAAAAACTCGAAAAGTGGGTGTTCCTTCTAGTTGATAATCTTGTTATTGTTCTCAAAAAATTAGATTATTTTACCGCTTTTTGTTCTTGATGCTTTTTGAGTAAGGTGTCTATAGAAAATGAATATCCTATTATCCTTTCAGTCGTGCTATTACCAGGCTGTTCTGAATTTCAATTTTGAAAATACCTATTCCGAATTGCGAAAAATGTAAATTCACTCCGATTCTGAATTTTCAAAACCTAAATTTCAAACAGCTCTGTTCAATTATCACAGGACCTCTAATATAAGAAGCGAAGCTTCTATAAAGAGAACTTCATTAGAGGCTTATGGTAGTTGTTTAATTTCACCCGACAGAAGTCGGTTTCCTCATATTCCAATAGGCAGGTCGCCTCATTTCGTAGAGTCGGGAGACTGTCCGGTCGAAAGCGAACGCTTCTTCAGAGCCTGTGAAAACGTTCGCCTGGCTGGCTTCCTGAAAATTACGAAATGAATGGATTTCTGTTGATTACCAAATACTTTGAAATGTCGTGGAAAAAGCATAATTGAAAAAAACTACGAATCAAAGCTGGACGAATATATCGGTTTCGATTTCTTGCTATTTTAACTTTCGTTTAGCCCTACTAAGAGTGTCGCTAAAATTTAGTTTTTGGCGATAAAATCATATTTAAAATTGTCCAATTTTTGAAGGAGAACCTCTAGCATATTTTTTCCTGCCTAATTCATGAAGATTACAAATTTTCAGTGCGTTATAGAAAAAGTATAATATTCAGTTCATTGAAATAATCATGAAGTGTTCTTTAAAATTTTTCGTCAATTATTTCTGTAACTAATTCCGCCTCTTTTAACTGTGTATGTGTACAGAATAATGTGGAATGAAATGTGCATAATGACGAATGGTTATTTAAAGCGGAAGTTTTATGTTTGCATCTCGAGCTTATGTCAAATGAAAAAATGACAGTAAATAGGTAAATAGGAAAAGACGATGGAAAGAGGAAATGGCAGATTAGTCGCAAGTTGACTTCGTCATAAAGTCATTAGTTCTCGCCAACTTTGGTGTTATAGAATTTTAAAGTCGACATGTTTGAATAAATAATGATAAACAAGGTTTTGAAAATGTTCAAAATGCTCGATATCTCGAATCAAATAATTACTCATCATACTCGATAAAATTAGGCACTTAGTTAAGAGTAGATTCAATATTATGCTTAATTTTAGACAATCGGATAATGATGTAATGATGAACCGGTGAATAGGAAGCCAAAAATTAACACGTTTGGGAAACGCCTGATAGTGTTTCCTGTTAATTTTATTACAGACAAAATCCTCTTACATGTCCTTCCTTGACATTCAGATCGTCCATGAGCATCCTCTGCGAATCTGACATCGATGAATGCTCTGCCTCTACTGCTTCTAACTGGAACAACTCATCCAACGGGGCATCGGCGCTCAGCACCAAACGGGTCTGAAATTAGCTTTTTCAGTTTTTCAAGGGAAATAGTTTGGGCGATAATTAGGATTTTGTACTTTAGTCAAATGTTACTTTAAAATGTGTGGGAAGAATAGTCGCAAGATGTTTTGATGATCAAAATAAACATTCCTACTTTCTGATCATAAAGCGTGTCAACCAGAGTGATGAATCTCCTCGCGGCGCTCAGTTTGGAATTCGTCAAAACAGGCACATTTCGGAGGATAATCGTGTGGAAAACGCGGCCCAAAACCAGATAATCTGCCGCACCAGAAGCTTGTTCGCAAATCTGAGTTTGACGTGACAAGATATGGCGAAGATAAAATTCACAAATACCTGTTTGAAATCGATATCGGCTACTTGACCACAGCACTTTTCGACGACCACGTTTCGGCCCAGTACGTTCAGAGTTTTCGGTCGAACAGCTAAAACAGTTTACCATTATCGAAGTGAAATCGAATTTTAGGAAGGTTAGTGAAGTGTCGAGATTTCTACAATGTTTCAGAAACACAGTTAAGAGAAGTTCATACAAATTTTTAGCTAATTTTGACATATATCAATAAAGAAGGTAGAGGTTCCTAGTTAGAATTTAAAAAAGAATCAGACATACTATCATTTTCAACAGCAGCGAGCTGTTTGAAAACCCTGTCGCACTCGTTGTCTGCATCGACTTGACCCTTCACGAAATAGACATCCGAGTCCGATTTGGCTGATCGCCTGTAGTCCTTTCCCGAGTCCAGAGATATCGATTTGCACTTTTGCTGCAAATGAACAAAATAATTTCTTTTAGCAAAAATCAGTTGGTAATTAAATGTGGTCCTATTATTTTCTCAGTCATTATCTCGATCAGCCTATTGAAAATATGCTAGATAAAGTTATGTAAAGTATGTCTTCTGATGCTATAGGGTAACCAATCAAACTTTAGGCTGATTTGGGCTGAATATTTGTTGAAATGGTCTTAAGTAAGAATATTGAATGCAGTAAAAATTTTTCCCAATTTGAAAATAAAGTGACTAACCTCAAGAATATCGATGAACGGGACGAACTGATGTCTTTGTAGCCCGTTTTTGTACAGATCTCTCGGGGATCGATTGGAAGTGGCCACCACAACTAGACCTTCGTCGAATAGTAGAGAGAAGAAACGCTTCAGAATCATTGCATCTGCTATGTCTGTTACCTGTAACAGAATGAACTCTTGGAGCTGTAATAAAAGGTGATAATTTTTTATATGAATCTTAGGTCTCATAAAAAGTTCATTTTTATTGTAGAAAAATAAATTATAGAGTCAAAAAGGTTTGTTCTAGATGGGCAACTCGAGTACCAAACTCTACGGTACACTACGACAAGATTTTTTAAACATATGGCGGCACGATTTTCGATGTATGAAAAAAGCAAGACAAATATTCATCCATTAAATATCGTGCCGTCATATTCAAAAGTCGTCGTCCCTTATTTTAAAGCTGCTGATGGGTTCATTCTTCAATTAAGTCTCTTACCTGAAATTCATCAAAGCATAACAGCTTTGTCCGTTGCATGATTTCGTCGACAATCTGAGGGACAGGGTCGAATTTGCCTCGCTCTCCACGATAGTCCAACTTTAACTGATGCATTTCTGAAAGTAATCATTTTTGAGGAATGACAATCCAAATCCTACGTTTATGAACGTTCTGCATGAACGAGTTGAAGTGGACCCTTTGTTTGTGCTGGAAAGGACAGCAGTCGAAGAACATGTCCATTAGCATGGTCTTTCCTCCGCCAACTGCGCCGTACAGATAGATCCCTAGAGGGGCGGAGCGAATCACCTAAACTTGGCAACGGTTTTTGAATGATTAAATTTAGTTCATATGATGGAAAACATCTATCTAATTTTGTGGCTTGAACGCACAAGGTGATCTTCTTCGTTGAAAATATTTCTCGTCATAAAATTAATAAAAAAAGACTTCTTGCCTTTTTCTTCTTCTGCCCGAACAGCCCAGAGAATATCCTTGCCGGTCCCTGTTCGAGCGGGTCTCTTTCGATCTCGTAATTGAGCAATCCGCTGTGAAGTCGATCGAATTCCACTATCACTTTTCGCTTAAATTCAAGGGTCTAGTACCTCTTCAACTAATAGAGATGTTGATAAACATAAATTGATCGGCTCGAAGATCAGTTTCAATTTTAAGATTTGGGCATGGCTTTTTTCCTCGCCATTATCTGCGAGAAAGCCGTTGCCTACTGTCAAGGCAGAGGCGATGGTGCGAGCCGCGAGTGAAAATAGTGTAGCAAGAGAAGAGAGAGAGAGTCCGGGACCAGAATCAACGAAAGGCCTCGCATCTCCTCTTTTCCCGCTAGGGAGAGCAAGGCATTCTCACTTATAACGGAGAGTATAAGAAAACGAGAATCTCGAAAAATTTAAACTGAAATATAAGAACGATCAATTTACTAAACTTCGTCTCTAAAACTATCTTGAAAGTTGTGTAAGTTTATCAGTTTTCACTTTTTTCGATCCAACTATAAAACGATCACACCATTAGTTAAATTTTAAAACCTCATCTACCTGAAACGAATCCTCATTGAGCTCTCCCGAATCGACCATTTTTGAGTAGACAGCGGAAATGGGTGGGGACGAAGAGGACGAGTAGCATCGGGAGTTGCCTACTGAAGAGATGTATCGTAGAAATATCAGTCTCATCTAACTACTGAAATTACACATAAATCACCAAAGGTATTCTTCAAAGATACAGGACTTGGTTTGCATACCATATTCAGCTAGTTTATTCCATCAAATAAGATATCAGTTTCTTTATTCAATTTGCGCAACACTCTAAAATTGAACAAATAAATGACGGGAAAAATTGATGAACGAATCATTTCAAATTACAAAACTCAGGAGGAAAAATAGAGAAAGAAAGAAAGAACATTAAAGCTCGCCTTTGTGACTCTGATATTCAGATTTCTTTTGTAGCAAAGAAATTGGCGCATACATCTGGCAATGGGGCTGGAACAAGGGAACAAGTACTAACAAAATAATAATGAAGAAATACCAAAAGAGGGAAAAATGACGATTTGGAAAATAGCGACATCGTTATAATATTGAAACCGGGGTGCACGAAGTTTTGTTTCAAAATTTTCCTCAAGTCTAAATTCGAGACCTCTGATTGAAACATGAAAATAATGTGAAGAATAAATGAAATTCCAATGATTTTAATATCATCATGATGTCACAATTTCCAAAATTGCCTACAAAATGAAAAAATACAAATTGAGCAGGTTTGAGCATAAAATGGACAAGTTGAAGAAATCGACGATTCGAGGACAAAATACTAAATGACAAATGATGAGTGATAAATATTGATGATGGCTGAATGTCGAATGATTGAATGATGGAAAGAGCTGAAAGATCGAGTCAATTTGAGGGAAACGAGTGGAAAT
The DNA here is from genome assembly GCA_964036155.1 of Diploscapter coronatus. Taxonomy (NCBI): domain Eukaryota; kingdom Metazoa; phylum Nematoda; class Chromadorea; order Rhabditida; family Rhabditidae; genus Diploscapter; species Diploscapter coronatus. Next base: position 6,746,706 of record OZ038423.1, read on the forward strand.
GAAAATGGACAGGATAGATATAGAGGGCTCCTAGAAAAAGGCACCAGGACACCAGTTAGAAAAAGGCACCACTTTTTTTTCTTCTTCTCGTGCTTTCTCATACTATTTCTTAGAAAGGGTGGTGCCTTTTTCTAACTGGTGTCCCGGTGCCTTTTTCTATGAGCCATATAGAGAATAGGGGAATTTGGTTGAATCGAGGGGAGATTGCAGGGAATTTTCTCATATAAAGCACTCATTTGAAAACCAAGGAAAGAACTGATAATATGCAGTTTTTTTAGACAACACCCAAATATTCATCCTGCATAGAGTCACGTAAAAGCAAAAAGTAACAGCAAAGAACTGTACAGTCGCAAGGATAGAATAAAGCATTGAATTGTGACTGAGAAGAACAAAATGAGTACAAGTAGATTTGAAGAAAATATATGCATCAATTTTGCACCTGCAAATAAAAATTTTGACAATTTGATTATCATAGCTTTAAACATAATTCCACTGATTGCAATATTTTCTTCCCATAAAGCTGATGCGGAGTTTCATCAGAAAATAGTAACCTGACTTGTTTTTCGGATTGAAATTGCGCGAAAACGAAGAAAGAAGGGACGAGTTCAAGAACATTTGATAGCGAATAACGGCAAAATGAATGAAAATGAAAATACAAATGGCAAATAGAAAATGAGACTAGAAGATTGGGGAATTGAGATTTACACATGGAAATGACTCGCTACAGAATGGCTATTGCGAAGAAGTTGTACTTTCTGAGCGAATCTGCAACCAATCGACAAATCTGCCAGAGACTATTGATTCCGCTTGTTCGATAGCAGGTAATCCATTTCAGAACTCTCGCATTCATCTCTCTGGAAATCAGTCAATTTGGCAATTTTTACGAAGGAAACATGAGTTTAAGATTAAAAAATTCCAAGTAGCTCTGCATGAGTCATTAGTGAAAAAATCTAGTGAGCTGGCATAGGGGATGGATGAAATGTAGGTGCTTTGAATTTAAACAAAATGTCAACCATTACTACGTAATTTCCAAACGAAAAATCTAATTATTTTCGCAGTGAAAATTTCGAAAGGTCAAACTCATTACCTGAGGTGAACAGTCGTGTTCGTACTGCTGATGGAGAGCCTCGATTTGCCGTGTGATGTGCAGCGCGTGGTTTACCGTCTGCAGCAGCGAACAACGACGCTCTGCTTCTTCCGGGTGCAACTGGAAATAATACTTTTGAAACGGTGCAATGTTTCAAGTTGATCAAGTCAAGTGTCGAGGTAAAAATAAAGCCATGGCTTTTTTAATATATAAAATTTTCAAACTATTAAGAGGCGACATTAAGACCCTTCCAAGTTACTTTTATTCGGAAATTGTCCAATCTAAAATCTTCATACCTCCGAAATATTGCCATTTTCAATGTTTTTCTTCAATTCGACAATGCCTTCTGATTGCTGCAGCATCAGTATCTGAAAAGAAAACTTGGGTTTAATAAAACCGATTTCAATAAAGTAAAGAGAACGATCGACGGGCAAATTCCCTTACATGAATAGACTCCAGCTGCCTTCCCCTGTCGATTTTGTCACATTTGCCTCTGGCGATTTGTCGCTCGATTGCATATTTCCTGAAAATTAACATGTCTTGAATGGGGAGCAAATTGTTGAATGTCGAAAAGTAAAAAAAGCAAACTAAATAAGAACTTCTTATACAAGCTTTCTAAACTAATTGGAATGAATTGTTTTTTTTTTTTTTTTGAGATTTTACAGTTCGACTTAATTTAGACAAGGATTGGATAAGGAAAAACGCATACCACTCCTCAGTTTCAGTCTGACTCTCTGTCTGGAAAGCTACCTCACTCCCATCGGCCTTCCTGATCAGCAGATTCTTCCCTTCGATGCGAATTTCGCTGATCTCCATCAGAGGAATCGATTGTTGCTTCGAGACTGCAGTCGCATCGTCTGCTGAACAATTTTTTAAAATCAAATTTTGTTGAAGTGTGGTCAAAGTCGAACAGCCTCAACACTGTCACTATCTGCGTGAAAAGGTTCTCTTTTGAAGAATTAAAAGAAACTCGCACTTTTCTATTTAAAAAGTTTCAAGTTTAAACGCGACTCTCAAGTTCGGAATTTTTCGAAATTCTTGAGAAAGAATCAACTTTTCAATGTAAAAATACAAAGTAAGAAACTAACATTTTTTGTGCCAAATGAGCTCCTCCTCAGTCAACAACACATGCCTTCTCTTCTGCTGCAGAACCTTTTTCCATTGTGGGCATATTCTGTATATATATCAAATTGTCTTGATTCAGAATGAATATAATCAACCTGGAATAATGTAGTAAATCGCCATCCTTGAGTGGAGTAGAGAGAGGTTCCTCTTGAGAAGGCAACGAGGACACGTCGTCCAGGAATTTGGCCATCAGACGGAGATGCGATGCATCCGTTATCAGTTCCAGAACTGAAGTCAGCCAAGGCTCCTAAATCGTAAACGTACTTCTCATATTCATGGCAAAAGAGTATAAAATAAGATCTTTAGTAAATCAATCTATCTTTCTATACATCGTCTTATTCGAAATTCGGTAAAAATTCAATTTCATCCGTTTCTCAGAAAAAGAACAATTCAGAACTTAAGATGTAGAAAATCTAACCTTGTTGCTGAGGGGATGATTGCTGACCGTACAATTGGCAACGCGCTGCAGAAGTTTGGAGAGCAGCAGCAGAGTTCGTGCGGAGCGGGAGTCCTGCAAACGAAAGAGATTGAAGGAAGGGTTGAAATGGAACGGATAACCACGAGATGGAGCCGAACCAGACCGAATGGCTTAGGGTTGAGAAGGGCTGCTGCGAAGAAGCGCATGATCAGGAACGAGGACAGAGAGAAGTATTGCATATCAGAGCGATCTGGAAAGGGGTCATATAAATTGTAAATAGGTATTTCGGAATTCCATTTGATTTGAAAGAACAAAAAGTAACTTTATGAGTTCGAAATCGTAATCAGCATGTTTAATTGAAAAACAAATCCTTTAGGGATAAAAATTAACATATAGAAATTCTCACTTGTTTGTATCTGGACGACATTCCTGAGATCAGCCAAAGCGCTGCGGATCTCCGTGGGACAGCGGTGCGAACTTGAAGTGATCCGGTCGAAGCATAGCTCGAAGTACTGCAGCAGATTCGTCTGCAAACAGATTAGCTTGAAAGTGAACATGGAATAATAAGTCTAACCCGATTTTTATCGATAGATTCCCCCTTTGTCAATCGATTCGGATCGATCTCACAGCACTTCTTTTCCTTGCAAATCTAAATAGATTTTCATGATAAATGGTAAAATGATACATAATTGAATGCTGATAGTGCTGTCTTCCAAAGATTTTAACATATCTTTATCCAAAACTTTCACCCCTTTCTTCCATGTTTTTAATTTGGTGGACAAGTACTTGCATTAACATTCATATTTACCTTCTCAATGACAGGTTTGAGAGTGATGAGGAGATAGGAATGGCCGTGCAGGAAGAGGAACTCGCAGAACATTCGAGTGGCGAGGGTCTGGCTGCGGAACAGAGTGTTGTGGTCTCTGTAAGGAATGCTCATTATTTGAAAACGAAACCCCCTGTATGCCGCTTCTTTTTCCGGAAAATAGCAAAGGGCAAATAGGGTTATAATTACAAGGAAAACAAAGAAATGAACTGACTGGCATCTGGCAATGTCCTTCCTGTACAAAGCAATCAGTAAGCAGCGCAGATCTTCCGAATCCACCAATATGTTCACTATCGACTGTGCCAGCACGCCGAGGTCCATCTAGAAAAGGAAACAATATTTTCTACATTCAACTCCTTAAAAACTGGACATTTTGTATAATTCACCCATTCATCGAATTTCAATTTATATCCTCTAAAACCATCATATCCTTTTAACAAAGGTAAGTTAGGAGTAGGGTCAGTAGATTGACCAATCCAAACAACCTACTCGGTGAGCCTATTTCATGAGAACAACATATGATCATCATACCCTAATCCTAACCTATAAATAAAGCCTGATGATCTTAAAAATAGATGAATTTTACAAATGAATGCATGGGTGATTATGCAAACAAATCTAAAAATTGCATATTTTAGAAAAATGAATCAATTTTTACTGTTGACAAATTCACGTTTTTTACATGAAAAAGTAACACAAGTAAGTGGAATTTATATTTTTGAAAAAATTTCGATTCTTTATCATTGATAAGATCTTACATTTGGCAGATCCTCGAGAAGAGAAACGAGCGAAGAGGAGAAGGGCTGCGCGGAGTGAGACGAGCAGATCGCTTCCAGAAGGCAGCTGAATAAACAAATTGGATGATTTTGTTGGGGGTTGATAATTTAGTCACAAAACTAAAGCAGAAAGGATACTGACACGAGCAATGCATAGCTATTATTACTTGCTAGTTAAGCTAGGATATCAGTAACTTTTACGAGTAAAGACAAATGAGCCAAAGTTTGGTTTTGCTAGATTGCTGATGAAAAAGTTATTTCGACAGTAAGTTAGCGTTTTGTCAGGAAAAAATAATATTAACCACCATCACATTAAAGATCATGAAGCTACAAAACGATATTGACTAACTCGTAATCGGGTAGTGGAAGGACTCGCTGAACAGTCGGATGGGGGACGGACACAGATGAGGGCAGAGGCAGGGGCAGCAGAGCCGCACTGCTGCCTCCACTCCCTCCGCTCGTCGTCGCTTCGTCCAGTGACGTCACCAATCGATACTACAAACAACTACAGATTTACTACATTTAACTAGCACAGTACAATGCCCAAGATAGAAGCTGATTAATAGGTTCAGCCAGCTTTTGCTAGGTGTTCAATTTTGGTGGGCGGTGCAAACTTGGCAAGCATGGATCTTTCTGGCAATGAGATCGAAAGACCTATTTGTCGGCGCATACATTTTTCCCTATCCTTTTCAACATGTGAGAAATCCTGGCTTAAAAAATAGTGTCGGCCATAAGTTTGGGACAATTACGATTGTGATTGCATCCTTATAAGTCCGATTATCGTGGGCCAATTCGAATGAAATTTTGCACACATATTCTTCCCACTGAATTTAAAATTCTTGTTAAATTTAATTCGAGTCGTTTCACGTTAATTGGATCTATCAGGCTGCATTCATAACCATGATTATTCCAAACTTTGACTGCTACTGTACATGCCTCGCCCACCAAAATCGGGAATTTGTGGAAGAATACCACTTTTCATGTTGTGTCCTTTAAAAAGCATTTTCTCGAGCTTCACTATTACTGCCTAGCATTATTCCCCCTTTTACCATCACGATATACAACTGTCAACGTGTGGCTTCTATTTTCTATCTCACAACGATAAGTAAAACTAGCCCACTAGATAGCATTACAGAAATTGGCATGAATAAAGCATGGAGTTTGCAATTTGACAGGAATGTTATGCTTGTCTAATGGGTTAGTCTGATGGGTAGGCAGTTGGACTATTTGGAAAAGGAGACAAAATTTACCGCATTGCGATTGATGTCGGAATTGCTGCGTCTGTGCCGAAGATGCAGCAGCCGAGGCCGCTGCCGGGAATGGGAGTCCATCCACTGCTGACGAGTTTCTGCTGAATCCCCACTGAAAATACACGAATTTTTGGATTTAGAACAGGATTTTTGCAAGTTTTCAAACTTTTTGTAGCTAAGATCAGAGTTCGAACGAATAAATAGAAAGGAACACTCTCTGGCTAGAATTTCTCGATTTTCGGAATAGGACACTTTTATTTCGAATTTCCTCTATTAAATTATCGATTTTTTCGTCAGTTTACAATGATTTTCCGGAAGAAAACTTCACAGTGAAAAATAATTTCATGTCTTGTGCGAATTTTTCTAGTATTTTTGTACCTGAACTCTCGATGAAAGAAGCTGTGCATTCGCCGCATTATTCTCTGCCAGAATCGAATGCCGACAGCCATCTGCTGGGAATGGTGACTGGAAGGGGAAGAAGGGACGCAGGGCGATGCAGTAGGGGATGGAGCAGTGCCGAAGCACCCACACACACAGTCATACAGAACACGCGTCTTGTCACTTATTATATGCCTGAAAAATGAAGTAATTACTCGAAAAAAGAAATTTAAAAAAGAAAAAGACAAACAAACAAAACAAAAACGAAGAAAAACGGGGAAACTCAAAGAAATAAAGGAGTTTTTAAACACACATCGAAAAGTTTACCAAATGAAGAAGACGGTTTTGTGGAAGGCTTGGAAAAATTTTTGGAACAGGAACATAGGGGATTACTCGAACGCATGGATAAAATACGAGTAATCCCGAAATCGTATACGAGCCAGACGCAGTAATTATAAAAAAAACGACGCGTTTTGACTAAAAATTACAGACTAACGAAAGGACCGTGGGTGTGGGAAAAGATACAGGGGAAATAGAGAAAAGAAACAGGGGAGAGCGAAAATAGTGAAGCTGGCAAGAGGCCAAAGAGAGCAACAGAGAAATAGACTGTCTGTGCGTCTCTGCCACTTTGCCTGAGGCAAGAGCACGCCCATTTTGAAAGGGAAGAAGAAATGAGAGGAGAGGAAGAAGCGCAGTGCTTGGCGAAGCGGTTCGGAAGTCTAGGGGAGCACTGATGGATGGGAGAAAGGAGAGGAAGGAATGGGGCAAATAGAGAGTGGAGCTGAAGAGACAGAAGCCAGAGAGGAACTCTGCGTGCTCTCTTCTCTCTGAATGTCTGCCTCTGGCAGCTAGTGCTTACTGCAGTCAGACGCAGCAGCACTGCGAGACTGCTCTCCACTTCTACACACTCTGCACTCCCTGCGCTCACAGCAAGGCAGAAAGGCAGCATTAAATGCGGTAGATATCAACTCTTTTCCCTTCCCCTTTCCTCTCTTCTCTCTCTCTCTCTCCCCTCCCTTCGGCCTTTTTCCAAGCGGACGAGCAGTTCAGTTCACTTTTCCCCTTTCCATACTTATTTCTATTTCCCTTTTGCTTGTCTTTTTCTCACTGTTTTTCATCGTTGCTTTCCTTCTGCTGCTCCATTCTCCATCCCCCTTTAATTTTCATCCTTCCACCAGTAATTGTCTGTGTCTGTGCCCTCTCTCGTTTCTTTGAATATGTTGAATGTGTCTCGAGTAATTTCATTCGAATTCGAGCTATACAATTTCATTTTCAACAATTCGCTTACCTCATTCATAACCCATCTTCCCTACTTTCAGCCTTTGTCCGTCGTGTGCCGTACCTAACTCGGCCAAACCATCTGTCAAAATTCCCACCGCACTCAACAACGCGAAAATGTCATCGGGCGGAGGAACGCCGAGGAAATTCAGCGAGAAAATCGCCATTATGGAGAGGAAGCAGAACGAGGATGTGAATCAGTTCGAGGACATAATGCGAGAAGTCAGGTCGATTACCACGACCACACCTGGAGCTGATCCGAACAACCCACAAGGAATGCCCATTCAAGCTCCTGGCGGACTGCATCCGGGTCAATGGCCTCAACTCGGAGGCAGTCTTCCCAACGTCCATCAACTGCCATCCTACCAGCAGCATCAGCAACAGATGATCGATCCCTGGTCAGCTCCGCACCCTTCTTGGGGTCCCATTCCTGGGCCAGGCTACCCAACTCCTCCTCACATGATGCGCGGAGCCGTACCACCTCCTGTCGGCCCTGCAGGTCATCGTTCGAGATCTCCCGAGCAACATGCCAGTCACTACCATCCGTATGGCGGGCGTGGGCAAAGAAGTCCTGACCGGGTTCCACCCCTTCATCCTTATTACCCCACTAATTATCCTCAAGCACCTCCTTCACATGGTCTTCTGCCGCCAGATCATTGGACACAGTGAGTCAATTCTTTGATTTGTTTTTTTTGATAATATGTGATTTATTTGACACATCATTTTCTAAGCATAATCTTTTCTACTTTTTTCGCCAGGTCACCTGCCCTTGACTCCATAAAGCGCGCATTTTATAGCTGCTTGATAGGCGCACTTCGTCTATACTGTCTTATCGATGCAGCAAAGAGTGGGTGGAAGCGGTGCATATTGACATTCTCATAATATTTTCTCATTCTACATAAATAATGTTGGGAGTTGTGCTTTGCGTTTGTTTGATTTGTTTTGATTTGCATTTTCCTTTTCCTATTTCATACTCGAATGAAATCATGCTCTTTTTCCTATGCATTTTCGTATCGGAATAGGAGCGCCCGCGCGTGCTGTATCGTTGCATGCACTTGATAGGGAGTATTGTTTGCTGGGCTGTAAAAAGAAGGCAAGATTCCGATAAGAAGGGAGCTAGAATCGATTCGATTCGTTCCGACTGATGACTGATCGGGGGAGAACTGGCCCGTATCCAGAAACGCATCGGAAGGCTCCCGATGCGTTTATGAATACGGAAACTGAATTCGTAGGGCGCGATAGGCTCTTCTATTGCACGAATTGCCTTGTTTGTGTCGATGTGCCGAGGCAGGGAAAAGGACGATTATCTCGATTATGGAAAGGGGAGGAGAAGGAAACAGAAATAGGGGAGGAAAATGGGGAAAGTTTAGAGGATTAAATTGTGTCGCCTGAAATAGAGAAGGGAATGGAATGGGGAAAGGAAGGGAAGACTTACTTGCATTCCACAAGGCTCATTCCATTCGATTGCACTCTGCATTCTCCTCGTGGCACATTAGCAAGTCCGATTCTGTCATATCGGGTGATGAGAATGAACTGGAGAGGATTGGATTAGCAAGGCATCCACAGCGTCTTCAGCACTCGAACTGTATCTCTCCTCCAGCAGCTGTTTGTTTTCCAGCGTATTTTCCCTCATCTCGCGCAGTTTTTGAGACGGTTTTTTGCCACGATACAGGCACGTGCTTTTGGCGTTATTTTGACTTATTTTTATTTCCATTTGAAAGGAAATTCAGCTCAGCTCATTTTCGGCTGATATTTTTGCTATAACCTTAGATGCGTACGTACTTTGAAAAGCTTTCTAAGCTATGCTCTGCTATAGTGTAAGATTAAAAACTCATTACTGTGGTGATAAGAATGGCTAAAAATAACGAGTTTAAGTCAATTAGCCAGCTGAAATGTTTTCAAGAGTAGTCAATCTGTTTGAATTCTCTATTGATCTAGAGACTTCGTTGGGTCGATCTGTTTTGGTATTATTTCTTCTGAAGGGATACAATCTGTTTGTGTTTCAATCTGGCTTTTGATCTGTTTCCGGCAGCTCTTCCACTTTTTTCTGCTGCATTCTTGAATAATCATTACCAGCTGGAATACGACACCCGATTGGATTAGCATTGAGATTCTGGTGATCCGCTGCACATGTGTCTCTCGAGTCCTCCGTCCTGCATACAAATATCTCCTCTTCTATCGCCTATTGTTGTTATCTTTGTCTCTTCACTTCCCACTTTTCTCTTCCACAAACTGCGGCGAAAGCGGGGCGCTCTGGCAGTAATAGAAAATTGCCTTGGGTCTCATTACACGAGGATTCAGACACATTCAGCACTCTTCCAACTTCTAGCATTCTTGCATTCTGCCATCAGACCAAAAGCCTACAAGCCTAGGGGATTGTGCTTGGAGTGCTGCAGTGTGTTGTTAACTAGAAAATAATGCCTAGAATACAGAATAGAATACCATAAACAGCCATTTTTGCTGAAGTAATTGAAATTGAGCGTGATGAATAAGCCCCGTACACTATGATGAAATTGAAGGTGATGCTATGAAATGGGAAATCGATTTCCAAATTTCCATGACACGTGATAAGATAAATTAGAAAAAAGGGTTTTTTTTATTTTGAACTTCTCATACATACCTAAATATCGTTTTCTTAAGATATGTTTAGAGCATAGTTGAAAAAGCAAAAAAATTATTGTGATCATCATTCCAAAAATAATACACATGAGATTTTAACGATCTCCCTTTCTATATTTACTCATACGCAACATTTGATTTCATATCTGATGACATCTTACAGAATAAATGATGCTTGATCGTCACATGAACGAAAACAGGTCATCTCTTTGTAACGTACCTTTCTGCGCAATGAGTTCGGTTCGCCCATACAGCATTCACTCAATTACATTTGTTGCTGTGTCATTTCCCATTTCATCATGTAACTGTTCTACAGGAAATTACATCCATGATTTCTGCAGAAATGAAACTATCTTTTGCAAGGACTAGAATTAGGCAAAATGATTCAGTCAAAATGGGGGTCAAGCTAAAGTGTCGAAGTGAGAATGGAAGGGGAATATTTCAATTTCCTGTTCGGTGGACTGCAACAGCCTTTGTGGAACCTCGACTAAACTCCTCTTCCAGGGCCTCTCTTTTCAAGCCCTGGCAATGGATGCCATGCGTCGTTTCTTTTTCCTCTCCTCGTTTTGCATAATTTATATGACTCTTTGAGTTGTTCCTTCCAAATTTGCCACAATTCTCCCGGCCTTTCGCTCTGCTCCCTCACGTGTGCATTGCTTTCCTGCCTTTGCGAATTCACAACCAGGAGACTGCCGGCAAGGCTTAGAATTCGTTTTTGGACTAAATAAAAGTGGGGGGATAAAGAAGAGTATCTGGGAGATTAGCTCTTAGCCATAGACAGATCGCTTTCTGCCTACTAATCTGTTGCTTAGATTAAAATGCTCTAAATTTATCAGCCATTATTTCACTAATTCGCTTGAAATTTGAGTAGAACTTTGCGCATTTGGACCCAGAAAGAGCCATTTCCCTAATTGAAAAGATTGAAATTTTGTTGAGAAAGAATTCAGGCGTCAAGTTGCGAGTTAAGTTAGTTTGTTTCTCGTTTCAATTCCCATTTCCAATCCTGTCCCTATTCTCTCATATGATCTATTACTAATGCATACTCCCACCCCCATGCTTTAACAAATCCCACAATAGACAGATCTTCGATCCAATATTTTTAGACTTTGAGATTAGCAGAGTGATTATTGCCAGCCTGCCTCGACTCAAGATTTGATATTGTGTCAAATATGCCCAAAATCCTGCCCATAAATTCCCATTTCTTCATTTCTTGTGAGAGGAAAATGTAAAGTGCGGACTGGACAGAGACGGATAGAATACAACGGAATGATTAGCAGTACACTAGAAGAACACATCATAGAGGAAGCTAAGTCTAGAGAAGGGGACGGAACTGCAAAAAGTGTGAAGAGAGGAAATAGATATAGGCAGAAGCAGAATATATTAGAAGGGAGGAAGAAAGGAAAGCATAAAATATGCAGAACCAATCAATGCCTGTGCCTCTTCTGTCTGCAGGTGTAACCGAAACGCATCCTATCCTCTTTTCTCTATGCAAATCTAATCAACTGATTCACAATGCAAATTCTGGATTTGTGTGAGAACCTTTAGGAATGTCTTGCTTTTCCACAATTATGATGCCTCGATTGCGTCAATTAGCTCATTACAAATCTGCCTTATGACGAGTCAGATATCGTTGAGCAATAATTTGTAGGTCGAATGATGTATATACAAGAGAAGGAATTTTCTTGTAAAAATTTTAAGATTTCAAAAATTTCTGAGAGAAGCCTACAATTTTCTCAGCTTGGTGATGGCAATTTCATTTCGAGGAGAGAATTGAAATACGCAAAGATAAAGTCCACCCAGCGCATAAGTTTTTAATATTGCCTCACTCTTTCTTTCGAGTAATAAATTTTCAGTAATCTAACATATTGGCGGCTTTTAGTCTTTATTATTGTTTTCGGGCAGCTACAAGGCAAGAGAGGGCAGGAGACCTATCAAAGACCTTTTCAGGTTCAAAGGGAAAGAGAGAACCTATGAATTGAACTCCTATCGAGTGAATGAATAGGTCTAGATATGAAGGGAAAGTTGTAGCAAATCTCCTCCAGCTAACCTGAAATCCTGAATCTGTTCGCTACAAAATGCTTATTGTTAATGCGCAATTAGCCTTCGGACTATACTACTACGAAATTTGGCGTGAGAGAAAAAAGTCACGACTGAATTTTGAGAATTTCGTCTAGGAAAAATATATTAAAGTACAAAAAACAAATGGCATGAGAAAATGCCAGACAAATGTGTGATCAAACTTTTTCTATTTTCAGAATCAATCGAGCTCGATCCGACCCCGCAATCCATCATGGCCAAGTTCCTTACCCAATGGTCAACCCACCACATTGCATGGTAATTGAAGATCTTTATAGTTTCGATATTCTTACATTGATGAGAAATCTGCGAAAACTTATTTGGATTATTTACAGTGGTGAACAAAAGCTTGGACACAAGAGTGATTCATTAACATCGATCGAAACACATTTTTACTCTAAACTAACTTGAATGAAATTTGACACACTTATTGTAAATAAAGTAAACTAACGAGGAGCGTTAACAATAGTGTGTGTACAGCGGATCTTGCTCAAAATAGGTAGGAAAGTCAACTCGAGTACGCTGATTATGGATATCATGTTGAAAAGTGCTCACAATGCTTGCTGTTTCAGGATTTTCCATCAAAATTAGCTCCTTTCTTTGTTACTTTGTAAAATTCAAGTGCAAAATTAGCTTACATCGCAAAGCGAGCATTGATATTGCCATCATTCGCTGCAACAGCAAAGAGTAAGAAAGAAAACTTCGATGTCAAATCCTGGAATCAGGGTGCGCGGTGGACACTTTTCAACATAATATTCGTTATCAGCGTACTCGAATTGACTTTCCTACCAGTTTTGAGCAAGATTCATTGTACATGCATTGTTCACATTCCTTGTAAATATTCCAAATTTCAACGGAAACAACTCGCAATAGCTTATTGGGAGGTCGATTTAAAATATCATGATTGTGTTCAAACTTTTTACCACCACTATAATTCGAAACGAAATATAAGCAAAGATATGACGAAATGCGATGAGAATATTTTCACTTCTAAAATTCAATTCCGAATAGTGCTGGCCTAGTAACTTCAACATTGGCATCAGAATAAGCTTAACCTCACTTTAATTTCAACTGTAATATAGAATCTTCGAAATTTTAAGTCCAGGTTTCGATTCTAAATCTTTAAAAAATTTACTTCGATCATCTCTGGTATAATTCTGACGTTTTCAAATAGTAAGTAGCATAAGCTAAATGAAGCAAATTTGTTTAAATTTCAGCCCGGACCATCAACAATGCCTTCGTATGGGCCTCATGGACCAATTCCAACCTCGATGGGCCCTCCACAGGGCATGCCAAATCAGGGAGGAATGCCTCCGCAGCAAGGTTCCATTAGCACATCTCCACTGCAATCCCCCATGGCACACATGTCTCTGCAGAGTTATGGGTAAGCATTATTATCTGCAAAAAGAAGCGCTAATTATTTCTTTGAGGTCTGTTTTTCTTATCACATTTACCTTTTCTATGTTTACTGATAATCAAATGCTTTCGAATAGCTTCAAATTGCGAAACAAGATGACTAATCTTTCAATTTATTCCAAGTCCAGGTATCCGACAAACGGTGGAAGTCCAACGATGCAGTCTCCAATGGGCAGTCCTCTCGGATCGTCTCTGATGTTAGACGAGAGAACCACTCCCATGATGGAGCTCAGTCCGCCCGGATTGCATGAACCCAATACAGTAACAGTCTTTCAGTTGATATTAAGAAATAGTTACATTCTAGGCCGGTAGTTTGCCGAACCTACAACAGGCTCAATCTAATAATCCTCCAATTTATTATCATCAAACAGTCGGTCAACGTCACTCGACAGGTACCATTAATTACTAAAAGAAACTCATTTGAGCCTGATAATATTTGGGATTTCAGGTGCTTGTGGTCCTCGACTGGTTCCAGGCCCGATGCTAACTCCGGAATCTCAATCAGCACCGACTTCGCCACATAACAACTTGGATCCAAATCAACAGCCGCAGTGGCCGGCCACAAGGTAATTTTGTGGATGATTTATCTTACAGCAACTACCTCGTGAAGATCAACTTGATCTATATTGTTATTACCATTACCCTGCATTTCATCATGGCAGATAGAGGCATAAAATAAAATAAATTAAAAATCCAAAACAGGTCACTCTAGAGTAAGATTCTCCTTCGATTTCGAACCAAACGTTAATACGTCTCTCAGAAACCACCAAAGGTTTCGGTTGTCAATAAATCAAAATTGCGGTTTAGCTTATCCTTTTTCCACCGTTTGATGTAATCATCAGATACTCTAAATAGTCTACTACACTTTACAACATTTTCTGATCGTCACAAAAGAACTAGAAATGAAATTTGATATTGTTATGAGTTCGTTCAAAATGTTTATCAGTTATTACGCAATATCGACCATCACATAAATACCAAGTACTAAAGAATAGCTGCAGAATTTGACGTAAACTATGGCACATTTTGTCACTGAAATTTGAGAACAGCGGCATGGACTGCAATTTTTCGAAAGTTGATTACGACATTTGGATAAAATAGAATTTATCGATGCAAAAAATATCCAATGCTTGCATTCCCTTTAAACCAACAATGAAAACATTTATATTTGACATTATATATCGCTGCAGAAGTTCAATTTTATATCTTTTTAAATTGAGAAATGTTGTAGTATTTATCATTTACGCTTCAAAAATAGCTCAATTTAATTTCCAATATTTTGACCTTTTATACTTTTGAGTTAGCTTTCCAATTGAAAATGAATATGTTCGCATTTTCATTTTCTCATCAAATTTATCCTCCGAAAGTGCGGCTTCATCCCTTTCTCATTCGGTTTTGAGTTGCATCGAGACAAAGAATTGCGAGAAATGAATAATGCAGCCAAAGCGATGCATAAATAATTCCCTCTGCTCATTCAGTCATTCAGGACCAGTTTCCATAGATAGAAAACTTATGAAGAGGAATAAGACCACCGCGCAAATTTATAAATCACATTCTATCTGGATTTTCGGAGAAAAGAGCTTTATCGACTAGAGTCTAAAAATTCTTTTCAATAGAAAATGAAAGAATGAAAAGGCTAACTTGAAAGATAGAATAATTTGATCCGCTTTCCCAACTACATAACGAAATTCGGAAACTTATGAATGGATTTCGATAGTTCTGGCGACTTTGGAATCCACTACATTCATGCTTCCAATAATAAGCAATTCACGCTCGAATATAATGGTGTCTTAATTTAGGACCTATTCGAACTCACCCGAATCACTGGACATTCCGAAACTTGTACTGACGAATCCAGAAGGAGCCCTGGGTCAGCACCTGGAGTGTTTCAACGATCTGCACGACCTGACCCTCGATGCGAATGATATGAACATGCTCTGCAACGGCTCATCGTCCAACGCAGTCGACCCAGTTCACGAACCGCAGTTACTTAATTAGCAAACCGATTACTTGACTGTTTTGTTGTTACGCAACATGACAGTATTTGCCTGATAGGTACATTTCTTGCTTTAGACGAAAGATATCATTTGAAAAGTATCTATGAATTGTAAATGACAGTATCCCCCATTCTTTCGACATATCATTTGAACGTTTCAGTTTCAGTTTCAGTTTCAAGTATCTACATCTGTAGATGGCCATGTTTGTGGGAGTGATTTTGGATTTTCGATGTGCGAAACCTTATCTTCTCTTTTCTGCTTACCTCCCCACTCCCCTACTTCTCATCCCTTTACAATCCCAAGCTGTGTCTCCTAGTTTTTCTCTGAATTCGATTTGGGAGTTTAAGGATATAAATAAACGCACGCTGCCATGAGCTCCTCTTATTATTTTAACAACACGTTTTCAAGGATAATTGTAAATACTTCAATATAAGGCATACATGTAGGCACTTATTAATGAGAATGCAAATAGGACATTTGGGCGCCACTACTTATGCGCACATTATTTGTTAGAATCAAATGAGCTTGGATAGCAATTTTGATTCTGGTAAGTAGTGTGTCACATTCTAAGGATAACTCCACAAATGCCGTTTTCGTCGGTTTTCAATAAATCCAGGCAAATATTTCTTCAAAAATTACTTATGTTATAGACTCGATGTTGATCATAACCTCAATGCTTTTATCGGACTTTCTATGTTTGGTTGAAAATTTCTAATGTTAGCAGGATATTGGTATTCGAATGGAAACTCAATAATTTATAATTTGAATTGAACTATTTCAAATTGATGATTCGGTCCAATTATAAATGTCTTGCAATTTTTCATTAAGCTATTGCAATTGCACTCGATTCTTTACTCCAACTGTTTATTCCCGAAGAGTTGTTGCAATAGTATCACCAGATTCTGAAAATGTGTCAAATTATCGCATTTTTATCTTGAATTTCGTTTATTTGCACGATTAATTTTTCGCAGTTTATGCCAGATAATATTGCCTAAAATGGTTATGTACAGCTCATTTCTGTACATATTCATCCTGTCAAACCCTCATTCGATATCTCATTTCCCACAAGATTCATCGGAACTTATCAACTCTTCATTTCATTTTCAATTTACAGAATTGTCATCGAAATTATTATTCCTGAATTTCATTTATTTCAATGTCAATTTCTGAATTCTTTAAATTCACCTCACTCATAACTTTTGCCTACTCTTCATTTTTAACATAACATGTGTTTCACCACTCGATTCATAAAGTAAGTATGTCTGAAAATCTGATTATGAATCCCACAAAATTTGCATGTTTGCAATCTACGCGTGTTCTTGTAAAATATTTCTGGTCAAAAAAATGAAATAAATAATTGTAATCTCTGATACAAATATAATAATCGTACTATTTCTAATCTAAATACCATTTTGAGCATATTTATTTATCATATCATTATTAAATTAGGTATGGCTTATCACAGAGTTCACTGATAGCTTTACCAGAGCAACTGATAAATAAACAAGGCGATAAAATAACCCGAGATAACGGTATCAACATTTCTTCAATTTCGATAAATTACTAAATTATTAGCTTTTAAATTAAATCAAAATTTGAATAACTTAAAATACAATGAAATGTTTAAATTTGCTATAAAACTAGCACTAGTTTTTACTGATATTTTGAGGCATAAAATATTGCATCGACTCTTCTTTATAAAGAGATAAATAAACTTTTGATGACGTTTCGAGGATAAATGAAGATACAAATATTTGTGACGACTATATGATGATGATGAAGCAATATGGGAAAGTAAAATTCGTATATTATTTTGTAATTTTTGGGTTTTTTTACTGTTTACAAATTGTTTGGTGAGTCGTCGATAATTCAACTGATGGTCATAGTTTGAATGGAATTCATAAGGACTTCCCTGTGTTTGCGTCTCACTTCCTCCTGTCTGCGTTTCAATGCAGCTCGGAAATGCTCGAACAGGGGCTTGAAATTCAGCTTCGGTTTCGACGTTTGCTGGCTGTCACTGAAAATCACTAGTGAGACGACATTCTCCTTTACAATTCAAAAATTCCCGAGTGCTTTCGTTTCATAACCAGGTTCGATGCAATTTCATTTGAAGAACACATGTAGGACCCTCACTAATTTCTGACAGACGATTATTTTTGAAAATTAATGAAAGATAGACAAGATAACATTTTCTACCTTCATTTTATAAAAGTGAAAATCTAACGAAGGAAATTTCAGGAAAGAAATTACCCTAGCGTAGTGAGTGCAGGAATGGCTTGAAGTCGCTTGTGAAGAGTGTTGAATGCGTCTGATTGAGGCAGCAGCATGAGCAGTGCAGACAGGACTGTGCACAGGCTCGGCTGGTGCTGAGCACAAAGCATGTCCATTCGAACATCTTAATCACAAGAATAAATTATACCAATTATATAAGGCATCCAAAAGACTAACATGCAAGAACAGGACTCTCCAATAGATTGACGAGTTTGTCGATTTCTATAAGAATGTCCACTGTCACGTCCACCTGAAAATGATTTTCTAGAAGTTCTAAAGCTGTGTGATAAAGATAAAAAATAGTGCAATTTTATCAACCTTGGATAAATCAAGCGCGATTTCAGCAGCCTGCTGATAGTGCTGAGAGAGAAGACAGAGACCGAGCAGGGAAATCGGTCGATGGCACCAGCAACGGAACACGCACTCGAACAGAGAAATTGAGTCCTGAAAGCATCAATCATTGCCAAATTGTAAGAAAAAGGTTAACGAAAGAATAATAAGGGATTGAGACTTTTCGATATCAAGACAATCTCTCAAATATTTTAGGTGCAAAATTTTTATATCCTTGACACTACTCTTAAAAGCATAATCATGATTTAGAAAGGGAATAATTTCCTTTTTTCTTAGAACTTATAGACAAAATGACCTTATCTTCCAGTTCCCTGAGTCGATCTCGCAGAATGAACAGCTCAGTTGCAGTGAGCAGAACGCTGTGCAGCATCGATACAACACCCTGCAAGAATAAAATATAGAGAAAGAAATTCTTCAGAGTTACCTGAATAAAGCTGACATTGGCCTCTTTCTCCAACAAAATGCAGAGAGCTCTATAAATGAGGGCTGGCTCGAGGAGAAGACAGAGTTGTCTGAAGCAGAAGAATGCAGCAAAGAAAATTGTGAGTATATTGTTCGAAATGTGTGTACATCACTTTATAGACGATTATTTACTTGAATTACTTCTTTTCTATTTAATAAAAATAACTCCGAACTTGAGAAAGAAAATATTAGTCGATCCATAATTTCTTGCCAACTTTCAAAGAGATTTCTAAATTTCTTTCTTTCCCTAGACTGATCAATAATGAGTTATATGATTATGATAATCAAGAATAGGAATCAGCTATTTTTAGGAGAAAACTGGAGTCATCATTCTTTTGAATTTGGAAGATATGGTCTTTTGAAGAGGGAGTAACCATTTTTGGAGTCATTTTTCAAATACCGTTCTTTCTCATGCCAGTAAAATTATTTGAATCCGGACAGAAGCTTATTATAATTTGGGCCACCACTTCAATATCATAGAGCAAGAGAATTCTCTTGAAAGGTTCAATTTTATATGATTTTAGTCATTCATATCCTCTGCCATATGGTTATGCATTTTGACTGCTTGAAATCATGTCGATCACCTCAAAGATTAATTTATTCATTTCACTGTAGCAAGTGATATTCATGGGATAATCACTGTAATATTAGGTCTACCTAAGTTTCTTCCATGTGTCTCATTTTTTGACTTCTCAACTCATTCACAACGCGGTAAGGGAACGACGCTTTCCGAAATCATCGAGGATTGAGAAACTCCCGCTGGTAAACTCCTATTCAAAAGAGATAAACTAAAAACCAATTGTGGGTTCAACAATGGGATATTACCCAAATACCATAATGTAATTTTTTTTAAATCAATTTTCCATCATTCAGTGAAAAGGCATGCGGGTAAAATATCGAACCATGAAATTCACCCCTTCATATTTCCCTTTGTTAAAATACTACAATCAACGGTTAACTGGTTGAAGCACCACATACCGTATGCTAAGCTACTACCCCTACCATATACCAAAACCCTTTCGGCATTAACCCGAACAAATATTAAGAAACCTTGAACAAACGAAAGGTGGCGAGAAATTATGGGTCGACTCAATAAACTTAAACAAACCTGATAATCAAAACGCCTCTTTCGTTGAGCAGAGCGGGGTCTTCTCGGAACATTTCCAGCAGACTGATTGTGAATTTGATCAAATACGGGGAAATTCCATCCAGCTGAATATAAGGGACTTTAAAAAGATAAAGGATCACTCTTTGTCGAGCACCTGTTTGAGTGTATCGTCTCCCAAATTGAACGAGCCCAAATCGACCTGATAACTGTCGCTCCTCGACTGGCAAATGTTCGATAAAAGTTGCAAATCCAAAAGTAGCACCTATAAATCGGTTAATAAGGATGGAGAATAAACTAGATATTCAGAAAGCTGTTGATAAAAATACTCGAAAGACCAGGTGGATATCATGTGTTTCCATCAAATCCACATGTTTCGTTTACGAAAAAAGATAACAACTTTTTAGAAAAAACCTCATCCGAAGTGTCCGAGAGCATGGTGAGCAGAACAGGGAAAATGCGAGACATGTGCATGAAAAGCTGAAAATTGGGGAATTGTACCGAGTGCAAGGAAAATGACTAACCTTAGCGGGATGAGCTGTGTGGAGATTGCGGATCCAGATGAGCACGGCCAAGCGAGTGTCTCTGTGCTCGTACGTTATGTGCTTCAGAAGAACGTCTGCAAATCCGCCGTTTTAATAAAATTCCATAACATCATCATCAGAAATTGAATGGAATTCGGGTTTTTAAAAGTTGAAATTGAAATGACTGGTCTAAATTATATTCGAATCGTAATTTCGACTAATCTCTAATTTATGATTTCCACTGCTGTACTGAAAATGCTTTGGTAGCCAAATCTGATAATAACGAAGAAATAAACCAACCGATAATGTGATCCATGGTCTGCTGGTCGACATCTGATTTCTCATTCACCAGGGCGAGTAAATGTTCATTGACGGTTTTAGCTGAAAAATGGAATTTCAAACTTTCTAAAAATAGATAATTCGAACCCTTTAACGAATCGTTGTTGAGTGCAGGCAGAATGGCAGTCAGATAGGAAGGAATGTAGACCACGAAGTTCGTCTTGTACAGTCTGAAAAGTCCAGAAATGAAATGAAATTATCCAGAACAAACTTACTCGACAAATTCGTCCATCCAAATGACTGCCAATTTCCTGCTGAGAGACGGTTCGTTCTCGTGTGCGTGTGCGATTAGCACGTTTACCAGCTGCTTTTTGTCTGCCTGAATGAAACAAAGTTTATAAAATTAAAAAAAGAATATTTGAAATTTGAATATAAGCTAGACGTTTTTCCACTTTCATCAACCCTCACAATTAGTCTGAACTCTGTATAATCTGTCAAGCACTACCATCATAATTTTGAGATTTACCAAACTTCAAGGCTAGTGAGTATAAGAAGAAAAAACTGAAACGTTTGTGGTGGAGATTATACAAAATCCCCTGGAGTAGTTAGTGATTGAAATTTTCAAAAGATGCATAGAAATCAACAAATTGAAACACAATCAGGATAAAAATTCATGAAATTACCTCGCTAATAGCATCGGGAGTCTTCCTGAGCATAGCGAGGAACTGTCCCAGAACAGTTTCGGTGACATCCCTGACTCCCGGCTGCTGGTCGCCCAGCATCTTGAACAGACCATCTGCCACCTCCGACAGGTACGGGAGAATTGAGAAGGATGGGGTCGTCAGCATTGTGTTCAACTGAACGCAAGAGATAAAATGAATCTTCTAGCTACAAATTCCTCGTAGGAGTTTTATCGAAACTTTCGAGCCACAAATTTATGGTTCCACAAAAAATAGGAAAAGCACGTTTCAGCAGAAATCAGTTTGATTATGATTTGTTTCGCCATACTATAAAACATAAATAAAATTTCTCACCCAAGAGACGATGAATCTCCTATTGGAGCTGACTTGGATATAGATCTTTTCGCGAATCAGAGACATTAGATGAGCCACGTCGAAGTTGTCTGATGAAACCACTATGTCCTGAACAAGAAAAATCGTTTCAATCATTTCTTTGCAAATAAATCGAGACTATCCCATACAGTTGTCGTTTACTTTTCGGCCAAAATATTCTTCATTTTCAGCTTATCAAAAAGTGTGATCTCTAGATTTTTGCAAGATATGTATCTCCCCTAAATGACCCACCATAATCAATCGATCGAGCAGCTCTGCACCCCCTCTCACGTTCTGGTCTGTGTCAGCGGAAAGCTGAAATTGAAATGGTTCGCGAAATAATTGAAGCAATAAGATTACTCTCCACAGAACATCGAAAATTTGCTCGAAATGAGGAAGAATCCCCTGCTTGCAGATTTTGCAGATGTTGTACAGCGACTGAAGATTTGTTGAAATGTGAAAATCTTGTGTAGAAGAAAATGATGTACCTCGCAAGCATAGTACCGAACCCGCAAATCTGTATCGGAGAAGCAGGTGAGTGCCGGCTCCAGAAGCTGTCTGGCATACGCAGAGGCGTGCTGAAATGTTCAAAATATGAATTAAAGAACAATTCAATTTCGCTTTCAAAACTTTCCAAATAAAATACCCGCGAATGATCGGATCAGAAATTTCAGAAGTACGAAAACTTAGGAATTTGAATTCGAGACCTATTCCGAGCCGAATTGGAACTCAAAATGATTTAGTCCAATTTCAGAAACAAGGAATAGGGAAAAACTGCTCACCTTCCCCATAGCGATAGCAGCAGCAGCTAGGCCAATGAGCCCTCCCTTCCTGGTGTGAGGGTTGCCAGCCATGGCCAATTCTGACAGCACTGCAAACAGTTTGTCCAGTTGGGTCAGTTGATTCGAAGCGTACAAATCACGAACTTGTCTGCAAACGACACAAAATTAACTCTATTCTAAAATTCAACTTTGATAAATTTTTTAATTTCTGTAATCTTAGGAAAAATGCGTACGATCTTTTTAGAATTTGGCAGCCAAGTTTCAATAAATTGCGAGACCTCTTTTCTATGTATTGAAGAATCAGTGTCATACTCTGACTGCGTTTTATTTTTAAACCACCACAATTTTTCTTCTTATAAAATAATTTTAATTCAAAATTAAAAAAATGAAGAGCAAATATCGTCGAACCTTTCAATTTCGAGTGCAGCGGCCTTCCTCTTTTCGTACAGCTTGTCAGTGAGCTGCTTGACGAGTGCTGGCGAGAGGGGCGCGTACTGATTCTCCGACATTTTGCTGCCCTCCCCGGCTGAAAACACCATCAAATCACGGAATACACTAGAGCTACGAAAATTAAAATTCTGAAAAATAGGAAAAATATCCACGACTTTGAACAGAAGCTTTACCCATTGAAAGAGCACTGGGTTTATGTAGTACTTAAAAATAGTGCGGGTAAGGAAACTCTCAAAAGATGTTCTTTTACACACACCGATCCTACGTTTCAAGAGATAAAGCTCGAAAATTTGTGATATGTGATTTACATTTCCCAACGAAGCAATGTGAAGCATTCAAAGAGTGCACATTCTGCAATGCAGACAGATATTTCATACAGTAATTCAACTGCATTCGCTTTTCAATTCTAACCAGTCAAAAAGTTTCAACTTTACTACTAAAATGAAAATGAAGGAATTTGACATGAAAAAATCGAGTTTCGAATAAATTATCCGTAAAATCAACATGGAGATATGGAAAATCGATAAAAGTTGAATCACAAACGCGTTGCGTAGAGCATAAGGAAAGGGCATTGCTCAGTAGTTGTAGTAGACCTGGAAAGAAACACGATTAAAAGTTTATCACCAAGGTGATAAGTATTTCGGACTTTTAGAGGACTCATCGAAATCCGCTTTCAGTGATATCACTGTTGAAGATAATCGTAGGGAATATGCATACGATTATGAAAATTGAAACGTGCATTATTTCATGAAAACTTATTTATGCATATTGAAGATTAGGCTAATGATTAGAGTCGAGTATTCAAAATTCAGCTTTGAAGGACGTAATCAAATTCGAGAAATTATTATTTATCCAAAACTTAACACTTGTCAAAGTGAAATAAATTGTTAGCGACCTTGGCCAGTGACATATACTTTTCCAAAAAATCGCATTGTAGCATCGTTTTCACATCTTTTCCAAATACAAAAGAATAAAAACGTTTCAAAATCTACCTGAAGATGCCTAGGGATGTTGGCAGGTTTGTGAAAGATGGAGAAGAGCAGTGACAGATCGACTATGTTGTAGTCGTTCCTCTCCATGAATCGATTCACCTCGCCCAGCAGAGAGGAATACAGGGATTCGACAGCTTGGAACGTCACCTTGCTTTGGATCATTCCTCAATTACAATCATTGTCTCAGAAATATTCAAAATTATTTACTTTTTTCCTCCTGTTTCAGATTGAAGAGAGCAGCGTCCAAATTAAGAACTTCCCTGAAGAAGGCCTGCTGGTCGTACAGATTCTTCGTCGTGTACTGAAATTTAGCATCATTTAATTCACTTTTATACCTTTTCAGTCGTTTCTTTTTAGATTATTTGAAACAGTAGACAGAAATCTTGGTATTCATAAGTTTCTGCCATCTCTGATAAATAGAACCGCTGAAAAATGGACATGACCAAATTTCACGAAATATTTTTATGCACGTCTATGATTCAATAACCATTAACGAAGGATTTTACTCTTGTAGTTTCCATATCTGCGCGCAGTCATCTTCTCCTCTCCTTACCCTCATTTTTTCCCAATTATTGTTAGGAAGCAAGCAAGTGTTTTCAAATGCGAGAAGATATGAAAATTTAGACTTCCAGAAAATTGGTGCCGGTAGTGTAGTGGTAGTGTATTACATTCTAACGGGGTTGTAATCCAACATGCGTTTGTGCTTCTGGGTTTGGGTGATCCAAATGCACTTGAACCTCCCTTGGGACGCTACAAGAAAACGGTAGTGCTGCTTCTAACTATGCACGTCCACTGCTATACAACCGGCACGGAAGTGGCACTACCACAGTTTTGCTTAGTTGACATTTTTCTATGAGTTATGTGTGGAATAACCATTTGTTTTCCAAAAGTCCTATTTGATGCCGGTAACTCAGTGGTAATGCGTTACATGCTAGTTGGCTTGTAATTCTAACATGAGTGGATTACCCGTCGAAATGATTCAAATAACATTTTGATCTCCTCAGACGCTACAAGAAAAGATGATTTTCTTCACTTCTCGCACTATCGCATTTCACCGACATCAGAGGGTAGTTGCCACATTTTTGGGATGAAATACCAAATTTATATATCCTAATTTCGTCTCTATTAGTTATGACTTTAAATTGAATCAAAAGATGACACCCTTCCTGATCACTTAAAATTTTTTCCTGAGCTGTGAGTATAAAGTGAGGCATTTAAAGTAAATTTTCCAGAACCATCTCTAGATTAACTACGCACTCATCATTGTAAAATTTTAGGCTAAAAACTCGAAATTCTTATTAAAAATCCAAGTATAACCTCTTTTCTGAGCACTCCCGACAGACATTTAGGGCATTCCAGGCCCTCTGCAAACCATTTGAGAGTGTGAACCCGAGTGTGGAAATTGCACGTATCGTCATCGCATCTAAACAGTCGTGATAGAAGTCGTAAATTCAGATCCCGATTTTTGGAATTTTTAATCAATACTGAGGAATAATCTCGGTAAGAAAAAAGAATCGAATTTTAAAATCAAGTCCTCAAATTGATTATTTTTCAGAAAGATAAAAATCCTACTTGAAATCCGACATGAGATGTTTCTCGACTAAAGAGGAGAGGAGATTTGTGAAGTGATTGATGACGAAATTGGAGTGATTGGCCAGCAGAGTGAAGCAATGCGGACACTCCTCCAGAGACAGACGGGCTGGCTCCTGAAATGGAAATGATTCATCGGTTTAATCATTTCCTTATTATGCACTTTTCTGAAATTATTCCATTTTACGCTGCAAATGTAGTTTTTAGCAAAAAGAAAAGAATAATGAATAAAAATGTACTGGTTTTAGGTTTTTGAACAATGCATTCTTCAGTGCTCAGCATAAAGATAAAGCAAATAACTGAATAAAGAAAATTTCGTTCACCGTCTCAGAAGTGATGAACGTGCTTCTGACAGAGATTCTGGCGATGCAGGTCGAATTCGGACAGTCGAAGGACAGATCCTCGCAGTTCGCGAAGTCGTTCCTGAAACGATATTCAAATTGCTCATTCAAAGAATAATTTCTCCCACTTGAATCTGTAATGGTGCATGTCGAAATCTGCGTCTTCATTCTCCTTTGTACTGCTCGCTGCAGCCGCGCGACGGTAGTTCGTTCCATCCAAGCCTAGACAATTTTTCATTTTCAAAAAATGGAAATGTGAGATATTTAGAGATCGAAATAAATAGCCTTTGTTGAGAAATACTCATTCCCTTCCCACTCACTCACTTTTTATTCACAGAATCGGAAGATTAACGAAAGGTTCACAAGAAAATTAGAAGAATGGAAAGAATGAATAGAAAAATCTAATGACGATGCATTATTATCATAGGACTCGAATTTTCTTCTAACTCAACACATTTCCAGAATAATTGAAAACCATGAGCTTTTTCCTATAGAAAGAAATGATTCCGGAAATGCTATAAATGCCGGCCTCTCGAATTCTTCGATAGAAATTTGAATTATGATGCAAATACCGAGTGCCACTGCAATTCTGACTGCATCCATTTCCTCGATTGGGGCACAGAGTCGGGAAACAACCGGGTGGATTTGGTGAGACAGATAGTAATTGACATCTGCAAGCAGAACAGCGATTATTTTGAGATAAGAAAATCTAACCGATTTTGAGATTGTCATTGTTCTCCATTTCCGTCCGATGGTAAGCTCGCTGCATTGCACCATTACTTGTTCCGTCCTGAAAAGAACAGAATATGAACGAAGAACTTTTGAAGAAAAAGTCAACGAAACATCTGGTGAGATAATCGAAAATAAGCCTGACATACGCAATAAACTAGCATTTGTAAGATAAGATTTCATCCATCGATGAGAAGGAATAGTAATTTGAAAAGTTTGAAGCAAAAATTCCGCATCATCACTGATATTTTATAAGTACCATGGGCTAAAATTCCAATCAAAGAATAGTCTCACCTCACAAATGATGTACTCGACGATATCGCCATGTCTGAGGCTGAATTTGCCCGAGGCATTGAGTCTGAGTGCCACGGCTGCGTGCGGCTGAGACTTCACATCTGCATACGACTTGGGATCGCGAGTCAGTTGCTGCAAACAAAATAAATTGAAATTGTATTATCTAGAAATTCATAAAACTGATAAAACGGTAGACTCGTCTTGAAATATTCAGATTTCATGGACATTGACTTTGGGAAAAAGTTAACTGTCCAAAATGGGTGGTTATGAAATCGATACAATTTCACGAAGTCTTCGATGAAAAGAATAGAATTTTTCTCACTATTAAATAAAAAGAATTGAAACCTGGGAGTTAGCAATACAAATTGTTTTACCTTGGAAATCTGATAGACATCGAGCGGAAGTTCATTTTTGTCAATCTTCTCCTTGATGTTCTTGAGCGTGTTCTCGATCGCCTCGTACAGATCGAATCTCTCCACGTTCGTGCTCAGCAGCAGATTTACTACCTCACTGAAAAGAAGAATAACCATTCACAACCAAAGAAAAAATCCTGGGATTTACATTTCTTGTAATGATAAAGTGTTTCAAAATGCAAAAAGAAATCTTATTCTAAATATTCTTGAGCACAAATTTTCTGCTCTTTTCCGATGCATCTTTCATTAGTTCTTTAAAATTGAAATAACTTCTTGCTTACTTTCCAGTCTCTCTAGCGATCTGCGACCAATCTCTCCTGACGATGTCGAGTCCTTTCAACTCCTTCTTCGTCTTGCCTTCGTCCTCTAAATCGATAGTGAGTGCGGCGTATTTCTTTTTCTTCAGGAGCAGCATTCGCTTGAACACTCCGTCCAATTCCAGTTCCAGCAGACGATGACACTTGTTCACTGCTGTTTTTATCTGAAAATCTCTACTTTTAGAGAATGAGGATTTTGGAATTCAAGATTTAACATAATATGAGAAAAGTGCATGAAAAATGGGAAGGATACTGTTTCACTTCGCTCTGCTTCATCTTCTTCCAAAGCTATTTCAGTTTCACTCCAACTCAAAACTATAGCTGATCTTCAGGTTCTGCCAAACTTCATTCCTATTAGATAAAAACGGAGAAAATAAGTTCAAGAAGATCCTACCTCCTGTCCGAGTTTCTTGACCTGCGCCAGATCGGTGGACTGAGTGTTGATCATGATCGAGTCTGTGTCGCCATAGATCACTTCGTAGCCAATCTTCTCGACCAGAGTCTTCGAGTGCATCAAGATCTGTAAAACATTTTCCCCGTTCATTAACTATATATCTTGGATTTTACGAAATGATGAAAAGCATATTTTCTCACCCATTTCACCTCTGGTAATCTTTCTTCCTTGGGTGATTTGTAAGAAGTTGAACATTTTTAATACTCGAAGAAAAAGTTTATCGGAACCCTAACTTCTACCTTTTACTATAAATTCAGTCATTTTCAAAATTCCTATTTCTAAAACTAATCTTCTCACCTCTCTTCCCTTGAAAGTGACGAGAGCAGCGAGAGGTTTTGCATAGAACCTGGACTGCTGGAATCCGAGGCAGCCGTACATGCTGTTCGCGGTCAGCTTCAGGGCCATTTGGCGGATGTCGTACTGCAAACCAAATATTTCTATCGTGCATTATAATGCAATTTTCGTAACACTAGTCGAAAATGAGCAATTTCGACTTTTGCGCATCATTGAAATATGAAGTTCTTAAAAAAACTGAAATCTAACTGCAATAAAAACTTTAGCTACAATATTTATTAAACTTTTTTTTCTTCCCGAAAAATGTTCCATACCTGTTTCCTCTTGACGTCATTGTGTTCAGTCTTGAGGAGCTTCTTGACCTCTCTTCTCCTCTCCACGAGCTGTCTGATTTCTTTCGGCAAGACGCCCTCGGGCAGACCGCCGTCAGGCACTGGAGGCACTTCATCAGAGTCCTGTGAAAATAACACCATTCATTCATTTATTCATTAAAGAAAGAATTAACCTTTGAATAGTGAATTGTAGTGAAGCAGATGTTGTATTCTTGGATGATGCTCGGGTAGAGCGAGTTGAAATCAAGTAGAAGAATCATCGTCTCGTACAGACCTGAAATGTGAAGGTGAATATGACTTTAAATCATTTTTGAAAAGAATGCATACTTTGAAATAGTAGGTTGAAAATTTGAAAGAAAATTACAGGCAGAAGGTAAACTCCATGTGGAATCAATTGATAAAAACTCATAAACAAATAATGTAAACACGATGGGTATTCAAACTTTTTGATTATCACTAGAAAATTTCTTTGAAACTTCAGTTTACCGATTTTGGGATCGAGCACAAGTCCTCCCGAGTACTGTGCCTTGTTGCTGGCGGCAGCAGTCTTGCCTTGCCCCGCCCCCTTTACGTCCTCCTCTCCTTCCTTGTCGAAGTCGTCCTCCTGCAAGGTCTGCTGCTGCTCACTTGCAGCTGTCTTCTTCGTCTTCTTGTCGTTTCCTGAATTCCTCTTATATTTTCACTATTCATTGATGATTGGAAATGGTCAGGCTTTTTGGCAAAAAACGAAAAGATAAGACAAAAGCATATGGAAAAATGTAAATAGGATTTAGTTTCTATGAAATATGTCACTTCAAAGTATTGTTGAAAAAGACGTCATTTCTGAATTCAATTTATTCAATCTTCTACTAGCCTTTCTCCTTCCTGAATGCAGATTGCTGTTTGTTGGGGGCAATGACATTGGCCTTGTGGAAAGCGTGCAGCAACAGAAACTCGTTCCGCTCGGCTCGACCGCCCATCAGAGTGCGCGACTGAATTAGTATATTCTTGTTACTCGATGAGATATTTCTGATCAACTCCAAACCCAGCATTCCAGCCAAAAATTTCCCGATAAAACTGGTTTTTTGTAAAGAAAAAAGAAAGAAATGGAAAGTTTGTTGCAGATGAAAAAACTATTAGATATCTTAGACTCAAGGATATTAGGATATTTTCAACGCCGAATAAAAATAAGCTGAAATATGTAAGATACAAAACAATACTTACCATAACGCCGCCGACGATGTTGGTGATTTGGACGTAGAGAGGTAGGGCGTTGAGTTGAGCGACAATTCGCAGCACCAGCCAGGACTCTGTCCAGGACCAGTTGATCAGGGACATCAGATCGCGAGAGTTGCTGGAATGAATTCATGAGGAAAGCATAGGCAATGAAACATTCATAGCGAGTTAGCGACTTTCAAAATATCCTATTACGCATCAAGGCAAATTGGGGGAAATACGCTCATTTTGATATCGTGAAGAAATTCTCCAGTGTAAAAACACACTTTCTCATTCTCATATCGTTTCTTTATGCGTTCACAAGTTACATATTTTTCGAATATCCCACATCAGGAAAGAAAATCGTCAATTTCCCGAATTTTTAAAACGAAGAGAAAAATCGAACCTGAACTTCGCCAGAACTTCATTTGCATAGACGTTCTGCCTGTTGACATTAAGCAGCTGCCCTGTCAGTTCCGTCAAATCGTAGCTGCGCAGTCTGACCAATTCCATCGCTGATACTCTGAACTATCAATTGAAATGGCATCATCAAAATTGGTCGTTTCTCAAAACTTTGACACGAGATTTTATCAATGATTGCATGACATTTCTAATCATAACGTGTTTCTCTTACTTGGAATCCAGCTGCATTCTGCCTGCTGTCAGTTCCCACTGTGCAGCTTTGGTGTGGCCGATCTTGTTGAGATTGACGAAGCGACGCAGCCGACTGGTGCGCGACCACTCCACTACCTGCAAACAATAATAGCAATTAAATAAACAAGAGTTCGATCGTTCATGACAAGTAGAAACAAAAGGAATAATAATCAAAGGATATTCGACACACTTTCGAAATTATAAAAATAAGAAGCAGACCTGTGCGTAAAGAACTTCTAGATTTTCAGAAACGAAGCGAAAATGAGCAACCCAATTTGTGAAGTTCTGGAGCTACTTGCAACAAACTTTAACGGAGATTCCCAGTCAATTTGATTACAAAGCGCCCCAGACGGTTTTTGATAGATAGTGGAACGGTAATTGGTCAAACATTTTCGAAATGGAGCATAATGAAAATGCTCGCATAGAAACGATCAAGAGGTGTTTGGTTGGAAAAATGAGCGTCAAGTTCAGAGAAAAGATTGAGTGAGGCAATTGTGAACGAGTAACATGTCTAGCCTTGAGTTTCTCCATCCTGTTGGCGAGCAGATGAATGGTCACAGACAGGTCATGTCCAATCAGCAGATCAGGATCGTGCTTGGCGAGCTTGGCCAGGAATAAAGACAGCAAAGCCTTCTCGTTGCCCGCGGACAGCACCAATTCAGACCAGCTGTTCTTCGTCAAGTGGGCCTTCAGATCAAATGGCAGCGCACCGCCCGTGGGTTTCGTTATCACTGAAAAATTTTATGTCGATGTTTAGAAATATACTTGACAAAATGAACAAATTCGCCATTTCTAATATCTCGAAATATTGCTTATAGCAGATGACTAATCGGAATTTCGATCTTCAAGCACATGTTTCTACCTTCGCGGCGAAGTTCAAAGTTGTTTTTTCACCTCCCAACTTTTGCTCCATGATTAAATAGCTCGTGATGAAACTATTCAGATAGATGAAATTTTGCATAATACTGTGGAAGACCTCGTTTACAAAACTTTATAAATTTCAGAATGAACGGTATTGTTCAAGTATATGAACGAGTAGTGAGAAAAGTAGTGTAATGCAAGACTCTCGTCATATTTTATTTCATAATATTTTCTAGATGACTATTGCACCAAATTCAATCATTTTAAAATTGTTTCAAGAACAAATCAGGATTTGATCATTTTGCCACTTACATGTTAGTCTCTGCAGCTGTCTCTGTTCGGCGGTTGGGTTGCTGAGGTTGCACTTCGAGTTGAACAGAGTGCTGATCATGCAGATCTGCAAATTCATAATTCATTTATAATTTTCAAAATCTAATAATTGGTTTTCTCACCTCGTTTTCTTTCTTCTCGTTGAGAGTCGTCACCACATTGATCGCCAGCATCCTGACCGTTGGAGGGGCGACATTCAACTCTGAAAATATAATATTCTTGCGAGGAATTTTGACCAAATAAAAATACCATTTTGATAAGTGACATTCTTCATCCTTTCCATGTCGACCGTGAACTCGAAATCACAATAGGTCTGATGGGAACCAACTGCTTCTGAAAATTAGAATTTCAAGTAGGATGAAAAGCAAATTATTTGCCAAATCAATTTCTTCGAATGTTTTCAGATATCGAAACATTGATTAGATTTGTGTTGTCGCTTATTCAAAATGCAAGGCGCCATTCCGTTAAAATTCGATTTTTTTCACCAAATAAGCTCTTATTCTAACCTTGGAAGTAAGTACTCGTATATAGCATTTTGACTCTATTTCCAGATTCAGAAATTTACCATAATTGGTAACGTCCAACCAGCCAGGTCCCTTGATTTCGACCTCAGTGAGGAGTCTCTCGAGAGGAGTGGTCGTGAGGTTGAAGACTGCAGAGAAAGTAGAGCCTGTCAGGTCGAGGGGCAGACGCGCAGAGGAAGAGGAGTAGTGGACTTCCAGAACACGGACCGATTCGTTCAGAGGCACATCCGATGGGGCACAGTCCAGAGTTAGACGCTTCATTGTGGGCTGAACGAATGAGTTTTGAGGGATAAATCCAAGAAACAGAATTTTCTTCTTCTGGAGTAGAAATAAAATAATATTTGAAGATTTTTTTTTTTTCTGAAAATCAGGATTGGTATAATTTAACACATTTCAGCTAAAACAAGTTTTTAATAAAAGGCACAGTTGAATTCGCATCTCTAGCTACTTCGAATAAGGTTGAGATAGACCAATGAAATCAGAAAGAATAGCATGATGCATGCAAATAAATAACTCGAAAGAAGCAAATGCAGAAAAGTACCTTGATTTTGTATTCTGTGACATTGCAATGTCGCTTGAGCATTCTCTTCACTTCATCCACAACATCCGCGTCCGTCACTTCAAAACCAGAATCCATACCATTCACCAGTTTCTGCAATATTCAAATAATTTCTTTACATTTCGTTGACCTACAGTTTTGCGAGGCAGGAAGAAGACCTGTCTCTGAACGTTCTTCACGACCAGACAGCAGCTGGAATAATTCGAACCACTTGTGCACACTTTACCAAATAAATACACTGTTCCTGAAATAATTATATTTAGAACTCAGATTGCTGGGTTAAAAATATCACGGAAGAACAATTTTTCATGTTCATGAAATATTACTTTATTTCAACCAGTCAAATGAATTTAGAAGGCATGCCATTTTAATTCCACTATGCCAATTCACGATTTCAACAAAAAAATCTTTTAATAAAAGCAAACTTATCAAAAAATCACCGTACCATCAGTTTTGTGCTGATTTTCGAAGGCGTCGAGCCAATAGACCCGAATGAACTTCTGCCCGTCAGACCTGGTCATGTAGAAGGCCTCGCTGCCTGCCACCACTTCCACTTGAACTTCCTTCCTACAAAAACTCTCTTCGATTATCAAAGATATCAATTCGCTCACTTTTCATCTTCCGTGTCCCAGGTCAGATTCTCTGGAAAAGTGGTAGGCTGCTTCGTGGTGATTGTCTGAGTTCATTCGAAATTAACGAATAAGCTAGCAAGAAAACGAACCGGGTTTTCATCAAAATCGTCGTCAGAAACAGTTAATTTCACTTTCACTTCAGTGTCTTGAGAGGAGCGCAGCTCAGAAATCGGTCTGCTGAAATTTTTGAATCTTGAAAGGCTGCAGATGGTGATGATTTTGCAAAGCTATTTATCTGCTCTAATGGAGATTTTGACGAATGAAAAGAAAATGTTAAATTTCAATGATTTTAGAAATTGTAGTGATTTATTTCAAGCTCGGCCTTGAAAATATAAGAAGTCAATGCTGTATTCTTTAAAACACAACATTCTGCTTCTTGATCTACTCATTGATAAAAGAGGACATATGCTTCAAAGATTCATTTTCGCGCATTGCATACTTGATATCACCAAGACTACAATCAATAGGTCGCATCAAAATAGACTCAACTCGCCTTGGTTTCGGTTCCTCAACTTTCTTTGGCGGAGGCGGAGGCGAAGGCGCTCGATCCCAACTGTCCTCGTAAATGCCTGTCGCATCATCCATTTGGGAATAGGTCTGCAAGAAGAGAATCATTAAATTCTCCCGAATAAAATGAAAACCTCATGTTTTAGTGGGGGAATATCAGGCTCAGGAATCGCAATGTCATCCAAAGGATCCTGAAAATGATTAATTCATCAGATGGAAACATTTTTTCACATCTCCAATCATCTTCGTTGAAAAATAACCTCCCTTCCCAAAAGAATTACCTGAAAAGTGACTTTCGGTTCATTCTTGCCTGTCTTTTGCAGTTTGGCAGCCTTCAAAGGACGCGGCATGATCACAGAATTGTCCTCGACTGAAATACCTTCTTTTCCAATTTCAAGGAGAATGTATTCCCACCAGCAGATCTCTTAAATGGGTTCCTGTTTGCGTGAGGGGCAGCCGGCCGAATGTTGTCGTAGTCGAAATCGAGTCCGTCGTCCCCGAGTTCCGCCAGCATGTTTTTCAAGTCCTCGTCCTCGTCCAGCTTGGCAACGGCCTGACATAAATCAAATTGGATTATTTGTTTTAATTGAAGGGAAAAACACAATAGCCACTTTGCCTAAGGAATTCTAACTATTGGATCGTGAAAGATACGAAAACAATCTGGAATAGACAAGTAAAAATTCATTTTTCCAAAGAAAAGTGATTCTAACATTCCTTAGACATTGGCTCTTCAACATCATGTATTATCCATATTTTCGTAAATATATCACTTTCTAAAGCTTTGAGTTCAGAGTTGAAAACGTTCCAGACATTTGGAACTCGGCAGATTCATTTCCTCACAAAACTGCATGAATTCAGTTAAAAACTCACATCATCGACCGTTTTCGGCTTCGTGTTCGCAAACGGAGTGAAGAATTTGTCGATGCCCGTCTTCTTGCCTTCTGAAAATAAAATGCATCACACAACGATAATGAAAAGTGGCGTAATAATTTCTCGGATAATCTTGAGGATTCTTGTCGCAAATATGGAGTGAGCCAATGAATTCCTAGATCTGTATACAATATTTAAGTTTTATAAACCTTTCTTCTCCTTCTTCTTGTCTTTGCTTCCCTTCTTGGATCTGCCTCCCCCCTCTTCATCGTCGTTATCGTCCCCATATTCCTCTTCGAAATCCACTCCATGATCGACGTAGCCGGCTCCATCTGAAACGATCATCATTCATCTTTCCAACCCCTCCCAAGTTGCTCGCCATCATCGACCACGAAATTGCTCTGCTGCCTCTGCGCGACAATCTTGTTGTACTCGTCCTCATCCACTACGTCGTACACATTCTGGATCTCCACCTCAAAATAACAAGACATTTTTATGGAATTAGATTTCGTTTCGTGAATCACGAGCAGAATACTTTAAAACGCTTCCGAGTTCGAGAAAACTCGAATCAATAAAGCTTAGAAATTCGGCACTGAAAACTACATTTGAAGATTTCAGATTCGGAATTTCAATTTTAAGCGAGTTTCAAATTTTTATCGGACATATCTGCCGAATTGTAGAAAATGATTCCATTAGAAAACTCAAAATTCTTGCCCATTCTTGGAAATCAGTTATCGGATAGAAATTAAAGACTTCGTTCTTTTCGGGTGACCATTTTTTGCTTTTTGATTTCAAATTTTGGCAATTAGAAATATTTCGAAACTTCAATTTCAAGCATTCATGTCCAATAAATCCAAAAAGGGGAAATCCTGCATGTTTCTGTATATCAATAACGAGAGAATTCTGACCCCCACTCATCTCTACTGATCGTCTCCAATACTTACATTAGGTCTGTATCCCTTGCCGGACTGTCTGGCCTCCCTCAGCTTCTCGAGTCCACTCTTCCTCTGCTGCTGTCTGCTGCTCTCCCTCCTCCTGCTCGATCTCCTTCTGTCCGCCAAATCTCCCAACTCCATCTCTGCATCTCCAATCTGTCCGCTGCCCTCATCCAGCTCCACATTCTCCGTGTCCGACATGCCGGGCTGAAAGCCGAGAAATGACACCAAATCAGCGAGAAATCGAGCATAAAATCGAAATGCGGCAAAAACGAGACGAAAGATGAATTTTCGCGGGCTTTCATTCAAAAGCGCAGAGCAAAATGGTTGTGAAACTCGATATCGATTTTTCTCGTTTTCTGTCATTTTCCATCTTTTTCGCTGAGTTCTTTTATTTTTCCAGGGATTAGCCGTGATGGTCGGTCTGGAGCCAGGCGTGGGGACCACACTCCCCTCCGCAGTGCCCCTCATTCCCTCTGCCAATCAGGACGATGAACGCATTTGGTGTGAATCACCCTTCAGTGCTCTTGATCAATTTAGTTTTTCAGGACGAAAATCCTCCAGGAAGTCAGCTCGAAATCCTCGAACACAGTCCAGTCCACGGTCATCGTTTTGGGTACGAAACTCTGACATACAGATAACTGCAAAACCATTGAAATTCCCCACTTGACACTATTTTCTGCTCTTCCAAATTGAAGAACAACATTAGTAAACTCCTCCGATCTATAAGCCCTTTCAAGTATGAAGAGGTTCATTGTGAGCTTTCCTGACTCGGCTAGTTTTCTAGCGAGTCACTCATATCATCGAACTTTCTCGATGTCCCCAGTATTTTTCTTTTTTTCGAACATTTTACCTCAAAACTGTTGAACTTTCTAAGACATCGATAGAATGCATTCAAAAATTCTTTCTTTGCAGGCGACAACGGAAGCGGAAAGACATCCCTGCTGAACAAGCTAGAAGTTGCGGACAAGGAGAGTCTGGACTCGGCACTGGAATATCGAGTATTGAAGGTGCAAAACGAGTTCGCAGGCGCATATGCATACCAGCTGGGCACTGCAGCTGCACAGCTAGGACCTGCTGAGAGCATCTATTTGCCGGTCAGTTCGACAAACTCAAAATCTTGTCATTAGTTGCTAAAGAGTTGAATGAAAATTTTGTCAAAGTAACGATTGATGTTCAAACATAACAGGGCATATCGCCGAGATGTTATTTCAGAGCTTTGTTGTGCTCGAAAACAGTCCAATCTTGAATGTTCTCAAGTTCTGAACAAATGTAAAACGAGATTGCCGCCCGATCTTCTTTTTTACTTGAAAAATTATTCACTTCTCTTTCGACAATCTTCAAATCTCGATGAATTTATTTTTCCTTCTTTCAGGTATGGTGTCTGGACGGCAGCGAGAAGTTTGCCCCGCTTCTACAACACACGCTTCCACCCACTTCTCCCGGCCGAATCGTCTGTGTTCTCGTCGGATCTCTCGACAATCCGAGTTAGTTGGTAATTTAGACAAGTGACCGGACAGTCATGATTACGAGTTTTTGATCATTTTTCTTTCTCCTTTGAGATTTGATCGGTGCATAATTAGTCATTTCAAAAGTCGAACTTAGCATTCTACATAGACATGCATAAAATGGAATGAATTTCGGACAAATCTCTCTTTCAGACCTGATCCATTCTCTCCGTAAATGGGCGACTCTGTTCAATGAGCAGATATCGAAGAAATACGAGAGGACGACTATCAATGAGGCCAAGAAATTGCGTGAGTTATCTTTGAAATTCATCAAAATGGAGGATACTATTTGCACATGCTAGCACTTCTAGAAAATGAACATTGTCACTATTTTACATTCTACTTCGTGATCAATTCGAACATTTCAGAAAATAATACTATGACTTCATATTTCAATTCTGAAAAGAAAATATTTTTTCCAGAAGAGCGTTTCTGGCAGGAGTACGTTGAGCCAGTGGAGTCCTCGATGACTGCTTCCATTGCTGTTGGCAACTTGGATGTGAGTCACTTCTTCTGCTATTTTTCCATGGATGTTCCGAATTTGAATAACCGATATAGTTGGATTCAGTTTTTTTTTTTCAAAATTGAGGATCTAAAATTTTTTTCTTTTTGCAGGACGAGGCGGGTCTGCTTCCCCTCGAACAGGGTGTCCTCACAGAGAATCTCGGCACTTCCTTCATTGTCGCCATCACCAAATCCGACTTGAGTAGGCATTTTTTCAATCGATCTTCGCAATCAATGCCATATGTTCTAAATCAATCTTCACATCTTGACAGTCTCGAGTGATCCATCACAGATAATCGAATGTTCAGGCCACGACATGTCGGACCAGCAGGCTGATCGCATCCTCGTCCAAGTGCGTCGTTTCTGCCTTCTGCTCGGCGCTGCACTCATCTACACCAGTTCCAAGTCCACCAAGAATATTCAGGTTGAAATTTCTAGAAATTTAGAAATTCATATATCATGCTTTATGAAATTTGCATGTACATACAGTCATGTAGACAGAAACGCGCGGATTTTAGAATTTTTAAATCCTTGCGTTTATGTTTTGAAAATAAAAAGGATGTTCTCTTTTCACGAAATGATAACGCGAAGTTGCAGAATTACTCGCAATTTTCAGTAATTCATTTGCAGCTAATACACAAGTACGTGGTGCATCGTGCCTACAACATGCCCTTCACGACCCCCGCACAGCTCATCGACAGAGACGGTCTCTTCGTGCCGGCCGGCTGGGATGGACAGAAGAAAATTGACATTATTAAGGTGAGAAAGCAATTTCTGGATTTTAAAATGAAGATATTTTCAGGCAAACATATTTGTTAGAATTTTGAACAGAAAGCAAAATCTTTCGCAATATTTTTCTCGCTTCTCTCCTATCTCTAATTATGTGTTCCGAGATTTAGACAAACTGAAACTGCCATATTTGTATGTGTTGTTTCTTCAAAAATAAAGTGAATTGTTGCAGGAGGGTATCCCGGATGTGGATGGAGTGTTGGAGCCGACTCGAGAAGTCATTCCACAGGGCAAAGACCCCATTGTCGAGGCTGAAGATGATCAGGTGAACAAATTTAAAAAAAAAACTTGTACTCAACTGAGTATTTTGTATTTTCACATTTGATATAGAGATGTACGAACGTTTTTGTTGCCTTTTCAAAATCCCCAAATTCATTTTCTCACGGCTATAATTTAACAGAGAGAATAATGCAATAATGCGAACTGAATTTGTCTGGTTGCAGATCTTCCTGCAACGCCTGATGGCAACGTCGGAGGCAGCAGCTGCGGCGCAGCAGTCGACCACGCCCAAGAAGCCCATCGACGAGGCCGCGGACACCAGCAGTCCTCTCGCCAACTTCTTCTCCCAACTCCTCAAGGTTGATTTCATTTTCTACAAATGACTTTTCTTTAAAATATTCGAGGTGTTCAAATTTCATTATTTATTTTCTTGGAATTTCTATCATGAACAAGCATATTT
This sequence comes from Diploscapter coronatus, assembly GCA_964036155.1. Lineage (NCBI taxonomy): Eukaryota > Metazoa > Nematoda > Chromadorea > Rhabditida > Rhabditidae > Diploscapter > Diploscapter coronatus. The sequence continues at coordinate 6,785,530 of OZ038423.1, forward strand.
TCAAGGATTATTCTAAAAATGGCGATCCGATTTTCTTTTCTCAAATCTTTGACGTACATCAATCAGATCTTTAAGAAAATCTGACTTGAAACCCAAATAGAAATCGAAAATAGACATCTAAATTTAACAAGTGTGTCTGTCTTGAACTAAAGAAATCACTTTCACGTAATAATTCGAATTTTGCAGGACAAGCCCTCTCCTGGTCAGAAGTCAGCCACTGCAGCTCCTCCAGGTTAGTCTCCCATCTTTCATTCAACCTGCTAAGTAATTGTTTTGCAGAAGATGCAAAGGATCAACTTGACAGGATTCTGAAGAGCACTGGTGCGGGGGCGGGAGGAACTGCGAACGCGAGTGCGGCGGGCAGTCAGTCCAATACAGACAGCGAGGTCAATCAAAGTGCTGATGAATCTGCTGCGTAGACTGACCGAAAAGAATAGGAAAGTTTGGTATTTCATTCAAATTCGTCAAATTCGTGAGAATATGGTGATATAACATTGGAAAATTATGGTCATTTTGCCTTTTCAAATTCATTTTGAAGATGAAAATGCAACTTGAATGATTTCATTCATTTTCGTCTTCAAGATGAAATTGATTCCCGTAATCCATAAAATTCATCTATTTTGTTCTATTTATTCCTGTTTGTTTTACACCAAATCCCTGGCAATTATTAGGCTCTGGAAATCGTCGTGAAAGTCATATTCCTTCGCTTTGACATAATTTATTTCGAACAAAGCTTTTCCATATATTTATTGAGAAATTTTATCTGATTTCGTTTTTTCTTTTGCAATTGAATTTACAAGAATAAAGAATTTCCGAACAAAATTTAGGGTATTATATGTCGCGAAAATTTGGTCTATTTCCAAAAAAAATCATGATGAAATACCTAATTCCTTGAGTTGAAAAAAAATCGATTTTTTTTATTTTTCAGCCGATGTCTCGAAAGGCTAGAGTCGGTGTTTTGACGGGTCTGAATGACGAAAAGGAAAATGGAAGCAGGGAGAAAAGCAGCAACGAGGCGGGATTTGATGGAACGGAAAATTTTGACAACTACGCTTTCGATCCCTTCTTCGGCATTAATCTCAAGTAAACCAACCCCCATTCATCATAAATTATGCAGAACAAGAAATCATTTGTCAAAGTTGAACCAATGTTTTTATTTGTAAATATTGTCATTTTTTCGAATTGTAACACGAGGTTTTAAAAAGCTTGTTCTTTCATTCAGTTACTTTTTTCAATATCATCAAGAAAGATTTTCTTTCATAGAGCCGGATATGGGTGAAGGAAGGTTCGGTTTCGAAAAGAAAAAGAAATTGACCGTATCTTCGACTTTTACTTCAAAAATTTAAAGGGAATAAAATCCTAATTGTGATGTGAACTTTCTGCACCCCAATAATCTGATCTCAAAACTCTTTTCATCAGAAGAATTGCAGAAACCCCAAGATCAGTCGCGCTGTGTTCGATGGCTATTGTGCCGGAGTCTCGAAGATTCGACTGTCCAGTTTGAAATCCTCAAACAAGGAATTGAAAGGTGAAATGGACTTTTGAGTGAATTTATAACTGCTCCTTCCAGACTGGATTACTGTAGGAGTGATTGTGGACAAGTCAGAAGTGCGGAAGAGTGCAAACGGCAAGGAGTACGTTATCTGGAAGATTCATGATCTCAAGGTATGAGTAATTGAGTTTTCTATTTGTAGATTGTTTTAGTTTAAATTTTCGAATTCTTATCATCTGAAGTTGAAAATGAACTATCGTGAACTATATTTTGAAATGAGTTTTATATCGAGGCTGGAAATGTCTGCATCTTTATGAAAAGCTCTCCAAGACAGACAAACTATCGAAACTCCATCTTTAAAAATTGATAAAAGTTCAGGACGTTCAACAAAACCCAGTGAAAGTACTTATGTTTGGCGACTGCGCGAAGAATCATTGGAAATTGCCTCCAGGCTTCGTGATCGCACTCGTTTGTCCGCAATTCGCCGATGAACAACAGGCAAATCAAGAGGGCAGGACGCCACAGACATTCAAACGAAGTGCACCTGGTTAGTCTATCTTTTAATTTTAAAAAATGTTCTTCAGTCATCTTTTAGACTCGAAAAATGGAATTAAATTTAAAATTCATAATTCATAATTCATTTCAGCCTCGAATCTTGTGACTCTGAAACTGATCAAGAGCAACCAAGTGATCGAGTTGGGAGTGAGTGCAAATTATGCTATTTGCAAGGTAGTTTTGAACAATTTAGTTCTTGTAATCCTCTACCAATTCAGTCGTTCCGTCAAGACGGTCTGCGCTGCAGCAATTTCGTCAACACCTCCCTTTCCGAGGTCTGCATCTTCCACGTCACGAATGAGGCGAGACGACTGGCTGCTAGAAGGGGTATGCATTTACTTTGCAACCAAAATCAAATGTGATAAATTAGTAGAGAAATCTAAACCAACTTGTATACCACTTCAATATGCTTTTTATTTTTCAAAAATTTAATCTAAACTGATTGAAACTAAGAATATATTTGATGAAGGATAAAGTTATGTAATTTTCAGGCACATTCAGCAGCATAAGTTCTATGCCCAAGCCGCACCAAGAAGCACATCAGAATGCTGGTTCGTCACCGAATCTGTTCGTGCGAAACTCGTCTGCCAATTCTATGGTTCGATACTATTCATACTTTGCTTCATTAGTTTATTTGAGTTGTGAACGAATAATGCATATTTTCTGTTCACTCATTGTCAAAAGTGAAGATAACACCCATTATTCCTCGCTGACGTTAGAATATTCACTAGAAATGACTGCTTGCATCAACTTTTCGAGAAAAAGGCATCTTAATCATCTCATGTTTATTTCCAGAGTCTGATTGCCGGCCAAGCTTTGAATTCGTCAGGAACAATGCGAGTGAGCAGTGCGAATGTGCAGGAGGCCAGACCGAAGGAACTCAAACCGACCACTTTGGAGGAGGAGAGGAAGACGCTAGAGGAAATCGTTCAATCCAGGGTATTTTTTTTTCTAAAAAAGCTGAATATCGGGAAATGAAGAATTATTAGTTTAGAGGTATGGTAGGAAAGAGTTGGGAAATAAACCGTGCCAAAATGATCTTAATTTTGCTGTAAAATTAAATCTGATCGTATCTTACTGCATCTCATTACAGCAATTTTTCATCTTGAAACTATCCAAACTTTTGATAAGACTTCCTTTTCTAACATCACTTTTTGTAAACGAATGGATTCCAGCCCCAATCCCTGAGTTCCCGAATTCTGAAGAAGGCGGCCGATGCAAAGATGCAGTCCAAATCCTCTCCCTCTGCAGGCAGATCTACCCTCTCCCCTTCCAAACTCATCAAATCAATGCCTTCCAGTTCTCAAACCGAGACCAAACCTGCCTCGTTCGCGGAATTCCTCAAGGTAAGCTAATTTTTGTGTAAAACTAGACAAATATGAATTCATTTATGTTAAGTTCATTAACGAATTAGGCATTAGGACATTTTTGCACTTCTTAACTTGACAATTAAGTCGAAATTTGTGGGTTTGATTGTTTTTATTTATGACAAACCGATCATTTTTAATCTCGAATAATTGAAAGTAACTTGAAACCTATTCAAGTAAATTTAAACATCAATTTGAAAAAAAAAACGATAAAAATCGTATTTCGACTCCAGTCTCATATTAATTTGTATCCATCAACTAAAATCGATTTTTGACTTTTCTGTTTTCACTCAAACAAATTTTCTATTTTCAGGAGGCAGAAAAGGCGAATTCCCAGGTGAAGGATGTCTTGTTGAAGAAGGAAGAGGACTCGATCAAATCAGAGCCTCTATCACAGCCGTCCGTTCAACCTGTGCCTGCCCCAGTAGTGCCTCGTCTGGGGATGAATTGTCACTCCTCTCGAGGGGGTCGCTCTGCCATTGTCACTCTCGAGAGAAGTCCGCAGAAGAGACTTGCTTCACTCCAGTCTGCGCAAGACGGAGAGGCACCCTCCTCCACTCGCTCTCCCCTCGTCCTCGACGAAAGAGCCGAAGCTGCTAAGGTTGGACACTTTTTTCATTGTATAGTATTTTGATTGATTGATTCATTCATGGATAAAGATCCTATATCTATTCTTTCAATTTCACTATCCTACTAAACTAGACGGAGATAGTGCAAAACTGCAACCATTAGAATTTTTTAATTTATATAGATTAAAAATATTACCGTTAAAATATCCAACTTCGATTTTGCTGAATTTTCTACTTTTGCAGGCCCCAATAGTGACTTCATTTTCTAATTGATTGCATTTGCATTTCAGAGACGCGCAATCGCAGTTCTGAAGCGCAAAGCTGCCGAAGCCAGTCAAACAGGCATCAGACTCGGTTCTATCGGTAAAAACGCCTTTCATACAATTCTTCATTTCAACAAATTTTAGATAATCCAGAGGAATCCGCAGCCAAAAAGAGGAAACTCGAATCTGTCGATGACACAAAACTAGAAGAATTGCTGAAGAGACGACCAAAGTCGTATGCCGCTGTGCAGGAGGTGAAACTATCATTTTTGATATCCCTAAATTGTATAAAATTTTTGTACACTAGAATTTCTTTTTAAAACTGAGTCTAGTTTTCTGTGGAAATTGTTTTAATTTAAAGTAATCAATCATTTTGAGTGTTATTTTTTTTTTTTAAATCTTGCCTTCCTTCGCTCTTCAGTCGGAAATAACGTCTTCGTTTCAAAATCATAAATTCAGGCTCAAAGCGAAGAACTGCAAGCTCGTCTGAACAAGATGGAAGAGCGAGAAAAGCTGGAGACATTCATGAACTCAACTACGTCTGTCAAGAACGTCAAGGTCGTCACTTGCAAGGAGGTGATTCGTTGAAATTATATATTTTATTTTTTACAAAAATCTTTTTGTCATAAATCTCATATTTTGTGCCTGTTTTCGAAAGAAATTCAATGAACCATGTTTTCAGTGTGGTTACACAGCCCAATCAGCGAGTGAATTCTGCAAGGGCAAAGGCCACTCCCTGACTTGGAGCAAAGCGGAAAAGCGATTCTTTAAGTGCAAGAGCTGCAGGTCAAGATGCGTCGCCTTCGGCCTCCTTCCGCACAAGCGGTGCAAGGTGAGTTTTTTTGCTTGTTCTTGGAAAAGGAATTCATCTTTTCTGAATTTCATTGCAATTTTCATCAAATTTGAAATTCCCAGCTCACTTATCACTGAAATTATCGATGCAAAATGCCCATAACCGCTCATTTGAACTTTTTCGCTAATCAAGCAGCACATTTTTTGTTAGAGTACGAACATTTTAGAAGGAATAACTATCACTAAAATCTTTGATTTCTAAAAGAACGCACACTATAGCGACTGATTAATGAGCCGTATTTTAAAAATTTACCAAAATATAACTAAACTCGCCGGTATAGTTAAATCCGAGATGTGATTTTCCCACAACACATTTGATCAGTCTATTTCTAATTGCAAAGAGAACATCAATATCGAGACCAACACTCGGAATACTCATACTGAAAGAAAACATCTTCATTTTAAAATTTCAGACCTGTGGCGACAAAGGCGAATGGGAACGCGTTGCGATGTGTGACGAGAGGAAAGTCAAACTCGAAACGGAGAAATTGGAGCTGCGAGGGGAAGAACGCAAATTCGTCAATAGCTAGGGAGGCACTCATTGACGACAGGAAGGTAATTCGTTTGCAATTCTGTAAGCTATGACGCTTTTCTTATCAAATTTGGAAGGTATTCACTCAAATTTTTTGAAATTCACTTGAAACTTACTACATATCATAACATTCGCAGTTAAGATTATTTGGACTTGACAATTCACTTATTCAAATTTATCGTATATCGTAATTTATCTGTAAAAATTGCACTATCATTTGTTATTTGGATCTTTTTCTTGTTATCTTGAAAACCTATCTGTTTTTCTTTCTTACAAAAATGACGAGTAATTATTTGGCTTGAATCTTGAAAAACTTTCTGATTTTGGTAAAACAATAAACTATTTTGTGGGCATAAAGTCTAGACGTTAAGCACTGGAAATGACAACAATTGAAAATTATTACGTCATGGAATAACAAACTTCTTTTCAAATAATTTTCTTATCTATATTTTTGTTTAAAAATAAAGATTCTAAATCCATCAAGAGGATATGCATTAGACTTGTCACTAAAGACATTCTATCCGCCAAAATATCTTATAATACTATCTTTGAATCCGTCAGATAAAGTGGTAATAGTACACGACCTTATATACTTTTCTTTGGATTTCTAGAGAGGCCAAATGAATTTTCGAAATTGATAATCATGGAAAAATTCGATATCAGCATGACCGACGAAGTTAGCTGGAGCAGAATGCTCTTTAGACTCTGAAAATAGTTCAGTGGGTATAAAGTCATGGTCATTCTTGTGAGGTAAAATTTTTTGCAATCGCTTTCTATTTTTTCGGTCAGTCATTTTCATTGCTTTTAGAGATGATATAAAATTTGAAGTTTATTCCGCTCAAATTTATCACTTTTTGCGCAGTTTCACCCAAAGATTTCATTATTCAACTTCGACTCATGGCAGACTGTTACACCTTTCTTTGTAACTTATTGTCAGAGAATTAGGTCTTATTGGGAGTGTCTTTCTCCTGTGTCCGGTGAAATGGCCAAAAGCTTGAGTGAATTCGGGTGATGATGTTAGTTGTGGGATGCTGTCTGTTTTATTTTGATTACCAGAACGCTTGGATCTCAACACTTTATTCCAAGGTAACCAGCACGTAAGTTGGAGCCAAAGAAAAACCAGAAAAAATAATAAGAACGAGGAACAACATAAAGTGAAAAGTTAGGGCTTGCCTTAAATCAGAGAAGAGAGGGAGCAGACATGAAAGGGAATTGGCCCGCTCCCAAATTGGTCATTCGAGTGGGGGAATTGGAACATTTGAATTTAAATATAATTAAATTTGAAGGCCACCTTAGTCGGTGCCTAGACAGAGGGGCAACAAATGTCGGCAGGAGTGTAACAAGTAAAGCCATCAAAACAGGTGCCGTCTGTGCATGGGCCAGCTTGTACGCTTGCGTCACAGATTCCCGAAACTGAAATAGCACCAATTTAATGTGGAGCTAGAAATTCGTTTTTTTCAAAATAATAATAATCGTAGTTTTACTCACCGCAGTGTGAATCGACGCACACTTGAGCACCGCCATTGAAGGTAGGATCGAAGACGGCAACGTACCCGGCCGGGCAAAGTCCGCCGACGGTTGGGACACTTTGACAGCTCGGATTCCTATAATCGAGACCCTGGACTGGGCAACAGCTTGTTCCAGCTGCATCACAAGCATAACCGGGCTAAATTTTTGAATGTCTTAATTTAAAAATGATCTTCATCTATTTTATGAAAAATAATATATATCGACGCCAGATGGATCGAAAAAAGTGACCGGAAATTTCAAACACATAATTCGAATTGCTACTTTTCCCATTTCTAAATATATATGCTCAGTTCACCGTTGAGCATCCGCCGTTGATGCACGAACCAAAAGCTTGTTCCGGAACTTCGCAAATACCCTAAAATACTTCCTTTAATATGATAATGTTGTTCTTGAAATTGTAGCAGCTTGTAGACAGAATATGACCACTTACAACAAGGTTAGAGGTACTTCCTCCTGCGCAACAAACACCATTTTGGAGAGATGTACCAGTTGGGCACATGCCATCAACTGACGGTGCTCCAGCCTGACCATTAGGGCATGCTGCAATCAAGCAGCACACTCCGTTAAAGTAGAATCCTCCATTGTAGCAGGTAGTTCCGTACGCTGGCGCCACTGTCATTCCTTGAGGGCACGCAGAAGGCGCGGGGGTCTGAAAATGCAATTTCTTTGGCAAATCTTAATTGCAGGCTAACCTGTTGTCCATACTGAGCAGAAACGCTAAGAGCAAGAGTGAGAACAAAGACGGCGACGAGCATTATATTACCTGAAATATCAAGATTGGTATTCAATACAGGAAATAATCGAGATCTTGATTGATAGACCGAGAATAAGGCGAATTTCTCAGAGTATCAAGAAATATCCAAATGTCCTTAATGGAATGAATTGTCATCGAATGAAAAGTTTCGTTTTTATAGTACCTCGTCACGATCATGGATCAACATTCGGAAAGTTCATGGACTTCCTCCGTCCACTTTGCTTTGCACTCTCAAAATAACTTGTTCTGTGCGGTTTGGCATTTAGAGCTTGCGAGTCCTTTGTTTTATTGGTAGCTGAATTCAAAACGCCGAAAAATCACGGAATGTACACTTTAGACGCTAAATTGACATTTGCAGAGGATATCGTTCATAATAGCTGAAGTTCAATGAAGAACAAGCCTGATATTTAGTAAATGCGACTGAACGATCTTGACAAATTGAGAAATTTCTTAAATTATTGAATAAGTATTTTATTCTCTAATTGAGTGATCAAATGAATGTCTTACATTTTATCGAGTACACTCCATTTTCGTCAAACCTATTCAAACATTTTAGAAAATCAATGTACATCAACACAATAATGATCAGCGTCGCAAATCATCTGTACAGTTGGTTGTTATTTTGACACAGAATGACCATGTCATTGGTCAAATTTGACAATTCTCATCATTTCCTGAAAATAATGAGCATCTCTAGTGTTTATTCAGTCCAACTGATCGTACAGTTCCTCAGTTTCTCCGCATGACGTATCGACTAACATGCGCACATTAGTCGTCCAGAATTAGAGATCCCTAGTCCCGAAATACGAAAATAGCGAGAGCGAACAGAGCTATAAAGGTCGACGGCTATGAAGCCTTGAATATCAGGCTGCTTGAGCTAATCATTTATATTCTCGAATTAATTTCAAAATGTCTAATTTCTACATCGCAATTTTCTTTCTTGCAATTGTACCCACTACATATTCATTTCCAGCCGTAATGGTTTGAAAAATAGAAATTTAAAAGAAGTAATAATGCAGCCTTTTCAGAGTCTATGTCCGACTGGATCTGATCCTATAGGTCCAGCCATTTTCGGCGCTTGTCCCATGCTCAGCCAGGTCGGATACGATGGACAAACCTGCTGCGCTCTAGACAATTCTTTCGAACCCGAAGTAAGATTTGGTTTATTTCTTAATAAATATGGGCAACTTCAGATGTTTCCTCCTGGTATGATGCAAGGTCCTGCTGGGTTCGGCGGCATGGGACCCGGATTCATGCCAGGCTTCGAAGGGCCACCCGGATGCTGCGACAATAATCTACCACCAATCGATCTCGTATTTTGAACCCTTATAAAATTTATTCATTTCTACATTTAGATGGATATGAACATGCCAGGACCTGATGTGATGCCATTCGGCCCATTCTAATGGCATGATAGACTTTCATCGAATTTGGATTTGGTTAGTGTGCAACTTGCAGCAATAGAACTAGAAATGAAGTTCAGAATTTCACACGTCAGGCCGAAATATCTTTTCATATTTATCTAGTCCGCTTATCTGTATATTTTGACAAGTGCACAATAAATTTTATCGAAAACTTTCTCAAATCAATATATTTCTGTTGGTCGATGAGACTTGTATTCTTTCCATGAAACTTGCAGATCGTATTTGTACAGACGAATATCCAATCGCCTATTTTCACAAGTCTATATCGAAATAACGAGTGGGTGTCGATTTTGTGCAATTTTAAACTAAAATGTGGCTCAGACGATTTTTACATCCTTGACCAAGGATGTACGGACCCGGACGTTAATTAATGTCCGAGTCCGGTTCGGGTCCGTGGTGAGAAAATGTTCGATTTCTGGGTCCTAATTTTTACGGACCGCATACATCCCTGATTAAAAGGAATATTTATTTCAGTTACGATTATCCCACATCAGTTTTGGATGTCTTCGAGAGTTGTCTGTATCATGTGCATTGAAACTAAATTGTTATTTCACATTTTATTGAATAAAATTTCCACATAAAATTTGAGATTACTATAGTCAAGTTTTGTTTTATGTTAATCTTCCGACTTCACGCCATTTATTCGTTTGTGAATCGTATTCCTCGATTGAATTACAAAAAATTTCCATAGAATAGCTTTGAAATCTAAATTAACAAATATTTCGTATAAAGATATGCAAAATCTCAGCTCACGTTCCTCCGATTGCATACAATTTCCCATTAGCGACAATGAGCGAATGATCTTCTCTTACATAATTCATATCAGCGATTTGAGAAATTTGACTGTCAACCGGAGTTGAGGGGTCGAAACACAGACAGGATTTGAATATACCATTACTAAATATATAATGATACATTATTTACCGTACAAAATTAACGATTTCCATCCTCCAGATATGTAAATTCTTCCATTTAACGATGCGACTCCGAAAGAATGTCGTTGTTCTGGAATCTCTCCAATTTCAATCCATTCTCGTTCATCATCTGATAATCGATATATTTTTTTATCATATTCCTCAATAACTGAACATCCATAATTACAATAATGAATATGCTATAATGTGACCGTATAAAATTCCATCGCATGTTATTGTCTGAGAAAATTCAATTGGAAGAGGAAGAGCAGGCCCTGTTTGCCATTTTCCGTCTGTTAAAATCTGAATAAATTATTTCATGGACTCTCATCCGATCTTCTTACATCAACTCGATTCGTCTTTTGATATGTTTCAGGATCATATCCACCCGAATAATACAATTTGTCTTTGAAATAAGCCACAGATGCAAGGTCACGCCATTCAGGAGGATCTGGACCTGTAAAATTCTTTGAATCAATCATTCATGGATTTGTTGATAAGACCTCTTGAAATTTGTCGAGTATTCAAATCGAAAATTTCAAACGATTTTTTATTCGGACTAATTGCGAGAATCTAAAAATTACAAAATTTTAAACCCCAAATAAAATAACTAACTTTATCTTTTGTGGTTGCTACTTGATGTGGCCAGAAATTATTAGTAAAATTCGCAAGCTGCTCAACAGAATTAGTATGCGAATCAAACAGACAAATTCTTCCTTCGCTAACATCGTCGTTTTCATAATAATATACTAAATACTAAAGTTAACTTTTGAGAATACAACGGAATATTTTCCTACGATAGAATAAAGTTTTATTCTGCTGACTTTGAAAAGCTAGAATAACAAGACCGGCCAAAAGAAGTGTACATAATAGAGTTAATAGAAAAATGTATCTTTTAAACCAAGGATATTCACGATTTTCCCTGAAAGGCAGTAAAGGATAAAATATGTTTCAGGTAAAATTATTTAGAAAAACTGCAAATTTCATCGGTAATAATTCATTTCGTAAAATACTCCGGACAAAAGAAGTGCGCATGTGTGTTTCAACTGAAAGTAATTAGAACTGCATGAAATAAACTATTTATTTATTTTTATTTTTTCGTGTATTTCGTGCGTTAAATTGTTTGTTCATGCAATTCCACGTTTCAGAATGCCTCATTATATCATTCGCATTTCACCTCGTTTCCATCATAGCTTGATTGTTTGCACCCAGTAATTGACGAGCCTCAGGCGGACTGCCAGTAAACTTAACAATATTTCGTAAATGCATGTAAGGATATCAGATAAAAATTGAGCTTTAACTTACAGGACTTGAAGAATCACTAAGGTTTGCCATTTTGATCATCTCCACGTATATCAAGTAATAAGCTAAACAAGTCTTGGTTTGAGTCGAGGTGGGGACGAACTTGAGGTCATGCTCTAGATAGTGATACACAACCACTGCGCTAGACCACCACTATTAGAAATAAACAAATGAAGGGGTTTTGAATTGGTTGAACAATAATTTGCTCAAATTTGAATACCATCCAAAATATCATCTCGCATTCAAGTGAAATATGCTCAAGAGGAAGAGAAAGTAAGAAGTTTTCATTTGAATAAATATTCAAAATATTTATTTTAACTACAATTATCCCTCATCACTTTTGGATATCTTCGAGAGTTGTCTTTATCATGCGCATCGAATTAGAATGCACGAAATTGAATAAAGATACTATTTATTAAAACCATATGAAAATTACGGAAATTAAATGTATTGAAATTGGAGATTTCAGATATTGATTTCTCCGACTTCTCGCCATTTGTTTGTGGATCGTATTCTTCAATAGTGTCACAGAAGTTTATCGGACAATATAAACTATCAGTTCTTTTTTCAATATTTTGAAATCTAAACCCTTAGGCTATTTTAGTCATCATAAATTTGTTAGTTTCTACCCTCTGATTGCATACAATTTTTCATTCGCAGCAACAAGCGAATGTTGATTTCTTGAATAATTCATATCACCGATTTGAGAAATTTGACTATAAACTGGAGCTAAGGGATCGAAACACCGACAGGATTTGCATGTTTCATCACTAAATATATAATGATACATTATTTACCATACAAAATTAACGACTTCCGTCCTCCAGTTATGTAAATTTTTCCATTTAGCGATGCAACTCCGAAAAGACGTCGTTCTTCTGGAATCTCTCCAATTTCAATCCATTCTCGTTCATCGTCTGATAATCGGCATATCATTTCACTATTGTCTCCATCAATAACTGAATATTCATAATTACAATAATGAATATCCTACTCTTTAGTAAAACCCCTGAGTGTGTTTGTCTGTGTGTCCAACGCTATTGCTTGAAGTGGGATGAATAAAAATGGTTGAATGTGGTATGGTTGGATGCAGAATTTTCCTGCGGTGTGCAACGTAAAAAACCCGATTGATTTTGGTTCAGGAAATGGGTACTTTTACCCAAAAAACTGTTTTTTCTTACTTAATCTGTGTATCCAACGCTATAACTTTAAGGGGAGTAAAAAAAGTATGATGATATATATATGGTTGGATGCGTAATTTTCCGGTGGTGTGCAACGTATAGGTTTTGTTTGAGTTTGATGAGATAATTGGGCAATTATCCTTATATTAGAAGTGATTTTGCCTTTAGCATTTTGCTCTCTCACCCCCGCATGCTATTTCTCTGCGGGGAGAATGGGCTCTTTATTCCGAATGTCTCTGAAAGGAGAGAGTCGCGAGCATGCTTGGATGGCCAAGTGGATAGCGCATATGACCCTATGGCGAGTATATGATGCGAGAGTTCGATTCTTTTTTGCATTTTTTATGGATGGAAAGGAACTTGAAATTTTCTGCAAAATCTTGGAAGAATTTTGGAAAATGACATCAATGGGATAATTGAATGACAAAGAAATATTTTAAATGGTTGATTGAATTTTTTTAAAATTAGATAGAAAATATGAATAAGATACAGTACTGATTGATGCGAGATATGATAGATGAGATTTGTATTGATTGTTCGGAAATTCGCATTGATTGGTAAGATAGATTTCATTGATTGTTAGGAGATATTTTGAATTTTGAATTGTGTTTGAGTTTTGCATTGTTTTTGAGCTTTGCATCTCCTTTGTTAGTATTTTTGTTAAATGTGTGTCTGTCTGCTCAAGCTTAGTTCTCGAATACTAAATATGGTAGACCCCAAGTATTGTACATGGTTGGAAAGGTCTTTTCGTCCTGATGTGCAACGTAAAAAATCTGATTGATTTTAGTTCAAATGGGTACTTTTACCCAGAAATGGTTTCCCTTATATAGAGTCAGAAGAGAGAAATAGCATGTAACATGGAGAGAGCAAGCAAAAAAGGAAAGAGAAGAAGAGAAGGTCCAGTGAATCATCGAATTTTTCAGGAATAAAGGCATGCTTCTGTGGAAGAGCGGGTATTATTCCCGACACTCAACAGTACGAGTTACTGTGAAAAGATGATGTGGGATTATTTTTGCAAAAATTAGCAATATTTCAAAGATTAATTTTCTCCCAAATATTTTATAAGAACTACTTTTTGCGGACATTCAAATCTTTCATCAGAAATGTAGAAATTCACAAGAATACGATTTTTGCCTGTGATTCAAATTTGTAAATAAATTGTGGGGTACATTTAGTATGAAATCAATCAAAATCTGCGCTGAATTTTAGAAACAAAATTGGAATAAACAAAAGTTTATTTAGAATAGAAAGTTTTGATTTGAGCTGAAGTTATTTTTGAAAAGAAGCTGAGATCTGATCTGAAGTTGTTTCAAGAATATCAAAATCGGAGTTGAAATCATTTCAGAAAGAAAAAGTTTGGAGCTGAACTCAGTTTTAGAAAATCACTAAGATCTGTGCTGAGACCACTTTAGAAAAATTATTTTATCCTACTTTTTAGTATTTTTATTAAATGTGTCGTCTGTCCACACTTAGTTCTCGAATACTAAGCATGGTAGACCCAAGTGTTATACATGGTTGGAAAGGTAATTTTGTCCTGATGTGCAACATAAAAAAAACCCGATCGATTTTGGTTCAGGAAATGGGTACTTTTACCCAAAAACTATTTCCTTACTTACGGAGGTGTGAAAAAGAATCGAGGAAGAGAGAAAGAGTGGGTGGATAGAGTGGCGGTTCGTTTACAAATTGTGGCGGGTGTTCATAACCGATTGAGATCAGGGGTGGGCCGGGAGTCGCGGTGTTCGAGAAATTTTAATCCCGATCCCGGTCAAATTTTAGCGGAACTTCCGATTTTCAGAATAAGCAAAATAGCCACTTTTTAGCAATTTGACAATGAAATGAATTTTCGACTAAGATGTGTCCCAAAATTATGAACGCACTTTGAGTTCAAGAGCACTACACCCGCAATACCTGAATTATTCCGGCTCATTTTGTACATAGATTCTCTAATATATTCCTCACATATCTGCAAGGTTTCAGTCCGATTCAATTGACTATGCTGTTTCTACGATTTTTTCTGAAAGTATTCCTTAACTATGGAAATTGTCCAAAAAGGTTGAGAAAAGTTTCTCCAAAAACTCCTATTTCTGAATATAGCTAACCTATCAGAAAACTGATAGCATGGAATGATAAGATCATTATTAGGCTTCCAAAATATCATGATGATTTATAACGAAAAAAATCTATAGGAGCCTGGAACAGCATTGTTTTAAAATTTCTTTAAAAGGCATATTTTTCCATAATTGAGGCTACGTCGGATGTTTGATGAAGTGTAGATCTCCAGTAACGTGATGCAAGAGATGTATTTGGTCTCAAAAGAAGCGAAATGGAATATATTTCCAGGATTTATGTCATTCTTCCATATATCATATGAAATTTCCATCCTTTGAGTTTTTTGAAGAAACTTTCTTAACATTTTCCATAGTTAAGGGATACTTTCAGAAAAAATTGTAGAAACAGCATAGTCAATTGAATAGGACTGAAACCTTGCAGATATGTGAGGAATATATTAGAGAATCTATGTACAAAATTTGAGCCGGAATAATTCAGGTATTGCGGGTGTAGTGCTCTTGAACTCAAAGTGCGTTCATAATTTGAGACAAGCGATTTTTAATTTTGTCGCCAACGAGTCTACCGATGAAGCAATTCAAGTGAAAAGTGGATAGATATTATTCTTCTGCGAGCTTGATAATATAAAAATTATTATTTAACTTTTGATAGCATTAGCGCCAGTCGGAACATTGCAAAAAGAGGGGTGCGTTCATAATTTGAGACACACCTTATAAGGTTTATTATACCTTGAAAATGCTAGAAATTAAAAGAGACTCTCGGTCCCGGTCCATCCCTGAATTGAGATACTATAATACGATCATAACTCAGAAGTCTTTTTGGAAAGATTATCCACTGAAACTTTAATGATAAAACCCATCTTTTTGGTGAGAAAGTGACAAAAACTCGTGGAAAGGATAATCAAGCACATGGGGAATCGGAGTCTGAAGTTTATTTTCACTTTTGGACTACACAATTGTGGGTATTTACATATGAACAGAGCACGCCTGCTATTTTAGAATTTGATTGGCAAATGACTAAGATTGATAAAGTAGGATAACCAAGTACGGAGCATCCGAATCTGACATATTTCCTTTTTAGTAAAATTGCTGAGTGTGTCTGAGCTTAGATCTCGATACCTGATTGTGAACAAGGAAGCCCACAGATGATTCGAAGTGTAATCGTGACCCGTGTGCAACGTAGTTTTTTTTTATCGCGATTTGATTTTTTAGTTAGCATAAATGCTAATTTTTGACTTCACCGTTAGTTTCTTCTCTGATGAAAAATTAAATAATGGGTAGTCGTTATCCATTAGCCGACATATTTTGGCCTTGAAAGGTGATCTCCAGATAGTGGAAAACGAGATCAACGAGAATGGGAATTCCAAATCACTACTATCAGTATTTTTGTAGTGTGTTGTCTGTTTGTCCAAGCTTATATCTAGAGATGTGATCATCTAATTGAGATGGGGTTTGTACCGAAAGATGCGCAATCTTCCCGCGGTGTGCAACGTATAGGTTTTGTTTGGGTTTGATCAGATAATTGGGCAATTATCCTTATATTAGAAGTGATTTTGCCTTTAGTGAATCGATTCTTTTTGTATTTTTATGGATGAAAAGGAACTTGAAATTTTTGAAGACTCAGAAAATGACATCAATGGGATAATTGAATGATGACAAAGAAATATTTGAAATGATTGATTGAATTTTTTTAATTGGATAGTTTTAGTTTTATGGTTTGATGAATTTTCAGGAGGGGAGAGCTATGAAATTAAAAATTTTGATAGTGTGAGAGAGTATGAGCATGAAAATGAGAAATGCAACAAATGCAATGCATTCTAATTTAGAAACAAAATTGTTTTGGTGCTGGAGTTGGTGTTGTTTTGTTTTGATAGTCTTTGGTTTGCATCAGAGATGTTGGCGGTGCAGAAATGGCGCACCGCACCGCATCACAAAATCAAAAAAGTTCCACTCATCGTACCGCAAACATCCCTGTTTCGCACTTTTGCGAAGCAAAAGTCCTAGCCGAAGGGGGCCGCGAAGCGGCCCCTGAAGGCTAGTGCTATAATATGACCGTAGAAAATTTCATCGCATGTTATCGTTTGAGCAAATCTAATTGGAAGAGGAAGAGCAGGTGCTGTTTGCCATTTTCCGTCTGTAAAAATCTGAATAAATTATTTCATGGACTTTCATTCGATCTTCTTACATCAACTCGATTCGTATCTTCCTTTGATTTTGGATCCCATTCACCCAAATAAAAATTACTGCGACAGTAAATTTTTTATTTTACTGTGACATTGATTCTTATTTGGGTCCCACCCCAGAAAAGTACTTGCGCTCTCTATTTCTAAATTCAATAATGTTTAACTAATTAATCTTTACAGTAAGACAAATATTTATTCAAGTTGAACAAACAGGTATCCTGTTTCTTTAGTTAAAAGTACCAATATTACAAAATTTAAAGCTTCAATGACAAGACTAATTTGAGAAAGATAACAGGGATATCAAAGTGTTGAACTCCAAGAGGCCCCAAAAACAGTCAACATTTTCATGAAAACCTTCAAATGTCAAGATAAAGCTAAAATGCATATTCATGAAAAACGTGTGTAGATAAGTAGGTATATGGAGAATGATGGAAAAAATGACTAGTTCATACGGGCTAATGAGACAGATGAAGGAAAATTTAATCGCATCACGATTAGAAATGGATGGTTTGGATTTTCTTTCGCCTTCTCAATGATTCCTTTTTGCGATTGTTTAAATCATGAGTCGTAAGTTCAGTGGAGAAAACCTAAATTCACGACAGCATTTTCATGTTCAGTGCAATCCTTTTCCAAATTGCTATGCTAATGCAATATTCTGTGATTTGAATAAATTGTAATAATTCAGCTGAAGCCAAAGAATTGCATTATAATTCGAATAAACAAACCTAGTGATGATAGTGGTAGTGGTACCGATATCGATGTGTGGTGTACTGTCTGATATGCTCGGTTTGATCCAGCAATCCCAGATATCGCTTCCTTAAAGTGTAAGCCGCCATCTTTGCTTGACGATTTCGAGTGAAAATGCCTTTGTGATTGCCGACAGCGCGGGTTGTTGCTAAAATTCATGCGTGTAGCTCTTGATAAATTTAATTTGGTTAATCATTATTAATTGATTTACAAATGACTGAGTAATAAAAGTCTACGAAATTTTAGTTTCTTCAAAATAATTTATGTTGCTGTGTTTGTGGTTTGATTTCGGAATTTCGATAACTTTAAGTCGATTTTTGACTTCAAGTTCACTTTCAATTTTTTATTTGGATTTCAAACCCTCGTTCTCAAAATTTGATTATAATGAACTTTCGGCTGTTTCCATTTTTAATTCGAAATATATATTTTTTAATTAGAGTTTTGCGCTAACTGTTAGATATATGAATCAAATTTGAGATAATTGAATGTAAGGATATTATCCAAGGTTAACTAGTATCAGTGTGATATTGAAGATAATAATCCTCACAATATTGCCATATTAAAATTTCAAATGTTTTGTCGTTTGGATACTAACGGAATGACGATTTAAAATGCGACTTACACATTCCAGTCATGAAGTCCGCGAAATTCCAGATCATTTCACCAGCCAAGATGTTCTGCTGTCGAAGAACGTCGAATGCTTCGTGGGTCTTCATGATGATCTCGTTTTGGTATTGCTCGGAGAAATCGACTGATGGCTCCTGAATTTAAAAACGCTTGATGCATGAATATGTGGGGAGGGAAAGTAACAAATTTTTATCATAATTTTTTAAAATTTGATCTAAACGAAATCTTTCATAAAATGGCGCTTGAAATTTGATCTAAACATTATTTATAATTTTGGATGAAAGTTATCACGATCTCTTCCATGCTTGCTTTCTAAATATTTATCGAAAGGAAGATTATAGTAGATTGACCTGATTAAGCCCCGCAATGCTGTCAGCCCCATATTCAGTTATGATGATAGGTTTCCTGAAGATTTCCTTCCACTGCGCGATGTCATAAATCAGACTCGAATTGACCCAATCCAGGCTGCCCATGTTTATGTACCAGCCGTAGTAACGATTCACACAGATTATATCCAGTAGGTCAGCCTAAAATTTTTAACATTATTGATTGGTGTCTACATATTTTATGAATGAGTTTAGATGAAGATCTGTGATGCATGAGAACCTTCTATCCTGATTGAGCTTGAATTTTTTTCATTATGAAACTGAAAATTATTTGAATTTTATACCGCTCCGATGGATGAATATTCTTTAATTTTTACAAGGTTATAATGGAACAAAAAATTTGCAGTAATATATGTTTAAAATGCTAGTTTTTGCATCGATTGCAAACCTAATTTGTCGAGAATTTAGTTTTCTTCCCTTCAAAAATTGAAAAACATTCAGATATCAGCATTTGCTCTAAAGTCTATGCCACTGTATTTTTGTATAGAAAAAATAGAAGAAAATATTTTTCTTACCGTCTGATCATTTCCTGAATTAGTAGGTCCATAGACAGTCGTTACAGGTCTGGTTGGATCGAGAGCGTGTGCAGTGTCTACCAGAGCTCTAAAATTGAATGATAATCATACAAAATAGTGTGATAACGATTTAGATTTTTTGCCACACTTTCGTATTATAACTTCAAAATAATTATGAAAAAGCTGGATGATGTATCTTTCTATCCCATATTTCCTGTAACGTGGGAAAATTTGTAAGTGATAATGAATTAAAGTTGTCGAAAATAACCTCACTTGAAATAGTTTCGACTTTCTTTCTTCTCGGTATGTGGCTCATTAGCCAAACTCCACATGATAATCGATGGATGATTCTTGTCTCTGCTGACCAAGTCTTCTAACATCTTGATGTGAAGCAGATTGTTGGCTTTGGGAAATCCTCTGAAATTTGTGTACGTTTTCTTTCCAAACTACCTAAATAAACTCATCATTTTTAGAAAACTTAATTCGGTTTTTATCAGGAAAAGTTACACGATTTAGAACCTTCCACATTCTATAATGAAAAGTTCCAGGAAAAAAATAACTCAGGATCACGAAAGAGTTCAAAATTCAGCAAAATTATGAAAAAAATGAAGATCACATCTTATTTAAAAACGGAATTAGCATTATTCGACACGAATTGAAATAAATAATGCTTTTTTATTTTTCATACCGTTTTTCACTGAAATCTGGCCCTGGCTCTCAGTTTTCTAGCTTTTCATTCGCTCTCTTACTTTCGAATATTCTCTCGCTCTTTCTTTTTCCGAGACATCTAGCTTTAGACGTCGAACAAAGTATGACGACTGTAGCGTAATGGTAAGATCACTAGGCTTAGAAATACAATTTGGTAATAGTTACGACTTTCTCCTATTCAATCGTTCTTGGTAAATATTGAGCAGATAAACAAGAGAACGTTTGAGAAAATGAGAAGCTAGAAAAACGAGAGACAGGACCAGATTTCGGTGAAATACAGAATAAATGCTAATTCTCACTTAAGCCCAACAGCAGGTGTCTCAGCGATAATAGCGATTCCCCTTCTGTCATTCTCGCGCATTCTCTCCTCATCGTAGGGATAGTGTGTGGTTCTGTAGCAATTGCCTCCCATCCATTCCAGCAGATTCAAGTCTTTCGTCATCACGGCTCGGTCGAATCCTCGGCCGTGGATCTAAAAGATTCTATTACTTGAGAACTTAGGCTAGTTTAGAGTTTCAATATCATAAAGTTGATATCTATTTTACCTCGTCTAGAGAATAACAGTAGGTTTTGATACCTGTATTTTCACTATTCCATCGATGTTCTCGAAATTTCACTTTGCGAAATGGATTTTAGATTTCATGTTTTGGAATTGAAACAGATAATGATGTGGTTTTTAGTGCCCTATGATATTATGACGAACAAAAATATTCAAAATAGTTGATACTCTGTTGAAAATTTTCCCTCAACATTTTCTGCCTATTCAGTGGAATTAGGGGCATCCCAAACAATCTCGTCATTATTGTTCCTCTAATGCTTCACAGCGGTTGCCAGTTTCTTATGCAAACAAATGACTGACCTCGAAATCCTCATGCATTCCGAATCCAATGCAATAGAAAGGCCTGTCGTTGATGAAGATCTTGTCCTGAGACCAGGTGACTGTTCGGAAGCCGAACACCTCTCGATAGATGTCCACTACTTGACTGTTCACGATCAATTTAGCCTGAAACATCAATATTCCGCAAGGGAATAATTTCTTATGCATTTCATTTCATCTTACTGGCTGATTCTCTTCTTATGGTGGTTTTTCGATTGAAAATACAAATCTGGTACATTTCGAACTGCGAATTTTCAAAATTTGAGCGCAAAATTGGCTCTCACACCTATACGGAATAGAAATTGATCAGAATTCCTTTCCGAAATAAAATCGAAATGGACATTTCCACTCATTTGAAAGTTTCGTAATTCAGATAGAATAAATTTCACGAACTTTTTTCTTTCAAAATAATAATGTTCCAGATCTTCTAACAGGATTGAAATCCAGAATGTCAAAATCCTTCGTGAATTAGATTTTTCAGAATCAAAATCAGAAATTCAAGATATGCCTGGCCCAATCGTTGATATCATTGAGAGCGTACCTCAAAAACATATAGACTAGGATTGCCCATTCCTCTGGGCCACCAAGGACGAACTCCATCCACCTGGCCTTTGCCTTCTGCACCACTGCCAGAATACACCTGAAGTTATGGGGATTAGAATATAAGTTTGCAATGAAAAGAAAAACATGCTTCATTTTCATCGTCGTCCAGAATTCGAAATTCTATTTCGTCAACATCGCCGGTTGATACTTCATAGATGAAGGAGCCTGGAAAATGATAGATTATTGTCAAAATTTGGAATAGGAGCATTTAAATATTTGGAGGAGATATTATTTCTTGAGCGGAGGTTGATCTTCAGAAAACTTTAGAGTTGACTGCATGAGAAAATCATGCTTGTCTTTATTCTGTATCTGTACGAGTTTAATGTAAAGAGAATTCACTCTGATAAATCCCGTTTCAGGTTTATTATACTGATACACCTTTACTCTTTTCATTCAGAGAATCATTTGGGTGAAGTTTTTAATAATGAAATAAAGTTAAACCTCTGATTATAATTGGAATCTCACTATTTTACTAATTTTCTACCTCTATGTTCAGCCATGATGTGGATGTCCTTGATGTGCTTCTTCGCGACTTTGATAATGAAGACACTCCTCAGAATGCCCGCATAATTGAAGAAGTCGAAATTGCCGATGTCTGTGAAGGCGCCTTCGGGAGCGCGGGTCAACTAAACCAGATTTTGCTGAACGAATATCAGAAACACTAATTACCGTCCAATTTCCGATTACTTTCGGCTGAAGGTTGTAGTAATTGAAATCACCCTGCGGAATTGTTGACCAAGACAGAGTATTGTTTACAGCTACGGTTATCTGAATGCTCAATATCTTTCACTGCCTTTTTGCTGTAAGTTTTGCATTTTCATTGGGGATCCTTAGAAGTGCATCATGAACAATGGTGTAGAACTAGATCTGAGCACCGACAGTTTTCAAATTCCATTTTCTCTTCATGGATTCTTTCTTATTTATTTCATAAATGCAGAAGTTTCATTTCATTAAAAAAAACAATTTGCAAGATTATCTACGTCTGACAGTAAAAATTGGTTCCAAACTAGGTTTTATAAATCTTGATCGATTTCAATTTTAGCGCATCTTTATCATCAAACTGCACGCAACATCACATGTAATTTGTTTAAAAACGATTATGATATCTAGGGTAAAAAACTTGAATTTGCCCGTCATACCTTATTGGCTGACCCGTATAGCAGTCTGTCAGTGACTTCGACTTCGAATGGAAGATGACCACCTACGTGGGAAATTAGCTCTTGTCCATTCAGATACTAAAACAAAAAAACCTTTGAATAAAATGAATCGTATCTTGAATAGTATTTTTCAAACACAATTTTAAGATAACTATACTTTCTAAACATTTCTGTAAATCTTACAACAGTCGCATAGTAGTTGACACTGGAAAATCGAAGAAAATGACGCATTCCGACATCTCTTTCGGGCACTATGTGCATTTTTTCGTACCTAAACAGGACATTTGAATATGTTAAAGTCAATATTTGAAATTTGCATTGAATTTTTCAAATATATCCATTTTCGCACCTTTTCCCCTAATGATTCGTCTTTGAGGATAGAAAAATCAAAGATATTTTGCCTACCAAACCCATCCGATGTGATCCCGCAATGTTGCATCCGCAGTCATGTCGTTGTAGGCACATGGTACTGGCATTACAGATGCATTCTACAAGACATAGGCCGTTATTTTCGGTACATTTTTAAAAAATATTTTTGGTTGTTTTTCCAATTTTGCTTATCTATCTTCTATCGCTCCGTAAAATTAGTTGAATACTTCAATGAAAATTTTTAATAGTTTTGATAATGTATCAATAAGCGATAATAGATTTCAGCTACGTACATAAATTAAAACAAAAACACATGACGGTTTCACCTTGAACAATCTACACTACGTGAACTGCAAAATAGATCGAAATTTAACGGAATTCAAAGGGACTTCAAAAGTAAAAGCACGTGATTAAAGGTGAAAGGGTTCATTTAAAAATAACGCAATTTGAACTTCGAATATGTCTTTAATTTCCATATTTCAATACGGAAATGATCACCGAAAATTTGTGCAGAGCCCTTCGATTCCAGAGATTCCTCTTGCCGATGTCGAGTCCATTTGTGGGCTCTCTCACAAACGACCACAAACCGTCCAACGAATCGTATGTACGCTTTTCATTGTTCTGCAAATATAAACTATTGCATAACACATGGCGCATTGCTTTATAAATGATGAAGATAAGGATATTTTGAATAGATACATTTTGAGTATGTAGATTTGTTTTGCTCAGTTTTTTTTTTTTTTTAAATAAAATGAGTAGAATAAAGAGCGAGATAAATCTTATTTTTTAGGATAAATCTACAGCATCCTTTTTTCGAGTAGCAAAACACATGTAGTTGACTTTACACTGCATTTTTGTAACAAGTATTTCACAAAATATGACAAGTTTTCCATTATTTTTATTGCAAGAATTGATTATTTTCTTATTATAAAATGTTTTCTATACTTTGAGCATGATCTTATCTAGAAGGATTAGATGATGGAGTGATAATTTCAGAGATTTTTATCAGGATTTTGTCATGCTTTTCTTAAGACCTCTATTGTTTGAAATTATGGCAGAACATGAAAAATTTAGACTGCATTTTGAAGATAATGAACATAAAGTAAAATAGTTCGCAATATCAGATAAGTGCTAAACATCATTTTCAAAAAAATCTTATATTTCCAGAAAAGTAATTCATTTTATTCTCTTCGATATATTTCTGCCTGCTTGTTCTCTGAACCCTCCTCACATTTCATCGATTCAAAAATTGTTTCGATCGAAATGCAGATAACTGTTCGCTGTTTCTCGCAAAAAAGTAGCATTCAGAAGGCAAAAGCAGACGCGAAGAAGTAGGGCATAAAAATGAAAAGTCGATTAATTGCCATTTGAAATAATCGACAGTTTCGACTGGAAACAGAATGGACTGTCAGAAAGCATTACAAGAAAAGAATGAATGATGACCTAGAAGAAGCTCAGACTCGATACGTAAGCAAAATTGATGAAAATGGACAATCGATTAGTGAAATTTTAGATTTTATCTTTTCGAATTAATAAATTCAAAATGGAGAACTAACCTGAACTGCCAAAAGTCCTTCTGATTTAGGTGCGAATAAATACAATAATAAATAGGTCGAAATCACCGAAAGTTTGTGACACATTGCGTCTGAAAATGTGCCAATTGTAAGAAGAAAATGAGAAAAGAAAGTCAATAAATTCTCGATCATAATGAAGATGGTTCATCATAAGAGGGTAAGGTAAAATCAGGGATGCCCTAAAGAAAGGTAGAGGTACAAGATGTTTCTTAACCATGGAAATAGATAGATAATAAATAGGACAAAATTTATACCTATCTATAATAAGACAAGTAAAAAGCACGAAAACACCGGATTTAATACAGATACGATTTTTTGATAATTGTGAGCATCCTGGTTTAAGTTTAGAAAGACTGTTGAATCTTGGATTATCTTTATTAGAGTTTCGGTAAAATGCGATGAATTGGGTTAGGATTTATCAATTTTGAAGAAAAACTTTGTAATTAGAAAGAAATTTTAAAAAAAAAGTATAATTTCTAATCTAATCTTTCAAGAATAAATAAATGCAATGTGCAAATTTTTAAATTTTTGTTTGGCACAACTTGTATTTATGAAATAGAAAATTATAGAAGAATTGATGAAAGAGGTCTCATGTATAATTCGCTAACAAACCACAGCCGCCATTTTTAAAATTCATCAGACTGTTTTCTCAATTTTTCCTAACACACTCTAACACGAAACCTAGTAAATTTTACAAATTAGCTGTTTCTCGCGAAATATAAAAAAGCCGACGAAAAGAACGCAATATGTTTGAATGTTGGTGAAGAAACGCTTTCTTCACGGCGTAATTAAAAATCTTGGTTCGCGCTACCTAATGAAAAAGCCAATAAAATTAAACCCGATAAATAAGATTCTTTAAATGCGTTATTACGTGCTCAAGATTCGACAAAGACCATCAATGTCTCTAGCGATAAATCGCGACAAACTATGAATATTCTATAATGGAAAATCGGAAACAATCGATTTGGTCGAAAATGAAGCGAAATGTCAAAAAGTCAGATGGCGGCTGCTTCGGGTCGAATGTGTGAAATGTTATGCCGCCACATTGATGCATGCGAATGGCAAAACAACAAATTTGTGAATTATTAGGTTCTAAAAAGTGATGCAGCATTCACAAGGAGAGATTAATAATGAAGTGTAAAATAATCTTAGATCTGTGTTTAGATAACATTTCACATATTTTTTCCACAAATTAATGACCTCAGAACTTCAGTATTTTGACTTTACAAAGTATTCCATTCTTGCAGCTGCTAGAGGAGAAAGGGACTGGGGGCGAAAGGGTCACACTTCGCAGATTCAGATTTGACATTGAGAACGAAGGAATTGGAATAGGGAATCAGGGAATCGAGACGGAAATGTTTGGACAAATGATGAGTAGGTCAGATGCAGCAATGCAGAAATGCAGGAAGCGCGCTGGGATATCAATAGCGACAGACATTTTCCACTCCCTCTCGACACTATAAATTTAGAACATCTAGGATCCTCTAAAGATCAAATTTTTAGGAATATCTAATACAACTAAATCTTATAGTTTGTAGGATTTTAAAAATTTAGTTTTATATGGTTGGGCCAATTTCAATCTTCGTTTTTCATCTGAAAGAACATTTTTGATCAAACATTTGATTGCTCATAATCTGTACATAAAGCTATTCTAGCAAAATATCATAATTGCCTAAGTTTTATGAGTTAGATGATATTGAATTCTGCCTAATGGGTTTATTGTTATCATTCAGTATGGTCATAAATTTATCAACCTACCAATTAGCTTATAAGAAACAAACTTTTCATAAGAATCTGTATGAAATAATGAAAAACTATTATTCACGGAATATCTTGTACAGAGCGAGAAATATGAATGAGTCGGTCAGAGGGTTCTTGCCGAATTCAAATTTAACAACATTCTTATATTTTAGGCATAATGCTGAAAATGATATGGTATATACCCAAGGTATAAGTCATATTCAGACTCAGCAACAATAGTTAACATATAATACGCCAGAAGTCTCACAAATACCTGAAAAATTTAAGAAGAATTTGATAAGGTGAGGCAAGAATTTTTCGACCGTCCCAATATTTGCTACCAATTTCTAGTACGGAAAAGGTTGTCAGATTTCGTAAATTAGCTGATAAAGACGTTCTTCGTTCTCCTAATTTTCTCTTTTCAATTTTGAGCGACTCGAATAAGCCAGTCACGTGCTAACTTACAACAGCAAACCCATCAAATTGCCATGTAAAATTCTCTAAAACGCAGTCGAAAATGTCTGTTCGAAAAGACAAGGCTAGAACGAGTGAAAGTCGAAAATCGACGATTTTTGGGTGAAAATGATGCACGGCACGATTGAAATCGAACATGGTTTATTTGGATTAGAGAAGTAAGTTTGCATTGAAGGAAACATGCAAAAGCACAACTGCAATTACATGAAACAGAAACAAACATCTGAAAGAAAGCAAGAGAGTGATGAAGCGATGAATAATGCTGTAGCATGGGATGAATCAGAGCATGCTGCATAACATAAATGTGGCTCTGATGCTGGTGCAGAACTTGTGCAATGATCTGCAGCAAGTGGATGAGTTTTTCTAGGGTAACTTTTTTCGCGTTCATTTTGGCGAATTTACCCAAAATTTAGTCATCTATGTAATAAGCTGTTGAAATAATCAAATTAGCGTATGATTCCGTTATATCACTCTTAAACTATCTCAAAATTTTATTTTTCTGAGAAAAACGGACAAGGACAGGTTGATCTTTTTTTAGTTTTGGGCTGTGATGGACGGACGGGAACAGATCCATGTTCTCATGGCTGGGATGAAAACGGACGATAACTAGTAGAAATTTTGAAATGCAGGACAGATGAACAGAACAAATAAAAAAAATCTTGGAAGAGTAGGAAATGAGAACGGGTAAATCTTGAGGCACCCTGATTATTTCTGATTATAAAAAGACTAAAATCGTGTAGAATTTAAAGAATGCAAATTTACAAAATCTAAAGTATTGAATTATTTAGTGGAATATGAATTTTTTTGAAAAACTTCAACTCATCAAAATCTTTGTCACTATTTTACGAAGCATCAGGATGTTGTGAAAATGTAAAATATCATTGGCTCATTTGAAATAAGCATTTTTGCTGAAAATATTAATAAGTAGTTCAAAGAAAAATTTTAATCTGGCAATAATTACATATTTTTAGATTAGAAAGAGAAATGTTTGATGTAGGCGGGGTAGCACGCGTATTTTTTCTGTTAAAGAAGGACAGAAGGTCAATGGGTGAGAATGGAGAATGGTATTGAAGAAGAAAGGGAATGAGTGGGGAGGAAAGTAGGGGAACGAGGTGCTGCTTGTCTGATTCTGATTCTGATGATTTGCAGAATGAGAAAAAAACTGACGATAGTTGTCACGAGCCATAAAACAAGCCGAGTTTGAAATGATGCCTGAATTGAGATGAAAAATGGAGGAGACGAAGAGAGAACTAGAGCGTAGAGAACGAGAGATGGAAATGGAAAGAAGAAGACGAGAAGGAGGGGGAAGGAAAGAAAATGAGACAGAGATGAACATGATATCCGGGATGAAATGACTGACAATGAATGATCAGATGGGTCAAGAGTAAGTTGGGAAAGTGGGAAGAATGGAAGAGTAGAAGATAGAGTGAGCAACATTACAGAAGGCAAAGGGTGTGTCTGTGTCGACCGTCTCATTGTGACCTCGGTGGTTTCTAAAAGGAAAAGTTATGAACGTTTGAGAGTTGCAGAATTCAAAGAACATTTCTGCTAAATGAAACAATTCAACGATTTTTTCTTCTCTAAATAATCGAGTATATAGATAATTCCATTATAACGAGCTAAACGACGATTTGAGTTTTTAGCGTTCCATAATACCTGTTATATTTATTGAAAAGACAAGAGTAAGGCATCTTTCTTCATTTTATTTCGCTGATGATTGAAGTTTTTGGGTCGTGAAATCGCGAATAATCCAGGTTGCTTACAAAAAAACTTTTATAGAACAATTTGCTATGTCTAAATTTTGAACAGAGACGCACTGAAACGGATATGATCATCGAATTTAGGACGGGAAAGAGTGAACCTTATTTCCTGAACTAAATAGCGAAGGAAACTACTAAAACATCTCGATTTGCTTTCATTACCTCCTTCAGCACAATTATTCAAGTTTTGGAAAATTCTTGATGTCTTCAAATGGATTTTGCTAAAACTTACCATTTCATTACAGTTTTTACTTGATACTTCTCAATTATAGCTATTTTCGGTCATTTTTTGCATTCAAAAATTTTAAAATACTAGCGGAAAGAAGTAATATTTTTACAATGCGAAATGTAAGTTTTAGTAAGAGCCTTCTCAAACGATTCTGTCATGTTTCCTAAGCGCGTGCAATCTTTTCTTGATTGAATTGTACATTTTTAATAAGTAAGCTTCTCATTAAAATCGGACTTTTGTTCGGAAAATTAACTCCGTCTGGAAGCATTTCATAATAATAATAAGCGTTGCTCGATGATACATTACTTTTTTATTCTCCCGCTAATGCTCAATTTATCTTGCAGTTGCTCTCAAAACAGCCTTTTTATACCAAAACGACGGGTATTTCCCGGTAAAGATGGAACCAATTTTGACACGACGATCAGCTGAGAGCGGCTTTGTAAATTAGCTGAGAAAAAAGAGGAGAAACATGAAACTGCAAATGGAGTGGAAATGGACTGAAATTACTGACTGTCAGGGTCTGGAGGAGTGAAAAAGGAGAGAACAGAGAGGCGAGTAAATGGGGGAATAGTGGGAATAGTACGAATTGACAACTTGATGACTTGATGTCGAATGCTGAAGACTGAAGACTGAATGGTGATTGATAGAAGCGAATTAAAGGATGAGAGTGACCAGTCAGATTGATAAGTAAATACAAGGAATATGAATGGAACACTGTTTACAAGGAAGTGATGACCAGAGGGAATGATTGTCTGATTTGAGAACAACACCAACAATAAGAGCGAGTAAATGGAATGACAAGTGGACCCCCTGATCTTTTGAAGTCACCGACCTATTTGTGCTCTTCTCATACATTAGTAGTGACAGAAAATAGTCAATATATTGAATATTAGTCTTCACTGTCAATTCCATAAATTGCATTTGTGATCTGGGTGGTTGGAGTTTGAATTTTGAAAAATTAGAAACCGAATTTGAGATTTCATAGTCAGAAAAAGAAAATAACTAAAAAATCTCTAAGAATCAGAATTCGAAATAGTCATAATTGTGATTCTCTAAATTATTCTGCAGTTTTTATCTTCTAATCTGTGATAAATAAGGTTTTTTTTTACAAAATAATGAAAAATAAGAAAAAGATGGAAGAATGACTGAATGAATGATAATGTCTGGTTGATAATAATGCTCATCATTTAGTTTATGTAAGGGTGTGGTGTTTGTTTCGTTGGAATTGGCAATAACTATGAACTGTGTCCTTTCCCGGAGAATTCACGTGTAATTCAATTTCAAAATGCTTATAAAGGTGGGTGCTATCAACGAGGAACATTTGTTAAAAGTTAAAAGTTTCACCGCTCACAAGCGATGTACTTCACAAAATTGACAAGTCGATGTCATGGCGGTATAAGAATTTTTGCTTCATTTTCGAAATCCCAAATTTTGCTTTGTATAGATAGTCCATATTCTTCGATAAAACTTCATGATTTTTAATGGAAATCCTGAGTCAAGAACGGGTAGGGTTTGAATCTGAAGAATCGTATTAGGCACTGGAATTTGAATTTTAACCCACCAATTATCCGAATTTCGATTAAAAAATACAAAAGTCAAATCGTGGTTTAGGACTTAAAATTACGTTTCGCAAGGACCTAATCGAAACTGATTTAGTTCAGATTAGTAAAATATTTTATTAGTTTCCTAAAATATTGGTATTTTCATATATTCCAAAGAATATCGCATAATCAAGGCACGAATGAAAGATCAACATTTCCACCGCAAAGAATGACGACAGGACAACGGGCCTTGTCCTTCAACTTGAGCAGACCGGCCAAAGGAACTGCGGCTGTCGGCTCGACTCGTTGCTGAATTCGACTCAATCAGGTCAAAGTAACCCATTGACAGATGAAAATCAGAACGTGCTTCGCGAAAGTAAGCCAAGAAAGAAAAACGGGAGCGTACGCTACTTCTTTATCATAGTTTGTCTGACTTATCAAGTGGCTTTCATGATCAATTTTAGTCAGTTTAATGCGTAGGAAGGTCAATCAAATTGATTTTTAAAGTTTTTAGATCGTCATAATTTAGAGTCCTTCCTTTCAAAATTCATCAAACTAAGTCTTCTAATCAAAACCTTTCATCGGATTTTATTTATATGGTATGTTTAGAAAACTTGTAAATTTCCTCTTTCCGCGAGTTATTTTATACAAAATTTCTATTTTCTTATGATTTACCTTGGTTCTCGTCCAAATCAGCTTTAGTGCTTCGCGGATTTCCTCTTCAGTCTACAAGTTCCATCATTGATTTCTCATGATGATAACACGATTTGCCTCACCACACTGATAATGTTTCCAGCTGCATATTTGGCGAGAATCGGTTTGCACAGATCGCCGACTCGAAGGACTCGAATTCCATCAGCCACTGTGTTGACTGTGTCGTATTCTGGCAGCTTGTCTTCATTCAGGTAAGATTTCAACTGTTTCGCTTCGGGTTCAACCAGGTACACTAAATTCGTAGATTCATGTGCCCAAACTTGTTAGTGTCAAATTATTGACATGAAGCGATTATTTACACGAGTGACCAGATTTGTAAATAAATTTAAAGAGAAATCTCCATAATTATTTTTGAAAACGCTCCACGCCCTTAAACTATGGATAAAAAGATAAAACAGTAGGTGTATATAGTGTCTAGTGGTTAGATTCGATCCGAACTCTTTCCCTATGCTCAGTTTCACAAGGTAGAACCACATGGTTTCTGACAACGATTTGTTTCTGGTTTGTCTGTTTTTCATCAACTGATCTTCGTCCATAACTTCTCAACACATCCTCTAACGAAGCTACTATTAATGGCAGAAAAGTGAAAATCTCGAAGCCTTTTCGAAATTATTGAATTGAAACGCTTCACACTATTCGTCCTATCATTTTCACAAGACAAAGTTTACCTTTGATATCGGGTCGTTTCTCGCCGATATACATGCCGATTGCGCTGGCCAATCCTCCCCCACCAACAGCTACGAAAACTGCATCTGCCTCTGGTACTTGTTCGATTATTTCTGCCGCACAACTCGCCTAGAATTGGTATGCCTTGTTGTGATGAAGATCAACTTGGGTTCTTCGAAAGGTTTCACCTTTCGAACGTTATGATTTTGAAAAGTTTTTTTTTAAAACTAATTATCAGCAAGTCATTTTGTAAAGGAATAAGTGAGTTTTATCCAAATACATTTTTTGCGTAAGGGATCATGAACACAACAGTCAAACTCTTACATGCCCGTTGATCATGTATGCGTTATTGAATGGTTCAACCACATCATATCCGAGTTTCTTCTGCATTTCTGCACAAGTCGTCTCCCTGTAAAGTACTTGCACTTGAATTTCATTTCACTGTTTCGTTGACCTAACCTATCCTTGACGGTGTTCCCGCACAGAACAATATCAGTCTTGTACTCCGACATTCCGTCCTTCTTCAATTGTGGTGCATTCGCCGGCACAACCACACAACAGGGCATTTGGCATTGCAGAGCCGCCCAGGCCAGAGCCTAGACGTGATTTATTATTTTAAAAGAATAAACGTAAAAGCAAAGATAACTTATCAGAATCGGAAATTCGATTCACTTATTATCAAGACCATAAGTTTGTTTCACCTGTCCATGATTTCCAGATGAATGTGTCAGCTAAATAATTGATTTGAGTTTATTAGAAACGATGAATATTCCGATTCTTACAACTCCCTGGCAATCGTCTCCTCTTTCCTCCTTTACCCCCAACACAGCATTCAGGGCTCCTCGACTCTTGAAACTGCCTGTCTTCTGTAGATGCTCACATTTGAAGTGCACGTTAGCGCCTGAATAAAAGAGCGTTGATTTCGATGAATGGCTTGAAATGATTGTGTCTCGAGATCGACATCATTGATGAATTTGAGCAGTTTGAATTACAATTTTAAAGATAGTTCAGAATGAGACAGGATTTGAATATAATTTTGTCGAAATTAATAATGATCCTATTGGATTGCGTGTTCAAAGAATTATACATTAAGTATAAAATATCAGGATTAGGTTATAGATAAGGTGTCTGCCTTGTATAGAAATGAAATTTGAAATTTTGCAAACGGAACGAAACTGATTTTCCTCAAATTTAGAAAAGAAGGCAGAAACGGCGATAATAATCTCAAATTTTCGGAAACAGAAGGAAGAATGACAAAATGAAAGGGAGTCGAAACTTTCGGAATGGAAAGTAAATGTGTCCAAGACTGAATGAAATGTCACGAAAATATTCTTATTGCTCAACTTTTAACATAAACTAATGTTTCAGTCACTAAGTTATAGGCACGATCGAAGTCATTTTCTTACCTGCAAGTTTGTTGATTGCTTCACATTGTATCACGGGCGTTTTGTGTATTCTTCCCTGTAGCCGTTCCCGTGCTTTCTCCATCTCTTCGATCGAAATCTCCACCATTTTTCCGACAATTCAACCCTGAAAGAATTTAATAAAACTGAAATCATCAACTCAACAATAGCGGTACAAAACTGGACATCCATCGAATTTTCATAAAAAAGAAGAAAAATGAGTCTTTCTTAAAACTGCTTTATTATGTACTTTCTCATCTTTACCGAACGTAAAACTTGTTGACTAAAACATTCGTGAATTTCACTAATAACATCGCAAATTTGGAATGAATGACTAAAAATGATAAACGCAAATTTAAATTTCAAAATAGCTAAAATCACAGTTTGTGCAGATATAGAAAGTGCGATCGCTACTGGAACAATCATCAATGAGAACGTGTGCGGGGCATTATTATGATCAATATTATCTTCGATTTGACAACACTTTGTCGGGATATTTATGATTCGAAATTTCCCGCATCCGTTCACAACAATCCAATCTAAACTGTGTTGTATGGCAACTGCAGTGTTTCATCTAGAATTCAAAGAAAAAACCTGGAAAAATGATTTGTAAAATACAAAAATGATGGATAAAATACGTAAAGAAAAATTGCACGTAAAATTAGCCGTTTTCAGGCAAGTAAAGCGTATAAGAATTGGTTAGAATTTGGCAGAGAAGCGACTATCATTGAGTCTATAAATTGAACAATTATTGATCAGCCAAAATCAGAGAAAAGATGGTGACTGAAAACTATGAAAAGGTGAAGAAAGAAGAACCCACTGCTATTATTACTGAAATACTGATAAAATTGATAAGGAAATAGGGAATTCAAATGGATCGAGTTCAGAAAATTTCCATTTCGAATTTGAAAAAGCCATGCTTTTTAATGGAGAATAAACGGAAATTTTAAAAATTCTTCCTGTAAAGATTATATAGAAAAAATATAACCCGCTTCTAGGTTTTGATTTGATGATAAAATGCGATAAGAAATTGTAAGCCAATTGATAAGAGTGATAAATAACGGGATATGGAGATGAAGATAAAGCTCACAATTGCATTATCATTATGTATGTAGACTGATAAAGCAGGGAGATGATTGGAATAAGGATGTGAACGAAGGAATACGTAGATGAATTTGGTTGCGAGAGGTCACTTACCCAAAAATGGATCATACACACTCACTCAGAATACTTATAATACATTCAAAGGCGAAGCCGATATACCAATTGTCAGTTGCCATTGGCTATTCCTAGATAAAGCGGTGTCGACAACCCGGAAACATCACAAATAGGATGATTGGATGGAATAGGATAGAATAAAATTGAATACAATTGATGGAATTTAGAGTATAAAAATAAAACATTTGAAAATATAAACATATCCAATGTTTTTGCAGAATATAAAATATGCAAAATGGATGAAATAAAAAGAAAGATGGACGGACTTATCGATGGGTTTCTTTTTCCCATATTTGCCGACCTCACTGATTGTTGACGAGTGGTGGATTGGAAGCAGTGCGAAGGACTAGTCTGCGTCTGGCCAGGGCCGAGGCCTGGACGGGGCATAGCGAGACGGGCTGAGTGCCGGCAATGGCACGATAAGTCTGCTCCAGGGCGTTCTAAATGCGAAAATGTCTAACATAAACCATCATGGGAGACTATTGTTGAGGATAAAAGGCGTCGTTTATTTCATGGAAAAAACCAGCCAGTCATTGATAGAATCTCGTAGAGAATGCTTTAAATTTCTGCCTTATAAATGTTTCATAAATCAACTCGGGCAAAATTCGTTTCGTACCTACACCCCAAAATCCCCACTGAAAGTTAATGAACAAAATTTGTGAAAGCATAAATTCTTTCGTTTTTAATAGCAGAATATATTCTCAAATGGATTCCTATTATTGTTAGACTTAAGTCAATGTTTGTTACAATTGATTTCATTGATCGAAATACGTGGGCAGATGGGCAGAAGTTTCGACTTGGTTTTGATTTTGAAGATTCTGACCTTTCTATCACGCTCCATGAGAATTTTAATCTTGACACAACTCCAAGCGGTTATGGCTGATTTTATAATTCAAAATGAGCCTTACTTTGACTTCATCGAGGGAGAAGGACGAGTTGAATGCGGCCTGGGTGTTCGGAATGAGATCTCTCTGGACGATCCAGGGATGCTGTAGCAGCTGCTTGGCTGACAGACGACGAGATGAATCCACGTCCAGCAAACGAGTCACTAGGTCCTGCAAATGAACAAACTCGTTAAATGCAATGACGCGTAAATCACATTAAAAGTCGTCTATTTATCTAATGGCATATTATTGTGAGAGGAATTTTGCATTTTTTAAACAGCAAAACTTTTCGAAAGGAGAAATAGGAAAGATATGCCAGAAAGGAGCTAAAAATAATAAGGAAATACAAGAAATTTTAAAGTCGTACTTTACTATTCAAAGCATTTGTTTTCTCAAATCAGCGAGTATCAATAAGTTGTACGAATTTTCAGAAAATTTATAAGGAAGTCGTTTACTTTAGCAGAGTCACTGATTCTCCTCCAGACAGGACCGTCCATGGAGATCTTTCCGTCAGTGAGCCGTCTGAGGATCTGTTCCGGAGGATCGTTGGGTCCCATCGCGAAGGGCGTCTGACCCGACAGCATCGTGTACATCAGCACGCCCAGACTCCACACGTCGCACGAACGATCGTAGCCTTGACGCTTCAGCACTTCGGGGGCTACCTGCAAGTTTGCCATTGAGAAAAAGTTCCACTGAATTTTCCCTTAACATAATAAGATGAGTAATTTCTTCCTCAAAACACGAATGAAAAAGTTCGGAGCAAAGATGAGAAGATTTTGAAATTTCGAAATACAGTTTAGGTTTTCGAATGGATTTTGATAAATCTTCGGCTTCAGTTAGAAACAGGGATGAGACGGAATTGAGTTTTGAAAAATCGGAATTGATCTCCCAAATATTCGGAATCGAAGCCGGAAGTCCGTCTCGCCCCTGGTTAAGAATATCATATCTATCTAAATTCAGACGTAAACACATTTGAAACAATTTCATATTAACCATTTTATAAAGGTCTATTGTTTGAAAATTTTTCATAATTTGGGTGGAAAGCTCACGAATTGCGCAGTGTAACAGGGCGTCATGAGCATTCCGTTTTCGGCCCTGGACTGCTTTGCGAAGCCGAAGTCGATGATTCGAATGGAGTCCAGTTCGAGGGACGAGGACGCGAACATTATGTTCGAGAATTTTAGGTCTCTGTGGCACACCTGCAACAGAAATTGAAGATCATTGAAAAACTAACAGTAGCTAAATTATCGAGTGACAAAGTCTATGGTTAGAGACGAACAAGTAGGAAGAACGTGTCAGAAACACATTCCGTTGGAGTTTATTGAAAATCTGAATGTACCTGATGAGAATGGAGGTAGAAGACTGCAGAAGCGACGTTGGCCATCACTGTCGCTGCGTCCTTTTCCGAGAACTCTGCCTGACGGAGACGATCCAGAATTTCGCCTGAAACTTGGCATTTTTTAATCAAATCAGAAAAAATCAATTGATCGTGTTTAATTCCTTCTTCAAAAATTTTCAAATGCGCTTAAAATTCTCACTCTTTCGGAAAGACGAGGTTATTTCTTCATTAGAAGATTATTGAAGTTTTCAAAATTTCTCATCCATCCTGCTTTAAAGAAAAGAAACACTTCTCACCTCCCCTGCAGTACTCTTCGACGAGATAGACATATTCGCTGTCCTCATAGACATCCATTAGCTTGACGACGTGTGGGTGGTGGCCGTAGCGAAGCAGAATGTCCACTTCCTCGCTCGCGTCCCAGTCCTTCTTCGCAACTATCTCAAATAATCTTTCTATCAATCTGACTTTAAGTAACAAAAGGTGATTTATATAGTTCGTGAAAGAGTAAAGCATAATTATGGATAAAGAAAAGGGGGAAATAGAGTAAATAATGCATGATAGAAATCAGAGGTGCACAAAAACCCTCGTCTCATTTCGCGAAGTTTCATAGGTCACGTTCATCTGTCTTTGAAGTACCGAAATTCATTTTGGTGCACTTTTGATAGAGAAATATTGCCTGAAACATACCTTGACGACGAACTCCCTCTTGGTGGTCTTCATAATGCAACGCCTCACCGCGGAATATGCGCCTTTGCCAACTTGCTGAAAATCAGCGTGTACGATAATGAGGAATGAAGATTTTTGCAGTTCGATTTTTAAAATTATTTTGACAAAAATAAGTGAAAATCGAAATATTTCTCAAAAAACACTTTTGCTTTGGTTTTGGGTATTCACAACTTTCGATTTATTACTTCTAGATATTCTACTCTTGATCGATATTTTGGTTCCCTATTAGAGGAGTTTGTGAGTCAAATCAAATCAATGCCCACTTCGTGGAGAGTGTAGTCGTCAGTGATGGGATGAACCTTGGCAGAAGGAATGGTCCGGCCGTTGCTGGGCCCTGCAGTCGAGCTACCTGATGCGCCTGCCTCAGCCCGCTTGGCCTGCATCGCTTCGTGCGACACGAACGAGAAGCCTCGGAACAGTTCGTGGGCTGTTGCTGAGGGAGGGATGGCTGGAGAGTCTGAACAATAAAGCATTGATTCAAGAACCTCGTTTTCTGGTAAATAGATTTTTGAGGAAAAACGAATGCTTCATCGATTCATAAAGAAATGTTTACCGATTGTTAGAAAAAGACATTTTTATTTTAATAAAATGACAACTAAGGATAGGAATTGAAAAAAGAAAAATCGTCTAAACCATAAAGTGCAATTCGTTTGTTTTCTTGAGAATGAATATTGATAGGTAAATAATACCTTTAGGGGTTCTCTTGGTGAATTCGGGGTCGAAATAGACAGTGGAGTCGATGTTGCAGACGGCCGGCTTGAAAGGCGGTTCGATCTGCTTGTTGAGCAGCTTGACGAAGTCGATCGACGCGAAGAATGGGTGGTCTTTGATTTCCTGCAATTCATTCAGATTAATTACATTTGTTTTTTTTCAAATTCGGATGGAGAGATTTATAGGAAGTTGTATGCAAAGGATTGACGCTAAATTGCTACAAATATGAATAGTCCTTATGCAAATCATTCCTCATAAGGGTAGGTACGAAAATCATGATCGAATTAAAAATTTCTTGGAGAGCAAAATCGGAACCGAAATCGATTTCTCCATATTCTCAAAGTTTTCAAAATCATCTTGCTCTTGTTCACAATCCAAAAATTATATTTCCTTGCCTTAGCTCCAGTTGGTCCCGCTCCGAGTCGATTGGCAGCGTTCCTTTTGAAGAGCGAGCGCAGCAGGGACTGAGCCTCGTGAGACAGGAACGTTGGCATCGTCAGTTTGGCTCTGAAATGTGAGAAATCAAGAGATTTTTTCGGAAAATAGATAGCTTTTCCCGAAAGATTTCAAAAATAAGCGATCAAACAAAGCTAATTATGCAAGTCATTTGCTTTGATTGAAAATACATATTTACGAGTTTGTTTGATAAGTTTCAGTAATAAGATTTTTGAAATCTCAACTATCCAAGTCCCCTTTCTGATGAATTGTGTGCTTCAAAAATCTCCATTCTAATGATCGAAATACATAATTCAAAGAACCCTCCCTAGTTGTTAGTTTTGTACGTATTCTTACTTGAGGATGAGATTCATGGTGTCCTTTCTGTCTTGCCCTTGGAAGGGCAAGTGGCCAGTCAGCATTTCGAACTGAAATTCAATCCCTCTTATTTATTCTTTTCCATCCCTTTCCCATATCTGCGCGTCCCAATCTGCTACTTTTCTGTCTAGTATCATTTCTCTCTTCCAAATATTCATTCATTTTCTTCATTTGTAGTCTCGGCTTTTTTTATTTGGTTTAGAAATCTTTCTTCTTGGTTGAATGAATGCAGCGAAAAAATAATGTCAAAGAATACGGAGTTAGAAATGAGTATCGTGAACTTTTCATCCATTCACACTACAATGCGGGGGTATTTTCAACTAGGACGAAGAAAAACGACACGGATATAAGAGTTCTTTGTGCAAAGAACCCCTAGTCGCGTGAATATTCATCCCCTATATAATTATGATTCCTTTTCTTTCTGATCGACGTACCATAAGAACTCCGAGTGACCAGAAATCGGCAGCAGTCGTATGGCCGCGACGATTGACCACTTCAGGTGCCATGTACTCCACCGTGCCTGGGGTTGTATAAATTATTCGTGTTGAAAGTCGTTGCATTAATTGCTATTCACATTTTAGTTAATAAATGCTAGAAATCTCTATTTATAAATCCCTGACTGAGCATGACATAATCACTACGGCTGAACTTTCATTGTCGCTATAAATGGCAGCAGGAAATGAAACTATTGAATGTGCTGCAGGATTAGTTTTAAAACTCTTACGCAAGGACATGATAAATGTGCTTTAGTTTTCAGATTCTTATCGATCAAGGCTTGAAATTCAATTTCCGTTTTAAAAGGTGCTAACTTTAAAATTGCATTTCAATCATAGTCATTTGATTTTCACACGTGAACGAGTGAAGATCAATATTTCATCATAGTCGAAAACGAAACAATCTGCTAATTAAAATGATATAATTCATCGTTAAATTTGCTCAATATTTATGAAGCAGAAAAGCATCATTTTGTTGTAGGCAAAAGAAGCGGAAAGGATTCGAATATTTTTATCAAAAGGTTTTCATATTTTGCTATTACACTATTTCATTTCATTTTCAATTAAAAACACAAAATTCTCACCACAGAAACTGTACGTCTTGTGATCGCCATCGACGGATTCCTTGCAGAGACCGAAATCCGTCAGACGGATGTGGCCCTCTTCGTCCAGCAAAATACTGAAAATCATAAGTAATTCCCTCTTTAGTCGTTTGATTATGACAGCTTTACATAATTTCCTTGCTTTACTGTTCCTTTCCTCTTTTTCAATAATTTTCATTTCCCCGGATTTACATATTCGAGATCTTTTGCCGAAAGAATAAATGCGCAGAGTTGCAGAGCAAGGCAAGGCGCGTCAGAGGGTCTATTTTTAGCGTTCTGAATAGAAAAGCAGAGTTGATGTGTTCGTTTTTTGCCTTTTGCAATGAATTCGAACTGCAAACCAATGAACCATTTATTCATTGGTTTGGAGAAGTGGAGAAGGAAAGGGGTAGGGGAAATGAGCAATGGAAGCATGAAGTTATGAGCAAGAAAAAGTAAGGCAGAAGGAGAAGTAGAAGAGGGAGGAACTGCGTCAAACTGCAACGACTAAATGGGGCTGATTACTCATAAAATGACAGGGTTGCTGAATGAATGAATGAAGTTTTAGGTAAACAGATTTGAAGATGAGATTTCGAATTTGCACGTCTTTGAAATGAAAATGAGCATGATTACAAAAATGTTTAATTCTACCCAATTTGAATAAAGCAGTAAAGTAGAATAAACATAGAGTTGAGTTCCGTATAGTTCGTACACTCATCACCGAACTGATCTGGATAAAACTAGATTCGAATTTCTAATTGAGTAGCAGAATATGTGCATAAGACTTTATTTCTGAACATGACTGCTACAAACTTTCGATTTCCGCTGCGTTTAGCACGTATCTCGTGATGTAATCATTTTAACTTTATCAGGCTACATAGCCTATTTTATCTTGATCAGTTCTTCGTCACATTATCCTTGACCATTTTCAGAAATCCTTAATCAATATCTAGTTTTTCTTTTTTCCTATCAAAGTTCCCACTTCCCGGCAAAACACATGCACATGTTGCGTATGGCAGATTAGTGCTAAAGTCTTCCCTGGGAAGGAGCTGTGAATTATGTAAAGTCAAATCCTCCCTTCCCCTTTTTGCCTCGTTCTTTGTGCCCTTCATTTTTTCAGGAATTCATCCCCAATTTGAGTCTGCCAAGGCCAGGCGTTATCGCATAGTCGCACAACCAATAATGATCTAATGAAAATGAGAATCCAGAGAATTGGGCTGTGAAAGAAATGTAGAGAATGAACGATGAATGGAA
The DNA here is from genome assembly GCA_964036155.1 of Diploscapter coronatus. Classification (NCBI taxonomy): domain Eukaryota; kingdom Metazoa; phylum Nematoda; class Chromadorea; order Rhabditida; family Rhabditidae; genus Diploscapter; species Diploscapter coronatus. Next base: position 6,826,621 of record OZ038423.1, read on the forward strand.
TGAAAAGGTAACATTGAAATAGAGCAGAATAAAGGGATGAATAATAATATTGAAAGTATGCATTTTGGATGAGCCCATAGTTTGCAGAAAATCAGCTAATGGAATTAGCTAGTTTCAGGAATTTATAGATGAAAAAGATGCTCTAAGTTCAGGAATATTGAAACTCAGACTCAACAACAATATTGAATCTTAACCAAATCAAAAATGAGCCCGCAATGCTCTTAGTTCGTACATACATTTTTTATAAAAAAAAGTATGAAACAATAAAAAAAATTACTTACTTTTCAGGTTTTAGATCTCTGAAGAGGACGAAGTGAGTGTGGAGCCATTCCAGGGCCAACAGCAACTCCGCCATGTAGAACTTGACGTCCTCTTCCGTGAACATTACCTGAAAATTCAAAGATAATCAAAACTCAATCATTCCCCATTTTACTTTCATTATTTGCATATATCTATAAGAAATTATGAAAGAAACACTTTCTGCATATTTTTATTGAAATAAGTTTCAAATTTTCTAAATCGGAATTCCAATTTCATCTAATCCTACACATCAGACATTTGAAAATTTGTTTGTTTGGAAAAAATCAAACAGATCAACTTCTACGTTTTCTATTTTGGTATTTTTCAAGGTATCGCTGATTCTACAATTTATCAAAAGCATGTAATCTCAAGATACAAAATATTTTCTAATGAAAATAATATTTCACGCAGAAAATTGTACACTTTTACTTCCTACTTCTATTCGGCTTAATCTTTTGATTTGAGGTTTCATTCTTCAAAAATGAGTAACAGGAAGTGAAAAATGGGGAAATTATTGAAATTCATGTAGTAACAAAGTAAGAAAAAACCCTAATATGTGTATAGAACAGAATTGCGATTTCGTAATTTGCAACTATTGCATGATTTTTGGTAGCTATATTCTTAGAGCGTAAGAATATTCGTCACACATGATTTTACACCTATATAATAGTGTTCTTTAATTCATCCATAAGTTCTCATGAGTAATTTCTTGCTCACCTCTTTGGACAGTCTGGTAAACAGATCCCCGCCTCTGAGAAAATCAAGAATCAGGTAGAGTTTGCCCTCTGTTTGGAATGCTGAAACATAGCAATCATTAACAAAAACTGGATGAATAATTATTTATCAAGAAAGGGATTAGTTTTTTGTATCACTTCGACCTGTTAATCCCTCTTTGTAATCTTTACCCCTCCCCATCAAATTATCTTCTCATCATTGAAAATCGGAGGAGGAATATTCATGTTTTCTTTTTGCTCTTCTTGCCTCTGATATGTTTATGTCAACAAAGCAGACATGAGAATGTCAGCCGATTTTCGCATTCTTTCAACTTCGATCAAAGAATCAAACACAGACAATGTGCATAAATCAAAGCAGAGCAAGGCATGGAGAATGGAATATGTGGGAGATTGCTGCTGCATAAAAACTCCGCATTCCCGTGTAATTTCATCCATCCCGATTTCTCCGTCTCCCTTTCCCTCTCCTTTCGCGGTCTAAATCGGCAATTTTCCGCACTAATGGATTATTATCTTATTTAGGAGAAAAAGAGGGTAGAGACTTGGCGACAGAGCTCAGATTTAAGTTAACGAGAGTCGCTTTGTCTCATATTTTAGTAAAAGATCTTCTTCAAAAATGACTCGTGGAAATTGCTGGCGAAAGAATTTATGGTGTAAAAACATGAGATTGAAGTCAATTATGCATCTTCCTCCTCACAAAATCTAATATTTGATCTAGTTCAGATCTCAAGAAAATAAGGCTTTTAAATACTCAATACCTCATAGAACGAACATTTTCAAAATGAATAAAGATCGAATTAGAGAGGATAAAGTTAGAGTGTGGTAGAATAAAGCTGGTATCAAAATGATAAGCACATCGAGCTGCATATTTTGGAGCTAATTTTACCTATTCACCCCTATTCCCAGCTATATTGCAGCTTTGTAGTTCTGGTCAAACGAAGTGAAGTTCGTGTGTTGAAAAACAGGGAGAAAAGGCGAGAGAGGTCGAGAAAGTTGCGTACCACTTTCTTTCTATTATCCCTTGCTGACTCTCCTTTCTTCTCTGCACTCTAGCCTCGCTCTTTGCGCATAGTTGTGGCGTGCATTTCTCGCAACGGCGCTTTTTAACACACGAACTGCCACTTCATTTGACCGATACAATAACCTATCGATGTATTCGAGCTGCGGGGTATTCAACAAGTAGAAAATTATACATAAAATCGCACAAGAATTTTTAATGGCGATGTCATTTTCATAAATGGACCTACCGTAATGGAGTTTGACGATGAATGGGTGGGAGATGTGTGCGAGAATGTTCCTCTCCATCTTGGTCCGCTGCCTGTCGCGCACCTTGAGAGTCGCCTTCTTCAGCACTTTCATCGCGTACACATGTCCTGTGTCCCGGCCACGGATCTTCCGAACCAGGAACACCTAAAAATTGCAAATAAAAATGTAATTATGCAAACGAACAGGATGGACCATAATAACAGCCTCGTCTATCAATCACGAATTTATTGAATTTCCATTGAGAAGCACTCGATATTATGGGCGTCCGACTACTACTCGGTGAACATGAAAGTATCGAATTTTGAACGTTCGAATAGAGGAACATTTTACTGATACACATAGGCGCATATTATTTGACGACGGTTCTAATAGAATGTATAGCGAATTGTCGTAAGATGTTGTGTTTGTGCATCCGCAAAATGATCACTCATTCCGACGTTCAGAATTCGATATTGCATTTTTCCCAAGTAGTCAGACGAACACAATAGTCAATGGCCTATACACATCTATGCTGGACTCAAAGAAACCAGACCTCGAAATTTACACCTTCATCCATCTTTCTCAAGTGAATATTTCGAAAAAAAAATTTAGTATAAGTCAATTTGAATCCTTCATTTTGTGAAATTATAATTATAGTCCATTCTGCTTATAAATGATTTCTGATCGTCTCTTTCAAATTCGGTAATTCAAGATGGTCAATAAACTTTAAGACGAGATGAAAGTAATTAGGGTTTTTGTTATTTAGGAAAATTCATCAAGAACCTCCCACGATATCAATTAGATAACATGTTCCATTTATGACTTGAATTTTTAGTGAGCTGATATCAAGATAGTCAAATTTACTAGAAACTAGTCTCGAGCATTTTTCAACGAATCAAGTTTACATTCGCTGAAATTTCAATGAATAAGAAATTCGCTTCAGAAGTATGTTTCATGTCTCCCCAAAAATGTCAATTCATCTAAATTTCATGATAATTCAGACGTTTTCATCAAGCACAATAATTTGCACCTGTTTTGGCATTTTTAGGACTTTTTCTTCTGTCTACTTGTAAAGATTCGTAAATACAAAAAAAATCAAGAGACCTATCTTGACACAATTCCAGTGAATTCATAAATGCAGAACGCAGAAAGACAAAAAGGCAATCGAGCAATTGAAATGCGAGTTTAGTTGGGCTAATTGTAGTCCTATTGCAATGCAGAAACAGAAACGAATGATTCATCTATTACCTCGGGGAAGATTGAAATCAGAGCTCAACATTATTATCGTGTTTCTTATGTTTCTCATGAAGTGAAAGTCAATTGATTTTTCCTCCTAACTATGAAATTGGATAGGAAACTATTTCGTTATCAAAAATGCATGCATGGAATTTCAAATGAAATTTTGGTAGCATCACCAAAATAACATTCATTAAATTTAATCGATAATTTTAGTGTTTTTTTTTCAGAATTATTTCAACATGCTCACCTTTCCGAAAGATCCCTGGCCAAGCACCTTGAGCAGTTCGAATTGGGAGGCATCTGCCTTCTCGCCCCCCTTTCGCACTTCTCCAATATCGATTTCCGTTACCGATTCCTCCTGAAATAGCAGACTACGTTAGTTTAGTCGCCTTTCCGAGAATCTGATATCGTTACTCACAGAAAATTGTGGGTCTAAATTTAGGGATAGCCTTGATGATGAATAAATTCATTCAAGTGAAAACGCTATTTAGCGAACCAGCTTGCGATATGAACATTTTAAAATTTGTGATGCAAAGCCCGCATTTCGTATGAATCAAGAACGTGAAAAGCCAGCCGTTCGAGAAAAAAAAACCTAATTTATTTTCGTCATATACTCTTAGCTTCTGATTTGCACTGTAATGATTGCATCATTCCTTGGCATTCGTCCAAACACAACAGCGCGGTTCTGCGAAATCCAAAAATGGCAGACTTGATCTGCGTGATTCCCGCTTAATGAAGAACGGAATGTGGGTGTGTGCATTGCATTCGGATCTTTCATTATGTTGCCAAAAATCTCATGATTGCAAAATTAATGAGATTTTTCAAAAATAGATCACCAGATCAAGAAATCAACAGAAATAATGAATCTGGTCATTTGGATGAGCAACGATGCAATGCAGCATTCAACATTGGACTGGAACTACAGTCAGAGGCTGATCTGTCATAATCTCCCCCTTTTTGTGGCATCGATTATGAATGAACACTGAACTTAGCAGCAAAGAATGTGATCAAGCAGAAGAGAATTTACTCGGGCAATTAGCAACTTACTACTTCATCAATTTATGACTCAGCATGGATTGAAAGAGGGACGTGAGATGAAACTCTCATTACGTAATAACAGTCTCGATAGTTTTGAGTAAATTCAGTTCTGATTATGATTCTGGAAAATTTTTGAGTATCTAATCGAATAGAATCCGATTTCGGCGTTTTAAATATCACTATTCTTTACACGATATCGAAAATCTTCAAAGATTCATTCAAAGTCTGCTGACGTTACGAAAATTGAATTCTATCACGCTCCTCCTGATTGCTAGATGCTTGGAAACAGATTCGAGAGAAAAGAACGATTCGGTGATGATTACCTCAGTGGAACTGCCGGGCTTCTGTCCATTCTGCTCGGGAGCAACGGGGGTCTCGCAGTCGGACCTGCTGCTGGACGGCCCGTTGCCTGTCTCGAACGAATCAGAGGACAGTTTCCCGTCCACTTCCCTTGGCTCCAAGATTTTGGCTGCTTTTCAAGTAATCCACCAAAAATAGATAAATACTCAGGTAGACATTTACGGGGGGATTAGCTATTCGAGGGGAATTGTGGGAGTCGCTTTACATTCTCGTTTTTCTCTTCTGTTCCAAAGTAAGGCAGGCAGGGAATACGTCAATTGGCATGCAGTGCCGCCCACGGCTATGGCTCGCTGCAACCAACAAAGACACCTGAAAATGAGAAGCTCAGAAGAAGGAGAAGAAGGCGAGAGGAAAAGGAGCGAAAAGGGAATTTGGAAGTGGGAAACACGATAAGAGAAAACGAGATTTAGAAAAAAAAATAATCTAAATTCCTGAAAAGCTCTAAAAATCATAGATCCGTTTGTTATTTCAAAAGATTTAGACTAATTCGATCTCGATTTTTAGAAGATATTTTGAGCCAAATTTTACACATAAGAGATTAGTTATCAGTAAGATCGGAATAATAATGGCAATGAGATGGATTCTAATGAAATGAGGCAATGAATGGTGTCACAGATAAAGAAGGAGACGAGGAACAGAATGGAGCACAAAATTGGAAAAGAGAAAATGAAAACGAAAACGAAAAGAGGAAAAGAGGACTGAAGAGAGGGCAAAACATGGAGAGCGCGCAGGGAAAAAGACAGAAAAGGGAAGGGAGGGAGATATGAGAGAGCAGAGACAAGCAGAGAGGTGCCGTTGGATGAAGACGAGAATGTGCTGCAGCAGGCAACAAAACTGACGATGAGGGAGAGAGTAAGGAGATTGGAGAGAGAGGATAGGGAAAGAGAGAAGAGGAAAAATAGAGCCGACGACTACAATAGAAGAGAGACGGAGAATGGCTAGTCAGATATAGCTGACGACGGTGCATGGCTAGAATGCCTGAGTGTGGTGGTTGTGTGAGTGTAGCTCCTCCCCCCATTCGGCTAGCTGCTGCTTCCTTCGTCACGTCATCAAAAATGCCTCTCTCGGCTATGCTCCCTTCCTCCTCCAGCCTTTCTTCTTCTCTTCATTTCTTCATTCGGCCCTCAAATCTTTCCCTTCTCCTTCATCTATAATGACGCAATTTCATTTAGCACTTTCCGTGCAGCTTTCAGTCCCAGGTCCAATAAGTCTGGCCTCTAGCAGCGAGTCCCTGTATCTCCTCACACTCCTCCCTCGACTTCATCCATTTCTATTTGCATCCCGCAATATCTTCAGCCTTTTATTAGCTTCAACTCCAAGGGTTCTGCCCACGACCTACTGCGGCGAGACTTCGCACAACAAACCAAACCAATGAAATCAAATTATCGAATCGAAAACGAAAGTGGATGCAAAAAGGGGAGGGGGAGAAGAGGGACGAAGTTCCAATTGAAATGCTCACCTAAAAATGGCAGTCGGATTATGCGAAAAAGGGCGAGAGGATAATCGGGAAGACTAATGCATAATTTTTAAAATGAAACTGAAAAAGACATAAAATTGCAAAGAATGATAAAAACTAGATACTTGTGAAGCATGACATTTGAAAACAGTTGCGGACGAGGCAAAAATACTGAAAATGTGAAACCGGATTTTCTAGACCAAGAATTTCTGTAATTAAAAGGCGAAATTGAATCAAGAATTTCGGAACTGAACTCGAACTCAATTACTAGCAATTTCGAGTTCGACTTTTCTAACAAACTGCCGAGTTTGAGTTTGAAAATATTCGAATTTCCGAAATTCCTGAGTCGGACGTTTTGGTATTTTTTAGAAATGAAAAACTAACATTTTCCATCCAATCCTAAACAAATTAATTCATTAAGATAGAAAAAAAAGATTCAGAAAGAGACATCCAACATATCAACACTCCAAAGAGAAATAATATAGAAAAACAGAACGTTTTCCTACCTATATCATCCTAGCCTTGATATATTGGAATGTTTTAATGTCATTGGGAAAAGATGCCGGTTTTTAGTGATAATGACAATTTTAGTCAAAAACAGAAAAAGATGCAATTTCGCACAGAAAGCGATTATTGCGTGTAAGCAAAGAAAATAACCACTACCCTATATCATGCGCGGCTAAAAATGCGTGTTCATTCTAATCATCCACTTTACCAGTTTGGCCCGGCTAATCTCTAATCAGCTTACTTCAAAGGGGAGATTATGGCGGACAGATCTGTGTATTACTCCACACACAAGCATACACATATAAATCACTTTCCGATTCAAACAATTCGAATCGAGTCGAATCAAGTGTTCATCATACTTTTCATTTCAAATTATGACGTAATGAGAGTTATAGATACTCGGTCCCAATTACCTCACTTTCCCTCTTCATTTTTCTAATGATTCTTGAAAAATAACGTTAAATTGAGCAGGAAACTGGTCATCAAGAATTATATTTCCACTGTGCACTTATTGATATATTGCTCTGAGTTCAAGAGTAATTTATCTGGTGATTAGACAATATCATCTATTACGCAAGAAAATATGCAGTGAAAAGATATATGAGTTGGGTGTGAAAAATAAAATTTTGAGAAGAAAAAATGGTTTTGATTTCATTAGGGGAAATCTGGGCCAAACTTAATATTTTGATGTCAATAAATGCAAAACTTCGATATTGGAAGAAAGTTTCCTCATTCATCCTTGCACAGAATGCATGAACTTTCAAATAATTTGGAGATATTTGAGCGAAAACGCCAAATTCGGCTTACTGATGATCAGCAATCTTTCTTTCAGGCAAAAATCAAGTCAAGAGGTAAAATAAGGTAACATTTGAAACGATTTCATAAGCTTGTAAAATCGTACCTTATCGTTGCCGTTTCTCATCACCTCTTCATTGCCGTAGAAGGCCTTGAGCATCTAAAATTCATCATATTAATCCATCGCTTTATGCCCGAGATTTGAGTATTTTGGTTTAGCTTTAAACCACAAAATTTTACATGAAAAAATGACTGCAGAAATCCGACTGCATTTCCGTCCTGATTCTCACTTGCAAATACCAACACACTTCCCCCTCGGCTTTGCCTGGCTACGTAACCAACAGATATTTATAAAAGTTACCGAAAATGGAGGGCAAATAACGCGCATTTGTATAGAATGCAATAGTATGATTTTGAATTCGTTTGCAATTTTAGGAGTGAATTTTAGATTTTGAGTATTGCAGGATAAAAACAGAAGAATAGGAAGATGCAGGAAATTAGAAGAGAAAGAGAAAAGAATAAGGGAAACTGCAGAAACTGAACAGAACAGGATGGAGCGCGTGCTGCATGTAACTGAATGACTGCAAGGAGAAATGAGGATTACACTACATTAGCCCCAAATAACGTTCAGAAAAAGATCGAAAAGAAACTGTTCTTACTCTACAAATAACGACTTTCTCTGGAAATCAAGAATAAAAATAAAGCTGCAAAACTATTCATCTGAAGGAAACAGTGAAACACAGCATGTTGATGAAGAACACGAAAATTTGGACTTTAGGTTCTTGGAAGTGTAAAAGTGATTCTGATAAGGAATATGCATCTCCGACTCAGAGTAGATTTAGACTTCGAATGGTCGTTTTTAGTCGGATAGGAAACTCAATTCCGACACCGCATTCTTCAAACCAATATCTTGAACAACCCAGATTCTGACATCGATTTCATCCAGCAGAAAGTATTTTGAAACCCTCGAAACATAAAAACGAAGATGCGCATAAATTGAATTGATTTGAAATTCAAAACTTCCCTTGAAAGCGAGCCTTTTGAATGAGCCGATCATGAATTTTAATGAATATCCGAATCGAAAAAAATCAATCAAATTGATTTGAAAAGGCCCGAAATGCGCGTGGACAAAAACTGCTGTGTCGAGGGAAAGAAAATGAAAATATGAGTGAACAAATGAATGACGAAAATAAAAATAAGTAAAAAATGAAACGATTCCCCACAAATCTGCAATCAAATAAGGCAGAAAAGCCGGGGGAGGAATGGAAGGAAGGAGTGAATGGAATCAGAAGCGAGGATTCAGCTGTGCAAACCGAGAATCCACTCCGAGTGAGAACAGGCTCTAACTCGAAGTCCGTGACGAAATGACGAAATGCTGGATAATCCACTAAATTCCCACTTCCCATCCAGTCACAAACCGAAACAGCTCGCACTTTCCGGAAACAGCAATTTTGACCGATTACGAGCCCACTTTCATTGCATTTAGTTTATAAGTTTACTACATTCCGAGAAAAATAGCGATTTTGCAGGAATGTCATTTGTAGAAAAATCTTTGTTTTTCTTTAGAATATTTTGAGCTCATCACTAAGATTTTCAAGATATCATTAAATTTGAAAAGAATGTGAGATATTGTTAAATTCTGCAATAATGTCAGCAAGAACAGTCTCTAAAAATGCAGTTTAAAACTGAAGTTCGTCAGTCTGAATAAGAGCATGAGTATGGTGAGGCAAGAGATGTGAAAATCTGCACAGTAGGAGTCCATAATTGGCCTGGTAGAGGAAAGAAAATTTAAGTTCGCTGCAGCTCGAGAGAAATTTCTCGACATTTCGTTGAATTTAGAGTGATGGCCAACCTGTTGTTCCCTGTGCAGTTGTGGGGAGGGCGGTCTGTTCTCGCCGACAGCGGGCGGCACTCGGAAGGGGTCTTCGAACGGGGCCAGCGGCATTCTTCCACAATTCCCCTACTGCTTCCGTCTCCCTGAACAACGTCAGGAATAATATCGAATATCGATTTTCGAAATGAAATTAATAAAATCACGCATATTGACAGACGAAATCAATAAAATGAAAATATTAAACGAGGGGCAAATACTTGGAACTCTCTCACAGAACTGTGGGAGGAAACGAGAGATTTTAGGAAATTCAAGATTTCTCTGAATCGGTTTCGATTTAATTTCAGCCAACTTAACAACTTCTTGAAGCGAACCAGAAGCTAATATCGTGAGAAGTTTCGCACAGGTGGAAAAGTAAAAAAGTACTCACTTTTCTTTGGTTGTTAAAACGAACTGATGTAAAATATGTTGAATAGGAGCTGGCAAAACGGTGAATTCAAAATGTAAGAAAAATGAAATATTTGCAAAAAAAAAGCTATTAATACAATTTTTCAAAGTCAAAACAGAGTTGGATACAGCTCGCAAGGGACAAATATATTTCGCAGAAGAATGCAGAATGCCTTTTTTGTGGAATATTAAAACGAGGGAGAACCAATAAAATCAAACTGTTCAAAGGAAGAAACGGAAAATGAGCAGCAAAATTGAAAAATGTCGGGAAAATTTGAAATTCGTGGAAAAATGGAATGAGACGCATGAGCACACGAAGAAGTGGACTGAAACAAAGAGTAAAGCGCAAAGTGGTTGTGTCAAATTATTCATTATTGCTTTTCCATTCATCTTCGCCGGTCGTCGTTCTTTTTTCGTTAACTGTCATAATGTTTTGCGATAAAGTGATGGAGAATCATCAAAATGATTTTCCCAATTAGTGGCTGACGTCGGGATAATTGAAAATCGAGATGAATAAAGCTAAGATCTAATACTGCGATAGGTAAACAAAACCGGCGAAGAGGATGAAAATGGAGGGGACGGAATTGGAATGAAAATATGAGTGAGGAATGTGACTGGGGATGTGCGGAGGAATTCAGGGTAGGGATGGATGCATGCAAATGTGGAGGAATGGAAATGCAGCTGACACAGGCAGGCATTTCGTCAATGAACTAGGACTACAAATGGAGTGAATGGAGGAGAGCAAAGGAGCAAATAGAGGAAGGAGCAGATTAGGTGAGCAACGGCAACAGAGCAACACTAAACGAGCAGAAGCCATTGCCCATTGCCCCGAGAGCTATGAAACTCGAAACAAGTGAATAATCGATGGACGGGCTGGTTGAAATGTGGGAAGGAGACTGGAAAACACCCTGCACGACTGGCGACTGACTCATTCGCTAATTAGGAGGTGCACGCATTGACATTCCGAAAGCATATCAAATAATTCTAGAAGAGTGGACTTTTCGAGGAAGAAAAACGTCGACCAAATGCTCAAGATTAGCTTGCCAAGTTCCGAAGAGCAAACTGACTCAAGGTAAAGGACTAAATTCTGGTAGATCTCGGAGACAAAAGAAAGGAATGAGAGATAAACAGATTTTCGAACTGAAGTCCTCGATCTGTCAGCGTTTCATTGCCAACTGCAATCAAAAGACATCTGGCCTGGCATCTTCCCAGATTCCAGCTCCGAAGCTCTTTGCTTTCGACGCTCAGTTCCCAATCTCAGTCATATTCTCCTTCCAATTTAACTCTCTCTCTCTCCTCTCTGTAATATGATTCCCCTTCTCCCCTTCCTTCATGGAGCTGTTATTTCATGGCAACACTTTCTTAAAAAAAAACGTCTTGATTTTGCTATGTTCAAAAGAAAGAAAATAAATTTTGTAGGCATCTGAACAATACATAAAATGGAGGATATCTACTCGCATACAAAATGAATCGAGCAAAGCATGCCCAATAATACTCTAGTTTATTGCACTGCATGCAAAATAATTAGGTGCCAATCAGCAAAAAATAAGAAAAGGATTCTTCAATAACCCCAAAATAAACCTACTAATACACAGGAAAATATGTAGATTCAGATGAATGAGCAATGAATGTCTTTTTACCAGCACCACAATAAACACATTCTGTCTAATGCATATTGGCAGCAACGTCTTAGGAAAAAAGCTATTATGCCCGAGGTATGAATTTGCAGAATTTTATATTATCGGTCATACTTGGCTTGTTTGATGATTGCATGCTGGATAGGTCTTATTTTCCGGTTCTAAAATCGATATCGCCCATTATGAACAGACATACAAGTATTGAAACTTGTTGAGGCGGGAACGAGCCAGAACAAGGTTTTTCTAAGTTTTGGATGAGAACGGACTCTATTTTTTAAAGCTTGAACAGGAACGGATGAGGATGGCTAAATTAGGGGCTGGTTGAGGACGAGTAAAAAATGTTCGTATTTCTTCGTATCCGCATCAAAAAAGTTTTCAAGAAAAAAATCGAAAATTGGGATGTACGGATATTTTTTCGTAACGGGATAGACGGGGACGAGTTGATGTTTCTTTTTTAAAGTGGGACAGGGACGGGTAGTAAATTTTTTCTCTGGTGCGGGAGTGGAAGTCAACTTTTTCTCTGTGACGGGGACGGGAAGATCATCAAAATCTTGGTACGGTCGGGAACGGATAAATCCGTGATACGCCCGATTATGAATCTGATTTTATCGGAAGTTCGGTTGATGACAGTTTTAAAGCAGAATTGGATTGATGTATCAGAACGTTCCATGCATGATGGCCGAGTTCGAATTTAAAAATTTTGATGTCGAATTCAGTTTTGGAGTACAAGAAGGTTTTTTCTAAAGTTGATAACATTTTTATCGGTAGTCGAGATCGGAGTCGGAGGTTTCCACATCTGATTCTAGGGGTTGGGCTAAATTTTTCCATTCATAAATAAAGTATCTAAACCTGAACATCAATACAAGGGAAAATTACAAACAAAACTATTAAACTTCGTAATATTTTTGAGTAGTCATGATTGATAAATACGCCTTCTTTCATTTTTTAGTCAAGAAAGTTAACCGATTCGAACAAATCTTTATAAGTCGATAGCATAAGTGAACAAATAACAATCTCCAACTGATGATTCTTAGGGTCCGTTCAGACTTAGTTGCAATGCAACTCGCTCGAAATGGCATGAGAAATCAAGAGCAAAAGAATGATGCAGTCGCGCTCTCTCTCTTCACTTTCCATGCTATTTCAGGCGAATTGCAACTAAATCTGAACGGGCTCTTAAAGTTTGACACATCGATGAAATACGAGACACACAACGAAGCCAATAGCGCTTCAGATACATAAGATATTTGCAAAAATGGGATATCAACAAAAAGAAATTTTGATGATACGATAGAAACTATAAGCAACGCTGACAATGAAGGAATGACTTGTAACAAACTGAGTTATATGCGAACCCTATGCATCGTAAAGAGCTCAAGTGTAAAGATAAAGAGACAAATAAATGAAGCACATCCTCGACTTGCATTAAAATCGACTGGAAAATTAAAGGAAATATGGCATCGTTAGACGACAGAATCAACTATTCTTTAGGCAACCCAATGAAATGAAAGTGAGTAACATGAGGAAAGCGAAAAGCTAATTTCGTATAGATGACTATTGCGCTCGAAAACTTGCAACGGAATTATATCTTATTGCTAGTTATGTCTTTCTTGAAAGAAATGTCGAATTTTGAGAGACATCGAAAATCTTCGTTCAATTTTACAACTAAACGTCGATCTCTATGAGTAAATATTCCCCGATTTTGAAAATATCGAAATATTAGTATCTCTTAGTTTGGGGCTTAATAATTCTACCCATCAGAAATGCTTGCGTTTCTATGCGAGGATTTAGAAATTTTTATCTTCGGTTAGATGTACAGCTAATTCGGTTTTAGGGGACTTAAAATTTTACTGTTGATTTCTTCGTTTTAGTTTGGTCTATGACATTGCTCGAATCGAATGATAAAATATTCAAACACAAACATTCTGCCTTGCATTCAATTGGTGAATCACTGATAAAGCCATTTCAAATTCTCAAGCCGAATATTCAAAGGTCTGGTAAATTGAAAGTGTAATTAGACTAATTATGATCTGTATGATCTGGTCATTCGCTTATCCAGATGATGCTGATAGAGAAGGGAGGAAGTAATTTTCAAATGTCCAAAGCTTTCTCGTAGGGGTTAGCCGATAGGAAACTGATATTTGGTATTTCGAAATTATGAAAGCTCGAACCAATAGAAAAGAAATGTATGTTTCTCCACATGATACTTTTCTTTGAAGCAAATAATTATGAAGTGAACGATTGATGTAATGAATGTGCGAACAGTTTATATAGAGAAGTGATTATGATTCTATCACCGCATAAAATATTTTGATATAAAGCGATGTTTACGTGGATGAATTGGCGTATTTGTCGTGTCCTTCCATCGATCGAAGGATTCGTTCCACCCAATAGATCGCCGGCATGTAATGCGCTTCGAACCAGCAGTGAGTCGAGGAGATCTACAAATTATTGGGATGTTGTCGTGTTTTGTAACCACACCAAGTTGCAGATTTGGGATCAGGGGTGCACGAAGTTTTGATTTGAAAGTTTTCGAGATAAAAATTGAATTTTCGAAAAAAAAAAATTCGAAGTCGAAATTTGGGTTTTAACATTTTCGAAGTTGAAGTTCGTGCACCTTTGCTTGGAACTTTTCTATTACAACTAGTGCAGTAACCAGTTTTCAAAAAAAAATTCCAAGTCTCCATTTGTGATCCACAACCACTTTTTGAAAATGACTGGATGGCAAATGATCATGGAATACAGGATAAAATTTGTATGAACAAGTAAAAACGTTATCCTACCTTCGCTCTCTTGTAGTTCATTCCCCATCCTTTGACGAACGAAACTCGAAAAGTGCACATTCTCATCAAGGAGTGAACTGCATTGTATCCTCTTGAAACGCACAGCTCGAGCAGACGAGAGAATTCGGCGACGTTGAATATTTTAATATTGCAACCGGGAGGCATCTAAGTTATTACTAGAAAAGGAATTCCATTTGAAAAATACCTTGATGATGGCGTTCGGATCGAATTTCCTTCTGTAGTTGTAGGTGGCCGATTGCAGGAAAATTGGATATTCAGACAAACATTCGACGAATACCTAAATTTTTCGACTGTAATCAATTTTTTCCCTTTCAAAGCAAATGAAATATCAGATGTTTAACAGGATAACTCCTGTAATGGAAAGTTATGCTAATGCCTCCAGGTGATTGAAATTGGCGTACTTCAACGGTTGTTTGCTCATTTTTCAGAGTGCTCATCACCGTTTTAATGAAAAACTCATGAAACGAGAAGATCGAGAAAGAAGTTTCTTTCTAACTAAATTAAGGAGCAAGATTTTATGCTTTCTCGTCGGCCTATATGCAAAACAATGGACTCACTTCTCCACCAACGTTGTAAAACCGAACTCCTCGTCCAATCAGCTTCTTCGTATCACTAATCAGCTTATTCCTTTGAATGTTTTCAATCGAACCCACTGAGAACCGAGATGAGTTGCTGAAAATATCATGTTTTTATTTAAAAATGAACTAAAACTAAAATATATTTCAATATAAAGATAACATTTTTGACATTTTGGTAGGGAAAATATTTATCCAGCTTTCAAAGATTCTGCAAGACTTGGAAATGAAAGATTTTAGTTGCTATTTTATTTGTTCTAAATTTTTCTCTTCTGAAAATTGAAAGAAGAGCAAAAAACACTGAACATTTCTGATCATTATTTCTGGTATCTTCGACTACTCAAGAAATTCGAAATCTCCATTTTCATGAAAATTGATATGTAATTTTGCTTTTCGTAAATAACAACTTTTATCGTTTGTCAGTTCAAATAAAGTTTTTTTCAAGAAGAAGCTCTTTCTTTCACTGATTGATCAAGCGTCCTATTTATAGCGTTCAGTCGGAATGATCGTTCTGGATGTTTCATTATGACAAAAATAAAACAAAGATTTACGAAAGGTAAAATGTGCTTCAATTTATCCACGAAAAAGAAAAGTCGTCTTGCTTAAGCAGTTGGATGGAATAGTTGCTTTCCAGAAAATCTTCGAAAAACTGTTCAACCAGTTACAGATTTTTATTTCAGCAAGAAGAAAACTTACTTTTCTTGTTGTCTCTGTGATAATGCGGAATATCCATCAATGAGATAATATGGACTGCTTGCGTAGACGTGCGTTCCGATTGTTTCCACTCCCTCATAATACGCGAAACTCAACCATTCCTTCATGTCCTGATATTCGATAAGTTCGTAATTGTCTGAAATTATATGAAGATTTTGGATGAAATTTGAAATAATAACTCCTTACCAGGTGGCATATTCTTGATGGTCTCATGATAGTCGTCCGTTTCCATGGGCTCTTCCTCGTCTTGCGCCACATCTTCTCCATCCATCTAAAGCCGAATTTATAATAACGAGAATTTTCAAAATTTAGCCTCACGTCTGAATCACTATCGAAGCTGCCTCGCATATTCTTGTACTTAGAAAGCAGCGCTTTTTTCTGTCGCAAAATTTCTTCATCCAGAGTCGGTTTCAGTCCCTCGTCTGATGGTGAATCATCGATTATTTCCATGTGTTCTCCTTCTTGCGTTGCCACCATGGCTGACCTCTCGATGTAGGCCTTCGTTATTGGTCGATTGACGAGTGATCCACTTCCGTTTAGTTCACCGAACTCATTCCACCGTAGACCAGCATTCACGTCGGGAGCTTCTCTCGGAGATTGAACTTCTGGCTCTGGCTCGAAATAATCGTCCACCGAGTTGATTGGGGAATCGACAGGCGAATCGAGATAGCTCCTCCCAGATGCATCGAAGTAGAGACTGCTGGTGGTGGACAGGGCGGGACTCGACGCGCCATTCTGGGAAATGCCGTCGAACTGCTGCAACTCTCTGCTCATTATGCTACTTGTATCGGAGAACAGATCACTCGGATCGATGCCTCGCATTTCATCGATCAATCGCAATTCGCAGTTGAAGAATGCAGGCTGGCTACTCGACGATTGCTCGTTTGTCGGGTCATAAGGCATCCAGTTGGCTTTATAGAACGGTCCCCTCGACTTGCTGCCATAGTCTTTGTCCTTGAATATGACCATCGGCTTGAGATCGGGTTTTGACGGATGATTGCCTTCGTAGTGCGTCGGATTGATGCAGATGGAAGTAGCCTTCAGACTGAATGGATGTTCGCACGATTTGATGGGCCGTAGATCACGCATGTTCCTGAAATATTAAGCTATTTATTTGTTTGATTACAATATTTTTAAAGGTTTCAGTGTTTCATTAATAACTTAGTTTGCACTAGAAATGTACGGCTTTGTAGATATTTACAAGAATTTGCAGTTCGTATAAGCCTGTAATTTTTTCAAAAATTTTACAAGATAAAGCTACGGAATTTGACAAACTTTCACGCACTTTCTCATGTCCATTAACAAACAGTCTAGATAAAAGCAGTACACATGAGGGGAAAAAGGGCGAAAATCGATAACCGTAATCTTGAGCCGATTTTTAATTTCATTGTTTTAAAATTTTATTTGAATTATATCATTTTTATTAGCATCAAGGCTGCGATATATTGATACAATTTTAATGTTCTGCAAATGAGTGCTCAGGATAGTGACGTTGTCTCCAATTGTTAATGAACATGATACTGTGCTTACGAAAAGTAAAAAAAAACCGCTAGTGAGTACTTGCAGGCTATTTAGACTGCACATTACAAGTCTGTACAGGACCAAAATTTACGTGAAGTTTTTTTTTTTATAGCCAGAGCCTATGCACAACATGAATTCTTACACAAATCAAAAGAGTGGGATATTTTTCGAAAATGCGTATGAACACCGATGCCTAATTTTAGTCATTACTTCAACTATGGCTATCTTAGAAAAATTCTTGTGCATGACCTTTGAAGAGGAGTAAAATTACCAATCAAACCAATGTTTAATAAGGCAATAAAAATGAATTGTACTCACTTTATCCATGGAAACCTGTACATCCGCATCCATAACCTGACAATTCGCTCGGAATACCGTCTAAATGAACTGAGCTGAATGAAATCGAAAAATTGACAAACAATGCCTTACTTATCAAGGATACAGCAATATTGAGTAGGTCCTTCTGACTTGACGGCATGTAAGAATAGTTTGATATTCTTATGCGTTTTTAAAGCTTTCGCAATATGTTTCACAACGCCGAAACCCCATTTTCGATTGCCCTAAAATTTAATTGAAATGAAAGGATAAAATTTGAAATGCTAACTAGGCCATCATAATCGATAATCTCATCTTGAATTAATGCAGTAAGCTCTTCAAGTAGAACATAGGTTTTCTGGTTAAAGTCTCGATTATCTGCACTGTCACTGGAAGTTGAAGCCATCTGAAAAATCTACTTTTTATATATTTCTAATCATTTGAATTTTTTGAAATTTCTTGGCCTCCGACCATTTTTCATACGTAGAAATTTCGGAGCATGAACTCGAGACTTAACTAAATAGTGAATTCGAGTCTAATTTGAAAATTTTAACGAACGAGTTTTTAAATATTTGAAAAATTCAAAACCCCTATCTTATATTCACAGATATGAAGTCCACAATCATATATGCATGTTTTAATTTGGTTCATATGGGTGTCAGATAATAAATTTTAGTGAAAATAAAATTCATCTCGAAGTGTCAATATGCAAGAAATGTAGAGCGAGGTTATAACTATGAGCATGTGCAGACATTTCGCAGAATCTGTGCAATTGTCAAAATAGAACACTGCGTTATTGAACGCTAATGTGTAGACCGATAGATGGATCAAAACAAGTGAACTGATAAATTTAATTCGGCCATGTTGAATGCTAGCATCATAATGTTGTCCATTGAACAAAGGGTGCGATATTATCTAGCGGAAATTGGGATACGTAATTGATGCGCTGCTATCAGATAAACAATCTGATGAGAATGTGGGTTGCAAATGTTGCCTAGCGACTTGGATTTCGCGCATATTTTAGTCTATAAATTTTAGCATTGGGTTTGGGCTGAGTGACTTCAGAGATTATCTCTCTACGATTTTAATTAATTTGAGATGATGGAAGATTATTAACTTCTACTAACTGCTAACCCAATAAAACAGTTCTACTAATCGATGCATTATTATACAATTTATTTTTAATAAAGTTATTTTTAAGCAATTGGAAAAATTAACTTACCTCGAAGCTTCACGTTATTTGATTAGTCTTATCGTATCACAGACTTCAAATTGCCTCTTTGGATAAGATTATGAAAGATAAAATTAATCACAGCGTTTAATCACCACCAAGGTTTGAAATGGAAGAATCTGAAAAATCCAATTGTTGATAGTGAAATCATGAAAGATCTCGTACGCCACGGTTTCGACCAAGTATCGACGATAAAAACCGTTTCATAAATCAGGCCTGATGAATTTCGCACGATTGTTTTATGAGAAAACGGAGAATGAGTGAAGGGGGATCTCGAGAATTTCCGAAGTCAAGGGGGCATTAATTCGACCGTCGAAAATCGATACTTGCACTCTCTTAGGGCAACCAACTATAACACAAAATTCAGACCAATTCAATTCGATGCAATCGAAATAGTTTTGCAGGAACTCTAATCGAAGCTAGAACGCTCGAATTGTACTACATGCTGTCACAAATTTACGACTCTACCGCCATATCAAGGGCATCAAAAATAGCAAAGCATCCCATCGAAAAATAACTAGCGGAAAAAAAAGATAGGCACATAGATGAAAGAGAGGAAAAGAGGGACTGACTATGCATGAAAAACTAGAAATAATGGGAATATTAGAGAGAAAGATAGAAAAAGAGGGATGGAAGAGAAGAACGGGTAGATGCAAGACATAGAATAGGGAGAACAGGGGTAAGGGAGGAGAAAAGAGAGGGGGTAGGGAAGAGGGCAAGCAGAGGAGGAAAGGTAGCAAGCAGAAAAGCAAACGTAGGAAGGCAGGACAACCACCCTTGCAAGCCTGCAAGATTGCAATCCGCAGTTCTACAGAAGAACACAGGAGTTTTCTCTAATCAACCCTCTTCCTCTATTTATCTCCCATTCCTCATTTTGCAGCCAAACATCCAACCCAGAAACCTCGTCCGCTGTAAATTCACCCACAAAAACACACCCGTTCGAAAGAATCCATGCTAAATCCGCAATCGACACGTGTATATTAAATAAAACCTATGGATTTTCGATTAACTTGAAGATAGGAAAAATATCCGGGACTAATTGTGCAAATTGAAATCAATACGACCTAAGCAAATAGAAATTGTCATCGCGATACCCCCACTCATGATCGTGTCGTCATTTAGATTCCCTTTATGGGGACAGGGAATTAAGTTCGTCGAATCAAAGGTTAAGAATGTGTCACCGCACTAAAGACGAAAGATGTAATTAGAAGAGTTCATAGATTCCTATTGAATGGGGGGTTTAGAATTATACGATGTGTTGTTCTGAATTTCGATTCTGATTTCGAAAATTCAGATTTCGAAGAGTTTTGGGAGCCCCAAATTCAATTTCCGAGAAGTTCTGCCTAGTATTCAACCATGCATTCGATAGTGTAACTTTTTGAATTCCTTTGTTGAATTTTTCATTCGATTTGGATTACTCTTGCAGACAGAGATTCTTATCTTCGTTTATCATTCTAAACGTGATTTGTTTAAAGATGTCTGGGTCAGATCAATGCAAAGATAGTCGAAAACGTGTGAATTATCTATGTATTGATCTATGATTTTTATGAATGGTGTTATTAGCAATTTTTGCAGGTAATATCAAAAGATTAGAACTTTCTACTAGCAAAATTGCGTGCAGTTTCCTTCTGATGCGTCAATGATCGCATAATTTCTCATAATTTTATTTACAAGTAAAGACGAAATCGCGAAGAAACTGATAAGCTTAGATTAATTGATTTGAGAACGCAAACGGTTCCCCGAATCGCAACCCAACATGGTTAAGTTTGTTGTTAAAATGCCCGCAGGGATATAACTAAGTTTTTAGCGAAGTCAAAAAATTCAAAAAAGAAAAAAAAAGTATCCAAACCTAGAAAATATGGGAAACTGAACCCTGAAATGAACATGCTTTTGAAACACAAAACCCCACGGCGGCGCACGGATGCGAAAATAGTGAGCTGATTTTTGGCACAGATCAGTTTCATGGGATTTATCGTCGATCTGGATTAGGCCTTTTTTGCCTTCGCAGTCTGAGCATGAATTGCTACCTACTTTGGGAGTCCCCGTACTGCCATTTTTGAACACTGCCGCGCTTTTGCAGAGGGTGGAGTTTGCACTCTCTATATTTTATACCTTGTTTGATAAAATGCATCAGAAATGTATTGAAGAAAACTTTTGATAAATCAGCAATTGACGTTCTTGCACCTTAGATGTGTTTTTCTACGTTAAAAATGTCGCTACTAGCGAATTGGAGAAAATTTGTAGGTGCAGGGTAATTTGTGCAGGTAAAGTAAAATGGGACAAAGGTAGTAATTTCGATAGAGAGATTTTGCGAAATAATCACGCTTTATACCTCCCTTTTCAACTATAAATCTTTCCCGACTTTAGTAAGTCTCTAGAAAAATGTAGGAAAAAACTAATAAATTATTGAATTTCTTCAGGAAACTAAAAATCGTAAATCAACAAAATAAACAAGTTTTTGCTGATTCAATGAATGAATATTCCCATGAATAGAGAAAATAAGAATGCCTTTTCTGAAAAAAGGGAATTAGAATTTGCTTGTGGAAATTCCGAGCCTTATTCGCTCCACGAATTCCTCAATTCTTCAGCGCGTGGGATAACCATACACAAACTGAATTGATTTACACCTCCGAAAAAATAAACGAAACGAAAAAAAAATAATAAAAGTGCATTTGCGAAAAAGCAGATGTGTGAAATCATCACGCCTTTCGATCGCAATTTCGGCGAATTGGCTCCGCCCATTTATTCGTGCATTCCACTTCCAATTTTGAATGTTTTACGATTTTTGATGTTTTCCGCACTTTTCGTGGATTTTTCTGAGTTCAAGAGAATGGTCATAAATTGCAGGCGATGGCTTTCAACATGGATTACGAGAACGTCGCATCTGCCTTCGTCCAGTTCTACTACCAGAAATTCGACGTGTCTGACGGAATGCAGAGGGCGCAGGGCCTGGCCGATTTGTACGATGCGGAGAACTCCTACATGACCTTCGAGGGCGTGCAGGCCAAGGGCAGGGAGGCCATTCTCGCTAAATTCACTGTAAGCTTCATGAGTTATTGCCGGTGAAATCACTAATTTGGGTGAATTTCAAAAAGAATTCGATTTTTTGAAAGGAAGACGTGGACATTCATCCATTTGGGAATAATTTTAGGGGAAATCACGAGAAACAATAGAATCACTACAAAATGCAATGGTTTTCAAACAAGCAAATATAGATTTGCCTTTGAACAGTCAAAACCAGTTTTACTTTGTAAGATTTTAAAATTGGATCGGACTTTTCACAAAATCCTAAAAGATGGTATGAGGCGTTGGGCAGACTTGCAAATAAATAATTACAACCGCGGTTGCGGTTGGCAATTTTAGAACAAGTTACGTCTGACGCTGACGAACTTTTCAATTCAAAATTCTCGGAGAAAATATTATCTGAATTTCTTTTCACTCCCCTTGTCAATCACCTGTCAATCGAATGAATTGCCTGATTGTAGGGTCTAACATTCCGCACGATCCAGCGAGCCATCACAAAATGCGACTCCCAGCCACTCTACGATGGATCCATTCTCGTCATGGTTCTCGGGCAGTTGAAGGTACGAGCTTTTCGCGAAGAATATGTATTTTATAAGGTTTATGCTGAAATTCGTCCTCATCAAAACCTTTAAACAGACTTGATGCTCCTGTGATTTTTTTTTCGAAAATTGAACCGAATTGAAAAATGTAAAAATATTCTTTTTTGAAAATTTACTAATTATCAATGGAAAGATAATAATAACCAAGTATTTGAACTTCATACAAGTTACCACTTGCTGCATTTCAAACTTTCAAAAAAATGCCGAGGTTTTCACTTATTTCTTTTTTTGTTTAGACGGACGACGACCCGATTAACCCGTTCAGTCAGATTTTCATCCTGAGACCGAACACGACCGGCTCGTTCTTCATTGGCAACGAGATCTTCCGTCTCGATCTGCACAACAACTGAGCTACCCTTTGCATTGCACCAGACAGACTGCAGTCAGGCAGCATTTCCTGTAGCAGAGCGTCTCTTTCATCACTCCGTTCACTGTCAAAAGCCCAATTCATTCAACTTCAATTCAGATTAATTTTGCCAAATGATAGAGCTCTTCAACTTCCCATATTTGCCTAGGATCCAGTGTTCATCTTCTTATTTTATATGGGTGTTTCATCTATTTCGATTATTCTTTTTTCGTTGTCTCACTACCGGTTTATTTCCGCTGAGTGCCCTCTCGGATTCTCATTCATTCTCAACTCTTTTCTTACTTCCTCAAACATTATATGAAAGGCTACATTCTCGTGTGCTTTGAGATATGTTTTTTCTTCGTTTCGTTTTGCCTTTTTATAAATTTTACGTTTTAGTAGTCTTCAGATTTCTTTGAAATGGTACTGTAGAAATCAGTATGCGATATCTGTCGAAACTATTTCTTTTCTTCTAAAAAGCTGAGGTTTCAGAGAAAGGAAAGAATGGGCAAAGAAGCGACAAAGGGCCAAAAGCAGATTCACGAACAGAACCAGGAGACCATCAAGTTCTATGGGCTCGCTGCTGGAGTGTCTGCGGTGAGATTTTAGTCTTATGAAATCAGCAAGGTTCGGTCGAAAACATCAGACACGCAGACTTTACCGCGATAAAAACAATTGCGAAAATAATATGGGGATGGGAAAATTCATCTTTTTCTCGCTTCGATAGGTTGTTTTGAACATACTAGCTTTTAAACGAAGATATCGCAGGGATCAGCAAATTTCTGGAAATTATCCTTTCTTGCTCAAAGAGGAGAAACACCTACTGATCGTACATAATTATTTACGGATAAATTGAGATAGATAGCAAGTCCGGCATTTTCTGATCGTGCTTCTGGTTAGTTTTTAGTTGTAAGATTCAAACGAGTTCCCCAACTTCTTACTAATCAGTTCAACAGTGAGCAATATGTTTTCGTTGATTTTCTATGAAAGAAATTCGCATTAGATCTTGATTTCACCAAAATCAACACTATTTCTTTATCTTTAATAACAATGAGTCTTTCAGCTGCTGTATCTGCTTTCCACCCAGTTCCTGTCTAATTTCACCACCTCTGCCTATGTCTGCTTTGGAATTTCCGCCCTCATTCAACTCTTTACGCTGCTTTTCATGACGAAGATCAGCTGTAAGTTTGAAGTTTTCATTTATTTACGAAAGTCGGAATTCCAGCAGCCCATTTCGACGAGCGTGGCAACGTTGCGGATGCAGGCGGCGACTTGAATGACCCTTCTGCTCTGGGAGAGTATTGTAAGGACACCGTCATTCTCACTGTCATTACACAGGTTTGTATTATTGTCGGAAGGAAATGAGCGGAATTCTCTTCCTTTTTGATTTCAATGCGAATATTGCCTAGAGAACCAAAAAGAAAAGAATAGGAGGGGTTAAAGAAAGCTTCCTGTAAAGAGGAAAAGAGTGCGTCATCCTTCTTTCTCCGCTTTTCCTTTTTCACGGGATGAGAATTCCTCTTGTCTGACTATTACAGTAAAATAGTTATCAAATTTATCTGGACTCATTCAGATAGTAGCTCTCTATACGAATTACGGATTCCTGATTCTGCTCGCATTTCCTCTCGCAATTGGATGGAAGGTATGTTTCTTCGCACTTTAAACTCTTATTAGAAGAGGAAAAGAAGTGAGGTTTGAACCAATTCCCCACTCCATCTCATTTCTTCAGCATATCCAAAATTGGTGAAAGAATTCTTGAGAGAAATAGGGGAAGGAGCCTGCATAGGAGAACTGATTTATTCACAATTTTTTATGTCGTGTTTATGATCAGGAAGTTCATAGTAGAGAAGGAGTTGTATATTTGACTGAAATTCCATTGTATTTTTCATGAAATCTGCTGACTTTCAGGTGATAACGAGCTTCATCATCCCGTGGATATTCGCAGAGCCAACCGAGTCTGCAATCGATCCGAAGAAGCAGAGAAGGAACGACCACAGAAGGGAGAAGATCGTTTATCAGAGACGATAAAAACCAGACAAAACAAGGGCAGGGAATATTTCAGTACTTTTATTTGATTAGATTTTTACATTTAATTGCTTCTGCCAAATATGAATTTACTTGAAAGAATGGAGATTCCATTTCTGAGTTTCCCACTCAAATTGGCTACATAAATTATGGTCGTTGCGTTGTGATTTGAATAACTTATTGATTTTTATGAGTTTTCTTTTTGAAGAATAATAATAATAAAATTTTAAGAGTCACTTTTATTTTTGATTGATCACATTGAATCGTTATTTAACGATTTGGGTATCTTTTCATTTGAATTTTATTCTCATTTATTGCGGCTTATTGAAAAATAATTTCTTTTCAAGAGCACTCATTTTGACAGTTCATCCATTCCGCTTTCAAAGTGGGTGAATTTTCCAAATGAATTGTCCTAGAAATGGGTTTTTTCAAGAAGTCGCTATTGTTGTTTTGCAGATAGATCTGGACGAATTCATCGATTGTCCGGCCGAGAGCCGGTTTGCAGAGGGCGGTTTCTCCGTCTCTGCCTCGGGCTCGGGCTATCCCCCCTCTACCAATGATAGCTTCCTCTATCAGCAACCTGTGCACAATGCCGAGGACGAGAGAATCTACGAAATCACCAAGCAGATCAATGCCTACTCCACTCCACAGGCAACTCCACAATATGCAAGGATGATTCTCCAGGTAATTTTAGTTTTTGACACAAAATTGGGACAAATACCAACCAAGATCAGATTTGCTCGCCGTTCAAGGTTTTTGTTTTGAACAGTTCCAAACGAAAATTCAATCACCAGGAAAAAAATTTCAAAATTTGAAGATCTAGAACCTTACTTTTCATTTTTAGTTACTTATTTTGAAGTTTTATGAATTCTGAATTAACACTATCTATTATGAATTGAATTTTCGTCCAATCAAAGTTGTCCGCAATAAAATGTATAATTTGCAGAAGCTGTTCGTGGACCCTTCAGTGGATCTGTGCTCCATTCTGCCTCTGAATCGTCACCCCTCCCCCACGGACTATTCCACCTACGAGTCCGTGCTGCGTCTCATCGATGCATCCTCTCCTTTCTTCGATGCCATTTTCGATTCCGGGCCTGAGCTCTACATGGAGCTGTGGCATGCCATTCGGACACAGGTTGACAGGACTACAGTGGTTAGTTTGTCGGAAAATAGGATCTTCTAGAACTTGTTATTCGGTAAATGGGCGAATATCGGTGAAAACCCTATTGAATTGAAGGAAGTTTGAAAATTGCTGAATTCGAGCTCATGTTTTTCTAAAAGTTAAGCTCAATCACATTACCAAGTTGATTTCGAGGCGTATAGAATTTTCATTAAAATCTTATGTTTTCACCCTAAAGTGTAAAAAATTCTTGTACTACTAACGTTTTCAGCAAATGAAGCATGCAGTGGAGTCAGTGCTGATGCAGGCAGTGGCGACGTACATTCTGCGAATGCTGCCCACAGAAAACCTGCCATCGAGCTCTCTTCCATACCATCAGCAGGGCCCTTCCTCCACCCTCACGGAGTCTCGTCTCACAACTCCACTCAGACTCATTCTACCTACTTCCCCATATTTGAATCGGGTCAATTATGGTAGGCATATTTTGGGCAAGATTATGAACATTCAATGCTGGAAATTATTATCGATACACGTTGAAAATAAGTGAAGTTTATGCAATACTGCAAAGTTTAATCTGTAGAATTTCCTTTCTGGAAATGGATGAAGCAAACAATTGATAATTGAATGTTATGCAAGATTTATTCATGAATCTTTTCGGTATTGTTTAGGCTCGTTTCTTCTTAAAATCTGGTAAATTAAAAAAAAATGAACCTGGAAGGTTTCTATTTCTTCAGAGAAAAAGAATAACATTTGCAGAGAATTCCCCGTCAGCCGTGTCGCATTCACACAGCCCCAATTCGTATGCCGGCCATCCGAAGGCAGTCACCATGTTCTGTCGACTCGTCACTATCGTCTGCTGGACAAAACAATTCCCTTCTCTCGTCAGACTACAGCTACTCAGGTAAAAATTAGAAAAAGCTGTTTGATGCAGCAATGTTACTATACTTTCAAATATCATACTTCTCATGTTTATTGCATTTTACGATAAAAGTAATGTTTCTAGGGATGAACTATTCACTTGGTTTACAATCAAGACTTGTGAAGACTTATTCTTCTGTTTCAGATATTGCCTAAAGCAATTCCACGTCTACTGTCTGTACGATGCAAATGATAAGGAGCAAATGAGCGCTAAGGTTAGGAACTCAAAATGGTGCACCAATTGTCAGCCATTCCTTCTAGGCAGAACTCCACCTTCACGCCCCGTTCATGGAATCGCTGTATTCCTTCCTGAAAATTGCACTTGAACAGTCGCCTTCATATCCAGTTCTCTTCTACATCATTCGTGAGTTTGTTTCCTCACTGAGAATGACTTCATTTCGCATATTTTGAGGCATGATTAGGTAGTTTAGTCTTCAGTATTTTTAGAAATTCGGATTCTAATTCTCGATCGTAGACATTTTAGTTCGGTTTAAAAATTTTCAACGTCGAGTTTCAAATATCCTCTTTACTCGTTCTCAATTTTTCAAATGACAAACTCTAACAATTGAGAACTTTTCAGAATGCTGGGCAACCTACTGCAGACCGTGGCGCTACTCTGACCGTGCAGATGCAATGAACGACTTGCTCTGGACGCAGTTCGCACAGCTTAATGAGGCCTTCTACAGAGTCCTGCTCGGCAAAATTCATAAGAAGTGCGACTTGTAATCTTGAGTTAAAATGATGTCCTCTTCCTTTAGATTGGTGACATTCCGAATCGACAATGAATCCATCAAGTCGTATCGACTCGTGGCCGAATTCTGTTGGAAGTCACCCATGTGCGACATTCTCAGGTAGACAATTTTGCTTCCAGCAGGAAATAAATTATCAAATCAAAGTATCTTCCATGATCTCTAAAATCCCATTTCAAACAGCTTTCTTCAGGAATTTGAATTTGGACGTGGTGAATTCGACAAAGCCAGTCCTCTCTGCTGTGTTCGAATGCAACATCAAACTAGAGCAGAGAATTGCCGAGGAGAAAAACAAGGTACATTTGGAGTTTATCAAGAATAAAATCGTGCTTGCCGCGAAGAAAAACTGAAAACTGATTTTGTCATCGAAGTTTATTTTTTGTATCGTCTGATAAACTCATACCGACTTGATAGAATCTCTGCCTCAATCAGTGTTAATCGTAGTTTTCTTTGTAAATTTCAATGAATATGACTGAAAATTCTGAAGAGCACAAGCATCTGG
Organism: Diploscapter coronatus; assembly: GCA_964036155.1. Classification (NCBI taxonomy): domain Eukaryota; kingdom Metazoa; phylum Nematoda; class Chromadorea; order Rhabditida; family Rhabditidae; genus Diploscapter; species Diploscapter coronatus. The sequence continues at coordinate 6,854,647 of OZ038423.1, forward strand.
GCGAAAGTCGCCTCTCTGTCAGAGACAAGCACGCATCCAGAGACAGAGCTGCTGAAGGCGACGGGGCACTTGTTGGCAGAGGCAGATCATAGCATCGGCACTTCGTTTGTCGAGGAGAAGAGGAAGGCCATGCACGAGGATAAAAGACCGCTTTCCCCACTGTGAGTCCTTTTTTATTCTTTCTTTCAGTCAATAATTGCGAAAGTGAGCGTTATTTCGAAAGAAAACTTGGGAAGGAGGGATTTTCTTTTCTTTCAAAACTATCTTATGCTTTCTGAATTTAGCAGTATGTAGTACATGAAACTATTGATAACGAAAATCTCTATTAAACCAATCCAGAGAAATTTTCAGTTCGAAAATAAAATGATCAGATATTATTCTTCAGAGACGGGACAATAAATTCCACTCTTTGGACGGATGCGTTTGAAACACCGAAGCGGGGCTATCTGCCTGATCATGTCACTGATCCAATCACTGGTTAGATTTCTCTGCCACTTTCAATTTAACTCCAACTTTCAGGTATAATGAGTTTGACTCCTCTTGGCAGAGAACAGGTTCTGTCTGGTGAAAGGTTCGTTTTTGTTCCCTCCAATAACACACTTCTTGAATCATTTTTAGGTCTTTCGACTTTTCTGTATGCAGTCAAGTTCTGCCTCGCTCATTCTTCCCTCCTGCACCTTATGAATTTGGGCCTTTGGGTAAGTAATTTAAAATAAAATCATCTTTTTCGGCAAGGTTAATTTCATCGGTAAAACTAGGGAAGTTATTATATGGATTTAGCATTTTCTCGATTTTCTAAAATCAGTACGAGAAACTAATACTGAATGTTTTCGCAATAAACAAAATTTACTTCAGCGCGTCTTCTGGATGCATTGTCTGGCAGGATTTCCTCTCTGGGAATAGTGCAGTTCCTGGCTGACTCATACTCCTCCCAATCAACCATGGGTAGATTGTCGCGAGTTCTGATGGACCCTCCCATTCCCGATCCGACTCGAGTTCAATCGCCCTACTTCCGGCCCTATCTCCAGAGATATCCGCCAAGACTGCGGCTCAGGGCGAGTTTTCAATGTTCACAAGTTTTTCTTTTCAAGATTTTTACTGAAGCAAAAAGTAAAATCACACCATTGGAATAGTAATGTAAAAATATTTGTATCATTTCTTGTGCTCTTCTATTTTTGAAGATGTTCAGATTGAAATATTTTGCCTGCCAATTTGATCCTACTGTAGTTGCAAACTCGCCGAGTTTTCGATATTTTGATGATAAGATTCACGAGTCACTTGTCTAAGAAATTTTTTTTTTTTTTTTTAAATGTAAGTTTTTCAGCTCTTCTCCCGCTATTCAGTCATGCTGTTGATCCTCTTGCTTCTGTCAGCATCCCGACTCGGTTGGACGGTCGTTCTCGCCATTCTCGGAATCCTCTCCCTTCTTATTCTCTTCATTCAACTCCTCTCTTCTCTATAATTCGTCTTCTTTCCTAAACTAGACAATCATCGATTTCGTATTCACTTCATGTAAATCTCCTAGTTACAGGTGCTCTTCTCCTTTTATTCCCATTTTTATACCAATGATGGTGTCGTTTTTTCTATCTTGTTCTCTATTTATTTATTTCCACTTGTTTCTTGTTGTTTTAGGTAATAAACGTTTGATTAAATATTCTTTAGGATTTAGGATTTTCAGAAAGATGTTTCCGATACATGACGCCCAATGCGTCTATCTTATCATAGTTTCTTTCTGCCATAATCTTTTTCAATTTGCAGATTCAGAATGACCCGAGAAGAGGTAGAAAGAGAGCGGAAAGTCTACGAATGTGAGACCCTTTGGGATATGAGAAGGCAGTTCTTGGAAAAGCATTGGGATGATGTGCCCAGGTTAGTAGTAGTGGTTTTATATTTTAAGACAAGTCATTTATTCTCGACAATATTTCACATAGAACAATTCCTGCAAAATTTCGACTTGTACGTTAGAAATTACATATTTTCGACTTTGATCTGGTTGGCAGAAAAGATGAATGGAAATTCTTGAATGTTTTGCAACACTTTTTCAAGCTTCTTATTCTAGAGACCAGTTGATCTGCGACTCGAATCTGTTCGTGAACATATACATCATGGGCTGTGAATACTCCCCTCACGTGATGGAGCGAATTTGCGAAATGTCCAGAGGAATCATAAATATGGTATGCCAGAAAGTTGGAATGTAACTGCAGAAATTTGAAATTTAATTCAACTCACATTTTCTTCAGCTAGCTATTGTTGCGTTCGAAGTCAAGCTCGAGAGTTTAGTTGGAATTCAATTTTTCGGCCTTCTGTATGATTTACCAAATTTAGAATTAGAGAGTGCAGAGAAAATGACAATAATAGGGGGTGAATTATGAAGAAAACAGTTGTTCATCGTCCACATTCATTTCTGACTTACTGTACTCTTTAAACGAGTTTGCTTTCAGTCGAGCAAGCAGAGGAAACTGGCGAAGGCCTCGAGACGACACACGGTCAAGTCGAAGCTGCCCGCGATTGCGCCCGAAGCGAGCGATTCGAAACAGGATGAATCGAGTTCTGCAGACATCCAGATGGAGGCAGCTGGGTCGTCCAACTACTCTGACCATGTCAGGTAATACAACACAATTCTCAAACGTCTACTTGATTCATTCTTTTGAATTCGCTAAGTTCTGCCGTTATTTCCTTCAGTTATTTCATACCTCACTATTCGAATCATTGACTCGATTTTGAATTAGAATTTCTCTAATTTCAAATATTAAATTCAAAAAATTAAATTCGATCACGCTTGTTCTCAGAAGTTCAAATGAAACGTTAATTTCCATAACTTGAGCTGTGAATAAAATAAAATAAAATGTTTAATAATCAAGTTGTTAGATTTCGAGGAGTTAACATGACAGATAGAATTACGAATTACAGGTTAATCATGAAGCGTGACTTTAATCTCCTAACTGGACTTTAGAAGGTTCAGAATTGAATTGCGATTGCAGACCAGCCGTTAGTCAAGATCAGGGGAATCAGATCGGGCAGCAGGTTATCCACAAGACTGCAGATACACAAGCTCAATCCACTGCACCACAAGTCAAAAACAGCGACAGGGCTGCAAGCGAGCAGTTCGAGGAGAGACTCAGGGACATGAAAGTCATTCTTTTGGAGGTAACATTTTCACTTTTAACTCCGATCGAGACAGTGAACACTTTCTTACCAACCAAAAATAATTTGCGATTTCTTTCAAAAAGCAAAAACAATGTTGCTAGAGGCTGGATATTTGCTCCACAGCATTCTTCGATTTCTTATTTTTCATTGATAATTTGTTGCTCATTAGGGGAGCATTTTTAAATTTCACTCCTAAAATGAATATTAGGCGAATTTCAGAATAATTTTTTCACTTCAGGCAGACTTTGAGGCGAGTTCCACGGAGATGCTGAATTTTGCGATCGAGCGCGGGAAGATGCGCTACGACGCGAGACCCAATGCGCTCGGCGATTTCGAGGTTCAAATCAATGGACACACCATCTTTAGACAGAGGTAAGAAATTCCTAACATTATCACCCATTTCAAAAATTATAAATAGGTAGTGATTTCAGTCCTTTTTATCGAGAATGTAATATGTAACGGGAAGGAAGATATTTTGAAAGGAGACGTTAAAATTCGCTGTTTTTTCTTACTTCTTTCCAAGATTGTCAAATTCGACTATTTTTCAGATTCCCGGATGACTGCAAGGATGCCCAAGCGAATGCAGTGAACGCCCTGGTTGAGTCCTTCCTTAATGCCGATTCTCCACGAGTCAAGGGCAGGGAGATTTGGTTCGAGGACGACGACCCTTCTGTCTGTTATCTCAGGTTGACAATTCATCCTATTCATTCAAAAATACGTTTCTAAGAAAGATTGGGCTTGAAGCTTTTTTGTGATTATTAGTCTGATGTGAGAATAAAGTAAAACTTTGCTGATTATTTTTTATTTAAAATTCGAGAAAAATCATTTTATGCTCAATTACTCTTGATTTGTTATTCTTCGAAATCTTCATACAGCCTATGATGCCTAAATCTTTGTTTTCAGATCCAGTGAGCGTTCTCTCACGAAATCTCGCAAATTCATGCACAACGTTCAGAACTTCAAAGGTATCTGCAGTTTAGTTGGAATTCTGTGGAAAAATTATCATACTTTAGATCTTACTGATGCATTGGAAAATGTCAATCTCGCCCTGGAAAAAAGCATCAAGCATTTGAAGGTAGATGTTTATTCCGAAAACGTTACCCCTCGACTAATTTTACACTTGCGAACATTACCATATCAAAGCACTTTTCATAAGCAGCATGATAATGAAAAGTGAAAAAAAAAAAATTCTTTGAAAGAAGAAGCAGATTTCTGATTCATTATTCAATTTTCAGGGCTGGTCTCAGGAGCTCGAGTTGCGTACAGGTGGGCTGATTTTGGTAAAGCGGATTCTGTCGAAAGGAGAGTGCGTGGCGGTAAGTATTCTAATATAGTTCTTTTGAAACCAAGAAACCGTAGCAATTGAACAATGCTTCAGTTTTCAAATCCTTAGCAGTTTTGGCATTGTGCCTGATATATGAAACATTAGGGACTTACAAAATGACGGACTGACTAACTTTATTGTTTGGAATATAAAAGGTAGCATCGAGTAGAGCAAATAGTGTAAGAAAAGAAGTTATCAGTCAGTCAGTCCTTCAAGTATTAGTTAGCCGAAGCATTATGATTATCCCCTCGAAATATTTTCTGTAGAAAAAAGATACCAGAAAGTCTCCCAGTGTTTCGTGTATTTGTTCACTTATTCTTTCCTCTAGTATTACATTTTCAGGACAAAACGAAGCAGATTGTGAACGATTGCTGCGCGAAGATTGCAGAGACGATTCTGAAGGGATTCAAAGTGACAATGGCCAGTGACGGACTGCTGCTATTGGGGGACGTTGAGGGGTGAAGGGGAAAGGGAAGTGGAGGCGGGAAGCAGTCAAACAACCTAACTATTCGATCATTCGACGCTCCAGCTGAAAGGCATATTAACTTTGTCCTTTTATCAAACGATATCTGTATTTTTTTGTTAATGAGTTTCGAACTCTATTTAAAGATGATCATCATGAAGAATAAAGTTGTTGGAATTTATTTTCAGAGAGTCATGGAGATACGAAGTTTGCATCTTCGAACTATCTTTAATTTTCAAATTTGATTTTTGAATAAATCCTTTAGAAGAGATTCATGTCTTCCGACGTGCTTAGACAATTGACTTTCGGAGTGAAAACGGCGAAGAGAAAGGTAATATTGAACATCTTTTGGAACCTTATGAATCGATCTTTCCAGGTAACACCAAACAAGCAAAATCAAGCGGTCAAACGGACAAAAGGAGAAGATGAAGAGAAGGGAGATGCAGAAAATGTCGAGTTGATTAACGAAGAGACTGACGAAGCCAAGAAGGAGAAACAGGTTGGATTCTTTGATTGTTTTGAAATGGTTTAGTCTAAACCGATTTTTTTTCTAAAATTTAAGTAAAGTTTTGCTTTGTTTGATTGTGTGTTGTAGTTCATCCTCGAAAAGTTTTTATTGTGAATTTTCAAGAAAATCCCCAATTCGACTTTCATTTATTCAAAAAACGAAATAAAAGATTTTCAGCTGAAGTTCTTGCTGCGTCAGAATCGTATCTTTTCGTGGGGCGACGACATTCCACAGGCCATCAGCTCGTTCGACCAGGTCGACTCGCTGCCTGCAGACATACGACAGTGCCTTGCTCAATTCAACATTGACAAGCCAACTCCCATCCAGATGCAGGCTATTCCCGCCATGCTCAACGACAGAAACATTCTCGCTTGTGCTCCTACTGGTAAACACCTTTTTCTGCCAAAATGTCTCGATTAATAATTGATTCTTCAATACTCAACGTATGTGAAGCATTACGTTTTCTCATGTATTTTCAAGTTACAAAACTGAATAAAAAGGCGAAGTCAAAGTATCAAATATCTCCGATTCATTTGAAGGAAACTGATAAATCTGAGGAAAAATTAAATTATCTTAGGATCCGGCAAGACTTTGGCTTTTGCGATTCCGATTCTAAACAAGATCAACAAGCTGAACAAACTGAAGAAGTATGCGGACGGGACGAAACTGTTCGCTTTGATTCTCGAACCGACCAAGGAACTCGCTGCACAGGTTGGGTGATTTTCACTGTTCCGTGTGCTATTTACTAATGTTTTTTAATCATATTTCCTTCCTTCCACTGTGGACTCCCGATTACTTGATGAAAATGAAAAACGACGCATTTTCTACACGCGCAAGAATGAACAAGTTTGATATGCACACCTCCTTATTTTTGTTTGTACAAAAAATGCGTCATTTTTCATTTTCATCAAGTAATCGGAAAGTCCACGATATTTCTCGTCATCCTATTTTTTTCGAATTCCACCGTGAAGAAGCACTAATTAGTGGATTTTACTAAAATTAAGAAAGACGATGCATTTGCAGACGTACAATCAAATGCTGATTTATGGCGGCAACATTGCGTCATGCGCTCTTTTCGATTCTGACAAACTTCCTGAAAATGGTTAGAATCTATTTCTTCCACAAAAATTAACTTGTTCTTTTCAGTTCAAGTTCTCGTGTCAACTCCACGACGACTGCTTGACAAGTTGGACTCTTTGCAGACGGAATATCTGAGGTGAGGATTTTCTAGACGAGTGAAAATGATAAAACAATATTTTAAACAATCCGACCTGAACTTCCATCTTCACAATATTTCTCTTTCATTATTACTATTCTGTCAAGATTCGAATGATTTTAGATGGCTGGTTGTGGATGAAAGCGATCGTCTTTTCGACACACTCGAAGGGGAAGAGAACTGCTTCCGGAATCAGGTTGATTTGCTTACTTATTTCTCTTCAACAATGACTATTTTCCAGCTGGCAGCAATTTACCGAACCTGTTCTGGCAAATTCACGAAACGGGCCTTTTTCTCTGCCACATTCTCGCACGAAGTCGAAAAATGGTTCGATATTGTTTTTTTTCTGAAAAAATAAAAGTTTAGGTGCAAAGAAACGATTCCTCAATTGATGACGGTCTGCGTAGGAGAAAGGTTGATTATTTGTTTTTACTTACTTTGAAAATTTCATAAAGCATGCAAGAAAAATTGATAAGAGATAGATTTTCTCCAGCCATAAATTCGATTTTATGTTTAGCGTCGTTGATTTGTTTCAGAAACACAGCGAACAGTCACATCAAGCAGGAGCTGATCTTCTGTGGCTCGGAAGACGGAAAGCGAGTTACGTTCAGAGAGTTGCTCACTCAATTTGAGCCGCCTGCCATTGTATTCGTACAGGTTTTGGATAAATCTTTCTAAAAGGATTTTGACATGATTTCATGAGTTTGCAGAGCAAAGACAGAGCTGACCAGTTGGCTGCACTCATTTCTGAATACGAACCTCTGCTCAAATACGGAGTGATGAGCAGTGAAAGGAGTCTCAAGGAGGTTAGTTTCTTCTTTCATTATTTTTAAAAATCTATTTTTGTTTGAAGTACCTTCGTGTTCTATTATAATTTTTGGAAGATGCCATTAATTTATGAAATCAAAAATATATACTCAGAGCAATAAATCTTCTAAAAATTCGAACAATTTTTCTTTCTTTCAGAGAAGAAAGGCTCTGAACGACTTCCGAACTGGCGCAATTTGGCTCTTGATTTGCACAGAGCTGCTGTCACGAGGCGTCGACGTGAAGAATGTGAATCTGGTACTGAACTATGATGTGCCCACCAGCATCGTCAGCTACATTCATAGAATTGGTGAGAAAATATGCTCCGTTTGACAACTTTTAAATCAGTTTATACAAGGGCATACTTATCGAGCTTGGACGAATATGCCAATTTAGAATCCGAAAACAATGAAGAAAAAAAAAAACAATTTCGAGTAAAAAAGCTTCTGCCAAAACCTGACACCCCGACACTAACATATGACATAGAGTTTGAGAAGACTCAGTTTTTCGTAAAATTCCTGCAATCTTCACTTTCTTGATATCAGAACGTTATACCGTTTTTCATCCAAATCTGGTTCTGGCTTCTCATTCGCTCTCTCACTTTCAAACCTTCTTTCGCTCCTCTCGTCCCTGAAGCATCAAGCATTATAAGGCGAGTAGAGTAAAGTGACTGTAGTGCAGTGATAATGCGTTGAAAATGAGCGAACCAATTAGCGACGATTTCGAGTCTCTCCACTACGAGAATTTTTGGCATAGTTTACTTCAGAAGCTAGAGTGAAAAAACGGGAAAAAATAAGAGCCAGAGTTAGATTTGGGTGAAAAACAGTATTTGCTTTGAAATATGTTAGGCAGAGGTCTTTTCTGTATTTGAAAATGTTCAGGTCGAACGGGGAGGGCGGGTCAGGTGGGCAAAGCCTTGACGTACTTCACAGAGGACGACATTCCCTTAATGCGGCCGATTGCAAACGTGGTCGAGCACTCGGGTGGAAGTTTGCCTGCCTACCTCCTAGAAGTCAGGAAACTCGACAAGTAAGAAAATAGTTTTCCCCTACACTTGTTATGTTCCTGGAAAAAGTAGATTTCATTTTTGGTGAATTTTTTAAAACGCTAAATGTGATGCTCCGAATAGAAATGAAATTCCTGAAAGACAACCTTTCAATCATTTTGAAAAGAACATTCCTGTCAAATTTCCAAACCATGCCGGTCTTCATTGATGAAATATAACTTTCGAACTATAACTAGTTTTGCTCAAAATCGACCTATCAACTTCAGACGTTCGAAGAAAAGACTTCTCAAATCTGCGCCCGTTCGCTACGACATCGCACCGAAACATGCAGTCGACAAAATCAAGCCGAAAAGACGAAAGATGAAAAACAAGGACGGGAAACGGGGAGTGCAAGTTGACAAAATCAAGAAAGTCAAAAAGGTCAAAAATAAGACAGTCTAAGATTGAGGAGGATAGAAATTAATTTTTTTGTTACCTAAACTTGTTGATTTATTTGTTTTTCGAAGTCATAAAATTTTAGTTTAAAAATCACGAACTTTTCGACAAAATAGGCCTGCCTGATTTGTCGCTTTCACTAATAACAATAAGTTGCACAGATTACGCTTTGAATGATGTGTATTTTTGTCTAGATTAGGAGATAACGATATGAAAATTGCAATTATTTTACCAAGCATTTATCTTTTGCTAACAAAGCACGAATTTTCTGGCAGCAAAGTATTCATATATACAAAAAAAAAGAATAGGCTCAGACATCCAAGGAATTAGCCCATCTTCTCCTGTAAGAAGCACACAGAATCAGGGGAAGCTGCGCTGGAAATATATCATCATGGCCTGTCACAACAACCATGCAGTGCCAAGTGCCCATCGCACTACCACTTGACTATGAGGACATCAGGGCAGAGGCTATATTTCCCATTCGTTATGCAAAGAATCCCATGAAAAACCAAATGCTTGATGATAGTTTGGAAAAGTATCATTGTCTCGTATGCTTTCACTCTTTCCTGAAGAATTCAAATCGAATGCATAGAATCTTTCATTCTTTGTTCTGAGGGTATCTTCTTTGCGCCACACGGCCATAATAATTAGTTTGAGAAAGAAGAGAAGGGACTGCAAATTCTTACTCGAAATAAAAATGCGATGACCATTTCTTTTGATACTTGAAACGCAAACTTCCCATCTTTCCTATATTTTTGTTTGCCAATTGCTTCATTAAAGTGGTCATTTTAATTGTGGAAGAGGAGATTGGAAAATCAAAGCAGACATTGGCAAAGGCAAAAAGGCAGAAGATGTTTTTTCACATATCTTCAATTGTCTGCCTGTATTTTATCCACTACAATGGCAGATTGATTGATACAAGTGAATAGGGAAATAGAGTAGATTGGAATGAGAATGATGACAGAGAGAAGGAAGAGAGAAAGAGGAATAGCATCTTCCTTGCCTCAGGCTTGTTGTACAGTGAAAGCTAAAAGCTGCCATTGGCAATGCGAGAATCATACTTCTGTCATTTTATCATTCGAGAATGACTGTGTTGGCTGCTTCTCCCTCTTTCTCTCCCTCTGCCCTGTGACTCTAGCGAATGTCACGCAATAGCATTGTCTGCCTAATTTGCCTAACAGCCCCACCTTCAGTTGCATGTTCATTTACGATGTTATTCTCATGAAACGCCTCATGAATCTTTGAAAACCTTATACTTCGAGATTTTTCTTCTTTTTTGTTACGAAATTTTTGACAATTAGTTTATTTTTGCTTTACTAACTGAAAATCATAATTTCGATTCTTTTCTGGATCAATTACATTTAAATTCAGATACTGAATATTTGTGATAAATCAAACTGATTATCGATTCGACTTCAAAATTCTATTGGGGTTAACCCTGTTATTCGAGTCTTCGGATAGTTTATTTCCCGAAAAATTGTGTTTCCTCAACTTTAGAGTATGATATTCAAAGAAAATATAGCTCAGATTTTGCGCTCTCGCATCAAAATCTCGTGCAACCCATTGTAAATAGTCAATTTTTACACGATAATCCCATATCTCGCGCAGCTTTGTGATTGCATGTTGTGTGTGTATAGTATTTTGCATAACGGCTTTGTGGTAATGTGAGGCAGTGAAAAAGATGCAAAAGAAGTAGAAATAACTCGTCCTCTTATGCCCTCCTCTTCTCTCTCTACCTCTGCTATGACTTTGGCAAGGATTACAGATCTTCTTTCCTTTTTTACTGCTTTTACTTTTCTTTACTCGAACGACTGACTTTGGCAAATCGGCTTTTACTTTTTCGCAATACAACAATTCTTTATTTCAAGATTTCATCCTAAAATAGCTTTCTTCGGAATTCTGTGGATTAAAATTTGTCTTGAAACCAAAAATAAGCGATAATACAATACCGTAACAAAAATTACTTACTGCTCATATTCTTTGAACACCTTCTACCTTTTTCCATTTATTATTTCTATCGAAAATTCCAAAAATCATTGCTATCGATTCATGGTGAAAATTTAATAATTTCGTTAATCGAATGTTTATCTTTCTGAGATCCTATGAAAATTGATCCTATTTTTTGACAAGATACCGTTCCCAGGTTGTCTCTCCTCTAGCGATATTTGATCTCGCTGTCTAATGCTTTGCATCGTAATCTTGACAGATTATTTATTGTATCCGGTGTGATTTATTTAGTCGATTATGCTAAGACTGATTAGTCATTCATGTAAAATAAGTCATTTACTAGATACTCCATAGCTTTTATCTTGAGAATATTCTAGCATAGTTATTTTCTCGAGAACGAGAAATATCATTATAATAATTCTTGGATATCTTATTTTTAGCTAACCTAATCGACCTCAATCGTTTCATTTCAGATCAGATGCGATGGTTGCTTTCTGCGTTCATTATTTCAGTACTGCATCTCCCAGCCATTCGGGTATTTTGTTACTCATTACTCTAGTTTTATATCCCAATTTTATTTATGAATAAGCAGAATTTTCATAATTTCATCAATTCCAACAGCTTTTCCCTAAAGTACTGTTCACCTATTCATTCCTCGCCTAGCTGAGGATCAGTTTGTTGTCTTAATATTATCGACTAATGTCTTGCTTGTGGTTATCCCTGACAATGCTCGTAAAAAAATTTATCTAAGATCAGATTTAAATCTAATTCTAAAAGAATATGAAAGACGGTAGAAATCTGTAAGCGAAGATGAAATTTTTATCCAACACAATACAATTGAAATCTTTCATGGCGATATTTCAGCTTTCCATTCTAATGAATATATAGCAACATTCAATCACAAATGTAATTCTTTGCTTTTTAGCAAAAACAATTGATGCCCAATTTTTGCTGCGCATTTCTCACGTAACAATAAGCTAATTTCTGCATCGCTCGTGACGTCACAGCTATTTTTCTTCCTCTTTATGAATATTAGCCTGTGCTGTGCATGACTCATGGTTACATTGCCCTCACAGTCAGATGTCTGCTTCTTCCTTCCTCATTTCACTGCTTCACTTTCTGCTTTCTGCTTCAATCGGCCGGTTTCTTACAATTCACCCCCCTTTTCGACTGAATGACCTTCTCATCTAAGCTAGAACAGCGGAAAAAACAACAATAACCATGAACCATCAAACAAAAACAATGGGACAAATGAACAAAAGCAGAAAATCACAAATGTAGCTAAAGGGATTGAGAATTTGAATATTTTAAAATCAAATATCATAAGTTTCGATGAAAAGTGACTCCTATATATCGTCACCAACTGATCTTCGTCAGTACTCGCTTTTGCCACGAATTTTTATGCCAGGGAGTGTAGGAAAAGAAAAACCGATGTCAATTAACAGAGGTCGCAAAAAGAAAGATGATATTTTCAGGCTCAAGACATGATCTCGTCATTGATGGGAACGTTTCTCGGCAGCGGTCTGGCTGGAAACAATGAAGGAGCAGGCGCGATGGGGAGTGGAATTGGAGGGCTTCTTTCGAATTTTGCAGGCACAGGTTGAGTATCTCTTGAAGATTCGTAATTTGATGAATTGTATTCCAGGGAATTCCGCTGGACCTGGCTCGAATAACCCATTCATGTCGATGCTCAGCATTGGGCAGAGTCTCTTCGGGGGAGGAGGAGGAATTCCTGGATTATCTCCGAAAACCCCTACTCAACCAGCGGTAAGAATTTTCGTTTTCATAAACCTTTTGGAATATAGTCCATTAGTTCATTGATAGTTAACGAGTAATTATCAAATAAATGCTCTGTTACACTTTTCTTACTTGAGATGTTACTTGCTCATGTATGATATTTCATTTCACTTGCTACTTTTCGACCGACCGTCAGCGATGGAAATATTTATAAGGGATATTTTACTTCGAGCAATGACATTTTTGATAATTTGAATTCTTCACGATTTCACAGCGAGAAAATGTTCACCACTATGGAGAAAATAGTGTTATGAAGAATTATTACTCGAGTCACAATTATTCATGCCAGGTTCTACAGGACCACTAATTGCCTGGTCCGGTAAAATTACTTTTGAATCATCTCAGAATAGAAGAGAAAGTCGACACATTTGATGTTATCACTCCTTAGACTGACGATTCAGCGCACATTATATTTTCTACTCGGTTAAAATTGCAACATTTTTACAATCTCGATGCTTTAATTTGAAAACAGGTCAGACTTTTGCGCAATCTGTGCTTCATGAAGAATCCAAATTCCCGAAGTTTTACTTCTGCAATCGATAAAGTCACTGAATTTGCACGACAGCAATATTGATTTTCCAGGGTCCCTCTCCTTCAATAGCAGACTACACGGACGAAACAGCTCCATCGACCATCTTCCCTCCGCTCTTCAAGCCCCCAACCGAGGCTCCCGTCGCCTTTGCTGGGAATAAGAATCGCCAGATCCAGGCAAGACGAAGAAGGCAGCGACAGCGACAAATACAGGCTCAGAGACAACGGAAGATACAGGCGCAAAAGCAGAGACAGAGAAGGATACAGGCACAGAGACAAAGGCAAATACAGAATCAGAGAAGGTGGAAGGGCAAATTAAAACCGTGGGAAGAGGGGGGAGGCACTGTTCTGTCGGCTGAGGACTATGAGGATATGTTCAGAGAGGTGGGCCTGATTTATGACATCTTAAAAGTTATCAATTTGAAGACAAAAGTGTCAACCATGAGTCTATCGTAATTTCGATCCACCCCTGGTGTTAGAGACATTGGCGAGCAAAGTTTTTTACTCGAGATTTTCAATTCACACCTATTGTATTTCACTACCATGATTTAACCTGGGCGAAATTTTGCTAAGATCTATTACGTGAATTAGCCATGCAATTCATTCAATTTTCAACCGAGTCGAATCACCTCGCTCATAAAGAGGCCATCTTAGTATGATTATACGTATTTAAATTCTTGTTCGCCACTGTATAGTTTTTCATTTTTACTCTCGAAAGTCGACTCTTTGAAAACATTTTTGTGGTGAATTTTGTGTCAGGTAATATGTTCCCATGATTTCATTCGAATTTTCAGAGCACGAAAGAGCAACAACGATTGAATCGTGAATTGCAAAGGGCACGAAGAATTGAGCAGATGGAGGTAGAGCTTGTTTTCATAATCATTATTATAATTTGCTTTTTTCAGAAGCAGAAATTACAGGCCATCAATGCCCAAATAAACAGGGAGAAAAACAAATGGAATGGGAATGCGAATGGATGGCAGGGGGCCACCAAGAGACCCCCGATCAATTTGAGACCGCCCACTCCTGTGGGACTCGTTAACAATAAGGTAACGTTTTTTTTGTTGATAAATAAGGTTTTTCTTTATCACAACCATAACCCTAAAAAATCGTACTCATCTGAAACTTTACCTTTCTTTCTGGGCGAAAATAATTTACTTTTCCACGATTGAACAGTCATTTCTTCACGAAGACAAGCTTTTCTTAAATTGACGACACTTCTACGGATTTAAATACTCAGATCCCACCGATAATTCTGCCGCCAGCTCTTCGAGGCAAAATCGGAAAAGGAGCGTCGGCTGCAGATTTAGAGGCAGACTACGATGATGCAATCGATATGAGGCTCACGCAAATTCGAAGAAAACGTGAGACTTTTCATGTTTTGATGAGTAATTGAAAATGGTTACCATTTCTTCGTTATTTTGACTTTCTGAAAAACTAGTCAAAATGCCTATCCTTGGTCAGATGATTGCATTTTTATACTGCCAACTGTAAGATTACATCGATTACTTCGTCCCTCCTTATCTGATACTTTTCTTTAAAAGTTTCGGTTGAATGTAGCCCTTCCTTTTGCAGGCTATGCAAGTCCGTGGTGGCGTCGTCACAGCCGTCAGAGTCGCCAGAATCAGGTCCGTCGCCGCATGCGCGCGCATGTTTTCTACGACGAGCCTTCTTCTAGCAGAGTGGCCCCTCCCTCAGCCAGCTTCAACAGCAAGAAAGCACAGCAGAACAGAATCACCAATGCACTCGATTCTCTCTCGAACGCATTCAACTCTTGGATGGTTCCCCCCTCCTCAATGATCATGCCACAACCACCTGCTCCTTCCCCCTACCAACCCTATCAGAGCAATCCGTTCATCATGCCAATCAATATTCCCGCTCAACCTCCCGCCCCTCCCCCGCTACAAAACAACATTCAGGTATTTTATCGATACTAAAACTAGCAACCAGTTTAGCATAAGTGCAATTATAATGAATATCAACTATTTTTAGTGGAAAAAGATGAATCACCGAATTCTCTTATCCATCAATGACGGAATAATCATTTTTAGAGAACTGTATACAAAATGACTGAAATGAGAATCGAACTATTTATCATGAGAAATAAATCTTTCATTGACGCCTTTTTACAGAGCGATTCCGCCCCAGTCTCCCCGTTCCTCTCGCAATTCGTGCCCCAACAATTCCTCGGCTTCCTCAATCCACCCCAGCCCATGTCGTCATCAGCACAAAGCAACCCTGTCGCTAATTTATTCAACCAATTCGCTCCTCCTGTTAAAGGTAAACAATTTCTTTCACAATAGCACGCTTTATCTAATTTTCATAAAACGCGACCAGTAGTGTAAAGATTTATCTTCAAAATCTCAAATTTGTCACAGGGTTTGTTGCAGCAGATATTCCAAATTAGTACCAAAAACGCCAAGTTGAGGGAGAGTAATGGATGGTAGTCTCAAATTATTTTATGAACAATGTGTCATAAACTTACAATCCATTCATATTTCACGGAACTCCTTCAGGTGTTACAGCAGCTCCATTCGAAGTTCCAACGCTGGCTCCTCCGCCTTCTCCAACCACCCCAAGTCCGAAGCTATTGGCTCATAATACTGCAAGAGTTAGTTATTTGCTACTGGATTTAAAAGAATTCGCTATATGATTATTTACGAGGATCATAATAGATCACAATTAGATACAGAGAAAAACGAATGTTATACATTAGCGGATGATTTTCTCATTATTTGTAGCTCTGATCTTCTTCGTACCAATAATCTGATAATGTTACGTTATTCTGAAAATTCAAGCACGCACAATGCAGCAATATATTTATTTAGTCTAATATATTCTTGTCAAGCAAATATTTTATGATTTGAGATGTTCAAAGAGATAGTAACTCTGAACGATGTGTATGGAGGCGGGAAGAACTCTGACTTCAGTTCCGTGCAGACTTTGATGGAATCGTTCTTTGAATCCGTGAGCTCCGGCAATAAACCTGGAGTTGGAACTGCAACTACAAGTCACGTGAGATGTTTCCAACAATTTTTGCAAAATAAAAAAGAATCGGAATCTAATTTTTATCTTCAATTTTTGCGCCCCCTGAAATTGCAATTGCAAGCAATTTTGATCCAGTGTCATTTCAACAGTTACTAAAGATGATATCATACATTCAGGTTACAAACTTGTGTCAAGTTACCACTCCTCACAATTCCAAGAATTTCCCTAGTGACTATTTTAGGACCAGCCATATACAGCATTACAGCCCCAATTCGATGGCACAGAACTTGGAGCAAACAGACCTCTGACGAATAAACTGTTCGAGAGTGACATGGTTCTGACCGTTGAACAAATGAAGGCAGTCGTTCTCGGAACGCAAGATTACAAGGCTGGCAGTTGGATCAGAAGAAAAAGAAAAGTCATTCTTGGTGAGTTTATTCTTGTAGGAACATTAGATATCTAATGAAAATGTTATGTATCATGCATATGCGTCAATGGCAAGTCTGTACTTTCATATTAGTTCTATCGAAAGTGTTCATTTTTACCTGCACTTTTCCAGGTGCTCCATTGAATATACTAGGTTTCCTCTCTACCATATCATGCTTCTAATCATCAACTTTCAGGACACCAATACCGATGGCCTCGAAAACCAATTCCATATCGCTTCAAGGGAAATGACCGTCAGTATTCGCTTTGTCACTAGAGTTCAACTTGATTCGTTTCAGTTCAATGGATACAGATAATCCGCACAGCTCTTCGCAAATGGGAGGGTGAGACGTGTGTGCGATGGAAGGAGAACGCTCCTGGGAAGGATCACATCATCTTCTTCAGAGGAGCTGGGTGGGTGATGAGTTTATGTCAACGCAGAAAATATATCTCGATTCTTATATCTCAAAAATCATTTTATTCTTGCCAGCTATCTGCATTTTCTACTCATGGCTAATTTTACTAACTTCGAGGTCGATGAAATTTCGCACTTACCTAGTCATCATTTTATCAAAATTTAATTCTCTAAAAGATAACTTTGTCTCCACACCAAAATGGTCCGATATCTTCAGTTGCTATTCGAGTGTGGGCCGAGTCGGTGGACAGCAGACAATCAGTATTGGGTATGGATGTGAGGACGTGGGGATTGTGCAGCATGAAGTCGGGCATTCTTTAGGTTGGCAGGAATCGAAGTTTATCGGTAGTGAAATCGAATTTAGGATTCTGGCACGAGCAATCAAGATATGATCGAGACAAGTACATCATAATCAGGTGAATTTTGAAGTTGTTTCTTAGATCAACGAAAATCGAATCGCACCAGATGGAAGATACTCGAAAATCATTGTATTTTTAGAATGAAATATAGAAAATACCCCCAAAATTTTATCACTCTTGTGATAAATATCGTTTCGAAAGAAAGTCGCCAATAGTTGCCTTACATTCAATCTACTTGAAAATAGGTGAATAGGTAAATCGACATAGTAGAATCCCGGGGGTGTTTATAAGATTTTGAATTTTGCAATAATTACTTGCTAAACCTCACTAATTTATCATTTTTATACACTAAATTCAAATCGAAAATTGGAATTATTTTGTTCAAACATTTTGCACTTGAACGACGACTTCCAAAACCATTCTTACAGTGGTTTCGACGTCGCTCTTTCGCGTGGTGCGGTTAGTTTTTCATTGTTTTTTTTTTCAAAAATATTAGAAATTCTCAATTTAGCAGCACTTTAAGCTTTGGGTGCTATTTTATAGCTGATTTTGACGAGTTTAGAAAAGAATGGCTACTTCGAGGCACAGACGGTAATTTTGAGCGTAGAACTGAGCAGGAAATCGAGTCGATGGGCCTGCCGTACGACATAGGTTCGGTGATGCACTATGGACAAAACGTACGCGCTATTTACATCATTTTTCATAATTTTGTGATTTAGGCGTTTACGAAGGACTGGGACCATGCTACGATCGAAACGGTCGATCGAAAGTTCCAGAGAACAATGGGACAGAGGGACCAGCCTTCCTTCATCGATGTGAAACAAGTCAATCGGCTCTATTGCAATGGTATGACGAAATCCTATCACAATATGTACAAATTTATACATTTATCAATTCGAAAATGTTTTCATTTGAATAGTGAACCTAGCGTAGACAGAAATTTGGCTAAACTATTTTGGACCGTTCTTAATGCCACAAAATTTCAGTTTAGTGATAATTTTTTTACCAAATTTTAGATATCTGTCGTGTGAACCTTCCTTGCAAGCATGGAGGGTATCCCGATCCTAACAATTGCTATGTAAGAAGTTTCAGAATTAATTTTATGAAATTTCAGCTTTCAGAAATGCAAATGTCCTTCAGGTTTGTTTCTTCTATAATTCATCCATCGTTACGCAATTAAGGTTTTTGATATAGGACTAGAGATAGTTTTTCTCGTAGGCATTATTTTCTTCCCTTGTGATCAGCTCATTGAGTAGTGTTTCGACTTTGAATCTTCATCGCTCTTAGTCTAATCTATCCTAGTTGCAAGATTGGATAAATTACTCAAGAACAACTTCAGGCTTGGGTGGTAAATATTGTGATCAGCTTCCTGAAAATGGTATGTTTAATTGTCTTATTCCATTTCCATCTTAGCTCTGATATTTATAATTCAAAAGAATAGCGCTGTTTTCGAAACAATGACATAGAAGCGATATTTTTGAAATAGTGCCTAGCAACACAATTTTATAAGCGTATATCTGGTTCTAGCTTCTTTCATGGCTTTCGAATTCTGGCTAGAATTTTTCGCAAATTTCCCGCTGGCTATATAACCGTCGTATTTCTCAGAGATATTCATGCAGGTCCGAATCCTCGTGGGTTATCGGCGAAAATGACCCCATCTGGAAATCACTAGACTCGCATGTTTTTGTTATTTTGAAAAAAGAACGAAAACTTGATATCATTACTTTTCTCGTAATATTGCTTTTTCTTCAAAAACTGCAATTCAGAGCGAACATGTGGAGGAGAACTAACAGCGACATCAGCCTGGCAAAATTTGGAATATAAGGGCAAGAGGAAATGCTTTTGGAGAGTCAGAGTGAGCTTTGAAGATTTTTTATATTTGATGGAAAGCTTACTAAATTCACTCGGATATTAAGGATGAAATTATGCTGATAAGGATAATTAAGCTGAACTATGCAGAATTTATTTCGGCTGATCATAATTTTGCTGCTTACAAATTCAGAGCACTAACAATGCCCGAATTCGAATGATCTTCTCCGAAATTCGCTATCGTTGCGAGACGACTTGTCATGCCTTCATCGAAGTCAAGGCTAATTCCGACTATCAGCAAACTGGATTCCGACTTTGGTAAATCAAATATTTTTTTCTTGAATCTTGATATTCAAAATTTGAGTTGTTTCGAAGATAGGGAAGTTCATTTTGTGTCAGAGCAGCCTGAGGTTCTATTCTTCTCTGATTCGACTGCTTTGGATTATGAAGTTAGCTTTAAATTGCGATACATCCAAGGTAGGAAGAGAAGACGACTCATCTGAATCGAAATATTGTATTTGTCTACAGATAATGGGGTCCTTCCTCCCCCTACACTCCCGCCCCCAACTTCGACCTGGGTGCCTGGAGTCGAAAATCGTGGATTCAGAGGGCAAGTCTACACAGGCGGCCCTATCGAGAACTTCATTCTCAATGCTATTCCAAGAATACGGTACGTCTTGTTAGTATATAATAAATATTTGAGTGAAAATAAAAATAAAAAGCAAGCTCTCTTCCTCTTTCTAGAGGCGAAATGAATAGAGTAAAGTTACAATTGGGATGATCTTCCTACAATTTATTATTCTTTTAAAATCAAACAAAACCATTTCATCTCCTGAATCAAATTGAATGGGATTTCATGAATTTATTGAATCTGAATGGACTCGAGAGGAAATAAATCCCGTCTCCGTCTATTTCAATATTTTTCGAAGATCAAACTTCTATTTGCATTCGTTTTGTGGCTCCCCATAGTTTATCAATATCATAATGATTTTAGTGTGCATATTTACAGAGATACAAGACGTCCTCTGGAGAGTGTTGCTTCGATTGCAGCTGAATATGGGTTGGCCACATTGTTTGGCATTGCTCACAACAAAAAATGATCTAACCATATGTAGTAAAGTGTAAGAAATGTAGAAAAGGTATACCGCTTTAGTAAAAATGACTACTTGTCAATTGTCGTTAGGCCATATTTTCCATTTTTAACCTTCTCGAAACTGCTCAAATCCGATCTATCTCAGCGTCAGAATGCATACCGAAATTATCATTCGCAGCTACGGGTTATCATTTTAGCTTTCAATGTTTTATTATTTTGAATTGTTATATCAAGAATAAATAAAGTCCATTCTAACTTAGATGCTGATGGCGTAGGCATATGGATGAATTTTGAATTCTCTGGTCATAAAATCAGTTTCATTATTACGCAATCATAAATTCATGCAAAAATCCTACGCATTATCACATTCATAACTTATGAACTTAAAAGTCAAACTTTTAAAATCGACATTTATTAAAAAATTTTAGGCAGTTGAAACTTCAGCTGCATTCAGCGATTATCTAGGTCAGAAAATATTCTACAAGCAATATTCTTTCACTTCTTTCTAACAGAATTGTGCATTCAAGCTATTATTTTAAAAAATCAAGTTAGAAATTATCAGCTAAATCTGCATTGCTTGGAAGTGAGAAAATCAAGATGTTGTTTGTTTTGCAGAAATCATATATTGTAATTTTGTATGTACTCGAAGTTTTGCCAATATGGCATCTTATATACGCAACACTTTGGTCATCTATGCTGGCCAATTGGTCATCAAAAGTGATCTTGAACTAATTATCAAAGGTATAATGGAAATTAATTTTAATGGGCACTAATGACTATTGCATAGCTATAGAATTAGATCAAATTTCAACGAAGGTTTACATTGTCAATTAACTAGTCATATAATGTACAATTACTAATTAATTGAAATTATTGTAGAAGTCTCAATAAATATTTATTCTTTGATACGACAATTCATCCATCAACGATTCGACTAATTCAGTATTTGAATTTATTGCTATGTGTGCAAAGATTTGTTGAGATGTGTAATTTTTCGTGGAGAGATTCAATATTTATACGGTATTTCGCTAAATGGGAAGATGTGATTCTTTAAGACTAGTAGCGTACATTACAGGAGGTCTATTATTTTGATATTAACTTTCGGAATAATTTCCTACTTCACATATAAATCGTATCAAGATAAATTACTACTACTATTTTATTCTGCGTCAAAGGATAACGATAGAATTGGAGCTAAAGTATGTATTTATTGAATATTATCTACTTGTATCTTTGCAGAGATGTACGCGGTCCGTAAAAATTGGGACCCGAACATCAGAATTTTTATAAATCGGGACCCGGCCCGAACCCGGACATCGAAAATTTTCTAAACACGGACCCGGACATTAATTAATGCCCGGATCCGTACATCTCTGCTCTTCACTCAGCAGCGTGCGATGGGGAGGGAATTGAGAGAGTATTAGCGAGAAAGGTTAGAGTAAATGCATTCCTATACACCACTTGACAGGCTGTGGCGCGCGCGTGTAGGTAAAAATTATTGATTAATTTCTTTTTAGGGATCAAGATTGACAAAATCCTCGTCGAATTAACTTAGGTTTTTCGTGGCATTTCGCCTGTGGACAGTACAGGAGCAGAAATACGAAAATTTGTTATTTTTGGGATTTCAGTCCATTTCCGCGAACTTCTTGAGTAAGTTCCAATTATAAATATCATTTTTATCGACAATCCATATGGCCAGCATAAAAATGGTAAAAAATAACCCCGAACTCGAGATAAGCTCGACTACCACGCCTTTCTTAACATTTGCAAAAACTGCAAAGGGGGCGGAGCTTGGGGACTCTAGCGTACGATTCTATTTTCGACTTGCATTAACACGTTGAATTATTTGGAATTCGTCTGGTTTTGATAGGTTACACTCGAGTTAATTCTGAGTCGTGCTAATTTCGGGATGTTCCAATTATTGCTATCGATTTTTTCTCGCATTGCGTCAGTTTATTCTCCATGCAATTCATTTTGCTGTGTGTTTCGCGTTATTATTTTAGGAGTGAATTTGTGATTTTCAGCTGAATGGCTCGAGCCTCATTCGAGTACGATGAGGTGGGCAACACATTCTACTACGTGCTCGTATCGTTCTATGCTCTCGTCCTTCTCCCCATCACTTATTATTTCTTCCCCACTGGAGAAACGACAGGTCAAACATGACTTTTCCTAACTTTTATTATTATTTTTTATTTTATTTTTGTTCTAATATTTTTGAAGAAAAAATTTCCTCGTCGAATAACAATACGAAAAGTTTGAAAATATAAAAGTTTTAAAACACAAAATTGAAGTTCAGAAGAGTGGAAATTGATTTGATTCGGGACTTTGAATTAAAAGTTCTAGAAAGTTGATAAAATTGTATGTCGAAGAAGTGGTTTATTTTGAGAGTGGAATTTTATAAAAAGACTTCTTCCGAAATAGTAAAGTTCGTTGGTGAAGCTAAATTAATGGCGCCTTCGTTCGGTTGACCATTCTGCCAAGTGTAAAGTGTACTTGAGCTATAAATATGTCGCATAGGGAAAGTCTTTTCCACCACTTTTAACCCGCAAATCAATATGGAAAATATTGTAGCTTTGTAACAAAAGCAATTCAATGTATCGAATGTTGATTTTCAGAAGTGAAAAAAGTGAACCTGCACGAATGCCAGTGTCACGGCTGTAAAGAGAAAAGACAGAGAAAAGAGGCCAACAAACCTTGGAGAAGGACAAAGAAAATTGCAATTTATGTGGTAAGTGGTGAAATTTGCGGTTTGATAATTGATAAATGGAGAGATTTATAAAGATTAGATAAAATCGCTGATAATTCTTAACCAGGTTCATGCCATTTCTTTCTGAAATCGCGGCCTTCAATATGAAAGTTGTTAGTAAACTGCAGAAAGTTCAAGTTGTCTTTTTTATTTTGAAGACAGCGGATCTCTGCAATTCAACTCATCAAGATTCGTCAAAGATGGGCTTTATTTCAGGGTCTTACGGTTGCATGGATCATTTTCGCGTTTCTCGTCAAGAAGATGACAGAAATCGAAGTGAAACATGAAGAGTACAATCCGTACACTGTGCTGGGATTGGACCAGGTTTGTATTCATTCATGATATTTTAAAAATGACGGAATAATTGAATGAGCGGTTTGACATAAACTAGAGAATAGAAATTTTTGTACTGTAAATAAATATCTTGCTATTCCATCAGAGTCAAGTTGCACGTTCTTTTTTCAAATCATTTATAATTTCAGGGAGCATCAACATCAGAAGTGAAGAAGGCGTATCGTGAATTATCCAAAGTCCACCATCCAGACAGAGGTGGAGATCCTGTCAGATTCGATCAAATCGCCAAGGCTTATCAGGTTGGAATCATTTCTAACTTATGATTTTTTTGTTTTTATACATTAGATGTTTCATGAAGTCAAAATTAACTCTCGTTCGTGCAGAGCGATTTTTTCTTCTGCTTTATTACATGCTAGTGTATTATTTTACAAATTTTATTTTTTATCAAAAATCCGAATTTCTACGTAGACCTATCCATATTTATATTTTCATTTTGAAAATACAATAAATTTAGGCTCTGACAGAGGAAGAAGCTCGAAAGAATTGGGAATTGTATGGAAATCCAGATGGGCCACAAGGTTATTCAGTTTTTCTCTGATCTGGCTGATTATCTTCTTGTTCAGCGACAACATTCGGCATAGCTCTGCCAAAATGGCTTGTTAGTGAGGAGTATGGTATGTGGGTGCTCGCCTTCTATGGATTCATCCTCCTCATCATTCTTCCTGTCGTTGTGGTTAGTTATTCATTGCTGTTTCTAATCATTTTATGAAATTTTTAAACTTCATACTTTCAAAAATACTTAAAGAATCTTTGCACTTGCTAAAGACATTGATAAAATTTGATTTTGTGCATCTCGTCAAATATTGCAAACCTTGGAATTTTTCAAGTCTAAAACGGTTCAATTTTATCGTTTCTTATAAGGATTCTTTTATATATTCGTATCAATCTTCAATACTCAATTTTGTTCAAATCAAAAATCTTTAGGGAATTTGGTGGTACAACTCGATAAAGTACAGTGTGGACAAAGTGCTGCTCGACACTACTCAGCTCTTCTACTACTTCATCCACAAGACGCCCAGAATGGAGACCAATCGTGAGGAATTCTTGATGCATTCAAAGCAATCCAATCAATTCTTCAGGAATGTTAATGGTTTTGAGTGGATCATTCGAGTTCTGGAAGCAGTACAACAAGGATATCATCGAGAGGGAGACTGACAATCTCGATCTTCCTAGGTACTTTGTTAGAAAATCGCAAATTCATGCTAATTTGAACGATAAAGGAGAATCTCGGAATTAAAAATATAAGACTTTCCTGAATTTTATTGCTCATAATTCAACGAAAATTTTTGAAGGATTTAACTTTCGAAAGAATTAAATTGTTAGCCATACTTTCGGCCTATTTTTGTTCATAGTTCTAAAAATTGCTCTAATTTCCATACGTCAAATTTTTAGATTGATAAAATCGGTCCCGAACGTGACAGAAAAGAGTCGAGAGCGGCCTCTGGGCATGCCCTACGCAGTCAAGGCGCGCATTCTCATTCACGCTTATCTCAATAGGAAGCCGCTCGAAAGTGCCGATTTGGATGAGGATCAGAGGTATTTCAAATATTGTTTTTTTTCAATCTTGAATCAATATCTGCATTTCTAAGCCCTCTTTTCTAGATACGTGTTGACCCGAGTGATCCGTCTGATCGAGGAGATGATGAGCTGTTCTCAATCACTCACTTTCTATTCTCCCGTATGTTTTCATGCTTTTATGCCAATTTAATTTTTCCTCGGATTTTAGACAAAAATCCCGATAGAAACATTCGAGAACCTGATTCGTCTGCAACCGATGTTCGTGCAGGCCCTGGTGCCCAAGAACAGCCCCCTGCTGCAACTGCCACATATTACTGAATACAATGTGACACATTGCAAGAAGGTTTGTAGATTGTATGGCTTGTTGAAGAGGGCTTCGTAAATAGTGTTATTTCATATTGAAAAAAGACTATTCAAATATTTTTAAAGAAAGAAATGAGAAGATGAAGCAAAAATGATCTCTTCTTTTGCAAGTTGCATATGGGTTCATTTGGTTTCGTGAAAGGTAATGAATGAGATGGCATCTCGTTGCAAAAATATCTCATTTTATTTCCATGAATTCCTATAGCGAACTTAATTTCACACTTCTGAAATACATTTATTTCAAAGAAAATAATGTTTTTCAGAGCCGTATCTACACGTGTGCAGATCTGGCCTCGATGCAGGACGACAAGCGTCGTGCTCTGCTGAAGATCCTGACAGACGAGGAGTACAGAGATGTGTTGCTTGTGTTGGCCACTATGCCCAGGATCGAGATCTCCACGAATGTCATTGGTGAGGAAGGAAGCAATTGAATGAATGAATAGATAAATTACAGTGGAAGGGGAAGACGATGCGCACGAAGTGACTGCGGGCTGTTACGTCACTCTCAAGGTCACCCTCAAGAGGAAGACACTCATGGATCCTGTTGTGAGTTTTGAATATTGTTTCTTTTCAAATGAGAAACTCTAGAATTTGCTTTCTAAAACATCATATTATTTATGCGAATGGATAGTAATTAGTGAAAATCGTACTTTCAAAATAAAAACTATTGTGTTATTCCGAAGATTTGGCATCGTTCTTTCAGCTTTTAGACTAAACTTGTGACAAAATTATACACTATCAAATTCATATGTGATTAGACTGTTCAAAATGATATTCCAGGTTGCTGGATTGGACCAGAGACTGAAGCTGGATGAACACAGTCAGGAAGGAAATGGAAAGGGTAGCGACGGAGAGCAGATGAGTGAGGACAGTGACGACGAGGGAGAGGGCAAGGACAAGAATGAGGATGAACAGAAGGAGAATAAGGTAAGAAACGTATCATGGCGGGCAAAGTATTCGGTTAACCTTATTTTACGAGATTTTCACATAGTTAAAACATTCCAAGTATGAAATCAATATGGTGTGAAACTCTCATACATTCATGATTTATATGGACAAATAGGCCTGCAAACTCATCTATATCTGTATCACCGGAAAGGGCCGTGTGAAGTCGACTATGAAGCTGGGGCACCCGATACTTTGCTCACCACTATCTTTGCATTTTCTAATTTTGATATTTGCAGCCAAAGAGAAAGCCATGGGAAAAGGCGCCACAGAAGAAGAAGGGAGGCGGGACCAAGAAGAAGGGCAATAAACAGCAACAACAACAACAACAGCAGCAGCAGAACAAGGTTGAAATTATCATTTCCTGAGAAGTGAGCATTATTTAATTCAGAATCCGAAACCTCAACAGGCATCCTCCCCATCTTCGCCCGAAGAAGCTGATGTTAAGAAAGAGAAGAAGAAAAAGAAGGAACGAGAAAATGGCACCCCTAATGAAACAGGTGGCAGCGATGAAGAGGTAAACTTTTTTAAAATAAAATATTGAATGAATATTGATAAGAAAAACTAAGCAAAAGCAGCAAATAATTCCTTCTTGGATCATTTACATTGTTCCTGAAATCTAGAAGCTTTCATTTACTCGAATTGTTATTTTTTTAAATTCAGGGCTCGATTTCTGGCTCGGATTCTGAGATTATTCTGGACCAACCTGAGGAAGAAAGCAATGACGAGGAAGGCTGGGGAGAGGCCCACGGAAAGAAGGTTCGGAATTTTAGTCAAATAGTATATAGATATGATAAAGTACTCTTGATTTTTTAGGTTAATTTCGAGACGAAATCGAAACAAACTCATCCAGTCCATTCGCCCCACTATCCACTCGAAAAATACGAATGGTGGTATGTTATACTTGTCGTTGCTTCTGTAGTTGTTTAAAATCGAATATTTTCAACATACAATATTATTATTTCCTCTTTTTTCAAAGGGAGAATAAAATTTGCAATTCTCAGGTGGATTCTACTGACATACATGGATAAGAAGGAGAAGGTGCGCAAATTGGTCTGCCCTGTCACTCCCTGCAAGACGCTCACTGATGAAACTACTGTAAGTCGTTCGTTAATAGTGAATTCATTCAACTTCCCTAATACATTAATTTTCAGACGGAACTTCGTTTTGCAGCCCCAGGCATCAAAGGCTTCTACACTTTCGCGTTGAGCGTCAAATCCGACTCCTACATGGATGCCGATTTCACTACCGATATCAAGGTACTTCTAATTTTTCTTCTGAAAGCGTAATGTTAAATTTTGGAAAATCTGATAAATAGTGGTTTTCGTGAATGTTTTGATCTCCAATTTTTCGAATTTTAGATCTATTCTCACTATTTTCAATAGCATTAAAATTTCAAAATTGCTATAATTTTTTCTTCATACCATCTTTTTCAAGTGTGGTTCTATATTTTGGTATCAGATATGCGAAATTTTATTATATGTTCCATTCATGAATGGAGTGAAATGACTAATTTGTTGTTTCAGTTAGAAGTGAAGGAGGAACGACCGTACGAGCCAGTGAAATACGAAGACACAGAGGACGAGAATGAAGAAGAGGACAACGTGCTGGATGATTCAGAAGACTACACGGAGGGAAGCTCGGATGAGGACTAGAGAGAGAAAGAAAAGGAAGGAAAAGGTAAGTTATTTAGAGAGATTACTTGAGATAAATGCCCATATCTGGATGCATATTGATGACGATTGTGCTAGAAAAAGTGAAGAACAATATTTTCTAAGATTTTTATGAAAAAATTACAATTTGCAATCTGGCACAATGC
Source organism: Diploscapter coronatus (assembly GCA_964036155.1). Taxonomy (NCBI): domain Eukaryota; kingdom Metazoa; phylum Nematoda; class Chromadorea; order Rhabditida; family Rhabditidae; genus Diploscapter; species Diploscapter coronatus. Next base: position 6,882,663 of record OZ038423.1, read on the forward strand.
TACTCGGATGTCAAAAACATTGCTCCGATTTTATTCATTTTCTTTGCTCTTTTTTAAATGATGATCTACTCTTCATTTGATCAGTTTCTAGTGATAACGCGGCTATTTGATACTTTCATTCAAATTAGCTTCTTTTTCCTTTATTTTATATCCATTTGGATGAATTGTTATAGATTTTCTTCTTTCTTTCACAGGTCCAAACTTATTATTCCTTCCTCAAACATGTTTGTTTTTGTAAAGTCAAATTTTGACTACAATTTTCAAGCATATCGAAAACGATGAATTTGGAAAGCCTAAGAAAACTTTCTTGTGAGTGTTTGAAAATAATCAGGTTGTTCAGAATTGATAAACTTCTTTTTATGACAAGAACTTCAACGACAAACTTGATTTAATTTCGTTTCTTTCGAATTCATTGAAGTTCCCTTATTATCATGCAGCCTTTTAGTGTCTGTGATCCTGTTCACCCACGTTTTCATTTCTCTCCATTTCTTTTTATAGGATATTCTTCTACAAGTATTTTCTCCTGTTGCTCGATTTTCAGAGTTCCGATGGAGCGTTTTTTCCGTTTTATTGGTTCAATCACGTGCTGCTCGAGAAATTTTTCTTTATCCGTTTTATAGGGGTTTTCCCTTATTTATTAGTCTTATTTATGTGTAATGTAACAGAATAATTATTTTATAGTAAATTTTATCAAAATCTTTCAATCAAACGTGAAATAGCACGTCTTTTTATCCCTCTTCTGTCTTACAATTTCAATGGTCATAAAATTTGAGCATTTCCTTGGTTTTTTAAACAATAAAGCTATGGTTCGATTTTTTTCGTTTTGAATTTTTACTGAAGGTTTCGACTGATATCAGGGTTGCAAACTTTGATACAACGCATTTTTGTATTTGACTAAACGAAAAAGGACGTAACAATACAAATTAAAATGGAAACTTGGAAAGGTAGCATATAGCCGCGCAGTCACCAGAAGAAAGCGTGGGAAAAGGCCCTACCCTTATCCTATACTATTTTCCTCATGAGTGCGTGTTACTAATCCAAGTTTCCATCAATTTCTATCGTGTTTCGTCATTTCTTGTTTCGCCATTACGTCATTATGTACTTTACAAGTCGTCTTCCACTTCTAACTTCAAACTCTTTCGGGCAGGCAATAGGAATCGCCACGTTCAGGGAAATGAAAACGCACCGTTATAATATCTCTGAAGCAATAGTATAATAATTGGATGAAGAGTAACAGTTGCATGTTCTTTATACAGACAAGGTATCAATAAATAACGATCACATGTAAAAATTGGCAAACATAATTTACACCGACGATTATTTGGTCGAAACTATCGACGATCGACTTGAAAAAGAATCTTTCATAAAAATAGTTGATCGCCAACAGTCTTATTTTCAGCTAAACTAAAAAAAATCAAATTTTACTGCGTTTTCTGTGCTGCTTGTTTTCTAGGTACACAATTATTCAGCATCGTTCTCAATTGTCCGCTCTGATGCAAACTGAACAGGTCTGACGAACCTAAATTTTCCTCATTGTTGATATTTCGTTCATCTATCATGAAATTTTAAGTCCGACTTCAGCTCAGTCTTAAAGTGCACTAATCCCTAATTTAGAGAAACGACTCGCAACACCACTTAGAAGGCTTTTTAAATGCATTCTTTTCTAATTCATTTCAAATTCATGCCTCCAATATGTTGTCCGCATATGAAAATATAAGGGAAGGTGATTTGCCCAGTCATTTGCTGCAAATCTGCCTGCAACTGCCTCTGCCACTCTTCATCTCCAACCAATTCTAAAGAATCCCTGATGTGTTATTAAATATCTGTCTCCCCAAACCCAAGAAGTGAGCAGCTACATCAGAATAGCTGACAGCTAGAAGATGTTTGGCCCGTTGACAGGGAATACACTAAAGTAATGAGAGAGTCTTGGGGACAAATGTAAATTATTTCACTTGAATCAACGTGTACATCATAATAGGGTAACGCCTAGCCTGCCGTTTTATGTAACCTAAATTTCAGTGGTAGAATGCGATTTCAAACTTTCATTAACCTGCATAGGAATATCCCAGTGGCGATATGCTATTGCTGTTTCCATAAGCACTATAGCCATTTGTATATCCTCGTGGGTAACTGTTGTAGCCCTGAAAAGTTAGATATTTATTCATAGCACAACGGCAAAATTATTGCAAAAAGAATTGGAAAGACATAATACGCTAAACTTGCATAGTGTGAATAAAGATATGCAGAGTTTCAGCTTCCTTAGCAGTAGATTCTAGCGGACTGTTGCTCTTTCGAGAATCCTAGGAAATATGATTCAAAAATCATCATCACTGATGGACTACAGGAGTTGAAATTCTGTGCACTTTACACGCCAGTCCAGAGTTCAGTTTAGATACTCCATCTTTCCATTTCTGTCTCACAAGTTTTTTGACAACCTCAGCCCGACTGACCCAATGCAAAACATTCATGAACGTTGAATGACTTACAGAGCCAGTTGGGCAGAGATCAAGCATGACTAATCTCGGATTACATACAGCGCTTGATCGATCAGCAGCCGAGGGGTCGATTGATGGGTAATTGTTGCTGTAGTAGTGAGAGGGGTATTGAGGGGCCGCTGGCGAGGCACTTCCTGGTGGCATTATCTCATATGGTGGTGGATAAGCGCCTGAAACTACGTGCTTTAATTTATTATTTGGAGAAAATTGTTACGGTTCAAGGACATCAGAGTTGCATACAAATGACTCATTTGATTTTGACAAATTTTTTCTTCCGAATACTTTTTTAGAAATTTCGATTTGTTTCATTTTCATTCACAACGTTTCAGAAAATCCATTTCCACGAAATGCTGGTTTTTCCAAAACAAGACCGATAATTTGCAATTTTTTCAAAATTTTCTGAGAAATTAATAATTCATAGAATCTAAAATTCTTGCCATATGGTCTAGCAGCAGGCGCCGGATATCCATAGTCGATTGGAGAAGGCTCAACGGGAGCAGGCCCGTAATAATCATCGGGATATGGGCTTGGCTGAGGGAGTGCATAGTCTGGACGGCCATAATTTGCTCCCATTGGGTAGCCAACTGAAGAAGAATAGGTTGGATATCGTTTGGGAGGCCGAGGTCGACGGCCATCTAATGTGGTGTCTATCGGTCGCTTCAATGGTCGTTCTAAATTTCAACTTGGGAAACTTCTCACTGATCAACAAAATACCATATTCAAGTGTGGAATCAGGACTGCCGAGTTCTCTATTTAAGACAACATATTCGGGGTCGTAGTCGGGATAGTCATTGAGTGGCTTCTTGGGAGATGTGGTCAAGTGCAAACTGCCAGAGGAGGATCGACTCTTGGCAAATGTAGAACTATTAGATTTAGAACTACTGCTACTTCTGGTTGAAGATAATACTGATCTAGCCGTTGTTGTAGAACCTAATAGAGTAGCGTAAATCGATTAATGTGACAATTTTGAACAATGAGGAGATAGAGTTCTCATCAGACCTGGGGGGAATTTTCGTTAGACGGAAAGAAACTACGTGGGGGTAAGGTCCCAAAAGTGAAATCATGGTCTTGACACCACCTCGTGCATATCAAATTTTTGGCTAGTAAAATGTGTTGAAATATCAATTTGTTCAGGGAATGTACTAGGGTTGTCGCGAGTGTTACTGACGATCGTCCTCCCTAGTTCTGATTCTCATACGAAAACTACTATCAGAGAAAGATATCAGATTCGTAAGGAATCGAAAAGTAACTAAGTAGATCCAAAATCTGAATGAAAGTGAAATGTCGAAATATCAAACATATAAAAATTATAATCGCGCTAAAGTTGTCTTTCCTATCCAAGGTAAAAAAGCTAACAAAATTAAAACTTACTAGATGATTCCTTCTTAGGTCCAGCTATAACGATCAGTGTGTGCGTAAAATATAGCAATAATGCCGACAATAACATTATTGCAAATACTGTATAGATTTGGGAAATAATAGTGAATACGAATTAATCTAGTGATAGTCTACAATCGTCTTTAGATCATGTGAATAAAATCCCCACAAAATACTGTAGTTCCGAGACTCTGCAAAAGCGTTAGATAGAGGATCAATTTTAATAAAAAAAATATTTAGCGGGAAGATAAGGTGTCTAAGATCGAATGCGAAAAAAGTCGCGATATTTGAAGATGTCACCTGGACGAACGCAGAAAACAAAGCGGAAAGAGATAATTTTGAGCCGAGAAAAGCTAGCAGAAGGAAGAAATGAAGAAATGGAAGAGTTTGTGTTTGAACAGAAATGAGATGGAAGGGGATCTAGAGGCTATCTGCGCAACAGAGCACAGGCCGGAGGTGACATTTTCAGCACGTTATATCTCTATGATGAAGGCTGCTAACTCATCCAACCTTACGCACAAAGTTTCAATTTTCGAACGAACTATGATGCATTTTCTTACAGTTCAATATATGAAAAGGAAGATCAACGACCACTATTGAGCATCTTTCCATTTTAGAAAGATAAAGATGCTCATTTCTCTCGATGATGTTTTAGATCAAGGCATTCGAAGACGAAAACCAGAAAGATTCGACGAACTTTTGGTTTAAAAATTCTAACAAAATACGCCTCACGTCTCAGTCTCCGAATTGGTTGATTTTCTCACAAAAAATACTTCATAACACTGATTAAAAATCTGAAGTCGGAAAATGATATGGCGACCAAACTTAAGATTTACTTAAGTCAAGATGGCCGCGCAACCTATCTCCTACAATGTCCCTTGATAATTTTGTCTCTAGCCTGAAATCAAGAAAGAAGCTTCGTTGCACGTAATCATGTCATACTACTATATAGTATTGCGATACCCCCGTATATTCGGCATCTGATCTGAATGCTTGTTAGGTCTGACGGTGCCTCTCTTACCTAGTTCTTGGAAACTATTTTGCAACGTGAGGCAATGGAATCAGATCTAAGCAGGATTCAAATCATACACTTCGTGCAAATCCCATTAAGATAAAACGTTCCGCTAGAATATATTCTTTCGAACCACGTTATCCACTATTATTATAGAAAAGAAACCAAGTTTTGTGTACTACCCCACATGAGTTTTCATTCTGTTTGAAAATCTGTGTAGGTATGAATAGGCGGCAAAAATGGTTGGGATAAACAACGACCACAAAGACTTGAAACGATTTCAAATCACGAAGAACTTTCGACATCTAGACGCAATGATATTATCATAAGATCGGGAAAATCTACCAAACACACGATCGACTGAATTGTCAAAATCATGTGAGAGCGATGCCAAAAATACGAGTGAAGTGAGGAGGAGCAGAGTAAAAACGAGACGGGATGAGATGCACTTGAGATGGACAACGCGAGTGCCCGGTTCAGTTTCTGTTCTCGGGGGCAGGGCAGGCAGAGAGGAGGCAGGAAAGGGCAAAACAGACAACACCCACATAGGCATGTCATCCACTCTCCAGCCCTCTTTCCTCTTCTCGTACATTCTCTCTCTCTCTCAAAGAAAAGCACAAATGAAGAGACGGTTTATCCTTCCGACCTCTCTTCTTTTTCATCATCATCTCCTTCTCTACTCACTTCTCGCAATCATTCAAGCAAATGACTCCTTGAAAAACACAGCTAGTGATTGTGCCTGTTCTGTTTGACTACACAAAAGTGCCTAACGGCGTATTTCTCCACAAGAAAAAAACTATACGAGATTCGAAAGAACAAACGCAGTTCAAGGGTCGACTATTTTGAACGAAATGACATCAAATTTGAAGACATGCAGAAAAAAGTTAATAAATTTCTGGGTATTTCAATCAAAATTAAAAAAAAAAAACTCAAGTAAATATATTCTGGAATTACTAAAATAAAAGATAAAGCTGATCTTCATAATACAGCTATTTCATGCTCATGAAATGTTGCATCTTTATTATTGCATTTAGTTTTTTTCATCCAACTCCTGTAAACTCTTGTATTGTATTGATTTTTATTCGTATTTTCTTTCATAAAGATGGCAGATTTTGACCATAGTGTCATGAATACGGAGTTCATATTCATGCAAATCAACCTATTTTGCGTGTTTTTTTCTGCGAGTGAACTGTGCAACGAATGCAACTAACACCTCGCCTCTTCGCCCGTTTGACCTGTTTCCTGTCCTCCACAAGAGCACTCGACTCGACGAGTCTACGCAAGTCATCTCAAACGCACTCCTCTCATGCCATTTTAAACATTTGCAGAAGGAATGTTGAAATTTGCATATTCAGAGCTCTATCGACAGAATGAAAAGTTCAACAACAAATAATAAAATGTTTTTGAAAATCTGGATAGTTGAAATAGGGAGCCACGATACAACACGATGTAGAGCGATACTCAACTCGCATATTACCCATGCAATCCAAAATGCATAAATACCCAGTGCTCTTATTCCATCTCCGTTTTCGAACGAACCCGGTCAGATTTTGAATCAGCACTCGACTCGCTGTTCGTCTATCATAAAATGCACTTTATTTACATTGAAAATTATTTACAAACTATTTTATATGATCAAATTTAATTCAAAAAGATAAAATGGATCAATTCTCCGAAAATCCCAACCATCCCAAAAGAGTCGACTGAATTTTCGCTCTTCCACTTGTCAAGGCAGCACTATCTTGAACGGTTGCCGCTATCATGTCTTGGCAATGCGAAGCGCCTAAATTGAACTGGCTCAGTAGATTCATTCAAATATCAATGGAATGGTGGCAATAGGTTTGTTTTAATTTTTAAACCATTTCATTTTTATCTTATTGAAAGTTTACCTTCCATAACAACCGGAACGATGTTTTGATTCGTACTAGTCAATTTGCCCAATGCGGACCAGGGATCGAAGGTACCGCTTGGGAGAATGATATAGGAGGCCTAAGGTTTTGCATTGATTTTATTGATTGAAATTTAGGAGTTATTACATCAGACATGTCTTTTCCGCCGTAGTAGGAATTAGTGTTGCCGACTACTTGATTAACGTAGTCAGCATTAATATTCAACTTGAAGATATCAGCGCATTGCTTGATGAAGTAGCTAAAATGAATTGATAATTTAATTTCGAATGTAGACAAATAATGCATCGAAGTAGAGTTTCTATGTATTTCTATCAAATTGTAACATGTAAAAGGCTAGCAATGACGAAGAAGTAAATAGTCAGTAGGATTAACCCACGATGCGGGCAGATTGTTTTGTCCTCCAAGCCACGACCCAGCCGTGGGTGAATTCGAGGTTTGGAACCATCCGAATTCCGTGCAGGTTTGCCAGATGAAGCTGCGGGTTTCAGCCAGACTGCTTTTCAGAGAAGTGTCTTGGTAATAGTGAATCATGCCATTGTAGTTATTGCTCATGCAGCTCGTGTAGCCATAGGTTTGGTCGAAAAATGAGTTTACCTAAATTGTATTCATCAAAGGAAGCCATCTGACTTTTGTAAGATTCAGACTTTGAAAATATCGACATTTCAAGAGGAAATTTAAACAAAAACTCATACATTCTTCATCCTATCAAGTACCGAAGCAGATTGATCGTTATGGAAGCGACAGATTGCGTTAGGAATACTTGTATCCTAAAACAATTTTAGGTTTTCTTACATTTTTAATTTACCGGATTTTGACTGGTGTATTGAGCAGAATACATGTATGGAATGTAGAGATTCTGCCAGAATGTTGAAAGATCTTCGGTATTCGATGGATTTAGATCTTCGCAGAAGCTAAAATGATGAATGAAGAAGAAACTGGAGGAATTTCTACTCGAAAGTGCTCTTGAGCGTTTTTCTTCCTGCTGCAGTCTGAACCAATTGGGCTATTTGGTTGAATCCATTCTTTATGCTATCGGAACACCCGGCATCAGTTTTAGTGATCGCATCCATTACTACTTCCAGGTATTCTGAATGATTTATAGATCTTTTTTCTTCAAACGACATGAATTTGTTAATTTTGGATTTGTGGAAACATTTTTTTGCAAATTTACTGATAGAAAACATGAATTTGCTCACGATAAAAGTCGACTTCAGCCTGCACAGGCCCTGAAGAACCTACAGCATACGAGATGATTTCTGGATGCCGAATTCGCAACCATGCTGCCAAAGCGCCTGAATTCAGTAGAGTAAATTGAAATTTTTCATTTGCCAAACCGGGATAGCTTCCTCCGAAAGAGACCCATTTCGCTCCGGCGAGCTGTGGGTATTTTTGAATCATCGCCTGAATTGGTGATAATAGTCTATAATAGTTTATCAATTTTGCATTTTAGGCGTCAAATAATTGCGTGCGATGAAATTTTTATGCTTTCAAAAATTTGAGAGAAAGATCAATGAAAAAACTTTACCTGAATGAAAGTAGCAGCATCTGCAATAGCTTGTTCTGACGACAGATATTTCAAGTTTTCAGTAGATAGGTCCCTAAATTTTGGAATAGTTGACTTTGGAGAAATCGGTGATTACGATGTGGCAAAAGACTCCCCATAAAATCTGTGCTCGAGAACGAAGAGCCAGGCTCCGGCTTTCTGGGCCATGATTCCGAATTCGACGTTGCCTAAAAATAACTGATACCTCTTCATCAATAACAAGAGAAGGTATAAAATTGTGTTCATCAATAATTTTACGATTTTTTAAAATAAAATTTAGGTTTCTTAGAACAAATTCTTACTAGCTTCAACCCAGCTTCCACTTTCAGCAGCCTCGCCGCCAAGCATGATGAACGCGGGTCCTCCAGGTCGATACCGTTGATTGCTTTGCCAGTATCTCTGAAGAGCAATCATTGTAAATTCAGTCTCTAAAAAATTTGAAAATGATCAATTTTGTCATATTCGATGGATCAGATCGAATCCACCAATTCTGTGCAAACTAATGATTATGAGAATTTCAGGCCTGCTGAAAAGTCCCAGGTTGTCCGTTGATATGGTCCAGAATCTGTGTGAAGGTTTCTGTCGCAACGGTCCTGGTGGCAGAATTTTGATCCTACAAAATGTTGCAATTTGAATAAAAAATGTGTCCTACCTTCGATATTCGTACTCCACCAGTTTTATGAAACAGTGATAATCTATGGAACGGAGTATTTCGGGATTGTTCAAATTTGATTGGACTTGAAAGACCCAACTCTAGCAGACAGAATAGACAAATTAGAGCCAAAAGCTTCATTTGAGAAAAATTTTGAACGTTAAATTTCTCGACAACCTTTTCGTTGGTTGAATCGACTTTTTCGTGTGCGTTTTTATGGCACTTTCTAAAACCGATAAGAGTTATCAGATACTTTCGAAAAGAGCATTGGTGCACCAAATACCACTGTGATTCGGGGATTTGCCCATGTCTCGAAGCTACGTGAGTTTAGGATAAAGCAAAATAGCCTTATAAATAGAACGTCGGTAACTTGGACAGAAGTATTTGTCGTGCTTTGCTCTCTAAATCAAGTTTATCAGACATTGATAGCGAAATCATGACCATTTACGGGGGAGCGGGGGCTACAATTTGAAGGATGATAAGTTTAAAGATTGCTCTATTTCCGATGCATTGTTCTGGGCCCGTTCATACTTTAGTTGCAATGCAACTTGCAATTTGCAACTCGCTTCAAATAGCATGAGAAATCAGGAGAGCACAAAAATGGTGCAATCGCACTCTCTTCACTTCCCATGCTATTTCAAGCGAGTTGCAAATTGCAAGTTGCATTGCAACTAAAGTATGAACGGGCCCTAATGTTACCAGAAAATCCCGCGAATCCACCTACCTAACAAAGCAATTTTCTCTTTGTGCGATTCATTCCTGTTTTCTCGAATTTCCTTCGAAACAATCTGGATATTAAAATATCGCAGGAAAATACTATTTTCGTTTTAAAAGATTTGCGAAAGAAAATGCTCATTTTTATTTCTTTCGTGTTTTTAATTTTGTTCGTATTTCAACTGATTCCATCGATTCAGCGCAACCGCAGTCAACAATCATGTCAAGCGACTTCCTGTTCGCTCACAATGCCTATACCGAGCAGGGCCCGTACTCGAATAGACTGCGAGCCTCTGGCTTCGACAACTATTCCAACTCGATGCATGCACTGTCCTCTGCTTGGGATGAACAGGATGCCTGGATGAAGAACTCGCAAAGTGGTATGGCAGCTTGAATTTGTATGAAACTCAAAAAAACTCGACAAGACCATTTTTGGCGTGAAATTCATGGTTGAAAGCAGGGCTGCGTGAAACTTCGACTTCGAGGGAAAATTTTCTTGATTTCAACTTCGATTTCGAAATTTAACAAATTTTTGACTTCACGCAGCTCTGAGCGGAAGAAATTTTTTTTTTTTACATTTTTTCTTGATTCGCTGAAACTAATGTTGCGCTTCCAAGTTTAGTTAACTGTAATTACGAAGAGTTTTCAAATTTGAACTTCTCAAGAGATCAATAAATCCATTTTTTCCAGTTGAAAAAGTAACTCATTTTGATATTGAAGTTGTTTGATAAAAAAATGGGGATTTTCTCGAAATTTTCTACTCCTCATTTCGTGTGCAATTCAGACAATTACAATGAAGGTGGATGCAACAACTCCCCTCCCTACAATTCGACTGCAGACAGAGGCAGAGTCAGAGGAGAAGGAAATGGTAGGGGAGCTGCAAGTGGCAGAGGCGGCGGACAGGAAGGATATCAGCGAGTGGAGCGAGGACAGTACGCGCCTTTCGAGAGAAGGGCCTATAATCACATCAGAATCGGTCTCAATCAGCACCCGCTCAGCTCCATCTCCCTCAGGGAAACTATTGTAAGTCTTTTTTGTTAATTTGTTACGTAGAAAATGACATAATTCGATACATCGATTTTGATGAAATTAACTTGAAAATGAATACAATTTTAAGGAATCACGGCAGTCCACGCCTAACACTTCCTTTTCGCAAGTTGCTTGAAAGAAGCTAGGGGGCGGTGCTTAGAAAAGATTCGCAATTGAGCGCGATCAAAGTGTCTGCCGTTCTTTGAGATAAGACTCCTAGACAGAGTCAGAGACCGATATGAGACTCTTTGTTCAATTTCGAATTTTCTTCGTCTTTTCATCGCCTAGTATATTTTGATAAATGGGGCGCAATCCTGAAGTATTAGGCGTGGACTGCCTTAGAATTAAAAAATATTTATCAAGGCCCGAATTCTTGATTTTCATTTCTTATTTTTTTGAGAAATTCATTATTCTTGAAATACCACCGAGTTACGATGAAGACACCCCCGAATATTTCAGACGGATTCCTCGAAGGTCGATCAGTCCGAAACCAATTCTCCCAGACTTGATGACTCCCTGGTAGGAGGTTTTTAGTCAAATTATGTGAGAACAATGGAATCTTATCGATGTGTATTATAACGATGATTCCAGCACAGTTTAAAGACCATAGGAGTTTTGTCAAATCACCTTGAAGCTAAATACGGTGTCGGCTAAAGATTGGGATAATTATGGTTATTAATGCAGCCTATTATGTTAGTTATTTACCATGAACCAATTTGAAGTAATTTTCCACACACATTTTTCTCATTGAATTATCAATTCTTGTTTTTATTCAAATTGTTCACGTTAATTTGACTTACCAGGTTGCTTTCATAGTCATAATTGTTCCAAACTTTCGACCTCTATTGTAGCTTGTATTTCAGGGGAAAGATCAGATGTATTCTGAGCAGCCGATTAGAAACAGACACAACGAAAGCTTCTCGGTGAGAATTACAGGCTCAAATTCAGTTAGGAAATATTTTTAAGACATTAAATAAGGATTATTGTAAAATTGGAAGGCATTTTCCCTCAAACTTGTTCATGAAACCCTCATTTCAAATAATATTCCTACGGGTATTTCAGTTTATAAATGATGCTTTGCTTTCAGGCGAGTTCGATGAAAGCCAACAGCTCGGTCGACACCAGGAACTATGAAAATCTGGTAAGACAATGATTTCTTAATAACTCGAGAAACACTATTTTGGAAGATCAAGAAGATCCACGAAGCATTTCTATAAGTAAGCTTTCTTAAAATAGGATTTGCATTTCAGAAATCGTCTCACACTTACGGAATTTGCTTCTTCAATCCGAATCACATCATCAGCTATGATCAGGTATCCATTTTGTTAAATTATCGCTGCATTCTTCTCACAGAAAATAGCTGAATTATGATTCGAGAATGTCCACAATTCTAGATGTTGTCATTATTTATGAAAAATGAATAACCTAGGACTACTTCCAAAAATTAATCTAGTGAAATGACATACGTATTAATTTTTCCGAAAGAACATGCAAGGTTATCTCTATCTTCCATTTATTTTCTCAATACAACAACAAAACTGGTTTACAATAAATTAAGGACAGGTATTCTTCTATCGAAAACGCATATATGTAGATTAGCTGGGATATTTAAAAATATCTTGGATAGAAATTTCATTTTTTTTAATTTCAGTTGGAATCGCACACGACGACTTGCCCTGACGCGAAATGGTTCAATGATTTTTACATCGGCTAGGATTCCGATGCCTGAATCGACGAATCGATGATCCTTCGAATTCGCGAGTTCTTATCGGCAAGTTTCATTTACCCACATTCTAAACACAGAGTCAGTCTTCATTTGTATTTCATTTTTCCATTTTGTTTTTCTTCGAGATTAGTTGCACCTGCAATTTATTGATCTGTGATAATTTAGTTAGTCTGTTTCGCCAGTTTATAGTTAGTCCAAAATCCGCTTTTGCTTTTTGTATCAACAATTATTTATTTTGAAAACCAAGTTAATCGAAATAATGAATTTTCGTTTATTCAAGAAAGATGATAATACAAGAAATGAAAAATCAACATAGCATAGAATCTAATTTCTAAACACTGCCTTTTATGTTTTCTTCCACAACGACGTTTTTGTTTTTAGCTTCTTCCTAATCTCTCAAAAATATCTTTGAAACTCGGTCGCTTCTCAGGAGCTGTGTCCCAACATTCAACCATCAATTTCTAAAATTTGATAGAACCAGTTGATTAGCTACTCGAGAAAAATAGCTTACATAAATGTTATCTGGCGTATTTACCGGTCGTTCTAGCCGATTAATTCTATCATTAGAAACAAGATACTGATAAATTTTGATATTATCCGGTTTATCTTCTAAAATATTCACAATTTAATGGGTAAACTTGCTTTTCTTTCACCATATGGCTTCTTCCCTCTCGAGTAAATTTCATATAGCAAAACTCCGAAAGACCAGCAGTCATTTTTGATCGTGAAATTTACGTTTCCGCCTTCCATCATATCTTTGATCACTTCGATCGATTGCCATCTAAATATTTATTCCACTATTCTATTTTCGTGTTCCCACTCACCTAGCCGGTATGCAAAATTGTGAGGCCATCGGATAGTAGCCATCCGAGTTGATATATCGAGCTAAGCCAAAATCTCCTATCTGAAAGAATTTGAATATAATTTAGCGAAACTCGTCACAAATCATACCTTGACTACTTCTTTCGAGTGATTGAGTAGAATATTTCTGGCTGCGAGGTCTCGATGTACAAGCTTATTTTCTTCGAAATATCGCATTCCATAGGCAACCTAATTATGAGGTTGAATGTTGAGAGGAAGCAACCCGAATCAAGAGCGAGACAAAATCGCGGATTCCGCAATCTTTAGCCAATTCCGGTTTCGATTCATTTTCCAAAATTTAGTGCAAATTTCTATTTGGATTTTGAAAGTTTGTCAGGGAAGCTTTTAACTCGGATTTCGTCCAAAAATGCGAAATCTACTATTCGGTTCTAATGTTCAATCCCAATGTCATCTAGCCCCTAATGGGGATGCTTACCTGCTGAGCCCACGATCTCATTCGATCCATCGCTATGTGAATGCCTGATTTGAGATGCGCTTCGAGACAGCCACCCTCCATGAATTCAAATATAAGCTTTGTGTCTACGTCTGGCATCATCAACACGCCGTATAACTTCACGATATTCGGATGTATGACTCCCAGCAATGTTTGCGCTTCTCTGAATGAAGAAGGGTTCTTTATCACCGAATGTTCTCGGCTTCAAACTATTGAAAGCGAACTACAATTAATCTCTTTTTGAATAAAGTGACGAGCAATCGCGCATTCGTGCACTTTCTCTTTTGTTGCGCTAATTTTAGCTCGTTTTCAATGGTTTGCAGCTGACAATATCGTCGAAGGCCTATCATTTGAAGAAAAATAAATGTTGCATAAATTTGAAAAAGTAAAGTGCACTGCGCACATTGAATTTGCTGTCAAAAGCATCCGTTGAAACTTTGAAATGTCCGTAAAGCTGACCGCAAATATCTCGCTAATTTACCCCCACATTAAACTCGTGTAGTTTATGTTTAAAGTTATCGATCTTATGTTAGCAATATTCAGTTTTTTTTCGAAGAGATAACAGATGAAGTTATCTTTTGAGTGTCATAGATACTCAAAAAAGTTATGCTATTCTACTAACCTGATATCAAATCCTTGAACTATCGACTTGATTACTTTCACTGCAAAAATGGACTCATTGATTCTTGCCTTGTAGACATCTGCGAAATATCCTCCACCAAACAATGATTCATAGCGAATTTCACAGTTGTCAGGCATTTTCGCTCCCTGAATTTATCGCGTTGATCATATCAAATGCAGATACTGTTTGATTACTCCTCGTGGAGATGTACTATTGTTCGGTATCGTGTTGTCATTCGAATTAGAATGAATAATTGGTGTAGTGGTTCGATCTAATTAAAAAAATAAATTAACATTTTATCCAACCAAAATATTCCATCAATAGTTTACTTTGGGGTGGTTGATAAATTAGACGGTTAGCTGTTTCGTCTCTAAGGTCGTTTGGTCTCATGATACTATAATAAGGGGCGGCATCCATTTTAGACGCATCTTAAAATTGCTTGCAACGTGATATCATTGCGAAAATCAATTCAAATCACCTCTCGGTGGCTGAATTAGTGATGATAGAGTTGAGGCGTATTCTATCGAGCTATTCTCTACGTTTACAACTGGTCTTGAGCGATTGCTTGATTCATCCAATGATTCTAAGGAATAAAAATAATCATAAACTTATTTATGCTCCTTTCTAACCGTTCTGAACCTGGTCAATTGAGTTCGGAGCTGAATTTGGCTGCTCCTCCCTGTTTCTAACAGGCGAGTGCTCAGTTTGGTTTTCGGATGAGTCTAAAAACTATGCAATCATAATGATGGTTAAGATATGATATTGTGAATAACTGACTACTGAGACGAAATAAAAAAGCTTCTCTCTCCCTTTTTTATGACTTCGAATGCGCGCTTGACGACATTTGTTCACTAGACTTTATTTTCTTTTCGTTTTCGCGTTTTAAAGACAATTGTCGATAATTAATCGGGTAATTTCTGTCAATATCAATAGAGGAAAATAATTACCAAGTGCTTATTGCGAAAATCCCGTTAAATTCGATGAAAGAACAGGAAAACAAAGAATCGCCAGCGCGCATTCGAAGGCTTAAAAGAGGAAGGAGAAGAAACACGCTTCTTTTATCTCGTTTCAAGTAGTCAGGCATTCACAATACCGTTTTGCTTGTTTAAATTTTTTTTCGATATGTGGTACTGTATTTTGTTGTGTGATAGTCGATGAAATATTCCTCATTCCTGATCTCTTCAATCTATTTAATCCTTTTTGATTAATTTGACCTTGTAATGATTGAGCACTGTTTGGTCGAATTTGGACATCATCATTCCAACGCACTGATTTTCTTGAGTTCGAAGGCGGATTAGTATTAACTTGACCAGGACTCTTTGGTCGTTCGATACCAAATGTTGACGGTCGAGCATTCTCACTAATTAATAAGTCATTTTCACTCAAATTGTCGATAATATCCACTAAAAGTTCGACATTTTCTGGCTCCAATTCTTTGTTGCGTCTTCCTCGGAAAACCCTGCGAATTCCCCTAAGAATATGTGCTTTTCTGGGTTTTCTGTCGATGTGAAAGTAATCGTCAGGAGCCATTATATGTTCTAGTCTTCTTGGAATGGTCCGTATATCTTGGATTATGTTAATTAGAGCAGAATCGTCTTCGATGACAACTTCCAATTCTTCTAATATCAGTCTCTGTATGTTTTTTTTTTAATTTTATAATTGGAAAAAGTTATTCTACACCTGAATTATTTTGGCTATTTCTTTTCTATCAATAAATGGCACAGAGTTTGTAGAAATGTCATAATTAATTAGATGAGCATGATGAGAGAAGTGCTCCTTCAATTTGCTAAAATAATTCCATTAAAATTTCCTCTAAATTAGTTTTATTTTGAAACAGAAAAATGGACGTGTCGACGAGGGTAGTTCTAAATTGGATGGTAGAAGCAGCATTGAAAAAGATGAGTCCTAGAGTAGACTAAATAAATCAGAGACGCACAAACAGGAGCGCTGCTTCAAGCCGATGTACATTTGAATTGAGGGAGGGAAAGAAATGGAGAGAAAAAAGAAACGCCAAGGCCCCGCACGCTTATTCTCGACTCCGCCTCCATTTTCCCTATTTCAAAGTAAAAACATAGTACAATACTTTACAGGACGTAACATAATTATTGTTGACAAAACAGTTTGAAATCACGTCGACCCGCTATTATTGCAGAATTTATGAATTTTGTCAACAATAATTGTGTTACTCTCTGTATTTTATAATTAAACTAACGAATAATGTTTAGGGCATAATTTTAGAGTTAATTTTATCATTTGAAAAGATTATAATTTTACCTTATTTCTTCGGTCGTTTCCGTTGTTCTACTGGACACTTGATATGGTCGAACGTCATTGGAATTGTTTACCAGAAAGCGACTCTCAGGTCGAAATCGAAAGAACGTTAAGTGGGTAAAGTACTTGTTTTTGTCCAGACGAGGTAATGCTGATTCTCCAAGTTTGTACGTTATGTCTAAAATAAGTGCATGTGGTTAAGTCTATCAGAAATAATACCTCCATTCGGACCATCGGTGATTATATTCGTATGCAATTTGTAAGGCGATTTTGGATCTAAATTGCCTAATTTGAATAATATACAATCCGACACGACCTTGTAGCAATTCAATAAGCTCCTCGAGTGATTTGGCTGAGCAATTTGCAGAGATAAAATATTCATGTTTGTCTTCATCAACTCCAATCCCGTAATGATAGAATTTATCTGCAACTCTTTATTCTACACACCGGTGGTTTGTTTTTGAAATTACGTTGCTTATTCCGAAAGTCATCTACAGTTAGAGTCAACTCTCGAATGTCCTTTGGCGAAGACCATACCAGGAAGCTATATTGAGACATATCTTGGGCCAGTAGAATTGCCTCGATTTCGTAGAAATACACATTGAAGACTTGGAAACTGAATTCATCACATCATTAGGTAAAACAACAGGAATAGTTGAAATGAAGTACCCGTTAGTTATGCGTATCGACATTTTCCATGTGATTGCAAATTGGCAAGAAAGCTCGAGAATTTAGGCATTCAGTTGCTCCTATCAGTCAGGAATTCAGCTGGACCTGTTCTCTTTTCATTTTTGTTATCTTTCATTTCACCCGCATACACTCAATTCATTGTTATTCTTGCGATTTTTTTTCATAGCAAAATCGATTTTTATTACAGATCTTCAACTTTTATTATTACCAAAAATAATTTGGAATAAAAAATCAACTTTTATGTATATGCATACGTAAATTCATAAAAAAAAACAAAAAAACATAACGTCATGAAAATACTGTAATACTAGCCTTCGACGGCCGATTCCATTCTTTTTCCTTGAACTATCGAGCACAAAATACAAATCTTATCTTCTTTTAGTATATTTTTGTTGTTTGCCTGTCTGTTCAAGCTTAATTCTCGAATACCAAGCATGGTAGACCCAAGTTTTATACATAATTGGAAATATCTTTTCATCCTAATGTACAACGTAAAGAACCTGATCGATTTTGGTCCAAGAAATGGGTATTTTTTACCTAAAAACCATTTCCTCATTTACGAAGGTGTGAAAGAGGGAGAAGGACAAAATTACCACTTGTTTTGACATTCTGCCCAAAGCAGCTGCTAAAAGATGCAGTAGCCACATACATATTAATCATTTTACTTGACAAAAGATTGATTCTCATCTTTATTGGTCAATCAACACAAACCCATCTTCTAACCTTTAACAGTCATAAAATAAACAATAAATTCTAATCTAATCAAATCAACAAAATCCTAATCTAGTAAAAACAATTCTCAAATAAATTATCATTTTATTGTAGAAAAAATAAGAAATGCAAAATTTGCAATTTTACATCTCCTCCCAATCTCGACCCCTCGAAATAGCATGCACCCCCGAAGAGACGAAAGAGATAACGAAGGAAAGAGAAGGAGGAGGAACGGAGCGGATCGGCGGTGCCTCAGCCGAGGGGCGAGCCTGCTCCCTTTTGGGGCCGCGAGGACCTGAATTATCCGAGTTACGAAACAATATTTAAAAAAAATTCAAATTAGAGCATTTAAATTTAAAAAAAAAAGGCTCAAAAGGGGGAATGGGAGTGAGTCGAAACTCACAAATGGAAAGGAATTTGAGAAGCGAGTCGAAAAGAAAGTTTTTTTTATATTCATTTCATTTGTTTTGATGAAAGGAAATGGACTGACCTGCGGCTTGAGCGGGCAGAGGCATGTAGCGAGAAGGCAACGACAATGCCTCGCTGACCAAGGGAGGAAGGACTCTGTTTCTTCTGAGGCCTGAATTATCCTAATTGCGGGCGATATTTCAACAAATTAGACTAAAGGAGTGGCTCGAAAGAGGGACATGAGGGCGAGTAGAAACCCGCAAATAGAGAATTTGAGAAGCGAGTCGAAAAGAAGGTTTTTCATTAATTTAATTTTTGTTTTGATGAAAGGAAACTGACTGACCTGTAGGGCGACTGGACGAACTGGAGATGAGAGAAGCAGAGCGAAGAGGAGGGAGCGGAGCGGAGAAGGAGGAACGGAGGAGTGAACGAAGCACTTTGGCCAAATGCGCCAGCTTGTGAGGGCTTTATAATCAAAAGCTCGAGTCCTAAAATTTCGAAGTTTAGTTTTAGAAAAATACGGCATGTGATTTGAAAATTCGAATTAAAATAGAAACACATCGAGAAAAAGAGCAGATACGGTAATAATTAGGCCAAAATACTGGAACGAATAGATTACGCCCACTTTGCATCTTGCACTGCTCCGGTGCAATTTTTTTTTGCATTTTTTTGGCAGTGTCACGGTTTCATCGATTCCAGTCAGAATTGTTATTTGTCTCTACAAATTACCAAATCTGATCATATTCGGATGTTTTACAAACAATTTTCACCAAAAACGTATGAACAAAAATTAATAACACTGAATTGATTAATAACCGAGTACGGAAAGATTGAAAATTCCGCCCAGAATCTATAAAAGCGTGACACTGCCAAATGCAAAACAAATTGCAAAAACCGGCATAGGTTCCCTTATATATTTCCAAAATTCGCAGTATACTTTTGTCAAAATAATAAGTGATAATTATCACTACAGTTTTGCATCAGCTTCAGAGTTTCAAATCATTTCGGTGAATTTTTCATGAATAACATTGAGAATCCGCACTGCTCAATACCAAAGGATAAACTCATTGTCAGAAGATGATCAAGAATTTGAGCTGAATAGCAGATTACTGTATTGCATAACACGCATCATATCATAATCATATGAAAATGCAATTTTATCATCAATCCATTTGCTCGGTTGAACTAAATTTTTAAATGTTAACCACTATTATGAGAGTAAACTTTTATTTCATATTTCATGACCAATGAATTGGGTCAAGAATAATGTGATAAAATTTGACAGATAAAGCATGCCAAAATCATATTTCAGATAGTGAAATTCAGCTTATTGATCAATAAGTGGAGTAGATGTTTGATAACTTTATTGTGGTCGATTCTGGTCGAAAGTGATAGGCCAATTTCCATATTTGGGAACGCATCGGTCAGTCACGCATTTCTGCCACCAACGACAGCAAATGTTTGCTGCAAATCCACAGATGCTCTCTCCAAATTGACATTTCGCTCTTTGCTAAAAAACGTAACTATTTTTTGTAGAGGAAAAATACAGGTCAGCAAAGTCTGCAAATGCATGATAATTTTTATAGTCTATTACTCTCTAATTTAATCAGATTTGACTTAAAGTTGATCGAATTACTTAGCTTATTTCGATCAATATGTATGTAATTTTGTCCAAATCGGATTTTAAGGATGAATTTCAGAATATAAAACTCAAAATGTTGCATTTCCAAACTTATGCTCATTATTGCAACTAACCGCCTCGGCGACTAGAAAAATCAATAATAGAAGAACAGCGATCTTCGCAAGCATGTTGAATTTGAATGACTGATGGCTGTGATCACTGAATGGTGAATGGAGTGAATGTTGACGACTTTGTCTGGAAATTCGAATCATCCCAGCCCTATTTATGCATTGCATTGTGCCGGGCAAACCGACATGCTTATTTGCAACTAATTCAAACATTTCCCGTTTTGTTGACATAAATCATACGATTCGTTATTGTTCACCGAAAAAACATGAGAACACGTCGAGGTAAGTTCAAAAGGCTACAGAAACTGTTGTTCAAAAATATGCCAAATTTTGCTGAAAATCAAAATAATTCCTCAGATATCCATATTTAGAATGATCAAAGATCATATTCATGAAATCAGAAAGGGAGTTCGAAAAAAAAAACCCTTTTAAAGTAGGAATAAGCTGCATATTTTTATGGAATTGACCGGAATGGTTTCTTGATCATAAAAAAAACTTTCTCTAAACTATCGTGCTTTTATCTGAATTCATTCTGAAAGTTCTATTTGCGTATAGACTTTACTGAACACACTCGTAATTGTATTCTTGAATGTTTGTTTTGATTAATTTGATATACATCTTCATTTGGATTTGAGAATATTGTTCACTTAAAATTTGATCATTTGTAAAATATTGCTACACATTCGGTAAAAATCTTTAAATATTTACCATAAAGATTTTGCTTATGGCTTTTAATAAACACTCATTTCGTGATTGTTGTTCAACGTTTCTTCGTAAATAATTTATTCCTAGCGATAGGTATCGAAATGAAGTGAACCAGTCATAAAGCCGTGACTCATGAGGCGAGATCGTTGAATCTGTTTTGCGATATGATTTGAATTGAATAAATTCTTTCAATTCAATAGGAAAATAATGACTAATTTCGGTAACGTTGGTAAAAAAATTGAAGGAAAATCAATTGAAAGAGTTCGGAAAACAACGTGAAAGTAAATTGTCGTCTGTCTAGATAGGTAGAAAGATCGCTGAATCTTCATTCCTTATGCGATGTACTCGTATATGTCCTAAAATGTACATCAACTCATTTGTTCATTTAGTTCTCAGTAAAGCAAACTATTCCGTCTCAGAATAGTCATCCTATAACTAATGCCTAGATTAGGGTGACAATTTGTGATTTTCCAATAAAATTCCAGATATTATGGCATTTTAGATTTAAATACTTTTTAGATTTTATCAATCTTTTCTACTCGACTAGTGAATTCATCAAATGCAACTAACATTTTTATCCTCGCTTCTCCTCATGTATTCCTGCTCAATCATTCGCTCGATGCATCGTTTGATCATTTCGATTTTGGGCTTGAATCGATAAGACAATTGCTGGATGATCTGAAAATGAAAAGTACGTGGAAATGTTCCAGAACAACTTGCTGTCCGCTATTCATGCGAAAGCCTTTGCCTCTATCTAAACAGAAAAAATGCCGTGAAGTTTCCCGTTGACTCTGCTTTCTTTTCCCTTTCGTTCCTTCTCTTTCGACACTATTTTTACTCGGGTATCGTGTCGCGTTCGCGCTATCTTTTTTGCCCATATACAGAAGCAAAGGTTCTTTTCATGGATAATGAACCGTATGGGAAACGTTGAAAGTGTTTACCTCGGCAACAAGTTCATTGTGAACGATTCTCTGTCTGGCCTTCAGGATTCTGACGATACAGCACTGCAATTATTTCATTATTCGTTCATAAAATGCGAAAATTCCTTACGTTGATCAAATATTTCCTGTCCTCATCGATAGTCTTCTGGTCTGAGTCGGCTTCCTTCTTAGCATCAACTTGGATAGCGTATTTCATCATGTCCACCTAAAATCGGTATTATTTTTTCTTGGAAACTATCTGAATCTTATGAATTACAATTCTTTATTATAATTTAGAGATCGATAGGATTGCTAAATTTGGTGTTAGTCTAAATGTCTTCTATTTTCAAATCTAACAGCGCCAATTTAACAAGTAATAATAAGTCATCAGCTCGTCGTCCGCAGGATGACGAGTGGAGGTTGTTTTTGCAATCAACCTGTACGACTCTTCCTTTAGACAATTTTTTTCTAGCACTTAGCAAGGAAGTTCATTTACACGAACACCAAAATTGTGATACTTCTTAGATATTTTATCATATTCAAATTCCCTTGATCAATCCTCCTCATACCTTGACCATTTTATTCGTGTATTTTTCATTCAGGGATATGACAGTATCATCTGCATAATCTCCATTCACTGCATCTGCCGAGTTCTTGAGCAGAAGGGCCTATAGGAAATAGTGATTGCAATCTCAGGGATCCTACGAAAAGTTTCGAACCTTGACTAGTCCGCCAACAATCTGAGAGAGGATGTTCCTCTCCATTTCGAGAGATTGGAGTAAGAAGGAAAATTCGAATGAAGTATTGCCGTTGAACATATCAATTAGAGAGATCTGTGCTGCCGTCATCTGAAAGAATCACCAGTCTTTGATAAAAAAATCATTAATATCAAGTTTATAAAGAAATGAATAAAAAATATCATTTTAATGAAAGTTTTTTCTAGCTTTCTTTGAATTGTTATTTTTCGGTTAGATTCGTCTGAAGGTGCAAACAATTTCTACGAGATATTTCATGAATATTTCAATTCCTTCTATTGAATATTCAAGCAATAATTGGATACTTAATAAATTCCCAGGTAGCTTGGAACCTACTATTCTTCTAGTCTTCAAACCATTTGAAATAGTATGGGTAAAGATTTTCTTCACTACCATTCCTCACCCTATTAGGCATGACTTGAGGGCTTGTGGTATTCAAATAACCAATTCTTACCAGAAATCGATAGACCTTGGGCTTGAAGCACTTGGCAGCGACATCTCCGCGCGTCTGTGACAACACCCAGTCGAGTTTGCGGCCGTTGTACTTCGTGGTGTAGAAGCTCCTGAATTCCTCATGGCACATGTTCAGCTGGTTGGGCAGATGCACTTTCAGAGAAGGCATTAATGGCCAGGAAATTGTCCTAAGTATGTCCTTCTCTCAACAAATTCCCATAACACACGCAAAGTGCTTACGTGAGAACAATTACGTTGAAATCCACTTCAATGTCTTTCCCAGCTTTATTGCAATACTCGCGAAACTCTACGCACATATCCTGGAAATCTGAATCTCGCTTTATCCATGAAGATCAAACCTACCTCGCTGAGCTGTTTGTCGGTGATCATCTTGGTTAGCTTGCTGGTGTACTCGGTTCCGCAGTCATCTTTCAGTTTATTGATCATGGTCTCTTCTGCTTCTTTACTAGCTGATTGCTCATTTATCAATCTAAATTTTTCATTCGTTCAGAATTTTAAATCTTGAATCTACCGTTTGCTAAGGAGTTTCGTGTATTGTTTATTGAAGACGTCTTTGTCCTTGATGTATTTGAACACGGTTATCTAAATGCAGCCATAAATGATAGAGGATGAAATCAATATTTCAGAAGCAGAAGTTTGTAAGTAGTGAAAAGTAATTTATGACTGAATCTTAGCATTTCTTTTCCAAATCAATTGCAATATAAATCTACAAACCACATCCTTGAGGCCATCATCATCGTCTGAAGTATTCTTCGAGCCTTTCCTCAGCAGTCCATCGCAGTACCTCGCCAGCAGTTCTGACGATTTGTATGCGGCGTTCTTCTCTGCCTTCTTGGTCACAGCATTCTCGTTGATGAAGTCGGATGATGCCTGAGATACTTAATTTCTCAGTTATTTCCAGGCCTAGGAGGCATTCGAGTCAGGCGCAAAAATATATCGTGGTTGAGTCGCATAGAGGAGGAGTTTTCATTATGACTTTCTTCTCATACTCATGCTTTCCCACAAACTACAATTTCTTAGCTTCTCTATGCTCTCTCATTCATGAATCATTCGTTTATCGCTCGAAAAAGGCAAAAATCGAACTTCTTAGTGGGGCATTATTTTTGCATGGTGTTTTCACAAAACTGCTCAATTTAATTTCCTCTATTGATTGGTACCATTTTTGGAATTAAACTTTTTTTTTCGATTTTTCACCATGGGGATACCAACAAAATGACCAAAAATGGTACCAATCAATAGAAGAGGTTAAATTGAGCATATTTGGCGGAAGAAGCATGCAAAAATAATGCTTCAGTGAAAAGTTACGAGTTTTCTAAAAATCATATTTTGCCCATTTTTTAGACTTTTTCGGCCCACAAAATGGCAGAATCTGCAAATGGGTCGGTAAAACCTATATTAATCGACTACTCTAATCGAGACGAAACTTTTAAGACCAATTTTAGCTAAATCGGAGACTGACATTTGAAAAACCACCCCCGTTAGATATGTTATTTTCAGCTTATATCGTACTTTATCGAGCGACTCGAGGAATCGTGCATCGTTGCCGAAGGCGTCTCTGGCAAGTTTTGCATATCGCTTATGGACGCGCAATATCGTGTCCACATAGACCTTTGGATTCTGGAATTCACAATAAAATGTCCTATTTTTGTAGTAAATGACGAACCTTGAAGGCATCGTCAGCGACCTGCCCCAACTCCTCGTGTCCTTCATTGGCGATGTGCATATTCAGCTCTTTGCTCAGATCTTCAAGACCATTATTAACGCGATTGCATAGCTAAAATCGATTCTACTAGTTTTATGTTAAGACTTTTGAAATAATATTCTGCTGTTTAGATAGAATTTGCAAAGATAAAGTTTCAGTATTGAAAACTAGGTTTCTCTGCAAACTTTAGACTAAAATTGTTGTAAATTCGATGGATGAAGAATAAGCTTCGAAACTGAAACATAAATTTTCAACATGTACTTTGCGTGTTGAAGTTAAATTTGAACAAATTTTCTATTTGTGACTTCGTTCATTCTATCAAGAATTTAAAATTTGATTTAGAATATGTGCCCTCCTTGATCTATACTCAACAATTTCTCCAATGGAACTCGAAATCAGATCTGAATTCGAGTTCCATTTCCATTTTAGCAGCCCAAGTTTATTTTAACAGCAATTCTTCAATCTTCAAAATTTTCAATACCTTGTACATTCTCGCGATGTCGTCATCCTTCTTCTGGACGAGAAGTCCCCTGAATTCCTCCTGGAAGAGCTTAACTCTGTCTATGATGAGCACCTCCTCGAGTGTCTTCGCCAAGGGCATCTGTGTGGATTCGTTCATGTAGCTGCTGCAGCGACTCTTCTCCTCTTCGAGTCGCTTCTCCACCTACAAATTTCAAGATCATCATAAAATTCTTTCTAAATGAAGAAGAAATTATGGGATTATTCCGAATTCTGATAATTTAGAAGAAAATAGTTCCAAATCTTTAAATTCGAATTCTGTTAACAGATGGGAAATTCCCTACCTTTCTCATGTAATCCACCACGCTTCCATTTTGCAGAAAGTTAGACGCCTCAGCCTTGTAATACTCTTCGGTCCTCTTGATGAAGCGACCCTCGAAGTAATTTTCATAGATGAATAGTCGACATTTCTCAAGATCAATTTTCGACTTTTCTTTGCCCTTCTTCTGCTCGTCCGGTCGAGCTTTAACGATGCCCAATTCGACTGAATTTTGATATTTGATAGAAACTGAATTGTCCTTTCATACCGTAAGAATCGATGATGGGTTTGATGATGAACGTACTGATTTTGATGCCGTCCCTGTCGCGTTGAATCAATTCGAGCAACGCATCTGTCAGGTAGGACTTCAGCTCCATGAACAGAATTTCATGCCATTTCACCAAGGCTAGCTGAAAACGGTTGGAATGAAGGCGATAATGTAATTGCGAAATGATGTTCCAATCAGAGATAAATAATCGCAGACAAAATATCAGACTACTAATGAGGTTTTACATGTATAGATAGATAGATAGATTGTTTATGATTAGAGACTCTAAGCTCCGCTTCCTTGCAAAAATGTGTTTTTGGTAGAAACGTGGTAGTTTGCAATAGGAAATTTGGGAAAGAAGTACCCTAAAAACCCAATATGTCTCAAATAACGCCATCTAGTTCAATGGGTAAACCTGATGAAATGGCCCTATGCAAAAAAAAACAAGTTAAAATACCCGTGCACAAATAATATTTCATTGGTGAAAATGTATCATTTTGGATGACGTATTTTTTTAGTTTGAAATCTTCTTAAAATTATTTTTTCCTCAGAAGTTTTATTGACACCCTTTATTATCTATTTGTGCAAGAAATTTATCCCGAAATGCTACTTGACAAACCCACTTTGGCACTCTATTTATATGATTGATTTAGCTACAAATTTTGAAGATAGTGAGAATCTAGATACAGAAAAAACTTCATGTTTCAATAGAATTTGTTAGTTATAATTGTACAAGTTAAAATGCAAGATTTTACCGATAGCAGGATACTTTCAATAATAAATCAGTGAATAAGATGAAAACTATTTTCTTCTGACGTTTTGGAATGTCGTAATGTAATATCTTATTTGCTATAAAATCTAATAAGACATACCGTGAACGTCTGATGGACGTCTTCATTGCCAGCTTTGATCTCTCTCGCAATCCAGTTCTTATTGAGATAGGCGAAAATGCCGGTCATCACTGTGGAGGAGAATTGGAAGTTCTTCCACTCTTCGTGGTAACGATGCAGCAGCTCCTCGCCTCGCAAAGAGGAAATCCTCTGAATTCAAAATGAATAAATCCCATTTTCAGTTTTTTTTTTTCCGAATACCTCCGTTACGATAATGACATGATTGGTGATATACTCCCCCAGCTTGATGTTGAGATCCTCTCCAGCGATATCTGTTCCTATATCTGGAGTAACTTGTGCACAGAAGTTGTAGACGGCACTCAAATTTTAGGATTATTAACGAGATAAGTTGATCTTTCTCCATTCTAGTGAATGTTATTACAATGGCAATTTGGAAACCACATGACCTCATAGTATGAGAAATAGTGGGAAAAGAGAACCTACCACCTAATACCCTCCCCTAATCATATACTATTTCGTATGTCATGAATCCATCAGACTTTTGGATACCTATCGATAGGGTAATAAAACAACTGGGTCACAAATTGATTAACAATTTATTACGAACATTATTATCTAGAGTCCCTAAGCTCTGTCGCCTTGCAAAAATGCGTTTTTGGTAGAAATGTGATAGTTTGAGTTAAAAATTTAGGAAGGAAGTACCTTTCAAACCTAAAATGTCATAAAAGACCTAGTGTAAATCGATGATAGATTTGATAAAACGATTTTACGCCAAAAATCAGGCCGTAATTTTTGCGTCTGCGCGTGTCCACGCAGTTTAAAGTTTGCCAAAATGTGTCCATTTCAAGCAACGGATTCTTGAGATTCTTTCGGCTCGAAAAATTTCTAATTTAATTTTCTCTTCACAATAACATTATGTCCCACCCTGTTGACATTACATTCCTGCCAAAAAATTTTGTCACCAACATCAAATCGTCATATCTATTTGGGGACCCTAATTACTATCTCATTCACATCTCATAAAGTTCGACAGCATTTTAAACAAATTAAACGGTGAATAACTTTTATAATATTTCAGCGTAATTGATAAGGATATCGATTGCACTGAAACATTGAAACCTTGAAAAATTTCATTGGATCACAAAATCAAACATAAGGTAGGGATTTTAGCAAATTTCACGATGAAAAACATTTTCCATCTTGAAACTAATTGTTCGTTTTTATTTTTACTCCAAAATTCTTACTTTGATGAACAAAACTATGCTTAAAATTGCTCATAATTTTAAATCACATTGTTCATAATTCCTTGAAATTAATTAATTACGTGTATAAATTGACGTATCCCTCATGAGTTATGTTTGTCATTTTCTTGAAGACGATGTCGAGTCCATCACTCAGCGAGTACCAAATATCGTTCAGTCCGTTTTCCTCCCTCACTATCTCATTTCTCAATAAATGTGGCAAAGCTCCGTTCATTGTCGCCATTTTATCAAACTGAAACATAGATAATTATGATTCAAATTGAATAGATTTTCCAAAATAAACAAAATATTTCAACACACAATAAAAATTATCAAAGAATAAATAAATTTTTAAAAAATTATAGGAAAGAAATATGCTACCAAACTGAATGAAGCAGAGTGAAAGTCGGTTAAACACGACCTATTCAAAAAGTTTACTTTTCAGAGATAAGGAATTTCTGGTAGAATTCAAACAGGCAGTGACGTCTGCTAGAATTAGTATAGCAAAGAATGCATTCCCTTGCAAGACATCTTATTCTAGCGTTTCCCTCCTCCTTTCTTTCACTATGAGATTCAGTCGAATTTCGCTAGTACATAGATCGATTGAAAAATGCAGGGTGGTCTATGATCATAGAACTATCAATTAAAAGCGCTAAAATTTTCGCAGGAAATTTTGAAACTTCCCTAACAAAGAAATATAGTTCAAATTCGAGGTCTATTTTCAAGAAAGCAAGAAGAAAAGTATGAATCATCGATAATTCTGTTCAAATTCAAACATATAAATGGATAAGTAACTCTATAATTATGAACTGTACTGAAATATGAGAAGTTGAGAGAGAAAAAAGATTACCACAATAAATAAATTAACTTGTCAAATGCATTATTGTCAAAAGTTGACTATTGTGCGTATTCCGTAAAAAGTGCGCATAGCGATTGAATTATCTGAAAATTTGAACTTAATAGTAAATGCAAAATAAACTGCACCACTATAGGAAGCTCTTGATAGTAGTGAAAATCAATCTATCAGAAAATAACAGAGGCGATGTGTGAAATCCACTTATTAATCTGAAATGGCAATAAATCATAACCACTGATAAACTAAAACATGTTGCTAAAATAAAATAAAATAGAAACCCTACTTCTTACAGTTTTATGATGAAAAGAAGGGTTGAAAAATAGTGGCAAGTACTAAGACAGGCAAGATCAATAACGAAGAAAATGCGCGAACGTTGCAACTCTGCCTCTTTTCGAAAGGGAATGATTAGCCTCTTTGCGAATTCTCTTGCAGAATTGCGAAAGAAGAAGTGTTAGTAAGCCTGACGAACATTCTCTGCGAAAAAATTACCGCTTGATAATTTTTTCGCTGGATCTGCGAGAAGGAAGCGAAGTCATGAAATTGATAACCAGAATGGCACAAAAATTTAGGAATCATATCATTCCAAAAGTCTAAAAATGATTTGTCAATGAGTCGAAGAGACGAATTTTTGGTTTGATTATTCATTTTTTGTGTAATTTTGAACGGGAACACAATGCAACTGAATTACTAAAATTTTGTCAATATGACGAATTTGAAAACTTTCAAAGGTAAGTTTTAGAATATTCAAAGTTTCGCAATATTTCATAATACAAACATCGAAATGCATTAACCCAGAAAAGCGTTGTGATTTGTAAAATTGCCTTTTTGACATTAAGTGAGGCCTGTAAAATTTAGCCTTTCAACATCTCACACTAGTCAGTGGGAGAACACTACAAAGAACATCTAAACCTGCAATAATTGACCCTGGAATCTGAGAATTGTTTCCAATCAAACATCATAATCACGTCATTGTTCAAAGACTATATGATTTACAAGAAAATTGGTGAATAATTGATAAAATTTGAAAGAAAAATCTCTCTAAGTCTCCCGTAAGTAAAGAGAAGATTTATAAAAAAAGTTTTTTTTTTTTAAAATACAAATTACAAGAGTACGTGCACTCGATCATGTTCATTAACGAAAGCAAGCCACGTCTTCTTTACTCTCAAGTTATATGTATAACGAAGAAATACTTCAAACAACGTTGCTTCTCTCGCTTTCCTTTTCCCTCTTGTCTGGTCTCCTTTCTGGAGGGGGAGAGAGCTCTCTTCTGTATCGAAGCATGGGGTCAAAATAATATTTTTTATAACGTAAAAAGAGTGGGGAGTCAAATGATGGCAACCTGAAAGACGCCTAAAATCGGGGTACTGTATTTTGGAACTATTAAGACGCAAATTTGCCCGTCCGCTTTTTCTGAAATCATTGATATCTGCGAAAGTTCGGCATTCAAGGGACCTTCGTTAATGAGCATGACTGAGCGGTGTGGAAATGCATTACAAGAAGGAAGATGGAAAAAATGTTGACTCCTGAGAGTAGAAAGTGGATGGCGAAAAATGGATCTTTGCAGAAATAACTTTTCTGGATAATGAGAGCAAAGTTGCATCCTGAAAACCGGTGCCGGTAGTGTAGTGGTAGTGTATTACATGTTAACCGGGTTGTAATCCAATATGCGTTTGTTCTCCAGGCTCGGGTGATCCAAATTCGCTCTGACCTTCTTCGAGACGCTACAAGAAAACGGTAATGCTGCTTCTAACTCTGCACGTCCACTGCAATACAATCGGCACTTTAGTGGCACTACCACAATTTTTGGAAATTTCATTATTGCATTATCGTTGCTTTCTTTGAAACAGAATAGAATAATCACTTATTTTGCCTGCGAAACTCAGGATTGGCGATGGTGGCTAGTAATTGGTAGTGCGCTACAGGATAGTTCAAAATCGCAAACAAAAGTGTAACTAGTGCAGAAGACCATTTTGAATAAGTTAGTTTCAAATATTTTTATTATTTTCGTAAAAAATCTCTTCAAAATAAATATCTAAACATATTAGTTGCAACAATTTTGAGCAAACATAAAGTGAGTTGTTCTGACTTGAGGAAATTTGGCATCTCTCGGAGATAACCGATGAATATGAATAAGGAAATAGGAAAATCTGAATCTGATATCTAGACTCTAGTTTGGTATTTCCATGAAAAATAAGAATTTTGAAAGTATCATGACATTATGCAATTCGAATGGAAACAAATTAATATCATGATACTTCCAAAAATGATGTAACGTTTCGAAAGACTGATTGTGCAGCTCATAAATCTCTCTACAAAGCATTTCTAACGAGATACAGCCAACGGTTATGAACATAGAATTGTGGGTTGAATTTGATATTGAAATAAAACAATACTGATTAAGATCATGGTTCAGGACTGAATTAATGATGCGTGATTCTCATCTGGTTCGAAAGATATATGAACAAGAAACTCTTCTTAAAATAATATAGAATAAATCTTTTTAGAATTTTAGAAGCATAAGCTTAGAGAAAAATGATAAAATCTACAAAGTTACCGTAATCCCTTGTGTTGCATTTTGTACGCTATAACGTTCATCAAATGAAAATTCGATATTAAATACAAAATATCACTCACTTTCATGTCTATTAACGAAGAAAATTTCCCTGCACACTGATTGCAAGCTGTCAGTGAGTGTGGCTAAAATGTCATACATACCGTATCAATTGTAGGCCCATTTCAATTTAGTTTTCGAAATGAACTATTTGGTGCCTATTCCACCCCCTACTCGTGATTACGAATGATTCTGTAATATTTTGAATCATGTCGCGTATCTACCTTCCTTCGTTAACGAACATGATAGAGTGTCACTGTTTTTCTCCAAAACTCAATAAAGAAGAAGTTTAATGAACGTTACGCGTTATGGCATAGTCAGAAGTGCAACAAATGGCTTCTGAATCAATCGACTGATTTGAGGCTTCCTTTCTGTCTGTCCTTCTACGACGAATTTTTGACCTTCTTCGTCTTCTGCTTCTTCTTCTCTTCACCGCAGACGTACTCAACTAATTGCGGTATTTGGCCATTTCGGTGATAATTATCGATATGCTGTTCACCTTAATTTAAAACGTTGTGCGTCATTTATAACTATGAAATGCCACCATTTCGTTTGCTCAAAGTAGGGAAAATCAGTTGATTCTTAATTAAGTCTAACTTCATTTACAAAAATTTTCAAGGGTTTGTAAAAATGAGGGAAATATTGCATTTCTCGAAAAAGTTATGATCATTCTTATCGATTATTCCATGAAATGGTTCACCCATTTCAGAAAGCGTATAACATAAATTCAAGATAATTTCATTGGGCCCCTGTATTTACAGACGGCTCTTTTTCCTATTCCTCCACTTTTCCTACACTCACTGCCCTTCCTTTCCGTCTGTAAATACAGGGAGCCAATTTCATCCAATCATTATTCTAAATCTTCGTCAATTACTTACTTCCAATGAATGTACCACAAATGAACAAATAAGGCATTCCTTTGTGAGCAGTCAGCTGGTGCAGGTGCTTCTGCACAGCGGCTGGCCGATCGATCTGCAGATCGTATTCTTCGAAAAAATCAATAACAACATGACGTCACCTTATCAACATAGAAGGAAACGAGTGGCAGTCCATATTTGTCCCTCAGCAATGTCTCCAATTGTCGAGAGCTTTCCGACTTCGAATCGATGTAAAATACGGCTGGCAATTTACGGATCTAAAATTGATGAAAATTGTGCGAAGATCAGCCTGATATATCTAAAGTAAAATTTTACAATTATGCATTTCGTCTGTGCTTATGATGATGATGTCAATAAAATGAATACCTCATTACCACTCATTAAAATGGACGAATTATGATTTTTCAAACTTAGAAGCGAAAATTCGACATTGAAAATTCTCGAAACAAACATTCAACATTTTTCTAATAATTATGATGTAAAGTATGCAAATCGTCTACACTCAAAATAACAATAATTTTGTAAAAAATCGATCGAGAAATATTCAGACCTGTTGTGTGAGTGATTGAACTGTAGTAGCAGTGGACTGTCCAGTCTCGCTGCTTGTGCCTGCAGGTTTGGGTGCAGGTCTAGGTGCAGGCCTTCTTGGCTCACCAGACGAATTGCCTGATCGAGGTCTGATTGTGGAGGGACGGGGACGGGGTCGAGCAGTTCGAGGGGCAATTGTGGAAGGAGCATAAATGGTTGGTGGAGCAGTTGCTGCAGGCGGTGGGGAAGGGGTAGAATAGGCTACGTAGGTTGGTTCGGGCTGAAATTTCTAGTTGAGCATTTTTATTAGAGAATATTAGCAGATATTCTATCTTCAATTCCCAAACTTTCACCTCGTCTCATTTGTTGCTCTTTGCGCTTTTATAAATGTTGCTTGAAAAATATCTTTCAGAAGATTTTCATCTTCTGTATTTTCAAAACACTATTCTTATTAGTCTGACAAAAGTGCGATATCATTCAGTTCTCGAATTTTCAATCAAGCTTTACTTCCGATTATCCTAGCAAGTTTATTTGAATTGTATTTTTCAAAACCCCTCCTTACTTGTTGTCCATAAACCTGTCCATTGTCTTCAGTGATGCTGTTGCTGTTGACTTGCTGCCCTCCAGCCTGATAAGTCTGCTGCTGAGAAGTTTGTTGCGAAGGGTATATGGGTGCGGGTTGTTGAACGACTTGATGCACTCCATATGGTTGCTGCTCGTTAGAAGACTGGGTTGCTACATATCCACCGTTCGAAGAATAAGTGTATACCTGAAATAAAGCTGGACTTCACTTGGTAAAACAATAGACCTGACTAAACTTCAATGATGCAATTATACAAGAGAGTTGAGACAATGCATCTCATTTGAAATGGCAGTCTTTGAATTTTTCGTAAATCAATCTAATGAAACTTTGAATATTATTGTCAATTGGTGCTATTATTTCTAACTCTACGAATTTATCAAAAAACTGTTTAGAAAAAGTGTCTAAAGCATTCCAAAGATAACATTCATTTCCAAACTTTTATGCGTTACTAGATTTCTTTCGAAATATTCTATCATTTTTCAGGAAGAATTCAAATACTCGATGATAGGGAGAAATTGCATGAAATGAAGTTTCCAGTTTATCGAATATGATATCGCCAACGATAAATTTAGACAAAGATATTGTGCATCATTCTTTCGCAAGAATAATCATCATATTCGAAATATTTTACCTGTGGTCGTGGAATTCCATTTTTGACAACTTGACTGATTGCAGCTGTTTGGTAGTTACCATTTGCCGACTGCACTTGAGCTTGCTGCGATGGATAACCATTGTAGTTGGTTGGTTGGGGTGCAGCAGGAGCAGGTGCGGGTTGATAGGTCTGTTGGGGCTGCTGAGGAGCGGTTGGGTACGCATTGGGCTGGGGATAGGAATTGGGTTGCTGGGGATAGACTTGCTGGGCTGGTTGTGGTTGGGACTGAGGTTGAACTTGGACCTGCTGCTGTTGCTGTTGCACTTGAGGCTGGACTTGTTGCTGTTGTTGGGTTTGAGAAGAATAGATTGAATAGGTCGGTTGTGGGCTCACATAGGTCTGGGCTTGGTAATTAGGATTCTGAGTTTGGTATCCCTGCTGTGTCTGCTGCGTGCCATAGCCCTGCTGCTGTTGCTGAACAACTGCAGGAGCTGGCTGGCTTGAAGCATAAGAGGAAAGACTCTGGACACTTTGGACGGTCTGCTGCTGCTGTTGAGCAGTTGGCTGGACTTGAGGTGCGGGATAGATGCTGTACTGCTGGACAGGTCTCTGCTGCTGGATGACCTGTTGCTGATTGGCAGCAGTGGCGTATTGCGTGTTGTAACTGGAGTATTGTCCTGGAGTGGCTGCATTGCTGAGTGTATAGGCTTGTTGCTGAGCCTGGACAGAGGCCATCGATGGCTGCGGCTGATAGCTGGTCGATGTGGCTGTCGGGTAGGACGACTGCTGGAACGTGGCTGACTGCTGTTGAGCTTGTTGTTGGGCGGCCTGAAATTAACAACCAATGACTCCAGAAATGAAAATCAATTTTTATTTTTGTCAGTTATGAAAACACACATTATCTCTAGATATTGGAATTGTGAGGTTTCAACTGGACTCAACAGAAAAAAATCAATAATTTAATGTCCAGTGTTCTACTAGTAGTTATGGCATTTCAAAAATATTGAAATGTGAACAACTGAATTTCTCATCATTCTTTTTAAAAGGCGATAATATATTTATATAATATAGTAGAACAGTACACAACTATACCTGAATGACTTGTTGAGCAGCAGCTTTGCCCAGGTCACCAGGGAGTTGTATTCCATAAGCCTTCTGCAGGATGTCCAAGTACTGACTGTATTTAGCGAGGTTCTGCTGATCGATCTGTCCCGCATAAGACTGTCGCTGTGAGCCGATCGACTGCCTGCCCTGCACGAATTGCTGGGCGAAGTTCGCAGCGCTGTAATCATATCAATAATTGCTTTAAATTCCGAGTTAAGTTTCACATAAGATATAAACCAGACATTCCAGAAGCCATGTGAATTATACCACAGCACATGGCGAAATAGTGTGAAAAAAGATCCTTAAAACTATCATTCCATCCCTACTTTTTCTCTGACTCGTATCACGATATCGTACAGTTTCCAAATAGCCTTTAAACTACATTCACGAATATTGTACCTGGTTGCGTAGGCACTGGCTGCTGCATTCGCTGCGAGTTGGTTTGGATAGAATGAATATTCCGCCGAGGTGGGTACTGGACTGGCTGATTGAACTTGAGCTGCAGATGGATTGGAGGAGTACTGCAGAGTGGCTTGTGGCTGTTGCTGTTGCTGAGCGTAGGAAGAGAAGCTCATTGACCCTGTCGAAGGGTCGAATGTGAAACTCTGTGGCAGGGAGATCGAGCCGTAAGAGGCAGGTGCAGCTGATTGTTGCTGCTCGGCTGAGGTAACCAACGACAACCCAGCTGATGGGTCTGAAGTATGAATATAGAGTCTACCGTTATGCTTAAAGAATATCATATCACTGAAGAATTTTCAAGTGTTCAGGATATGATATTCATGTTAGTTAATGGAGTCCTTCCTCTTCAAAGAAGAAATTTGCCTAGATTGATTAAATCATAGGCATGAATGACGACTATTATAGATTTATAGTCTATTTAAAAAAATATTTTTTTTAATTCCAGTTAATTATCAAATTTACAAATTATTTTGATCTGATGATTGCACACGAAAATTTAGAGAAAGTGACCTGTCAACATTCATACTCGCAAATGTAAATATTGTCTGTCAAATGCGCTTACCATAGTTGTATGCTGCCGTTGTGTACCCATATGGATTGCTATAGATGTTCGCTAAAAGAGGAGTATGATTGTTTGACTTATGATGCCATACAAATGTGGATGACAGCGAATGAATCTATGTGAATAGAAATTGATTTGCTGTTGAATAAATGAAGATTTTTGAAAAAAACATCAAATTCTGCATAAATTCAATCACTGGTGGCATTTTTGTGGGTTGAACTGCTCGAATTTTCTAACAAGTTTCTCATCAATAGATGTCTTGATTGGACAGAAATGCTCACTCATTGCCCGGAGGAAAAATCACATTCTTGTCCCCGAATTATCGCTGATTGGATGTTGTATGATTATGTGGATTGCATGGATTGTGATTGTGTGTAGGTGTGCAGAGAAGTAACGGCTATTGTTTATCTGCGCACTCGATTTGAGGTGTTGGCAAATGAAGTGACAGCTCTCTGCTTCTCTGCGTGAACAATCAGCAATCAACAATCAGGAATGAGCGGTGCATTCTTTGACAGAAGATGAGCGACGAATGATGTCCCTCCCTACTCTCTACAAGTACCGACTGTCCGAGGTATTTTTTCGGCCTACTTCAAAAGTGTTCGTGGAAAAAGTAGTTAGCGTCATCAAGTGAGATAATGCAAGAACATAGGAAGATGATCAATATTGCTAGTTTGTACTAAACTATTTGATAAGATGATATTTTTCGGCAAATAAGAAGATGCAGTATACAGTATGACGTCACCTCTTCGCAAATCGTTTTCATTACATCTTTTTCTTATTCTGAATGTGAAAAATGCGAATTACAATCATTCATTTCTTCTAGGTTACTTTTGAAGATCATCTCCTCCTGCATGTGACTGTGTCAATGTGTTTGATTGAGATGGAGCGCGTCGAGTCAGAGCCGAAGAGGCAAAAGCGTGCTGTTATTTCTCTTTTGGCTGTAGCTCTCCGTTTGACACTTCTTTCGGGAGCTGAGATTCAAGGAAAGGAGAAGGCAGAGGACAAGAGAGAAGAGAAGAGAGGAATGAGAGATCGTGTGAAGACTCTTCCGAACGAGAGCTACAGATAGGCAGACAGAGAATGAAACAGAAACAGAGCAGAGACAGACGAGATGAAGCAGGATTGCATCCGTCTCATTCACTCATTGCTCCGAATATCCATCCATTCTGAAGTGAACCGTTTATAGCCCCGATCGCTCCAAAAATAAGGCAATCGATTCGACTCAAGATCAAGAAGAAAAGGATAGACATACAGATAGTCTTTGCATGACTGTTTGATAAAAGGAAAAAGAAACATGATATTAAGAATTCTATTCTGATTTAGAGAATGGAATGATGTAATAAGATTTCCCTTCATCTTCATGAAAAAAACCGAAGAATGCATTGCGCGTAGAAGTGAAGAATAAGAGAGGGATTGAGCTATGCTTCATGAAAAACAAAGATAAAGCTCATTTTCACTTTGAAATTTTCGAGCGCCTCTTCGAAAATGCAATATTTACCAAAGTGCCCGTGAATTACATGCAGATAATAGAAAGGAAAACAAAGCAAAGAGAAGAGGAAAGAGTTGTCGATGGAGAGAAGGGAAGAAAGAAAGAGATAAAGACAAAGAAGCTCTACAGAATGAACGAACAGAACAGCTTCAGTTGCAAAGAACGAGAGCAGAGACTTTGTTGAAAGGCGGAAAACTACTAAACAGATTTGTTCGCAAATAGCAAATAGCTAAACACAAACAAATACCACAACAGATCAAGCTAATTAGGAAAAGAACAGCAAAATCGATTGAATGAGGATTCTGTAAAAAAGTTTTAAATGCGTTACAAATTCAAATGAAAGATTTTGGGTAAGAATAAATTTGGAAAGTAAGACTAGTTCAGAAATTGTTTTTATCATAACGCTAATGATTATGCAAAACAATGCTCCATTCAAAAAGTTTTAATGCGAATTCATTTCATTATGACATTTAGGAAGTATGAATCATTCTCGATGCAATTCGTTATTGGTGAGTAGAGAAGAAAGTTTTCAGCTGATGCACGATGAGAAGGTATTCATCGCATTTTGCAGCTATTCATTTCAGATACGAATGCTAGAGATGGGATATGAAGGAATAAATATTGATGATTTTGCATAAAGAAAGCAAGACATGAATGTAAAAAATGATATTGCGTAACTTATGCTACCATAATTATTGGGACTATTACATTAGACAAGAAAGCTATTAGCAGGCTACTGAAGCTGACGCAAGTATAAAATAATAAAGACGCTCATGATGGACGAAAATTATTAATGGATCAGGGCTTCAAAAAGCCTCGAAGTTTAATGTCATCGACAAACAGTAATCGAGTTGATCCCACAACTCATTCAAATGGCTGTCGGCATTGTGGAGGTGTGGAGAGGAGTACTCGATGAAAATCGAGCAGTTCAGACGGCACAAAAGTGCCATTGCCTGTCTATGGACAAGGCAGACTATGAATAGTGAATGGGGGATGATTACCTGCAACAATGGGTAAATAATATAAAAGCGGCAAGACGAAGGGTCGCATTCGAGAAGGCGAAAGGAGCGGAGGGAGGGGGGAAAGGGGTCGAAGTGCAGGGCAAGTGGTTGGATCGAGTGCTGATGGAAGTTCGCCTGAAAAGAGACGGGATGAGAAAAGGAGATACAGGAGCTGCAGAAGAGGAGCAGCAAGGTGTCGAAAGCCTCCCTGGTGGGGGAGAGGGGAAGAGAAAAGAGACAAAGACAGCCAGACAACGAGAAAACAAGGGCGGGACAATGCGCACAGGACGCAGGCCGCAAATGTGCAAGACGCAAACGAGGGGTGATTCAGGAGGAGAGGGAGAAGGGAGAGAAAAGCTGATACGTTCTCACAACTGACTGACTGACTGACTGTGACTGGGAGAGGGACTGGGACTGAAATGGCCGGACACGGAAAAATGCAGCACAACAGCACAAGGAAACTGAACAGTGAAAAGAGCGAGGGAGAGGGAGAGGAGAGGGAGGGAAGGGAGACCAGGCAGAGAACTCAAGACTACATAGAAGCTGTGAAGTGACGAAATGGAAATGCAAATCAAAATGAGCAGGACTGAAAAAAGTCGTTCAAGCAAGGGGTTTGTCTATGCCAAATTCAGGGAAAATAATAAAAAAAAAACAAACATTAACTTCAATTTTAGTCCTCATCGCCATGCAACGAATTTATTGACTTCAATATTCTCGTTGATCTTCTGTTAATCTCATCCTTTCGGATAAAAAACTTTTATCGTAGTCTATGGTTGTTCTTCAAAGATTTCAAGATTCAAGATGGAATTTCGATAATCGCCAACCTTCGTTGAAGCTGAAGGCTTTGTTGACTTTCGAAGTCATGAATTTGTAATCCAATGTTTGAATATAATTCTTACTTTCTATATTCTTTCAAAACCGCTTCTGAATTTGAATTTCGACCATGATGGACTCTGTGCAAGATTTCTTTCCATCCTTCTATTTGATCTCGAATCAAAGGAAAACGATCAATTTGCAACTTTGGCATCTTGCAACATTCTGATATGATTGATCCGGTCGTTCTCATTTGTGGAGCCGAAAATAAAATCCTCTCGATCAAATGTCTAGCAGGTTGGACATAGAGTTTATGCTTCCGACTTGAATAGCCATGCACATCTCTCCATTGTTCTGGCATTTTTTCTTGACCTTTTCTCCTTTTTCCATGTTTCTTGTTGGGTGTTTTCCTGCTTGTTTCCTTGTTTCATTCAGTGTTTGTTGCATTGTATTGAATGTCCAGTTGAAGCAGAGGAGAGGGCCAAAGACAGGCGACAAATCGGCGGAAGACAAGGGGAGAAGAGGAGAAGCTGTAAATTCGAAAGAAGAGCTGGAAGAAAAGAAGACGATCCTGAAAGGCGACTGTTTGGGGAGGGAGACTGAAATTCGACGAAATGCGAGAAAAAAGGCAAACGGAGAAGACAGGAGGGAGGAGAAGGGACGCGAAACCAAGGGGCAGCTAATGCCTAAGTTTGGACAAGAAGGAGGGAATTGACCGAGTGAACTGCGAATATTCGCCATTCCGCGTTCTGCTTCTTCGATCTAATCATCCTCTAATCGGCCCGCTTATCGCACTCGTGCGTGTTCACTTCACCGCTTATCTGCACTACTCCTTCTCAAATTCTTTCTGCTTCGTTTCAAACACCTTCCAATTCATCTCATGTCCGGTTCGTCACGCAAGCAGTCGGCCAACAACAGCATTGTTTTGCGATGTGCCGCTGTACAGAAGCAGGCCATTTCGAGAATCAGGAAAATACGAGAACAAATTGTTCTCCGGAACTAATTAGCGATGGCCGAAAATGAAGAAGGAAATCGAGAGGCGAAGGAGGGGCGACACATAATGGACTACTGAATTGATGACGCACAATATATTATTCCAGAAAATTTGGTGCAGCATTGTTGCATATCTATTGTATTTGTTTGCTGTTTGATATGGCTAAATAAGTAATGCAAATTTTCTGCTAATGGAGTAGCGCAAACATAAAAAGTTTGAAAAAATGAAAATTTATACAAATAAATTACTGATTTTTAATCTGAGTCTTCAATTAATGTTCTAAATTAATAAAGATCTTCATGTGATAACAGTGATAATGTATAAACGAAGCCAGATTATGATTTTTTTTTCTATTTTTGCTCACTATCAATATAAAATACGATATTCTGTAATTTTTAAATTTATTTACATCATTTTAAGAATCATAGATAATAAGTACCCGATAAACCATAACTGAATGAGGAATAAGTTATATTTTGGAATTGGCATTTGAAAATGAAAAGATATAATCGATTTACTTTACACTTGACTTTTCACAATTGCATTTACTGAATAGGCATTGCGCTGACAAGAAATTTAGAAAACTAGACTTTTCTTATTCTTTTTCTTTCTCGACAAAACAAGACTGCTCTCTCCTATTGTTTCTTTTCAAACAAACAGTATTCAAAATGAAAAGTGGAAAAGTGCGACAATATCGTTTCCATTTCAAGTGACAGTGATCATTTGATTTTTCAAAATAAATCTAACTTGTCGTGATCCGTACCATTGTTTGCGCTTTCTACAACCATAATCCAACCATCTAATCTTTCTTATCCAAGCCAAAGAGTTGGTCGATGAAATGAGCAACATTCCGCTGACTGAAATTTCAAATGGGCTATTTTATGATTTTTATAATCATAATGGAAATAAGTAACTTCAAAAATAAGCAGTTTAAGAAAATACGAACATGAAGGAGAGGATTTCTTAACCCTCCTAATTATACATATCCTTCGATCAAGTTGTGAAGATGCATATTTACAGAGTATCCAGAAAATGCAAATGTCTTTAGTTAATTTATCATACGCGTGTTTTATTTTCCAGAAATGCATATTCTTGTAGAAAATATTCAAGTTTCACTAATGAAAAGATTAATTTGGATAGCATGAAAATGAAAAAAGGTGCAGGGTTTGGATACAATTACCTAGATAGAAGCCTCTTCCCTGTGACATATCATTCACCTTCTCATCGAATCTGCTTCTTTCAAATATTCTCGCATTATTTTTGCATATTTAGTAAAGATATTTGAAATAATTCACAATCGTTCTAAATGCTACCTGGGCGGATGGAAAGGAGTCAACTCGAAGAGTCGATTGTCACGAATCGTCTCTGCCAAGTTGGAGGGCGTGCAAAATAGAAGATGGTTCTCGTCTGCCATGGCTGTCGCCAATTCCATCTGAAATTAAAAAAAAAAGCTTCTACCTCGAATATCAAAGGCCGGTACTTGTAAACAAAATAAACGACACGTAATTTTATACACGAACGTATAGAAGATAGTTAGGATGATGTAAGTAGCCAACCTAGCGGTATTTCACTAGTATAAAGAATGATTTGAAGTCAATTTTGCATGCTCAAATTTTCGCAGTTTGTTTCAAAGTACACCGCTCTTCGACAATGTTAGGAAACAACAAACCTGATGATTATCCATAAGTCGTTCGTTGACGACCACGATGAATGGCTTCTTTGCCCGCAGCACGTCCAGACAGGTGCCTGCGCCGCAGTGGCCTATCACTATCTGCAGATAATGTTGTTGAGCCGGTAAATATATGCATGATTTGGCAACTTTTATTATTTTGCTTGCATGAAGTTGGGAGAAGCCTCCTTGCCGCTACAGAAAATAAGTAGGAAGAAACAATCCTCTTGATAAATGCGCGTTTCAGCGTCTACTTTTAGCGAAATCGTCTTTTCCTTCACCTTCAATTTTCAGAAAAAGAAGCACTGTAAAATTTAGAGGTGGTGGGGTTTTCTAACTCTTGCCACTCACAATTTAGTTTTCGCAAATAATAAAATTCCAAAACATGTTCAAAAGAATGGCAAAAATTTATAATCCTATCTTCGGAAGTGTTTTTTTTCTACCTTAGAGGTCCTGATGTCATCAGCAATGGAGTTCTTGTATCGATAGTAGCTGATCTGCATTTCTCCCCAACTGCCGCTTCCTTTGTCCTCCGTCTCTGCTCCGCCAAACACGCGATTTCGCACTTCTTCTGTCAAGTTGGCAGCTCCTGGAGAAAATGGTAAATTTTTGACAAATCCACCTATTTTCAAAGAAGAAAAATAGTATTGCTAGAAAAAAGTTAGTTAACCTTCAGAAAAATCTATGTGTCGTTCGTTTATCTTCAAGATTTTCTTCCAACTTACCGATTTGCAGAATCAATTTTTTGATACCGACTTGTTGCAGAGCGGAAATCGATTCTTCGGAAAGCACCTGCAATTGAAAAGATTTGAAATTGGATGAAGAGAAAGCGGGTGTCGGAGAAGAATAGTACTTTAATTTGGAAAAAAGTTAGAATTCGCGTTTTCTTGGATAAATTCAAATTGGTGCTAAAAATTTTAGTCATTTCTATTCCAGACAAAATCTTTCCGGACAGTATTCATGAAATTTGAGAAGCATTATTTTACAATTTATCGCATATCAATAGAAAAGTGCAAGGTAAATTCGACAACTTGTGCATTTTTTCCAAAAATGCCAGGAATAAAAATATTTTAAACCCTGTCAAATATCCAACCGACCTCATTGCTGAGTTCCTCGAAGAGCGTGGTTCCAACTGTTACGAAGCAGGTCATTTCCCTTCTGTCTTCCCTAAAATGTTAGTTGATGGTGCTTCTAGAAATGTGAAATGACTAACGATACATTACATGTGATTTCAACACGCTATTATTCCCAATTAAAGAACCACGATCATCTTCACAGAATAGTTTATTCATTTGTCAAAATCGCTCAATGATTCAACACTCCAACAAATAAACGCATCCCACCAAATATAAAGACAAATCTAGAAAACAAAAAAGCAACGAAGTCAAACCAACAAAAGGTGGATCTAATGGAGTTGGTATTGAAGTTGCTGAGAACACGAGATAAAATATGGTGGGACAGTTGAATCAAAAGAGGAATGGCGAATGAACATCATCAAATAGGAATAGCAAGGATATTTTTGTAGGGGGCCGAGTTAAAGGAAGAGGAAAAAACTAAACAAAAAGATACATAAAAGGGAAGGGGGAGAGGGGACAAGATCAATGAAAAGTAAACCAATAAAATAATGGAACCAGACAACAAATATTAAAAGGGAGAAATCTATCAGATAAAAATGAGCAAAAACGCTAAAACTTTACTTTATGTTTCTAATCTGGAAAAGCCTAGCATAATTTTAGGAGAAAAAATACAAAACGAAATCTATGAAAAGAAAACAACAAGATTGGGAATAAATGTGCTTGAATGAATGGGGGAATTTTCGAAAAGAAATCATAAATATTAATTTGAAGATCATAGATACCAACAACGACAACAATGGGCAAGGGAAATTGAAGAATAGAGATGGGAGGGAGAAGGAGAGAAAGGAAGAGGTGGAGATAACCGGATAAGGATTGGATATTGAAGACTTGTCTGCTTTATCCGACTGTCCGACTCCCTGCCTGTCTACATGATGGAGCATCTCTCAGCGGGGTCCTCTGCATTGGACGAGTCGCTCTCGGCCACGGTGATGGACGACATCACGTCTCCATTCTCGTTCTCCAGGGTTGCCGAAGGATTCTCACCCACAGGCCACTTCAAATTCAAACAAAATTAACATGTTTGGTTCGAGAATCGAATTTTTGTAAGAGGAAATAAAATTTCCCAATTTTTGTCAAACTTTTCAAAGTAATTTGGGAAATCAGCGGCATCGTAGCAGTTTCATGCGAAATAGTATAGGGTTTTGTAGGGAAAAGAATCCTTCCCCGTAATATTTGGTGTGCAGCGACGCAACTACTTTCTCGCTTTTCGCATTTTAGTCTATTTTTCATAAGAAAAAAGTTCTTAAAAATCTACTCGTTCAAGTATTGAGATATGAATACTCACGTTATTCCTCTTCATGATGTAGTGCTCAGGGGGCTGGTGCTTG
This sequence comes from Diploscapter coronatus, assembly GCA_964036155.1. Taxonomy (NCBI): domain Eukaryota; kingdom Metazoa; phylum Nematoda; class Chromadorea; order Rhabditida; family Rhabditidae; genus Diploscapter; species Diploscapter coronatus. The sequence goes on from OZ038423.1 coordinate 6,927,184, forward strand.
CCGTCGGTAGCGTCCATTGAGTAGACAGTCACAGCCGAGTACGGACCCAGCTTCATTCTGTTGTTGAAGGAATAGGTCGTCTGAAGTTCGCACATTCTAATTTGGAAGGAAAAGAAATCTAATACAATTCAGGGGTTCGCGAAATTTCATCCTTAATAAATCCACCTACTTATTTACTTGTCATCCTTTGAAAATGGTATATTCTTCAGGTAAAATAGTAGATAAAGAAAAATGGATAATTTCCCAAAAAGTATTCTAGAATTAGCTGTGTGGAATAATCTGGAGAAAGATCGTTTCTCGCTTTCTCTGCTCTACGAGCGCCTTTTCCTCCACTTTCCGCTTCCTCAGCATTTCGCTCAGAAAATTGTTGGAACGGAATACAGAGAAGACAGAAAGAAGAGAAAAGAAGTGTTTGGGGTAGAGAAAGAGAAAATCTTCATCTGGAGCACTCTGCACATCCTTGTCTAGAATATTCTATTCAAACCAGCTTTCTCGAAATATCGGAGATATTTTATCGTTCCAAACCGACCTCCTTGTCTCCGGCAATGAGTTTGATCTTCCACTGTGCGATCGAGACTTCTTCGTCCGAGGTGTTCGCAATGCGCACCCAATCAGAGTTCTCGGCCACCTGCAATCAACGCACTCGATTTCTCCATAGAAACATTGTAAAATAATTCACGCGTAGATTTATCCGACTTTTCCAAGGAGAACCATTGGGAAAAATTGTATAAAACTACACGCAGCCGCAAATCAAAGTTTTTGAGGGATAAATATTCGAAATCAATTTTCTCCAGAATGATTTTGGGTAAATTCTTGATTCAAATGTTTTGTTTATCAAATCTTAAAATGCCAACCTCTGCAATCTCAATAGATCCGTGAGTTTCCTTGTTTATTCTGGCCTTGTGGCGCTGGAACTCGATGTCCGACTCCCCGTTGACCTCGTAGCGACGTCTCTTCACACCACGACCTGCCGACTGAGAGCCCGAAGTAGACTGCGAGTGGAACGACACGTGGTGACGCGCGGCGCGGGGAGACTGACCTGCAGACAGGTTCAGACGCGTCTCTTCCGACTGAAATGCATATCTTAACTTCTAGATTCGCAGAAAATAATAGTCAATTAGTTTGTGCAAACTTAAATGAAACGGAGATACTCAGAGCTCAGTTTCAACATAGTTACAATTTGTTGAAGTTAGATTTCTTCGCCTCCGAACTGTTGAATAAAAAATTTCATTTTAAGAAGCTGTTTGACATCGAATGAATTTTGAGCAATTATCTGACCTCGAGGAGCATTCTGTAGGTCTCCAACTCCGCGTCCAGCTGCACCTTGGTGTCGAGCAGGTTAGCGCACTTCTCCATGAGTCTTTGGATTTCCTTGTTCAGATTCGAGATCTCCATGTCCTGCAAATGTCTCGTCATTCCTCTCTCCTCTCTGCACTGGACTTGCCTTGTGTCCCAGCCTGTCCTCGAACTCCCTCTTCTGATTCTCCAGGTCGGATTTGAGTCTGTCGACGACAGACTGCAGGCCGTCCACCTCGCGCAGCCTTGCACGCAGCGAGAACGACTCGGACATCGCTCTGTCGGCGCGCTCCTGCACTTCCGACATCTGCAAATCAAATCATGATTAAAAGAGGTTAATACTTTAACCCTTGTCAAGTCATTCAATAAATTTTTTAGCAAGACTTTCTCCTAAAAATACTACAAGAATTATCCAGGAAAAAATTTGCAGTGGATCAAGTTTTGATGACCTAGGAAAGGTTCAAGAATTTTCATTGCTGATAAAATAGTAGTTCTAAAAGATAAAATTTAGGTTTTGCCACTGCGACTTTTTCAAAAAGATATTCTGTACCTTAGTCTTGTAGTTGTCCTCGAACTGCTCTGCGAGATTGTTCCTCTGGACCTGGAAGTGTGCGCGCATCTCGGCTAGCTGGTCCTGCAGTTTGTGAGCATAGTCCTCGCTGATCTGCTTCGCGTAGGTCGTCATGTCGATCTCCCTCTTGCGCGAGACTTCCTCCATCTCCTGCAATTCTTCCAACTCTCATTCATCTTTTTTTAGTCTGACAAGCCTTATTCCTTGAAAAAATTTAAACGAGGAATTAGAAAACGAAAAAAAAAAATCTTCTTTTATCTGTGTACCAAGACTGGACGAAATTTTTGATTTTTTCAAGTAAAGAAATCACATTTGTGATTTTAAAAATTTTGACTTTGTTCAGCTCTGCCGTGCACAGTAAGGGAATCCAATGAGAAAGCCCCAAAAAAGGATAAGGGCTGTCATTCCGACTTCTTCCTTACCGCATCGTGCTGCGATCTGAGGAAAGCGAGGTCCTCCTCGAGACTCTTGACTTTCTGCTGAGCAGTCTGCCTCATGAGGTGCTCGTCCTCGACCTGTCTCTGCAAGTCCGCCACCTGCTTCTTCAAGTCCTCGATCTCGTTCAGAGCATTCTGTAAGCAAGCTCCTTTAGTTTCGATTTTTGGACATTTATTTTTCGGGGAAAAATAGAAATCTTCTAGTATCACTTCTAAAGCGATCAAATAGTGTTGTGTATTCATCAGGGATGGATAAAAAAAAATTTCTTTGCAAATTTGAAGGCTCGATGCTTCGATTTCGTTAAGAAATTTTGTCTTTCTTTCATTTTTTGATTCGTTTTTGAATGTTTTCTTTTCATTTCTCACCTCGAGTTCGGACTGCAGCTTCTTGTTCTGTGCCTCGAGCTGCTTTTGCTTGGCGAAGGAGGAGTCGGACAGCGACTCGGCAGTCATCAGGCGGGCACTCAACTGCAATCATTCATTTCATCCCTTCCTTTCTCATGCAGTTTGTAATTGACGGGATGATTTTTTTCAGAAAAACTGCGCAACTTGACAATACTCACTCAGTCAATTGTAAGCTGCCTTTCTTCCACTCACCGTCTTGACTTGCCCCTGCAGATCCTTCAACTTGGGCTCTGCTTCCAGTCTGTAGGCATTCGCCTTGTCCACATCCATCTGCTGTCTGGCCAGTCTCCCGTTCAGCCCATCGATCTCGCGCCTCAGTCTGTCCTGAAATTACTTGTTCTTTTTCACTTGAAAAATATTCTTGATTTTCAATTCAATGCTTCATTTGAAGAAACTTTGGAAAATATTCCACAAATGTTTCCGACGAGAAAATTTTCACTAGCGATGATCTCGGTCTCTGCATATCCAAATTCTTCATTGTAACAGACAATTGCGCAAAGTTATTGCTTCACATGAGCATAACGAACAAGAACATGTGAAAGGTCAAAATTCACTAAGGAGGAGAAAGAATATATCTTCCTAAAAAGGGAAGAAAAGTGTGTATTACTTCAAGATCTAAAGACGCCCCCGTTTATGGCAACTCACTATATGAGACCCTTCATTAAATGACGGGAAGATCTAACATCCTTTTTTCCATACTATCTCAACCTAACCTAATACTTTACCTATTAACTATACACACGTCCTCTCGCCATTTACTAAAAAGGGCTTCGTCATATACGAATTGTCACCGTTCATTGATCTCCACAACATTCTCCATTCAGCACGTACCTTCTCAGCCTCGAATCTCTCGGCCATGTTGTTCTTCTCCTTCTTCTCGACGACCTCGATGTCCTTGATCTGCACGGTGAGACGGTTGTTCTCCTGCTCGAGCTGACGCACCCTCTGCAACTCATCCAATCACCCATTTCCCCCTCTTTGTTCTTCAACTCACGTCGATGTACTGAGCCAGACGGGAGTTCAGCCCGGTCAACTGCTCCTTTTCCGTGTAACGAGTCGTTTCGAGCGGATCAGCGCTGAAAACTTTCGCTAATTCAGCATTTCCCTTTATTATCATACAATTCTCAGTGTTAAAAGTACGGTTTTTATGTGTGTGATACGATTGTTTTTGAGTTCAACTTTGGAACTATAAAGTTAAATGCTGCTCAACAAAATGAGGTGCACGAATGTTCATAAAAAGATGTTCCTATCCTTCGATAAAACTGTACTTACTCATAATAGAAACTTTTTAAATTTAAACTTTTGAAAAATTTTCAGCCCAATTGAATCATTTGTAGGGGTGTTGCCAGTGCGCGATTTATGAAGGAGCTTACGATGCAATGGATGTACATTGCACACAGTGGAAATTCGTTGCACTGTCCAACACCGCTGAATTAATTGAACGTTTCTGCTGACTTACAAGGATCCATCCGAAGTGAAGGAGTAGCGAAAGGAGGTGGACGAGGCATCGTCCCCATTCGCGGCCGCAGCCGTTCCCTTCACTGTTTTCGCCGAACCACGCTGCTTCCTCGTCGAGGCCATTTTGCAAAGTTGTTGGGTTACCTGCAAAAATTAGAATTTGGAAGAAAAATCGATGGAATAAAAGACGGTTCATTCACGAGGAAATCAAATTTTGGAGGAAACAATACAATAAGGAATTGATTTGAAAATGTCTTGCAGAGGAATGCTGTCCACAATCGATCGAGAATTTCGAAATTCGGAACGAAAACTGCTTCCGCATAAAACGAAATTTTACGAAAAATCGAGAAAATCTCTGAAACTGAATGATTTCGATCAGTAAGTGCGGAAATAGACTAGATTCACGTTGCCCGAAAAGCAGATAAGGAGTGACAACTCATTGATGGAAGATGTGCAGAGAGGGAGGACAAGGCAGGAAAGAAGGAGAGGACCGTTGAGACCTTGAAATTGTCGAAATGGGAATGAATCGAACGGAAATGCAGAATGCGAATGTGAATACAGAACAGGGAAGGGGAACAGAAGAACAGAACAGACAGCACCACAGAATTGCAGAGGGAATGAAGAATTCAAATGAGAAAAGCAGCGCCAAATCAGAGAAAACTCAAAAAGAGGAGGGGAGAGAGAAGAAGGAGGGGGATCGATTGAGCGAGAAATGGCTGGGCCGAGCAAGTGGGAGAGGAGAGAGAAGATAGGGGGAAAATGAGAAGGGAAGATAAAAATGAAACTGCAAAAATAGGAACTGTGTGACGTAGGGTTGAGCGAAATAAGTCGAGTAGGATATTCGGCTGCAGGCTGAAAGAAAGTCGAATATAGGATGAAAAATGGCAGAATGCATGAAACAAAAATTGTGAGAGAATAACAGACTGATGAATAACGAGAATAAATTATCGAGTGATTGAGAATCGGAATGAAAAAGAGGCAAAGCAAGCAAAGTGATGGCCTTCAGAAATGCCAAAGGGAGGACAGAAGAGGAGAGGTGCAAAGTGGAAGGGCTAATGCTGCGACAACAAGTCGTAAACAGGCAGGGGAGGGGAAATATTGAATCGCAGAATGGCTGAAATAAACTGAATGCAGATGTAGAAAATACTGAAACGGGCAAACCAAGAGACGAAAACAGCGCCGACAACATGTACGAGAGTTGACAGCAAAATCATTTCTGTCTCTTTCTCGCCACTCTCTTCAAACATCGCACTCTTCTACTCGCATTTTTCGCAATTTGTCTTTGCCAATTTACCCTCGAAACATTTCGAAAATACCTGCCTTTGATGATCTACCACCAATAGAAATGGAAAAAAGCGGAAAATGAAAAATGTAGTCTTCTTGTCAATAACTTCAAGAAGAAAAACTTGTCATCAGATTTCAAAAAGACAGACAAAATCTATGGTGCATCTATTTTAGGGTGGGGTTGCAAAACGTGGAAAAAATTAGGAATTTCAAGAAGCTCACTTACCATTTTCTAGACCCATTAGCGAATTTGATCGTTTTTATATTATTTTCTGCATCTAGGATGAAATATGCTTGAAAATACCGTACGAGTGCGAAGTAGAAAAATGTTTTCCCAGACTTGCAAATAAAAACCTGCGGGTGTGATTTTTGGAAACTTTTGGCAAAAAGTGCGGGTACGGATCCAAAATTTAGAAAAAGTTGCAAGTCGGATTTTTTCCTGAAAATTTCAGGGGGAAAATGGGGAAAAAAACCGATCAACATTTTCCTTTCCTTCTGATAATTAGCAGAATTTATGCGTATAGCATACAAGGTCGTAAAATATGCGACGCCTTTCTGTTTTCAATCTTCGAAAAAACGAATTGAATAAGTGTTAGACAACAAAAAATCGATAAAATGACAAGCAAAAACGAAAAATGAAAATGGGAGAAGAGAAAGGAATTTTGCTCGACAAAATTCTGCATTGTGAAAGGGATGAAATGTCGCTGACTAACAAAGAAGAAAAATAAGAACTAGGCAACGAGCAGGGAGGAAAGAGGTAGGGTAGGAGAGAGAAAATGACACCGGAAGAGGGACCCCGCAAGCAAATCATAGACGGCGTATCAGATTGATGCCTCAAGGAATAGGGAAGGTTATTAAATGCTAATCAAACGCGATCGATTTCTTACAATTTGATGAACATCGGAACTGAAATTGAAAATTCCGGATTTGCGATGCAGATGCATATTTTAGCAGTGGGAATTAAAAGTTTCGGAGTGTGCGATACAAGGGTAACAAAAGAAAACAAATGAAGAAAAAATCGGAAGCAACCGGCAGCCGTAGGTGCACGAGAAATGAACAGAAATGCGAATGAACGAAAAGGAAGAATGATAATTGATTTTTCGCTAAATGAAAAATCGCGAAGGAAAAAAGAAATTAAGGTACCAATTGGCGACAGATAAAAGAGTGGAAGAAGATAAGGAAAAAATGTAAAAGCGGGCAATTTTGCAAATTTGAAATGTTTTAACTCAAACTGATAATATTCGATATCTAGACAAAAATGTTCTTAATAAATAATCTTTCCTATAAAGGGGTATCTATTTGCGTGTCAAGATATGCATACTGAGCAGAGTGCAATAAAAATGTCATCTCATACATGAAACACGAAATACCAAGCCGAGAGGAATAGAGAACGATAGAGCAACCATTCAGAGGAAGAGAAAGAAAGTTAGAGTCGAGATGGGTTTGACAGGTTTGAGACGAGAATAAATGAGTGGTGAATTGCACACGCAAATAAGGCAGAGAAAGGACTGTACACAAAGGGAGTGAGGGAAAGGGCACGGTCTCGCAAAAGGCAAACAATTTGCACTGTCCCAAATGCCCTTGCAATGCCATTCAAGGAGAAATCAAGAGGAGGCAAGATAATCAAAGAGAAGGAGAGTGAGGCTGCACAAAGGTCGTTGCTGAACTGCAAGAGGAAAGTGAAAAAAAGCGAGAAAATCAAATGAAAACAGAAAAAGGCGGCTTTTTTACAACTCGTACGACTCTATGGCTCTCTGATAGCTGCGAGATACGTTCTCGAGGGAAGAGCCAGAGAAGAAGGCAACACGCAGAACGACAGCTGCAGAGTGCAAAGGAAGGGGTGGGAAGTGAGACAGAGATAAAGAGGGGAGGATGATAAACAACAGGGCGTGTGCAGATACATCACACAGGGAGCATGAATGAATAATCACAACATTCGAGTGAATTTGACGGGAACAATGAATGATGAAGTGAGGTTTGTGGGCAAGTGTATGGGAAAAATATCTCTGAGGTGAAGATCAATCGAAATCCATATTGAACAATGAAAATCAGGGATGATCTTTACTTAAATAGCTAAGACAAATTCATGGTAGAGATGGATTGCATTTCCAAGTAAAAATGAAACTTTCGATCCTTCGCATGTCAATAGAAAGGTGACCAAAATTTAGGAGGAATAAGTTTCGGAATATTTCTGACGAAGTTCAGCCTTTCGTTTAGTTATTTAACTGTGCCTGCATCTTCATTAAATTTGATTAACTATAATTAAAGAAAGAAAACCACGAAGTAAATAAACATATGTACAAAGGAGCTGTATAGTCTGTGAGATGAATTTCTGTAAACAGGCTAGTATTTGGTCGAGGATGAGACATTGCATGTGGAATGCCGACGGAGTGAGAAATGAGTGAGAATCAAGGGAAAGGACTCATTTTGGCTGCTAAATAAATATCTCTAGCTGTGCTGAACAGGCCGATAGAGCTGCACATTCCCTCGCTCAAGGAGATGAGAAATTAGAAGATGAAAGGAAGGGAATGCATTGAAAAGTACAGAATTTAGAGAATTAGGAATAGTGAAGAAGAGATGAGATAATGTGCAGAATGAGGAGAATTGAAGAATCAGAAGAGGGTGAAACTCTTTGATGGGCACACAGGCCAGCTGGAGAAGGGAATGGAATGGAAATAACGGCTGAGGACCAATGGCTAATACGAAACACAGATCAGAAGAGGAATGAAATGAAAGGAAATGTATGGAATACTGACAGAAACAGATTGCAGAGAGCCATCTGCACGCAAAATTTGATATTTGGGAAATTTCAATGATCTGCCAAATATGAATAGACAAACTGCGATATTAGAAAGAAGGATAATTGTGTGCAGAATTTATTACTTTTTCGTACGGGTTTAATTATACTCTAGGCTCATCAATAAAAATGCGATAGGCACTTTAGATGAGTGAAACTACGATTACTGCTCATGGAGATGTATAAATGCGAAGATATTTCATCACTGCAAAACACCAATTCTCAGTTTGAATAAGTTGATCGATCTTATAGGAAATATTTATTATTACAAGTAATTTTTCGTAGGTACTTGACTAAACAAAACAACAAAATAAATACGAAAACTATGCTATAACATTCGTAAATATGTAAATAAAAAATTTCGACATTTTAATATCTGATATCTGCAAACTATCATGATCGATTATCCCGTTGAGTATGTATAACAAGTTGCATCATAGAATTTTAAAATTGCACAATTTTTGAGTAAGAAAAAGAATCGTCGTCATAAAGTAAGAATTGCCTGAAGAAGAAAAATATGAAAATGAAAGAGCAAATTTTGACATTATTTGATTTTATTTTAGAAGAGAGATCGTTATAGTCAAGAGCCTCAGAAAACAATTCGAATTTTTGGCATAGAAAATGTAACATGAGATAGGGAGTTGATATTGCGGAAATTATTACTTTCCATTCATGACAAAGTAATCTAAGATTTGAAACAATATTTCACAAATCATTGATTAATAAATGAAAATCTACTTTGTCATGAATGAACATTATGCACAGACAAAATATTATTACCTTTACCTTGAAAAGAGTCAGACTACATAGTGATAGTGTTATCAATTCGATTGCTGCTGATAGAGGAAGTCGCGTCGCAGGAACCGAAGCCTGATTCTGGAAGCCAGCCTGTTCCTGAACATTGCAGAGTAGCTTGGCCTGTCACTGCATAACTGCAAGAGATTCTTGATATAAAATGCTTGAGGAACACAAATCTACCCCTCATCGCAATAGAGCAACGCTGTTGTGCCTTCTTCGAAATCTAATGATCGACCAGATTGAATGTATGTTATCTGGAGAAAAACTGATCCTCTTTGAGTCACTCAAGAAAATCTAACCCTTCCATTCATAGGCGGTGCCAAAGGCATGCAGACTCCAGGCATGGCTGGCTCACGGCTATTAATGCATTTGCCAAGAATTGGTCGGAATGACCCTTTGCTGCATGTAGAAAATGTCGCGCCCTAGCATTTACAAATTAAGAATTTGTTGTGAAAATTGCAAGTACCAAAGAAGAATAACCATTTCGACACCGAAGTGCTGCTGTTGTGCCCTCGGGGAACATGTTATAAGTGGATTCATAGGAGAATGTTATCTGAAACAGAATTTTAGCTATTATTATGCAATACACGATAACGAAGATCAGCTTGAATGGAACTTTCATTACCTGTGAAATAGCTGTATGATGATGAATAAGTTGTCAAATTTTTTTTTAAATGCAGAAATCGTATAAATCAAACATTTCGTGAAACTTCGTCTAATCCAAGAATAAAATAAAATGTAAAATCTGATTACCTCTCCATAAGAAGGCGCGACAGGCAACGGACATCCATCAGCAGGCTGTCTCTTCATCATGGCCATCTTTGGCAGAGGAGCCCACAAGGCCTTCTTTTCTATCTTGTTCAACTTGATGCTATCATCAGATGTGATTATTGAATTTGGGTTTGGAGTGGAAGAAATTGACGGAGTATATGGATCGTCGCTGAATGGACAGGAGCCAAGACCTAAGTTAACGTTTAGATTTGCTGCAAAAAATATCGTGGAACCGGGCAAGAACGGGGCAATTATATACGGATTGTGAGTCACGCAATTTTCAAACTAGCTATAAATTCAATACTTGAATAGTTGATATGTCATCAAGGTGACTACCAAAGATATGCGGACTTGTATGAGTTAAAGTCGGGTGATTCCTTGTCACAATTGCTCGGCTTTCGAAAATAAATAACTGACCAGGGAAAGGACTCCATCCGCCCGAGGATTGACAGGTCACTTTGGACAGTCCATCTGGTACAGCCCCATTGTCACAGGTCATCTTAGCAGCGGTGTGCTCTTCGTAGGGACCATCACCGGTCGCATTGTAGGTTATCTAATGTGAAGAATGAGGACAACTTTATTTTTTCGAAGAAAATGTTCTTCATCAAATAGTTCCTCATCATTCTATCCATTTATTTTTCGCTTCTTCGTCATGACGATGTCAATAAATTACCGTGGCTCCAGGTATTTTCGGAATGGCTTTGCAATTGCTAATTTTGAACGAAGCAGCCAACAAATTGCATGTTCCGAGTGCAGAAGGGCTCCATGCAGAATTCGTGCATATCGACGATGTTGTTCCTAAATTTTCAATAACTTCGTTGGAATTTCATTTTTACAAACCAGTAGCAAGATAATTAGGATTGCAAGCTATTGTGGCTATTGTGCCTGACGGATAGGGACCGGCGCTAGCTCCCTAAAATTACATTTTTCAAGGCATTTGTTAAATCTACTAAGAAGTAAATTGAGTATACATATGACGAAGTCGCATCATAATAATGCTAACAAAATTCTATTCAAGCTTTTCATGATGCAAAGTTGTAACAAACTCAAATTCTCCGATTGAAAAAATAAAAAATCAGGGCTTACATTCGAATAGAGTATATTTCCATTGAAGATGAGTGGCATTCCAAAAGCACACGATCCACTGCCTAGATCTAGGAGAAGAATAGTCATTTTATTAATTATATTAGGTTGGTAAGAAAGTTATGTCAGATGCAATATTTTCTAGAGTTTACTTGAACACTTATCCAAATAACTTCCCAATGAAACATTGTTACTTTTTTCATTTTATCGTCATGGTAAAGTATATCCAGTCTAGCATCATTAAGCTTGCTTTTCAGTTTTGGGAAAATAAATTTGACAAAAAATGTATCAATCCATTATTTCGAAGAAATGATGCTAGTTTTCTCAGAATATCTCACCCGGTTGAACTCCATTAGAAGATGGATTGCAAGTGGCTGTCAGAGGCGGACTCCACTGTCCAGAAATGCAACTGCTAGAGACTGTGCCTGACACGACGAAGTTTGCATTGCAAAGCACTGTCACTACTGTTCCCTGAAATTATCGGTGGTTGTTGAAACATCATTTATTTTTCTTCTAGTAACACCGTAAGAATGCTTTTTCAACATGATAAATTAATATTTTCAAATGGATAGGTTAGAAAGAAATCGGACTAAATAGTTATGGTTAGTAAAATTATAGAAAATCTCTTACAAAATCATATCTAATTTACCTGTGAATATGTGTTGAGGGTGGTCTGTGGCATGCTGTAGGTCAATTGCCCATTCAGAGGAGGCAGAGGGGCTGAGCACGAGCCTGTCGTCGTTCCTGTCCCAGTGCCTATTCCTGAATATTGCTAAGTAAGAAACTTTCTAATTCCTCAAAAAGACATATCTATGACAGGACTTTCTTGCAAGCCCAATATTTATCAACAAACAAACCTCCAGTTCCACTCTGAACGCAGGTGGCCAGCGTGCTTGGCTGCCAAACTCCATTCTGGCAAATTGCATAGTTCTGTCCTCCACTTATCGTATAGCCTGTATTGCAATTCATCGAGACTATTGTTCCCTGGAAGTCGAAAACCAATTGAAAATTTTATTGACATGAGCTATATTGAGAGTTTCATGGAATATGTAAATGGACGGCAAGAAGGGATGAGAATTTTGAAGGCAGAAATTTAAATAAGCGTTCAAAATTACTTAAATTTCAACTTATTCCCGATCAGACCGGAGAGAAAGATCGTCAGAAATCTCATGTAACCTATCCCTATAGTATCGTTTTCGCGGATTCGTATTTCTTTCAGGAAAATATTTTTGAAAATTGGCCACACATGGTAGCATCATAACTATGATTTTAAAATACTTTTGTTGATCCACTAAAGATTAAGATAAAAATGATAAAGAAAAAGCGGTTACAGATATGTAGGTGCCGAATTGTGACAGGATCTGGTTGTAAGTGAGATGTCCGTTGAAGGGGGTCGACATGACTGGACATGCTCCCTGACCGGTTTGAGTACCTCCTGTTCCACTCGCTAAATGAGTGCAATTGAATCATAGAGAGAAAGCTATCTTTCAATTCAATTTTTATCAAGGCTGCGTGAAATGCAAGAAAAAAATTTAAATTGCAGTTTAATGGATTTTATATGAAGTTTTGAACATATCGTGAGGTGATATAGCGCTATTCTTCAGAAAATATCTTAGCGAATAGCTGAGAAATATCAATTTAAAACCAAAACTGTATCATACTTTGACATGTTCCAAGCGTCGGGGTCCAAATGCCATTTTGACATGTGGAAGTTGAAGAGCCAGAAACGATTGTTCCGGAATTGCAGATCAGGGTGGCTACTGATGACTGAAACAAGTAATGATAATCATTACATAATTCGAACTCGACGGAAACGAAAGAAGAACAGACATGGCATTAATCCGCTTTAAAATGTGATACGACCACAACAAAACTGGAAAAACGTGAGCCTTTTCGGTAGTACCAGTGACTCGTTTTTAGATACCATACTATTTTCTTGTGGTTGCACCTCGTTCTAAATGGGATAAATACCACTATAGATCAAAATTGATAAAGTCCCAGCATTGAATGATCCACCAAGATTCTGAGAATTGCCTCAGCTTAATAACTTAATTAATCACACTATAAGTTGAGTCTGAATCAAAGGTGTGCGGCGGAAATGGCTTGAAATTTTTGGAAAAGGAATGAAAATTACCCAAAAATAAGTGGAACTAAAATTTTCGTACACCCCTGGCCTGAAATCGTGTGGCGTAATCGATTAGTAAAATTCATTTAGAAGTAGATAAGGCAAGTTAATTACCGAAGGATATGAACCGATTCCGACTTGTGCCTGATTGTAGCTGATCTGTCCGTTGAATGGAGTGGCTATTCCCAGACAAGTTGTGCCTGTTCCCGTTCCGATGCCAGTACCTGAAAACTAGAAATGAGTTAATAGTTTCCCAGAAAAGTCCCTAAATTATCGTTCATTAATTTTTAAAAATTTTCCAATTAACTAAACTGAAATCTGTTAATGAGTAATGAATAATTAGTCTAAAGATAGTAATGGATTTCATCATCTACAAGTGATCAACGAATTTATTCTTCTCTATTTACAGACTAATGCGAGTCGCATCAAATGTATTATGCAGTGATTGCGTCACTCAATCATTGCTCATTCATCACAACAATTGCAGTTCAACCTTGTGGGACGCATGTTCCGAGTTGAGCGGGCTGCCATCCTGCTTGCGTACAGCTTACTGACTGCGTGCCTGAGGCGGTATAGCCTGGGAAGCAGAACAGCTGGGCAGAAGTGCCGAAGGGGACGGTCTGCACGATGGAAGGGGTGTAGACGGCTTGGCCTGAGGAGACTTGGGATGCAAGAGCTCCGAGAGGAGCACAGCCGTTGCCAGTAGTGCCCACTGAAATAACTACGCATTCATTCAGTTCATTCAACTACTATCAATGCAATTTTACTACACTGCAATAGCGTATAAAGTTTAAAACCATGCACAATAATTTGCGCACTTCGTTCGTCTATTCATGTTGAATCAGTACACATGAAACTTGCAATGTACATTGATTGGTTCACAATAATCCTCCAGGACCCAATAAAAATGGACGAATGAAGGACGCCTAATATCATTAATAATTTCAAACTTTCATTAGTCACTGTATGCTGAATCGTAAAGGAAACATCACGATGAAAGTATTATTTGGACTTCTCACAGAATGTTTTGCATCTTTACGACTCACCAATGCTATTCTGCTGAGTTTTATTATCATTATCGTTATTTTAGTTTATGTTTGTTAGATGACGTTTCAAGTGAAATGTTTAGATTTAGGAAAGTTACTGATTACTGACAAGCCAAAATTACGATATTAGCTAAAGTCATATACAAAAATTAGGTAACTTCTTCTTAACGAACACAACTTCTACTTTAGGAAACTTTATTTATTTGCAAATTTTCAGACATAATTTTTGTACGAGACCTTAGATAATACGATCTTTCTGAGAAGATTACGTGATATAAACTAGGATTACCGAACATGTCACCAGTTGGTCATCATCAGAATTTATAGGTCATTATTTTAATGCTGGGGAGTGTAGTAAAAAGAGATGCGGTTAATAGATACAAATGGTGATGATGATCAACTGTTGACAAATATTGGAGACCATAAATTAGACAAATATCGCCATCCACTCAACAGTGCATCATTAAAATCATGTTCATGTTGGTGCTTGAATCAGACCACACAATGGCTGAGGCCGTTTGAATCGGGTGACCAATCGCCTGCCTGACATACAGAAGTCGAAATGACCCCGTCTAATCTCCAGCCAGATTCACAGCTAACTGTTGCAGTGGTTCCCGCGGGGAATGGAGGCTGAGTTGTGGAGGGCTGATCGAATGGAGGGGAATAGCTGACTATGGAGTGATCGATGGAGAGAGTCTGGGTGCAGGAAGAGCCTGTGTCAGTCAGATTGGACGTGCCGTTGATGTAGTTGGTCTCGACTGGCTGTGTAGTCGAAGCCTGGTTTGGAATGAGCGGGGTAACAGAGCTGAGCCCATCGGCCGAGACTAACCCAGTCACTACCCCTACAATTCATTGCTTCACTATCATGCAAAGGGGTTCTGTCACCAAACAACTCCACTCTATATAATTTTGTCGTGCAATTCCATAATTTCGAGATTTTTATAACGATGAAAGATCTTTCAAACCTCCACCAGAGCAAGTTCCAAGCTGAGTCCACTGGCCGTTGTTGCAGGTTGCAGTTGGGCTTCCCTGCACGGAGCCTCCGCTAGGGCAACTGATCGTTACTGTTGTTCCTGAAAATTTCACATCAAGATTAGAGTTGCATATTTTCAAATCCACGAGTGGCCGCATGAACGAGATAGCGTGTCTTACCGAGAGAAGAAAAGAGCACGTCTTCTTTCTATCTCTCAAAAGGATACTATGTTGTCCGTGCGGGAACTCGCGAGCTTTAAAGTTTACGAGTTTTATCAAAATGCATATTTCTAGCCAAGACTGGAATTAAAATTTTAAAGTGTTCGAAATTTCGAACCGATTTCTAACATTTTATTCTCTCAAAATCGAAATGTTGCACTGCTATGTTTATAAAGCATAAATTTCTGATACCTGAATTCCATGGTCCTAGCGACGATCCTGATGAATAAGATGGGGTTGCTCCGAGGGGAATGGGCGGGGCGAAGATGCACTGTCCTGTGCCAGTACCCGTTCCTCCCGTACAGGTGCCCATATTTGGACTCCAAATTGCACTGCCTCCCTGACTCATGCATGACGAAACGTAGCTTCCTGTATTTATATTTTCTAAGAATTCATCGACTTTCAATCCCCATGTGACAAAAATCCTAAGTCTAAAATCATTCTAACTAGAAAGTCACATAGGATATTAGTAAGACATATTAATTTTAATATAAATAAAAGTTGCAAAACGATTGACGATGAAGGTTAGATGAGGAAACTATTTCAATTGCAGAAACTCGTTGAAAATTCAGTCTATAAAGAGTCGATATTGCTGTCAAATAATGTTTCCGTGGAACAGCGTCATTTTAAAATCAAATCTTGGTTTTTTTTACCTGAAGCTATTGCCCCATTCTGACATTGCAACGTGGCTACAGTTCCGACAGGGAATGGCCCGACAGTTTGCAAGTTGGAATAGGTGATTTGACCTGATTGCACAGCGGAGATGGCTTGGCATTGACCTGCAAAATTTTAAAATTCCTTTACAGTAATTCAAGGACTAAGCTGACCATTAGTAGTTCCAGTACCAGTTCCGGTCTGAGTGCACATTCCCAAAGTAATAGGGGACCACAAGCCATTTAGACATGTTGCAGTAGCTACCCCTGAATAGGTTTTCATTCGGAGAAATTGAAAAGACTATCAATTGGAAGTGTAGAGAGATTTGCAACACTGCGCAAATCAAAATAGCGGATAATTCTCGATAAGTTTTGTTGCAAGTATTGTAATTCGCATAAGTAATAGCCACACACACACACACCTGGCAGTGTGTCTTTCTTACCTTGAATCGACTGTCCAGAAGGACATTGTGCGGTTACGGTAGTTCCAGATGGGAATGGCCCAAATGGTCCGTTCGATGAATAGGCCATTGTAGCTCCAAGTGGGGCTGCCATCGCTGTGCATGATCCTGAAAACTCTATTCCTGATAAGAATGATAGCATTCTACATTTTATGTTGAACTTATGAATCATGCTCAAAATAGCACAAGAAATATTGACCATTTTACCGAGGAAAATAAGAATAAAAGTTAAGAAAGCATGTTGTCATACCTGTGCCCGTCCCAGTCCCCGTGCTGCTACAAGTTCCCAATGTCGCTGGCGACCAGACACCACTTTGACAGATTGCTGAACTGCTGCCTAAAATAGAACTTTTATTTTAAGAAATTAGGAGCGGATCTAGGCAGAGCCTGCGCTCTCTATCTGGACGCTTTTTAAAACTGGCAACTTTTCTCACCTTGCACAGTTCCTCCATTCGTGCATTGTACCGTGACTTGCGTTCCCGAGGGAAAAGGTCCGAATTGTCCTCCTTGTGAGTAGACCAGATTAGCCCCTGCTGAAGCAATTTGCGCCATGCAATTGGCCCCTCCCGTTCCACCCAGGTTGCAAGTTCCCAACGGAGGGTTCCAGACCCCATTCGAACAGGTCGTAGTCCCAGAGCCGGATATCGAGTAGCCCACCTGGCAGGTCACTGTCGCTGTCGTTCCACTCTGCTTCGTCGGCTCAAATTTTTAACTGTCGTAATCTTGAAGCAAAGAAGATGAGAAAATTGGGAATAGAACATTTTGAAAAAGAAATATTTTGCACCAAAGAGTTAGATGAATTGATTTCGAGAATTTTCGAATTCACAACTCAACTCGTCTTCGTTGGATCTTCATGATCAAGAACTAGAGAATGAGTCTGCATGTATTTCCCTCATAAAATAAGGTAAAGATGTGGAGAATAGCATTTGAGACGTTCGTATCGCACCCATAACACTCATTTAAAAGAAGTATCTGGCAACAGGAAATGTTACTCTAAGAAATTCTGAACGTCAAATGATTTCACCAACCTCGAATGAACTTCCTTGAGAGTAGGTGACCTGCCCATTGAGAATGACGGGATTGGCGCAGGCAACTCCACTGCCACCTGCAGGGAAATCATTTGTGACTGTTGCATTCGCTGAATCGACACAGTTCGATAAGAAGAAAATGGGAGAGTGGAATTGCAAATTATACGGGGGACTAATTGAAGTAGTGCGAAGTACACGACGATACAGGCCAATCACCAACCCGTTCAACTACCTATCAATTGCGCATTCAAGTGACATTTAGCTACAAATAACTTTATAGGAAAACGGAACATGTTAGTCAAACAAGCCTTCTATCCTGGAAGTTCTGATTTTAAGGGCAAGTTAATATTCATGATATTATTATATTGTCAAATTTTGCTAGTTAGCATGATGACAGACAAATTAACTCGCCATAACTGTGTGAGTACGTGCAAAGTTCTAGTGAAAAATGTGAACTGTATTAAACAGAAATAAAATGCAAAATTCATACCAGTTCCAGTTGATCCCTGATTGCAAGTCCCTAGAGTAGGTGGATTCCAGGCTGAATTGCTGCAAGTACTGCTCAAAGTGCCTGATGCTGTGTAGCCTGGGTTGCAAGTCAACGTTGCTACCGTGTTCGGTTGATGCACGGCTGAATTGGTTGTCAGAAAAGTAAAGCATGAAATTGCATACCAATGCTGTAAGGAGAGTAATTGATGTAGCCATTGAATGGAGAAGCTAGATCAGAGCAGGTGCCTGCTCCAGTAGTGATCGGACAAGTGCCTGAACCAAATATAGTAGTCATTGGTCAATTTGTACAATCAGAAATGTTCGATGGTAATCATAACATTCTAATTGATAAAAAGCTCACCCATCTGTGG
Organism: Diploscapter coronatus; assembly: GCA_964036155.1. Classification (NCBI taxonomy): domain Eukaryota; kingdom Metazoa; phylum Nematoda; class Chromadorea; order Rhabditida; family Rhabditidae; genus Diploscapter; species Diploscapter coronatus. The sequence goes on from OZ038423.1 coordinate 6,945,448, forward strand.
CTGCCAAACGCCGTTAGTGCATATCGAGGAAACACTTCCTGTCGGTGCTGTGCCGATGTTGCACCTGGAAGGAGAAACGATTATGAAAGACAGAAGTTAGTCCGCGAAAAATGAACTTTGGAATGACAAATTCTTACATAAGGAAAGCTGTAGTTGCCGTGGGATACATATTTCCAGTTGGGGGGAGAGTGTACGATACCATTCCGTTGGTGTTCGTGATTGGAGAGCATGAGCCGGCTGCCTAGAACAAACTATTAGATGAAGCAGGAAAAATTTCATTAGCGCAAGAAAATGCAAGCTGCAGCAAAATCTATCTAACGGCTGCCAGTTATCAGCATGTCAATCATTAAATGCTATTAGGTTTTGTTAGTTTCAGAAGAATTATTAGTCGCATGTTATTCTTTAACAGCAGTTCTTTAACAAACCTGTCTTTTGCTGCGTTCTGTCTAAAATTGTTCCAATTTCATTAGATCTGTTTACATTTTGGCTAGAAAGTTATGAAATTTTCTCACAATAGGAAAACACTGTCCGAGTGTCTTGGACCACCCAGTATTGGTGCATGTCGCAGAAACATCTCCTCGTACTCCATAATTTGGGTTGCACGTAATTGTCACTGTGGAGCCGTGAGAGAAGGCAACAGTGCTGTTCGAGAACGAAAGCTGAAATTCTGTCATCACCAGAGAATTTTTAGTATTTTCTTTGAAAGAAACATACTAGTTTTCCATATATGATTTAGCAAAATCTAATTATGAAAATATGAAGACGTCAAAATTTTAGGTCGCGAGTACTTTTGTTCCAAGAATCAGTACTATCATCTAAAGATTTGAAGCGAGTATTTTATGTCTCAAAAGTGAGTACTTTCGTCCAAAATGCTATTTCATTCTATTTCCCCTTTAATTTCCCAACCTAAATAAATAGATCACAGAATCAAGATTGTTTCCTTTTCTTGCATATGATTTCTTCAAATCTATCATTTCAAACAGCAACAAGCAAAATGAAACTCACATATCCATTAGCAGGCTGTTGCAGTGGGGAGCAGTGGATTGTAAAGAGGGAAGTGCAGAAGGAGAGGGGCGGAGTCCACTCGCTCGAGTGGCAGGTGGATGTGGCTTGCGAGGTCAAAACGAAGCCGAGATTGCACATCACCGTGGCAGTTGTCGCTTCGGAATAACGGTCTGAAAATTAAGCGTAAGAAAACAATAGTTGAAAAGGAGTGAACAACCTCCTTGAGACAGAGTCGAGTAGACAATGTTAGAATTGGGCGGTTTGATGGCTGCAGCACAAGTCTGAGGGGCATCAGAAGCAACGATCAAACTGGGATGCAGAGCTTCTGAAGGAGATGTTTTCGTTGAGTATTGGAAGCTTGAGCTATATAAACTGTCGATGGAAAGGAAAAACTTTAAGAAAATCTCGGAAGAAATAACGAAAGTCAGCGCCATTATCACAAAAATTAGAAACGAATTCAATTTTCGGGTATCAGCAGATTTGTAGCGCAATTGGGGGGAGTTGTAACGAAAAAGTGGAGTGAGTAGATTCGTAGCATATGCTATACACTTTTCATTTTAACTCACTACGAATATTCTCATTTATGTTACAATGTTCTCGCTTCCCATCTTGTTGCAAATCCACCTACACAGTTTTCGTCTGTATCATATCAATAACAAAGAGGAAAAAACGTCTTACTTGATTGGCTGACGCAATAGCCGATTCCTTCGTTTGGATACCAGCCATTTTGAGTGCACATGAGAATACTCTGCCCTGCAGCCGCATAGCCAGGGCCACATTTGAGTGTGGCTGTCGCGCCCAGCTGATGCCCGTCCACTGGGGTCACTTCCTTCTCAGACAGGTCGGAGTAGATTATCTGAAAGTGGAATTTTAGTTTTCGAAAAAGTCTAAAGTACAACTTGATAATATCACTATTAATGTCGGCACTAAAATTATTTACAAGTTTCAGAAACACATAACTTTAGAATATCACATTCTTGAAGTAAACCAAAAAGAAAAGTCGAGGGAAGAGAGAGATAGGATATATTTGAATTGCAATTTTTTTTACTTAAAAACAATAAATACCTCTGCATTGACAACCGAATCAATGCTCCTGCATTTCTCCACATGCTGCTTCTCCACTGGCTGATCTTTGGCGACAGCGAGTTGAGGCGATTCGTCTCCCCATCCAAAGCAGAGTGGCTGTTCTTCTCGAGTGAAATTCGCTGGAGGCTCGGAATTCGCATCGAAGGAATAGCCGTATTCTAAAAGTTCAAATAAAATAGGAATAAAATTGGGCCCCAGAAGTGTCTTTACAAAATGATTGACAGCATTTCTTCCATTCATAGAAAATTGTTCCGATTGATTATTTTTCATAACTCCATGCCTATTTAATTTCGTCGTGTTCAGCATTATGCAATTTGGTTCAAATTCAAGAGTTTACAGGCAGACATTAAAGAGTTTGGCACTGCCAGTGTCAATGTCGCAAAAATGGGGTCATATTTAATGCCTGTTTACGAGCTCGTATTTCATGTGGGCAATGAAATAAAACTTGTTCCATCTTGTGTCATTTGTTTGTCATTGTCTGTTCATCAATAGAGTGCTCACCGAACCACTGCGATTCTCCCGTCCCGTTCATCTGTATGGTTCTCATTCTGTAGATGGGCAGATGAGCTCCGCAGTCGCCCTGTCGCCTGGCGCAGTAGTAAGAGTCGTCGCCCTGGTTGTGAATGATCTCATTCGACCGGTTTCCACCTTCATTCGCCTGCTCAGCCAACGAACCTCAAATCCAAACAATAACACCCTTTTTATGTCCCCTCCGTCCTTAATGCCCTCAGTTATCCCCTCGAATTGGGCACACGAACTCAGAGGACAGTCGAGTTTTTGCCAGATCGAGGGCTCTCTTATCCGGAAGATTAAAGAATGGCTGAACCAAGATAAAATACCGTACCGGAGATTTTGATCGAGCAATCATCTTCTGAACACGCACCCGGGTCTGTCGTCAGGAAGAGGTTCGTACTGCTTGGAACTCTGAAAATTGTATCATCATGACAAGATTAAAATTTGTCCATGAAAGTATGACAAAGTTTTACGCAATGATTCCTGATTATGAGTTCATACACTTCAAAACGCTGATTCAAGAATGAAGAAGTTTAGAAGGTATGAGGATTGGGATGAGAAAGCTGAATAGAATACTCTAACTTTAACCATTCGCATTCTGTGCACATTATTATTTCGATTTGGCTCAGACATACTTTTATCAAACCCTCAACGGCTTTCCCCCTTTGTATTTAGCAGCGAATTTCAAATAAAGCAAGCATTGCATTTGGAATCTAGTTGATCGCAAGATTATCGTTATTCTCGCACAACAAGTCTCATCATTATTGTGCAATAAAAACCACGTGAGCTGGTGATTATCTGACTAGTTTACGAGAAAACTATTTACAATGAGTTTTTTCGCGCTTCCCGACAAATTTGCTAAATCTTCAAATGATCTATTGGAGTTTCATCGAACTCGTAAAATTTTCGAGTGAACTTTGATGTCGTTAAATATCCATTTTCCTTTAGGGGATTATTTTTTTCACCGACCACCGATTGAAACTCGCCGTATTTTTTCGAGTTGTTTTGCTTTGTTCTGGCAAATTCGACGCAGTCCAATCAAAATCAGCTTAGCGTGGAAACAGCGTACGAAAAATGATATTTTTGAGTGAATCAGTCATTTTGATTGGCCAAATTTGGAACGAGAGTATAAGTAAAATCGATGAGTAATTGATGCGTCGATGAGCAAGCATATTATCTACAAAAATGCATAATAATGCGAAAATTAATTGAGCGCAGAAATTGCTTGAGTTCTTCTAAACGGGGATAGATTAAAATTCACTGGTTGTCAGGATCGAATTTTGATAACTTGAAATTTCGGTATCTATTTCGTAAGGGAGAACTTAGAAACAGGAATTTCGTCGTTTTCCACCCTAATTTTATTTTCACCCATCAATTCTGCCAGGAAAGAATTTAGATGTCTGGTAAAATTGCAAATTCAATGAAAACTAATTAATTCTTAGAAAAGTAACAATTTCTCACTTGTTGAATCCTTCTGCTCCTAAATCGGTCAGTGATATCCTGGATACTGTCGAATCGTTTTGATCCTTGGTCCATATTGAGGCAGGTTCTGAAATCCTTCCGGCTATTATTTTTCTCCAAAAATGTCGGCTTACTCAAATCTGTGGGTCTGGATATTGAATTGCACGCGGCAACAATAATCGACTTCTTGTTGTCATTTTCCACTATTCTTGACTCGCCATGGACGCAATGATTAGGCAGAATAATTAGGAGAAGAGAGATAATCTCGAGAATAGTTACAGAAATGGATAGGCAATTTAATTGGCATCGAATCATCGCATTAGAAGCTGAAGCGAAAGGAGGATTGTGCAAGTCTAAAATTAGCCGATCACGTTCTCCGCGAAACTGGATGAAGATCCATTTTGGAAGAAACAACAAACAGACATTGCAGATGAAGCCGAATGGGATTGTAATAGATTTGGATAGGAGACAATAAGCACATTTCTAAAGGCTGAAGACTAAATTGTGCCCAGTTTGACACAAGAATAAGGAGAGAAGAAGAAGGGAAGTGTCCGCAAGAATGCTTGGGTTACAAAGGAGGAGAATGAGAAGGAGAAGGAGAGGAGGGAAAACGACCACTTCCGGTGGTCAAAACCTGGCAACCTCCCCGAAAAGAAGTACCAGAGCTATTGTGCCAAAAATTGCAGCTTCCACCCATGGACAATGCGTTTTTTCTCCTATTCTCGCTTTATGCGCGATAAAAATAACGAAAACGCTTATTAGATTGAACGAGTTTTGACGCAAAACAAAATAATTTCGAAAATTTGAAAAGAAAAATCTCCTGCGGATTATAAAGGGTCGAATTTGTGAAAATTGCTGAGTAAGCTGGAAAGATACAGAAAATCGAGATCATTCTAGTGAGTTACGCAAGAGAAATAGAAAAAATCGGAATTACGTGGCAAAACGGTGTGGGACTGATTTGGATGGCCTGGTATTGAATATATCACAACGACGTGTGGTCGAGTCGAGGGGATTTGGATTTGACAGAGGAAGGGATTGAGATTTGAGAGCGAAATGAAAGAGCAAAGTGAGAGTTGTATGAGAAGAGAATAGGAGTTTTCCTCGCCAACGATTCGTGTACTATGACTATTTTGGTTGTGAATGGGCATCGTTCGATGTGTATGTGAATATGCGATTGAATGGGGAAAGGCAAAAGGCTGCTGCACCCTCAAATTGCCTGTGACCTAACAAAGAGCATAGAGATTTTAGCCAAAGCAGAATCATGAATAAGAAAGAACAATTTGAAAAACCGGATAGTAAAATTGTTGGCTGAGCATCTTTAAAATCTCAATGGTTTAGTAAAAATTTATGAATAGATGATTTATCCTGCTATCAGATATTCGATATTGAAGCTCCAAACCATGGGAAATGCTCGCGCAATCTTTCAACTACAAATAATCATCTGAGACTAAACATTACTTTTCTGCTTGTTTAAATTTAATTTTTGAAAAAAATTAGGTACTTATTATAAAACGGATAGATTGACACTGTTTAAAAATTACTATCAAGCGCCTTATCTTCAGTATAAGTGCCGTGAAGTTTTATAAAATATTTTCAAAGAAAGAATAAGAAGACGACCACAAGAAACTGAGTCGAGCAATTCTATTGTGCCTCATAGAAGTGAAAGAATGGTCAGAAGCATTTGAATTTATCCCTACTTTCATTCAAACTCACTAAATCACGCAGATCCAGGGATTACGCAATTTCTTACGTCTTATACGGGTTTTTCTTCGATCGAAAGTTTAGAATGACCTCAAAAGAAGGCTGCCCTCATGGATTGATGCAGTGAATGCCCGATTAGCCTGGATGATCGTGTCAAGCCAGGAGTTGTTAAAATGGCAAACACAAAGATGAAGGGAGAGGGAGATTGAGGACGTGAAAGGTATGAAAGGGAAAGGAGAGAAGGGAATTGTACAGACAGATTTCCATACAGGGAATGGATGCGCTAAAGCTGAGCTGGGCAGGGGAGAAAATAGAAGTCCGTACACAGACAGATACAGACAGCTCACTTTCGCTTATTTGTAGTGAATGTCTGAACGAATGAAAGCTGCTTCTGGAATACGCAATGCGATGCAATGCAAAACAGCCATGGAGCTATGAAGGAGAAATGCAAGGATGAGTCAAACACATCAACATGATTGTGATGCTGATGGAGAGCAGCGTAAACAGAAGTCAGTACAGCAAAAATACTGATTCCCTTGTTTACGATAAATCGCGCAACAGAAAAACATCCCTTCATCGTGATTTTTGATAGCGCGATACGTTTTGAAAATGGAAATTTCTGCAGAATCTTCATTTGTTTGTAAATAATTGCAAAAAAGAAATCATTTTTATGATAACTAAACGAAAAAATCGCAAGCAGTAATCAAAACTGGTTTATAGGAACTGTATCATAAAGACGATTTGTTGTGCCACTTGTGAGTGGTCTAACAAGGACAATCTCGAAGTTGGACTTAGCCGTCTATTGAGTCGAGGAGAGATGGAAGTCGGAGCTACACGAAACTTCGACTTCAAACTTGGAATTAACCAAAATCATCTAAGCTTTCCGAAGTTTACTCCATTTTGAAATGTGATTCCTGTCGTCGAGTTGGCTCTTTATACGTTATTCTTTTCATATCCGCATCAATTTATACATATGTCACACCTATTTTGAAAATGAGTGCAAGCTTATAAACAATACAAGTATGATTATCCGAATTTATTTCTAACTTTATATGTTCGATAGTGGGTCTTCATCAAAACTTTCGATTATGATTCATGTCCTTCTTTTCTCAGATGACAATAAGTGAATTCGAGATAAGAGCATTTATTCTGACATCATTTGACAGTCATTGCGAAAAGGGCGAATTCTCTCTGCAATTCTCCCCTCTCTGATCCCTCCCCCAATTCTCTTTCCATTCACTGTGCCTTGGAATGTGCTCAATCAGCTCGATCAATTATTGTTCATTGCCTTTCTAGTTCTGTCTATAATTTCTTCCATATTCAGTCATGACATCCACAGCTCTACCTCAACAATCGTTCTATCCACTGAAACCGTTGCTCTTCGATATTCCTGTTACCCTATTTGGAAATAGGTTGGATTTATTCATAAAATCATACTGATTCAAGAGAGAATTACAGATTAATTCCATTGACAATAAAAATTCTTCCTCCCGATACGTCAGGAACAACATGCTATCGAACGATAATTACTTCTTCTGAAGATATGACGATTTACTTGGGTATGAAAGTCAATTTGTTGGTGTACCTTTCATTAGACATAGAATACTTTTCGATCTAATACAAGTATCTTCTTTATCTGAATTCTCTAAAATCTGCCAAACATATTCAGTATCGATTATCGATTTTTCCTGCATAGAAATAGGCGACACATTAAGTCTCATGTATCTTTCCTGATTCTCATCCGTTATCAGAATTTCAACAAAGAAAGTGATCGGAAACAGCTGATAAGCAGATTAAAATAGTTTGTAACCGTGCAATTTTTCCAGAAAACGTGCTTGAATGCCCCGTTGCCGAGCCGCTGATTCAGTGTCTCGAACAGATGAAAGAGGACAGAGAGAAGGATTCGAGGTAATCAGAGAAAATTGTAATGATAAAAGCTGATAATTGAAAGTTCATGAATGAACTAAAAAACTTGATTTGAAAACGAAAATATTTTTGACAACAAGACATAAAGAAGAATATTGGATTGGTGGAGAGTAGATATGTATAGAGTGGGAATACCACACTACTGTGGGCTCTCGATTATTTGATGAAAATTAAAGAGCTCGTTTTATACGGACAAGAACAAACGATCGTGCATTGCTTCACGAATTTTGTCTATTCCTTTTTCTAATACAAAGTCTTTAAGTCAATATGCACATCAGCAATGCACGTTTTGACATTTTTGCTCATTTGAAAAATTCTCTATTATTCACTCTCATTAAGTAATCGAACGTCGACAATATTCCATGTAATGTTATCACAAAAAGCTACGCTATTTCGGAAAATGAGTACCAAAATAAATGGAAATCGATGATAATTGAATAGTTTAGTGTGGTGAAGGTTCGTATCGAACGGAGTTACACGCCAGATTCATCAGTCTACACGATGTTCGTGGAATCTCGGGGTCAGGCTCTGCAAATCGGGCTCTACACTCCCGGACCTGAAGCTCTGACGGGATATTTGCTTGATGTTATTCATAGGGAACGAGTAATAGAGTATGAGTGATGAGATTTCTTCCATTTTCTATATTTCAGACACAGCTGCAAACTGAAAAGCGTCGAAATCAGGAATTAACGAAGGAACTCGAGTCGAAGAAATTGGAATTGGACAAAGTAAGATTCTTTCTTGATAGAAGAAAATCGAAGTTTTCAACTTTAGATACACGAAAAATATCTATGGCAGGAAAAAGAGTTGGAGCTGCTGAAAATGCTTGTGAAATCGCCTACAACAACAAGTTCTCGAGAAGCAGATGAATCTGCATCGATGCAGAGAGGTCGATCAAGTCTCTTTGAGAAATCTTCACAGTCGAAGATAGAAAAATCAACTTCGAATCCGAGAAGAAACGCAGAAATTCTGACTATTCCTGATGGTTCGTTCAATTTAATTCGATTCTGTATAATTTATCAACAATCCACATCCGTTTTTACAAAATTCACCAGATTTTAGACAGTGAAATAGTAAAATGAAAAAAGATAAAATCATGCAAATGGATTTTGTGGTTGTGTGTAAATTATACAAGAAGTAACAGAATTTCGCCATTCAACTATGAAATGTTATATGCTTCTAGATGAAGATATGCCCGGTCCATCGCATTTCTTCAAACATCTCAATTCCTCTTCCAATGGAAGTCCAAACGATATGCTGAGGGATCCGATATTCATCAAGAAGGACGACGAAAGACTGCCGACGGTCAGCAGCAATTCTGCCAGTGCTAGTCAAACATCTCAGGTTGGCTAAAATTAGATGATCTTTACATATAGCGACATAGCTAGAGTTAAATATTTTCCGCCTTATTATTTTGCTAAATACAAATATTTTACATGTCAAAATGCAGTTAGAGATCCAAACACCCGAAAAGTTATCGATGTCAATGAATCAAAATTCAGGAACTATTGCTCGGAGTTGCACAGTATATTCTGTGCACATTATGTCCTGAAGAAGTGCAAGGAATCAAAGAAATGGAGGATCATTTTCTAAGTCAACATGTCGATAAAGTAAGTAAAGAATCGAAAATGCAATTTAAAAATCGCAAATTTTAGGAGAAACAGCATTGCGAGGCCTGTCCAACTGAACAGCCGGCAGATATAATTCAACACATTCGGATGCACACAAATAGGTTGAACATTTTTGAAATGCTTCTTTGCAAATATCTTAATTTACAGAATTTATGCCTGCATTTTCTGTGGTAAACGAGGAAGGAAGAACTATTTGAAGTCACACATCAGAAAACATACAGGAGAACGCCCATTCAATGTAATGATAGATGTTTGAAGATGTCGTTATTTATTGTTTGCTTGTGTTTTAGTGTGATACGTGTGGACGCGATTTCGCGGACAGTTCGACCCTTCGCCGTCATCGTCTTGTCCATTCGGGAGAGAAGAAGCACATCTGTCCGATCTGTGGCCGAGGCATTGCGAGGAAGGATAATGTCAAGTCGCATCTGAAGAGTCATCGAGTATCGGAGCTGCAGTCATTCTCCAAGTGCAATCCTAACGAATCCGATACTAACTAACATTTTACTATTATTTATTATTATTCAAACGATGACATGACTTGTAATAAGGATGGGTTTAGTTTTTAAAATTTTATTTTTGAGCTTACAATTCCATGCTATTCAGTACGGTGTATATTTTAGAATTTCAATAGAATGAAATTTCATGTCCATGACGTTATCTAGTCATTGTTTCGTTCCATTTGAGAGGGCAGCTCATTCCACCTTCCACCCTCAAAGAAGGTGCCACTATCTTACGACAATTTGCGCAATATATGCAATTAGCAGTTTTTATTTTCTACGAAATATCCCGAACATTCTTGTCCCACTATCCTTGAGCATTGGTGAGCGATGCTCTTTTTGCTTCGCTTCTCTCTCCCTCTCTTCGCCTATGTTAAAGAATAGAAGGGAGAAGCTCAAATTGAATATTTCAAAAATTTGTGCATAAACCGTTCTTGCTTGTCGTAAGATAGTGCCACGCTCTTTAAAAATGAAGTGCCTTCATAAATGGTATAATCAATATATTATGACTTTATCTTATCGCTTTTGTGCATATCCAACATTCTATTTATGTACATCTACAGAAAATAGATTCTTTGATTTTTCATTGCTCACATTCGAGAATATTTGAATGAATGAGCATTGCATTTTCAAAATGAATAAATTAATATTTTTTTTATCATTTTGTGCCCTGGTTTGTGATTTATTAATTGGTTGAATTCACGCTTCTAACCATGCTATATTTTTCTACGACATGCTATCCGAAGCTAATTTGATTGAATTCAGGAAAATTATAGCTAAAATGATAAACATCTCAAATGAAGAGACACAAAAGATTGAAGAACTACTCACTGAAATTGTGTAAGTTTTAGTTATGCTACATCCAGATCACTATGGCATAGCTCCGGATAAATTCTACAGAATTTATAAATCTTTATTTTCTAGCTCAATGATGAAATTCTTATACTCTAAAAATTTTTGGAAAAATTAAAGAATTTATAAAATGAAAAAGTAATGTCGCTGAGATTGAATTTCGAAAATCATTTACAGTCCCTAATCATTTGTATTATTACACTTGCCAATTGTAAAATTTTCAGAAAACTACAAGAAGTTGTTGAAGCAAAACTGAAAGATACTAATTCGAAGACTGTCGCGAGTTGTGAGGAACTGCAACACTGGGTAAGCCATTTTGCATGAAACGATGTGTTTCTCCTCATACGCATGTCTCCATAAGTTATTGTTAGTGCCCTAAATAAGGAGCGAAGGAAGTAATGGATATTCTAACGAGTCCCCATCTTTCTATAACTGAATGCGCAGTCTCATATAATATGCAATAATCGCTTTGAGTTTCTTACCCGAAATTAGGTGAGAAAGGATGAAAGTACGAGAGAAATGTAGAGGAATTCTGAATTCAAATCAAGCGTTTCTCCTTTCCTTTCTCCGCTCTAGTTCATTCGCTCCGAGTTTTTCGATGGGATTCACGAGGCCGAGTAACAGAATGAGGCGAGGGTTGTGAGTGGGATTTGGAATGGAAAGAGACAAAAACAGAGACGCGGCCTGATAAGATTAGATTCGTTGAGACAAAGGCAAAGCCCTGCTGAAAGAAGGCAGTCATTTTCATCGAGTATTTGATGACGATAGCAACGCATCACCAACTTCATTTTCACACGTATTTTTTGTCTTCACAAAATTTCAACTTCGCTCACTCCTTTCCCTCCACATTTATCCTTCGATTTTTGATCATAAAATTCCAAATTTTATATCTGCATTGCGATTTCGCGTTTGTGTGATTGCCATTCCAAAGTGGTCCCGAGAATGGAAGTTGGGGATTTCGTTATGCAAATTTGCGCGCGAATTTTCCGCCCTTGTGCAGGAGCAGCTCGTGTCGAACGTTTCCAATCTGCTTGTGGCCCCCTGGCCTCGCCCCGAAATGTTTCGATATTCCGCGTTTTGCAGGTCCTTCCTCTGCTTCTTCTGCCGGGCATCGCATTTCTTTCCTGCATTCTCCTTTCATCCTTCCATCATTCATTTCACTTATTCAATTTGTTTATTTTACTTTTTCTCCGTCTCAAGTTCTCCTCATATGCCACTCTCTCGGCTCTTCTCTCATATCCTTCGATCTCAAATTTTCACACTTCTGAACTCACGCAGTGGAAGCAGAAGGCTGAAGACTCTTCGGGCACTTCACAGTTGCAGTCGATTTTTGAGAGGTTTTGATATCAGCGATAAGTTTTGATAAAGAGTAAGAAAGAGCGTGAGAAATGGAAGTAAGTGACCCAGAAATGAAGAGCTAAGTTCGCTAACCCGAACTTCTTTCTCTCTTGCTTTGTTTTTTTTTATGAAAAGAGTCAGAACGCAGACGATGTTCGCTCCAAAAGAGTCAAACAATGAAGTTATTCGAGAATTCAATTCCCATTCCGATGTTCCTTGTTTATCTTTTCTCCTTCAATTCTTCAATCCCTCAATTCTCGAATAAGGCAACATTTTTCAATTATCAAGTTGTATGCTACTTGATCGGTCAGAAGTCTGCCTTCCTTCTAAAAGAGAGCTTCTAATCTTTCTATCTCCCAAATCTTCTCTTCCTCTTCTTCTTATACCTTCTCAGTCCTTCTCTTTGCAGTATTTGGTTTCATTTCATTCTTCGTCTCTTTATATTCTTTCCATCGTCTTTTGTTATTCCATTTATTCTGCCACTAAGGTGTTGAGATATTTCCCAAATTCAAAGCCCTGAGCGGCTTTGCCCTTTGGCTCCATTCATTCTTGTCAATTCTTTATCCTTTGATTCTTTCGATTTAATGTTCATTCTTCATCAATCATTTGCTCTTTTCACGTTTTGATAGAGTGAGTGATTGTGAGATAACATCAATTTTGTCCGTTGATTCAATTGATTTAAAATATCTCTATCATTATTGATATCTTGCAAGTCTTTCTAATGATATGGAAGTGATGCTCGACACTTGAATAAGTTATTATAAGATTTGTGAAAATATAGAATAAGAGAACTATCATAGAGTCTAAGCATTTTTGAATCATTTTTCTCGTGAAAATTATCAGTAAACAATCTGCACGTGTTATGCAACTTCTATCCGCCTTATCTTGTTATCGGGTCGAATTTCAAAACTTTATCTGATCCACTTCTGTTTGCATTACAGCATAAACTCGTCACTTCCTCACCATTTTGTGATTTACCGTTCATCGTTCGAATGCAATACCTGTCAAAGCGTTATTCATCGTGAGCGTAACTGTCAAATAAGTTTTGGAGAGAGAGAATTCAAAGACAGTTAGCATCTTCGGTTTAGATTCACGAAATTTTGATTTTAGATTAATCTTCGTGGGGATATTTGGCTCTATTGCAGAGAATAAAATTGTGCTTGATTGTTTGATTTGAGAGGTCTGAGAGAAGGAAACAGGGATAATGAGTTTGATTGCACTGTTCTTTTTTCGACGACTTGTCTTATTGATTTTTCATGAGATTTTCGTGATTTCAACTTTTCCAAGAATTTTCAGTTACTTCTTTCAGATTCAACGATCGACACATTATTTGAATGTTCTCAAGTCTTTACCAACTGACATGGTAGAGGTAATACATTTATCATAAAAATTTAATAATTGCATTGTTTAGATCTGCGAGCAGATCGAATCACTGCGTCAAAGAATCAATAAAATTGCCACCTTGCAAAAGTCCAAGGAGCTGAGGAAGGAAGATTGATCTTCATCAATAAATTTTCATTAAGGTGTAAATTTATATTTTTTCCAAAAAACAGGACATCTATAGGGAAACAAAGTTAGCATGATGATATTTTCTAGGATTACGCAAGAGATTGAAGAATCTTGAAGAATTTTTTAGATTCTACTTTCACGATTAAACTAAGATCCTATAATCAGTATCATTAGGAAGTAGCGATAAAATGAGAATACTCTCCTAGAGTTTCCAATTTCCTACACGCAAATTATTGAGTTAGACATTTCTTTCTGGATGGCAAGTCTCGAAGCTTCTTCACTCAAATTGACTTGCTCATTCCCTCGACAAGTTGTGGTCTGATAGCAAAGTGACCGACTCATTGTTAGGCCATAATTCTTCGTCTCATTGTCAACTACAACATGTGTCGACAGAAAAGCTAGAGAATGTGAAAAAGAGAAGGACTAAATTCCCCTTGCAGAATCAGGCAAATCGAATCCTCTCCTGCATTCGTTTACTCCTAACTGTTTATCTCTTGATCGATGAAAACTTAGAGATCAAAAGATGTCCATCAGATTGCATTAGTCTCAAAGATAATTAGTTCTTGGCGATTTACGCAATGATGGCTGAGAAAATTGTCTTTCTTCACGTTGTCAGCTATGTTTTATTCACTATCAGTTACTCACCCGCTTCTTCACTCAATTAGCAGCAATTTTCTCTTCTGCTCATCTCACTCAAGCATTCAATTGCTCGGCATCCTTCCCATTTTAGGCAAGTTCTTCTTCTAATCAAACGGTTTTCAAGTTTTTTCTTTGAAAATCCAAGTTTTCTCCGAATCTGGTTATTTAGAAGAGCAGCAGCAGAATCTCATCCAATCTCATCTTGAACTTTCTTCTAATCCAAACAGCCCTTTTTCCAACGAACTCATTCTCATTCCAGCGAATTTTTCATTATATTTTAGTCTGATATTAGTTGCATTTTTACCAACTCTTGCCAAAATCCGTTCTTAATAAATATTTTGCATTTCAGATATTCACTCTCTAATCAGGAAACCCATGAATCAGCTTGCCTGCATTTTATCAACAACCATATTTTTCTACTTGATTCCACTAATTTCATCTCTAATGTGTCAGCAATGCTCAGGTGATCGATACGAGGGAAAAGTCAGGCAAGCCAATCAATTTGCAAGATAAAGTTCTAGGGTGGACGATCGTCAGAAACTCCTTGCGAACTATCCCCTGCATACTTTCATCTTTATCCCTCATTAGTCAAAAATGTTGCTCCTGCGAATATTGCCATAACTATGCGTCGTCTTTGCGATCTAACCTCGTATATTTTTTCGTTTGACGAAAGTGCTCCCTAGGATTGATTGTGCGTTATCCTAATGATCCAACGATTATCGATTTTAGGTTATCTCGTCAAAAATGTTGTAATGCCACGCCGGTTGAGTGCGAACCAGGAGAAGTGAGTTGAAATTAAATTTCGCAATGAATAATTTGTTTTAAATTAATAAATGGATTATTCGATTATTTTGCATTACTTGATATCGAAAAATCAAGATCAGGAAAAGGATAACCCGTATATCGAGGGAAATAAACAGATTGGAGAACACAGATCATGACGAAACTTTTCGAATATCGATTCTCTATATCACTGATCACTTTTATCAGGTTAAAAAATGTTAAGCAGCACTCTGGAAGCTGGGTATTCAAATTCAACAAAAATCCTTCACTTGTCTTGCGAATTTGCAAAAGTTGCTACATGTTTTTACGATCGAAAAACTCATTTTCCATTATAAAATGTGAGTGAAAAGTCAGAAATGGTCAAAATTCGATTTTTCTGGGACGGGAACGGATCCACTTTCTCAAATCGGGACGGGGACGGAAAAATTAGGGACAGTTAAAAAATGTTCACATTTCTGTCATATCTGCACCAAATAAAATTTTTTTAAAAATCGGGATGGACGAGGACGGGAAAATCCTCAAAAATTTGGGACGGGTAAATCTTTGGCATGTTTGTGAAAAATACCAAGCTTCAAAGTGCTATTCAGTACTTGTAGACTTCAGTATCGTAATTCACGTAATCGAAAACAGCCATTTGGAAAGTTAGTCGAAATATGTGCTTTCCTAATTCTGGGCAATCCTTATAAGAAAAACAATTATTTTCATCATTTTTCGGAACTGTGTCCAATATATTGAATTCAACTGATGAAAATGCAATACAAATAATTTTAAACTTTCAGGCATGTTTGAGAGCAATGATATTTTCACCGTATGATACCTTCTTTCTGTCAGGATGTCATCCACCAGAAGATAGTTTTAGAGGCAAGATCTTTTCTTTCCTAAAATATGAGCAGTAAGTATCGTATCTGAAACGATATAAACTATCATGTGTTTGCTGTTGAATGATTCCATCTCAAATCATTCTACAAATTTGTTTGAAAAAATCATCTTCTAATTTGCTATTTTGAACGTACGCAGCCTGTTTTGATATGTCACTAAATTCTTACTCGAAATTTATAGCCTCGCATTGCCATTGCAGAGAAAAGAGAACGCTCAAGTATGACCGGTATCACATACTTTCTGAACTAATTCAATGGAACTAAATACAGCCACAAAGATGAACTTTTTGCCTCGAGAAATATTGCCAGTAGTCTTCCTACGAAAACACATCAGCTATTTTTTTCAAAGTGAAGTGATAAATCGACTTTCACTATGTTTATTAGATCAATCGTTAATCGTGCATAGTAATGCATAGTTTGATTTGCTTTTTATTGGTATTATGATTAGCGAAAAAAATCAACCGATGAAAAGACTTGGCTTAGTTTTTCTTGCAAATCTATAGCCGTCTTCTAGTAGTGACTATGGAAGTAATCAGAATAATAGTAGAGGAAATGGGCCATAAAATAATAGGTCGGTTTGCAGGGTGCGACCGCCACGAACTGCCCGCTTATAACTCGTCCGTCAACCGATGCGTCTGTTTGGACGAGGAATGCCAGAACTACTTCCCTGGTTCCTGTGGCCTCATCACTTCACCCAATTCCCCTCCAATTCTCCCCTCCTCTGCCAAAGTTCCACTTCCGAAAAACTCATCCACTATCAAAAAGAAGCAGAAAGATGGACGGTAAGTCTCTTTGTCGAAAAACATTTCAGCGAAAATCTAATAGTAAGCACTAACTGTTTTGTCGATTTTTTTTTAGAAAAGTGTAATATTCAATTTAAAAAAACGGAGATTCATTTTTCTGATTGAAATACAATATCAAAGAAAAAATGCAATCACATCAATCTTTATGAAAAATTACAGAAAGCCTTCGACACCTCGCGCACCTCCAATTACGCCTTCTGACAAAAATAGCCGTTCCAAAGTAAATTATTCTTCGGAGAATTTCAATACCTCACCCATAATTTTGATATTACTCAATACAATAGCATTGCTATGTTTCACAAGAATAATTTAACTTTTTCTCTAGATTTATCACTTTTTTATTCAATGTAGGGCAACCTTTGATTCTTGACATAGAAGTGAATCGTATTTTTTCCTCTTTCAGAAGTATCAAAATTCCGATCATATTATTGGTTTAGACAGACAAACGCAGTACTATATCTATTTAGCAACGTTCACATAATAATTGTTCTCCAAATCCATTTACTCATCTGAATATCGGATTGTGACGGGTTTCTACTGCTCCTCGCTTACTCATTTTTGCAATTATTATATTGATTAGTAAATTCTTGTCAATTCAGGTTAAATTATGAATGTCTAAACAAATCAAAGAGTTTGAATTTAATTTCGAGAACCTTAATTCGTAATGAATTCACAGCAATTCTGGAAAACGAAATTTCTTTTCACACAGTGCCCGAATTCGAAGTTTCGTTCCCATTTCTGATCGAAACTCTTGTAATTTTACCATTGAAATAGATCTGATTTGTACAAAATATGAATTATTTGGAAATCAATAGATACCATACTATTTTTTCTACTTGAGAAAAATAAACTAGAAAACATAATTCGAATCGACAAGAATTTTCTGACAAATCTCTAGCAGTATTTTTTTTGTAGATTATTTCTCTCAGATTCGACTGAATGAATACATATATGCAATGAAAGGAAGAAATTACCCAAATTTACTTCGCAAGCAGTACTCAAAGGTATAATTGGCTAGGAAAATTAGGTAGTAATTCTTTCAAGTATACTTTCCATTTACTTACTAATGTAATTCAATCTTACTAATCCCAATCGCTTTCTTTCACTTCCCCAGATCATAGAGATTGTAGCGTTCTAGAAAAACGACTAATAGCTAGGGGAATCTCCTCATTTCTTCTCTAATCTGCTTGTTTTTGTGCCTCCCTGCCCCTTCCAGCCTGTTCTGCTTCTTTTCTCATCTTCATTCCTTCTTCAATTGTCTCTGCTTCTGCTTCTTCTTCTCAATTCATCTCCTGGACAGTCGAATTGTGTGAATTCCCTGTCATTTCGGTGTTTCTCTTTGCTTTGCTGCTTTGTGTTTGTTCGAAATGTTATTTCCTTCTATCTTCTGTCTTTTTCTCGAAAAAGGCGGAGCTTCACCTTTCCTTTTCCTCTGCGCTCTCTCGCGCTATCTCCCCCCTCCGGTGTTGCCCCTAAAATATGGGTCGCGATTTCATCTTCTTCTCTTCCCTTCCATTAAGCCTACTCTCTCTCTCTCTCTGTTTATCTCATCCTCCTCTTCCCGTCTCTCTTGACCTCTCCCGTTTATCTCCCTTCTCTTTTTCTCTGTCACTTTCTCTCTCTCTCTCTCTCTCCCAATTCGCAAGATATCATCTAATTTTTCTCTCCCAAATTGGTTTTATAGATTTTTTTCTTGTAATTTTTTACTAGAATGTTATGCTATTCGATTCTTTCCGTTCCATTTGCTTTTCAATGTTCAATAAACCCTGCCTCCCTCTGGCTTGCAGTCCGAAAAATCGATATCGCCTCGTTTATGCTGACGTAGCCCGTGTGGGAGAAAGAGACAGACACAGCGAGAGGGACGAAATGAGCCTTTCTCCTCCCCCAAATTCGATGACTTTACTATTTTCGTCTCATCAAATTACATCATTTCTGTTATCTAGCAAATTTTCATCCATTTTTTAATCTATTTCAATGAGTAAGGCAGAAATTTAGGAAACTTGAAAATGCCTTCATGATCATTCGCATTTTTATTCACACGTACGTTTTGTCATTTCTGTGAAAGAAGACGTTTCATAGACCATGGATTTACATGTTAATATGCTGCATAAATTATTCTTGTCACGAAAATATTTACTTTTCAATTTTTCCTATAGGTTTACGGAGCTGTTTCCAATTCACAGGCGGAATTGTGATGCAAACTCGTATCGATTGCGCATTTCTCTTGGTTCTAGCTATCAATTATTAATTATTTCCCATTCTAATAGGACTCTTCACTGTCTTATCTCATGCAATCAGTATTCCTTCATTGTTCACACACAAATGAATACTAGCCATTCATTGGCCTTTTCAATCATTAGTATGCAAAATTGTAGATTGAACGACTAGTTGATTTCATCTTTGTAAGCGACTATCGATCGTTTAACATTTGCAGATTAAATTTTACTATTGGCCATAGACATACGTCAGCTTTCACACATCTCTCAGCGCTTACTCCCCTTTTCTTCTTTGCATAAGGGCCCTTACAACCCATTTCTTCCACGTGTTCAATTTCTGCTTGTCCACCCTCTTTCCCCCTAATCTTTTCATTCTAATGCACTATTTCGCAATTCCCAAACATGCCAGCCTCTGCCATTTTCATACTCGACCTTTCTGCCTACAAGTCGTTACCATAGCGAATAATCTCTTTTATCACCTAAAAAAGTCTACCCTTCGTCTTTTTCTCGTAGCGTTGTTTTTATTTATATCCCCTAAATCCTCATCTTCATTTTTCCCTTCAGGTTCCAGTCCTCTGCTTGTCTTCAGCCACTTCTGGTTGTCACTTGCAAATTCGCCTTGCGACTTCGCTTGGCTAAGAAGAATATTCGATAGAATCAATATTATTTTTTTGAACCTCTGAACTGAATGGATTGTTTAATGGACTACGAGGGAACGGATTTCGGCATCGGATTCTCGGACGCGTTTTTGCTGCAGGGCAACGACCCTTCCTTTGGATGCCAGGACACGGACTTGTGCTTCGACTTCGAAAATTGTGGAGACAAATCGAGTGAGACTGCTTTTTGTTTGTTCATTGAAGCAATTCTCCTAGTCAATTCATTGAAATCTGATACTCACTTCCATTAGACATTCCACGGACTAAAATAACAGAGTTGATTCCTGAAAACCAAACGACTCCTTACACGAACACATAATTTTAGCCCCGATTGAAGACTCCTATGCCGACGATTTGCTCGGAAAATTGGACGTAGAAGAGCAGCAGCAGGAAGATCCCCCGATTTATTTGGACTCAAACTATGCAAATGGACAGCCAGAATGCTACGATGCCGGAATTTCGTCACCCAGCCTCTCACCAAACAGAGGAGGATCCAGCTCGCCCACCGACACTACCTCGTCTGGATCGGAGGCCGATGGTTAGAATTTCTAACGTATTCTTTGAACTTTGATCGAAAATTATACCTCCGTCGAAAATGAACGATTTT
Organism: Diploscapter coronatus; assembly: GCA_964036155.1. Lineage (NCBI taxonomy): Eukaryota > Metazoa > Nematoda > Chromadorea > Rhabditida > Rhabditidae > Diploscapter > Diploscapter coronatus. The sequence continues at coordinate 6,965,549 of OZ038423.1, forward strand.
CGATCTACGAATGCATAGAAACTCATGAAAAGCAAACACAGCAAACACCTTGCGCATTTATTGAATTCGTTTCAGCATTTTATGCGAACGACAATTTCCTGTACGGGAGCGGACAGGAATGGGACTATTCGCCCAACAATGAGGTGCTTCAGACTGGAACAGTGAACACTGCAGGACCGCAAAAACCGACGACATATTCAATGCACAAAACAGTTGGAAATGGCACTAATCAGAAAGTACGAATAAGCAGCTCTTTGACAAAAGATAGTTTTCTCATTTTAGGTCTCTGCATATCGACTTTCCTCAGTCCGCAGCAATCAGTCAGGCGCATTTGTGCTGCGACGACAGCAGAATCTCCAGGCCAACCGATCCTTGAATCGCACCGCTCAAGTTGTCAGATTCAGTGAGATTTTCATCTAATCCCTTTTATTTTGCTGTGAATTTCCTTAATTTCGATATTCATCATTTATTCATGCGAAACCGGCCTTTCTATCGCAAACTTCATTCCATCGATGCATGCAGACAGGCAGAGGACAAGCGGTTCTGCATCCCTGTGGCTGCGCAATAAAATCTCGGCCTCTCTTTCTATTCATCCTTTGCGACTCCAATCAAGATTATGAGAGATTTTATCGCGATATCTATTCATTTTCAAAATTCGCTCCTTTGTCAAATTGAAAACGAGAATTTTTGATATTATTTCGTTTTAATTGGAGAGAATCCAACTGAAAGAGAATTCATAAATCATGCAATGTCAAATAGCCGAGTTCTGTCAGCGAAATAAGACAGTAGTTTTTGCGCATTTCGCGTAGAATCTAATCGAGAGGACCTTGAAGTACCTTGACCTGGGATGAATCCGCTCCCCTCCTAATGCCGCTGCAATGCCCCCACTCACGCACGAGTTCAGACCAACAGTCGAATAGTCGAATTGACCTAGCCTAGCGCCTAGCAGTGGTCCTTCCTTCTTTTCTTGTGTCCTGTCCCCTTGTCCTTTCTCGATCCTTTCATTTTCCTATTTACCGACCTTCAATCGAACGGACGCGAACCGCAAGAATTCGAAATTGGAAATAAGAAATTCGGGACAAATGCGCGCAGCAAGTCCAGTCCCCGAAAACGACAAAAAAGCGTGGAGTTGTATGTATGTAGGGAGAAATATCGATTCAAAATCCATGTTTGCAAACACGGAGAAGTGGCAATAACGCAAAAACTAATACACGGAATTGGTCTTGTCTTGATCCGATTTATTGAGTTGTTGTTTGGTTTTATTCCTGGCATTGGCAAAAAAGCCGCTTCAATCAATTGTGATTGTGAGCTATCCTTTGTCTGACTCATTGAGATCGAAAAAAACGGAGTGCAAAGAAGCGGCTGGATAATGTTCTATTGAACCCACTTTCGAACGCCAACTGTTCTAACCTAAAAACCAAATCCCAAGAAATAAAACATTCCCCACCGATAAAAATGCAACAATTACATCATGCGATTTTATTCTTTCCATTTATCACTTCGAAAAATTCTTGTGATAGCAATCGAACAAAGTTTCCAACAACTTAACAAATTCGGAAATCACGCAGGAATTAGTAATGTTTGTGCATTGAAACGATCAGAAATTGCGCATTACTGAAAATGAAATGATGGATATGAAATAAAAAAAGAAAATAGAAAATTACAAAAAAAAAAATAATTCAGAGCCAGCAGCTAATTCTGCGCTACGAGCAAATCCTTCTTCGCTTTCCCTGTCGTCCACTGGATCGGCTTCTTCCTCTTCGTCATACAGTTCACAACCATCCAGCGGTCCTCTTATCAAAGTTGCATCGAGTAAGTAAAAGATTAGAGAGATAAATAATTGTTCAATAATTAGTCAAAAAACGTAATCCAATTCCAAAAACTCCTGAAAGATTACCTCAATTCCTATTCTCAAAATCTCCATTCAACCCATAGCTTTTCAACATAAGGGTTGTTCCATTTTCCATTCAATCTCATGTTCACTCTACTAAAAACTATAACTTGAAGTAAATCGAAGTTGTAGTTTGGAAATTTGTCCGAATTTTTGAGTTGAAGAAACATTTTTTAGCATCATCTAGAGACCGCCAGCCATTTTGCCAAATTCACTCTGGTACCATGTTTTCTACATTTTTCAGGGTCTGAGGTGCCCCTCTAAACATCCCCACCGAAAAAACCGCGAAAAAATACGTTACTGATAAAAAATTTGATAAAATTTAATGCGAAAAATCGGAAAAATCGCTCCTTTTCGTGGACAAGGGAAAGGGGCGTGGCCTATCTGCAAAAGACACTATGCCGCTCGCTTCCCTCTTTCTTTCTCTGCCTTTAGGGATCTTTTTCTCTGCACTCTCTTTCATTTCAGCATTGGCTTCTTTTATATTTTCGCGGATTATCAGGGTCTCAGTTGCTCTACGCAGGATTTTTCTGATTTTTTCACCGAAGACAGACAATTGACCAACTAATCAAAATATAAAATAAAAAAATATGTACCTTTCAAAATATGCCTAGAGTGATCGAATTTAGTAAAGACGAAAAAATGGTCATTTTGAAATTAATTTTAAAAATATTTTTTGATAAAATTTCGATTTTTTCTTTTGAATAACATAGTTAGAGAGTATCAAATTTTATCTTAGTCAAGTTTTTAGGTGATTTCAGTAATCCTTTGTCAAGATACAGTACCGCAAAGACGAGCATCTATTATTGCCTCGAAAAAATTTGCTCTACGCAGGATTTTTCTAATTTTTACATATGTTGTACATGTCAACTAGGTGTACCGATTCATCAAAAAAAATGAAATGTACCTTTTTTATAACTCGAAATATTAGCATTGCTATAATTTGACGCGCATTTGCGGACTTTTTTCGCATCCCGATCAATAAATCGATATCACCACGTGAAAGAGCGGTATCGAATTGTATAGTAGGTACCGATCAATTATTAAAAACAAAAATAAAATAAGAAATATTTGCTATAATCGAAAGGGCTATCAACTATGGACACTTTTGAATCCAGTGAAAGGGGCGGGGCTTGGCGGTCTCTAGCATCATCTAAAATCTAAATGTGCTCAACAATCATTTTTCAGATGATCGTAACAGAAAGTACCCAGCTCTCGTTCTGACAGAAGAAGAGAAGCGGTTGTGCAAGAAGGAAGGCATCGTTCTGCCCGAATATTACCCACTAACAAAGGCAGAGGAACGTGATCTGAAGAGAATCCGAAGGAAGATCAGAAACAAGAGAAGCGCACAGACCAGCAGAAAGAGAAAACAGGTACATTCTTTTGCTCTACTTTGATGATTTTCACAAAATCACGTAAGGCCATCAACATATCCAGCTATTGCCTTGCGCAATTCTTCACCCTCTGACCTCTATCATTTTGTGAGTTTGCGTCCATAGATAAACTCTTGTGACTCCCGAAAAATAAACATCTCGTGCCAGTAGGCACTGCGCTGCATTGCAATCATCCTCGGATAGCTGCCCAGACAATATCTCCATCTGACTCTGACCGTCTATTTCTTTAATTCCATTGTTTACCTACCGTCGAGTCTGGTTTGTTTTAGTAACCTAGTACTCTATTTATGTAAGGAGAGTGGTGAACTGTCCATCGATCGATTCGGACTGTAAATAAGCACAATAACCAGCGGTAAAGAGGAAAAATCACAACTTTTTAATGAATCTTGAACAGTCGTACTTTTTCGATTCTTTACTAATTCCTACAGTTCGAACTAAGTGTACGAACTAAATCGAATCATCGGTCAGTCAAAATCCAATTATCCCCAACGAAGAAAGGCGAAAGAAAAAACAAGCAATCCTAGCTTCGAACAGACTGTGTGTATCCAGTTTTTCTCGTTCTCACCGTTCTATAAAAAGCTGCGAAGCCCCTCACTGTTCAAGATAATTTGCGCTAGAGATTGTTCTCGAACAGAAATTGCACGATTACTTTTCTCGCAGACATAACATTTGATCCAGCGATAAGACTTTTGACAGATTCCAAGATAAACTCGGGCATTTTCATTATTGATAGGAAAGTGACAGTTCGAATGTCGAACACAAGCATAGGAACTCTTGAAGGTGATTGACAGGTCAATGAAGGGTGATAAAAGAAGTGCATAGGGGTCGCTTTCAAAGGAGACGTTGATTCCAAAATTGATAAGAAAATGAAACAAACGATGAAAATGGAAAATGCCTAAAAGTGCAAAACTTTCAGGACTACATTGAACAACTCGAAGACAGGGTGGCCGATTGCAGCCAAGAAAATCAAGAACTCAAGGCCCAAGTCGAGTTGCTGACTCGTGATAATCAGAACTATGCAGCTCAACTCCGAAAATTGCAGGCAGCACTCGCACAGGTAAATCATGGAGTTGCTGCAAGTCAGACCATTGACGGAATTAGTTGCAGAGCACTCGCCGGGGCACTCAGGCCAGCACCTGCCTCGCAGTTCTGCTGCTCTCCGTCTGCATCCTCGTGGCTCCTCACATCAATCCGCTTGCCAAGAAGCCACAGCGGATGGCTCTCGAAGCCGAGGAGGCCATCAGAGAGGCTGGCAGACAACAGCCCAACATGAACATGAGCGAGGTCACAAGACATGGTAAGAAATACTCTTACGACGATAAGTCTTGAAAAATACAACTTTAGCAGTTCGCTCACGCACTCTGATGGAGTATGTAGCGACAGCGAAGGAGCCACAGTGCCCACCAAAGACTGCGCTCGGGCAGGAAAAGGACATGGACATCAAGAAGGACCAGGACTGGATTGTGGAGATCAAACAGGAGGAGGATTTGGATGGACCGCCAATTCTCACGACGCAACAGACGTTCACTGCTAGAGGAAGTCAGCGGCCTACGAAGAATTACAAAACACAGGTTAGGCTTGGAAGAAAAGGACTAAAGTTATTCCTTCAATTTTAGAATGTCAAATACGAGTATCTGCCTTCCGACGACTATTCTCCTCCTGTCAAACAGCTCCGTTCCTCTCATCCATCGATTGTGCCGATTTCCCAAGTTCAACCCAATACGAGTAGGCAACTTCTCGTCAATCACACCAAGGCTCCAGACGGTCGAGGACAGAGCGGATTTTTCTATGCAAATGGAAGACGTTTGAAAGCCCAATTGTACTGATTTCAACTATTCTTTCTTATTCTTTACCTGATTGTTTGTAGTCGTAGTTGTGTGCCAAAAAACCTATTCTAGCTAGTATCCCACTAACAAATAACCTGTTGTTCACTTCTAATCACTAGATTATTTATCCTGCAAAATTCAATTATTCGAGAGCACCAGACAATAAGATATTCTCAAAATGTTTACTCCTATCTTATCAACACACTTCATTATGCATAGACTTGTTGTTATGATTGATTGTTATCGCAATACTGAAATCATTTGTTGATTGTGAATTCTATTCATTACTGTATGCACGATTTTTATCCTCTCATATAATCTAAATTTATCTATCATCACATAAATTTTCCGCTTTTTTCGGGTTTATTATTCAATTTCATTGTTCGTCTGTAATTCGAGTATTTATGATAATCTATCCATTTCTTGTAAACTAATTGTTGCTGTCTATTTATCTAACTGTTTTGACATCCATCTTATTTTTTTTTATCATCCAAGAGCCTCTTTAGTTTTCAATGTTGCCGAAGGGTTGGGCTGTGGAATTTTCTTTTATATTTGGATTTAAATAATATTTTGTAAAATATCATATGAAAAAATATTTTACTAAATAAATAACAATAAATTGAATTTTTCAAGGCACTAAAATATTTTGAGACCATGTTTCAAATGAGCAATAAAGCAATATTGGGTGTAAGTGCGTGATGATTTCGGCAGACTAGTCGGTTAAATTAAATGAAGTAGAATTACAGAATGTTTGCAAAATACATGTTACACGTAAACTGGCTGATGATTAGGATAGAGTTATATCAAATTATGGCAATGATTATAAGTAAAAGTGACATTGATGAAAGCGAAAAGAAGAAATATTATTATTATTATTGCATCATCAAACTTGAATTTCATGGAAATTATTAGGTAGTGTAAACTCAATTGAATTAAATGCAGAAAATATAGTTTTGTTGCATAAATAGATAAAATATGCAACATTTTCTTTGGTATTCTATAGCAGCAGCGAGAAAAGTTTAGAAACGCATTTTTATTTGGAAAAGACTTTACCTACGAGGTACTAAATTAATTCAAATTTGATTTGACCATCCATATTAGTTTCTCTTAACATGCATGCTAAATTCCATCGGTAAGGATTTCGGCAAAATGAGTAGATCTAGCAAAGCATACAATTTCTGCGTTTCTAAACTTTTGCTCGCCAGTATCTTTCAATAATTTTCTGCATTCAAACCGAAATGTTATCTTGCTTTTCATTTTCATTGTACGCCATAAATTATCGACATTTAGGAATACCATTTAGAGCAGTTCATCCGTCTTTGAACCCGCAAAGAGCTGTCGAAGTGGCGAAAGACTTTGAGAGGAAAGGGAGAAATTGACGAAGAAGGTGGCGAGGGAGAGCATGAGAAAAATGGACACCGACATGGAGATGGACACCACGTAGTGCGAGATGCTCAGACCGATCTCCAACCAGCTACCATCGTCTCGCAATAAGTAGAAGAATGACTGAAACTCATCTGTCGGTTTCTCCTTGAATATCAGTGTTTCAGGATGCAGTGATATTTTTCGTTGCTATTTTCAAATTCAGCTTCAACAGCATTTCAAATTTGAAGTCGAAGTCATTTGATTTGAAACTTCCTCCTAACTCTTCTGCGGAACTAATGCAACACTATAATTTTTAACCACCTCGTATACTCTTATCTGGGGCCGAATTGTAAATTTAGGTAATAAAATATTAGGAAAAAACTTGAAAAGTATAAAAATAAAATAAGTAAATCAGGCAAAAACTCACCATAGCCATTAGATCGGTGCAAATGAGTGTGACACAGGAAACTCGCTTAATGACGTGGGCATTGAGTCTGGCTGCACAGGCGATTGAGACGGTCGAGATGAGGATGGGAATGAGCAGACGCATCACTAGCAGGGCTGCCATTGTAAATGGACTGCAAAAGAAAACGAATAAATAAATAAATAATGAAAAGATAAGGCTTTGCATGTCAAACTTTGTCTTACTTACCATAAATGTTAAAATGCAGAGAAAGTTCCATTAACTTGTCCTTACTTTAGAAAAGTTGCTATTTTCTCAACTTTTCATGTAATCTGATTAAAGAACTCGTATGGAATATTGAAGTTTTAATTGACGAAGAAGATTCATTTAACTAAATACAAAAGTTGTACCTAAACACAGAAATGAATCGCCTGAGAGTGGATGGACTGAACGAGTTGAAGGAGGCGAAATTTCCTGTGCCGAAGAGGGAGCACAGCACGAAGCAGATGCACACAAGAGCACGACGGAAATCCGACAGGGAAAGACGGTCTGAATCAGAGAATTCTCAAAACTCGACCCGCAGAAAGAATAGCGTGTCATATCAAAGATCATGTCTTCTTGGTCTTTCTCGAAAAGATTCACTATTTGTTCTGCGGGTCGGGTTTTGAGAAGTCTGGCTGAATACTATTTTGAAAAGAATAATTGTTAGTTTGCTCATTTTGTGACTTCTATATACGAATTTCTCGTTCAGAAAATCTACATAAGTCATCTCTCAATGAGATAAATTTAGCCTAATTCTCAAACTCTGCCCTTTTCATTGCTTCATTTTTAGTTCTATGTTTGATTAGCGTGTATTTTCACGACTCACCATTTTTGTCAGAAGGCAGCGGCAGTGGCAGGTGAATCAACTCGAGCAGAGACAAATTAGAGAATTCGAATCGAACGAACAAAAGCAGAAGGGGCAGGAAGAGCAACATAAACAGGGACTCGTAGGCAATGGAGAGAAGGAAGAAAGGAATTAGCAGAGAACCTGAAATAGAAACAATAATCATCAAACTCGCAATCGATAGTGAAGAAAATAGGGAATAGAATTTTCTGCATCATGGAAATAGTCCGATGTTAGCATATCCTCCCGTAAATATTCCTCTCAATCAAAATATGGAAAAAAAAGTTCAGCATTCTAAGAGAAATGCTTCTATTAGGAAAGAGATTGCCATCATGCAAAATTAAGCAAATAAAAATGTAGAAATTAATCGGAACCGTTCAAAATGAATGCGCAATAAGTATCGAAGAGCATCCTACCGACAAAGGCAGTGACCCTTCTGGACAAGTTGCCATCTGTGAAAAGAGGGGCGATAAAAGCTGTTGGAATTGTGAGCCATGCGATCAGTCGACAGAGAAGTGGAGGCTGAAAGTGGATGTTTCACCTGTTGTGAGAAAATGAAGAATTATTCAGCGAGATTCCGACCAATCTTGTGAAATAACTTTACTCGTTTCTCTTACCTTCCTAAACAGCAGCATCTGCAGAAGAATGAAAGCAGCACAGACGAAGTGCGAGATGGCGATTTTCTGCATGAGTCTTGCATTCGGCTGCAGTGCCTTCAGTCGTTTGGAGGCCAGCCACAAACAGACAGAAGAGGTGAAGGGCACTGCCACACAGAGGAAAGGCACTTCGGAACGACCAACTGCTGGAAGGAAGGGGAAGGGCAAAAGCGATAGGCAGAACAGACGCCAGTAGAGGGATCTGAATTCAATTAATGCATTTTAAATGGTCGAAGCTGAAGTGAGAAAAGTCATTTTTTATTCTTGGAGTTGTCTTCAAGCATCCAGAAATGTAATAATTGCCCTTCTGTGTCGTCTATGATCTTCAATAATGTATTTGAAAATTTCAGCATATTGTCGAAATTCTTCCGAACCTAATCAGAATGCTTGGCGAAAATAAATCTGATTCAAATAGCGAGAATCCAATTTATGGACATCAAAACACAAACTCACAATTCATTAACGACAGCAGATTCATATGCCAGAGGCAGCAGCATGAGCAGTCCGAAAACGAGCAACAGCCACCGTCGATCCAGGAATGTTAGGATGAAGACGCACAGGAAAACGGCTGAAATGAATGGATTTGAAGGAAATGGAACAAGATACAAGAGAATACCTGCAACATTGAACATGATGAATGGCTGGGCAATCTGATTGAGGGCTGCAATCGAAGGAACATTTCGAATCTCGCGAAGATAGACGATTGATCGAGATGATAACTGAAAGAAATGCATGAAAAATCAAATTAGACGGGGTCCAGATCTATTCAATTTGCAGTCATTTTGATCAAATGCATTCGAACTCCATCTCTTCGAAAGTCAACTCATTTGAAATTTCGACAACCAGCCTTTCTTTTTCCGCTATAGATAAAGAAAAGCAGCTTACATGTGAAACATTTTCAACCAGTGCGAAGAGGTAAACAGGCAGAAGGACGTAGATCGAGCAGGAAATGGTGAACTTATAGTAGAAACAGAGCAGAACAGTCAGTCCCAGCAGACAAAAGAAACAGGCATTTGGCAGGAGGAAAGAAGAGTAGCTCAGTCTCACATCCGGACTGAAATTCAAGCATGATTTTACCAGAAGACAATATTGCAAGAAAGTGTTCACATTTCTTTTGGACTAGAATAAAATAATTTTTGTAACTAAGAATGCCTTACTTGACTAAATGACAATGGAGCAGAAGAATCCACCCGATGAAAGAAGCCGAAACAGCAGCCCCCAGAAATGTCCGGTCGTATCGATGATAGTAGAAAATGGCCTGTTTGATTAGGGCTGAATTGTCAGAGAATAGAGACGCAGCTGCGGAATAACGACTGGAAGAAGGAAAATAAATCCCAAAGAATAATGAAGACTTTATTTTACCCCAATTTAGCCAATTTGTTCAGATGTTCCTCCAACGCAGACAGACTTTTGCTGTTGAAATTCTCGTATTCCTGGAAGAAGAATCGAGTCGACTTTGCACTGCGTAGGTGGAGAAGTTGTTCTCGAAGCTGGAATTCATGGGCTATCTTGAATTCCACAAAGTCGTCCAGGCAAAAGTCAAGTTTCGGGAATTGAAAAATTTGAAGTGAACATAATTTGTTTATTAGAAAGAAAGACTTGCAGGTTTTTCCTGAAAACTGTAACGACATTGCAGTTTTTTCTCGCAAGTCTGGAAAGAAAATACTCAGTTGGAAAGTTTCGCTATTTTAACTTTTCCGAAAATCCAATTTCAACCATCATCGATCGAACCTGATAGAAGTTGGCCATGACGCTGAGATATTCGTACTTGGGAGCTGTGTTAAGAATGTGAACAGGCAGGACTCCGAGAGAGTTGATTGGAATCGGGATGCCGAGCAGAGAGGAGACCAGTGGAGTTGTATCGACCTGAAATTATCTGAGTTTGAACGAGAATGAACATTTGAGAATTTTTTTTATCGAGAACGGGAACAGAAGTCTGAATCTGAGCTTCTTTTCAAATTCTGATTCTGTTCATTTCAACATCCCATTTTTTCGAGAAAAAAAAAAGTTACGAACTGATAATGAAAACTGCGAATCATTTTTACCTGTGCAATATTCTTCCTGGGTCCTCCATGCTTGATTCCAGCTCCCCAAGCAACGAAAGGCACAAGCACCTCATCATCACTGCCCGCTCCGTGCGAGCCCCAATCAGTCATGCCGTGGTCCGACACGAAGATGTATGCAGTGCGATCGTCGCCGTAGAACGAATCCACTGTCTGTTGTATTCGACGAATTCCATCGTCCACAACTGAAGTTTTTTTGTTTTTAACTTGAAAAAGAAATAGAAACTAAACCAATTCGACTCTATTACTAGATTAAATGAATAAATTTAAAAGGAAATCGAGTATTTTTAATTCCGAATTTCTCGAAACAAAAATTCGATAATTCTGAATGATTCTTATCAAGCCTTACCTCGAATGTTGTTGAGATATTTCTTGCTCTCCGGATTGTAGCCATGCCCGTTCGTGTCGATTCCCAGCAGGTGCAGGAACAGAATCACTTTGTCGCTCTTCAGTCGCATCGACAGACCCGCTTCTTCCTCGGCTGATTTCAGCAATTCCTGAGATTTATCTTCGTGCAAAAATGCAAAGTAGTTTTCATACGTCGACTTTCTCGAAGACCCATTCATCCATGAGATGTGCTTTGGCAGAGCTGAAGTCCTCGTGGCCGTCCGAGTACGAGGCAGTATATACATGGGGGATGTCGTCGAACAGAGTCGTGATGTCGGGGCTCCCGAAGATCCACGATTCACGTGATCTGAACAGAAACCTTCAATTTCTTTCCCATTTTCTCAGAGCTCTAAAAATTTCTAGCTAAAAAGGAAAAACCGTGAAGAAGAACGCTCTCAACTCCTAATGCACATAGAAAAATGTTCTACAAGTGAACTGTTATCTGCCAAGTTTGAGAAGAAAGATGCTCTTCAATTCTCTAATACTTCTTCAAGGTATGAAACATGACATACCGATTGAAAACCGAGTCGAATGGAACAGGATTCTTCTTCCACCCATAGGCCACGGCACTCACGTCCTCTGTGAATCCGGCGAAGATGGCGACGTGGCCGGGACGGGATTCTGTCGGCACGTGGCTGTTCCCGATTGCTGATATGGCCTGAAATTTTTCTCTTGGAAAATAAATCGGGTGATTGTCGTGTGAAAATTTCTTCTTCAAGCCGAAAAATACCGTTCGATCGTTGATGAGTCCATGGATGTAGGGCGATCTCTCGGGGTGACTCGTGAACGATCTCAATCGGAGACCATCTGAAATTTTCTGATGAAAAGTTGACTCTGTCGTAATATTTTAGGCAGATTTTTTTTGGGAATTTCTCAACACAAAAGAAAAATTTCAAAAATAGTGGACTTGCTTAGAATGAAGTTTTGTATCAACAATCAGATATCAAAATTCGAACGAAAATAGGCTTTTCTCTGAAAAATTACCATCTTCAAAGTACATTTACGTGCCAACGTAAAAAAAAGAAAGTATTTTATGCAAAAGCAGTGGTACCTGCAGAGAAAACGACGACTCGTTTGGCAGGTGGCTCTGTTGATTTGACGCCGTGCGGGGGGAGGCCCTGAATGAGAGGGGAAGAGTAGTAGATGTCGAAGATGGACACGAGCAGAACCACGTGCACAAACAATCCGATCAGCAGGATTCCATAAGACATAGGCTGGTCTACAAGTGAGTACAATTTAGAGTTGCAATTATCTTGTCTTGGTTAACCACAAAAACGAGGAACATTTTGGCGAAGCAATGAAACATTTCTCCTTTCGAAAAGAAGCTTGGTTCATTAGATTTAAAATTTTTTAAATATGTTGCAAGTTTGGAAGAATTATTCCAAACAGCAAGGGCTACTTTAAAATAAACATTGCGCGCTGCTTAGTCGTTTCTGTACACAATATTATTAGGTTGAATTTCGTCATCTGACGCCGGAACTTGTGCAAAACTAGCATTTTCTAACGTTATTCCAAATATTTTTGCTAAATAGAGAATAAAAATGAGTGGTTCGCGAAAGAGGGCGACAGCCAAAGCGGCTACTGCAGTCTCGGATGAGGACAACGACTATGTATCGAAACGAGCCAAGAACAACGAAGCTGTCAATCGGTAGGAAATTTTGATATTTTTGAAGAAAAATCACATAAATATGTAATTCTTGGACAATCTGAGATGAATATGCTTGCCTGAAAACGCGAAGTTTTCTAATCACCTATGAAAATCGATAACTATTCCAAGTTCTTGAAAACAATAAAATGCACGATAAATTGTAGAACTCGACAAAAGAAACGAAATGAAGAAGAGGAAACTGTGACCCGAGTGGAGAGTCTGCGAAAAGAAAACGAACAGCTCGAAAGAAAGGTGGGAAAATGCTTGATTTGGGGTATTTTCAAGAAATGAAAAATCTTAGGTAGAGTCTCTTCAAAAGGAGTTGTCATTCTTGAAAGAGATGTTCATGACCTATGCTAATGGAAAGAGGAGTGGAAATTCGGGAGGGGAATCGTCGAATGCTCAGGCTGCCTCCAGCAGCAACAGCAGCAGCAGCTCTTCTGCAGGAACTCGACGAGGCGGTAGAAAACTCTAACACTATCATTTCGTTGAATTCTAGTTGCCATTTCGAGTAGAAAGTTTCCAAACATCTTCAAAAAAAGAGAAGCATTTGAAAATTTTTGCTCCAGTTTCATGTCGATTTGGACAATTTCAATCCAAAAATCACCCCCGACATTTCCAAATTCCACTTATTTATTATTCGATCTCTTCGCCAATTAGCCGAATAGTTGAATCCATTTGTAGACTTGTAAAAGTAAGCTACGGTTGTAAATAATGATATGTGAAAATAAATAATGCCTTTTCAAATCATTGTTGTGCAAAAAATATTCATGGGTTGAAATACTCAGCGTAGTCGACGGATTATTCAACATGAGGTGATGGTGTTCTTGATTTGCGGAAATATAAAATGAACGAAAAGCATCACGAGTTTCAAGATGCGAAACTCGAAAAATTACCATTTTCGCATGGAGCAGCAAGTGGGAGGGATGAAGAATGCATGATCATTGCATCATGCAACTGATATCCAAAATTACAGTGCCAGGTGCGAAGAGTGAAAAGCTTCTTCCTCTTCCTAATGTCATATCTCGTCTTCGCATCAGAAAATGCTCCATTATTCTATTGTCAAATTTTTTCGTCAAATCCTTTGGAAAGCGTGTCTTCCTCGCTTCGCACTACTACAATCGCTGGTCAGCGAATTTGCCCCCATCGAAATCATGCTAGCCACTCAGCGTTTCAAGTAGCGTATCCACATGGACCCATGTGGACCCACAGTTGAAACTGAATTGCGGATCCGCCTATTACCCCATATGGACCCGCAGTTCGCATTCACATACGTCCGCATCGACCCACATTGACCCACATTGGTCCACATTGACTCGCAATTAGGCCACTCGCATACGTCCGCATGCATCCGCAGCGGGCCAATGTGAGTCAATGTGGGTCCATGCGGATACGCAATTCGCTGCAAATTTCTGCGGGTCAATGTGGACCAATGTGGGTCGTTGTGGACGTATGTGGATCTGCAAAAAAGTGCGGACGTCCACATGGGTCCATGCGGATACGCTGCTTGAACGCTGAGGCGCACATAATGCGGTGCGATGAATAACCGGCCGAGTAGTCAATTCCGTTCGCATTACGAAACTGATCATTTTATTTTCTCGCAATTATCGTCAATTTTCTCGCTAATTGGGGGTAATTAACGTTTTCTGAATGCTCAACGCCTCGCTTACAGTTGCCGATCATCGTCGTCTAGTCGTCATTGTTATTCGTTCGCTCAAAATATCGATTTTCGCTCATTATAACTTTCCATTCACGTGATGCGATTCAGAATCAGTGTGGACGATGTTGGGCTTGTTCAACGACCAGTCCTCGCCCTTCGACGACGTCATCGAGAAGGTCACTGCCGAGACTCTGTCCACCGAGAACTGGGCTCTCATTCTCGACATCTGCGACAAGGTGAGGGGTCGCTTTGATTGGACTTGAAGAAGGTTTTCTTGGTTTTCAAAGTTATTCGAGACAAGGCTTTTCAATTCTTTGTGAAATTGAAAAGAATGCTTCAAAAATCCGTGAAATAAGAAGCGAAAATCGTGAAGTCTACTCATACGTGGTTTTGTTCGCAAAGTAAACTTGAAAATATTATCAGAAAAGTTGAATACTAGAGAACTTGGCTAAATAGTTCTTCTATTTTTCAAGAAACCTAAACTCATCAATTTTCCAGATCAATTCGAACCCAACGCAGCACTCGAAGTTGGCCTTAATGTCTATTCGCAAGAGGTTCGGTTATTTTCCAAACTTCTCACTTCATTTGTTCACTTCCAGACTGAACCACCGCGATCCTCACGTGGTGATGTACGCTCTGTCAGTGCTGGACTCGTGCTGGTGCAACTGCGGACAACCATTCAGAAGGGAGGTCTCCTCCGCTGCTTTCATCAACCAACTCCAGGCTAATTGCACCAGTGTAAGTCGAACCTTCATCGGTAACAAAGGCTGGATTGCCTACCTTTGAATTTGTATTTCGATTAAGCTATAATCGAAAATTAACTTTTTTTAAAGTCATATTCATTCATTTGTAGAAAAGAAATTCTAGCACGATCATCAGAATCCTTTATTCCAGGGTACTCGCCTGATCGCAGAGAAGGCTCGTTTGATGGTGAAGAAATGGACAGAGAACGAGTGTGCCTCTGATGCGTCGCTGTCCCTCGTCTCCTCGCTCTTCAGTCGACTCAAGGAGGACGGCCACTCATTCGAGTCCAGCGAGCCCAAGAAGGTCGCTCCCGTCGTCACTGATCCTTATGCAGTTGGTTTTTTTTGGTTTACGACTATCTGAAATGACTGACAATATTATTTATTCTACAGAATGGAAATTCCACTCCAAAAATGTTTATTCCATTTTGTTCTGCTTCTTATGATCAAATTATCTATTTTTATGCTGGATCTCACGATATTTCTATCCAACTTCAATACCTTCTTTCAATTTGAACAATCAAATTTATCAACTCTTCACTATTTGCGGAAAACCTTGATTTCTTAAAATATCCCTCTGAAAAAATAGACTCTTGAAAGATAACTGATGACTTAGGTAACTTCGCAGGAGGAGGAAGATGCACTTGCGAAGGCGATAGCCATGTCGCTGGAAGAACAGGACAAGCGCAAGGGTGTCAAGACGAACAAACTCTATCCCAACAGTGTGGCTACCAATGGGCACACTAACAAGACTGAAAAGTTAGAAATGCCCTCTTCGCAGTTGATTATTCCTCGAATATTCAGCAAGATCGAGAGGAAAGTGCGTGCTCTGTACGACTTCGAGGCTGCAGAGGACAATGAATTGTCGTTCGTTTCCGGCGACATCATCACTGTTATCGACGACAAGTCTGTCTTGGCGTTTCTTCTCTCCTTTATAAATAATTTTGTGGATTTTCGAAAACGTCGGAACTTGGTTTCTTCTCGTATAAGTTCTTTTAGAAAAAAGCGAAATTTTCGAAGAAGCTTTATTTTGTATCATTTGTCTTGAAACCTCGCTTCTTTTCTCAGCATTTATTCATGATTCAAATGTTTTATTCCAGCGATCCTAACTGGTGGCGCGGCCGCATCGGACTGCAGCAGGGGCTGTTTCCCTCGAATTTCGTCACTTTCGACCTGGAACCCACTCCCGAGCCAGTCGATCTGAAGCCTGTGGCTCAACAGGTTTGCAGCTATTGCTTTTATCCTCTTACCCGATTATTCTTCAGAACCAGCAAGTAGCACAGGTGGACGAGTCTCTGCTGCTGCGCTGCATCCAAATGCTCGAGGCTCTCGATCCGACCGGGGAAGTGGCTGATCCGCCCGAATTGGCACAGGTAGGAACATTTGTTGAATATTTTCGGTAAAACGAGTGCAGTGTTCTTCTAAAGCTTCCAATACATAGGATAAGAGTTTGTTCGAAAATTTGCAGACAAAAAACATTTTTGAAAAGTCGATTATTCGCATCCTCTTCCATGCATTCCTGTGATTTTCTGAGCCATCGATACATTTCCCACCAAAACGGCACGATTTACAAAATATTCCCCCTCGTGTTTCAACAAGTATAGTATTTCAGCAAATTTGAGGGATCACTTTTCCTACACCCTGCTTCGTTCAACACAAATTGAATCTTTTCAGATTGAAGCAGCAGCGAATACACAGGCTCCACTCATCGACGCGAGACTCGCTGCCATCGACAGACAACACAATGCACTCGCTAGCGTGAGCTATTTTTCATCGAATCACGATTGGATAGACCATAGCTAATCTATTCAAAAAATCTTACAGATGCATATTTTGCAATTTTCGTATTGTTGAAATCTTCCTGTCTCTTATGTTTTACTACCTCGTTCATCAAAGAATGGGTTTGCAGATCGATATGGCAATTCGCGATGTGCTGAATCTGTACGACCACGCAGTGCAGTCTGCTCAGTACCAGCCGACCTATCAGATGCAGCAGCCACCTGCTCCTGCAAACACTCAGCCGCAGGCACAGGCTCAACAGCCTTATCCGATGCATCAGCAGCAACATCCCTCGATGTACCAACAGCCACAGGTCAGACATAATTTTTTTTAAAATCTTCCTTCACATTAAATCATTCTATCAGTTATCCGTAAATTTGCGAAGTTATGCAATGCAGCAATGTTTTCCTCTTTTCGAAAAGAAGAACGAGAAACGCGAGCTATACAAGAAAAAAACGGGTGATAAGCGATCAAACCGTCACTCATTGCCAGCTTGACGGAAATAACGATGAATTGAGCAAAACCCTTAGAATTATACTAAACAAAACAATATTATTTTCAGATGCCGATGAGTTCTGGCGCTAATATGATGCCTCAGCAGCAGGTCCCTGTCAGCGATGCCTCCATGTATGGACAGGTAGTTGTTTGTTAGTTTTTCGTACGAACTTACGAGATTCGTTATGTGATAATTTGGCTTCTTATTCCCTTACCTTTGCCATTTCAACCTTCTGAATTTTGATTCAATACATCTCTACTAAAAACGTGATTTTTCAGGCTGGCGGTTATCCGCAGACTTCGACGTATCCTGGCTACCTTCCGCAGACGAGTTCTGTGCCATCGATGCCCGCGACTTCTGCTGGCTACAACAACCCCTCGGTGTCTGCCTCCATCCCTCACAGTCAGCCAGTCCAGTCCGTCTACTCCCCGCAGAACCCCGCCGTGCAGATGCAGCCGACCTATTCCGTCACCCAGTCCACTGTTCGTCCCTATCAGTAAGTCTGTCGAGTAACTTTTTCATTTCAATTGATTTGAACAGCTATCGTTTGCTTGGAAATTCTTTCAAATTTTGATAGTTTTCGACGAAGGTTTTGTCTTTGACGAGGCTGTTCCTGCCTCCTTTCATCTCCTCTTTATTCAGCCCATTTTTATTGTGAAACGGAAAACACGAGACAAGCATTCTTTCCACATAGAGCAGGACTTTGTAGAAAATAATGGACAGGTGTTTTTTTTTTTTAACTTTACAAAATCCCGAGTTTTCAAGCAAACGATTCATTCAGTTCCACTGTGATAATGTCTTGATGAGTATTCTTCTCATCATTCACTTTTGTCGAATATTCGATTATTTCAACTCTCTCCTCCTCTCCTTCGTTCGGAATTGTGATGGTTTACTCATAAAATATCATTTGACTTCTAACTTATGCAGATTATTTCATCTGAATCAGCTGAAGCGTTGATTTCCATTTCCCTGTAGGTGCTATTCTGCTATTCCATTCCTTCTTTCCTGCATCTTATCTCTATTTTATTCAAGAATCCCGTTTTCTGATTTGTGTATTTATTCCGAGCTCTCCAAATATCTATAAATATTTATTTGCCCAATGTGTAAATGATAAGCCATGATTTGAAAAGGAATAAAGCTTTGTCGGAAAACATTGAGTTTGTCTCTTTTTCAAATATGCTCGTTGTTGCAAATCAGCAGAATTGTACATACAAGTCTTTATAGGCACGAATATATATTGAGATCACAACCAATTTTCACCGAGATTTAGGAAGAATTCTCTCCAGCCTCTGCAGGGTCGGGCAAAGAATTCTTGAGCACCCACTGGCCGTACGGCTCGCTCGCGTGGTCGATTGGCAGGGACACAAACTCCGGTACTTCGTACGGATGCAGACGGACTACTTCCTGAATAAGAAATAGCATTCGCAACTTTCTTTTCTTCTATTTTTTATTTTGAATGGCAAAATTTGTTTAGTTTCACGTGAAAGCAACTGAATATTCGGTACCTCCACGACTTTTCCGAGAATGACAACAGGATTTTCAAAGCATGAAGAATGTATACTTCTCTAATTAGTGAAAATCATGCGGTCATATTCTAAAAAAAGTCGTGCAGTTATGCCGCATGCCTCAAATCGAGTCCTGGGAAAAATGTCCAAATTTTTGTAAATTCAAGATATGCTTTTTGAGCAGCTTCAACCACAGAGCTATTTTCTCTTCTAGATTTTTAAAAATAATTTATCTTGCTACCTTTCTGAGCGGTTCGAGTTGCTTTTCATTGGTCTTCATAATCAGCAGCTCTTCCGAATCCTCGTTGACTTTTCCTTCCCAAATGTAACTGCAAATAATTAGTTTGGCATTTTGTTTTGAAGTGAAAAATGTTACTTACACTGATTTGATCCCTGGAACGATATTGACGCAAGCTGCTAGTTTGCTCTCCACGACCGATCTGAAGATAAGAGAATGACTTTTTTCGGCGAAATTCCATAAATTAGTATTTTACCTAGCGATAGATAGGCCGACATCGTGATTCGGCACAGTGACATAGACGATTCGAAGGGCCGTCGAGGCCAGACGAGCACCGGACATTTGACTGTAGAAGAGAGCTATTAGAACCGAAGAGACAAGCAGGGCACACCAACAGGTGCGCATAGACCAAGCACGATACCACTGAACAGCGAAAATTCGGAGAGAAAGCGTGAAATATTATCAACTCTCCCAAGAAATTAATAACGCATCAAATACTTTGAAGAGTTGGTAATTGGAAAAATGTTCATACCGAATGAATGATAAAATCAATAGTGCATCAAATGCAACATAAAATTAGAGGTGTTTCGCGCTTCAAAATGAAAATTTGACCAGCTTGCAGCGGCAGTTTTTCAAAGAATTTAGCCAACGTTTAAGATAAATCTCGCGCAGACAGAATGAGAGGATTGTAGGTATGCTAAAATGTTGCAACGTGCGCGATTTTGCATTCTGTGTTGGCTTTTATAGAAGTAAATAAATGGTCAAAATAATTCAGACAAATGGAATACGAAGCTTGTAGAAAATTTTTCATGCATAATTTATCGATGGTTCTTATATTCCTTGTACATTGACGGACAATGTTTTAGCGAAGAAAATAAGTTATGAGTAGGTAGAATTTTGAAAGAATGCGCGCCCATAAAGTTGAGAAATTTACATCATGCTTCATAAAAGTTAGGTAAATGAGCGTTAGGAAGTGTCCAGGATCTCTAAATAAATGTACGTAATGATCAAGGTATGAACACAGTTCGGTGGAAATTATTCAAACGCGATGAAATTTAAAGGTAAAGATAAAATAACCCACACAATAGACATTAGACGACCTCTCGTATTCCACATCCACTTTTTTCTTTTTCCTTACTCTTCTCAAAAAGTGAATTTGAACTACGAAAGGTCGCGTTAGACATGCTTGTGCGAATAAAAATGAGAAATCAGACAAGATTTACAACTAGTCTTGCACTAAATTGACAAGCTAATCTGTGTACACGATCATTTACTGTCATGGTGCGATTATTTTTCCTCCAAGAATTGCATGGCTACAAGAAATATGTGATCTTTGCTGCCACGAAAATACTCTTTATTTATGAAAACACAATCCAACTTGCAACAATACTTTATTTACAAAGGACCAGTAACATATGATCGATCATTATAAAGATTTAGTCTACACACAGCCCTAGGGAGCGCTTTCGTCAGGCGAAGAAAATATTATAGGGAGTAGGTTAGAGATACAAAATCGTGTAGAAAATATTGTAGGAGGGAGGTCGCAGAGGGAAAATTTTTTATGGCGAGGTAAGTCGCAAGGGCTTTCTGACGATCGTCCTCCCTAGATCTGTCTACACATTTAATGGCAATGATGGTGATGGTATTCTCCTTCGAAGCATGGATCAAAATGACTTAAGTAACACCCTAAAATTTACAATTTAGTCGCTTTATAATGGGAAGATCAGGACTATTTGGAAATCATAAGCTTTCAAGTCTTGCGAAACAGTAAAATAGAACGAGGAATATTAGGAAAAAATATCACTCGCACTTTCGCGTGGCTTGTAGCTTGAAGGTCTTTTGTTTTCAAGTTACAAAATCGGATATGCAATAGTTGTGATGAGTCATTTTCAAATTAAATTACCTTCGTTGTAATACATTGGTGGACGCTGATAATATGGCGGCGGATAAGCTCCATATCCCATAGGTGTCTGATTGTACATGGGGGCAGGCATCGGAGGGGGAGGCATTGGATAGCCGCCTGTAGGTGGAACTGGAGGGTAACGATTATTATATGCGTATCCGTTGTTGTATGGATTGTAGGCGTTTGGATTATAGGACATTTTGCTTATCTAAATTTATACGATTATTAAGGACGTACAGTTAGGAATAGTTTCGAAAATTTCGATACCGGCTCTGAAACATGAGTTTCAGACGATTTTGAAGTTTCAATACTAAAGCTGACTCAAAGATGTTTCAAGAATCAGCTGCGACCCACCCCTAACATATAATTGTAAATGCTAAGGTTGATCATTTCATCATACAGCGAAGAAGAATGAAATGACATACAAGTGATTTTTCATGGGTGCTTATCAGTCGATCAATTAGAAAAATAAAACTGTCGAAGCTTCGAACCTAATGCTCAGAAAACAATCGATAGATAAGAAAGAATATTAAAAAAATACCTATAACTTTGAAAGTAAGCTTGTAAAAAGTCCATAAAATGTTCAATAACTCAAATTTGAGAAGGAAGAAACAAGTGTCAAATATTAGGCTGATCAAAAGTTATTATCGCTTGCCAAGTTTTTCTTCTCCTACAACTTTTTAACACACATCCATTCTGAACCCAATGGAATTTTGTTGACATTTATGCAAAATCATGGCGAATATATTAGGAAATTTAGAAAAATTTCAACAGAATTCGGCATTTATAGTGGATAAGATGAACAAGAATGTGAATATGACTTGTGACAGAGAACTTGTCGATGAACCTATTATTTTATGGCATATTTTTCCACATTAGACTATCAATAACTCACAAGACTAGTATAAATTTTGACAGGCAGAAAAAACAAACAAAATTGTGAAATAGTGCTGATGAATATGAAATTTTCACGAGACAAAGAGAAAGTATAAAAGTAAATCGAGTCTTTGAAAATCGTTGATTTGAGAAGCTGAGGCTTGAAAGTCGATCGAAGGTAAACAGAAACAGCGCATAGGGAATGAGCCGATTCGATTCGCGTCGAGCATTTTCAGTTTGAGAATTACTCACTTTGGTCGAGGCGATTAGTCAACATTTACATTTTAGTTTTACACCTTTCATTTAAAAATGAAAGTTTTCTATTGCTGATCTATTTCGTCATGCATCTATATCAATTGCATAACGCCTAGTTTAGTCATGATTGATCAAATGGATTTTCGTATTTAGTCAAGCTGATCTTCGATGCAATTTAAAACGTGGATTTATAAACCTTCGGCATAACATGTTTTAATTCCAAGTACATTTTTATTTCAATATCTGTGATAGCATTAATCATGTTAATTTTTAAAAAATTATCTCAAACATTTGAGACGCGTTATTTATAAGACTCGAACAACGTTCAAAAAATTTGTTTGCTATAAAAGATTTTCGAAAAATTTTAAAAGCATGATATATTTCGGATTCGATTTCAATTGAAAATACGGTTCCTATTCCATGATAAAATCGTGCAGAAAACTTTATATACCCTGTATTAAAGAAAAATTGGAAGAAAACATTCCGAATATACTTGGAATGCATTTCAGCAATCTAAAGAAGTTGACTTTACTATTCCATTTTTGAATATCTTCATATCTTTTCATCTACACATTCGAATGTCAGAATTATCTAAGTGTAGCTTTACCACATTAGTGTTTGTTCAATCGCAATTGTCATTTCCTACTCGTCATTCATTAGCAAATAATCAGCACTAATTACTTTTTGCCATTTACAATGTTTAATTGCACACTACGATTTTCATTCACTATGAAGCCCTCTACAAGCAGACTAATACGGAGTGATAGATTTGCAAAGAGTGCATAGACTGATCGCTTATCTCCTCCCCTCTTCCTTTCGACGAAAAATTTGCTCTTCACATTTTCTGTCATACTTCTTCACTATTCCTCCCAATTCTTACTATCCTTCCATACCAAATTGAGTCATGGCACTTCGAAGAAAGAACGATAAAAAAGAAACAGAAAAGTGCTTAAGGCGCGATAAGAATGGACAAATTCGCCAGCATAAAACCACAACGTCCGGCAGACTCGCACATTTGATTGCCTTTTGCATTTCTCGACTGTCTGTCGCGCAAACTCATCCTTTTCCTTTTCAGTTTGTTCTGTCAACAGACTTCGTCTGCACTAAAATGCATACCGTCTACAGCCCGGTAAGGTTTATTCTATGCAAAACATATCTCATAAAATACTGAATAGAATATTGTTTGGCCATTATAAACGATAAAAGATTATAGCCTATCCCTGGAACTGTTGCCATTCACGAGCAGTTGCGCGATGGCTGCAAGATCCGCGTGATCGGCAACGTGACCAATGGCCATCACAAGAACTTCGCCATCGAACTCCTTTCTGGACCTCACGTCGTGCTGCACGTCAACTTCCGATTCCATCACGAGCATCAGGTATAGCTATAGAGTGTTGAAGGAGGACAACGCGATTGTCTTTCTCCTTTCAGTAAAACGAATTATTCTTAATCTGTTATCGAATGAACCATGCATCGATTTCCTACCTTAAGCTTCAGGAATGTGTTAGAATATCGAGATTATGATAACTGAGGAAAATATTCAGCAATGCTCATTGCAGGTCGTGATGAATTCCTCCAGCTTTGGCAATTGGGGGCCCGAGGTTCGCCACAAGAATCCTCTCCACCACGGAAACTCCTTCGATCTGCTGATCGCCGTTCACTCTGATCATTATCACATTTCCGTCAACGGACATCATGTTAGATGATCTTCACGATTCTTCGTCTCAATAATTCTCTTTCAGCTGGCTGACTTCCATCATCGTTTCCCAGCTGCTTCTGTGCAGGCTGTCGGTCTCAGAGGCGATATGGGCGTCAGTCAGGTCATCTTCGAAGGATTCCACTTCCATCAGGACTGGAACCGAACTCATGACTTCGGCCACGGGGGTTACCATGCATATGGTACCGACCAATACGCGCCCCCTCAGGTTATTGATTTTCCTGGTCATAAATAACTTTTTTGTCTTGGAAATTTCCTTGAAACGCGATAATAAGCGCTTTTCTGATTATTTTCCATGTTGTTATCGGCTAAAATTCTCGAGCCCCAATATTAGTTGTTTGCCAACACATAAACACGAAAAAGACCAATGCCAACTATTGTCATCTTCAGAATAAAATCAATGTTTCGAAAGAAAAAAACTACACTACTTTTCCTTTTATTTCAGTTCCAACAAGGACATTCTTATAATGCCTATTGGAATAGATGAGCGTCAAAGATGTCGGAAGGAATGGCTTCAATGTGTATGAATGACAAACTAAAAATCTCGCAATAAATCTGCCTCTAATAAATGTGTTACTATTATTTTCGTAATATCGTAAAAAAGATTCGATAGGTATTTCGAAAATTGCGTGAATAAATGTGTTCAATTTCATAATGATTGATTATTTTTTTCGTTTGAATTATGTTGTCTTGAATGGGAGAATAACGATGAATCATAGAGACGCAAATTTCACAAAATAAAAACCGATTCGGCGGTAAGATTTATGGGTCGTGACTCTTCTCCCTCAATGACAGCCCACATTTAGTGGTATCTACGTGAGATGCGTTAAACATGAATTTATCGGATGTGGAAATTCACAAATAGCATCGAAATTGCCACAATCCATTTGCATCTACGCACCAACCTACGCCACTCGATGCTCTTCGAAGAAATATCTGCAGAGTCTCTTCTTATACAAAAATCCCATATTTCACTGCTGCAATTCACTCGTTTTTTCAACGTTCGACCCAGGCGAGAATAAATTAAAATTGAGCCAAGAAAAACGAGAAAAACGACGACGAACGGTAATAAATTTGGAGATTGTGGCGTAAATGAATGGATAAAAGAAACGGCAAACAGCCATAGGTTCATGTGGGGAAACGAGCGAATTTGTGTTGTTGTTTTGTTGAATTGAAGAAGGTCGTCTCTCCTGTTCCTGCAAATGGCTCATTCTCGACGCTTCTAGAGCATGATTTGATTTGTCTACAAATTTCCCTAATTCTTTATTTCAATATCTTCCTAACATTTTCTATAGCAGTATTCAACTAAATTCACAATACAAGCCTAATTCACCACTAATTATGAAGCTGTCATTGAACTTTGTCGCTGCCGCCACTATTCTATATTCGTTGATTTATTTGGCAAAATCTACGAAAGACGCAGCCAATCAGGAGGAATCACTTTCAAAGCGATGTGGAAGGGATATTATTTCGGAGTTCACTGATTTAGTCCGTAAAGATCATCCACATTTGCTAGGGAGTAAGTCATAATTTTCATAGCGCTACTCTCGTTCATATTTTAGAAAATGGCGAAATAAATCATGAGCATGTAGCCAATTTTCTAATCGAAGTCTACAAAACTAACCCAAAGAAATTCTCCAAATTGGGCAATAGAATTGAGAGGTTTGTTTGTACTTACTTTTGTTCTTAAAAATGATCCACTTCAGCTTTCAAATATGTTCGAAGAGTTTGAAAACTTATCGCATTCGACGTTCTTTCATACGAAATTCACCTTTACGGTATAATCGTTTGTGATGTTTGTTGTTTTATTATGTTAAATAAATTTATTAGTTTTTGTAATTGTTTTTCATGGAAGCAAGTAATAAAAATTGGGTTTTAATTGGGTCGTAAAAATTGAAATAAAAATTCTGACATGAAATAAGCCGACTATAATCTTGTAAAATCTTATTAGTACTACTAAATATGCCTTGAAACTTTGAACATTTACAGCACTAGTTTCGATGTAGAGCGCACAATCTAAGATCGGGGGATAGCAACAAATAATCATGATTTTTAAGCTTTTATTACGAGGAAGTTCAAATCAACAATTAGAGTGCATTCGCATTTAAGTTTATTGGACATAAGCCAGTCTGTGCAATCCCAGTTCTTGTTTGACAATTTTCTAGATGAATTTACAAATGAAGCTATATCGTGAATGACCGACTACTTGAGACGAGACAAGAGAGCGAGTTTATTTTCTCCCCTCCTGTGAACCTCGGATTCGCGAGAGGCGGGCATTTATTCATTTGCCGATTTCCTATCCAGGCAGTCATTGATTCGGGTACGGGAGAAATCGTTTGGGTCGATCGCAGGAATAGCAATCTTGTGAACATTCCATGGCGCTGCCAACTCTACTTGTGACAAGGCAGATACATCATTTTCGAGGATTTATGATTTTTCATTCAAAAATATACACTTCTACACAATTTTAAATCCTCAAATGTTATCAGTTTTACTTGCGCATGTGTAAATCGCAATTGATCAAATATTTCTAAATAAGCTTATCTTGCATCATTATCTTTTTAGTATTTCTCTTTGAACATTCACTGATAAGTTTGATGTAGTGCAAAATTAGTCGTTTCTGATAAAAAAATCCCCAGAACAAGCTCTAAGATTCCATCTGACGAAAATGAATGTCGAATGATTTAGTAGTATAAATAAATCATGGTTTGATCAAAATAATGAAATCATATGCTTTTTCTCCATAAAACTTTAAGCAAGAAAATCATCACTGATAAGAAATTAACTAATTGCGAGAATCATTACGACGCATTTGGTCACTTATTGACTTTTAAGGCAAAATAATCATAAAATCAGGTAGCCAATTGATTGTGGATGGTGCAAAATTTGTCAATAATTCACAAAATGCTATTTTCGCTGATTTATTTCCTGACTATTCCAATAATTTGCTTGAAATTTGTTAGTGGACAATCATGCAGACCAGGAGAGTCAACTAATGGAGGGAGGTCTGAGTTTGAAGAAGGATTTTATAATTTTGCATCTTATTGCAGATGCTATCGATTCATGTCCACTGCGGCAAGTTTCAACTCTGCCGAAAATACTTGTCGTATAATTGGATATGATCTCGTTTCTATACATTCGGCATTTGAGAACGGTTTCTTGCAAGGCATGATATTTTGTTTTGAAGTGTTACATAAACCATAAGGCTGAAAGTAGTAAAGTTGGGGTTTCTACCGCATTAAAATGATTCTTTTTCACGAAAAATTCCAATTTCAATTAAATTCGCAAGTATTTCTTGAAAGAGACTTCAGCTTAAATTTGAAGGTTGAAGTAGAAATGAAAATTGATATTTTAATAGCGATTCCTTGAATTTTCCGTTTAGGGGAGGCAAGCACGCAATTTGAATCACCCTCAGGCTTGTTCTTCATCGGACTGAATTCGTCTGACACTATAATCTGGTCGTGGACTGATAATTCTGATTTTAATTATTGGAATTGGCTCCCCGGTAATATTGAATAAACATTTTTTTAAGTCTGAACTAACACCTGCAGGAATGCCTGCTGGGGACAATCAATGCGCTGCTTTTCTGATCGCAGAGGGAAAATGGTGATCATTAGGTTTTTGCTGATTTAAAAAAAAAAAAAGATTAGAAAAAGATGCCCTGATCAGCATATAAATTTTTAGGTTATTTGGAAACCGCGAGACACGAAACATAGGCAAAATAATCTAGGGCTAGGGTAGGGTATGGAATGGTAGGCTTTCCTCTTCCACACTATTTCTCAATATTTCGTATGTTTCGTAGTCTCGCGATTTCCAAGTTGCCAAATTTTGAATTTATCGAAATTTTACCTTTAAACCTTCAATTAGAAAAGGAGGGAAATGGTTTAGGATAACATACCCATGTAACGATGCGATTCAGTTTGTTTGTGCAGGAAACGCTGGTGGAACGAGGTGAATATTTTATTAGACGAGGAGAAACGAGTTAATCCGAAATTTTAGCATTGCAACAACCCTATCTCCACTACCGTCTGTACCATCGAGTCCAAACAGAATGAGCACGACAATGCCAGTAACTTGGAATCCTTGCAGCAAGTAGTAGTTATTCATTTAACAAACCAATTATGATTTAAGAAGTACATTATTGCCGTCAACTTTCAACCCAAATAGAAACCTGTATGAGTAGGAGAATCTTATGCAAAAATAGTCATTCACTTTTTTTATTATCATCACACTTAGACCCGCCTCACTAACAACTTCGCCTGGAGCTTGTTCAGATGGGTGGATTTACAACTCAGCTAACGATTTATGTTATACTTACAAAAGCGTAAGAGAAAATCTACTACTACATCATAGAACAAGATTTGCAGTATGATATGGATTACGAAGAGCTAAGCACTTGTAACGGATCGATTCACAGCTTAGAAGGTTACTAAACTGACATTTCTCTCGTTATTTTTTCATTTCAGAAGACTATTTTGTTGGGGGTTTGTCATACACTTTTAATAGAAAACAATACTGGGAGAAGCTTCACAAAGATTCAGCATTTCAGCAATGATGACATCATTCTTGCATAATGACTGCTGCTTCAAGAACTATGAAGATGTTTTGTACATTGTTGGACAAATTAGGAATTCGTCTCAAGGTAAGAGTATTTCAAATTTTTCGCTTTTTTAAAATAATTTCTAGTTAGATTATTAGCAAACATATGTATTTCAGGTGTGGTGTGGCAAAATGGTGAGAAGTTCGACTATCATCCAGGTAGTTATAATCTTTCAAGGAGCTAATTTCAAAATAAACTTCAAATATAGTGGAGAGAAAATGTTTGGGAACGCGTTATCATTTTACATGCCTGATTTATTGGTGTAATGTGATCGTACTAGGCAAAAATTAAGCTGAATTGCATAATTTAGTACACTTAGTATTTCGAAAATAAACATATATGTAGATTCTTCATGATAAAACTATGTCAGACATGACTTGAAAATTGTTTTTCATAACTTTCGGTGCCACTGTATGTGGAAAAATTCAAATTCTAATTTATGACAAAATCGAGCGGCAATATCTAGCATAATCGACTTAACTTTAGGCTGGGAGGATGACGATCCAAAATATACAACAGTCATTGTAAAAATATACCATTCAAAATAAACTTTACTTTATTCATTTAGGCAACTGTGGATTCTTTCAACCAAAGTATTTGGGCTCCTTTTCCTGATTCGGACTTTTACAAAGTTCCTCCTCCATGTCAATACTTTCTTTGTAAAAGAAACCGCAATAGTTTCCTTAAACAGTGATTAGCCTCAATGAACTTATGTTTTATCATTTAATAATTGATTGCTTGTGCATTTTAACTGATAAATAAGTACCAAAACCAAAAACTGCGATCGTTGATTATATTTGTAATCCGACAATAATCGGATTCTGGCATAATCAATGGCGAAAATGTGAATGCGTTAATTAGTGATGGCTTCAAGTGTCTAGTCTAGAAAATTATTATTCATAAAATCGATTGTTAATGCTGTCTTCAATATTTTGTTGCAT
This sequence comes from Diploscapter coronatus, assembly GCA_964036155.1. NCBI lineage: Eukaryota > Metazoa > Nematoda > Chromadorea > Rhabditida > Rhabditidae > Diploscapter > Diploscapter coronatus. The sequence goes on from OZ038423.1 coordinate 6,994,781, forward strand.
TTTTATACTTGCACATTACTACGCTGTTCACGGGCAGTCTCAAATCTGCAATAATGCAGCTGACTCGCTAAACAATGGAAAGTATGCGCGATTATCTATCGGCTTCGCGTAAACTTCATCTACTCACTCATTTGTGAAACTCATTCCTCCTGGTTACTTAGTTAGTCTACTGTAGGACCGAATAGGTTCAACAGTCCAGTGACTTAACTCCGACTCGATTATCAGATCACATTAGAGCGACATACTGTCAGTCCAACCCCCAACAAGACCAAGTTACTAGGAGTGAATGATTTTCACGAACGGACAATTAGATGGAATTTGCACAATGCCTCGATTATATTGCCTTTCAAAAATGGTGTGCATTCCTAGATGTTATCGATTCGTGACTCCTGCGGACGGTTTCAATGCAGCCGCGAGTGCCTGTGCACAGATCAACTACAATTTCGTATCGATTCATAGCGCTTTCGAGAATAATTTCCTACAAGGTTATCATGAGGATCAAAGTCAGCGTCTACTTTTGTAACGATTTTAGGCGAAGCTAGCAAGAAATTAGGCTCATCGGGACTATTTTACATAGGTTTGAACTCATCAGACGCTGTGAATTGGAATTGGGTGGATGGATCGAGTTACAATTACTGGTCATGGCTTCCAGGTTTCTCTTGGAACTCACAATTTGTTTAACAACTTCTGGATCTAGGCGAACCTGCTGGAGCTAATATGTGTGCTGCATTCTTGATTGCGGAAGGAAAATGGTTTGATATTGTTTTTTTTACAAAAACAATAATACAAAAAGTTTAGGTTATCATACCCGTGCAGTAATCCTCTACCTTTCGTTTGTGAAACAGATGCCATTGAAGCTAGGTAGGTGCAAACAAATGCCAATAATATACGTAAATTATAAATCCTTAGTACATCGCCAACTCCAACTCCTACCCAATCAACGACGCCAATGACAAGCGGGACAACTTCGTATCATACCGAACCGACTACAAATCCATGCGGGTAATTCTTCCCTAAAGCAGGTTATTTCTTTTCAAAAACGCCAATTTCAGACCGTTTTGGACACCTGTAGCTCCGATGAATCAATTCGAAAACGAGTTAGAAAAGCATTGAATTTCTGATTAAATGTTGATTAATCAGTCATTGCATTTAGCATGGATGTTACTGCACCTGGACCTTGTCCATCTGGGTGGAAATATTACCCAAACACGAACAAATGCTATACATACAAAAGCGTAAGATTTACGTTCGAAAACTCGACTTTAACCTCATTCAGTATGAATCATCAACCGATAATGACGTGAAAAATTGCAGCGGATCGATTCATAGTTTAGGAGGTATGACTGAATTATCATTCGTTGCAGGCGAATTCACAACTTTCTATTTCAGAAGATTTCTTTGTCGAAGGCAAGCGAGCATGTGATAGCTGAATCATTTTATCTGATCACATTTATTCCAGAAATGATGACACCATTTTTGAGGCAGCAATGCTGTTTCGCCGATCCGACAACCGACATAATGTACATCGTCGGCTACATTCTCAAACGTAATGATAGTAAGTTTTTTTTTTCGTTTCTTCGACTTTCAGAATTGTTTTTCTTTATCAAAATTTAGCATTTGAATGGTACAACGGAGAGCCAATGGATTATCACGTAGGAGCCCCTCTCGATGATTATTTCGAATTCGGAGACTTTGTTATTGTACGACTTTACACAATTTTTTTTGTTTTTTTTTTTTTTAAATTCCGAATTTTTTTATAGTCCACAGTAAACCACATCAATGGAACGATTTTCTGGGCTCCTTGGTCTAGTACAAACTTCTACAAGCTTGTCGGAGCCTGCCAATTCTACTTGTGCAAAATTGATGCTGTCATTTCATAGCAAATACGCTTAAGACCGAGTCTATGAGAGAATCGGCTCTCTATAGAGAGAAGGGTGACCAGTGATAAGAGTTTCGTTTTTCCGAGGTTTCTGAGTGTTAACTAACTATATTCGACCTGGAGAACACGATTTTGGGGCTTTTTCCCGGAGTTTTCAAGTCCAGGTTAGAGTACCGGGGTCCGGGGGTCAAATTTCAAAAGTCATTCTTATATTCCAAATTGTATATTAGATTGTTCAGTTCGTCGAGCTGAGTCGAATGGTGCGAACATTTTTCGGATCTGACTTTCCTATCACAAGTTACGGCTAAAAACAGTGCAAAACTGCCAAAAAGCATGAATGCTGATGATTCTTCGATTATTTTCGAAGGAACTGATACCCGTCTGTGTGATAAATAGTTTATATTTATAAAGTAGAAGTCCTAAGAATTATTTTAATATACAAATTTGGACTCTTTTCGGTATCAGTCTAGGGGATAACCGAGTCCGAAGTCAGACCTGAAAATTTCGATTTTTCAAATTTTTGAGTTAGACCCCCAAATCATATATCATTCGATAGAGCTCGAAAAACTAAGCAACTTTTGTGAAGACACCTCAGTGAAATTTCCATTCCGGAATGAGATATTCAGGAAAAACTGAAAAATAAGGTATTTTTTCAAAAATTTATTTCTCACCATTGGTGTGCTCTAATTCGTAAAATTTTATATTAAAGATGATTCCTGACCCTTGAATTATGATTCTAAATAAAATTTAGGGAGTAATATCTATATTCTTGAACTTTCCGGTACTGGTTCCGGAGGGTACCAGACCGGTTTTAAAATATAATCGGAACCAGGCATGTTATATACCATTCGAAAGCCAGTGAAAAACTAAATATAATACCGAAAACCGCTTGAAAAACGGATTGGTGCATCGAGAGTTATGGTCAAAAATGTTCCAAAGTTTACTCTTCAATTTGATCGAAACTTCATTTCCTCATAAAAGTGGATACACTGATCTATTTTTCAAGCAGTTTTCAGCATTACACTTAGTTTTTCATTGATTTTCGAATGATATACAACACTATAGGTCTTTCTACCAAATGGTAACTCATCCCATATGGGTCGCGGCTCATATGGGTCAAGTTACCGTTTTTTACAAAGACCAATCATGTTATATACCAAATGAAAGCCCTTATTGAACTGAGTAATATTCTGAAAATCGCTTGAACAAAAGATTAGTCTATCGCTTTTTATGGTCATTTGAAAATACCCCATTTTTGGTCATTTTCGACAGGTGATTATAGCTAATTACAATGATGGTATAATGAAACCACTTGCTGAAATTGATAGAAATGGGCTCGAATATTACTCGCCAATCAATTACGAGTTGATTGATATCCATTTTGGTATAGTACCACTCGAGTACCATATGGGTGGTATACCATGGACCCATATGGTATCATGATAAAGTGACAGCACGGTACTCTAGGAAGCAAAAATGAAGTATTGCCCTTCAATTGCTATATCTCGAAAAGATTTTTCGAATTCGTTTGATTTTCGAAAAGTTATGAATTTTTGAAAATTTGTGTTATTTTCGTGAGTCTGACCCATTCAAACCTCCATACCATTCATACCATTATAGATAGACCCAAAGTGTCTTCACAAAAGTTGCTCAGTTTGATGAGCTCTATCGAATGGTATATAATTTGGGTGTCTAACTCAAAAACTCGAAAAATCGAAATTTTCAAGTTTCCCTCTGGACCGGTACTGTGCTCTTACGAGACGCTCAATTTTCGATTTTTTGATATTAAAATTCTTCTTAGGTCTTCTAATTTGTAAATATAATATAAAATGGTAGCGCTTCGTACAAATTCGTCATAAAAATAGACTCAATATTAGCAAAATCGTGATTTTTTCCAAAATTGCACTGTTTTTAGCCGTAACTTGTGATAGGAAAGTCAGATCCGGAAAATGTTCGCACCATTCGACTCAGCTTGACGAACTGAACAATCTAATATACAATTTGGAATATAAGAATGACTTTTGAAATTTGACCCCCGGACCCCGGTACTCTAACCTGGACTTGAAAACTCCGGGAAAAAACCCCAAAATCGTGTTCTCCAGGTCGAATATAGTTAGTTAACACTCAGAAACCTCGGAAAAACGAAACTCTTGTCACTGGTCACCCCTTGGTTGAATCTCTCAGACTCTGTCTTAATTTCTTTATGTTACAAAATAATAAAATAATGATGATATTATGAAGCCAAATGCAACAAATTAGAATCATTCTAGATTCGATATCCATCTTATTATGCGTCCTTCTGTTTTGATGGAGCGAATCCTAATCGTTTCTGAGCAACGTCATAAACTGTGCAGTACTAAAGCTTCACGTGGAAATTTCCAAATTCAAAATAGCATCCGAACCTGTCGAATCATAGGCGTTCCCAAAATGAAAGACGGTGAAAATGACATGGAATCAAATGCAAACAGCGTCAATTCGCATTCATCCTTTGATGGCTAAAAGATTTGATTATCTTGAAACCTTAAAAAGGCTGATCTTCACTAAATCAGAGAGAAAAACTCATAAAATTAGATATTCAAGAAATTTCAATTTCCTAAGAAACCTTTGCAACGAGATTAACAGGCTGAATGGGCAATTTTTCGCCGCCGATGACGAATCTCAGCGGCGATATCTTGTCAAGATTCTTGCAATTCACAATAAATCCATCAGACCCTTCATCATACACAGCGCCAAATGTCTGGAATAGAAAAATCAGAGTTATTTTGAAAAATATTTCTATGATACAGCAGCGATCTTCTCGATTATGATGGCAGGTCCGCCGATAAATGAACTTCCCGTGTCTGAAATTGCCTCCCAGTTGTCTCGAAAATGGACATTTTTCACTTCAACTCTAAAATTCGGTATTCATCTATCAGGAAAAATGGTAAGAATCCACATTTAGACAAAGTCAAAATCTGAATTGAATGTCGACTTATTCATTCGAATGATTTTTTTTACAAGTTTGTACAATTCAGATTTTTGTTATTTGGAATTTCTCAAATAATACATTCGAATCGGAAGACTATATACATACCCGTCCAATTTGAACTGCCAATAAGCTGCTCTAGTCAGAGGTTGCCATTTTATGACGTCGCCACAATTTTCCGGATCTTCACCTCCGTAGGTAAAGATGCCTCCATTTGGATAGCTGCCTGGTCCATGGTGCTCCAAATAAACGGTGAAGATCGGCTTTTCAACTAGACCCTATGATTTCTGATAGTGAAATGCATGTTTCAATTATTAATTTTCTTAATTGCTCCACAAAAGCGAACAGAAATTCACCAGAAGTTTCAAAAATTGGCACTTTTTTTAATTTCACTCGTTACGAACGACTCATACTAATTTTTGAATCCGTCTCAATTGACGAGAGCAGAATGGAAAAACGATGAATATTATGTGAAGCTCAGACAAGAGTGTTAGCGATTTTGAGTTTTTAATCAGGTTCATCAGTGATTAACATTGTCCTACTTGTTGAACAGCGTTGATGAATGGAGGCAGAGCAGCATCAGCCGTTCGAAGAGGGAATCCCAACCCGAGAATCCCATCGATGGATTGTCGAGCGAAGAATGACGCGAGCATCGTTGCTTGACCGAATGTTTGATTCTTCACGCAAAGAGATGTACCCCAAAACTAAATTCCACATGACCCCTGAGGGCAAAGAATTAAATACTCAAAATACTCCTACACATAAAGTATCGAATCCGAGAAACCCCATTGCACTTCCAGTTCCGTAGCGAATCGAGAAAAACCTCCCGTCTTTTCGATAAGTTTTCGACGTTTTGCTGTTGTATCTGTGCTTATGCCTGCATGCGCTTGTCGATAAACTAAATCTCAACAAGTTTTCAAATAAAAGTATTTAGCGCGTACAACGAATTACTTCCACAAGAAGTATCCGGAACCCAAAGTGAACTGCTACCTAGATTTAAAATGCTTTCCCGTTTCAAAATCCTTACCTCACCTGTATCCAATACGACCAAGAACTGTTGTTGAGGATCACCCAGAGTTATGTTACCAAAATATGCAAAGTCGTGAAAATCAGTAACATGCTGGACTATGCCTTCCGAGCTGAAATAACTATGAAACTGATGAAATGAAGCAAAAGATTAAAAATGCATTGAATTTGAAATGAACATTAGTTTTCTAATCAGAAATCCAATTATTTTCTTTAAACATTTCGAGCCTCACTTATTATTAATTCAGAATCATAATACTAGATCGAAATTGGAGTTTCTAAGGTTTGTTACTTTCTAGTCACTTTATCTTATATGGAGCATTTAATCATTACCTTTCTCCTGTCAACCTCGTTTGAGTCAATAGTTTAGCATATTCTCGAATTTTTCCAAGCCGGTAGAGCTCTTCTCGAAGAGTTTCCCGACGTGCAATTGACATCTTGTGAACAACACAATTTGATAGTGAAATCAAAAATATAAATTGAGCCAAAAGTAGAAAGTATTGCATTTTACAATAAGCTAATAAATGAGTTTGTAGGAGCAGTGCAAAAATGACTGAATAATTTTCCCGCTGCGTGGTTGTCTCGTTATTATAGTTGGTTATTATTTGTTCACGCCAAAAACAAGCATTATTCATCGGTGATAATCTGATAAGGAATAACCGTCTGAAAATTTATGAATTGGCATTTTTGATTGGAGTGAACTTCCCATTGCAATACAGACATGAAGTAAAATATACAGTGTGTCATAGAAATAAAAAGTTGGGGTATTTTATTTTATACCCGCGCCATGTCTGAGCCAATCGGGCTGAAATTTATTGTACTTATTACCATATATCGAATATATATCTGCAAAGTTTCATCCCGATTCGATTTACTACATGGTTTCTACAATTTTTTCGGGAAAGTTTCCTTAATTATGGAAATTGATAAAAAAAGTTGTAAGAGTTCAGAAAAAAAATCACTTGAACAATAAATATTTTATTTTTAATTCAATTTCTAATCTTCGTGATAATTTTAAATCGATACCACCTGGGTATTTGAGACTCTCGCAACCTCGCAACTTTGCAAAATAGTACATAGGGATAGGAGAGGAGAAGGAAAGGTAGGGGAAAGGCTCTCTTTCACTTTTGGATACTATCTCATAAAGTAGCGAGGTTATGAGATTTTCTAGTTACTCACTATTTCTATAGCCTAATGTAGGGCAATTTAGCACCCTTCCCGCCCTTCCATTCTTTTTCGTTTGCTCTTCTCTGTTCTATAACACTATTGATTAGCAAATGTGCGTTCTCCAGACGAAATTTTAGTTCCATTCAATCTTTATATTTTCGATACGGAGTCTTAACTTGATATGCCATTCAAATAGTTATTTCCACTTCTAAATCATTATTTTAAGAAGGAAAGTTCTATTTACGCTTTTTCAATATTCGTTTCTCCTCAAACTTTCATATTTCGATTTCAGAAAAAGTGATAATTCATTGCTTTATCTCAAATCTTGTCTTTTCAGACATCCTTCAGATGTTATCTTTAGCCATTCGAATAATTCGAACGCCTACTTTTTTCCTTTTTGTGAACTGTCATTTCATCTTATCTTTCATGCTTGCCTTTCTACAGCCGTTTCTTCTATTTCCTATCCTAAGATCGATTTTTCAACTTAAAAATGTGACTTTTAGATATCGTATCTCAACTCAAATAATGTCCGCCTAAATCGGACAAATTTCGACGTCTAAATCGTCATACTTTGAACTGAATCAACATATTTGGACTAGAAGTCTACAAATTTATCTATCAATAGAAGACAAACAAAAAGCTTGGGCACGTCGACGCACGCCTAAGAGCATTCCTATTAGCGAACGAGAATAGAAGAGGTGATCTGCTGATGAGGTAAGCTAATATCAAGGATAAGATTGATCTAAAAAAAATAACTTGAGTAATTGCGAAAAATTGGAGATCTAGAGATATTCGTGCGTGTGTGTGTATGGGAAAGAATCATAATCAAAATATTCAGATGGCAGAACTAAGCCCCATGGTCATTATTGATATACCGGAAAGCGCCGAAAATGAGCAATTGAGGAGAAATCGCTTTCGACGCAATGAAATAACGGTATACATAGAAGCAACTGAATAGATAATATTCACTTTTTCAAGACGGCATCATTGGTGAAAATTAGCGTGGTCATAGTCATTGGCCTCCTATTAGTCGGTGAATTGGAAGTTGGGAATAAGTAAATACGTGCATATTAATTTGTGATATAATTAAGGCAATTTAGATTTATTCAAGGAAAATCGAGATCAATTCGTGCGCTAAAAGGCGATCCAGCCACAAGCACTTTGAGGTACAGCGACAGGCTAAGGGGTCGCAAGGCTGGACAAGTCGCTACTACTTCGCCAGAACCAACAAGTACTTTCCCATCTTTTAAAAAATTCTAAGATCGGTAAATCAAGCGTCATTCTAATTTTTCTGCGTCTCGCAAGAAGTTTTTCTGTGATTTTATCATAAGATTAAGCCCTTTTCATACAATTTAAAATCGAAATATTTAATTTTTCAGGTGTGTGTCATTGTGTGGCGGGAAGTGATGTTCGTCTACCTCCTCGTGGTGCTTCCTGGATGTCCCTCAAAGGATAACTGAATGACGACAATCATTAATCTATGCAAATCTCAAAATATTTATTCATTTTTGAAATTTGAAGTAGACAATAAATGATGTACAAATAAAGGAAAAATAACAAAAATCAATCATCGTATTTATATTTAAATACATCTCTGCAATCTTATTCAATTATCATTTATCATTACTGTTCGTGCTCAACAATAAAATGATTGCAATACTCTGGTCTCCTGGTCGTCAGCCAATTTAAGAAAACCAAGAAGGAATTACCGTAAGAAACATCCCCTGATTGGGTTGTGAGTGGAGATCAGGTTCGTCTTCGGAGTTTGCCGAGAGGACACATTTTACCAAGCTAAGAACACAACTAATCGTATAACTTCTCCGATCTATCAATTGCACACTAGTCACATCACTAGAAAAAGATAAATTCATGTTGGCTAATAAAATAATCTCGATTCTAAACGCTAAATTTACTGATAAGATCACATTTTGATGAGGCATTGCAGTGATTTAGTACCATTTTCTCGAAAATGCATGTCATTTCAACTGATAGCAGTTGAGTTTTACATTTTCCTTTGAAGTAAATGTTAATTTATGATTAAAAAGCGGATTATTCGTTTAGGGTCGCTCATATTACGATTCGGCTCGGGCAAGCAGAAAAAATAGTATCCGAAAGTGAGAGGAATGCTCTTTTCGTTTCTCACTTTCGTATACTATTTTTGTCCGCCCGAGGCGAGCCGAAGTATGACCACACCCTTAGATTCCGAGATAAGCTCTCTACTATGGTTATAGCTTGGCTCTGCATCATTCCTAATATTGTGAAAATAACTTCCCAAATGATATGGAAAAAGTATAAAAGGAGGAGTAAGGGTGTCTTTGAACGAGTTGGTTCAACAAGACGCATACCATCAATCTACCAAAATGCTCAAAACTGTCTTATTCATATTTCTAATACATTCTGGATATTCATTAGCCAAACAGTAAGTCAACAATCGGACAATTACTTGTTGCAAGAGGCGTTTGAAGTTTTGCCTGGAAATTCTTCGAAATAGTTTCTGAAGATTTTGAAAGAAATGTATTCCAAAGCTTGATCTCATCTTTCAAATTTCAAATGTTTCTTTCTTCAAAAGCTCTTGCTTTTAGAAAAAAAATCTAGCGAAGTTTCATCTTCGTCACCGAAATTTTAAAATTGCCCTTCTTCTTGTGTTTCTAGCTTGAAAAATCTTATGGAAAGTTTCTCGGATTTTAGGTATTACGATAGACATTGCAACACGTTGAACTGCATGAGCAAGGACCAGTACATCACCGAAATCAACTCACTCAAGTCACAGCTCGCCTCTCTTGACCCTTACCAGAATCCTGAGTTTTGGAAGCAATTTCGTAAACCGTCAACTGTCAAGGTTCCACAACCAGTTGGAAGAAATGCGATTCTATCTCAATTAGGTAGGACTCGTTTTTGAGCAGACCGAAGCGCCATAATTTTTATGGCATTAATTTATTTTCAATAGTTAGGTCAATAATTAGGAAGAGTTATTTTGTAGCATGCATATGTGAGATGAAATTATGCATCTATTCATAAATCATTCTTAGAAGTGGATTAAGTTATTATTTATATAAAAGCTATAATATAACTTTTAGAATTTAATGAACTCCGTTGATTTTTCAGGAAATAAAATCATTACTCTATCCACTATGAAAGATCTTTTTAAAATAGATGTAGAATTTCATCACACATCTGCTAAAGTAATTTTCAAAACGGTTAGATGAACGATTTTTGACAAATTTCTCAAGAATTGTAACAAAAATTGTATAGCTTAGCTCTGTTCTCAAATATTTCCTAATCTCAAATTTTAGATAGCTCAAGTTTTACGACAACAATGCAGCCTCGACAGAGTAATCAGCATTTCATCTCTGAAAGAATGATATCACTATAAATTGAGCATTTTAGCAACGACACCACCTGGTGACAGCTGCACGATCTGCCATTCGAAACCCTGTTTGAACGGAGGAGTCTGCATTCCTGATGAAATAAACCCCTTCACGAACTACACGTAAGGGAAAAATCCAAACTATGGGGCGAGTTTGATTCCTTTCAGTTGCGTATGTCCTTGGAATTACAACGGGCACGATTGTGAGAACGAGTTGATATGTGAAGCGAATACGTGCGGAGCCAATGCCACTTGCAACATCAACAACAATCAGATCAATTGTGTGTGCAACAGAGGGCTTTCTGGTGATTTCATTAGATTTTTGAGAAGATTAAAAAAAAAAAAAAAGTATTCAGGAAATCCATGGGAAGGATGTTCTCTTGTGACCAAAACAACGTGCTTGGAGACGGATCCCCACTATACCACTTTCGATGGATTATACTATAACTACATGGGAACCTGTCCGTACACGTTCAGCACCCCCTGCACTGGCAGTTTTTCTGGCGACTACTCTCCATTCACAGTTCGAGTTCGAAATGCCTTGCATTCTCCGAATGCGTGAGCCCATGAATTTAGACAGTATCAAAACAAATGATGTGTTTATTTAGAAGCGTATCTTGGGTGAGTGAAGTCGAGGTGGACATGTACAATCAGACCGTCCACATCCAGTATCCAAAAGGGAAGATCTTCTTCAACAAGCAATTGATTACAACGCCCTATCGATGGCCGAACGTGTCCTCTGTTTTGGTACGCATAGGAAGATGATACCATATTTATGAAGAATTTGACTCTTTAGATATCCATTAATTACGATGGAAGTAAATTTTCCGTCACAAACGCAGACTCAGTGCAAGTCACCTTTGATCAAGCGAATGCCTGCTTAATTGTGAGGAATCATTGAATAACTGATTCCTATCGTTCAATAAATCCATCTTATTTCTAGGTTCCCGATATTCCCGAATTTCAAGGGAATCAAACGTTATGTGGCTCTGCAGGAAACTTGGATAGCAACCCGTATGACGACATCGCCGATATGTAAGTGTTCCCAACCAGCGGTGTACGTAAATGACTGAAAATAGCCGAAAATCGAAACGAAATTTCTGTACACTCCTATTCCCAAATGATTTGTACAAAGCAAACTTATCTATTGCAGAAATGGAACCTATCTTGTCAACTACAATGACACAGACACAATGCTGAAGATGATCGACACTTGGCGGGTTTCCCTCAATGAGTGGCTCTACGAAGCACCCTACGATGACATCAGCTGCATGAGCGGATACGACATGAGAGGAGCAAACGAATGCGTTCGTTAACATTCATTTTGGGTTTTTTGAATCTATATGGACAAATTTCAGAGAGAACAACAAAACCATGCACAACAGGTGTGTCTGCCAATTCGTCAAGCGAGTGGAGGCACTGGAATATTCGCAGCTTGCAAGGACATGGGACCTGACGTCATTCAGGTATATTGGACGATACTTCGGTCTGCGCATTTTTCAGCCACAATTTTAGAAATACTATGATGACTGTGTTATGGACGTGTGCAGCGACGAGACCTTCCTCTGTGCCGAATTCGGTCAGTTCTACTCCAGATGCCAAGCCCTTCTTCCCGACACAGATATTCCTGACTGGAGAGAAGACACGAGTTGCAATATGACATGCCCTGCAAATTCGCACTATTCTGCCTGCAAATCATCGTGTCCAGCGACATGCAATGACCATTCCAGCACTAAATGCGATCAAGGCATTGTGAACTAATAAGTATTGGAGCAGATTGGCTCATTTCAGGATGTTCCGATGGCTGCACCTGCAACCCGAACTACGTAATGGACATGACTCACCTCGAGCAGCTCACCTGCATCCTTGTCACTGAATGCGGCTGCACGGATGAGTTTGGACAACCACATTCAGGTATCTTATATTTAACATATGCTGGCAGTCCTCCAGAGCAGAATACAGATAGCGTATTAGCGATATGGGGAAGGGTCATCGGAAACTGGGGCGAGTCACTCATGAATTAATAGCTTTGTTTCAGCCCATGATGTCTGGCTCACCGATAGCTGCCAACTCTACAACTATTGCTCCAACGGAACACACATCGAGAAGGTATTTCTGACGAAATATTCTTATTTATGGGAGCCGGAAAGGAGGCAATTATGGACTTTTCGAAAACCGCGAGACATAGGCGAAATAGTATAGGGTTAGGGTAGGGTGTGGAGGATGATAAGCTTTCTTTTTCCATGCTATTTCTCAATGTCTTGTGGACATGAAACAACAGTGTGCAAAACTAATAGACCAGGATACGCGGAATATAAATTTGAAAATTTTGAAATGGAGCCGGAGTTCCGAGGCCCAAAAACATCCGGAATCGGAATTTTTAGGAATCGAAATCCGCATACCCTCTTAGTAGACATTCCCTACTCACCGCTAGATCTACACGCCACTTTTCCAAATTGTACCATTTTCGAATACCCCTAAGGAGTAAATTTAGCCGTCTCACTGTGGTATGAATGCTCACTGCGACATATTGGGTGGAGTGATGACTTGCGTGTGCGATCAAGGCTATCAAGGAGATGGGCAAGTCAATCTATCATTCAACAAAAAGTTGATCCTCGAATTTCAGCTACAACTGCACTGATATCAATGAGTGTCTCGATCCGAGTGTCTGTGGACAACAAGAGGGACACGGGAGATGCAATAATTTCCCAGGTAATAAAATAAGAGTTTTTGATCTGACGAAACATCGCGTTTCGTCTCGATCAAATGATATGGAGTGCAGGGTTGGGAGACGCCCTCTCATTTTACACTTTCGATATGTCATGATATCACGACCTAACACCAACTTTAAAGTTCCGTCAAGATAACGATTCGTTCACGATTCATACACTTGATAGTTTAGGAGGCCATAATTGCTCCTGCTACGACTGGTTCAATGGCACGAATTGTCAGACATATAGCCCTCGTCGCCACTGCGCGGATCTTCAACTCTATGATGGACAAACAAGCAGTGGCGTCTATTCGTAAGTTGGAGCTGGGTTGTTTTCACCTACTGAATTCACTAGATATTACTACCATAGTTATTAGAGTTTACTAGATATTTTTTCTTAAAATCTAGTGGAATCGACAGATGATAGACATTTATGGCTTCAAACACTACATAAAGTAGGGGTGTACGGAATTCCGATTCCGAGGATTTTTGGACCTCGGAATTCCAGTTCTATTTCTGATCTCAGCGAAGTTTCAATTCCACACGCTCCAGACATGAAATAATCGTTTTCCTTCGCAGAAGCTCTTTAGAATCTTCCCTTACGGCCCAAATGCCGCATCGATTGATGTGATGTGCGACATGGACTCTCAAGACGGGGGAGGATGGACGATCGTCTCTCAAGTGGCAGACAACAATGCCATGTTCTTCTCGGGCAAAGCGATGCAGGACTACAAAAGTGGATTCGGGTCAGCCAGAGACGGCAGTGTCTGGCTTGGACTTGATAATCTCTATCGAGTGACTTCAATTGTTAGCATGAGGTGAATAGTTTCAATCAAACTTCAACAGATATGAAATTTTAGTCTGAAAGTGAACGTTGAACAATGCTCGAGTACTTCAAACGGCACATTGGATTTGTATTGCATCTATCCTAAATTTAGCATAGACGATCAAACTCGAGCGATTATTCCACAGGCAATTAATAACCGTTCTAACATTTAGACACAGTTACAATTTTACAATTCTAGAAATGCAGTGGAACATTTGAATCATCCCAGGACCCATGGGCAGTGTGGGATCTCACTCTACCTGGCCCAGTTTTCTCCAGTCCCGACAATGATACAACAGGCAAATAACCGAATAACTTTGCATATACCTCTAATCAACTTGAAATTTCAGGAGCTTGCACAGAATATTTCCAAAACACCGGATTCTGGTTCTACAAACGAAGTGCAATCGATTTGTGCGGACCAGCCAATCTAAACGGAGTCCGTTATTCGTGCACCAGTCTGCCGTCCCCTAATGATCTTCCGACCTATCTCCGATTCAACTCGAATCCTGTGTCAAACGCGAGAATGGCCATTCGACCCACCCAATACCCCAATTATGATGTGTTCAAGCCTCCAGTGTCAACGACTCCTTCACCATAATTTACCTCTTATTAATAATAATAATAATAGCAATAATAATTTGCTAACTGATCATCTATCAATTTCTAGATTTTCAAATTATGTTCTCTTCTTCTAATATTCCCACATCGTCTTTAAGAATAATGTGAATTATAAGAATATCAAACTCTGTCATTGATTTTGATGTTTCGTTTTAAGTAAAGGTTCGTATTCTATCACTTTAGTTCCACATTGCAGAAACGTTAAGACGGTAGTTACTAAATTCCGTCAGTACTGACAGACTCTATAGCTTGATGTATGGTAGGTAGACTAGAGTTGGGCGAAATAGTGTGGAAAAAGAAGGCCTACCATCCTATTTCGCATTTCATACGGTTTCCAGCTAGCCGACCATGGTTACATTTACTTGTGGAATGGCTCTTAAGGAAAAACTTAGAAGTTAAACCTCGCCACCGATATGCCCAAGGCATGGCGTAAATGGGAAGTTAGTAAACCCATAGATTCTCATAAATAATCCCCTTCTGAGACAAATTAGATCTCGTTAATTGTTTTCAAAAACAATTTTTCTAGAAAAATTCAAAAGTAAGTTGTTAAATTATGAATGAACACCCTGTATTTTTTATTCCTGCCCATTTCAAATTTCTCCTTCTGAATTCATACATAAAAAAAAGATTGTCATTACATTGTTATCTCGAAAAAAGTAAAGTTGAAATTTCCCATTCTTGGTCATTTAAAGTCGACATTCAACGGCAACGATAACAAGATAACGGTATCTTCGTCACTGCATAAATGAGCGTCGTGACATTTCTGATATCGAAATGTCAATTGGATTATCAAATTCTGAATATTTTCCTGTTTTTGAGAAATGTCAACTTTTAAAAGTCCGTCTCGTCATTCACAAAACAACAATGTTATTATTATTGTTGTCGTCGCATGCAGTGCAGTGACTAATGCAATCGTTCCGATGAAGTCTGACGAAATGCTGCGTTGCAAATTGATTCTATTCTTACTAAAAGTCGACCAAGATATCGAAATCTTTCGCCATCTCTCTTTGCCTGTCCCTGCCCTATAAATGCCCGATCCCCTGCTCAGTCCCTCCCAATTCCTTCCTTTCTTTTCCCCTCTCCCCCCTCTATTTCGAGTTTTGACGTGTCTTATTTTGCCTCTCTTCTCCCGCGTCTTTTCTCTCATTTCTCGTTCTTTGCCCGCGTTTTTGGGAATAATCGTTTTCGCGTTCGATTTCTGAGGGCGCGTTCATACTTAGTTGCATGCAACTTGCAATTCGCGTGCAACTCGGCGAAATAGTATGAGAAACGCGGAGAGCGGCCAAATTGCAGCAAGTTGCATGCAATTTTGTCCATTCATTCTCTCTTCATTTTCCGCGCTATTTTGAGCGAGTTGCAAGTTGCATGCAACTGCAACTAAGTATGAACGCGCCCTGAAGCACAGGATTCTTCGCCACGTTGTCACATCAAGAGGAATGGAATTCAGAAGAGGTTATCGATTCTGGTTCACTTTCTTTTGATGTGACGAAATGTCGGTGCCGAAGAGTTCAAATCA
Source organism: Diploscapter coronatus (assembly GCA_964036155.1). NCBI lineage: Eukaryota > Metazoa > Nematoda > Chromadorea > Rhabditida > Rhabditidae > Diploscapter > Diploscapter coronatus. Next base: position 7,010,858 of record OZ038423.1, read on the forward strand.
TCATTTTCATGCTTCTTTTTATTCTGTCTGTTTCAGCGCGTGTCAGCCGCCAGTCAATCAGCCATGCCTGTCCACCACTGCGAAGACGATGACGACTTCAACGCCCAGCTGGCGAAGGCCGGACAGACCCCCGTGGTGGTCGACTGGTTCGCTGAATGGTCAGTCGAATATCGATCGATTTAAGGAGAGTCATCAAATTGTGGTGTTCAGGTGCGGTCCGTGCAAGATGATCGCCCCACAGTACGAGGCCTTCTCCAACAAGTACTCGCAGCTCGTCTTCCTCAAGGTCGACGTCGACAAGTGCGAAGGTGGGAGATCTTGTGCATTTGATAAAAATGAGAAACTTCTCAAATTCCAAGATGCGGATTGAGTCACGATGTATCCTGTGAATCAGTTGTTGAAATTCTGACTGTTTAGGAGAAATTGAATGTTCTGTTTCAGGAGCGGCTGCTTCGAACGGCGTGCAGGCGATGCCCACTTTCATGATCTTTGTCGGAGGGTAAGAATTGGTTATTTTTACTATAAGGGAAAAAACTAATCGAGAGAATCCGAATTCTCTAAACATTAGAATGCATGCAAGTGAAATTGTATGGTTTTCAGAAAGAAGGTGAGCGGCGACGACAACATGTTGCGTGGAGCGAACGCAGAGAAACTCGAGGCCCTGATCAAGAAGTTCGCGGATCAGGCCCCTGCTGGAGAGGTTCCCGGACAGGTCAGTCATTTACAAATACTTCCACAAGTCAAACAATATAATGGTGGTTGTCTAACATTTTAGGCCTAATTATTATATTACCGTGTTGCCTATTTCGTCTATTATTTTGCTAATCCACAACAATGTTAGGGAGATTTTGGCTGGAATTCGAGATTGCTTTTCAGAAGGAATAATTATTCGGTCTTGTTGCGTAGATTGCCTCACAATCCCTCGTGGTCGAATCGACTTAGTGCGCCGGTTAAATTACTTATAAAGTGACTTTTCAATTCAAATTCAGTATTCCGCTGTTTTACCCTATCTATCCACATCCACAAATTTACATTGATTGTACCAAATTTTCATTGAATGCGTCCACACAACGTTTTCTTCTCCAATAATTCTCCGGACTGCTTCAGAATGTTTGCCTTTTCAATCGCAATTTCATTTATATTCTCGTTTCCTTTTTCCGGTATCTTACCAATTTCTCTCAAACCAACGATGATAGTTGTATCGGTATTGTTGAAATGAAACGGTTTTCTGATTATATAAAATTGTTCATTTTTACTTTAAAAACACATGCATATTTGATGATTTTGGCATTCACAATTGGGAATTGAGAAAAATTGCACAGAAGGAAATGATGAGTCACTGAATTGAATCGATGCACACAACATTTCCTAGAGTGACTTTGTTGATCGTGTAGGACGCATTTAATGAAAACTTGACTAGGTTTCACTAACCTTGAAATGGAGAGATAGGGCTTGTGTGTGTATATATAGAATGTATGTCGAAATGTTTGAAAGAGACTGCAAAATCGATTTGACAAGCTCTTCAGAACTGAAATAATTTGAAACAATCGATCGAGATGTTGTTTTCGTAATCTCGAGTTTTGAGTGAATCCGCCGTCTGTAATTCGGTTCTTCACCTCAGCAATTGTGTTGTGTTTTGTTGCTCTCTCCACTGCTGTAATGCACATAAAAAGTGAATGAAGGTGATACTTGAATGCGGAAAGAGAAGTTTAATGAAATACTTACTGATCAACAAGGTACAAGAATAATTGATTGTCATAGACATTTTTGAGAGAAAGAAAAGTGATCACGATAACTGATCAATTCGTCAATTACTCCAAGTGATTTTGATCAAATTCGAATTCTGTTTGTTTACTGAGGTTTAGAAAGTGGAACTGGGTGAATTAGACAGTTCTTGTCTTCTTTATTTTGCTCGTTCACTCCTTTTCTGCTCTTTTCTCTTCCCAATCACATTTCTTTCTTTACCTTTTTTGTTTAACTTCGCCAAAGTCTCCCAACAAATTCGAAAATCAAACGAATCAATGAAGCCATTCACAAATGCATTCGGAAGTTGGGCAGAATTGCTCTGGCAACGGGATAACCGCTTGCTGTCTCGAAATGCGTGCATACTTCGGTGCAAGAGAAGTCGAGAATAATTTATGAGTTTGCAACGAAACAAAGTGGAGTTTAGAATGTTAGACAGCCAGCAAAATGAGGAAAAAATGAAGATTAAATGAGATTTTGCAGATCGACTTGTTGGCTTTGATTGACAAGAACCAGATCGAGTGTCTGAACAACTCGGACGAGACTAGCATCAGGGGATTCATCGAGGGTGAGAATTTGACATTGGTAGAATAAAAGACGAAAATAATGCGAAACTACATGCCTGACTCTATAGTGAGCAGTTTCTGTCGAATAAGAATTCTTTGAAATGGGTAAATGAGGGTTCAAACTGCGAAGTTATTTGGGTCACCTATTATTTTGCAACATGACATTCGTTATCAGCATGGTCGACTTGGATATTTCACCAATTTTAAACCGAGTCTGTTATACACCATTTACTTTTCTGCTAGCTATAACGATACTCAAGATTTGGTTCTATTTCAGGTTCTGAACACAAGTTGGTGTCTGACTGCGACGAGCAGCTGATCATCGCCTTCCCCTTCACACAGCCCGTCAAAGTCCACTCCGTCGGTATCAAGGTGAATTTCTTGATTTTGGCAATCTTTATGATTTTATTTTTTCAGGGAAATGGCAAGCACACGCCCAAGTCCGTGTACGTCTTCCAGAATCTGCCGAAGACACTCGACTTCGATGGGGCTTCCGGACTGGAACCCACTCAGATCCTCGAATTCGGGGAGAAGGCACAGTCTGGTACGAGTTTTTGTTTTTATTACAAGAAATCATTTTCTTTCAGTAGATTTTATGCTCGCACAAACTTTCAGCTATGAGTTGTATTTTCACTTTCATGCACAATCTTCCATTTCAATCCTTCTTCGACATGCTAAAAATATGCCCGGAATTTTAAATTTAGCGAAATAAATGGGAAAGGATCTTCAGTATTTCCTGTTAGTTGAATGAATTATGAATTTGTATGATTAGTGATTTTTAGTCTTGAAAATTTCAGGTGACGGAGAGATTCAGCAGGTGAAATACGTTAAGTTCCAGAACGTGCGTTCGCTGCAGCTTTTCATCAAAGATAACCAGGGCGGAGATGATGTGAGTCTGCTTTCTTCCTTGCACTCAATATTCAATATAACTCAACATGTTTCAGGTAACAGATCTGCGCAGTCTCAAAATCTACGGAACTCCACTGTCTGCCGTTAACATGGGCGAGTTCAAGCGAGTAAGAAAGTCGATTATTTGACTAGAATTTTGTGCATGAATATCCATTTTTCCTTGGGGATTGCAATACTATTGTTGGTCATATATCTAAGCGAGAAGAAATCGAGACTTTGATTTAAAGGAATTATAAAATTGTCGCATTTTATTGCGTTTCTTTCAGGTGGCCGGTAAACCAGGAGAGGCTGCTCACTAAATATCAGACCCTCCATTCATTCTTCAATCCTTGTTTGGTGCATCTCATTCTCGTTCGATCATTTAGTCTTTTCACTGCAACTTCGAAAAGTTCAAGTTGTGACGTCACGCCAAAAACCATCATCTAAACTAGAAACCTTTCATTCGTTTCTTACCCTATTTACGAGGCAACTCTTCCATTAGGCCGGTTTCAATTTTTACAAGTGTTTCTTATTTATTTCTTCTCATTTTTCTTTGTTTGTAATTTATTCTATTTCATCTACCTTTTCGTATAATATGAACTTTTATCGAAAACTGGTTTTAGCCTTTTAAATTGCAGATTTCTTGCGAGCTCATTTGCAATTGCTGGCAAATCTATGCAGTTACATTTTATTCTTTTTGCTGAACTATTTGCTAATTTTAAAATAAATTAAGGAATTTAATAGTTTTTGAAATTAATTAGTGATAGACCGTTCGATCGGATAGATATTTGATTGATTGTGAATTCGTAGATTTGAAATGATCGTGGTTTTTGCAGAGGCAGTCAAGGATGGACGTGGATCGTTTAATGAAGGACTTGACTGTCGAGCAGCTCGACAACATACAGTCCAATCTGCAGTGAGTTCTTTTCTTCGAAAATTCACTTCGACCGAAAGATGTCTGAATTGTGATGTTGAAGTGATGATTCGAGAACAACATTTTGCGAGCTTCTGTTCAAGGCTAAAAATGAAATTTTTAAATATGGAAGGGAAACGAAATGACCAAAGAAAAAACTCCGAAACGAAATTAGTTTTGCCATGTTCTGCATATTTGAGTGAACACAGTTCCCTCTTCTGTACCCGGCTTATCCTTGTCACCAATCTGGTACTTGCAAGCTCACACTTGAATCTCAGTCAACTCCACATAAATCGAAGGTTATTCAATGAATTGGAAAAGCGACCTGTTTTCAAGCGTGCAAAATCAACAGAATGCCTAGCTGGCCGACCGAGAAGAAGAGAAATATCAGCATTTCTCTAGAGAAATAGAAAATATCAAAATATATGTCAAAACTCACGAAATAATTCAAAATACAAGAAAAAATGCGAATTTTTGCACAATATTGAAAAAAAAAAAGTGAAAAAAAACATTGCCATTTCAGGACGGAAATGGAGAGCAAGAAAGAAGCGCTGCGCGAGATGGTCGGTCGCCGTTACAGAGACATAATCGAGGCGTCCAGCGAGGTTCGCAGAGTGCGCGACTTGGCCCAGCAGCTGAGTGCCTCTCTAGCCAGTGCTCGTTCCACTCCTGCTACCGGAGAGATCAGGTTGGAAATTTACTCCTCAATTTCTCCTCTCACACGATTTTGTTCATTAACAATAGCAAGTCACGCCTTCTTTACTCCCAAAATGTGTGTACCGCGAAGAAATATTCCAGTCGACGTAGCATCCTTCTCCCTTTTGTCTTTTTCTGGAGGGAAGAAATCTTTCCTCCGGTACTGAAGTATGGGAGCAAGACAGTATATATTTTATCGCGTGAAAAAAGCGAGGAGTCGAATAACGACGACTAAAAGGCACCTAACAGTGAAGTACGGTAATAGGCGGCTGATACGCCCACCGAATTTCGCATGCAAAAGTTTTTCGTTAATGGACATGATTGAATGTTTCTGTTAAAAATTATCCTCTTTCAATGCATAAAAATGAAAGCGCGTTTAGGAGAGGTGAATGTTCATTTCAAATTTTTGATATCGTGCGTTCACTCGCGGGAAAATATATTGGCAATTTTTCTTCAGATATTTTTGTACAATTCAAAATAAAGATGATATGAATGTCAACCGTTTTTAACCTGATTCCAGACACGCATCTCGTGACTCTCTGGCATCGATCTGGCGTTTCATCGCAGTGCACCGTCTGCTTCCTCTGGTTGGCGATTCTCGGGGCGATGCTCTCACAGACGCATATGCTCTGCTGCTCTCTGAGCAGATCCACAAGGAACTCGTCACTGAGCATCTTCCCAATTCGGTAATTTCACCTTCGTTTTTGGTATAAGCTATTTACTTTCAACCCTGAAGAAACTCTATATTCCTCCCATTCAAATGCCGCTACAAGATTGAAGCAACCTAGGCGCAGCACTTGAATCAGAATAATCATGCCATCTACCCCCTATAGTATTTTTTGCGTTTGACCCAAATGCTTCCTGGGTCTGAATGGAAGATTTCTTTCCCAAATTTTAGAAACTGTCTCAATTTGAGTATTCTGGTTTATTTGCAGCTGCAATATGCAGTCTCCTCGATGACAGGTCGAGTGTTGCGCACTCGAGTGGCAGTCCGTGCCGATCTGCGTAGAGAGCTGGGCGAGTTGTCTACTTCTGACTGGCTGGCCAATCAGCTCGCTGCCATCGCCATTCTCGACACGAGCGTCGATCTCGACCAACTGCTCGATCTGTATTTGGAGGCTAGGAAGGTAAGAAAATTGATTCATTTATTCATCAAAACCACTTTCTAGGATTTTTTGTAAGTTAAATGTCGAATAAGTTGTGCTATTTTGCAATATACTTTATAAGTATTGTCTGATTTGCATATATAGCGAATGCGAAGTTTGGCTGAATTTGCGCTCACAATTTGCCAAAGTCAGATTCAAACTTGATGAGAATACCACTAGCTTTCAATATCCACATTCGGTGTCGATAGATTCTTATTTTGCCGTGAAAAATAGTGCCTTTAAGATGAGGTACAGAAAGGAGTTTTGATAATTTTTAGTTTGCGTAATCTGTTTTTTGTTACTTACATTTTAATTTTATCAATATCAATTCCAGTCGCACATCGGGAAACTGATCGACGAATCGTCGTCTCTGCTGCACATCGTCGGTGAATTGAAAGCGACTCTGCAGGCAATCGAACAGCTCTTCGCACAGGGCGAAATGACCAGAGTTCTGCAGGCTATTGCCTCGATTGGATGGAGGCCAGGTAAGGAGCGATTCAGATTTAGTAAAACTCATCTGACAAGAGCTTGCAAAATATTATCTACTTTCTCTTTCTGATTTCATACGGCAATACTGTCCTTTCTCTTATGGAATTTGAAAGAGAAAGATTGAAAGAAAATAGTACTATAATTTAATGATGAGATAAAAGTGCGATGAAATGTTTAAACTGACTCAAATCCATTCAGCTCTAATTGACTCGCTGATTTCTGTAGAAGCGAGTGCTTTCGACAAAGTGATGAACGCAGAAATGGAAAAGGTGAACAGACTGCAGAGGGAGAGGAAGGTGTGTTTACGTTAATCGTTTACTGCAATTTGTAATGACGATATTTATAAATTTTACAACACAAGGTAAACAAATTATTAGCTGTAGTAATAATTTTATAGTTGGAAGGTCATAATTCGCATACCACAAGAAGCCCAATCGTTCCCCACCTTTTCCCTACAATGGATAATTCGCGATATTGTCATTGTATGCTCAAAATGCATAAATGCTCCGCAATCTCATCCCATATCAGCTTTTGATTTTCGATTGAGCTTAGCCTGATCTCTAAAAACAGTAATAAAAGCATCAGAACACGACCACCTTCTGCTTGTCTATCCACAAAGCATTGAAACCTTCAGTAACTTCGTTACAGGGGTTGCTGAGGCCGCTATAGAAAAAGGTCAGTTGAATGAAAACAGACCGTCCAGACACAACTGTTGTCAGAAACCATATAGCTCTACCTTGTGAAATTGGGCACAGGAAAATAATTGGGACCAAGTCTAACCAGCAGACACCATATATGTATAATGTCTACTCTATCGGAGGTTCATAATTAATTTTTCGAGTTTTGGAAAAATATGGCTGAATTATAGGAGTTGCAATTAGGGAGGGATGAACTACTACATTTATATCTAAAATGTCGATATTTAGATATAAGGAAAAGATGATAAAATACAGTTAAAATTTCAGATTGGGAAATTGCTGACTCAACGCATTAATGACAAATGCAGCGAGTGGATCGAGGGGTAGGTATTTTCAAGGATTTGTGTTTCGAAGAATATTTTGCAGAGTGTGTGCATTGGTGCATCCGTCCGTGATGTCGATCTGCGACTTCTACAGCAAAACTGACGACATCATCGAGTTCCTGCACGCGCTCAGCGAGGTGCTCAGAGAGGTGGATATTCTTTCAAAATTTATTATTGCTTGATTTCTCAAAGAGCAATTTCTAAGGTCTACTTGTGTCAGAAATTTCATGAAGACCACCTCTACCGTCTAAAACACGGCTAAAAACTTAGAAATATCTTAATAACTTTCAAAGGCAAGGATTATCATTACGAAACATGATTTTTGAGTCCTACAACTACAAGACTCTGGGCTTTTTGAAATTCAGGTCGGAAAACCTACAAAAGGGTTAGGGTTAGGACTAGGTGGTGGGCTAATTTGGTACCAAAATGTGGAGCTAGATGGACTGATAATTTAATGTTAAATTTACCCCTACCCGATCCTAGCCTAGCTTTCCTAAACCCGTTTTGACACATCTTTCATTTTGCCTCGCATATTCAAATGTCCGACCCACCTACACAACATATTCAAAGAGCTACAGATTCTTCAGCAAATCTAACGAAAATTATTTGACTGTTTCTCAAGTACGAAACTCAGGACTGGCCCCGCATCTGTTCGAATTCGACGATCTACCAGCGTCTCTTCCGGAATGTCATCATCGACAAATTCAAGGTATTCAAGGGTTGTTGGGATGGTCGGCAATACTCTTCAGACATTGATCTCTCGCGACCTGCAATCCCTGGAATCAGATCTGATGCAGTCACTCGAATCGAGGATCAGCCTGGCTCCGCCCCCTCTGTTCGAAAAAAGAAGCGGTGCCAAATTCGATGCTCTCCTCGGAGTCGGCATTTCCGAGAATATGCAAAAGTGAGAAGTCTGAAAGTTGCTGTTCAGCAAACTTGATCAATTTCCAGAGCGATAATCGCATTTTATGGAGGCGTTCAGAATGTGCAGGAGTCTGTCGCCAAATATGAAAAGGCTGGAATTAAAAGGGAGAATTAAAATAATCAAACAAATAAAATTGCAGGTTGGCATGGAGTCGAATTTGGAAGCAATTCGCTCTGCAATGTCTCAGAATATCGAGGAAATTCTGACGAGGTGAGTGGATAGTTTTATGAAAAAATAGGAAAACTGAATCTAGCATTTTGTACAGTTTTTTTTTCTTGAATTGTCATAATAAATTGTTATACTTCTTTTTAATACTATATCTCTTCATCTCAGATTGTCTGAATGGCCCTCGAATTCGAAGGAATCCTCCTCTGAGCTCTCTTCCGACCCGACCTCGCTGAGTCTGTCACGAACCCGACTGTCTCTAGCCCTTCTGCACTGCGATGCAGGGAAGACCTGTACAGCTCTGGGCAGAGACGGGGAGAGGATTGGACGCGTCAACAAGAAACTCCACGCGGCTGTCGAGACTGCACTCGGGTTAGTCTTTTTGAAATTTATACTTTTATTTTTTTTATTTTTAAACAATTTTATTGGAGAGTTGGGGCAGGACTTTGAATCTTATTGGACTAGGATCCATTTATTTTCTGCTCTTGATAGACTTCGTGTCACTGTAAATTCCTTGAGTGTATAAGAAATAGGAAGCGCAAACTTTCTCTGAAGTTAGGTGCTTATATCTCTCAATCTCTATCAAATTGAGTAGGCTGACTTCATCACTTTATTCGACGATTTTTTTGGGCATTTGGTCTCGGTTAGAATTATCGGATGCAGGAGAGTAGAAATAGAATTCGTCGTTAAGTAGGAGATGTGTAGGGCTCTGACGATCTTCGGAGATTAATTAGGACTTCCTATCTTGTGCTGGATTCTAATTTCTGTTGCTATTAGGATTCTCAGGGCAGAGCATGTTGCGTTGTTGCCATAGTTAAAGTAGATGAGCAATATTAAATAGAGGAGATTACTGTAGTCCTACACCGGGTTTGTTAGATGCCACATCTTTCGTAAGAAGTTCTTCACTAATGCTACTCGATATGCTTCAATATAGGAATTTATTGTTGATTCTTGAATTTTGATATCAATTTCTGATGAAATCACAATTTTGGTTTGAAAGAGATATGTGAAAAGAAAGAAAGAAAGTGAGAAAGAAAAACACAAGTCATCCGAATCCCCGAAATAGAGCTGCAGATACGGACAAACAGACAATTTCATGAACGAGAATGTGAATAGATTAGATTATGCTCAGCTACATCACAATGGGACATCATTTTGAAAGGAAATTATCACAGAGAAGAGAAAATAATATCGTCAATTTTGCATTTCTATCGTTCAGTTTGAATAATCTTGCTCTACTTCTAAATTTGGATGAAATTCATTAAATTCACAAAATGAACGAGAGAAAATCTGATATAATCTTACAGCTGACTAATTCGTAATAGATAAAATCTCTGAGTCTGCTAATGGTTAGGATAGGAATTTCAATATTTCTAGCAAAAAGATATCAAATTCTTTTGTACTCTAAAAGCACTGATAAAATTCTGCGGCAAAGTTTCTATATCTGTCAGGACAAAGTTCAACAAGATTTCAAAAGGTTGCACGGGCAAAATTTTGGCTAAGATTCTGCAGAAATGATACATGAGATAAGTAGTGCATTTTAACAAAGAAAAATCGATTAGAAAGCTCGGCATAAATGTAATTTTTCATGATAAATATTATGCGATTTTGTAAGAATTCGAATACTGAAAGGCTTTGGCAAAAGATGCTGAGATTACAAAGGGATTTTGAAAGGGAAAGAAAGATGCATTGTAAGTTACTTGGATTTGGACTTGGTATAAAGCTGTCGGATGGCCTTGAGCAGATGGTTAAAAGGACGATTCATGAAGGCGCGACGAAAGTAGTACTCATAGGCAAACGGCTCGTTCGGAGAGGAGGTTGATTCCATCATTGTCTTCACGTATTGTCTAAAAATGTAATTGGTTGAGGAATTCGCATTATTGAAAGTGAATTGCTAAAGTTTAGGATTTCAATGTCTTCACTCCTAAATTTCTTACATCCAATATTCTCTACAGCTTAAAAACTAGACCCTCGTCAGATTTAGGTTTTTTTTCTTCTATACAAATTCCTAATATAAAATCCTTACTTGTCTTTTTCTGCCCAGTCCATTTCTTCCCACACATCGGCTATTGTTTTGATCGAATATCGGGTATCGAACAATTCTTGTAACTAAAATTAGGAATATTTTAGCTTTTTTTTGTTTTTGTTTTTTTTCGCAAAATATGTGTGATTTACCTGTTCTTGCTCTCCGAATTTTTGCATAAGCGAATCGCGCATGACTACCGTACTCTTTTCGTTGACGTGAGTTATGATCGTAGAATAGAGACGTTCTTGTGAGAGCTGAATTTATAATTTGAGCATTAGAAACTTATATACAACCCTACATTATTGTTAGGCAACTCAGCAATAGCGATTTCATCAGTCTTCCAGCAAATCATCACAAGCCGCATTGTGAATTGTCGCGCCCTTCTGTTTCTGTGCTTGCTGCTTACCTAAAAAGTTATTATATTAGAGACGTTTTCATCAACTTTACGAAACTTTTCTCGTTTCTTCTAATTCATATTCCTACCTCATCAGTGTGCAGCGTCTCTAACAATTCGACAATTTGGCCTTCGCCTCCAATCGGTAGCTTCGATGACTGTAACGAGCACCTAAATAGAAACATTCGGCATCTATCATTTACTGCAGTTTTTAAACTGATATTTTTAACTTTCAAAATGCTCGTGATTATCTATGAGATGAACGTTGCCTAGCGGGAAGGATAGAGACGCTAATGCGAACTGCGGAGTGGAAATAATATGGAAAAAGGAGAGAGTGCGGGGAGGACGTAGGTGGGCGAAAAGGGAAGGCTCCGCAACGACGTTAGAGCCCAGAGGAAGAAGCAACGTTGATCCCAAAAATATTGGAGAGTATCATACCAGCTTTGAATGTGATCCCGTATGAACCCAATGGTATTGTGAATAGTCTCCTCTACAAGCCGAAATTCCCCTAGCAGCCTGTTATATTCTTGCACTGTACACCCTGGATTCTCACACCAAATTAGCATAAATATGAAGAACTGAAATACTCTTGATAGGCGAATATTTTAGTCTACTAGAAATCTACCTTATTCAGAGGCATTCTTGAATAGAATAGGAATGTCCCCTCATAAACGCTGATTTTCGTAATCACCCGTCTTTCTCTGCGCTTTCGGCAGGATCGGCAACGCCACTGGAATTTTTCCAAGTTTTTAGAGCACTTGTAAAAATTTCTCACCACATATCCATTGGCATGCTTTATCAAACTCATCAGCTGCTCTTTCGGACAGCTTTCTATCCGACACTCTCGGGTATTAGGAATTATTCCATATCGAGCCAGAAATTGAATTCTAAAATAGTATTATGATTCAATATTGTATACTCTACGATTAGGCCATTTTCCAAAATTCGACGTTTCAATTTATTCTTCTTTGTTAAAAAAAATCACCAATCCGAACTTCGATGACAATATCATAGAAGCTCGGGTTGAAAATTCATCTTCGATAAATTATTTTCGAAGCTCCTACTCACCCTATCCTAGAATCTTGAAATATCTTCTGCAACAGGTCAGGTGTGAAATCAAGATCGAGAATTTCATCAGGCGCAGCCACTTCGACCCCATCCAGAATCGTGAATTTTCCCCGTTCAGGTCGATTCCTCCTGTTTGCGTGAGTTGTAGGCAGAGAGGAAGGCAATATTTTGGCTCTTTTCTTCGGAATTATCGCGGATGGTTTCAGTGCTACATCGTCTCCATTTTCATCATTTTCACTGGCAGAGCCATCCTATAATTATAGCACAATTCATTTAGGAATATTTAGTTTTTTTCTGAGTATTTTTGTTAGAAAACCTTTTCGGGAATGAGTCATGAAATTTTTCAGAACAACAAAAGCTTCTAATCAAGCAGATTTGAAAGTTTTCGATCCGATATAAGACTCGTCATTGTCTAATGTTCTCTTATCCATAATGACGAATAGTGCATTGAAAATAGGCTACGATATTTCTCAGCAAGATTCGAATATCGAATCGAAAACTTCCAAGTCTTCAGTCGAGTCTAATAATCAGAATTTTACAAGGTTTGGCTTGATTTTGACACCTTTTAGCACTGAACATTTGATTGTCATCCTTGTAAAAATAGGAAATCACTAACCTCGTCGATAACATCTTCATCAGCACAAACTGGGTCTCCTTTAAGGGAAAATAGCGATTCTAGAATATCCATAAAAACTATCGAGTTTTGCAGTTCTAGTGCCAACTATCCTTTCCTTTCCTTCCTCTTCTCCTTGTCAGTTCCAATAATGAGTTGTCCAACTCTACGGACCCAGTTTGGCCTTCCTGAAACAATTTTTAATAAACTGTTTTAGTCTACTGCCTTTGTATGTGAAATTTCACATGGTCTTCTGGTTTGTTTGAAGTAACATTTTTCAACGAGCGTTCGAAAAATTGACTGATCAAGAGAGTTGAGAGGGAATAAAAGTTAGACAGAAGGAGAGCAAATAAAGGTACTGCGAACTAAAGAATAAGAGTAAAAAAGTAAAGGAAATTGGCAGAGATCGAAAATTATGCAACGAAATGTGGCAAATTAGTATCGACCAACTCGAAATTTTTTGCCGCGGCCGACGCATTATCGCTGCATTTGTGCGACAAAAATTCTCATAGAAATGGGTGTCAAGCAATTCAATTTTGAACAATTCGAAATCGAAATAGGGCATTCCTCTAGCTAGATGGCGGTTTGCAAAATCAGTAAAAATTTGCACATAACTCTTTCATACACCTTCTAATCGACTTATATCAGTTGTTTGCTACAGACTGCTTCGATCAATACTTCCTCTGACTGCATTTGATGATACAATTTTAGCTAGCGACGCACTTCGAATATCATTCTGTTTCACTTGAAAACGCTGCTTTTTCATGATGGGTATTTCGACAGGTGGAAGTTGAAGACGAATACGAAAATAGAGACGGCAAAACGATGAGCGAGGGGAATCATAAAATGCGGCAGCGTAGAGAGTGGCGGAGATGCGGGAGAAGACAGGTAGTGAAAAGGGGAAAGGCAAAAGTATTAGGCCCCTGTCCCTTGCTGCATTGCCTCTTTCATTCGATGCAACCCACATAGCCTGTATTCGGGCCAGTCAGGCAGGCAGTAGTTAGTCGAATAGAGAGAGAAGAGGGAAAATGGGCGATCGGAAGAGAAGAATGAACTGATTGCCGACTGAAAGAGCGAGGACAGGGTCGTTTGGACCATGCAACTCACAAACAGGCCGATTATCGATGCGACTAGAGCTGAACGATGAAAAATCGAGATTGCGAGGAGAAGTTCGAAGTGAGTCCGAATTTGAATATCGTCTTTTGAACATTCGTGTTTATCAGTATTTCGAGAAAATAACATCGAGAGATCTGACGTGAATTGACGAAGTTTTCGAAAGAAAGTCGTGAAACAAAGAGACATGTTGGAACCGCGTGAGTAGAGATCGACATTCTATCGAGAGCGATGAAATTTTCACGTAAATTTGAAAGTTGTGAAATACAGTTCGAAAATTGTTAACTAGGAATTTTTAACGCTGCAAAGTAAGGACCATTGATGTGCAAAACACGAGTGGGGACTGATTTGATAAGGCAGAAATGCAAGGGACAAAGGAAAGGGGGAAGGGAATTGCAGCTGAGGGCTAATCACTAAGCGATTGCATGGGACCACCCTGCAGAAATATTGACAGGCGAAGGGAGAAAAGAAGTTTGGAGTTTGGAATAAAAATTTCGGTACTGTTAGAAATCAGGAACGAGATGAGAGGGAGGTAAAATTTGTGTACTCTTGAAAAGTTTACCGTGACTTCTTCTGAATGAACACTATTTCGTCCTTACAGTCGGATACTCGGCTAACTTTCCAAGAATCTCACTGTTTTCAGAATTGAAGTACAGCTATTGCTGCATACATCAAACTCGGACAAAAATTGGGAAATGGTCGATAGAGTGTGAAAAATGGTCCAAATAGTCATGCTGACTAGATGGATGGCTAGATGACAGGAGAGGGAGAGAGAAGACAGGGCCAGGGACTTTAGTGCCAGTCCCCCCAACCCCAGTCAGTCTTCTTCTTTCAGCGGACGCAGTCCGCATCCTCTGCTGTGTCTCTATCTCTGTCCTCTCCTCACTTTCCACCCTATTTCCCTCTTTTACTGACTGCAATTTTACAGTTGCAGTCCTTGGGTTTTCTCCTCTCCCTTCTGTCCGTATGTCTGTATCTCTTCTCTCTTCCCCTGGCGACTAATTCAACTTTTACCGCATTTCTGCGCTCATGCGCCTCATTACAAGCGGACAGACAGTCTAACTCAGGTGCATGAGATTTTATTTTAGACCAGACAGAGTGAAACTGAATTTGAGATCGGAAATATTAACAAGGACTGTTGAATTCGAAATCAGCACTTCGATGATTAATTGAAGTACACAAACGCTATGACAGAAAATAGTAGAAGTTCTAGCTCGGGGAAAATATTTTCAAGATCTTAGATTGATACAGGAAATATGTTTAGAAAGTGGCTACGAATATTGAGAATGTTGTTGTTACGAAAAAGCTCTGTGGGAACTTTCTGATATTTTGGTGGGAAAATCGATTGAGTAAAATCTCGGGATCGGACCATTGACGCATTGAAATTGCTGAATGCAATGCAAGTCTCGTATTTCGATTTCTCGTATCGGAATGGCAAGCAGCCTGCAGCCTGCAGCGGGGAAGCACAGGCAAAGCGGCAATCTCTCATAAAGAAGCCCTGTCTTTCTGCCTGTCTACGTCTCTTTCTCCGCCTGTGCAAATTGTGCCTGGGGGTTTTCTGCTTCTCTCCCCTTCCCTCTGTTCACGGCACTTTCAACCGAGACTCGCTGTGTACACGCACTGCACTGACTGACTCGAGCAGAAAATGACTACGACTGTGCCTGTGCCTGTAGACTGGAAGGCAATTCAACAAAGGATCAGTTAGAATTGAGGTCCACAGAGTTGCGCATGCTTTACGAGCAGATCTAGGCAGTATTTTCGCCAGATGAACAAAATATATAGGGAATAGGTCGCAGAAGCTAAATCATAGTTATGACAAAACCTCGCTCGTAGAGGCGAAATTTTTTGGATAATGACAGGTTAGAGATGAAAATCTGCAAAGAAAAGGTGCAGAGGTAAGTCGCAAGTAGTTTCTGACGACATTTTCTCTAGGTTGTTTACGAGCAACCGTAGATGATTGTAAATGTACGAGTATTTTTGTATCTCTGCACTGAAACCATTAATACTTTTTATACCGTTTTGTAGTAACATGTTCAGATTGCTAAATTTAGCTCTGAACTCTATCACACCTGAAAAAGGAAAAGAATCGCTTTGTTGTCATTATTTTCAATTTCAAACCTTCAAAATAGCTAAGCTACAGTATCTTTAATTTATGGCTTCCCATGGTCCGCATTTCCCCGTGGAAATTCAAAACAACAACAACACAATGCGAGTAGAGGAATCGATAATTCAATTAGAGATGAAGTTTGGGAATTCGAATTGAGAACTGAGAGAACTGAATGAAGAATGATAAAGGAAATGGAAGGGACAAGGGAAAGGGAACGGTTTGGAAGGAGGACTGTAAAGCAAAGTAGTGGAGAGATGAAATTGGTAGTTGGGCCTTCTGCACTCAGACCTTCAGAATGTGGAGATGCGGAGAGAGGGAAGAGAAGGGAACCTATGGCCTAGATTCGACACAGGGAGGACACAGAACATAGGGACATAGAAGAGAGGTCTACCCACTCTCTTCCATATAGCTACACAGCAGACACTCTCATGGCCATACCGTGACGGATTGAACTGAACAGAATAGCAGAATGACAGAGAAGTAGACACAGGGGAATAGACAAAATGAAGCAAGGTTCCTATCCTTTCATATACAACGGGACAGCACATCTACAACCAGCAGAGTGGAGAGGAGAGATTCGAGGTCGAACCATCCCAATTCTCACTTTGTCCAACATGAAAGGAATTATGTAACAGTGAAGAGGAGAATTCAAATTTTTTATTTGTGAAAGACGATTCCGAGGCTTCATTTTTTACTTCATTGGTTTAAAATCAGGGATGTACAAAAATCGCAGTTTTGACTTGCGTTTGCATTCGCGTTTAACACAAGCCTTGAAGAATTTGCGTGTGCGTGTGCACTCTGAAAATTATCCCAAAAAGTGCGTTTTGCGTTAGTTATATTTAGTAACGCGTTATTTTTGTATACCCCTGGTTGAAGACACAGCTAAAGTCAGAGCTAATGGATACTGTGGATATCTCGAAATAAATCTTGTCAGATCTGCTAAACTTCCTAATCCTGCACATCTCACTGATTAAAAATTGTTATGAAGGAGCACAGGAAATGGAAGCTCGACTGCACATATTCGATATTTGAGAGGCCTCCTACTCAGGTGCGCCTTTCCCTATGGCTGCCCTGCTAATCCCTTTCCATCTAATTCCACAGCTCGTTATATCAGCCCTGCTTTATCTTGTGGGCCTGTGAGATAATAGGAACGGCTCGAATGAAGTAAATGAAGGGGGAACCATGACAACGGGCCAGATTGCAGAGCTGTGATATGAAACCGAATAACGGCACAGAGGGGCATCGCATAACAATTTATAGCTGCCTGAGGAATAAGGGAGCATTGAATTGAATTGTCATGCATTATAAGAGAAAATGTTACTATGCACATGACGAAATGAAAAATTTTGAAAAACTAAAGTTGATCTTTGCGATTTTTCACAATTAAAATCGAATCAAGAAATGATTTCAGTGACTTCGCCTGCCATCTGGTGGATGAGTGCTTTGCCGAAGACGAACTCGTCGAATACACAACCGCTCTGCTCCATCCGCTCAATGGACTCAGAATCGCTGCGGTATATTATTTGCCATGATTTGTTTAGAATCGACTTTATGCAATTTTTGACAATTGGGAATAATGTAATTGCGAAATGACTAAATCCAAATTTAGGACAAGATTTATGGTCAAATCAGAGTTAATGATATAAGGAAGAAACACTTCATCATTTATTAAATTACAAACGATGGAATTCTTCTGAAGCTTCTGCGTTTTTCATTTTTCATTTCGAATGATTTTTTAAATTAATTGGCATATTAGATTTGAAGAATATAGCTTTCTTTCTTTCTGGAGGATTTCAGGAAGATCATCCTTTACTTTTCAATTTAGAACTGGGAGAAGATTGATCTTCCCGAAGTCGGGCCTGTCGACGTGCCAATCTGCATCTCTGCCCCGATCCACGAGGCTTTGTTCGTGTTGGTCACTCGTCTCGGTCACGAATCCGTTGCTCATCTTCTCTCTAAGAATATCCGTAAGCGAGTCGCTGCTAGGGTAATTTCATTTAGGCAGATTGCAATTTTACTGTAGACTTCTAGATCGGCACAAAATTTGCAACGACCGTCGAGAAATCAATTGAACATGCAAGCGCCGTTACACGCACTTGGATCCAGGTAAATTGAGCGATTATTTAATTGACATAAGGAACGAATAGCGAAGAAAACATTAGAGAAACGATTTCATTTTTTCATTTTCAATAAAACATATCCTTACCATGGTTAATGGGAAAATTTTATGTTAATATCCGTACCCGCGCAAAACCCTGGGCTAATATAGTGCTCACAAATTGATAATATTCTGTTTTGAAACCCTAAAATAGAGCTACCAATTTCTCTTATTACCTCTGAAAACTCCTTTTTCGTCAGGTTCTATTCGACTGCCGCTATCTGAATTCCCTGCTGCCAGCCCAGGACTGTCTCAAGAAGTTGATCTCCAAAGTGGAGAGCCACATCGATCCCTTCGACCTGACTCTGCTCGAACCGCTTCTCAATCACAACATTCGATTGGCCATTCAGAGATCGCAAGTATGAGAATAATCGTTTTTCTTTAAGCGATTCGATATTTCAGCTGCTCTATTCCTGTCTCGTTCTGGACCAAATTCCGAACAAGGATCAGCAATTGAACACTTCATATACACAGGTTATTTTTTCTTTCATGAATATTTTATAGCACTGAACTCATTCCACATCAAGGCTGTACGGAAATCGGAAATTGTCGTTTTCTCTTATTTTTGGCTTTTTCTGTTTTCAAAAATCTCAAGTCATTTTCATATAGGCCTGCTTCACATAAATGCAGTTGAACCTTTCTTTCTTACAAATTCGATTTTTTTTTATAACTTTCAATAAAATTTTACTCAGGTGGTCGATATTTTGCTTCGTCTCGAAGATGCTCAACGAGTTCCAATGGTGCCCAGACTTGACAGAACGGTAAAGATTTGTGACTCTTTTTTCAATTAGTGAACCTTGTTTCAGATCGGAGATGATGCTCTGAAGAGAATTCAGGCAGGAAGAACCCCAAAGAACAAGCTGCTGGCTAATACCCAACTCAATACTGGTGAGTATTCTTTCATGCAACAACTCTAATTGCAATTGAAAAATGACATAATGTGCAGTTAAAATGTGTTGTGAACCTCCATAATCCATTTTCCTTGAATTTGGAGAATTTTTGTTTATGACCAATTCAAAAAGGATAAAGGATGCCAGAATTGCATGAATGTCTTGGAAATCATATCTCATTCAGGCACGAAGAGCACTCCATCGTTCTCTTCTCTCTACGGCAAATTATCGAGCAGTCTGTTTGGCGGAGGCAATGCATAGGGGCATACTCAATCAATCATGTAACAGTTCATCGACCACATTCATAATCGATATTTATTGACTTTTGCTAATCTGATAACTGTGATATGGTTTTCGGGAGTTAGAAAATTATGGAAATATTTGGTGTTAGTCTTGAAAATTGACAACTGTTTTATCTCAAATTACTGCTTTATTTATTCGAAAGGAAACATAAATTATGGCATGGTTTTGGAAAAACTTGCACTACGTTAATGATTTTGTTTGCACATTTTGAAGAAAGAACTAGAAAAGTGTCTGCATCTAAATTGAATCGGAATGAGGGAGATTGTGACGAGCCAACATGGCGATGGTCAATCTTCCAATTTCGACCCTCAAAAGGGCGATTTGAGCCCGAAGTTGAACATTCTCCTCTTCCAGAACCTGAAATTTATTGAAGACGATAAAATAATTATCAGATGACTTTCAACCTGCATTCTCTCCCTGTTGCTCTGCTCGCGAAGTCTCCGAATTTCCCTTGATCTTCGAGCCGAGTCATTGTTTTTCCTTCTTCGCTCCAAATATTCCATCTAAAGATTAGAGATAATGTCCCTCTTGACTTTTAATTCATTCGAAGTCTTCATAAAGAATATCAACGATATCCGATTTTAGAACTTTTTCTTACATTTTCAATATTATACAAAGTGCATTGAAACACGGATGGAGAGGATTAAGATTCCAAGAAACGATAATCTCAACCTGTTTCACAAATGCCATCTTATTCACTTTGAGGAAGCACACATCCATCATGATGTGTTAAGTAATGAAAGATTAGGATAAGACGACGTAACACAACTGAGGATCAATACATCATTTTATTCTCGTAGAGATATAATTGATTTTTCCATTATCGAGACTAGAAATATTCTATTTGTGTAGTGGCATACTTATCATGTCGTAAAAGATAAAACTTGACTATAAAAGAAAGCTTACCGTCTTCTTGTTGACTTCCAACAGCTGAGGGCTTGTTGGTGAAGCGGTTGAAGATCTATCAGCTGTGGATTGCGAACTGGATGTTGCTAGTGACTCTGTAGATTGTGCAGTTATCAGGGACAAAGAAGTTGCACGGAGAGCTTTCAGATGCTCCTGAAAATTAAATTATACATATAATACAGTAGCCTTCACTGTATAAAAGTTGTTCTTGAAATAGTTTGAATGTACAAATGGTTTATCTTCTATGATGAAACTGATCAAAAATTCTATTCTTACGTAATATTTCGTTTAGTTTTTTCGTCAATTTATCTGTAAAAACTAAAAAAATCGTTCTCGATTTACCTCTAGAGTAGTCGGCAATCTCTGAAACGCCGAAGTTGTAGGTTGATCTGACAGAGAATCACTGCTGACAGATACATCCGAGCAGGACATGACTATGATTGAATAAAATGATAGAGGAGGAGCTGAAAATGCAAATTTAAGGATGCAAATGGAGAGTGATACATAATCTCGACGGATAAAGATTTTTAAAAGATATGGGGATTGTTTGAAAAGTAACGAGATTGAAAGAGTTTATGAAAACAAGTTAATCCTGACTTCCAACTAGAAAAATTAATTTAAAATTTTGAAACAAAAAATAGAATAAACAGAGTAGTACTCCCGATGTCCATCTGGCCTGACTCAAATTCCTCCAGATCTCCTTCATAATTGATTTGGCCCCGCCCCCCTCCTTTTTTCTCTGCTGGTATGCCTGCCTGCCTGCCCTTGTGCCCTTGCAATGCCGTAATATGTGAGGTCGACTAGGGTCGGTGCAGGTCAAGTTTGAATATCCGAACAGAGGGAAAGAGAGAGAGCGAGAGCGAGTGTGTGTTTGCAACAGAGCAACAGAGAGCGGTCTGCTGAGAGAGGAAGAGGGACTGACAGTGCATTGCGAAGCATTGCGCAACTCTGGGCCTTGCAATTATCCAAAAAGAACCTTTATTCTTTTGAGAGGACGACAGAGATAGAAAGATATTTGAATTTGTCAAGCATAACCACATGCAACATTTGAATTTATGAAAGAGAAAGTAGCTGCATAAAATCATTTATTAAACACGTTTAATGAACAGAAAGTCAGAATCATAGAACATGAATAGTATTTCTGACAAATCCATTAGAAAAACGCAGATGTTGATTGTCATGAGGAGTTGCACTTCTCTAATCAATTTGAAAAAATAAACAATACAAGTAAAAGAGAAAGCAATCGTCAATTCAAAATACTAGTGCATACTCAGGTATGAATAAATGATAAAGGAATAAGTTCAAGAAATTTCCCGTTATTGATTATTATCGCATATTGATGACCTCTATTCGCTGGAAGCGACGCCTCCCAGAGACAGCTTTGATTCGTAGAATTCGATGACTTTCTGCGGGTGTCTGTAGGGAGGAATGTCAATGATTTGTTGAATTGAGTGGGACTTACAGAGTATTGAGTTGTTTGGCAGGGACGAGGTCTGCCGTGTCATCCGTCCATCTCACCAGGAAGTACAGCTCGCCAGGAGCTTTGGTTATGCCTAAAATTGGTGGCAATTATTCAAGTTTAAAAAAGTGAAGGTATTTTTTGTCAGAATGTGTTCGCGATTTACGTTAAGATCTGATGGAAGTTTCTCGTGAATTATTGTTGTGGAAATAAACTATTACCGTAGATCTGTTGGATTTCCTTCTCGCGCCACGCCGCATCGGCCGCTTTGCTAGCCAGGTTCTTCACGTAGTCCATGCTATCAGAAGCTTCCGTGCGCTAAAATTCACATGAAATTTTAGAATTTTGGATCAATTCTTATTAAACCTTTTTTATTTTGGCTTCGTACTCGCGCACCAGATCGGGGCAGCTAATGTTTTCTTCCGGTTCCCAAGTCGATTCCTCCAGGTCGAAATCCTGAATTTTGAAAGATTTGTCGATTTTCTTATTGGAAAACAGCATCTTTCCCTAGATTGAAAAATGGTGAAAGCGCATAGCCACGTAAGAACGCAGAGCGAATGATGCAATGATGTAAATGAATCCAAGATTGAGAAAGAGAACAACTGATTTCGTTGGATGCTTTTGAAAAAATCGAAGTAAGAAAATGAAGAAGTGCATGAGTAATGAAAACACACACGAAAAAGCTGTAGTGGAAAAACGCAGAAAAGAAAATCGCTCTGGTTCATTATGCAAAGCTGCCTAACAAGAGAAGTTTCTGAAGTGTTCGCCCCTTCGATTTGGCTGATTTCTTCACCAAGGGATATTTAATGACACTGATCACGAACCTGAAGTCGAAAAGTGCTGACGGAGGACGGCTTGGACAGGAAGCGTGAACATCGTTTTGCATTACAGAAACTTGCATTCAAAATTGAAGTCAGAAATTAAAATACGTTATTTCTATGGTTTTTTTTTCTATTGCGCAGAACGACGCTCACGTTTCCCTGCTCGAGCCATCGTCCATTAGCACTTTATGATTTCAGGTTCGTGATCAGTGTCATTAAATACCCCCTTGGTGAAGAAATCAACCAAATTGGAGGGGCGAACACTTCAGAAACTTCTCTTATAAGCATCATGAGTTACAAAAAACTTCATAAGTTCTAACTGATGTAAGAAATGCGAAGAATCTAATCGAATTTTTAACGACACCAAAGTGTATTTTATCGTGAATTCAGTATTTAGTCACATGTGACGTGCTAAATGAAAATTTGAGCAGATTTCAACGCATATACGCACGTCATAGTAGATGAATTAGACACAGATAAGACTTAATATCCGACATAATGTGCTAAGATTTGTGATTTTCTAGTGTTATTCATGAATTTTATATAAAATCAGAATATTTGGTGCGAAGGTCTGTTACCATAATTTCGTGCAAATTATCTTTATCTTTTCGTACGGAACTCGTTGGAAAGCTTGTACTCTCAAGTTATAGAAATAATTATAGAAGTTCTCCGACTTTCAGAATTTGTTTCACTTTTGGTAGAGAACAGAATGAAAAAAGTTCGTTTAGAAACATCATCAGAATTTCTTTAAACAATCACCTTCCATTTGAGGAGGTACTGAACTTTCCCGTCCTGCACTCGCTTGTTGATCACGGCCTCGACAGTGTAGACGTCGTCTTTGCTCTTCCTCTTCGACATCTTCCCGGCAAAAGTCAAAGCTGCTCAACCGCAAGTAGAGGTGCGCCTGAAATCATCCGAATAAGAAATGCGATACTAAGAAAAGCAAGGAGAAAACTATCGAGACAGAAACGATCAAACATTGAGAATGCATACTAAGCAGAACTTAGCAGATGTGAAATGTTGGATCTGCAATCTGCATCACTTGCAGACTTGCACGTTTGCACGTTGGCATCTGCACACTTCTTCTTTCACTTAGCATACAGGTGTCAAGTTTACAGCCACCTTCCAACAACCCTGCTAATAAATAAATCTACTATCGCCAATCGAGAAAAGTTTCCTCTAAACGAACCAAAAACCTAATTTGCGCAACTTGCAAAGGACAGGTAGAAAGAAGCGTTGTGTTCCAAAGCGTGACTGATCAACCCTTACACGAATGACTCTTGGATATGATCAACGCATTACGATTGAACGAGCATGTCGATCTCCCTTTTGGAATGTTCGAGCTCTAACGTCATCCAGAGACCACATGATATCCATTTCCATGCCTTCACAACTCGAAGAGCAATTGTGTTTCCAATAGCAGAATCAGACAAACCTTCCACTTCGTCTGCAAAATGTGTAAACTCGGTTCAATTTAGAGTTCGAAGTTTTTTAGTTCCGAAAAAATTCTTACGAATGAGAATGGCATTTGAGAACAACTGATGACAATGAAACAAAAGTGAGGTCACTTCTTTACCTCATCACGTTGGTTTTCACCTCCAATTGGTCGATGAAAAGAGTCAATAATCAAGCGAAACAACTTACAAGAACCATAAACTATTTTAATAGTAGATTCTACTTAAAATTTATAGGAAAGTCAATTCGAGTACGCTGACAACAAACACCATGCTGAAAAGTGCCCATCGTGCACCCTGATTCCAGGATTTGACGCCAACAAGAATCAGTCCTATCTAAAGTTTTGTTCAACTGGGTACGACATTCACTCTCGAAATGCATGGAAGAAATTTATGATCAAATCAACTGTTCAAATAATTTGAGCTGATTGTTTCGTTGAATCCAACAACTCTACAAATATTTTCGGACGTCAGTCTACTTGATTACGCTTCAGGAATGCCAAATTTATAAGCGCAGTAACTTGCAATAATCAGTTGTACTGATTGTGCAATATTACAGAGCCAATTTGATGGCGTTAAATTTGGCATAAACATTTCTATTATCTCTAGTAAGATAGTACTGGAGAGTATAAATAGTAGGGAATCTCCTCGGTAGACGAGGTTTTTTCAACTTCAGGCCCGAAGGCCAGACTCCAGGAGCACTCGAGGTGTTGCTCCCTATTGGTTTCTACATCCTCCTCTGCTCTTCATCTTCCCGGGCCAGTCCGGCCACTCTCTCCCTCTCTACCTCCAATCTTTCCCCCACAACCTACATCTCGTTTATACTGCATCTCTGCAATAAACGCGTTGTACCCGATGTTTGTTGATTGGTCCAGAATACATAATTGTACAAGATACAAAAGTAAGAAGACAGTATACACCCCAAAACTTATCTAAATCCTGGAGAAACCTCAACTTCCACCTCTAGCCATTCCAAATCGAACTATAATCTGGTGAGAACTAATCGGGAGTAAGGAGAAAAAACAACGTAGATGCAATTGAAAATAAAAACTGGGTTGACATCGACTTTGCTCAAATCAAGCAGACAACATGAGTGGGAGGAACTTCGAGATTGGACATGCGAAATCCCACCCATCTTTGCATTCTTCGACTGTTCAGTCGTCGAATGAATGCAACCGGGATTTTTCATTGGTCTGACAAAGTTCCTAAATGTCGTTCTCAATTCAACTCTGAAAATTCACCCAAACCTATTTTCACAAATAACCGGAGCACCTTGCCGAATTTAAAGGAAACTAAATCGATACCATCTTCTACCTATTAGTCTTACTCATCACAACGCTCCGCCTTGTGCTGACAATGTTCCAGTTGGAAAATCATGAGCAAGATTTGAAAATCTCCGAAGACTCTCATTCAAGACACGATGTGGCAGACAGTGACCACGTATGAAAGTATACACACCGAATATACGGATGTGTCTCAATTGAACAGGAGTGCCGAAATAGTTTTGACATGACTTCATGTACAATCAAACTCTACATCAACTCCGCCTTGAAGCCAGTCTCCCAATCTGTCAAGCTACACCGATGGCCCAAAAATAAAACCAAAAAGCGCGAGTAGAAAATTGAAAAATCGATAAGTGAACACCCAAACAAACGACATTTGTTGGTTAATGTACACTTGCGCCAATTGGCGGGAGATTTCGAATGAATTAGGTGTTCCACAGTTTTTCGTCAATTTTCGTCGTTAATTTTCGCTAAGTGCCGGAATTATCGGGAACTTTCAGAGAATGGATGCAGTTAGGGATGTAGAGATACCGTTCTCGGATGGGTTTGCAAGAAAAGCAGCACGGACTCTGCTTGTCAATTCAAGTGAGTGAATTGAATTTTTTCTCGGTAAATTCGCCAATTGTTCAGATGCTCCTCTGCATTCGAGCAAACGCAGTGTGGCCTCGTCCTCGGGTATCAGCGTGTTCCCCCACTCGCCACAGTTCGCCGACAGATTCATTGTTTGGTTAGAACTCATCTAATTCTTTCAACAAAGCGGGGGTGTTCGGAACTTCAACTTTGAACAATTCGAAATCGGGGAGTCGGAGTTGATAATTTTAATAACCCTTGAATCGGAATGGAAATGCTCCCGAGCTCGGAATCAGAATTCCGAACACCCATGCTCTCAAGTTTGACTCTTATGTGAAGAAATGATCTTTTCTATTATTTTTGCGGCGAAAAGCTCTACTCTGTATTTCAGTAAAATTGGGCCCTGTCTCTTGTTTACCATCTGCTAAATTTGTTTAAAAATGAATAGGAGAAAGTTGTGACTGCTGCCGAATTGCATTTCTAAATTCGGCGTCTTACCACTGCACTATAGCCGTCATACTCTGCCCGACGTCTAAAGCTAGATGCGTCGAGGAAAGGAGGAGCGAGAAAACGTTTAAAAGTGAGAGAGCGAATGAGGCTAGAAAAATGAGAATCAGGGCCAGATTTCGGTGAAAACGGTATACCATTCAAAATTCATCCCGTTCAATTGTCCTAGAAAACTCAAAACCAGCTGGAAGTGGAAAACCTCCATTTTCTGAAGAACCATTTCCAAGTGGCAAGAAGTTACTATTTGAGGCGTGCGATCGGACAGAAGCTGTACCTGGAGGAACGATCGACGAAGTATTCAGTGATCGGGGGAGCCATCTGCTTCGACTTCTGTCGCACGTCTGTTCTGTCAGGTAGTGCCTCAAAATCAAATCTCCCTATTTGAATTTGCAGGAACCTCGATCGAAATTTCGGACGACGCGATTCTGTGCATCGTCGTGCCCACACAGTCCACCACACACCGATTCTACGTCAGACTCAATCCTGAACGAGCCAATCCGACCAGTCAGGAGGTAAGGTGTATTGTGTGGTTAGCCTTGATGGAGCGAAATAGAATTTGGATTTCCCAAGTTGGTATGCTTCTTGCAAAACAAGAATAGCGTAACTTGTTTCGGGAACTGTTAAATCAGTTCGTTTTTGTTTTCTCTGTGAGTTTAGAAGCAGTCTTGTCACTGATCATGATTATCAGGGCTAAAAACTAGCAAGATCGTCTATATTCGAAAATAAGAAAGCATTTGAGGTGAACTCGTTCCTGGGTCAAATTGTGGAGAAGGACATTCACGCGGAATACCACACGGCCTATCAGCTCAGCACAAATGGACATCCCATCAGAGCATCCGTCATTCAGCAAGGAGCTACTACTAAAGTGAGGGCATCATTTTCAAAGAAATAGAAAAGCGATTTTCAGGTGGCCTACTGCATGGAGGAAGGCAGTTTGGTCGTCGTGAATTTGGGAGCTTATGGAGGTATTGATTGATTTCTTATTTTCTGCTACACCTAATCTTATAATCGGACTGAATAAAAATGCGCTCTAAAGCTAACTATCGAAAAACGTGCAATAATCAGTCAATGGATACCTATTTTTCGAAGGGAAAAGTTTGCCTGATTATTTCACGTTTTCGATTGGTATCTTTGGAGCGTGTTCTTCGGTCAGAATTGAAAAGATTCGTGGCAATTACTTGTGACTTTCAGAGAATGATCACACGGAATGCGCGCTGAAAGACGGTGGAATCATAAAGCTGATCATGGGAAAGTCGTCTGCCTCGGAACGAGTGGCCGATGTGGCCGGTCTGAGCAAAGGCTCCTCTGCAGGCCATCTCCAGCATACCTTCTATGCCATTTACTGCGACTCCACGCTCAAGGCCTGGAATGCTGATGTGAGTTGAGGAATTCTGAAATTTGCTCACGAAAGATTACTTCAGAAAAGGACTAACTACTATCTGACTCTTTCGGATTCGGCAGAACTCTCGATGCATCGAAACGGCGGTGCAGAGGATAGGGATCAAGGTGAGAATTAGAAAAAAAAGAAAGATAGGGCCGAATTAAACTGAAATTTATGAACTGAAAAGAGTCATTTGAAAATTTGAAATGGAAATCGTTTTGCAAGTAAAATACCAGCGAATTCTGCGTTTAAAAATGTTATCGTAAATATAATTTGAGTTGAAATTCACGAACAAGATTTTTCAGAGCTACGTTATCTGGTTCGTTGCCGCCGTCTGACGGACCGTCTCTCGCTGGTCGTGGCTGCAGTCAACACGAACAGTCGCACTCGATTCCACTTCATCCAGGACAACGGCAGCTCCCTCAATGCAATCGGGTCATTCGACACTCAAAACGTATGATGTTTGCTATCCTTGTTCAAATCAGAAGTTTGACTTTTCTTATACTGATATCAGTATCAAGTTGTTGAACTTTCACTAATATTGGCAAAAGATCCTGAAGAATTTATCGATATCAGTCGAGACTCTCAAGAGGATTCATGCCAGTACTTATTGCTGCATTTGACAATGATCATTCTGCCAGAAATTTCGGCATTTTGGCAGTACCTATTGATATCCAAGTTATTTTCCATTTTCAGAACGAGCAGCTGATCGATTTTGGGATCGTGAACGAGGAAGATGCCCTGATTCGTTTGTGGGCGGTGTGGGGCACTCCCAACATGGCCAATGACTACTCCATGAAGAGCGTCTATGTTCACCCGTATATTATTCATTCATTTGGTTCAAAGAAAAATTATTCTGTTTCAGCAACCCAGACAGCAATTCCCCATCTGCGCTGGCAACGAGCAGAGGCATTGTGATTGGCGTGTGGCGGCCCGTGTCTCTCGCCCCTAAATGGCGTGGTCTTTCTGCGAAGCTGTCCTCTTCCGAGCTCCACGACGTGATCTTCAACATCGACGCACATCCTTTCGACGTCGTTCATCGGGCTGTTCAGGTAAAAATTCTCTAAAGATAGCTGTACAAAACGGATGAGAAATAAGTTATTTCCTTTTTAAATCTTGATGGGCTTCTTGTAAAAGCCGCTCACTCGTGAAGACTAAATGACTAGATACGAATAGAAGTTGGGGGGCAAATAGGCTGTTTTTGGTCTCAAAACGATGAACAACATGATTTTGGCATTTCTAGATAAAAGTTGACCAATTCTACTTGAGCCTCCACCCTTATATTTACTTTGCTAGTGTACGGCTTTTACAACTAATTGGTCCCTTGAAATTGAAGTTTTCTTCGACACACATAGAAATGAACACTTTCAGAAGTAAAGAAAAATCTTCAGGTTACCTGTGACGGATTTCCCTGCGAAGTTGAACACGGCGATTGGTGGGGACTCGTCAAGCACGCGGAAACATACAAAAGCACTGCTGAGGTTTTCCTTCTTAGTCTCGTTTGAATTGATGTTTCTTGTTCAGTTCGATGCGAAGTACAAGCAGCGTTCTCGCAGCAATATGCTCACGCAGGCAGTCGTGTCTGGAGTCGATGTGCAGAAGGAGGCTGAACACAGGTGATTTAAAATTCATGTACATAGTACAAATATAAGGGAATTGAGAAATTAAGAAGAATTTTTCAGGCCCTTGTATTAGTAACAGCGACCGCCTGTATAGTAACCGGCTCTTTTTATTATTTCTCTCCTTCGCCTACAGTCCCTTACCCTAAAATCCGGTTATCAGTACAAGCGGCTACCTAGTACAGGAAGCCATTTTTTACATATAAAAAAACATCAAATTATCTTCTCAGCGTCTTTCATTGAGAATAATTACGGAACACGAAGAAATGTCTAAATTTTCAGATTCTATCAGAAGTTGGCGTCGTGCTGCCTGCAATTCGAGGAGGGCTCGACCTGCCCGATCGGGCTCGGATTCATCGACGAGGAGGACATTTCCATTGCTGCGCTCATTTTCCAGGTAGTTTACAAGTGATGATTGCTTCCGAAAAGTTCTTTATTTTAGGACCGCTTTTGTGTGCTGCAAGATGCCGACTTCGCTCTGTCTGCAGCCCTGGTCGATTGCAACGAGGCTCCGCTCGTCGCTGCCATCGAAGAATCCAGACGCAAAACGGTCAATAGTGATGTGAGTTGGATTATCTCGATATGTTCAAAGAATGAAGAGGAAAATTTCTCATTCGAAAATTTAAAAAACTTCCATAGGGGCTTATTGACATCTTTAGAAAGGCTCAAAATTATGAACAAGTCCTCTAAATAATTCTTTTCTGATAGGAGAAATGAATAAGAAAAATCATAGTTCACTTATCAAATTAGTCCATATCAACAGAATATTTTCAGGACACGGATTCGTCTTCCGATTCCGAAGATCTCTCAGCCGGAGCCTCACTCTCCCTCGCCTCTGCCTCTGCCATTTCGAACGGAATCACCAAAGATGCCCTGCATTTGGCTCGCTCCTTCATCAAGACCGACAATTCCATGATTCGACAGGAGGGCAGAACAGGACATGAGCATCAGCCGATGGACACTGAGGAGGAAGCAGGTCAGCTATTTATTCTTTCGAAATAAGATCAAGTTGTAGTTGAAAGATTTAAACAAAACAAATCAAAAAATTTTGATGATAGTGAAATGGAACTGTCAAACACTTTCTTATCACGAGTGAACATTCCCTTACCATAAGTGAGGGAAGAAGTGAAAAGAGCTATTGTACAAGAAAACCTGTCTAAATTTCCGATGCTCCTGAGTTTTGATTCTCTTTGACGAATTATCCTTTTCAGAAAGCACTTCCATGGAAATCGATGCAGTGCCTTCAAAGCCGTCCCGCTCCAAATGGACGGGCTCGTTCGTGCGCAGTCTGCTCGCGGCCTCTCTTCGCATCGACGTCTCCAGGCGAATTCGCTTCTGCGTCACCATGATCAAATTCTTCGAAGCTCTCGAGAAGGTGACAATTTTTGTTCAGTTTTATTTTACATACTTCTCAATGTGCAGTCTCCCCGTATCAAGCCTCAGCTTCTGTCGGAATTCCCCGAAGTCATTTCTCGGCTGAAGAACTACTACATTGGACTGAAGAAGGTGGACGACCAACTCAAAATGATCATGCCAAAGTGAGCCATAAAGTTCTTATAGCTCGAATATTTTCTGGAAAATCAATATGATGAATTCCTATTCTGGTCTCGGAGTTTTAGATTCTTGTTCATTCAAATATTAATACTTGAATATGCTTGTTCCGGAATCAGACATTTTTACTATGTGAAATTGTCGATTTTTCCTGGTTATTCGTCTAGGCAAAATTCGAATTTCCTATTGCAGAGCTGGTCCTCGAATGTGTGTTGCTTCGTGGATTTTCTCGCACTCCGACCCGCTCGACCTGCTCGTCGCTCAGGCAGAGAAGCGAGGTCGCACTGCCGAGCTGCATGACCTCGGTCAGTTCATCTCCGCAGTCGTGGACGTGGCCATCGCCTGTCTCTGGCCGACTTCTCCTCTGCTCTGCATTCCAATGCTCATGGCCAAACATGAAATGTACACTGCACTCAAGGTGAGATTATTTGAATTATAGACTTTTCTTTCCAATAAATGATAGTCAGATGGAATTCCATTTTGAAACATCAATAATTCCCCTCGAAAAATGATTGGTCTGAATTCCTTCGGACTCTTCAAAAATTTCCATGCATCAAATTGGCTGATTTGAACGAATTTCAGTCTATCTGCGAGACAGCCCTCGATGCACCTCCAGAGCTTCAATCAGCCTGGAGATTCTATTCTGCAATTGCCTATTCTGGAATTGGACAGCCTATGAAGGTATGAAGATATCATTTCGTCGCTAATGAAACAAGCTGTTCTGAAGGGTCGATATTTTTATTTCATATAGTGAAAGAAATCGTCAACATTTCATAATTTGAACCAAAATGCATAGCATCAGACATTTTTCTCCATTTACGAATTGCAGGCAATGAATGCATTTCTGGAAGCATCTCACGGCATCAACCAGGACGGTCTGCAGAATGCATTGGCGATGTGGATCGCACAGGGAGCGCAGGTTCCTCACCAGGCTCAGCCCGTCCAACTTGCGCAGTACTTCATTGTGGTTAGTTTATGAATGGTCATTCTTGTTTATCAAATCGTTTGACAATGTGATTTTGAAATTCTCAATATTATAAATTAACATAATTTTCATTTTGTACAGATTTCATAAACTTTGCAAATGATTAGTCGAATAATGAATGAATTCTTTTCAATTTCAACATTTTCCAGGCGATCCGAATTTTGCAAGAACACAATCACGGCCAGGAAGTGATCGACATGGCTGCAAAGGCGCTGGGGCATTTGAAGGGAAACACCGACACTGTTTGCAAGGTGAGAGAGGCAAGAAAAACAATTAAACGGACGAGAATTCAGAGCCGAATCCAAAGCACTCTCTTCAAGCAGCTCATCTCCAAAGCCAAGTGGGCTGATGCTCTGGAAGTCGTCAGACATGTCGAGGTAAAATTTAAAATAAGTTGCTAATGAGTGATAAGATAAGATCAAACAAGGACATTTACTATTTACAAACAAAAAAAAGTTTAATTCTTTCAAAAATTTACGAAAAAGGTATTTTATCTTTGCATTGATTTTAAATTTCAGCCAGCAGACAGGCGTATTTTCATGGATGAGCTGTTGACGTGCATTATCCGAGTCAAGCAATGGAAGACGATCACAGAGACTGACTTCGGGGAGATGACCAAGGAAGTTGAAGATTTCCTGTGGACGAGGGCCAGAGCACAGGATGTCAATGCAGAGCCGCATCTCTACGATCTGCTCTACAACATTTGCATCTCCAGGAAGGATTACAGAACTGGTCAGATTTTTCGAACTTTCTAAAACATTGGAGGTCCAAGATTTTCAAGAGAGCAAATTGAAAAGAATCTTATCCTCTCAAATATCGGAGCTATTTGTCTACGTGGAATGCAATTATTGCATTTCAGCTGCAATGGTTCACTACGAATTCGCGCAACACCTGGCAGCAGCCGTGCAGTCGAACGAAATCCTCGAGAAGCGATTCGGCTACCTCGGATTCGTGCTCAACTCGTTCGAGCAGATCGAGTTCGAGGACGATCGATACATCATTTTCCCTGAAATTGTAAGACTTCTCGTAATTTATGAAATTTCATCTTGAATACAAGGATCTCAGTCACAATGAACGCAAAAAGAAAAAAACGAACTAGAAATAACATGCGAAAAAGGCAGAAAACACTAGGCTGACTGAAATCTTTTCAAATCTTTGATAGAAGAACTTTCAGGTCTATGTTACGGATCCAGTAACCGGTGAGACAGAGGAAAAGCAGAGAACGGCTGTGCTCAGAGAGGAAGAGTGAGTTTGGGATTCGATTTTTTTAATAAGAAGAGTAATTTCAGCATCTATCGTGAATTCGTGCTGGCCGATGCAAGATGCGCCCTCGTCAGATTCGGAACTCCTTCGAGCGATCCCAGGGAAATCCTCGAAAATCTTCTCGAGAACAAGCTATTCGATGGGGCTTTCGATATCTGCAAGTAGGTTTTTAGCGACTTGTAAAACACAGCAACATATCAACATAAATAAATTTTATAAGGCGACTTTAGGAAAATCTCCACTTACCTTGTATCAAATGTTCGTATTTTTATGCCATTTTCAATTTTTAAAAATCATTTTTCTTTTTAAACTTGATGAGTCGAGACTAATTCAAGTGAAGAAATGATTCCTATTCAAGCTTGCTTGCGCAAACGTTCCTCCTTTTCAGGTATTTCTCCTTGTCATTCTTCGACATGATCCATGCAGTGACAGTAGCCGCGATTGATGTGACCGTGGATGCGGAGTACGATCCAAGGAAGGCTTTCGTGCAGCAGCCCGTATGGATTCGCAACAACAGGAGACATCTCAGGGTTGATTGCGCTGAGGAGAAGTGAGCATTTTTAACTTGATATGTAGTTGAGAGTAGAATTACAGAATCACGAACAAAATACTCGAATTTTCTCTTTCTGAATATTGACACTACGATTCATAAAGTTCTACTTGTGAAATTTCAATTACAGAAGTAGTATAATGACCTCGAGATTTTCATAGGTTTCTAAGTTAATCATTTGAGCGATGCGTGGTGGATGGTGCATAGCTACATGCGGGACATCTGCCTCGAGACTCCCTGCGATTCCCGTCCGTTCCGTGCAGCCGTGACCGCCCTGCTCTCCTATGGACAGACCATCCCCAAATGGCTCAATGATGACTACTTCGTGAGTTCATCTTTTCTCTTGATCTAAATATTTAACCAAATTCCAGGAACACGATGCAGCCGACTACCTGAGATGTCTCGTGGATTACGGAAAAATTACTGAAGGAATGCAACTGGCTGTGCAGCTCATTGACAGGGAAATGGCGAAGGTTATTTTTTAAAATTATTTTATGAGGAATTGATTTTTACTGAAAATTTTTCAAATGTAAGAGGAATTTATTGGACTAAATCGTCATCTTCATTTAGAAAGTGATATTTTCTGAAACAAAATACGCTTTCAGCTGACATCGGTTGACAATTCCACGTTCCTCCCCTACAATACAATCGATGAGCTGCTCAGTTTGCACAAGAAACAGACCGATGCAGGCACTCAATCTGAAGAGGTAGAATTTCTCGATATAAAAATCGACCCTCAAATAGAACTGCTGAAATGTATTCTTTTTTATCAGGATCGATTCATGTTGTCAAGATAGACCACGGAAGATTTTATATTTCAAAAATAGTCGTAAAAAGAAGAACCAAACGAGAGTTTTAAAATGGAATGTAAATCATTCTTTGTGAAATTTGGCGGATTTTTAAACCCTAAAATCTCTTATTGTCAATGACCGATTAGTTGAGACAAAATTTGATCATAGAAATTAGCGCATTATTTGCAAAAGAAGAGACATTTTATTGATTCCAAGGAATGAATTTGACGACTATTTGAAATTACGCAATGCACACTTTGCATATCCGAATTTGTGCATAATTTATTGTCTCAAGTAATCGGTTATTGACGATATGTGTGTCGAATTCTAAAAGGTTCGTTCATGAAAATAACTCACATTTCATCTTAATATTGATGTTGGTTCCAAACCTTTGTTCGCCACTATCTTTAATAAAATAAAAATCACTAATGAAGAATATTCAGCTGCTTCGTACTTTGAACGAAAAACTGCGCATCTACTTCGTGCGAGTGAACAGTTTCGAGCGCGCGGCCCTCTTCTCTTCTGCCAACTGATTCTCATTACTTTTCATGGAGAACGTAGGGCACTTATTATTTATTTCTAGAAGATTTTCATATTTTCATTTTCATCGAATTACGAATAATTTGCGGGTTTAGATTCATTGTTTTTTCTCTTCTTTTGATATTTCTATGTTCTATTTATGGAATTGATTGTTTTCTAGATTTTTTCGATATTCGACTTCCAAGTCAACTCCAGCTGCCCAATGTTCTCTGGTATTTTCAGTCATTTTCTGATCGTTTGAAACTTTTCCTGTACGATCTCAAAGCGTCTTTTTCGACATGAGAGGCTCCTTTTCATTTATAAAGTTTTATTTTTAACTTTTATTTTAAATTTCGAAGTGCATGGTTGAGCTCAGTCTAGCATGCATATCTCTAGCTTTATTTTATTCTGTTTCGTTAGTATCACACATTTTACAATTTACACAAATATATCGACTGATATGAGATGAAATTATCGATCGATCTAACATTTTTTCGATTTTGTTGAACATGTTTGGAGGGAGATTGCAAGGCTTCTAAACGATGCAGGCACTTTGCCTCTCGAAATTAGTGGATGCAGGAAAGTGGAGATTGAACTGCAATCCCTCTTGTGTCGAGTCGAATTCGGCCAGGGCATTCCAGCAGCCTTCCGAGTAATTTGGAAGCTGGCAAGAAGTTGTTGATTACCAGTTTAACACCTGTAAATTTTTACCTGACATCTCTCAGGTCCGGGACATCTCATCACGTTCTGTCTGCCAGATTCGTGATATTTGTAGAAAGTGTCATGGAAACACTTGTCGATCGCATAGAAATAGACCAAACTGCTGGGCATGCGCGCCACAAATTTGCGAGTCTTGGGGTAATTCAGGAAACTAAACTTTGGAAATAGTTTTTTTTGCCAAAATTAGCTAGCCTCCGATAATCATCGATGATTTCGTCGATTTTTCCATTGTCGATATCTAGTTGAGTAGCGTCGGGATGGTTCTTTTTGATCTGTAAATAAGTTATGAAAATAGATGTTATAAATAAATTCTTTATACGAATGAAATGTGCTTCAAATGCAAAATATAATTTGTGCTGGAGGGAACGTCGTATCTAAACGCTAAACATTATATTGGAATCTTGTTCATTCGAACCCAATCATTCGTTTCGGCACTGCACTTGGCCAGTGAATCCAAGTCGAATTGATATAGTTCGGTTTGGCCACTAGTTTTCCGGTTTCCGTTTTCCCCTCAAATCGAACGGATGTAAACATTTCCCTCAAATCAAATTCCGACCCTCGAGATGCTAAAATAATATCCATTCCATGATTTTCTCGAATTTTTGTTTTTAAAGTCGCTCCTTAACTATGACAAATGCGTATTTGTTCATTCAGATCTGTAATTTTCATATCAACTTTCCTAACTCACCAAGTACTTCAAAACTAGATGAATCTCGATAGGAAATTCGAGTACACACTCGGGGAGATTCCCTTGTAAGTCAATTTATCTAATCACCTGCATTAACGTGAGCATTTAGTTTGACATAATGCGCGTAGGCGATTTCTGGCATTGAAAGGAAAAGTTGGTTGAATTCATCGAAGTAGGAATCGGTACGAGGCAGAAGGATATCGTCCAAGTCGACGAATGAGATGAATTCCACTGATTCCTGAAAATTCACTTTATTTCGATGTTTTCTCCAAAATTGCAGTTCGTTTCATCTGAAGCAATAGGAAAACTACAAACCTTGTTTTGTAGCAAACAATCCGTCTGCGCCGCAGCTTGATTTCTGAATTCGACGTTAAGATTCGGATTGAAATCTGCTTCCGGCACGAATTTCATGCCTAGTCGAGGCCAGGGAATTATCTTTGCATAGCCCTGGAAATTATTGTTCTTTGAAAAGCTGGTTTTGTTGCTCTTCATTCTACCTGTAAATCATAGATTCTCAACAATTCATAGAGTGGAGAAACGACGCTGCGAATATAGAGATGCATCATGCTACCAAATCTGCAAGAATCACGAGATCGTAGTCGATTTAATTAGAGGAAGAACTATTGTTCAATTATGTGTATAGAACTTTCGCAACAAGTCCAAATAGAAATGAGAAGCAATTCCTATTATGGAAATTTATATCCCACCTCGAGCCTTCCCTAAATTCTATAATGTACCTTCTGTAAGTATGCAGTGCGAATATCGCAGCCTGCCATTGTTCACTTGCGAACAAAGGTGCAATGCAGTGAACTACAGGCCTTCGAGGAAAAGATACTGAAATCCTCTTGAATGGTATCTGTAAAATTGTGACAGTAAAAATGATCAACTATTTCATTTCATGCTACTTCAACATCAGTATCGCCGATATTCAGAGATATCGTCGTTGGATTTGAGAGAATGTTCGTGAAAGATATTGCAGTTATCAATCGGCATGTGTCATGTGGAGTCACTCTGAATTTTCATTTCGAATTTTCTGAATGAGCAAAAATAGAAATATTCTCTGCCTCTGCACAGAAGCCTTGATTCGTATTTCATTAGTCTGATTCGCAGCTACGACTTCTATCTGCTTCAGACTATTATCGAGCTCATCAAAGTCGATGCTCATAAGAAGAGCCAAGGCATTATCACCGAGACTAAAGTGAGTTTAATTTCGGATCAATTTCAGAAACCGTTCCAAACCTTAGCGACTTTGTGTAATAATACGTGGATATGAGAAATAAATCTGGGGGATTGATGAGCGTTTCCTGCTTTTGCTTCGTTTCATGCTTTGAACCGCTAAACGAAGTTGAAGAGTTTGTGATTGAAACATAATAATTACGTTAAAACGTAGAGAAATATGAATGGAGTAACTAGAAATACGACAAGCGGACAGAGGAACAGACAACGCATATGACATTCGAAAGGGGTGGTTGAATGAACATGCAGGCATCATTTAGGGCAGATCGGGAATACGATATGCTTCCTGAATGACATTAGACAAATCAACAAGGAATGCGATTTTGAAGAGAAGACAATGTTTTCCAATGTAATTATGAAAATTCACTTGAAAAGTGCTGGTGTGTGCAATCAAACTACTATTAGAAAACATTCATTAAATTCGACACACTGGTTAAGTTTCCTAATTCAAATCTCGTCCCATACACTGGATATAATTTTATTCACACACTAAATTCAATATTCAAGAACGTTTGATGTTTGAATTACATGCTTTTTTAGAAAACATTTATACTTAGAACAAGCGGAATTTCATAAGTCTTACGATCGACTTCAAATACCACTAACTTTTGTCTGTTGACATTTTTGGTTTATTTAGATATTTAATTGTGCAAGTCATAGCACAGAAAGGAATAAAATCTCTTCAAATGTATTAGAAATGCTGAAACATCTGCAACACGGCTAGCCTATAACCTATTGAAGCAATTACCAGAGGCTCTAAATTATTTTATTGAATTTCTTTTTACCTAGCAACTCCTATTATACAGAAAATTTAAAATATTACGTTAATTCTTATTTGTAAGTGAATATTATCTAATGAATAACACGGATGACTTATTTGCGTATCCGGAATTTTATATTCTCGCGATGCGATGTGGAATCGTCATAAGTTTGCCATGCAATGTCATCGGCATGCTCTGTATCATCTACAAAACACCGCAAACCGCTAAATCACTCAGCTACAGAATGCTCAGTGTATCTGTATGGCAAGCTATTGTAACTCGATGATTATGAAATTGACGATAATCCCAGGACATTTATAACCGAAATATCACTGAGTTGGTTAGTTACTCCAGTTCTAACGCTTCCCGTAGTCGGCTACTATCCTAATGGTTTACTGAGACTACTCAACATCCCTACATATATTCAGACTTGGCTCATTTTCCAAGGAGTTATGGGTTAGGAATATCTATATCTTTCAGTTTTTCAAATAGGGTGACAAATTTGCAGCTTCGGGTGGTAGCGTTCTTCATATGTATTATTATCGATTCATGCATGTTATGCCCGATAACTTTTTCGTGAAGGTACATGTAAAATTAATTCGTGACTCAGAAATTGTGTTAATGCACTTTCTTAGGCTTAAATTTTTTCATTTCAACTCGAAAATGTATTGTTTTTCTCTAAAACCTTCTCTCTCAACCCAATCACAAAGGATCAATCCCTGTGCACTTGTTTCACTGCACACGATCTCTCTGCTTCCTCACCAGAGTCAGGACCATAAGAAGGAGTCTTTTCTCTTTCTTGTTGTGCCTGTGGCATAAACATTTTCAATTTAGCGATATATTCCACAAAAAATCCGCGAATTTTACGTGGTTTTTCTCTACTTTCTGATGTTGGTTTTTCCAGTATTTGGATTATATCTTATTTATCCAAACCAAGATTATGCAAAGAATGCTGCTAAGGCGGTATGTGAATTCTATGATTATAGATAGTCTTCCTAATTGTCGAAATACGAAGTCAATTATGTTAAATTAAAGCGAAGAACATTATTTATAGTATCAGTTAGATTTTAGAAATTCACTGCTTGTTCCAATCCCCGTATACTTTCGGAACCTACCACAGATATCGTTTATTGGTACGACGAAATAACACCGTTTTACATCTTGATAGTTCCAATGTATACAATTGCAATTGCAATTACGATGTTTGGCACTTACGCTACGTTTGGCTATGGAATTTACTATTTCACCAATCAGATATCTTACAAAGTGAAATTATCAGCTAAGACTATTCGCATTCAAAATATGCTTTATCGATCGATTATAGTTCAAGTATAACTTCTCAAGAATGGCACAAAATTATGCTAATATATTTTTAGACAATAGCTCACGATATGTGTCTGTGTGTGCCATGGCTACTTTTATGTGCTCTTTATTATTTCGAAATTTGCAATCCAGGTTCATTTTTGTATACTTATTGAAATCGAATACAGTAGCGACCAGCAGTTTTGAACATTTATGACTATGAATGCAATTCTGTAGACCAGATTGTCGTTGACCATTTTTGAGTGAAATTCAGTAGGAATTCGCAACTCATCGTGAGTAAGGAGAATATGTATGAAAAGTTGAATTCAATTCTTCAATGAAAACTCACTACCAGACTGGGCTGCATTCATAATCATAGTTGTTCAAAACGTTTGATCACTATGTTATTTTTAGATCTGACAAATTTTTTATCCTTTATTTTCACGTATCATTGCACATTCACAACAATTGCACTGATTTCTGTAACAGAATCATATCGAATGGAAATAAAATCGCGGCTGAAAAAAGGTTAGAGTTTTATAGAAGAAATATGAGGAGTGTTTTTTCAGGAGTCTATCCAATGAATTCACGTGATAATAATTTTCGAAGAGCTTTGCATAATGTCTAGACTCGGAAGATGACCAACTCCCAAGTATTGATGTAGTTATTTTGTAATGGTTATCTGACAATAAACTGCCAAATTAGACGCGTGTAAATTACAACTTGGTATAGCTAGGATCCCCAAGCTCCTCCTCTTTGCAAAAATGCGTTTGTGGTAGAAACGTGGTAGTTTGAAAGGAAAATTTTAGGAAGAGTACCCTTCAAACTTCGAATGTCTCAAAAAACCCTATCTAAATCGACGACAAATCTAATAAAATAGTCTGCAAAAATCAGCGCAAAATGTCTGCCTACAAGTCGAATTTGTACAGTGAAAATGTGTCATTTTGAAGGTTACAATTTTTCGTTTTTCTCAACTAAGGAATTTTCTTTTATTTTTTCTTCACAAAAATCTTATTTACATCCCTGGTGACATTGATGCACAAAAATGTTATTCGAAACATCAATCTGGCATATCTGCTTGGGAACCCTACCTATAATTATTTGCATGCACTTAATTTGCAAAGTGTTTTGAGAATTCAATCCACAATGTGTTCATAACTAGTCTCGCATTCGATATCTATTTCGTAGTTACTATGGCAACCCTTTTATCCACTGGATATGCAAATTCAGTTTTTGTTAAGAAATCGTTATTTTTTCATATAAATGTCAAAATATGCCATTATTTGCATCATTCCTTAAAAGTATGAATTTCGAAAGATATTTTTAGCCAAACAAAATTTAGAGCGCTAGACAGTTATTATGGAATTTGTGTCTAACCCGTGTTATTTCTCGTGCCCCTCTGGCTGACAGCAATCTGTCACCTCTGCAGATTCAGATATCTGAGCTGAGCTTTAAGTGAAGCCTGAGAGGGAGGGGGAAGAAAAAGGATTAGGCAAGCATTAAGCGTGTCTCATTTTTCCTCCATTTTTTACCCAGCGACTCGTTTTTTTTCCATTTGACGGACGCGCGAGAAGAGTCCAAATCAAATGCGAGCAAATATTTTTGTCTTTGACTCTTTGACTGGCACATTTCTTATGTTTTTGAAAAGACGAGCATTTCCTCGCTCATCAAAAATTAATTTGAATTTTCCTTGCTGAATAGAATTTTTTGCTAACTTTACTTGAACTCGAAATTACAGTAATGTTCGAATACTTTTTTGTGAAATAAAGTTAAGAATTGAAGGACCTACTATTGTAGTGTTCGCTCGATTTTTTTGAGAAATAATATAGAGAAAAAATCGAGTGAATACTACAAAAGGGTGAAGGCGAATACTACAATAGGCCAATTGAAGTAATCTTCGGTATTTAACTTTTTGAGCATTACTGTTTTTGAGATTTCAGAAAATCTTGAAGCCTTTGATAGAGAGCGCAAGCTCTGCCCCCTTGCAAAATCGTGTTCATTTTGGGATTAGGAATTAAGTACTTTTTTGAAGTTTAAAATTTTTATTCAATTTTTTCTACTTCACAAATGTCTAAGGTACATCATCTTCGAGGATATTTTGGCGCCATATTTTTCCGATTGGGTGGAATCTGAGGAACAGACTGCGCTCTCTAGCCTTTGGTTTGGTTTTCAAAAATTCAAAGAATATTTGAGTGCCGGAATATCGACCGAGCCCCTTCTTCCCCTTATTGTTTTGTTGCACTTCCTAAAAAAGGGAGAGGACTCCACAACTCGTTTCCCACGGCCAGCCAATTGATTGTATAAAAGAGCTGCAGAAGGAGTGAGGAAGAAGTGCTTTGCTCCTCACACTTTGGCTCATCTCCCAACTCTGCTTCTTTTCCTACCCCTCAGCACTATATTTGTTAGAGACGCAGATCAGTCCATTATGGTTGAGTGGGTTAATTTATGTATGTGTGTTGCCTTCTTCCACTCAACCTATTTTTGTTTTTCAAAGTAATTTCATTTTCGGCTGAAAAGTCGCACAAATAATTCTCGAAAGTTAGCCTTTTCTAGATCTTCACTTCGTGAGATGATCAAATGAAATAGCTCCCTTGATAGCAATTAGAGGTACCCATTTCAGCCATAAATCGAGGAAATATTTCTGGTATGATTTAGGATGGGGAATGAAAACCACTTGATATACAGCGGGAATTGGAATTTCCATAAAGGGGTGGGCGTAACCTCGTCTGCTCTCTGCGGATAGCTTTGTTTTGAATGAGTCAATGTCAATGGCGCGCAGATGTGCAGTGTCTGCATGCAGCTTCGAATGAATGAAAAGATCTCGTCTTTATTCCGAGATTATCGAATTTCCCGCTGAAAGACGAGCAAATCTTCATTTTCGTTCCAAAAAATCTCGAATTCCTTTTTCTCCTCATTTCGGCTAAAAATCAAATGTCAACAAAAATCTCGCGTCTTTTTATTCGTTTGAAATTTGCGGAAATTACTCGTTTTTGAATTTATTTCTTTGAAAATTTATTTTCAGCAAAATTCCACTCCAATATTTGTCGGACGATGCAGCCATAATAAGCTCGAAGATGGTGGCTACAATATCCGCTGGCAGCCCCTACAGAGCCAGTCCCTCCAAATCCAGTCAGGTAGTTTTTTATTCATTGTTGGTTTACTAGTCTTTGACTAAAATGTTTTCGAGTATCACTTTTGAAAAATAACAATTTCTCCAGACTTTTGTGAAATAGAAAATAATTCGAATATGAATCGCGATAAAATTTGATGTTCTCGAAATAGACGTCATATTGAAGCTTTCCCATACTTAGATTATAAATTCCGAACCGAACAACCCTACTCGAGGCCATAAATAATTAGATGAAACGAAATAGGATTATTGCATCCGAAATGAAATTGCGGAAAGACTTGACGAGAAGTGACAAAATGTATCAAACATGATTATGCTAGCGTATTTCTATATAGAGAGTTTTGTGTTTCGAAGGTGCTCTAGAAGATGTTTGTGAACAAAATGAATGAGGTATTCGTGATCTACGCACAAAATTACGCTAGAATAATCATGTTTTGATGCACGTCGTCACTTCCCGTAAAGTAAAGTCGAGTCGAAATTGTCTCGATTTCAGAACAACGTGCATCAGAATCATCAGAACATGCAGGGCAGTTCGAACTTCGACCGGATAATCGACACGATTCCGGATGAAGAATTGGGCAGAGTTCCTCCGATCATGCTTCAGCAACTCGGTGATTTTTTTTACTTATTGTTTCTATCATTATTATCATGGTTAAACAAAGTTAGAAATTCTGATTAAAAATTGAAAACGAAATTTTGGTTATGTGAAAACTAGCCGTAACCTAAATGATCCTTCAATGCTGTCCAAGACAGCTAAAATACTCATTTTTTTCAAAAATCGGGAAAAGAATTTTGTTCTTTTCTGATCTGAATATTTGTAAGATAACGCGAAGTTTCATTGCATATAATTTTGAAAATTTTATTTGAAAACTCACAAGATCAGGAAATAATCTTTTTTTAACTTGCAGCCCGAGCGAATGAAGTAATCAAGCAGCAAAATCGAGAGATGGAG
Organism: Diploscapter coronatus; assembly: GCA_964036155.1. Taxonomy (NCBI): domain Eukaryota; kingdom Metazoa; phylum Nematoda; class Chromadorea; order Rhabditida; family Rhabditidae; genus Diploscapter; species Diploscapter coronatus. Next base: position 7,054,529 of record OZ038423.1, read on the forward strand.
CGACTACGGGCTGGGGACAAGTCGCTCGAAAATGAACGGCTCAGGAAGCAGCTGCATGATTTGGATGAGGAAATCAAGTAGGGAACATTCTCAAAATCATTTTTCTTCAAATTACTTTTAGGAAAAGTCGAACGAATTTCCTGACTCAAGAATCTCTGCTGGCCGATATGAATTCGGAATTACAGGCTCTGCTCGAGGAAAGACGAGTTCTGCAGGTTTATCGTTTTTATTTAATAAAATTTCAGAACTTTCTGTAAACCCATAAAAGATTACCAGTGTCTTATTTTTTCGTCCAAACTTACTGTCGCAATCTGCATCTGCTTACTGTGCATTTTTGTAGGCTTCGTACGCAGAGCTGGAGAATAAATACAAGCGTACGAAACTGGCAAATCGTGAACTCGCTAGGGCTTTGGAGGTTCATTTTTACCTTTTGAAGATAAGATAATTGTTTTATTTACATTTTTAGTACGGTTTCGAGGTCGAAGAAGGCACATCGAAGGACGATTATTTGAGAAGAAGTGAAGAGAGTCTGCTTGAACAGGTGGCGCTTTCTCGCAAACGAAGTAAAGTGAAGAAATATTTTAGTCGAGAAGACACGCGAATGAAGCGACCACTTCGAAAGAGCCGGTTCGTGATCAGAAGAATTTCGAAAGCCATGCAGAATATCGGATTCAGGCAAATAGTTTTTTTTTCTAAGAAAAAATAGAATATTTTCTCTTCCAGGGCTCTCCTCTGGATACATCAGTTCTGAAGTCAGACACAAATGAGGCGAAGCAGTTGAGAGAGCAACTCGAAAAGGAAGTTCGGATGAACGAATCACTTCATAAGGACTTGGAAGCATCCAGGAGAATGGTGGGTTGTTTTCTTTTTAAAAAAATTAGGGTTTTGAATTGAAAATTTTCAGCTCCTGGGGAGGGAAAGCGAATTGGCTGAAATGAAGACCAAATTCGCAGAGATGCAAATGCGATTGACACAGGCATTTTTTGTTGAAAACATACATGATAAAATGTTGAATAATTTAGGCAGAATCGGATGTGGCCGGGACGAGTTCAGATTTGGCAATCGAAAGAGCGCGGTGTGATAGACTGGCTCTCGAGCAGCATGAGACTGCTACTCTGTACAATCAGGTACACTTCATTTTTGATCATTCGTCAAAATAGCCTATGAGTTGAACATTTTTCCAATGGTTTTCTACGCTGTTTTACTTCAATTTTGGAACAATAACTCGTCAAGACTAGAATAGTTTCACTTTGTATCTTGAAGAATATGGAGCGGACTTTATAGAATTTAGTTGAAAATATTTGACAAGTAGATCGTGTTTTGTAAACCAAATGTGGCGCAAATCGGGCAGCTGTATAGACTGGCAATGGAATACCAATTTATTTATCTCAAACTTGAGTAATTAAACCTTTAAAGTGAAAAATGAGAAACCAAAAATAAGAAGTACAATCGACGATTTGCAAATATGCAGGCTGAGCGATCAGATAATTCTCAGCCCGTTGCTCGAGGAAAAACGGAAGAGGAAACAAAAGGGCGCATAGTTAGAGAAATAGGATAAAAAAGTCCTCTCTTGTCTTGAGGAATATCTGAAATATTGATTTCCTGAAAAAAATATAAAATAAGCGAAATGGGCAGCTATTTGAGACATTGGTGACACGATTATCAATAGATAGGGGGTTGTCTTTCTTTTATCATGCTTTGTAAGTCGCACCTTTTTATTCTAAATAGGTAGTCCCAGTGTGTCGCGATATTCAAGTTGTATTTCATTTCGTTTGTAAAGAGAAGACGAGTGTTTCCATTTCACATTGCTCTTTTCAGATGCAAGAAAGTCTGCAGTTATTGATGGTGGAAAAAGAAGACGTAGAACACGATTACAAATTCGCCAAGCAGACCATTCTCACGCTTAATGCTAAATTGTAAGCCCAATTTTTTTTTATTTTATAAGTTATTTCCCTAAAATTATCAGAGAAGCCCAAGGTGCAGATTTGATAACGACCAAACGAGCTCTCAGAGAACGAATCCATTTGAGGACCGAACTTTGAACATTTCAAACAAAATGCATAACGAGGATCAAATATCATGCAAAATTACTCGGTGATATATAATTTATTCCATGCACTAACATGTACAAATTCCTGATTAGAATCATGTAGCGATCTCTAGATAACGAATATCGATAGTCAATCTTTCTTTCGAGCTCTTATCCCTTCTGAATTCAATGATCTCATTCGTTTATGGAAACGAATAATTGAACAAAAAATGTCAATTCATTTGAATAAATTGATTAAAAATCGATATCTTTGAAACATAATATTAGAATTATTCAAAAGATAAATAAATTAGTTTCTAAATCGAATGTAATTTAGCAGAGTTGACACTTCATGAAGTGAAATGAATTTACAATTGGCGTAACAGATAATAGTCAAGTATAGGGCTTCCGATGACATTCTTATTAAAAATTCAAATAAAGTTGGTAACGATAGAAAATAGGAGAATCGACGACAGGGAAATTGTGACGCTTTTCATTGTAATTGCTGGTCCTAAACTTGGAAGAATTGATTAAGTGATTGAGTGCTAGATAATTAATTACCAGATAAATTGCATCCGTTTCCCTTACAGCAGTACAATGTGCCAACCACCTCTACTTCAACTTGAAATAGTTTAGTATAATCTGACGGAGCTGTATAATTTTCCTGGTAGCCATCCTGAACATTTGTTTAAGTTTGGAATTATATATCGTAAGATTTGAGTCATTTTATAGATCGACTCACAATGCAATTGATTTTTCTGTAATCGCCCTGACATTCGTAGAAGATATACGGAGTCTAAATCCTTGTAAAGCTGGTTCGTTTCATATCTTAAATCTAATATATAATGTAAGTTAAAAATAAGTTTATAATCGATGCTTTTGTAAATGTAATTTTATGGATAATTCGCATTATTGTCTAATTTTATTTCTTTAGATTTGAATAATAAATTAAAACACGCCGGAAGCAATATTCCCCGCTCGCTATACAGCCAACTTTCTTTGGCTCCAATGTCGTGGAGAATCGTTGTCTATCTTTCGTATTTATGCCTGAATAGCAAGCATTTATAATGGAATAAGTGACAACCAAAATGAGAAATTTCATCCTTCTAGCGAATTGAAAACCAAAAAGCGCTTTTGGTAAAACAAAATCTTTTTTTAATACTCCACGAAACTAAACACAAACCGTTATCAAAAGATCGGCCCTTTGACATTTTAATACAGAAATATATGCAATTTATGGCATGTTTCACGTTGTCAAACACATTTGGCTGAATGTAAATATTGAGATGCATCTTATTTCGAACCGTTACAAAAATGAATTATACAAATAGTAAGCTGATTCACACGGATCGGCAATTCACGACTGCCAATCCGTGCCGGCCACTCGGGTCGGCAGTTTGAACGCTAAGTACTTTACAACTCTAAAATTCATATCTAAAGTTGTGACTTTGTAAAGATATTTCTAGAACTTTGACCTTTATTAGATTTTTAAATCATATGATGGATAATATTTTTAGTCATGATTTTCGATCATACATCAGACATATCATTGTGGGAAACGGTCGTTGCGCATAAAATTTGTTTTGGCCAGGGTTTTCGGAACTTCACTCTGCAGTTCGGAGTGAAGTGGAGTTAAGAAATGTGTTCACTTCTGACAGCCCTGCTTATGAACACGGGCTTCAGATGTGCACCCATAACAATACTTGCACGCATACTTTTCAGATTCTATTTATCACAGCACTCAATTTATTACATACGATAATTATTCGATTGTGATATGAGGAAACAAAAGTTGCACACGTCATTCAAATAGGGCAGCTGAAAAGGCATAACAGACAAGAGAGCACATTAATTAGAAAAGAAAATAGAATAAAAGAAACAATTCTCCCGTGTCTAGAGAAATCCAAACCATTGATTTCTTGAAAAACCATAAACTAAGCGAAACGGATAGTTATTTGCGACAACAGTGATAGAGATCACGGTCACTTTTCGATGATAGAATTGAATTCCGCTTTGAACAAGTCGAACCTGTACTGTATTTCGTCATAATTTTCTGGAAATTCATTCAGCCATTCGAGACATTCCTCGATTTTTGATTTGCATTGATTGGTTTTCTCGAATTCCATCTGAATGGAAAATAAAGGTGTTTAAGTTCAATCGTAGCATGTTTCTTTTTAAAAAATGTTTCCCACCCTCATTCCATCTATCCTTTGGCTTTCACTGTGAAGATATGTATCGAAATTTCTACGTAAATCACAGACTTTTCTGAACAGATCATCGGCCTCTCTATTCTCCGCCGCTTCCTTCACAAAATGTGCAATATCAGCCTGAATTTGATTAATTTATCCTTATAGTCATAACAATTTATCAGCACTGTGTTCCTTCTTGGTCCGTTGTAGTTATAAGTAAACTTAGTAGTTCTTCTCGTATATTCCTCGGTGTGAGTTACTTTTAGTATTCCATTCCCATCGATTTCAAATTTCGTCTGAAATTCAGACTCTTAGGTAATGCTTGAAAATGAATATTTACAGTATGGAGACTTCCGCGTGGTTGAGGCTCTAAATTGTTCATCGAAATGGATCCTATCTTGGTGTTGTCTCTTGTACGAGCTCTTTCGCCTTCATAGATGTCAGCTTCAAAACGTTGTTGATTGTCCACTACCGTCACGGTTTCTAGTCTTTGCTGAAGTTAAATTTCGATGCATTTGGGATTTATAACAACTATTATGCAGTAAAGGATGATCCCTTTTTAAATAGGAAATAAAACGAAATAGTGTATTGGGGAAACATGATAATTTAAATAAAAAAAAAAAAAACTATATCGATCTCCACTATTTTTGATATCATTTATTGCTAGATCTTCAAGAGTGTTGCGCACCCGATCTTATTATATCCATTTATACTATACTCATAGGATGACTGAAAATATTGACTCGACATCTCTTACTTCGCAAGGATACGTAGTTCCTCTGGGGATGACGACTTTGACAATTCCCCCACGAAGCTCCATACCAATCGACAGAGGCACGGCCTCTCGGATGTCGAGTTTCATGTGAGAAGCTGCATAGGTACGTTGTTTGCCGATGTTCGGAATATCGTTGTGAGATGGCAAGGGCTCATCTGGTAACTGAATTCGAATTATTTTTCTATAAATTATCATACAATAAAAGGTTCAATTTCTGAATAGAAGATTCTATTAAAAGTTATCTTTCAAAATTAAGACGGAGTTCATCTTGGAGAGAAATAGAAATTTATGAAACTCCCATTATACAATGATGAATGTATGTTGCTTACCGGTTTGCTAGGATCCATCTGTGAGGCAAGAATCGCAGCTCCAATTGCAACGGCCTAAAATAGGTATCCTTTCTTATTGAAAACGAGTTTTCATGCAGCCTAACCTCGTCTGGATTGATGTTGTTCATGATATTCGCTTTGGCGGGGAATTTTGCCCTCACCAATTCTTTGATTCGTGGAATTCGAGTCGATCCACCCACCATGAGCTGAAGATAAACTAATATTTAATCAAATGCATGTTCTTTGATCATACAATATCGTTGATTTGACTGATATCCAGATTAGCCTTTGTAAGCGTCTCGTCAATGACTCCCATAGTCGACTCGAAGTAGTCGTTGCACAACTCGTTGAATCTCTTTCTATCGATCTTGTAGATATGCTGGTAGCTTTTTCCACTGATCGTTACTGACATCTGAATGTTTGTAATTAGACTATTTACATACATATGGGATTGGTCAGCAGGAACTTGCGGAATTATTTTTTGAGATTTTTTAAAATTTGAAACAGTGAGCAAAGAAATTTTAATTCTTTTTCGATTCCGAAGTTTTGACAAATTTCGTTCAGATTCTGTCGATCTTGAGCATTTTTTAATTTAGCTCCGACATGTATACGAATTGGTGCGTGTGTGTATTGGGCCCATATTATGGACAGACATCTTTAATTCTTATTCTCTCATCACTGCTACAAAAGGTAAAACAAAAAGGTGTGCGAAATTAAAGACACAATAAAGGATGATGAAATTTTTGAGAATGAATATCCCACTAAATCTTTTTAAATCTGCAACCAATACCTCAATTGTCTGGGGCGACATCATTCCTGACATGTTTTCCTTCGCAGTCCTTGCCTCATTCCGCAATCTTCGTATTTGTGTTGAATCTTCAATGGGAAATGAAACTCCATGTGCTTCTTCGAACGATCGCGTGAAATCATCGACAATTGCTGTGTCGAAATCTTCACCGCCTAAATCAAGCAGTTTTCTCCTTTCGGGTGATTATGACTAACCTAGATGTGGCAAGCCATGAACTGCGAGGATATCGAGCTTCGCACTTACGATTTTACCAATGGAAACATCAAAAGTACCTGAAGATTAATCATCGAAAAGTCATAATTTATGCCAAGTTTGCTGAATCTGACCAAATACGAAGAATCGGATAACTAACTTAGTTGATCGAATTGGAGTTTTTGGAAAAAAAATCTCCAACCCGTCAACGTGCTTGAATTATGCTCGTACCTCCTCCGAGATCGTAGATCAGAATGGTCTTATTCTCATGGCCCGTCTTCATGCCGAAAGCAATTGCTGCAGCAGTCGGTTCGGAAATAAGCTTGACATGCTCGAATCCAGCTAGTTTGGCTGCTCTCTCGGTTTCCAATTTCTGTTTCGTATCAAAATACGCCGGATGCGTTATAACTGCATCTTTTATATTAGCACCACCCCAGTAAGACTAAAATTTAGATTATTTTATCATTATCAAAATAATTGACATACTTTGGCATACTCTCTTAGTTTCTTCAGTAATTCAGCCGACACTTCTTCAGGAGCAATTAGTCGTGGCTGACCGTTTTCTTCTATCTTTATCATTGCTTTTCCCTAAAATGAAAAGAAATAGAAACTTGCGAAGAGACTTTTAATGGCAAACAAAGTTATTGAAGAAATTGGTTAGTTAAAAAGTCATTAATTGATTGATTAGATGAAGAAAAATTATGAAAAGGCGAAAAGTCGTTTCCCTTATCCCCTTACTACTTTTGCGCCTTTTTTTATTTGCAAGTTTATGAAATAGCGATAATTCTGATCACCAAAAATTGAGTCTGAATTCGTACTCACATCATTTGGAGGTATGGTTTCTCGCACAACATCAAACGACCACAGTCTTCTATCCTTAGTGACAGCAGCGTCTTCGTATTGTCGACCAATTATTCGCTTTGCATCTTCAAAATTATCAAATACTTGCTTCAGAAATTGCAATTCAATTACCATAAATCAGATTCTTCCCAACTCGTGGAGCTGATAAGGCAGACTCCCCAACTTGGATATGATTATTCCCGCCAAAGAACACGCATGATGGCGTTGTGTTTTTGCCTACAATCACAGGTATTATTTTAGAAGTCACAATTTGTGTAATATATGAGACGTTATTTATAAAAATCGAGTTTTCTATAAAGGGGGGTGGTACCCAAGAAGTTGACCTTTAAATTTCGGGCTGATATTTCGTCCCTGGGGGTTTTCGACTACGCTGATTACGAATCTGACGGTTAAAACCCGATCCGACCAATTGTTCCGCCTGTCCCGGAAGGTCCGCATACGGTAGTTCTGAAAAATTCTATTTTCGTTATTCTGCATGAGAAAAATTCAACTTTGGTATCAAAATGCTCGGAGAGACCAGATGAGCACGATTCTGAAAAGACCTTGTCGAAATGACACCGAATAAGGAAGTTATGATGAACATAGTGAAACATATGGAAAATGTCATATTGATTTTTCGCTTGTTTTAATTTTTAACCTTTTAAAAGCCCCAGATTCCGTGAGTTATTTATACTGGGAAGTAGCCCAGGCCTTCTAGTTTCTGGAACACTTGACCGTTTTCCTATAAACTGCCCGCTAGAGAAGAAATGCTACTTCTTCGAAGAGTTGTCATGACTCACTTTTGCCTAATTTGACTTAAAAAATTCATAACTTTTATAATTCTAAACCAAATTCCATGATTCTTTTTTTATTTTGTAGGTTTTGAGCGTGAGAATAAAGTGAAAGTAAAAATAATTTTTTTAGAAATAAATTTTATCGGTAAAAAATTACCCGAAGTTACCTCATACACCCGTACTGGGTTTACGGGTAAATGGCGTTGGAAAAATATGTCCTTCCAGTATATTGCGTAGAATGACATGACGAACAACTTTTGTTTCAGAACCTACCCTGGATTCATTACCGTTGGGACTCCAGAATTTTTTGAAGTTCGACAGCCAAATTCAGCATAATACCGTTTTGACAGAAATTTTCAAAAAATCATATCTCCCTGTGTGTGCACATTCTAAAATAAGTTCTGGAACAAAAGTTGATCAACTTGAAGAGCTCTACAAGATTTTATTGAAAATTCCAACTTTAACTCACATTACCCTTGTAAATACAGTACGGGTATATAGGGTAACTTAGGCTAATTTCTTCCGCCAAAATTAATTTCTAAAAATTTTCTTTATATTTTTACTTTATTCTCCTACTCAAGATCTACAAAATAAAAAAATAATCATGAAATTTGGTGTGAAATATAGGAAGCTATGAATTTTTGAAATTTACTGCCCTAAAGGCACTTTGCAATAATTGGTCATCGAACTTTAAAAAATTCTGGAGCTCATACAAATGTGAATTCGAGGTCGGTCCTGAAGCAAAAGTTGTTCACCATGTCATTCTACACAAAATACTGGAAGGACGAATTTTTCCAACGTCATTTACGCGTAAACCTAGGACATTATGAAAAGTTCACAATCAAGACGCGAAAAGTGCGTATTTCTGCAGAAATCAATATTCGAAAAAAATTCTTATTTTATTGCCTAATAATCTAGGGATTAAATTCTGTTCAATAAAAAAAGAATTATCGAATTTAGTTTAGAATTATAGAAGTTATGAATTTTTAAATCGAACTAAGCAAAAGTGAGTCATGACAACTCTTCGAAGAAGTGACATTTCTTCTCTAGCGGGCAGTCTATAGAAGAACGGTCAAGTGTTTCAGAAACTAGAAGACCTGGGCTACTTCTCAGTATAAATAACTCACGGAATCTGGGGCTTTTAAAAGGTTAAAAATTAAAACAAGCGAAAAATCAATATGACATTTTCCATATGTTTCACTATGTTCATCATAACTTCCTTATTCGGTGTCATTTCGACAAGGTCTTTTCAGAATCGTGCTCATCTGGTCTCTCCGAGCATTTTGATACCAAAGTTGAATTTTTCTCATGCAGAATAACGAAAATAGAATTTTTCAGAACTACCGTATGCGGACCTTCCGGGACAGGCGGAACAATTGGTCGGATCGGGTTTTAACCGTCAGATTCGTAATCAGCGTAGTCGAAAACCCCCAGGAACAAAAAATCAGCTCGAATATTGAGGGTCAACTTCTTGGGTACCACCTCATACTCGATTTTTATAAATAGCGTCTCATATGTAGTTTAAAATTGGTGAAGTGAGGTGTCGCGAAAAATGATTTTCGCGATCGAGATTTTCATCGTTTTTTCTTTCAAAAATCTAATCCAACTTTTCTGTAGTTCAGGCTTTTGGTAACAAAATGCTGGGACCAAATCTCAAGAATAGAAAGTGCGCATTAGAGAAGCTAGGAAATTCAGCCCTATTCATTGCTGGGCAGCCCATGAAATGTTGACAGATGGACAGATTTTTTTAAAGATCGCGTAAAGCGGAATGTAAAACGATCAAAATTTACAACTCCGATTCTTCGCAGTTTCGGAATCATAAGAATTCGCGACTATAGGCAAAATAGTATGGAGAAAAAATAACCGAATCATTCCACACCCAAGAGGGCTCGCGAAGTGGCAAAAAAATCGAAATCCGCCATAAGAACGTTTTCCCCGCTCACAGTTGCTAGTTAGCTTACCCATATCATTTGGGACTATTTTAATATGCCCGTTATTATCTTGAATCGCAACGCAGCATCGAGTTGTTCCCAAATCGATTCCAACTTCGTAACTCATTGCGTCAATTCGATGTCTATCTATAAAAATCGATCATGAAATAACAAAGTAGCACGAAACATTTATACCAAACGGAAAACTGCGTTTCAATCGATTTTTGAAAAGAAACTCATACTAAAAGACAGTGAATTAAAAATTGCCATATCAATGCAGCATTGATAAAGGAGCGATCGATGTCAAACATTAGTCAGCAAGCGCAATATTAGTCGTGTATGTATATTTGCAAGTTATTCTTTCTCGAAATCTATGCACTTTGTTTAGGATCTCCAGGTGGATATGCCAAATCCTATTTTTTGGTAAATTTTTGCACATAAAAAGTGATCTGGGTAGTAAATAAGTCATCTGTGACGAAAAAAAATTTTCGGACCGAAAAAACATCGCAAAAATTCGTCACCCAAAATGACACACATTTTCACAAATAAAATATGCTTTGTGTGTAACTATTTTGTCCTGATTTTTTTGATATCTCATAATCTAACGCAATTATTCGTTCCAAATTATGTATAAGAATTGGTGGGTGCAGAAAGTATCATGTTTTTCATCAATGAACTTGAGGCTTCAAGGGGAAGTCGAGATAATGGTTTTCAAGAATTTCGAGTAAATGCTAGCTTATTTCTTGAAATGCAATTGATACAGCTAGTATTTTATGGTTTCGAGAAGGATAATAATTCAAATCGTATTCCTGAATAACTTTATTTTCATTCAAATAGATATCCAAAAATAAATTATTACGATATTATACTCAAGCCAAAAATCTGGCGAGTTTAACTGCTGAATAACGTTTTAGGCATGATGAATGAATGAAACTGAATTCAGTGGCCTCAAATAAAGCATGGGGGTTGATCTCGAAATTTGACAGCCAATAATCAAATCTAAAAGAATAAATTATTGTTATAATTTCCAGAAAACACCTAGCAATATCCCTTAGCAGTGGTCTTACAGAATCTGGATCTTTATGGATTTCTACTAAAATCTGAAGAGGAGTATTTTTCAAAAAGGAATGATGTATTTTTTCATTGATAAAACTGACGAATAAAAGAGGAAAATTTTCGAAATAACTTACTTGACAAATAGTATGCTTCTCCAAGAAAGGAATCAGAACTTCATACTCACCGCCTTCGATGTCGATCTTCAGAATTTCAATTTTATCCACCTCTTCCAATTTCATTATATCTTCTAAATTCCTTCTTTGCATAAACTAAAATAAAAGATATGCACCAATTGTAGCTCTATGCTCAACTTCATTCGTCACACTCGTAATGTGGATAGCCCGCGAAAATCCGTTGATCGATTTGTATACATCAAGTGATATTCTATCAGCTGACTAAATGCATCAGTTTCGAAAGTTTTGCATCATTCCCTAATTTTTGAGACACTAATTCAGATACTTGAGTATATTATCAGGGCGAAAAATTTCACGCACATCGTCAAAGCAGAACTGTGAACCGATCAAGTTTCAGACGAATTATTCATCACAACTATGTGAATCAGCAGGAGTAAAACTAGTGATGCAACATTTCAAGCACCACTGCATGAAAGTTCTTCATCAATGGATTATTTGAAGCTCTACCGCATCATATCCGAAAATTCGGCATCGCATGCTCGTATAAGCCTGAATTTCTTCATCGAACGATGTCTGGTTATTGATGCCCAATGAGAAGATTCTAAAGAGAGGCGAGTTAACTCGTAAAAAGGTAAAAATTATGAAAAAACTTGCACACATCCATCTGGAACGTGAATCGGATCGCAAATCCATTTCCCACCGTCGAAAATTGCACCAAGACGAATTCTGGGACAATGCACCTAGCATTGAAATTCAGCTTAAACATAATGAAAAAGCAGTACAACCTCGGGAACTAAAATGTTGAATAGTTCTTCTTCTTTATCAATAAAGCTCTTGATATTTTCTGCTCTCTCGACTCCTTGTTCTTTATACCAATCGATCAGCTCACTGCTTATTACAATATGTTGATCTCCATTAGCAGATCCAATCTGATGTTGGAATTTTGTATGATAAAAGTGGATCTCAATTGATACCGTGGAATCATCTTCCACATAACTCAAAATTCCTAATTTTAGGCTTTCGAATCGTTCTAAATTTGATGTATGGTATGGTGTCAATACGAAACAGGAGGAATATTTTTAGATTTTGAAAACTGATTTCGCTCTCAACTTTATCTATACAAAAATGTCATAATCCATAAAAATTACAATCTCGAACGATTTCGGCTTTCTAAAATTCGATTGTTTTCGATCTCCACTTTCGTTCATCCTGACATGAAGTTGTAAAGATAAAAGTGATGTCTTCAAATAAAATTAGTATCTACAACTTTTAAAATAGGGATTCGGAATAATAAATTTGATATTAATCACCAAAATCACAACCCCTTTTCTCACTTGTACGTAAAGCATTTACAGTTGTTATAAAATGATGCATACGTTTCTGCAATCCATCGAATATGATCCACAAGCAACAGTTAATGACCAACAATGGCATACAATATTGAATTTTTTGAAATATTTGGGACATTTTTAGGAAAACTCCTAATGCATCGAATAACTTTCATAATCGATAGGCATAAATTTGTGTTAGTATATCATCACTATATGCAAATGAGTTATTCGGACTTGAATTCGTATGGAGTACATGGTTTGTGGAAAGCGGAAAATAGTCATAAAATTTTCGCTATATCGCTAAAAGTTAGAATGCTTATTGTCAATGACCGATAACTTGGACTATTGTTTCTTATATGCAAGTGTTTGCGCTTGAAATGGATAGAAATGCATTTTTTAATGTTTCAAACAATTTTTGTTCACTTTATTCAGAACAATGAATCGGAATACGACAACAGTGATTGAACGAATAACTTTAAAGTGAAGATCAGCATTAACAGGAACAATAGCACGACTGTGAGAAATAATTCATTGAGTTTTATAGATGGAAGATGAAAATTGACGTATAAGAACGCTGAGAATTTGGAAATGGAAAATTTATCCGATCCTTTTTCTCAGTAATAAACAAGTTCTAACACAAAAAAACCCTTTCAATCATTCGCCAATGAGTCCAAGTTCAGCAGAATAGTTTACAGAATCTCAGAGCAGTATTTTGGCTTCGATCTGCCGTTGTACCTGAAATTATTTAGGTTTGGAATTTATAACAATTGCCTATATTTTCTACAATAACTACCAGGTGCAAATCATAGCGTCGATGTTCATATAGAACGGCTGTGTGTGGATGGAGATGCCATTGACGATGATGTGAGGCACTCCCCAGTGCCTTTCTGGCCATGCGGCTGCAGTTTGCCTAGCTGCCTTCAGTTGTAAAGCATAGCCTTCAGCAGAATTGTAACAAGAACTAAATTAAGAAAAGTATGGCATAGAAAGTTTCTTTCTATCCAAAACTATTTGCGTAGTCGTTGAAACCTACTGGTAATTGAAAGAATAAATTATTCAAAATTCGATACGAAGATTACAAAACTTACATGATTTGTCTCTGAACAGTTTCTGGTACTGAAATCTTCCTGAAGCATCGCTGGTAGACACTAACGAATGGGATTTTCGGCTGAAACTTCGTGATTTCAATAAAACAATAGCGGACTGATAACATTGATGAGCTTGAGCGTGCAGTTGAGAAGCGGCATGAACTTGTCCTGTGATGGAAGTTTATCGATCACACAGGATTCAAATTTATCCACTTTGCATTCCTCCTCTCCGTGCTGACATTGAACTTTTCCACTCTAAAAATCTTATTCTTCATCATTTGATTAGATCTTCTATTTCTCACCGCAATCTTCGAATTTCCATAAGGCACGATTTCGATGTTCACGATATTCCTGAGCTTCTGGTAGACCTTTGGATACAGGATGTCCACGAAGAAATGCCGACAGTCTGATTATGTGAGAAATATTTTTGAAATGTCAATGAAATACCTACATCTACAGTATCCCTCGGTAAATACCGTGATGTTGATGCGTTTATCGTAGGTCGTGTTTGTGTATCTGAAGAAATAAATCGAAATCATTGAAGTGTTTAGAGTCTTACCTCTGGCACAATGTATCAAATCCGCATTCCTTACTCAATGCCGCATTCATGCACCAGAAGTCGGGAGGAATTGTAGCACAATCGTGTTTAAATCGCTGTGCGGCAGAGTTCAAACACAGAACACTCAGCAAAATAAGCAAATAGTAGTTCCACAACATCGTCAAAATGTCAGTGCAGGAATAAGCAAAATTATGGTGCAGCAGACGAGCAGTGGAGTGAAAACAACCACCGATTTCACCAAGCTATCAAAGCAGCAATGTTAAGATTATTCTCAATTATTCGTTGCTTTATTCCCATTGTAAGAGACACAACCACTCGTTGAGGTGCGAAAATGCACATGTATTGGAAGGATTCTGAACAATAAACTATGATTTTGAGATCAATTATAACCGGGAGCATATGGCAAAGTTTTGGTCATTAGGAATGAGCTTAAATAAATTTAAAAGAGTTCACAATATATTTGCGGAAATCCACTCCCTTTTTATCCTATTTTGGTAATCTCGAATGATTCTTTATTTTCGACTATTTTGAGGGACCCTAACCGCGAGTTTGTGCAATTTTCCATAACACTCTACGGTGTTTTCTTGGGCAGATTTTCCTGCATTCACTCCAGGCTTTTATCGTATGATCAGTTTCTTTTTCCCGCATCACATTTTTTTACTTCTCTCTCCGGATCGGACAGAGCACGGCTGCTCGGTTATTGTCTGTCCTTTAAGTGAATAATGGAATACAATCTTGTAATTGGCCTATAACTGTATTGGGCAGCAATAGTGTACATCTACACCCCGAGGAAGTCAACGCGATTTTTCCCGTGCTCGCATAAGATATTTCACCCATTTGACTAGCCTAATATTAGAATAGAAATTGAAGAAAATGCAATAAATCAATTGTAGATTTCAGAAAATAAAAAACTTTGGACTTTAATGAATGGGTAAGAATAAATAAAAAAAAAATTAATAGAAAATTAAAATATTACTATAAGCGAACAATTACAGGAACTATTGTCATATCCTGACGAATCTGAGGATATAGAGATGCTCGATGCCGCATCGTCTCTCCATCGACACGTTTCCTTTGAGTTGGTCGGAGAATCGCAGCAGACTCGGAATGTCGTTCGCGTGCAGGGCCACCAGGTAGAATACGCCTGAAATTTTTGATATGGTTATTGAAATAAGGCATTTTATTTGCATCTAACAGTGAAGAATATTTAGTATTTTATATTTGTTAGAATTT
Source organism: Diploscapter coronatus (assembly GCA_964036155.1). Lineage (NCBI taxonomy): Eukaryota > Metazoa > Nematoda > Chromadorea > Rhabditida > Rhabditidae > Diploscapter > Diploscapter coronatus. The sequence goes on from OZ038423.1 coordinate 7,069,817, forward strand.
ACTAATGAACGTACAAATGCAATTTTATCACTATCTTTGCTAGAATAGAATGGTGTGTTAGTTCGGAAGATTGACAAACACAACGGAAAGATGCTCCCACCTAGCGACTCGACGACTGCGCGGATGCAGATTATCAGAAGCAACATTCAGATGAGCACAAAGCAACCACCTGCTGCGTGCTCCGCGCCAATTGCTCGATAAGCTGTTATGATTCAAGGCAGGTGGCTGTCAGTAGAACTACCAAACTGATGATAAGCAGACGTTGGATAGAAGCATGAGCAAGGCATAGGAACACGAGACATACCTTTAGGAGAAAGTAGATCGGGCACTCGGGGCAGCAGCCGGTCGAGTGTCGACCGACCGCTTGGTCCTCCCGCCCAACATCTTTCCTGAAAACAGCAATTTAACAACGAGCAAAAGAACGAATCGCCCGAGAAAATGATCGTTGTTGAAATTATTTGTAAAAACACGAATATCTGTGTAACTTTTGCAGGAAATCGAGTGATAATTATCATGCGCTATTTTCTTCGCATAGATCTTGTCACCCACAAGAAAATTCTCATTAGGTTATAGATGATATTCGGGAATATATGTCACGTTTTTCCTGCTCCGAATCCGTGAATTAGCTATGAGAGAATGAACCTACAATATTGGATTTGGCCTCTTCACTCGTCGGAACGTAAGGTGGATTGAAGAGCAGCAAATCGACTTTGCCCTAAACTAGAGGAATAGATTCACATCGTCATTCTTCATAGCGAATCAGTTGTGAAAAGAATTTGAATTCAATTTTTTTACTAGAAAAAGGAAATCTTTCAATAAAAGAAAAGATATGGTGAATAAAATGGTGGAAAATATTCAGAAGAACGGAATTTTATCAAAATGGCTCCTAACTTTCGGAAATTCATTTCACTTTCTAAACATTTCTTTCTCTAAAAGAATAAAAAATCCAACCTGTAATCGCCGAAGTCCCTGATCCAAATCCGAGCGTATCACTTCGAGATTGACTCCGTTCATGCGCGCTGTTTCCAGACTGCATTCCAGTGCCTTTGCATTCACATCTGTGGCTATCGACACGACTTTTCGATGCAGAGCCTGGAAATGAGGTCGTATTAAATTTTTAAATCCGATCCGTAAAAATTGAAATAATTTAACGTATATTCAAGAACCGAATAAAAATCTCAGCTTCATTTGGAAATTCGAAATTTTGATTTGACAATACCCTTCTTAGATAGATAAAAATTTTCATTCCATCTTTCTTTAAAATAATATCCTATATCATTTCGAAATTTAGATTTCAATAATAATTTTAAAATTTCAAATTCTTCCTGGCCTAGTCTGTGCAGAAGCGTTGCATATTTTCAACCTGTAGCAAATCGAATTACCTGATTGACGAAAGTCGACACGACTCCGCTGCCGCAGCCGATTTCCAGCACGATTTGTGGCTGTCGAGAACGAATATCCTGGAAAATTCGACCAATTCTAAATTTGTCTCAAAAACTCGCACTTTGATATCCTTTTCGATGGCATCGATGAGCAGGAAAGTGTCCTCTGCAGGCTCGTAGACCTCTCCATTTCGCAAGGCACTCAACTTGTACTGCGGTGTTGGCAGTGACATTGATTAGCTGAAAAAGTGGCTCGGTGGTTCCTAGTAAATTTACAAAATTCAGGAGAAATGCACGAATTCAACTAAAATTCGAGTCGCTAGAACAAAGTGAAAGATAAATGCGGGTGTGAAGATAGAGGGAGGGAGGGAGAGAAAGACAAAAAGAGCTCGGTTAGAGAAAAAGAAAGGAAGGGAAATGCTGCCCTTTCTTGGAAATGGGGTAAGGGAATGGATGGATGCGTCTGAATGTCAGGCCAATTTATCTGCATTCCGGCAGCCCGTTCTAACAAAATTCAGCATTCTGGGAATTGAGAGGAAAGAGAAAAGAATGGACCGAGTCTTTGAAACAAACAATGCAACTTTTCATGGATCTTTTTCTAATCGAAAAAGCTCTCCTTGCAAGATAATCGAGAGTAAAATATCGTTTATATTTTTCTTACATTAATCGGCACGACTAGAGTGCGCTCCAATGCGAAAATCGAAGCGCGAATAATAATCGTTCAACCAATTTTTCCATCATTCCTTCCCAGAAACTGACTTATTCACAAAAATCTCCGAACATTTTGTTAAAGAAGATCATCATCTTTGGTGAAGGAATGATAAGAATTGAGTGAAAAGCGAGGTGATTGTGAACAATTATTACTCGGAGAAATAACCTCGGCAATATTTTCCAGAATATCTGCTTCACTTCACTTGTGCATAGAAATTGAATCATGTGCTAAATTTTTTTTCTTACAATTGTGTAGTTCTCATTTCTGCCACGAATTTCATATTTTCAGAAAAATGAAATTTTATTTACAGGCACATAAATAATTCTCGAATAATTAGATCAAAGTCTTGAATATGAAATCTACGAGTTGTTCAGTATTTTTCACTCTTCTGCATGACTAGTATCCGACGGAAGCCTCTTTGTATTCTGACACATCCAAGTTGAACAGCTCTTCCAGTTTCCACTGCAGAGTCTCGAATGTTGGGCGAGTCTCTGGCTCTGTTCGCCAGCACTGAAAATTGATATTTTGTCAATTTAAAAAAAAAAAAAAGAAGATAAATTATCTACAACATGATGGAAAAGATGATAATAATGCAGATTATTTTGAACAATGATGTCAAATCATTTGGAGATTGCTTCAATAATTCACTTGGATTGAGTTAGCAATTCGTTTTCAACACTGAAGCCTTCGACCATTTTGTTTTCTACTTTAGAAAAAAAAACTAGATGTTACCTGCATCATGATATCGTACAGAGAGGCAGGGCATCCAGGAGGACAGGGCATTCGATAACCCTGGTCTATCCTCTGCAGGACTTCTGCATTTGTCATGCCTAGAGATTATCGATTTTCTAGATAAAATTAAGTTAGAACTAACCAGGATAGGGGATTCGTCCGAGCGTAATAATTTCACTGAGCAATATTCCGAATGACCTAAAATGCCAAGTTCATATTTCGTGAAAATTACTCGAAAAAAAACGACTTTAGAGATGGAGGCCAGGGCTGATCAAAGCTCGACCTTTGCCTTTCGAGTCAGAAAGTTCGATTCTATCTTTGGATTTTTGAGAAGTCATTCTTTATCTTTATTTAAAGTTTTGAGTTTTTGTTCTGCCATGATAGAGGGGTTGAGCGATTTTTCATGAGGTTGCTGAATTAAGGCAAAATTCGTACTTACCAAACGTCAGATTTTGAGGTAAATCGATTGAAATTCGCCGCTTCTGGTGAAGTCCACTTTATAGGGAATCTAGCGCCGGTTCTGGCTTCGTATTCATCCTCCTTCAGAACCCTCGCCAGCCCGAAATCAGCCACTTTAACGGACATCACAGCCATTGACTGTGTGCCCTTCAGCAGAATATTGCGGGCTAAATTTGAAGATCATGAACAATTTTCCACTTTTACAATCTCACCAGCCAAATCTCTATGAATAAAGTTCATTTCTTCGAGATATGCCATGCCACAGGCCACCTAAATTTGAAAATTCGATTCTTGCATTCTTGTATCTGGGTGTGATAAATTAAATCTACGAAAAATTATTTTCAAAACACGTTTTTTTCAAATTAAAAAATCTGCTTTATTATATTTTCCGAGGTGGAGAATATCTTGCATCAAAATACTTTTCCTTATGTCCCTCCAAATGCATGTTTTCGATAATGCTTTGATGGGATTATTCTAATTTCTTCTACCTGTGCAGCAATCTCCACCAGCTGAGGCATCATATCCGCAGTCTGCGAATCGGTGCGCTGCTGCCTTTTGACCTGTAGCCAGTTGAGCAGATTGTCCTGCATCAGCTCCGTTATGATCAGAATCGGTTGGTCTCGAGTGCACACTGCATATAGAGCAAGGAGTTTTGGATGTCTGAAGATAAAACACCAATTTGTCACATCGTTAATGCGTAAGGCACGAGTTTTTGCAATTTTTGAGCAGAAATTATGACAAAATTCATGGTTCTTTCGAAAGCTGTGCGCCAAATGAAGTCTTTCGCTATCGTTTTCAACTAGTTCTTTTCACAAAAAAGACATTTGATAAAGAAACAATAAAATGTTGAAAAGTGCAAATCATTTTTATGCAAAGAACAAATATCTCACCGTAATTTCTTCATGATCTGAGCCTCAGCGAGGAAATCATGTGGATCAGCAGTGCCCGGTTTCAATCTCTTGACAGCAACGGGCACGTTGTTATTCCACCTTCCTTCCCAAACCTCTCCGAATTGACCCGAGCCGATTTGGGATATCAGTCTGATCGATCGTCTGTCAACTTCCCATTGATCATCTGAATAGTAGGGTCGTTAAAAATTGAGGTTGAGAGTTGAGAAATAAAGAGATAAAAAATTCAAATACGACTACGATATTGACAGACGTTATTTTTTTCCTTACTCTTCTTTGATAAAACGTATTCACAACTAAGAAATTCGGCTTTGAAGAAAATAAATTTCAAAATGTGTCCAAACTTGTCGACTTTCTAATCGCTGAGAAATTTCTGTACGTTTTCTCGTTCTGATAGTCCATCTATTAACTTTCCTCACCTCCCTATTTGCATTTCGTTTACATTTACGCGCCATTTCTCGAACGACCTCGATTTTTATGAGGTTGAATTTTATGGGAAAAGTTTGAAAAACGGACAACTCAATTCCCATTTCAAAAGAGTCTAGGAATATCAACAAATCAGAGGAATAATGGAGATAATCGACTTGCCGTATGTGAATGTGGCCGTTTGAGGTGCTTCAATCTTGACGCAAGGCTGACTGAGTTTGACGCAGAGGCCATCCGCTGAAAATTTGATCATAATTTCAAAAATTTTCTGAAATTAAATACTTTTCACTCAAAACAAAGCTGATCTCACGTATCAGTGTTATAAAAAAAATCATACGGAAATAGACCTAGGGAGCACTTTCGTCAGGCGAAGAAAATATACGGAGAGTAGGTCGTAAGAGCAAAAGTCTCGTTATTACTGAGCATGCGCAGCGAAGATTTTAGGTTAGACATATAAAATCGTATAAAAGATGTCATAGGGGGCTAGAGGCCGCAAGGGCTTTCTGACGATCGTCTTCCCTAGGTCTGTAGGAAGACGGGTCAGTGTGAAACGATAAGGAGTTCAACTTTGTCTTGGATGAATAACGAAACTTTAGAATTGAAAACTTCTTCGTTACCAGCTTCCTGATAGTGTGCGATGAGTTGTTTGATACATGTGAACGCCTTCCTCCTCGCGATGTAATATCCCCCCGAGTCGAGCGATCGAATTCTGTAGTGCTTGATTGTTGTGCCTTCTCGAACTGCAAATCATCTCATTATTTCAAATCGTTTCCCTAATTTGCATGTTAGGTTTTCTGCATAAATCAGCTGGATTATTCGATTAGATTCGATTGGATTCGTCAGAGTTGATCCTCTTCCTATTCAAGGAGGAGGACACGCTCTACTAACTCAGGTAAAAGGTATTCAACTCGAAATGGGAAGATCGCGTGCGCATAAAAGGAGACCGTTGGAAATTATACGTGAAAAAGATCTTGGACATCTGCATAACGACCTTGTCAAACGAGTCTTTCCTCTATTCATATGCAATTCTGCGATTCCCCTATCCTTTCCCTATCTAATGGATTAGCCTCTGTACTCCTTCCTCTTCTGTTTGTTGTCATTTCCTCTTTCCCTCTTCCCTTCCCTTCCCCTCCTTCCTTTCTATTGCTAATTCGAGTAACAAACGCGGTCATCCTTTTGATGTATTGCAGTGCATTTCAGCAATAGTCAAATGCGTTCCATTTTTTATTTCGAAAAAGAACTCTCTCCGAATCAAATAATCAGCCGAACGCCTTCTGCAGGTGGAGCTAATTTTGGTTTTTGCAGAAAATTAGGTTATTCCGTTTTGAAAGTTCATTATGGGATGTCAAAGAGCGAAGTTTCGGAGAGGAGTTCTCAAATCTGAGCTAATTCTCCATGATTCTCTTCATAGTTTCGAGAATAAATTTCCATTTCTGATCATAAATGATGAGCGAATAATCAATTATCAATTGCATCGAAACGAAAAATAACGCATTGCGCTAAAATTGTCTAATGCTTCGAGAAAGTTGTAATACTTCGTTCAAAAATAGTCCATTTGCTGACCTGAGAGCGATAATTCATTTGGCCTGGTTTCTGATTCCCTCACGAGGAAGGCACCGTTCTCGTTCGGAGGCAGAAGCAGAATTCGCTCCGCATCGATTCGACGCAGCTTTCCAAAGTAGAATCTGAACATTATTGCAAAATTTCGAATTTTCAAGGACTTTCCCACGATCAGTAGAATCTTTCCTGGAAGAGGATAAACAAAATATTACACCTTGCTAAAGTTTATTTTTCGATAGTTGTTGATTTTTCCTGACCATGAGAAAAACATATCAAAACAGTGATTCACGGACAGTTTTTTTTTTCTTTTTAAATAAAGCAGAAAAGTCTTCAGCACATTTTTAGATTATATATAACCCTTTTGAATCGCAAACATTGAAAAATTGAAACTTCTGAAGATTGGAAAAAGCAAACGCATCTTAAAAGTTGATATTATCAATTATTACTGATGAAGAAAAGCTTAAATCAAAAAGTGAAAATTGGCCTGAATCACCAAAAGAAAAAAAAACTTATCATTGATTTTTATATTTTTGGGGGTAAAATTTGTAAATATTCTGGAGATCAGCTTGTTTAAACGTGAATCGCAGAATTTAAAAATCATATATTATCTATCGAAAGTAACTCACGGATAAGACTCGATGCTTCCCTGCTTGCAGACATAATTGGACGGCACATAGCCTGTTTTGCCCGTTGCTCGATGCTTGGCGAACCACCAATCTCCTGTCGCATCACTCAGTATTTCCAATATCTGAAAACTCGTTATATTTCAGCAAAATGATTAGTTATACTTATATAAAGTTATAATTTTGATGCAAAGAGTTTTCTTAAAATCAAACTTATTGAAGCTGATACAACATTTAGAAAGAAATTGCAGTAAATTGAAGGCAAAGAATTTGAATAATTCATGCTTTATCTATGCTTTCGTTATCTTGATATTTTTGTGTTGCCCAACTCACATCATCCTTCTTGAAGCTCAAATCGTCGTCAGTCCTAGCTTCGTAGTCGAACAGTGCGATGTAAGCAGCGGCAGAGGAAGAGGAGGAAGACGCAGAGGGAGCGATCGAGGAAGCAGGCAGGGAGACTGCGTGAGAGTCCTGAAATCAAATCAACCATAACTATTGACTGGCTCACTGATCTAATGTATAGTTTCTGAAAATTGATAGACTTTTGAATAAACTTCATTATCAGAAATTTCGTATGGGAAAGCCAGCGCTTAGCACCTTGGATACGAACACTGAAATCAGCGTCTGTTTTCGAACGAGACACAGAAGCCGTATCCGTGTTCGAAAAGTGCCCAAAATGCTAAACCCTGGGGAAAACATAAAATTCTAGAATATCAAAAATTGAAATTGTCTCATGCTTGATTTGAAAATTTCAAAGTTAAGGTTGATCTTCGTACATCTCTTTAACCAGAATGTATTCTAAAAATTCTCCTACTACATTTCAGTATGAAATTCGAAAACTTGCTAACTTGATTCGGTTTATAATTTGCAACCCCAAAAAACTATTGGTTCAATGATTTGGTATAATTTCTGGAACATGTTTGTTCGTGTCTGCTGCTCGTTTTTTGCAATGCAATATTTGATGGAGTCGAATGTTGTGTGACCGCACTTATGCACTTTCGGCCAATCGACCTTTCGAGTGGCTCTTTGACATGTTTGAAATCGAAATCGAAATGGCAGAGTGAAAGTGAGAAGGCGAACTTCGTTTGGCAAAAGCATGAGAAGGCGAACTTCGTTTGGCAAAAGCATGAGAACAGCAAATATTCCTAGTTTCGCTGATCAATCTTCTTATCTCTTCACTGCCTGGCTATCAATAACTTCCCCATCTACAAAATTCGGCAAAATTTATAACCATATAGAAAAGAGGTCTTACTAGTGAGATTTTTCGAGAAAAACTTTCCTCAAAAATTCCAAATAAGAACTCTGACATTATTTCATCATACCATTTTAGAAAATTAGCGAAAAAGAAGAAAAGAATAATTAAAAAAACAAACCGTAAGTTGTCCCTTGCCATTCACCGACTTCTCAATGACGGGATTCTTGCCGACCTTGACGACTTCGCAATTCGATCGATTCAAACGGTTCTTCCCGATGCAATTCCCCATCGAAGTTGCAGCAAATCAACAGAAAATGCAGGGGAATCACATAGAGCCCTGACTGGATGATCTGAAAGCGAGAATTAGTCAGAAATGCAGAAAAATAAAGAAAGGCAGATAAAATCAAATTCAGACAAATGACTAATCGCTGAATACGAGATAAATGTGTGAGAAGATCGGGAAGAATGATATGGAATAAGAGAAAGTAATTGAGAAATTCGAGTTGAAGACCAACTTGCGCAATATAGACCTTCTCAGATCACAAGTGATAGAATGACTGTCAGCGGTTTTCTGGGTTACCCTGCGGTAACAGTAACAGAAACAGGCGAAATCTATAAATCGACGCAGTCGACGGGAAAAGAGAAAAAGGGGAGGCAAGAGGGAGTCTAAAAGCATTCCTTCTACTAAAAAGGGAAGAAAGTAAAGAAGAAGAAGAAGACGAAAGAGGAACTCGGAGAAAGTAGGGAGGTAGCGAGTGAGAAAGAGATGCGAAGAAAGAAGACGGAGTTTGCACTCTTTCTGCGATTCTCTGAAGCTGTGATAAAGCTTGGCGGCGAACGGTTTGCGAGGGTAGCATCTAGGCTTCTAGCAGAAAGGCCCACTTTGAGTCTGTCTCTTTAGCCTCTCTTCCATTTCTCTGCACTGTTGGTATACCCGAGGTCATCTCTATGCATCTAGAGGAAATAGAGAAGGGGCAGAGAGAGAGGGGAAAAGAAGGAAATGAAAAAATGACAGCAAATAAAAAGGAAAGGGGGCTGTCGGAAACGCGCAACGGAAAACTGACCGGACGAGAGGAAGAGAAGGAAAAGGACGAGAATTGTACCGGACTCTGCGTCTCTCTCCCCCTCATAATCCTTCCTGATCGTTTTTCTCCCTCTCTGCTCACAAAATCAGACAATCCAAAAGGATATGGAAAAGGGATAAAGGAAAGCTTCAAACCTCGTGAAAACATATTCGATCCGGGCTGCAGAGAGGCATTCAGGCTGGACACTCGAAAAGTCGCCAAGAGAGAGAGAGAGAGAGTGAGAGAGATGGACAAATACAGAAGTGCTGAAAACAGATGATAGGAACCTGGAAAGAGGAAACATTCTGGAAGGTATCCAACAGATTTGAACAGAAAATAATAAATGATAAAAAATGTTTATTGTGATTGCCATTGGAAAAAAGGCGTAAAATTTGAAGAACAAATAACAAGAACAATGAAGGATAACAATTGAAGAGGCCGACCGCTCGGCTGAATTGCAGACAGAACTAATTCGTCTCCATCGCTTCTTCCCGTTGCTTCTGGAATTTATTCATAGAAGGTTAAGAAAAATATGTGTGACACTTTTCAATAGCATTAATGTCTGAGAAATTCCATAACGAAAACTCGGAAAAACTTCTCGCTCATCAACAGAGATGATACGGAATGAACAAAAAATGAATAAAAATTGAAACTTGTTCATTTTTGCAAGTCAACTTCTAATGTATAATGAAAAGAAGGGTATTTTCACTTTACTCTCAGAGTAAATGTCATGACAAAATTCAAAGCAATTACCTGGACGACTTTCTTCTTCTGTGCAACAGGGGCCTGTATGAGATGGAGTTTCTTGTCGACTTTGGCCAGCAGTCCCTTCTTCTGCACCTGCTTTCCGGGCTGCAGCGTCTTTCGAATGTGGTTCGCGTACCTACAACATTAAATTTTATCAGAATTAAAAAAATGAACGTACCTCTTGTGTTTGAGTTTGGTGATAGTCTTAGCAGCCTCGACAGTCTTGTGCATGAGCTGCCTCTCGTACTTTACCGGCTCGTTCCTCCTCTGCTCCATCGCCTGCGTCGCGTCATTTGCCAATTCCTCAACACTCACAATTGATTGTCATTCAAGCATTCTTCTCCTACCTTTCCCCTGGCTCTTCTGGACGCCTTTGTGAATTTCAGCTTTCTCGGGTTCTTCTTCTTCTTGAACAGTTTGTTGCATCGAGATCGGCAAAATTTGAACACCTGGAACTCGATTTGAATAAACCATGCATTATTATTGTAGAAACTCCAAAATTGCTGATATAATAGCTGCCATCTATTTCCTAATTCTGAGGCATAACAACTTACAGTATTGTCATTTCTGACGAATTGAATGCCGTGTCCGGGGTAGATCGGCGACGAGCAAAAGTAGCACTTTTCAATCCGCATCCTGAAAAATCAAAACTGAAGTTATTCCCTTCAAAATCCCATAAAATATCAAACGATATCAAATCGGTAAAATATCATAATAAATAAAACATTTTCAAATTTATATTCTCTTCATTGCACAATTTCCATAAATAGAGCAGTGAAATACAAGGCTTCGAAAGGTATATAAATTATCATTGGAAACATCTTACACCCATATATAATTACAATTATTACAACAAAATAAGATAAAATCTTTGAGTTAAAAAACTGGTACTCGAAAGAAAAATTGATTGCCACAAATCGGAAAAATGAATTTACAAAACACGAACTCTTCTTGTAGTCATTTCACAATAAATCTTGATCCCGTAGAAAAATGACTGAAAATGTGTATGGAAGAAAACGAAACACTAAATACGTAGCGAACTGGTGGTATTTTACATTGTCAAAGTTGAAAATTTAGAAAAATTAGACATTGTGACAAATTTCATAACCAACGAAAGTTTCTAATCTTTCTAGATGTCTAAAAATTAGCGTAAAATCTGTTACGATCAGACTAAAAAGGTAAAAGTATTTCAGAAGAAAACTCTTTGCACATGTATGGCCGTGGGGAGCAAATGAAGTATGAAAAACAGAACAACACAGTTCTGAAGGATATTTCTTCACAAGAATTCTAACCACATTTTGGAGGCTTTCGAATGAAGGGGCAAATGAGAAACGAATAAAATCACAGACAGCTTGAAATGTCTAAAATCACAACTTTGGAGAAAAGAGGAGGCCAATAAAAACCTAGGCCGCCAAATATCTGGGCTAATTTAGTTGAAGTAAAGGCGCAATTAGATAAGGAAATATGCCTGATATGATGACAATTGCAATTCAGCAATGAAAATTTTCAGGAAAAAAGTCGTCTTTTATGGAAAATTCTGAAAATTTTCAAGATTTTATAATTTATCGCAAGAAGAAGCACTATTTCGAAAGAATAAAGACCTCATTTATTATACGCTGCATTTCTGTTGGGCGAGTTTCGATTCTGGGGTAGAATTCTAGACATCGAGTTGAATCTTTTATCGTTCTTGACAGAAAAGTAATTGGTGGAATTGCCAAAGAACGAGTTATCAACTCGATAAGTGAAACGATTTCTTAGGTGGGTTCTGCGATGCTGGGAATTATTACTCGTTCACAGAACGACAATCTGCATTTTTGACTGAAGAAAAACCTTTGAAATCCAAACAAAATCCAGATTGTCTTATAAGACAATTCGTAAATGACGAAATAGATATTTTCTCATGAAATTTCTAGATCTCGTCTTTCGATATTTTGACTATGAATCCGCCATTCACGTAGTCTTCTTACAGTTTACCAGTATCTCTTTCAATTCTTACTTACATCCTATAATTCCCCATCCTCGTCTGCAGAGAAATGCGGATAGAGATCCCGTCTGAATTTGCTCACTTCGCGAATGGAGGAGGAGTATCGGCCGAATGACTGGAGCAGAGCGACCAATTCGTTCCTGGTCAGCTGAAACGGGGCTCGACTCGAGGGCGACCCCCAGGAGGAATTGGGAGAATCGCCATCGAGTTTGTCTGAGCTGTCAGAGGACGATGGGGACTCCGAGGAGTCAACCGATCGAGGCGCGGCCAGCTGCGCGGAGTGCGGGATGTCCGAGAACAGGATCTTCAACGCTGTGCCCATTCCGTGCACTTGGACCTGGAAAATAAACAATTTTGTAGACAGAAATTTCAACAATTTTCCTGTGGATAAATTAATCTTCGAAAATGAAATTTGGCGTAACAATAGCGAATTTTTCATACGTCGTTGCAGCAACATCGAAAACTCATCAGCATTTCCAATATTCCGTTTTCGTAAGTAAAAAATTTAACCGACAAATGAGCAAAAATAAAGATTTCTTCAAAGCCAGAAGAAATAACGAAGGTAAAAATGGGGAGGAAAATAGCCAACCTTTCCCCATAGTCTGCACTTGTCGCAGTCGACGCAGTCCATGATTCGGGAAATGTTGTGGAAATGTGATCGGAATTCCTCTCGCAGAGTTCGGGCCTGGGCATCCACACCCTGGAACAAAAAGGAATAAGTTCACCTGAACAAAAAGTTTACCGTAAACATGTCCTTTTCGTTGAAGTGATTGGGGAATTGCTTGATCGTTTCGAACAAGTCCTCCAACATTTGCTTCGTTTCTTGGTCTTCCTGAAATTGCAAAGATGACAATTGTTGTTTCAGTTTGAGAGACCTCAATAAAATTGTAGCGTGAAAAATTTCCAAATTCATTCACTACTGAAGATGTAATTCGCCTGTTAGAATTGCAAAATTCGGGAAAACGCGTACCTTATCATTTCCGGTGTAGAAGAGCTCCTTCTCCAAGTAAGGCGCCACCTTCAACAAAGCTCTCAACTCGAGCAGATAGACGAAATAGACATTGCGCAGTCTGCAATTGGAAAGTTGCCGAAGAATGGCCGTTTCAAAATCGATATACCTCTGCGGCCCTTCCCACGACCATTTCGTGCCGAATCTGTCGACGAACATTTGCGTGTTTCTGAACCACGTGCCAGTGCCCAGACCCCCGGGAGCTGGAACACGTTTTAGATTAACTCAAATTTCTAATATGATAATGTGATTGTGTAGCTGTTTTTGGAAGGTTGACTCATTTTTCTACCTCAACACACATTTCGCTTTCAGAGTGGGAGAATTTTGCCAAAAATTGGAGTAACGAATGATACTCTTCAATTTAACCAAGAGTGTACAAATATAGCGCGTTATTAACTAACACTAACGCAAAACGCACTTTTCGGGATCATTTTCAAAACGCACACGCATACGCAAATTCGGCGAGACCCTTGTGTTAAACGCAACCACGAATAAAAATTAGAGCTTTGTACACTCCTGAATGTGGCGACCATTTTTGAAATTCCATTTCTTACCAGGTTTATAGTTGTAAGCAGCAATGGAGATCGTGATTGCCGAATGCAGGCCGGAAATGAGTCGATAGAAGACACGCTTTTCGAGGCACAGACCTGAAAGTGAAGGATTAATTTATCTTTGGCATATCTTATTATTTTCAACATCTAAAATCTTCAATTCAACATTATAATAAAAACTCCAAAATTACATTCAAACATGCGAAACTGTGAAGTGATTTGGAACATTCACAAAGTGTGTGTGTGCATTCATATGACAAACACTAATACTTGACAAGATACGTGAAACTTCGTTCTAAATATTCCGAAATTCTATGCATTCATCAATCTTTAAATCTGGGAATAATCATTCCTGGCATTACTGCAAACACAAGGTCAAAATCGTCAAAAAGTTAACCAGGCAAAATAAGGATTTCAAAGGAAACTTCCTATTAGAATTCCGAGACCCAATGCAGGACATATAAAAACCACCATACCTTCTGAATTATTCGATTGAAATTAAATTTACGATCGCCATTAATTTGTACTTATTAGAAATGTTAGTCAAATTAGGACAGGGGTCTTGCAGATTATATGCTTTCAAAAGATGAAAAAATCGACCCACCAAAGTTGTTGGGGTTCATGAGGAATTGTTTCCCGTCGTTCTTGGGGTCCGGTCTAGAAATTATACAAGGTTTGTTTAGTATAATTTTTCCTTCGAAATTAATTTCTTTGATTCATAATAATTGATGTCGAATAAATCAAATCTTACAAACATAGAAACTTGAAAGTAAAGAAATTGCAGATTTGTTGCAGGCCATTTAGAGAATTCATAAGTAATGTTTTTTTTTCAATTCGCTATAAAAATGTGGATAATTTTCAAATATTTCATCAGTTTAGTTTCTCTAGTTTTCGTAGAAAAAAGTAATAATTAAAAAAAAAATCCTACTTGAAGCAGTTTTCCTGATAGATGCTCTTCCAGACCCTGATGGCCGAATCGCCCTTGTATCCCGTGTATCTCTCCTGGTTCTTCGACAGATCCACGTAGTGCATCGAGGACGAGTCATCGTCTGAAAACAAATGCATTGCTTCTTCTTCTTCTTCTCCTCGACACATTCAAAATATATCAGCTTCCCCTTTTTTATCCATTGTCTAATCATCCTATTTGCTCAGCTGCACGCGGGACCTTACTCTTCGAAAGACTCGTGAATTTATGTGGGAGTAAAAATAGTAGCTGGTATTTTTACGAGCATCAAACCAGATGAACTTTCGTAAATGCACAAAGAATAATCGATTCATCGAAATTGGCACGATTTAGATGTACGGATTCAAAAGTAACGAATCGAAATCACCTTTATCGACTTCTTCAAAGATAGAATGATTTTATCACAACTATTTTTCTTTCTCTGCACGTAATACCAAAATGCAGTAATTGTAAAAAAAAAATAATAGAAGGAGTGCCCTTTTTTAATTTAGAAATAGTCAAATTGCCACTTGAAAAACAACTTTCTAACCTGACGAAGAAAGAAAACCACAACTACTAACCATCGACTTCACAGAACTTGTCCTCCAAGAGCTCGTCGTGGACGTCCATGTCTTTGAGCTGTTCCTGCTTGCCCTGTGTTATGCTTCTGTCCACCGGATCGAATGTGTTGCTCTCCTCGTCCTCTCGTTTCTCGCGACATTGCGCTTCTTCTTCCTCAAACAATCCGCATAGATAAGAATGAAACTTGGTAGGAGTAATTTAGAAATTACCGTAAGCAGTGAGTGCATAAAATAGTTAATAAAAAGGAAGTTCTAGAAATTAAAAGGGGATTGCACACACTGCTTATTAGGATGTTCTCATGCAGCGAAATGAAAATATTATCATATCCAACTACGGTTTGTAAATTAAATGGAAATTGCTTCGAGTATTCTGCTCCCATAAGTGAGTACAGCTGGCAAAAAAGTGATCAATTTTCGTTCAAATCGAGAAGAATGTCTTTTGGTAGAATTGCACTCACTTTTGGAAGAAAAGTATTCAGTTAAGACAAAACATGTCAAATCGTTAAACAGTCTTTGAATATGATATCCGCATTTCAAAATAAGATTTGCTTTCACCAAAATGCCCTGTGCTCCACACACCATGTCCATTCACCATCTACCCTCTACCTCATGATAATCAGCCTGCTTTTTGGTCTCCTTCTTCTCTCTACTTCCTCTTTTCGCCTGTCCTGCTACAACAGTCTTGGTCTCATTCTTGAGTCCCTTTCCTCGAACTGTGGTTGTATTTTTGAGTCTATTCACCACGGCATCAACAGCGTTGTTGAGCTGTCTGGGTCTTCGGAGTCCCTCGGGCACTTCGTCATCACAAAACGCGATGCCGCACTGCGACGTGCCGCACTGCCGCGAGTCCGCCCAGAACGGGCAGTGCTTGTCCATGTTCACCTGCAAAGTGATCAATTGAGCGGCAATTAATGAAGCTTAGAGTGAAATCCTCTAAAGGGTGGGGCTTAATTTTGACGAGGCTCAAACATGTTCAACTTGATAACTAAAATATCGGCGCAAGAATAGAGAAAGACGAGGTGTTTTTTTTTTCTTTTTATATTATTATTTTATCTCTTCAATGTAACTACCACTTGTCTGAATCAAAAATCCAAAAATATCCTTCACTAGATATTTTTCATCTATCAGCTATGAAGAACACTTTCAAGTTGTTATGCTGTCTGCATACTCTTCTTATCAATGCATTCCATTCGATAAACAGTTAACATCAAGTCTTTCGTCTCTCATCTCGAATCCCGAACGCTGCATTTGGCATCAAAACGAAAAAAACAACCACTCGACAGTCATTATTTAGCTCAAGTGACTTTCACTTTACGATGACTGCAGAAATGCAGAAGAAGCAGAAGAGAGTGGAATGGGGATGTCAAGAAGCAATCAGAATGACCAAACCATTCGAGACTTGATTCGGGAAATGAAACATTTGATTATCGATCATACTTGCGACGCGGTTCTTAGCGCTACAAGCCGCGAGAGAAATAAGAAGTTTTTGAAAGGGAAAAATAGTCGAATTGCACTCGGATCATTTTTCTCACCAAGATGAATTATTTCTCCATCGGTTCGTAGCTCTAAGAGTGCGTTAGAAGTCTGATCACTCATGGATGCATCAAGGATTTGAGGGCCGATTTGAAAATGACCGAATTATAAATAGAAGGAAATCGCATGTTAGATGAAACTTTGAATTTTTTGGAAATGAATGTGAATTACGAACCTTGTAGAATTTGAAGAAGTCTCTCTGCAGTATCTTGTGCAGTTTGTCGAAGACGAGATCGTTGTTGAAGTGATCGATGTTGCTCGAGTCACACGGACATGGCTCCACGGCCTCCGCGTGCTTGCAGAAACATTCTTCTGCAATTCACAAAATCAATTTCAACAAAATTCCCTTTCCCAAAAACGACTGTACAGGAATTGTCTGCTTCCATAAATAATTCACAAGTTCGTAAAACTAGAATTCTTACGCAGAAAAACGACAATTCGAGAAGGTTCTAAATTTACATTTCCGGTTCCAAATGGGAAAATGAAAAATTTGTTCAAAATTACAAAAGTAAAGTAAAAGAAATTTTTATCGATTTTTGGGGAAAATGAATGAAAATGACAGACCTTTTGGCTCGAATTGAGCTGCTGCAGGCCAGGCGAGCAACAGGCCGATCAGCCAGAAATTCGACCAGGAACAGAGACTGCCACTGGTCCGACACCGACGACGCATCTGAAGGCAACACATCATCGTCAGACAAAAAATCGAAGAAAAAAACACGATTTCATGGAAAAGTACGCAATTACACAGAGCAACGTGTACATATTTCGCTATTCTGCAGGAGAAATCGACCACACGCCACTCGCGCAAACGGGAAATGAAGGCAAAAATGATGCAAGTCAGACAACAAAGGAGGAGGAGAAGAACTAATAAATTGAAAACGAAAAAGGAAATGGAAAGTCTAATTTTCTATGAAGCGTTTCGATTCACACAATTCACCTGCATAGGAGTTTATTGTTTGGAGAGGGACTGTAGGAAGAGGAGGGGGCAGAGAGAGGCAGAAAATAAATGCACAAATGGGTGGGAAGGGATGGAAAAATGAATGGACCATCAATCGAAAGAAAAGTGAGCTGAACGCAGGAGCTTGCGAAAAGAAAAACTATTTTCGAAAAGTAGTAAAACAGTTTCAGAAGTTTCGGGCTCTTTGGACAGAATAAAAGCGAACATTCCATCGAAATTGATCAGAAATGCGAAAATGAGGTGAAAAGGGGAAAGAAGAAGACACTGTGCCTCCGCACGCACAGAAAATCCGGAAAACCGGACAGAAGATGAAAGGAGAGAGGAGACAAAGAAAGAAAGACTGACAGAAACAGAAAACTGACTGGCACATTTCACGGGAAGAGGAAAACAAATAGCCGGAAGCATGGAAAAAGGCGGAGAGAGAATGGATATAGCGGGTGGAAGAGAGAAGGAATATGCTTAGGGCTACGTGTTCTAGAGGAAGAGAGGAGAGAGAGAAAGGGAGGAGAGCATGGATTCGCTCTAGATACTCGACAATAATGAATGAAACTTGGAGGAATCGATTGTCGATTGAACTGGATAGGTTGAATGTTTGGACGCATGATGAAGAGACAGTGAAGACCCAAATTGAAATGAATCAATGAAACCGAGGTTGGAAAATGATGAAAAACAATAAAGATCACCCAAAATCACATTCAGGCTAATCTTCACAGAAATTAGAATACAGTATTTCAAGAGTGGAAGAAATTATGCGATGTCATTTCCCATCTCTTCGAATATCTCGTCGTTGTTGGTCTGTTTGATTCGGACGAATTGCATCGTTGCAGTGGAACGATAAGATGATGGGTCAAAATTCTCTGCAGAAAAACGTTTTAACTTCATGAAATTTGCCATGTTTAGGATATCGACACATACAGACGCTTAGCTGGACAGACGGTCGTGAGTCTTTTAGTATAATGAGAATTTCAAAATGATGATGAAACGACGAAGCCTAGCTTGAAGAGCTTCGTTACTTTGCCACCTTATAATTCTTTAATGCCAAATTACCATATCTTTCTACAAGGAAATGAGATTATTCAACTAGTCCAGTATGATCCCCATGGGCACTCGGCTCAACATCGTGCTCTCCTTGCTGCAGCTCATCTTCGCCTCACTTAGCTTCTACTTCGTCGTTCTCCATATCTGTCTTCTTCTCATGACGATGCCCCAATCATTCTTTTCAGGTGTATCGCCGCACGATGCTCGTCAAGTGGAAGCTGAAGATCTGCGAGGTTGAACTCCAGAAACTCGTCAAAGACCCCAAGACTCACAGTGAGTTTCATAAAATCATCGATAATTTATGAAAATGTAATGAAAGAAGAGAAGACTTTTAGACCATAGATGAATCGGAATTTCAATTCTGGCATTCAATTGTTTTCTTAATTTGTTCTTGATTGAACACTTGGTGAGAGTCCGCTTTTCCGGAAATTTGAAACTCGAATTGTGCATTTTGCACTTGGTTTGAATGGAAAAAGGCAACCCAAGGTTTTACTATTTTAATAAAGTTTTTTTTTCGAAGAATATGCTCGAGCCGAAAATATAGATTTAGTGTTTCTAATACTTTATACCGTATTATTCAAGAGCTACTAAATTTTCATGCGATAAAAATTTACTATATATGAGATTTCTTTTCGTTTTCAGCAACTCTGAACGTGGATTTCGACACTCTGCAGGAAGTGCCTGTGGACGCCCTGCTGGAGAAGACTAAGACACATCTGACCAGAATGGAGAATTTGGCTAAGGAAGGGACCTCCACTCGGAAACAGACAAGTTAGCATATCTATTTGCACATATCTGTCACGCTCAAATATCCAAATACAGAAATTTAGAAGAAAATTCGAAATAAATCTTACAGTAAACCTACACTTAATTTATTGGCAGAAATCAATATAATTTAGCGAGTATTATGCACATCTATGCACAGAAAATAATAATTTTCGGGTATCAGTTTTGAAATAAGGTGAAGATCGCGTGAACTTTTGCTATTTTCATACCCCACCTTATTTCGAATGATAATTGAAAAACTTAGAAATCAATAAAATGTAGCACATTCGCGAGCATCCAAATTTGAAATCGTCTAAAATTATTCCCTTTCAAAAAATAACTTTTCTACCAAACTCACAAGACTTTTCCTGCCGTATTTGGGGTCCTGTACGAGTAATTGCGTCAACTGAAACCGACTTTCCCTGCAGATTTTCTTCTGAGCAGTCACAAATCGCCTGAAATACAGCCTACATTGCATAAAACTGAATAATCTCTTGGAAGGAATGAAATATTGTGAAAAAGAGTGAACTATGATTTGTACCTGCCCATATTTCCCCTGGCCAAATCCTCGTAGATGGAGCTGTCCTGGAATATGCTCGACCGGTCATTCTCGATGGGAACTTTGCCCACGCAGCGATGGAAAAGAATCTCCGTCCCGTTGTAGTTGTAAGTGAATGGCCATAGACAACAGTCTTGGTTTCTTAAATTATTACTATATTATTGCGTCATCAATAAGCCATTTTTCTACAATTGATAAGCTGATTAGTTGGTAACTTTTTCACAAAATTAATTACTCACATTCAGCTGATGAAATGAATGATTGCTAGTTACTACCATTTTCAATTAGCAGTTTCACTTTTGCTAATGAGTAACTTCATTCTTCATGCTACTAATCAGTCACTGATCATTAGTTCGAGTAAATTCCAGCATTCATGACCAAGAATAATGATAAAACATTGAAAAAGAAAATGAAAGATTTTCAGAGTTGAAGAGATGATTAGAATGATCTAAAATGAACTTACAATGCCAATCGTCTGTCGCAGTGCCTTGTGTAGGTCTGTCTCTTGACGATGGACTTAGTCTCGATGATGACAGAGGCTGTTGTGTTGCGAGGCAGCAGATTCGCGTTGTTCCACTGGTTGTTGAGGAGCAGGGCCAAGCCGCGGATGTTGTATTGCGCATTGAATTGGTGGTTCTGCAAATTTTGGCAGATTATTTCAGAGACTAGTTTCCTGACTCAAAATTCAGTTATCTTAGAAAATGTTTCAAATGAAATTCATGAGGTTCAGCTGATTGTGGACAATTATTGCAAATTATGGTGGAAATAAATTTTAAGCCTCGAAAAGTAATCAAACTATTCTGAGTTCGTTTCTTCACATTTTTTCAAACAAACTACTGTAAACCTAAGAAGATATCGAGCGAAGATCAGCATGATTCATTTCACTCTTTCGGCTATTATGCTATTGCGCTTCACTCGATATATCAAAACACTCCACTCCTTACATGCTTATATTTGTAGAAATGTCGATGGAGAGCGAAATCGCTCTGGTAGATAGTGACTTTGAAGAGATTGAGTACGTTCTCCCCCTCGTAGCAGATGAACAGAGTGGGCTCGGTCGTGAACGTGTCTGACTCGGTCAGACGGAACCACTGACGAGGGATCAGGAGGGTTAGACTGCAAATGAAAAATAAAGCTGAACTCATTCTTCGACGTTAATTTTGGTCAATGGCTCATATTCAGGAAAATCTAGGACTGTCGAAATTGAATTCCCTAACTCATCTTCACTAACTGCGTTTTTGAAGTTGAAGTTATCCTTAAGAAAATGTAAAATAGAAAAAGATAGGTTTCATCATTTCGTCACCTTGTCAAAAGGCAGCTGCCAAAAACCATCATTGAATTACGTAAATTAGATAGGACCGTCTACTTGTCCTCTTTTTATTTATTTTGAGCCAGTTTTTTTCTACATTTCAAAGTGCCAGGCACACACGTATTCGTGTGTGTTTATCGATCAAAATTACTTGTTGAATTTTAAAAGTGGGTGGTATTTTTTTTCTAAATTCACCAAATGTACCTAACAACTGGAAGAGGAATGGGCTTTCCAGGCTCGAATATAATAGCATCTCTGAGTGGTTCTTCGACTGATTGCAGATGTTTGCTTGCCAGAGAGCCACAGAACTTCGACACATCAGTGCCCCGATATCGCTCTGCAATTTTTCATATATTGTTCTGTTTGTAAGATTCGTAGTCAATGAATAAATTCAGTTGAGAGTGCAATTTTGCGACAATTTCCCTATCTTCTATCCATTTTCTTTTTTGCGAGATTGTGCTCACTTATGAAAAACCTAATCACAAGAAAAAATTTCTCATGGACAATTAATGAAAGGGAACAGATTTTTTTTTAAAATCCCACCTCCATAGAGGTATATTTTCTCGTCCTGCTCAGCAATCCCATCATTGAAGTAGTCCCTCGAGGGGAATGGCATATCGTCCAGTCCTTCAGCCTGCATTTCCTCGAAAGCCCTCTCCAGTTTCCATCGAAGGAGCTTTTGCAATCGATCCGGGTTCTCTAATAATTACTGTTATCATCAGTCATAATGTAGGGGGATTTTAGCAAAAGTTCATTTTTTCAGGAAAATGAAACATTTTCATTTAACTTTGCACTATTTTGAACGAATGATATTAAGTTCGGAACTGAATTATTCAGAATTTTCCGAAAAATGGACTTCCAGCTTTTTGTTTATTCGACATTAACATTGAAGTAGTAAGCTTCTTCTATCACGAAAATGTTATCATTCTATATAGTTCAACGAGTCATGGATATTCTTCTTCAAATAACTTTTACAGTATCTCCAAAAGCATTTTTTTTTAAATATCTTCTTCATCGCTCGAATCATAAATGTGCAGCTATTTTTGAGTGATCTGGACTTATGATTCATTAGTTTCTCACAGACAATATGAGATTCAGGCAAGAATAGCCTACATATGACAAGCTGCCAAGTCTGCTACTAGAAAAACTTGATTCATGTTTGTTTGCTAGAAGAGAGCATCATGGTCAAAGTACCCAAGTCTTCCATCACTTGAATATTTTTCCGAGATTCGAATTGCTTTCTCACGGAGAAAAAAATTCAGAAATGTTTCAAAACAAAATGCTCGATCAATTGACCGATCTCTCGCATCTCTGGAAAAGCGGAAAGCAATTCAACATATCCGAATATCCGACAATCATTGAAACAGAATAACTGATTTCAAACTAGAATCTCCAAGAGAAATCGAAATTTCTAGATACTGTATCACTTTTAGTAAAAGAATCCTCAGCAGACATGTAAATAAAAACCCGCACCCGCAGGCCGGGTGTTCTTTTGGGGAAAAACCTGATGGGTGCGGATCGAAGATGTTAGAAATGATGCATGCGGGTGTCAAAATTAAAAAAAGGAAAAAGAGTTCCATGTCTGATTCTCAAATGCCCACTTGAGAATTGTTGATATTCAAAAGTAAAAGATAGAACATTGTTAACAAATTTGAATGAAGACCAGCTTTTCGAGTAAATCAAAATGTCTCGCCTACCTCTCCACTCAACCCTCTTGGCGCTACGACTCTGGCAGGCTGCATCGTGGCGACTGGCTGCTCTGTTGTGGTTGTGCTTGTCGCGACTGAGCTCCTAATTGGACTGAAGAGATGGGCATAGAAGGAAGGCTGGAAGAGCAGGGCCGCAGAGATCGGGCGGATGGTCGAAGACAGGAATAGACATAGGAAAAAGGGCAAGATGAAGTAGGTTAGGTGCATGGCTGATAGATGATAGAAGGAATAGAGGGGCAGTGCAGAGGACAGGAGTGTGAGCCAGCCAGACGGGAGAATTTCCATGAGAATGGAAGAAGAAGAATGGGTATGGGGGCTTTTTCTGCTTGTCTTTCTGTTTTTCTATGTTCTTTTTCCTGCATCTATCGCTTATCTGATCAAGAATTACATTAGTGGCAGAAAAGAGGATAGAGGGGAAAAGCATATCATCAAATTCGCCCTCCCTCCCTCCTCTGAAAACGTTTCTCGCCTACAGTCTCCTTTCCTCTTCTTTCATTTTTCTCGAGTTTTTAGCTGGCTCACTCCAAAACGAAAACATAATTCGAAGTGTAAGTCAGACGATGCAATTTTCAACATAACTTCTAAAAAATAATGAAAATAATATTAGAATTGCAACACATATTCTTTTATTTCTCTGAAATACCTTCCATTCATATTCTTTTTCATTTCACTTTCAAGTTTGATTGATTCAGAAAAAAGATTTCCGTCAAAACAACACACAAAATCGCTGTGTTAATCGACGATGATCTACCGACAAAAATAATCGGAGATCGTTTTGAGCTTAGGAAATGGAAGGGGAAGATTTTGCTCAGAATAAAAATTGTGCTTTGCTTCATGGATTTCAAAACAAGCGAATTTTCTGTAGTAGGAAAAATGGCAGCTCAAAAATGTTAGAATCTATTAGTATCTTCATTCATCACTCACTACAGAGTGCTTCTTCATTTTTTCAAAATTTATTTCAAATACTTTGTATTTAACAAAAATAATAAATATCAAAAGACACGTTTACTCGATTTCTGCTTCTTCTTCTTCTTCCAGATCTTCTTGTTTGATTTCCTCTCCTTCCTCTTCGTCTTCATCTTCTTGCTTCACTCCTTCATCTTCTTCCCGATGCTCATGCTCGTGTTCGTGGCATTCCTGCTTCTCTGCTTTCTTCTTCTTCTTGAACATGGCAGGTTTGACCGCATTCATCACTCCATTCGTGTTCTCAGTGCAGACAGGACATTTCAGAGATTTCTTGAACGACTTCAGGGCACATAGCTCGCAGAAATAGTGCTTGCATCTGAAAATCAATGATTGGCATTCAAAATGAAAATAGAGCATTCTTTACCCGCAGAAAACTAACTCATTTGTAAGATAAGGCTTCTACTTTCTACTATTCCTAACATAGTTATTGTTTTAGGGAAGCGCGTTTCAAGGAGAAAAAGAGATGGGGACGAGTTCTTTCCAACGCAAGTTTTGCCAAAAAAAGATAGATATTACTTACGAGTTCAATAAAAATCGTAAAACCCAGGAATACTTACTTTGTAACGATAGGATCGACGAACTCATTCCCGCAAATGTAGCATTCCTCGGGAAACTGCTCCTCGTCCTCGTGAATCGTGTAATCCACGTCGTCGTCTACCTAAAATTGAGCTTATTTTTTCGAAATCGAATCATTTCGATAATGTGTCCTGCATTGCAAAAAAAATAGCCAGAACTATGAGTTATAAAGTGCAATTCAAGCTGTTCCATTGAAAGAGCAAAATGAGTAATCGCTTTCTCAGGTAATGTGACACCAATTTCCGTAAATTTGCCTATTTTTAGCGATAACAAACAAAACTCATAAAATAGTGAATGGTAAAAAAGTAAATCCTTACCTTTCCACTTTTGAGCGATTCCTGATAGTCTCTTTCGATTTCCCAGCCATGCTTGTAGTCAGATCGGTCGTGGAGGAATTTGCATGAATCTGAAAAATAAGTTATAAAATCTCGTCAAACATAAGTAAAAAAGCCAATCTACACCTCCGAAAGTACAGAATCCCGTTTCTTTGTAGTCCTTGCATATGTCAGGTGCAAAATCCCAGCGAACTGTTTGGCGAAGGAATTGGGGAGCTCGGACAGGGCCTGAAAATGGAGGTTTTTTTTACGAAATAGGAATCCTTTTGCAGAGGGTGCAAAGAATCAAATAATTTAAAAACGGTCTCTTGTATTCAACGCTAAGTTTAAATCACTTACATCTATTTGGTATTTAATATCCAATTTTGCAGAAATAAAAACAACTTATTCGGTGAAACTAGGTGCAAAAATCAAAAGGCCATTAAAAATATCAATTTACTATTTTGAAAGAGAATACCCACCCATTCTGACATAACTACTGCTGGCATTTCCCTTGACACTGTCCTCAGCAACTTTAGCCCCATACATGGCGGCCCCTTTGTAGAGCGTCTTGCCGTCCTTCTGCAGACCCTCCTTCAGCTGCTCCTGCACTCGCTCGAACTGGGCCTGTGCGTCTGCCGATTTGTCTGTGTCTATCTCCAATACCGCTGTCGCTCCTCAAATATAATTCATTCGTTTCAGTAAAATATTGGTCTCAAAATTAAACTATTTCCTTCTAATTATTATTTTTGATTATGATAAACAATATGATATAAAATTCTGAATTTGAAATTAAAGATCGTTTTGTTTTATTTCTCAATATAAAGAGTAAAACAGTAGGCAATTTTTGAACTACATAATAAATGAAAATTTAGAGTACTTTCAACTGAAATATAAACTAGTGAAATTCGAAGAAAAAAAACGCGCATGAATAAATTGCTCACCCATATCCCTAGGCCCAGCAGGAGCAGAATCGCCAGTCGCCTTGTAGGAGAATTCATCGAGCACAGCCCCGACATGATCTCCCTGCTCCTCTCCACTCGATGAGCTGCTCAGCTCCTCATTTTGCCTCTCTTTTCGAATCGTCTGAAAATTAACTCGTTTTGAGATGACGATAATAAAATATTTTTTTTTAGGAATTCTGCATTCTTTCATTCAAATTCAAACATTATAACTTGTGCAGGGTGAGCATTGCGCATATAAGGAATTTTTTCTTTTTAACTGCAAAAATGTAAAGTCTGATTTCTGAACTAGATTTTCAAAGAAGAGTATTCATACCGATTGAATCATAGGATTCTTCCTCGTCTTCTTCCGAACTCCCTCCTTGACGATTTCTGTCTCATCTTCCTCTTCATCTGATGACTGTCGCCTCCTCGTCGCTTGTGGAGCGGGTCGTTTTGTTGTTTTCCGGAACATTGAGCGGTTTCTGAAAAAATTAAAACGTTAGTGAGCTAAAAATCTAGAATAAAATCGAAAAGCGAGTGGTCAAAATCAAGAAAATGAAAGAAAATTGAAATTTAGAAGAAAGGAATCAATTGCGAAAATATTTTTAAAGTAGGGCAGAGAAATGCAAGAGTGGTGCAGGGAAAGGATATGAAGAGAAAGAAGAGCAGAGATATTCTTTCAGGCGAATATTTCACTTTTCTGTTTGAAATTCAGAATCAGGAATTCAATCGCTAATGCTTTCAAGCGTTTATTCAGTATATGGATGAGCAATGTTTTCTATCAACGTTTCCTGATGCTTTCATGCTTTTTTTTCCGAGCCTGAATATGTTCATTAAATTCCTCAATCATTCTAAATCAGCCTACTTTTCCTGTGACTCCCGGTGACTTGACCTCAGTGTAGTTCTGGTGGTAAAGATAAAACTTGTTTTCCTTGCAAAATATTGATTCCTATCAAATTAAAAAAGCCAATTACTCTATGAATATTCAAGATTATGCATGATGTTGAATAGAATTTGAAATTGAATAAATTCAAAATCGGGATTACAGCGATAAAGGCTTTTAAGTCAGGCCAGCAGGAATTACGAAGATTTGATTCTGAAGTGATGCGAAAATGCAGAAAACAAGTAACATTTCATGAACCTGGATTTCTCAGTAATTTTACAACAAAATCCCTACCTTGTGCAGGTTTCCTCTGTCCCTTTTCACTGCCCCCAACTCCTGCTCCAGTAGGTGTATATTTATGCGGAGTGCCGGCCTTGTTCTTCTTCTTGCCCTCCTTGTGACACACTCCCAGTCCTGTCGGAGTTTAGTTGACTGTCTTCTCTGTCTCTGCTGACTTCAGATGAGTGTATGTCCGCTTCAAATACTTTGTTACCAAAAATGAGTACTTTGTTGCCGAACATTTTTGTGCTAAAAATATTGGCAAATCTATTGCAAGTGCCTAATTCGTTTGTTAACGTAGAATACTATTTCAGTTTTGACATTTTTTTTTTATAATCGCTGCACTCGTCGTTTCTTATTTATAATATTTCGTTGAATTTTTTTTGTAATATGAAAAATTATCATTCTTTAAAAATGCTATTTTGATTAGAGTGAAGGCAAAAACGAAATTTGAAAATTTTCAGAACCTATTGGATGATTTAATATTTTCATCTGTCAAGTCATTGATTTGCAGATTTTTATTTGTACCGTATTGTTGTTGAAGTGTGAATTAAGGGGGTTAAGCCATAGCTGATGAAGGCTTGATTTGTAAGAGGGAATGGAAGGGAAGGGGATGAAATAGAGCAGTCGGACAGTCTGGAAATCAGACAGAGATGTCGTTATTGTTGTTGTTGCGATGGACTAGTCGATGGAAGAACTTATTGATTGCAGAGGGAGGCTTCTCCACTTCCACTCTTTCCATCTGAAAGTTGATTTTCTCGGAGTTTGATACAGGCTGACAAGGAAAGTGCTTTTGAAAGGTAATTATTGAAATTGCAGAAAATCCTATGGAGAACCTTGAAGAAGAACGCTATTTCAACTTCGCTTCGTGCATATTCAAACAAGTGAAATAGAAACGCGGATGAGAGATATGAAATAGATTGGTGTCAGAATGTTTACCAAAAATGCCAGGAAAATCGCGCTTCAGACAAACTTAAAATATCTAGCGAGATAATAACTTCAAAAGTTCAATAATCTTCATAAGAAGAAATCACGAACCTCAGCGACTCTGTCTCTGATCTGCTTGAAAGAAGGTCTATCCTGTGGTTCAAAGGAATGACATTTCTTGTAAAGTTCCAGCATGTCGCTAGGAACCCACTGCTCAAATTTCAACTCGATCTGAAAGCAATTACGAAAATGAATGAAATCAAGCAAATCAAAAACAAATCTGATTTTTCTTGATCAGCTTGACGAGTGCCCGAATGTCCTGATAATCGTAGTAGGGCTCCTTCGCCTCGTGATAGATCTCCCAAACCAGCACAGAGAAACTTAAAATGAGTTGTCGTTTTCAGAGTAAAAAATTCGGTTTAAGATTCTTTGAAGCACACTCGTCATTTGTAGGCAAAAGCAAAATAAAATTCATGTATTACCTCCAGACGTCTGACTTGGACGAGTACTTTCCCGATTTAAGTGTTTCTGGCGCCTGTAAAAGATCTATTTTCTTCGAGACTAGATGAACCCATGTTATCCACACGCTAAATGAGGAATAGATAGGACTGGAAGATTAAAGACTCCGAGGTGCATTTGGACACTTTACCTTAGGTTTTAGCCAGGCTTATATACCTACTGAACATCCTCTAACCCTCAAACATAATTGATTTAAAAATGACTGACCATCCACCTGGCAGGCACATTCTTCATCTTCCTGTCCTTGTACTCTGTGCCGACTGCAGCAAGTCCAAAGTCGCTTATCTTGATTTCGTTTTTACTGCCAAGCAGACAATTCCGCGAAGCAATATCTCTGGAATAAGTCATTTTCAAGAAAAAATCAACGTCTTTGTTCAATACGGCTTGTTCAAAAAGTCACACTGTATGAAAAAAAGATTTTAAAAATTAAAAGTGAAACTATTCATAATACACTGCTGCTCATAAGTTTGAGTACCCCCCTATATTTTCAGGTTTCACTATGAAGACGTAATCAAAGAAAACTCTCGATATGATTATCAGTTAGGACATGTTGAAAAACCCCAGTATACAAAATTTCAGAAAAATTCGTTAGCGATTTATTGATTTTTTGAAAATAATCGATTTTTATGCCTGCTCATAAGTTTGAGCACCCTCTGCAAATGCTTGAATTTTCACGGGTTTTATTGATTTTTTTATGCTAATTTTAGTTTTATAACATTCTCCATGCTCGCTTTACCTAACTGCCAAGTTTCAGCCCGATCTGACTTTTCTGAAGAAAGATATGATTTTTTATCGCAACGCGTCCTTAACTATGGAAAATGACAGTTTTGTATGGGATTTTGAAGAAAGCTCTTCTAAAAAAATTCGCTAATCGGATAATAGCCAACCTACCCAGAAACTATTAGTATGTCATGATAGCTCAACCAATAGACTTTCAAAATAAAATAATGATTGACCCTGAAAAAATCCTACAGGTGCAGACTACTACCTTTTCCGAAAACACTTGAAATTTTTCTCATTTTCCATAGTTAAGAGGTGGTTAAAACGGTGTCGTATGTTTGAAGCACTGGTATACTACAGCAACGCGGTTTCAGACAATGAATCAAGGCAATAAATAAATGTAATTGGATGGCCTTACAGGATCTATAAGATTTTATAGGATATTTCTATCCATTTTTGCAGAATGAATTTTTTTAGAAGAGCTTTCTTCAAAATCCCATACAAAACTGTCATTTTCCATAGTTAAGGACGCGTTGCGATAAAAAATCATATCTTTCTTCAGAAAAGTCAGATCGGGCTGAAACTTGGCAGTTAGGTAAAGCGAGCATGGAGAATGTTATAAAACTAAAATTAGCATAAAAAAATCAATAAAACCCGTGAAAATTCAAGCATTTGCAGAGGGTGCTCAAACTTATGAGCAGGCATAAAAATCGATTATTTTCAAAAAATCAATAAATCGCTAACGAATTTTTCTGAAATTTTGTATACTGGGGTTTTTCAACATGCCCTAACTGATAATCATATCGAGAGTTTTCTTTGATTACGTCTTCATAGTGAAACCTGAAAATATAGGGGGGTACTCAAACTTATGAGCAGCAGTGTAGAAGCTTTCTAGATAAATAAGCATTCCGACTTGGAGTAGGAAATGCAGAAAATTTATTATTGCCAACCTGTGAATGACTTTCATCAGCTCGACATAGGCCATCCCCTTCGCAGCCCCATAGACGAAGATGATCTTCTGCGCGTCTGTGCAGGGTTCCTTCCGAAGCAGACTCTCCAGTGAACCTCCGTGGCAGAACTCCATCACGATCATTATCGGTTCTTTCTGAAAAAAGAAAGATGATTCTGCAGGAAATGGATTGAAAAAAACTACCCTGTTTTCAATCAAATTGATTTCTCCTTGCTGCCAACACCGTATGGTTTCTTTGTTCAATACTGCAGAAACTCGATATCACCTGGATAAGAGTAAATGCAATTTGGAAAGAAAACGAAACTCCCACAATGGGGGAATAAAACGCAATGATAGGCTTCCACAAAAAAACACCTTTAGCGCAGTGAATAACGCGCTTGCTCGATATAAAAAAAGTCGAAGTTGCAGGCTGAGTATTCGCCTGTCCTCATTTTTTAAAATCAAAAATAGCTCAATATCTCTTACTTTGAAAAATAGTGCGTGAAAAGAGAAAAACGAAACCATACGGTTTTGTCAGCGAGGAACCAATTTGATTGAAATAAAGCATACAAATTCTCAAAGTGGTGGCAATTTTAGTGCGAGATTTTCACATTTTAGATAAGAGAAAATAATTTGCATACCTGCGCTCCGACTCCATAGAATTTGACGACATTCGGGTGTCTGATCTTGAGCATGGTGTTGGCTTCTCGAAGAAATTGAATTCGCTCGTCCTCTGTCAGATAGGTCGAGTTTGTCAGGGTCTTCACTGCTACTGGAATGCGCGCTCGGAAAGCAGATACCTGAAAATGTGAATTGCGAAAATGTCCGCTTTTTATGATTTTCATAAATACTCACTCAATCAATCTGCACCCAAGATTTAAAAATTCAGAAAATTAAGACAATATAGGGCAGAGAAGTCAACAAAATAGTATGCTTAATGAGATTTCATGAGGTTCATTCAAAGACGCATGAATTGTACCTGTAGCTGTCCTTTGAAGACCTGTCCGAACGCGCCAGCCCCCAACAATTTCCCAACTTCGACCTGCTCGTGATTCAGCTGCCAGTTCTTCCTGCAGACGGGGATCTGGATTATCATCTAAAAAAAATCATTCGGATCACAATCCCCTTTCGAGTGTCTTGCAAATGTTGGCAAGAAGGACTAACAGATTCTTTGCAATGCTACTTCTCCTCACTCTAATTTCTTTCTTATCCATAATAAGTCAAACTTGTAATTCGCAAATCCACAATTCAAAGGCTTACATTATCATGAACAGGTTCGCGGTTTCGCACGTGGTACTCGATGAGCTCTCCAATTGATTTGAACGCGAACTTCCGAACCCAGAAGAGTCGCTTCTGAAAAATCGTTCTTATCAGCCACCCATAAGTCAATTCGACGAACCTTTCTAGTCTTCCTGATGAGAATGTGATGGGTATTTCGCGCATGCCAAACAGAAATCACATAGCTCACGTGGTTCTGCAGCACCGTCTTTCGAACTGGAAAAAGGAAAACGTTGTAAATTTAACAAGAAGTTCATCCATCTTCCAACCATTTTGAAAAGGAATTGTGGATCTTCTTTTCTATAAAATTTGAAATAAGAGATTTTCAACATGTACGAATTCATTCAACGAATTTCACAAGAGAAAATGCTCACCAAGGAATTCCCCAGGTTTTTTGATGATATTCCCGGCCTCATCCTTCGTCAAGTACCCGTGGTAATAGCCTTCATCCTCGAGTGGTCTGCTCAGCATTCCAACTTCATCCGAGGAGATCTGGATGAGCCGCTCAGCAGCAGTGGTCTTTCGACTTCGATCAGGGTTCACCTGAAGAAAATTATCATATTTAGAACTCATAAACTTGAATATTGTAAAAGGGATGACTATGAACTGGAGAATGGCTAAACGTAGAGACGTAAAAATATAGATGAAGCTTGAAGACAATCGGATTTTGAAATTTTTAACTATTCCCGAGAAGGTCGAATTTGGGAGGGTAATTCAATCGGTTCACAAATTTCTAACGACTGTGAGTGAAGTTCTTGACGGAAAAGCTCAAAGGAAATTCGAAAACGCAGCGGAAATCGATCGAAAATGAACGAAATTGCCACTCGATCGATTTCGGTCGATTTTTGGCAAGTGGCGAAAATCGGGGTATAAAAGCGGTGGTTCTGGCCTAAAATTCATTTCGCTTCGATTTCTTGGTCCTGTTTCGATTTTCTGCCTTCGATCGATCAGTCAGTCAGGAGCCGTGTTCGCAATGCTGCTCCACTCCATCGGACTCGCGCTCATTTCGTGCGCCCTCGTTCATGCGACGCCCATCAAAATGGAGGAAGCTTCTGGAGGTACGACGACATTCTCGAAATTTTAGGCCAATTTTCTGAAAGTTCAGGAAAATCTCAAACTGAATAATTTTCTTTTTCAGACGTGATCATCGAGGCATCCGGCATGGAAACCGGCTCGGGAATCGAGACGTCTGGAATGGAAATCTCGGGAAGTGAGGCATCCGGAATGGAAATCTCTGGAAGTGAGGCATCCGGAATCGAAAATGGACAGTTCAGCGGAGAAGGTGCGTGGGAAACGGATCAGAAGAAAATCTGTCAAATTTCATCTCGTCCCCCCTACTTATCGAAATTTTGCAGAATCTGGCGCCTCTGGCTTCGAGGACGTCATGTGGAGTCTAACGGACTGCCCCCGATTGCTGGATGGCAACTACCGTCTGTCCCCCTGCAACAACCGCTTCCTGTCCTGCTCGAACGGCCTGTCCTACCTCATGGACTGCCCTGCCGGTCTGCTCTACAACGCTGCATTCGATCAATGTGACTGGCCTCACAACATCATTGGCTGTGAAGATGCCTCGGGAGAGGAGCTCAGCGACATGTCTGGATCTGGAATCGAGGGTCAGTTTCGAGTCGAAAGATGCAAATGAAATTCTCAAATTGATCTATCAAATGAAAAATATTGGAAAGTTAATATTATGAAAAGCTCGTGAACTGGCAAACGCTCGGAAATTTCGTAAATTCCTAATTGTTCTCCTTCAGCCAGCGGCGACTTCTCTGGAACGTCGTCCGAATTCGCAATTGAGTCGAGCGGCGCCATGAGGAAGATCTTGGTGGATGCGTCCGGCAATGTGATTTCGATCATTGAGGCCTCGGGAGTCATCATCGAAGGGGAGCAGGAAGAGTCGGGCAGTGGATCGGGACTCGGTTAGATTGCCCTTTCTTTTCTTCAATCATTCAATTTTTGCAGCATCTGGTGAGGAAGAGTCTGGCAGTGGATCTGGACTCGGTTGGATTGACCCTTGATTCTTCTTTAATCATTCGATTTTTACAGAATCGGGCGAGGAGAGAACCTTTGAAGTGTTTCTGTTCACAGTGCTCGATTGCCACGCCCTTCCAGATGGTCTCTACTCGCTGACTGCCTGCGACCACAGGTACATCTCGTGCCGCGCGGGTCTGCCCTCCATTCGCCACTGCTCACCCGGCCACTTCTACTCATCCTCCCTGGAGCGCTGTGCCGAGGCCCACGCCATCGGATGCACTGGTGAAGGACAGTTCTCGGGTGAGTTTTGGACTTATCCCAAGTCTCACTTCCAAATTCTTCCATTTGCAGGCTCGGGTGATTTGGTCTTCGTCGACCCGTCATTCAGCGGCTTCTCCGGAGAAGAATCAGGATTCTCTGGTGAATATTCGGGTTTCTCGGGAGAGGAATCTGGATTCTCGGGCGAATATTCTGGTTTCTCGGGAGAATATTCGGGCTTCTCGGGAGAGGAATCTGGACTAGGTTAGTTCCTCTCCAAGACAACTTGGAAATGCGACGGATAATCTAAAACCTTTTCCTGATTCTCATCCAGTCGGTTTAGCTATGAATTCCTACTTTTCACCTTTTCCAACTTGTCCCCCCTTCCCTAAGTCGACTTCAGAACTTATCTTCTGATTTTCAGGCTCTGGCATGAGCGGCGACTTTCCCTTCTTCTCTGCATCGGACTGCACTGCCCTCCCGAATGGCAACTACCCGATGTCTGCCTGCTCTTCTCAGTTCCTGTCCTGCTCCAACAACCTGCCCCATGTGATGGACTGCCCCTTCGGTCTCTTGTACAACTGGGCGATCGATGCCTGTGATTGGTCCTCCAATCTCGGATGCGACGTCGAATCCTCGGGACTCGATGGCAGCGGAAGTGGAGGTTGGAATATGGGAATTGATCAAGCAAGCAGACTGGGGGACTTGTAAAATTTTGGCATTTGCACATGCAGACGCAGATCAAGAATGAGCAAGACTAAAATCTTGGTTTCAACGGCAAGTCGATGCTCATTTTTGATCCGAATCTAAAATATCGATCCTCTTCCTCAAATGGTCAAAACACTTCTCGAACATTTTCAAGTTTTCAAATTATCATCATTCCTTTACAGACATGCATCCCTCGTGCACTTCGGAAAACGGCTCGTTCTCCGTGGGCCCGTGCTTGGCGCTCTACGTGAAGTGTGTGGACGGCACTCGTTTCGAGATGTCGTGCGAGGCCGGTTCCGTCTTCTCCGATCCCCACAAGGAGTGCGTCTCTGTTGCCTCGGTCCAGTGCTCCTCGACTCACTCGTCCATCTTGGTCTAAGCTGCAGGCCGGCAACCATCTCCCCCCTCCCCTCCCCCTCTTTCATTCATTTCTTTGTATCATGATCTCGCATCCGTTCTAGCGATTGCCATTTGAACACTTGTAGTCTCTCTAATTTTGTAAAACTAATGTCTACTTTGCACGTTCTCGCACAAGTTCTTGAAATAAAGATTGAATTTTATCTGGTATTGTTGAAATTACTAATAAGAAGTTTAACAAGGAAATCCTCGTGGGTCAGAAATGAAACGATCTGTACTCGGAAAATTGTCTCCAACCTTAGGGAGAAGAGTTCTCGCGCGAGAATGTTGGGGAAATCGGCAGGAACTTCTCCAGCCTTTCCCATCTCCCCACCTTTGGGAAGCTCAGTATCGCATCAGAAATTGTTTTGCGTCAGTAACAAGTCAAATTGATGAAGATGGGCTTCTTGAAGTTTCATCTTGGCCACCAATCGCCATTGGTTGCTCATTGATTTGAAAGCGAAATGATAGAAGGAAGTGAATTAGTCAAATGGGGATAGTCGGTG
Source organism: Diploscapter coronatus (assembly GCA_964036155.1). Lineage (NCBI taxonomy): Eukaryota > Metazoa > Nematoda > Chromadorea > Rhabditida > Rhabditidae > Diploscapter > Diploscapter coronatus. Next base: position 7,104,761 of record OZ038423.1, read on the forward strand.
TGAAGCGAGTAAATTTTCAAGTAGTGAAAATGACATGTCGTGAAGCTCGTGGCACTATTACTCCCCTAGACTTTTGACAGACAAGAATCTTCTGAAAAGTGGAGATCAATTTCAATTCCGATTTTTGCTATTTCTGATTTGTCATGTCATAGCCTTCTATCTTCGATGCTCTTCACCACGAGCAGCTTCATCTCATGTCATGTTCATGTCACTAACCGCATCCTTGCCTCCATTGTCACTGTCGCTGTCCCCATTTTTATGTCCATGTCTGTGTCTCTTCCTGTCTTCCTTTCCGATGCCACCGCTGTTGCTTTTGCTCCCACTTCCATGGCTTTCAATGTCTCCGCCTTTGTCCTTCTTTCTGCTACCTTTGCTGCCTCTCTTCTTCTCCTCCTTATCCTTCGACATCACAGTTGAGTAATGACTAAATCAAAAACTCGAAAATTCAAGTCGAGTCATGTATGCGCTAATTTATCAGACTTCTTCAAATGTTTAGTTTTTTTTTTCGCTCTGTTAATATGTTTTCATCAAAACTTGTCATAAATCAAAATTTTAGCAGCTAGGATAAAATGACTTTATTCATCGAGAGAAAAATTTCCAAATTCAAACTTTAGAGGATACAATACATCTTTGTAAACTGGAAAGAAAGGGGCAAATCGTTAAGGTGTCCAAAGACTCGAGGGGATTTTCACTTATGTCTCTCAGGATCAGGTTAAGGATCAGTCTATATACTGGGAAGGGATGCGCATCACAAAGGAACGGTAAATCAAATAACGCAGATGACTCGTAGATTATCGAAATATGGAAATGAAAAAGGATCGTTACAAATCATGAATGAAGAAGGCAAAATTGAAAGTCGAAAATTGTCAGGCCATCAGATAAATACTGATTAAACATGAACTCCTCTTGTTGGGTTCAAGAGGAAATAATGATCATTTTTCATACACTAAGAAAGAGAACTCACGTTTGTCACTACCTAATGGCCTAAACGATATCAGATTTTCGGTCTTACCTTATCCACACTGCATAAATTATCTAAAACATGCCAAATAAATAGTAAAAGTTACTACTTTGAAAAGAGAATCGAAGAAGAATAAAAGTAGATCTGATAAATTATTTTAAAATGTGTTCTCGTTCTGCCGAAGAATATCTCGACGTTTTCAAATCAAATGGCTAACTGGGATTATCATAAATGAAATGGACAAAGTACAAAAGTAATAAATATGTGAAGGTAGAATAAAATTATTATGGACGCTTCTGGTTGTCAATGCTTGAAAAATAAGTATGTACAGTGTCGTTTCTTTCCAAACATTAACCTACGCCGGCTTACACTTTCGTTTCATAATATAGTTAGAAAAAAATCATCATAAAATGCTTAGACATGAAACATACTAAATCTCGCCTTTTTGTATCATTTAGCATCGAAAGGTATGAAATTCATAGATTCAAAAGATGGCCCTTCAAACTCACAAATCCTCCGTTTTTGCTGTAGTTCTCCGTCTATTTTCCATCATCAACTCATGCAGTTCGAATTTTACCAGGCACGTAGTTCTTGTCGATGGTCGGTTCCTGCAGGAAGATGTGCAGAGATCGCTCGTTTTGCGCGAGGGGATGTCCAGCTACTCTGAAAATAGAACATGAATTTTAGGACGGAAAAGATGCTTGACTTGTTTCGAGAAAATCTAAAGCCTTCCTTCTCATTGAAGCAAAGCAAAGATGTAATGAATTAAAAATCGCCAGAATCGAAAGGCCTCCCGAATCTATCAGCGGATTAAATGTAACATAAGGTTTTACTTGTCAACGGATAGGGAGGTTAACGAGTACAGGAAAAGCAGAGAAAAAAGGAGGAAAAATCGTTGACAAATACGGCCGTGTATGCATGATTTTCCCTCGGCAAATACAGGAGGCCAATTCAAACAATGCTACGGAAACAAAACTTATCCCATTTTTGGCTGCTTCCGGGATTTAAATTTCGAATTCCTACGATTAAAGATTATAAATCATGAGCAAAGCTGCAGAAACAAAACGATCTATAACTAAGATTCTAGAGAAATGTCTATAACATGTCATGCATTTTCGTCAGCTGTATTGAGAGAAGAATTGGAATTTCCAGAATTTCTGTATCTTTTGTCACAGAAAACACCTACAGACATGATGACAATTCCTTCGCACTCAATGTTCTTAATTCTAACTCATCCTAAATCAAGTATGAAAAAATAACCCACTTGTTGATGAACTGCTCGAGGGCCTTCTTCCTTCTCTCGATGAATTCCTCCTCGAAAATGCCGTCGTCGTTGCGGAAGGGCAACTGTCGCTTCAGGGACTTGCCGGGCAGAGAAGGGACGACGATCTGAAACAAGACGACTTAACTTTAAAAAATATCATCCTGGTAGTTTCCAAAAGATTTCGCAATACTTGCTATTTTGCTAACTTTCTGTTCTGACTAATAAGTGTCCTACAAACCTTGCTGTCCCTTTCCAACTCGCCTCTAAGCCATTCGAAATCGCTGTAGCGCCTGCGGACACTCGATTCCTTCAGCTTGAACACAGGCAGGTTCGACTGGAAATTCTCTACCTTTCAAAATTCCTTTCCAACTATTTCCTACCCTCATCCTGATCTCGTAGTCAGTGTAGCGCATCTTGCCGACTCCGTGAGTGATGGGATTGACGACCTCGATCTCGAGGAAGTTGGCAGGAGGCGCGTAGGCCTCGTCCAGGGTCTGTCGCTTCGTCTGCAGACGCTGAGTCGCCACTGGACCACTCATTATTGCGAACGCTGGAAAGTTAGAATGAACTCATCAAGTGCACGGCTTTAATGGACTCGGGAAAACGCAGAAATCCAAGGCTAGTGATAAGTGACGTCACATAGCCACAGGGATAATTGAACCAAATGTAAATAGATAAGGGATCACGAGGGGTTTAATGGTCAAAATGATGGTTTAGGTCCAGGAAAATGGATTTTCTCAACTTGGCAGAGTGCAAGTAATTTTCTGGAACATAATTAGTTTGATAATCAGGCAATGGAATAAAAGTAGAACGAGAAATTACAAAAAAGTGGCGAAAATCAATGATGAGTAAACAGACACTCGATTTGCCGACATACTGCGACCTTTCTTGTTTCGACGCAAAATTGCGGTTAGATTTTTGAGAAATTCGGAACTTCAGCTTTTTTTTAATTTGTCAAGACTTTTCGGGGCAAATAGAAGAACTTTCATGGTTCTGAAATCGTAAACGAGATCAGAAAAAGAAACAGAAAAGAATTTTATCGATTTTTGGCAAGCGGCATTAGCATTTTTATCGCGTTTTGTTTTTGCTCGTTCGTATTTTCTTTTATTTGGTATCTTTTCAGCAGGTTGATGCTGCGTCTCCGTCACTGTCTGCCCGGACCAAGTGCGATTCGAGTGCTGAGTTCTGCAGTTGCGAGTGGCAGCGACAGGGCAGGGGCAGAGACGAGTGAAGGCGGCTCGCAGCAGGGAGGACGCTTGCCCCGAATCACGATTCAGCCAGCTATCAAGGTAGTAAAAATGAAAGCAATGGGAGAATCGAAAAATACTGGAACTAAAATCTGAACTGGAAACTGAAATTTTTGTTGAAAGTTCCAGTTTTTGAATTGCGAACAACAGTCCACTTTTCTGGAAGAAAATAGAATTGCCTCTAGAGATCTCGATATAATGAACTTTCAAGAAAGACGACAACGTTGTTTTTATTCAGCGCAATCCCACGGACCTGCTGCAAGCCTTGTCGGACACAGTCGGGGTCGACCCAACCGCCCCTCACTTCGCGTTCATCGATGATCCCGCAATGATTCCCTCCACTGCTGCTGCTAAACGACACTACTACATGGCTAAGGTAGAAATAACAAATTATTCTTATCAAAACAAGCTCTGGATCAGATATGAGCATAAATTCTTCATTTTTTTTTAAATTAAAAATTCGTCCCCATTCAGAACTGATCTTGACGAATATTGCAAAGAGTTATGAATTTGACTTCTTCGTCGTAAATAGTCGTTCAGGAACTTGGAAAGCGAGCAGCCCGTCAGCTAGCTGAGGAATGGCCGACTCTGTTCATGTTCGACAGGGACTATCCCCGTCTGCTTGCATTCAGACCTGAACAACAGCCTGACCCTTTGCAGGTCGATCCCACTGAGGAGAATCTTCTGAAAATGGTTGAGCAGGTAGCTTTTGTTATTTTTCTCCGGTGAAGAATATTTTCTTATCCTTCAAGATTTACACAAATAGAAAAAAAACAAACAATTTTTGAAGGATTTTTTCCTGGTTTTATTAAACATTAAGTGTCGGAAGAAATGGAATTTTCAACTTTTAAAATTGGAACTAAAGGACATGATCCAAAATTCAGAAAACGGAAACATAGTTATCAAAATGATCAGGGAGAAAATTCGAAAATGAAGAAAAACATTTGTCACCTCTGTCCAAGCCTAATTAACACTCATTTGAAATTAACCTATTTCAGAGAGAAGTGAGAGATGCAGTGATGCTGTACGAGAGAATGCGGTCAGAAAACAAGGATGTGTCCGATTCTGCACAGGTACATTTTCTTTGATTTCTTCGCCGTCCATTTATTTCATTCAGCTGGTTCTGTTCAAACTGGTAGCCTATTACAACGGAGAGAATGTTCCATTTGCCGAGTGGGAAGAGTGGCACGGACTGAGGAATTATGGTGAATCCAAGTACAACGAGTGGACCAATGTCAGATTTTTAAAAATTATTTTTAACTCTTACTCCTGTCATGAACTAAATTTCTTGTTAATTCTCAGAAGCCGAATGTTTTATTTGGAATTTTCTTGACATCAGTGTTTCAAACATGTCTAAAAGTTTGGCTTCTTTCATTTTGTCACTATTTTCTTTCTCTATAAACTAAATTATAATTTTCATTCAATTACTTTTTCAAAATACTGAACAACGTTATTTTCCAGGCAGGAATCGCTGATCTGCTCTACGAAACGCTGCCGAAGACAGCAGAAACGACGTCGATTCTCGTGGCTGGGATGTGCAAATTCGCGTCCGCCGAAAGTGTGCAGAGGGCTGAGAATCTTATCAAGGTAAATTTGAAAAACACGCATTAAAATAAAGTACAAATTGCTTCAGGAAATGTTGGAGAAGAATCAAATACCCCATGTGGAAGCATTCAATGGCCTGATTGCCAAGGGAGATCACAGACAGTGGACTTGGGCTCTGGCTCAGATGAAGAATGTCAAAGTCAAACCCAATGTTGGAACTTGGAATGCACTGCTCACCGCTAATACTAAGGTTGAATATTTTGAAAATTTTGCAACTTTTAATAATGGCATTATTTGGCAGACATAAGAATGACTTTTATTTTTTTAATGAAACTACTAAAGATATTGTTTACGTTATTTTTCTAGAAATTTGGAATCTGTATGCAGAGAGAGAGTCTAAAATAGCTGCGCTTCCTTAAGTATGATTTGACAAAGATGAACACGCTTGTCTTTTCAGTTACAAAGTAATTCTGAGCGGAAAAGCCACTTGGCGAAGCTGCTGAATGAAATGATCGCCCTGGGAGTGGAGCCCTCTCTGACCAGCTATAACATCGTCCTGGAAGGAATAATCGATACGAGGGAACAAGTGGCTGGAGGCACTCATGGGGGAATGACCAGAGAGGAACAGGATCAATTGGTACGCATTTAGTGAAATCTTTTATTTGTTTATTCTTAACACAGTATCATCATGCATTTTTTCCAATTTATCAACAGCATCATAGCGAAACATAGCTGCGATTAGTAGTCAAATGCGTGAATTTCAATGTGATCTGAAATGGGGTGCATTCAAAACTTTCGTAAATGTATGAAACACATGTCAATTCATTTGATGTCTGGCACATTTCTGACACAAGAGCATTTTTATTCATCAAGTTCACAAGTTACAGGATGATTATAATTGCAGGAAGACGCTCTGTCATGGATGGTGGAGATCGTTTCCCGTCTGGAATCCCTTCCCCAACTCACAATTCAATCTCCCGAATGCAATCACTTCTTCCTCACAGCCATGGTCTACGCCAGCAGAGCCTCCAATCTGCCTCTCGCAGAACGACTCGTCGCTCTCTACGAAAGCGAAAAGAACCTCGTCAAAATGCCTGCTTTCACTGTCGAAAATCAGTGAGTTATTCTTTGGAATAGTTATAAGCAGAAAGTGTCCGAAATTCCTATTTTGATTTCATATAGGGAAAATAGTCATTTTCACTTTTGAAAGGCTAAAAAGAAAACCATGTCGTTCTGAATTCGATTTTTAAAATTTTCTGCTACAACGTCTCTTCGGAATATGACCATTTCCTGTAGCTTAATTTAAATGCTTGAATATGAAAATTCATGAAGAGCTATAAAAATTCTTCAACTCAGATTCTATACTCGCTACCTGCGTCTGTACATCGAAAGGACTCATTCGATCAATGACGTGGAGGAGAAATACAAGGAATTGGTGCCCAGACTGGTGGGAGTGACTAAAACGCTAACGAGGGAAATGTGCGAGAAAGTCCGAGTATGTGAGGGGTAAAGAATGCGGTAATTCTAAAAGAAATTGCAGAATGCACCGAAATGGAGCTGCATCCGCCGAGTGATCGAGGACGGGATCAATTCCAGGGCCATGACCGATCACAAGCAATCTTCCATATTTAGGAAAATCCTTCTCGATGTGTCATTTCTGGTTAGTTTTTTCCTTATGAAACATTTGACATTCAAATTTTCCTTAAATGCCATTCTTTATCCATCGAACTTTCAAATTATTTCAAGTTCCAATCAGAAATACTTTGGAGCCGAAAATACCGCTGCGTCACTTTTCTTCTACTCCTCTTACAAACAGCTAATCTCAATAATTTATCCAACTTTCAGAATCTGTCAATTTCTGAGCGAGAAGAATACAAGAATTTGGTGAAGAAGTTGGTTGGTGCGTGGGTGGAATTGAGCAGATTCACAGAAGAAAACACGAAGAGATTGCAAATCAAAATGTTCCCTGCTACGGTATGTTAGTTTTGAACTACAGGGATAAGGATGAATTGCAATTGCAGGTATCTGAATGCGCTCTGATGCTGCACAGAATTGGGGAGTCTGACAGGGCCTATGAAATGTTGGAGACGCTGCTCGATGAAGAGGCCAAATATGGAGAAACTGCTACGATCACTGATCAGGGTCAGATTTTTTCTTCAATTATAAATATTCCAAGTTTTGAACTGTAAATTAAATTTTATCCTCCTGAAACTGAAAAAGGACGAATTGAAGAAAATTGTTGTCAAACAAATTGACTATTCATTATTCCATGCAAAGTTAATTTGGCATCCTAAAAAATTAACCTTTTTCGAGAATTTGGATTTTTCACGATGTCACGCCATAGCGAAAGTGTGCAAAACGAGAGAGCACTCTCTATAATTCTACCCTCCTTTCTCTAACTATTTCACCTGGTCGCGGTGTCACGAAATTTCCAAATGACCTTTTCTATTTTAAACAGGAATTTGCAGGTACCCCGAACTACCAGTCGATAAACGAGATGTTCCAGGATGCACTGCGCGAGTCGAATGCATCGCGGGCTGCCATTTGCCTGGAGATTCTCGCTCTTAACACTCCGCGCAACAAACTCGAACCACTCGCTGCACAGATCATTGAGAGGTACGAATTCATTTCATCCAGGAACATAGCATTTTTCTGTATTCTATAATTAGTTTCAAACTTTTTACATTCTTCTGCACTTGTCACGGGCTATTTCACACTTCGATTTTTTCCTACACTCCGTTACCCTGAAACTCTCTGACGAGTACAAGAAGTATCTGTCACATCTAATACAAGTCCTGAATTTGCACCAAAGCTGACGACGAGATCGAATTCGAAATTTCGAATTTGATTTCATCTCAGCTCTGATTTGCACGAATTTTCTTATCATAAAATAAAGCTGCATTCAGGTGTCGTCTTTCGGACGCACAGAGCAAAATCATCGCCGGATTTGTCCGTCTCCGACCTCAATGAAGTGCGCTTCCTGTTTCTGTTATTGCTCAGATTTTGGAATACGGTAAGTGATTGTTACATTCTCCTCCATAGCTTTTCATATTCTAAAGTCAGGTTATTTTTAGTTCTAGATTTCAGTCAGTAGGTTTAATAGATCAGCCATTATTTATCGCTCTATCAATGTTTCGTATTTCAAAAGGAATTTAAAAAAATTGAATTTCCGTTATTTTAATCCCTACGTCAATTGAATTACAATGCGCTTCTAGAGAAAGTAATCTCCTCTCCTCTTCTCGCAAAATGCACTTAGCGTTTCATGTTTAGTCTTTCCTTTTGAAGAGAAGAGAGTTTTTTGTGATTTTGATTGACGCAACCGGGCGATGAAATAGAATATCGAAACATTGATATTGTCAATGATCGATTATTTGAGACAATATAACAACGAAAATTTTTTTTGTGAAATTTAACGCATTCTGCAAATGAATAATCGATATCTCATCTCTTCAAAGGATAAATTTGACGGCTACTTGATATCGCACAATGCTAAACTTTCATATTCAAATTTCGAGTTTCTTTGTCTCAAGTTATGTGTCTTTGATAATACGAAACAGATCGATCATTTTCTGGTTAGTTTTTGTTCTTGTTACGCCTCTTCTTTCCCTCGTTTTTGTTGAATTTTTTCAAGTTTACTACGAAATGAAAATTTCATGATATTACACGGGGCAATTTCACACGAAAGTCGATTTATTGCAAATAACTTATGAAGATTTTTTCCCAAGAAATACAATTTTGACTTTGGAAAGGAGCAATTTTGGAGTGAGAAAGTGAGTTTATGGTAACTGCACTAATTCGTTGAGAAAAAAGATAAGAACTAAGAAATCGAGAAGAGGAAAATATTAATGACTCAAAATATACAATTTTAGAATCCGCTGCATAGAAGATTCTGAATCATCGAATATTTTCATGATAATACCAGCTTTGAAAATTCAATACAGAAAGAGCAGACGGGGAATTATTCTATTTGAAAAATTATCCTTGTTACGAGAAATTATGACAAGAACGTTATAATGCTGCGGAGAATTATGGAGCTAATTTCATTAATATATCACCTTTTGAAATCTGAAACAAAATGAAGGAGGAAATGAAAACCGATGATATATGAAATATTGTTGAGGTTATTGTCAAACGAAAAGATCAAAAACGTTTTTTCTAGAAAAGGAAATCTTGATGCTTCAGTTAAAAATAAAATCAAATTTTGAACCCTCAAAACTTCCAAATTTAGAATTATCAGGTTTCAGAATTCTCAGATTCGTATCTTCTCAGAAATCTGATAAAGAATAGGTTTTAGAAGATATCACTCGTGATAATATATTCGCAAGACAAATTTCGATAATCTCAACCCAATACGACAGGCAAAATCTCTAAGTTGGGAACTTTAATGATTGAACGAAGTCTAAAAATTCCCATAATACTTCATTCCAGTTCAATCTTCAAAATTCAATTGAGTCGTGGAATTTTAGTTGGTTTTGGGAATTTGGAATCATGTGAGAAGAAAAACAACAATGTTTAGCTAATATTTGGATGAAAGTGTCACTGCAGATCTTTTTGCGTTTAGCTTGGAACGAAAATTTTACAGGAAGAATGAGTGAATGAATGAATGGATGGATGGATGAAAGAATGAATGGATGAATGAATGATACAAATCAAATACTATCGAAAACTGTTTCAAGATTTCCCTCGAAAGTGTTTCATAATGATTCTCAAGACCAAGACTGCTAACTGATGCACTTTCATTGCATTTGGTAGTGGCCGTAGAATGCAGACAGAATAATTCATTGCCTAACTCAAAGGGACTGGTCTTGTGCAAGAGTCTTAGCACTGGAAAGCACAAATGCATCATTGCATCATTTCTGTCGGTTTGTATCATTCAAATTTACGTGATTGCAGTGAAAAGAGGAAAGAGGAGAAAGACTAGAAACACACAAACACACTTGAATGGTTGATTATTTGCTGGTAAATTGTTATTCTACAGAATGAGATGAAAGTGGAAGTAGAAATGCGAATACGATATCCCAGTCATAAATAATAAAAAATTAAAAAACTGACTGTTTCAAAAGAAATCTTGCAAAGATCATTACCCAATTTCATTTGAAACAGTCTAAGAATACCTTGATTTGTCTCGTTGTCTTATGATTTGCATCGTTGTAGACTTGGTTGTCGTTGTCAGGACTGTTGTCTATCGAGCCGAGTTGTTGGCAGTGAGATGGTCAGTTGGTGTAGGAGTGGAGCTGCTCCCTGCAGGTGCAGAGGAGTGCGTCTCGTGCTCCAGGAAGTTGCGCAGACGCTCCAAATACGCCGCGTGAAGCTCAACTGAAGTCAATATTTTTAAAATATAGATAATCCATGTTTTCATTCCCTTTCCATCCATACCTACTACTTTCACAAACTGCGGGAATGTATTTTTCTGGTTGGGCAGAGAAAAGATGTAACATTTGTTCCCTTCCATATGATATGCTATTGTGTATATTGTGTAAGAGTTGAATACAAGCATACCATCATTGTGCCCGGCCCCTGCGATCCAAAGCGGTTCGACCGACGTCGGGCAGCGCTCATAGATCGATACTCCGTGGCTGAAGTCGATCACCTGAAAATTAGAAACTAATTTAAAACATTCAGCCTAAAGATTTTGTTTTTGGTGAAAATTTTCTGATTTTGATCATGAATTATCGAAAATTTTCATTCCGAAAAGGTCGAGAACGCTTTGAACATCAGTGGCTGTGATAAGTTATCAAATTATTAACGAAACCACTTCCTAGAGTCATCTCAAAATAGTATTGACTTTTTTTTCGAATGCCCCTATACATATGAATGTAAGAACTTTTTTTATTACTTCTACTATATAATTCTCTAGTTTGCAAAAAAGTTATGTTTTTTTTTATAAAGGTTTACCTCATCGTCTGTACCATGAATGACGAGAGTTGGAACTTTGACACGCGGCACTTTCTCGATGGAGGGAAACGCATCGCAGCACCAGGTCCTCTGAGTGCCGGGGAAGGCAACGCGCATGCCGCTCATCAGCGGCGAATGCAGGATGAGGGCTGCCACGTGCTGGCGAGAGGCCAGATCCACAGAAGGAACCGTGCCGATTGATTGACCGTACAGAATCACTTTCTCGGGAGGAACGCCTGCAAATTAAGTTGTAGAGTACTCAAAGCTGTAGAACCTGATTGAAAGGTACATTTTACTATTTACTCTACTGAAACTGCTTGGGAATAAAAAAGAATCGAAACGAATTGTGAGTCATGATCAAGAATACAGCTTGCATGAGGACGATTTGAATCAAGTTTCGTAAATTCCTACCCAAATCCTTGGTGAGCAGTTCGAAAGCAGCCGTAATGTCCGCGTATAGATTCTTTTCACTCGGTTTGCCAGAGGAACACCCGTAACCTGCAATTCAAATATTAAAATCATCAAAGAACGAACGATCTACCCGAATAATCATATCCAAAGACATTGCAATTGAGTCTGTAGCCGAGTCCATAGAAGAAGCTGCTCATTTGCCCGATATCGACTGCATTCCCGTGAGAGAAGAGAATCGTGAACAGAGGGTCGGACACGGGACGCACCATGATGCACGACACTTTGTTGCGTCTGCGACTTCTGCAAGCAGAAAAGTGCATTCCTAATTTCTTAAAGCAATGCTATGAAAGTTTGCACTTATCAACGATGGGCAGGGTTTAAATTTGAGCGTTTTGTGCTACTTTGGCGTGTAATACATAGTTAACTGTTTTGAAAGAAGTGATAAATATGAATGTTCTTTAAAATCAATCATTCAAATAACCTGGTAACGTGCATCTGAACACAGTTCTCGAGGAGCGAAGGATCGTGCGGCCACTCAGCTCTGCCCTCAATCAGTTGCAGTCTGCAATTCATTCTCCATATCCTTCTGCTCAGAAAATAGGCATACTTGTTCTGTTCCGTGATGTTGTAGGAAGATTCCGGAGGCATGAAGGCCAGTTTGGAGACGATTGCCGAAGGAAACGGAGGGCAGCAGAACAGGTAGCACAGGTCTCTGCAACACATTAAATTGCTTAGACATTTTAAAGATGACGTATTCCTCGACAATATTAAAATGGACTGGTCAAGTCAGAAAATCGATTACACCCTGTTCTGCATAATAAATAAAACCTTCTCGGAAGTTTATCTTTACGAAAATTCGGGTTCAGAATCAGAATTCCGAAAACTGCTACTCATGGAAATGAAACTGCCCGATTGGTTTCAAAAAGAAACTCAAGTCGTTCAAGAAAGCTCAGTTCGTGGTCAAATTGTGTAAAGCTTGATTTTGACCGGTCAAAATGATAAATTGTTAGTCTGGCTCGCCTCATGGTGACTCCACTCCTGGCAGGGGCTGGGGAGGTCGGCTGAGTGCTGGGCGGCTCGATCGAAGTGCCCGAGGCTGGCCCCGAGGACATTGCAGCGGGAAGAGGCAGAGCAGAGCTGCAATCGAACACCTATCATCAATCGATCGAAACAGGCAGAGAAACAGAAGAACGACTGACTGATCCGCAAAAGACACAACAGACAACACAGAAGCGAATAGAGGAAAAGCGAGAAGCGAAAGGCGAGAAGACGAAAGTGAGAAAAGGAAGAAGCGAGGTGAATTGAGAATAGAAATGGAGAATTGAAAGGGGAGAGGGGAGGGAGGGAAGGAAGGAAGGAGGGAGTGAGAAGGAGATAAAAATGACAGGGACAGAGCTCGAGAGGAGGAGGGACTGCAGGAAGGCTAAATGCAGAATGCAGAGGCTGCAAATTGACTAGAGACAAATATGTAGGGGGTAGAGCTCTCCACATCTCTTAGCATCACCGCATCAAACAGCGATAATAATTGAATGAATAACTTTATTATCCTCCTGCCCAGTCGGCTTCCCTGCTCCGTCGCTAACTATCTTCACTCGCCCTGTTGAAGCACGCTGAACACAAAACGGCTGCAATATCAGCTGGCCTTGCATTATCGATTATTTATCTCGTTAGTTCTCCCCTCTCCTCTCATTCATACTCGTACTCACTTTTCGACTAACCTTGGCCTCTCCCCCGTCCACTGCCCTATTCGCCATTCTTCCCTCGACTTGCTTCTCGCCAGCTGTCACTTTCTTCATTCTTCACGTGACTTTTTCGCGCTATTCTTTCACTTGCTTCTTGTTCTTGTTCTTGTTCTTGTTTTCTCCTTTATTTATCCGCGGGTTGTTGGTATCGATCGAGTGTTGCAGATCATCGCGATGGAAAGGGAGCGAAGTTCGGGAGCGCGACTGGTCAGTCTGCTGAGTCGGACTCCCTTCCCCAGCCTGCAGATCTATGTCACTGGCTCGTTCCTCCTCGCATCGGGAGCCGTTCTATTCGTCGGAGACCAGTTCAGGCAGAACCCGGAGGTAGACACCGCTTTTTTCTGGAAAAGTTATGAAAACTTCTCCAAACTGGTCATGTTTATTATCGACTTCTGAATCAATAAGTTGTTTTTTTTCGAAATTATCTCGTCGAGAAAGACATTGATTGACTAATTCCTCAAAAGTCGCATTTGAGATCCATGACACCCTGCACGATGAGATGCTCCGTCATCCGACGCTGCGGGTCATCTACTCGAATGAGACACTCGGAGTGCTGGCGACGAGCAAGGCCTTCCAGTTCTGCTATTACATCTTGACAAATTCAACATTGAACTGGGTCAGTTACTTTTCTTGTCAACGCTTATTCCAAGCAATTCACGAGGACTCTTTTAACTTCAGTTGACGATCAACACGTATTTCGCAACGTTGGCATTTCTGGGACAAGCTCTGATGCACTACGCATTCAAGGATCTTACTCGTCAGGTATTTTCTTCGCATTATTTCATTTTAAGAATGAGGTCGGGAATAGCAAAGCAGAGAAAAGGTAGATACAGATTGATCCAGAAATAACAAAGTTACGGATATGCTAATAGTGTCTTTTCCAAATGTATATTTAATTCAATATTCCTTATCTATTTGCAGGAAGGCCGTGAAGTGCGCGAAGGCTTCTGTTCGTACGTGTTGTTCGCGATTGTCTTCTTGTCTGTGGTCATAAGCACAAACCCTCCTCATCTCGTTCAGGTATGAGATATTCTTGGTCATTCAATCGCTGTTTCTTTCATTTCGAATTTCAGCCCTGGCTGTTGTGGTTCGCAATGATGTCCTTCATGAACTGCATTCATATCGTCGCGCACGAACGTTTCAAACTCGTCAGTTTTTTTTCTATTTAAATATTTTGTTTTTCTTTTCCTCTTTTATCTCCAGGTTATCGTACAAAATCGGCAGAAAAAGCTTAGCAACAAGCTTCATTTATGGAGTTCTTGTTGGTTTATCCATTTTTTACAAAATGGATAATTTAGCAACATAAGTTTATTCTTTTAAAACTCGGTCGATCATTTCAGATTTTCAATAGCCAAAATTCTTCAGGTCTCCCCCGCAATCTCCTCGTCGGCCCCGAACAACTCGCACCGAGTGATGGTTCTGTGTTTGGGTCTGCTGTCCTTCTCCCTGGGCCTTGTCTATTTCATCTTCCGCATTCGTCGATTCCTCTCCAACAGTCATCTCTTTTTCCTCTGTGTCGATGTGAGTAACGTTTCTCATTCGCTCCATGCACTTATCCACGTAATAGATCTCTTTAAGTGCAAAATAAGACAGTTGAAAGGAAGTGCAAAATTGCAAAATTGAAGAATCATTGAGTACATTTTAATGACCACGTTTTTTCATTATTTTGGGTTCATATAGAAAAACCAACTCTTGAAAGTGGTTTATCACCCTTAAAATATATTTTCAGTGTTCCTTATGCATCATCCGTCCCCTATATGGTCTGATCCGCTGCCTCGCCTCCTCGATGCCGACCACTTCTGACCGAATCAGATACTTCCAGTACTGGCTCGATCTCGTCACCTCGCTCAGTACCGACACTATTCAGCTACTCAACAATGTGAGTTCTTTAAAATTTCTGAGGCCTATAGAGTAGTAGGCAATTTTGGCTAATCATTTGACATTGATTATTGTCAAGGTTTGTGGCATCGACTCTGATAATCCACATCATGAACAGGGTTGTCGGAACTCCACTCCATTTCACTCTGAATGGAGTTCGGAGTGGAGTTCAAAAATTTGCCCACTCCCGACAGCCCTGATAATTAAGCCCCACCTTTGTCATGAATTAACATTCATTTATTCCATTTCCACTTTCAAAATTATCCTTCAGGCCTATTTGATGGTGTTTTCTCCTCTCGGAGTGAACCTGACCTGCATCTTTTTCTTCTATCACTGCCGTCTCTCGTACACAGTGATTCGAGACACTTTGTCGAGACATCGCAGGCACAAGGACATCTTCAAGCACATCGAGAAGTCCTACAACACGACTGTAGCTCCGCCTGGGGAAAGATGTGTCGTTTGTTGGGAGGATCTGGATGAGTGCAAGTAAACATTACTTTTTATTAGCAAATTCAACCGCTGAAATTTTATGATTATATTATGCATAAAACGTCGTCTTCTGGTATATTGTTCTTATCCAATTATTTATCTGAAAAATATTTCATTCACTTTACAAAATCTTTGACAAAGGTGTATTCATTATTTCTCCTATAACATTACTCGCAGCCCAAATTGAAATTTATTCTTTCTTAGTTATTGTTCCGCTTTGTTTCAGACGTCTCCCTTGCAGACATCAATTCCACGACTGGTGTTTGATGTGGTGAGTTTTCTTATTTAGTTTTTTTTCGAATTATTTTATTTGAGGTGGCTAACTCAAGATCCATCCTGCCCCACTTGCAGAAGAGCTCTGGCCACTCCGATTTCCACCCAGAGACCTGTCCAACAGGGCGCATTTTCGACGGGAAATGCCACGTTCAGGTTCCAAGGTAAACCGTTTAATTGTAATACTTTGAAATTTGATTAATATTCAGTTTTTTGTAGAAGTTATTTTGCATCCAAACTGAATTTCGCATGTTCAGGCGCAGGTTTCCCCCTGTTCCGAGTGCCTCCGTTCTCGATCGAGTTCACCACGGGAGCAGGACCGCTGTTCAGAAGAGAACCTGTTGCTGTCGCTGATGACCAACAGCTAAATTCTATGGCACAACAGGTTGGATATATCGAACGATTAGAAATGGGTTGTTAGAAGTTCCGACTTCAAGAAATGAAACTCGATTTTGATTTCTGAAAAAAGTTATAATATATTATAATTTCGATTTTTTAAGAAAAAAATTCCAAACATCTCTTGTTATGAAGAGAATACTTTTATTTATTTATAGTGAAAAGATGCAG
Source organism: Diploscapter coronatus (assembly GCA_964036155.1). Taxonomy (NCBI): domain Eukaryota; kingdom Metazoa; phylum Nematoda; class Chromadorea; order Rhabditida; family Rhabditidae; genus Diploscapter; species Diploscapter coronatus. The sequence continues at coordinate 7,121,033 of OZ038423.1, forward strand.
TTGCATTACTTGAGAAGAACGTAATTCTTTACAGGTTCACGAAATGTTCCCCCAACTGCAATTCGAGGCGATCGTTGACGACCTTCGAATTACGGGGTCAATCCAGCAGACAACTGACAATGTTCTCGAAGGGAGGATTGGGTTTCTTGGATTGGCTGATATCGAGGAGAGTGATACGGTAGGATCTTAGGAGCTATTTTGTCAATTTTAAGATATTCTATGATAAGCTTAACGCATTGCTTCATTTCATATACGAAAAATTTGATTGCATTGAATTCCCTTTCGAAATTGTTATTTCAATGTCATTTGTGATTTCACGAATTTTATTTATGGAACAATTTCAGGACGACGACTGGCGTCACTCGGATGAGTCCTCTGACGAGAGCAGAAATCGCTCGATTATCGAAGCAGTGCCAGGAAGCAGTCGACAGACTGCAAGCACAGAGGAGGAGGGCAGTGCCGATGGAAACAGGCACTGGAAGGAGAGGAAGCAAGAGATGATACGGCTATACAGAATGAGGCATGCCTTTACTTTTCATAGAATTTAATTGAAATGGATGGTATTTAGGTTTGACTAGAGAAAGTGTATTCTGGAAATTACAAGATAACAAAGACATGCTACAGTAAAACAATGTTGACAACACTTGAGAATTTCTCTATTCTATCTGTCATTCATCACTACAAAACAAGATTTGTTGTCTTGTGATTTTTACACAAGCCAGAAATAATATGAAGGTCATATACAATTTGAAGATGAAGATTTCAAAATTCATATTTCATCCACTTGAATGAATACTGTTTACTTTTCAGTTAAAAGTGAGCATATTTTCAGGTACATTGCTTCTGAACGCGGACGCGACCTACGGGAACGAGGTTACGAGTAAATTCACAAGGTTGACTTTTCCTTTTTATTTTATTCTTCTGAATAATTTCCAGGTATCTCAAAGATTCAATTGTGACCTGTATGTTAGCTATGACATTTTCATAAATTTTCCCGATTTTCGAATGATTTTCCCAATTTCTCGAATCTTCAAGTCAGTCATTTCATCTCTTCGCTGCTAGTCCAAATTCATTTCTCTCGGTTATTTTGTCCTATTTTATCATGTAAATTCTCTTATCAACTAGCCACTTTCCTCTTTCTCTATTCGTCGTCACATTCTTTACCCTGTCTTCAGAGATTTCCGAGCTTTTTAGAGTTTCGACTAAAGCGCGTTATCTGGGGTTTGATCGTATTGGTAATTCATTTACATAAAAATTCGTTTTATCTGCTTTGGGATACGATGAGCTTTATAAATTTGTTTTGTCAGAACTATTGTCAATGAGCGATAGCTTGGAATAAAGTAGAGGGACGCGCTTCTTTCTCCTTTTGTGAGCCACGGGTCTCACTAGATTTGGCGACACTTTCTATGTTGATTTTTCTTTTTCTAGCGTTTTAGAATAATTCACTAATTAGTCCATTAATTTTTATCAGTATCGATACAGAACGATAATTGAATATAGTTTCCATAACAAAAATCCCGTTAATTTCTATGAAAAAAACAAAGAAAAACCAAAAGAATAAAAAATCGTTCATGAAAAAATGTCGTCTGTGAGCGCAAATAGGAATTCAAAAGAGGGAGAAAGAAACGCGCCTCTTCTACTTTATTCCAAATGATCGTTCATCGACAATAGTATCAGCTACTTTTCAAGAAACAAAATATCCTAATATCCCAAATCAGATATTGTAAATTTATCGATTTTTGATCCCTTTGCAAAATCAATGCCATTATTTTGTTATTCAACCTTCTGACAAATCTCGGGTTTGATCGTGCAAAGAGTCGAGCCTTCTCTTTTAGAAATGGGAAAGGAACAGAAATGGACGAAATACTTTCTACTTGGAAGTTTTCAGTGATACGATTTGTGAAACGGTTCAAAGAATCTTGCACTCAGCTACACACGGTTCGAACTTATCAGCAGTATCTTCTTGTACTTTGCATTTGAGCTTCCAGTTTCTAATGCATAATAATGACTGAAAACTTCAAAGGGACTGAAATTATTCTGTCCATTTCAGACGAGACTGCAAAATTTTAATGATAATCTTTTGTAATTAGTTGATTCAAGAACTCGTCTCCTCCAGTAAAAATCAGTTTCCAAGACATACGAATTTTTCCTTTTAAATTTTTTATTTCGATTTCTCATCAATTTCGTTGTACAAGAACGAATACGGTATACATACAGCTTATTCAGACATGCAGATAGTAGATATATTATGATCGTGAATTGTAAAACAGTCGATTTTACAATGAATACGAGGCACTTGAGCATAAATTTTTCCTTCTGAAAAATCTTCGACTCAAAACAAGACATGAATTTTGTTTGGTTGTTTGGTGGAATTTCATGACGATTTTCTATCATCGCACATTTTTGTAGAACAATGCTGATTTTCTTTTTTATCTTCATTTTCATAGTTATTAGAAAGTTACAGTATCTCTCAGATATTGTACCGTGAAAATGGAGATGAAAATGCAGCATAATAATGTATATTGTCGGTATACAGAATTGTGTGATTTGAATGGAACATAAATGAAGCAAAACTTGATGAAGTTATTAAAAAAAACAAGTGAAATAATTAATTTTAAAAGACAAAAAAATGAATTAAAAATTAGCAAAATTTGAGAACAATTTTTTCTTCTGTAATGATACATAGCGAGCCTGTCGATTGGATTTAACAGTAATTGTGATTGAAATTTTAATTAAGCTATGATTCTGAGATTTATAACAAATGGAACTCGTGCTATCAATGTATTTTCATTAAAAAAATCTCAAAACCATAAAAGTGTTTAAAAGATAATGTTAACTTAATAAGCGGAAAGCATGAAGTGTGTTGCGTGTCTGCAGCTGGGAGTCAGGTTGATGAATTCGGGCGACCAGAAAATGCGCTGATATCTTCGGTCCTCTTCTATCGAGTATGGACGGGGCTAAATTGTGGAAACTTGTTGTTCCTTTTACTGTTTGAGATTGTGCAGAATTCAAATTCGAGTATTTGTCTTCATAAAATTGAGCTTTCTCCTAATCATCATGCATTGTAATTGTGATGCAAGATGTGCGAATTTTAAAAGTTTAGAACTTTATAATAACTTGAACTAACATTTTTTTCTCTGATCTCAAACAAGTTGGGTTTGATTATCATTGGCCTCGAAAAACAAAGAACTATAAAAAATGAAGATAAGCTTACATCGAGGAACGGCTTGATGTACTTGACTCCCTTTCTTCTGCCAATCCAATAGAGAGCATGATTGTCGACTCTTGTAGTGGAAGTCGGAACAGTGTAAGTCCTTCTGTAGGTCGGAGGCAGAGGTGGCTCTGACCAGGATCGGAGTCCGCCCGTTTTCTTTGGAGTGTTCACGTGACGCTGCCTGCCTTGTTCTGTCAGCCACTCGCCTTGGCGAGGATGGTATGAATTGTGCGGCGTGTACAAATACGTGCAGGTACGGTTTCTGAAAGAATAACTGAGCGAAAAAGCTATCGTGCGGTTAACGCTTCGGTACCGTACGGTAACTTTTTCGCAGAGAAGGGTTGATCTTCATTCATTTTCATTCGCCATATCATCAAATAAATTAATAAAGCTAGTTGTATTATAAATATCAACTTTCCTATGGTCTAAGCGCAAATTTTCGGTGAATTTTTATCATGAAGATTACAATAGTTTTTCACAATCTCAACACATGCTCGTGACGGTTTATCTCTCATAAAATCTCGATTTTTCTCGAGAAAATAAGCTGACCTCCTAGGAATGCATAGACTGGGGGCGAGTGATGTGTAGTAGGGCAGCTCCCTGAACGTGCCAAGAAGAGGGGCATACATTTCCTCGTATCGAGAGTGTTTCGCATGATGGTAATTCTGGGTCACATCATCGAATCTAAATTTTATTTTATCGATTTCTATTTTATTCCGCTGAATTTCTTTATTCTTTTCATTCTCCGAGACATTTTTGCGTTCTTTTCCCTGCTCATAAAATATTTGTAGAATGGCAAACCGCGCTGCTCTCTTTTTCACTTTCCATTTCCGTCATTCTTTCCAATCGATTTGTTATTCATTCTCCACGCCCAACTCAATCAATTCTTTCAAAATTTCCGGACGAATTTCATCAATGTTTAGTAAATTTGTCGAGATTTTGGTGATCGAATTGATATGATTCACAATTTCATTTTTTACGATTCAAAGTTCAGAAAGGCAGTCAATTTGTGCGAGAAAGGGAGGAAGGCGAAAGAGAAAGTGCCAAAATGAGAGGAGGAGACTGGAAAGGGACATTCCGCTTCTGTGTGATTCATCCATCAGTCTCTTTCTCTTTCATATTTAACGTCGCTCAATTTCGACTATTAGGCTTTTAGATTGTTAGATGCTAAAAAGACGCTGAATATTTTTATCGCTCTAAATTCTATTCGTTTTCGTTTATTCTTTCACAATCAAATCATGATCCTCATTGCAAAGTAACAATAATTGGACTCACGCCATGGATACGATTTCATTGTAAGTGTTGCTGGGTCTTTCCCCTATGAATCCTCTGTAGGGCGAAACTGACCATCGAGACTCGTTCGCTCGTTCTCGCACCTAAATTTATCCATTTTCATTTATCACTATCTGAATTATCATTCCAATTCGTTATTAAACTTGTAACAGTATTTCCTCCGAAACAACTTTATAGAGGCTACGATTTCATACTAGTTCCATAACACTTCCTTTCAGAATATCGCTAATCGACTAGAGATTACTCTGGTCATTTTGTAAAGAAAATGCTGTTACAATCCTTATCATTACATCACTCACTACAAGATGTTGCAGTATCTTAGTTTTCACCGACTTTTATCCTCATTTTTATATCTCTCCCTTCATTCTGTCACTCTGTCATCATGCTTTTCGTATTTGTATCTTTGTAATCTCAGTAATATCCCCTCTCGTATTTTCACAAGAACGTGCAGCTCGATTTTTCGAATCAGTCCTCATATCGCATATCAGATTTCCGAATGTAACAAACGTATCCATTGCTATTTATTTTTTTTTTGAGATTTCCAGAGTTCTGCGCGCAATTTTTATAGTCTCGTAAAACAGCGTGGACTATTCATTTCTTCGGTCGGGAGAAAAATGAAAATTATCTGAGGGGCTACAGATGGGGCTGATTTTACGAAGCTAAAGCTCAGTTGGAAATAACAACATTTTGATTCGCTGCATAAAATGACATGCTGAAGAAACATTGAATAAGTGAAGATAGACCTGGAAACAGAGATGAACATTCATGCTATCTTTATCTTGTTCTGAAAAGCATACTATCTTCAACTTTTCGAATGTCGGAGTTGCTTGATGGTTTTGACATTCGAATTTTGGGATGTGAAAGATGATAAATCTGATCACTAAATTTTGCTTGTGAAGTGAGTGAATTGGCCTGCAGTGGATGGCAAGCACATGTTACATTGACACGGCAAGGAAGGGAAGGAGCAGAGACAAGAAGAGGCAGATATTTTCGGTTGGCGGATCGATTGATGGGACGTTGGAGGAGCATTGCATAAACTTGAATGGGATGAAAGTTGAAAGCTGAGATTTTATGGAATTTCGAAACTGCTTGAAGAATATTCTAGTCCTCAGAATATTAACGCTGACTAATTTAGGAATGATTAGCAATAAATGAATAATTTGAGTGACTATCAGCAGAAAGTCAGATGAGCAATGCAGTTTTTGTTAGAATTATGATTTTCATAGGAAGCATTGAAATTTGTAGAATGATAGGAATGAAATTTTAAAAAATGAGTAGTGTTATCCTTCGCCTCATGATTATTATTGCGTCATTGTTAATAATCAGTGTTCGGTGATAAGAAAAAATTCTTCAACGCTTCTTCACTATATTCAATCTCATATAATCAAACTTACCTTTCTCCTACATCAAAACAAAAAAACGGACTGCTCTTATCCGAAAAAATCCCTTTGAGAGATCAAGAATTACTTTAGAGAAAATAGGAAAAGCTCACCCGGTCAAACACGGCCATGTTCGAGTATGCAATGGGTCGGATCGTAGAGGTCGAATGGAAATGAAAGTCGAGACAGGAAAACAAGAAATCGAAAATTTTTGGAAGGAGAGATTGGAGAGGGAAAGATGCAGAGATTGTGTAGGAGGAAAGCGAGAGAGCAGGAGGAATGGGGAGGGAGAAAGAGAGAAAAGACAGCTGGCAGAAACTGGAAGGTGCATGGCAAGGAGTTGCAGAGAAGGATGGGATGGAGATCTGTTTCTCATCTCGCATCTCAACGTGATCATCATGTCTTTCTGCCATTCTGTCTTCGAATTGATCATGCGGCTTGTTTTTGCAGTGAAGATCAATCAAAATTTAGGATTTCCGAGCAATTTATCATGAGAAGCAATTATTAGTTATCTAAAGTAACTTTCTGAAGGTTACTGCTGCGAAAAGTGAAATGTCAAAATTTAGAAAACGAAGCTTCAGTTTCATTTTGAATTGAAGTTCTCTTTATTTTCTTGAAAGCATAAATGAAACTTCACGCGCTCTTGAATCTATTTTTGCAATTGTTAAAGAAGCACAAATTACGACATGAATGCACAAAAATCGTAAGAATGTCTGTGGTCATTCAATCGTCGAATCGTTGAATGTGCACAATCGAACACTTTCCACGAGGTCATCATTTTCGAGATGGAAACCAATTCTGTCAGGCATCGTTTTGTGATCCAAGGACTCGAATACCGAAAGAGTATGAGGAATGAAAAGAATCAGACAGAAGACGAGTTATGAGTTGTGAAAACGAATTAATTCAACGGCAAACTCTTCAAATCAAAGAAATAAGAAGGACGATTTCTTGCAAAGGAATTGGCAGTGTGAATATTCCTTTTCAGAGGAAATTTTTCAATGATCGACAAACTTATTAATGAGCTGGGCGTGACTTCAATCTGTCACTAGTTTGTGCTCAATCGACTGTACTCTCCAACTCTAACTGACAGTCATTTTTCTTCTTTCTCCTCATTCATTTTCATCTTCACTTCCACTTGGCACAATTTGCCTTTCGCATTTTCTTCTCTTTTTCATTCCTCCTTTTCTGCTCTCCATTTCTATTTCCCCTTCGTTTGTAATTGTAATTGCCCTGAATTATTCTGCCCTCTTCTGTCCGGTTTCATTTATTTTCGGACCATTTCCTTGTAGTCTTAACTGCTTTGATGGTTCGTTCAAGAATAAGGAGGAGTGTTGCATTTTTGTATTTTGCTCAGTTTTCATTTCAAAATCAAACTTTTCCTATCATTTTAGATTTTTCATTTCCTGAAAATTTGTGATAATTGACATATTTTGGAATTCCTTATCAGCGAGCTCAGTCCAGTCATCAATCAGCTTCACCCCCATTTGCAGCTTCTTCTTACGTGTCCGTTCCCTCCCCTTCTACCCTCTGCATTCCACCCTCTAATCTGTTCTGCTAATGCTTTTCCAGTCTATCAGTCAGTCAAACAGTTCAGCAAAAACATTTTCCTTTCACTCGGCCCCGCCGCTTCCAACAAACTCATTGCTTTTCTCATTTCATTTTCAATATTTCTCATTTGATTTCATCGATTTCATTTATTCATTTCGCCGCATTGCATTAGTGCTTTCAACTGTTTGCCATCTCACAATTCCATCTCATTCATCTGTTTGCAGTGCCTCAAGCAATCAAGCAGTAGTTCATTCATAGCCAGTCAGAATGAGCAGCGACAGAGCGACCAAGTCCGGCATCGCCCTCGAGGCGCAGCGCAAGATTCACAGCAAGTACGATCCCAAACTCGCAGAGCAGATTCTCAACTGGGTCAAGGTGGGCTTCGTGATTTTATTTTATCTTTTCAGACTTTTTTCATTTTAAGATTGTCACAGAATGTAATTGAATTTTTTCTAACATGTTTTCCTGGCCTTAGTCCAAAATAATTCATTTGATTCTCACAATTAGCCATGGATATTGATTAGGAAGTGTCGAGTGATTATGCTATTCTTTTCTAAATCAATCACTTCAATGAAATTGAAGCTCTGGTTGTCTTGTTTCGAAAAGACGTGGACAATTCATTCATGAATTGCAGAGTGCTACCGGCGAGCCGATCGACTGCAGCGGAGACACGAGCAACTTCCTCAGCCTGTTCAAGGATGGAACTCTTCTCTGCAAGTATGTTTAAATTTTTAGCAATGATAACATAATTTAGATTTTTTTGAAAATTTTGCCTATTTTATCGATTATCGGTTTGAAAAGTTTAACTAACTAGATTTAGAGAGGGAGTATTTTTGGTTGAAAAACTTGATCAATATTCAGGAAAGTCGTAATCTTCCTCGATTCATTTCAATCTTCTTTGCAGATTGGCGAATTCGCTGGAGCCTGGCGCGATCAAGAAGGTGAACAGCTCGTCGATGGCGTTCAAGCAGATGGAGAACATCTCGTTCTTCCTCAACTGGGCCGGCAAAAGCGTCGTCAAGACTGAACTCTTCCAGGTACATCATGATGAATTCAGACCATGTTGAATGATGAGAGCTGAATAATAGCTATTTGTACCACAAAAGGGTGATTTGTACCAAAATGAGGGTCTACTACTAGTGAAACAAGTGTTGCGTTCGAACCTGAATGCTGAGTAAATTGATAATTGATGATTGTAGACGGTGGATTTGTTCGAGGGCCAGGACCCAAATGCGGTGCTGGTGTGCCTGTCGGCTCTGGCGCGCAAAGGGGAGAAGTTCGGCAAGACGGGACTCGGCCCCAAGGAAGCTGAGGTCGAGAAGAGGGAGTGGAGCGAGGAACAGCTCAAGGTGCCAAAATTTGATTATGAAAGTAAAGAACGATTTTATTAAATTTTACGGGACATGTTTTTTCTTTTTAGATTCATGTAATTGATTAGAAAATTTTTATTGATATCTTTTCCACTTATTTTCTATTTTTTTGAAAAGTTTTCTGATATTCCGTTTCTATTTTGGAAACTCTTGAAAGCTATTTCCTAACAGGCCTGAACAAGACGTGTTTACCCTTGGACTATCTTGAAAATAATGCATTCATTACTAGAAATTTACGAATTTCATTGTTTTAAATTAAGAAAGAAAATTTGACAATATTATGAGTTTGCAGGCTGGCCAGAACATCATCGGTCTGCAGATGGGTTCGAACAAAGGCGCCAATGCTTCAGGCATAAATTTCGGCAACACCAGACACATGTAGACGTCAGGTATTTCTTCACTTTGAGTTTTTTTGCTATCATTTTTGTCATTTGTTTATCCTTCTAGCAATATCCATTCCGGTGCAGTAGAGAATTTTCTTTAGCTTTATTCAAAAATTCGCAATTTCATTAGTCTTGCAGAATTTCAGGTTCTTGAATGGTTAGTAGAGTTGCAAGCTTCTCGAATCCTCTTTATCACCTCTTTCTTCTCTCCATTCCTAATTAATCTACGAGATGTCCTAAACTAGTCATATCATAATTTTCCTTATCAGTTTTGTTCCCTTGTTATCAGTTCATTTCTTATCACTCTGATCATCCTCAAATCGGCGTAATACTTTGTAAAGCAGTTATGCTTTTTTGTGATTTCATTTTTGCCTTTTTCTTCTTTTATATCAGAGCCGCGCTCTTTCTCTTCTAAAAGTGTTTGTAATAAAGCGTTTATCCGAAAAGACTAGGAAAAAGTGTACAGACTTTTACAAAATCATTGCACAATTGAAATGACAAGAGTTTGAGGTGAAGAGGAACTAGTGAGATCTAATGATAAAGTGCAAGAATGAGCAAAATTATCTAGCCAAGCTAAATCGTTCATTGGAAGAATTCTATGCGAGAGTAATTCAAATCTATGGACAGTGTTAGTGAATAACTGATTTTAAATTTTAAAGTCGAACTATAAATTGCGTTTAGAAACTGAAGAGTGACATTTCCAGAATGGAATTTGAAATGATGCAACATCATCTTTGAGCCACTTGTAATATCATAAAGAAACACCATGAAGATCATTGAGAGTCGGATACTGTATTAGACGAAGAATGATTACTGTAACTACTGCTATCATTAGTAGAAAGTTGTTGTAACATGTTGGCAGTGGGGGAAACGGTTGCAGGTCGAGAAGGGGAAAGGGATGCGATGGCAGAAGCACGACAGGTTTCTCGATGGCGGGATGCATAACTCCGAAGAGTGAATCGTCGGCCACATTTGTCACAAGAAAATCGCTTTTCGCCTGAAATACTATTGCATAAAACTTGATCAGAAGAATAGATGAGGTGGAATTCCTAATTTCGAATATTCAAAATGGTTTCCGTCATATCATTGTCCCCAAATTCGTGATTATTTCAGCGTATTGCAACTCAGATAAAGAAATAAACATGAATTGTAATCATCAAATAACGACTTTAGCGGCTTGTGCTTACATCACTTTTTCATGGATGTTCTCCCATTTCTTTCAAACATTTAGGATTTTCATGTTAGAATTATATTGTCTGCTCATCAATATGGTGTGCAATTGGTTGTCTCAATCTGCCTCATTTGTTCATCTGTTACATGCCTCGATTCGAGAGGCGAGCAGTAAGGAAGGGGATTAGAGCGCTTGTCTCGATAGATCATAAGGGATCAACTCGGATGGGCAAAGATGCAGTGCGCAAGGAGTGAGAATTGGAAGAAGGGAGAAGGGTAGAATGACGGAAGACAACACAGCTCCACAATCATGAAAAGAAAAAATAGCAAATAGAGAAGATGTGAAAACGAAATGTTGAATTCCCGCATGATAGCTTCAAAATAGAACTTCCTACAAGATTATCCAGTTATCAGAAAATTGAAAATACTACATGCCTCTTTCAGAGTATGTCAGGATTTTAAAATGATGAAGTAGTCTTATTTTTTCGTGCTTTAAAAATTATATCGTCGTATTCTTTCAGAGGTCGTTCGTTGTGATTGAGTAACATGTTTATCAAATTAAAAATAACTCTAGAATTGAAAATGTACCTGAATGTGTGATTATATGGGCTCGTAAATTGGATCGATCAGCGAATTTCTTGCCGCAATGAGCACAGCCAAATGGACGGGCTCCAGAATGCGATCGAAGATGACCCTGAATGAAGAAAATGAAGAAGCACTTTTGAACCTGAAATCTGTACCTGTAAGAGCCAGAGTCTGGAGAAAACCTTTCCGCATTCTGGACATTCGTGACTCGCCTTGTGAGTTAGAATGTGCATGCTGAAATTCTTTCATCATCTTCAAGGAACTGGCTTGGTATAACTTTGGAATCCAACTAAATAACAACTTTAGGCTTCAATAAATCTAAAGCTTGGCTATTATGGAATGGAAATAACGGAATTTTGATCTTAGATTTACTTAAGTCAATTAGAGTGAACTTCGAGATATAATTTTAGTGCAGTCAGGTTCCTTACAACCTAATTTTGATCATCATTCAAATTTTCTACCAGCTTGAACTTGTAGCTGCCTTTTCTGCCTATTTGCTCTTATCATTACAGGTTCATTTGACAGGTGATTCTCCTCTTCCCCTCAAACTGCTGTTACGCAACTTGTTATCCTATTACAGTGTCCCTGCTCTGACCTCCCCTTCAATGCATGAGACTAGGAGGCAGATGTTCCAAAGAAGGAACATCTAACTAATCAAGGGAGGAAAGGGAAAGGGAAGGTGAGGAGATTGCAGATTAGCTCCAGGTTATTTGGACATGAATGGGGAGAAGAAGAGGGAAACACAACTGTTACAATTTTAGATGACAGGTCCATTGGGGAAACGGCTACAGAATGATCGTAGCAACTTGTAGAAAGAATACGATAGCAAAGAATCCCTTGAATGGTGTTCAAAGAGAATAACTATTGCTAGCACAGAAATCATATCAGAACTTCAAAAGTTTCGAAAAGTATTCTGTATGGAAGAATATGAATGGGGTGTTAGAAAATAGCGCAATTCTCATAGCAACTTTAAAACTTCAACAAGCCTTTTTCACAATGGAAAAATCTACCTGAGCGCAGGCATGCTGACATAGACTCTGGGGCAATGAGGACATTGCTTTGCAAACGGACTATCCAGTGGTCGGTGCGTCTAAAATTCCGTAATCTCAGAGATGCAAAGTAACGCAATGAATCAACCTGTTTATGTCTCGCCAAATTGCTTGCAGTTGCATACGTTTTGCCGCACTCATCACAAGCACAACGATTCGTCGTTTTCTTTCCACTGTAATTACCATTGCCATTTGCTGAAGTAAGAAGATGAAAACTCACGGTTTATGTGCCCTTTTCGTCCTCCCATCTGTCACGTCCAAACTCTCCAATGTGTAAATTTGAACAGACTCTGAATCTGTTTGATCGTCAATATCGATGTCAGCAGAGAAGGGCTTCTAAACTTAACTTTGTATCAAGGCTGACTTAATTTATTTCGAAATTGAAAACAAGTACTGATTTATATACTAGTTTAGTGAAGTCCAACTATTGTAAACGAAAATGCATGACTTCATCAAATAAAATTGTCTTCATGTATTACGTGCTTTTTTTTCGAAAAGAAACATTTGCAATGTGCATTTTTATGGCAGTGAATACGGTGGCCAAAGTCCGAAGTTTTGCTGCAAAATGGCAAACGATGTAAAAATCGACCTTTTCCTGGATATCAGTTGCAGTTGTCAATTGAAGAAGTGTTTCAATCGAAAATGGTCTGTTTCCACTCCCACTTGGAGAGGCCTTCATTTCCTTGTCTTCTTCAGAAGTTTCCATTCTTTGCACATTGTCGATCTGATCTAGCTGACCCGTTCCTTCTAATGTCTTCTGTTCTTCAGGTCTCATCATCAATAGTCCATTATTCCGTTCTTCCAGCTGCTTCTTCATCAGCAATAAAAGCTGCGAATGAAGACGCATTCCTAAAATAAGTTTTTGATTCGGATGCAGTAGTTCTTTCGAAGTGTTATTTTAAAAAAAATAGTAAAATCAGTTTCAGATCGAATGTAGCATTTTTGTAAAAGAATTTCAAAGAAATGAAGTTGATCTTCATGTTTAAACTGATTACTTCAGATGAAATGCTAGCATTTTACTAATCACAACATTGAGAAAATATCGCATAGACACATTCTTCATAAAACTAAAGCTATTTTAAATTGGCATAATTCATCAAGAAGGATACAAAATTGCTCACCAATGCTATTGTTGATCAACAGGTTGAATGCATTGAAAGGCATTCCTTCAGGAATTGGAACGGGCATAGTCAATGGCAAAGATGAAGTGTTCACCGATGGAAGCATTTCAATTACTCCGAACACGTGTAGAATCTGAATCCGAATTGATACAACAGAATATGTTAATGCGCTTCTTTGCTAGGATTTAAGGAAGTGGGCGGAGTCAGAACTGATGATTGGGTGAGGAGTGTGAGAAAGAGGGGAGGGGATTGAGAGGGGGACAGATACTCGAAGAATGGAATGAAGCATTCGACAGAAGACGAACATAAAAGCATTTGGGATGGGGATGTACAAGTTGAAGAGCAGCAACACGGCGAAGTGCTCGGATGCAACAAAGCAAGACGGACTGAAGAGGACCATTACGAACAATGCAGAGGGCTCTAATGAATATGAACATTTTGAAACACGTGAAAACTCTTTTATAGCAAAATGAATTGAAATCGCTAAAACGATAAATTTAGATTTGTCATTGCATTAGTTTTGAAAACGATCGAAACTTCTATAATTCATTGCCTAATTTCTAGAGTTTTCAATTCGGAAAAAAATACTTGGGATATTTTCTTTTGAATGTAGTATCATATGTAACGTTTTCAAAAGCTAATCCATTGGATTTGTTTAGCGAAGTGGTACGCTTTGAATGAGGCATGCTCGATTAGATCGAATTGAGAGATAGGCTTGAATCGGCCTGTAGAGCAGGGAAAGAGAAAGGGAGGGTGCGAAGGATTCAGTCATTAGTGACAGCAGGCCATATGGAGGTCGGCTTGTTACATCATTGTTGGCAAAGAAGGGAACAGAGCGGTAGAAAACAGAAGAAGAGATGCATATCTCGAACAAATGCACATAATTGGATATGGATGTGCAAATCATTTGAAAAGATTTGGAATATCTCAAAGAAGGAATGAACTGTTGCAATGACAAAAGAGATACGGTAATTAGTCGGATGCCTTTTACAAAAAGGTTCAAAAGGGGCGCTATGTTTTCGCATGGGAGTTAGCAAAAGTAATTCTAACACATGACTCTTTCATGAACAGTTTGTTTTAAAAACGACTTTGAGGATATCCAGAAATAGAAAAGATCTTAAAAAAATCTTTGGAAATAAATTTTCATGAATAAATAAAAATTTCTAAAATCTTGTTGGCCTACCGTAATGGATTCCTCCTAGCGTATTGCAGTCAGGCAGCTGTCACCTGTCACTTGACTCTCATTCCTCCACAATCCAGACACAACTCCTGCCATCTTCCCGCTTATCACCTCCTTCATCTGCACATCATCTTCTACTTCCCTTCCTCTGTCCAAACTACCAGCCGACAAGTCCACATATCCACATATTCCACTTATCCATTTGATCCCATATCTGCTCATCTCACTTTGTTGTCACAAAGCCAATTCTCTGAAGTAAAACCATCATTATTCCATCAAACTTCGTATATTGAAACTCTAAGGATTTGCAGAAATTCTAAAAGACAGAAAGATAGAATTCAATCTTATGCAATCAGCTGGTAATAAAAGAGATACAGTAATCCTTGTCCATGAAATGATATTCTCAGTTTCAAGATATTTTTTGTCAAATTTGCCGTCTTATCACCTATCTCTCCATCGACATCTTGAAATAGCCCTAATATTGGGTCGCCTATTCATTGGGTAATTCAACCCCTTGTGGCCTTTTTCGTGCAGATGGCTCTGCATTGGCCTGTTACGCAACAGTCTCCTCTCTTGCTTTCTTCATTCTTCATCCTATTTTCTGCTCTAAACATTCATCTAAACAATTACCACAACAAATTGCAGATTGGCACTTACAATAACACCACTCGTCCACTCATCACTCGTTGCTGGAATATCACTCGCATCTGCACTCGAATGAGAACATAAATAAAAATCGAGATTGTTTCTTTCCAATCATACATAGTCGAAAGATCAATAGGATTTGATGAAATGACTGCAAACTAGAATCTCAGCGTTTGAAGAGAGAAAATTCGAATATTTTCAAAATGACTGGCTCGATAAGTATTGAAGAAAGAGTAAAACTCTTGAAGAATACCAGAAGGGAACATCTCCTCATCGAGGAAGCGTACTTTGAGACTTGAGCATTACAAACTGTCTCCGGCAGATCATTGCATGCTCATGCCCCGATAGAAGTTATGCAATAAAGTAAAAATAAAAAGATTGAAGCAATAGTAGTCAAAAGTACAAATATAAGTATCTTCACTGGCTGAAAAAATAAATATTCGATCAATTTAGCGATATCGGAAACTTTCTAATGTCGCATCATTTGTAGTCAAGGCCGGAACCGATGTTGCCACGCGTCGAGGGAAACTTTTCAAGGTTGAGCTGGACTGGCGCCACGATGCGCACCACTACTGGTCTCGCCAGCCTTGGTCTATCTTCGAATTTGCATACATATTATGCTTAGAGTTGAGAAGTTGCATATCAGTTTCCGTGTGCTGTCATTACTCGCTCGTCTGCTTTCTCATCCACTTGTCTCTCCTCTCTTCTTCCGACTCGAGATTCGTGCATCGAAATGGCGGCGGAATCGTCTTCGTGGCAGAACAAGATCCAAAACGTCAAGTATGACTATGAGGAGATGGTCATGCTCGCGAGGCGTGTCCTACTCGGAATCGGAGCATTCGAGGTATGATCATAGCTGATCACTCAAAACTGACTTCAATGTTGGCTCCTTCTGTTTTGTGAATGATCTCTTCTTCTATTCCCTAGTTCTCTAAACTAACGACTGCCGTTTACAGGAACTTCTGCTATTCTTCGCCTTCGCGAAAGTCGGCTTCTTTGAATGGCTGCTTCTGACTTTGATCGCTGCCTTCTCGATCATCGTCAGCTATGTCCGGTACAGCAGAAGACTGGACGGTCGCTACGATCTGCGCGTGCTGCTGGGCATTTCGAAGGACGGCAAATCGGTGAAAATGCTGCAGGATTATGCCGATTTCGCCGGAAGTGAGCATTGCTATTCGATGAAGTGATATCATATTACAGCTCATTTCAGTGCTGTTCTGTCCGTTCGTGGCCGGTGTGATCCTGTTCCTCTTCAACCACCTCGAGAATGTCCTGTTCGACCTCTCGACCAGCGTGCACATGCTGGCATCTGGTGCGGGTCTCGGCATGGAGTTCTACGAGGTCTTCGTCCTCAATCAGTGACTCTCTGCAATAGCAGTCCAAATGCTAGCTTCCAACTGAACCGATTCGAGCGCGTCTCCCTCTCTTCTCCTCGACCCGATTCCCGAATCCATTTCCTTGCCGACTCCTCGTCCCACTCACTCGAATCTCCAATCTCACATCGGCTTGCAAAGTGCCAAGGCGCCCTCTCGAACTACAAAATAAAGCTGGCTTGGCACATCATCCTGATAGTTATGTGTTGCTGCTGAAAAGCCAAATCACAATGTCTCAATGATTGAGAAACGCTTCTTCAAAGCTTTAATCCTAATGATGAAATCTACAAGTTAATCGTGTTGACTTTTTCCATCGTCTGTTTTCACCGCGAAATATTGATTCCTTTATATTCTTGTCAGGTGAACATTTAACTGCGAAGTCAAGATGAAGTGACTTATTCTCGCGAAGAAAGACCACGAGGTTTTGAAACTAAAGAAGTCGAAATCGAAATCTTATTCAGCATAACTGCTCATATAAATGCATGATTTGTAAAATTTGTCGAAGAAAATTGGGAGATTTTTCTTTCATTTCACCTTACAAATTTTCGTCTTTTCTTTTTATACTTCGATCATCTAACTTTGGGTGGATATTGAAATCATGCCAAGCAATGGTCATAGAGATTTTGATTGATGCTTCAAATACAAATTCCGATTCATGTCAGTTTTGGTAGATACATAAATTGTGGCTTGCCTCGAGACGACGATACTTGGTCTCTGGGCGAGAAACCTGCGCGTACAGAAACGGCGTCGAGTAATTTAGCTTCGCAGCCTTTTCTGCTTCGGCTGCTGCAGGCAGCCGGCGAGTGTCTCTCCTCTTCCTCAATGATTTTTCTCTCTTCCATGCGATTCTCGCTCCCCATCCACAGTCAACCATAAGTGAGCCATTTCTCTCCAATGCAAAAAGTAAAGTTTCAGCATTGAACTGCTTCTGCTTGTGTGTGGTGGCGTGGTTTCATACGAAACTGGCTGTCACTCCTCACTTGACTTGACCATTTTCTGCGTCTCTTTAACGTCTTCAATTCATCACTTATTTATTCGATTTTTACATATCGTGATTTGTGAGTCTTACAAGTTTTGCTTGATGTTTTCTTGTTTCTCATGATTCATCACAACTTTGATAAAATTAGCCTGTTAATCGGGATGACGTTCAAATGGCGTCCTCCAACTTTGTTCTATTTAACCTTTCACTCAATTTTTTCTCCGAATTATTTGATGTAAATACGCCCACTTCCTATTTGAAAATCAGATGAACTGATGTCAGATGAAGGGAGATTTCAGAATATTCATGACTTTATATCTCGAAATCGACGATTTGTCTCAAATTGAACTTGGACTTGTTATTTTTCATAGTCAAACTTGAAATAGCAAGCGAGTTAAGTTTCTAAAATTCCTTCTCGTGAAGATTCATAGTCTTTATTTCATGCCACTATAGGATAGCGTGCAACTTTTTCAGATATTCATTAGCCTCCGATTGACTTCCATAGTGATCATTGTTACTTTCACTTTCGATTTCTCGAAACTCCAGCTCGTTTTTCCTTGCCAGTCGTTGTTTCGTCTACTTGACATGCAGGAATTTCATCGTCTTGTTCGCACCTTGCACTTCAGCAGCATTCAACTGGTTCAGACTCCTTACCTAATTCATAATTCATACCTTCAATCTGCCGAGAATTCGTCTTTCCTTCTTCTTGCGTTTTTCCTTACCCCTCCCTTGCTTCCGCCCTTCCTTGTAGCCTCTTCCTCTTATTACTCTCCTTACTCCGTCGTCCGGTCCTTCAGTCCACTTATGCTAACAAATAACTTTCTATTTCTCCATTAAATTGGCCTTGCCGATGTCTAATTTCTGTCTTATTATAGTTGTTTGAGTTTTTTTCGGAATGGAATTTACGAATTTACGTCGATTAAAATTTGATGACAGAAATCATCAACTCGATGGAGAAAAACTCAAAAATCACATTTGTAATTGCAGTTTTGCAATACGGTAGGAAGAGAGGAAAGAAGAGGGAAGGAGCAGCAGCGATATGCGGCCCTTCTCTCAGCTGCTCACTGATCCGTCTATAGCCCTGGTTCTGTCCGTCACAGCCCTGATATGTGCCTCGGCTCTCACTCCGCTCATCTTCTTCCACAGCATCTACGTCTTCTCCACTGTCGAGCAGGAGCATTGTCCAGTAAGCAATCAAAAGTTCTATTACAAAAAGTAGTGTGAATTACTTCACGGCAGAAGTCGAACCACTAACGAGATCGACTGATTTTTTTCCGACTGAAACCAATTGATATCGCATAGGTAGACTTACCAACCGATTGATGGCTCTGCACCAGAATCGAGTGGAAATAACCGTGATTGATTATTTCCGCTAATTCAATATGTTTTAGCATATAGGCGGAAATGGGTGATTACGGATATTTCTACTCAATTTAGGGCACAAAATATCATCGACTGTGACTTCACTGTCAGGTCTCTATCGGTGCCAGCCGTAAGAAAAACAGTTGAATTCGTAGCTGTCCAAATTCGACTCAGTTCCGTGTAATACAGAATTAGGTTTTACATATCAAGAATGTAGATATTGGACCAAGTAAATGAAATCCACTCTGTCCATTAACCACATCATCATTCACTTGAACTCAAATAAACCCGCTCAATTCGTTTTTCATGTAACTCAACAGATTAACTAAAAAATTATTTGTAATTGATCCGAAAATGGAGCTAGTGGGTAAAAATGCGCGGATTTGACGAGAGACTTAAACAGGAATTGGAATCTATTGATGATATCCTCTAAATGACGATGAAATAATAATTAAATTTCTTTTTGGACCCAGAATTTGATTTCTTCAGAATTCAAAAAATTGTTTCAGCTACCTAGATCATTGTTGCTTTCAGTACTTTCACAATTAAGGCTCTTTTGGTGAACCTGAAATGAGTTGAACAGTTTCCTCTTTAGACGCTGATTGGTGGAATGTGGAGGCGAGTAGACCTGGCACGACAGCATGCTCATGAGCAAATCAGGAGGAAACGACAGCTCGCTAGTGAGATATTGAATTTAACGAATTTCTATCCGAAAAGCAAATTGATAGGAAATAAATTGCGATAAATTTAGCGTGCTGCGTGGGCCCGCCAGGTGGCATTGGAAGGCCAGGTAAAATTCTACGTTAAATATTTCATCAAATTTAGCATTTTTAAAGGCGAAGATGCGCCGGACGGAAGGGATGGCGAAAATGGAAGGTAAATGGAGCTCTGATAGGAATGATCGTTGAAAAGCTCTTTAGTCCTGGTAGAACTGGTCGGCCTGCCGAAGGCGATCCGCGGAGTTGGTGCGAACGGGAATGTCCGATTGGGAAGCCAGGGTTAATCATTTTTCCAATTTTCTCTGAAAAAAAAAGAAATTTCAGAAGACCCGGCGTTGCAGGCGACAAAGGAGAACGCGGAAAAAGGGGAAATGCTGGCAAGCTTATGAGAACGATTGTTCCTTTCAATAATCTCATAATTCAGGCCAAGAAGGCGTACCAGCCCTGCCTTCGCCTAGAGGAGGTAGATTTTATGGCTATAAAAGATTTGTTTAAAAAAAAACCTATTCAGAAATGGGTGAACGAGGCGATGTAGGCTTTGATGGTTCGGAAGGGACTCCAGGAGGCAGAAATTTGACTTTTGAAATACTTGATTGCCAAAAATGGAATTTCAGAAGCTGGTGAAAATGGAAAAGTCTTTCAATCTGAAGGTCCACCTGGGTTTGCTCAGATTTTATTTCAGGAATAATTTTTTTTCTATTTCAGTCCCGAAGGCATTCAAGGACCAAGAGGGTAAATACGTACCATTTATTGAATATTTGATGCCATAAATAATTTCATTATCATCTTTTAAAATATTCCTTTAACATAAACCCATTATAGTCCGCCTGGTGCGAAAGGTGATGCTGGTAGACGAGGTGAAGATGGAATCGTAGGGGAACGAGGTCAGCGAGGTTTTCCTGGGTAAGGACAACTTTTATTCTCATTTTGTTCAATATGTTTGTTCATAGAAACCCGGGTCAGAAAGGTGACAGAGGCAGCCCAGGCGACACCGGACCTCATGGGCAGAAAGGTGTGAAAGATTCGACTTTTAGTTGGGCAAAATTATTCCCAATTTCTCTGTTCAGGCGAAAAGTGGCCATGTGAGACATGCCCGCCACCAAGGGTTTCCCCTGGATATTATACTGGGGCAGCGTCTTCGAAGAAGTCCGTCAGGAAGAGCTAGTGCAACTTTTCAGCTACCCAAGTTTTTGTTGAACCCTCACTTAACACTTATCACTCTTATCATGTGCCACAGGTATATTCATTTCTATTCGAGTAAGTAAGAGATTTGACACGATTTTGTGTAGGGATAAGTTAGCTAATTCCTCGATGCAGTTTTAGTAGTTCTTTTGTATCTAATATTCTGCTATTTTATACCTTGAAAAATTCTCCTTGCAATTGAAACTCACGTAATAGTATCAGTTTGTTCATTTTTATAAATGTATGATAGTAAATTAACGATTTATTCAGGATAATAAGCATATTTTGATGCGATTCTACAACTCACAATGGACATGTTTCACTGTCATGCTTCTTCAGTTTGTACTCGTAGACCTTCCTCCTGATTTCCAACCTCGTTGGCACATATTTCTTCGACTTCTCCTTCGGTTCAACTGAAATAAATTTAAACAAATTGATAACAATGAAGTTTTGACGGATATTCATCTTGCATAATGGACTCGCAGACATTTGTTTCGATTTTTAATGGAAACGTTGACTTTAAGAATTATCCAATGAATATCTGTTTAGAAAGTTTTCAAATCAAAATTTCCTTTATACCGTAAAATCTAAATAAAAGTTCCCCCCTCAACTTCGAAACTATCTATTACCCAACTCAAATCATCTCAGGAAGTGTTTCGTAATGTTCTTCATAGTGTATAGTGATTTTAGTTTCGATTTGAAGTGATTACGATCATCAAATGAGGAGTTTGGTGGTTTGGAAATCTGGTAATCGAAAAATAGAAGTCCATGGATTTCTATTTTAGATTTTACGGTCATTTTTTAAATGAGTTCACCGAACTTACCCGCAAGATCTGGACACAACTTCCCCTTGGAATGATGAAACTCTCTGCATGTACATAGCAGTCCGTTTCTACAGCCGCCTGTGCAAGGCTCTACTCCGTCGTATTGATTGCGTCTATGGTGGTTTCTAGAAATGCGCGCAATTCTTGCAGGGAAATCAATATTCACGTGTAATATTTGTTGAACGTTGCGTCGTCGGTTTTCATCCGGTCGATCAGCTTGTTCCACTCATCTGGAATAGCTGATGGCAGTCCATATTCCTTGAGCACACTTCCGTAAAGTTGTTGCCATTGTGGATTAGTTGGATTCGCGTTGTTCAGAGTCAAATTGAAGAACCACTCTTCGAAGTCGATGACGGACTGAAAATGAATAAAGTGAAGAATAAAAATGAGAAATCTGGAAAGAACTGATTCAGTCAAATTATGAAATAGGGCCGAGTTAGTTTTTAAAGACTCGCAAACTTGACCATAAATACAAAGCATGAAAACACATACGAATGAAGATCCTGGGTAATTTCCATCGATCGTATAAATTCTATAAGCCGGAAAGCTTGAGCTGTAGGTGGTTAGAGACGGCGCCGAGAAGATTACGCTGAAGTTTTGGTATTTAAGAGTGTATTTGTAAGGCTCGAACAGTTGTATGCAGTTTAAAAAAGTCTGAAAATCGCAATTTGACCATAGAGGTGTATACCCCTATGGGTCTTAATCACAAAATCGAGGAGATTAGGCTATATCCTCAAAAGTGGGTGGAGTTATGCTAATTTGAAAATTTTGGTTTCGATGAAAAATGCTCGTTAGGTGGTACAAAGAAAACTTTTTTGCTATGAAAGATTTTTGAAAAGTTATGAATTTTTGAAAATTATGGTATTTTCGTGGGTTTGGTCTATTCAAACTGCTGTACCATGCTTACCATTATAGCTAGACCCAAGGTGTCTTTACAAAAGTTGCTTAGTTTTTCATTCCACGTTGAATGGTATATGATTTGTGGGGGGTTTGCATGAATTTCGAGATTCGACCCCCTGACCGCACTCTTTGAGCGCTTTTTTCTCAAAATGAGTACCCTTATTTTTCAATTTCCCTGGCTGATTTCGATGCAGTTTTTCGTGGAGAATAACCCTATGGTGTCCGTTCATTTACACAAAGAACATTTTTTGTTCAGGGGAAGCGATTTTCTACAAATTCTGGGGGTATTTTTACCCCCTACCTTGACTTCGGGGCGACCTACAGCATCCAGCAAGTGGCTGACCCCCCGAAACCTATATATCAGAAGATGGGCAATTATATGAGCTACATAATGCTTTTTCATTTTTTCGAAAATCTTTTACAGCAAAAAAGTTTTCTTTGTACCACCTAACGAGCATTTTTTTATCGAAACCAAAATTTTCAAGTTAGCATAGCTCCGCCCACTTTTGAAGACGGAGCCTAATCTTCTCGATTTCGTGATTAGGATCCATAGAGGTATCCACTTCTATGATCAAATCTCGATTTGAAGGACTTTTTCCTGAAATCCGAGTTTTTTTGACAACTGTTCGGGTCTTACAAATACACTTTCTTAACGAGCAAAATTCTGTTGAACCTCGTAGGCGTCGATGTGTGATCCATAGGGTCCGAATAGGTCGCGTAGAACTGTTCCGCATGCGTGTGACGTAAAAAAGAAAGAATTTTCCGGCAAAGTTTTGATATTATTTAGAAGTTCTTATTTGAAAGGAAGAGTCTTTGAAAGTGATAATTGAACAATTTCTTGTAACGATTTAAATGACGAAATCTCGCCCATTATTTGTTTCTAAGTAATTGAACTTACCCATGAATTGAGCAGTGATTGTGTTTGCGAATCTGAAATGCGTTCTGATCATTGATTGAACGTAGTGGAATTTTGAAATTCGAATTCGAAGTTGGAAGATATCTTCGGAACTTGTGATCGAAATTGAAATTCCATCTCATCCCTGATTATGATCTACTTCTAAAGCCAAACTTACCGATTAACGACGTTATAGTAGTTGATGTCCCAGCCTTCAAGACTTTCTCCGTTGCCGCCTTAAAATCATCATACATTTTTAGAAAGGAAGTTCTGCTCGACAATACCGTTGATGTGAGCGATGATTTGGACCTGGAATTATTTAATTTTTTTGTTCTAAAATAAAATAGCCGACTTTATCGCCGGCAGCTTCGGCGTCGAGCAATTGCTCTATCAGCCAACTCATTGTCGAGTCCGGATCACTTTGATTTACGTACAGCCAGCTGTTAAATTCTTACGTAGCCAATAGCTAATGAATGATTTCTCACAAGTTGTTACTGTCGCCGTAGACGTTGTTCAGAGCGATCACCCTCATTCCGGGATACAATTTGTTCACGTAGGATCCACGACTAAAATAAACGTTCATAGCAGCTCCCTATCATCTACTTTTACTAAATCATCGTGTCATTTTGGTCATCGGGAATCCCGTCCTTCCACGACTTTAGCATCGAGCCATACAGCCAATCCATATGCCATTGCTTTGGGGCGAAATGGGGGGCCACGTTGTCAATAGGAAGTCCCTCGTGGTTGCCCATGATCTGTAGGACCGGAACTCCAGGAAAGTAGCTAAATTTATCGTTGTTCGGGGATATCAAGCCCAGGAAAATGCAAGAAGTTAGAGAATAATATTTTCTCAAAACAAACAATTAAGTGTTCTAACTGAATATTTATAGAAGACAGTATTTACAACAACAAAAAATAGTCCGATTGAATTGCGTATTCAATCAGAAGGATCAGAAACGAATTTTATTATCAATATTTACCTCCTCAGACTATCCGATATGTTTTTGATGAATGCCATATGAGACACGTTGTTGTAATTCCAGACGTCGTGAGACATTAGATCGCCAGTCACCACGATGTAATCGAGCTGAAAATGAATAACAGCTTGGCTCTCAATGACAATTCCTCATACTTTTCCATTTGTAGCCACAATATGATCGAGCATATTTGTGAAAAGATAGTAGGGGGCGTCGCAGTTTCCGATCGAGCCCCAATACCCGGCTGGTCGTTTGATCCCTTTCGTCGTGCCACTGGCAGCATTTCCTGCATTGACTTCCTAATGTAATAAGCTCATTTTCATTTTCGAAATTAATTTTCTCACATTTGGGACGTCCTGCGGCCTGCAGCACTGCGGAGTGTCGCAGTCAGCTTCGAGTCCTGGTGTGTAATACATATCTAAGTGCAAGTCTGTCAGATGAAGCATGCGAAGAGTTGGTTTTCCTGACTGAAAGTCTCCTTTATCAATAAGATTGCTCTTCGATTCATACCGGAACTGGTGTTTTCGGCACAAATGGCGGCGCATTTCCTGGCATAGGTAATAGCCATGTTGCAACGAGAGGATCGTAAGGATTTCCACAGTCTAAAATATTAGTCGAATTGAGGATCGCAATTCTATTAAGAACGAATCGATCATCGAATGAAACTGTCATAGAAGTTGGGTATTCGTAAAATACTCGACAAGAATATGAACTTAGCCATGATAAATTGAAATGAGTTTTGGAAGTAGCATTCTTATTTTTTTTAACATTGTCATAAATTGCATATATTCCATTTCTTACGCTGATTAAAATTTGATACATCTTTAAAATTTCGTCTTCTTTATCTTTATTAATATTTTCATGCTTTCTGAATAACTAAATAATCACTGACCGTCGATCAAGAGTCCGCATATTTGATTTGGAGTGATGATAATCTGATCTAGAATCCATAGAACTTCATCACGAAAATCGCTTATTATGTAGGTGCACACAAAATTGTCCTCAATCTTAAAGGTATCACAGACAATTACGGCCAGATCTCCACTAAATTGTAAGATTTTGTCAGGTAGATTTAGAAAGCTTCACAAACAGGCATTCTTTTGTCGTTTTATCGCCCCAGCTTTCATGGAGAAGATCGACCAAGAAATTGCATTCAGTACATTCCGAACTTTCACTTTTAGATCCTGAAAAGATGCTGTTAAAGTGTCTATTTTTGATATTACATTCCCCAATAAATAATACCTTAGTAGAAATTCAACGGTCTGATTTAATGGGTTTGATGAAATGATTACAAACAAACTCTCACCTCCGATAAATAAAAGAAGAGCAAACAAAAGCGACAAGTGCATCCCGGCCGAATCAGGAAATGTGCTACTGCAAAAGCAGCAGAAGCACATGCAAATGATAGATAGGCAGACTGATAAAGCTGGTAGAGTTGATAGACAGACGAAAGAGTGAAGAATGACTGATAAGGGGATCGAAGCAAGAATGGAGGATGCTCTATGGCACAAAATACTTTAATAAAATGAATTTGGTCAAGATTTATGGTGTAAAATATCGTGAAGTGTCTGAAAATAACCAAATCTGATTCATCTAAATCAAGTTTGGGCAATATCATGAACTAGATTTATGAGGTTATTTGTAAGGTAATACTGTTCATAAGAGAAGTTCTTGTATCTTTATTCTAAATCATTGGTGAAGCCGAATTGATATTTAAAATAGCAGAGCTGGAATATAGATTTTTAAAAAATTTCGGAATCGAAATACTTCCTCAGCATTTTTCTGAACCGTAGTTGGAACCAGAATGGGCAAAAATTCGCCGGAATCTGAACCGGGATTCCGTCTCGCCCGTCTTCTAAATCTATCCAATCCATTTGATATAAATATTTTCAACAAAGCACCGTCATTTGATTATTTATTCCCGATTTTTCTCTTTCAAAACTAACTCTATGACTCATGATGAATAATTCGCAAGTTTACTATTCACGAGAATTCGCTCTACGATGTCACTAGCATTGTATATTTTTCATAGGCTAGCTCCAAGCTGGCCAAACACGATGGGGGATCTGCGCGCTCATACTAAAATCCGCAAACAGTTTCCGCAGTATAAAGCAGCACTACAGCTCATCTTCCGTTTTTATTGATTTTCTCCATTTTATGCTGTGTAATTTATTATGTTCGACATTAATTTAATAATTATTCTATCATATCTACCACTTTCTACCTCACAATCTACCGATAATGCGGCATCATCAAGCGGGCAGGACTCGTCTTCGTATTTTGCTAGAGCTAGAAATGGAAGACTTCAACAGCTGAATTCGGGTTAGTCGATAATTTATGAGGTCTAGATTACATATTTGCGAACTATTTTATGACATTGGTGTTATTTCGATTTTGGTTTAGAAAAAATATAAACGACATGTTCGTTTCCTTTTGAACAGCAGTCCATGGCTTCTCGGGATAAATAACACTGACCAATGGACGTGTACTGGTACTGACTAGTAATTTTTACTAGCCACTACTAACTAGTATTGCTCAAAAATTGTTTTTACTGTGAAGTTAAAGCGGTAATTTCTTATCCGCTTCTAACAGTTTTAATCAGTAAGAAAATAGTGGCCAGTCAAAGTATCGTTATGGCAGTCACTTAAATTATTATTTGCCAATTACTGGTGAATTTTAGCCAGTACCGAGCAGTAATTTTTCTTGAGTTACCAACAAAAGTTATGCAGAATAGGAAATGGGGTCTTCGAGAAAAAAGCCTTGATTTTGTAGGCATCATATTTGATTTCCACTTCGAAAATTTTATATCAATAATTTAATCCTTAAAATGTCTAAAGTTTAGTCATCGAACATCCCTGACTTGAATGGGCAGATTTGCATTCAAGTCTTTCATTAATAATAAAATGATGCTAATTCATCATTCTCCGAAATGAATCAAGAAGGCTCCTAGAAAAAGATACCGGTTTCTCTAAGAAATAGTATGGAGAAGCAAGAGAAGGAAAGAAAAAAGCCGGTGTCTTTTTCTAGGAGCCATCAAGAATATGAATTTTCAGAACTATTTTCGAGTCACGTCACTTACGAGCCATACTCAATTCCAACCGCCCCTAATCCAAATCGAGTTCTCCGTGATCAACCAGCTCCAATTTATATCAATCAAGCTATGGCGAATTCACCAATCTTGGCTGAAGGCGTTTCGCAGTCGAATCAGAATCAAGAACAAATTATTCAGGTTAGAAATTTATTCGCTCAAAAGTGTTTTAGTAACTTTTTCCAGACAAGCGATTTCTTCCCCGATCCTAATTTTATTGCTCAACAGCGTCAGATCAACCCTAACTTTGGTCACAATCTTGTAAGCTCAAACCAAAACAATGGTCAAAATTCGGGGAATAGCGGAAGCAACTATAACAACAGTAATAATTCGTCAAATTGGTCCTCGAATTCTGGAGCCTTCACCGGATCAGGCCCAAATCAAAAGGCAATTCTGATCTCTAGAGCCCTCGGAGCAGATTACAAATATGGAAGTCAGAATCCCGGAAGCGGGAATGGAAATCAGCCGCAACCTGGGCAAGGACAAAATGTGGTCGTCGCTCCAGGAAACGGATGGCAACCTTTCCCTGGTTCAAACTCTGGAAGTTCTCAATCACAATCTGGAAATTTCGGTCTGCAACAGCAGACATTTGGAAACCAGAATGGATTTTTGCCAAATCCTGCAACAAGCCCTGGAAATTCGAATAGCGGAAATGGTGCTCAGCCTCAGCCTGGAGAAAATGTTGTCGTATCTAGTGGAGGAAGGAGCAGTAACAACGGATGGCAGCCCTTCCCGAACTCAAATTCCGGAAGTCCTCAATCACAATCTGGAAATTTCGGTTTGCAACAGCAGACATTTGGAAACCAGAATGGATTTTTGCCAAATCCTGCAACAAGCCCTGGAAATTCGAATAGCGGAGATGGAGTTCAGCCACAAGGAACGACTTCGCAAAGCAACAATGGATTTCCCGATCAATCGACCCAGCAACAGCCGCTGACTCAAGTCGATCAATCATTCGTCAATCAGATTCGCGATCTCTGGAATCAATACTTCGGAAGCAATGTCCAGGAAAATGGAAGCAGCACCCCCGCTCAATCGACAGCATCTCCATCTTCTGTATTGAATAGCGAACCACACAAGTTCTTGTCGAATCCAGTAGCACTTGAAAACAATATGGCTATTCCAAGTTCAACCAATCAAAACTTCGCTTCAACTCAAGATAACTCTGCACAACGTGACTTTGTCTATGTCTATCCTGATGCAAGAAGTCTGCAGGATCCTAGATTCTCTCTGAGTCTATTAAGCGACCCATCGCGTCTGCCTCACTTTCTGCAAGAAGCCAATCCTGATCAAGTCTCGGCGTATCTCGCCATCACTACAAACACAGACTTGACGAAATCGGAACGAAACAGACAGCTCAACGAATGGCTTCAGCGACAGGATCCTGATGTTCAGGTGAAATTCTCATAATGCTACATATTCATACAAATCATCAATTATTTGAGAAGTTGTTTTTAACGACACTATTAACTTTTGATAATATCCGAAGTCATAATTTTTTTCTGAACTAAAATCCCTCCTACAAAATGTTGGATAAATAATCTTCCCTACCTTTACTCTAACATAAATGTCTAATAGCCCCATATTATTTACTCACGCTGTAATGTTTTATATTTTCAAAATGCAATGAATTCATTGCAAAACAAATATAACTCACGATTTTAGACATCATTTCTGGCTGCCAACTCTGCACAACAGCGCATTTTGGACGAAATGGACGCAGCTCAGCAGCAAGCGGAGAGTAAGCTGTCATTGGAAGCAAAACAAGTGGCTCAACAAATCAGGGTAAATTGATAAAAATGCCATTTCGCTAACTAAAACTATGCTTATTTAGGCCATACGATCGAATCAAAACATGACGGTGGCGGATGAAAATCGGCTCATTACCGAAATTTTGCAGGAAGTCCCAACAAATATTCGAAAGGAGCTTCAAGGATTTGCAAATTATTAGAAGTTTTTTTTTTTTTTGAAATAATTTATTCTGATAGCTTATCTGTAAATTATGTTTGATTTTAAAATAAAGATTTAAAAGGTCCATTTTACATTTTCTAACAATTAATTACTTTGCATATTAATAATATGTAGATAATTAGAAGTATTGGTCATAGAAGACGACCAACTCTGCCTGTATTTTGTGATGGATTAACTATTTCTGTTATATATTTTTTTTAATTTACTCTGAAATTACTATAAAATAAATATTGGATTTGGTTACAGAGTTTTTAAAATAAAATATTTTAGATAATATTTTTTGAGTTACAATTATTCTTCATCACTTCTGGATGTCTTCAAAAGTTGTCTGTATCATGTTCATCGAATTAGAATGTACGAAATTGAGTAAAGATACTTTTATTAAATCATATGAAAGTTACGGAAACTTAAATGTATTGAAATTGAAGATTTCAGACATTAAATTTTCCGATTTCACTCCATTTATTCGTTTGTGGACCATATTCCTCGATTGAATTACAGAAATTTGATGCTTGAAATCTAAGTTAACAAATATTTCGTATAAAGGTATGCAAAATCTCAGCTCACCCTCCGATGGCATACAATTTCCCGTTACCGACAATGAGCGAATGATTGGATCTTGCATAACTCATATCTGCGATTTGAGAAATTCGACTTTCAACTGGAGCTGAGGGATCGAAACACAGACAGGATTCTGATACACCACGCCTAAGTATATAATGATACATTATTTATCATAAAATATTAACATTTTCCATCCTCCAGATATGTAAATTTTTCCATTTAGAGATGCAACTCCGAAATAGCCCCGTTCTTCTGGAATCTCTCCGATTTCAATCCATTCCTGTTCATCGTCTGATAACCGATATATCTTTCTATCATCAATAACTGAATATCCATAATTACAATAATGAATATGCTATAATGTGACCGTATAACATTCCATCGTATGTTATTGTTTGAGCACAACTAATTGAAAGAGGAAAAGCAGGTCCTGTTTGCCATTTTCCATCTATTAAAACCTGAATAAACTATTTCATGGATTTTCATTCGATCTTCTTACATCAACTCGATCTGTATTTTCATTTGATTTAGGATCCTTTCCACCCAAATAATACAATTTGTCTTTGAAATAAGCGACAGATGCCCATTGACGCCATTCAGGAGGATCTGGTCCTGAAAAGAATGCAATAAAATTAAGCCAATCTATTGGCTCTTTTGATGCTACCTCTAATGACTTCTCGAGCATTCCAATTAAAAATTTCAAACGATTTTTTATCAGAGCTAATTGCAAAAATCTAAAGTTTGCAAACTTGGCAATGATAAATAAAATAATCTACTTTATCTTTTGTAGTTGTTACTTCATGTGATCGTAAATAGTTAGTAAATTTCGCAATCTGCTTAACAGAATTGGTATGCGAATTAAACAGACAAATTCCTCCTTCCCAAATTTTGTAGCTTTTATAAGGCACTAAATACTAAAATTAATTTTTGCTCATACAAGAAATATTTTCCTACGATAGAATAAAATTTCCCTCTCGAGCGCTATCGGCAGATGTTTCTTGACTATTTGCATCATCCGTCTATTAGTCCAGGCCAATTGTCCCAGGTCCTTTAATTCGGGATATTCGCAGATCAGCAATATAATTTCGACTGGTAAATTGGCTAGCATCTTTGTTAAGAGACCTAAACAATCACTATAGTATTATTTTAAAATGGCAACAGTAAAAGAGTCGATTAAATGAGAAAATGCAATTAATGATTTTGAAATTGGTTATTGAAGAAAGGAGAATGAAACTACTAAATTGATTCTTCGCAATTTTATCAGACTAAAAATCGACTCCTAAAACTGGAAGATGCATGCTGAAATAAAACTCCGTGTATTTACTTATCGATTATAAACCACGCAAATGCACACCTCGTGGCACCAAGTATTTTCCATGATAGTAACTTTATGATACCATTTGTATGCTACTGAAAACCTGTTGAATTTCAAAATAAGTTATTTGGAAGATGGGGGATTGTTCATAACATTCATTCGCATCGATGATACATAGTCTGATAACAACCGAGTTATTGAAATTGGAGTTGTTTTTTTTTCTCGATATTTGGTTCATTGAAAATGTATTCATATGTAGAAAGAGAAAATCCCGCCCACTCTGAAGACAAATTTAAAGAGTGATTTTTCGTCTTTTTTTTCAAAAATCTCTAGAAATTTTGCGAAGTGATTTTTTTCTGATTTTCCTTTTCCCACTATTAGATATGAGTTTAGGGAACATCTTTGCTTCCGGAACACGCTTCTGAAGCACGAATTGGGCCGATCAAAACGTACAATGCAAATTTCAAATCGCTCATTCACGCTCATCGGGGAGAATGTGTATTTGATTTTTCTGAGAGGAAGAGAAGCAAAAACATTGCCGGCTCAGTCTATCCCTCCGTCTTTTTTTGTCAGGCGTGCTCGATCTCTTTCTGCTCTTCTCCTTCTTCGTACTCCTCACATTGTCCTGTTTCTTGGATGTCTTCTTTCTGTCCTCTTCACTACAATTTGAATCCGAAGAGGATGAGGAATCTGCAAATTTAGAAAATGACCTTTTAATTTACAAAATTCTTTGCAAATGAAAAGGAGTCTAGAAAAATTTCCATATCGTAACTAAGTTAAATAAAATTTCTTAGAAAGTGGTCAAATTCAAGAATTTTACAGTAGAAAATGTCATGATGAAGAGATATTTTAATTTTCTACCTGACGAGCTCGGATTGTCAGCTACCTGCTCTTTCCTCTTTGCCTTCTTCTCCTTTTCGTGTTCCCTGAGAGTCTCCAACATAATTTCTTCCTTGTTCTCGTCGCGTTCTTCGAGAACTGCTAATATCATTCTCCTCAGCTCATCTTTCATCTTCTCTTGCAGAGTCGCTTCTGCCACGTCGTCTTTGTTCATGCTGAAATGTTTTCTTTTAATTTTGAAATTTTATTTGTTTCTCCTACTTCTGAGACGAGCTTCTAGCGACGCGACCCTTCTTGACGCCAGACGCAGCACGCCTTCTGCCGCGACCCTGCAATATTAATTCATTTTTTGAGCTTATTGTAAAATGGACTTTTTATTTTTCAATTATTATTTCGCAGAAAAGATTGTAAAATGTATCAAAGTTTTGCTATTTCCCTCTTTTCTACCTGTCTGCAAAAGGGCTCAGCCGCGACTTCTGGCGAAGGGGAGCAGAAAAGGAAGAAATAACATGTAAAGATTATGTAATATGATGCTGGTTGATCAAGACAGGATCAAAGCTTACTTGAGTCATTGGCGTTTGATTTGGTGGAGCTTGCCGTCGAAAGGCGTTTGAAGTTGAAGGCGTCTGTGCCAGTTGTTGTTGCATACTATTCGATGGTGGTCGATTGACGGGTTGTTGCTGTTGCGGCTGCTGCTGATTGACTGATATCGGGCCAGCTAACATTTGAGAGCTACCGAGAGTGTTCGACGTAGTGCAGCTGCCGTTACTCGGGGAATTCTGAAGCAAAAATTGATAATCCATGAAGATTTAAGGATTTTGCTTACCGAATGCACTGTGTGCAGGCGACGGATTTATTGTTTTCCTGCCGGTATCTTTCTCGGGTGCTATCGAATGCACTATTTCTGTCCATGCGATTGACTTGAGCCCTTAGTCGTTTTGAAGATTTATTTCATCTTTAGAAATGGGACAAAAATAACAGAGTAGCCGTCCTCTGCCCTGTCCGATAGAAAGAACAAAGTTTTGGAGGCACGGTAGAGGAGGAGGTCATCTCTTTATTGAGGGATGACAAGAGAACAAAAGAATAGAGAAAAAGAGTGATATGGGAAAGTCGCTAGGTCAGGCAAATGGCAAAAGTTTCCTGACCAGCGAAAAGATCGAAAGATCAACACCAAAATTCAAAAAAAACGATGAAAGAAGGTGCGATCGAGCACACACTGAGAACACGCTTGAAAGCCAATTCGCACTATTGTTACTGTGCATATTGTGATGAGGAGTTATGTTGTAGGACATTTGATTCTGAGGAGACATGACGTGGTTAGCCGAAAGATGAGATGGAGGCAAGACGGTCCCATTTGGTGTTCTAATTGAATTTTGAGCTTAAATTTTTGGCTTATTTGTTTCTTGAATTTCTTGGATACCATCATTCTGCGCCTGCACAGATGTAGGATTCGATGTTGAAGACTGATTTCCCAAATCAGAGTTCCCGAAAAGTTCATCGTCCAAGTCACCCCCAAGCTCGGGTAGCTTGGGGGTCGTCTAAAATTTAGCTTGATGGAAGTTGTTTTTTTTCGTTTTACCTCTATTATGATATTTTTCCAAATATCCCGAAAGTACTGAGCTGATGATGAGCTCATCTGAATACTCGGGTTTTGTTTTCAAAATCCACAAAATCGTCTTACGTTCAAATTAGTTCTATTCGCTGGAGACGTCGCTTGTCGAAGAAATTGCGTTGGCGGCTGCTTAGGTTGAGCACAATTTCGCTGGTTCGGCGCATATCCGGAATTAACGTTAGCGGGAGGCATGGACGTTGTAGAAGTCGATGATAGAGTCGCACACTCTTGATTTTGAACGAAAGCCTGTGGTGGTACTGGTGGTGTGAAAAAGGCTTGCTGGGGAGGATACTGCAGGTTTCAGAATCATTGAATGATTATCTCGAAAAAAAAGATCCTCTCCATGACGGCTATTTACAAATCTCCCAAAATAAGATAGTAAGAAGGTTTAAGCAAAGATTTCTTTCGTAGTCGCATATAAATTTTGATATTCGACTAGCGCGTTTTGCCCCACGTCTACAAAAGCAAAGAAGATGCTTGGTTGCTTCGCTCGCATTCGGATTCTCACGCCTACAGATTTGGCAATTCGGAGAAATTCAATACGTATACTGGTGCGATTCAGCAATTAGATGTAAGTATAATGCGGAAAAAGGTGGACTATGCCGGAAAGCAGGCAAGAATACTTAATTTTACGTCAGTTCAAGAAACTTTTTAAAGAATAGTCAACAAACTATTAGATAATAAAGAAGTTGAAGGATGAACTTTCTACGAGTAAGAATCCTACCGAATGACCCATCGCGTTGATTCCATTTGATCTGAACGCAGGGTTTATATCATATCCATTTTGGGGTAGGTTCGGAGCTGAATGTTGCTGTTGCATCATCATAGTACGAGAATTTGGCGGCTGCATGTAGTGCAGCTGAGGCGCCATTGCCTGTGGATCAGTAGAGTATTGCATCCATGGATTGGTCTTCTGCTTGGGAAGCATTGTGTTTAGGCTGAATTGATGAAGATCAACATTTTCTTCGAAGATTTGTAGAAGAGCAATTGAAATTTTCACAAGATAAAATTTATTATTAGAATTTTTCTCTAATTTCGAAGCTGAATCGGGAGAAAATAGGAGCATAAATAAGGGGAAATAAAGTAATGAGCAAAAGTTGTCGTCAGGTTCAGCATTTTGAGTACGAATTATAATTTGGCAAAGTATTGGGAGGGTTCACCTCACCGAAAATGAGTGGAAATTTCACCAACAAAATTTGAAGACAATATGCTATGCTTTCTTTTCATATTCTTTGCTCATGAAGAAAATAATCGAGATTCCAAGCAACCCTTCTGAGGTGAACATGAGCTCTTCCTCCTTTCAGTTCGTGCAAGCTTGACAAATTAAATTAGTTTCTGCATTTAATATTATGCTAGGCAACTCTCAGATACGAGTTCTTCCTCCTTTCAGTCTGCACACGTTTGATAGATGCAAAGGCCGAAATCCAATTCATTTCTGTATTTTATTTTAGGCAATTTACTGATTTGAGCGAGCTCTCCTTCCATCAATCTGCACAAAATTGGTGATGCAAAAGAACGAAGTCTATTTCCATTTCTGTATTTTATTTTAGGCAATTTACTGATTTGAGCGAGCTCTCCTTCCATCAATCTGCACAAAATTGGTGATGCAAAAGAACGAAGTCTATTTCCATTTCTGTATTTTATTTTAGGCAATTTACTGATTTGAGCGATCTTTTCCCCCATTCAGTTTACACGTTTGGTAGATGCAAAGGCCGAAGTCTATTTCCATTTCTGTATTTTATTTTAGGCAATTTACTGATTTGAGCGAGCTTTTTCCATCAAGTCTCTCATCCCTATTGTATGGTTTTCTTTGCAATTATCTCTGCCTCCCTTTCTCCTTGACTTTCTCTTGAACTTTCTTTCCTCTTAACTCTTTCTCTTACACACACTGATTCTGTTCCATATTGGAATAACTTTTGACGACTAAGATAATTTCTTCGAGACAAAATTATTAGAGTAGCTTTCAGATGGACCAAACTCGCAGCCAGCCTGCACCGGGACCGAGGAGAGTGCTGGGAATGCGCCCAACGATGGCACCATACTGGCCATCCACCCAGCCACACCGAACCACCCGGCGCGAGAATGTCGGCTCATCCTCCCCTCCCACTGGGCATGTCGGTAAGTGATTTTATCATATAATATTTTTTATCCGCGTACTCATGCTCTACATGATCTTTCATTTTCCTAGGTCTATGCTAATTTTCTGAAGTTCCATGCTATTTTTTTTAAATTCAGCTAAATTCATTGATTTTGATGAATTTTCAATCGAAAAAGCTTCCCAACTTGATTATCACATCGCGAGATCTAAGCTTGGACAGACACTCAATGAAATGCTAAAAAAAAGATGTATATTTAGAGACTCCTCACTACCCTGAAGTTGAGAAAATCAACTGGCTCTACGAAAGGGTCATCGACAAGAGGATGGTGGGGAACAAGGTTGAGTACCTGGTTAGTCTACAACGAAAAAAGCACATAATTTGCGGCTAACAATAATATCGGCCACTATTCTATATTTAGCTCACACACCAGCCAACATGGGTCTCTGAGGATCTGATCCGCCCCGGAGAAAGGGGTCTGGAAGAAGACTTCGCCGAGGTAACATTACATTTTGCAATCTGAAACTAATTCTGTATACTTTAGGGTCCAGGCGACCCTCCCTCCACTCTCCCAAACAAATCACTCTCCAGCAGTTCCAACGTCTATGGAGGTCGCGATTCCTTAATTCGTTGTTTTCATTTACTCTATTCTTTCAGAAAATGCAATGAGCTTTGCAAACATGCCCACTTCAAACATTGATCCGCCCATGCTGCAGCACTCTCAACTGTCTCGTTTCCCCTTCGATTCTACAGTCCCCCAGCCTTATCCAATTCAACCCAGTCAGCAACAGCCTTATCCCATTCAACCCAGTCAACATCAGTCCTATCCCATTCAACCCAGTCAACATCAGTCCTATCCAATTCAATCCAGTCAGCAACAGTCCTATCCCATTCAACCCAATCAACAACAGTCGCTAATCAGTTCCCACAACAATCGAGCGCCTGAATCGGACACCTCCGATTTGATGAATCACATCCCTGGGTTAACTTCGACCCAGTTAAGATTAAGGTGACATTTCCTTTGAGCTCCTGAATATAAACTGCCTTTCAGGCTCATCCAACAATATTTGAGAGAAATACGAAAATCTGATGAATAACGCGACCAATTAAATGGATAACGACATTCCTATTCTTCAAAAATAAATCATCGTTTTTCCCGAGTATTTTTCAAGAGAATGGTGGTGGCGGAGGCACTTCCTCGCCTCTGATGCAGCCGACTCCACTTATCGACATTCCCTACCAGCACACACATAACGGCTCGTTTGAATCCTTTGACTGACTGAATAACTGAATGCAAGAATGCAGCCAATCCCCATTTTGCTATTGTTCTTCTTTTTTCTTCTATAGAAATCTTCCTAGAAATGTTTGTTTTTTCGAGCCTCTCAAAATTGATCATCCACCTTTTCCTTACACAATTATTCTTAATTTCTCTCGAGTTTTGCTTCACTCGATTTGACTTCTGTCAATTCCTGTATATTTTTTGTAATTATTTTTGTTCAAGTTCATAGGGCGCTTTCCCTCATTTTCCTGAAAAACCTTGAATCTTCCCCCCGCCCATTCGTTTGTTCTTTTATTTTTGCCAAATAAGATGATTTCTTGTTCACGAATTTGTACTTCAGTAAATGCCCAGGATGAAACCGCATATATTCATAAAAAAAAATAATTGATAACCAACAGTCCAACAATTTAAGAGCGGATTTCAGAATTATTCAAAGTGATGCGGAATAGGGGTCCCTCGATTTGGTTGATTTTCACATATATAGTAGTTTTTCACGCTGATCATCATAGTGTGGTTTGTTTTTCATTAAAAAAATTATCGTATGCAGGGTTACGGTATATTGAAGTTTTGACTGACCCGACCTCAGGAAAAATTCAGAACTTCCTTAGTTCTGGACCAAATCAAATGGGGTTTCAGGCTCCGGGTCGACTCCCCCCAACTTTTGTTCTCTAACGCCATACTATTTTCACGAAAAAAGTGGGGGAAACGACGCTCACTCATTAGATAGGGAGTGAGATAGCATGTGAAGCTAAGAGAGTAGGGAGTTTAGAGAAAAAACAATCAGTCTTCACTTCTAGTTATGTAAATTTTCCTTGTTTATTTTAACGGACAGCTGGAGAAATTATTTGCAAAATCTGGGGTGGGATTCAAACAAATTTAACTACGACAGTTAAACGTCGATCTGGCGTTCTGGAGGTGAAACTCGACGAAATTTTTACCTAGTGTTGTAGCAAACGATCCATAGTGATCGAAAGTAACAAAAATTGAAAT
The DNA here is from genome assembly GCA_964036155.1 of Diploscapter coronatus. Lineage (NCBI taxonomy): Eukaryota > Metazoa > Nematoda > Chromadorea > Rhabditida > Rhabditidae > Diploscapter > Diploscapter coronatus. The sequence goes on from OZ038423.1 coordinate 7,158,936, forward strand.
AATTATCATGTGATTACGATAATTGGGGCAATTAAGCATGTTAGTAAAATAAGGTAGTTAAAATTGACTATGATAGTAACATGTTTAACTATGATGGTTAAAAGTTTTACTATTGTAATTTATTGTTTTACTATAATAAAACTCATTTGGGTCTTACCCCTGATTGTATGCAAAGGCCAAAATCCAATCCATTTCTGTAGTTTATTTTAGTCAGTTTACTGATTTGAGCGAGCTCCCTTTCCAATCTGTGCAAGTTTGACATGCAAAGACCGAAACCCAATCCATTTCTGTAGTTTATTTTAGTCAGTTTACTGATTTGAGCGAGAGCTCTCCCTTTCCAATTTACACATTTGATGCATGCAAAGGGCCGAGACCCAATTCCATTTCTGTAGTTTATTTTAGTCAGTTTACTGATTTGAGCGAGCTTTTTCCATCAAATCTCTCATCTCTATTGTATGATCTTATTTGTAATTATCTCTGCCTTCCTCTTTCTCCCTGGCTTTCCTTGAACTTTCTTTCTTCTTAACTCTCTCTCTGATTCTGTTCCCATATTGGAATAACTTTAACGATTACGATAATTTCTTCGAAACAAAATTATTAGAGTAGCTTTCAGATGTCCCGAATGCTCACCAGACCCACGTTCACATCCAAGAAGGCGACGCCATACCAGCCACCCACCCAGCCACACCGAACCACCCGGCGCGAGAATGTCGGCTCATCCTCCCCTCCCACTGGGCATGTCGGTAAGTGATTTTATCATATAATATTTTTTATCCGCGTACTCATGCTCTACATGATCTTTCATTTTCCTAGGTCTATGCTAATTTTCTGAAGTTCCATGCTATTTTTTTTAAATTCAGCTAAATTCATTGATTTTGATGAATTTTCAATCGAAAAAGCTTCCCAACTTGATTATCACATCGCGAGATCTAAGCTTGGACAGGCACTCAATGAAATGCTAAAAAAGGATGCATATATTTAGAGGTCCCCCACTACCCCGAAACTACGGGAATCAAGTGGCCCTACGGCAGGGTCATCGGCAAGAGGATGGTAGGAGACAAGACCGAGTACATGGTTAGTTTAAAACGAAAAAAACCCAGAATTTATGGCTAACAATAATGTCGGTCACAATCCTATATTTAGGTCGTATGGAGGTCGCCCTGGATCCCCGAAGACCTGACCCATCCCGGAGAAAGGGGTCTGGAGGAGGACCTAGCCGAGGTAACATTACATTTTGCAATCTGAAACTAATTCTGTATACTTTAGAGCGAGCAGATGAGGGGCATGTACCCGGGCGGCCCTCCCCCCACTCTCCCAAACAAATCACTCTCCAGCAGTTCCAACGTCTATGGAGGTCGCGATTCCTTATTTCATTGTTTTCATTTACTCTATTCTTTCAGAAAATACAATGAACCTTGCAAACATGCCCACTTCGAACATTGATCCGGCCATGCTGCAGCACTCTCAGCTGCCTCGCTTCCACTTCGATTCTACAGTCCCCCAGCCCTATCCAATTCAACCCAGTCAGCAACAGCCACTAATCAGTTTCCAAAACAATCGAACGCCTGAATCGGAGGTGTCCGATTTGATTAATCACATCGCTGAGTTAGCTCAGACTCAGTTGGGATCAAGGTGACATTTCCTTTGAGCTCCTGAATATAAACTGCCTTTCAGGCTCATCCAACAATATTTGAGAGAAATACGAAAATCTGATGAATAACGCGACCAATTAAATGGATAACGACATTCCTATTCTTCAAAAATAAATCATCGTTTTTCCGAGTATTTTCAAGAGAGAACGGTGGTGGAGAAGGCACTTTCTCGCCTCTGATGCAGCCGACTCCACTTATCGACATTCCCTACCAGCACACACATAACGGCTCGTTTGAATCCTTTGACTGACTGAATAACTGAATGCAAGAATGCAGCCAATCCCCATTTTGCTATTGTTCTTCTTTTTTCTTCTATAGAAATCTTCCTAGAAATGTTTGATTTTTCGAGCCTCTCAAAATTGATCATATTCACTTTTCCTTACACAATTATTCTTAATTTCTCTCGAGTTTTGCTTCACTCGACTTTGACTTCTGTCAATTCCTGTATATTTTTTGTAATTATTTTTGTTCAAGTTCATAGGGCGCTTTCCCTCATTTTCCTGAAAAACCTCGAATCTTCCCCGCCCATTCGTTTGTTCTTTTATTTTTACCAAATAAGATGATTTCTTGTTCACGAATTTGTGCTTCAGTAAATAAATGTCCAGGATGAAACCGCATATATTCATAAAAATAATTGATAATCGACAGTCCAACAATTTAAATAAAACAAAATTTAAGAGCGAGTGTCAGTATTATTCAAAGTGATGCGGAACAGGGGTCCGTCGATTTGTCTGTGGTGGTATTCTTTGCTGCTAACTGCGAGCTAACTAACGGCGAGCTCACCGTTAAGAGAATCTTAACTGCGAGTTAAGGGAATCGCTAACTGCGAGTTAGAAAATGTTAACTGCGAGTTAGCAAAGTGCGAAACAGTATGGGAAAATGGGAGACTTAACTTCCAGTTAAAAAAGTACAAATTCTACTTTTCATAACTGGGAGTTAAGTGCAGTTAAGTCTCACTTTTCCATACTATTTCGTACTTTCTGACTAACTCCCAGTTAACGGTGAGCTCGCCGTTAGGCGGCTAACTGGCAGTTATAAAAATGAGCTCGCAGTTAGCGATTGAAAGGTCACCGTTAGACCTCAAATTCGAAGTTTTGGGTAATTATTTGAACTTTTTCTCGTTCCGTTGTAGAAATATATGACATCCGGCAACTTCTCGTGAAAAAACTACGAGATTTCACCTTCAACTAACTTTGCATTATGAGTTTGAAAAAAACGTAGGTCGCCGTTAAGAGAGCTAAAGGTCACCGTTAAAAATTTTTAACGGCGACCTTTAATTCGCAGTTATCAAGCAAAGAATACCACCACTGAAATTATCACTCCCATTTTAGTAATGAATTATTTATTTTCAAACACTCATAAGAAAGTTTTCTTAGGTTTTCCAAATTCAGTTTTCGATATGCTTGAAAATTGCAGCCAAAATTTGACTTTACAAAAACAAACATGTTTGAGGAAGGAATAATAAGTTTGGACCTGTGAAAGAAGGAAGAAAATCTATAACAATTCATCCAAATAGATATAAAATAAAGGAAAAAGAAGCTAATTTGAATGAAAGTATCAAATAGCCGCGTTATCACTAGAAACTGATCAAATGAAGAGTAGATCATCATTTAAAAAAGAGCAAAGAAAATGAATAAAATCGGAGCAATATTTTTGACATCCGAGTAACATTGTGCCAGATTGCAAATTGTAATTTTTTCATAAAAATCTTAGAAAATATTGTTCATTTTTTCTAAACAATTATCATCAATATGCATCCAGATATGGACATTTATCTCAAGTAATCTCTCCAAATAACTTATCTTTTCCTTCCTTTTCCTTTTCTTTTTCTCTTTTTTTGATCCTCATCCGAGCTTTCCCCCGTGTAGTCTTCTGAATCATCCAGCACGTTGTCCTCTTCTTCATTCTCGTCCTCTGTGTCTTCGTATTTCACTGGCTCGTACGGTCGTTCCTCCTTCACTTCTAACTGAAACAACAAATTAGTCATTTCACTCCATTCATGAATGGAACATATAATAAAATTTCGCATATCTAATACCAAAATATAGAATCGCACTTGAAAAAGATGGTATGAAGAAAAAATTATAGCAATTTTGAAATTTTAATGCTATTGAAAATAGTGAGAATAGATCTAAAATTCGAAAAATTGGAGATCAAAACATTCACGAAAACCACTATTTATCAGATTTTCCAAAATTTAACATTACGCTTTCAGAAGAAAAACTAGAAGTACCTTGATATCGGTAGTGAAATCGGCATCCATATAGGAGTCTGATTTGACACTCAACGCGTAAGTGTAGAAGCCTTTGATGCCTGGGGCTGAGAAACGAAGTTCCATCTGAAAATTCATTTATTAGAGAAGTTGAATGAATTCACTATTAATGAATGACTTACAGTAGTTTCATCAGTGAGCGTCTTGCAGGGAGTGACAGGGCAGACCAATTTGCATATCCCCTTCTTGTCCATGTATGTTAGTAGAATCCACCTGAAAATTGCAAATTTTATTCTCTTTGAAAAAAGAGAAAATAATAATATTGTATGTTGAAAATATTCGATTTTAAACAACTACAGAAGCAACGACAAGTATAACATACCACCATTCGTATTTTTCGAGTGGATAGTAGGGCGAATGGACTGGATGAGTTTGTTTCGATTTCGTCTCGAAATTAACCTAAAAAATCAAGAGTACTTTATCATATCTATATATTATTTGACTAAAATTCCGAACCTTCTTTCCGTGGGCCTCTCCCCAGCCTTCCTCGTCATTGCTTTCTTCCTCAGGTTGGTCCAGAATAATCTCAGAATCCGAGCCAGAAATCGAGTCCTGAATTAAAAAAAATAACAATTCGAGTAAATGTAAGCTTATTTGTTGTAAAGTTTCGAAGTGAGTGATTTAAATCATGAAAGCTTCTAGATTTCAGGAACAATGTAAATGATCCAAGAAGGAGTTATTTCCTGCTTTTGCTTAGTTTTCCTTATCAATATTCATTCAATATTTTATTTTAAAAAAGTCTACCTCTTCATCGCTGCCACCTGTTTCATTAGGGGTGCCATTTTCTCGTTCCTTCTTTTTCTTCTTCTCTTTCTTAACATCAGCTTCTTCGGGCGAAGATGGGGAGGATGCCTGTTGAGGTTTCGGATTCTGAATTAAATAATGCTCACTTCTCAGGAAATGATAATTTCAACCTTGTTCTGCTGCTGCTGTTGTTGTTGTTGTTGCTGTTTATTGCCCTTCTTCTTGGTCCCGCCTCCTTTCTTCTTCTGTGGCGCCTTTTCCCATGGCTTTCTCTTTGGCTGCAAATATCAAAATTAGAAAATGCAAAGATACAGTGGTGAGCAAAAGTATTGGGTGCCCCAGCTTCATAGTCGACTTCACACGGCCCTTTCCGGTGATACAAATACAGATGAGTTTGTAGGCCTATTTGTCCATATAAATCATGAATGTATGCGAGTTTCACACCATATTGATTTCATACTTGGAATGTTTTAACTATGTGAAAATTTCGTAAAATAAGGTTAACCGAATACTTTGCCCCCATGATACGTTTCTTACCTTATTCTCCTTCTGTTCATCCTCATTCTTGTCTTTGCCCTCTCCCTCGTCGTCACTGTCCTCACTCATCTGCTCTCCGTCGCTACCCTTTCCATTTCCTTCCTGACTGTGCTCATCCAGCTTCAGTCTCTGGTCCAATCCAGCAACCTGGAATATCATTTTGAAGTCTAATCACATATGAATTTGATAGTGTATAATTTTGTTACAAGTTTAGTCTAAAAGCTGAGTGAACGATGCCAAATCTTCGGAATAACACAATAGTTTTTATTTTGAAAGTAAGATTTTCACTAATTATTATCCATTCGCATAAATAATGATGTTTTAGAAAGCAAATTCTAGCGTTTCTCATTTGAAAATAAACAATATTCAAAACTCACAACAGGATCCATGAGTGTCTTCCTCTTGAGGGTGACCTTGAGAGTGACGTAACAGCCCGCAGTCACTTCGTGCGCATCGTCTTCCCCTTCCACTGTAATTTATCTATTCATTCATTCAATTGCTTCCTTCCTCACCAATGACATTCGTGGAGATCTCGATCCTGGGCATAGTGGCCAACACAAGCAACACATCTCTGTACTCCTCGTCTGTCAGGATCTTCAGCAGAGCACGACGCTTGTCGTCCTGCATCGAGGCCAGATCTGCACACGTGTAGATACGGCTCTGAAAGCCATTATTTTCTTTGAAATAAATGTATTTCAGAAGTGTGAAATTAAGTTCGCTATAGGAATTCATGGAAATAAAATGAGATATTTTTGCAACGAGATGCCATCTCATTCATTACCTTTCACGAAACCAAATGAATCCATATGCAACTTACAAAAGAAGAGATCATTTTTGCTTCATCTTCTCATTTCTTTCTTTAAAAATGTTTAAATAGTCTTTTTTTCAATATGAAATAACACTATTTACGAAGCCCTCTTCAACAAGCCATACAATCTACAAACCTTCTTGCAATGTGTCACATTGTATTCAGTAATGTGTGGCAGTTGCAGCAGGGGGCTGTTCTTGGGCCACAGGGCCTGCACGAACATCGGTTGCAGACGAATTAGTTTCTCAAATGTTTCTGGCGGGATTTTTGTCTAAAATCAAACAAAAATAAAATTCACATATGAAGCATGAAAAACACATACGGGAGGATGGAAGGAGAAGGCGAGTGAGTGAGAACAGGTCAGCATCTCCTCGACTAGACGGATCACTCGGGTCAACACGTATCTAGAAAAGAGGGTTTAGAAATGTAGATATTCATTTAAGATTGAAAAAAAACCAATATTTTAAATACCTCTGATCCTCTTCCAAACCGGCACTTTCGAGCGGTTTCCTATTGAGATAAGCATGAATGAGGATGCGCGCCTTGACTGCATAGGGCATGCTCAAGGGATGCTGTAGACTCTTCGTTGTCACCTTCGGGAGTGATTTCATTAGTCTAAAAATTTGACGTGTGGAAATTAGAAGAATATTCAGAACTATGAACAAAAATAAGCCGAAAGTATGGCTAACAATTTCACTTTTGAAAGTTAAATCCTTCAAAAATTTCTGTTGAATTATGGGCAATAAAATTCAGAAAAGTCTTCTTATATCTTTTTTTAATTCTGAGATTTCCCTTTATCATTCAAATTAGCATGAATTTGTGATTTTCTAACAAAGTACCTAGAAAGATCGAGCTCGTCAGTCTCCCTCTCGATGATGTCATTGTTGTAGTGCTTGTAGAACTCGAATGATCCACTCAAAATTATTAACATTCCTGAAGGATTAATTGAGCTGCTTTGAATGCATCAAGAATTCCTCACGATTGGTCTCCATTCTGGGCGTCTTGTGGATGAAGTAGTAGAAGAGCTTAGTAGTGTCGAGCAGCACTTTGTCCACTCTGTACTTCAGTAAGTTGTACCACCAAATTCCCTAAAAAAATTGAGTATTGAAAGTTGATACGAATGTATAAAAGAATCCTTATAAGAAACGATAAAATTGAACCGTTTTAGACTTGAAAAATTCCAAGGTTTGCAATATTTGGCAAGATGCACAAAATCAAATTTTATCAATGTCTTTAGCAAGTGCAAAGGTTCTTTAAGTATTTTTGAAAGTATAAATAGTTTTAAAATTTCATAAAATGATTAGAAACAACAATGAATAACCAACCACAACGACAGGGAGAATGATGAGGAGGATGAATACATAGAGGGCGAGCACCGGCGTACCGTACTTCTCACTAACAAGCCATTTTGGCAGAGCTATGCCGAATGTCCTCACTGAAAAAGAAGATAATCAGCCAAATCAGAGAAAAACTGAATAACCTTGTGGCCCATCTGGATTTCCATATAATTCCCAATTCTTTCGAGCTTCTTCCTCTGTCAGAGCCTAAATTTATTGTATTTTCAAAGTGAAAATATAAATATGGATAGGTCTACATAGAAATTCGGATTTTTGATAAAAAATAAAATTTGTAAAATAATACACTAGCATGTAATAAAGCAGAAGAAAAAATCGCTCTGCACGAACGAGAATTAATTTTGACTTCATGAAACATCAAATCTATAAAAACAAAAAAATCATAAGTTAGAAATGATTCCAACCTGATAAGCCTTGGCGAGTTGATCGAATCTGACAGAATCTCCGCCTCTATCTGGATGGTGGACTTTGGATAATTCATGATACGCCTTCTTCACTTCTGATGTTGATGCTCCCTGAAATTATAAATGATTTGAAAAAAGAACGTGCAACTTGACTCTGATGGAATAGCAAGATATTTATTTACAGTACAAAAATTTCTATTCTCTAGTTTATGTCAAACCATTCATTCCATTATTGCATCATTTTAAAAATATCATGAATGAATACAAACCTGGTCCAATCTCAACACAGTGTACGGATTGTACTCTTCATGTTTCACTTCGATTTCTGTCATCTTCTTGACGAGAAACGCGAAAATGATCCATGCAACCGTAAGACCCTGAAATAAAGCCCATCTTTGACGAATCTTGATGAGTTGAATTGCAGAGATCCGCTGTCTTCAAAATAAAAAAGACAACTTGAACTTTCTGCAGTTTACTGACAACTTTCATATTGAAAGCCGCGATTTCAGAAAGAAATGGCATGAACCTGGTTAAGAATTATCAGCGATTTTATATAATCCTTATAAATCTCTCCATTTATCAATTATCAAACCGCAAATGCCACCACTTACCACATAAATTGCAATTTTCTTTGTCCTTCTCCAAGGTTTATTGGCCTCTTTTCTCTGTCTTTTCTCTTTACAGCCGTGACACTGGCATTCGTGCAGGGTCACTTTTTTCACTTCTGAAAATTGATATTCGATACATTGAATTGTCTTTGTTACAAAGCTATAATATTTTCCATTGATTTGCGGGTTAAAAAAGTGATGGAAAATACTATTTCCCTATGTGGCATGCAGTACCGTGCAAAAGTAATGAATATTTTGCAAAGTGATCAGTTAAACCAATTAAATCTAGGGTAATTAAATGCTGAAAATTTATTTGGAAAGTGATTGTTCTTGGTCTAATAACTTCTAAGTTTTAGCACAACTCTAGGCGAGATAAAAAGTTATGATTTTGTTCGTAGAGCTTCCTTGACTGGAAAATGGCCTATTTTATCGAAAATTTATTGATTAATCTATTGGATCATCTCTAATTTTTTGATATCCGTCCTCTTGAACAAATTTTAATACGAAATAGGCAGTTTTTATCAGAGAATAAGATTCAGCTATTGTTTCCTACTAACTCTTCGCCGTTGATGCATGTCTTCAGATTTTACGAAGTGTGCGCGTCAAAATAGCCTATTTTCCATAGTTAAGGAAGCTCTACGAACAAAATCATAACTTTTGTTTTTTATCTCGCTTAGGATTGTGCTGAAACTTAGGAGTTATTAGACCAAGGACAATCACTTTCCAAATAAATTCTCAGCACTTAATTACCCTAGATTTAACTGGCTAATTGACCACTTTTCAAAAATATTTATTACTTTTGCATGGCACTGTATAAAGTTCAAGAAAAATCATGTTTGACTTGTACCTTCTCCAGTGGGGAAGAAATAATAAGTGATGGGGAGAAGGACGAGAGCATAGAACGATACGAGCACGTAGTAGAACGTGTTGCCCACCTCATCGTATTCGAAGGAGGTTCGAGCCATTCAGCTGAAAAGCACAAATTCGCTCCTAAAAATAATGACGCGAAAAACAGCTAAACACGAATTGCTTAGAGAATAAACTGACAAAATGCAAGAAAAGATTAATGATAATTTGGAGCAAAAAAGCAAGCTTTTACATTTAATGAACATTGATAAGAGAATAATGTCAATATATGTTTCGAGAAAAATCTCATCATAAGATGAATAATTTTGACAAACGATTAGAAATAAACAAACGAAGGGATTTTTAATTGATTGAATAATCTGTTCAATTACGAATGCCATCCAAAATATCATTACTCATTCAAATGCAGCATGCTCAGGAGAAAGGGGGAGTAAGAAGTTTTAATAAATATTAAAAGGAATATTTGAGTTACAATTATCCCTCATCACTCTTGAATGTCTTCGAGAATTGTCTGTATCATATGTATTCAAATTAAATTGTTATTTCATTTTATTGGATAAAATTTCTATGACATCTGAGATTATTATAATCAAGTTTTATTTTATGTCAATTTTTCCGACTTCTCGTCATTTATTTGTTTGTAGATTGTATTCTTCGATTAAATTACAAAATTTTTTAGATGATATTTGAAATCTAAGTTAACAAATATATAATATAAAGATATGCAAAATCTCAGCTCACTCTCCGATTGCATACAATTTCTCGTTAGCGACAATGAGCGAATGATTGGATCTTGCATAATTCATATCTGCGATTCGAGAAATTCGACTATTAGCTGGAGCTGAGGGATCGAAACACAGACAAGATTTGAATATACCATTACTAAATATATAATGATACATTATTTACCATACAAAATTAACGATTTCCATCCTCCAGATATGTAAATTCTTCCATTTAACGATGCGACTCCGAAATAGCCCCGTTCTTCTGGAATCTCTCCGATTTCAATCCATTCCTGTTCATTGTCTGATAATCGATATATCTTTCGACTATTTTCTCCATCAATAGCTGAATATCCATGATTACAATAATGAATATGCTATAATGTGACCGTATAAAATTTCATCGCATGTTATCGTTTGAATATAACCAATTTGAAAAGGGATTACAGGTCCTGTTTGCCATTTTCTATCTATTAAAACCTGAGTAAATTATTTCATGGACTTTCATTCGATCTTATTACGTCAACTTGATTCGTATCTTTCCTTGTTTTAGGATTCTTTTCATTCTTTCCACCCAAATAATACAATTTTTAAAGTAAATGACATATGCATATTCACGCCATTCAGGAGGATCTGAACCTGTAAAATTCTTTGAATCGATCATTCATGGGTTTGTTGAGCAGACCTCTTGAAATTTCTGAACTATTCAAGTTATATATTTCAAGCGATTTCATTCGCCAATGGTTTTCTCTCTTTCATCCATTCACATTATAAACAGCCGACGATAATACTATGAAAAGTTTCGATCACTTGCATTTCCTTCTTGTGTTAAGTTGGGTGGTTTGTCAAATGAAACTCATTCCAATAAAAAAGATTGAGTATACATTGGTTAAGATTCGTTTTTTTTTTAATTTGATTGTTTATTGGAAATAATTTGTGCAGGCGGGGACATAAGATATTTTGGTTGGGTTGTGTAAGGATGCCTTAGTTGTAGTTCTCTACCAGTAACTCGTACTGCACGAATATTAAGAATCCTTTATTGATTAACCTTGGTTTAATACAGTAATACCAAATACAAAAGTAGAGAACAGTAAGGTGTGGGTAAAACTGAAGGAACAAGGTAACAACGAAGTGGGCGTATTTATAGGCGCAAGTTGCGCCTAGAAAGTGACTCCGCTCTTTAAGGCTCGGACAAACTAATTATAAGGATGGTTCTAGAGATGACTTTCCAGCCATAAGTGATAATAACGAGTATGATTCATCAAAGTGAACAAGTCGTTGACGACACAATTCGAAAATCTTCGCAAACGTTCTTATCTGTGCCCTGAGGAAGTTATGCTCTCATGATACTTCCAAGGATTCGTCAATCATAGAATCGATTAAGCGAATGTATGATGAAAGCATATTAATAGGGAATAATTTAGACCTTAGTCAGCTATAATCTTAAAAGTAGAAAAAAACAGCTATAAAATGACTTATAGCCTATAGAATTTCTCATGGGTACAAATTATAGAACTATTGAATATTGATATGGTAAAATTAATGCCATCAAATTTGAGTAAAGGAGGATTACTTATCAGTTTTGAAAAAAATTCGTATAAATTGAAACGAAGCTGACTGATTGATCGTGATCGTCTTCATTTTCCCGGAGACCCATTTCGCATTTACTTTATTTCACTTTTGCATAATTCGTTTTATCCATACTTATAAGCATAGAATTTTGCGGCAACATCGAAAAAGCACTATTTATATTTCTAAAAAACAGGCACCTAAACTCTAGTGCAAAAAGTTACTATGCCAGCACGGTAACATGAATCCCGTTTCTGTCCGGTTGCTTTTTCGAGTGCCATCGGATGGACTATTTTTGTCCATGCGAAACTGACTTGAGCCATAGTCATTGAGTTTGAAGATTTACTTCATCTCGGGAAATGGGGCAAAAATAATAGAGCAGTCGTGTTCTGCCCTACCCGATAGAAAGAACAAAGATTTTGGACACGGTAGAGTATTATATCCTTCCTCTATCGAGGGATTGCAGAGAAAGAGAGGGAACAAAACACAGACCAGATGTGCAATATGGGAAGACGCTGAGTCAGGTAAATTGCGAAAGCCTCTCGACCAGCGAATAGATTCAAACTATCAACAGCAAAAATCTAACAAAAAACCGAAGAAAATTCAGTGCGATAAGAACAGCTACGGACGTCTATAAAATAGCAGTTTTGAGTTGAAGGCATGGACCCCGGAGCTTCTAATATTTGTAGGATTATTCACCACATTGAATAATATTAGTATACCATTTTTCTGGAAAACTTCACCCATTACACAATACACACGGCTACGGTAATCACTTTTTGGCTGGTGCAAAAAGTCACGGACGATTCAGTTCATCAACTGATATATTCCCTATAACTGAAGCAACTCGGCTCAAAATTGTTGGAGTATATATCCATAGAATATCCACCCATTTGCAGCGCGGATTCGAGTTATAATACGAAAGTTATGAATTTTTCCGACGTCGAGTCTATGAAAAATTTTGGCTACAGTAATCGACTTTAGAAAAACAAACCACATCATGATGAGCAGCGTAAAAATTTGAACAATATATATGAAAATCAGCCCGATTTGCGGGCCCCCTATTTATATCGATTTTGGTTCTTACTGACATTCACTTTAGGGATCGATTTTTACTCTGATGAAAATTGCGAAGCATCAATTTAGTAGTTCCATTCTCCTTCCTTCAACGATCAATTTCAAACTCATCAATTCCAGACTTTCTCGCTCAATCAATACTCGTTTACTATTTCCATTTCGAAATAATATTATGTTGATTGTTTAGGTCTCTTAACAAACTTAACGAAGATGTTAGCCAATTTACCAGTCGAAATTATATTGTTGATCTGCGAATATCCCGAATTCAAAGATCTGGGACAATTGGCCTGGACTAGCAAGCGAATGATGCAAATAATCAAGAAACATCTGCCGAAAGCGCTCGTGCTCGACAGGAAAACTTTATTCTATCGTAGGAGAATATTCCTTGTATGAGCGAAAATTAATTTTAGTATTTAGTACCTTATCAAAACGATTATATTGCTGAAGGAAGAATCTATCTGTTTGATTCGCATACTAATTCCGTTAAGAAAATTGCAAAATTTACTAATTATTTACCATCATATGAAGTTGCAGTCACAAAAGATAAAGTAGGTGATTTTATTTGGCATTTGCAATTTTGTAAATTTTAGATTTTTGCATTGAATTCTTTGGAAAAATGGTTTGAAAAGTTTGACCTGAATACTCGAAAAATCACTAGAGGTAACATTACAAAAGCCAATAGATTGATTTAATTTTATTGCATTATTTGCAGAACCAAATCCCCCTAAATGGCGTGAATATGCATCTGTGGCTTATTTCAAAGACAAGCTGTATTATTTGGGTGGAAATGATCCTAAAACAGGGGAATATACGAACCGAGTTGACGTGAGAAGATCGAATGAAAGTCCATGAAATAATTTTTTCAGGTTTTAATAGATAAAAAATGGCAAACAGGGCCTGTAATCCCTTTTCAAATTGGTTATATTCAAACGATAACATGCGATGAAATTTTATACGGTCACATTATAGCATATTCATTATTGTAATCATGGATATTCAGCTATTGATGGAGAAAATAGTCGAAAGATATATCGATTATCAGACGACGAACTGAAATGGGTTGAAATTGGAGAGATTCCAGAAAGACGAGATTCCTTCGGAGTTGCATCGTTAAATGGAAGAATTTACATAACTGGAGGAGGAGGGAAGTCGCTAATTTTGTATGATAAATAATGTATCATTATATATTTAGTGGTGTTGATGTATTGAAATCCTGTCTGTGTTTCGATCCCTCAGCTCCAGTTGACAATCGAATTTCTCGAATAGCTGATATGAATTATAAAAGAGAGAATCACTCGCTGATTGTCGCTAACGAGAAATTGTATGCAATCGGAGGGTGAGCTGAGATTTTGCATATCTTTATATTACATATTTGTTAACTTAGATTCCAAAAGCTGTATGCAAATTTGTGCAATTCAATCGAGAAATACGTTCCACAAGCGAATGAATGGCGAGAAGTGGGACTATTGAGAAACTTGCCTGCGACTAGCGAAAGTGCTGGGAGGAAAACGCGCACTAATCGCACTAACGAGAATAGTTGCCTTCTCAGCTGAATGTATGTTCGAATAGCCGAACTTATATACACGACTATAGTGTGTTGATCGCACCATCTTTTTCATCGATTTTTAACTTTTTTGTGTTGATCTTTCGATCTTTTCGCTGATCAGAAAACTTTTACTCAATTTTGCCTGACCCAGCAATTTTTTTTATCATTCCGCTTCTTTTTCTATTGTACTTCTTGACTCCTGATAAAGGATCAAGCCTCCTTTACCTACCGTGTCCAAAATCTTGGTCCTTTCTATCGAACAGGGCAGGACACGGCTGCTGTTATTTTTATCCTATTCTACAAGATGAAATAAATTCTTCAAATTCAATGACTATGGCTCAAGTCAGTTTCGCATGGAATTAAGTAATGCAAGATTCACTAGCACCTTAAGAAAGATACCGGTAGGATCAATTGTTTCCGCGTCTTCATACTTTATTACGTGTAGATGTAGGACACGTTTTTCGCTTGACAAAAATTTGCTCGCAAAAAGGGGTTTCGGATCGTCGTCTTCAAATATTTATATCTTTGGTTGCATTAATCCGTTTTTCATGCAGTTTTTTTTTATTAAATTATAAGCTGTCAATACTCGCAAATTAATAAAAAAAATACTTCTATGACCCTGCCTTCACAGTAGGAACTTTACTTGCGCTCTCTAATTGAAGGAACAATTTATTTATTACAATTTCTTTTCTAAATTATTTAGATTTCTGACAAGCATAAGCAATTGCACCAATACGATATGAACTTCGATAGTTTCGATCTATGCAAGTTTCACGAAATATTTCAGAGCTCTCAAAACTTTTACATACTGGCTCATTATTGTTTGAATCACGGTAGGCGGCATAAATAGTGTCATACTGGTTCGAATCACATGAAACATCAACTACTGTGCAGTTTAGATATTCGGATTCCGAATACGCTATTGTTGGTTCGTAAAGAATTCCGTTGCTCGGGTCATTTCCAGTACAATCTGAATATCGAGTCCAGTCGAAATCAGAAACGCTTTTTATTGGTTCACAATTCGAGCAATTTACTGAAAATTTGAACTTTCAGTAAATAATGAGCAACCAAATTAAACCTTTTTGACATGCATATGCGATGTCGTAGTATTTCTCATCCCAATATCTTCCATTATTACAAGTTTCTGAAAATTGAAATTGACTTATCGCGACGTTGTCAAATGAAATATCATAAATCTCGATGAAGTTTGGATTAGTATATTTTCTCAATGTCATTGGGTAGAAAGAAGTGTTGCAACACTGGATTTCTAATTTATTCTAAGAGCTTGATTTATTGTTAGCTAATCGGACTGAAAACTTACAAACATATTTCTCGCTGTATGTGATAAATAGTTTCAAACTTATAACCTAATTTGATGCACTCTATAAGTGCAATGATTTTTTTTTCAATAAAGCTTAGCTCTGTGACACAAGGCAAAAACTAACAATGGAAATGAGTGAATTTTCAGATTTTACAAAACAAATTGAATCTGATTGAAATCTTGAGAAAATTCAGAGAATGCATTGTGGAATATGTGTGCAAATGCAAATTTTCATCTTTATTAATTCATCTCTCCCTCTAGAAAAAATTAAAATTTAGTGTCCCCAAACTTTTTCCTCTACCCGATATTTAATTCATTGTTAAGATATGTGTCAGTTACCTGTAAATTTTGTTTGCTCGGTAAAACTCTGACATTGGGGTCTACTATTGGGGGAAACACTGGAGAAGGCTGCATAGATAATGTTGTGTCGAATCGGGTTGCAGGTCACATTCAAAGTGAAGCAATTTGTTCCTTTGTCCACGAAATACTTAAAAATCGGCTCTTCAAGAGGAGCATCATTTGGGTTGGATTTAGTACAGTCTTTGAATGAAGTCCAATCGAAATTCGACGCACCAAATAATACTGCACAACCTTCGCAGTTTTCTGAATTTACGCTTCTTTATCATGTGCAAAATCTCAGTTATCCCTTCCTACTTTTTGCAGTTGTCGTTTCAGGACTTATCGTTGTTGATGGAGCTTCTGGTGCATCCAATGAGGCAAGTTGTTTATTTGTTGCCTGAATATATGCAACTACACGGTTTCAAATTACAAATAGGTCGAAACTAATAATTGAACCAAGTAAGATTTATTTAGATCAAAAATAAAAGAAAAAGATAATGACATTCCTGCTCTTCGGTCATTTCGATTTATATTTCTATCTTTGAAAATGATCAAACCAAACCTCTTTATATTCACTTTCACTCTTCAGATGATGCCATCGATCAATAATGACGAATTCATAGCGATTCAGAATTTTCATGAATTCAACTCTAATGAGGTCAGCTTTAATTATATACGTAGACTTATCTCTCATAGATTGAATCTCATTCTCAAAATTTCTGATCTAAAATAATTCATTTGAGAAAAAATGGAAACATTTTCATTATATACCAGATTTTTCTGAGTTTCATTTTGGATCGAATTCAACATTTGAATAAATTTATCGGATTTAATTAGAAAATTTTCATAGAGCTCTCTTTGAGCACTCTGAAATAATGCTGAATTATTTCACTGATAGTAAAATGTCATGAGAAATTACCCAAGCATCTTCTTCTTCAGTCGAAGACATAGAGCTATTCAAAGTTTTCAATTCGATTCTACTCATAGTTATTGCCAATGGCTTGATTTCATTCAGCCTTGTTTCAACGCTTTCGTCAGGTTTATTTACAATATCACAAATCTGAAATATAGAATAACGACAAAATTTTAAAGATAGTATTCCTTACTTTCCGAAAGGCTTGAACTTGTTCAGATGATAAAATTGCATTTTCAATATATTCCTCTGTCAGCTCTGAAGCATAAAATTATAAATATTACAGAAAAAAACGCGATATTATGAAAATTTATCGTACCATTTGCTATAGAATCAATAGCTCTATCCATTTGAATTCTGCTAGTTTCACTAGATGCGCATGACACAAGAACAATACATGTGGAAGTGAGTTTCCAAAACAGTTTTAGAAACATTTGAATTGACCTAACAAGGAAACCTATCTGTGCTACTCACAGAATAGGTTCATATGCGCGGGTGAGTCAATTCGAACATACTGATAACGAATATCAGATTAAAAAGTGCCCTCCATTTACCCTGCTTCTAGGATTTTGCACCGAAGTTTGACTTTTTCCTTTACTTTGCAAACATCCCTATGAAAAATTAGCGTACATTATTGTGAGCGTTGCTAGCGTCATTATTCTCTGCAACAGCCAAGCCTTAAAGGGGGAAAATTCGAAACCAATTCCTAGGACTAAGGCGAACGGAGAGCACTTTTTAACCTGATATTCGTTATCAGCATGTTCGAATCGACTTGTCCCTCCAAATATGAACTAGTTTTGTGAGTAACACACTGGCAGTTTCCCTTGTAAAATTCATATACTAAGGGGTTGAATTGATACAATAAAAATAAATTTTAATCCAATTGCCTATCATCTCTATATCAAAGAATCAATTAAACAAATTATATGCGAAACAATTATTTAAATTGAACACTAAAATACTAAAATATAAGAAACTCTACTGACCCTTCATGATTTTAGTCAGGTTCTGTCTGTTTCGTTTACACGATCTAGCAATCATTGAGTAACTGAGTCTGATGAGGAAAAAAGATAAGACTTTTAAACTGATGCAAAGGAAATAGATGTCTCATCTGTTCTTTCCATTAGTAATGAAATTTCAATTTATACGCAAATGTTTTCTTGAGTTTTGCAATAGGTTCATCAAGTGTATATTTTTAATTACCAGAAGAATATGACTTTGTAGTCATTCGTTATATTTCTGAGCACTTTCACAAATAAACAACACGGTTTGAGCAAATTAACTAGATTTAGGTTGTTGTTCCGAAGTAAAGCTTGTGCAGAAAATTGCATGATTGGAGAATAAGTGGACAATCGAGTGGAGAGTGAAGAGAAATGAGTTTGGGTGAACCGAATAAATTTAGAAAAGCAAGGAGATGATGTAGACAAATAGGATGAGAAAGGCTCTTCTTATTCGATTCTGGATTTTACTTATCGGGATTTCTCAGATTTTTGGGAAAAGCTACAATCGGTTATTTGAGGATTTAGTTGGAGGGTAACTAATTCTACAGGTTTTAATGAAATGCATAAGTTTGAGCATGGTCAATTCGTTAAAAAATTTTAAACAACGCATAATTTTGAAGTGATCCGATAAAACTCCTTTATTGAAAACAACTTTTCGTAAATATTGTAGAATCGAAGATAATATTAGGTGGAAATTGCCCAAGAAATATTATTCAAGTTGATAAATGAGAGATCAGGAATCAATTATTATTTGAAATATTATTCATTGATCTAAACTTTTTAGTCACGTTTTTCACTAATATAAAATTTACAGAAGATACAACAAATTGGGCAGTCCATCACGAACTCCAAATGACACTATCCACATCGAATTCAAGTTCAAGCTCACTCAAATTGTTGACGTTTTGGAGAAGGAGCAGGTCATTACGACTAAAGGGTGGCTACTGCATCATTGGAAGGATGAAAGATTGAGGTGATTCTTCGCTAAGATTGAGTTTTCAAAGAAAAAATTAGCTGGAACCCGAGCGAATATGGAAACATCACGAAGATGCATTTCCCTGGTGAAATGGTAAGGAAATTACAGAAAAACATTTAAAAAATGAATTTCAGGTGTGGCTTCCAGGTACGATATTATTCGTAGACAATTCAATCCCGAGGTTGAATTGTTTAGATTCATAACATTCTGAACTCGCAGCTAAATTTATCTCAAAGTTTAATGCAGCTATGAATTTGATTACAGATGTGATTTTGTATAATAATGCCCACGGAAGTCCTTCGGTTTCCTCAATCACTTCCGTCTGTGTGACTTCTGATGGAATTGTGGTTAGTTTATGAAATGAGTTTTGACAATTTTGAAAAGACGCAGTATCGTGGCATCATAACATACGAAATAATATAGAAATATAGACTAAGATAAGATAAGGAGCAAGGGTATACAAGATCGATTTTTAATTCGCGTTTTTAAAATTACTCCAAAAAGTGCGTTTTGAGTTAGAGTTAGTTAATACTATGTTATCTTTGTGCATCCCCTAATAAGGAGCAATCTAGAGATTATTTTCCCGTCTATTTTCTAAGTTAACGATGCTACGACTTGTTCAGGTGCCTGAATTTCCATTATACCTACGTTTTATTCAATTTAGACTTGGCAACCTCCCGTAAAATACGATTCGTTCTGCTCGATTGACATCGAGTGGTATCCATATGATCTACAAACCTGTGAACTAAAATTCGGCTCATGGTCTCACAGCGGTGAGCATCTCGATATTATTCATGTAAGGTATCCAAATTAAGTTGAATTTACTATTGAAAATTTTAGCTTCGAAGTGACAATGTCATTCCGGAGAATAATAACGGTGAAACTGTATGGAAAGTCGAAAGGGGAGTCGATCTCAGCGAGTTTCAGGTAAATTTTTAAATTTGAAAGAACAATCGGCAATTAATCTCATTATTTTGACTATCTTTTTTACATACAAATCTGTTTGAACTTTTAGTTTCATAAATCAACTTTAGCAAAGCAAACCCAATTAGGAAGTTTAGGAAAAAAATACTTCGAGGACTTTTTATGAAGTGTAACATAGTTGATACTCAATATTTGACGTTTTGAAAAGCGAAATACGCCTTATTTGAATTCGATTTCCTGATCACTTATATAGATATTTTCTGACTATTACTATTTTCGACATTTGAAAAGACTCCAGTTGTTAGTAATATTTTAGGAATCCGTAGAATTCGATCTATTGTCAGTAGAAGGGATAAGACATGAGAAGTGGTACAGTTGCTGTGATTATCCTGTAATCTTACTTTTCATTTTTTCCTAAATTTAATTGGGTTCAGGCAATAGACATTACATATTACCTCGTTATTAGAAGGCAAAAGCTTTTCTATACGGTCTACATGATGCTGCCTTGTGCCTGTATAGCTGCTCTAACTGGATGGGTCTGATAAAAACTAAATGAAGAATCAAATTAGGTTAAGAATGGTACATTTTTCAGGTTTACTATCTTCCATGCGAATCCAATGAGAAAAATACATTGTGCATCTCGATTCTAGTATCTCTAACTTTCTATTTTCTCATGCTGGTAAACTGAAATTCACCATCTTATTTACAGTATATCTGCAGGCAGATATAATCCCTCCGACGTCGTTAGTCACTCCATTCATCATCAAATATCTTAACTTCACGCTGTTCATGGTGGCTCTGTCGATATGTTTGACCGTATTCGTAAGAAATCTACAATTCACCCGAACAAGAATTTGAAAACCAGGAATTACAGCATGATCTACTGAAATTAAGGTGCAAGAAGTTCACCATAGAAGAGCCGATCAGCCAATGCCTCCCCGAATCAGAAAGATCTTTATAAATTGGCTGGGCAAGAAGCTGCTTATTTCACGAAAGACTGAAATGGCAAATCTGCACAGAGAGGCTGCATACAACAAGGTTTCTGATGGGCGAGATAAAACACGCATCTGATGGAGTATTTCAGCAAGCCAATGCTCTGTCCGCAATGTCGATTCTTGAACGGCAATTCCAGAAAACACTCTTCGACATTGGTTTGAGATGTTCTTTGACAATACAAGGGTTTTGAAATTCAGAAATGGCGACTAAAAGAAAGACCTCACGAACGATGCAAACCGTGAAAGGACTTTTCATGGAGCTTCCCATGATGAACCGGTCGAAAAGCTTTAAACCGCAGCAAACGACTCCTGTTAAATCACCATCGTATGTTGTTCTATCATTTATTTGATAAATGATATAACGAGAAAATAAAGTCTGAAATCAAGCTTTAGTTTTAAAAATTATGTGTGGTTTACCTGCTTCCAATCATAGACATATCAAACTTCCGATTTATACTTCATAAAAACTTGTTTTATATTTCATTTTGATAGACGGTGCTTGATTCCATACTTTTCATTGTTTTTGTACCATCATAAATAAGGAAAAATTCTCACGATTGTCTTAATTTAGCCGACTCCGTCGACTTCTCAGCATAGATCTAGGTCCAACCGCGGAAGATCTCGTCAAGCCGGAAAATGTTTCCGAACCACAACCCAGTATTCCAGAAGGTTCGAAAAACAGTTACCTTTCGAAGAATTTTTACTATCTAGAAAGAAGACCATCAACGTTGCCTCCAGATCCGGTCAGAGATAGACTGAGAAGGGCAGAAAGAAATGTGCATTTCATTGCACAGACTCTCACTGAACGAAGAAGGAAAGAAGAGGTAAAATATTTTGAAAGCTGCGAATAAATTATTTCCAAGCATTAAAATGAGTACATTCTATAAAAAAAGACTTAGACAAGGAAAGGAATAAAATCACGTTCTGTAAGAAAGTAGCCTTGGAAATAAAATATTTTTAGCGTTCTAAGTCATTGAAAATTATAGGCCCAAGCTGACTGGCAATTCGTTTCACAAGTAAGTGATGCTTGAAGTTTTCGTTGAATTTGTCTGGCAAATAACTTGATCATCAAGTCCTAATCTTCTGACGAGAATCATTAATGGGAAGAAACAGGCCATCGATTCTTGTCATGGATTGATCAAATTTCCTTATCGCCAACTAAGTAATTGTCGTTCCGTGTCTAAAATCCAAATTCCACACTTTACCCATATCCATCTATGCATCTTCTGAAGTAAAAATAATAAATCATTGATGAATATCGAATGCTCGTCAAGCTCGTTCCTTGCAAGACGATAATATTCAGAATAAATTTGCAGGTGATCGACCGCATTCTGCTGATCATATTCAACATTGTCCTGACTGTAGGAACGGTTATCGCTATGATTTCTGCCCCTTCCATTACAGGCATGTCATCAAGTTCACTTTGTTCATCATAAGTTCACAATTATAAAAATTACTAGGCAAACTTGAAATGTTAAAATTTGGTATTGAAACTCCAAACATCCCTGATCATCATAGCAAAATTCTCCGTTCAAGATGAACTCAGACTGGACGAAGTAAAATCTATTAAAAAATAGTCGGTCTCCTATATTGATCGCCAGCTTATTTTCCCCCTACTCCCCCACCAAAATAACCTGCGACATATAGAAGGTTAAAATAGTCGAATTTAGACACTCGAGAACCGCTGACAAGATATTCGCATCTACAGAACAACACCGATCTCGCTTGATTCCAATTCATGAACATTTTCTCTACGAAAATAGATTTATTGATTCAGAGCGTGGATTGCTACAAATAGAACTTGTAGATTTTTAATAAATTTTATTGTTACAAAATGAAAGAGCACATTACCATAATCAACAACGGAAATGATGAGAAAACAATTAGAAGAACAGAAGAGCAGGGACAGGGACGCAGAAGTGGGGAGGGGAGAGGGAGGCCGGTGAGTGAAGATGCAAGGTGGACGAATGGAAGAGACTAAGTGGGCAGGTGGGCAGGACGTGACGAGGCGTCAACACGAACATTACTGAAATTAGATTAAGATGATTATTATTTGAATCTTTCATTTAAAAAAATCATTTGAATTTATAAATTTTGTCATGTTCAAATGTGACTTTTATTTGATAGTCCGAACAGCATCTTTTTCAGATATATCGACGTAATCTTCAATGGATAAAAACGCATTTTCATCTTTGTAAAATTTCCCTCCATATTCTAAAGAAAGAATGCTTCTAGACTGGTGTTTTAAAATCTCTCAAGTGTGCTTTATAATAAATTTCTCAATTGATCCTAAAAATTTAGGAAAATTCGCAAAAATAAAAAAAATATTTTTTTAAAAATTGAGGGCGCGAGTTCATACTAAGAAAATGGAGTGCACATGCGAAACTGAAAGAGCACTCCTCTTTTCCTCTCAATTTCCATGCACTCCGTTTAGTCTTCCTAGTATGAACGCGCCCTTACTTTTTGCTGTGTTTGGAATTTTCGCCTTTTTCTCATTCATTCTTTCAAACTCACCATGTAAGTATGAGCGCTTTCACGTGTCGTGTAGTGAACAGCCATTCCTGCACAGCTCATCTCATCCCTCGTCTCCTCGACATCTTTGTCCATCAGCAACCGCGTCGCCCGTCTCCGCTGCTGTCGTCGCCGCGCGCCGCGTCCGCTTACTTCTTGTTTTGTCTTCTCTTACGCTTTAGACGACTGAAATTCGATCAATAATTCAATTATAGATTTTTCCACTTCAATGGAATTTTAACTTTTCTACAAAATCCATCCTAATTCTCACAACAACAAAAAAACGGTGAATTCCATTATTTTTCATCCGACTAGTAAAAATCGACCGAATCGTTTCAACTCGATTGATTTATCGATTTATTCATTGACTGATGCTTGGACTCACCGCATACGCTTCTTTCTCCACTTCTCACGCATCGTGTTGTCGAGGAGTCGATAGAACGAGTCCTGAAATCAGCAAAATCAACTTCCGAATCAAATGAATCGAAAGAAACCCGAAAATAAAAATTCACAGAATTTGCAAGGAAATTTTGGGAGAAATTCACGAAAACCAGGTAGAAATTGATTTGGAAGCATCAGAACATGTTCGAGAAATTATCAGAACGAGTAATCAGGATAATTGGGCAAGTAAAAATGGAAAGTGAGCAGAAAATTGGAGGAGGAATGTGCGAGAAATGGGCGAGTGGCGGCCTAAAATCGTTATCCAGTCACATGTGTTGGAAAGAAATGTAAATCGAGGACGATTTCTCTCCCCATCGCCTTTCTCGCACTATCTCGTCTAGTAAAAGAAGAGAAAGGTGAAAGTGGCAGAGCAGTGACATTGAAAAACAGGAGAAGAGTGAAAAATCGAGCGAAAGAGATAAGAAAACCGAGAGGGAAAGAGTAAGGGGAAGATTGTGCAGTCTGGCACTGCGAAAAAGAGTCAAGTTAGAAGAGCAAGTGGGTTTCCTGTGTTGTGGATACTGCCAGCCTATTTCGTCGGTTTTTCTTTCTCTAGCTCGAGAACTCATCGCTGGCTGGAATTTAGCTCAGCTCGAATAACAGTTACTTGCTTTGGATGGAGGAACGTCCAACGTGTGAACGTTCAGTTCACGCAGGTATGATGGCGCCATCCCGCCAGACCTCTTGGTAGCTCCGAGTCGAGCGGCCGAAGAGGTTACGACGGAGTTGTAAAACACGCTGAGCGCTTCGTCATTACCACCCTCTTTGCGAAGCTTTCCCCTCTCATTCCGAGGTGTGTGAGGATTGCGAAGCACTGAGGCCCTGGTCTTGGCGGTGTCACCTGCTAACCATTTTTTGGAAACTCTCCCAGGGGAGTTATACAAATAGAGAATCGAGCCGCGTAATCGCCTTTGCAGAAATGGACATCTCCAACTAATTTCGTGCGAAAAAGAGTTAATTACCTAGAAAAATCGAACCAATTGACCCTAATTTGTTAGAAAGCAAAGGGAAGAAAATTCAAAGTTTTAGAGGGCCGAGGAAAGCGAAATAATAGATACGCTAGCGTGGGGAGAGAAAATAACAAGAGGTTTCGACTTCGTGCAGCCCTAATCAAGGTTGGTCAAAGACAGATAAAGCTTTGCCCAGCCCTGACTCTGATGCAGATCGATAGATCTAATTGTCAAGCGAGTCCTGTGGGCAACGACAAAGTGGATCTCAAGGGTATCGTTGATTGCTGATTTCTTGCAATTTTACGATTAGAGTAAGATGAAAGTAGGTGTGAAATAGTAAAGCTCTCACCTTCACTAATTAGAATATTGACAGGTTTTAAGAAAAGAGCAAGATTATGTGACAAATGTAAGGAATGGATTTTGAAAGATGAAATGTGTCAGAAAGAAATCGTCAGTTATATGATCAAAGCAGGGTTACGATGAAAATGACTCAAATGTTCTTTGCGAAAATACGCAAATTACTGATGAAAAGACATTAAATAGATCAAATAAGAATCCAGGTTTTATTACTGAAAAGACGACTAATGAAAAAATAGTGACACAGAAAGAGAAAAAGTGTCGATAAGAAAAACAATAAGGATAACTTCCTTCAGGGATTATCACAAAATTGTGGAGAAATAAAAGAAAAAACGTCCGATAAATAAAATAATACCGTAAAGTTAGAGCAAAAGCTCATAAGATCTCACTAATGTTTTCGGAAACAAACTAATCAAATGGAAAAGATAAAAAAAAAGCAATATGGCATGAAAACTTGCAATGGATTTCCAAAAATAAGTGACTTTAATTTTATTTGAGATTATTTCATCGCAGAAAATATTTTTGGAAAATCATTGAAATCTCGACTAGAAAGAATAGAATCAGAAAGAAATGACTGCATCGGATTTAGATGACAGAAGATGAATAAAAATAGTAAATCTTAGATGGACACACATTTCAGATAGAAATTTATCACGAGTGTAATTTCTACCAGAGATGTACGATAAACATAAGGGGAAATTTGGAAAAGATATTATAGTAGTTGCATAGTTGATGCGAAATAGGATAGGATATGACAGGAAAGAGTCTTTTCCCATGCTATTTCGTATGCAACGATGCAACTACTTTTCCAGGTTGCCGTCATAAAAATAAATAAACAGAGGTTCCTGTTAACTTGCAACTGAGGTAGGGGTTCTATTGGTTGGTTGGTGGGTTGGGTTGATTCAGATTTCCTTGAAATGGGAGGAGGAAGGGCGAATATCCTTGAAGAGGGCTGTTGAGGGCTCAGAGCTCAGGGGGTGGTGCTCGATGTCGTCTTCCATCTCGATTTGCGCATCGATGTTGACATCGTTGGCTGCACTGTCCTCGTACAGACTGTGCGGCTCGTTGTCATTCGCCAAGGCGATTCTCAGCGAGCTGCTCGGAATGTTCGAAGTGTAGGCGCTAGACTAAAAATGACATTGAAAGTTTTTTACGGTCGAAAAAGCCATTATATTATCAGGATCGCTGCGAAACTATTACGAAACTTTGAAAATAAATTTCGAACTGATTTAGAAAACTTCATATCGAAAAGAAGAATTTAGAATTGGTAAAAAAAAAAGATAAAAATTCATGTTTCCAACCTGGGAAGGAGTGTCGTCACCGACATCGATCCCCATGTGCTGTTTCCAGTTGGCGGGCATCAACTTCAGGGAGTTATCCTCGTCGCCCCAGCAGTTTTTCGAGAGGTCCCGCACCTGCATTTCCGTCCAGTCCTGCAATGTCATTTTACATGGATAATGATAGAACATTTAGTAGGTAAGTATTTCTGATAAGGTCGGATGAAAAAATCTAGTGAAATAAAATCGGATTTTCCCGTTCCGTGTTATTTTCAGATTATTCAAACTTCTGATAGCAAAATGTGCTCAAACTCCATCTTTACTAATTTAGTAGCTTGGACATTTAGAAAGGAAATTGCTTATTGCCAACCAGAATGTTGTCCTTGTAGCGCATATCGTCCTCGTGCTCGTCCTTGCTGTGCTCCTGCATCTGAGTCATGTCGGCACACTCGAAGTCGCACAGCTCGCACTGGAATCGATTCAGATCGAATGTCGAAGAGATATGCTTGCTCAGGTGATCCAGCATCTTCGAGTGCTCAAAATACACATAAATCGATCAGAAAGGAAGGTTTTTAAAAGAAGAATCATGTCATTTCAATCATTTTATATGCCGAAATTTAACGAAAACTAACTAATTGTATGGATTTGCAATTTAGAAGAACAACTTTTAGAAATATTAAACACGATTTCAGAAAAAAAGCAATTGAATGTTTCTTAGATGTGATTTTTCATCCATATTTTCCGAAACTATCTAAATGGCCTTACCATGTCCTCATTCCTGGAAATGGTGAATGCCTTCTTGCACATTCTGCACCACTTCTTTATCGTTTTGCCTTTGCTTCTGTCAGTCGATTTCGATTTCAGAGCCATCGCCTTCAGATCCTGCAAATGATGGATGATGCAGAAAATGAGCGCTCACAAACTGACCGATGCAGAGAGGATGTTGCCAGACGAGTTGGTCGCTCCCTCGAAGCACAGCTCCATCATCTTCTAAAAATGAAACATTATATCATCGTCACTTTGAAAGTGTTTGTTAGAATCCTTTTGTCAAAAAAGTGGATAAAATGCTGCTTTTAGACTCGTATTCCCACGCAAATTCCTCCACCTGCACACTACAGAGGTATTGATCATGCTATATTTCGTACCTCTAGGCTCTGCGAAACAGTATCAAATCCTCTATTTCACTATGCAATGACCGACCTCAGCCTTCTCCTCCGTGTCCTTTGTGATGTTGTCCTGAGCGATGACCTTGTTGATGAAGCCGAAGTGGTTCTTAGAGATGTGGCCGTTGACTGCAGGCAGACTGTGGCTTTCGAATCCGCAGAACGGATCAGAGCAGGTGTATGCAGCGAACTGCAAGTCAAACATTCATTATTCACACTCATTTTGATTGATGATTTGTTTTTTTTATTAGGCGAAAGAATATGTAGAACTAGAACAGTCTAGGAGCACGCTCTCATTTTGCAGGCTATTTTCTTAAAAGTGAAGTTGCACAAAATCTAGATCTCCTTTATTCCATAATAATGTGCAGATATTGTCAATACGATTTTTTAAAATACGAAGCATCTTAAAATTTCTGCCTAACATGTCATGTAAAATTCTAATATACTGTTAACACCTCTTCTCCAAACGCGCACTTATCATAATCCAGCCATCTTAAAAGCAATTCTTGCTTTATAGGTAATCGTTATTGAAGTGAATTCTAGTCTTCAAAAATTCAGAGAATTTTATCATTTTTCTGCAAAGCAATGAAGATAACAACTCCTTCGAATCATTGCACTCCTGAAATAAAAAAAAATGTTTTACATGTTCTTCCTGTAACAGATGTTTATATGCGTGCAATTTGCAGTTGTTCTCGGCCACAGACTGCTCGCATCGCTTGCAGACCAGATTATTGACAGTGCCACTGAACAAATCAACATTACTTCTACAGAGAGCACATTCATTCTCGTTGTTTCGAAATTAGAAGACAAAAATAAAATATGAAGACATTTTGCAGAAATCCTAATAACTCTGTATGCATAATAATCAACAGAAAGGCATTCCAAGCTATTCTTCAACAAGAAGCATTCATTTATAAAATGTATTGCTTACCCATTTTCTATCCAAAACAATCTTGCCAAAAATGTCTATTTTCAACGACACTTATAACTCCCACCTGCTATTGTTCCTAGGAGCCCTAGATTTAGATCTGGTCCTGGATTTGGCCGGCACGCTCAGGGCTCTGCTTCTCTTCGCTTGAAAACCACTCTGCGGCTTCACACTGAAACGAGGCACGAAGGGAGTGGGTGGAGGCGATTTTCTGAAGAATAAATTATTATGTCAAGTCATCTTCTTGAGAGAAACTGGCTAGAATGTTTTTTAAAATTTTAAATTATGAAAAATACGAGATATTTCCACAATTTTCTTATCATCTTCTTTTCAGGCATTTAAAACCAAACATTTGCATGTTGAATTTAATGGAACTGATTTCTCTTATTCTAGAACATGATGGCACAATTTGAATGCCTAAAGAAGGGAAGACACTTCTCATCTATTCAAACTCACTTTCAATGCGCAAATTTATAACTACTGTCGAAAATTTTCTTCAGTTATTACTTATTTTAAGTAAAAAAGAGACAAACTTGCTGTTTTTCTTGATGCGGCTGGCGAGGAGAGAACTGTACAAACTGTCCTCGTCATCCTCGTCCGTATCTCAAACAACAAACAATCAATTTTAGAAAATAGAAGCAGAAATTTGTTTTTTTTAATTCTACAATTCATACAATTTTAGTTTCTGTTCATATTGCATATCTCCAAAATTGCTGCAATCTTACCGAACAAGACTAAGCAATGTCCGGGGGATCTACGAACAATAACGATTCATTCTAACATTTTTAGAAGACAGGCTAACACTGAGAGAATTTAATCGTTCATGGGGATCCGGGCGCAAAGTTTTTTCTCTTTGATTAAGAACATTTCTCACCAACTGCAGGAGGAGAAGCGAAAGTGACGTCGGACTTGCGTTTGCGCGGTGCAGTCGACTTGGCCCTGGAGTTGTTGAAGTGGTCGATACGACTGAGTCTGCCGGAATTGACGGTGTTCGTTGCAGAGGAGGACGACAGGACACGGGGTGCTACGAACGAGTTGCTCTGTTTGGCTGAGGCTGACTGAAACCTATGAATTGAATAAATGAGGAAGAAAACCTGTTAGCATTATCAAGAAAATGTTCCGGTTGATCGTCATTTCATACGGAAATTCTCAGATTTTGGATTCATAAGAATATGTTATTTTGAATGATCCAATCAATAACTCACCTGCAGATTGTGATTGGAGCTGCTAGCCCTGATGCTGGTGAGTGTCTTGATGAGCGTGGAGAATATGTCCGAGTGCAGGAATCCCTGACTGTTGCTTGTTCCCTTGGCCTGTCGCATCAGCTGCTTCAACTCCTCCTCCTTCGCCAAGTTGCTCGTGAAGAGGATCTGCAAATTCAGACAGATCTTCTCGAACATTCGTAGAAAATCTTTTCGCAAAGAAAAGTCGAGAAATTCGATGAGAAGAAAGTTGACGACTTTCTTCTGAAGTGATAATGCGAAAAACTCCAACTTCGACTTCAATTTATCACTGTAACTTCAACTTGAAGCGGAAAATACTCCAGCATTCCTGTCTTTCCTTCAGAAATTGTCTGCCTACCTCCGGATCACTCTGTCCGTGCACTGCGAGGTAGTGCTCGAGAATGGATGTCTTGGTGGACCTCTTCTTCTGACAGACGAGGCACTGCCAGGACTGCAGATCCAGGTGCTCTTCACAGATGTGTGCCTAAATATGAGGAGATAGAGATGTCGTTTCAAGGAAGAACATGACTTGATGCCGAGTTTTGGCTGTGCAGTTAGAAAGGAGAATTGCAGCGCGTTGTAGTGCAATGCGTGATTTTTGTAGTCTTACAGCTAGGAAATTTTAGAAATCCTAGGTGCAGTGCAATCTGTTTCTGATCTGTCAACCAACATCCGAAACTCCATGAAAAATTCCCCACTATCGATTTAGAACATTCATTCAACCTCGAGACACAATGGTGATGATAAGGGAGAGAATAATAGAAATAATAATAATAATGAACTTGCAAATAGATTGGGAAATCCTCCGTGAACTCAATAAGCGTACCTTGAGTTGCTGAGCCTCGATTTTGGTGATGGGACATCGGGGACACTGCAGCACCATTTTGCCTCAACCCCTGAAATGAACAATCATACAAAATAGGCAGAGAAAATCAAAGGATTCGTGAAATTAAATTAAAGAAACACGAGAATCAACTAAATTAAAGATTTTTCGTGGATAGGTTTGCTGGATTTTCTGCAGAGTAGGCAGGAATTGTGCTTTGCTTTTCGAAAGGTCGGAAATTATTTTTAAAAGTCCCCAAAATGCTTCAACAATTCAATTAGTTTCATTTTCTCCCAAAAATGAACGATCCTTTCTGCTGATTGACCGGAACTGTTGATGTTCTCGAAATGCACAAAATCCTGCATCAGAAATTGATAATTCATGGACTAGAGAGCAATTTTGAAAAAGAAAATCAAAGAAATTTCAAGAAGAAAATCCTAAAAATTGGCAAGTGCAAGAAGTTCAAAACGAGCAACAAGGGTGTACGGAAATTTTCGAACAGCCCTGTTTGATAGCATTCCCATCTTTGGAAAAAAACTGCAATCTGAACCAGCATTATTTAGATAGAAAATTGGAGATCTTTCTTTATCAAATTGTGAAAATATACTTCTGAAAGTCAGACGTTTCCGGAATTTCTGCTTCAACGTGAACAAAAAAACATCTGTTTCAAGGAGTGTTTGGCTTCAGAATTCAGATTCTAACTCGAATTGAATAAAAATAAAACTCTGTTAGTGATTTTGATCTTCATTTTGACAAATTTCGAAATCTTATTGTTAGTTTTAACGTTATAGCTGAAACTGTCATTTTAGGAAAAGCGAAAATTATAAGCAGCATTATCATTTTCAAAAAGGAAAAACAATGATATTTTTTTCTTCGAAATCTTGATCTTCAATCATGCCTATTTGATATCAAAAAAGAATAGTTCGATTTTCTTATTGAAACTTCAGCGATAAATATGAAAAGAAAACCTTACATTTACAAACTGTACTTCACCTTTATTTTATCTTTCTAGATAATTTCCGAATTTTCCCTAAATTCCGCTATCATTCTGCACTTTTTTTTTTTGGAAAGCAAATCACGTGGTTCATAAATAAGCGAATGACCCCGATTGACCGGAAGATCGATGAATCACGCAGAGGAATTGGTGAAATTTATGATTTAAGATAGACTTATGTTTGGCTTATGTCAGAGAACAAAGGTTATTCCTAAAATTTCTTGTTCCATCTCAATATCACATTCAGTTTCAACCTATCAAAGTCAAATCAACTTTACTCTTATGAAATCAGGTTGTTTAGAATGGCAGACTCATCATACTTTTCTTCTTTTCCTTTCAAAAAAGCTTGTAAAATTTTGATGTCGGAACTGATAATTGGTCTAATAAAATTTCAGTGTCAAAGTTCTCCTTTCTGTTTTTAGAAAATGAAAGAAAGGTAAACATCGATGATCATAGCGCAGTGCTCGAGTTGATTTTCTGATCTTTAGATTTGCCTACCCGAAATAAGACTGGATATGAGAGGTAGGTCACGTGCAATTCATATTCTGGCAAAATCTCGCAACTCGTCTTATTTTGGGTGCAATATGAGAACGCTATTCATTACTGTTCACTAGTTTTGAATGATCTTGGATGCAAGATTTATTCTTGTTTTCTCTTTTGTATCTAAACTTCCATCTCTGATTTTTACCTTACTAATAACGCGATATTTTTTTCGATTTTGAAGAAGTTCTGCCATCAATCAGCCTTTTGTTATGCGTTAGATGCTTACAAACACTTGCATGTGGATCATAAACCAAAATTACTGTACTCCGTTTCTTTTAATTTATCGTTCGTATAAATCATTGCATTATCGCATGATATTAGAATCATCAGCAATCTCTCGTTTATTTTAGCTTACCAAATTTTCAAGGTTCTGCCAATTTGTCTCTTAATCTTTGGTTCATGTGTTATGCAATTCCGAGTAAAATTAACTGACAATTTTTGCAAACAATATTATCAAAATGATGTGTGAATTATTATTCGCTGAATTTTCTTACTCTTGCTAACCGTCATAGTGAGTTTTTCTTACTTTTTTCGACGTGGTCTTTCTCATCTTGTCGTATTTTTCGAGACGACTATAAGTCAGATATGAAGTGATAGAAAAATGTCATCTGTACAAAAATGAGTAAGAATTACTCTGCAGACTTCTAGGAATCCCTGTTTTTGTAATGAAACGTCACTTGCCGTTGGATTATCGTAGAAGGAATGATTATCTTCATAATATCGTATATCCTTTTAACAACTAAAGAGTTTGAGAATTTAACTCGCCAACGAGTTCGAGTTGAGTGAAATTTTTATTTTAGAGAAAAATTAATAAATTCGAGTTGAATGCGAGGTTCACCCTTTCGAGTTTCAAACATCTTCAACCATCTCATGAAATGAAGATTAAGATAGATAGGAAAGTTGTCAATCTTCAGATACAATACATTTTTACTATGAGAGGTAAAAACATGTGAATATCTTCCGAGGAATAATATCGCTAAATATCAAATCTGGCGGATAAATAAGCTTGCAAAAATTCAATAGCAGGAGTAAACAATATTTCGATTTGAACAATCTAAATAAGAATGCTCGCCTAGAGATTTTAGGAATATTTATCGAAAAAAATCTTATTTTTAGAGGCTATTGAATCATGGATTTTTTCTAGCTAGATCTTAGAGAAATTCGTATTGATTCTGAAAATTAGTCTGATTCGGAAGATTTGTGAAAAGAGTGTGTTTTGAGGTTTTCCCCATAATTGAAACCGGGGAACGGTCATTGTGCACAATGGCATACACACTTGAAACCCTGAACATATTTTAGTCAAAACTGGAATTCATCCAGAATTTTTAGAATCCAAATGACCGTCATAAATTTTCTAACTAGGAACGAAATTCTTTCTCATTCTTGTTCAGTAGCTAGAAGATACCGTATTCTACATACTAAATTATGTGACATGTAATTTGTGCCCATAATACAAAGAAATCAAGAAATTAATTGGTGATGGAGATAATGAAGGCCTTGCGAATGCGTTACAATGTGATCTTTCGTGGGCTTTTCCCATCATCATCTGTCTGCTTCTCTGCTCTCTCTTCATTTCCGCCCTGATTTGCATATTCTGATTTGGGTTCTCTTCAGGTACAAGTGATTGATTGCATCTGGTTGTCATCAAGAAGGGAGGAAATGACAGGGTGAGGTGCCCTAAGACAAGTAGCTAGCATCATACATGTAGAGAATCTATTCTCGTGATGACGCTGCGGTTCACTGGACTCTCACTCTGCCGTTTTTCCCTTTCTGCGTCTCTGCTCTCTCCTCATGTGTAATCATAATCAAACAGTCATAACATCTCATCATTTATCATATCATATCACTCTTCCTCGCCTTCCCTCTTATCTCCATCATCCGGCTATGTTTAGATTAAAAATATCTTCATCGTCTTCTTCGTCAAACGGAACGGTGTCCTCTTTCTTCTCCTCTCCAGCTTTAGAAAGACATTTGTTTGCCGAAAATAAACATTGTGACTTTTAAAAGACTGCAGATACCTACCGTATCTTTTTTCGTGTTTCAAATGCAAACACTTTCTTTGATTGTTGTTTCGAAATTGAGATGATAGTGTCGATGAAATGTTGAATCTGGTGATCTTTCGGGGTTTTTGTGGAATCTTCAGATATGTTCCTTTTGAGAGACTCCGCCTTCAACGGAATGTTCAAAAGAGGGAAGGCAGGGTTTTCCCTCCATCAAACCTTCGAATTCGCAATTGCTGTCTCATAAAACACCTCGACTACTCGTCACCTCCCACCTATCATTTATCATATCATCGTTCACCTTCCATCAATTCAAATTCACAATTTGTTTTCCTTCTCGCTCACTCTTCATCAAGTAATTCATCAAGGCTTCCCATTGCATGTCCTTTGCAGTACTCGTATTTTTCAGTAGTTTGATAATGCAGCAAAAACTCTGCGTCTTTGGCAGGTTACTGTAATGAAGTATAGAAAAACTGTCAGTTCTCTTGTCACTCTTCCCTCTGTTGTCCGATTGTCATGTCGGTGGCCGCTGCCCTGCCCTGCCCTGCAATTCATACATCTTTAGTCATTCTGTCAAAATCATTCCATGTATCTCGTTTTCATTTCCGCTAATTTCTCATTTTTCAAGATTATTGTCACGTTTTCCTAGATCTCCCGCTCTTCAAAATCCGCTCTACTTTTCTCTCCTTCGCTCTTCTCATTTTCCATTTTAATGTACAGCAAAAACAGCCACCATTTTGCAAGTTTCATCGTCAACTTATCAGTTATTCCTTTGCTTCTCACTCGTTCAGCTGGTGATAACAACAATTATCAGCCCAAGCAGCCAATTATACGTCTATTTGGGTCAATTTCGATTTTCTTATCGATTCAGAGATCAGTCATTAAGTGTGTAAATTATTGCAGTTACATCTTACTTGGAGGTACCTGAAATGAAATTGACAATCTCAAAATGCACTCAGAGAAATGACTTAAAAGTGGCATAACTCTTTGGCAGTGAGGCTATGACATGAGAATGTGAAGAGAATATTGGATGGTAAAAAAGTTATTATGTTTTGATAAGGAAATATTTTGTCATATTAGTTATTTGACTTATTGTCAAAATTCATTTTTCGAGTTACATTCGAGAGTAATTTTGGAACTTTGATATGAAAGTAATCATAACGTCACCATTTTATAACGATTGTCTGAACGAATAATGCTCAAAGTTGTTTTCTTTCTTTCTGCACTCTTGATGATCCGATCTTCGTAAATCAAATATGACATTATTTTCATATCTCCACATCGATTTCCCCGATATCTCACTAATCTCTCATATCTTTTCCTTTCCTCTCCTTCCCTGATAATTGCCCAAACATCCCGTCAACTAATCATTCAAATGACAGTCAGGTTCACTCTTCACTCCTCTCTTTCACTTTTTCTGTTTGCATCGTTCATTTTGATGACGCGAACGGTTGATTTGCTAGAAAATTTCATCGAAAAATGAATAGAAATTTCAGGAGAAGCAGAATGTCGACTAGGGAAGAAAGTGACAAGCAGAGAGGGGATAACATGAAGGAGCATGGAGGGAAGACAAACATGGAAGTGAAAGTGCACAAACAAGAGCAGAAAAAGGATGATGAGATCGAAAAAGTCGAATTCAGTCTGGGATCAAACAGTCATATCGGTAGGAATATAGAGAAACTATTGAACAACCATACTGTTTATCGCTTACAACAATATCAATGCTTGATCTTCATGGCTTAATTAACGTTTCCATGCCTTTTCGTGAAGATCAGCTTTTATTGAATAAAATGATAGTTGAGTACTGTAGTAGACAGCAGTTTATCAGTTTCGTTTCTAGTTTGATCAAGAACGCATTCTTCATATGATGCCCATTGATCATTTTATTTGTATCAATTTGAGATTTCCTCTGATCAGAGGGGAAATACCTTTATTTACCTGTTAATGAAAAACTCGAGTTTAGCTCACTCGAAACGACCTTCGGACGCGAGCGACGATGAGCCATCGGAACGGTCCTGGACTCGTTATGCCATTCTGAGCTGTTCGATCATCTGCCTGTCCTCGCTCATGGCCAACATCGTCTGCTTCAACTTCACAGTGCTCTGCATGCCTGCCACTTATGAATCCCTGTCTCTGAATCACGTGAGTGAAAAGTTTCTGATCTTTCCACGTCACGTCCATCGACCATTCAATCGCAAGCGACCTGCATCGCTTATCAAATCATAATTTGTGGAATATTTTGATCGTAGTAATAGTTGATAGCTGAAGAACGAAACCTGAACCCTCACATCTCAAAGTTGTGTCATCGAAAAGTTTTATCGCTAGAAAGGACGAAGACTGATTTCCGGTGTGATGTTAGAGATAGACATTTTTGCAAACAACACAGTTTGATTTGTACAAAAAATCAATTAGCGTGAAAATATATACAGAAATGATTGAAAAAACAGCATCTGGCATAAAATCGGCTTCTTATCAGGGATGTGCGAAATTTGAATTTTGCAAAATTCAGAATCAGAATCATTTCGAGGTCCAAAAACCCCGGAATAATCGAAATTTTGCACACCCTCGCTTCTTATGAATGCGTTGATCTTCATTGAATGTAATTTCAGACCCAATATACCGGCTACAACAAAAATGACCGTACTCTTCTGTTCTCAGCAGTCGCAGTTGGTGCTCTGTTCGCTGTCGTGCCTGTTTCTTTGCTCATTTCCAAGTATGGAAGCCGAAAGGTACTTCAATAGATCTACCGTTCTGTCAATAATCTCAATATCCTCAGGTCTTCTTCATGTCTGGAATGGTCTCGAGCTTCGCAACTGCAGTTATTCCATTCGTTTCCCCCTACAGTCTCAACATGTTCCTCGCACTTCGGTTCATTCAGGTAATTTTTGCGATAAATTTGGTTTGATCATTGTGGCGACCATTTTTAAGTCGAATTTTCGACAAAAATTGTAGCTCTGTGGTCAGGGCTTAAAGTCTGAGACACGGACATGACGTGCTCATGACTGTGTCTAGGCGATACACTGATTCCATGTTCGTATCCGTGTCTAAAATGCCCGAAACTTCTAATCCTGCTATAGATCTAGAATTTTTAGATCTGCATAAGATGAAATAACTAGATTACCTGGATTTCACTTCAATACCTATTCAGAGTTTCATATAGATATTATGTCTATGCTATTATAAAATTATTTTTCTAAACAAATATTTAAAAATTCCTTTCTTCCAGGGAATTGCATTCGCCAGTTGCCTGCCCACTGTAGGAGCTATCACAGCTTCATGGGCATCTCTTCGTCAGCACGGTCTCTTCATGGCCTGTTTGACCACATTCGGACAATTGTCTTCTGTATTCTCGATGCCAGTTTCGGGAGAGGTAAATTTAGTGTTCACTTGTGAAAAGAAAATATTCAAATTTTCAGCTCTGCACTTCATCTCTCGGTTGGGAATCAGTCTATTATCTCCATGCTGTCGTCTGCTTTATCTCCTTCATTGGATGGGTAAGTTCATCAGTTACTAGAAAAGTAGTGAAGAATAAGTTTAGGTCTTCCTGTACACCGATTTGCCAGAATATCATCCAATGGTTTCCAAGACCGAATTACTTGAAATAACAGCCGGAAAGAGTCTGGAAGCCACGTCGAAAGATGCTCAACCCATTCCGTATCTGAAGATCCTCCTCACTCCCTCGATTTGGGGCGTCTGGATTGGAGGGCTTGGAGACTTCGTCGCTGTCAATCTCATCCACACCTTTTCTCCTCTCTACATCAGAACGATTCTGCAATACTCTGTTCATCACACTGGATTCGCAGCAGCCTTGCCTGTTCTCATCCAATTCATGGTCAAGGTAACTTTTAATCTGTCGAAATAACATTTTCGACTACAATCGGAAGTAAACTTATTTCTTCTAGATCTTCGCTGGGCATAGCAGTGACTCCATTAGAAGTGTGTCAGAGACAACCAAGCTTCGTCTGTACAACACGTTAGCTCTTGGTGCCAGTGGAGCTTTCCTCTGTGCTTGTGCCTTCGTTCAACGAGGTTTTCTAAACTTGCTTGCTCAACCTGACTTATGTTTTGCATTTAGGACAAGGCACCTTGGGTCTGACTTTGATTACGCTCGCCACAGCCATGTTTGGATTCAATGGAGGTGGTTTCAACAAGGTAAAAAGCTATGACACAGTAGAAAATATCGTAAATCATCAATTCTAGTGTGCTACCCTTGTTTCGAGACAGCATTCGCACTTCGTGATGGCAACAATTCAATTCATTATGTGTCTTTCTATGCTCATCTCACCAGTCTTGGTAAATTCAATTATTTATTATTATTATTTCTAAATTCTCTATATGAGCACCATCGATATTTGAAAATATGAGGGTACGAATTTGATTTTTTTAAATTAACATTTTAGGTAAACTTTCTTCTTCCCACCGGAGCAGTATCTGAATGGCGTCTTGTGTTCATCTCTCATGCTGTACTTCTTGTGCTTTGCAATATAGTGTTTTGCTTGTTCGCTACAGCCAAACCAGCATCATGGACCGATTCCACAATTACTCACTTCTCACGAAAGAATACCCCTATATTCTTCGCTAAAGTATAAGTAAAATTGCAATAATAATGATAAACAAAGAGAAATCATTCAATTTACTTCTTGTATCATTGGAAATTCGGATATACTCATGTTTCATTCTATTTGTCGAGGTTTTGTCTATGCTGAAATTGTTTTAATTTTAAATTTATGAAATCATAGACAGATTCTAAAAATTACGGTTTTCTTAGGATATTTGAAATTAGTGTTAACAGGTTATTTCCGTATATAAGAAAGGGGTAAATATCAAATCAAATCATTCGGAATCATTGCAAAAATCATGACCCCACATTTACAAGTCTTTCTACTCATATTTCCTCAGCTTTATCATTCCCATTTCTCCCCAAAGTTGTCACATCATTTCTCATTTTGTCTGCTTCTGTGGTAGCGGTCCGATCTCACGTAACAATTCAGTTATTTGTTTGTAGTTTCGAGATTCGATAATAAAATTTATTAATATTCTATGAAAGTTGAAGTAGAAGAATAAGTTGTTAATGGTAAATGGATACATCAAACAGCTGAAATAAGTGTGAGGAGCACAAGTAGAACCAAATTGAATTAGTGACCGGCAATCGAAATAAGGTAATCTGGAATAAGGAAAATGGATAACAAATGCCTGAAGTATGAATCCAACAGACATTTCAATTCAACATAACCAAATTCATAAGGAAGATTTGAAGAAAACGATAATTATTGCAAATCATATTAAATCTGTTCGTCTTTATGTGGCCTTTAAAAATATGGATACTTTCATCTAAAGAACTTAGCAAATCCATAAGTATTTTTGAAAATGTAAGAAATTCATGAATCTAGAAAACTAGACCAGCTACAAAGAAAAGAACGAAATAAAACGGATGAATCACAGAATCTGGTTACCGTAAAGTCTAATAAGACCTAGCTTTATGCAGATTATTACGGTTTTGCGTAGTACGGGTTGTTAAATATTTGGAGCATAAAGTTTGGGTCGACAATTGAAATTTGTTAAGCTTTCGTTAGTTCATTTTTCTAAATTCATTCTTTAAAGTTTTGAGCTTTGCCGAAAACATCGGATTAAAATAACTTTGAGATTTATCCCTCGATATGCATATGAAAATCAATTAATCTTATATTTCAACGAAAGTTTGCTACTCTAAAATTTTCCTCGTTACTGCATGACATTGGTTTATGGCTTTCATAAATTTAAAGAGCGCAAATGCTCAAATTTGAATATGCAGAAATTGCATTTTTTCCATAAACCAATTTTTTGAACCGGATCCCTAAAAAAACTGAAATATTGATGAAATTTCAAAGCTGATTTTTTAGAAAAGTTTAAGCTCGACAAAAGTCCCCGTTGGGCCGACTCGGGAAAATCAAATATCATGTTTTTGGAGTTTAAAGAAAACAGAAATTGTCTAAAAACCGATCTCTCGAAGTGGCAAAGTTTTCCTCTTTAAACGTAAAATTAACAAGTGTCAAATGCAGTTTTGCATTTTCTCATTTGCAAAATCAGTTCATGGCCATGTCTAAGACTCACCGCCGGCAGAGATACGATTCATCTTTGAAATGACTGCGAACTTTGAGAGAAAAATTATCGAATTTTTATCCAAATAAATAAAAATTCTAATTTTCATTGACGTATAATCTAGAACATTAGGAAGGGCAGTATCGACTTAATTAGAGTGTTTGGACTGATACAAATCGGAAATTTCTTTTTGCCTAGAGTATTAAAGTATCAGACAACATTTCTGTATGCTTTAAATACCAAAAGCACCCAATTTAATAAACCCATTTGCGCTCTCTACACAACTTTATATAACTACGATATTTAGACTTTACGGTAATTACTCTTGCATTTTGAATGCCCTTTGTTAAATGCATCTTATTTAGAATCGTTGACATAGGGCAACGACTTGATAATAACTGTAGGGAAAAGTCGCAGATCAACTCTTTTCAATAGCAACTTTGAGCAAATAATTGTTCGTTACTCGTTGAATTCAGATACAAAGGCCTCTGATAAACTGACGATAAGGCGATCATGTCCATCTCTTTCCACTACTTTTTCTCTTTCTGCAAAATTATTACTTACGAAAATGAACAAATAGAACAGAAAACTTACAAGTTTCATCTGCCTGTACTTCTCGTGAACAGCATTGACGGCTTCTTCCTTCTCCTTCATCATTTGACTTATCTTCTCTCGAAATTTCTTTTCTTTATCCATTAACTCCGCGTTCAAAGCGGCAATCTAAAGTCAGAAAGTCACTCTTATTTCAGATTCGCTAAATCTGTAACAAGTAATAAACAGAACCATATCATGATTCCTTCCTACTTTTGCAATTTAAGCTAAAGTCTCATTTGATATTCAGCACATAGAATATTCCGACCTTCTTGTCTCGATTTAACAGTTCAGAATCCTTCTGTGTGACCGTCGCCTGCATTCGTGCTATTTGATCTCTCAACTGCTGCACAACAAGAACATTCTCTCCTGCTTCTGCCAGAGGATCGCTCTTTGATACTTTGTTATTCGTCTCATCCTTAAGCCAAAATAATAACTTTAAACAATGATTATCATCGAGATTGAATATATCAAATAAGACGAATTTAGAGATGTAGAAAGATCCATATTCAATCTGGCTTTGAGTAGCGCACCATTCTAGTGAAAAAGTTCTTCTCACTGTTAGATCAAATGGTATTCTTTCTTGTAACATTTTGTTGTTAAATATAACCAAACTCAATATTGATATTCTAATGCTAGTTATAACTGGGCCAGAAGCCATATTCTTCAATAAATCGAATAACACCGACCTTCTCATCGTGCTTTCTCTTGTGACCGTGTTTGTCTTTGTCAGTAACAACAACAGACGAGGATGCCTTCTCAGATGAAGACACCACGACTCCAGCCATCACTTTCATCTTGTGTTGACGTGCATTCATAATGCACAGACGACATAATGTTGGCTTTCCCTAATACACTATTGAAAGAAAGTAATTTCGTAACTAATCCCCACCTTATTCTTCGAG
Source organism: Diploscapter coronatus (assembly GCA_964036155.1). Classification (NCBI taxonomy): domain Eukaryota; kingdom Metazoa; phylum Nematoda; class Chromadorea; order Rhabditida; family Rhabditidae; genus Diploscapter; species Diploscapter coronatus. The sequence continues at coordinate 7,200,353 of OZ038423.1, forward strand.
TCCTTGACAAACGCAGATTTCAACTTGCAACTCGCACAGGCAACAGGATCACCGAACTTGCGCTGAGAATGCGAACAGTACACGCATCTGAAAAACAAAAATTTGAGGAAAAATATCGAAAATCGTTAGTTACGCAAGTTTGGGAATTTATTTAAACTCTTTTCGGAAATCTTACTTGTCCTCATGAAAAGCAGCATGAATCTGGCAGAACTTGCAGATCGTCGGTTTGCCATATTTAGCTTCATTCTTCTTGCACTTGTCACATTGTGGAGATTTTTGACTAAACATGAAAAAATCGTCGAATAATTCTAGTTTTGGCAGAAAAATGAACTAACTTGTCAAACAGGTCGGATCTGCAATTCACACATCGCTTCACTATTGGTGTTGCCATCTGAAATTCGAATGATAGCTGATAAAATAAACTCTAAATCAGCGATAAAACTATTTAAAAAAAGAGCAAAGCGATTCGAAATTTGGCAGTGCAGTGGTTGATATGAAAGATGGGCGGAGTTTTGTATTGCAAAGTGTCTGTGTCGCTGCAAATTGATTTTTCATTGTTCATTCGTTGTCGACGTTTCATTTTTGAATTTGCTTCGGCTGATTTTTTTGAAGTTTTATTTCGAAGTTTCCGAAAATGGAGTCACTTCTGAATGGTGTATTTCGAATGACACTCATCGATCCACCCAACATTCGAATCGGCAAACCAAAATGGCTCGAGGTATGGCTTTGCTTAATTTTTGAGAAAAGATCATGTTTAGAAGTGCGAATATCATCTTTGCAAACTATTTTTTTAATTTGTAGAAAAATGTTGCTAAAATGTTCACATTGAAAGTGGAATGTGATTCAGGCTTCACGAAAGAAGGATTGCTTCTTCTTCGAATGTTCAAGCCAGCTTAGTTTTTCCTCTGCCAAAATACACTTATTTACTTTTTGCAAAGATGATAGAAAACGATGATGAACACTTTATTTGATTTGTTCAGCTTCCATCCGCAATGTCAGTGTTCGTCTTCATTGTAGGCACATATTTCCTCGTCACTGCAGGAATTATCTACGACGTTATCAATGAGCCGCCCAGCATCGGTATTTTGTAGCATACAATTTTCAAATTCATTCTTATTTTCTAGGTTCGACATTCGACGAACGCGGGCATCAGCGTCCAACAGCCATTCTGGTTGGACGAGTCAACGGACAGTACATCATGGAGGGACTCGCTGCTGCATTCATGTTCGTTCTCGGAGGTACGATTCTGCTAGCTTCTTAAAATAACTTATCCAAGCATTGTTTCATTTTCTTGAATTTTACTCCATTTGAATGCGTCTCTTGTCTCTTCATACGTAACAGTCGAAAATTTTGGACGCAAGTGTCTATCCAAATATTTCAAGTGAATACTTTTTTCACGCGCTGTTTTCTCTCATTTCTGCTACACAAATTCGCGTTTCTTTATCTGGAAGGAAGTACTTGGAACCGGAAATTTCGTCTCTGAAATTTTCATTCTGTCTTTCTCAAAACGTGTTCAATTAATTTTCTGAAAAGTTCAAATACCAACCAGTCCGATTTTCAGGAATCGGATTCATAATTTTGGACAAATGCAACTCCAAGCACCTGCAGCGTTTGCATCGTCTCATCCTATTCGGACTCGGTTTCGGCTGCGTTCTCATCGGATTTTTCGCTACAAAATTTTTCATGTCTATAAAAATGCCAGGCTACGGACAGTAATCGTTTTCTAGTTATTTATTCTTCGTTACCACCTTTGTTTTTATTCGATAGTGCTTTAATTAGCGGCTTAAAACTGCCTGGATTATTCTCAAGTTATTGTCGTGATATGTACAGGGAATTTCTAAAATTAAGTTATGGGTCTCGAAAGTTCCAAAAATAAATATTTTATGAGAATGTTGATTTCATTTGAAAATTGAAGAATTCAGTTTAAATCTAAAAAATATCCCTGCATTTTATCGAGTTTTGTCATATTTTTGATGTGATTTCCTGATAAGACCGTGTTTTTCGTTCCTTTCCTCTTTTCCCCTGTCTGGTCGTCCTTGTGTTTATCGATCTCGATCTCTTTCTTGTCTTATTCTTATTCTCCGATCTGTCTTCTTCTTCTATATTTCTAATTCCAAATGGACTCAGACTCAGATCCACCCGGAATGTGTGATATCGGTCTGCTCGTTCTGACAGCGAGAAACTCCACAAAAATTACGCAGCTCCTCTCTCACGCTGCAAAGGCTGTCAATTCACGACTCTACATACGGTGGGTATTTTACTCGAAATGAATTCAAAAAATAATTGGCAAAAATTACTTTGAAGAAGTATGAAATATTCTTGAAATTTTTGAATTGCAAAATCTGATTAAATCATGCTCCATAAATTTCAATCACGTACTATAGATAAGACCCTATCAGAAAACAAAACATTTCATAAACTGCAATTCTCACAAGGGAAGTTCCTATATAGCAACTCACAGATATTGATATAGTTTCTCTCGTAGGGGTATTTGTGATCACTTTTATCACATCAAGAAATGCCTAATCGCACTCATAATCCTGGAATTTTGAGTTTAGCCTAATTTCTTCCGTTGTATTTCAAATTTGAATACATAATTTCACAATTAAAACAACAGTCTATTTCCCATACAGAATACGAGTGAAAAGTACAAGACTTAGAGTGCGATTAGACACTCTTTGACTTCAGAATCGTGATCAACTTCATCGAAAACTCCTATTTGACAAGTTACATCAAGACCTGTGCGTTCCCAGTAGAAACTATTCTTGTCAATCGAAGCATTTTTTCCTTTTAATTCTAGAGTAGAATCTCCCGAATTGGACAATCTGCTTCCATCGATTTACCTCCAGTCCTCCCAATTCTGCCCTCAACTGGATGTGCGTGTTCTGCTCGGTCGAAGACTGCCCCAGTCGTTCACTCTGATTGGAGATGAACAGCCCTCGGAAGTGGAGGTCGTCAAGCCCAAGTACAGGAAGGTCGTACTGGGGGGCACTTTCGACAGGCTCCACAATGGACATAAGGTTTCATTTTGCATTTTTATTAGTAAAAATAGATATACAATATTTCTTGAAGGTCCTTCTCTCGAAAGCAGCCTTGCTGGCGAGTGAAAACGTGACCTGTGGAGTGACAGACAAGCAGATGATTGCCAGTGAGTGAATTTCGTTTTCAATTCTAAACATTAGTGAAAGCCAATTTTAACTAATTTAAATCTCGATTTGTCAAAACGGCTTCTTGCGTAATTTACCAGAAAAAATCATCACAACCAATTTGTGAAATTTATCAATTTTCGAGGTTGGAGTGTAAAGAAAACAAACAAGTATGACAAACTTTACAAATGGTAGCGGCGGTCTTCTAGCGAATTATACAGAGATCTTTCAACATTTAATATCCTCCTCACCCTAGATTATTTTCTTTTTATATTTCATGGGAAATGTCCTCTTTAGAAAAATCGCTCTATGAATTGATCGAACCGGTTGAAAAGCGCATTGCCTGCGTGGAAGAATTCGTTGCTGACGTTTCTGACAATGTCGTGAGTTTATAAAACTCGTCATTTCTGAAATTCTTCGATTTGAGAGATGTTTCGCCGAGCCAATCACAGACCCATTTGGACCATCGATTCGAATTCCCGATTTAGAAGCCATCATTGTGAGCAGAGAGACCGAGAAGGGTGGTCAGGCAGTCAATCAAAAAAGAAAGGTTAGTGATTTTGATTGAATTGTGATAGAAAGACAACCGAATTAGAAGAATTCCTGAAAATTTCAATAGATATATCGTTTCTAGATCATATATTGAAGAAAGGGCTGTAGAATTTTTGCTACCTTCTCATGAAAAAGTGATTTTATAGGAACGTGGCATGTCAATATTGGAAATGCACGTGATCGACCTGTTGGAAGCGGACGATTCGATTCTGAAAGAGACCAAGATTAGTTCCTCGAGCAGAAGGCGCGAAGCTCTGGGAAACCTGCTCAAACAGCCCACTCCCCATCCGGAAAGACCATATTTCCCATATATCATTGGACTCACTGGGGGGATCGCATCAGGAAAGAGCAATATCGCTAAATACCTCATGGAGGAGGCCGATTTTGAGGTTAGTGGAATTTTGGAAAAGATTTTCTGAGAATTTGTAAATTCAAAGCTAGGATGTTCGAAATCGATACTAAAATTTTCAAAGGTTCAACGTATCTGATCCAAGAAATGAGTTTTTAGAACAAATCATATTTTGGTTTTAGGTGATTGACTGTGATAAAGTGGCGCACACCTGCTACGAGAGAGGCAGCGAATTGACACAGAAAATCGGCGAGAAATTCCCTGGAGTCGTGACTGATGGACTCGTCGACAGGAAGGCACTCGGCAGCATCGTTTTCGCTGATAAAGTTAGCAATTTGTTATTTTTTACACAAACTTAATATTTTAGGCAAAGTTAGACGAACTTTCGTGGTTGATTTGGCCGATTGTGCTCGAAAAGGTCAAAGCGATCATCGAGAAAACTGACAAGAAATATGTCGGTGAGAATTGTTTATATTAGTGCTAAAAGATTACCGAAATTCAAAAGATATGTATTCTGAACTTGTATAATTTTTAATGCAAATAGTTTTAAATTGCTTCAAAGTGGTTATTCAATCCAGAATGCTTAATTTTGCAGAGGTTTTTATGAATAAAGAAACACGCAATAGGAGAAAATTGTTAAGATTAAGAAATTGCAGCAATCGAAGCGGCAGCGATAGTGGAGGCCAAATGGCAGGGCTTTATGAACGAATTGTGGACGGTGTTTGTGCCTGCAGAGGAGACGCTCAGGCGGATCAAGGAACGGGATGGGCTAGACGAGGAACAGGTTCGTAAATGAAATAAAAAAGTGCCTTAACATTGATTGATTTTATGCGAATGCAATCATTTTCTTATATCTTATCATTTCGAACAAAACTATGACATCATCATAGTTTAAAAGAATTCATTTTCGATAGAACAAGCATCAAGAACACTTATCTATCAACGTTCTTCTTATCGTATGATTTCTCGATTTTGGTTGATGAAACTGCGCATATAATTAATGCATTTGATAATTTTTAAAAATATTTCAGGCCCAAAATCGCATCCAATCTCAACTGACAAACAAGGACCGAATCGACGAAAGCCACGTGGTATTTTGCTCTCTGTGGGACTATTCGATCACCCGCGCACAGGTCACGAAAGCCATCAAATTGCTCAAACAGAGAACTGATTCGGTACATCAAAATAACGGAAAGTCATAATCATAATGCTTGAAAGTGGGTAGAATTGTGTTTCTTTCCAATAATCTTATCAATGACAATCGAGATTCTAAAATTTCGAATCTCCTTAATTCTCATATCCCTTCACGATTATATTTATCTCTATCAAAATTATAAAGTTATAAATAGGGTTGTGCTAGGCAATAGGTATTTCAATTGAATCACGCCACAATAAGCGATAAATTATTCGATCTTAAAAAATGAAGTTTTATTGTAAAACCTCTTATACATTAGAAAGAAATGCAAAATCACAACCCGATAAAACAACTCTGAAGTATGCCAAGTAAATATCTTTCATTCTTTCAAGATCTCAAATATCACAAATTCTATTTCACTACCATCCACATAACTTGTGAATCGAAGAAAAATATCACTTACTTTGCGAACAAGTCACAATTTCTTGATTTGAATGAATGAGAGATCTATTCGTCAATTTCCTGTTCATCTTTCTGTCTTTTCTCTTCAGGTTCCTCTGTCGTCTCTTCGTCTTCTCCTTCATCAGAACCCCCTTCCTCTTCTTCATTATCATCGTGTTCCTGTCGTCCTCTCTGAATCCTCTCCTCCCAAGCAGCCATTCTCCTCCTTGCCTCTTCTTCCGTTTCCTGCACTTTGTACTTCGACTTTCCATCCCACAATGAGCACTTCAATCTGAAACAAAATAATTTGACTTTTAAGGATAGTTTTTTTTCCTCTTTTTTTCGAATTTGCACTGATGATGCTTGAGAACGTTCGGTGACAATAATTCCCAATTTGAGTAAAAAGTCAATTTGTAAGCTCACTATACTCGTGATCTAGTAGTGAACGAAAGTGAATAATTTAAAAATATTAAATTTGAAAAAAAACTAAAAATAAAATAATGTGAAGCCGTCTTACTCCCTTCCATCGACAATTCGTCCATTGAGCATTTTGACGGCCAAATCAGAATGCTCCGTGGATTCGAAAGCAACCGAGACAACTCCTTCCGGGTTATTCTGAATTAGAAACTTTTGTCATACGAAAAAAGCTACCTAGTTCACTGGCCATCCGATTGAAAAATTCATTGAATTGGAGGCGAAATATTGTCGATAAGAAAGAAAATATACGAGTTTTCAAATTTAGTGATCGATGAATTCCACAACGAGTCAGAAACTTGTGTTTTGTGGAAATTGAGATGAAAGGGACAAAAACTCGGGAAACTCACATCATAAACGACGACTTTTTTGACAGTCCCGTACTTGGCGCAGCTCTGCTCGACTTCTTCCTTCAGATCCAACAGAAGGGCTGCATTCTTCTAAAGAGCAATAAATAATGAAAGAAGAAACCCATTAATGAATTACCGCCATTTGCTCCAAAGTGAAGAGGTTCTTGATGATGACCGTGCAGTCAGAAAGTGGTCGATAGTTCCTCGGCTTGTCTGGCTTCCATTCGAAAATCCTGAAACATACGAGTCTGGCTTTGATACAATAAATTTTAAGCCGACTACAATTTGGTCAATGCACTTAAAAATAAACAAAAAGTTATTAGAAACTGGAATGAATCAGGGGTGGACATTTGGATAAGTCGAAATCGTAATAATCCCTCAAATGTTGTTTTTTTTTAATAAGAATGAAAACTCGGACCATTCCTAAGCAGCAGAAACATTAAGATAGAAAATCTGACTTATTCTGACTCTCGAAGAACCTCTTCTTCTGTGCGGGAGTGAGTTTTCTCTTCTTCTTCGTCGGATCGAATTCCCCTTTCAATTCGAAATGGGCCTTTTCCACTTTCACTTCACAGTCTCGCATTCGGGCGCCGTCCAAAATGCTCAATGCCAATTCGACTGATTCCTGGAAAGGTTTGAATGAAAAGTTTTCCTAAAAATTTGCAGCAACTGGAAACTCATGGAATTGGTTTCCAAGTTTACGAAAATGAAGTAGAAAATAACCAGATATGATATTTGTCAAGCACGAAATGTTTCTTTAGAGCTTATTATCGTTTAATTCCAATGAATCTTTTATCGATAGACTATATTTTCTCAAATAATAAATTTAGGAATATCAAAACTCCCACCATTTTGATGTAGCAGCACCTTCCATCCCCCTTCGGATTGCCTTCGTCGTCCAAATACAACCTGATCTTTGACTTGCGAGTTCGTGGATCCTGTTGAATCACGCCGCATTTCGACATAAATTCCTGGAAATAACTAGTAAAATAAAGAATAGGACTTCACACTCTACCGTAAACTCCTCGATGGTGACGTCAGTCGGCATTCCACTCACATACACTGCTGTCGATTTCTCTTCCATGTCGATCCAGCCTGCAGTTACTCATTCAGGATTTCTCAGGTGAAAATTGAAAATGGTATGTTCCCAGTAAAATCAGTGTCTAATCAATTTTTGTGTTACTTATTTTTGACTTTGATATTTCGAACTCGTCCACTCACCTTGCTGCTGCGGCTGTCCTGCCTTTTTCATCTTCTTCTTTTCCCGTTTCTCCTCGACTTCCTTTATCTTTGCTTCTGTCTTCTCCTTCAGTTCGGCATCCATTTTCTCTGAATTCAACTCACTAGTTTTGTTTTTCAAAATTTCTAAAATCGAACTAAATATCTAGTGAACAGCCCACCATAAATCTGATCGTACTCCTTGATGAACTGCTCTCCATAATGTGCCTGGTACTCAGCAATCGTGTCGTCGTCCAAAGCAGCGTTTTCTTTTCGAATCCACTCTTTCTTCTCTTCATCCCAAGTGTAATTCTTCGTCTGAAATAGGAACATTCAATCGAAACTGAAACCGCGTCTTATCATTCTCTTCCAAAAATATATCATATCCTCACGCAGCTAAATGTAAAACTATCTTTTTCAAAACAAGGACTACTCGAAAAGATCGGAATTTTCTAATCTATCTGCACCCCTTCTTCTAAAAGAAAGTTGAATTTTCCAAATGACCAGTATACGGACTGCTTGAACTCCGAAGAAGCGCGGAGCAAGATAAAGTAACGAAACTTCTACCTGTTGTTCAGCATTCTGCTGTTCATACCAGAGCTGCTCGACGAATTCCCGCATGTCCTCATCCACCTCCTTCCACTCGTCACTCTCGTCGTACTCCAGAAAGGCGCCATTGTTCCCGTATCGACCGTACCACTTCTCATTCAGATAGCGACGTTGGAATTCTGAAGTGCGAGATAAGTGTCAAGAGGGTTTTCGAATCTTTTGTAATTCGAAAGAAGGCAGGATTGACAAGAAAAAATGCTTCAAAGTCTTCCAAGAAAACTCATTCTATTTTAAATGAAAGGATGGCGTGCCTTCCAACATGGATAAAACCTTTTTCGTAAAGATAACAAATCTAACTCACCAGCCTCTTCCTTTTTCTCTCCCGCCTCCTTGTTCGTTCCAGTCTCTGCATCAGTTTCGGCATTCTCTCCCTCCTTCTTTTCCTGAGCGGTTTCTGGCTGCTCATCGTCCTCCGTTTCCGGCACAAAATCTGTCGACATTTCACTGAAATGGCGTCAAACTAGCGGAAATTCGGATACGAAAATCGAAGGCTTGAGAAAATTCGAAAAGCAACCGAAAAATGCGTAAAAAACATAGTAAACATCGAGCGCATTTGCAATTGAACCGCAATATTTTGCACGTTGTGGCCAGAATGTTGCCAAATGATTGCAAATCTGTGATGCAATTGATACATCGACCCTTATCACGTTGATCGAAAATTTGATGATAAAATCGGGGGTATAAAACAGTTTGAATTTCAGGTGATTGCCATTTTTGGGTGAGAGGATGTGCATTTCATTCGTTCACATCTCGTCCGACCCGTGTTCCAAGTACAAACTTATCGTCCTCAGCAACAGGGACGAGGTTTTCGAACGACCTGCACTTTCAGCTGCCTGGAGGCAAGGAATTCTTGGGGGTAAGCTTATTTTCCTCGCTTGAAAAATCTGATCTAATTGATTTTCGACTGCAATCACTGATTAGTTTGATCCTTCTGTCCGAATTAAAGGACTGAATGTTCGGGTAAAAACTTTAACTCCTGATAACTCGAGAAAAGTTTCCGATCCAACTTCAGTCTCTTATTTTATAGGCGTTGATGTACAAGCCGGCGGAACCTGGCTGGGAGTGTCAGAAGACGGTCGAGTGGGGATTGTGCTGTCGATCACGCAGCCGGAAGGCACCAAGAACCCAAAAGCACCTAGCAGAGGTTTTTATTGCATCTTGAAAAATGATGCGTTTGACAAATTCAGGCGATATGCCCTACGATTACCTGAAACAATGCAATTCTGCAAACGAATTTCTTAATTCTCTGAAAACCAGAGCTGACAAGTACAATGGATTCCAGTTCTTATGTCTTGAAAGGTAACTCAGGAAAATCTTCTGCAAAATAGAAATCATGAAACGATTTGAAATTCTTTCGCATTCGAGAAGTTTCAGAGGTTGCATTTTTTCGGGTAAAATGTTCAACTTTTGACTATGAATTTCATTACAAAATTGAAGTTTAACAAGACTAAATTAAAAGTACATGGATTTTTCAGAAATGAAAAAGATACCTACGAGATGAGCAGCCTTGCGAACCTGCTCGTGGACAAAGTCGAACCTTATAAATGGCAGACAGGCAAATTATTTGAATCTGCAGATTTTTAACTTTTTTTTAAACTTCAGGCACACATGTCATTTCTAACAGTCCGATCGACAAGCCACTTCAGAAGACAATTCATGGGAAGCAAATATTCGAGGATGTTGTGCCTCAAGTTCAGCAAGCTAGTGCTGATGAGGTCATCGAGATTTTACTCAACGTCGCTAATAATCAGAAACGGTAAATATTCGTTCTTTCACGAATTTATTTCATCTACTGATTTGTGTTTTTCTTTTCAAAACCAAGCATTACCTTTTCTTGCAGTTGCATGCCGGACGACCAGTTGATGAAGCAAGTGGGCCGTGCCTCGCCGCTCTTCAACGACCTTGTGGCCCCACTTTCGGCCATTTTCGTTCGCTTCCCTTCCGGCTTCCGTTACGGCACTCGCGCCCACACCGTATTCCTTGTCGATCAACAGAATAATGCTACTTTCTTCGAGAAACGAATCGAGCAACCGACGGAAGACATCGAAAATGCCGCGTGGAAATGCGAGAAATTCACCTTCAAACTTAGTAGCAAGGATCATGTTAAACATGAAATTACGAGTAACTGCTAGATTATGAAGTTAGATGAATTCTAGATATGATAAATGCCTCAAGCTTAGAAAATAATTTATTTAGATAAATTTTATATCTTTTACAGTATTTATTTATTGTATTGCGAGATTTTAGTTAGAGAAAATTAATTTCTCCTCGGCCTGTGATAACTTATTTATTCTTTACTCGAAAATAAATCATTTTTCGTTCAATATAAAAGATAAACCAGATCTAATTCTATTCAACCTACTGTTTCTAGCTAGATGAACTAATTGTAGGACGAATATTCTCATTTCTTTTCGGTGTTATCTCGATTCGGGTTGGTTTGAACTTTGGTATTCTTCATCATACATTCCTTGAACGTTTTGACCTACAAATTCAACTCTTTTTTTTTATCCGAAATACTATTTTCAAAATTAAACTCAACACCCAGAACCAACTGCTCAGAAAAAATTCAAAATAATACCAAATTTGAAGGAAGTTCAGATTTATGATTTCGATTTCGTCAAGAAATCAACTTCAAAACTGCTATTTTGTATGGCAGGAAAATAATTTATAATTTTTTAAAATTGATTGTTATTCTGGGTCTTACTGTTTGGATTAAAGTTTTCATGAATTTCATTGAATTCGTTGAACAAAACATATCACGCTCACTTGATTCTGACATTTCCTCCAGTCCTTTGTTTCGCCATAGCAGTCCATTACTGACAAGTGCTGCTCCCAGCATCCGGATTTTCTGAATCTCGCTTTCATTTTCCTTCATACTTTCCCTTTTGAAACCGAATGAGCATCTCCGTCCTGTCCACTTCTTCTTCCTCGGTCGATTTCGAAGACGTCGATGGCTGGTGGGCGGACATTCGAAGGTTCAGCTGAAAGTTGGCGGAATCAGAGAGAAAGAAAGAAAAGAAAACTAATTCCAGCAAAAATTTGAATATATTCTGAAAACAAAAAAAAAGCAAACAAATTAGCACGAATCGAGGATATAAATAGCCGAGAAACGGCAGAACCCGGCATTTTCGCTCATCATCCGGTTCGGCCAGAATGGCAAGAGAGGTTCGTGAAAGAATATTACACGGCCTGTCAAGTTGTGCATAGAGCTGAATTTTCTAGCTTCTCTAATACACTTTCTCGCTTTGCAAATTTGTTTTTCGCCTAAGGATTTCTTGCTGGATATTTTTTCCAAAATCTGGGGAACCAATTTCTTATAGAGAAGACCCGTGGCTATAAGAAATGGGTTACAGAGTTCTGAAACAATGCCCGCCAAGAAATCCTTAGGGGAAATTTAATTTCATCGAGACAATGCACCAATTATGATGTTTCGATCGACCGTGATTTTCTCATTCACTCTTCCCTTTCTGCGTGAGAAAGTTCGAAAAAGCAAGAGATTGCAGAGATGAAGATGAAATTTTCCCGGCAATTTTTCGTGATTTCAAAACCTCCTTTTCAAATCTTTAGATTTTCGTTTTCTCATGGTATTTTCTTGAAAATCGCAAATTTTCAGGTCACTCAAAATGGACGAATCAGCTTCGTCGAAAAGCGAGATTCGTCGAATCGAGAGGCAGGTGGCAGACAGGATCTGCACGGCTCAGGTAGTGACTTGCGTGTCCTCTGCGATCAGACAGCTCATCGACAACTCCATCGACGCACGGGCTGCGACTATCAGTGAGTCAAGGGCATTCATGTCAGCCATTCAAGCGAAATGAAAGTTAGAGGAAACGACTAGGGAATTTTTCATGAACAGATTTCTAGAAGAACTGCAGATACGAATCAGGTGGAAAAGTTGGCATGTGTTGCAGCACTTGCGAGTTGAATATTTTTAATAAGCTGCAGAGCGGGGTGGATGCAGGTCCAAAAATTTGACCAATTTTGAGAATTTTGACAAGTATTTTCATGAGTTGCTTGTCGAATCGTCCAAATCTGCAATCTGAATTCTCCAGATCATGAATGTTTGAATTGGAGATAATCTTGATATTTGGTTGGAGAGTAAAAATAGTCATCATAAAAACTGACTTATCGAGTGCATTTCAGCGGTGACTCTGCGCAACCACGGAGTGGAATCGTTCGAAGTTGCAGACGACGGCACGGGCATTGACGAAGCCAATTTTGATGTTCTTTGTGAGTTTCTATTTTCTCACAATTGGTTTAAGTCAGATAGTTCGGAACTTTTTCTCAGAAAGTAAAAAAAGTATCTGAGAAAATGAGTGGAAAATATTCTCCTCTAATCTTTGAGTCTTGCTTGTAGGGAAAAATTTACAGCCTCGAATTTTTAATGAATGTATTTTCAGGCAAGCCCCACTGCACCTCGAAAATCTCGAATCTGTCTGATTTTGACGCTCTGACGACTTTGGGATTTCGTGGAGAGGCACTCAATGCGCTTTGTGCACTCAGGTTCGCGTTTCTTTCTTTAAATAGGCAGACAATAAAGTTATTGCTATGAGTGAACGTTTTTAAAATATCATTCAATGATTTTATTTTTGGGCTTTCACCAAATTTACAAATCCTTTTTAGCACTGTGACAATCGTGACTCGGTCTGAATCTGCCCAATTTGCCACAAAGTTGACTTACGATCACGAGGGAAATATCGTGCAGAGAGACACCACGGCTCGACAGGCAATGTTGAAATAAGGCGATTCAAAATGAATTATCAAGTTTCAGAAGGGAACGACCGTGATCGTTGAGAGATTGTTCGAAACTTTGCCTGTGCGAAGAAGGGAAATGGAGAGAACGGCTCAGGTAAATTAATTTGAAGTAATGTCTATGAAGGATCGAGGATAATTCGATGCCCTCTTATGAATACTTTTCACTTTTGCAGAAGGAATTCAACCGCGTTCTGTCAGTGCTGCAATGCTTCGCCCTCTCTGCTACTCACGTCAAATTCGTCTGCTCTCACTTTCTGAACAGCAACCGAACTCAACTCATCTGCACACAGGGGGGCACTGCTTCTATGGATGAGGTATACCTACTTTTGTAGTTGAAAGCAAACTATGCGGAGATAATTTGTCTGAAAAGACTATTTGGCTTATAATTTTTGAAACCTTTCATTTCATTTTGCACCTAACATAGAGCCGATGAAATGTTTGAATTCTCGATGCATCGACGTGTGTTCCGTCAAGCTCTTCATTTCTTCAAAGTTGATTTTGAAATGATTTATTTATAACTTCGGCAGGTTGTCTCGAATCTGTACGGTGGTCGAGCGGACAAGAACAAAATGATGCGAATCGAGAAGAGCGATCCGGACGACGAGGTGTGTGCGCTCTACTCGCTGGAAGGGATAGATACTGAAGTCTATGACGGGGTTGAGTAAGAGATTTCATGCTTTTGAGAAATATGAGTAGGAAAAGATCAGGTGATGTGGTCTTTAACTAGAGTATTTTGAACTTTCGAAAACTCGTCGGATTTTGACAATTTTCTTGAAAGGAAAATCTGCTAGTTTGAAAAAAAAATCATTTTTCACAATTCCTGACTTGCCTGCTCAGGCTGCGTGGCTATGTGAGTTCGTGCGAGCACGGCTTCGGTCGCTCTGCAGCTGACAGGCAGTTCATCTTCTTCAACAATCGTCCTGTTGACTACCCTAAGGTTATTTGATCTTTGAATTTCAGTTGGATATCGTCTGATTTTCAGATCTGTCGCACAGCCAACGAGATCTATCAGACCTACAACAGACATAAATACCCCACTCTCGTTCTCTTCATTCAAGTTCCTGCTGGTAAGATTGTTTTATTTATTTTCAACCATCCTTCATTATGAACTCATCTTGCAACAAGATGACCATGAGAAATTCTTACAATTTCACTTCTGTGGACTCTAAAATGGAATTCTTCTCAACTAAAAAGTTTTGATAACAAGACAATTTCCACTGGCGAAATATTCGGGATGTCGAGACCCATAGTTAGGGATAGGCGAGGGAAGAAAAGTAGGACGGAATACTGTGGGAGAAGATAGACCTCGTCGTTTCTAAGTTGCCAATAACAATGCTGTGACTTCCAGCGACGATCGACGTGAACGTGACTCCAGATAAGAGGACAGTGATCTATCAGCACGAAAAGCAGCTGCTCTGCATCATTCGAGCATCCATTCTGGCTACTTACAAGGTAATCAGAATGATGTCAGCCTGTAAATGGCAGTGATGAAATGACGAAACGCAAAAGTGGTGAAATGCGTTGTTATTTTTGCGTTTCGGCAACTCATCACTGTGTCATTTACAAGTTGCCCAAATTATTGAGATGAATTCCTGCATTTCTTCGAATTTTTAGCCAATTTTGGGCAACTGCACGACCGTAGAACCGAAGAAAAAGAAGAATGTGATGTTTGGAGAGGTGGAGATCAGTGTGGGCAGACAGGAAAGTGGAAGTGAATCGGGCAGTGAAATTGGTAAACAGATGCAGGGTAGGAATGATTATATTTTTAGAGAAAGAAAGTAATTGAATAAGAATTGGCTATTTAAAATGTCTGAAATTTTCGAACAACCCGAAAAGTGATATTCATCAAATCATGAAAATTTGTGCTAGAAATTCATTCTCTCTATCCGCCTTATCTCATGTTGCATTGCTTGAAAAGAATGATTATTTGAAGTATTCAGATATAAGCATTTCATCGAGTTGTAAAGCCGAAATTCTCTTTTTTCTCGATGAAAAACTTTGGTTTCACTTCTTCAACCTTCCGAATAGGGAAATTTTCAGTCCCTGGAGCGAGCAGCTCGACTCCTTTGCCCTCCATCACCGAGCTCCTTGCACAGGACGCAGAGCAGAGGAAGGATCGAGGGGGCAAGAAGAGAAGGCAACAGATGGAGGATTGCAGTTTGGATCTCAATGGGGCCGCTGCTAAATTCCCAAAGATAAATGTTTCTACGGTAAGCAGTAGTTGTTTCCTTCAAAAAATGTTCCTTGAAGTCAAATTTGCAAATCTTCGAACCGCGGTTAACGCATGAAACGATAGTGCTGTATTGTCTAGAAACGAGAAGAAAACTTTTCCTCTATCGACAAGACACTATCTCGTTCCATGCGTTAGCCTAGATTCAAAAAGTTTGAAGTCTGCTTGAGATCGTAGGACAGTTCGTGCATTCATAAACCATCGATTTGGGAATTGCTTGCAACTTTTTGGCAAATTTCAATACAGAAAAGCTAAACCTCTAATAATCCAGATTTTGAGACATCTCACTTTATAATTCCGTTCTGTTCTTTTAAATAGACATTTACCTTCAAACAGCCCATTTTGGACGATAGAAATTCAGGGATATCGTGAAATCCCTATCATTTTTACAGGATGTAACTACACTATTTTCAGAAAGATTCGAAGAATGCCTCGAAGAACGTGATCGATCATTATGCGTTGAAGTTCATCCCGCACGGCAAGAAGGAGGACTCTCCCAAATGGAGCAAGAGGAAGAGCGATTCCCCAACTTCTTCCACAAGTGCTGCCGTAACTGCGAATGCAGACTCGGTCCCCGATGCGACTCTGCAACTGACTGCCGACAAACGAGTTCCTTTGGCTGCCACTTCCAAAGACAATGCTGCTGTGAACTTGCAGAAGGCTGCTACAGTCATCAAAGGTAGGTGGGTTTTGAAGATTCACAGCAAACGATGTGAGTTATTTGCAGAAGAAGCAGCAAATTCGCAGGAGAACACTGTCATTGCAAAGGTAGACTTGTTATTATCTATCGGAATGGAACAGGGTTAGATCTTATTAGAAAGTTTATGCATGTGTATTCACACCTCCTTTTCGAAACTTCATCCATTCAGCAAATGTGTTATTTATTAGCGTTGCATGAACCTTCCAGGCAGTACAAGTTTGAAACTTCTAAATGAATGAGCTATTATTTATCGTTGGAAATTTTATCGACAATCATTTATTCTTTCAGAAGATCGCCACCGAGGAATTGCGTTTGGATTTGGCAACAGCCTCTGTGAACGATGAATTCGAAGAACCATCCGACTCTCCTGATTCGACTTCCACTCAGAGTTACCCTCTGCTTCGCGCTCAGCAGAAGGTAAGAGATCTATCTTTTGCAAATTGATTGAATTTTTTTCCTTGCAGCTCTCATTTTCGATTTCCGATTTGAATGACCGACTGGCAGAGCTGCGGAACATCAAGGATAAGAAGAAGACTGAACATGGAAAGTGAGGTTTTTCTTCTGATAATTTTGAAGAAGGTCGAACATTTTCAGGAAAACAATGGAGTTCCAAGCAAGAGTAGTCGAAACGGACAGCGGCGAGGCAGAGAAGGAATTGGATATGATGCTCAAGTAATTTTTCATGATTCTTCATTTTTGAATTGCAAAACTATGAAATGATGCATTGCAAAGCAGAAAGGATAGAAGAAGTAGATAAATTCTTACAAGTGATTCAGAAGCGGTGAGAATCTGCAAATTTTTGAAAGCAATATAATAAGGGCGCGTTCAGACTTATTTCTCCTAGCATGAATATTCACTAATAGCAATGCTCGTGAAACGAGTGCAACGAAACACTATTCCTTGCACTCTCTTCACGAACAATACCATTTCTCGCTGTTCGTTCTATAGCGAACCAAGTCTGAACGCGCCCTAAGCATTTCATCCAGTTCAACCCTGAACAAAAGAGCTCCGGTTTTTTGGAGTCTCTTCTGTAGGGATTGGTGCTGCTTGTACGGTTGATCCGTAATTCAGTACAATAGACACCAACAGAAGAATTTTATTCTTTACAATAAAAATAGAACACCACTCTCACAAGCGGTATTTTCTCACACAAAAATACGAGGGGCGGGGAAAAGGGCATAGAGAGAGAGAGAGCGAAGGGAAAAATAATAAAAACAAAAAAGGGGTGCTTTTGGCACAAACCCAATGCAACTTTTTCATGATGTATTGTTTGCAGAAAGACAGACATGGCAGAGATGGTCGTGATCGGTCAATTCAACAAAGGCTTCATCGTGACACAGCTGGGCAGTCATCTGTTCATCGTCGATCAGCACGCCAGCGATGAGAAGTTCAACTTCGAGGAATTCCAGAGGAAGGCTATCATTCACACGCAGAAATTGCTTCTGTAGGTTTCATTACTTTTATTAAATATTTTTCACTCATAAAAAGACATCGCCATTACATGATTTTTTAGCAATGTTGTTTTCCTAATAGTTTTTTTTAATGTGGATAGCGAAACATAGTGAAATTTTAGAAAAAGAAAGATAAATTATGGCTAAAAATTATGATAGTGTAATCATCCAATTCTTACAAATTATTTGGAATTTGCTTTTCTTTTCATTCGTTGAAAAGCAATTTCAGCCCTCAACCTCTAAACATGGGAAGTGTGCAAGAAGCGCTCATCAAAGAGAACGTGGAGATTTTCAACAAAAATGGATTCGATTTCGAGTTTCAGGAATCTGGTAGTTTTTTCTCTTAAAATAACTAGTTCTCTTGGAATTTCCTTTCAGAACACGGTATTTCTGCATTCCTCGTCGCCACTCCCGTTCTGAACAGCTGTCAGCTCGATTTGACTGGTAAAATTTTGTGGCAGACAACAGCAATGTGACGACAAGACAGCACGTGTCTTTTCCTACAATATAAAGGCACAATTTCTATCAACACGCCATTTACCAATGAAAAATCGTGCCATTATATTGTAGAAAGAGCGTGCCGTCTATGTCGTCCTGTCGCCATTTTGCAACTCCCTTTGCAACAACCTGCAAGCCACATAACATATGCGAAATAGCATGGGCAAATATATTTTTCTCTTACAAAAGCGCACTATTTCTCGCATGTAATGTGTCAAGTCGCCTTGTTTCTGCCATAACTTTAATTTCAGACATCGACGAGATATTGGCAAGCGTGAAGGAATATCCGGGACAGATGTACAGGCCTGCCAAACTCCGACGCATTTTCGCTTCCAAGTAAGCTTTTATTGATGTGAAGCGACACATTTCGAATAATTCAGGGCATGCCGCAAGGCAACGATGGTTGGAGACGCACTCAACGAGAAGCAGATGAAAACGGTAGTTTTTCAAAATTTCTTTTAAATAATCACCACAAGATATCAAATTATTGCTTCTTTATCATCACCTCGTATCATTTCTCATTGACGATTTGAATTATGCAATCTGTGACGAGATGAAATTATAGTTTCGAATATAATTCGGAAAAAAAAGATTTAGGGTTACTCTATTCTTATTTTTTCCTCTTTCCAAATGTCCATTCATTCGTCTTTATGCTGATTGAAATAGCTTTGAAAGAACAAGTCTTAAAAGTAGTAACTGTACAATTAAGTTCTCCAGCAAAAATCAATTGCACATTTTTCATTCGAATGTGTTCAGATCGTGTCGAATCTCTCGACTCTGGATCACCCCTGGAATTGCCCGCACGGCAGACCCACTCTGCGCCATTTGTTCGATATGATGAGTGCAGACAAGGAGGCCACTGATGAGGAATAGAAGAATGGAATATAGTAACTGTTGAATGTGGTAGGTTGTTCACGTTCAAATCGATAAATAAATTCATTTATTTTGGTAAAAATATCATAAACTTTACAAATAAATATTATCATCGATTATCGTCAAGGAATAGGAAAAAATCGAAGATTTGACAGCTGTCCTAATGACAAAACTCGAACGTGAATAATAATCGCGTGCAATCGTATAAACTGAAGCGAAAAGATAAGGAAGAAAGAAGGGTAAAAGAAAAGCACATAGTTAGAATAGCGGATAACGGATTTCAAGCCAGAAAAATCTATTTATGAACTATTTTAGTTTGCACGGTTGCACGCGATTATTATTCTCATGTTCGAGTTTTGTCATTGTGGCAGCTTTCAAGTTTTCGATCTTTTCCCATTTCTTTGACGATAGTTGTTTGTTAGAGAAGATGTCATCTTTTTAAATAGCAATATGTGCTCAAAAGTTACCGCAAGTGCTGAAAATCGACGCTGCTTCAAATTGTTCGCATATCTTGCAAAAATTCTAAATGCAGCGTCAAATTGAAGTTGTTAAGTCTAGTAGAAGTCAATATTCATTCACATCACAAAATTCGTTCAAAACTAACGATATCAATGAAAACCGCTGCTTTTCTAAATAGTCGTTTGATCAATGTCCTTGAACAGAAAGGGTTCCTCGTTGGACCTCTGTGGTTAGATGTTGGTTAGTATAAGCGGATAAATTGACAATTCACAAACTATTGATCACAAATTTATTATTTAATACAAATAAAAGGACCACCGCTCAATCGCGGTTTGTTCTTCAACACAAGAAAGGGGGAGGGAAGAGCGAGCATGAGAGGGAAAGCTAGAGAAAAAGAAAGAGGTCGTCCAGAGAAATAGTTAAGAAAAAAAATAAGGAAAAAATAGTGTTGCCGTTTCGGTACAGTCCTGTTCCACCGGAAGTGAGATTGAATGAGGTTGGTCGCGTGTGGGTGCGGATGGGCTCATCATGGTTACGTAGGGTCGGAGCCTGCAAGAAGTTAGAAACTAATGAAATGTAAAAGTAGCTTACCTGTAAGAGAATGATGACAGTGCCTATGAAACAGGTCAGGGAGAAGACCACCAGAAATAGACGATCCAAAACCATTGCTACGTATTTCCAGTCCTCATCGACCTAGAATTAAATCATGAGTCGTGAATTAAAAAACAATGCAGAAAGATATGCACTGAGCTTCAGCTTATAGTCAGACTTACTTATAAATTTTCAAACCCGCGAGTGTCCGCATGAACGAAATAGGATGTCTTCTCTAGAAACCGAAAAATACATGCACTTTTTCTCTCGATTAGACACTCGTTCATGCGAGCACTCGCAGATGTAAAAATTTACAGGTCTGCTTATAGCCAACCAGTAAATTTCCATTTTTTAAAATTTATTGCATGGTGTTTTCTGCATTTGCTACCGACTTTTACTCTCCCACATTTCCTAACCCCTATATCTGATGGCAATGATAAGCCGACGACAACTTCAGGCATCTCTTACATATCCGTAGAAAAGACTTCATTAACTAATCATTTCTACCTTATCATCCCTGTCTTTCTTCTTGAGCAATTCAGCAATGAAGCAGATGTTCTCGAAAGCCTTGACGACTTGCGGCGAGTAGTAGAGTCGTTGAATTCGCTCGTCCACAGCTGCGTTGGCAATTGCCTTGCCAATGTCTCTGCTCACTCGATGCGAGTGCATGTTCAGAGGGATTTTCCCATCTAGCGTTGTGGTCGGACCTAAACCTACCTTTTGAAGAACAAAACACTTATATTAGTGAGCGTGAATCATTTCGGTATCGTTTTTCTATTAAACATTTACATCAGGGCTGTCCGAATTCTTGCTCCGACTCCGAGATCTGGAATATTTAGAGCCCGATTTCGGTTCGACTCTGAGTTTTGACGAAAATCAATTCCGAATCTGGGTCGTGAAAAAATCCAATTCTGAATTTTCAAAATCAAAGCTCCGAACAGCTCTGATTCACATTCGGCAAACCACGATTACATCATTGTTTAAACGTCATTTTTAAATTTGCTTTACGACTTACCCGAGAGTCCCCTCCGACTGCTCATTCTCTTCAAATTCTCTTCATGTTCATCGAGAGGCCTTCGCATGAACAGAATGCGAGGCAGCCACTGCAAGAAGACTTTCTTGATCCAATTCGGCATTAGATGGGTTGTGGGCGTGCGGAAGTGCAGATTCAGGTCTAAAAATTTCTTAAACTCGTAAATATTGAATTTTTACTCACCAACTACAGTAACTACAACTGATAAGGTGACCATAACCATTGTGAACAAAAGATATTTGCCGATCAAGGGTAGTGTAAGGGATGTGGCCGGTATAATTTCTGTCTGCAATCACTTATATTTTGAAATTCTCGATATTGTGCATTTCAATCGCAATGGCAACTCTATCCAGCATTCAACTTCAAAGAGCCTGCCATTATCTTTCGACAAGTAGAACTGTTTATGGATAAGCTTCTGACATATTCAATATGCGTTTCTCCCTCCTTATTCTTCAACAGAAGCGAGAAGACGGAGAGAAACAAAGTGAGGCTCCCTCCCATATGCTCAAAAATAGCGTGGCAAGAATGGCTCCGATATTTCGCATCGAATAAAAACTGAGGATTGCACACATTGTGCGAATTATCGTAAGATAGTGGCACGCTCCTTGAGGGTCAAAGACGGGTCGAGATGGCATTTCAAATGGACGCGAACAATAAGATCAACTTACCAAAAGCAAGAAGAAGATAGTCAGAGCGACAAGAATCGAGATACAAAGCGTGACCTGAATTTGAAAATCATACAAATACTAATTGTAAATATTGGCTCTTACCTTTTCACCAGATTCAGAAGGAAGGTAGAAGACAAGAATGGTCAGAAATGAGATTCCGACGCAAGGAAAGACGAGGTTAACCGTATAGAACAAAGGCTTGCGGCGCAGTTTCAAAAAATACTGTAATTAAAAATTATTTTAAAAAATCATTAATTCACAAGAACACCATAATATCGTAATAGGCATTTTCTGGACAGCAACTTGGATAGTTCTTGCTGCGTCGTTTGGCTTGTCGCGACATTATATCCCACTCGACTGAAGGGTAATAATCTGACAGATCTAAATGGAGACAATTGATAAAAATCAATAAAATTATCTAAAAAATAAAGTTTTATGATAAATTATTTAATCTGATCTGCACGGCTAGTGTACACTTTGCATTCACACCTGGCTTGTTCGGAAATTCTGCTTCAGCTTTCAAAATTTTCCTTCTGAGCTGCGAGATTGGTAAAATATCTGCTTCCCATTCAAGCTCAATTTCCTATTCAACCACTTCTTGCACTCGCACATAATATTTAATGGCTCATAATTCCATAAAACTAACCAATTCCATCATCAACAATCGAAACGTTGTCAACCATGCCATTCTCATTGAGCTCTTTCTCGTATCGAATATTGTTCTCGAGCATTTCCAGTTCCAACAGATCGTCAGAATAAGTCCATGAGCCGAACTGAAAATTGACGTTTCACCCTTCATGAAGCGGGTCTTCATCAGAATCTACTTTGAGATGACACGTTTGTTCGTCGAACGGGAAGAATTCCACATCGATTTGGCACATGGACTTAAAAATGGCAGGAGGCTCCCAAGTCACTTCTCCCGAGTAATGAAGTGTTGCCTTGGTCGAAATCGTGATATTGTAGCTGCTGTCCGCACTGAAGATGTTCAACTAAGGTTAATCTCGTCATAGGACTTTCTTACTTGTTATAGAGCACTGAATTCGGCAGGTTAGAACAGGTTTTCTTCAAATTTGTGCATCTTCTTCATATTAAATTTATGAAAAACGGGTCTGCGAAATTTGAACTTGGGAAAACTTGGAATCGGAATTCCGCACACACCTAATGAAAAGTGAAATGTTTTTGAAAAATGCACAAATTAGATCAGAAAATCTACGCTAACCAATATCTGGCAGCCAAATCATTTCACTGGGAACGTAGAGTACTTTCACTCCTCCGTAGTTCTTCGGGTTCCATGATAGTTTTTTGTCCATCCAAACCTGTTTCAGCCACACGGACGACGTCATGATCTGGTCGATCTCGTGCTGAATTGGCCAATATTTAGAATCTGGTATGATCTTTGTATAGTTTTTGCTGGGTGTTAATGACTTAACAAGATAAAAGTAAAATGCTTCCTTACGACATCGATGATCTGGCTCAGCCTGAGCTTCAATTTGATGACAACTGGATCATGTGGACTTGCAACCGGCCTGAAATGAGCTATTGCTATATTTCGTGGATTTTCGTGTTTTCCAACCTTCTGTGCCGATTGTAGTTGATCATCAAGTCATCGTAGAGTCTTTTGGCATCTTCGTTGGCAAAGCTTGCAATGATAAATGAGAATATTAGTGAGAGAATAGCCAGAATTGAAGTAGTAGAAAACGGAATCGGAATGCAGGACATCACATAACGAAAAGGGATCGGGTTACTGGTGACACCTGCCTGAAAGTAAGATGATCAGATTGTTATGAGCAATACGAGTTTTCATCTAGGAATACATTTAGAATTGCAAACATTTTATGTATAAAAATCAGAAGTATCATCGAATGAATGACGAAAAAAGTTCGACAACATAAAGACATTCCAACGATTTTTGTGAAGAAATGTGTACAATTGCATAAATTAGAAGAAGTTTTGCACTTTAATTTACGCAAAGAGTTCCCTGTCAAAATAAGTAAATCGAGACACTGACAAAGAGTTGGCGGTTATGAGCAGAAGGGATGCCTGAAGGCAGAAGAATGGAGGATCGATAGAGAAGGCGATGAAGTGAAGCAGAAAGGAGAAGAAATAGGGAAGAGGAATGAAGAAGATGAGAAATAGATGAAAAGACAACAGAAGCTAGAAGGAAGGGAAAAGGGGAGCTGCAGCAGTTGAAGGAAAAGCTGTAGGAGAGAAGGACGGGAGGAAGAGGGTTTAAAAATGTGACCAAATGAATCCCAGAAGAAAAAGCGAAATTTAGGAAAATTATGCAGACACCTACATATGCCATACATGATTTATCGTACTAAGCTCCTCTTTTCTAAAAAAAATATTTACAAATTTAATTATTTTCCAAATACATTTTCCATTTCAAATCAGCACACCGAATTTCCCACAAAAATGGGATAGAAATCGTTAATTTTACGTTTTGTATACGGTCCCTGGGTCGTCCGAGGTTCACAGCCAAAGGGTCATCGACTAAGATAACCAACTCGACACATTGGCTAATCATTTTAGCCTAATTACACTATGCTTCTTGCCCCTACCCAAAGCATATGTCGACACACGATCCATTATTAAAAATGCGTGAACTTTATTCCTTTCCACCTCTTTTGCACAATTTTACAATAGAGAATATATAATCTAGTTAATAGAGACTAGAAGTGAGAGCCCACTTCGTGTCAATGAAGGCCAAATTCTCAACGATATCACATCACAAAAGTATTGCTCGTCAAATTTACAAGAAAGAACATAAAAATGAGAAATTCAGTCTACGAAGAGACCCCGTCAAATGGAAGTTCAAATGAATTTGAAATTAAAGAAAAAAACTTTAGATACAAACAAATTTCGAAAATATAACTAGACAACTCTGTGCACAGGCATTTGACAGATTTTATTGTGTAGCGGGAAAGCTGCAATTGCTGCAGCTAGGATTCCCATTGCATCTGCCATCGACACGGTTGTCAGAACGAATTCACGCACCGATGGATCTACCTGAAAATAATAGTAGTGTGAAAAATGGCGTGATTTTCATTATTTTCAAATACGCGATATACTTATGAAAAGCTATCGTAATATTTTCATTCGCGAAATCCAAAAGAAGGCAAATATCAAAGGGAATGAACATTTCAGAAATCTTACGTTTCTGTGAATATGACTGAACACATTTCCATAAGTCGATCCACCAACCAATCCTTCGATGAAAACGATCAGAGCGGCAACCCAGAAATATGGAATGAAAGTATACATAGAGTTGACTGTGAACACGATTGCGAGTGAAGTCTGAAAATTCGAAAATATGGGATGTTGAATGGTCTATTGTTTGATGAAAATTGATTACAGCCCAATTTTTTACCTGAATTGCTGGTAGAAGATAAATTCCAACGAATGAAAGTTGCGCGGCACTGATTGTGGAAGCAGCGATAAAAACTCCTACTTGATAGAGAACTTGATACCTGAAATCCAGAAAATTAAAGGAGAATATTTTGTTAGAATTTTCTGACCACATGTATTGAGAGTTGGGTCCCATTCTGAATGAGTGAGCGCAGTCGTAGATGTTTAGTTCGATGACTCCTTGGTTGATGAGGTATTGTGCGACGTAGACGACGAATAGAGGAAGCATGTATTTGAGCAGAATCTGAGGATGAAGTTCAGTCACTTTCAGATTCTAACGAGTTTACTTTAGTAAGTGCAGTTTTGCCAATTTTATTGCATTCAATGATATCTCCACTCGAAGTTGATGCAGCTTCACCTGCTGCAGCCTTTGCATCATCACCTGATTTTAGGATTTCTGGTCTAAAATTCTAACTTTTCGTGACTTAACTAAGCATTTCTTCGAACCTGATTGTACCGCGGCTCCTGGTCAAATCCATCCAAGATTTCGGTCTTTTGAAGCTCGCTTTCGGAATCGAGACAGGAATGAGCAGAAGTCGGAAGTAGGTGATGAAGAAGAGAAATGGAACGATCAGCATGAGAAGCATTGCAGTGGTTGGAGAGAGATGGAGGATCTTGGCATCAGTCAAAATGGCATAAATTGCCGCTCCACCGACTCCGGCCATACCTGTACCAGATGACCAGAATGGAATCACCTCTCTGCAGTATGAAAATTTTTGATATGTTCAATGTGGGTGTTTCTCACTTTTGGTAATAAGATGCGAGCCCCAGGAAGGACATTTCACCGAGTCCACAAGAGAATGAGGCAAAGCAGACACCAACGAGAGCGACAGTCTTGCTCGTAGCAAATGCCGTCGTTAGAAGAGATACTGCCGTCAAAACACAGATCAGGATGTGACGGACGCTGAAATTTGATTCAAATTTCTTTGTTTTCTGGCGTTGGTCGTGCCAGAGATGCTCCAGTTTCAGTATGATATTCAACGTTAGTGTAAGAAATAATTGATCCTATCTTGAAACACCCTTTTCAATTTATTATACTGGTTACTGAACCAAACCGTTTCGCAAAACTGTCTAATGATCGCTACTGTAAACAAGCGACTGAATTACACGTGAAATGCTGTGTGTTGATTTGATTCCTATCAGCGATTATCGTTTTGAACCAGTTGCTACGGTTTATTGAACGTTTTCTTTGTGTTTCTGAGAAGTGACATCACTCTGATTTCCTGATCGTCTATCGTTGACCTGTAAGGAATGCGGTGGATGAAGGGCGGGAAGGAGGCTTTGACGACCATCATAGGGAGGATGTTGGCTAGAAGAACTAGGCCTACTGTCTCAGTGTGACAATGACGATACGCTGGATCAGCCTGAAGTTATTGTTTGTGAATTTATTATCTTAAACTGAAAATTCTTTGAGACACAATGCAAGGTATTTGATTTGAATCACTTGAAAATTTTTACTGCGCCAACCTTCAAAATAGCTCTTAGTTATGAACACTATCCAATGAAATTGACCTGTAGAATTTCTTCTAAATGGACTAATGGAAAAATAAATGATGAAGAATGAATATCGTGCATTGTTCCTAGATTTTCTGTTCCATTGTAATTTTCGTTTCTAGACTACTTTCCTATCATTATGTTATCAAGCTATCAAATGAAATATGTTCGAGTGGTAGTGCTAAATGATAACATCATTCCGTCCTCGATTCTTCTGATATCATAGATGAAGGCTAACACTTTCCCCTATTTAAAATACTTTGCTTTTTCTGATGAAGATGAATTTTTATGCTAGTATTTCATTAGTAAATTTCCTGTATTTTATAGGAAGTTCTTCATTTCATTTATTACAGTATTCCCACTTTTTGTCTTGTAACTAACCGTCATACTTTAATGGTCACACTTTGAACAGTAGAACCCTTCCACTTACAATGCACTCGTCCGAATCTGGAGATACTGTTTGATTTCTCGTTACAGATTGCATTAATCCATCATGTTCATCTTCGTCTTTATTGAGTATGTCCTGTGCCGCTGAGAGCATGACGACATAGGCAAAATTATTGCACAGACCGAATATCCTAAAATGAAAATGAATTTTATATTACAGTATTCTAGCCATCAAATTAGGATACTTTTGAATTGAGTAAGTGAGTAGAAGAATGTTAAAAATGCTCCTTGATTTTTGGTCTAAAGATAAAACATTTATGGTGCAATTCTATTGAAATCTTATAGATCTATGACTTTTTGAATAATTTTGTACTGTTGGATTCAAATATATATCTTAGGAATGTTGAGATCCGTATGGGAAAAATTCACATGATGTCAAACTGGACAAACCATGCGTTGAAATAGAAAAGTGACGAAGATCATCATCCTCCCATGTCTTTTCTATCTTCGAAATTTTGTAACTCGAATATTTCATTTTACCAACCATCAGATAAAACTACATTAATGATATTGCAAGTTGCTGTATGTGAAAAAAGATTCATGAAATTTAATTTATCACTCGGGAAAGATCAGTGATGTGAATGATGTGAACGGTTTGAGGGAAAAATTGAAACTGAAACAGAAAGAACCGTCAGGACCTTCGACCCCCAAATCGAACCGGGAAATACTATTGAAAATTTCTAATCGAACCGACTTTTTTCTCAAAAATGTCGAATCAAACCGAGCCGCGTATAGCCCTGGACAAGATATATGATTCTTACCAGAATGAAACGAGATTTCTCCAATTCCCGTCTCCATTTGATAGTTTCGAAATCATTCTGGAGCTATTGTCGTTGAGAGTTTCGAGACTCTAAAATAATAATTTAAAGCGATTTTTGGTTGAAATATAATGAAAATGTGATGGATAAACGGCGTGAAAACAAGTCGATTTGCCAGAGGAAAGAAGATGCAAAATAGAAGCGCTTGATGAGAGGACAGAAGAAACTAAAGAAGAAATATGGTGACGTTGAGATCGAATATGAGAAAATCGGATATCAGCATCTTTCTTATGATAGGCTACACCTAATGATTTTATGTCAATATTGACTTCGACAACTAAAATTATTGTTAGAAGATCAAACCATTCTCAAGACAGAATTCGCATGCAAATTTCTTACAGTTGTAGCAAAACTAAAACAAGAATCAAGGTTATCATGGTGATCAGATGAAAAGCATGCAAATTAGAGTATACTTTAGAAAGAGGCGTGATATATTGAAGAAATGATAAATAAACGATAAAGATCATCATATCATGTAGACCATTGACCCAGAATCAACTATGGTTCTTGGCAGTTGATACGGTCTGAGAATATTTTTAGACCCGAAATGAACTGCAAAGCAAATGATCTGCAGCAGTTCTCGCCCTTTCTTTCCCATTTTTCTCACGAAGACACTCCGTTTTCATGAGTTGTACCGAATCATTTTTATTCTCATTTTTCGAGCGCTAGCTACTGTCGATTCATAAAATGTTGTCATTCGATACAAATTATTGATGGACGATGTCGGAACTTTTGCTAATTATTACTGAATTTTAGAAGAAAATTACGACCAATTAATAGAATATTCTTTGGAAAAGCAATAAAGATGGAATAAAGTGTGCAAAATGGAACTTTAACAAGTCTGAACCACTTCTACGAGAAATCCATAATGAAATTTAGAGTGGCAGCGTGTGGAATGCAGAGATAGTAGATGACAGAATGTTAGAGTGCATCAGACTGGGAAGATTTGTCTATCCCGTGCTTTCGCACAGATGCGATTTGTTTATTTCTCTGAATGTGAATGTGATTGTAACAATGTAAGAGTTGTGGCATGATAGCATTTGAGCTTTACGTGAAAAACGAAATTCAAGATTTGAAAATCTCGTTGATTTCGGAGCATCATTTATAGCCCTGATACGCAACACCATAGAAATGATTCAAACGCAGATAACACTACTATTTCGTCACGTGAAAGATCTATCGGTTAATAAGTTATCCGGATATAAAATGGTATACTAGTGTGAAAAGTTGTGCAAGTTTCTTTGATGACTTTGGCAATTTTTTCAATTCGAAATTTGTTAAAGTGCTAGGATATGATTGCAATACTAGTTCAAACCAGGCAAACAACTGAATTCAGTGCATATTGAGAATAAAACTAACGAAAAAGTGTTCGCGGACCTCGAAATTGAGCCAAGAAAGAAGTTGATTCATTTTATACGTTTCTACTTTGTCTCCTGGCTGATATCCCCTCTTTTTCCTCTCTCCAAACTTTCACCCAATCTTTCTCCTCGAGTACCCAGTCTTATGAGCTCGTCGCAAAAACAGCTGTTCAGTGAATCTGATGAGTAACTTGAATGCACTCAGAATTAGATGTCTAATTAAAATTTTCTAATGGCAAAGAGTCGGCATAATAAAGAATGACGAAGAAAATTATTCAGTAGACAATTTTATGATGTTTTTATTTATTGAAAGATGACGAAAATATAGCAATTCACCTTGAATTATTACTTTTTTTTAATAAGTTCAAGCTAAAGAGACGAATTTTACAAAACGCTATCTTCAAATTATTTTCAATTTTTATACCAGACTCTTTCGAGTGCATTCAGTTTTGTTCTTAATAGCTTGACCATGAGCATTTTCAAATTAGCTCAAATTTCTGAGAACATATGATTTATGACTTGACATCGTCATATGGCTCCAAATAGATACGAATAAAAATAGATTTTTATAGTTAAATTAGCCAAGAAATGTGGCTCACTGAAAACACAAATCATACAGTAAATAAAAACGCATGTAACGACAAACACATTGAAAATAATCCACGCAAATAAGATATGATCTAATGAATCATGCATAGGAAAATATGCTGATCGCACCGAATTTTTTCCAATTTTTTAATGGTGTTGATCTTTTGATCTCTTCGCTGGTCAGAAAACCTTCGCCATTTGTCTGACCCCCAGAGTCTTTTCCATACCACCCATCTGCTCTATTCTATTGTTCTCTGCAATCCCTCGACAGAGGGATGATATCATACTTTGCCGTGCCTAAAACTTTGTTCTTTTTATCGGACAGGGCAGAGAGCACGGCTGCTATTATTTTTGTCCCCTTCTTCAAGATGAAATAAATTCTTCAAAAGAATCGACTATGGGCTCAAGCCAATTTGCATGATCTAAAATAGTGCAAGATTCCCTAGCACCCTGAGAAAGATACCGGCAGGATGAATTCATAAAATATTTTCGTGCCCCGAACAGAAAACAACTATATCCAGGGTTCTAAACGGGCCGAAAATTTTCAGTCCGGCCCGCCTGACCCGTTATATTTCCCAACAATTTGAGTTTGGTCCGAATATTTAGGAAATTTTTCGGCCCGAAGCTTTAAAAAGCATAAAAATGGGATTTAAAAAAAAAAAAAAGAAATAACATATTTTTAGCTTCATACAAGGCTCTAAAAATTGAATTCTATGCATTTCATTTTTAAAATTGCGAAAAATCATGTATCTGAGAACATTTTATTTTCGGGCTCGGACCAGGCCGTTAGAACCCTGGCCATATCTGTAGTCTTAAAGATTAGTAATTTCAGTAAATTGAAAGGGAAGTATACATTAGTGCAAAATCTTCACTGGGAATGGACTATTGCTCTCATTTCCACCTTCGATTGTTTGTGTTCGTAATTAAGGCCATGAATAAGAAGAACGGAAAAGACGATTGATGAATTTCGCACAATTTTGAGCTGCAGAGCAGACAGACCATCTTCTCCATAGCTGATGATGATCGAATCAGAATGGTCTAGAAATTTCCTGATTGGTGTGTGTAAAATGAAAGAAAATTCCCAATTTTCATGCTCACCACAACCAAATGATTTAGTTCATATCGCATGAAATTACTTGAATTCTTTACAATTTTCAAAACATAACGTTTAACAAATGTAATAAGGAATAATTTATTCATCTTTAAATGAACAAATTTTAAAAAATTACATATTTTTCACAATTCAAAAGAACTTTACTTACAAATAAAATTGCCATCGAGTCGCAAAGAGTTGTGATCCTTACATAACAAATTGAAAATATCCTGAGATCGGAATTTCAAACATTCGTTTTGCGCCCCTGTGTCACACATTACATTTACAAAGAAAAAATTTCAATACAATTTTTCTCAATGAGAAAGTTATCAGTAATAGTAATAACGAAAATATTGAATCGTAATTGCAAGGCAACTGCGTCAAATTCATCTAGAAAAATGAGAATACGGTAATTCGAAAATTTTAACACTTCAAATCATATTCATAACATCGTTAATCGTTGATTTTTTTAATCCAATATCGTTCGATTTAATTCCAGATATGTTTGAGAGGAACTTTGCAAATTGTATCGTGAACAGGCAGGGCGGAAATGGCTGCTAGCAGGATTCCAAAGCCATCGGCTGAAGCCACGTATGAAACTGCTCTTTCTCTGGATGCAATGTCATACTGAAAATGAATAATTTCGAAATTATTTTAATTTCAATTTCAATTTTTTTACTTCAAATATTGATTTTTCATTATTTTGAACTGAAGCTCTTCATTATTTTACCACGAAAAATCGATGATAGAAGTTGATCTTCATTTATCTCCCTTGTTGTTATACAAAACCAAGTCACACCCATTACAGTGACACACTGTCTTTATATTAGAAAAATGATTCTCACAAAGTTTTTTTTTAGAGAGAAATTATCGCTGATCTTTAAAAATCATAAACTCATTCGGGAACTGAAATATTTGGGATGATAACCTTCGAATCATTCGTTTATCGTTATTGTATTGAAGATCGATCGGTAAGATTGATGAAACGGTGTTAAATTTCAAATTGTGAAGCCGC
Organism: Diploscapter coronatus; assembly: GCA_964036155.1. Lineage (NCBI taxonomy): Eukaryota > Metazoa > Nematoda > Chromadorea > Rhabditida > Rhabditidae > Diploscapter > Diploscapter coronatus. The sequence goes on from OZ038423.1 coordinate 7,232,103, forward strand.
GTGCGTTTTGATCAGTATAATTCTGATCGACATCTTTACGCTCCGATTACAAATATGACATATCGAAAAATGACAATCTGATTTTTTTCCTTTCATCTTTCATCCATTATCAATTATTGCAAAAACTGACGTGATACTGAAATTGAAATGGAAGCAGAACTAAAAATTTCGGAATGAACTATGGAATTTAGACAATTGATGAAATGTGATCGTAGCCATTTTTTAATAAAATTTTAGGAATGTAGTGAAAATCGGACTAACCGATTTGTAGATGTGGTTGTAAATGTTCGAGTAGGAAGATCCTGCAATGAGACCTTCGATGAAAACGAGACCTGCAGCCACAGCGAAGTGAGGAATGAAGGCGATGAATGTGTTGATGCAGAACAGAATCATCAAAGAAGCCTGAAAATGATTGGATTTTTCACTAGAAATTTCGGACAATCATAATTACTCATTACTCATGATTTCAGCTCATCACAATCTACTTAACTAATCATCTACTTTAACAAAGTGCAGGGTTGATTGAGCTTTGAGTGCAACGGAGCGAGTAACTAACCTGCATCCACGGCAGAGACAAAATCATACACAAATTGAGTGAAAAGAACGGAAGAGAGGATCGAGAAATGAAGACACCCGTCTGAAATAAATGCTTCATAAGTTTATTTCTCGAATATGTGACTTACCTGATATAGGACTTGATAATATCTGTACATAGCTGCAGGACCCATACCAAATGCACGAGTACAGTCGAATAAAGTCAATTCGAGCTGAAGATCAACTTAGTACCATTCGATTCAAATTCCTATCGACTTACAAGACCCTGATTGATGAAGTATTGCGAGAAGTAGATTATGAATATCGAAAGGTAGAATTTAGAGACACCCTGAATTTCAATCTTCAACACCAGTTAAAAAATAATAATACCTTGAAAATTTCCATTTTGTTGATTTTCTGTGTATTGGGTTCATTAATTTGCTCCTGGTAGCTTGGCGACACTTTGCTGCTTTTCTTGAAGTCGAACCAACTCGAAGGACTGAAGAGACAAGCCTTCTTGACTGTGGAAGGATAAACAAGCACTACGAAATATCTGAAAATATTCTATAATTATCGATTTTTTGGTCTCTAAATCATTGGTTTATCATAATTTGATCGCCTGTACTTCATCCTTTATTTCCTATTAATCATAACTTCGTCTCTTGACATCGTAAGTTCTGATTCTGTTTCAGTTTTCTCTCATCTTCTTCATGTGGAATTCATCACATTCCTCGCCCTGTCTATTTTCGACTGCATTTGTCAGTTTGAGTGTCGACGAAATCTTTCTACGACTGATCGATATCTCATGCTTATCAAGTCAGATCAATCATTTCCGATACCTTTTGTCAAAATAGGAAGGCGGCATACATATCCCCTACTGGTGTCGATGTTTTGAGTAAGATTAGGGGATTGAGAAACTTACGTGATGAAGTAAATTACAGGGAATGCGAGGTTGAGCAGAAGCGCTGTGGAAGAGCTAAAAGCCAAAAGCCGGACGTCGGTTAGAACGGCGTAGATCAGAGAGCCAGCTAGTCCTGCCAAACCTGAAATCGTCAATTTAACAATTTGTAAATTTTACTATAGATATCTAATTTTCACATCGTCTGATGAATTGTCATGAATGTTTGATTGATCAATTTTGATATTTTTTCATTCTCAGTGAAAACTGACTGATATAGTGATTGGATCACTCAGAAGTTAGTAAGAACCAAGATCAGAACACATCATCATCATCATTTTGAAATATTTGAACTTTCGACTACGATACTGAAGAAAAAGCACTACAAAAGTGTGACTTCTTTGGATCTCTCAATATTAATACTTTTCCTGTCTGTTTACCGTTTATAAACCGGCTCAAAGTAAACGATTTTTGAAAGTTAGTTACTGAAAAAGGACACTTTTAAAGACCCCCCAAAAGTGTAATCAAATGGTGAACATTTTCTGTCGATTTCGTTGAAAACGATGCTGACTTTCATTATTTATAAGATGATGACTTACCCGTCCCGGAAGACCATCCCAATATGGTAGATCTGAAGAAGAAAATGATAATACAAGAAAATTTCTAAAAACATACAAACCTAGGAAAGTGACTAGCCAATGAAAGAAGCGACATTTCGCCTAGTCTGAAATTCGAAGATCGTTTTCAATAAAAAATCTAAAAATTACCCAGCAGCAAATGATGCAACGAGAACTCCGACAAGAGTGAGAGGAACATTCGGAGCCAAAGCAGCTAGGAAAATGGCCGAGGTCTGCGCTGAACAGACTATCAGAAGACGGACTCTGAAACTCAGTTCATTACGTTACTTTTTCAAAAAACACTAGCACGGATATTACAGAGTGCGCCAAAAGTCTAGATTGCTTTTACATCTTGATTAAAATCCTCTTAAAATTTCATGAACGTGACTAAATATTTCGCAAACCACATTGGTCGACGTTTGTTGGTATCATAGCCCTTATTTGAAAAATCAGCCGAAATGGTTGAACCGTCACTCGATCGTCTTTCCTATATCGACTGATGAATGATTTATCGGTTGTTATTTGTGAATATCGGAGATCTTGCCTAACCGATATCGGACCGCGCATAGTACGAAATCATTGCGCGATATGGGGACGTTTATCGGTCCAATACGATACGAATAGTGAATGGAAATTAAACTATGCTATTAACTGTTAGAACCCTAGGAAGTATAAAACTAAAATTTTTTTCAGAAATGTTTTATTTATCAGCCTCGTGAGATGTGTCTCAAAAATATCTCCCGATCCAGGCTTTTGACGCATCTTGTATTTATCAATTATGCTCAAGCTACACTTTCAAAATATCGTTTTTTGCCAATGCATCGTTGCTATAACTACAAAAATTTGTTGTAAAACGAATAATTCGCTAATTACATCTTTAGATTTGTACTTTCGGAAAATCTGTCTCTCTGTTCGTAAAAAACCATCAGTCCTAGTTTCTCATCTAGTGAAAGAAAAGTTAGGAAATCGTCTTGTAAAAGTGGAACCTAACAAATAGAACGCATCATTTTCTAGCTTTCGATTTAAAAACGTTACAGTAAGCATAAAGAAAATGTTAGACTAAATATGCCTATAGAAAGAGTTACTATCTCCAAAATAGCATAAAATGTTAACCTACCCATAAGGAACTCGATGTATGAAGAACGGTCCGATAGCCTTGATAGTGAGCGAGCCGAGAATGTTGCAGATGAGCACGAGGCCCGTGCTCGTCTTCGTACAGTGACGGGCATTCAGATCCTCCTCAAATCGGGGTCGATTTCAAACTAATTGCAAACCGCTCACGAGACAGTGATCCGAATGATTCTGACGAGCTGCCAATGCGGCTGGGTCATCTTTGGCGAGCAGGTCTTGTGCTGAATTTAAATATCCAGACTGGTTATGGCAAAGACATAAATCGTATTTTATATGATTTTGTAAATCATTTCTTGGAAAAAAAAAAGATTTTCACAAATAATCCAGCTGTTATCTCATCTTTGCTGTGTCTGAAAACTAACCTCCTGACAACATAAGAACTAAGACATAGTTATTGCAGAGGCCGAGGATTCTGAAAGTTTTTGAATTACAATTGATAACCAGCAAATCTTCTTACAGAAATGAGATGACGTTTCGTCGTCGGATAGCGGTTGGTATTGTGTCGATCGGAGTTGGTTTAGAAGTATCGGACTCGACTTGCATTGTCACAGGATAGATCAGTAGATATATCGATTGAATTGGTCGATAGATCGGGTGATTTGCAGCTGAAGATGGAATATGAGAATCAGAATCAGAGAATAAGCATTGGCCCTTTTTCTCCAGATACAGACACCAGCCCTTTCTGCCTTCTGCTTTGTATATGCTTCCTCTCTCCACCCTTTATTTTTCTTTCTCATCATCTCTGCATATCGAGTATCTCTCATTTCTAATGACTTTATCAATTATTTCGGCCACGAATTCAACGACTTCTATCATCGTTATGATAATGCAGAGATTGGCAGTAAAACAGGGGGGAGTGGGAGAGATGTCCTTTCTGCATTTCTCCCGTCTCTCGGCCTGGTCAGTCAGCTTAGCACTGTGACCAGTTGTCCTCTTTCTTAGTTTGGCCAATTTTTACACATTTTATGAATTGATTTTCATACTAATTTATTATTCTGATTCGTTTGGTCTGATGACAAAGTGTTTGGTTGTTCGATGAATGATTGAAATACAACATTGATAGTCTTCTTTCTCAAATAAAATATATGAATGTGGAAAAATGGCTTTGAAATTAGAAATATAATTTTAAAAATTTAAGAGCTTCTTGGACATTCAATAAATTATAACGAATGCAAAATGATCTTTGGCCATTATTTTTCTCATAGTATCACTGCTCGACAACTTGATTTATGAATATCTTCGCAGACGAGATGGTTTCTTTGTTTATTTATGATTGACATTTGACACTCTTTTTCTCACTCACATTCGCACATTTATTCAACCGATCGAAAGCATAAATAACCGTTTCAAAAACCCGTAATGAAATAACTGAAATGAAACTGCAAACCTACCGAAAACTATGGAAACTACTAGAGATAAGATAAAGTAAAATTGAAATAATGGAAGTTGAAGAATGAAATGAAATCAGAGAAACCAACATGTAATTGTTATATATTCATGACCGCCGCAAACAGTTTCATCATAATTCTAGGCAATTTGAAAAAAATAAAGACTGTTCGATCCTTCTGGAATTGGTCTCAAGTTAATTAATCTCCAAAAGAATACAAAAAACAGGCCAATGTCGATTAGTCCTTTGAGGATGCACATGATCTTTGAAACATTTTCTCGAAGATTGTCTAGAATCTAGAATGTTTGTAAAAGTTTAAATTTTTTGAAGCAAATGGACTAGAATAGTTTATAGAACCCTATGAGAGAGGCAATGAGCGAAAATGTAGCACTAGTTCTAGTGGATAATCTGTTGGACCATAGAAATCCCTTTGGCAGAGAATTGATAGCAGCAATAAAGTCGCAAATCAACCCTGTCAGAACGATTCGATGCTCCCTTCGATTGCCCGGTTTCTTGTACATCACTCGGAGTTCCTTGATTATGCTAAAGAAGAGTGCTGCCACCCACATTCGAGTGCATCTGAAAATTCTTAATAGTGCGTACATACAGTGGCGAACAAAAGTTCGGAACATTGTATGACAATTGAAATATCTGATTTCTGAATTTTCTATGTATCAACTATTATGAAATTTCGAGGATTATTGTTTTCGACTCATTTTTCAAGTACAAAACTAATGAAAATTGTTTCAGTAAGAACTCCGATATGAAGCATTTCAAAAATCATCAATTGTTTCAAACTTTTGTGCGCCACTGTATCGGAAGTAGAAATCTTGGTGAATTCAGTGTCGAAGTTCGATCAGTATTGCTTTTAGTTTTTGTTGGTGATCAATTGCAAGCGATTTTTTAAATCTTGAAAATAGCATCACGATGATGATCGAATGGTCCTGCTATTAGTCATTCACTCTCGGCTCAAAGTTAACAATTGTTCTGTTTTTATTTCACAAAGGTGAACTGTACATATGTATCAATGATTTCATTGCCAACTAGCAGTTTGTTCATCTTTCTTACAATATTATATTAATCAATCGATTTCACTCATTTGTGTCTGTGAAACGCAGTCCTTCAAACTGATTGCATGTGAAAATCGATGCAAGAAGCAGTTTTCACTATCAAAATCGTAAGAAACGTCTGACAAGGTCATTTTTCTATGGAATTGATATTGATGACAATTGCAACCCGAGGGGCTTCTGCTGTGATTAGATCAAAAAGAAAACAGGTTGAAATAAACATTTGAACAAACTCACAATTTGAATAAATTCGAAGCATCGTATGAAAGAAGACGGGAATCTGATAGCCAAGCTGCTAATTCAACTAGACCGTGGACACTGAAATTGTATTTTCTAAGAAAGAAAAAAAACAAGAACCGAAGATCAGCTTGCAAAATTATGTGGCTTTGAATGCAAATATTCAAGAATTTCGTACTATTTAGTGGCATCTCTAAATTCTACCTGTAAATCATGGATATCGTGATGTGACAATAATGCTCGAACAGATCTGGGTGGTCATGATGCAATAGTTTGATCATAGAGTTTATCCTGTAATTTTATCATACACAACTTTCTTCCTAACGATGTCAAATAGCCAGGTTTACCGATATGGATGATGAAATTGTCTCATTGCCAATCTAGCTGTGCTCAATCTGCAAATTTGTCCAAGATATTTCAAGAATTGGATACATGTTATTTACTGCTTAGCAAAGGCGAGAAGCTCCTTTTCCTTATTCCGATATCGTTTCGATTGCGATATGATTTTGATGTAAAAGGAGACAGAACGAAGTCCTCGGTCTCTGAAAAATACACATTTCGCCTGAAGGAGCAATCATGATATATACTCTCGGGAAAACATCATCATTCATCTAGTTAAAATATCTGAAAATAAGTAAACAAATTTACCTTCCATCATAAGTTTGTAGGACCTTCGCTAGAGAATCGAGATTTATTGTCGAATTCGCCATCGATTGAAAGTAGAAATCGGAGAAAATGACATGCAAGTTGAAATGATAATTGCAAATGAGCAGACAAAAGAGCTGAATTATGTAGAAAAGAGGATGAAAACGTGATAGCAGACAGGAAGGGTACAGGCAGCGGAAGGGGCAAGTCACGATGTGCACTCTCCCCCCGATTAGGTTCACATTCAGACAGACTACATTGTACCTCCTTTCAGGCATTGGTACAGATCATAATGAGAAGTATGCGAATATGAAATAGCATATAACCAAGCTAAACGTATGAAACGAATGATGATCAACACAAGAACGTAGTGAAATTTTGTGTAGCATACAGTGGTGCGCAAATGTGTTGAAATCATGCATGACTCCTGAAATATGTACTTCATATCTCGATTTTCGCGAAAAACAGCTTGAAAATGGTGTAGATTTAATAAGACATCGGGTGATATTAATCCACGTAATTTCTACTTGGATGACTTCATGAAAATTCAGATATCAGCCATTTTAAATATCAAGCATTGCCTCCAAGCGTTTGCACACCCCTCTATATTATCTTGCAAGATCGTTTGATTAAGAATCGACTAAGTAATATCAATCTGAGGATATGTCATGATATCGAAGAATGACAGTAAACGGTGGATGGCAATCTTGCTAAAACCCAACAAATATTTACGCATTTGACACTGAAGACTAAAATATTCTGAAATAGAAATTTCTTCGTATTCATGTTCAGCAATCCTGATCATGTAATTCTTGTCACCAATTTTCCTATAAATTATTTATCTCCATTTTCATGAGATTTTAAAAAATATTCATCTCATGTATCAATTTTTCTCATCCACCTCCGTTCGTTGCAGTATTTTCGTCTCACTCTGCATTCCTTCTCCCCTTTCATGCGCATTCTGCAATTCACATTCACACTTGTCGCAATTTTCGTTTTCGAATTATTCGTTCTTCAATTTTTCATTTTTGCATTCCTTTTTTCAGCTTATTCGTGAGAATGGCTTCGATTGACGTGACGGAGATTCTGAAGGCTTCCACGAGAAACAATGAGGTATAATTTAAATTTAACATTTTATTTATTTTCATTAAAGAAAATTGACAATTTATTTTAAAGAAAAACCTTTTTAGCCAGCAGTGAAACGAGCCAAACTATCGGAAGACGAGCCGAGTGGGAGCGGCCCTCTGTCGGGTCTATCAGCAGCTGCAGCAATCAACCCGAATGCAATCCTGGCTGCACTCGAGGACGACACCGCTCAGGCTACCGTCATCGATGAAAACCACGTCAGGAAACTCATGGCGCAGGTAGAGTTATCAGTTTCCCCTAGTTTTTGTTCCACATTCGAACAGCCTTTGTTTTTTTTCTACAATCTTAAAAATATGCTCTTGAATGGTTTTTCTTAGTGAGCTGTCCAATAAACAACTTATTTGCAGCCAGGGGTGTTTGGATTTTCGATTCTGATTTCGGGTCGTGGAAAAGTTCACAAAGATTTGGAGATTTACAATTCCGGCTCTGAATTTTTTAAAATTCAAATCCCAAACACCCCAACTTACGGCATTTTCCTAAACTAGGGGATTTATCTTATCCCTTCTTGAAATATTAATTTGGAAAGTAAATGTTTCAGTTGGAAAAGAAATTGGCGAAGAATCGCGAGATGCGCATCAAACACGCAGACGAGCCGCAGAAATTCATGGAGTCAGAATTCGAACTCAACACGGCTATTCAGGTAGAGAGATAAACTTGTTGCAGAAGAAATGAATTTGGAACTATTGAGGAAATGCACGCACTGGCCACTCAGCCAGAGCTGTATTCTGTGTTCGTGGAGGCAGGCGGACCGCTCACGATTATGCAGCTTCTCGCTCATCAAAATTCCGACATTGTTGGCGCTACTGCTCATTTGTTGCAGGTCAAATTTATCTACTTTTTTAAAAATATTATTTAATTTTTCTATTACAATTTCTATCTGTTAGCAATTAAAAAATTCACAAACTTATCACTATTTTTCTTCTGCATTAATGCTTTTTTTCAATTAAGCATTCAAAGCTGTCGGTTCTATATATTTTTTTCTTTTGCAGGAACTAACAGACGTGGAACTTCTGCACGAGAGCGAAGAAGGGGCGGCCGACCTGATTGAAAGCCTGGCTACGGGCAAAATCATCGAGTTGTTTGTGACGGCTTTCGACAAACTGGACGAGTCAAACAAGGACGATGCAGATGCAGTTCAATATGCACTTTCTGTCGTGGAAAATGTAAGGTTTTTTCTTAGTTTTGATATTTTCTAAATGATCAGCGACTTCTAGAGTGGAAAAAACTTCGAAATCTAGAACTTTTTTCGTGTATATATTCTTTGATTTTCAACCGAATTCATCGTTTCAGATGATCGACTTCCGTTCCCAAACCGTGGATGACTGTGTCAATCAGGGACTGTTCAATTGGCTGCTCAAAAGGGCTTGTCAAAAGGTACAAAATTTTGAATTTTGCATCTTGCTTACGAAAATTTCAGGGTCAATTCGACGGGAACAAGATGTACGCGAGCGAACTGCTTGCGACGCTGCTGCAAATGTCAGATTTGGCAAAGAGAAAACTCACAGAGAAGGTCGATGGAATCGATATGCTGCTCAGGGTGAAAATTGTTACTTCATTGTCCTTATTTTGTAAACTTCCCTATTTTATACTTCATATTCGAAAATTTTAAATCCTTTCTTACGGCTGTACTTTGAGATTTTTTGATTCTATTGTGGTAGCTTAAAGTCTGAGCGTAAAACGCAACTCATTAAACTTCGCAGTTTGTAATGTTATTTTGAACCAATTCAAGCTAAATTTGGCAGTTTTAGAAGATCCCAGGCCACATTGCTATGCCAAATTTCCACTAAATGGCTCATCATAGCCTTGAGTTGATCAACTATATATAAAAAAAAAAAACGTAACCGTCCATGTCCAAACTTCTCGACCCTACTGTATATCAAAATGAATCTTTTCTTTTTGGAATTGTCTTTCCCTTTGAATTGAATTCGTTTCAGGCTCTGGCTGCCTACAAGAAGCACGACCCAGACAACATGGACGAGCGCGAACACATGGAGAATCTGTTCGATGCACTATGTGCCTCGCTGATGCTGCCTGCGAACAGAAGGAAGTTCCTCGATGGAGAGGGACTGCAGCTCATGAATCTCATGCTCAGAGAGAAGAAGGAGAGCAGGGAAAGTGCGCTCAAAGTAAGGAAATATTTTATCTTCAAGTTTTTTTTCTATCAGTTGTTATGAAATTTAACTTTAACGCCTTTCAATTTCTACTTTACGACAACTGATACTTATCATCCAGACTTCTACTTCATTAAGCTTATTTCTTTCAGCATTTTTGGATGAGCAATAACTTGTTTTATTGAAAGTGTTAATTTTGCAGGTCCTGGATCACGCAACGACAGGTCCAGAAGGCAGAGAGAACTGCGACAAATTCGTGGAAATCCTGGGTCTGCGCACTCTCTTCCCCCTGTTCATGAGATCGCCAGCTGCGAAGAAGCGTAAGGACACGAGTTTGGATGAGCACGAGGAGCATGTCTGTGCCGTAAGTTTATTTGGTTTCTAGTTTTTAGGAAGGTAGAATTTTTATTTGATTCTTTCACTTCTATTATGCTCAGAAATGGGAAAAATTGTTTTGGTATTTCATAAAAACTAGATTCCGGATCAAAATTTGGAAATGATTTAAAGTCCGTCTACTCTTGATCCAACTATCTTATCTAGCCCACTAATTTGCCTGCACAAAATATTTCGTTTCTGATTTTCAGATTCTCTCCTCTTTGTTGCGTTCCTGCACTGCAGAAGCCAGACAAAGGATGATGGCTAAATTCGTGGAGCACGAACATGAAAAAGTCGACAGAACCATTGAGCTGCTTATCAAATACAAGTACGGAGATTATTAGTTTGAAACCCCTGAATTATTCACCTTTCAGGGAGAAGTTGGCGAAGTATGAAGCGAAGAAAGCGAAAAGGAGACATGCGAATGAAGAAGACCTAGACGATGATCCGGACAGGTAAAGATTCTTTAGACTTCTGATACTTTTTTATACAGTGGCGGACAAAAGTTTGGAATATTGTGAAAAATCGTCCTGGTTTTAACTCGAATAAACGTAATCCCGGATTTTTATGCAGAATAGTGAGTTAGCACAAGGGTTATAAGTCTGCTGAGGGAAGCTTGGATCGGTTCAATCAGTATGCCAATTATGGCGATTTTTCACAATATTCCAAACTTTTGTCCGCCACTAGATCGAAAGGATGTCTAAAAACCGTGTAGTAAAAATACTCAATTCTGCATTTCGCCATTACAGCTTCATCTCTCACAATTAATTATTAACAATTTGTAGAGAGTACCTGGACAAACTAGACAACGGTCTGTACACGCTGCAGATCGTATCCCTCATTCTGGCCGATGTCTGCATCTCGATGCCCTCTGCCTGTGGCAGAGTCCAAAAGCTGTTCTCAATGAAACTCAGGGAGGAACGAGTCGGCAAAGTCCTCATTCCTGTGAGTTTGCATTTTTAGTAAATCTATGAAATACTCAAATTGCATTTCAACAATCACGAATTGCAATGATAAAGATTCCTTGAGAAAATTTGAAAGTTGTTCAAATTGACGTTTTATGCCAAAATGAAGATGATTATTTCAAGATAATAATTTCAGATTCTTGTGGAATATCAGGCTAATTTGGGTGAAGAGGCAGTGGAAGAGCGACAGCGAGTCGAGCATTTTATCGCACAGCTCTCGAGGATTGCGCACCACAATTAGACAAACTACTGTCACTTTTGGTAACTTATTTATTTGAGATAGTTTTTAAAGCCATTGCTACTCTCGACTGCTTATAAATCGCATAACATCATGATATGACATAGGCGAAATTGATAAGGAAGAGCAGATTGCAATATTTTCCTGCTAATTTGCCACATTCTGTGCCATGATGTTTTGCGGTTTATAATTTGCCCTACTCTTCAATTTTATTCGTTAACTACAAAATCTTCAAGCTTATTCATAAAACATCTACCTGCAAAATCTAAAATATCCAAGTTTTGGCAGATTTTCTGAGTTAGCTTGAAAGCTGGTGATTGTCGTTTTCATTTTGTTTTGTTTTGATCTCCAATGGGTTATTACTTTTTACAATATTTATTCATCATGTCGTTTCTGTAAAAGTCTAGATTAAAATGAAGTTTCATTTATGAACAGACGAAACGAAAGAGTATTTGTATTTTCGACTAAATAACTACAGAATGTCGCTTTGTCTAAAATTTTTCTCTTCTACGAGCATCTGAGCAATTGGTCTAGAAGTCGACACCAGTAGTCGGGGCAAATACGCCAGATCCACTGGTAGTGACTTGACGAGAAACCTGCCTGTCCCACCACAGCATCTTGCCTTCACGACATTCCTTGCCTATTTTATCCTGAAAACCGAAACATCGAGTAAATTTCGGAATTTCTGTAGGATTCAGAACGTCGTGAGAAATAAAATAAACTGAAAGTCTGAGTAGTTCCTTGTCATTTGTAAACTTTCTGAGAGAAAGTAGCTTTAGAGATCAATTATAATTAGCCATCTCAAAAATTTCACGAAGTCGTTCTATTTTCCTCGATTCTTTTTTCAATATGTAATATCATAGTGGAAACGCTTGAGTTTCTCATTTTTTACTCAGCATACTTCTTCCGAATAAAACAGACGCATAAATCGTTAGAAATACAAACCGGCTGAAGGAAGACAAGTCGAACATAGACGGCCATGAGGAAGAAGCCCATTCCCACGTACAGGAATACGGAACGGGGAGTGGCGCGGAAGTACTCGGCCTGCAAATATTCGCAATTGATTGCTTGAAATGCAGGTTGCAAGTGATTCCCTCCCAAGAATGAGCGAACTTCTCAAAATTCGATCCGCAAATCGACTTGCGGAAAAATAATGTATCTTTTCGAGAGAGGAGAATAAAATATGCTTTCCTCTCAATATAACACATGATTTTCTTTGTGTGAATCGATTTGCAAGTCGAGTTTTGAGAAGTCTTAAACGAGTACAATATTTGCAAAGTTTGGGCTGTCTTACTTCCAAACTATGTTTCTCCTTCTTTATTTTCACTGTATTGGGAGGAAATACCCACAGCCAAGAACGTAGAACGTATTTCTTCAAGTAATTTATGAAAATGGATGGATCAAGTCTGGGATATTTCTTCAGGCAAAATTACAAGATGTTATCAGGGATATCACGGACTGACCCGTCCGATTCTTCCCAAAAATCTGTTGTAATTTTCTCGTCCCATAAAATCCAAGTTCATGACATTTGCTTGAATAATCATATAAAATATATGTTTAACTCCCCAACCTGACACATGTCAGCAGAATACCATCGGAACATGGCAGGGTCCATGACGACGCCCTCCTTGTACTTGAAATTGTGCGGGTCGAATTCTCGACGCAGGTACTCCTTCTTTAGGATCTCCTTCACTCGATATCTGCAAAATAGCATTCCTCATTTCTTCTTGAATTTAATAGAAGAGAATGTTATTTCTTCAGAATATTCTGCACAAACTTTCCTAGTAAAAAGTAATCTCAACGAGCAAACCCTGAAATTTTACCTCCAGAGGACAGCCTTTTTCTCCTCGTCCGTCAGGTTGTAGTTCTCATTCGGCAGGAATCGGGTCTTTCCTGAAAAAATTCTTTTCAAAAATACAGATAAAAAAAGAAATCCACCGTGCTGTTCGTAATATCCAAAGACGGGATCCTGCCAGAGGCCGGGCCTGGTGACATTCTGGTTGGCTGCAGGACGCAGCAGACGCACTGCGACACGCATCGACGCTCACGGAAGGTTCAATTTACCTGAAAAATCACAAAATCGCCGAAAATTAAGCGACAAATCGAGAAAATGCAGCGAGCAAGATGAAAAATGAGTTTGTGTGCAGTACCACAAGCAAGTGTCGTCAATTGCGCTGTTTTTCGTTTTCCACCTTTCATTAGTTTTCGATAATTTTCCTCATTTTTAGCGACAAATTGCGTGTTTTTGGCGGTGAACTAGACGTTTCGGACCGCGAACGGACCAGCCGGGCTGAGAATGTCCGACCCGTGGCAGAAATACCAGCAGATGGCCCACGAAAACGGTCAGTCACGAGTAAATACAAGCAATTTTCAGGATTTCTGAGAGCTTTGAAGAGTTTGGTGATTTTTTACGAACTTTCGCAACTTCATAAGTGCTGAATTTTTTCTGGAAATGGGGAAATTACACTTCTTGCCCAGCTTTTCAAAACTATATTAAAACTTGCTGAATCGTGGAAGTTCCCGATAAGATCTCGCTCACTTTCTGATCTCTACTCCAGACATGCACAGATAAATATCCGCACCCCACGGTGTGTTGCAGGGCAATTGTATTTTTGCGATGCGAGTCGAAATTTTCGAAAAAAAAAAGTCCTGCCTGTTTGATTCATTTTCGATTCTAACCGAATCTGAGAAATTACTTATTTTCTGCAGAACGATTGGAACTGTTTGTCCTGAATTTGTAGAATAGCAAGCTTTTCTTTTTCGTGCATGAGCTGGTTCAGTACACATTTCCTCACGTATTTCTTGAGTTTCGAGCAAAGTCATTCAGCTCATATCTGCTGACAATGGACAACCCTTGAGAAAGTACAATTTTGGAGCAAAATAATATGCTTCTTTGCGAAACAGGAGTGTAGTTTCTAGAAAGTCCTCGTCTCATGCACAGTAATCCGAATAATTTTGATGCTACTTCTGCACTTTTTACGAGAACTTTTATTCAATTTGACTAATACAGCTGAAGCTGAAATTCTTTGCAATATTTTTGCCCATCCAAGTAAGAAATTAAAAAAAAAAAGCTACTCATTCTTTGATCAGTAGAAATCACGCATTCCTTTATTTTTTGAGGATGTAAGGTTGAATTTCAGTGGACTGGGCCCAAGTCGCGCAGCAGTGGATGCAGATGAAGACCGTGGAAGAAACGGACGGTAGGCAGGGTGGAGCTGGAGCAAGAACAGGGCAGAGTAGAAGCAGGTATGGACAGGGACCGTGCAATGACGATGACTGGAATGAGACACAAGGACAAAATAGCAGCAGAGTTGAGGCAGGCATAGCGAGGAATCAGGCAGGGCAGGGAGCACAGCCACACTTCGCAAATTATGACGAGTATAGGCAATGTAAGTAAAAAAGAAATTATAAAACAAATAATTTTATCTTGGATAGTTTCTGAAGCAGAGTCATGAGAATAAATTCAAAAGAAAGATTTTGGTAGTTTCTTAATCAACGAGAAATGAAGCAGTCGAAAATGAGTTGTTTAAACTTTCTCTCCTGAAAAATATAAGAATGAAATTATAGACGAGAACGAGAACTGGACAGACAACCAGTACGAAGAGTTCTCTGCACAAGCATCCAATTCTAATGGGCTTCGAGGCTACAATCAGCAAGTGCACAACAGGAGCAATGCTGTGCCTAATCAGAGACATAATTATCCTAACAATTATGATGAGGTATGCAGCATCTTATTCTTGAATTACAAAAAAGTTGAATACACGTACAAATTCTTTAATTCTGACAACGAAATGTGTATGCCGAGAGAAGTTCGAATTTTCATTAGACACAACGAACAAATTGAGAATTTTTCATGAAAATATGACCAAGATCCTACATAATCGAATTTGTAGGGATCTGGTTATCGCGGCTCTTGGGACAGTTTATCTTCTGCCTCGTCTTCGTCTAGACCTAATCAACAGAACTCTGAACCTCAGCCTGTAAGAAATCACTTTATTTGAAAACTCATGAATATTGCAATTTAGCTGTTCCCCAGTGCTGCGAAGGTTCAAAAGCCGAAGCCTCCGGCCCCTCCACCTCCTCCTCCTCCTCCCGATCAGCCAGCGAACAATTCTACTAGATCTGCATCTGGACAGGGACCTCCGATATCTTTTCCGCCCGGTGGAATGCCTCCCTGGATGAAACCGCCTCCTCCTGGTATGAGTTTGGATAAAAATAGGATTTTCGATGAAATCTTTGAGAAAGAATGTCTTCTAACATTTGCAGTCTTATTGAATATCAAAATTATGAAAGTCATCTACTGGTCTCCAAGAATATGCTATAGTCTGATAGGGAAAAGTCGAAAATGTTAAATTAGAAAGAACACTAGACGATTAAGCTTTCGATTGTTATTTAGGTGGTCGTGGAATGCCAATGCCGCCTCCCTTCCCTCCGCATCCTGGCATGCCTCTGCCTCCAAGTAATTCATACAGTCAAGCTGACCGAATAATACGATTCCATTCAGATTTCCCTCCCTTCCCTCCTCCTTGGATGGGGATGGGCCCTCCTCCATTCCCGATCCCTCCCGTCCCACCGCCCAATTCATCCGGCTCGGGTCCGATGCCTCCATTCCCTCACTTCCCAATTTGGCCTCCCTCTAATGGATCCGATGGAAGTCCTTCACCCCCAGTTTTGGGTAAACAAATTGATCGTTTTCAACCGAATGAATGGTGTTGCAAATTGCTTTCTTCAAGCGTTAACGCAGAGTATCATCATCGAAAATCATCATGATCATCTGTAAATGTTATCATTGACTAGAATTTTAATGAACTCTACTAACGAACGATAGATTTTTTAGATTGATCGGTATTCATACCAAAAATGTCACTTTTCTTATTATTATTTTTCTTTTTCTGCCAATGATTAACACAATCTGAATCATCCATTCATTTTAGACGCTGCTGCTCGCAAGAAGTTGCCTGCGTGGATTTTGGAAGGACTCGAAAAGGCCGAACGAGAGAAGCAGAAACAGTTGGATAAGGAAGAACGAATCAGGAAGGCCGAGGAGGAGAGACAGAAGAGAAGACAGGAAAGTGGAAAGGGCAAATTTGTAAG
This sequence comes from Diploscapter coronatus, assembly GCA_964036155.1. NCBI lineage: Eukaryota > Metazoa > Nematoda > Chromadorea > Rhabditida > Rhabditidae > Diploscapter > Diploscapter coronatus. Next base: position 7,248,548 of record OZ038423.1, read on the forward strand.
TCGTTGGGTAATTGAAAAGAAAACCAAGTGAATCAATTCTAGGACAGCAGCAGCGACGAAGAAGATAATGGAAATGAGGAGAACGATGAAATGGCTGATGACGAACGGAGCAGAAGCACTTCTGGTAGGGGGTTTTGGAAACTAACAGAAACCTTTTGGATCATTGTAGTATCACCTACGCTTTTTTGTAGTTTTCATCTTTTTTCTCCTTCCACTTTTCATAAAAGCTAATGAAAGCTACAATAGTATGAAGGTGATAGCTACAAGTGGCTTTATTTCAAACCATTTCATTGCAATTAATGCAAATTTTATTCTATAATAATTTATAATTTTAGGAGGCGGAATTCGTGGAGTAAATGATGAAGACGAAGACGCAGAGGAAGGAGCGGACTCTGTAGAGGAGATTTTTATGACTCTTTGAAGTGATTTGATTTGCAGGAACTCCGATCTCCTAAATTGAAATTCCTGGAAATGTCGAGGCGAAATTACGAACAGAAGCGGGAAGAAGCTGTGAGTTTTTCATTTTGTTACATTCGCTTGTTGGTATCGTGCGATCTACCTCCTATAATATTTCTTTTACGATTTTGTATCTCTAGCCTTGAATTTTTAAAAATCTTCCCTCTTCATAATGAAGCTATGACATAAATTTTGCTCCTGCGACATACTTCCTTATCTTTTTTGAGTTTGATTCAAACGTTCTCTACGTCTGAGCAGAAAAGATAATTCAATATTTAAGAAATTTATACAATTTTCGACTATTATTTTGAATACCGGTGAAAATATTTGCCGGATAATACTATTTTTCCCTACTCTCATCTTCCACCCCTGCTTTTTCACCGGGATTCAACAATCATCTGGGTTTATTTTCGTCGGAATTCCGAATCAGCCAATTTTTCTCTGCACAAAATAAAAATGATTTTTTTTTGCATTTTAGCTTGAATCGGTGAAGATGTTGATGATGGCAGTACTGATGAAGGGGACAGACGAGGCACTGCGCAGCACAATCGAGGACTGTCTGCAGGAGGCTGGAAACGGACAAGGCAAATCCAAGGATGAAGGTTGCTCATTCAACAAACAAATTCCACTTTCTAGAGAATATTTCAACGTTTTGTACATGATTTTATTTATCACATTCAATCGTAGCAACAATAAACTAGGAATTATTATTTCAATGATAATGACCCTTATTCTGGACTAATTGCATTCTAGCAACGCCTGTATTGCTGCATAAAAGTTCCGCGTTAGCGGCCATCTCGAGTCTCGGTAAGGAACATTTTATTCTTTTTTATTCTTATTTCGAAAATTTTTATCAGAATTCATTTGTAGACCACTCATACTGAAGAACAAATAGACTTTTTCGCTGAAAGCTAATGCCATTTTTTTCTATTCTGCCCATTCTATGGGAGTGTATTTTATATCTTTCATTTTTCAAGCATTTACGCGCCCTTGAAAATATTTTTCTCAGAAAAATTAATAATGACTGCATTTGCAGGCGGAGCTGATAGCAGCGACTCGGATTCTGACGAGGAAAGTGGCCCGGCGGCGGCCCCCGTCCCGAATGGGTTCACGTCTTCCTCTGCATCTCAATCGACCAGCAGCACTTCTCTGTCAGGCCCATCCACTTCATCTCCTGCCTCTCGGCCCCGCTTTCAAGAGGACGACTCGTTCAAAGCTCCTCTAGGTATCCCCATCAGAAAGTTGAGTAAGCCATCCCAGGATAAACAAGGTGCGTTATCTAAATAACATGTGGTAGTCATTATCAACCAAATAGTATCTAAAGCTAGCTTTTACCTTTGATGAAGTGATAAAATTTATTAATTTTCAGATGCCGATCATGTCAAGGTGAAACAAGAATCTGTCAACGAGGATATTGAAGATGAAAGAGGCAATTCTGAAATGAAAATTCCAAATATCTGAAAATTTTAGCTTCTCATAAAGAAAAGAAAAAGAAGGAAGAAACGAAGAGAAGCCGAAGTGAGGATGATTATGATCGAGACAAGAATCCCAAGAAGAGAAGAAGCAAATCCAGGTACATTTTCAGGAGTTTTTCAAGCTATCTTTTATTGAAAGAGTTGACTACAAGTCTGTTTTTAGAGTATTTGAATTCAATAGAAATATCAATATTCCGAAAATGTAGGAAAACCTTTCTATTTATTACAAACATTTGAACATCTATTTTCGATGAATATTGTCATGAAATGTGCTATGATAAGTTCGAATTCATTCGTTCAAGAAATAATTTATCACATTTTCATCTTCATATTGTCTTTATTTAGGAGCAAAAGTCCCCGTGACCGTTCTCGTGACAGAGAGCGCGATAGAGACAGAGAACGGGATCGAGACAGAGACCGAGAGTAAGTCATTTCGATTATTGACGGGTCGGTATCTGAAGTATACAATTTTGAATAGTCAAAACAGAAGCCGAAACTGATTTTCGAAATTTCAAAATCGCTAATCGTATGATATTAGAGTTATCGCATTTCAAAGCTAAGAGACTGAATTTTTCTAATTTTATTCTCTAATCGACTCGAGTCTCATTTCACGCAAATGAAACATTACTTTGAGGCAGAATCCTGACTACCCTTTCTCGAATTCTTGCTTATTTTAGCTGTTAGTAATGAAATGTAGTGGTATGAAACAAATTTATTCGATTGTTTCAGGTCTCGTAGGCGAAGTCGCTCCAGATCCAGAGAGCGCGATCGTGATCGTGACAAGACTTCGAGCAGAGACAAGCACAGGGACAGGGAGAGAGATAGAAGCGGAGGCAGACGGTCCAGGAGCAAAAGCAGGGAGAGGGACAGAGAAAGGGACAGGTACCGCGGGTCCAGAAGGTAGACTTCAACCATTTTCTTCCACAGGCATAGGTTGTACGGTAACGTTGCATGAACAAAAATACTGTATTGCAGTTTTTACACGATTTTTTCTTTCATTTTTTTAGATTTAATCCAATAATGACGAAATTGCAATGCGATATTTACTGTTTCATCAGCCACATTTTTTATTCCTGCCGATTGTTTTATTCCGAATCATCTCCAGTTCAAACGATTAATTTGTTTGAGCTATTCTGATTAAGTTAACATTGAATAAACTTCTGTAAAAAAGCCAAAGTGTGGAGAAATTTCTAATTAACGAAAATGATTTTACTAATTTAGTAGTTCATGTATTTTCTTCCAAACTATTTAATGGATCATTTTGTCTATTTTTCCATTTTTTGAAGCAAGTACGTTAATTGCTTGAAAAATACCTCTAACCATACCTAGGGAGCATTTGAGTCAGACTTAAAAATTTTACTGGGGATAGGTCGCATGCGTGAAATTTACGTTATAATTGCATCATGGGACAAAATTTGTTTGAAAGTTTAAGTCTAAAGACAAAATTGTAAAGGAAATATCATAGGAGGTAGATTGCACGCCCATTCTGACAAGTCCTCCCTAGGTCTGCCTCCAACTTTCACTTAAAACCGAACATAATCTTGAAGATGAGAAATGTCGAACCAACTTTAGTCAAGATTACTGAAATATCGACAGGGACATAATTTTCCATCTTCTAACAGATGTTTTATTGGAGGATAATGAAGACAATATTTTATTGCTCATTTCAACGACGTAATGAATTTTCATGCATAAAATTTGGAAAGAAATGAAGATCAAGATCTTCATGCGAAATAATGTCCAGAAAGGTACAAATCGTTTCATGACGATTCATTTTTATTTCGAATGAGCAATATGAAGTCTTCAAAAAGTACTGATAAAATGAAATCGACAGAAAGCCAAAGTCAAAACTGCACGATACGTTAGAGCTGATAGTTGACTCTGTCGGCCTGCAGCATGAAATCAAACAATTCGAAATCGCACAGGGAGGGGGATAATGATAAAGACAGAGCAAAGATAGAAATAGAAGGTGATAGGAGGTAGAGAGAAAAGGGAGCAGAGATGAGATAGAGAGAGTTAGAGAAATCAAGGAAGGGGAAATAGCGAAGGAAGAGGTACAAAGTAAGAAAGTGTAATCTTGCCAATGAGCAGAAAGAGAAAGCCTGAATTTGCCATTCTCTTTCTCTTCTTCTGACTCTTTTCCTCTCATTTCATCATGCTCTTTCGCATTCAACTTCCACAGAAACAAAGATATAGAGTCAGACAGACACAGACACGACCGCCCTGAGGCCTGAAACGGAAAGGCCTCGCAATTTATTACCGGACTATTTTTCCTGTTTGCCATTTGAAATCGTGTCGGTTTACTCTTTCAGAATTCAGAATGCGGGTTTCACTTCTCCTAGCCTCTTCATTGTTTCTCGTATTTTTCTTCAGTAGTTCGTTTGTAGCCCACGCCAAGAAGAATAACAAAAATGTTAAGGTGAGTAGAGGAAAGTTTTTTCTAAAAAAAAAACCTGATCTTCATATTAAGAAAAAATAATCATTTTCGAATTCAGGTGAGCGTATCAGATGATGTACCTGTACCTTCGCCCAGCACAACGAAAAAATCACACCAGCCTTCAGCAAGTTCAGGAGGAAAGAAGGAATCGGCAAAAGTATGAAAATAGGGCTTTTGCTAAAGTTCATCAAGTATAAGATAAGAATTAGGTACATTAGACAAGAAAATTGAAACTCGAAGTTACCTATTCGATAAACTGAGCATTTTGATAAATTTAATATCAAATACTCCTTATCATACGCTACTCCTGGCCTTGTTCACTAGTCCTCGATGATGAGATCTTGGATGAATTCTAAAAATAGAAAACGATAGACAGAATGAACTTTATTAGAAGATCGAAAATTGAATGAAAATGAGACACGAAGATCAGCTTTTCTTTGCAGAAGAAGGAGGAGCCAACGAGAGTGGGAGGAAAGCATCGCGACGACGACAACTCGATTGATGATGTGGACGAGGACAAAATCGATGAGATCCTCAGAGACGCCAGCAAAAATCTTGTCATTTTCTTCTGTGAGTAGCAATTTTATTTATTTTTTTAGAAAATTGCATATTTGAATTTTCGTGGTATTGGCACGTCGACAGAAGTGTGTGGTGAAGTTTAGACCTAACCCAGCATTTTATGACCAATTCGCGATAATATAATTAACTTTCTTTTCAATATCAATAATGATAGAAATTATGTAAGAGTGGTAATAGTTTTTTTCTTGCTCCTAAGAAAATCTATTCACTCTGGGCGGCATTTTTGTGCATCATGTTGCTAACAAAAGGGTATCAGTTGACATTCAAAAACACTGACATCTCTTCAATTGATGCAGTGAACATCGATTGATGTCATACTTGTCCCTTTGCTCTCATCAACTAGAGGTCGTGTCATTCGATATGACATCGAATATCGATGTACTTTCAATTTATGCACATAGTGAAATTTCTGCGTAAAAGTACACGGTGCGCCAAAATTACTATGTGATTTCTAATTCGCTTCATGTTTGTAAAGTATGCTTGCTTTTTCACGAAAAATAGAAACCATTAGAGACCCAGATTCGAGTATTGATAAATAGTGGTGTTTTTCCGTTAAGTTTGGATACAATTTTGGGCAGATTTGGGCCAAAATTCACAATAATCTCTAATTTTAAGCAAATGAAAATTGGACTAATTATGGCGCACCTTGAGTGAAAGATTGAATAATTATCAAAAATCTTCTAGAGAACACCTTCCTAAATTCTATATGAAATTCATGATAACGAATTTTAGACGACGGCCGAGCCCAGTGTCCTTCGTGTGGGGAAGCTCTGTCGGAAGTGGAAGAAATCGATGACGACATCGAGGCCACTGGATATGTTCAGGTTGAATCATTTACTGCTTATTCTGGATAATACCAAAGTCGAAACAATATGACTATGGGAAGATATGGACCAATAGGGACGAGATGGGACTCCAGTTTTGATTTCGATTTCGATTCCGACTTTTTTTTTAGATTCTAATTCTGGATGCCTATTTTCAAAATTCAATTCCGTTTCAACCCTGGATATGACCAATTCTTTCTTTTTCTTACTATTTCCCTCCGCCTTCGTCCTATTCTCCACCTATTGCTATAATTCGTGCCCTTACGTCATTTCAAAACTGATTTCATTCTTTCAACCCATAAAGTTGCAGGTTGTGAAGACAGACGACAGATCGGTCGCTCGAGAACTCGGAGTGACGACTTTCCCTTCCCTGGTTTATTACCGAAGGAAGAACCCAATCACGTATGACGGAGATTTCAAGGATTCCGAGACTGTTCTCAGATGGCTGCGATCGCACGAAGAGGTTCGACTTTTCCGAGTCTTGTCGGAGTTTTCAAAATTGTCGAGAAAATCGACTTCTTCCCGTATGATTTTCTCTAGCTAGATCCTATCTTTGATTTTTAACGAGATAGGTCTATTTAATAGCAAAAAATATTCTATAGTTAAAAATGAAATGGGATTCAGAAAACTTTAGGTGGTAACATGGGATCTGACGGACGACACTTTCGAGTATCGGACGGATTCGCACTCTCCCGACGAGGGCACTCTCGATTGGTTCGTCATGTTGTAAGTCCGCTTTTGCTAATTTCTATCTCCATTTTTTTACCTTCAGCTACGATTCCGAAGACAACGGCTGTAATTCGTTTGTTCCCATTTGGGAGACCGTAGCGCACAAGTAAGATTTTCGAAATTCTATTGAAGTTCTAAACTAAATTGTCATGAAAGATGAAATTTTCTTGAGAAGTTTCAAAGTTGAGTTTTCATGAAGATCATCCTCTTCATTCGATAAAATTCTGCAACATCCCTTCTAGATTGCGAGGATTAGTGCATGTTGGCAAAGTGGACACGAATGTGAATGATGATGTGACTGAACGATTCCACATCGACGAGAAGGACTGTCCCACTTTCCTACTGTAGGAAATGCTATTTTCCCTTAGTTTTACCATAGTGAATGCGTATTTTAGCTTGCATCGGGGAAAGATGTATCGCTACAAGGACACAGCCAAGGACATTCGATCGCTCGTCAATTTTGCCCTCTACAAATTCAAAGAACTCAGAGGACATCGGTATGATGGCTTTCATGTCTAACACAATTCTATCAACGATGAAAAGCTGATCAATCTTTATCAAAGATTGACATTCTCACGGATCGAAGAAATTTTTATTTTTTCGACAAAATAGTGTTGCATATTTTTGATTCTTCTTATCAAACTGATCTTCGTGATCTTCACACACAATTATTTGCAATCTTCAACTAGATTCTGCACAAACGCTCTTTGGTTTTTCTAAGGCTACTAGTAAGTGTGATCACCAAGGGTGTCCGGAATTCCGATTCCAGGGGTTTTTGGAACTTGAAATCTGATTTCGATTTCGAAGTTTTCAAAATTCAAATTCCGAATAACCTTGGTGATCACAATAAGACTTTCTATCCACATCCCACTTCTTTGATCAACTTATTCAACATCAATGATGCACCTTTTGCAGAGTACCCAATCCCCCAACAGCCTTGGAGCATCTCTACGAGTTCACGAAGGAGAAGATCCACGACATGATGGTAATTGACCTCAACGGGTTGTGGAAGGAGCTTTTCAGAAATTAGTTCAAATGTTCATTTTCAATCGTTTTCTTGATTTTTGTCCCGTTTTTCACATTCTGCTCAGTTCATAACCCGGCATCACGAAATGATAGTGAACATTTTCTTCAATAATTAAGCAGAATTTTTAAGAGAAGACTATTTTAACTTGGTCTATAATAGTGCCTAAAAATTTCAAATTACCACTAATTTCTGAAAAATGTCCTCTATGTCATTTTAGTGATAAATGCAAGTAACGAATATTTTCATAGGGCGCGTTCATACTTAGTTGCATGCAACTTGCAATTCGCGTGCAACTCGGCGAAATAGTATGAGAAACGCGGAGAGCGGCCAAATTACAGCAAGTTGCATGCAATTTTGTCCATTCATTCTCTCTTCATTTTCCGCGCTATTTTGAGCGAGTTGCAAGTTGCATGCAACTGCAACTAAGTATGAACGGGCCCATAGGCCCTGTGTTTTCAGGACGACAACCAGACGCTGAGTGTGGTGGCTGTCGGAGGCCTGATTGTGATTGTCGCCGTTACGCTCATAATCAAGGCCTACAGAATCAAACAGGAGAAGAAAAATGAATAGACAATTTCGCGAACGTTGAGTTACAAAGCTTTACATTAGGTAAAAGAGAAGAGAAACTGATTTTATTCTTGAAAAATATAAGCTTGCAGCTCAACGAAACAAACCATTTCACCCATTTTGAGCAGGAAATCAAAATCGTGCAATGATCAAATTATCATGATTCCACAATAATGCAACCTTCATATATAAATTAGAGAACTTGTGAGGATCAAGCTTTATGAAGGTTAAAGTTATTTGGAACATGGAATAAATTTTGAAAACTCAACATTCTTGAGTTGTTTATTAGCTAGCTACATGTGTTTTCCCCAAAATTTCCTAGTTACTCAAATAAAAATTTCCTCCATTCGAGGAGACTTCTATCTGAGTACTTTGAGTTATCTAGTCAATTAGCAATACCCGAATAACTAATGACCATAATAAGTTGTTATCTATGTGCCAGAATATCAAACTCTGCGTCTGCGCTCAGCTAAAGTATGCCGGTTTCGTTTTTCTCCTATTCTCTCATCTTGACGTCTCCCATTTTTGTGCTCATCACTATCGTGTCTTGCCTTATTTCTCTGTTATCATTCACTTTTCGTGTTTATTTGTTTCTTAAAATTTCTATTTAAAAATCGAAATAAACTTTTTATACTATAAAAAATGCAGCATATCCGCTCGTTTTCCTTCGGACGACAACCTGATTTATAATTCGTTGCATTTTGTAAGAATTGGGACCGGACATCGAAAATTTTGTTTCTGAATGTCCGGGTCCGGTCTGGGTTCCAATTTTTACGGACCGCGTGCATCCTGGTCGCAACACATTTTCAACAATGAAACTCATTTGGAAACGTCGCAGCATGATTTGGAAGGGTGCGTAGCGTTATCCACCAAAACATCAATTACAATGCTTCCTTTAATCAAAGCCACATTTTGAGAGAATAAAGTAAGCGGATAATAGGTAAGAGATAGGATAAGGGTAGGCTAAACTTGGACACGTTTGGTCTCAAATTAAAGGACGCAATAAGCTGATCACTTTGGGAATAAGACTACCTTAGACTGACATTAGAAAGGGTGGTTCAAATACACGAAAAACAATCATCTTCTGACGAAATAGCGTATAAATTTGAGAGAGTACAGTCATTATGCTCATTTGACCATTTTTCTTCATTTTGTCATTATTTCATTGCATACGAAAGAAGTGGGCGGAGCCTATTCTAGAAGTTCCATGAAAAGTTCCCAAATAATACGATATAGATACTATATATAGTGCGTCCCAAAACTATAGGTACGCTTCATTTTTTAATTATTTTGACACCATAGAGTGAACTAATCCGGTTCAATCCCTTAATTTGTTTATGTCTAATTCCTAATCATTTATCAAAGTTATTAATTTTATGATAAGCAAGCGTTGGAAGTTTGTCGATCCGATATTTGAATCTTGTTGAGAAATATCGTAGCCTATTTTGAATTTACTTCATTATTATGAATAAGAGAGCATTAGACAATGGCGAATCTTAAGTCTGATGATAAGATTTGTTCTCGCAAAATATTCGACATCACTATCCTCTTATCAATTCCCATACAATGTGACGCTTGTTTTCTTACTCCCAATGGTTATTGATTTTTTAAAATTTATTTACGCATGAATGCAGGATTTATTTTCTGAATCAGTACAAATTCTTAAATTAAAAAATTAAAGAATAAAACATGATCTACATCGGCATCGACCTGGGCACGACATATTCGCGTGTTTCTGTGGTTGAGGATAGACGGCCTGTTGTGATTGTTTCTGACGATGGTCTGTTTTTATTATTTTCTAAGAGTATTCTAAAATTCTAGGCAACCTCAACATTCCTTCAGTAGTCGCGTACTGTGAATCGGAAATTTTAGTCGGTAATGATGTTTTGCACTGCGATACAGACCTGTCGAATATTTTATATGGTGAGAAATTATATTTCTGAAAAGTCGTGATAAAGTTCATTAAAATAGATTCAAAACGTTTGATTGGTTGGAAATCTCTGGTTGATTTGCCCATTGCTGAACATCAAAATCTTTGGACATTTAACGTCGACGCGAGAGATGTAATATATTCAAGATATTCACGATTTTCTTCAAAGTGGCAATTTAGGATTTTTGTGGATACGTGCTGAACAAAGGCAAACAAAATGAACGGTTCATCAAGGCAGAAGAAGTTTTGGCGGAAATTTTTAAGAAATTAAAGACTACAGCCGAAGTAAATAATGATTTTATAGTGAAAGCTAAAGATATTTGTTCAGAGCTATCTAAATAAACGAGTAACTGGTGCCGTTGTTATAGTGCCTGCATTATTCAATTCTGACCAAATCTCTGCAACGAAAAGGGCCGTCGAATTGGCTGATCTTGAATTGAAATATTTACTACACGAACCTACTGCAGCTGCGATTGCTTACAATCATAAAGCTAAATTAGGAAATTCGAAGATCTTAATCTTTGATTTTGGAGGAGGTGTTTAGCTACAAATTCACACATTTATCACTTGATTTAGGAACTCTTGATATAAGCGTCGCTGAAATAAAGAACAGAAAAATTCGGGTAAAAGCTGTAACTGGTGACGGTCACTTAGGTTAGGGTTAGAATTATTAATAAAGAATCGATTATCCGAATTTTTAGGAGGTCAAGATATCGACAGCAAAATAATGAAATATGCAAATGATATTTCCATGCAAGAATCGGAGTTTGATATTATTCAAAGACCAAGACTTATAAAGCGACTTCGGACTGTTTGTAGGGAGGCTAAAGAAGCTCTTTCATTCCAAATCGAGTCATATAATATCAATGCAAGAATCTTTTGATTTATCTGCATATTGAGCTGAATAATATCATAAGCAAATTTTAGATGGATATAAATGATGAACGAGAAGTAAATGTAGAACTAACCAAAGTTAAATTTAACGAACTATGCAATGAATTATTCAGCAAATCGATGGAATTAGTTGATAAAGGGCTCAACACTGCGCGGATATCACCAGAGCAGTTAGATCATGTGGTGATTCTGAACTTTATGCTCGATAATCAAATAAAGTTCCCTTCATTACAGATCTTAGTTGGTGGATCAACTCGAATTCCAAAAATTCAAGAACTTTTGTCGCATAAATTTGGCCCTACAAAACTAAAATTTGACCTAAATCCCGACGAGACGGTAGCTCATGGAACTGCGATTATCGCAAATGCTTTAGAGGTTTGAAAACATAATTTATTACTAAAATGGGAGTGATAATTTCAGAAAGAAACTGAAATCCCATTGATTAATAATACAATCAATGAATTAGTCCAAAATATCAATAATTTGCAATTTTATGGAGACGATTCATTCAATAATTCACATAAAATTTTATTTTACCGTAAGAAATTATGTTGAAAGCCAAGTAAGAGACTTTGAAACGATTTATAATAATTTAGTTTATTATCGAAGCAATTATAAAGATGAAGAAAGAATATGCTTATTCAATTCATATTCCTGCTCAGTAGAAGAGGTTACAAAATTCCACAATTGGCATTTTCCATATAAAGCAGAAATTACACAGAATAAAGTGAGTTCTTATGTTCCTTATTTTGAATAATTTCTCATATTTCAGATTTTTGGAATTAACGGTAAAAATAAATCATTTGAAATATATGACTTGAATACTCGACAAATTTCAACAGGTCTGCTCAACAAATTTGTGAATTATCGATTCAAAGAATTTTACAGGTCCAGATCCTCCTGAATGGCGTGGTGGTGCATCTATGGCTTATTTCAGAGACAAATTGTACTATTTGGGTGGAGAGGATCCTGGAACAAAGAAAAATACGAATCGAGTTGATGTAATAAGATCGAGTGAAAGTCTATGTAATAATTTATTCAGGTTTTAACAGATGGACAATGGCAAACAGGGCCTGCTTTTCCCCGTCCAATTCGTTATGCTCAAACAATAACATGCGATGGAATTTTATACAGTCACATTATAGCATATTCATTATTGTAATTATGGATATTCAGTTATTGATGGTCATGAAAGTAGAAAGATATATCGATTATCAGACGATGAACGGGAATGGGTTGAAATCGGAGAGATTCCAGAAGAACGAGATTTTTTTGGACTTGCATCGCTAAATGGAAAAATTTACATAACTGGAGGATGGAAAATGTTAGTATTTTATGATAAATAATGTATCATTATATACTTAGGCGTGGTGTATCAGAATCCTGTCTGCATTTCGATCCCTCAGCTCCAGATGGCAATCGAATTTCTCAAATCGCAGATATGAATTATGCAAGATCCAATCATTCGCTCATTGTCGCTAACGGGAAATTGTATGCAATCGGAGGGTGAGCTGAGATTTTGCATATCTTTATACGAAATATTCGTTAGCTTAGATTTCAAAAACCCTCTATGGAACATTTTTGCAATTCAATCGAGGAATACGATCTACAAACGAATAAATGGCGAAAAGTAGAAAATTGACATAAATAAAACTTGATTATAATAATCTCAGATTTCATATAGCAATTTTACTCAATAAAATGTGAAATAATTTAATTTCAATGCACATGATATAGAAACTTTCAAAGACATCAGAGGTAATGAGGGAAAATTGTAACTGAAATAGATATTTTATTTTAAAAATTCTATAACCAAATCCAATATTTATTTCATAATAATCTCAATCCATTAATGAATTTCAAAGTTAAACGGACTTGGTTTTGGTGTGTAGGTCTTGCGGATGACTTGTTGGTTGAACGATGGTAGTGCTTTTAGGCTTTATCTCGAACCTGAGTAATTAAACTTTTTGTTAATAAAGGGAAAAAAATATAATAAATTTATGTGTGGCTGTCTATTGAGGCGACTATTTCATCAGAATAGGCAGAGAGGCATATGTTTTATTTTAGAGAAGAAGAGGAAATATACAAAGCCTATCTGCCTATGGTTTGAGGCGCAGAGTAAAAAAACTTTCTATAAATAATATGAAATAATTAAAAATTTTAGGCCTGTCCTTCTTTCTTTTATAAAAGCAGTCGTGATTTTTACAACGTAAAGACAGATTTATTGACATGTCAGTAATCATTTGAGATAATAATTAAGTAGATTTAGATAAATGAAAATTGTTTTACAGATCCCTAATCCATACGATAGAGATCGTATCCTTGTCTATGACAGGTTGAGTTTGACCTATTGCCCGCACAGGTCCGTTGTTTCTAGCAGATGATTTTCTTCTTGTGTTTCGTTTTCCAACTTCTACGCTTAGTGGTATACGCTGACAAGATTTCTGCTTCTTACGCCTAAAATGAAAAATTTCGACATTTCATAATTGAAATTTAAACAAACAGATGAAAGTAGAGAACAACGATGACTAGAATAGCGGCAAAGAAGAGAAAAGTGAAAATCATAGCGGTTTTTGTCGATACGAAGTGTTCGTCTGAAATTCGAGGGTAGGTTGATATTTCTTTGAATTTATCTAATTACCATTGTAAGTTGGTTCGGGGTTTTGAACAGGTAATGGTTCTGATGTAGAAGGTGATTTGCAATACATAATATTTTTGCTCGTAATATTTCCCCTGCCAGCCTCGATGTGAGCTTCTGGATGCAGATACCTGTAGTCATCCACGCAATTCAGTCTCGCTGCATCATCTTCGTCCAATCTCTGAGAATTAGATTTTCATTATTGAATTAGTTATTTTTGGGAAAGGAACAAATAACTCAAGATGGCTCAGGAAAAGTGGACGTTCGTTTTCTAGTCGCTAGCATCTATTATTGGAAAGAAAAAAGTTGTTTGTTGCCTTTCCTTTCTTTATGAAAAATTCATGCGAGTGAAGAAAACTCATATATTGGTGATGCTGAAATCTGGAAGGTCGAAAATGAGGGGAGAAAGAATCATTTTAGATCAGTCTCTCCTTTTCGCGTGCTATTCTCGTTTTTCTAACCATTAAAAGTAGCTGTGCTCCACTTTGCATCTTCTAGATTTCGACATCAGCAATACCATATTGAATAGCGTTTTCTGCATTTTAACGATACAAAGTATCAACTCACAGATTCATTAACAAGATTCCCACAAACACTCTGATTCTCTATCAGCCCTCCATGATTAGTCAGTCTATCATCTCGTATATATTCAGACATGTGAACATATACTATGTTGGGAAAGTAATCGAAAATATTCTTGTCCCCTGCTACTTCTGGATCGACATCCAGTGTAAGAATGCATTCTGTAAATCATTTAAAATTTTTGACACATAAAATTCGTGAATAAATCTCGATTACCTACGGTAATGGTCTGCTTATAATCTAGATATTTCTCGAATAGAATGTGATCGACACTTTTGAAGAAGTTGGGCCAGTTCTCGCAGGACGAGTTGATTGTTAAAGTCGAGTTCACGTAGATCAGCTTTAGTTCGTTGCCGAAAAACTCATTCCAATCATCGAGTTTTCTGCAGTTTTTCGGAATTGTGTAAGTCACTGGATCGTTGATGTCCAAACATCCTCTAAATTACTTTTTCAGAATCCAAACGAAGAATTGTAGCTTTGCTAATGTTATGCGTGTGCTCGTCACTTTCATATGAAAGAATAGATTAAAGAGGTATTTTAAAAGGTTAGAATAGAAATCGATATTTCTGCTAGGAGTGTACAAAGGTGACACATTATTTAACGCAAATCGAAAATTTGATTTCTGTACACCCCCTGATATGCCTAGTTATTTATGTTTTTCATAGATTTCATATATTGGTAGCATGAAGGTAGAATTCTATCAATAAATAACTTAATGATTACTTTTTATATTTACTGATGTTATCATAGTCGTTGGGAGATTTTAGTTCAAACGAATCCCAGCTCATGAACCACTTTCCCGGAAGACAGTCTAAATAGTCAAATGACAGTTCTTTATCTATTGTAAAAATGTATGCATGCAAATTTTTAAATACCTGCTTCAACTCGAACTATTTCACCTGAAATTTCGTTGCAATTGTTCCTTTATGAAATTTCTAGATTCTTACTCAAATTGAAATATGCAAAGACCATAAATGCATGAATTAGACGACGAATCAATCGATTCCAGGTAATAGGGATCATTGTCCTACGATATATGAGTGGAATTGCACGTAACTAGTGAAAATCTTTTATTTCAGTCGATAAGTAAGAAACTTCGATGAACCTTTCACTGTTTGCTTTAGTTCCATTCGAGTTATTCTAGATAGACAGGTGATAATGAAAAATTCGATATTTACGCCATCGTGGTTGGTTAGACTTTCTAAAAGGCATTGTTCAGCGCATAAATTTAGCGAAATATTTCAATGGTTTCTTCATTATAAATTAAAATTTCAAAAATGTCGGATTAGAGTAGAGAACGCAAGTGATGTTCCCGTTGTGAAGACAGCTATGAAAGTATTTTTCTCAAAATCTGATGGGCTAATCAAGCATATAGCAAAAAAAAACCGCATGAAAAACGGATCAGTGTAACCAAAGATGAGTTTCTGAAGATGATACTCGAAAACCCCCTTTTTGCAAATGACTTTTCGTCAAGCGAAAAGGGTCCCTTGCCTTTACACGCAACAGAACAAAGGTTATTTCAGAGGGAGAGCTGTCTTGTAAGGACATTTGTTAGTTGTTTTGCTTGTTTCCGGAACATTCTGAAGTTTCTATGAGTTTTATTATTCCCAAAATGATAGACCACGCCCATTCTGCAATTTGAGCGCAAAAATCCATGAAACAAATGTCAAATAGCTTTGTATTGCATTATTTCAGCAAAAAATAGCTTCGTAAATCTTTGAAAAAAAATGACGAAAAATCGCTCGCTGAAAAAGTCCACAGAGAAAACAGCGTTCGCTAAAAACGCGGCAGAAAAAACGATAATGGGGGCTGATGACTTATTTAGACTGCTGAATGATGAAGATACTGAGTTTCGGAATGTTTCGCGAAATGTTTTGAAAAATCATTGCTCGAATTGTTAATCTCTCAGCATTTGTACAGTTATGATTCAAATTATAATGATGATGAAAAAGAAAAATAAACGAATGCATTGTTATGGTAATTCGAAAAGCTTAGTGCTGAAATACCTATTTCGAATAAAATTGATACCATATTGGATCTTTAACACCGCATATATTATAATGAGCAGTTTCTTTTTTCATATAGAATTTCATCCACTCTAGAATTATCAATTGACCGGAATTTTTTTCTAGAATAATGGTTCTGCATCCTATTTTATTTATAGCTTAATTTCGAATAGATTAGATTGGTTTAGATTAATGTAATTTGTGATTTCTCAAAATGTACATGTATTTTTGTTACCTTTCCTTTTAAGCTTTCAGATAAATTAATGATGATGAAACAAATCTTATTGTTTGTGAATCCATCACTAACAGTTTATTTACTATCGTTTCATAAAATTAGACATTTTCGAGTGTACAATATCAATTTCACAGCATAGATGTTGATGATAATAGGAGTTCGATCGATTGCATAAGATAGCTCATGCCTCGCAATGAATCGCTCCTCCAATGTTGAAATGTTAACTGGACGTGTACATTTATTTCGTTTCTGAAAGTTCATCCATTACCGTTGGTTTTATTTTAGTTTCTGGCGTATATTCTAAAATCAACATTTTCATTTCAGAATAGCATAATGTGGTTGTGGAATGCTATCAAGAAGGGAGCAAAGAGCGTTGGAAGTTTTATTGTCGACAAAGCCAAAGATGTTGCCGAAAAAGTCAAAGATATTGCCGACGTTATTACTGGAAAAAGAGTAACAATTCATCGATAGCATAAATAAATGGTTCGAATAATTCAGGAAGAACAGAGAAGAATCAATGAAGAAACGGCGAGGATAATGCAGAGAGACGCCGAACGGAGGGCTGAGATGGAGACTGCAAAAGCTAGATATCAAGCCGATTTGGAGGTTATATTATTTAAAATATCGTTAGATATGATATGAAATTGGGCCTTATTTTTGATTTTCGAAAGACTTTCCTAAATTATGGGTTTGCATAACCAATCTTATGGATTATGTTCTCTAAGGATTGCAAACAGATTCGTGCGTTTTAAATTTTTAAGTGATAAATATAAAATTTCTCTGGCGTAGTTCATATTTGGCAAATATCAGAATCGACAATTCAGAGAACAAAATTAGAGCACGAAATGGAAACAAGAAGACTCGATAATGAGCGGTTTGTGAAACAAGCTGAGCTGGAGCATCAGAAACGTCTAGTTAGTTGATCTGCAATTGATTCGAAGTGGTAGCTTGAGATATTCAGGCTGAAATCGAAAAGGAAAAGCTGGACAGGATTCTAGCTGAAAAAACTGCGACTCAAGAACAAATTATGAGACAGAAGCAACTTGCCAGGGCTGCTGAAGAAAATGCCATGAGAGAGGCTGAAAGGTTAGAAGCTATGAGAAGTATTGAACTTGAAAAATCACATAATGATGGAAATATAATTTTTTTAAAGAATTATTCAAATTATGTAATTATTGGGCAACGCATACCTCTTTCTATCGTACCTAAGTCATTTTGACCATCATTACTCTCTAACCTCTATTATTCATTATAAAATTCGAATGATTTAGATCGTTTTTTTTACGTTCCACATTTATTTGTTAGTCAAAGTTTGCAGGAACATTTATTTATTAAACTCTTTAGAATCAACAAAGAGCATCTTCGAGAAATGAAGACCATCGACGACAAACTTGCACAGGAACATGAAGAGAGCAAGCAGAGATTGGAAACGAGACTGCAGAAAATGAGGGCGGAAGCAGAAAGAGACAGGGAGCTGATGGAGAGGAACAGACAGGAACAGATCAGGCTGCATCGAGTTAGAACTGAAGAATGATCTGAAACAGAATAATAACTGATTTAGGAAATCGAAGAACAAATGCGGGAAAGACATGAATCGGAGATGGGACTCTTGAACGAGTTGATGAACAACAAGCAGATCAAGAGAGAGGAAATGGTATCATTGGGTTTACTTATTGAAACAGCATTGTCTTTGAAAAATGTCATTGTTTCACGGTGATTGTGGTAAATTAGGAATTGTTTGAAATTGAAGAAAATTGAGAAAGTATGAATCTGAATGATCGCTCCAAAAGCTTCGGGGTTGAAATTCCGAACCATCATGGTTGGTGTTGGAATTCATTGCGAATGCATTTGAGTATTTATTTAAAAATTTAGAGTGTCGAATTGAAAGAAGAAATCGCCAAAGAAAAGGAGAACATCAAGAAGAGATACGAGGAGGAACTGAGTGCCTTGGAAGCGCAGAAACTGAGGGAAGCTGAATGGTACAAGGGAGTGGTACAGCAGTTGGATGCGGAATCTAAACAACTAGATGCCAACCATACAAAAAGAATGGGGGAGCTTCGAAGCGATTTGGTAGGGAGCTGGTTTACATTAATTTTGAAAAATTCTCATCTTTGGTAAACGATAGCGATGCTATCAATTTATCAATGAATCTGTCTGTTATTGTGTGCACACCGTCTGTGCAGAAACGTAACTTCTCGACAGACATGACATGCCTCTATTTCTGGCTTTATTTAACACGTCGTTGACTACATTCTGCCAGCTACAATCATAGAATTATGAACTCCATATCATATTCTAAAGAACGAAGTGAAGTTAGAGCTTCGATTTTTATGAGCTCCAGAATGTTCTGCTAGCAACGTCAGAAGTGATTTTTTTCAATCAAGAATAATGGAAAATTGTTTCATCTGAACTAAGTTTTAATTCGATTAGTTCACAATTTTATATTTTCGTTTTCAGAAAAAAGCCGTGGAGGAGAGCAATCGATTACTCGGGGTTTACTCGAAGATAACCATGGACCAGGAGAATGCCATTGTTGAACTCTCTTCGCTTGTTGATCAGTGCGACGAAAATACGAACTTTAATGCTATCGTAATAATTTTTAAAACATTGAAGCTCAAAAGTTTGCATCAGCCCGTGATATTCTGATCGTTGGTTCATTAACTTCTCTCTTCAATCCGATTCAAATAAGTAAATCAGTCACAGTCTACATTTCACAAAATTCGTTCATAATTTCATCGGTATAATTCATCTTGTAAAGATGAACAAAGATGAACAATCAAGAAACAATTAAAAAGTAATGTCAAACTTTTGAGAGCTAATTAATTTATATCAAACTTCTGAAAAATTCTTTAGATCAAAACTAACTCTAACATGCTGATGGAAACTCAAAATCTCTCTCAGGAATTTCGGGATAAGGTAACGAATTATTATCAACGAAAATTTCGATAAATCAGTAAAAATCGATAAACGCCTAAAAATTGTCAGAATTCAACTATAACTTGCTGCACAAATAAGATCAAGAATTATCATATTTCATTGGTGGAAGATAACTACCAATCTTATTTCAGATAGATCTTGCAATTCCACTGGAAAATTCAGCCCCCGATCAAATAAAAATTGATGATGCTGAGGTTGATATAATTGATGTATTTTTGATATAATGGAGAATTAAAGTTTGCCAGAAAGGAATTGAAAACCCATCTTGCTATAGCATCCAATGAGGCTAACGTGAACCTTCAACAAATTCGGATTACCAAGGTCGAAGAAACCGGTCAGGAAGGTAAAGTTATGGTATGATTGCATCTTTAGCAGAATCTCATCTCCATCATATTCAGGCTTGGCTGGATAATATGTCGAAGATCTATAAAAAGTTCTCTTCAGAAATGATTAAGTTCGAGAAAAATGTAAGTACTAGTATATAAAATCCAAATTAACGACGATTTAGGGTCCTCAAGAGTCTCAAATCGTTACGTTGGAAGAATTCGAAAATGAAATGCGCGCTTTGCAGTTAAATGTGCCCAAAATAAAGAACATTTATAAGGAATTTAGCAACCGTGCACTTCAGGTAGAGAATGCGAATTTTTCCACTATTTTAAATATTCTTTAATTTAGCAAGCTCGAACGCCTACGGCAGGTCAGAACCCCTCTATCGAGTCTGGAGATTCGACAAAATCGAATCTTCCGATTAAGGATTAATTTCTATGTTCTTCCATGTCTTTGGATTATATCATGAATTTTTGACCACATCTCCCATAGTAACTTTCTTATAAAAATTAGCACTGAGCGTCATTCGTATTCAAATATTTAGGTCGAATTTGAGACAAAACAAATATAGTATAAATGCATTGTATTGCTAAATCATCTTGTTTCACTCATAATTGCTTCTCAACATTCTATAGCATTATCCAATCTCGTTATTAACACTTTTGCAAATGTTTCAAGTAACTATCAGACAAGTTCATTTTCCAGCAATAATATTTAACTCAGTTATTTTAATGTGTATGCAATTTAATAAAGTTTCACATAATCGAAAGTGCATTAATTACAAACTTGGATTATGCAATGATGAAATTTTAAGATGAGCAAATGATTGCTCATTATGTCCAATTCTTGAATCTTGTTTACGCTTTATCAAATTTTAATTTAATGCCAAGCATTTTTGTTCGAATGAAGCATCTATATTTTTTCTCGTTATTTTTAATAAATAAACGAATATTTTATCGAAATTTAGGTCAGAAGACATGGGCTGGGGTTTCTTGTCAAAAATAGGAAAGGCCATTGGAGGTACGCTGAGTACATTGGCGAGCCCAATCACATCTACAATTGAAGCTGTTTCAAATGTCATCACTGGCAATTCCGTATTATTTAATGTTTTTCCTTTTCTTTTTTTATATTTTGAACATTTATATCTGCATTATGATGATAGGATATGCTAAGAACTGATTTAGCGACGACGTCAAGAAATACATTCGCAACAAATTGCGATTGCAGAAAGAGAAGCTGAGAGAAAAGCTCAATTGGAGAACCTAAAACTCAATCAGGAGCACGAACTAAGAGTTAGTTTGCAACTATACGTAACTTTTCATCGCGATTTTCGTTTTAGCAAGCTCAACTGAAACAGGAAAGCGATCTGAAGAGGCTCGAATATGAAAACTTGCAGAAAGAAGCTGAACTTGCAAACACTAAGCAAATTGTATGAAAGTGCTTTCCCGAATATTTCCAATCTAGTAACTGACAGGCTGAGATGGAACGAGAAAGACTCGATCGGATCCTCGCTGATGCAAACGCGACGAATGGACAGATCATAGAACAGCAGCGATTGGCTGCAGAAGCTGAAGAGAAGGCGATGGAGGAGGCTGAAAGGTGGGATGAAAATTTGATAGAGTGGCTACCGCGTATCAGCTCGTTGAAGATATGATATCCTAAAAGGTGATGAAATTCTGTTTCTCTTCAATGTCTAAAATCGACAATCTCATTGTTGTCAGCGAAGATGCATGAAGTTCGGTCCTAAGGAGTATGATCTCCATGTGCGTTGACGGATTTTATACAAAATTCATCACTTTGTATTCAGATCTGTTCCCCACAAATTTAGTAATCTAACGAAAATGCTTCCTAGGACTAATAAAATAGAAATTTCAAAATGCAAGTGCTCGATAGTGTGTACAAAGAGTGTTTTCAGATTTTCAATACCAACAGCTTTGTTAGTAATAACCGAATGATATTTCAGAATCGCAGAAGATCATCGACAGAAAATGGAAGATTTCGAAGTGAAGCGAGCTTCGGAACATGCTGAAATCAGACAGAGATACGAAACGAGATCGCAGGAAATGAGAGCGGAAGCAGAAAGAGACAGGAAGCTGATGGAGAGGAACAGACAGGAACAGATCAGACTGCATCGAGTTAGAACTGAAGAATGATCTGAAACAGGATAATAACTGATTTAGGAAATCGAAGAACAGACACAAAAAAGACATGAATTGGAGATGAAATTACTGAACGAGCTGATGGAGAACAAGCAGATCAAGAGGGTGGAAATGGTATAAATTCAATTTTCAAATTTAAAGAAAAAACAACATTGTTACAAATCACTAAAGTGATACATAAGCTATAGCAAGTGCAATATTGAAGGCTAACAGATCTGGAACAGTTAAAAAAATTCTTTCATGATATGATCAATCACATAATCAGCTTTATAAATTTATATAGATGATTGAGAAATGAACAAGGAATGAGAAACTACAACTTCTAAAAATTGGAAGCTTGATATTTAAGAGTGCAGAATTGAAAGCTGAAATCGAGGAAGCAAAAAGAGAAACTGAGAAGCGATACAAGGAGGAATTGGATGCTTTGGAAGCACAGAAGCAGAAGGAAGCTGAATGGTACAAGGGAGTGATACAGCAGTTGGATGCGGAATCTAAACAACTAGATGCCAACCATAGGGAGAGGATGAAGGAACTGCGGGATGAAATGGTGAGTAATAATCCATTTGAATTGCTTCAATCGAGTCATCGGGAGAATAGAGTACCCATTTCCTAACAATTTTCTGTTCAGGAAAAGGCGATCCATGAGAGTGCCATGTTATTCGGTTCCCACATGCAACTTGTCGCTCAGCAGACGAAGACCATGGGAGAGCTCTGCCAAATTGCCAATCAACAAGTTCCAAATTCGAGTTTCAATAATATCGTAAGCATAGAACATTGAGTCGAATCAAAATGTCATCTTTTAGATGTCAAGGAACGCTGAAGAGCTGGTCAAAATTCAGGATCTTTCAATGAAATTCCGTCACAAGGTTCAGCAGATAATTTTGTAACACATTTTAATATGATTAATTAAGATCAACATTTTGAGCCAGACCAAAGCAAATATGAAAGGTAATCCGTCGGAAGCGCAAAACGCTCAGGTTTGTATGAACTAGGGTGTAATTCGGAAATTTCGTAGCCTCGGAGACTTGAAAAAAGCAGTTGTATGAATTAGATATAACTTTCGCCATAATTTCCTATCCATAATTACTACTTCCCCAAGTGAGTGATTGAGATAATTCTAGATAATGGTTGAAGATTAGGGAATATTTGAAATCTTGCAGTTCGCAAAGGATCAGCTTAAGAACAAACTTGAGCCATGGACAGAAGAAGCGAACCGTAATTATAACAACATTTCTCACTTGGAATTGGAAGAAGAAGACGTTCAAAAGAAAGCTATTGTAAGGCATATTCATCATTTCAAGATCAATTTGACTTATTTCTAGCAAATACTGGATGATACCGCCAATATTTACAGAAAGATTCTCGAGGTGGTGATGGATTTTGAAACGAAGGTTCGTTGATTTACCTCTGACGATCGTTTGAATTCATGAATAATCTATAGGGAGCACAAACTTCTCAAGTTGACGATTTGAAGAAGCTCGAAGATGAGGCTCGAGCCTTGTCGCGAGATTTACCCAGAGCCAGAAATGTCAATGAAGCTATGAGCAGTCATGCTTTACAGGTAAATTATAAACGTTTCTATGAAGTTTTTTTTACTAAAATGTTTAGGAAGCTCAACAACCATTTGCATTGGCTTCATCGGCTCAGAATCTCTCGATCGAATCTGGAAACAATTCAGCAGCAAAATCTAATGAAGTTTCTAAATAATATTCTGGATGATAACAGGACTCGTTTAGTCATGTATTCGTACATCCTTGAGATCTTTATTCCAATTTTTCTTTTTAATTCTAAAGATAGATTATTATTATTATTTAAGCTTTATTTTCAAAATATCCATACTTTTGATGATACATTAAAGTAATAAACTATACATGAACATGATGATAATTAGGATCAAGAGGGAGTTATTGGAAATTTCGACTCCGACTTTCAAAATCCAACTCCATCTTGGCTTGAGATTAATAAATAGAGGTCAAATTGTCGCAACATCTGATCTTCAAAGATGAGAATTGACTTGTAATTCTAGGATCTAGGGAGAACTTTCGTCAAGCGAAGATAAAATATAGGTGGTAGATAGCAGGGCTAACACTGAGAATTCAGAATTAAAATTATAGAGCGCAAGCTGCAAATGCGCAACAAGTAACAAAAAGTGGTAGTTAAGGATCCCAAAAAATGAGAAACAAGTACCCTTCAACCACCGTATGCCATCATAAACCTAGTCTAGGTCGACAATAAGCCTTCTGAAATGGTTCTGTGCCAAAAATTAGCGCATAAGTTTTCCCTGCAAAGACCCGTAAACAGTTTGAAGTTTGCGAAAATGTGGCCCCCTTGCAGTTCTCATTCTTTTTTTTTTATTTTCCCATGCTATTTTCCAAAAAAGAGGATGCGAACTATAATGGATCGAATTCAATCGGTCAGCTTTTTTCACCCAAATATTTGCGAGAATTCGAAATGAAATGTGCCATTCTCAGATAGACGGATCCCTTGCAGCTGGCCTATAAAACATCGATAGGACTTCAGTTTTCGTTCATCTAAAAGCAGGAGTATACGGACTCGGACTCGTTGCAAGTCCAAGTTTACCTCGGCGAAAAATAAGCTCCACCTTCAAAACCCCGCTGCTATGCCCTGCGTTTGCAGTGATGATTTTGTTTGAAATCGCACCGATTTTCTCCCGAATTGATCATTTTCTCGTAAATTTTTCTCGGGGAATATAAAATTTCGACGCCGTCCCTCTAGGTGCATTTCATCGAAAACTTGCATTTTTCTCGACTGATTTGAATACAATTTGACTGTTACAAAATGTTTGGGCGCGTTCATACTTAGTTGCATGCAACTTGCAATTCGCGTGCAACTCGGCGAAATAGTATGAGAAACGCGGAGAGCGGCCAAATTACAGCAAGTTGCATGCAATTTTGTCCATTCATTCTCTCTTCATTTTCCGCGCTATTTTGAGCGAGTTGCAAGTTGCATGCAACTGCAACTAAGTATGAACGGGCCCTTTCACTTTTGCCTTTGATAATTTCATTTTTATTTTTCGCTTATTCTTCATTTTTGTCATCTTTCAACTGGTCAGATAGTTTAATTTCTTCGAAAATTTCAATGGTCTCCCTCGGGCAACAACAAAATGACGGAGCGATTTCTATCAAATCTCATCATTTTTCTATAGACAATTGTACTGTCAAGTCGTGGAAAAAGCTTGCCATCATTTTGTAACTCTCTTCCTCAAAAATTTTTTGAAAATCTTCTTTTTCTTGGCTTTTGACGAGGAATTCATTAGTTTCTAATAGAATTAACTGATTCGATGATTTTCAGCATAATCAGTGATCAACGGCTGCAGTGAGTGTGTGCGATGTCCCCCCACAAGGAAGAGAACGGCTCGACGAAGGCCACCGTGGCTGAGGAGAAGCCTATCTCAGTGCCTGCCAAACCCAAGAATCAGGCTCACTGCGCCAGCTCTACTCATCATAATCTCCCTGTTCAGAAGGTCGGGTTTCGAATATTGAAGGCTGAAAATGACTGCTCCATGTTGAGCAGCAGTGGGAAAAATGTCAGCAATTCTTGATGAACAGTTTATTTGCCTTTCCCATCACTGATTATGATTTGACGCAATTAGATTATTTATCAAACAGGAAAATTACTGACTATTAAAGTTTTTAGTGGAAAAAAACATTAGATTCCAAGAAACATGATTTATAACTGTTCTAGAACATTTCGAAAAAAAAAACGAAGAAATGAAGTGAATATTCCTGATAATTAGCAATAATCTACTTGCAGGTGACGGTGCACCCTCTGGTGCTGCTGAACGTGGTGGACCACTTCAACCGAGTGAGCAAGACGCAGAACGTGAAGAGAGTGGTCGGGGTGCTGCTGGGCTCGATGAAGAAGGACAAGACGCTCGACATCTGCAACTCGTTCGCTGTGCCCTTTGATGAGGACGAGAAGGACAAGAACACCTGGTTCCTCGACATAGACTATCTCGAGAACATGTACGGAATGTTCCACAAGGTTCGTCTTGTTTTTATCATGTTTTATAGCAGGAAAATTTGAGCCTGTCCAGATTTGTAGCAAGTTTTATCGAATATGCGAGCTAAAATTTTAGAAATCTAGCCACCTGGATTACAAATTTATACAAATCATCCTGTATTTACGTTCTTTGAAATCGATTTAGAAGCTTCAAAAACTCCTATTCAATCACCCAATAGCAAAATGCTTAAAATTCTAAAGTTTGCAATTTTATCCATTCTCCAGGTGGCGGCGAAGGAGAAGATAGTGGGATGGTATCACACGGGCCCGAAGCTGCACAAGAACGACATCTCGATCAACGAGCACTTGAAGAAATTCACCCCGAACCCCGTGCTGGTCATCATCGAGGCAGAGCCGCAGCACAACGGACTCCCCACTGAGGCTTACATTGAGGTCCAGGAGGTTCACGATGTAGGTTTTTTCTCTAGTCTTATTATTTATTTTAAAGATATTAAAACTGCCAGTGAGCAAGAAAATTCATTTTCCTTAATTTTTGATTCGAGATTTCATGTACTTTCAGTTCAAACCTTATTTATTCCTCCCTTTTCACCCCTACTAAGAAAATTCCTCTTGCCCTTTGATAAAAGTACTAACAATTTTTACCTGAACCAGTTTTCATCTCTCTTTCATAAAATTCACCAAATAATGTTCCAGGACGGCACTCCCCCAATCAAGACATTCGAACACGTTCCGAGCGAGATCGGAGCTGAGGAGGCAGAGGAAGTCGGGGTGGAGCATCTGCTCAGGGACATCAAGGATCAGGTTGGAATTGGACAGAGAATGAATGAATGAAAGAAGGGAATTGCAGACCGCAGGGACTCTGTCTCAGCGCATCACGGACCAGTTGATGGGTCTGCGAGGACTGAGCGACCAGCTCAGACACATCGAAGAGTACCTGCTCGAGGTGGCTGATGGACAACTCCCCGTCAATCATCAGGTCATCTACCATGTTCAGGTGGGAACATTATTACATTATTTTGAAAAAAAAACGATTTGGTCAAGTGCTGAAATTTTCCAAGATGGACGTACATCACAGAAAATTAAAGCAGAATTCCCCTCGTTGCATTTTCTCAAAGGCAGAAAATGAAAAATAACTAGTGAAAATTTTGTCCTACATACACGTCTTTTGAAAACGCTAACGCTAAAAGTTTTTATGATTCGAGGTTTTCTTTCAGCACTGCTTTGGATTACAAGAATGCCGAATAAAAATTGCTCAAATTATCAGAATTTTCAAACGAATATTCAAACGCCCCTCATTTGTTCATTTAGTTTATACGTTTTCTTGTGACCTGTGACTGACTGACTGACTGATGTCAAATTTATTCAGGAAGTTCTGAACCTGTTGCCGGACGTGTCGCACCCCGACTACGTGAATGCGCAGAACGTGCAGACCAACGACCAGATGATGTGTGTCTACATGGGCTCTCTAGTCAGATCCATCATTGCTCTCCACAATCTCATCGATAACAAGGTAAGCAAATTCACTCATAACCATAACTAAGCAATTGCAATTTTGTGCATTCTTTTCATTTCTATGAACAGCAATGATCCCAATGTTTCTCAACGCATTTGACATATGCGCAGTCTTCTGAATTAAATAACACTTTTCTTTGTGCTTGTGAAGAGTGGTAATTGCGTTATGCTTGACAGAGGCTCTTTGACACTAGTCGACAACTCTCACAGAATTATTCTCTCACGCTAAATTATCTCAAAACTCTTGAATCAATTATTTTCTTGCAGGTGACGTTGCAAAAGGCAGAACGCGAGAAGGAGAACGGGGACTCGAGTGCTGCTGTGGGCACCGCAAATGGAACTGACAAAGACAAGAAGGAAAAGGAGAAGAGTGCAAATGGAAAGGAGAAAGACGAAAAGAAGACTGAACAGAAGGATCTGAAGAAGGACGACAAGAGCAAGGAGAAGAAGAAATGAGACAATCAGATGAACGTGAAACAGATCAGAAATGAAATTCTTCTTTCATCATTACTCATTTTTATCCTTTTTCTGAGCACATTGTTGTCTTTATCTGATTCAACAAATATTTTATCATTATTTATTTGCATTCAATTCTCTCATTTTATTCTTTTGTAACTGGGATCTTGTCCAGGTAGTCAAGATAATTCAGCTCTGAATTATTTTTGAGCTTTTTTCTACAGTAATTTATTGGAATCGACTGCACAAAGCCTGATTTTCTCATTTGAAGAAGATTTTACCAGTGATCGGTTATCAACGGTTGAATAAAGAAGTGATTCTATGCAATTTATGCAAATTAACCAAGTTCATGGGTTATCGTAATACACCCTTTAGATATTTGAATATTTTTATAAAGAAGCAGAAATTTGATATTTGTTTAGTTTTCCAAAACCAGAAAATGGACGATGAAATCAATTATGGCGATGCGTCCAAATACATCAACGATGAATCCATCGAAATGGCCTGGGCTGTCAAGGTGACAATTAGAATTTTTTTGGCCTGTGAAATAGTTAAATTCATACATCTCATTTCTCAGAATTGATTGTGAGAAGAATTCCACCTTTCGCTAAATCATCAGCTCAATATTGTAATCTACAATTTTGATGTTATTTTTTATTTTGTAAAAAAATTCTGTTTCAGGCAGCAGAGCGTGCGAATGTGCACATCAACCTGCTGATGTCGTGCAACACGGAGAACCTCAAGTTGCACAATCGACAGGAGCAGATCCAACAGGCCTTCCGAGAAGACTTCCCCAATCTCGATGTCAAAAATGTGAGTGGAATTTTCATTTGAAAAAAAAAACAATTCTCTTCGTATCTAATCTGTTGAGAATACAATTTGGATTCTTCGCAACGAATCAACATGGCGATATTATGTATGGTTAAGAATGGGTAGAGAAGCTCATTTTGCACACTTTCACTATGTTGCGAAGAATCTAAATGGTCGTTGAGAAAATTTCCAATTCGTTTTGAAAGAATTGGGAAGTAGTTTACTTTTGATTAATTTCAGGTGACTGAAGTCGAGTTGAAGCAGGGCGAAATGCGCGAGAAATGGCGGCAGTTCTGCGAGAAATTCAAAGACGTGAGAAATAAGCCGAGTTTCTTTGGATACATTCGAAGTAATTCAGGTGGAGGACTACTCTCTAGGCACTTTGATGCGGATGGACGCTGCACAGGCTTACAGCGAGAAGAATTCCATTGTCGTGCCCAAGGTATACAATTTTATCCCGCGTAAAGTTTTGTAAACGAGAATTTCAACTAAATCCTTGCAAAATCAACTCTTTCCTGCTTCTTTCGAATTAAACTAGAAAATAATTGACAAAAAGGACGAAATAACATGGCAACTTTACTGATTAGTTCGAGCTATCCAATAACTTCTCCGCAACCTTCTTTGTCCTGTTTTCGATGTCTTTTTGTCGAAAAGTCGTGTCATTTTCGAATCATCTTTTGGCAAATGAAAAGCCTTTGGAGATTGAATTTTGATTCCCGCTTCTAAACTTCCTTTTCTCACTTATATGCAAATTGTTTTGAAAAACTGATTCAGACAAATGTGTTGCAGGTAATCTGGTTGGCGATCGAATCGACGCGGAATGCGGAGGGTCTGAACGAGCGATTGAAGCCGTCCATTGTCGAGGACCACAAGCAGAACTCGGCTCAGTTGTAGCAATTGTAGAGAGGGAGCGGTTTGCTGCTTTTCGTTATTATCTGTTATTTCCAGCAAGAAGTTTCTAGAATAAGTTTGATAAAAGTACGAAGAGGTAGATATTTTTCAAAAGAATCGTTAGTTTATTCTAGAAAGACCTTGAATTTCATTTGTTATTGTTGCTCAGACTGTATTGATAATTACAGTAACCAAGGGTAGAATTATGCAAATTTTTGGAAATAATTACTACATCTGCAGTAATATTGGTTAAATTTCTAAATCTAGAATACACTTTTTATGAAATTTAAAAAGCTAATAGACAATTCTTGTGATTCTAGATTTTCCTGAAATCGAAGTTTAGATTTACAAAATACGTGCAGTATCTCAAGTAGCCCAGTGTTCGTTGAACCGGGTCAATTAAAAAAATGTTTTTTCTCAATCGTTTTAAATATTCTCTCATTTCTCTCAATTTCTACCTGTTGCCTAATTTTTACTGTGATTTATGGAAATGTTGAGCGATGGAAGCTCGTAATGAAAGGATTTTAAAATTGAAAAAAAATCGCTAAATTAGAAGTGATATGGGCCTGATAGTGTGCTGTGAGTTTTTCAAACTAAATGTTTTTGCACATAGTTGCCTGATTTTCACTAAATTTGTACAAAAATTCGTGGAATTTATGTTTTAAAATTCAGAAAACGTTCAACTTTGTCCACTCTATAAATTACTGCAGTTTTTCAAACTATGTACACAAGCTCCTATTTTTCACTCATTATAAGGGGAGATTTTTGAAGAAAGAGCGGTCCTTGTTACACTCTCCCTTTCCTCGCTTTTGTGATGGAGGACCAGAATGACGTTGTTTGGTTTGTCGTTGAGCCATCCATCGAGTTATTCCATGTCAGCACGTGGTGCCTTCCCCTTCCTTTCTTCTCTCTCACTCTGCGTCTCTCCCCCTCAAATCCCATTAGCTTATCCCTCTTTGCTCTGTGGAAGAGCTCTGCATATTCGCTGCCCTTCGTTCATTTGGTGCTTCTTCCCTCTGTCTCTGCCTCTCGGCTCTCTAGCCCATGCTGTTGTTTTTGTACGGATTCCATTATTATCTTTTAAACGGTTTGATAATGGAGCTGAAGCATTTCCACTCAATGTTTCCCGTTTCATCTTCAAAGATTTCCATTTTCCTTCTGTCTCGCTCTTACATTATCTCTCCCAACTATCGATTTCTCGTTACCTCTTTCTTTGTTGCAATGACAATTCTCCTTCTATTCCCAAACTAGGACCACCCCCGCTCTACATTTCGTTTCTATTTGTGTTCAACTCGTTTTCAATTTTCATTTCGTTCATTCTCTCTGATTTCGCTCATTCTTCTCGAACTTTAAAGATTCGTTTTCACGTTTCAGTAAATCAGCAGAAATTGCTGCTATGCTCGAATTCTGACCGAAACAAGTGACAGAAACTGATTCCCTGAATTTGGCAGTCATTCAACATGCTCGGATTTCTGGAACTCGCAGTTGCATACAGGTTGAAATTTATTCTTTCTTTCCAAATGAACGATATAATGGTTGAGAACATGGAGAGATGGCAATCCGGAAGATCCCCCATCAGCACGGAAGAAATTAAGAAATGAACTGCGCAAAACGGCCAGCAAGCTCGAGGAGGAATCCATTTCGGTATGCTTTTTTCGTAATTTTACTTTAATTTTGAAAAGATACAAAGATAAAAATAACATCTTACAAGTTATGGCACGAAATTCTCTTATAGTACAGATTGAAACGCGCACAAACAGTTATTTTAGACAACTCATTTATTTTCGAAGAATATATAGTTAAAGAGTTTTCCAATCTGTTAATTTTTGAGTGAAATCTAAATTTATCGATCACGAATAGATAAATCGGTAAAAGTTTCCGAACTTTTCGTGATTAGTAAATTTTCAGCTGGAATCGGTGATGGCGGAATTCAAGCTGTCGAACAACACCCTGAAGAGGATGATGAGTCACATGTCTGACAACATGGACAGAGGCCTCGAGAAGGGGCTTCCTGGGTCCACAATCGCTATGCTCCCCAGTTTTGTACCTGAATTGCCGGATGGAACTGGTAAACGTTCTTTTATTTCGTTCATTTTTCTAGCATATTCACATGTGCATGGGAATTATTCGACTTTCTTATCTTTTGACAAAAATCGAATGAAAATACTGATGTTTGCAGAAAGAGGGACGTACGTTGCAATGGATCTGGGCGGAACAAATCTGCGAGTGATGATCATGCACATCGAGCCCGGAGAGCCCATGCGAACCAAGCAGTTCAACACGAGGATTCCTGACAAGGCCATGCATGGAAGTGGGAGGCAGGTTGGTAGTTATTCTCGCATCATTTTTTATCTTCAAAAAATGCAGTATCGCAAGAAATATTGGAACAATTCAAAATTTTGAAATAGCTAATTCCAAGATTCTTTATGAATCGATCTAAATAAAATATTATGAATCATTGACGCTCAGTATCATCTTCAAGACTACAAATCTTCAAGTTAATTGTTTCACAAAACTCGATGTGAAGCGTTTCAAAAATTATATTGCTCTAAACTTTCGTGCACCACTGCTACCATTTGTATAACTTTTTAGCAAATTCGTTATGACTTCCTGAAATTATTCGGAAGAAGCGAGTCAAATCCTATTTCTATTCTTGCAGCTGTTCGACTACATTGCGAAGGCCTTATGCGATTTCCTAGTCGAGAAAGACCTCGCCGACCAGAATTTGCCAGTTGGATTCACATTCTCCTATCCTTGCAATCAGACTGGACTCAGATCTGCTACTCTGCTCAGGTTTATTTAGCGAAACCGGAGGAATTCAGAATATTCTGAACTTTAGATGGACGAAAGGAGTGACAGCGACTGGAGTCGTGGGAAAAGATGTCGTGCAAATGCTCGAAGAGGCCATCAAGAGAGATGGAGTAAACATTTTTATTCAACTAATGAACACTATCAACTGAAAGCGTATACTAACTTCTAATGTATAGGATTTTCACTTTATTTTTAATTTTCAGCGGGCGAAAGTGGAAATCGTGGCTCTGATCAACGACACAGTCGGAACGATGGTCGCTGCCGCTTACGAATCTAGGCAGTGTGATTTAGGAGTTATCATTGGTAGGCTTTGTAGTTATGTTCATTAAGACTAGCTGAAATGTGGAACAACGAGATATAAACATGGCAAAATAGCATATGAAAACTATCTTGCCTCCTCCAAACTACTATACTCTTATTTGCTCTTGTCATGTGTTTTATGATTTTTAATTTATCTTTGTCCTAGTTAAATTTCGTTCGACATTTCTACGCAATTCTAATGAAAATTATTTGACCGAAAAAACTCCAATCTGCCTAAAAAAAATCCTTTATTTCTATTTTTCTAGGAACGGGAACTAATGCTTCCTACCTGGAGGACACGAAGAAGATAGTCTATGGAATGCAGAATGCGGACGACGACTACCTGCATTCGCAGATGATCATTGACACTGAGTGGGGTGGGTTTGGAGACAGAAACGAGGCCGAGTACATCGTCACGCAGTACGACAAGATCATCGACAAACGGTCCGATCATCCAGGAGTCAATACGTGAGACTTGTTATTATTGCTGAAGGCAAATGAACGAAACCACTTTTCTCCTATGCATAATGTATACGATTCTACATGTGATGAAATTCACTGAAAATGGAAAAAAGAAGAGATATTTACCATGAAGATGAAAAATTTTGCTCGGTTATCCTTCACTATTCGCATGTCTGAGAATTGACACTCCCCTTCATTCTGCTCTAAAATTCCCGAATTGAAACTGATGGAAATAATAGTGCACAGGAAAAGCTTCTAACTTAATGAATTGTTCTCAGATTCGACAAGTTGGTTGCCGGAATGTGCATGGGAGAATTGGTGCGACTCGTGCTCGAGAAGCTCTGCACCAGCAAGGTTCTCTTCAATGGAAACGCGTCCAAACTGCTCAAGACGCCTGGCAAATTCCCCACCAAATATATCTCCGAAATTCTGCAGTAAGATTTTAAGGCAACCTGGGAGAGTAGTTGCATCGTTATATACGAAATAGTAAAGGGAAAGAATCGTTTCCCTACACAAACCATACTCTTTCGCATGCAACGATGCTATACGGTGCAATTACTTTTCCGGATTGCCGACTTTACAAAAAATTTTTATCGGGATTCTTCGAAAAATGTTCGTTCCGTTATCAAAAATCACGAAAGTCAGTTCCGCACATTCCTAATCATCACGAGAACTTTGTTTCTAATGCCATGGATCGTATCATTTTTCAGTGACGAAGGCGGCTCCTACACGAACACTCGGCAGATCATGGATGAATTGGGCATCGAGGACTTCACGTTCTCAGACATGCTACTGCTCAGGGAGGTCTGCATGGTCGTGTCCAGGAGGAGTGCTAATCTCGCCGCTGCTGGTAAGAATAGTTTTTTTTCCTTATGATAGAAATTGTCTGAAAACATCAGCGATGCAAATTATCATCTTCCAGTATTGTCAAGTTGTTCTGTGCTTTTCCAAAAATGTGAACTAGCATTGAATTTTGAAGGCTAAAATCGACTTTGATGTTAAAATTTTTGTTATCGGAATTACCCTCCATGTTGACAATTATGATATTTTCACTTGCTATTCGGGTTTTCAGCCATAGTGTGCGTTCTAAATCGAGTTTCGAAGAAGAATTTGCTGACGGTGGCGATCGACGGCTCAACATACAAGTACCATCCCTTCTTCGACCACTGGGTCACCGAGAAGGTCAAGGAGTTGCTCGATCCTGGAAAAGAAGTAAGCGAGGAACACTCGATCGTTAATAAATAAGATGAAAAACAAACTGCAGTTCAAAATCGTGCAAACGGGAGATGGCTCGGGCAAGGGAGCTGCACTGATCGCTGCAATCGTTTCCCGAGTCAAGAAGGCTGAAGAGAAGCGGAAACAGGATGAGGTTAGCATAGTCATTAAATTACAAAATTACATCATCTTTCCTAAGTAAGATCATCAGTAAACATTCTTTTTTTCTCTACTCATTAGTTTGAGAAACATCTGCTCTCCACCACATAAATTTTATATCCTACCATTCTAATCTAACCATTGGGTTGTCGCATAGTTTCGTGCCGGGCTTCACCGTCTACGACATTCCTATAACCTCAAGGTTTCAATATTGAGGATACAGGATTTCACACAAAATAATTATGATTATTGTCCTTCATAATCCGATACATATCACTTGTCTTTGGTTAGTTTAGTAAGGGAAAAAATATTTCATGATTAAAAGCTACATTAAATTGTGTAACAGCACAATAGTTCTTCAATTTTCGACGATAATAAATTTGGTTTTGTTCTTCAAATCCACATGAAATGATTTAGGAACAGCAAAAATTGGAAGAAGAGAAACGAAAACTTGAAGAGATGGAAAATATTCGCAAAGAGAAGCTGATGGAAGAGGAAAGGGCCAGGAGATATCAGGACTTGCTGAATTATGGGGATGAACGCATCTCGGAACGATCCAATCAGCTGTCGTAAAGATGGGAAATATCGTTGAATCGCAGACATCAGGTCATTGCAATTTTATGCCGATGCGATAACGGTCAAGTGCTTAGAACAATTATGACTATGAATGCAGTTAAGTACGCGCCCACGCAAAGTTAACCAAATTTGCGAAAACTCGTCATGAATTGACAATTGCTTAAACTGAGCATATTCGCAAAATGTCGTCCAAATTGGCTAATTGTAAATGAGGGTATATCGATTGCATCCACAAGCATATTTGTTCTACAACTGTATCCCTTTTCCCTTTCAACGATAGCAACTATTCATTCCTTTCTAGTTTACATAATTGCAGTATACCAAATCTATGAAAATTAGTTTCACAGCGCTTAAGATTCGTTTATTTTCCCTCTGTGATCGTTATGAAAATTCATTCGGAATTTATGGATCATTTTTTATAGAATTTTTAGTTCGATTCTAGAAGCAGAAATTTCATTTTTGAAGTTACATTGTTGATTATGTTTTGTAGGTTAGAAGCCTCTTTCTGTACAATGAGTCTGAACATTTGGGTATTTAACTTACAGTATGCCATGTAACAGAACAGTCAAAAGTTTAACTGAACTAAAATGAGATAATGAGATTACGCCATGAGATCATTTGAATCATTTGACACTGAATTTTATCACTTCTCTCTATCTATTCATTTAGTGGTAGATTATTGTCAATTACAGAAATGTGAGAGAGCATTGAATTCTTGATTACGCTACAATATGAAAAACTGTGTATGAAGACCTAGAGAAAGTGCTTCAAAGCAAATTCTGACTAATCAATGTTAGTCAGCAATTGGAATATTTGCGAAGTCATCAATTTGAAGTAATAACTACGTTGGTTTGCATTACACAGTTGTGTCATATTGTATGTTTAGAAATTTCTATTCGATATTTCAGTATAACAAATTGCCCTCTCTTTTCTGTCTGTGTTTTTCAATTGTGTAAAAATTTCCTAATTTGTCTAAATTCTCAAAACGTTTTTGCAAATCACCTTTCCACGGGCTTCGGATCGCTTGTCTTGTCTCGTCTTCAACTTACACATTTGTATTCTAGTGCCTAGATTTAGGAATCTCTTCAAAGTATTATTGTAGAAAGTAGGGAAGAATACAGGAAAATGTTTAACGCGTCATCATTGTATATCTCGAAAAAATGAACTCCTAAAGCAATGAATGATGAGGTGTATAAATTTTCTTAATTTAAACAAATTAGATGGTGAGTGAATTTTTATATTGATACATTTTCTGTTGTATGAATTGTGCATTTCGGAACATAAATCTTCGCATTTTTGTGAGTTGTTTATGGATACACTCAGTCATGTCTATTGGCGAACACCTTTTGTAGATTTCAATGATTTTGGGGGAAGTGGGCGAAGCGAGTTCGCGCTATACTATTTCCAAATTACAGTACTTCGATGTTAGGCGCCTCTTTTCGTTGTCATTATTTGAGTTCTCTTTTTCACGCAGTGAAAAATATATTATCTTGCTCCCATGTTAAAATACAGACGAGAACGATTTCCCCTGCCAGAAAAATAAACCGGACAAAAGGGAGAAGGATACTACGCAATCTGAAATGTTTCATCGCGATAGACACATTTTGGAAGTAAAAATGCATGACTTGCCATTGTTAATGAACAGAATCGTGTGGGATGTATGAGAATGTTGCCTCCAAAAGAATTATGTTTTTGACAGTCATACATTTAGTGATTTGGTGACAGTCGGAGTTCGTATTTTCAGTTCTTCTTCTTCCTCACATTCAACTTATTTACTTTTCAGTTTTTCTTCGCTTATTTACTCGTTCAGTCAATTCATTGATAGCGACTGCCTTTATTATTCATTTATTATCATCACTAAAAAGCTGATCTTCATCGTATTTCGTATCTACACGTGAAAATTCATAAGAAAATAATTTAATTAAACTTTTTTCAGACATATTTCATCCGAATAACGTAACCCTTATAGGAAATTCTATCTTGCCTTGAATTTGCATCATCCTTCTCTCGAGCTCTACTGATGATGCAAAAATACAATTTCTTGTATTCAACATTTGCGTTCTGGTTCTTGGTTCGCTCTGTAAAAATGATGTTTTGGTCCTCGTAATCTCACTCTATTTTTGGCAGGATTACGGAGTATAATGCCACAAGTGCGGGATTTATCCATACCTGTCAATATGCTCATCCTTATCAGCAGCTCTCGAGTCGATAATCCCTCTCATCATCAGCCACTTGCTAGACATTTGGTTGTTTTGACTCGAGCATCTTCTTATAATAATACCACTTCCACTTACTGCATATTCACAATCGGAATTATGTAGAGCTGCACAATGCGCATGCTATATCGTTGATTGGCGAGAAAGTTGGTATTCTCATTTAGCAATAAAAATTCGAATGTGGAGCGAAATAGTGAGTCGCGTAAAAAGAAGCGAGACGAATAGCGTAATTTTTGAATATCGACGTTCTCCAATCAATAATAGTCCTAACCTTTTCTTGAATTGAGGCTTCTGGAGAAAATGACACTTCTGATCTCATTCGTCTTACTTTGTCGTAGTTTACAGTATACTCAAATCTGAGTATTATGCTCGCCGCTAAAATGGGCACATTCCAGCCCAAACTCTTATTCCAAGCGAAAATTGAGAGTATTGCCTTCTCTTCTTCTTTCCCCCTTTAATGAACGAGAAAGGGACCACATTTTCATTCTCGATTGGGCAGAAGTTTTAGTGTCGGAGCACGTCCATTTCAATGTCGAATATTAACGGCGAACACGATAGTATTAATCCCAAACTTTCTTTAGACATCTAAAAATGTGTCGAATTGCATTTATTCTCAGCGTGTCTTCGTTATTTTCGTCTGTTTACATTTGCTTACAAATCGTGAGTCGGCTTGTGAAAAATCCTAAAATGAGGCACAAATGTATTCTCCTGTCTGTCTGATTATAAAGGTCCGAAGTGATGACGAAAATAGGCAGTGGAAGTGGTAATTGCGCACGAAGCATGAATTATCGCAATTAGAGGGGATGAAAGGCAGGTGCTTTTTTCACATTGTCCACACTACGCACTGCGAGTTTTTCTGCTCATATGATTATATTCATTTTCTCGACATTTCTAATTTTTTTCTTGTTTTCCATTTCTCCCTCTAATCTTTCATCTGTTGCTTCTCTCCCACTTGCTCTTTCTCTCCTTCCCTCTCTTCCCTTTCTTCAATCAATCACATTATTAGGGAACACAAGTGGTTTTGCAAAGTTCATAATTACCGGCAAACTTTTATTCCAAGCTATCAAATTCGATGTAACTAAGATGTTCGTGAAGAAAATAAAGTCAAAATCACTTTATCAAAACAATTGACCCAGAACGATCAGCGAAATGTACGCGTTTTCGGTTCATAAAATCGTCGCGAACGTATACTCATTATCATCGATCTTCCTCTCTTCTGCCATTTTCACTTTCTTCAAATCTTTATCATCTCTTATTTGGTTTTCTGGGAAGTTCACAAGTTCAACCATTTCTAAATTCTCCTATTTTTTAGACGAAAGTGTTTTATAGAGAAGAAAATGAGTGAATTTTTCAAATTTTTGTGTCGGCGAACAGTGAATTTTCCAAGAATGCCTTGCATCCTTCAGCTTCTGTTCGTCATTGCCCTTGTCTGTCTGTTCGTCCATTGCATCATCGTCTTCATCTCGTTTCCCTCTGCCTCTTTTCCAGTTCCCCCTCTCCTCTTTCCCCTCACGTTGTGTCCCCAGCCAGACACAGCAGCAGACACAGACCAGGCAGTGCAGGGTAAGGGAGGCGAGTGCGCAGCAATGCAGCGATCAGCTAGCAGAGCCTGTCGCGAGAGGGCCAACCCCCCAAGGAAGACTCCCCTACTCTTCAGAACAATCAAGGACCACCTTTACCGATCTATTTATCGATTGTGATGATCGATCTGCCCGCCTTTTGCAACTCCACCTCCAGTTGTATCGATTTTCCCGAACCTCTCTTCGTGTCTCTCTTTCTCTCCCCGGTGCATCTGCACTCCCCATTTCCTATTTCCAATCAGACACTAATATTTCCTCTCTTCTGCTTCGATTGTCTTCATCAATTATTCCCTCCCCTCCTCTGACTATTGATTTATTGATTTTGTGCATTGCAGGTATCGCAACCAGTCAAGCAGTGAGTGTACTCCCCCCTGATTCTCTGCCACTCCTTGCCAATCAATTCAATCGATCGATCAGCTCCGCATCTCCGGAAATCAATCATCCAATCACCCAATCAATGGCCTGTCTCCGCAAACTCAAAGAGGACATCGCCCTGTTGGAGACCCTTTTCCACAAACAGCACACTAGATTTCAGGTGATTTCACATTTCACTATCGATTTATTGATTTGTCAAGAAATTATTTGATTTTTTCTTTTCATTGGAAGCCGAAAGTTTTGAAAACATGGAGTTGAATTTATCTCTGTTCACTTTATTTGTCACCCGACAAAAATCAATACAATCAGCATATCGATTGATTTTCAGGTGGTGAACGCGTCCGTGGACGAGATCTGCATGAAGTTCATTGACGGGTCCGGCTCCTCGGTAATCATCAATGCTAACATTCAGGTACTCGCCCTTTCTCTCTCATGTATCGATCCATTATCGATTATCTCTATTTTCAAGGAGAACTATCCCCGTCAACCGCCCATCTGGTTCTCGGAGTCTGATGACGTGCCTGCAATCGGGGCTGCGTTGCAGAATTTGACGGAATCGGCAACTGATCAGCCAGTCACTATTCTTCATCAGGTAAGGAAAGATAAGCAAAACTGAACCGCTACTTTTTCTACACACTCTGCCCCTAAAACATGGTGAATTCTACAAACGGTGATCACGGTAAGCTTGTGGATTGCACAGGGAGCCCTTAATTTATTCATCACGCTTTTCTTCTAAGTATCCATCTCTCACAACTTACTTCGCTGCTAAGTACTAATCAACGAGACAAACTACACTACAAATTAGCTTCCTTACACACATGGCTAGGTTTTCACATTCACATGTGTTCGTAGTTGTGTGCTTCTTTCTGCATAGAAATAGCTAGAAGCTTGAACGAAAGACGGTGAAGTATTATATTTGTAAGAAACGCACAGAATCTTACTATGAACATTTTCACATGAAACTTCGTTATTTTATACAAGATCATAAAATCAAGGTAAGATTTCATAAAATTTGCATTGAGAAAAACGATTGACTGTATTCGTCGCCAGTTTTCC
The DNA here is from genome assembly GCA_964036155.1 of Diploscapter coronatus. NCBI lineage: Eukaryota > Metazoa > Nematoda > Chromadorea > Rhabditida > Rhabditidae > Diploscapter > Diploscapter coronatus. Next base: position 7,288,753 of record OZ038423.1, read on the forward strand.
ACGACCAATATTTACCAAATTTACAAACAGGGAGCAGGGATAGGAAAAATAACTCACGAATTATACAAATATATATTTGATATAGTGAGTTTGTGAAAAGAAAGGCAGAATAATTGATCCTAAGAATGCATTCTTATTTCAGATCCACCAGCTGATCACGGAGCTATGCGACTTCTACCAACTGCCGATTCCTTCCGAGCTGATGAGTCTGCTACCTCCGGATGTGGAGATGGAGAAGGACGAGGGACATGGCAGCGATATGGAGTCGGATGAGATCGAGGAGGAACAGCAGGATGACGAGGAGGAAGAGGGCGAAGGCGAGGCTGAGGAGGACGATGATCACGACTTGGAGGTTAGAGAATTGGATCATAGATGCTGGACAGTACAGGAAAATTTTGACCTGTACTGCCAACATTCCATAATTGGAAAATATTTATTTATCAGATTGAAACTATTTGTAGCTGAAGTGATGCTACCACTGTTTCTTTTGAAATTGTGTATTACTCGTAAAGCAAAATATGATAATGCTGTATTTTTTTTGTGAAAACAACTTGTAATTTGAGCTTCAGCAGGATAAAGTCTTGTCGATCCTTAAACTGCCACAGAGCCAACTTGTTTTGTAAAGTAGAAAATTAGAAAAATCAAAAATATTGGAAATTGCTGTAACTCGTTGTAGGTGGTGACGATGGACGAGGCCTCGGGCAGCCACGAGGACGAGTTGCCTGTGGAGGGCAAACAGGTACTCGATCAGGTCTGCAGACACACCAGACAGCAGCATTTGACTGGACGGGTAGGAGAAGAAGGGGAGAAGAGAAGAGAAACAACTCACTTGCAGGTACAAGGCAGTGTCACTGCCACTGACAGACTCATGAAGGAGATCAAGGACATCTACAGATCCGAGCACTTCAAGAACGGTTAATCAATTTGATATTTAAAAAAAAAAAAAAGCCGAAAGAAGATTTTTAGAAGAAATAGGTTTCTTGTACTAGTTATTTACTCAAAAAAAAAACTTTGAAAAGTCTTATTTTTATTTTCAGGCGTGTACTCGTTCGAGTTGCAGAACGGGCACAATCTGTACGAGTGGTGGGTGAGGATCCACAAAGTAAGCGAATCTCTTTCTATAAATTGTGTTATTCAAATGATTAAGTTCGATGAAGACAGCCCCCTGTCGTCCGACCTGGTGACCCTGAAGCAGCAGCACAATCAGGACCACATCCTCTTCCACTTCGTCTTCAACGAGAACTTCCCCCACGACCCCCCTTTCGTCCGGGTCGTCTCTCCTACGGTACGACTTTCTTTCCGACGATATTCTTTTCAACTTGTAGGATAGTAATGCCTTCTAAATACGTGCTCATCATCTCGATCTCGCTTTATCCATTTTCCCCAAACCACGCTTATGATCTTTGGAAAACCGTCGGTGATGAAATAGTTCGCAGTGTTTACTCACTCTTTTTAAACTTGCTACTTGTGTGACGCGTGCCATCAGATAAGCATAGGGGTCGGGTTACAGGAATTTTGGAAAGGGAGAAAAGGTTGCGTGAAATCGAACACAACAACAAGATTTAGAATAGAAAGGGTTCGTAAACGATTTGCGAAAGCGTTCTTTCGATCGGGAAAAAAATCTCAAAGTGTCTTCCTAAATATGCAGTGACAGGATTTAGGAATTACTGAGTATGCATGAGTTTAGAAAAAGGTCATCCTCGTGGGAGAGAATGCTCGAAAAATTTTGCCAAAAAACAAGTTGACAAATATGAGATGCAAAATTGAATGTTATTTTGTTGCAGCTCAACAACGGCTACGTGCTGTCCGGTGGCGCGATCTGCATGGAGGTGCTGACCAAGCAGGGCTGGTCCTCTGCATACTCGGTCGAGTCACTCATCCTCCAAATTGCTGCCACTCTCGTCCGCGGCAAGGCTCGCATTCAGTTCGATGGAAAGGTACTCATTTTGATTTAAGAAAATATTCTGACATTTTTTAAAGAAGCTTTGAAAATTCCAAAATGTTTGTAATCATCGCAGAATTTATCACACGGAGAGCGTGTTTCTTGCTTGTTATTTATTCTATTATTTGAAAGTAAAATATTTTGCCCACTAGAATCTGGTTTTCTTCAGTTCTCTCGGAGCTTTCGAAGATTTGCAAGATTTTAGAATTTATCTATGACATTTCACATATTTGTCACGATTTTTTCAAATTGAGAATTTATGTTTTACTGTTGGTAAAATTCTAACATTTTCAGAGTTCGCAACAGTACAGTATGGCGAAGGCGCAGTTGGCGTACAAGAACCTCGTGCAGATTCACCAGAAGTCTGGCTGGTACACTCCGCCCAAGAATGAGGGATAATTGGCAGATCATCCCATCTGCTCTTGTTCTGATCTGTAGATCAACAGTCCACTTCCTCAACTAACTTATGGATACTTTCAAGCGAAAACAACTCGGTATATTTTATTATGTTTTTATTATAAAAATAGCAAAACTTTCCAACAACTATTTTGAGATGTGATATTATATTTTCTAAACAAAAATGCAAATTTGAAATGAAGTGTGGTAATATTATCATTTACAATTTTAGAAAACTACCGTTACATCATTTCAATTTGCACAAAAATAACGAAATTTTATTCATTTCATGTATTTTATTTTGAATTCTTGAGTCTATTAGGTGATTATGACAAGCAGGCACAACTTATTTGGTAAGATGTTTTGATCGAAAGAATTTCTTGGTTCTTTAGATTTAAACAACGATTTCCTTTGCAAATCTAAAACTAGGATAAGCGTAAAAGCTTACCCAACTCTAAAATTGGTAAATATGTGTGGTCTTATCGTAGGAAAATTTTATCTGGTGTTTCACAAAATGCTCCCCGATTTCACTCTTGTAATGGTACAGTCACGCCTTTCTGACATCGATGTCGATCGTGTCAAAAGAGTTTACATGTAAAGTCGCTTGACATTGACACGATGTCAAAAAGTCTGGAAACATACATCCTGTCTTTCTCTTCTAAATGTTTCGGGAGCATTTTTTGATAGATATTTTTGAATTTTGACTTGCACAGGTTCCTTTTACTCTCCTTTCCAAGCAAACAAATCCGTTTCGATACTATCGTTCTCGTATCCAAGTTTGCTCGATTATTTTAATCGAAATTCCACTCTTATTTTATCGAAAAGTTGCAAATATTTTATCTTCGGTCAATGCTTTGATTGGCGATAAAAAGGATAGCTCCTAAAAATCATCGATCAAGCCATGGACTGCAAAATTCCTCTTCACTTTTGACTGGTCTCATTCTAATTCAATCACATACACCCCTTCCAGCTGTATATTCACCATTCTGCTATAATACTTTCAAACAACATGAAAATTGACTTTATTTGGGAACTGATACAAAAATGTAGGTGGAGATGATATTCTTGACTTGTCAAGTGGATTACTAGTTCTTCAATAGGTTAGTAATCCTATCGTCTCTACAAGCAATAGCAATGTCTCTGGTTGATTTGATTTGATTTTACCTATGACTTTGACTTTGATTTGACTTCGATTTCATTGTCTCGGCTCATATTTGATTTGATTGACTCATTCGGCAATAAATAAATATTTCAATGTGGTTTTGTATTTCCTGAAAAGAAATTCGTGGCATGAGCGAATTTTCACAATATCTCCTACATTTTCATGTTTAAATCGCAAATTATTGATGTTTCTGAGAAATTAGTAAGGATGCAGAGGGTTACACAGATGTTGTTTCGTAATATGGCGCAATATTTCTAACGTTAACTCGTCATGTTCACTAATGTGAGATCGATTTTAAAAGTTCTCTATTTTCAGGAGAAATGACTGCGTTCGAAGAATTGGGTGTTATTCCTCAGGTATGAATTTGAATGTTTTCTGAAAGAAGACTGAGACTGTTTTGAGCTTGGAGAGGCGGTGTCTCTGTTGCACTGGGAGATTCCAACGGCGATTCAGTGCGAGGCCATTCCTGCTATTCTCGGTGGCGGAGATGTGCTTATTGTGAGTCGTTTTGGCAGTTTTGAACAACATTATTTATGTATGAACAAATTTCGAGTCAGTGAAAATTTGGCGCATTTCATTTTTTCCCACCTATCCGTGAGAAGAGTACCGTATGTGAAAATGTATGCATTTGCATTATTTCTGCTACTGTTTTTTCCTTACATTTTCTATGACATGCAATATTATGAGAAATAGACAAAGCTCTCAGCAGAAATATCCATTCGTTTCTTGAATGAATGCACAGAACTACTTGAGAGTAAAGGTAATCTAGACGAAATGAGAAAAGTATAAAATTTGTATCCTTTCCTATCCATAAGATCAGGTAATTAGAAAGTATCTGAAAGGAGGAATAATATCGAGACCTTTAGCCTTTCCACAAAAAAGATTAATTTGAGGCAGCAGAAACGGGAAGCGGAAAGACGGGAGCATTCTGTCTGCCTGTCGCGCAGATTGTATGGGAGAAACGCAAGGATGCACTCGACCCTAGCAAGGGGAAGCAAAAAAAGGATGGTAAGAGAGATAAAAAAATATGAACTTTCTTTATAGTATGATTTAAAAATTAAAAAGAAAAATCAAAGCATCAAGCATGAAAGAAGTAGTAGAGAGAAGAATAGAAGTTGAAATTTCCATCAAGCGAATGAGCATAGAAAAATCTAGGATTGAGGAAACGAAGATGGGAAATTTCAGTTGAGAGCACTTGGAGGCTGAATTCCGGCGATCGTGATCACGGTTTGGCTATTGACTCGTCCGGCTATTTCTGCGAAAGTCGCACTCCAAAACAGTGGTTCGGGTCCAGAACCTTTGCTGGAGTCCACTCTAAAGGTTGAAAGTTTTGAAAGAACTCGAGAGGAATTGACAATTCAGGCAAGTACTACTACGAAGTGAAGATTATGCGGGATGGACTGTGCCGAGTTGGTTGGGCCACACTCAAGGGATCCAGGAATATTGGCATGCTCGTTTCTAATTTTCTTACTAAATGATTCTATTTAGTTTCATGTTAAATTTTACCAAGTTGAAATTCGTTTGCCGACATATTTCATCTTCATTTTAAAGATTTAAAAAAGACTGATTACAAAAATCACTGGTTGATGAGTTGCATTTGAGGCACGGACAAAAACAGCTACGGTTTCGGAGGCACGGGCAAGAAGAGTCACGCGAAGCAGTTCGACGACTACGGACAGTCCTTCTCGACCAACGACGTGCTCGGATGCTTCCTCGATCTCGATGGGGGATTCATTTGGTATGTGAAAACAGCAATTAGTTACACTGACCTGTTTCTTAACTGCAGAAAATTTTTCATTTTCATCGATCTATTTTTAACTGGAAAAAGGAACATCATGAAAGAATGATAAGGAAAAGATTTTCTCTGATCATTACAGACAACTCACTGACAATATCCCTATTGAATATGTAAATTCAGGTGGTCGAAAAACGGAGTGGAATTCCCCGTTGCCTATGAAATCAGGCAGCACACTCCTCCCGAAGGAGCCTTATTCCCCACCGTTCTTCTCCAGAATTCATCCCTGACCGTCAATTTCGGAGATTCTCCATTCGCTTTTCCTCCTAAGAATGTGGGTCTTTGAAAAATGAATTATCGAAATTTTGGATGATTATCATCTGCAAGGATTTTCAACCATTCATCAGATAGTTTGTTTTTCTAAACTGTCGATTCTTGAGTAATATCCGAATTAGAGTGAAAACCCTATTTGAGAAATTTTGTCAGCGCCTTTTCTCTCCACTCGCACTTTTGGGAAGACCCTTCTTTGAGAGAGCAAGTGGGAGGAGGAAAAGACACGCTGTCGGGAATTTTTCGTTTTCGGCTTTTAGATAGCTTTTCTTAGAAGCAGCATTAATTTTTCAGGGTTTCATGCCGATCTCGAAGGCGCCCGACTCGTGTGTGCACTGGAATGTGGACGAGCCGATGGACACTTCGGGCCCAGGTCAGGCGGACACGAATTCTCCACTCTGCCTCATTCTCGAACCCACCAGGGAGCTCGTCGAGCAGACTCACAACAATCTCGTCACTTTCGCCTCCAAATTGGAGGATCCTAAAATCAGGTAGCAAAATAGACCAGACATATTAGATTTAGATTTCGAAAAATTCTCAAATCAATAAAATATTTTTGAAAAAAACCATCTCTGAATTGTTTATTTCGGATTTTTTCAAATTCATCTAATGAAGAACGAAAAACGCTTCATTTTCCAGATGCATCTCTCTGGCTGCAGGTGTGGATGTGAACCAGACCCTGGCTGCTCTCGAGTCTGGAGTTGACATCGTCACTGGTAAAGGAGTCATTCATTCATTTATTCGCTATCAGAAAGAGGACTCCCTCCTTTCAGGCACTCCCTCCCGCATTCTGGACCTTATTCAGACCAGGGTGCTCTCTGTCAGTCATCTGCAGTTCATTGTGCTCGATGAAGCTGTAAGTCATTTGTTAACTTCACATCATCCGCTGTATGATTAGGAGTGCAACTATAAACTGCATCACTTCATAACACGAGACATATACAGTGACGGGCAAAAGTTTGGAAGCGCAATATTTTAGAAGCTTGCCTGGTAAAATCATTTATCATGGCAAATTTTGATAAAACTTTGGCGTACATATGAATGAACTACAGTACATAAAATCCTGCCAAATTTCAGATGGATCTAGTCACACTGATTGGGCTAAACTGTCGTATAAGTGATCAACCATTTCCAAACTTTTGCTCGCCACTGTAGATGCAATAGGAGATGGGAAAAATAGAATGCGATGTCTTTTATTACGATATTTTGTGGTTTACAAGTTACTGGTCGAAAGTGAACGACAAACACGACTAGTTCACAACTTGAATATCAACGACTCTGCGCAAATTCAAGGATTCGAACTTCACTCGCAACTCTCCTTCTTTAATTTCAATACGAAGTTGGCCTTCTCAGATACGATGCAGTTGATTTTGTTTTGTTTTCAACGCCTATATCATAAATATATGAGATGATGCCACTTTCGATGTTCAGGATCAACTTGTGGCCAACAAGCAGGGAGGCAGCATGGGAGGGCTGATCCGCAAGCTGATGGGTTCCCTGCCGCTGCAGGCCGCCGACGGCACCAGACATCAGATGATCGTCTGCTCTGCCACTCTACACAACTTCGATGTCACTAATTTTGCGGTACCAACCAAGAATGTGGGCAGTTGAAGTAGGAGAGTTGAGATTGCAGAATCGCTACATGTCGTTCCCGCAGTGGATCGATCTGAAGGGCATGGACAGCGTGGCGGAGACCGTCCATCACATCGTCTGCCACGTCGATGCGAATGCTGACAAACAGTGGATCAGACTCATGCATGCGCCTAATCATCTCGAGGTTATTTTTTACAATTTCAAATGACCGGGGGAAATGAACTTCGTGGTTAGTAGAAACGGACCATTGTGAAGTTTGCATTTCGTAAATTTTGGACCATTTACATTCCGGTCAAGGGTGTGAGGAGTTTTAGTTTGAAAAAGTCGAAATCAGATACGAAATTAAACCTTTTGTGATCCCGGCATCTGAATTTAAGTTTCCCCAGGTTGAAAATCAGAGCAAGAATTCTAAAGCAAAAAAGCCCCAATCGATTTTCTTCTCGAAATAGCTATCGGATCTCCGTACACTCCTAGTTCCGATCAGAAACTCAAATTCATTTCCAGACATTACTGATTAAAGCACGAATTTCTGAATACTTTTTCTGTATGCCGAAAACTCTTCATTTTACATCATTTCAACTTACAGGACGACCACGTGCATCAGCACGACCAGATCAAGCCAGGCCTGAACGACAAAAACACGATCTCTCTGGGCACGAAGATCCTCAAGGGCATCTATGTGCTGCGGGCCATTAAAGCACTCAACATGAAGAACGAGCAGTGCATTGTCTTCTGCAGGACCAAACAGCAGTGCGATCACGTGGAGACTTTCCTCAGACACCATGGTGAGGGCTGTCTAATTTAGTGAAAAAACAATCGATCAGTTCAAAGATGCATTTTGAGCTTCAACGCAAAGATTCATTTAAATCGCGGATTTCATCTTGCAACTGATAGTTCTTTTAAAAACTACAGAATTGAATTTTATAATCTCTCGCATTTTCAGGCTACAACGCATCGTGCCTTCACGGGGATCGCAGTCCTCAAGAAAGATCCAGCACTCTGGCTGCTTTCAAGGAGAAGAAGCTGAACTTCCTCGTGTGCACTGATGTGGCCGCGAGAGGTCTCGACGTTTCTGGCGTTCCTTTCGGTGAGCAAATTGTATCTTTGATGAAATTACAGGAATTTTTCAGTGATCAATGTGACGATGCCAGATGACAAGGCGATGTACGTCCACAGAATTGGCAGAGTCGGAAGAGCTGATAGGTAACACGGTTTTATGATAAATTTCATTTAATTCCTTAGGAAAGATAAATTTTCGAAAAGATGCGAAACTTCATAACAGAGTATTAGAGTTCACACTGATCATCTCGGACCATCGATGACATTATTAAGATTTTTAGAACAATTCAAGTCATTGTCATAAAATTTACCAAAATTTCATCCTAGATCTAAAAATGACCAGCTCATTAATTTTCGACTTTTTGCAGAATGGGTCTGTCGATTTCCCTTGTCTCCCAACATGAAGAGAAGGTGTGGTATCATAAATGTTCATCGAAGGGACTGAATTGCAAGAATACGAGGGATGTGCAGGAAGGAGGATGTACTATTTGGTAAGGGAAGAGGAGGGTGATCAGAAAGAAAGGCTGCATTTGCAGGTATAACGAACCGCAACTGCTCGCAGACGTGGAAGAGCACCTCGGTCAAACCATTGCAATCGTCGATTCGGACTTCCAAGTACCTGTCGATGAATTCGATGGAAAGATCGTATATGGAGCCAAGAGAAAGGAAGGTGGGAGACAATTCCAAATAAGCTGTACTTCATCGAACTCAACGATAATTTAAATTAAAAAAACCTCAAGCTATACGAAATAGTGTGGGAAAAGAATCGTTTTCCCTACCATTCCTCACTATTTCATATGGTTTGAGAAATTGAGGTTTCCAAATACCTTATTCAACTTTATCAGCATGTTGTGATAAATTCAGAGAAAAGGGGAAATTTCAAATCATTATTCTTTTTCATCTAAAAATACACATTTAGGAGCAACGTTCGTGGGCCACGCCCCTCAGCTCGCAGCAGCAGTCGCCCAGTTGGCAGATCTGGAGACAGCCATGCAGTTATCCTATCTCAACAATGTCAAGGATGTCTACAAGAAAATTGAGGTCCTTTGAATCCTTTTTAAAGTTACTCCTATGAGCTAATAATTTTTATTATCTCGATCACGAGTAGTTTTGTTGAAATTGGTTGGGTCTTGTCAGTTTTTCGCGATGTGAAAATGGAATGTTTTAAGGAAATTAAAAAATCTTTATATTCGAAGGCAAAATAATGTTGAAGGGGGAACGGTAAACAATCTTTTATTAAGAAGACCTTCAAACATTTCATTTTCGCGTCGTCCTTCGGATGTTTTCTTATTTTATTGTTGTTATTGTTTTATCATTTTTAGTTTTGCAAAGAATAAAGTTGGGAGATTTTAATAATTGCTCAACGGCAATAACAGTTTTATTTATAATTCAAAAAGGGGGAAAACAAAAGATGTGCAACAAACAAAAAAGGAGATAGTCTTGAAGGGGAAGGGGGAACAGATTAGATCATCCTCTTGAGCAGATTGTTGATCTTGTCCTCCCTGTTGCCGAAGTCGCCGCCCTCCACGAAGTGATTAGTCTTCTTGGTCCATCCCCCAGTCGGGTTGTTCAGTTTGAACGGCCACAGGAAGTTGGTCGCCTGCTTGAAGTGGGAGCCTACGGTCTGGATCTCGTGCACCAGGTCTTCCAAACAGATGATATCGTGCTTGCCTGAAATTAGGAAATCGTTTTTACAAAAATCGGGAATGGAATAATCAAGTTTCTACTGTGGGTGCACAGCATTTTTCAACATAACAAGTCGCTAAAGCGAAGTAATCGCGAATAGAAATTCATTATCACCAATTCTCTAATCATCATCAAACTTGCTTTCCAACAATGTGAAATTCTCACCGAGGGCCTTTTCGATGATCTGGTTGTCAGTGATAGGGGTGCGCTTGCCCTGGACCTTGCCATAGCCCCTCTTGTAGACGAGATCGTGGATGGTCTTCAGGCTGGGGTAGCCCCTGAAAGTTAGTTATTTGGTTGATAGAAACAAGAACATGAATGAATATTCAAAATGTCGTTATAAAAACACGTGATTTGGTTAATCTGTAGCATTTAGCAATGTAGAACCTATTCAGAATGACAAATTCTGTGAATCTTTGTCAGCAGAAAACATACCAAGTGACGTAAGGATCGACGATGCGGAGCAGAGGCAGAGTGGCCTTGTTCAGCTTCACGAACACTCCGTTGTTGATCTGACGCAGACGCAGGATTTGCAGAGCCTGAACAAGATTTGTCATTCGTTTCAGGATAAAAAAGGGGACTCTTGCAGATTTATGCCTCTTCTGTTCCACTACTCACTCAGTCGTTTTATTCCAAAAGAAACGAGAATGAGATAAAACTCGTCAGCGTTTAGGAATTTATCAAATTTTCAAAATGCGTACCTTGCGAGGTCTGGGATGGAGTTGGTTGACACCACGAATACGGACGACGAAAGCGAGTCTGGGTTCGCCAGGCACGTAGATGTCTCCCTTTTTGGCCGTCTCTCTGCGCAGACGCAGCTCGTCTGCCTTCGCCTCTCTATACTCCTTCACGTACTGCTCTGCTCGCTTGAAGATGGTCTTTCTCTTCTCGATCAGCTTCTGAAAACACGCAAGTCATAAAATAAAAGCGAATTTCTGTCAAATTCAATCTCATATTTTTACAACCAAAAAACGAGAACATAGCTTGAGAAATAATATCTGAACTCGTCAAATACGCTGGGGTAAAATAATGTTTCACTTTAAAATCTAGGAAAGAAAGATGAATCCTGATAAAATGTTAGCGTTCTTATTCAGAATTTCACTGACCGTGGCCACCTTCTTCTTCTGGGTAGCCTGCCTGGCTTTGAGAGCGAGGCGCTGCTTCCTTTTCTTCAGGATCGTCTCAGGAATCTGGGCTACTTTCTTGTCCACCATTTTTCCCGTTGAAGAAATACCCTGAAACAGAAAATCACGAATTTTCGAAATTTAAATAAAATCACGTACAATTAATTCAAAGAAAGAATATATTCGAATTTCGGAAAAAGTTGAGTAATTCAGAAACATCGAAATTTCCCGAATTTCAACAAATTTTGAGTAAAAATCGAGATTTTCAGGAAAAGTTCATGCTGGATTTCTGGCAAATTTGAACGACTCGAATATTTTTCGACGAAGGAAACATGATTGTCAGAAGTTTCGAGAGTTCCGAGTCGGAAGAATAAATTACAAAATTGATTCAAGAAGGTTTTGAAGAAAATCGAGATAATTTTGGGCAAAACGGGCCTAATTTCGCTGAAAGACAGAGTTGATTGGTAACAAGTGGTTTCTAGATCTGATTGTCAGGGATATCTTATCAGAAGAGCTCAAGATAAAATAAATTCTAAATAAAGTCCCCGAAAAATTCGAGAAATTTTTGGGTTTTCGACGGGGAATGACCGTAATCGCTGCAAGATCCTGCGAGTCGTTTATTCGTAGCGAGACAAGTGTCCATTCTTCCTCGCGTGCGTGCCACTCTCTCCATTGTCTCTGCTCTCTCTCCCCTTTTCTGCTTCCCTCGCCCACCCTCCCCATTTCTCGTACTCTCTCTGCAGCTTCCCTCCCCTCGTTCGTTTTTCATCGCTTTTGTCGTCCCTTCTTGTCTCTTCGTCTCACGTTTCCCGATCGTTTCGAGCTGTATTTGACCCAAATCTTCACTCCAAAAGTCATCTTCGATTTATCGAATTTTCGCCGCTCCAAAAATCGCCCCGAAAATTCGCCGATTTTTGTCGAAATTTGAAATTCCACCCGGACCTGGCCTGAATACGTGGAATTGTGCAGTGCAGATTCCACTCCTTCTGCAGGGCTGCAGGTGTAAAAGAATTTGTCAAGGTTTTTTTCTTCGTTTCTTCGCTTGCGAAATCGTGAAAAATCCCTCCATTTATGACCATTTCAGACTTATTATCGGTGTGTTGTTAGATTTGGGTGGGGGAGACGTGTATTGCGAAAGGAATTGGAAAGGAGGAGGAAGGGGAGAAAAAGGGTCTGATTGATTTTGGTATCGCTGAATCTGTGAATCGAGTGGAATGGCTCGTTCTGTGCGCAAAGTGCAGCCTCTGTAGGAAAAGGGGAAGAGAGGAAAGCAGAGAGAATGCTTTGCCTGGGAGACAGACTACAGGCTCATTTCTCTGTTCGCACTTAGTCATTATCAAATCATCATCAATTCAATCATTCAGTCTGTCTATCGATTATATTTCATTTCGTCGTGTCATCAAAATCCTCCTCCTGAACTCATTCCTCTTATCACCTTCCTCCTTATCACTTATCAGAGCCCTTATAAACAAACATCATCCTTCCTTCTCTCTGCTTTCTCGCTTGTGCGTACGTGTGTCAGTGTGTCATCCCCCCCTTTGACTCCCATTCCATTCCAATTGTATCGATCGATCGGTCATGCTTTTTGCAATTCGTTCCCTTATCATATCACCTCTTTCTGCTGTCTTTCCTTCCCATTCCATTTAATTTTCAGTAGGAAGAACTCGGCTTTTGGGTGCAAGGCCTCGTTCAAAAGAAGCAGAAAAAGAGAAGAAAATGGGTTCCTCTCGCGATGATGAATACGATTATCTCTTCAAAGGTATGCAAGTTTGACTATTCCGGAATGAAAATGAAACTACCAAAGAGAGAAATGAGCGCTTAGAAAGTTGATTACTCATCATCCCACATTTTTTTAATAGAGAAATAGTGCATTCGTACTAATTCTTATGTTCAATCGATATTGCTTGTCAGAAACAAACTAATTGATACTACACGAGAAAAATTGAGATTTTTCCCCCGCAATTGTAGCACAACAATATGTAAATGTCGCCCTACTTTTCTGGGGATAGTGACATTTACAAATTACAAATAGCTACAACAAAGTAAAATTCGGGAAGTTTTCCTAACAACCACATTGTTGCAGTTGTGCTGATCGGTGATTCTGGTGTGGGCAAGTCGAATCTGCTGTCGCGCTTCACTCGCAACGAGTTCAACCTCGAAAGCAAATCCACCATCGGAGTCGAGTTCGCCACCAGGAGCATTCAGGTTCGCTTTTGGCTATTGATTTGGAGAAAGAAAAAAGACGTAGAAGGATAGATTTGTGCTAAACCTGATTTTGAGATTATCGTAGATTAGAGGGGGAATCTCCGAAAATAGGACATTGGGTATTCGTCAATTTCCATTTCAATTCATGCCGGAAGCTTTCGTCATTGCAAATCATTGAATCTCGTCAACTCCTGAAACTAAATAAAATATTTTGAATGACTACATTTGCAGGTGGAAGGGAAGACGGTGAAGGCGCAGATCTGGGACACTGCAGGCCAGGAGAGATATCGAGCGATCACTTCTGCTTACTACCGTGGAGCTGTCGGTGCTCTGCTCGTCTATGACATTGGTTTGTCTTCGATTATTTTTTTGCTCTAAACCAGGAGCGATCAGAAATAAATGCGTTTATGATCATTTCTGGGCAATTCTCGTCCCTTTCTTTCCAGAAAACTTAAAAGCCATTCCCGTTGCTTTTTCGGAAATCTAATAACTCATCATGTCTCGTCTTTCCTGTTCTAAGCGTTTTTTTCTTGCAGCGAAGCACGTGACTTATGAGAACGTGGAGCGATGGCTGAAGGAGCTGCGCGATCACGCGGACCAGAACATCGTGATCATGCTTGTGGGCAACAAGTCCGACCTGCGCCATCTCAGGGCCGTTCCCACTGACGAGGCGAAGATCTATGCAGAGAAGAACCAACTCTCCTTCATCGGTTGGTTCAATTGAAAACTTTGGTTAAAAATCCTGTACATCTACAATGATTATCAAAAGCGAAACAATTCTAAACGCTTTCTCACACTTCTTATTCTCAAGCTTCTTTTCGCTCTTCTTTATGAAGTTCAGAAATCATGACCACTGATTTTTTCAAGACTGTTTTCTAGAGAATTAGAAAAACCTAATGTTTGCAGAGACGTCTGCCCTGGACAGTACGAACGTGGAGGCGGCGTTCACGAACATCCTGACGGAGATCTACAAGTCCGTGTCGAACAAGCACGTGGGCGGGGACAGGCCTGCGGTCCTCCAGCAGGGCATCGTCATTCCCACGCCTGCTCACGAGAGTCAGAAGAAGAATTGCTGCCCTTCCTAAATGTCCCTCTCCTCTCTCATTTAGAGTGTGACTGAGCATCGAGACAGACCTTCTAAGTAAGAATCTGCACAACGCAAGGGCAGTCAAGTGATATGAGGATATTTCTTTCATTTTCGTAAAAAATTGTTCATGGCTTTTTCATAAACTACTATTTTCGAAATTATTCTTTTTAGATTTGAAATGCGTTGAAGGTTTATCCATATCACTTGATTATCTTTCAAAATGTGTGTATATCATCCAAACAACCACTCATAACATTTAATTATTCAATTGTTTCCTTTTTAATTTCATTTCATTCAAATTCATGTATGTGTGAGGATATCTGTGAACAGACGCTGAAGTGCCCCTTTCACTTCTCGTCGACTTTTCGTCTTCTTTTTCTTCATTTTGATAAGAATATCATGGGTATATTCTCTTTTAACATTTTATCGATGATCGATCAATCAATACATTTGAATAACTTCATCTTTTTCTCCTTCAGATTTAATGTGTCTGCATTCCCTTCTCCCTCTTCTCCACAATTATTTATATGCCTTATTTTCATCGAGTTTCAATTGGTTTGAGTTTTTCTCTTCACCTTTTGTTTTAAGATTTTTTTTTGTATTTTTATATTTCAGGGTCTGGGTTGATTTGTACCAAAGATTAGGCGATTTTTACAAAAATCTTCAACTATTTTTGTACGAATTGTTTGATTTTTGGTGTTTTTCATCTTCGAACCTAGGAATATTGATTCATTTCGAGTAGGATTAACTGCTGCGTTCATGTCTTTGCAGAGGTGAGCGAAACCAAGGATTTCAGAATTCGAAAATACCCGTGATTTTTGACAAATGCTTGCAGAGCATAATCAGAAATGGAGATAGAGCTGAAAAAATCGGTTAAAAAGTCTATAATCAGGTTGTGCAAAGATATATGAAATCCACGAATCCTTGGAAAAGTCGCTTTCCTGCCTCTCCACACATTCTGCAATCCAACTGAATCTAGTTATCGTACTGCAATTCATAAATGGTCAGATATCTGAATGATAAATGATACGAACATTGTTTTCAATTATCTCACCATTCAACTCCAAAATAATTATATGATGATGTTTTAAAGCGAAAAATTATTGAATTGAATAAAATATGGAATTTGATGGATGCATTGTGAAATTGATCCAGATCCCTATGATTCGTTTGCTACGAAAAGTTACTTCTGAATTTTGACATTTTGATGAATTGGTGCAGACGAAGTAAGTCACTTGATGTTTAGGATATCTGAAAAAGCAGAGCCTGTGAATCGGAACTGTGACTGGGGAGAAGTTGGAAGAGCGATGCCGCGTCCATCTGCCAAAGCAACTGCAGGTACGGTAATTTTCAATAATCATGAAAGGTATTTCGCAACAGGAAGTGAAAATAAGACTTTATTTCACTATCAAGGTCGTATGATTTTTTTCTTTGAAATTTCGAAACCGAATTGGATGGAATTGATTTTGATTTTATCCTGCTCAACCCATGGCTTATTCATCGAAGGAGAAGCATGAAAATTGCATTCCGAATATTGAATAGCAGCCAGAATAAATGACTTGCAGACCAGTCGGAAGACTCGCCGATGACATCGCCTGCCAGATCGAGGAAGAGAGCGCACGAAGAGGAGGTGCCAGGACGGGCAATTGAATCGGGCAGACCCAAGCGAAATGCGAGAAAGAGTGTTCTGCTCAGCAGCGGGGAATTTGAGGTAAATTTAAAAAATTTCTTTCAGTTTTATTAAAAAAAAAAAGGTTTGATTTCATTTTGTTAATTCTTTTATTTCTTCAAATCTTTTTCTAAATTTGCACATTAAAACATGAATTATCTTTTCCTTATTATTCCTCAATTCTTCATTTTCGTGAATTTTAGGTCGCTATGCCCGGCATAGTCAAGCTCGAAGAGCCTGACCCCACCCCCGAGCCTGCGAATGACACTCCGAATGCTGTTGCAGGGAAGCAGAGGAAGATTCCACAAAATGCTGCAAATGCGAGTGTGAGCAGTGCGATAATTGGGAAGAAGTACGGCAAGAACAAGGGAAGAGGCAAGGCGAACAAGAATGCCGATATTTTTGGCAATGCTGAAGCTGGACCGGTCACTCGTAAGGAGGTCAGCTTGATTTTCTATTTGATATTTTCATTTGGTTAAAGTTGAAACTTCAATATCTTTATTTTGCATCTTTCATACAACTATTTTTCTCGAGTTTAAAAAAGACGTCCATTCATTATTTTCAAGAATCAAGTGAAAATTTTACATGCTTGTGACTTATGTTTCAAAAACAGTAATGTATCTGGGAGAAGAATTGATTTCAGGCGATGGCCGATACTGAGCAATTCTCCACTTCTGCACCTGAACTACAGCCCTCCTCATCCCATTCCAAGCAATCAGGCAAATTCCCCCTGGAAATGAAGATGGAGAATCTGGAAGAAATCGAGATTGGAGGGGAGGAGGAAATGGTGACGATCGACTTCGACCCTCAAGAGGGCGAGGTGATCGAGGAAGTGGTCGGGCAGGCAGAGGGCGAGATGGGGGACATCAACGAGGAACACCCGCCCAATCTCGAGAAGATGATCGACTTCAACGTCTCTCCTGGGTTCGCTCTTCTCCGTTTCTTCTCAATAACATTTTTCTCGATTTTTTTCAATTTCATCGGGAAACAATCTACGATTGTGCAAGAATTTTTAACCTTTGATAGAAACCAACAAATTTTCAGTTGCGCAAAGAATATTTTGATCGGCAGCAATGGAACTTCGGTTTGTTCTCGTTTTTTCTGAGATCGGAAGACAATATGCCCAGTTTCAGAGAGAACTGACTGTTTCGGAAATTATTCACATTCCGAATGTTCGATACAGGCACTGCGCGGAAAGAGCGCTCAGCAAATCAGTCGCTGGGCGAATCAACACTTTCAATATCAAATTGGTTAGTTCAGTCCATTTTCTATCATTTCGCTAAAGAATCAATGTGAGACTGAAAACATAGTGTTACCACAAATTAGTGCATTACTTCTCAATCGAGGAAATAAATAGGAGATCACGTTTGATGATAATACGTATTACTCTTTGTAACAGTGTACTCGTGATCGTTTATGAATCTTGAAATGTATTTGAAAAATCGACCATTCCTCATTTTATATTTCAGTTCGAAGATCAAATCTACGAGACGGAGCACGGCGATGCCTATGCGACGGTCATCCCTGGCTGCCTGTCCCATCTGCTGCGCAAGGAGAAAATCCTCGATTTGCTCACAAACCCCAATGAAGTTGATGAGATGTAAGTCGTTTCTTTCTTTTTGACTCTGAAGATCCAATATGTTCCATTCCAGCCGGAACGCAGGCTGGCTGATCAGCTACCCTCCCCGTTTGCCGCCCCTCGTCACTCACAAAGTCTGCTTCGCTTTCTGCGTCGAATTAAGCCAAAACATTTGCATCAAGGATCTTTCTAACGACGATCTCAAGCCCTGGTCTTCCACTGGTATGTCAATTGTTCAAATAGTTCATCGAAGAAATGTTAGTCCATCATAGGTGAAATTGTTTCCTGGACAAGAGTTTTTTTTCTTCGAATTTTAGAACTTTCATTTTCAACGAATTCAATATATTGAAGATCAAATGCCTGAAATTCCAAGAAATATGAAATTCTATGCTGCTCTGCTAGATCTCAGTTTTTCTTCGAACAATTGAAGCATTTGAACGAGGTTTATGCTGCACTTTTCAGAGCCAGTGGAAGGAGAGCCGATCGTGAAGCCAAATGTTCGAAAGCACCCAGTGGAGAAGCGAGGAGACAGATTTGTGCTCGTGAAGGGGGACTCCAAGAATTACGAGTATCACCTCACTGAATACAGTGCTTGGCTGCCGAGGTTGTTCAGGCTGCGCAAGAAGGTGGGATTTTATTGAAAGTTGAAAATCTGACGCACATCATAGTTCCGTTCTAATTCCGAATGCGATATCTTCAAGTCTTGTTTTGTTCCTTTACTGCCACTGTTGAACAAATAAGTTTACGAATAAGTGTATCGGCAAATTAGACATTCACACATAGAGGATGTTTTAGATCTTCTATGTTTCCATTCGCGGCCTGATACAAAGCAACATCCTCATTCTGTACGACTACACAATGCCCGGAGAGGCACCTACACTGATCAACGTCCCGCACGGCAACAACATGCTCAGGAATCGTGTGCATGGGAACATCGTCAATGGAGCCATGCAGTTAAAGGCGGGGGGCGGAAGAATTGAGACGCTCGCTGAGGAACTCTCTGTGAATGACGCTGAAAATCCAGTTAGTCAAAATAATTTCTTTATTAAGAAGTGAGAATATTTTAGTTTCTGTGCACTGTTAAAAATGTTTTTAAATACTGTGAAATATCATGGAATTTTCTGCAGCTCCCTTAGCTATAAATTTATCATTAAATTCTGCATTGTTTAATTGCCTATAAACTAGAATCCAAATAGTTGTTTTCAATTTCAGTTCGAGACAGATCTCGTGGAAGGTCCCTGCAACGAGCAGTTCCTCAAGGTCAAGCCGTCCTCCTACGGTTGGATCAACAACAAGAAACTCATCCTCAAGTATCTCATCAACGATCCTCAAATCGTGTAAGTCCTATGTGCAGATTCCTTCTAAAATTTCATAAAATAAAGCAAGATTTATTATTTGAATTTCGTTCTTCAAAATGGCAATAAGAATATTTGAGTGAGCACATGGGTGTGCAGAACCACAAATTGCCCTACCTGCCCCCACTGGTCGAGGAAATGTCGGTGTTCGCCTATTTTGCCTCCGCAATCGACATCGCTCCTCATCTGCAGCACTCGGGAGACGGTCTTTCGCCTTGGACTATCAATAGTTAGTTTCATATTCTTTAAAAACTCGGAATGTTTGTGCAGACTTACGGAATAAGATCATATGCCCGCTCTAGTGATTTTTGAGTGCATATTTTCGTGATTCAAAATCTCAATTATTTTGATGAATTTGGAGAAAAATAGGTTTTCCATAAATACTATTTTCAGCCCCTCCAATCGATCCCGAAGAGCCTCCAGCTCCTCGGGTCCGAACAAATCGTCGCGCCCTGTCCCAGGATCTGGACGGCAATTACATCATTGCGAATGATCAAAATCCTCCTATTGGACTGTTCCTCATCGAAACGATCACTGTTCTGCATCGATGCCAGAGACTCCGAAAGAGGGTTTGATTTTTATTCACCCATTTTCTCTGATTGTTGTCTTCCTTCCAGGTTTTGTACATACAGAAAAACACCTCGACAATGCTGGGCAATGTCCTGTTTGTCTATGAATATCTGAGGGATGGACCTGCTCCTATGATTGTCAAGCCTAACACTAAATCTGCGGTGAGATCTTGTCCTGGCAGAATAATTTATCCAAAATATTTATAATTCGAAATTGATCTAGTTTTCTCATGAAGTAGATCTTTGAAAAAGTCACTCTGTACAGCATATACTAGTTTTGGTCTATTTTTAACTGATATATGTTCTGTCTTCAAACATATCTCAACCCATTCCCAAATATTCATGTTTCTCAGTTTCATAAAAATTCTGTTCTTTAGTTATCGCTGAATTGTTCTGGTTTCAGTTCCGCCAGCAACAGCACATTCCCTCGCTGCTGCTCGACAAGCGAATCCTCCGATCCATCAAGGCCTCGTCGAGGAAATTGAGCAGAGCAAAGGGCGAATTGGACGAGTCGGCAGATTTCGTGAACGTGGACGACTTGATGGAAGACGAGGATGAGGATGGCGAGGCGCATGGCAGATTGAGGATTTCTAGGGGCGACGCGCCGGGTGACAATTTTATGCTTGTTGAAAAAAAACAAAAAAAATCGACCTTCAATTTTCGTATTTTATTTGATTGATATTCTGCTATGTGAAGAATTCTCCAAAACCGGGAACATTTACATTTTCTTCCAAACCAATGTGAATTCAATGAGTTTCTCAGGCACATCAGGAACGAATGAGCACAATGAAGTGAGCCATCATCATCAGACTGGCCAGTTGCAGATCAAATTCGACGTGGAAAATGATCCGCCTGAATTGGATGTAGGGAAATTGAAGAAAGTCCAAATGAGTTTTGAATGATGGACGGATTACAGGAGGGATCGTACCCAGTTGAGGACACCCTGAACAATGGCTGGGATACGGACTTCGATGACGACCCTTTGGAGGCTCAGGAAAATCCTTCACCGGTAAGATACCTAGATGTTCTTTCAAACTCATCAAAATTTCAAATATCTGAAGTCGAATTTCATGTTTCATAAAATGGAAGCCAAAATGGTTCCTTCGCATGTGTTTACTGAATCTCCGATCATAGATATTGCAAAATGATAGTCACTCTTTCAATATATTTTCTTCTTTCAGTATTACGACACAGCCCGTCAGTTGGACTCGTCCGGTCACATCTACCTGACTGTCCGCCACAAGCGGACTGCCTGCAACTTCGAGTGCGTCCTCGACTACATCGCCAATACGACCATTGTGTGAGTGAAGATTTGACAAAACGGCGAAGCACGAGTGCATTTGCAGTGAAGACAGAGGCATTCTGAATCTGACCAAGCCCACTCACCCTCCCCTCGTGAGGAATTCCAGAGCCTATGCCTTCTTCGTCGCAGGTCCTGTCATCTTCCCCTTCGACATCAATAGGGACGACTTCTCGCCTTGGAGTGCTAATGGGACTCGTGAGTACTTTGCAAAATTAGCTAATCATGTCAAAATGACGACTAAGTAAAGGTGTGATGAATAACGAAATGATAGAAAGGCGAAATACCTTGTCAGAAGGCAAGAATAGAAAAATAGCGATTAGGAAAAAGATCATTCCGCTAAATACAAGAAAAAGCTGCTGGTCATTCCGTTATCTACTATGTGTTATCAAAAATTCATTTCTTCCTATTCATAGAGGTGCTTGCCCATCTTGTCTTGTTATACAGACTATACACAATGCTCTAGAAAAAACCATAACGATTTTTCAAATTTCAGCTGCCAATCCAACCTGCTACCGTACAAAAGTGCGCAAAATCGGAGTTGTGTGCGATCCGACAGGCAGTCACTTCGAAATCAGTGATGCAGATTACAAAAAATGCCCTTTCCATTTGGTCTATCTCTACAGCATCAATCCCAGAGAAGCTAGGCTTAGGAAGAAGGTACACTTTTTTATCTTGAAAGAAAAATGAATTAATTTATGATTCTATACGCATTTTTCGATTATTCTTCTGATAAAACTTCGCTAGATTTGTAGATCTACTACATGATGGACACCCATGCTCGAACAGTCGTCAGCCACGCTCTCGTCATTTATGATTATCACGGAGAAGGGGCACTGCCTCGACTCAACGGGCCTTACATCAAACGATCAATGAAGCTGAAAGTCAAAGAGGTAAAAAGAATAATAATTTATTATTTTATTCTTTATTTTTAACGTTTTCAGCCGAAATCGGAAGTGTTGGACCCGATCTCCCGTCTGCATGCCAATTTGGCTGTCAACAATCCCAGCTCTCCTGTCATCATGAACATGACGCCTGGTAGAAATTTTATACGATTTGTAAAAAAATGACGGAAGCATTAACGTTTTGCAAAATTCATCCATTTGAAAAATAGAGTTATTATAATGTAAAACGAGAATAGTATGAACTTTTTTTTTTCAAATTAAACACGTTTGGTTAGGCCATATCTTACGCTGCTCTCACGCCAATTTAATTCAAACTGAATAAATTGTTCATGAGGCAGAATAATTATTCTAAAAATGATCCTCATTTTCTTCAAGAGTTTGCTCCAAAAAATTCTCGAATCAAGTTCTTGATTTCAATCAGTTTACTTCCAGAAGTGCGCGGCAAGTTGGCGATAGAAGGTCTGTGGAAGAGAGCGAAGACGACATTCGGCACACGGAGCGACGACGAGACGTTCGACTGTCTGTGGAAGATGCTACTTGCAAAGAATGAACAGAGGCTACTCCTCAATATAAAGAATGTAAGGTGGTTTCTAACCTGATCGAAATCACTCATTTGACAACGAAGAGGAAGGATTGTAGAAAATTTCTGCAATCTTACTGTAGTTGGAGAAATACTGCACGATCTTCAATAGACTGAGAGTTGTCTTTTGTGCCCTTCGTCATTGAAATTTTTTGGGCATAATATTCAAGTTGCTCAATCTAATCGTGCTATAAACACATACTTTATCCTATCATAATTTTTATTTACCCGACAAAAATGTTCATCTTTCAGGACTTTGGCGTTGAAATCGTGGCAGACTACATGAATGGAGAGGAGTTGGAGTATGGAGGAACTGTGGAAGTGGAGGCTGATGCTGAGGGAAGAGAGGCTGCAGGAAGGCAGACAGAGGCTGAGGCTGACTATGCAGAGGAGAGCAGTGAATTGACTGCTATGCAGGTACAACATCATAGAACATTTAGCCCAAGACCTAATGTTGTTATTAACTTGGGATAAAATGTAGGGATTCATTAACAATTTCGAAATTGCAAGACGACATCATGCAGACCAGACATATGAAATTATAGGAGTGAGTTGAGAAGTGTCTTGCAATTTTCAAATTGTCAAAATCACTCGAATTTTAAGTTAAAATTGGCATATTTAATCAATGAATATAATTGCAGGTGGTGGAAAATGAAGTGGAAGTGGCTGCCAGAAGGGAAGAAATGAAGGAGAAGGAAAAACAAGCAAATCAACAGGAGGATGAGGAGGATGAACAGCTTATTGCTGTCTAGAAGAGACCGTAACAAAGAAATCTGATTCGAGTTTGTCGTTATTTTTGTAGCTTTTCAAATAATGCAGTTTGAATTTTATTAGATTGAACGATAATTGTTTTGTTGCATCATTACGAATATTATCGTCCAAGTATAGAACTCTCTGCAAATCTCTAGCTTTTTAATCTTATTATTTTTACAAACTAGCTAATACGTTTCTTTAAGAACTTTGGTTAAAGTTGCACATTTCTAAAATGTACCCTTCTGCAACTAAAATCAATTTTCTTGCTGATTGCGTATACCTTCATTCTTTTGCCGTGAGCTCAGTAATTATTTTATTTTATTATTAGAAATATTTTAAATTCAACATTTATCCAATTTCATTCGAGATTACGGTAATAATTATTCATATGATATATAAAAGGCGTAAATGATACCCTCAAAAGATCTCTCTGATTTTCATTTATTTTTCTTCCTCTTCTTTTTTATTTTGAATTTTAGTGGTTCCGTAGTCAGGTATTCTCAAATAATTATTCTAATCACGTAATGATTGTCTGTTTGTTCGTTTTTATTCATTCGGAATAGATGCTATTTTAGAATCATCTCCCGTTTTTGTTGGAATGGCCTATTTAACCCATTCTTGATGCTTTCTAACATGTATTATTTTCTGAATAATTTATTTATTGAACTTAAATTTTGAAACTCAGATGAAATCAATGTGCCACCACCGAATTAAAGGAAATACGATTTCGAATGAAAAGGGGAAGATGTCGGAGAAGAGGTTGGTGAGATTTACAAGTGATTTATGGGGATACTTCAAGGCAAATCTGCAGGAGAATCAATCAGCTTATGACAATTTGTTAGGGATGAATAAGTGAGATAATCTTTAAATTTGTCTTGCGCAATAGAAACCATTTCTTGAAAAAAGACGAATATGAAATAGCATAGAAATATTGCAACTTCCCATGCTATTTTCACATGCGTGCATCATCTAAATGGTTAGAATATGATTCTGGAAAAGGTGATTTTCGAAGGTATCAATCAATTCCTATTGGAAATGCAAAAGGAATATGGAAATTTTGTAGTTAGATGAGGTATCCTAAGAACAGTATAAAATGCGGAGATAACATATTCGTGGCTAAACTGTTAATGATGCTGGGGATTTGGTTTGATTATGATGTGATGAAAATGGAAATGAGAAAAACGAAAAAAAAAAATACTCAAATTGAATTGGCAATGATGAGAGCTAATAACGGGGATTCTTATGCGTTGTGTAAGCATCGTAGGTTGATAATCATCAGTAATAGGAGGATAAATAATTTCTAGTAAAATGCGCAAACATTTTCTTACGAAAGAGATTGGCTAAATGATTATAAATGGCAAATTTTATGTTGGTGATAATTTGTCGGCCCTCCTTACAGTCCTACAAATCCGTATCGTACCAAGTGTTATTGTTGCTCGGTCCAATGGGATATCCTCCAGTATGTTCGAGACCTTCAATCGCGTGCTGCACTGGATACATCTCCCCAAACAGCTCGGGCTCTAAGCCGTCTCTTTGCCAGCCAGAAGAAGTCATGTCGTCATGACCGTTCTAAATTATAACATCATAGGATATTTTTGCGATTTTGGATAACTTGATAAGTAACATCGATCATCTGAGATTATGATATATATTGTAAAAAGAAAACTTGATCCTCGTTTTTATTGAACGAACTCAAAAGCTTCAGGCTATTTTTTTAGCTTTACATCAACGTATTCTTATTGAAAACTCACATAAGTAGGCGCAGCTCCAGTTGCATAAGGCGATGGTCTATCATTTTCGAGGTTCTTCAGCACTCCAGACGCGTAGGTTGCGACAGATTTGTGAGGCGAATTCAACGCATCCATCAGATATGGAGTAACACCTAGAATTAGGCGATTCATTTTCTCTAATTGAGGTTCTAAATTTACCGGTAGTCTGTACGGCTCTAGCCCCTTCCGGACTTTTGCTCAATTGATAGAGCAGTCCGAGGATCTCTCGCTGAATCAGCTCATCCTCGGGATTGGCGACCTCTTCGTGCGACATGAGTTTGGCAATCAGCTCGAGGAAAGGCCCGTCCTCTCCTCGGTTCTGGGGATTGCCGCGGTCGTCGCAGAGAGCAGATGCGACTGCTGGATGGGTGGCTAGTTGGTGTAGGGCGGAGATGGCGCCTAGGTAAAATGCAATTAAAGATTGGGCTTATTCGAATAGGCTCATAAGAAATGTCATTGTCAATGTGAAACAAAATTAGTTAAACACAAAAATCGCAGATAAGGTTGATCTTCGTACATTTAGTTATCGAAAATTATCGTATCCCTAATTAGGGATAAATAATGATGACGAAAGTTATTTACCTTCAATAACTCCAAGCATAGGAACTCCATCGACCTCATAGAAGGGGTCGCCTCTGATCTCTTTGATGGCTCGACGCAGAATATCCACAGCCAAAGAGACTATCGAGTCTCCATCCGCCGTCAATTCCTTAAATTAAAAAAATAATAAAATCAGCCCTAGACTCAGTCATGCTTAGAATTTCATTCTCGAAACTTGACTTGTCGTAAATTTTCTTTAAAATATTTCATGCAACAGAGTCGCAATTCTAGGCAATTTTATTCCCTTTATCAAATTATTTTGCTCGGTACCTGTGTAAGCTCGAACAGGTTAGCAGGTAGCAATGCGCAATTTCTAATGACTCCCAATGCAGCCTTGATGACTGGAGTTCTGAGAGTTGCAAGCAGAGAAAGGAGAATTGGGAAGGATCCACAAAGGCGGAGATCATTTTGAGCCTAAATGCAAAACGAAGATAGTTGATGAAGGTTCGACATGAATGATTTCACCTGTTCAGCGAGAGAATGTCTCGCAGTGCAGTGTCTGAGAGCACACAGGGCAGGCTCCGTTGCATCCTCCACATCTGGGTAACGACGAATTGCTTCGATCAGAGATTCCACTCCTCTGTTCGAAATGACCTTAAATATTTCGATAGTTTCTTAAGAAAATTCCATGATTGGTTAAACTAGGCTAGAATTGTTCAGGGTTCAGACCACAATGCTATTGTCTTTATGAAACGAATGACTGAAATGTTTGTTTAACAAACAATGCATGTTCTCATAATTGGTGAACAATAATTCTATCAACTCACCGTCTGCTTATTTCTGACATTGTTGCAGGTGAGATTGCTGAGAATTCCACAGGCACAGGCAGTCATTACATCATTTGACTCTCTAATCAAGTTGAGCAGTCGAATAACCAGGGAGGTGAGATTCTCCTCGTTCGTGGCTGCATCTGACAGGTTCCGCATCGCAACTAGAACGGCTGTTTGGGTTCGTTCATCTGCGGCACGACACAGTTCATGGTACAGAGCGGGAAGACAGCCTAGAAATGATGAAATCTATGTTTATTCGTGATAGTTGACTCGAACAGAAGGCACTATTTCACTATTTTTCAGTTTCATGGAAACTTCAGCACACAATTGTTGTGATCAGGTGAAAGTTTCTTTGAAGTAACGAAGACGCTCGAGAGTAGAAAATGGACACATTAATCCAGTTTCAATGAAGATCACCTTATTTTCTATCAAACATCCTTTTGTAGATTCTAGTACATGTACTTGCGTCTTGTATTTTAGGTTTTCAACATTAGGAGAAAACTGTTCATACGATTAAAGCAAAAATTCCGACATACCCAATGAAATTAGTGCTGCCTTATTTTGCATGCAAGTCGATAGAGACCGAATGCATCGAATAACTGTATAGATAAGCTTTCTATGATCGGGATAGGTGTTCATTATTGTGACCAATGTCTTTGGGCCTCCCAGTGAGAGGAAGATCAGCTTTGAATTCGGATCGTCTGAAACCAGGCAACCTTGGTTACTTTCTTTTCTTTTCTTTATTTTGTACCGAGCAGAAGGAAGTAGAGACTGTCAGCGACTTGAGCCAATAGTTTTGGATTAGTTCTGAGCAGCAACGGAGATAAGGCCTGCACTGCATCGAGAGCACGGGCCTGTGCTTTGACTGGTTCGACGTGAATTAGCAAATTGCGCAGAGTTGTCACTGCGTAATGAACCACTGACTGAAGGAGATAATTTTGAAAAGAAGCATTGAACTTCAATAACCTCGACAGGACAGTAGAGCATTCGAATGAGCTCTGCCAATCCGCCAGATCTGAAGATGAGCATCGGTCCGTCTCTGTGCTCGGAGATATGCGACAAAGCACCCATCGCATCTCGCTGCACATTCAGATTGTGGCTTCTAAAATAAGTTTATCTTGAAAAATGTATGGTACTCAATTGAATGAATTTATGCATACGAACTACTTCATTAAACAATTCTAGCAGTGCTATTATTGATTGGAGAGAACGTCGGTATTCGAAAATTACGCTCTTCTTCTCGTCTCTTCCACACGACTCACTATTTCGCTCCTCCAAACTCTATTTCTAATTGCTGCATGAATATCAACTTTCTCTCCAATCAACGATATAATTACTAACTGCAATTTACCCTCATAATATCCATGCACTAATAAAACGTGAGTAATTAGACCAAAATATTAACCTGCTGGCTGCAATGAGAGCTTCGATGAGATTCGGATAAGTAACGATTGTGTGATCCTCTTTCGACAGCAGATAGACACGCTGCACGGCACGGGCAACTACTGCCTAAATTTCTTAAATAATTTTAGCCATTTAGAAGAAAGAATATTATCTTCTTCTGATCAAACTCAAATGTCACAGCCTTTTTAGCTCGAAATATTCCAGTAGACATTTTTAATCAAAATATTAGGAATTAAGAAAATAAACGAAAAGTAGAGAATAGTCACTAATTCTGGAAGCAGCAAGTTCTGCTATCTGATTGGCAGAGTTCGACTGCTTTAATTTCCTCCTCCTATGAAGGGAGAGCCTCTGTTTTGGCAGAAGAATTTTGGAAGCGAAAGAAGGAAATTGCGTGTGAAATATGCAGAAGAGGGAGTATCGAATTACAAAAATTAAGAAAAGGAGGAAGAAGGATCGAAGAAAATAGTGGATTAGGAAGATGTCAATAGGAATATTGACAAAAATTACGTTTTTATGTGTATCAGCAAAGATATTAATGTAATTTAAAAAGGCATATTGAGGACATATTGTAAATCTAGGAACTTGTACAATTATGAATATGAAGCGATATTTTAGCTCTACGCATGATAACTTATTTAATCTGTGCAACTCGAAAAATAACATTACTTTTTGACAAGACTTGGAAAATGAGCGAGAAATTTACTTTTTAGCTAACCTACATAATATTTTTAAATCATCATGTTTGGACTATTTATCAAAAGGGGATCATTTTTCAACCGTTATAGTCTATGGAGTCAGATATAATCTAACACCAAATTGATTTTGCACTAGCATACCTCATCATGATCAGCCATGAGTTGTACGAGATCGGGAATGCTCAGTGCACTCATGTCGGTAGTGCCTTCGTAGCGAAGCAGAGTCAGAACAGCATCTTTGAGTTGGCGAGATGGTTCTGTCATCTGAATTAGAAGGAAAAATCGAGATGTTATCTTCTCGTCACACTTACAGTCTCGATAATGCTGCTTCTGGTTGCGAGAGAAGTGGATGGCCCTGCATCCCAGTCACTGAACATCGCTGCTCGAACACGAGATACACGGTGCTCAACATCGTTGTATTCCGATTCTAGAATTGGAAATGATAAAATATCACATAATCTAACAATAATGACTAAGATGATTTATTAGAACCACTATGCGTCAAATTCAATTACTTTTGGTTGATACAATTTAGAATTACATATTATTTTAAGGTGCATCATTTCATTTTAATTAAGATATATTCATGCATTGTTTATTCAAAATACGTAATGTATGATGATGTACCTCGCTGTCTGAACGCCTTGTGTAGTTCATTCATGTAGTCAGCGTGATTGCCCGATGCAGGATTTCGATGTGCCATCACAGATGTTTCTCCTCGCATATCGAATTCTAAAATAGTACAGATTAATTACTTTATCTTATCATATAATTTCTTAGGAAGCTGTGTCATTAGTAGAAATGTGCAATCATCTAATTGCAAGAAAAAGTGACTAATAGCAAAATTGCAAAGAGAAGAAGCAGCAAATAATGCAAGAAACTGTTGTTTATTTTTCAGAAAAGGAAACAAAAACTAAGGGACTGCAAACAGATCAACTATTCTACATATAGAAGGAGAAGCTAAATAGAAGTAAAAGATAAATATTTAAAGTTAGAAGCTACTGAAACGACTATCTATAATGGCGAAATGAATAAAGTCGATTTCGGATAAATTTTGTCATCTGAAGGAAAATGAAAGTTGAAATTTTCGATTTCAAGAATATATTTTCAACGCATTAATGGGGGCTGATAAGAAGTCTTGTGAATAGTGACCAAATTTTTGAACACTATCTACTTCTATATCTCAAGTATTAATGAAATGTTTCATATTCTTGCTTTAAAAATTTGCAAAAAAAAAGCTGTAAAACTCATTCAGTACAAGTTGAATGTATGCTTTAATGAAAAATTGAAGCATGATGTGTGATAAATAAAAGAATTCCTGGTAAAACTCGAATATTTTGACAGAAATAGCATATTTTAGCGATGACTCATATTATCCGAAATCGAATCGATTTGGTTTGAAACAATCAATAACTGCTTACATACCGCTAAAATCTAAAGCCTCTCTATTCAGAGGCATCCTGAATGAATGAAAGCTTCATTTAGAAATTCAACGATAAATGAAAACAAAGCCAAGAAACGAGTTGCAAAATATATGGTGAATGAAGAAGGATTGAGTCTGATTAGCTATTTGGAACAGACAGTCCAAAGCATAATGAAGCTAATGGATAAAGAAGAAAATGGAATCAAGCTTCATCGAACTTATTCCATTTTATTTACTAGAAAGAGGAAATCGAAATCTCTTCCCTTATAAAATCCAGATACAATGACTTGCGTGCATCTCATAATGAAACAATGAAAAAATCAGTATATAATAAGTTGGATCTCTAGCAAGCTTTCCTCTTGATATAGAAAAAGTAACTGGATGAAATTACGGAGAATTTGTATAGGAACTTGGATAATTATGTAGTTGTAACAATTGAATGAAGATAATAATGAGAAATGAATGTGAATTACGAAGATGGAAGGGAAGAGGGAAGGGGAATTGTGAGGGATGGAAGGATGGAGGAGTGGACATGTGAAGACGATGCAGCAAAGAGGGAACGCAAAGAGAGGAGAGGAGAGAGAATGGAGGCTAGCAGGGAGAGAAAGAAAATCGATAAAAGAAAGAAAGAGAAGAGGAGTGACCACTCAAATACACAACGATAGAAAACACAAGCCGAAATGTTGAGAAGAGGAGCTAGACTGGGTTACACGGAAAGGATCTGGCTATCGTTAAAGATGGATTTCAGAGATTCCATAGCCAAACTATAGGAGTTTTTGAGGTGATGTGTTCATGGTTGACTTGGATGGACGATATTCTTAATTCTTATCGATTGAATTGAGAGAACATCTAGCGAGAATGCATTCAGTTATGCTTTGCATCGATGAAACACTTCACTTGGAAGTGAATGATCGAACATTTTGAAAATGAAATGGGTGTAACCCTAATTTATGAATACAGTACTTGTTAGATATCAAATTACTTATGAGAAAAATGAGCGTTGTTTGGTCCTTGGTAAAGTATAAAAATAGAAAATGTCGACTCGATTAGAGCTATTCTTCGTAAATAAGTGACTGAACGAATAAATCAGGAAATCAGACACGTAAATCGGCACTGACGTGCCACGCGCAAATTCGATATAAGAAAGGCAAAAACGGAGAAGGCAAATAATCTGACAGACTCTTCGAATGAGGGATGAAAAATGAAGAATGCAAAAGAGAACAGGCAGGCAGTTTTTTTATCTGATTCCTCCCATTCCGTTCTCTTCTCATTCGCCTCTTCCTATTTCATAGGTCTGTGGACGCAGATTCGAATTCCCAACTCTTTCACAAAACGCTCCGATGCAAAGTTCAAATGGAACAAGAGCATTCTAAATTTAGGCTCACTTTTCTCGCTTTCAATGAAAATGTGAACACCTTCATTCATACCTACTTTCACAACGAATAAAAGCTCTCATACAGGCGATGATGGAATTTTATGCCTCTGCCCCATAACTGCATTCACTTTTTGGCTATTTTCTATGAAAGTGAAGCTGATTTCCAGGGTTGGGAAATAGTAACGTGAGGCGGAACGTGGATGCTTATGAAGGAAGAAGGAATAACTCGTTTGGAAGGTTTGAAGCCGAAGCCAGAAAGGCTACTGTCAAAAGCGGAACTTTCCCATGGAATTATTTCAACCAACCAAAAGAACGTAATTATACAAGAAAAGGAATGGAGAAGGTGGAAGGAAAAGGAAGAAGCATGAAACGGAAATGAGTCAGGACAGGGCTTGTTGCCTGGAAGATGAATGCGTAGGAGCAGGCACAAGGAGATGAGTCAGAGCCTGAAAATGACAAGTGCATTTTGATTATCAAAATGATAAGAACGCACAATAAAACCATATAATAATTTTTGTTCTCACTTTTTCGAATTGCAAATTTCACATTTCATTTTCTTCACCAATCTGTGTTATTTTCTCTTAGTTTGCATGAAATCAAACGATCATGAAATGATTGCATCTTTATGACTTGATTCAGAGTGACATTAGATATGAAATAGTGGATAACTGAAAGTAGCATTTATGAACCATAAATTTGATGTAAAAAAACACCGATACTCCATTATATTTGATAAAAATAAATTTACCATAATCTTATCAGATAAATTGCTATTTAAGACGTATTCTTTGGGTAATCCAAACAAAGGCCGGACAATTCCAAAAGTATTTCGAACCCGGATTCAACAGACATTTGCAATTATCCGGACCCTCTTTGCCAGCTGTTCTGTTTATTCGTGGAATGGTTCTTAAATGATAAACCATGTTTAGGAATCGATTTTTAGTCTGATAAAATTGCGAAGCATCAATTTAGTAGTTTCATTCTCCTTTCTTCAATAACCAATTTCAAACTCGTTAATTGTAGACTTTCTCATTCAACCAATATTCTGTTACTATTTCCATTTTGAAATAATACTATGATGATTGTTTAGGTCGCTTAACAAAAACAACAAAGATGCTAGCCAATTTGCCAGTCGAAATTATATTGTTGATCTGCGAATATCCCGAATTCAAAGATCTAGGGCAATTGGTCTGGACTAACAAACGAATGATGCAAATAATCAAGAGATATCTGCCGATAGTGCTCGTGCTCGAGAGGAACATTTTATTCTATCGTAAGAAAATATTCTTTGTATGAACGAAAATTAATTCTAGTATTTAGTGTCTTATTATAACAAAAACGATATTAACAAAGGAAGAATTTATCTGTTTGATTCAAATACTAATTCTGTTAAGCAGATTGCGAGGTGTACTAATTATTTATCGCCATGTGAATTAACAACCACAAAAGATAAAGTAGATAGTTTATTTGGCATTGTCAATTTTGTAAATTTTCGATTTTTGCATTGAACCATAGAGAAAAATTATTTGAAATTTTCGATCTGACTACTCGAAAAATCACTAGAGGTAACATTACAAGAGCCAATAGATTGGTCTAACGTTATTGCATTCTTTGTAGGACCAGATCCTCCTGAATGGCGTGGTGGTGCATCTATGGCTTATTTCAGAGACAAATTGTACTATTTGGGTGGATGGGATCCTAAAACAAGAAAAAATACGAATCGAGTTGATGTAAGAAGATCGAATGAAAGTCGATGAAATAATTTATTCAGGTTTTAATAGATGGAAAATGGCAAACAGGACCTGCTTTTCCCCGTCCAATTGGACATGCTCAAGCAATAACATGCAATGGAAGTTTATACGGTCACATTATAGCATATTCATTATTGTAATTATGAATATTCAGTTATTGATGGCCATGAAAGTAGAAAGATATATCGGTTATCAGACGATGAGCGGGAATGGATTGAAATCGGAGAGCTTCCAGAAGAACGAACTTATTTCGGAGTTGCATCTCTAAATGGAAGAATTTACATAACTGGAGGATTTAAGTCTTTAATTTGTATGACAAATAATGTATCATTATATATTTAGTCATCCTAATGTACTCACATCCTGTCTGTGTTTCGACCCCTCAGCTCCGGTTGACAGTCGAATTTCTCGAATCGCAGATATGAATTATGAAAGATGGAATCATTCGCTCATTGTCGCTAACGGAAAATTGTATGCCATCGGAGGGTGAGCTGAGATTTTGCACATCTTTATCAAATATTTGTTAACTTAGATTTCAAAAAGATTCTCGAGATTTTTGTAATTCAATCGAGGAATACGATCCACAAGCGGATGAATGGCGTGAAGTCAGAAATATTGGCATAAAATAAAGCCTGATTATAATAATCTCAGATTTCATATAGAGATTTTATTCAATAAAACGTGAAATAATAATTTAATTTCAATGCACATGATACAGACAACTCGCGAAGACACTTAATAAAAAGCTGAAAAATTGCAACTGAAATGAATATTATTCAAGATTTTTTTTTTCAAAATTCAAACTCTTCCTCTTGAGGATGTTTCATTTTAATGCGAGATGATATTTTTGATAGCATTCGAAATTGAGCAAACTATTGTTCAACCAATTAACAATTCTGTGCAGGCTACGGAAAAGATTGTATCCTGTCGGTTGCTTTCTCGGGTGCTATCGAATGCACTATTTCTGTTCATACGAGTTGACTTGAGCTCTTAGTCGAATCTTTTGACGAATTTATTTAATCTTGAAGACTGGGACAAAAATAACAGCAGCCTTGCTCTGTCTTGTCCGATAGAAAGAATAAAGTTTTAGTCACGGTAGAGTATGATATCATCCCTCTATCGAGGGATTACAGAGAAAGAGAGAACCATAAAACACCAGACGAGTGATATGGGAAAGACGCCGGATCAGATATGGCGAAAGTTTTTTGATCAGCGAAAAGACCAGCACCGAAAATTCAAAAACTGAATAAAATTCGGTGCGATCAGCACATAGTGGGCGGTTGTTTCCGAGACACATTATGATGGGCAAATGGCATCATTACCATCGAATTATTGAGTCATGACGCTCGACGAGGCGGTTAAGACAAAGAGAAGTGCACTGTGGAAATGAATATATAAAGGTGTTCAAATTTTGGAGTATAACTACAATCTTGGCGGGCCTCAATTATGAGACATATTCTCTCTCTTTCGGCTCTAGTGTTTCTATGTCTCCATTTTAACGATGTTGGCTCAGAAGCCATTACGAGTCTCGGTCCCGATATACCGATGGGAGTTTTCTTGTCAATCGATCCCGAATATTGGAGAAACAATCCCAGTTGGTTCATTCCACAGATGAAGACATGGCTCGACTATATTTGCCGAAACCATCGTGATCCGGCTGGCCCAAATCAATATATCAACGACTTAGCCATTCCGGTTATAGCTGTACCCGACACTAACATTAGTAAGTGTTACGTTCAAATTGAAATGAACCAGACAAATAGAAATTATTCGAATTTTGTATACTAACATGATATAATTTAGGCGCTTTTGTCAACCCACCCGACCCAAACACCAACGACACTTTATTATGGTACCTGCTCGAACCTATTCTGCCCTATTTCCCCGGAGGAAATGGTCCATGTCAATTTGACCGAGTGTTCATAGGGACCTTTGGATTGGACCAAACCAAAGGTCCAAATGGTGAATGGATTCTCGATTCGCTCGTCTACCCCGATTTTCGAGCAAACTATCTTGCTAGACAGAAAGCGATTGCACAAGAGTTTGCGGACAAAGTCCAACAATCAGCACTTCCAAATGTTAAATGGGAATGGTATGTAATTCCGGAAATGTGCTTGGACTATGTCAACTTCGACTACTATAGTTCCGCAACTGACCCTAAATATACGGAAAGCTGGACTGAGTATGTGTCCAAACATATTGCAGATCTTAATTCTATACGCTCGGGACGTCACTTCTTTTGGTCTCCAAGTAGGTTTTTTGTGCAAAAATATTTGTATTTGCGCAAAACTTTTTCTCACCAGAAAATGCTTTATTTTGTTTTTCATTGGCAAAAAATCTTTTTGAGCGAAAAAGTTAAAAGTAAAAATGAGAAGGATTTAAAAAATGATGTTTTTCTTCTTTCTACTAATCTTATGGCCAACATTGAACTTAATAAAAACGAAGTTTCTAATCTTCTAGAAGAAAAACCTAAGATTAACACGTAAATCCATGCGTAAGCCAAAGCATAAACCGACGTTTTATAATAGTTAAATCCACATTTTAGTGTTCGACAACGTGCCTGGTTACTACCCACAAGTGTCCCTCGACTATATCCAGGACCGACTTAAATATATGTTCAACACAATAGCATCCAATCTCGCGTCATCTATGCCCAACGCCTGCTCGACCGCAGTCAACTGTCCGTTCGGCGTCGGACCTCAGGACCACGTCGGGCTCGGTTCTTTGAGCAGCGTTAAAAACTACACTAAAGAAGACGCGATATACTGGTGGGACCTGCTAAAGCCGGTCTTTCCTTTCAAAAATCTCACTATCAACGTGGAGCATTTTATCCGTAACACTTGGCCGGCTGCGAACACTTGGCCCCGCGTTTCGAATGATTCTTATCATTCGGCTGATTGTGAAGAAGTGAAATTGCGCGAGCAATATTATGTCTCTAAAGGGTATCAACTGGGTCCGGCTTATGCCATACACAGTTGGTATGATTGTAACCATCCAGGTTAGAAAAGATTTTTATTTTAAAAAAAAAGTAGTAATTTCAGGACAACTAGTTTGTGATGCTGATTGGACACTATTCAAGCACTATTGTTACAAAAAGTTTCACACGGGCAAGACATGGGCCCAAGCGAACGAAACATGTGTCCAAAATGGTGGCCAGCTTGTTTCGATTCACAGCAAGGCCGAGAATGACTTTGTTGTCTGTAAGTTCCTTAAACTTTACCATATTAATGTAATTTTCCGAATTTAGCGCTGAATTACGACTCTTCGGTGGAGTCTTCCATATGGATCGGCTACTTCGACCCATTCGTCTACACTTACAAAGGCTTCCCCGAGGAGCCATTTATGGGCACCGACAATAACACCATCATATTCCGTTGGTCGGATAACAAGCCAACGGATTACTTGAACTGGACACCGGGCTGGCCGGGATCAATCAACACGACTTGCTCGACTTGTGGCCAAAATTGTGCTGCCATCTACCCGGCTAATGGCGGTGGTCAATGGGGAAATGCCGGCTGTGATTGGTATGCCGGCGCTTTTGTATGCAAGAAAAACCCGACCGTACAATAAAATGCGCTGAATGGAATTGTTTAGCCTTAAAAATGAGTTTTGAATAAATTATTGTGAAAGAAGCTTCTATTGTTATTACCTCTACTATACTCCATTGTAAATGAGAAGTCCTTTCTCTATCCCAGAGGGAAAAGGGAAGGTGTGAGCCTTTCGTTGACTCTGGTCTCTGACTTTCTCTTCTCTTGCTATACTATTTCCATTCGCAGCTCGCACCATCGCCTCTGCCTTGAACAATATGCGACGGCTTTGTCATTTAAAATGGGCAATAAATAAATTACAAATCATGAAACATCGAATTTTTGGTATTTGATTCATACGAAACTTGCATTTACTCGACTGAATTTATACAATCTTGAGCATTTTCTCACTTTAAAAATTTATTCTTCGTTGAAAATTATATTTCCAACCGTTGTCTGCGTTAAGGTTTCGTTACGACCCGTAGTTATTATGATCGATAAGAGAAAATCATGAACGACGATATGGCAAGGGAAAATAAGTGGCCTGGAAAAAACCGGGATAGGAATTAGTTGAACAACCGTACAAGGATAATTACCCTGAATTGCACGAGGATGAAATATGCACTCATTATAAGTAGTACATTATAGGCAAAGCATGATGAGGTCGTTGAAAAATTATTTTAATGGCAAGAGTGAGTTTTACTTTTCATGTTTCGTTTATCAAGGAATAATGCAAGAATTGCGAATTTGTCATGAAAGAAGCTGTAATAAAGCAGAGAGATAATGTTCGGCAATTACTGTAAAGCCTGATCGTGAAAATGAAATTGATAATCTACTAATGCACGCCAATATTAGAGCACTGCAGAAAATGCAGTCTTACTCAAATTTCAACTAAATCGTCAAACGATAAATACCCAAATCCAATGATCCTCTCTAAATAGTATTGTCAGAAAAACTGAATTTATATTACCAGTATGATTATTGCTAAATTTGACACTGATTTAGAATCAACTGTTAGAGTATCTGCTCACAAGTTACAAGAAACATCCTTTCACTGCATGATTACTCCATATCTTCGCTGTCGACAGATACACTAACTAATTTTCAGTGGATTTAATCCTCGTAAAAATAGATAATGTTTGGACTAAATATCCGTAATATTTTTAATCTCCTAGAATTCCGGATCTTCATCATCGGGGTGATTATTTTGTTGACCTTGATCGTCTCCTGCTTGAGGAGGAACGACCATAACAACTGGCTCAACAACTTCAGGCTCGTTTGGTGGAGGATCTGCGATTGAGGAATTCTGAAATTTATAAGTCAACATTAATATGAAGAATAGGATGATTTACAGCAGCTCGAGACCGATATCCATTTTGCTGAGCCAGATAGTCGAATAGAGCGGCCAGTGAAACAAGCTCTGCACTGTTCGACAAGTGATTCAGATCCCGTCTGAAAGAAATCGATTAACTACTAGCAGTTTTGAAGATTCTATAA
This sequence comes from Diploscapter coronatus, assembly GCA_964036155.1. Classification (NCBI taxonomy): domain Eukaryota; kingdom Metazoa; phylum Nematoda; class Chromadorea; order Rhabditida; family Rhabditidae; genus Diploscapter; species Diploscapter coronatus. The sequence goes on from OZ038423.1 coordinate 7,326,593, forward strand.
TGAGCTATTCGGAATTGTTGGAATCAAAGTTTTAAGCCAACAAAGTTTTGATCAGAATCTACCTTCCATCATGAAACGACGTCAGGAGATGGTCACGAGCCATCACGAATGCACCCTGTCCCACCCATTCTCCCATTCGCTCCTCCCCACGATTTCCCAACACAGAGATATCTGGGACTATCGGAGAATGGTATCTAAAATTGAAGCAAATTGATTCGACGATACATTTCACCTTCGGAATTACCTGGCATCGGGTCTGGCGTTCTGTCGGTAATGTAGCCCAAGGAATATCGCGATGTTGATTGCCCTTCGTCGAGTTTGTCGAATGAAATCCTCCGGTTCGAGTCGGGGATTAATTCGAGTGGGAACGAACATATTGGAAGGGATGATTTGGGCGATGTCCTAAAGTTAATTCTTGATTGTGAATGAAGAGAATTTTGCAGGTACAAAGTATCGATTGTAGTTTAGTCTATCCTCCTCAGGCAAAGTGCTGATGTCCAACACGATGTCACCGCTCAGAAGAAGCAGATTCGCTATCTGAAACGAGATAACATAGACATTCATCATAATCCTAGGATGAACGTATGAATTATTTGAAATTCGAAGAGTCGTAATTGTTATCTGAATTACTCCTCAGACATTTAGGAATCGAAATCAAATTATCTCGAAATGGTAGAATAGAATTCAGCTTCAAAAAAGCTCGGAAATGGGGAAGTGTAGAAGTTATGGATAAGATAGCGCCATGAACAGATGAAAGAAATTTTCTTCAGCCACTTTCAAGTGAATTCTCATCTCTTCTACTATGAGTTTCGAAAGCCATACATCTTGAGGATATAGTCTCTGCTGAGCCTGTAGCATTCTGACAATCGTCCTGCTTCGCTCCAAGATATCATCCATTCTCAATCGGCTATAGAAGCCATTCGGGGTCACTGAATAACGTCGTCAATTTTCATAGTAGTCTCAGATTGAATTACCGCTGTATCGATGCTCGTAGGGACAGATTGTGGAAGGGGCAGAGTCTGGCATGGATGCATTCGAAACGGACTGCGATTGTGAAGCTGCAGGAATAGAGGAGGTCGATGGGTGACAGACGACATTCCGCAGCAATCGATCCATTTCTGCCGCCTGCCGACTGGAACAGGGCTGATCTGTGTTTGAAGCCACAGACTGAACGGGTTGAGGCTGTACTGCCGTGACTGCCTCCTGCTTCTGATTCATCCGACGAATCTCAGCCGGACTGCAGACCGAGTGCATTCGGGGTTGTTGCTGTCTGAATTGATTTCGATGACTATAGATGTTACCTTGCCCTCAGAACATGTTATAACTTTTCTGAGTAAATAAATAGATTTAACATATCTTAAAATCTGCAAGTAAGATGGCTCAGAAAAGTCGGAAAGCTGATGAACTGTTTATGCTTGGCTTATCTAATTTTTTACCCTATCTTCTTTGACAAGTCGAGAATTAAAAAAAGACATCGAATCACAATAGTCGTCAGTTTTTCCCTGATTCTCAGATGAAAACTATGAGTATAACTAATAGAAATTTGTGTCTCAAAAGCTTTGCGCATATAATTTCGGAACAAACATCGTCTATTAGCAAAATACATTGAAATGAAATCCCTTGGAATTCTAGAGTCATTTTATCACTGAACTTGTAATCGAAACAAGTGCACCATTTTACCTGTTGGTTTGTTTATTGGCGTAGTCGAGATTCTGATAGCATGTGGTGATTCTCTCAACGAGCGCAGCCATGCCCTCGAAGTGCTCCAAGGCAGGTTTCTGTATTTTGTCAGCCATGCTGATCTGCTGCATCAGCAGAGCGTAAGTCGCATTGAAGCGGTCGATCCACTGATTGTGCACTTCTGGGGACAAATCCAACGTGCTCATAAAACGGCCCATCTGAATTAAGTCCGCATAACACCTTATTTTTATGATTTACAAAATATTTTTTCTTCTCCTAAAATTTGAACATTGTAGATTGAGCTCATCAAACATCAAGCCTTATGAAATGAGAATGCCTTCAGAATCAACAACTGAATTCAGAACACAATTTTTGCCAATTATTTATAAACGATTCAGTCTCTAATTCGCAAAATGTTTCCATTTTAGGTAGCCTATTTAGAAGATTTCAATTCATAACACAAATTTTGTTCCTGATTGAGAAACTAAAAAGGGGATTGTAGCCTGAAAAAGATCGTGTGCAAGCGATAAAAAAAACCTAGAATTTGCTCACGCTACCTTTTCTTATCATCATTTCTGTTGGAAATTGTTAAATTCGAGCTGCAATTCCACCAATGAAAGAAATTATTATTAGTTTAGGATATTGCGAAAAATGAGAATTTAAAAGAAACACGTCATTGTTTACGATCCATAGTTTGGCTGTGAGAAGAAAATGAAAATCTTTTTAAAAAATACCGCAATTAATGAACAGAATTCTAGGTTTTCTGTATTTTTATTGGCTGATCATCGTCATCGTCTGTATTTTTCAAAAGCTCTTTCACTTTCTCTCTTTTTCAATCACTTCCTAGCCCCCTATTCGATTAAAAGTACAAGATGTCTAATTTCTGGTATTTATGACAATAATGTGCATGAAGACCAACCTCTTGCATTGCATTGCGCAGTTGGATGACATTTAGATGAGACCCTCGTAACTGCTGTGTGCATTCGAAGACCAGGTCGAATTGTTCCCTCGACAGATCGTTCAATTCCAGTAGTTCGATTACCGAATTTTGGAAGTTGGTCCTCATGCTGCTGTGCATTTCCATGAAGGACAGCAAGTAGTTGAATGCAGCCATGAAATGGGAGACTGGGTTGGGCAGATCTGATGGGGCTCCGTAGTAGAAACGATCGGGATTCTCAGCCATTCCACGGATTAACTAAAACTCGTATTTTATCGCTCTATCTTGTCACCAATTTAATTGAATACTTTGTGGATCTAATACAAATCATTTGGAACTTATAATATTGCAAGCACATATTTTAGTATTTAGGGGAAAACGGTTCATATCCTGTACGTGATTAGTATAGTCATGCGGATAAGTAGTAAAAATATATAGAAGCAATCTTATGCTATTCAATGTTCCGCATATTCATGCAGTTACATACCGAATATTCACATGTGCATTCGTAAAAGCGTGATTTAAAACTAAGGAACTGGGTTAATACAGGAAGTTTTATAACAGAGCATTAGATTACTGTAAAACATTTCAAACAAAGTCAACAACGGAAAAAGCAACAAGAACAAAATAGGAAGGGGTAAAAAAAGAATTACATCGTACTATTTGAAACGGAAAACTGTTTAGTATTCGGTGGGAATTGATGTTGAGTTAGATGAAAGGTTACTGTAAGTTGCACTTTTCTAAGTCTTCTCAGCTATCCATATAAAATTGCCGTGTTCCCAACAGGACGATTTTCTAATATCAAACAATAAATGGTATTTTGGCAAAGATTCGACTGGTTTTAGATGTAAAGAAGAATTAGTATGACTCAACAACAAACTGAAAGACAAGTTAATAGCAGGATGATAATATTAGCTATTTCGCAACACAAATAATAAGCTTGATTTGATTTTTAGGCACAATAAGCAAATGACTCGCTCAGAGTCTCTAACATCATGTGAAAAGGATTACGGTAGCAAATAAGCGAAGCATGGCTAGGTTGGCAGATGGAAAAGTGGTGAAGGAGGGTGGAGAATGACGAGCACGGGATCGTTGGGATGGGGTCGCGGGTGATGTTTCATTGTCTGAAATGATGAGATGCAATTCACAAATCAAGCAGGCAAACAGTGATCAAATGAGCTACGATTAAAAAATACAGAACAGCCTCCTCATATTTCCCGCTTTCAAGCCAGGACGGCGTTACCAGCATTTTCTTCTGGTAACGACTTTAGTCCCAACTAGAGAACTATTGGAGTGTTTCATATCTTTGCATCGCAGTTCATATTGATTTTTTGAAGCTGATAATAATGTTGTTTTGCAGAAAAGTACCTCCCTGTAAAAGACACTTATCTCGAAAGTGACTAGCTCAACGTGCTTGTAGTTTCAAGGCATTATCACCTACCCACCCTACATCTATCTTCCGAACAAACGATAGAAGTTTTGACAAGTGCAGAAAAAGATAAGTTCAAACTATTCCAACACATTGCCACTAAACAACACATGTCATTGCAAAACTGATAACTTACCGGATTGCGATAATCGCCAATGAAGACACTCTCGTGGCTGGCAGAGCGAGTTCTGTTCAGATTGCTCCGATTCGTGTTCCTCATTGCGACTTGGTGGAAAGTGCGACGGATCGACTGACAGATATCCGCTCTGAAACTAGATAAATACTCATCGTAGGAGAATAACGCAGCCTCCAAATTCAAAATAATCTCAAATTGAATTTGAAGATGAACATCAAAGAATTCCGAAATGAAGCAAAGGATGGATTTTCGAATGTTGAAAAGTTAACATTTTTGCTGCTAGTAATAGTTACTATGTAGGGATGAATAATAATCTGCTGAAAACGTACCTTTTGGGCTTGCGTCCTTCGTGAACAATGGCATCGCTGGCAGCGACCGAGCGAGGCTTGCCGGGAGGTTTGATCACCTGCAAGTTGTACATGTGTAAATTTAGTTAGAAGAAAATGTGTGTGTGAAGATACAACCTAACATATCGCCAAAACAAGCATTTGTAGAAAATGCCTTGATAACCCTATGAATTGTACACATAATCAGGAAAATAATTGAAATTTTCAACTGACAACTAATTGTGAACTTCAGAAATTAACAAATTGTCAATTTGAAACTTTCAAAAGTGAATCTGGTGCAGAAACGGTTTGATCCTTACTTATTTCTTTAAAAAAACTAATGTTTCCTATAATTTTGCTTCAATAATTTCATGAAAATTAACCTTGAAGAGAGGATAGTTGGCATCGCTCGTGGCCCTGCGATTGATGACTGCAGTGGGCGTTTCTGAGACGAAGCTGGGCGGGATCGAGGAACCGCAACTCGACTCCGTCACATAGCCAGGGGGAGGCTCTGCAAATCAATTTCTATTTTTATTTTCCTGATTATCTTTGAGATAGGAACAATGGCAAATACTTTTTCAAAGCAATATTTCATTTCTCATTTTCTATTTTCAGGACTCGAAAAAGAATTTATAACTCTTCGAGAATCGAGTATTAGAGCATCCTGTATTTACATATGGATGTCGTACACGTACGGCTATTTTGTCAGCTGATAGGGAAGCTAGGGAGTATGAGAAAAATAAGAAAAGCCACCAAAAATACAGCCGTATGTGATGACATCCGAATGCAAACATATGAGACCAGGTATTAGAAATGAGGGTGACCTTGTAAATAAGCCTACCATTTTCCTTGATGATCGCATCTCCAGCCTGCCTCCTTCCCTCCCTGTCCACTTCCTCCTCAGTCTGCATGTCCTGGTTGACGAGCTTCGCCAATTCCAGAACCGATGCAGATTTCCAAGACTGACCCAGACAGCTGCACAGAAACGGAAGATCGTCTCGGAGTTCAGTAATCTGAATCATTCATCACTATTTTCAAGTGATTTTTCTTCAATCTTCGGCTATTCAAAGTCTCCATAAATTTATGCAAAGCCAGACCTAGGGAGGACGATCGTCAGAAGTCCCTTGCGACTTACCCCCAATATATTCCCTTTACAAATTTTTCTCTCTAACCGTTCGTACAACCTACCTCCATAGCTTATTTTCGTCTAGCGAAAATGCTTCCTAGATCTGGCCTTGATATAAAAACATAGAAATAGAAACAGTTTGTGAGAATTACACATTATTCAAAATGAAATAAGGCATACCTTAGTGAACCCAGTGTATTTCTTGGAGAACGACTTGTGCCTGAACCCGATGATGGCGAGAATGAGAATTGGCAGAAAGGGCAGATTGTGGAGAAGCAGGAAGACAAACAGTTTGGCCAGAAGCAGCTTCCCGAATTGGCCCGTTTCGATGCCACATTCTCGAAGTTTTAATAACATTACATCCGGCTCCTTCTCATGCTGTTTGTCGACGAGTCTCGTCAGCTGAAAATTGATTTCTTTTCCTTGAACAAAAATGATAATAAAGAAGCACGAATTATTTTCCTAATATTTTTTAAATGTTAAGAAATATTGTCTGCTCTCGAAACATGAGAGGATTATACGAATGCAAATGTTCTCGGTAATGAGTACTTTCCTCCCAAAACGAGGAAAAGAAAGGAAATAGCGCTTGGGAGGAAAATACTCGCTTCAAAACTGAGAGGAAAGTACTCGCAGCCAAGTTTTTTGTTTATAAAATTTAGACTGATTTTCCGATTGCTCTAAGATGGTATAAAACAGAAACATGAGAGCACTAGAGTAATGTTTTCTCCTCATAGAGAATGAGTCATTTATGATCAAAATTTATATTCAACTTTCAATCCTCTATGTTCATTAGAGTGGAATGTCAAGACAACTCACATCTCGACTGTGCTGCTCCATTGCCTTCTCGTAGTGGTCGGGATGCGTGATGAATACCGCCAAATTCGAGCCGGAATTGATCGACAGTCGAGCGTTGCAGCTGAAATTCACGGATAGAATTTTAGTGTGAAAATATTCTCCAAAAATTGAAAAGTATTTATGAAGAGATTGTTAACAAAGACGACTATTCTCGTTGAAAAAAATCTTAAAACTTAGTCGGTGAATTTTTCAACTCATACACATTCAAACAAACTAGAAAAAATAACTGACTATGATGCTTCTCTGAGAGTGTCGACTTCCCAGGAAAGAGGTCGATCGATGGCAGACCAGTGGATGGCGAGGGACAGAGCTAAACAGGAGAAGAGCAGGATGAATACGGCGCCTAAAATGGCTAGTTCATTCAGCTATTTCTACAGGGAAGTTGGCATTACAAAGAACTTCCACAAACTATTTTTAAATGCAAATCCGCATCTAGTACTTGTCTTTCTATTAGATCTCTTATCGACTTACATGCATAATGCGGCGCATAGGAATCGCTCCAGATCCGCTCCATATGCCCTTCTCGATCCCTGTATTTCAGCGCATCACTCCCTAAAATGGCGTTGAGCTTAATAATAACAAAATATGTTAGAGATTTTCCGTTCGTTTTTTTCATTCAAAGAGACTACTTATATGAATAGGCAACTAGTATGATCAAATTTGAAGTGAATTGAAATGCGACTTACATTTGTATTCTCGCTTTGCAATTTCGTAGGTCTGATCGTATGCATCACCAGCATAGATCAGGTGATTTTCTGCAGGAACCACTCCATTCTCCATTATTCTATTTTCCTTTCTGCTTTTGCTGGCTAAATAAGAATGGAATGAAATTTTGAAGTTCCAGAATTGATATTACATTTTGTCATCATTTTGAATCAAGAAATAATCAAAATTCTAATGATTTTGAACATTTCTGATTTTATATCTACAAAATTTTCGTAGCAATGAAAAAATAACTCACTAACCTTTCCTTTTAAGTCGAAGATGGATGAGGAATTGAACGATCGGACAGATGGCCAGAATGGGAATCGTCAGGAACAACATCCCGGAAAAGCGAACGAAGCCTGGCTGGCACACTCCTGAGACGCTGTCTGCATCCACCTGAATAGGAAAAGGTTTGCATCATTTGTGAATCCAGGATAAATCCGAAGTATTTTCATTTCTCTAACAATGAGTTTTCATGATTATTCGCTTGCCATTCTACGACAATTCTTCGTTGATGAGGACGGCATAAGAGAGATAAGAGAAAGAATAATTCAAATATTCCGCAAAAAAACAAATGCTGTATTCTTCTGCATAAATTTTTCATAAATAAGTTTCTAAATGTTTACTCACTGATTTGAGAATGTATGTGAGGAGGATTCCAACAATGAGCGAAGAGCAGTAGATGAGCGTGAGCAACTGCTTTCGAATGCCAACTCCTGATTTCCTGAAATATGAATACTTTGCAATATAGTAGAAGATAAATAGTTGAGAAAGCAATAAATTCCAAGAGCCTAAGTGAAAACAAGATATTTCTATGGAGCACAGATTTTCTTATTTTTCTTCTTTCATTGCTAAAGTAGAAAAAAGAATAAACTTACACATCGTCATTGACGATTTCCTGTTGGAATCCTCTCCGGAGCATCAGAAATCGACAGCTCGGCTGGGCGATAATGAATATGTAGTGGACAATCAGCCACAGCGAACCGGCAAGCATCAGGGTGGAAATGACAACTGATTCCAGACTGCACCTGAAAATTGACAGACATTAGCTAAAGTGAATATGTCCAATATTCTGTAGTAAAAGAAATTCAAATAATCTTTCTGATTTCAGTACATTGATAGAAAATAACTACTTTCCTACCAACTTCCAACATTTTTCAAGCGAATTTCTCTAGAATCAATATACAGATGCTTTTGACAGTTTCAAATAACCAATATTCAGAGTGAATGAAATGAAACCAACTCACATGTTGAACCCAATCCGCAGCGACAGAATCTTGTAGTCGCACAACAGCTCCTCGTTGAAATAATGGAAACTGCCCAGGAAATGGAGAAGGTTGTACAGTCCTGAATTGAGTTAAGTTACTTATAAGTCTGTTTACGTTTCGTCTTTCAGCTATATCGCTAGCATTTCTTGATAATGAAGAAAATAGCATAATTGATAGTCTCAGATTATTATTGTTCATTTTATACAACACCCTTTCAGATTTATTCAGTAATGGCAAATTATTCATACCATTGCAGAGAAGTGCGTGTGTGACGCAGTAGATGACGATGCTTCTCTCGAAAATTGCTGACAACAGAAACAGATATGCCTGAATAAAGAAATTATGCTTCTAAAAGTCACTAATAAAAATGATGAGAAAACAAAAATCATACGGCGATAAGCAGTGAAAGCAGCATGAGTATTCCATGGAAGACAGTCCGAATCCAGCTGTACCAGATGGAATGGTCTCGGAATAGGGGTTCTGTGCAGCTGAGATGACAGCCCTCCACGACGGACTCGAATAGATTCCCTTGCCGCATCTCCCTGGGAGTCCTCTGGCTGTGCGGCATGCACGAGCTGTAGCGATCGAAATCTTCCTTTGCCGAAATCAGCGTGTCGTCCTTCTGAAAATACAATTTGAATCTGAATATCGAAATTCAATTGGCAGTTCATGCACGCCAACATTTTTCCCATAATTTCTTCAATGAAATTTGATATGATCATCTTTATCTTGCACTATTTTATTCAAGAAGATATGCAGACAAATTCTACCTGACAGGTGTCCGAGAAGAGAGGCGAAACGTTAGAATCCCTGACACACGACTTGAGAGCTGAGTGACTGGACAAATTGACGAAACTGCAGGCAGACAGGGCTGCATCGCACAGGCTGAAAGGCGGAGTCACCAGGGCGAAAGAAGAGGAGGCCTGAATTGAATTCAACTGGTTGGATTTTAATTCGAGGCATTATTATTGAAAAGCGAACAAACAATTGTTAAATGTCAAATATAAAAACTATAAAACTAGAAAGATAGATTAAGCTTGCTTTTACCTCGGTGCTTGTAGGCGATTGAATGCACTGTGGATTGGCAATGTGGCAGAGCACAGGAACGAGCTTGCTCCAACAACTGAAACAATGCACTAGTTTAGCAGAACTGGCTAAACTTGGCAACTTTAAATCCTATCAAAATACTGCAATGCTTATCTTTTCCAAATTGTTCACGTGAAACTTCTTAGACTAAAAATGCTTTTTTCTATCAAAGACAAGAAATGGAATAAAATGAATGAAGTTTGATAAAATGCATTGATTTAAAAAACAAAAAATTGAAAAGCTTACTCAGGAAATCGCTTTAGGATTTGGAACTCGCTCCAGTTGAGTGAATTGGTCGATCTGCTTGCGTTCCTCACGCGATAGCTGAAGTCGAAGTTCTGACAGCTCACTCTGACAGAATCCTTGGTGCCTGGAATTCATGTCACTTGTGTATTGAAAAAGCCTGGATTCCATAGCCTTACATGTGATTGTGGAATCCTCTTGGAAGCAGCCCCTTTGACAATATTCCTGCCTCAGTCCGCATCTAGAGTCGCCGTTAATGGGTCTCTGAGTTTCAGAATTGTCCTAAATAGGAAATTATTATATCCGGAAATTTCGCACACAAGCTTTCAGTAAAAACTAGAAGGTATAAAATGGTCCAAATTTAAATGTGGCATCGTCAAGAAAACGAACAATTTCATAGGAAGTAAAATCAGCATCCGCATAATCTACAGTAGAAGAATGAAGAGAAAAGCTTATTTTCAACGTAAATTTTCCTTTCCTTCACGATATTGTTCATTGAAGAATGCAACCGATGAAATTTGGTGGAAATTAAATTTTTTAAAGTACCTGTTTGTGCTGCATTGAAACCCCCATTGGAAATTGGTTCCAACTCATGGCTGCAATCATCTGCTCTACTTCAGGCATTTCAGTTGCATTCATCATGTTCATTTCTAAAAAAAATCTTTCTTATATTTATCATTTCTGTGCAACTACAAGTTTGACAATGTGAATAGACATCAAGGAATCAGATTACGAGATCAAGATTCATATCTGATTCGAATTCATGACGTTTTCCTTTCAAATTTATAAGCTCAAAATGTATTCCATTTTTTTTTCGAAAAAAAGTCATCGACTTTTAAAGACTTGGGAATAAAGAAATACATAGAAACTTTCTTTCGAGGACAAATGTCTACAAAATCCTCTCCACGAATAAAGACATTTCTGACATCCTGACAAAAGCGAGTTTGAAAGTGATTAGGCAAAAAGTCGTGTAAATTCTACCTGCCGTATTTGTACCCGGTTCTGATTGCCTGTCAGGTCCAACCGCAGTTCCATTGTCCGTATCTGTTCTCCCTCCATCCACAAGCACGACTTGGACGGCGATCAGGGCGATCGCCGCCAGAAATCTCATCGAAATAATTTTCACGCCTGAAATATGGCAATTTAACTCGGAAATTGCACCACATCGATTGCAAACACGCAAAAATGTCTGCATAAAAAAGCGAAGCGCGCGAATAAAGCCGTGTAAATGCAGAATGAACAGAGAAAGGAGGCTAATCAGAGAAGGCGAGTTTGGAAGGGGAAGATAACTCATGAAATACACTAGTTTGTAAGTTCTAAGGGGGAGATGAAAAATGAAAGAAATGAAGCGAAAAATAAAAAAGTACTGCACGAAAAAATTATCTATAGAGTTAAGAGTGATCACAAGAAGAGGATTTTATGCAAAAGTCAAATGAAAAATTGCGAAAATCTATCGATGGAACTTTGATCAGCATTACAAAAGATTGGTAATTTTTGCGGGAAAATACAATTCTCGACTCATATTTCAATCGCTCACACTCCCCCTTCTGCTGAATTGTGAGCGATTCAGAGAAAAAATAACATTGAAGTCGAACAGGAACTCGATCAAACAAAATGCTGAGAACGTACTCATTTAGAGTTTCTAGGTCAGTGCAAAAATACCATTCTAGTTTTAGGTAAATGAGAAAATTGAAAGAAATCAGAAATATTATGTGCAGGAAATAATTTATGAAGATCAAGTTATGCACGAATGTAACAGCATGATAAAGTTGAGATCTTCAATGGCAACAACAGACAGAAAACACGAAATGGAAGCGCAGAGATAAAAGCTATTTTGCAAGAAGGAATGGATTTTCACTGGGAGTAAGATTAGTGATAAGAGAGATGAGAAATTGAACAGTGAACGTATCTGCAGATGGACTTGGCAGAGTTCATAAAGGATCGGGTCATCATGGGTTTATGTTTAGAGAAGGGCTAATTGTAAGATTTGGAAATAGCGTACTCGGTAGCAGCTCATCGAAAATTGTATCATAGACTGTTGATCAGCTTCTATCTCACTTTAGCCCTAGCCCTATAAAATTCGTGAAGTTCACTTGCAGTAAAACTCAGTAAAATCGATAAGCTCGATCAATTTTCCAAGAAATCCTGCAAATATGCACGTGTGTTGAGTGTTTCAATTGTAAATTCAACTGGTATTTTGGCTTGTGACTTGTGTTTTTGTGATTGGATTGCTGCTGGTGGCTGTGGAATGGGTTGAGTGCCAGGCAGTGGAAGGGAACTGAGGAGAAGAGGAAGGGACTGAGACGAGCGAGGGAACGGGGCAAAACGAGTATAAAAACAGAAACAGGGGAAGGGGGGAAAATGGTAGCATTTGGCTGTGTCTGGGTCTGTCTGGGCGAAGGTGAAAAGAACGAACAGATAAAATGTGAATGGAACGATGGAGCGAGCATTTGTAGACAAGGTCGTCTGGCAATGGCTTTTGTCGAATTTCGGAAAACAAACAACAAACGATGGTCAAAATTCGACAAACAGAATTACCAGACATCCCTGATTTGTAGTGAGTGAAAAAAAAAAATGCAACAAAGATCGTTGGGTCGTAAATTCTTTCTTCCTACTTTTTGAAAACATCCTTCATTTTAACCTTGTGCTTCTCACTTCTCTACACTATTTTTTCGTCTAGACATTTCTTCGGTAATTATCATTTCAATGGGGGACCAAACAACAGCGATATCGTTAGTGTTTCGAAAAGAAAGATGGAATGGCAGAGATAAAGAAAGTCGGAGAGTAGGAAAAGACGATTTGTATCGTGAAAATGAGCAGAGGGCATCGGAATCTGGGATCGAGATGAGCTGAGAGGAAGGGGAGGAGGAATGGCGATGAATAACCCCTAGCCTATCCCTTCGTATTTTGAAAATGAGAGAGATATAGAATGTGGTTTTGAGAACGTGAAAGACGAACGACCCATTCGCCATTCACATTAATGGCTTTTTCTATGCAACACTGATTCATCTCTTTGTCTTTCTCATTTCTCATCACCTGTTTGCCAGTTCCGCTCCAAATTTATCGGCTACAAAAATGCGACTTTGTCTGCGATTTTCGAAATCGACAACATAAGTAGGAATTGCTTACGGCAGCCAATTCAAGCACGAAACACGAAGTTCTGTCTCGATTTTCAAAAATACCTTTGAGAACGTGCAGATGATCGTGAGAATACGATTGCACGGTTTCGTAGTACGTGGCGGAAAATCCTAATTGCTCTCGCAAACAGTTTTATACCTCAGGATTAGGAGATAAAGTGATTCCCCTTCAAGAGAAGGTCATTGGGAGAGATCCTGAGCCTGCTCTCTGCAGCTGCAGCTCCGCCTTCTTTCGACAGATTGTCTCGGTTCTTCTTCATTGCCTTCGCTTGCTCGACTAGTGCCGTGTCCAGGAATTGACCCTGAAAATGGAGTTCCTTGAAAAAATGCAATAATCTTGGTTATTTTTTGGAAATCAATTCATTTTTCTTATTTGTCTAACCTTGGAGGCCTCTTCTCTAGCGAAGTCATCGAAAGCCCTCTCGTCCCTCGGCCCCAGAATGCAGCCCAACAACCAGTGTGTATTTTTACGACGGAAATTACCGTCTAAAAGATCTGATTTCTTGAAAAAAATAGAAAGAAAAACCACGAAGTTTAGTGGGAAATTTATGCATCATGTTTTTCAATCATTTTCAACATTATTTCGCTTTCAAACTAATGACTTTTCAGTCGTATTTCTATGAATTGCATGTTTTTTTTGTTGAAAATTTGAAAGTATCGGAAAGTATACTCTTCAACACTATCTTCTTATCGTTCATACTCTGCGAATTGTTTGACTAGGGAAGGGCTCCATTGCAAAATCGAAGTGCATTCCTAGCAAATAAAAATTCACAAAGCATGAACGATGTTCTCACCTTCGGTCCCTTATCTAATTATGCATGCCTATTTTCTGCCGTTCCAAATATGAGCATTTTTAAAAGAATCGACCCACAAGCATCCTCAGGCTCATCGTAGAAGGACTTCTCCCTAGGGTAGTAGAGCAGAACGCGGTACCAGTTAATGCCGTTCGTCTCCTTGTCTGCCTCTGCCTTCCACTGGTCGTATTTGTGCAGCCAGGAAGACGGCAGGAATTGCGGCGAGCCCATTATCGCCTCCAGCAATGCGGATTTGGCCTGCAAATTTGCGCTTCTCTCAAAATCAGGCATTTCTTTTAAGATTAGCGTATTCCATTCTTTGCCATTTTTCTAACCATGGCCCCCTGCTGAATGAGTTTCTGGACCTCCGGCGAAACGTCGACGTTTTGCGTTTCGATGTAGTCGATGATTCGACCCATCGCCTTGTCCAGGACCGTCAGAACCTGAAGATTCGGAATTTTTGAATATCAATTTTCAGAAGTACCAATTTTTTGAAAAGTCAAAACTTTCATTCTCAATTCAATCATTTTTTTTTCTTTAAAGATAAACGACTGTAAAATTTACCCGATTCGACAGAGGTATCTTGCCAGCGAAGAACTTCGCGAGGATGTCGTTTTCCTCCCTCGTGAGCTTCTTTTCGAGGATCTTCTTCTTGGCTCCAACGGCCAGAATCTGCCGAGCCCGATCGATGACCTCTTTTTCGTGGGTCGAGGAAACTCCTGCAATTTTTAAAGCTCTAAATAAGTCTTACACAAATTAGTTCTTCAGAGATTTATGATTTTTTCTAATTCTAGAAAGATAAGTTTTCATCTTTTTCAAAATTTTATGAGTACTCTAGTTTTGGAAAAAATGGTTTATTTTCTTTCGAACAAACTTTAAATTCTCAATAAGTCCTAGACTTACCTTTGATTTTGCTGTTGCCAGAGAGATGCTTTTCCAGATATCCGTCATCGTCGATGGCACCGAACACATCGGGTGCACGCGGCAAAGCGCTTACACACGAGATCTGGTTCGGGCTGTGGATGCTCACTGCAAACCAAATATTAGGTCATCAAATAAGCTCTGAGAATTTTAAAAGTTATCCATCTCCAACTTCAATGCTGTTTTACTTTCTCTGAACAGAAATAGTCTGTGAAAAATTAGCATGCTAATTATTAAATTCCAGTAACTTATAGGATGACAGTAAAAACCATGAAGCCCAATTCCTCTCTGCCGCTAACTTACATGGTTCACCGCTTCCTGTCGGCACAGGAGAGGCGATGTTTTCGAGCGACCCGACTGCGGTTTCGTACGAGCCGCTGCCTTTCTTCTTCTCCTTGCCGTCGTCGTCCACGATCTTCTCGTTACTTCCGAAACATTGGATTTCGTCTGAAAGGAAATAGGATCATTCTTGTAAGAATAAAAGTCCAGTCTTCTACAAGATAAAAAATCCCAACTAATTTCTATAGAATTTTCATAAGAATCAATTTTTTCTGTAGAATTTTATGTCTGTAAGTTTCAGAAACAAAATTTTCTTTCTAAGAATTTCAAGGACGTTTTTCTTCAAAATATTCCCTTCGACTAACTCGGATCGAGATCCAGTTTCTGAGTGGATTGTTCCCCTGCAGATCCTTCTTTTGCAGTGCTCATTGTCAGTTCGGCTTCCGACTCCATTCTCGTCTTCTCCTCGATTCTTTTCCTCTTCTTCTCCACTCGAAGTCCGTGTTCATTTGCATCGCTCTCCTTCTTACTTCCACTTTCCTGCAAATTTTCAATTGTCCATTTCTATCACTTCAAATCTTATCTTTTCCGAAACGTCCTTCTTCTCTTCTTGTGCAGTTTCGTCGGATTTCCTCTGGACTTTCCTCGACTTTCTCGTTCTGTTCGTCTTTTTCCATCTGAAATTAATTCCAAAATTCCCCAATCTTCATGAAGTGAGTTTCGAGTTGATCTATCTTCACGAATTTCAGCCCTACTTGAGCGGTTTCGACTCATCTCTGCAGACGTACGGCTCGCTCGAATTCTCGATCACAGTCGGCTCAAGCTCTGGGTCGTCGGCTATCACGAAAATCCTGTAAATTCACGTTTTTTCCACATTTTGTGGATGAAACTCATTTCTTCCGTCTCATTTCGGCCCGCTTCAACTCCTTCCGCTGCTGCATCTGCTCGCGCAGGTGATTGTTGTAATTCTCGACGATCTTGCTCCCATTCACCTTCTTCCCGATGTTTGTCCCCAACATCTTCGGATTCAGACCAGACGAGTAATGCTTTCATTTTATGCAAAAACTCGATAAAAGCAAAATTCAAATGCGAAATTGAAAAAGCGAGAAATAAGGCACGAAACGAAGACGAAAAGATGAAGTAATAAAGCAAGGATATATTCCAAATATATGGGTGCTAACGAGCTGGACCATATAGGGCAGGTATATAGGGGTAATCGAGGGCGTAGAATTCGAATATGAAGTTAGTTTTTGTTCTAGAATATTCTCGAACAAGTTACAAGACTCCATTTAATACAAATCTTATGTAGGAAGTATTGTAAGAAAAAAATGTGCCATCACATTATCCAAACCCTACCCTTATCCTTTTGTATCTTATTCTATACTATTTAGGATGATAGATGTGTGGGTACTTTCATATTTATGTTTCGAATATTGATCATTTTAGAAAGAGGATCCTTCTATTAAATTGAGCCTTGTATCTTGTTCTAGAAGCTCTAGAATACGTTTGCGGCGAAAAAGACCATCAAATTCGTGCTCAGCGCCTTCAATTATCCCTATACACCTGTTCTATATGGTCCAACTCGTTAGCACCCATATCTTTGGAATGTTCCAAAGCAAGCGGTCATTTTTTACTAAACGAATCAACTTTCTCACCCAAAAAACCATTCGTGGTCAGGTTGGATGTCATGATCCGAAAGAGTCGAACTTCGACTTTTTGGCTCACTGTAGCTATCATTCTCTTCTCTGAGAAACTATGAATAAGAGAAAAAGAAGATGCTAACTACATGGAGCCGAATTTTAAAGTTTTTCAAATCTTGAAAATTTTATCAAAATGCAATCTAAAATCTAAACTTTAACTTATGTCTGTAAAACATTTTATTTAAACTCATTTGCATAGGATATGCGAATTCAATGCATATACCAGAGACTAGGCAAAATTAACAATGAGTAGCATTTTGAATGATTGGGTAGAAATGGTGAAAATGAACAGACAAGCCTTACAATTCAAGAAGATCACAGGAAAAGGTTAAACGCGCGATAGAATGAGTGAGAAATTTGAATACACATGAACGGATAGTCGAATAAGTTAGAAGACGAATGTACATTTTCTGATCCTGACATTAGTTTCTTCGAAACTCATTGCGTCATTTCGAGCAGAGCATTTACCGTCGCTTCTTTGTTGCCTAAAATTAGCGATTTTATGTGAACTATTCATTTGAAATGTGAATGCCAAGTAATGAGACGAAATGGCCATTTTGAAAGTCCGAATCTGAGCTGATCTTCACGATAAAAATTTCACAATTCTCTCAACTTTTAATCCGTTTTTGTCCTTTAGAAGGAAAAAGTTATTCCAACTTTTCTAAAAGTGATGTAATTGATTTTACCCCTCTTCTCCTCGAGAATGCACTTGACGACCTCCTTGTCGACGGAGGGGAACATGTCTGCGAATTCCTTCAGATCCTCCTCAGTTATCTGGACAGGTTCCCTCACGGCCTGCTGAGCAACTCCCCCGGGCCCCTGAACGGGCTGCTCGATCGGGGCAAACGAGAAAGTCAGATGCAACATCCCTTCCTTGTTCTCACCTTGTGGTCCACTCAACTTAAACAATTTATCTTTCTTGGCGAATAGGCTCAAGAATGTTAGTAGTGCAATGAGCTAATTTTTGAAGATTTTTGCTGGATCCAGAGATGAAGAAAGTATATGGCGTCATTTTTCATCCATCGGAAACAAAATAATGGCTCAACCGACCTGATAGTAATCATCTACAGTGTCGCCGTTGAAGATAGTCTCAGGCAGCAGAATGTGTTGCCAGGCAATCAACTCGTCGGAACTGAACGCTCTCTGAAATACGTTTTCTTTTTTCTCACATAGAAACCTCATAGATTTTCAGCTGCATAATATTTCAAGTAAATGCATCACATAATTGTTTCTCGTGAGAGAAATCAGTTTAGTTTTCTTCGAGAATGATATGATCGACTTCATTTACACTTCGAAAAAAAAATTGCAATCGTATTGAATTTTAATCAAAGGCTAAACTGAATTCGTGAAAAATGTACCTCGTCGAAAATCTGTACGTAGATGCTGTCGACTCCGACAGGCAGATACGCGTGGATGGTGCGGTTCCACACGGGGTTGCGTCCTCCGCTCAGATTCGTCTGCGTCTCGAAACCGGCGTGACCCACACGGATTCTAAATCATTTCATATGCTAACAGAGAAGAGTTTATATATCGAAGAAGTATAAAAAAAAAACATCTCATACCGAATATAGGGGTCCATCTTGACAAGTCCGTAGTTCTTAACCAGATTCGCTTCGTGGATTGTGATGCTCAGTCTGCCTCTCGTGTTCGGGGGAATGAAACCGTACATTGCATACTGAAGAGAAGAAAATTATTGGCGTTTTCCGATTTCATAATTGCACAGAATAAGGTTCCGTATCATGAAGCGGCAGGCACCCGGGAAAAAAAGCATGACAGATCGTAACTTTTGAAAATCTCAGTTAACTGCATTTTAAAGAGGGTAAAAGAGCATGTCTTCTTTATGTCAGTCGACAAGAAGCACTTGCTTCATATGGTAACCGCGGTTTACAAGTGTTGAGCATGGCATGGTTCTTTTTCAGAACCAATATTCTTGCAGTTCAGTTTGAAATTTGGAAGAAAAAACATTAATATTACCTGTTGCGCAGCTTGAACAGCAGCATTTGCCTGAGCGGTCTGCGCAGCTGCAATGAGGGCTGGGTCGGCAGCTACGGCCTGAGCCTGGACCTGGACTGGGGCAGGGCCTGGGACTGCAAGACGCAGGAAGTCAGGAGGCAGTTCGCCAACCAAAACCTGAACCAGAAATATCCAATTCTCAAGAAAAACGAAACTACCTTGCGACGGCGTTCCGTAACAGATTCGGGCATTTTGAGTAGGTTTGAATGTAGAAATGCTGAAACGGATATTCTTTTTTAGATTTTAGAAGTTCGCAGCAGAAATTATAAAGTCAGAGATGAAAAAATGGAATGGGAAGAAGAAAATATAAAATGTAAGAAGAGCAAATTGAACTTGAGAAAGTAAGAATTGCAGAAAAAGTGAAATTCAAATAAAAGGTGGACCGGAATTGAACTAGAAATTTTCTCGGGCCTGTACCTGAGGTTTCAAAATACACAAGGATTCTGACTCACAATAGAAACCAAATGAATCGGAAAATCATCAGAAAATCGAAATTCTGCGGATAAAAATAAAAAAGTCAGTCAGACACTGACTTATTTTGGCCATCTGCAAGTCAAGTATCGCTCTTTTCTCTGCGCCCTAGCACTTTCTTGTTCTCCCTCTTTCTCCCACTCTCAATGCCTCTTCATTGTCCGCTCTCTTTTCTCATTCTCCCTCTGCGTCTTCTCCCTCTTTCTAATCATCAGTTTTTCCATCTTTCCCGTTTCCCTTTTCGTTTCTGCCCATTCCCTCCTCTCCTTTTCAGAATCGAGTGAATATCATCAGTCTGCAGGCAGAAGCGTAATGCAGCCATCCATCCAGCTTTAGTCAGGCTATTTGTGGATGTTTTCATGTTTTCTACATTCCTTCGTGTTTCCGACACACTGATATTTTTAGTGGACGATACTTTTCTGTCTTCATTTTCATGAATTCATGCTGACATGCTGAACGTCTCGAAATTCTAATGAGTTGCTTCAAGTCGCTTTCCCTTTGCTGTTTGGCTAAACGGACAAGTTGCGAATGATCACAGTCAGCTTTCTGCTTTCTATTCTGATCACTGAATTAGCGATATTTTCAGATTGCTTCTCGCAATTTTTTTTTGCGATTTATCTCGTTCAAAGCGTGAATACTTTTATCGACAATTTGTAGCTGCTTATTAGCAGATGTTTCGACATTCTGAACATGACTATTAGCGTCCCTTCTTCTTTTTTGATGAAACTTTTTTTCCTAAAATATCACAAGCACCTTTTTCTTCTTCTTCAGATATTCTTCGTTTCAAATCAAGCGAACAAGTTCAGGTTCCACTTTACCGTTTCAAAAAGTCGTTTCTGGCAATAATTTACGAGTCTTTTTCATATTGTGGTTGAACTGATTTATCCGTATTTTGCTCTGCAAGTTTATTATTTTCTCTTTCGACACAACATGGAATTGTGTTGTTACAGATGTACGAAGAGAGCGATGAGTCGACGGATGACAGCAGCGGCAAATTCCGATCCAGCAATTGGACTAACAAAGGTAAATTTGGTTATAATCTAATTTTATTTTTTGCAATTTATTGTGTATCAAGTTTATTTTTTGGAGAAGGTTATTCGGAAACTTCCATCTTCAAATCAGATTCTCAATATTTTCCGCCTTTGAGGAATAGAGACATTAAGGAATTGAAAAACAAAATTCATTTTGTTGCAGGAGGAGGAACGCGATCCTACGATCCACGACCGCATTTGGTGACAATCGTCAAATCATCCACAGGTTATTCTTCCCTTGAAAAGCAAATCTTGATTTGTCTGTAATTTAGGCTTCGGTTTTAATATCAAAGGTCAGGTTTCCGAAGGAGGTCAGTTGCGGAGCATCAATGGGGAGCTGTACGCCCCGCTGCAACACGTCAGTGCCGTACTGCCTGGTGGAGCTGCAGAGAAGGCCCATCTAAGGAAGGGAGACAGAATTCTTGAAGTGTAAGTATTTTATTTTATAGGAGATAAAACGATTTGTTTCTCATTCAACTTGATGGTTCTTTTTTTTTATAAAAATTCGGTAAATTCTTTGACGGACTTGCAAGGAAACAGCTCCAAAGACCCATCATCACCATCTCTATGCATATAGTGAGGAACAATAATTAAAATAGCTGAGATAAATCACCAAATAAGCAATAATGCCGTTTGAAAAACTTGCAAGTCCGTTCATTAAAAATGCCATTCTTCATATCTTCTATGGAAGGCGAAAATGACATTGCATTCGGATAATATTTTGTGAACATTCTTTGAAAGAGGACATGGATTTAGGAGGAATTTTATGTTTTGTCTATTTTTCTTGGAATTTATCGGATTCTTGCAATAAATCATGCACGTTGTAGAAACGGTGTTAATGTGGAGGGGGCGACGCATCGGCAAGTGGTCGACACGATCAAGCATGGCGGCGACAGACTGACCATGATTGTTATCTCTGTCCCCGACGAGGAAATCGACAGGTTGGTCTTTCACTTTCAAATTTGGAATTTTTCTATTTCCTTTCTTCATTGGATATCCAAAATTTGGAATCTGTTTCAATTGTTATTCTGAACCATAGGTGAAGATTTGTCGTCTATCGCACTAAAGATAATCGTGTGTGCAACAAAATTTTGATTTTGATTTTGTACCTCTTCAAAAGAACTTCAAAGAATTTTACATTGGGCCTAAATTCCTTTATCCTTCTGATTTTTGATCCCAAATTGTTCGGTTCACAATGTATACGTCGAAATATCGCCAGGTTTATCCATGCATAAGCAATGTGGTGTTCTTCCATTTTGACCCTTACCATTTTCAGTTATCTCGTTCAGAAGTAATTTTCTCAATTAAAATTTAAAAAAAAACTGAAAAGTAAATTATAACTAAGGAGAACTTGTGATTTGCAGATTCGAAGCGGGAGAAGAGAGTAACATCTCGTGTCGACACGACTACAGCGAGAGCAGGTCCCTGCCCGTCACGGTCCCCTCGTATCACTACGTCAACGACGGACTCGAGCGATATGTCGTAAGCACACTAGCTATTCGAAAATTCCCACGGCATTTCGTTCTTGGATACAAAATTAAAGCGGGAAGTTAGTTCATTTCTATCTGAAAAGACTGGATCTGTGATTCTTATTTTATCACGTTCCATTTTCTTACGATGAAAGTGTCCTGGCTTACTGAATGGATATTCCCACGTAAAAGATTCATGAATTATCCACTTTGTTGGCATATGAAAATGTTAGTTTTCTTTTACTCGTTACGAATTTTTGATGATGGGTTAGAGGAAGAATGAAAAAATCATGATTGGGTAGAAGAAGATAAATGTAGAGTGTAAATGATTTTTTTCGTTTTCTTACACTAACAATAAATTTACTTCCAATTTCTAAAAACCCAATAGGATGATTTATTTTTCAGGTATTCAACATCCACATGGCGGGCCGACACCTCGGCTCTCGTCGCTATTCCGAATTCCGCGAGCTACACTCCCTACTCAACAAGGAATTCATCGACTTCGCATTCCCCAAATTCCCCGGTAAATGGCCATTCAATCTGTCGAGTCAGCAATTGGATGCAAGGAGAAGGTTGAAAATTAGTGACAAATTATTCTAAAGAATAGAATGATTTCAGAGCTCTGGAAAAGTATCTCGAACAAGTCTGTTCTGTGCGGGTTATCGCTGATTCCGATATCATGCAGGTAGGTAGCACTCTCTGAATTTAGTGAATTTTCATTCGTAGACACCGATATATGAAATATCACGGATTCTAATACAATTTGAAGCTATCATGACCAGTATTTCTTTTCTATTATAATTGACTTGCAAAATCAATATTGTAGGTGTTCCTAACCGAATGTGATCCATTGTGCGAAGTGGAACTGCGAGTTCTGCTTCCCGACGGCAGTCCCCTGTGTCTGCTGATCCGTCGCAACGCATCTGCAGCGCAGCTCTACAACTTCATTCAGAGAAAACTCAACATGAGCAGTCAAATGGTCACTTTTTGTGCTCTCTTTGAGGTTCTCGATGGAGGATTCGGTAAAGATTTTGATTTTCTTTCACTTAAATTCTGTCCCGCTAAAATTTGAATAAGTTACTTATTTTCCAAAATGAAAATTTAGAGCGACGAATAATGGACAGTGAGTGCCCTCATTCTCTGTATGTGCAGAACTATTCCTCTGCTTCCTCTACTTGTCTAGTTCTGAAAAAATTCATTTTCGACATCGACAGGTATCGGATTTTCTGTAATATTTTTCTTAAATGCTCGATTTTAGAGAGCGGCAACTTTGTGAAAAAGACTCGATGTTCCAGCATTTCGTCTTTCTACAAGCCATTGCTGATACTAACTCGGTAAGAATTTCTTATGATTGATTGAAAAGTAGAATGACTTTTGTTTTCGACATTCTTGTGAAAAAACGACATTTCTTTATGATGGCCACTATTGAACCAATTTTCAGGGTCGAATAAAAACTCAACACAAAACGTACCAGTTAAAAGCGATGCAGGACGAGAGGAATGCGAATAAGTACCTTGAAATGGTCCGCAATTTGGCTGGCTACAATGAGGTTATCTTCCCTCCCTGCGGCTGTTCTGTCAGGAAGGATGGGGACATCATTATGTCGATCAGCTGGAAGGGGATTCTCATGAAGGCACATCCTGAGCTAGAACAGGTACATTCTTCAAAAACTTGCATTCAGATGTCGAACACCAGAGCAGAAGAATATTTGTTGAAAAACGTGAAAATATTCCAGTTTTGTGTTGTCTTGGTTATAATGGAAGAATGAAGTTTTTTCCAAGTTATTTTTGCATTTTCAGCTATCCCAAGTTGAGATTTCGTGGGACGACGTGATTCACTATCGAACGATCAACGAAGGCACTGTCTTTGTGTTCGAATATCGAAGGGCCGAGAAGAAATCCAAGATAATCCAACTGTTCACCAATTATGTGAGTTTTTCAGTGCATGCTTGAAATTATCTACAGACCATAAATAACCCGTTAAGCTTCAATGTAGACATTTTGATATTCTAGGGAGTAAGAGGTGTAGAATTCAAGTGATAGCTACACCCTGTGCTTTTACATTTACTCTCTGTTTTGAATCCCAAAAGACCGTTTCATAGTTATCAATGGGAATTCAACTTCATCCATACCTTTTCCTACTAAATTACCTCTTTGCTTCAACTTTTACCGATGAATTTTGAGGCTGATTATATGGCGGAATGTTTTTCTCAAATCGCGTACGAGCGGCAGGTTGCCTCTGACTGGAAATGCAACAGCTTGCGACAGGCCTCGCTGTCATCGAATACAGAGTCATTGGAGGAGGATGTGCAACGAAGGGAAGAGACGTTCAGAAACAGACAAGAGAATGAGACTAGCCAGCCAAGAAATTCCAATAAACATGGGGATGAAGAGGAGGAGGATGAACAATAAATGCAGGTCGGTTGGCGATTTATTCTATTCTTTGATCGATGGCACTTTGTGTAAGAATCGAAGTTTTCATTGGGTCAAAAGTTTATAACATACCACTATTAGATTTTTTACAATCAGCACCACCTATAAATATTTAATTCGTAGAAAACTCGCACTCTTCTTCATTTCTATTTGTAAAATATTTCGCGCACAACTTTTGAGTTTATCTTTAGAAGACTTTTATAAGATCCCGGGTTATTTTTCTCTGAAAATCGTTAATTTATCGAAAAAAATCGCTCTTATATATCTTTTAACAAGTTATTTAGGGACAAATAACGATCAATTGTCAGATTTTCGAATTTATGTTGAGGCAAAATTAGTAAAATGATAGGAAGTTTCTCATACCCGGATTTTTCGAACATCAACATATTTTTGATGATTTGATACGTGATCGTTGGTAAAAGATCTGAACTCATAAAGGAATTTTTGCACCAGCAATACTTACTTTTCTCAAATCTAGGCTGAATTTAAGCTTTTACAAAAAGTATCATCTTTGTCTCTTCTTTTCCCAGCATTTATTCACTTTGTGTTTGAATATCGATTGTCATCCAGCATCTTCTAGTTACTTCCCTGAATCATAGTGATTTACTCTACTTCTATGATTATCATCTATTGTATGCTTCCAAGTTTGACTAGAAAGTCTCGCTTTCTTAAGTTAGAGCTTTTTTTTATGAAATTTCTAAATTCTCATGACGAAAACATCCATAATTTCACTGTTAGACGCAAATAGTCTTCTTCATTTTTTATCAACTTTGTTAGATTTGATTTATTTCGGTATCTCTTCCTTTTTCCTTCTTCTCGTTTCCAAGGCATTCCTC
The DNA here is from genome assembly GCA_964036155.1 of Diploscapter coronatus. Lineage (NCBI taxonomy): Eukaryota > Metazoa > Nematoda > Chromadorea > Rhabditida > Rhabditidae > Diploscapter > Diploscapter coronatus. The sequence goes on from OZ038423.1 coordinate 7,351,467, forward strand.
TCCTTTCTTTCCCTTTCTTCACATGACATTCTTCTGCATCCGCTGTTAAAATTCGCTTTCCACTCTTTTCTTACTGCTTCATTTCAATATCAAAACTAAAATAACGAAAAAAGAATTGTAAATATTTAGTTTATTTCAAAATTATTTCTAAAAATCTGAAAACTATTGAAATGAAGTAATATCGATAGATGATAATTTCTTGTTTCACACTTTGTAGTGTCGTAAACATTTTCCACGATATGAAATAACAGCAATGTGTTTATGATATGATAAGTGATTCTACCAAAGATTTACAACTTTTATCCACCTTTCTCAGATGTATTTATTTGTTGCTTAGCATAATAATTATATGCACTTATTGTTGAATGACTTTGTCTACGAATTCCTCTTTGCCCATGACTCGATCACTCAATTTCTTATGACCGCGTAACGGATACTGTATTATTACTTTGTGAAAATATTGTCTAAAGAGCAATACTTATTTCTGTTAAAGTCTAGTCGCCAAATTGTATAGATTTGTGTCTTACGTTACATATTTTATACATTTTCGTATACCACAATAAAGATCATTCTTACAGAAAAAGGATATCTTCATCATGATCATTACGGCTTATGGACCGTTAAAATATCTGAGTACTGTAAACTTGCAGTATATGTTTTTTTTTGTTGATAATCTTGATATTTTCAGATTTTGTTTTTTTCTATGGAATTTTGAGGAATATCAATAGCTGACAATCGAGGATAGAAGAATACTGAAGGATGAGCAGCGGAATTGGGTCTGGGGAGGGCAGCAGGTGGATTAGAAATATTTGAAGGAAGAGATTCAGCAAATCGGAATGGCGAAAGCTTCATTTAAATCCTTGAGCAAATTTTCTGCTGTTTTCTAAAAACTCCAAGTTTTAACCATTTTGAATTTTCAAATGAAAAATGCGTTGAATTCCACTTCAACATTCACAATTTTAAGTTGATGCTTTTTTTTTCCTCATAAAGATAGGAAATCCGAATTTTTTAGATGCGCATCTCCGAATGTGACGGTCTACCCGATGAGTGTTCGACAGCAGTTGGCCCTGATCAAGCAGATGGAGCAGCCGTCTCCTTCGAGTTCCGTGGATGGGGAGGGGGGCAGTGCCAGCGTCAACACACCTGGATCTAGCAGAAAACGAGTTTCGAGGGTAAGCATGCAAATTTTGAGAAATATTTTCATTCTTTTGTAAATTTTCCATTTTTCCCCAAACATAACCCTGAAATTGTCTATCATCTAAACTTTATAATTAAAAAACCTTATAATCACGATATGTTTAGGTGCACAAGAAGAATGATCGTGGAGAAACAGCTCTGCACGTGGCAGCGAGACGAGGAGACGATGTGCAGTGCGAGAGACTCATTGAAGAAGGTAAACCTGTTTGTCTTTGATGCTGTCTCTTGTGCACATCAATAATTTTGCTACAATTATCGTCGACTTCTTGAACATTTGGAACAGTTTTTACCAAAACCATTCCTTTTTGGAATTCAACTAGCTGATCACCGCACTGACCAAAATTTGCACAAAGTATCATTTTAATTTGTAAAAATTTAATATTTCAGGAGCAGAAGTGAACTGTGCGGATTATGCTGGCTGGAGTGCGCTGCACGAGGCTGCATTCCATAATCGATTCCACGCTGCGCAGATCCTCATCGAAAAAGGAGCTGATGTGAATTTCGAGTCGGCAGACTTCGAGACGCCTCTGCATGTAAGCCGTTTGAAACAAAGCGTAAAATATCGACACCCGAAAATGAGATATCGATGATTTTATGATTTGATAATTTTATAGTACTGTGAGGGGAAAAACCACAGAACGGAAAACTAGCTAATTCTAATTGCAACAAGGTATCATTCGCGAATAGTGCTTTTTCTAGATTAGTTCGAACAAGTTACAATCTCCGTAGATTTATCCTTTCTTGATGATGAAATGATCAGACCATGCTGACGATTTTTCTTGAAAAATCTACCACTATATTTTTCAGGACGCGGCAGCAAAAGGATTCGTGAAGATAGTGTGGTTGCTGCTGAAACACGGAGCAGACAGGGCGAAGAAGAACAAGGACGGGAAGAGACCCATCGATTTGGTCGACGAGGAGGAACACCCCAGGGTCTACTCTCTACTCACTACAAACACGCTCCCTACGGTAGGATTTTCATTAGAATTTCAAAATACGGCTACAAACGAAAGTTTTCTTCGTCTACGTTCTGATTCTTTATCAAAATAGGGGAATTTTTTCGCTTCAATATTCGTTTGACCCTATATAGGATATTTCTATGTCTAGGTTCTACTTTTCAGGAATGCCCGTCAGGTGCGCCTTCCTCGCCTGAGCGAGGAGAATCGATAGGAAGAGGGGGCTATGATTCTGGCAACGAGACTCCCAATGCAGGGAGCAGTACCCATGCACAGGCACCTCCACCCGTCTCTGCACCTCTTCCCCTGCCAATTCCCCCCTCTTCCTCTATTGCTACGAGCATCCCATCTACTGCTCCATTCGTTCCCTCGATTAGTCTAACTCCACCTACTGAAGCGATTCACATTCCTGAACAAAAGCCAACAGAACCCGAGCAAGTCGTGAGTGCCCCCGCAGATGTCCCTATTCCTGTCCCTGCGCCTTCCCAAGTGCCAAGTTTGCCTCCAGAAGTGCCCATTTCTGTCGACACTACAGACCCGCTCCTGGCTATGGACACTGGTTCAGCCCAACCCACTCCGACAGGGGCTATTTCCGAGCCATTACTCACTAAATCTGAGCCGCTGATCATTCAAACACCCACTACTTCTGTCGATATTTGCCTACAAAACACGAGTTCAGAGGCAGAAACGGTGGAGGCCGTGAAGGAGGAGAAGAAACCCTCCTCTCAACCCTCTACACCCACTATTCGCATCAAATTCTCTACTCCGTCCCTGAACGATGAATCGAAGGACAAGGAAAAGCAGTCACAAATCCAGAGCAATTCCGACTCCGCACCTGCATCGACGAAGGGATCGCCTGAGGAGAAAATGGAAGTTGACGAGGTGAAGACTGAACAGAAGGACCAACAAGGCACCGATGTCAAGGCACTCACGGCTACTGTCAATGTGAGAGCAATTTTATTATTTACCGTCTTCCTTTATGAATTTTATGAATTCGTCATCCGTTATCTAGGTTTCCATAGTTTTGTGAGTTAGTGAGACCAAAACAAGATTTTGCATGAAATGTGAAATGGATAATCTTTCGCTAATCACATTTTAGCTGCTAATTCTTGAGTTTAGATGTGGAAGTGATTAGATTTAAACGGATGAAGAATTCAATATCTAACGTTTCAATATAATTCAAACGTGTACTTGATAGTTTCAAGAATTTAACAGCTATACTTTCTGTTAGGATGGTAGCTTGTTTATTTGTTACTCACTTTTTTATGCCTGTTACACTTCATCTTGCATTCTTCAAAGAAGTGACAAATATAAAGGAGTGAGTAACAAATATAGCAAGCCGATGGAAATTCTCATTATGGTCTTCACCCTTTGAATTTCGAAGTTGCCATTTTCAGATTCAGATTTCGCCAATTACAGTGGGACCAGAAGAGACTCGTCGCGACAGCAGTGCCTCTGCATCAGGCGCTTCGACAGAGCTGTTCGAGTCAGAACCACTCAAGACTATGAAGCTGAATAGACAGATGGAAGAGGAAGAAGGAATTATCGAGGGGGACATAGGTGAACAGAAGCAAAACGTGGAGGATGAGACAGAGGAGTATGAGGATGACGTGAGTGAATTTTGCATTTCTTTTATTTCTATTCAAATTGGATTGGCGGAATATTCTTTAAGGTTATATTTTCTATGAGTTGGCAGTGAAAATAGATTTTTGATAAAGTTCATTTTGTCCTCTCGCTGAATTTTTCAGAAGTCATCTTAAAGACTCAATGTTTCAATGAAATAAGGCTTTCAGATGATGTTTCATATTTCAATTTAATTTTCAGGAAATGTCAAAAGACAGTTCCTCGCAAATGAACATTCCGTCTGTAAGCTCGATGAACGCGTTGCTGAAACAAGGAGAGGAAGGCGACGAATGTAGTGACGATGTTGTGACTGCTGTCAGGAAGCAGAAATTAGGACTGCCTAGAGGAAGAGGGGCGAGAGGAAGGCCTAGTAGCAGGTAAGCAATTTTCGTTATAGAACACGATTTTGTTTTGGAAAATTTACACGATATGGTGTGAAATGATCGAAATAAGTGGAAAAATTTCATGATCTTTTAATCGGAATCCAAGAATTTTTTCTTAACAATAAATAGAAGTGAAAACTATTCTCTATTTCTCAACATTGCTGTATGAGTAATGTTTGAGTTGAAAAGGCATAGCTCTTCGGAAGAAATGAGAAACAGTGAAAATGGAAACTGAATAATAAGTGGAAAAGAGAAAATACAACTTCTTTATTTTTTAGAAGCAGCACTCCAATGTCAACGTCTGGGGAACGAATGGTCGCGAGAAAAACTGTCGGGTAAGATGGTTTTTACTGGATAAATGAATAAAATGAGTAATTTCCAGAAGAGGTCGCGGATCGAAAAGAGGCAGAGGAAATCTGAATTACGGCACTCGACATTTGGAAGCCATTTCGTTCGTCAATGCTCCGAGTTCCACTGCAACTGACGATGTCTTCGAATTCAGAGGCAGTCCTGATGGAGTAAGGCTTTTCATCTGGTTTTGTTTAAAAATTCGAAGATGAATATTCCTACTGAATTTTAATTAAAGAAAGATTTTTTGTCAAGTTTAACGTAGTTTTTCATGATGAACTTTCAGCTAGAAGAAGACGAAGTTCTGACTCGTCCTCCTTCGCCGAAACGAGCGAAAACTGAACGAGAAACGAGCAGCGCCGCAGGGAGCAATTCGGGGGAGGCTGACGACATGAATGAGGAGACTGGAGATGAGGACAGAATGAAGAAGGTTGGAATCTATCCGTTTCCGAAGATCAGACTATTTTACAGGATAATTTTTTGCAAGTGTCCTATTTTCTCTTCATTTATTTCAAGAAAGATCATATTTTTGTTATGATTGAATTCGGAAATTCATTTTTCTTGAATTTAAGTGGGAGAGACGAAAAACAAATGATAATTAGACGATTTGAGTTACGACTTGTCTTTTCGTCTTTCATTATACTTTCATTCTTAGAAGGATAGATTATTGACAAGAAGGAGTGAGAATGAATGAGTATCTCAGATAATCCACGCTTATCTCACGACTCCGTGAATTCAAAGCTGAAAGTCGTTTTTCCTTTCAAAGTTGAAATTTATTTTTAGACGAACTCAGCTTGAATTGTTCAGGTTCCCCCACTCCGAATTTTGCTGCCGAAGACGCCCTCGGAAGAGGACCCGGAAGAGCCCCGAAGGACTCGAATGGGAATACGAAGTGGGAAGGGGGGCAGTGGATTGGGCATCAGCAGAACTGGGGCAGAGACGCAGGGTGGACAGACTCAGGAGGACGACAAGAGGATCACCAGGAGCAAAGTAAGACGGGTGAGAATACCGGCATCTCACATCTCATCGCAGGAAAAAATATAAACATCATGAACAGGGATATTTGGAACTTAGAAATTGAAAGGATCAGCATGAGTTTCATTTTCAATTTTAATTTTAATTTTAATTTCTTTTTCTAAAAGCAAAATCGAAATTCGAGCATGCCTGTTCATGAGACCAGAAATTGCATATTGCAGACTTATAGAAAAATTGAAAAAGAGTGGATTTTGAAAATTCTAGGTGAAACAAGGCGGAAAAGTAATGGACGATTTCGAAGGAGGGTTGATGACAAAGAAGAAAAGGAGAGAAAAGGCTGAATCTGACCATACGGTGAGATTTTTGACGGCAAAATTTGACAAAGTCCATAATTTCCAGAGAGAATCGAGTGTTCTGGCGACAATCGACGAAGGAAGCGGAGAGATGTCGACGTCAATGATGAAAATCGAGCTGAAAGAGGAGGTGGTCGAGGAGGAGAACAGGGTTGGGCACGAAATTCTGCAGCAGAACCCCAGCACAGGGGCTCTTTCCATGAAGAGAATGGTTAGTGATAATGCCTTGTTCAGAAATGTGAATTACCTCATTTTTATCAACATTGACAAAGCTTTAGTCACGGATTCATACGAATCTCATTCGCTTCCATTTGACTATTCCTTTCCTTTTATCTTGTTTACCTATCTGATACAAGGTGTAAAACTGGGAATTTTTGATAAAATGAAAACTAGCCTCGGGCCTATTCTCTAAAGGAGCATTTCAGCTCGCAAATCGTTGGCTCCATGACCTCGAGAATCAGCAAAAACTGCCAAAAACCTCTGAAGAAAGTCGATTCAAGAATTTCTCCATCTTCAGTGGAAATTACAAATCCGGCAGGAGAAATAAGGTATCAAAATTCATGCATTTCGAATGATTTTCATTCAATTGGTTCAGGGCCGAAGTCGAAGTGTGCTATCAGATGAGAATAAGACGTCCTGGCCATACGAAATCATGTCTGATGTTCATAAAAAGCAGAGGAAGGCTAGGTTAGGAAGCGATTGTTAATTCTCTGCTGAAGCATGCTACAAAAATTAGAATATTTAAAGTACGGGACTGACATTATACGAGATAAACAAATAATTTGCCAGGAAACTTGAAAGTTCATTTACTTCGTTTAACTTTCATTACGCTCTAGATTACAGGGATTCTGATGAAAATGAAAAAAAAAAACAAATTCAGACGTGAATTGCGCCAGCGAATGGCAGGAGAGAGAATTCGTCTCCGTCTCTCATTCGAAGAAGATCTGATTCGATTGTCCCGCAGAAGAAATGGCACAACTCCACTTATGTCCTTTGCCAGAATGCATGCTGAAAGTGAAATCTGCAAGTAAGTTGAAGTTTGTCGTTTTTGACACTAAAAGCGATCGATTTGATGTTTGAATCATCTAGTTGGGAATGCTCGGAGTAAAAGTATTTAATTCTGTTGCTTTTTCACCAATGAGACTTGTTTCAGTCCCCTTTTTCTGGACGAACCTCCCGAAAACATCAACCTCAGCTACAGCGATTTGGCTCTGAAGAAGCAGAGATCTCGGTTGCTGGGGGAAATCCACAAGCGATCCACTGCACTCTACAAGAGACACAGGATGGAGGCTGAATCTCTGCAGATTCTACAGGTATTTTCCTATTATGATTCTGTATTTCAGCTACCGTTTTCCAAATATCTTATCGGCGCTTGATGCCAATGATTATCGTCTATTCGTGTTAGTTTTTCTTTATCTTTTTCCCAATGTATTTGAACTAGGGAAAAATATGCTCTGAAGGAAAGTCCCTTGACAATTTTGTTAATTCGCAATTTTACTTCTTTCAACTGAATTGTTTTTCATTTTCAGAAGAATATCTGGAATCTCGAAGCAGCAAAGCGGCACATTTCACTGACAGAGGAGCTCGTGAAGCAGTGCGTTCCCAGGGTCAAAGTCAGGAAAATTGTCATCAGGAGACCGAGTTTGGCACAGAATATGAAAGGGACAAATAAAGGAGGCAGGAAGAAAACGATATCAACTGCGAGCAGCCATTGACATTGATCTACTGTAAGCGATCTTGACCTTAATCTTTAAACGATATTAATCGAATCCATTTTTGGACAACAATTTCTCTAAAGTTTTCCTATTGTTAATGATTTATCTTCGATCTTTACATATCTGTTATTATTTTCCTTCTTGAAGTATTGAGCTAAGTCTTAATACAGGATTTTGTGTCATTTCACTGAATTTTTTCCATTTGAGACGAGGCATTTCTGATATTGCTGTTCGATATTATTTTTTCACGAGTAAAATGATTAGTAGTACTAGTTCCCAGACTTGTAACGAAATTTCTATGTGAATCGCCGATAAATTTGTTACAAATCGCTTCACTCCAAATTTTTCGTCTACTATTTATTTTCTATCGTTTCGTTGTTGAATAAATTTGTCATATTGTAAAAGAATTTTTTCAAATTTCGTGAAAATTGTCCGTCTGACTAACGGTGCAAATATTTTGACAAGGGGTTATCTTTCTGAACGAAGTGAAAGAATTCAGGTTTGCTGAAATGAGCGTAGAAATACAGCCCTCTGCGTACGTGCTGAGTGTGCTCCACGCGCTCAAAACGCCTGCGAATGGAGTCGTCGGGCTGCTCATTGGAACTCATGGGCCTAATTCCATCAAAGTAGGCGAAGTTTATCTAGCAGAATTGCCGAACTTGTGATCATGAACAAGATGAAACCAAATCATGGAAATATAGAAATTTTCCGTTCTATCTTGTCATTGTGGATGTGTTTTTTCCGAATTTTGACAGAAATCAAAGAAGTTGTTTCAGATAACGAACGCAGTCCCAGTAGCGCACTCAGTGACCCCGATGGCCCCTGTCGTAGAAGTGGCCCTCGCTCTGGTTTCCCACTCGAACACTGTCGTCGGCGTCTACTTCGCTAATCAGCATCTCAAGGACGATAGGTGAATTGTTTTGCTATCAAAGAACTCCTGACAAGGATTGTGGATGATTGAAATGGCAGAAAATAGCTGCTAGAAAATGCACTATGGGCGCCACCATCACTAAATTGTAGAGTTTGTAAGAAAAATGTGGGCTGAAAAGTGTATTCAGAGAAATAGAAGGTCGATGAATACTACAAATTCATGATTCGTGATGGTTCCTGGCGAATTTTTCTGGAGGCTGAAAAACTAAAAACAATTCAGTTTTTAATGAACGACTGACGAAACCATTAAACACTCGATACATTTCCAGTTTGAACGCATTCGTGAAGCGATTCGCTGAGAAAGTGGGCACGATGTCGGGCAAACCCCCACTCCTACTCCAAATCAGAAACAGAGACCTCAACCCGAGTTGCTCTTCCAACTGCCTCGTTGCCTATCAGAAGGACAAGGAATCTGACAATTGGAAAACTGTCAAGTAAGGATTTTTATTCATCGTCTTCTGTAACTCATTTGTAGTTTATTATGCAGTCCTATAGCTTCATATTTTATATTTTTGGCCAAATTTTGACCAACATGATTTTTCGACAACATAGAAGACATGAAGAATTCTTCCTTATTCGTGTCTATCCTCTCGACTTTTCTTCTGAATTTCTCCTTCATATGTTCTTCATGTTGTAAATCACAATGTATTTTGGATTACCCATTTCGTTTTTTTTACTTCAAAAACTATTTGGAATTGGAGTCAGGTCTTTGAAGATTCTATCCAGACTTTTCTCTAAATACAAATAAATTTTTTTCAGATTGAACCACTCTGCGAAGGCGCAAACAGCTCTGTCGATGTCGATCCAGAACAAGCTGTACAGACAGATCGTGGACGTCGAGAATCACTTCGACAAGCCAGAACTCGACTTCTACAATCTCGCCCTCAATGCAAAGGTCGACAAACTCTCGGTCTGATTTCACTCATTTCATTCACCTTTCCTTACTTATTCTCAGACTTTTGGTGAAGTTAATTTTCTTACAAGGGTACAAATTATGCCAACTAACGCTATTGAATTTTTCATTGAATCGGTTCAAGTATTACTGTATGCAGAAAATCCTCTATCTCTAGGTGTTTTTCTTTGCATACAGAATAAAAATGAGATGAACTGGATAATTCCGTCTCATTCTGGATTTTCCTCCTTTTTATCACTTAATTGCTCATTAATTACTCTTTAATCAACCCCAAGCTTATCCAATTATCATTCCAGATAATCAATGTTTTATCATCCAAAGGTTAATTCGATTGAAATTTGATTTGATAAGGAACTTGTTTTGTGTCAGTTTTCGGGTCAATTCTTAGTCGCTCGTAATCGACTTCTGATTCATTCTGTCCAGAGTTCATACAACTTCGTATCTACATCCAAATTGGTTTGAGAATCGATTTTAAGCCTAGTTGATTTTCCTAGATTTTTTTAAACTCATGGTGACTTGGGATTTCCTCAATCTTGATAAAGCTTTATTGTGAAGCGATTTTACAACTAGGATAGGTTGCTCTACATGAGATTTCTGTTTTCTTATCAAACGACATTCATCGTTAACATTTCACCAGAATCTCTAATCAAGCTATACCCGGATTCATCTTTTCTGCTACCTTCCTCTCGTTTCCTTGACAACTTCCCTCGTTAATCCCTTTTTCATCCGATCATATCTCCACTTTATCCTTCTCTCCAACGACTAAATACAAATGTCTCCTTCCACAAACGATTTATTCCCACTGGAAAAATCACAATCTTCGAAAGTAAAATCGATGCTTGAAACGACTAAAATCATGAACTTAACTTACATAAATAAAACATTGAAAATAAATAGAAAATCACCGAAAATGAACTAGAGATTATGAAATGAAGAGATAGGGTTGCACATCCGAGTGCTTGAGTGACCTGCTCGATGATTTACTCGTAGACCCAGGAGTTGATGAATGGGCTCGCATAGTCGTTGATCTCATCGGGTTTAAACCTGAAAACCCGAGTAATCAATATTTGCATCTCTCGACATTTTGGATTGAAGCCGATTTGTACCAAAATATGACAGGAAACACTCGAATTCAAACCAGACATTTTTCTAGTAGTTTTCTTCGAAATTGTCAAATTTCCCGTACCAGTGAGCGATCTCGCGATTGGCGGAGTCGACCGAGTCGGAGCCGTGGCAGATGTTGCGGCCGGTCTGGATGGCGAAGTCGCCACGGATCGTGCCCGGGGCAGAGGCCAGCGGGTTCGTCGCACCGAGCATCACGCGGCCCTGAAATTTGACAGCAATTAGGAAAAGCTAGATGCATTTTCATTTTTCAAGACCATTCTTGTCGGAATTTTAGAGTTTTCTATGAACATTTTATGCATTTCTGAATATTCATGTTTCCATTTCGTTGCTGACCTGCTTGACGACATCCAATCCCTGCCAGACCATGGCGACGATGGGTCCACTGGCCATGTAGTCGATGAGGCCGGGGAAGAATGGCTTCTCCTTCAAGTCCTGGTAGTGCACCTCGAGGTGGCCCTTGGAGGCAGTCAGCTGCTTCAGGGCAACCAGCTTGTATCCGCGCTCCTCGAAGCGGGCGATGATCTTTCCGACCAAGCCTCTGAAAATTTGAATTGCTAATTAAAAAAATCTCATTTATTTTTGGGAATTCAAATTTCCTTGGAATTTGAATGTTCGTCGAACCTGTGAACGCCATCAGGCTTGACAGCGATGAAGGTACGCTCGTTGACGGACATTTTGACTGGTTTGGGACAGGAATCAGAAGAGCAGGTGTCCTGAGCAGAGCAGACCAGGAAGACAGCGGCTAGGGCGAGGGACCACAGCACAACTGAATGAATAAGTGAGAAATTATCAAGACTGGAGAGACACGGAATAGGCTAGAAGCGATACAGTAACGGGGAATGAAAGAGGAATCGTGGCGAGACCCCATGCGGCAGAGTGCAGGGGTAAGAGATCACATGAATGGGGGAGGGAGGCAGGGAACGAGAGGGAAGATCATTGCAGTCGGCGGCATTTCTCGTCTTTCCCTGCCTTCTTTTGTTTTCTCCATTTCAATTGTCATTTTCACGTTTCGTGCATTTTCTATTTTCCTGTTTCCCAGGTTTCCGCAACAGACAACAGGAAGAAACTAGTGTGGGAAAGTAGAAAATACTGTCTGCTACTCTGAATTTGCCATGTTATTTCTCCATTTCTGCAATCTCTGTCATCGAATTGTCGTGTTATGCTTCTGCCTCTGAATTCATTTGTCGTTTGCATTGTTTCAGTTTCAGAGGTGTCTCCCTCCTCTCGCCTTCCCTCTTCTGCCTGTTCCTCGCTCTACAGCTGCAGTGGTGGCCCTCTCCCCCTCTTCAATTGGACAACCCTCTGATTCAACAAGTGAGTGTAATTTACAATTATCACATGACAAACAATGTCAATCGTCTTATCAGAGGCTCTATCAGTTCAGTGCTTATCAGACGCATACCAGTCACTGGTAAGCGTTCAAACGCTTTTGATTGTTTTAAAGCGGGATTTTCTGAATCCTTTATCCTGTTTCCGAATAAGTGAAAGTTGGCAAGAGTTTGTTTATGGATTGATTCTGAAGATAGAATTTTCAAATTCTGAACCGTTTTGAAAGTAAGTGAACTGACTTTTGAAGCAAAATTCTACGTTTCTAAAAGAATTTTGATGTTTCATGCATTTCTTCATCACTATTAAAGCGGTTTAGAAATTGGCATTATCCATTTTCAAACTAGTCCAATGTTGTTGCTCCGAAAGTATAAATTTGTAAATGAGTCAAAACAAAGCTCTCCTCTTGCCGAGAGAGAACTAATGATTATCATTATCACTGACTAACTCATCCAGTTTCGCTGAAAAAGTTCCCATCTAAAAATTATTATTATTTACTTTTTGTAGTCTGTACTTCTAGTTTTCTAGAAGTTTGAAATCTCATCAAAAATAGTTTCGCTCACGCTTTTCTCGGCTTTTTCATTTGCGCTGCCATCCGCTTACTCCTTTCGAAGTAGGTAAACAGACAAATTTTAGAGTTGACGAGTTGGTTGAAAGAAGAAGAGAAGCAGAGGAAGGAAGAGAAGGAAGAAGACGAATGTTTGAATTGCACAGACACTGAGCAAAACTGTCGATTCGAAAGATTGCTGCTAGGCTGATCGAGGACAACAACATTCGAGACTGATACTGAACTTGGACACACAATGGATGCTACCGAGACTAATGGGTATGTCGTTTTTCTTGAAAATTTTTCATGATGATGAGAATCGAAGCATTTGAAAGTTATTGCGACCCAGGGAGCTATGATTTACTATGGCTTCAACATAATCTGCACCTAAATTTTAACTCCGACTTCGAATTTCGAGCGTTCCTGAGTCAAATTCTTGAAAACGCCTGAAAGATTTTGAGGATGTTTGTTCCCTGAGAATTTTTGAAATCTCTAAAAGATCGTAAATTTCAGAAGTCTTCCGACGGCAGGAGTTCTGAAGAAATGGACGAATTTCATGGGCGGCTGGCAAGAGAGATACTTCGAAGTGAGGGGTGGAAACCTGGTCTATTACAAGTCGAAGGCTGACAAGGCATTCGGGTGCAGGGGCAGTATTTCCCTCAGGAGCATGAATGTTACGGTAAGAGATTTTGTTTTTTTGAAAGATGTAATTCTGGCTACATTTTTTCTGCGATAACTCGTCGTAAATGACAAGACTTATTCTTTTCTTGACGAATCGACTTCACCTATTCGATTGTCTATAGATCTTGTTATTTCATGTCTTCACTTTAAAAGTCTTGTCCTTTCTGCATTTTTCGCAAATTCATTCGACTAGTGAAATGTTCAGCTTCACGAATTCGATCCGACAGAACTGATCGTGTCCGTCGCCCCAGATATCAATTGGTACTTGAAAGCTCCCGATGCGAATTGGCGCAATCTTTGGTTTCATTCACTCACTAAAGAAGCGGTAAGTCTGTCAAATATCTATCATAATTGGAGAGGAAGAATATTGGCAATGACCGACTACTTGAGACGAAGTAAATGGCAATGATTTTTGATGTTCGGTAATTAACGCGCTGTTTGCAGCAGACTTTACGCCACTGCATTATATTCAAAGAATGAGTTATACGACTGTTTGTGCATACGCAATGCACATTTGCATATTCGAATTTGCACACCGTTTATTTGGTCTCAAGTTGTCGGTCATCGACAATATCGAAATTCAAATTCGAAGAAAGTGTAGGCTTCCTTTCCGAGTTTACTCATGTTTCCATGACATTGCTTAACTGAAACTTGCATACATGCACATAAAATCGAATTGTGAATGTTGACCAAGTTTTCGAATTTGAATTATGGAAACTAGAGCAGTCACGGTTGTTTCCAACCTTACGATTATATATTTCCTCAGTTTTATTCGCTTTTCCAGTGTTCGCTAGGTAATTTCTAAAATCAAAGCAATTTATCAAGTCAACTTTTTGCCTTGAAAACGATTTTTGCAGGCTGATTCCGATTACAGCAGCACATCGACGAAAAGTCATTCGAGAAATCCTTCGCTATCTTCCACAAAATTGCACGACAGAGAAGAGGTTCGTTGATATTCTTAACAAACAGTTTTTAATTACATATTCGCTCGATTCATTTCAAATCCGACTTTCATCAGTAAATCTTCATTTTCTTACATTTCATAAAATTCATTTCTTTTATTTATTTCCCTTGCAAAATCGACATTTTTAATTCTATGATGCCTTTCTTTCTTCTTACTCTGCTATTTGCAAAACATTTTCATTCATTTGTGAATCATCGTTCGATCGATTGCAAACCAATAGAAATGGAGAGGAACGGAAAAAAGGAAATAGGAGAAGAGAAATAAACACGTGAATGAAACACTATTACGCGCATATTCTTCCTTCCCTCTGTTTTTCTCTCCCATCTCTTGACGCGAACATTTGCGGGAATATTTATTGATTCAGTTGCTAATGGATTACACCAAATAATCATTTCGTATTCATCATTCTTCTAGCTATTTTTCGAGGATTTATTATTATTATTGAAATTTATGGTAGGAAATTTTCGAATCCTTTTAAATTCTACAAGATTTTATCACTTTTGAAGGTTTATGATATAAGTTCAAATTTAAAGGGAAAAAGTTGTAATTTATTTAAGGACGACGAATCTCTGCTGATCTCAGCACTGACAGAGCTGCAGGCCTACAGAACGATGTGCAGAGACCAAATGCAGTCGATCGAAAGGCTACTCGAACAGGGAAATGCACCCACCAAGCAATCTGTTCTATCAATCAAGGTAAATTTGTGATTTCATTTTGAGGATGCCACTTCTACTGAAAGCTATTTTTGTTGAACAAAAGTTCAAATTTCGCTTAATGAGTTGGAAAGGGAAATCAAGCATGCAACACGCTTTTCGCTCCCTTGCAACATTGGACCAAAACAGAACGGGAGATTAAGAAAGGGATATCTTTCGCATGCTTACATTCATCTGTTTTCAAATTGTGGCATCTTCGTTTTCTTCTTTCTGTTCTATTTGGATGACTTTGGAAGCATTTCGAAATTTTACGCTCTCTGAATCAAATTTAATTTATTGATTCGATCTTCAGGCGACTCATCTCGCGATGATTGCAAATATCGACCACATTATCGATCTGGTCAAATGTGGTAAAGTAAGCGTTTTTTCTCGAATAATGGAAAGATAAAAAATTCAATCTACAGGCCTGTCTGAGAGATTCGAAATCGAATGTTCATCCGCTTTTAACCCCTTCAACACCATCGACTCCTCCAATTTCTTCCAGAACTTCATCACTTCACGAACACGAATATCGTTCCAACAGCATTTCGGGTAAACTTCTCGTTTAAATTCATCAATTTTTGATGAACAGTTAGATGGAATCAAATTTGCATATTTTAAAGATATTCTTTTTCAGAACAAGCCAGCGAACCATCGACGTTGAAACCGAATTCCTCGAATTTGGATGTGACTTCAGATTGCGATGAGTGGCATGATGCGGATGAACATTCCAGTTTTGGCAGTGTCGATCAAGGTAATTGTTGTCTTCATTAATTCCTAGGGGGAATGTTTTTGACTGTCTAGAAAAAATGGAAGATGTGAAGAGAAATGATAACCTAGGAAAGACCATATTTTTCAATAATACTTTTTCATATGCAGCCATGAAACTAAATAGATTTTATAAGACCTTGAAATCACAAATTTCAGGCGAAGAGTGCCGCGAGAGCATGTCTAGCTCGCCATCGAAACAGTCGCGAGCCTCACACAGTTCGAGGAGTTCGCCTGAGGCTGAGAAGGATAGAGGGAAGGAAGACAGTGGACGGCATGGGCCCGTGCATTCGCAGTCAGAGCCCATTCTGCATGTTGAGAAACCACCTGCTCCTGTTAAGAGGGTAAGATGTTTATTTTTTTAGAAATTTAAAACTTATTGAAAAAAGCCTGTTATTCACCGACTGACCTGATTTTGAAGTTCAAAGTTATGAACGCATAAATTTTTGATTGTCAATTGGCTTGAAGAATTTATTTTTAACTTTCAATTATAATGTTTAATGCTTCAGAATCTCCCCTTCGGTCACTATGATTCATTAGAAATGCCAAAGGATCATTTGCTATTTTCGACAGTGGAAAAACTTGCAAAGGAACAGTTGAAATACGCTCTGGCTGGAGTGGAAGACAATGTTTGGACTCTGTTTGCTGAGGATGGACCCATGAAAATGTTCACACGGCAAGTGGAGGATGAGGGAGGATTGCCTATTGATCCGCTTAAAGCGCTGCATCATGTTCAGGTAAATGAGTTTTTGAATTTGAAATTCTTATGCAAGTTGAAATCTGAAAAGGCATTCTGCATTTATCTAGCTTCTTTTAGTTGATAAAAACCGTGAAAAGGAAGATTTGCATTTGTATAATCATCACGAATTTATGATTTAAATTTCAGGGGGTAACTGCTCTAGAATTCACGCACTATTTCTACGAGCCTGTTTATAAAATGAGTTGGGATCATACGCTCGATTCGATGAAAGTCGTCGAGCAAATCAGCAAGGACACTGCTGTTCTACATCAGCTTCACAAAACGGTATGATTTACTTTTTGAATGCATTTTTCCATTATTAAATATTTTCTAAGGTTCATTTTGAAGAAATGATGAATTTTCATATTACATGTTCAGGTCTGGCCAGCAGCAGCTCGTGAGTCTCTGTTCGTTTCCCACATTCGAAGAGTGGATCATCTGAAAAGAGATGGATGCCATGATTTGTACATTGTCACTAACAAAGATGTCAAGAGACAAGATGTGCCGGTGAGAATTTTCATTTCTTTTCACTGTTGCACGAGGCATTCGAAGTATTTAATATTTCTGCACAAAACCTGAAAAACATCATCGGAGAAAATTGACTTTCAACAGAGTCAATGGTTTGAAAAAGTCACAAAATATATAATTGATGTCTATGCCAGACTTATTCAATGATCCATTTTCCAGCTGACAAGCTCCTCGGCTGTTCGTGTAGGTCTGACTGTGTCGATGATTTGCGAGACAATTGTGAAGACTCCTGAAAAGCCACTGAATGAACTGACTCGAGACGATATCGCCTGCAATGTCATCTACGTCAGTCAAGGTACGTTTCTTATTGATTGTACAAACTTGGAAATATAGCGAAGATGCAACATGGGAAAAGAGTATGTAGTGTAGACTGTGAGAACATGCCTCTCCTTTCTTCCATCTCTACACACTATCATTTCATGTTGCGCAGTTGCCGCATTTCCAAGCTCTTTTATCCTAATTTTCAGTGCATGTTCTTTCAAATTAAAATAAGATGTATGATTTTGAGTATTTCCTGGTGGCTGGGTCCCTGTGGCTGCTCTTCGCGCCGTCTACAAGCGCGAATATCCCAAGTTTCTGCGCACCTTCACGGAATATGTCAAGAAGAACCTCAAAGACAAGCCTGTTGTCATTTGAATATTTGAAAAAGAAAAGGTAGAACTATGAAACCTTTTATTACTTGTAATAGTTCAATTGAACTTTTATAATTACAAACTAGAATCTCGTCTATGACATTTATGTAAACACACATCTTTTATTGGATGCTAGACAAAATTGTGAATCGAATTTTGAAACTTCTAAATCGATATTTCGGTATAATTCTATTGCCTTCCATTATTAACGAAGATACTAAAAATTTAGGTTAATTTTTCTTCCAAGCATTCCCTAGAAAAACTAACCCAAGGCAATAATAGGGATTAATTTTGAAGATCCTTTTATCGTTCGTTCATAATGGACAGTCATATTTAAACATCGGTTTCTATTCTCAATTTCATCTTCGCAAACTCGGGCCTTAATTCCATAACGTGTATTCACCCCTCATTCATTTCATTTATCCAATTTAGTCCGGTTATTCGATTCTTCAACCACTCATCCATTACTTTATTCATGTTCAAATTCATCTGCATCTATTTCTCAATGACTTCTTCTGAGTTTAGTCAGCTTTTCATCAATGGAACTCCGTCTTAGTCTGTGATAGCCGTTTTATTCATGGTCTTATTCTAATTTGTTTAGCCTTTTATCTGAATTACTATTTTTGTTTCATACAAATTTGCACTTGTAACCAAGGAGTTTGATTTCTGTTTTTGTACAATAAAGGTAAATTTAATTCGATTTTTTCTTTGAATTTTTGCTTGATTTGAGGAGTTACGCTTTGGTCTCCGATTAGCTATTTTATTACTCTTTACGTTTAATTCTCGATTCTCATCAAAAATCTTTCAACCTTTTCTTATTCGAATTTTGGAAGCCTTTATTTCATACGGACGACGATCATGAAGTCCTAAAGTTTGAGTAAGAATAGGTTTAGAGATTTTCAGGATAACTAATATTTCAGAAGGCGAAGAAAAAGTAAACTGATTAGCAATTTCTGCAATTTAGACATGCGGAAGGGTTGGATATTCGTAATCTGAGCGAGAAATTGCAGTGCAAAGATAAAGAGAAGAATGTTCCCGTGCAACACAAACGAAAGCAGAAACAACATCGATTGATTGCAGCTCAAACTAGGTAAATAGATTATCTTGTATATATTTTTTCAATATTCCCTGTAAATACGCGAGTTCATAATTGCATTAGTCACCTATCTATCATTTTATGATCATTTATTGAATTTCTGAATTCAACTCATTTCATACTCTGATGTAGATTAAATTTTACACTATTCCTGAAGACAATGAATCAAATGAACTAGCATGTTTTTATCTACTTTTCATTTAATTTTTTGAAAATTTATTGTTCAGCCTTTTCCAAGTCAATGCATATTTTTCAGATTAGAAGCATCTAGCAATAAATAATAGACGAAGTCAAAGGAGCAAAATGTCCCCGATTCGGATAAATACGAGCTTTGTCTTGGGAGGTAATCATGAATTTCAAGAATGTTTATTTTTACCTGATTTCAGTATTGCGTCACTGGAAGAGGGTGATTTTCCTTCTGGGTCTGATCGTTCTGCTCATCGTGGAGGAAGTCAATTATGGCTACTTCTACACCATCTACATTAATCACTACAACAAAGAAGTCACATTTCCAGTTACAGTCAAAAGGGCGGATACTCAGAGTAATCACTTCTAGATTTTCATGCATTAGAATTTCTATCGGGCAATTTTTGAGTATGAAAATCATGTCTTTTAAAAGTTATCTATCCAAACATTGGAGTTCATTTTTATTCTTTCGGAGACTTCAAATTTTGCAGGAATTCCAATCGGTATCGTCATTGTTCTCGGATCGAATGAAAACAAACAATATGATTTGGCCCTCAATACTGTCGCCTGCTATGCGGCAATGCACAATTACACTCTCTACACGGTCGCTGCAAAGGAGCAGCCAAAGGCTATGGAGAAATGTAGAAAACACAAAGATGTGAGTAGTTTCGTTATTCTTTACTTTGGAAAATTATTATGAAGATAGGCTTTATCGAGAAGTAATGTGTATTTGATAGTCCGAGAAACTTCCTAATATTTGAGGAAAAAGTTAGTGTGTTTCGAACCAAAAATGTATTCTTGCTTAAAGTGATGCTTTCAGTTCATGTTCCTGCGTCACTGCATCGTCTCGTTCCTGTCCCTCAACTGGCCTGAGCAATGGCTGTTGTTCCTGGACGCAGACATGGCTGTCATCAATCCGAATCACCTCATCGAGGAATACCTCCCGAGGGAGCCCGATCAGTCACAGATCGTATTCTATCAACGAATCATGAATAATGAAGTCATGGCTGGATCATATCTCTTCAGGTTGGCATTTTTCGAACAATTATGGATCTGCAATCATAGTTGCGCGCGATACTTTGATTTCAGCACGAGAAAATGTCTTTGAATTTCTCAACCTACAATGCACATTTTCTTTTTTTTAATTTTGTTAAGAAATCTTCAAGAAAAGCAGTTTTCAGAAACGGTGATTACGCTCGTAAATTCCTGAATTTCTGGGCAAATTACGAGTTCAAGGTGCCTCAGAGTTTCCACGGAACTGACAATGGGGCTATTCACAGTGCGATTGTCGAATTCGCACTGCCTGCTCTGCTCGAAGAGAGAAAGATGTGCGAGAAATTGTGGAAGAAATCCAGGTTTTCAGAATTTTGAGAAACTTTTACGTACCTATTTTTTCAGAGATTACGAAACATTGGCGATCTACGAAGTCTGCATCCAAGACATTCTGGTGCAAATCGTCATTCCGGAAATCAAAATTCTGCAAAAGGTTTTTTTTCTTAAATTTCTTGAGGGGAAATGCCAAGAACTTTCATTTCTCACTTTGATATTTTTAGGGACGTATTTCGTGGGCGCGAGATGGATGGTTGACATCTTCAATGTGGAGTCCGAGAGATTTCATTCTGCATGGTTGGCAGGCAAAGTATGTCACATTTTTGCCAATTTTCTAAACATCTTCCTGAATTTCATTTATTGGTGCAATACCTGTGTTGCCTGTTCAACTTGTGAGGTCTATTAAAATGCTGATGATTCTTTTTCCAGACGATTGAATCGCCAAACTTTCGCTAGATGGGACTCTCCTTTGATCAATTCGAGGTTCGACCTGCAAATATGTGATTCGAATATTGGATTCACAAATTGGAGGTAGAATTTTCAAATTAAATCTAATTGTGAGCTAAAAGAAACGCCATTTGAAGAAAGCAATATAATACCTGCACGCTTCTAATAAATTATGTTTTTCTTCGAAATTTTTTGTTCTTTGAAAATATGTCATCCGGAACTGTACGAAAATTTCCGTTCTCGTCTATTTTGGGGTAATTTCCGTTCCGTTTCTGAAAATCTCAAAAACCAATTTCGTACAACCCTGATGCCATTACATTATGAAATATCGCACTACAGCATCCTTCATATTTAAACTATCTATGAAAAATGACAATAAATACGAGGGGTCATTATCGATTTATCATCACAATTTTTCGGCTCCCTGTACTAGTAAACTGTCTGGTAACCGCAACCGCCTGTACTAGTATCCGGTTTTTAGGGTGAGGGAGTGTAGAGACAAAGGAGAGAAATAAGAAAAAAGAACTGGTTACTAGTATAGGCGGTTGCGGTTACCAAACGACTACTAATACAGGGGACCCAACTTTGCAAATGATAATTGCTGACCAAAACGGTAATTGCAGATACAAGGATACGTTCATCGCATCAGACATCGACATTAATAGACATATTCATGATTGGATTGAAGATGTGAGGATAAAGAGGGCAAGACTCGAGAGAAGGATAATTAGATGAAGTTAAATCTAATTTCACCACAATTCTGAGAATTTTAACCAAATGACTTTCTATGAATCTGAGTCCCAATTTTGCAAAAATTATTTTTGGAAGTCGTTATTCTTTTCTCCGAAATTTTTAGATTCTGTGATTTCATGCTCAATAGTAAAAATCAGGGCTTTTTTCAAGAGAATATCTATCTCTCAATAGCCAAACTAAGTTTCGTTACGCTTTGATTCGACCCCTCGTCCTTATCATAATAAGACGTGGATGATAAGACATTAGTTGATCATCTAGAAAAATATGTCTTCTGTAAATATTCCACCTAGGTTTTTTTTTCTAGTTAGTGATGAATTGAACTGCAAAAGTTGGAAGTTCGGGATATTTTGAAGGAAAAAATCTTTCAGAACTTCTAATTTTTTTCCAAATCAGGAATGAGGTAGAGAAAATTCGCAAAAGTGAAAATATATCTTCAAAGTTTTCAGATTAGAAATTCTGTCTCGTTTTTGTTCTTTGTTAACCCTATTTTCATAACTGCTTTTCACATTTTCCTTTTTCGGCATTTTCTAATTGATAGTTCAGTTTCTTGACTTTCGATTCTCTATTGATTGGCCCTTACCAAAACATCATATGATCTCTCCTCCCGTCTAGTCAGTTATCGTACCGTTTCAGACATTTTTTGAAAGGTTATTGCAGCTCTTTTTACCGGCATTTGCAATTTGTGAAAGTTACATGCATTACGAAAGTTATAGACTTTTAAAAAGTGAGCATTTTCTCCAAAAATCGACAAAGTTAATGAAGAAAGTGCTCATTTGCTCATTACCGCTGCTTTTATTCGACACTTGGCTTTTTTGTCGCTCATTTTTTATTGTTGCAGATTTTTCAATTTTCCCTCGAAATTCTCATTTTTTGCTGAATTTTCTCGATATTTCCTGCCTATTTCTCCCGATAATTATGTGGTAGACCTGTGATTCTTCCATTCACACGTTTTGTAATCAACCGGGTTTTGAAAGTTGCGTTTTACTTGCCAGCGATGAGAAAACCAATAAATGGCCTAAAATTTCTCGAATTTCTACCATTTCTATCGTTTCTTTCGTGGGATATCGAATTATTTTCATGGCATTTCGCCGTCAGCGTTCAGGCAGAGACGAGAAATTGCGCGACGAGGTGATTGAGCACAATGTCTGACCCTCGATCAGATTTTCGCGCTATTTCTATTTCTGCCTGTTTTTCCGAGGAAAACCACTTGCTGAAAATGAATGCTTTTTCAGACCTGCTAACCTGCAGCGTTCCGCACCTGCATCGTTGCTTGTGCCGCGCCCCTCCCTCTCCATTCTCTTCCCCTCCCCTCTCCTGCCCAGTCAACCCGATGGAGAAGCCCAGGGACATGGAGCTGATCAAGCAGATGGCCAAGTCAGTGGCCAGCGTCGTCAACACCTCGCCCAACGGGGACTTCAACGAACAGGTCCGGCGAGTTCTCGGTACGTCGCTTCAATTGTAAAAAATTGAATTTCAGAAGTTTGAAAGACGATTTGAAATGACCGGGGGTTACAGTAGTGAAATATAGGGAGGACGAAGGAGTGTTTAGTGTGTGAAAGGACGGGTCCACATCCTCACGCCATTTTGTAGCCGCTGTTTGAAACATTGAATGAGGTTTTGTGCACTCGCTCTTCCACTTTGAACGGTATGAATGAAACTTGTTGTGCCTGAAACAAGAACACTCATGGAATTATGGCAATTCTCCAAGTTTCATCTATACCGTTCAGCATTGCTGGATAAACGAAGCACAAATATGCAATGGTTAGAACTTTGTGAGCCAGTATATTAGTAAAGGTTATCTCCATATTTTTCGGAACGTTGTCATGCAGTCTCAATGAAATTTGCAGGAGTAACAAATGGAATAGAATTAACGAACCGTCTGGAGGACCTGTTCGCCAAGTTCTTCATATCAGTGCCCTCACCCACCAAAACCACCCAGAATGGCTCCGCTCTCCACTCCCATCTATCCCCGCAACTCGCTGTCCAACAGCAACCATTCTCCCAGATCACTGGTGCGTTGAAGAAATGAAGAAAGGATGAGATAAAATCAAATCAAATCATTTTTGTGGAGATAAAACGACGATCCAATTTCGAAAAAATTTCGGCGTGAAAATCAGCGTTTTGTCGAATTCTTTTCTACAACAATTATTATTGAATCTGGAATAAGAGTAAAGGTAAATGTCATGTTTGCAGGTACACAGCAGTCGCGTGTGGGAGTGGGAGTGTGGAGCGACGACGAAATGATGGGTTCCCTGGACTCGCCTGCAGCCCTGGGCAATGGGGAGTGCTCCCTCGACTCCTTTAATGATGTTAGTCTCTGTTTGAGGACATTCAAGATAGGAATGGCTGATTGCGGATTACAGATCATGTTCACCCAGGAATCGGAAGCAGCCTCCACTCGCGGCAGAGTCCTCGCCATTGCGGGGTGCACCAATTCGGGCAAGACCACCATCGCCAGCAAACTCCAAGAAATGGTACGATCTTTAGATCCTGGAAATTCCTACAAATATCCCTGCAAGAATATTTGTGATGTCTGAAAGAATGCACTACTATTTTTTGCGATACAACATGGAAAAGATGTAAAGTGTCATGAATTTTTGTGAAAAAGTGCATGAGTAATCCGTTTATCCTTTGGGAATTTCATTTAAAAAAAAAAGAAAAGAAAAAAAATCTCCTTTCAGTTCATTCACGAAGGTGGTACAGTGAAAGTCGTGAGCCAGGATGAATTCTACCTGCCTAAGGAAAAGGTGAATTTATGATTTGAAAGTTGTAGTATCTTTGATGTTTTATAGGTGAACAAGGTGTTTTACAAGAAGCTGATTGGAGTGATGAAGCGAAGAGGTAGTCAGGGAAGTCAGAGCAGTGGAATGTCTGTAGGTAAGAAGAGATAGAAGCCATAATAACACTTTCAATAGCTAGAAGATGAGAAATGTACATTGTACAAATTGTTGAAGATCGACAAAACTAATTTCCACTTTTGCAGCTGGGGGAGACAGTGATGATTTCTATTACAATTACGACTGCACGACAGCACTCGACAAGATGGCAATGATCAATGCAATCAAGGAGGTGAGGAGAGGATGAGCAATTCTAGTCATAACAATGCATGTTGCAGGCAGCAATGGAGTTCGACTACGTGATCCTGGAGGGCAACATGATCACAGAGATCCAGGAGGCCATGGATCTCTGCGATCGAATCATCTTCCTCATGATCAATCAGGTATGCGTTGCGAACCTGATGAATAGGATGTTTCATTTCTTGAAATGCGTTTTGCATAACCAAGAATTATTGTCAATTTCGTTAAATAAACACATTCTTCTAAAAACGCTATCTAATTTCAGAGGACCTGCCGCAGACGTCGTGACACTCGCACGTATGACCCCCCGGATGTGGATTCTTACTTCGACGACATCGTTTGGCCTGCCTACAAGAAGCACCTCGCTCATGCTCTAGCTATGGGCAGAGAGGACAAACGATTCGCTTTCGTGGATGTTTCTTCGGGTAAGCAGAGCAGTATATTTTCGTTCGGAATATTAACTTCTGGCTCTTCAAAGGCTTTCTGATATTCTTACAGAAGGTGTGTCTGATTGACCATTGTCAAATATATATTAAAAAAAGGCAACAACGCTCCATGTAAATGAGTATCTTGCCATTTCAAACGAGGAATATGTAGTGAATTTATTTTTCCTATCTCTATTATTTTAACTGAAAATTTGATTTCAGAAACTGACAACCTGTCTGAGTCCGGTTTGCTGTCCCTGATTCACTCTTTCACGGACGACATCATCCGACTCACCTTCCATCCAATCAGCGTCGAGGAACTCACTCAACTCATCACCAGGTTTCATAGATTTCGTAGAATGATTGATAATAAAAGAGGACGATTCACTTGCAGCCCTTCCTGCGGTGCGATTTCGGTGTTCGTTGGCACGACGAGGGACACGTTCAATGGCAGGAAAGTCACCAGACTCGATTATGAGAGCTACGATGAAATGGCCTACAAGGTAAGTGGGATGTCAGAAAATTGATGTTAATGAAATCTCATATCTTCGTAATTCTTTAAAAAAAGATCGATTTTCTATCTGCAAACGCTTCCCTAGGCATATCGGTTGATTAGTCTCCAATTACAAAATTGTAAACGGAACTTACAGCTATCAGCTAGTGAAAATATTAGCCCATCAAATCTCGGCAAAAATTTCTCTTCAATTTTGTCAGTCGATCAACTAAAGCAACATATCTACTGGAGAATTTTAAGGGTTTTTATTAATGATTCCAATAAAAAATTCATCCTCGCAAATTTTGTTACGAAGTTCAATTTTATGCCATTTATTTCCAGGAATGTCGCAAGATCTGCTCTCTGGTTCGTCAGCACTTCCCCACAGTCGAGCGTTGTGTAATCGCTCACAGGTCTGTCATATCTGTCTTTATCATATCAGTCGGTCATTTTGTCTACAGGCTGGGCGAAGTCCCAATTGGGGAGACGAGTGTGGTGGTGGCCTGTGCCTCGCCCCATCGCAAGGACGCCATCCACGCCACTGAAATGGCCGTCGATGCGCTCAAATCCACTGTACCCATCTGGAAAAAGGTAGGATTTCGGAATTTTTGAGAAGACGCGCCTTCTTCGTCTCTTATCCTTCAACTACAATATAATGAGAGTCGGAGGGAAGGTTGAAGAATGTGTAAAACTTTCACATTTGAATGCAAATAAATTTGGAGAATTTATGCGATTTTATAAACCAAAAATATCACCACTTTTGCAGGAACTTTATGAAGACGGTGGCTGTTCGTGGAAGGAGAACGGGGAATTTTCACCTCGCGTGGTGGAGAAGGACGGAGTCGCCCTCGACCCGTCTCATCCAAGTTCACCTCCCTGCACCGAGGAGAAATCCTTCGCTGAGGCTACCAGGTATATATTTCCAGTTAGACAATTCATTCCTGAAAATTTCTTTCACTCATTTCTGTTAATTCACCTCACAACCTTTTCTCATCAACACTTGCCGCATGCAACTTTGCTGAGTTTTAAAAATCTAATACACGTACACGATAAACACGAATTTTGACAAATTAAGGAGAGGCATAATGACGTGTGACATGAGAAAATTGTGTGTGAGCTGTGAAAAAGTTTCTCTACCATCTCATACATAGCCTTATACTACACGCGCTATTCCACGAGTAGTGCGACATTGTCAGATTTCTTTTCTCTAACAACCAGCAACTACTTCTCTCAAATAATTGGGGGAACATTTGCAGAAACCGAGATTCGAATCGAAAGATGTTCTGGCTGAAGCAGATGTTGCGTCAGATGCGTCAATGATGGGGGATATTCGGGGCGCTCTGCCTTCCGCCCTTTCCACCATCCACAACACCATCTTCCATCCTCCTGTCCCCACTCCCGCTTCTCACCCATATTCATCCAAGTCTCATATCTTATCAATCTCAGTCTAACATTTCCCATTTCCATCATTTTTGAGGCGTTGAACGATTTGTCGATTTGTATTGGAGAAATTTAATTTTTTTTCGGAATGGCTCATCATCACAAAATGAGGTGCAGATGAGAGGAGATTATATTTCTTCAAAATGAATATGAGAAATGCACTGCGGTTTTCGTGAATGAGCGAGAGAAGACATAATAATTTTAGCTAATAATGTTGTTGAGACTATTCCTTTTATTAACGTCTTATTCTAAATTTCGTATTCTCCAATGCAAAAATCGTTCACATTTCTTCTACTGGTTTATTTGGTTTTCATTGTTATTTTTCCTTATTCTTCTCCCTCCCAAATCAATTAGATTAGTTGTCTGTTGAAGTGATATTTTAGACCATAGAGTAGCTATTAAATATGTTATCCAGTAATAATCAACCATGATGCAGTTCAGGTTTGTGTCCTGTGGGTATGAAGTTAACGCTGAGAGATAGTCATATACAAAAAAACGCCCGAATTTTATTTCACATTGTTAGTGAATGAAAATGAGGAATGAACTTGACTGCTCTCTTATTTCTTCGAAATCCCTCTTCACGGTAGATTCAGGCAGGATCGGGGATATTTTTCCGGACTCCGTATATCCTATCTCGCTCTACCGGCGGCAATACCCCTCACCCCGTTTGATTCGAATGATCAGTTTCTATTTGTGATCGAGTATGAGTATCGATTGGATCGTTGTCTGTCTTTCTGTCGACTAGCGACTGCAGCAGGCAGCCAACCAGCTAGCCATTTATGAAATATCTAATTTGATTAGCTGTTTCTTGTTTTCGTTTTTCTCTCCCTCTCCACCCTCACCCTCACCCTATTTTGCTCTTGTTTTATCAATCAATCAACATCAGTTCAATTTCGCGTTTTTCTTCTTACACCAATAAAATTGTTGTGAATCAGTCAGTCGTTGACTTTTGAGCAGGTATAGACTATAAACTTGCCTTTCAAGATGTGTAAGCAATGGACTTTTCGTTGAACTTCATTTTTATGCAGATTTGAGAAGACTTCAGGAGAAAAATTGAAAGATTTGTTAGCAGTCAGTGGTGTTTATTCACGTGCAACTGAATGAGATTCAAGTAAAAAATCGGTTCACGAGTGTCAAAAAGGGACAGCCGAGTTGTGTTGGTCTGCTTGGAAAGTTCAATCGACTGCATGCTGTGGTCTGTCGGTCTAGCTGTCTATGCCTCGTTCATTCGGTTGTCGCGGCGATCTGCTCGAGGATGTCAAGATGTGCAGCGTCCATGTCGGACACCGAGAGGCACCTTTCCTGGGCGAATTTGTTGCGAACTGTCGCGGCCGAAACATTGTTCTGCAACTCATTCAATCAGAACTTTGTTGACATTATGTATTTGGGTAGGAAAAAGTCAAGTTTCACTTGATCTGCAGATCAAGTGAATTTCTCTCCTCCAACTCCATCTTCTTGCAAATCTTCCTAATTCAACAAATCTTCTTTTTAGATTATGTGTGCATCGTTTGCAAAACTGTTCCTTTTTGAATCAATCAATTTGCTCACCCTAATTCTGATCAGTTGTTGTGCGGATTTGGCGAGCAGTTCGGCTGCGTGGCTGAGTGGAATTCTACAGGCGGAGAGAATGGAGTCCTCGTCGATGTGGATGTCGGCACATTTGGCTGCCAAAAGGAGGGAAATGGCTGCCAGGTGCGAAGGCACAGTGTGGCACAGTTCGACTGAGTGCAACAGGCTCTGCAAAGTGAAATTGATGAATGATGAAGACCAACTTTTCCTATCCTATTATAGGAGAAATGTATTCTCAGCTCCTTCTCCACACGTACCTCCTTGAAGTATTTGGACCTGAAGACGATAAGCTCATACCGATCGGCATCGAGTCGACCGCGCAGGTCGATCAGCAGGATGTCGAGAATCGTCGCGGGCGAGGGGTGCGACAAGTCACAGCTAGAATTTTCAAATTAGTCTTCTTAAGATTTTAAAAACATTTTTATATGAGATAATTGGTAAGAAATAAATTTGAGTGAAATGATATTTTTCCAACTCACCCGACAGCTCTGAGAATGTCGAGTTCCATCTCGACGATCTGGAGGGGCGTGACCGAGTTCTCGCACGTCTCGATCAACTCGGAGATCAGCGGCGGGAAGATGCCCTCGTACTTCGATGCGATCAACCCGCAAATAAACATCATCATTTGAGCTGTGACGAGTGGGTCTTTCTTCTAATGAGAATGTAGACTGACAAACAAGTGATGGTGATGATCTGATACGAATGCTTATCGATATGCTTGAATTCGAGAATCGCCCTGTTGAGCAGGTATACCGACAGGTCGAAGATCACGGACGCTAGTCGGAACTCGGCGTGCAGCTGCAATTCAATGATCATTACATGGCAATTTGATAAACTCTAGTCAAAAGTAGTGCTGGAATTTTGACGAGTCACTCTTCATCAATTTTACATGAAGCGGAATTATTCTCTTCCCTGATTTATTATTGTCCGCACCTGTGCAATGTAGTCGACCAGAATGACGTACGTTTTCGACTTGATTGACGCCCTTCTGTTCGTCAGCAGGTCCGCTGGAATCTGAAAAGTAACGTTTGAATCACAACTTTTCTGAAAATTTAATTCTCCTCGACTTCTTCCTTACCCTGAACCGTTGTTCCTTCTCGTACTGGACGAGGTAGTCGAGCACGTCCTCGGCATACTCAGCATAGTCCCACAGCTCTGCAGGCTGTGCGCGGTTGCCGGTTACGGAGAGGAACGCAAATTTGGACGGCAGGTTGAACGGGCAGTTATCCTTGTCCTTGGTCGGCGCCGGAACAGGGGCTGGTTCTGTCGATGGCTCGTTGGAGATTGTCTGAAAGATCCATCATTAGGTTGATATTCAAGGATATCATATTCTTAAAGTCGTGAAGGAGGACAGAGAAATTCGATTTCTTCTTCAATCTCTAGCTCTTTATTCATGATCTCGTGTTTCTATAGCTCCATTAAACTCATCATCTGTGAGGCCTCTGCATCGAAACGCGCCTGTTGGATCGGTTCGTCGTCGATGATCGATTTCGTGACGATCCTCGATGTGGGGCGCGACTGCAATGACAAACATTAACTCCATTGCGGAATAAATTGGTAAGTTGGTGATCAGTCCGTCCCAATTGCAGGCAAAGTTAGTATAGGGCAAAATAGCAGGAACAGAAGGGAAAAGAAAGTGGTTGTCTCAAATTTGGGTAATTACCTCTATTATATAACAATGTAGTCACCTTTTTTAATTTCAATTTTCATACCAATTATACAAATCGACTATGGAGATTTCAAAAATAAGTGTTTCGGAAAAGTTTTACTTCAAAAAACTGTCGAAATTAGCATAAAATAGATTTTATCAGCATATTGCGAACCAGCGAATTCCAACTTCTTCTGCACTCTTCTTCAAACCAACCTTGTAAATGTTGTTGTTGATTTGAGCGAGAGCGGTCCGTCTCAGAGCGGCAGCCTTCATCTCTGCCCGCTCCCGTCTCTGATTCTGACTCTGATTGTGTTCCTGTCCATGTTCATTTCCGTTCAGATTTCTCGTTCCTGCAGCCGCGGTCGTCGATTTGTGGACTCTTCTATTGCGCAGACTGTACTGAAGACACGGAAATTAGTTTCTTCGAGAAAAATTCGAAGAATCGGAGAGCAATCCACGAATGCACAATTTCTTTCGTCAATCCCTCGGCGATCTTTCCATTCTCTTTCTCTCGAAATGCATGATTTTTTTAGTTTTCGCAGTTTTACGGAATTTAATTTTTTCGACAAATGGTTTATCGATTTTCTCATCTCTACTTACAATGCTCTGCATGTGGGTATGCGTGCGAATGGTCGTCCGAGTGGATTCCTGTCTGGTGTCGCGGTTCGGCGAGTTGGCTGGGATCTCGTGAAGTTGCAAGTTTTTGACCGATTAGTCGAAGGACAAATCGGAAAGTGACTTCCCCAGGGACCCGAAATGACACGAGCATAAAATATCTAGCTTTGTTTACATCCAAATCTCGTATCGATTCTTATCGTTTTCTCGAGGCCTGCAGAAGTTGGCATACAGATTGGATGGGTTGAATGAATGGAGCAGTCAAATGGTTCATTTCCCGGATTCGGCAATGCAGCAGCCGGCGCCTCAATGGATCGCTCTCGACAGGGTCTGTCAACGAGAGGTCTCGAAGAAAAGATGGCGAATGCACAAGTTCATGTCGTTTCTCATGACTTTGTCAAAATTTTACGCCAATGCCGTCAAATTGTGAACGTCGACTTCAGCGGAATTGAAAAGTCAAACAATGAAGTTTTAGTTTTGTTCAACTTTGATATCCACTTTTCTCTTTGAAAATTCAAGATTTGCAGATTCTGTTGTGTTTCGACGTGGAGCAGACAAACGAAGCGAGTCAGTCAGTCCGCATTCGTCGCTGCACGAAACATGCCATTGCCTGGAGAGTGCTGGTGAGGAGATCCTCATCTTCAAGTAATTTATAAAGAATTGCAGACGAACTCGCCGACTCAATTCATCGTCAGCCCCAATTGCGGTATTCTCAGCGATGATTTGCACAGGGAGGTGGATGGATTTTAGAAGAGTTTCAAAATTTTCTTTGAAAAACTCACAACTTCATGGATCTTCAATCAAACGTGTAGAGTTCTGCTTTTGAGATTTATAATATTTCTGAAGAGATATTCCAAGAAACATAATAATGATATTTTGATGAACCAAAGAATTTTTTTTTTCAGATCCGCATCACTCTAGTGAAGAACATCTTCCTCTCAGAAAACGGGATTCGAATTGAAGCGATGCCGATCAAGGACAAGACCGTGTCTCTCGATAAGGTTAGGAAGGGATTCAGATGAAGAAGAGGAAGAAAGAATGGATTGCAGATATGGGAAAACCCCCTGTCTGCGAACAGGCAGCAGCTCCAATTCGAACTCACCACTACTCTCGTCAACATCGCCAAGGCCACTGCACTCGGAACGCTTGCGGTAAGTAACAGCAAAATTTGGCATGATTTTGAGTATTGCATACTGCCATTTTTATGAGAACTGTTTCTTGAAACATCATTTTATGGCTATTGATAGAACAATGAAAATGAAGCAGAAACTGATGAGTGAAAAATGATTTTTAGCGCCAACCTTCAACAGCCGAGCCGACAGTGGAAGAAATGCTGCTATCTAGCAATCACACGGCAAAGGAACTCGATGGTGAGGGATGAATGATAATGAAGAACGAGTCTGTGTGAAATAAAGTTTAATCTAATACGTATTTGACGAAACCATACAGTTAACTTTCTTCGAGTAAATCAAGAGAATGACTTAAATTTCAGCAATGGAAATGGTGTTGAAGCAGGACATCGAGATCATCGAAAAGAACATCCGAGTGACCACTCAGCTGCAGAACGGGTTGCAGACACAACTCAAGACCAGGTGAATAGAGTGGAAAGGAAGACTTACAGTGGAATTGCAGACAGGAACAGGCAGAGCAGCTGCGTCTCCAACTCGAAGGGCTCGAAGCCGACATCGCTGTTCTCAAGAGGAAGGTTAGAAACTTGAGTATTATCTTGATACTGTCTGAGAAATGAAACTCTAAAATAGATTATCTTCTTCCGTGCATTTTTCGCTGCCTGACTACAGCGAAATATTGTCCGAAAGCTTTTTACGTCGCCTTTCACAATTTACTTTTCCCGTTTCCTTTTTCTTTTAGAAAGAAAATGGCACTTTCAGGTGAACACTATAATGGAATCAATTCCTAAAGACCAGCGCCGCGGGCAGATGACATACGAAGTGATCACCAGTCCTGGACTTGGTGAGAATTTTGGTGAAATTGAACATCGAAAAGTTGTTATTTGAAAAATTGTTTGAATATAAATTTTGACTCATTCTTGATGAATATCTGAAATGCCAATTGATTCAGGCGGTCAAGGCGAGGCAATTTCGTTTCTACTAGTCTCAGAGCCGCGTCCTCTGACAGCCTTTGCCAAACGGCCTGATAGTTCTGTGCCCATCGATCCGCCTGACAACAAGGAAATCAAGGAGGGACTGCTCACCAAATCATCCAAGAGTAGAGGCATCCTTTTCCACTTTAAAAGCTATGGTCCTTTCATTTTCTAAATAGAATATATCTTTGACAACTGACGAAGATACTCAAAATTCTATCAACATTTTATTGAACTTCTTTATTGTCGAGGTCAAATAACTTGATGAAGATTAAAAATAGCGCATTTTTACATACGCAAAATAACACAGGTACGCATTGCGGACATTCGCATTTTCTTACGGACTTTGCAATAAAAAGGAACAAAGAAAGAATCCGTAAAGCAGTGTACAGGTTTGAGATCACGCATGCTCATTTTTCGCATATAAAATATTCAGTTTTTCATTTCATCAAGTAATCGGACTGCCACACAATAGAAACATCCTGAAATTTTCAAACTTCTAATATTTTTAATTCCCAGCACCTGGAAAGAGCAAGTCGTTGGAGAACGTGAAGAAGCCAGGAAGGGCACAGGACAATCAGCAGCAGAAACCGGATGGAGAAGGCAATTCGGATGCAAATGCGCTTTGCTGCATCTTCTAGAAGTGAAATGTTTAATGAATGAGGGATTACTGTAGGTCCTTCTCTGATTCTCTTCGAGGATTCTACAGTGTCCATTCCACAATACACTCTAGACAAAATAAAATTAATTGACTGAAGATATGTTTTTAAAATATTTTCGGAAATTGACATATCGGCTTGAAAACCGAATTATTTTATTTTTTTCATTTTTTAAATGAAAACTCACCAAGTAAATTCTCTTCTACACAAGCAATGACGTTATTTCCCTTGGCGTATTGGTGCACTCTCTCTTTCTTTTCCCCTCTCCCTTCTCTTCACTCTCTCATCCCGCTGATTCATAGTGTCGAAATCGGCTGCTTTTATAGCCTGTATTTCGCGATTTCGTTATTTCTTTATAATTTTCTTGTTCTAAATGAATTTAATTTATGTTCAGGTAGTTTTTTTGTGTCTGAGGTCCTCCTCATCTTTCCGCTTTCACACTGGGCAACGCCGACAGCGCCATGTCGCTCGACAGTCAGTCAAGCTATTTTTTATTCCAAATGAAGTGGACAAATTTTTTGGGGGGCGTGCGTTGTTCAACAAAAATTTTGTTGAACAACGCTACGGACTCGAATTTTTAAAATCGCTTATCTGAAATCTCGACTTTTGAGATTGAATAATGACGAAATTTTTTCTACCATTTGTTATGTCACATGGTACGCAATTTTCTTAAAAGTAGATTTTATGTTTGTCCATTTCCGATCATTCAAAGACTTTAACAAGACATTTCGTTTCAGAACACTTGTTCGAGCTGAAATTTGCTGCAAAGCAACTGGAGAAGAATGCACAGAGATGCGATAAGCAGGAGAAAGTCGAAAAGGACAAATTGACTGCTGCAATCAAGGTGGGCAGGATGATTGTAGAATAGAGTGAAGGGGATACTTGCAGAAGGGAAACATGGAAGTGGCTCAGGTACATGCAGAGAATGCTATTCGTAAGAAGAATGAAGCACTCAACTATATCAGGTTGGTGATGACTTTTATTGTTTCCCATACGTTTTGGTTTTATTTCAATTGGGAAACTTGTTAAGAAGGATCGGTTTTGAGCACTTTTATGGAATGTTCATTTTCTTCGTCGTTGCCAAAGTCAAGTTGTTTTATGCGCAAATATTTGACATGATGATTAACATCAATGTCAAAATGTACGAGCGCATCCTTTTAGAATGTGAAGGTATTTTCACAGCCAGCTGAATTTTAGTAGAAAAATATGATAAAAAATAAGATTCATGAATTGCAGAATGGCAGCTCGAATCGATGCAGTGGCAGCGCGCGTGCAAACTGCAGCCACGCAGAAGCGAGTGACGAGCAGCATGAGCGGAGTCGTCAAGGCCATGGAGAGTGCCATGAAGAGCATGAATCTCGAGAAGGTGGGTGGAATTTTGTAAAACTCGCAATTCATTTTCATCCGAAAGAGCTCTAAAATTGCTACTTATATTTGTCAACGACTCATCAACACATACGCCTGTACTTATCAATGAATAAGAGGACTATAGCGTCGAAAAAGTAGAGAAATAAGAAAGGCTGTTGAGAATTGCAAAGGTCTTGAAATGACTGAATTAGGTTTTGCAAATTTATGCAAACTCGTGCTTATGACTTGAATGCATTTCATAATTTTGCATCTTCAGGTGCAGCAGCTGATGGATCGTTTCGAGCGGGACTTCGAGAATCTGGACGTGCACACTGCAACGATGGAGAGGACGATGGACGGCACGACTGTGCTCAACGCGCCCAAGAGCCAGGTCGATGCACTCATTTCTGAGGCTGCTGATAAGGCCGGGTATGTATTTTGGCTTTTTAAGAGAATCTTGAAATCTAATGCTCCTTGATTACTTTACTTGAACTTGAGCAGATCTAGACGAATTTTGGAAGTTTTGCATGGTGCTCAAAGATCTAGCAAATTTCATCGATTTTTGTTTCTGTTCAGGGAAATTGAATCTGACTTTCTAAAAGGCTGATAGATTTCAAACTTTTATCATTATTCCAGTTGAAGAATCAGCAATTTATTCATTCCTTCTTCAGAATCGAACTCAACCAGGAATTGCCCTCGAACGTGCCAGCCACGCTGCCTGCCTCGACCACGTCCGTGGCCGATGATTCCGATCTCACTCAGCGACTGGCCGCTCTTCGTAACATGTAATTCCACTCTCATTCATTCAGTCACTTGTCACTTCCATTTAAACGGATTTATTTCTAAAAATTTGATTTGTAGATAGAAACAATCAACTTTCACAACAAAGCCAGCCATCGACTCTACCTTATCTTCTCGCAAAACATTCAACATTCTCTGCAGTCTGCAGTTATGCTTTGGTTTTATTTTTGGATAACTTTGACAGTTACCAAGTGATGATCAAGAGTTTTTGTATAGTTAGTAACGTGCTCATTTGTATAGTCGGTGTAAACATGATCAACTGAACGTCCAGATGAAAATGAATTGACGTTTTAGTTGATTGTGTTTGCAAGAATATTATTCCGCCTCTCTGGATAGTTTTATTCCTTGATTTTGATCCACCATATTCGGTTTCTAGGCTCTTTTCTGACTTCATTTTTGAGAAATAATTCTACCAACCAAAATAGTCTCTGACCTATTTGACTTGTATCAATTTCTGGGTAAGCAAACCATTATTCGTTCCCTTTTCGCTGTAAAATATTCTATATTCGACAAGTGTTCCCCGTTCGAATAAACAAATTGATTTTTTCTAGGTGGTATTTTGAGATGAAATGGTTGAAAGACCTTGAATCGAAATATTTGGCCACCTTTTCGGTGTATTGATTATCGTTCTGTTTGTGATATGGATAGTGAGTCAAAGGGTTATTGTGCGTACTTTGGACGCGAAAAGAAAAAAAAACAATTCAGGTGTTCATTTACGGAATTGATTTTCCTCTTTTTGTACATGAATTTAAAAAATTTTAAACGAAAGGCTAATTTTATCCTTTTCAGAAGGGAAACATGAGCCTGCGCATTCTCGTCGGAGTCAAGCGAGTCGTCGATTTTGCTGTCAAGGTTGATTTCGAGTTTTTTTTTTTTTTTTTTTAAATTTAGTATGAAAGGTTTTTTTTATTTCCTTAAAAGAAAACGGCTATTTTCTATCAATTTTCTACTTGAAAATGAGATGGGATTTACGAAATGCATCTCCAACTTCAAGCAGAATTTTTGCAGGTTCGCGTGAAGCCGGACAAGACAGGCGTAGTGACGGATGGAGTGCAGCACAGCATGAACCCCTTCGATGAAATCGCCCTCGAGGAGGCCGTCAAAATGAAGGAGAAGAAGCTCGCCAGTGAAGTGAGATAATTGAATATCACCCTGCATTCAACAATTCCTTCATTCTGCAGGTGGTGGCGTTCACTCTGGGCGGACCCAAGTCCCAGGAAACTCTTCGTAATGCAATGGCCAAGGGCGCTGACAAGGCTATTCATGTCGAGGTTGGGCAATTTTCGAGATTATTACGGTTCCTTTTATTTCGAGGAGATTTACGACAAAATTTTTGAATAAGTAGTCGGAAACGTGAATTTCTCTTTAGGAAACTGACATTGCAATTCGAAAGACCTAAATAACTCAAATTTTTATATTCCTTCTCAAAAAATGAAAACTTTGAAAATGTCGATTTTGCAGATTCCTGAAGGCGACGTGGCTAAGGTGGAGCCTCTACACGTGGCGCAGGCCATTCAGAAAGTTGTCGAGAAGGAGAAATTCGATGTCGTTTTCGTTGGAAAACAGGTCATTTTTACTCTTCATTGTCTTTGGAAAGACTTGCTGAAGGGGGCGAGGCGTATATCCGCGAGAGATGCAATACGAAATACACGGTGCAAAGACGCAGAGCACAACGGTTAATCTCACGCGTATCCCTTCCTTCTCCTCCTACTGCGAGTCTTTGAGGGACAAAGAAGAATAGAGAAATGAATGATGTTAACGAATTGATCCAGGCGATCGACGACGATGCGAGTCAAACGGGGCCGCTGTTGGCTGGACTCCTCGACTGGCCTCAGGCTCTCTATGCTAGCAAGGTAAACAGCTGAATTCAGAAGAGACATTCTAATTTCTTGATTTTCATTTATTATCCTTCGGCAGGTATTTCATACTCGAAAGTGATTATTTCTTTTCTTTACCACTTTGCACTAATGATTATGATCTTGCAAATGATTACACGGATTTCCCTGTTTAGGTGGAAGACGGAGGCAGTGGCACGCTGAAAGTGACTAGGGAGATCGATGGGGGACTCGATACTGTCAAGGTTACTTGATTTCTCACTTTCATGTTTATTTCTTGAATTTCCAGGTGAAACTGCCGGCAGTTTTATCAGCGGATCTGCGTCTGAACGAGCCTCGCTACGCGACTCTGCCCAACATCATGAAGGCCAAGAAGAAGCCTCTCGACAAAATCGCTGCTAAGGACCTCGGAATCGATCTGACATCACAGACCAAGGTTCTCGAGGTGAGTGAAACTTTTCGTTTCGAGCTGAAAATGGAATTGTGACGGTGCGCTGGTTTGAAATTCAAAATTCACGACAAATGCTCACTTTCGACAATTTTCTTGTCGGCTCTACAATTCAAAAATCCGAGACTTGCATATACATTTTCAATTCCTTACTTTTTGATCATTTATACTACACGAATCTTATTTTTAGTGCAGAAGGAGTGTTGCTAATGAGCCCATTCTTGAAAACTTGTAACTGTGGGGACTGATTTTGAAAGTTGTTATCCTGTAGTAATTGAAACTTTCATTCTCTAGTTTCAAGTGTACTTGATTTGTGCAATTTCGATTTTCAGGTAGCCGAACCCCCAGTCCGCAAGGCAGGTGGTTTCGTGGCCGATGTGCCTGAATTGGTGCAGAAGCTCAAGGAGAAGGGATTCGTCAAGGGCTGAATGACAGACATGACAGACTTCAGGGTACAGAAGAAGGCAATTCGTAATCCATTATAATTTTCACTATCATTAATTCACCCTCTTTTTGTAGTTCTTGCTCTTATTTTCTTTACTGAAAATAGGATGAAGACTACAAATAGGTTAAAGCGATGGTAAAGTGGATAATATAATTGACTGAATTCTCACCAACTCTATACCATCTCCAATTCTAGCTCATGTTAGTGTCTTTTCTAATTTTATTTTTTCTTCCCTTTGTCCAACGATTTTATGCAGCATTTTGCACTCTCCGATTGTATCGTGTTTCGCATACGAATTCATTCGTTTACGAGTTCAGTAGGACGTAGATCATTCAGGAAAATTTTATCATGTAGATTTTATGAGACTTTCGTTTGATCATTATTGTGCAGATTTTATTTATTAAAGAGATGATGAAAAGTTTGAAGATTTTTTTCTAAAGAAACTGATATGCAGTTTTCATGCCATGATAATTCTACCTATCGCTTTTATGTTTTCACGTGCAATTCTCTTTGAGGATTACAGTATCTTTCTAAAGTGGCGCACAAAAGTAGTTTTCAATATTCACTTTGCATGATATCACATTTTCCGAATGGCTGAAGTGATTTTTAGCTATTCCGAAAATTGCACAGGGAAATAGTGAAAAAGTAGAGAATCTGACTATATCTTTTAAAAAGTAAAAATTCATCAAGAAAAGGTGTTTGGACGATAGCTCTAGAATGGACTTTGCCTCCCTTATCTAATTATCATTCAAAATGAGAGGAATAATCTGTTGTCTAATGATGAGGAGTGGTAAGGGAAAATAGGCTGATATGATTTCGCTGTTCACTTTGATTCAGCTTCTGTCTAATCTCTAGATAACGAGGCAAGTCTCTAATCAAGTGATAAGGCATAGAAGATGGAAACAGGCTGGTAGATGTTCAAAAAGTTCGTTTCGATTCAGCTTCTGCTGTTTCTGTCTCCATCTAATGGGCAGATAGACGACACACAGCTCTGCATTGCCATTGATCGTTCGCATTTTCTGCTTCTATTCGCTCTCTCGATGTTTAATGCGTTCTCACTTTTCCCCATTTCTTTTATTTTCCATGTCCCGTCTAACCTTTATTCCCTTCTTTTCGCCCTCCTCAATTCTCTTTCTTTCTGACTTCCCGTCAAATATCCCCTCTTTACCTATTGGCTAGCAAAAGCCCCTGAACACCCTTCGTAACCCCTCGCGTTCCCCACTCTCTTTCAAAAATCTCAATTTTCTGTTGCTGCTGTTTCAGCGATGCACAACTGCTAAGAGAGAGAGAATTCGAACGGCCTGCTCTCTGCGTTCCCTCGGACTCTGCCATTGACTGTTCCTGCTACTGATCTCCTGAACAGGACGAAATGTCGTCATCAGCCATATTCATCCTCGACTTGAAGGGAAAGGTAAGATTTTTAAAATATTATTGATTCGAAAAGATTCGTAAGATCGAAACAGATATCATTCAGGAATTGTAGAAATAAATCGAAAATTTCCACAATGCTATGCAACTTTCAAAAATTTTATTTGTTAGAATTTTCGGATCATTTTCGTTTTTTGATTTTTTTGAAAAATATTTAATAAATTTCACATTTGTCTATGGATTTCTTGTTTTCAGACGATAATCGCTCGTAACTACCGTGGGGATGTGGATCCTTTGGTGATCGACCGCTTCATGCCGCTTCTGATGGAACGAGAGGAGGAGGGCTTCACTTCCCCTGTGCTCACTCATCTCGACACAACCTTCGTCCACATCAAACACAACAACATTTACCGTAACATTTTTCTTATCGTACTTTAAGATTTCTAGAAATTGATAATGTCACGGGATTTTTTGTCCTTTCCCTCTAATTATCTTCAACTTTTAACCCGTACTTTTCTGCAACCCAACGATAATTATCTGCTCCGTGAGATAAAAGACCGGCGAAATTGCTAGATACGAGGGCAAGAGCGTAATGATCTTCTAAAATAGAGTTAGACTAGCTGAAGAATCTTGGATCAGTGGCATACTGTGACTTTTCTTTGAAAATCTCGAATTTTTATCTGACAAACTATCAAACTTGTCAAAAATAACATTCGAATACTTTAAATCTCGCAAAATTCTATTTTTCAGTAGTATCAACATGTCGTACGAATATCAACGTTACCATGGTGCTGTCTTTCCTCTACAAGTTGATTGAAGCAAGTCAAATTTCATCTGTATCTTAAATAACTATTTTCGCTGCAGGTGTTCACGGAGTATTTCAAGGATGTGGAGGAAGAGTCGATCAGGGACAATTTTGTGGTCATCTACGAACTGCTCGATGAAATGATGGACTTCGGGTTCCCGCAGACAACCGAGAGCAGGATTCTGCAAGAGTAAGAATAATATTCGTGATCTCAAAATTGATAACCTGATTCTTCACTTTTACATGATTTGTTTGAAAGTCGAAATTTGAATACATTTCTGAACTATACTCCAGATTTATCACACAAGAAGGCCACAAACTGGAAACGGCCCCTCGCCCTCCGATGGCAGTGACGAATGCAGTGAGTTGGCGGTCGGAAGGCATCAAGTATCGCAAGAACGAGGTTTTCCTCGATGTCATCGAGTCCGTCAACATGCTGGTGAGTTCATTTTTAAAAAAATACTATCGAGGATGGATGAAAAACACTTTGAATCATCATAAGTGTTGTTATGCAGCTAATTTTCAAGTAAAAAGAAAATAGTCTTTCTGAGAACTAATGAAATTGAATTTTATCGTCAATTAAACTCAGCTAAAGTAGTCATGTTTGCCTTATTATTTATTCACCTTCTTAATTATGCGTTTTGAGGCAAGTGCAAATGGAACCGTCCTGCAGTCAGAAATCGTGGGCAGCGTGAAGATGCGTGTCTATCTGACAGGAATGCCTGAACTCAGACTCGGGCTGAATGACAAAGTGCTCTTTGAGGGCAGTGGAAGTAAGAACTTTTGAAGGTGACTATTTGAAATGCGAGTTGCAGGAGGGAAGAGCAAGTCAGTCGAGTTGGAAGATGTGAAATTCCACCAGTGCGTGCGGCTGTCGAGATTCGACAACGACAGAACCATCTCCTTCATTCCACCCGATGGGGCCTTCGAGTTGATGAGTTACAGGTATGATTCATTTTATTATGAAAGAAAATGCAAACCTGACACGAGTTGAAATGTAGGCTGTGGATTTGGAAGAAGTCGAGCAATGAGCCTGGAATTGCTAGGCACACATTTTCTCTCCTCCCTAGTTCGAATGAAGTTCATAATCTAAGAAATATCAAAAATTAACTACTAATTAAAAGTAGAAACAGAAAATTCGTCTCTCATGTCATTCGACGAGTTTTTGAAATTGATCAATACACAATCAGATTCTAATCGAAACTCGCAATCTTTGAAATAATAGAACAACGTAGAAGTTTACAAGTAGAACGTATTTCATTAGTTCTTTTACTTTTCTTTGCAGTTACAGTTCGACTAGTGAATTTGTAGTCCTCACGTAAACTCGTAATTTTTAGGTTGACCACGGTCGTGAAGCCGCTGATTTGGATCGAAACGAATGTGGAGAGGCACAGTCATTCCAGGGTCGAGTTCATGATCAAGGTTGAATTTTCATCTTTGGGAAAAGAGAACTATGAATTTGCAGGCTAAATCTCAATTCAAGAGACGTTCAACTGCAAACAACGTGGAGATCATCATTCCCGTGCCGTCGGATGCAGATTCTCCTAAATTCAAAGTACGAAGAATTTTCTTAAATCTTTCATTTTTATTTTTTTTCAGACAAGCATCGGATCGGTGAAATACACCCCGGAACAGAGCGCATTTGTTTGGTCCATCAAGAGTTTCCCAGGTACTTTTCCGAATGAATTCCTGAAATGGTATAATTTTGCAGGTGGCAAGGAATATCTGCTGAGCGCTCATTTCTCTCTGCCTTCCGTAATGAGCGAAGAGGCTGAAGGAAAACCGCCTATAAAAGTCAAATTCGAAATCCCCTACTTCACCACTTCGGGAATCCAGGTAAATTTTGAGCTTCATACAAGTGCCGGAGATTTACTTGCCTCGAGAGTTCAGTGATTTTGGCACAAATAAGAGAAAATGCATAAGCATATACGTGTTTGTTGTAAAACTCTTTCACTAGAACATTATGTTTATACATTTTAAACGAATTTCCAGGTCCGCTATTTGAAAATCATCGAGAAGAGTGGCTATCAGGCCCTTCCCTGGGTGCGGTACATCACTCAGAATGGGGAATATCAGATGCGCATGAAGTGATCAATTCAAGGGATCAGGATGGTTTTACTTTTAAATTAATTTATTTTTCTTTCAAAAATCAGTTACTCACGTTCTTATCTCTCGATACTCCTATTCTCTACGCATTTTCTCGCTTTCTCCAGATTCTCAATTATTCGAGATTTCAACGCAAAATAGTACAGAGCCAGAATGGTTGCCACATAATTACTTTGACACTGAAAAATCTCAAAAATTTCGTTTGATGCATAATTTCTGAATTCGATGTGCTGAACTGGTGTACTCGTAGTTATTTATTCATTTTTGGAAAGTCGGTAGAAATTTTGAGTCAATGAATTGGTTATGATTTTTGATCGGGATTTATTTTTTTTGTATTTATCTACCTACTTTCTAAACCTCTAAAATAAGAATTTCGAACTCCGGTTTTGATGTGAATCCTTGCAAAAATCAAAATGTAAACTGTTTGCTGCAGCACATGGGGATACTTGCCACTTTTCTCCCATAAAGCAAATATTCATCCACAAAAAGGAGATGAAAGGGAAAAGCTGTTCAATGTGCTAGCGATGATAGAGATTTTGGCAGCGAACATAGTTCGTCTGACTGCTGGGAGAGAATTTCTGAATCTAGAGGATACATGAACAGTAATGAATGAAATGAGACAGAAAAATGGATAACGAATTGATTTTAGTGAGAAATGCCAGTTTTACCAGCTGCATTTCAGTCACAGTTTCGTTCTGCATTGGCTTCTCTAACAATGCCATATTTCCCAAAGATATTTCTTTCTCTAATTTATACTCGTCAAATCATTCTCGTTTCGCATTGTTAGAACTGCTCTAATTCATCATAAATTGCGAAT
Organism: Diploscapter coronatus; assembly: GCA_964036155.1. Classification (NCBI taxonomy): domain Eukaryota; kingdom Metazoa; phylum Nematoda; class Chromadorea; order Rhabditida; family Rhabditidae; genus Diploscapter; species Diploscapter coronatus. Next base: position 7,394,675 of record OZ038423.1, read on the forward strand.
TTCGAGTTTCCTATGAAAACCTGAAATCAAGAGTCACTACAAAGTGAATTTTGAACGGTTTCATAACAAGGAAAAGATGAAAAATGATACTGCAAATAGCAGGGAAGGCAAAGAATAAGTCAAAATGGTCGATGATAGAATAGAAATGCTCAGCGACTGAAACATCGAAGAGATCGTTTATCCTAGTTTTTTCTCAAAATTAATTTTCAGTATGCTCGAATTCACTCAAAATCGAAGTTTTTATCCCTTTTTTAAGTTGGCATTTGATAATGAGATTTACGGATTTCAGCTTTCCAGATCGAAGTTCCCTCCTCATTCTATAATCTCGTTGTATCATTTCCTGATGATTTGCCCATTTTAATTCCTCATTTTTGACAATTTCTCGACATTGTGATCACTTTTCATCATTGAAATCATTTTTTAAACAGTATAAAGAAGGCATTTTCAACATTTTGATCATTTTTGTTCATTCACGTGGTGCACTTGTAGGCCACCCTTTCATCTGTGAAAGGTTATCTTCGCTTGTAATTTCCACTTTCAAAAGGCTCCCTGTATTTGAAGCAACAAATACAGGAAGCTCTATCAGAATGATGATGCAATTTGTATTGTTTAGTGATCGTCCATCGTACTGTAGTTTGCAAGCACGGGGCAGGGACAAGGTGACGGGATATACAGCAGAAATGCTGAGGACATTGATTTCGAGGAGAACGGCAGTCAGTCTATGCAGACAGATGACTCAGTTCAACAGACGACAGGATAGAACAAAGGTTGGCATGATGAGAAAAATTGATAAAAGTGAAATAAGCTACGATGGAAGAATTGAAAATGTTACATTTACAAATTTACTCCACACTTGCTATATTATTCACAAAATGCAATTTTCGTTGTTATTCGGTGTACAAATGGATTTTTAGCGATTTCCACCTCAAGCTCTGCAGCAGAAATGCATATTCACTCCATCACGGTTCCTGTCGACAGCACAAACGAGTGACACGGACGATTTCAAGGATGAGAAGGACGAAGCTGATCTTCAGCGTCCCGGTACATTTGGAATTCGTTTGATGCACTTTTGTGACAACTCTTTATTCATGCCTGAAATTTCATAAGATGCAACAAGAGTCGGGCATAAAATTATGATTGGTTGCAAATGATACTTTCTTTTCATCGCTACGATTTGAAGAGTTCAGTCCCCTCAACGTCCCTGAATCTGCCTGCAGACAACAAGCAACTGCTGCTAGAAATTATCGACAAACTGACAGAGGCAGGCACGAATTTCATCATTCCGAAGAACGGCGAAATCATCGATGCTGTCTGCGAGACTATGGAGGAGCTCTTTAAAAAAGGTAGGATGACTATTGAACGATTATTGAGTTTAGAGAATACGATAATGATTCAAGATCAAATGATTGCGTTCTCTAAAAAATTTGGGTACGCAATTTGTATCCTACTATCATGTGAGTTTCTTCCATTTTCAGTGCTGCATATCTCTTGAAAAAAGATAAAATAACTTTAGTGAGAAAAAAGCTTTACGTACTCTCAAAATTATTTTGAATTGTTTGAAAATGAATCATTTTCAAAAAAAATTTTTTTTTCATATGTGAATCGTGAACTCTTCTACGAGCAATGCTTGGCCAAACCGAATCTGATCCGGTATTTGGTGACGAATGGAGAGGAAGTTGTGAAGGCAAAGAACTTATCTATGATTGTCACAAATATGAAATACTTGCAGTCAATCTCTCGCCTGTCAGAATTCGACCTGCATCCAGAGGAAACGATTCTGCTGCTCACTGAGTGAGTGATTTTTCTTATTTATTACTTTTTGATTTTTAAAATTTTAAATGAACTTATTCTGAACACTTCGAACACCCAACATTACTCATCTGATATGCCTCATAGTGTTGCATTCTCGCTCTGTGTGCACCTACCTTTTCTATTCAACGCGACTAAATTTGAGATTGTAGGATTGAGATGATTTATCTGCTTGCCTAAAATCTACATAACGTTCATCGTTTTTTTAATGAACATTAGTCACTTTGCATCGAATTCTACGTCCTATTCAATTAAAATCATATTTTTCTTCATCTTTTCCTTCAATAAACATAGACTTCTCTGTATTTGTATACTGCTTCTCTCTGGGCATGATGAGATGATAGCAAAATTTGAAAATTCACTTCCGTATCTTCCTCTTGGAAATGACGCGGATTGTATAGTTTTGAACATCACAAAATATCGACTCTGCTAAGGTTATTGTAACGGTTTTAAACTTCTTTACAGAATGGTTATATCTCTCGTTCGATCTTCCTTCTCTTCATCCGATAGTTAGGTGCCCTTCCTCCTTGCCTTTTCAACTGGCCGGATGTTTGTTTCTGTTCGTGACTGGTTTTCCTCTCGGTTCCCCTTTTTCCTCCTTCGAACTGCCCAGGAAATTCAAGAAATGCCCTGCCTACCTATCTCTGATCGCATCATCGCAAGAAGCGAGAAGACAGGCAGGCAGAAGGAGAAATTGGAATGGCAGAACAGAAGAGCGAGAGGGAGACGAGAAATGATAGGGACATTGAGAGAAGGAAAGGAACGGCAAGGCAAGGCTAGCGATGGAAAATAGACTAGGCGTATAGTTTGTGCATAAGTTCAAAAAATGAATAGATAGGAGAAACTGAGTTTATTGATGATTTCTAAAGAAGCTATCGATTTTGAATGAAATTGCGCATTTCGGAAATGTTTGTTTTAGGTAGGATATTACATTTTGAAATGATCCAGAATGTTTTCATTGCCCTTCTAAAAATAACTAGCCAACATTCTTTCTGAACCCAATTCGCTTCTCCAGTTCTACCCGCGCGTCTATCGTATTCTCTCTAATTTATGCCGCCCTGTTTCCACCTTCCTTTCTCTTCTCCTCTCCGTCTTTTCTTAGATAGTCAAGCTTTTTCTCCATGGATTTTCCAGGATTTCGTCAATCACCTTTTTTCCTTATGATTTCTCTTTCTGATGTGAAGATAATGGCATAATTGCTGAGGATTTGTTGCAATTTCTTTTGTCTTTATTAGGGGAGGAGAATTGATTAGTTCTTCTTTGAGTTTCGCTCGAACTGTATACATATTTTTATTATGAGTTATGATTTGCAACATTATGCTCACCTATAACAGCTCACCACTTGATAAAAATGTCATTCTTGCGCTTGAATTTTCATGGAAATTGATTTCATCTTATTTTACATTGTAAGCTCTCTGCACACCAAAATTGTATTATCAACTGATCTCTAATGCGTCATATTGTTGAAAATTACAAATAGCATGCATGCATCTTTTCATATGCGCGATAGGAAAATATTATTTTTCTGACTGTGAGATACAAATTTAACCCTTCAGGTAGAGACCGCCAGCCATTTTGCCAAATTCACTCTGGTACCATGTTTTCTACATTTTTCAGGGTCTGAGGTGCCCCTCTAAACATCCCCACCGAAAAAACCGCGAAAAAATACGTCACTGATGAAAAAATTGATAAAATTTAACGCGAAAAAACGGAAAAATCGCTCCTTTTCGTGGACAAGGGAAAGGGGCGTGGTTTATCTGCAAAAGACACTATGCCGCTCGTTCCCCCCTTTCTTTCTCTGCCTTTGGGGATCTTTTTCTCTGCACTCTCTTTCATTTCAGCATTGGCTTCTTTTATATTTTCGCGGATTATCAGGATCTCAGCTCGGCGCCGCAGGATTTTTCTGATTTTTTCACTGAAGATAGACAATTGACCAACTAATCAAAGTATCAAATAAAAACACATGTGCCTTTAAAAATATGACTAGGGCAATCCAAATTAGTAAAGACAAAAAAATGGTCATTTTGAAATTAATTTTAAAAATATTTTCTGATAAAATTTCGTTTTTTTCTTTCGAGTAGCATAATTAGGGAGTGTCAAATTTTATTTTAGTCAAGTTTTCAGACGATTTTACCGATCCCTTGTAAAGATACAGTACCCCAAAGGCGAGCATCTATTATTGCCTCGGGAAAAGTTTGGCGCCGCAGGATTTTTCTAATTTTTACATATTTTGTAGATATCAGCTAGGTGTACCGATTCATCAAAAAAAATTAAATGTGCCTTTTTTATAACTCGAAATATTAGCATTGCTATAATTTGACGCGCATTTGCGGACTTTTTTCGCATCCCGATCAATAAATCGATATCACCACGTGAAAGAGCGGTATCGAATTGTATAGTAGGTACCGATCAATTATTAAAAATAAAAGTAAAACAAAAAATATTTGCGATAATCGAAAGGGTTATCAACTATGGACACTTTTGAATCAAGTGAAAGGGGCGGGGCTTGGCGGTCCCTACCTTCAGGATTTAATGATTTCTATCAAATCTATCTTTGTCCCAAGCTTAATAGATATCGATTCCGAAACTTGAATTCACAGTTGATTCTCGTCATTAGCTTCCGTTCTTTGCTTACTAATGAATTATTGACACTCTTCGAACAGGGCCTCTCCTTCATACCTGACATTTTCTATGCCATTACCAAATTCTCGCATGCCAAATAATATTTTCCATCCAAAGTATTGTTTTACATATCTGATCGACTTTTTCCCTATTTCTGTCCATACATCAAATTTCTTGAACATCGTGATACGAACTTTCCATTTTTACACTTTTACTAATCATCATTCCTAAAAGTGACTCAAGTTTATCTTTATCTGCTACCTGTTTCATGAGCTAATCTGAACTTTCTCATTCGTAAAATCGCCTTCGAAAATCAAACATGCAGCAATTTTCGGAGATACGCTTTTCTAAATACCAATTGACATTGTTCTCTGCATAGGTTTCTGATCAGTTTGATCCTCATTACAAAAATCGGGCGAATGCTAGAAAATGGCAAAGTGTCAGTAGGAATGCAGAGAAATGACATCCCCTCGCAATGCAACAAATCTAACAATCGAATCGAAAATCTGCCTGTTTCATATGAATCGAATCACATGATTTACGAATAGAAAGCGATAAATTAATAGGAATGAGATAAAAACGACCGTTGACAGATAACCATTCATTTTCATATATCACTTATTTTCTGACTTTCTTGCAAATGAATTTCTTTCTTATCGTTTCTCGAACACATATCTAACTTCCAACGTCGTCATTCATTAAATTTGGGTGGTTGATTTCTCTTTCAAATTGGTTTTTTTATCCCGTATCTCTACATTGATAAAATTGGATCTGCGTTGAGAAACATCGAATTTGGGAGGGAATGACGGCGAGAAGGCAAAAACACTTTCCTTACCTATAGAAGTTGATCACTTTTGGGCCTATCCCACAGGTGGTACGAAGGTCGAGCATAAAACACGGTATTTAATTCGTGAAAATTCGGAAATTTAACACATGGGTTTGAATCTTGAAATTCTACCTTGATCTCATTGCATTTATTCTTCTCCAGTTTCAATGCTACTGTACTCTACTTATTCATGGCAACTTCGAAAAGATCTTCAACAATTGCATACGAAATAGAACGAAAGACATCTTTTCCTTGCCAAGCAAAATTCTATTTCGTCTGTAACGATACTACGATGCAAGCTACTTTTCCAAATGCCCCTTCTTCATCACGATATATTATTCACATCCTAGCGATGGCTTATGAATAGCAATTCAATTAATCTATTTTTGATTCAAAAGTATGCTTAGAACGAGTATCTTTCTTTTCCTCTATCAAAGTCAATAAGTTTTCAGGTTCGGAGATGAGATGCTCGACATGGGTGCCGAACAAATGGCAAACCGGGTCAATGCGATGATCGTGTCGGGACTCAACGTCGAAAACAGTAAGAGCATTTCTTCCAAATCTCGAGTGAGATACTTTATTTACTCGTTAAATTTGATAGGATTATGCATAATATTAACTTTATGAAATCTTATGTAATTGAGTCTTTGCATTGCTCATCATTTCATACGAAAGTGATCGATATTTCAGAGAAGATAGCGAAAGCGATCAAGCGATGTCCTGCTGTGCTCTGGGCTCGTAATCCGGATGAAATGATCGAGACTGCGTCCATGCTCAGGAATTTCTTCACCAAGAAACAGGTTGGCTTCTTGACACTTAAAAATTTATCAATTATTATTTGTATTTTTCACGAAACTGTAATAAGTGATGCGGCAAATATTTTCATTTCAATTTCAGCAATTTGAAGTTTTTTCTTTGATTTTAGTTAAAGATTTTCCGACTTGAATTACGCAATAGCAGCTATTGTCATAGACCGATCATTTGAGAGCAATTATACACATTATCGAATATGCTAAGTTCGAATTGCGTAGTTTCCAATTTTTTGTCAAGCTCGTTCTTAAAATTATTGAAATATCGTCAACTTGGCAATAAGAAATATGTATATTAATTTCTGCATTTTAAAAACGTACAATTTATTACTTTACAAATGATCGATCAGTCATCGACAATATTTTCCCATAAATTCAGCAATGATTCCAGATCTCATACATGATCTACACAGCGCCTGAGATTCTGCTGATGAACTTCGAAGAATTGGAAGAGAAGTATGAGTATGTCTTCATGCATGTAAGTTGAGAATTTCCTGCCCATTTTTAGAAGCTCGAATCGTGTTTTCCGTCAGAGTTTTCGAAAATGTGCAACATTTCTTACATTTTGACATTCTTATTTTTAGCAACGAACACAGAACTAATTTTAAATCGCCTTGACTAAATATTTTTAAAATTTTAACCGAAAATAGAAGGTTTAATTTATGCATCGCCGCAACATTTTAAGATCTGCCTAGGTAGACCATTTTTATTTATTATTTAACCATTTGCGATAGTTTTGTATTGCAAAATTTCTATAAATTCATATTCACTTGAAAAAGAAAAAAATGTTAACTTGTTTGCTCAAGGTTTTGAATTTTCAGATGAACATCGAGAACGAGGAGATATCGAAGTCGAAGATGTGGGTAAAGCGACCGCTGGAAGAGATCATGGAAAGGCATCAGTTCCTCGTCAAGTGCGGCAGGTACAGGACTCCCGACGAAAAGAGGCCTCAGATCAAGCGGGTTAGTTCGTTTTTTTCTAAATTCTAATTTTAAAAAATTTGTATACATTATTTTTCAAGTATTTCTTTTCTAATTCTTGTTCTATGGAAATCACAAGTTCCTCCTTATTAATTCTCGAATCATGCTGATCTTCATCAAATCTCTCAAATTAATTGCCTGCCCGCTTCTAATTGCTTTTCGCCAATTCGTCATTCCCTCACTCATTCAAATCGTGATATTTTCCCGTATTCGTACACCTTCTCTCGACTCTTATCATTCTTCGTTTCAATCAGCTCCCTCCACCTGCTCAGTCAATTTTCGTTACCTTCCCCTTTCCCCATGAATTTCAGCGTTTTTCATTCAGTTTCCAGGTCTTTTTGCTCGGTTAGTCCTCTGTGTTGAGTTTAATTAGAATCGGGTGGATTTGCACCTGCATCGGGGAAAGGAGACTTGCGCAGATACAAGAATCTGGCAGGTGAATTGCTACAAAAGACATGTACTGAGAAGCTTATCTATGGTCGAAATGGAAATGAAACATTAGAATTCGTATGAGTGAATGACCAAACAAATGGAAATTATTTAGAAAATCTTTCAAAATGCTAAACTTTCGAGAACGACACAAAGAATGAACGTTTCTGCATTGATGATGGTAAAGCTTTATTTCTTGATCACCAACCAACATCTAGATAAAATTTAAGTTGTTGGAAACTCGCAAGATATTTATCAAAAATGATCAAAGTTGGAATGATTTTTGAAGCAATAACATATGAGCTGAACTTCATCTCGTACTTATTCACTGTCAAGGATGTTACGAATTTACCCGTCTCTACGCATTTTTCAAAAAAGTCAAGTTCGTAACATAGGCATGCCTAGCTACTATGATTTGACCCTTACGTTTGCTTTTCATCGTTTCATCATTGTCCCTTCGCATTTTTTTTCGATATTCATTCTGACTAAATTCTGAAATTTTTAAAAGGGCTCCTCTAAATTGACTTTGAACGCTCGAATCATTCTTGAAGAATAAGCTGGCAAAATGTTCAATCATTGGTGATAATTTTGCAGTTTTCACTATATTTCACTAGCTTCTGGTCATCGATCATATTTGTAATGAGAAAGAAGTAATCGTGCATTTTTTCTGTAAATGGCAGACACCAGACTGTCTGCTATTAACGCAAGGAAGTCTTATTATTTGATTATTTTCGTGCAAATCGGTTAGTCTGCATTTTTGAAATTCTGATTATGGGGTTTCGTGTTTTGGCAGAGATAAACACGCTTCATCGTAAATAAACGTCCTAAACGCAATAAAAACGATAATTTATTTCTCAGCTTTTTAACCTAGACAGACCAAACTAAGCTCATTTTTTGATGCCAACATTATAGTGAATCTTTAGCCGCAGTTTTACTTACAGTGGCAGTCAAAAGTTTGGAACGTTTATGATCATGAAAGAACTAGCAAAGACGATTATCGTGGGCTAATTTGAATGAGATTTTGCACACGTACTTTCTCAATTCACATTTCCATCCTTCTTACAGTGATTTGGGTCTCGAAACGATTTTGGCCCAACAAAATTAGAATTTTTATGAAATCTATTACGAAACATCGGTTTTAAGCCTCCATCACCTAATTAAATGAATTCTGGAAACTCAGAAAATAGTCTGGAAATTTCACTGAAATGCTCACGAAAATTCAATGTGTTGAAAATGTTTCAAGAAATTAAGCGGAAAACCTATTGAGACTCTTTAAAATGAGCTGCGTGAGGTAGTTATGGTAATTCTAGGTAAAACTCATCATAATTAGCGGGATAATTGACCAATTACCGAAAAATAGCGAGAAAAATTTGAGAAAATAGAGGGAGGAAATTGATCGATTCGCATGCAATGCAACCGCGTTGCGTTCGAGCCCAAAGAGATAGTTCGTATCACGTACATGAATGCACTTTTGCGGCGTTTTTTTCTAATGATTTTTCGTTAGGAGGATGGAAATGTGGCAACTGAATTGTAAATTTCTTCCAAGATTCATTTAAATCGGCTCATAATAATTGGACATACCAGGCTTCATTATTCGCAATCATAATTGTTCCAGACTTTTGATCGCTATTGTACTTCACAATTAGTAACAAATAAGTTGGACTGAATTTCGAAAAAAAATTGAATTTGAAATTCTCATCGAAGGTTTTCGAAATCGAAACAGATCCGGAACGAACATGACGGAGTCAAATTTTGATTTATTCCTGATTGAACTCTTGAATTTTTTAATATTTCAGAGAACCTTCAAAAATCATCTCTAAACTTTCTAATAACGAAGTTCACGGTCGTTCCATTCAATTATTTTAATTCCTCCATAAATGGTACTCATTATTTCATTATCCGGTTAAGGTTCATCCACTAACTCGATTCAAAAATAGCTACCTCTTTTGATGAACTGAAAGACGCCTCCACTTTTCTAATAAAATCTTCCTTTTAGTTCGATCTCTCTCAAATCCATTTCCCTTTCAAATCGTATTGTTTGTAAAAAATCTTTAACAAAGCGATATTAAATTGGGGGATTTGATATTTATTATTCGATACGCTCTTTAGGCTTAACTATAATGTAATTTTCCATAATCTGCTGCATCTCCTGTATTCCCTGGATTTGGCCCTTATCAGTTAAGCTCTAATCCGAATAAAAACGCTGCGCTTAGCCTCCGACCGAATTTTTTTTTCCTATTATCAAGCCCTCCTACATGCCTTATCTCCCCTTTATCTTCTTTTGTCCACGATAATCCCTGTACGTTTACATCATAATCCAATTGGTTTATCAGAATCCCCACCCATTTTTTCCTTACCCGAAGCCGCAAAAGAGTTACAGCTCAGGCAGGGCTCATTAACCCCCTGTTAATCCCAAAAATCCCCTCTAAGTGCTTGAAGCTATTTATTCTTGTATCAAATCGAAAAGGATTAACATGCATTGTTTGAAGGAAAGTTTAGAGAAAATGGTACCTCCCTAAAGTTATTTAGGATTTGTAAAGTTGAGAGAACTTTGTAGCTATTTGCTGATTTCTGCAGTTCTACTTGAAGCTAACGCGATTGTAGCCGATTAAAATCGACTATAATTTCAATACTTGGCAAAGAGAAGAAAAGCTTAATCCCCCTTTCATTAATTGTAAAACTGTTGGCAGAGCACAATAATAGGTGGCATTTGAAATTGTATTAGAAAATTCTTAACCTCCTAAAGGTACAATTAAAAAGCTGGTCTTCAATCGTTTGCCTTTTGAATTCACTTCATCACTTCCCTTGAAAATGTTGAAATAGCAGATACTTTTCTATATGAATGGTGTGCATAAAATATATGGTCATAATCATACAATTTTTTATAATTTCGATTCAGATAAGCAGGTGCATAGAACAATAGTGAAATTGGAAGGTGGTTTTTAAAGGAAAAAAATCACAACGTTGCGCAGGTATTTTGGAGATACCTCGACTCTTTGACGTTGTAATTTTACAAATGTTTTGCAAGTTTACTGATGAACTTTACCAATTATGCAGAATTTATAAAATAACAACCTTCTTGTAGATATTTTTCCTTCTTTTGACTATATTTTTGCATAAAACTTGGCGAAATTGCTCTCCTGAATTTTGCAATTTCGAATTGACGAACTCAGAGACAAAAGGCCTGTATATCCCGCGGGGCTTCTTCGGGAAAGTTCAAAGTTCACTTCGAGTTCATCAGCTCATAGTTAGCTGAGAGAACACTCGAACACTCCACGTCTCTGCCCTCTCTCTATTCATCACTCTGCCTCTTCTCTTGCCATTCGAGCATTCATTGCATTTCCTGCCTTTGCCATTCCCCGTCCCTGTTCACTGCATCTCTCGGGATTTAGAAGCTCAGTTTGGGGCGCAGGCAGGGCAGAGGATTATTAGTACGGGCAATCCATCGGACCATCTCTCCAGTAGAATCCTAGGCAATTTGTCATAATCAAATTAAAATACCCCAATTGCGCTTGAATATTAGAATGTCCCATAATTCCTTTCTTCGCCTAGTTAAGATTTTCTGAAAGTAAATAATGATTGACAATACGCGCCATATATGCCATTTAATTTGCGATATGTAAGCCTCTATCATGAACTCTCATTATCAGATAGCTACAGATTTACTTTAAACCAGGGGTGTACGAAATGTTTCGTCTCGTTTCGAAAGTGTCATTTCGGTTCGGGCTAGAGATTTCGGTAGTTCGAAGGACCATTCCGTTTCGACTTTAATATTTCGATTGTTGAACATTGTCATTTCGTACACACCCGCTTCAAACTCACCATTTTATGAATACGTGTAGCATTAGTCGTTCAAAATAGAAAAGAATTATGGGACCATCTAATTGACATGCCAGAAATATGCAAGAACGAATTATGTTTGTTGCCTATTATGATTCGAGCAAACTTCGGACTGATGAAAATCTGTGGTTTGATTCTGAAGTGTGAATCGGAAGCAGAAAGAAGGAACAGTGTTGGGCTATAATTCATTCATTCATTTGCGGTCGGCATTCTGCATTCGCGCTCTGCAGAATTCTAATAGGGTCTTGCGAACCAACAATCATCATGCAATAATCCAGATTCCTCTCGAGTCTTGAATGGCAGAATATGCAGATGCAAGCAGTTTGATGTTATTTATACACTGCCTCTCTCTCCTCTGCCTTCTCTCTGCTCTTCTCATTTGTAGGGTCCCTTGCCTTGTCTTGCTATTGCCTGCCTCTAACAGCAATGCACTCCCTCTTCCCGCCGTTCCTCGATGACAAGCCAGAGCCTCTATCTAGTCAGCCCAACAGCCTGGGTGGCTCTCTTAGCCTCTCCTTGCCCGTTCCTTCCCCTTTCCCTTTTCCCTTTCCCTCAAGCCCCCCTGCATTTCTCAATACTTCACCTCAGGACCCGGTTCTTTCCATATATTTCCTAGAGGCTCTAGCTCAGGACCAATTGGCTCTATGATAATGAATATCCCTTCATTCTGTGCAGTCCTTCCGCCTCCTTATGCCTCAGTGAAGATTTTCCCCCATTTCTCATCTGAACAGAAGTGGAGTAGTTTCCCTTTTTGGAGAGAACTTTATGCGCATTCTTCTGATGCATTCATTTGTAGTTAGATTGGAATTCTTATTTAGCTGTTCATTAGCTGATCTTCAATGCTGTTTTACTTTTCATCTCTTACTATTGGGACTTGTTAGAATTTTATCTTCATGGAAAATTGATCATGCAAGAATTAGACAAAGAACGTACTGAAAATATGAACATCTCAACTGTCAAAGTATCAATTTATGACTATTTGTTTTTTTTTCTTATTTTGAGACGTGAAAATTTTGCAACACGATTAAAGGACTAGCAAAAATGTCATTCTTTTACACTATTTCGCACAATGTTGCTACGTTTTCACGCCGTAAAGTATCAAAGAATTCAGACCACTATTTTTCGTGGTTTTTCTAAAAATTATTTCTTATAATTTCAGGAGAACCCCTTCCTTTACAAAATTCTGGATCGGGATGACGAGAAGTTTTCAGCCAAGGTGGGTGTGCCTCAGTGTGCGTTCCATCGTTCCATTTCCATGAATGAATGAATGAATGAATGGAGTCTTTGGGGTCTTTTTGCTCGTTTTGCTTCTTTCATAATCATTCAATTTTGGTGAAAAGCTCTCCCTTCCATAGAGAGTGGGGGACGTGTGTTTTATTCACACCTGCATACGAAATCACCCGTCAGTCCTCCAGCTCTGAAAGCAGAAGACGTTCCTTCCCCCCTGCTGCTCTAATTTGTCCGTCCTCCCTTTCCCTCTCCTCAAAAGTTCTCCTCTTTCATTTCCCCCTCCCCGTCTTTTGGCAGATATCTATTCAATTCATCACCAAAGAGCTTTCGATCGAGATGTATGAATGATCTTAGCTCCGAGACTAATTGATTATGATCGCATCATAATGATAATTTTTGAATTATTTATGCAAATTTTTGAATGATCTTATTTATTTCGTCTGAAAAATTTGAATGGAAAACTTATATTGATGAAGAAAGCCGGAAATGATGATCATACTCGAATTTATTTTGAAATTTAGAAGTTTTTGATAGAATGAAAGGGTTTTTTTTTTATAATCTTTACACTGTAACAAACTTCAGAGATCTTGATGCGTATTTTTTCAAATTGTAGCGTTCAAAACACCAGCAAAACTAAAAAATTAACGGTATATTCGTGTCGATTTCATTTCGTACTTTATCGATTCGGAGAAGACTATGATAATTAATTTTACCGTTAACACTACTGTCATGACGCTACAAACATTTGTAAACCTCATTCTCTTCCAAATGGTGTCAAGAATGTTGGTAGTGCAGCGCGAAAAATTCCCTACAGTGCAGTGGTGTGGGATTTAGAAGATTTTGAATAGTCTCTCAGTGAAGTTCTAGTGCTTTTTTTTTCATGACTATTACTCCAAAAATTAACGAAATTTTGAAGAAAATATATCATTTTTGATAAAAGGACAAGATATTATCATAGAAATCTTTCTTATTATAAGCTAAATTGGGTCTCCAGGTATTCAATAATTTTTTCATTGTTATCAGAAGTGTTACTATTTCCGATTCACTAAAATTAGCTAACTTACAAATGTCCTAAAGTTACGAAACTGACAAACAGGGTTGGCAGTAGGATGTAAGATATAGATAATTAAATAGTTTTAAAATCTTATTGCTTTCAGATAGCCGAAGTGACTCTGGAAGAGTGGATGGCATTCCGTTCGTTCTTCCCTAAATGGCTGGAAATCGAGAGCGGGGAGAGGGATGCTCCTTACGAGAAGTTCATTGCCTCCAAGAGGAAGCGGTTCGAGAGGAAGGGGAAGTCGAGGAAGGAGCTCATGGAGAAACAGAACGTCGATCCGCTCTATGTCCTTGAGGAGAAACGTTCTGTTGATGGGTGAACTGAGGAAGGTTGGCATTTTTTTTATCTTGTTACTTTTGTGTCTTACATCTTTATTAAAGTTTATTCGCTCATAAATCACAACTCATTGCAATTACATTCCTGAAGTACAATTTCTTCAAATTTCAAAGATCAAGATTTGTGCGGTAGCAACGAACTTTGAGGGAAAGGGATAAAAATCTTATTCGAATTAGCTTGGCAATATTTTTGAAAGGATTCTCATGACAATTTGGATGCAAGATGGTCGTCTCTTCTTTATGCGACTTACTTTCTTTTTCATATTATCATCAATGCAACAAACTCTTCCATTCCATCTTCCTTTTTTTTTATGAAACTATTCTTTTTCTGAGATCTGCTAACTGTCCCGATTTTGGAGAATCTCATTCACGTGAAATTAAGTCTATCAATATTAGTTTCTGTACAGTTTTGGGAGAGACTGATCTGCCTACGACTTTGACTTTTTACCGGTGCAAATTACTAAATTAGCAGCAGAGTTGGTGACGATTACTGAAGTCCATGATGTTTCGATGATTCTTGAAATATTACCTTAGGCTAGGTGGTTACAGTAAATGCAAATTTAAAATTATTCTTCCCTAAATTCTAATTGATTCGGGTTACGGTAACGCGCTATAGCATCTTCTATTCTCATACGAACAGAAGAAACGTTTTTATTCGTCATTTGGCTTCTTCCCAGATTTTTTTGAATTTTTCCACCATTTCTTGATTGATTTATCGAAGTGGCACTCGATGACCTGTCGTCGTGATAGAAGATAAAAAGTGGGGCTGGATATAAATTTATTCCACCTCTGGATTTTTGACCGATTTCACTTTCATTTTAAAAAAAATCAAGAAAATTCCTATCAATAGCTGTGGTAATATTAACCCCCATTAGAACAAGGTGCGACCGCAAAAAAATTACAAAATAAGAGTCTTCCTGGTGCGACTAGAAAAACTCGTTTCGGCACTTTTCTTGTGGTCTCACCTCATTCTAAAGGAAATTAATACCATTTCTGAAAAGTTAACACCATTTGTATCAATCCTTTTCTCAAAAATAACTTTGTTCGACTGAAATCCCCTTTAATATGATTACAGTAGGAACTATGAATATTAGAAACGAGTTGCGAAACAAAAATAGACTAGAATAAGAGGATGATAATAAGTAAGATCGGGGATAATCTTTTCTGATATTGTTTTGGATGTTTTGAAGAGAATATGTAATAACCAAGGGGTATCATCGTCTTTTCTCGGTTTATACGTTAGCTGGCCGGCCGGCCACTCGAAAACAACATCGGAAATGTGTGACGCGACCCAAAGTGATCACCTCTCAGTTCCACTTTTCTAACCTTTCAAACTTATTTATGAAGCTAGGAGGTGGAATAAGAGTAATTGCCCAAATCACTAGCGAGTTTACTATGATGCTGCAATGTTATTTTGAACCGCATAGATTTTTATCAGTAATTAAAAAATGATACTAAAATCGAGAGATGGTAGACTTTGATTGTAAACCGTGTCGCATAAATTCGATAAACAATTTCTAAATTTGATTTTATGGAGAAAACAATTTGTGCAGCAATTTTGTGGGAGGAGCAATATGATATTGCCAAATGTCGAAAGGAGAAATGAGGAAGAATGCAATTGGAAAACCAAAACCGCTAAAATCGTCCTCTTCAAAACCTGTCAATGCTCTTTACCATACTTGTCTGTTCCACCAAATTTGTTCTAAATTTTCGATTAACTAATTTCTGAACATTGGCGACTTTTCAATCCATAAAACGCATGAAGTTCATATGCATTAGCGAAGTACTGTGGGACAAAAATTTATTTCATTTAATTTAGCTTACGATGCCATCAGAAAAATCCTACTGTTTTGCAAAGTTGGCAAGATTTCGACTTTCTTTTTTAGTCTCATACTTTTTACAAAATTCTATGCTCGATTATGACAAAACGCTTTCAGAATTCGACTCAACTTAGAAGACGATAAAGGATAATGACGATTAGGGAGAATTAAAGAAGCAGAATGATTTTTAGAAAAACGGGCAGAAGCTGAATGAAAAAGGAGATAGAGGGGATAACACGTTCCTTTCTATAGCCATTCATGGACATTCACTGTTCTGTCTCTGACTTTCTAAGCCATGCTATTTCTATTCATATCTGCTCCAAGCCTCTCTCATTCACACATTCTCTAATCATTCTGCAATCACTTCATCATTTTTTTTTAATCTTTTATAGTTCTCTTTATACCTTCTTATTTATTTTACATCATCATTCTCTTTTTAATAATTCCAAACTTTTGTTACTTCCTTTTTCTGTTGTGATCTTTGCATGGTTGCTACAATTCTTCCTCGACTTTTCCTGCGCCTTTTGCCAGGAACGAGTTACAGTAATCCATGTACTTTCCATTCTCGCTCACTCAGTTATTGATATCATTATCATTGTTCCTCTTCTCCTTTTCAACTTCTTTCTCTGGCTCTCTTTATTTTCCATGTTATTTCAATTTTAGTGTTGTTAGGCTTCGATTGTTCGTTTTCTGTTGTCATTTTCTTTGTGGTTTCCTTGTTCTTTTCTGCTGTTGAATGGATTAGATTATATCCATTATTATTATATCGGATCCGATTAAAGGAATTCCATTTATCTTATATCATTATACTTGTTTTTCGATGACGTTAAGGCGGTCCAAATCCGTTCTGATATCGATGATTTGATTGATTAGTTTTTTTTGCAAAAATCTAATTGAATTGATTTGCAGACTCAGGTCTGCGTGACACGCATCTATTGCTGTGTGCTGCTCGTTCCATCCCCTGCCTGCTGTCTTAGTCACTGAGCCATTTGACCATCAGAACTGGCGCAGTGCGGAGTAGCGCCGTTGGGCTCTGCGCACGCAGCCGACGTGGACACAGTCAAGTGGACCACTGCTCAATCGCAGGTATCGAATTCATTTTTCTCGCAAACAATAATTATGCTCAAGGAGCACAGCACAGTTTTATCGAAATAGTGCACAATTCGGATTTAACTTGGTAAAAGCGGATATGAAGTCTGAATGTTCGCATCGAGTTTCTAGCTTACAGAATATTAAGTTAAAAGCTACTTGTCTTTGATTCAGCTTCAGATATTGATAAATTCTCAATCGGTGGCAGGTTAAAATTGCTTTTAGCAACTTCGTAAATTATCGGCGTCATTTACATCTCCTTGGTTCCATATTCGCTTTCACTATGGTCAAATTGGCGTGTGTACCAAGTTTCACTGAAAACTCGAGTTACACTTCAGATGGGGTTCTAGTGAAAGCTAGAGACGGAAAATTTCAATTTCCTTCTCTTCATATTTTTTACGCTCTATTCAAAATCTTCATATTTGTACGTGCAGGGATAGTTTCGCGTAACTCGTAGTAATCAGAAATCTGATAGTGAGCTACAAAGGACAGATAAAGGGCAACAATAGGGGAGGAATCAAAAGATAATACCTTAGGGCATTGTGCTGAATGGGACAATTAGGAGCTAGGAGTAAGGAGCATGGATAAAAGACTCCACCCTTCGATTCCCTTTCTGATAGTAAAGTTGAGAGCTCATTCTAGCTTTTTCCATATCTTTGTGCTAGTATGAGTCGGGGGTGTTGCTTTCAGCATCAGGTTCCCTCTCATCTTATCTGATAAGTGATAACTTTGATAAATTTCAGGCTCATTTCGCCTCGAATCCCCATACCCCGCTCACACCGGCACTCACTCCGAGCACTAACTCATCATACTGGTAGGTCTATTTGGAAAATTTTGAAAAAGAGTGGGTAAATTTGGGTTCTTCTCGAGTTTTCATTAAAAAATTGTTAAAATCAAATCGACTAATATAAAAGTAGGAAATTCCGCTCAAAAGTTGTCTTACTTATCTTCTTAACCTGAACCATAATTTATCCGAATCTAATCCCATCGGCCTTTCTTTATAAGAAATCGCAGTAATGTTTTTCAACAACTTAACAGTTGCATTTTAGATCAGTAATATTGACCTTTTGTAATAAGCATTAGCGTTTTCATCAGGCATGCTTATAAAAGGTTCATTGTTCATCAAAAGCTCCAGCTTTACGGCAATTCATAATCATATCATGCGCATAGTTTACTATTCATTAAAATCCAAGTTTCCGAGTTTAAAAAAATGATAATATTCAATTTTTTGTCCCCTTGAATTAAAAATTGAATGCTCGAAAATTCCCACTTAAATGACAAGTGTTATTAGTTTGCTGGATCTACACCTTTCATCACCGAAGTCGGCCCTTAGCATGGGAATAACTCGTGTGAAAATACGCCTAAATCTGTTTAAGTTGTAGTTTTGATAGTTCATTAAAGGGAATTAGGAAAATTGTTCACGAGCTGGGAAATTTCAAATATCCCTTAAATCAACTTAGAAAGTCGACAGCGAAATTTTTCTAGCGATTTTTTCAATGTTGACTTCGGGCAGAACCTACGCAAAACGAAACTGGCAATAAGCAATAAATTATGTGAGTGTTTTGGGTGAAGAAAGATGATAATTCTTACAAAATGTTAATATTCATGAACTATCGCTTGAAAGTAGAAACTTGATTTCAAGATATTCTATCTTTTCAATGAAAGGGAACCTTTCTATGGCTCTCTGAATCTGAAATTGTGATTTTTTTTCGGAATTTTATTTCTATTCTGAGGTTTGCATAGAGGAAACTTTCTGGACTTGTGATTCCGAGTTAATATCTACAATATTCAGAAACGAAATTGGTTTGCCGAATCACAAAAAGTTTTTCAGTGCAGAGTCTCATGATAGTTGAGTCGGAAATTCGAACTTTCTAATTTTTTTTCTAAAGAAGGTATTTAAGAACTCACGATTTTTTATCCTGATCATATCAAAAACTTTCGCTCAATTTTGATGAAGATATCAAACCAGAAATATCAAGCATTGAGGGGAGAAAAGTTTGAATATCAGCTTGATTTCTAGCCAACAACAAATTTACGACTTTTCCGTTTATCGTTTATCGTACGTTTCGTGTGCGGAACAGCCTTGTCAGTGTTGATTTCACTGCAAAATGTCAGAATCTCCTCTGCGTTCTGCATTTCACGATGAAACAGGGGCGATATAATGAGAATGAGATGAAGCTAGGCTAGAAATGAGAAAGAGGAATTGCAGTAGATTTCCATCTGCGAATCTGAACGGGACGAGTGAATCGATGAATGCGACAGGCCAAGGACTCTATAGCTCAAATGGAAGTGGTTCTACTAATGGAGGGGAAACTGTCGCCAACACCTGCTCTCCTGGGGTAAGTTTAAGAAGTGTTTGAAATAAAAATAAGTTACAAATCTGCAACGCGTACTCTTGTTCGACGCGGTATTTTCCCCTATTTATCTTCCTATCTTCTCTCGGGGGAAAAGTAATCACAACATAGTAGGAATCATTTCATGAGATAGGAAGAACATCAATATTGGCGGCATGATTGTTTCACTTTTTCAAAGAAAAAACATCTTCATACTATTCGGAAATGTATTCTTTTTAGGCAGCAACACCGTCTCACCTGTCAGGCATTCTCGCGAATGCGACTCTCTGCAATGGAAACGGAACGAGTAACGGTCATTCGCAGGTGCCGCCGAATCAGAGCCAAATCCACTGCGCAATGCCGCCGTCCGATAACGATTTAGCCAGACTTATCGACCATGGTGAGAAGATCCTGAAATATAGTTAGTCATTTCGCGAAGCAAAAATGAGAACACGAAATGGCACAGTTACGAAGAATGATGCAAGAATAGCGAAATAGTAATGATGATGGAAAATTGCAGGCTGCCTCCCACCCACCCCTAGAACTCCGCACTGCACTCCCACTACGCTATCAACTCCATCCGAACATCAGGTAACTATCATACTCGTGAATGATTAGGCTCTTAGAAAACCAAATCCAGGGTAAAATGTTTAGAATCATTCAACATTCAATTTCGACTTTTGTAAAACTCATCAGACAAAATTAGTACTCTATTGGTTGGCAAATATTGGTTTTCTTTCATTAATGCATTCGATCGCTTTGGGCAACTAAGAGAGGCAGAGGCGTGACTATGATCCAGAATGTTACAAAATAAATCGGAATCACGAACAGGGAAAGGGACAGGCATGATGAAGTAGTTTAAAATCAAAACTGGAACCAAAATGGGCCTAAATCGATACGGTATAGCGCTTTAGCCACGCCCACTAACACCTTGCAATCATTGTGCAGGAAACGTTCCTCGCTAATGGACATGAGAGAGTGTTGTGCTTATTCCAAAAGTTAGAGAATTATAAAAGCCCCTAATCCCTCATTTAAAAAATGTTACTTCCAATAATGTACGGAATATTTATTTCCGTTTCTAAATATTTTAACTATTTTCTGTTTCTTTTCGCACTTTGAAAATTGAGCACTAAAATTCCATCCTGTATCCCGAATTCTGAAATTCTGGGGTTCCATTTCGTTCCACATACCTATTTCGAAAATATCAAAAATCTATTCCGTACATCCCTGGCTGTTTCGTGCTAAAAACTACAAACGACAATGAATATGATTGTAGATGTCAATAAACGAGCATCTGAGCTCGATACCGAGCTGGATCGACGGACACATCCAACAGCAGAGACAGCAGTCCAATCTACAGGTCAGCCAACCGCCTTTCATTTCCCATTTCAACCATCAAAGCGCTCTTTCTTCATGCCATTTTCAAACGACCTTGAGTTGGTAGTCTTTGTGCTAATCGGAAAAATGGGAACAGCCATTTTTATAAATTGATTACTGATTCCAAAACAAAGAAAAATACTGCAGAAATTTAGCATTCTAGAAGTTCAGCTAAATCAGTTTGATAGCTCTACGATATGAAAAACCAAATATTTCCCAGAAAAACTGAACACCTATCAAATAGGACACGTGTGATATAGCCGAGTTAAGAATTAGGAAAAAATAACTAAGATATCATTACACACTTCCTTGACCCTTTCAATCCATCATACCTTCTATACAAAATACTGCAAAATAGGCCTTGCAATACTTTTCTCTTTAGACTTTGCAAACTGTACCCTAAAAATAATGAAAAGAATATATAGTAGCTAGCGGACAAAATATTGGATCACTCTTATTTCATATAAAAAAAAAAAAACATCAAAAATACGCCATTCGTAATATTTCATTGAAGTTTGACATGCGTTTATTCTTACATGAGTAGCGCTACAAAAGACTGGGATAAAACCATTCATTAAATAGGGTGACCAAATATTTTGTCTGTAATTGCAACTAGAATCGAAGAGTAAATTAAAGCCAGACCGTCTGTCTTAGCTACCAGACACCGTATGAATTTGTTCTCTAGTCGCATTTTCCCATTCGATCGGTTTACCAATTGCTCTTTACTCTTCTTGATTCGCTCATCCCTATCTGTTTTCTCCTGATTTTACCCTTTCTGAACGGTCACACTATTTCCATTTATGGCTATTAGCTACTCTGTCTGTTTGGGCTATAAATTGCAAATGCACTTCTAATTCCGTTTTCCATTCAACTTGTTGTGTTGTTTATTCTCGTTGCTATTGTTCAATTCGCTAAACGCTGAGAGTAGCGAGTGACTGTCGCAGCGTCGCGACTCGACTCGAATCGAATCGAATCAGTCTCAGTCTCAGCCCCAGCCCAGTCTAGATCAGGGAGGGAATTCTGAAGAGACGGAGAATGAATTCCCCCATTGCTGCCTGAAAGTGTGACCGCGGACCGGGGCGGGTTCTGAGTCGCTACCTTCCTCTCTTTCCCTCCTCAATTGCGAAAATCGATGAGAGAATTAACAAGTGTTCGCACTCCGACAAAAACAGGGACCAATTCATTTAGCGTAATTATCCTGGTCTATTTTGGGATTCCGAGTGCCCTCTCATTTCATTTGCCTGCCCACTTTCTCCTTTAATCTTCGAGTCTCTTTACAAGGAGATTTGTGACGAACGGCAATTATCAAAGTGCCCGATGATATATGAAGTATGAATATTCGAACGCTGCAAGAAGTATTCGAGATTCTAAATTTAGGAGATAGAATTCGAAATTTTACGAGATAAAATCAAGAAATGGAAGGGTCTGATAATAAGAATATGAATTACGGTAGCTTGAAAAAATGGGAGAAGAAGTGGGGCTTTTCATCTTTCGTATTCACCTTCTATCTCTTCATGTCACATGCTATTTCCCTTTCCTGAACGAGAGGGAGATTGGAACGGTGAGCGACTGCGCGAACGCTAAAGCCTCAACGTGTTTTCTTTTCTCTGACTGCTGTTCTTCAAATATCGCGTCATTTTCATCGTTCATTCCAGCCCGTATTCCCTCGTTCTGCTTCTCTGTTCCCTCCTCATTCTCCTTACTCTCATCATTACCTGTATCGTTTATTCCTCTATTCGAATCAGTGCAGTTCAGTTTGTATTGCGCTGCTGTATGTATATTGTACCTATTTAACCGCCCTCCACAAAAACACCTGTGTTTTAGTCCCTTTGCCGGTCTCTGCTTCTCTGTCAGCATTAACGCATTGCCTTGCCTCTCTGATGCTTCGGAATGGACGAGGGATGCACGCGTGAGGCGCGGCGCGTTTTTGCCACTCCGCGACCCGACACTCGGCCATAAAAACCGCTAATTTCTAATTGAAACGAAACCCGCAGCCTCTTTTTCCCATTCTCTGCTACGTTCAGTCGATTTTTACAACAGTCTCTAATTACCGAAAGGAGAAAGAAAACGGGAACGTTGTCGGCCGTTTAGCTGTGTACTTATTTGGAGATCAAACTAGAAACGAGGGCAACAAAAAACAGTTGCAAAGTTAGAAGGCAGACACGCAGACACACGAACGAATTCGAAAGTGGATAAAGAAAAAAAAACGAGGCACATTCTAATCCGTACATTCACACTTCCAACCCCTTCTAGGAATATTCTCCCTCGGATTATAGGCGCACATGCAGATTTGTGCGATTTTTGAAATCTCGAATGCGAATATCCTTTTAGTTCCGCAATGAGGGGTGGAAAGGCCAGAGAATGACATCAAATTGCCAGGAATCCGATGCACATTTGCAGGAATTGCAGGAAATTGCACGCGGCGATGATATTCATTTGTTCGTTTGAAATTGGATTAACAGATAGGGATGATAAGAAATGCAAATGTTAAATTTCCGTTATTTAAAAAGTCAAACGACTTCACTCGAGTGAATAATTGTGCAATGCAGGGAGTAATTTCCTCTGCACTTCCTCGATTTCACGCCATTTTCATTAATTTATGCATTTGTACGGCAAAAAGTGGGGTTGAACGAATACGAAGGTTTCATTTTTGTAACGTTTTTGCCGTTTGTCAAGGAAGAGAAAATGATGAGATTTGGACGAGACTATTCCGCTTTCGGCTGATCGAAAAGCAGCTCTGCAATTCCTGGGATTCGACTGGATTTGCTCAGATTTGCCCTGCCTGCTCATTTTAGCCCCTTATCCCTCTGTGCCTTAATTCTTCTCACTTATCTCCATTTCATCGCATTTATTTTGTAGTCAGAAATTAAGAGCAAACCATTATTTTAAAGTAAAAGCTCAGCATAAAATGTATTGAAATTGAAGTCCACTTCGGTTATTAGATTTAAGAATAATACCGCATTGAATTTGAATTTAGCAGTTCACCTTTTATTTTCAAAATGAAGTGGGGATTTTGTAGGTGTTAGCCGTGCATTGTTTCTACGGGTTTCTTTTGAATTTTTCAAGTTTTTGTGCATCTACACAATTGTTACCTATAAAAGGGCAAAATGTAAGTATGCATTCGTCTGAATTTCACTTTTATATTCAATTGGCTCTATTTATTCGCGCCTTCTCATTTTGCACGTTTTTCTTCGAGTCGCTGAGACGATTTTTTCATTTGGCTTGGTTTGCAAGATCGCGCACGGGCAAGGAGGGAAAGGGAAGGCCCAGTGGATTGGAGGCCTGCGCTTGGATCCAATCCGATCGGATAGCCCTGCAGGTCTCTTCTCTGGGAAGCGTTCCCTCTGCTTTGGCCTTCTCCAGTCTGTCTCAGCCCGGTTTTTTATCGTGTTCGCGTTCCCCTCCTCCCCCTATCTGTTTCTGTTTCTCTTACGCATCTGCCTGCAGCATCTACACTCCCTCCTCTGCCTCGGATTTTCCTTTGAAGATGTTTTCCCCTTCCACTTATCGTTTTACGTGGCGATTACTATGCGCACTTGGCCAGAAGAAGTATCATCTTCACCTGCGCCCTGCAGTCGATTCAGATTCAGATGACGTGATTTATCTACGTTTATAGTATTCTCTTTCCCTCTCTGCCTCTCTCAACTGGACTCACTTTCACTATGTCACTGTGCGTAGAAATTTACTACGTTCGTAAGCGGTTGCAACAGCGTTCTATTTTTTCCACAAGGGACATCCATCTATTCAACATTGTTCTTTCTAATCAAGCTATTTGTCGTTAATTCTTGCTGTCATTTTTTTTGCATTTTTTCGAGAAAATTTCGACAGATCCTGCTTTGGTAACTGATAAGCAGGATTTGATATGCGAAAAAATGGGTCTTTTTGTATGGAAGTGCCATTTGATAAGGCAGAGACAAAGAGGGTAGCTTTTCCTCGTCTTCTCTGTTTCACGCTATTCCTCACTGCGCTGGCTTTCGCTTCTCTAGCCTTTTCTCACTATTTCGGGATGAGGTATACTGTAGCGCTGTAGAGCATATTTCTCTTTCCATTCTTTCCTTTCGCGGTGCTCTGCACTCTTATTTAATCAGTTATTTTTTGTTCATCTTTTGATTCCCTTTCTTTTCCGTTTTAGTCCGAAATGATGATGTAATGTCGGCGTTCGCGCAGCGCGGCTTCGGGCTTAGAATGCACTCGGTGAAAGGGTCCAGAGGGCGGCAGGGCCGTAGCGATGCAGAATGTAGCAGGGCCGCCACAGCCACGAGCAGGCACCCAGTCCCATCGCCCCAAGCCCAGCACTCGGGCGTTCGTTTTTCCTTCCTTCCTCCCTTTCCCCCTTCCCCCCTCGTTCAGTTTCATTTCTCTCGCCCGCCCTTTTTCCGTTTCGTTTTCTTTTTTTCCTTTCATTGGATCGATTTTGTGAGCATCAAGCGTTCGTGTGTGTGTGTTGGGCTGCCGTTTCTCTTCGGCAGAAAACGAGAAACGAGGAAGAAGAAGAAGGGCAAGGAGAGGGAGAGAAGGAAAGTGGAGGCAGAATGGAACACAGAGTGCAAAGGGATCACTCAATTGCACATGAAATCGAGAGAGGGCCAGAGAAGCAGACAACGCAAAAAATAGCACATGAAACATACAAAAACGATTGCCATTCGTGAAAGAGCGAGAGAAGGAAGTGGAGTGAAGAGGAGGCAGAGATGCAGAAAATGACGAGATAAGAGCAAAATGGGAGAGTTCAGACTGCACACAAAAGGGAATGTGAACGAGAGGGGATGGGGGAACGCTCCTCCAGGCCTCCAGGCCACAGCCATAGGCAAGCATTTTTATAGGATTAGCCGCCCTTTTGTATAGGCATTCAGTTCTGCATTCCCCTTCCCTTTTTCCATTGCCCACATTCAGTTGTGCATTCGAGTGCTCGCGAGGTCTCGCAATGCTTCAATGCAATGTTCCCTTCCTTTTTAGGAAATCCATTTCCGTAATCGATTATCTCCTCGAATCTCCTTCTTCTGCCAAATTGTACTGATTACCTCCTTTCTTCGCTGATAATCTTTTGTCTCTCTCTCTCTCCTTCCTCGCTTTTTATACAGAACACTCTCTTCCTCTCCAACACTCTCCACATTTTTTCTTTCCTCCCGGTTTTTTTGCGTGCAGCTGTTCGTTTTTCAGCTTCATCTTTTCACTTCTGCTTCTCTCGACTCTCTCATTTCACCGTACTCTCTTCACAGTCAAACCATGTGTTTGTCTTCATTTTTCTCTGCAATCTCTCATCTGTCGTAATCTTTCCATTTGCGTTCCGCCGTCTCGATTTCTCTATCTCTTTAAAGTGAAGGAACGGGGTTGGAGAGAGATGAAACAGAGGAATGGGAGGAAGAAAAGTACAGAGAATTTCGAATGCGAATAAGAGTGTGCACGGCTTTTGCAGAGGGTTAAGGAATTTTGGCCTGACCGTTAAACGGTTTGATTTTTTTCCTTCTGCTGCACATTGCCGTCATCGCTTTTCCTCTACACCTTCTTCTCTTCCTCAATTACTCTTTCAGCAAAAAACCAGTGCGTACGTTTGCGCTTCATACTTCAGCTCCCTCTCTCCTGTGCCTCAGCTTGTGTTTATTCGTTCCTTTGCTGCCCCGCCCATTCTCTTTCTCCTCCCTTCCACTCGTTTTTTCCACCCCTGTCCTTTATGCTCTGACGAACAGGAGATGATTGAAATTATGAAAATTGCATTATTTTTGTTGCCGATGAAATTGAGGCATCTGATTCGTTTTATCTCGAATTTTACGTCTTGTACTCTAGATTCTCGATGAAATGCAATGAGTTTCCATTCGACCAACCTCTGACCTCTGAATGTGTTCGATGATTCAAAGCGATTAGATAGAGAGTTGTCGATAGGAATTTGAAGAATCCAAGCTATCCTAAATTCACACTAAATCTAAAAATCGCAGTTCCACTTTCACTGCATTCATCCAGCCAGCTCTATCCGTTCTCCATTCCCCAGTGTCTATTATTCTCCAATCAATTTGATTTCATTTGATCTATTTCCCCGTTCAATTTGCAGTCATTGTGCCACATCTCATAATAATGAAATAACAGCAACACAATTGCGCCTTTTCCACACTTGTTCCGTTCGATCTATCGATTTCCTCTATGCTCACCATCGAATGGCTAGCGACTATCTATCGATTTCTCCACTTTTACACAACTACTTTAGTCGAAGTTTCACTTTGTATCCGTCTTTCTTTGTTTCTGTCTTTGTATCTTTATCAACTCAACTGCTGTTGTTTTGTGTTCATTCCAATGTTCCTCACTCTGCAGCTAGACAGGCATAGGAGATTTGAGATGATGTTGTCGTGGTGTAGAGATAGTGCGGCAGGCAGTACTAACTATAGACATTAAAGTTCAAAAACCATGGAGATTTTACATTTTTGCCAAAGCTATTAGGATTTGTATAGCAAAATGAGTTTTTCTCAGGCAAGTTGTCAAGTTGTAGTGGGGTGGTAGTCGTCCAACCTCGTGGCTCTGTTTCTCTAGTCTGACTGCCCTGTGCCCTGTCATGAGACGTTCTCCGTTCGCCTCGTTTCAGTTGTGCTGTTTCCCTTCGGTTTGCCTGCCTTTTTCGGGGCCAGCCGCATTCGATTTTATTCCCAAACGAGTTTTTTTCGCAGCATCAGCAGCAGCCCTTTTTCCCCGCTCGCTCTTCTTTCTTTTCTAGGGAATGAGAAAATCCTCAGTGTTTTACTCTGGAATATTATAAAAGTAATATAATTGGAAGATTTAGCATTTTATACATTTCATATTGAAATTTTTCCATCAGCAGGATTTCAAAATCACGCGCTACTAGTTTGTATCACATTCATAGGCTAATAGACTTCGTAGTCTCGAAGATAAATGGAGAATTCTTGTGGCTGCAATCAAAGATTTTTTTCCCGATTGGCTGGCTGTGGAATCTGCTCGATCTGCTTGCTACATTTTATCTCTAATCGCCTCTTTGCGTCGTGCTTTGCTCAGAATCCCCCCTCGATCTGTCCTCATCTCCCTCAAATATCCCTATATCTACGTTGATCCCCTTTCATCCAGTCTTATCGTCTATCATTCAGCTCCATTTGTAGGACTACGCTTTGTCGAACTTTTCTGTCAAATCTGCTTTAGTGCTTATGGCCTGGCTGCTGAGGTGCATTCGAGGTATCGAATCTATCTTTGTATATGCGCACAGCGCATCATCATTTGCGATTCCCAACGTCAACCACCGTACTCTTCATCCCGGTCTTGCATCATCACCGTAAATCTCTATCGCATCTCGAGCTTACCTCCTTGCGTAATCATGCCGTCGTCAAGTTTTCGTTGAACCCATCGCATCTCCCCTATGAACTTCTACCAGACGGCCTATAAAATGGGCTGATATTGAGATGAAAAATGTTTTATTTTTACACGTCGTTCGTTTATGTTTTGTCGGTTTTTTGCTGCGTTTCTATGGAACAAACATTTGATATTTTCATTGAGCGCTGCGAACAGGGAGGATGGGGAACGCTAGCGATATTTTCCATTTCATCCGGCAGTCACATATCTTTCACTCCAATTAGTGCTCATACTGATTTCTCCTTAGAATAGCTAGCATTTTGTACACGAATAATTTTATTAGATTTTTGAAAATTAATTGTTAGGCTAGTCGAAGAAAAATTGGTGCTGAAGTACAATCTTTCAGTTTCTGACTTCGTATGCGTCTGATTTTTCATAAACTAATTGTCTTCTTGAAACTAGAATTTATCCATCTAACAGACCTTTTTCGAATTCTTTTATTGGTCGGGGTAAAATTGTCTTCACCAGGCAAAAATTTTCTCTAGGATTACGGTCAAAAGTCCCGTGCGCGTGATACTGAAAAGTACAATTTTGTTTACTGAAAAAATACATTGAAATTTACTTCCTAGAGGCGAGAAAAAGTTGGCAGGCTAATGTGACGCTACAAAAAGTATAGCTTCTTGGGAATTTTTATCACCTGGCTAACTAAAAATTTAATAATTCACAAATTCTATATGATCGAAAACCATCATCCGTAGCTTCACAAACAAACTCTCTAGCTCCTTTTATTTCAATTGATTTATAGTCATAGATGTTCTAAATTTATTCTCAACTTCAAGACTAGCTTTACTCTATCTTAATTTTTTAGGATATTACCTAAAATTTAGTAAAGCTGGAGCGAAATTAAAGCAACAAATATTAGTACACTTTTACATCAGTTTCAAACGATAATGTAATCTGTGAATTATGACTCCTTGTAAAATTTACAATGGTTTAGGTGTAGAGTGCGGAGAAAAGGAAGAAAGTTTAGTGAGCTTTACAAATTAGTTGAAGGTGGCTTTCAGTGAATTATATACCATTTTTCGTCCAAATCCTGCTCTGGCTCTCAGTTTTCTAGCTTCCCATTCGCTCTCACTTTCAAACGTTCTCTCGTTCCTTTTTCTCTAAGATATATAGCTTTAGATGACGAGTATAGAGTAAAGTGACTGCAGTGCAGTGATAGTGCATTGAAAGCGAGCAAGTCAATTAGCAACGATTTCGACTCTCTCCATTACGAGAATTTTTGGCATAATTTGGTTCGAAAGCTAGAGGGCGTCTGAAAGTGAGAGAATGAAAAGCAAGGAGAAAAATGAGATCCAGGGTCAGATTTGGGTGAAAAATGCTTGTAAGAGCATAAATGCAATAATTTCAGTGTATGACGTCATCTTTGTGTGTAGACGTATGGAGTAGTGCGTGTGTTTTTTGTTCGTCTTGTGGACTCTACGCAATTGCTCTGACCATTCACCTCCTTCTCTGCATCTTCCCTTCATTCAGCTCTTTTTTGCTCTACAATCCTCTTTCCCCTTCCCCGTTCAATTCCTCTACGCCAGTCTCCATTCTCTAGTCTCATTTTAGATCGTATGAAACTTCGAGTCGATTCGAAAAGTCTCATTTTTTCACTGTACAATCGAGTCGATCTGTGCACTGCACCTCTGCACTTCTGTGTTTTCCTCGATCAGAGAAAAGAGAATAGAACACGTCGAAAGAGGGAAAGACGCCGTGAAGAGGCGAGGGAAGATGAGGAGGGAAGACGAGAGAATAACAGCCAGCGTTTTTCAATTCGAGGTCATCGCCCCGCGAAGCGTTTTTTGCAGATCTTCTGACATTTCAAGGCTAAAAGCATTCGTATTCGACTGTAGTCCCTCGAACAGAGTTGCGTCGTAGAATTATATGCACTCAATCTCTGTACTGCACACATTTACAGTCTACCGTAATCTCATCATCTTTCATCGAGCGGGCGGTGCAGAGTTCGAAAGCAAAAGATCATGTGACATTTTATGCATCAGCAGTTTTTCTGCGAATAGCGCGATTGTTACGCTCCTTTATATTGAATTAGCAGCTGTATTCGTGGGTTTGCGTACGAATTGCTCCCTGCGAACTTGTGCGCAGGAGAAAGAGAACGCTTTCTTCTTTTCGGCGGAGGTTTCCCCCTACAAATTCGGATTTCCTTTTCCGTTCCCCTCTTGGTTTGCAAGAGAGTCGCGTATTTTTTCTGCAACGAGTCTTTGATTGCACGAGGTGACCTTCGTCTTTCCTTCCCTTTGCTTACCCTTTTCCTGCTCTTTCATCTGCTTGCAAGATGTCATCAGAAGTGGAGAGCCCCTCGATACTGTCTCGAATGCAACATTCAACATTCACAATTTCACAATATGAACACGACGACAAATTGCAACCCCCAACTTCCTTGGCCTTGTTTCCGCGCAGTCCAATTGCGTAGCGCACTGCTGCCACGCTGTCTACATCATCACAGTTCTTGAACTTATACAGCTAAAACTATAGAGCTATAGAGCAAACGTGAAAAACCAACAACAATCCACCTACTTTATTAATTACACAAGAAGAATGAATGCAACGGAAGTCACGTTCATTATTTGCTTGCAAGAAAATTACACGAGTTCAAAATAAACCTACCATAAGCCGCTTTTTATGACGATTTTTAATATAGTCTAGTCTAGCCAAAACGAGTTGTGTATTCGCAATTCTCAGTCATAAAACAGGCACTTTTCGAAGTAACTTAATTTTTTTTCCAAGTATGAGTACAAATATTTCTCATGAAAAGCGAGGACTTATTCCACCAAATCTATTCATTACTGTATGAATAGTTGCACTCTTGAACCGCGCTTTCTAAAAATCGAAACCATGGATACTTCGCGTCTCTCCTTGCGTCAATTCAGAAGCGTGACTACAGTAATCCTTGTCACATGACACTTGGCCGATTTCTCCGATTCTCTCATAATTATCATTTATCATTCTCTCAACTCGACAGTACCAATTCTTATCATTGTACCTTTTCTTGAAATTTCTCGACAAAGTTCTTGGAATTATTCCAGTCGTTTTAGGTTCCACATCTAATTACGAGATTAAATATTCGCTCTAGAATATCCCACTCACTTCTCTTAATTTTACAACCCCTGTACAGCTGTTTACTTCCTCACAGCCCCCTTCCACTCTACAAGTTCCGTTGATCTTTCATTTTTTCAAAGTCCCATTTTTCTGCCTTCTTATTTTTTTTGTAAAGTGTAAATAGTTCTACTTCCCAGGGATAAAATGTTCGTTTTCGAGTTTTACCGCTTTCAGCTGAAATCTCATTAATTTCTCTAATCTCTTATGAGTTGTTTTCAATGAATCTTTGCTTCGTGTTGAATTTGCATTACGAATTTTCACCTGCTTTTCGGCCTAATTTGTCTGCAGTTTGTTGCTAATTTACGAAAATTTGTCAGAATCATTAGAATCATTTTTGGAATTATATTTACTACAGGATGATATGCTGAAAAAGCGTTCGATTTCTACTCCTTTAATGGGCAAGTATTTTAAGAATTCGAAAAAAATGATCGAAAATTATCATCTGTGAGTTTCTATTGACAGTGTCCAATCTGCAATTTCAAATAACTTCTCCCATACTCTTTTGATAATTGTATTCGTGAGTCCCTTTTCTAATGATGCCAACAGAAAATTACTTTGCGCTGACACGAAACTTGCTAATTTCAAAATCCCCATTCTTAAAAAATCAATTTTGCAAGATAGTTTTTACAGAAATTCTCGAATTAATTCGATTTGCTAATTTCATTAATTACTGATTACTGATGAAACATGGCCTCAGAATCACAAAATGGGCATAATTTTTATGAGATATTTCTATTTCGTAAATCGTAGGCAGAATTAAAATTATGAAAGTTTCGGAATCAGGTTCTCAAAAATCATTAGACTCCGGGTTTTTGTCAGAACTCTGATTTACATTCATTCTCGTATCACACGACATTGAAAGAGGGAATGTCGATATTGGTCTTCGCGAATTTTTTTCTCCGGCGTTGCTATATTTTTTGTCGAAAATATTTATCTATATGTGATTTTTATTTTCGCTCTTTCTGTCGTTCTGCTTCGATTGTATTTTGCGTTTCCTAAGAACCCGTTCTGTCGTCCCTCTCCTTCTCCTGTTCAGTTTCCCCTCTCCGTTATGTTCCCCCTGCCCTGCGCCCCTCTCCTTGTCTTCTTGCCTTACCGTGTTATCATCAGTTTGAATCGAACGAGCCCAATTCGAATGTGTTGAATGCATCGATTTTGTTTGTTTTGGTTTTGATTGTCGTTGATTTTTTTCGACCGCTTCCCTATCCCTTCGGCCAAGCGGGGCCACCTTCCACACTCCCCCATCCTTCGATTCTATCGTTAACCTGATTTCGTCCTTTCGGCTTCTGCTTTTGGATTCCTCTCAACGTTTCCTTTTACGCCCCAATCTAATTTAACAGTCGTAAAATCGCAAGTCTTCACAGCGGTTTTTTGAGTCAACAACATCAACAATAAGAAACTAGATTGATCGTAAAAATTCGAGTGTTCCGACACGATTTTGCAGAAGCGATCTGATTGTGAGCGTCCTAATCTTTGAAATAGAGTGAAGGCATAAAAATGAATCGAGAAGTAAAATTCATTTTGGCGATTTTCATAACTACAATTATAAATAATTGAAATGAAATGGGCTATTTGCAAAAGTATCTGAAATCGAAAATTTGTCTCACTCCCAGTATAAAATTTCCCAAGAGTGATTCAACGAATGCCAAAATTTACTATCTGCTATCTATGCGATCACACCATTTTTCAAAAATTGCTTTCGATGAAAAAATTGATTAGACTAGCAATTTTGCTCTACGAAGAATGATTCGTATATTGATTTTCGGAGTATTGACCTGAAAAAATCATGATGTAGCAGCCACATATTAACTTCATGCAGTGACTGATAGAATATCATTGATATGACACGATGAAGTGATAAACGTGCTTCACAAAATACTTTTAGAACTGCTATTTTCTTATGGCTCTTCGTTCTAACACTAAAACTTCTCATTTATCAACGAAGGAGGTGTAAATGAAGAGAAACAATCAAGTACTGTAGCCCTGATCCAAATTCGTTATTTAACAATTACTCATTCCAATTCTTCACACCATTTATCATCCCTTTATATCGAAAATGATAATTACCCGTAGAGTGTTTCGCTTATCTCTCAGTTTATTATCCATCCTATTCCCTACTATTCCAATTACCTATTTGCCTGTTCAAAATAAACAGCTTTACACACATTTACTATCACTGGATATGTGATAATGGTGTGATACGCATCAATCAACTCAAAACTGCTTGATCATTTCTATTCATCTAACCATAACAGTCCCCAGCTATGCACGATTTCTGCCTCAGTTGCAGTTGGTCGACCGTGGTTTTATGTCTTATTTATTAGCATACATGCTTTCATCTCCAATTTCCATTTTGACTTTCACTATCTTTCACTACGTGTCTTCTATCGTCATTCTATCTAGTTTATTACTTTGAATATTTACAAGTTCATCTCGTAATTAGTGTGACGATCTTAACACATTTTTGCTATGATAAGCGGACTTCCAAACTTCTCATTAGCATCATTGGTATAATTGTCGATTATCCCCATTGCAATCATTCTCGTTTGGTTCCTTTTTACAGTGAGTGCAAAAATCATCTGTCAATGATTTTTTGTTGACAGCCGCCCCTTCTCAAGTCCTCTAGGCCTTTTGTGTGGTGTTATCATCCTTCCCTCTCCGTTACCTCTCGATTATCAGTTATCTATCGATACAGCGTTACAAGAACGCTTTTCCCTTCTCTGCCTTCCCTTATTTAGTCTGCTTGTGTTGTTATCAGTTCTGCCAAAAAATGCCTTCACCTCTGTGTCGATTGCTCTAGTTTTTCCCTGCTTTGCCCTAGGCTGAAGTGAGAAGTCGAAGGCGTTTCATTGTATTCTCCCATTAAGGCAAGCTCTTTACTGATCGGACGTCTATCTTTCCATTCCATTGCTGCTCTAGAAAAATACCTAGCTTTGTAAGATAGGAAAGCGTAAGCAGAAACAGTCTTCGATTTTTAGTGATAACAGTTTTATTCGATAATTTTTTTTTTAATTTTTCATTCCTCATTTCCATATCAATTTGAGAAATTCACGACCTTCGTCATAGATTTCTAACCCTTCAGATTTCTTTCATGGACGTGTCACCTTTATCTTATCTAACAAGTAACAGATTTGGCTAATTTTAGAGATTTTAGACTTTTTATATTTGTTCCGCTTCTTACTTTTTATCTTTATGGATAAATATGCATTTGTTATGGGTTAGAAGATATCTTTTCACAACAGATTTAGAAAATTTCTAGCCCTCAATATTGTTTACTTCCACTCCTTTTCTTGTTCCCATTGACAAATTATGTAATTTCTAAACTTCATGCATTATCTTCATGACCCAGATGACAGGTTTTTAATGGTTTCAATGTCGTTTTTCCTTTATCAATCTCCATTTGTTCATGAATTTATATGACTCTTGTCGATGTTCAGCCTGAATAAGTATCGAGGGGAGAGGCAGAGACAGTTCGTGGGAGGTCTTCAGTCATTTTTGTGCAAGCGAGAAAAAAGTACCCAAGTCGGAGAGGATGTTAACAAACAACTAATTCCATTTAGTTGCAGTTCGATTATGTTTTCATCGTTAATTCTCCTTGTGTCCCGTTGTATCTGCTCTTTTTATGCTTGGACTTCACCTCATCTGTATCATAGAACGAACAGAACTAATGCAGTTGCTTTTCTAGCACTTTTACTCATTCGAAATTTTCTAAAAAAAAATGGTTGATAGCTAAGTATGAAATAAAGTATAGTTTCTAAAATCAGACAGACTTTTCAAATATCAGGTCCAGTTTTTTTACCAGCTATCCTTATCACATCATATCAATTTGAACCGAATTCTCAAAACTCGCCAAGACTCTCATTCGCCTTCCATCTGCTTTCTCAAAACCTATTCAATCTACTTTTCATATTTTATCAGGTGTTTTTCACGGGAAAAATGAGTTTTTCGTACCATAGAATGCATCGAAGATCTAGTGAAATCGCGACAAATTGATTAAATTTTGTATTTCAGCATTCGGTTGGAATGCTGAGTTTGGGTGGAGGAAATGGCGGTCAGGGCCAGGGACAGACCAATGGAGGCTCCAGTGGTACTGGAGCGGGGAATGCAGGCAGACAGACAGCCAATGGCAATGGAGCTGGCAATCCGAGGAGTATCATCAGTCAGCATGGAAATAGTCTCCTTATGAATAGGTACGAACTTCTGCAAATCATTTTTAAAATGCAAATTCTGCAAAAATGTATGAGTAAGTAAAAATATAAAAATTGGAAAGAAAAAATGAACAAGAAAATTTAGACGTGAACATTTTTGTCTTTTTTGAGGTAATGCTTCTTCGTTATGGTGAAATATATGTAGACACAATCTATTTTTTGTGAAAGAATTGTGACAACGTTCAAAACTTAGTGGTATTTTTATTAGGCGCTCAAAATCCAAGGGCATAATCAATGGGTAGACCCATAAAAGAAGCAGGGTCATACACAGTTTTACATGCATTCGAATTAAATTATATCCACGACGCTCTTGGGATGTTATTTTGAAATTGCTGAAATGTTCCCATGGATAGAAAAAGCGTGAAGTTCGTAGAAATAATTTTACTAAATGAAATTGTCGCATTTGTTTACGCAAGTACTTTTTTATCGTTTTGAAAATTTCCTTCTGTTTACCCACCATCAATATGGGAAGGTTATTAAGCTTGTAGGTATAACAGTGTTGATAGGGAAGAAAAAGTGGATGAGTTTTCTAAATGGTGATGATGAAGTGAATAAATATAAGAGATGAACAAATTTAGCTCCAACTTTAATGTCAGAATAATTCCCATCTTCAACTGCAAATTGCAGTTTAGTTAAAGTTAAAATTGGAACATTTCAATAAGCTATTCTATTCTTTTATAAAAAAAAAAATAACATTTTCAGTTGTGACGGTCGAATGGGCTCGTCTTCTGACAACTCAGCCACCTGCTCGCCATCTTCCAGTGACCAGCAGCAAATCCTCGGCAATCATCAGACACAGCAGTCAGGCGCACATCTCAAAATGGGTAAGCAGAAAAATGAGAATATTTTTTTTCTATGCGACAAGAATGTCGAGTTTTACCATGATTCATTAACTTCGAATGATGCTTAAAGTTGTAGTTGAAAATTCTATAATTTCTGAAGATTATGATTTTTAATGATGTCAAAAATTTCAAAGGATAAGTCTTCTAAGTCTGTGATTTAGTGACTACATACATGCAAACCTAAAATTAATTTTCACTTAGCATACATCTTATTATTTGAAGTCTGGTAAGAAAAGTTTCCAACTTCACTTTTGAAAATCAACTTCGATTTATGGTCAGCTTACGAGGAATGCAGTTGCCAAATTTATTTCCTCGAAGGCAAGAAAACAACTGTAAAGAGGCTAACTAGGATGAATGCATCGAAAAATCATTCAGAGTAGAAAATAGATTAGGAAAAAGATTGAGTTGGAAACACCGAGGAAAAATATAAAAGATTGCCGTTTTTCTATGCGATGTGTCTTTTGTCTCATAGTATGTCACGATAATTCTTCCATATTTTCGAACACGAAAAAAGACTACTGTAGTCTGCAGCAGCAGCAGCAGTAACGTAATTACACATGCGAATTTATAGTTTTGTGAGAAAATGGAGGAAAAATAACGGAAGTGGAATTCTTTGCTTTACGCTTCGCAATTAGCCCCACACATTCCACATCGCAGCAGTCCTTTGTAAATTGTGAATTAAGTCAACTTACCGTAACTAAATTTTTATTTTCTAAAAATCTAAAATAGGATTGGTTGGGATGAATTTTACCAGAGGCAGGCAATTTCTATCATCATTTTTTCTTTTGGCGATTTTTTCGTCAAAATACAATAATTCTAGAAAATAAAATCAGATAGTCATAAAGATAATGCTTTGATTCAATTCGTTCTCTAGAGTGAAAATTGATTTGGACTGTAGTCCTTGTTGAACAATTCTAGTTCTGGTCTGAAAGTTATTGATCTTCATCTAAAATCTAAAAGCTGTTTGCTCATGAAATTCGACGAATTTCAGTTTCAGCAGACAGTCTGTTGGATGCCTCCGTGGCAGCGATCATCAACCAGGCGATGAAGCCTGAGCCGCCCCTGGATTCGGGCTATTTGACAGCGATGAGCAGGCAGCAACAGGGCCTGCAGGGACACCCTCAGGCGCATCACAACCACGCACAGCAGCACAGACACAACTCGGCTAATGGACAGCCTATGCCTGTTCATATGGGTTAGTCAATCATTTTCTCTAAATAGTATGACATGAAAAATGTCAGGCTAGATGATAAGTTATGTAATTCTTCCATGAACTTCTGAAGTTGTAGTGAAAATTCAATTCAACACTTATCCTTCACCTATTCTATAATCTGCATTTTTTAAT
Source organism: Diploscapter coronatus (assembly GCA_964036155.1). Classification (NCBI taxonomy): domain Eukaryota; kingdom Metazoa; phylum Nematoda; class Chromadorea; order Rhabditida; family Rhabditidae; genus Diploscapter; species Diploscapter coronatus. Next base: position 7,432,069 of record OZ038423.1, read on the forward strand.
TCACGATGTTCCAAAATTTCAATTTTTCCCTTTCCCGAAAAAATTTGGAACATGTCCAGGTGTTCAAACAGAATTTTTTTCTATTTTCCTTTTTTCCTGAACAGAAATATGAATGTGTATCAACATTGATTTTTATTGAAAATTGAACCTCATCTTCATTTTTCCTTAAATTTTCAATCATTCGCCTTTCAAGATCAAGTTTACTAGAGTGTATGAAAGAGATAGCCTTGGTACTTGCCAAATTCTCCAATTCCGTTGACCAAATGCTGTCATTAATTTATCACCGTCAGCGCTAGGATCCAAGATATCACGTGCACTTTCAAATACAGTCATTAGATACTATTGATTATCGATCGATTCGAAACGATAAAGTGGAACCTAAACTGAGAGTCGAAGAGTAGTTTTATTGCCCACGGTGTGTTTTAGCGAATGCGTGTTCTTTTTTTCTTCTATTTACTTTGATCAGCGAAGATTTTTTGCTTCCATTTTGACCTTTATTGACATTTATTGAAAGAAGTATGTAACGTAAAAATCACCAGAAAAGATGAGCTAATTCTTCAGGTTCATGCCATAACCTTCAATTGATCTCGTTTCAGAAAATTATGAAAGAAGATCATTTAATTTTAGATTGTAATCAATGATGTTTTCAGTTTCAGCGTACGGGCGCTGCTCAGACCCAGGTACCCTGAACACTCCATCGAGTTCCGCGGGCAACGGAGGGCCTGCCCCTGTGAGTGCCAGCAGAAGGACGCGGTCCGCTCACGAAGGAATGCACAAATGCAGCTTCTGCCCCAAGAAGTGGGACACTGAAGAAGCGGTATGTTTTGTGACAAATTTCTTGACCAAATTGTAAAGTTGCAATATTTTACAAAGCTTTCTTTATGATATTGCGCATCAAATCGATATGAAGTTCAGCCTTTGAAAATCTAGATGTTGAATTCAAAGCGTTTAGCTTACATCTTTATTCTTCCACTAATGCCACTATTTATCATATTTTTAAGTTGGGAGATAGAAATAAAGTTGATATTCAGCTGCAACACCACATGTCGGACTGTCGAATGATCCGAAGCCACGAATGTGCGCAGTGTGGAAAACGATTCAAGGTCGGATTAGCACTTCTCACCAACACATTTTTGTACTTTATGAGTTGATTAAAAGCAGAAAAGTCTGCAAATTAGAAAGGTCATTTTTGCGATAACAAAATCGATCAATTCGCCCTTAAAAATTAGCTGATATGACCAAAACAACACACGGAACTCGTATGGGAAAGTGATTAGTTCTTCGAGAATCGATCGATAGGACCATAAATGACCTACCAAATTCATTAGTTCATCTTCGTGTCATTTTCGTTCATACCTAATCTTTGCTCTTTCCTCTCTCGAAGTGTGACTGCTTGTCATTCATCAGGAGTGGTTTCAGGCTCGTGGCGGTCTGCAGCAGCACCTGCGCATCCACTCCAACGACAGGCCCTATCAATGTCACTTCTGCCAGAAACGATTCACCCAAAAGAGTCATGTCGATCAGCACGAACGGATGTAAGCGAGATAAAATTGACCTACAACATCATGAGAAGTAAAAACGAAATGAGCTGCACAAGATACTTTTTATGGTTATTTTGTAATTCAACTTCTCATAATGTAAAGCCCTATCGACAAAGAATTTAGTGAGGATAAATGAGATTTGCAGACATACGGGAGCGAAACCATTCACCTGTCAGTACTGTGGAAGGGCTTTCAGACAACGCTCACAGCAAATGGGACATGAGGTGAGAATAAATTCGTAGAAATGCGATTAGGAATCAAGAGTGAATCGTTATAATTTGAGATTTATCATAATGCGATATAAACTATCAACTCAACTGAATTCACAATGAAATATTGAGTCATCCAATGAGTTTTTGAAGTTCAAAATTCCACTTTCTACCTTCTTCACACTGATCCTGGATAGAAATAGATTTTAAGTTGGAGAATAAAATTTGAGAAAAATCTTGTAAGATCCAATACAGTCGAAGTTAGAACACTTTCAGCTATCACTGAATGAAAATTTGGGAATGATCAATATTTTCAGGCGACCCACACGTCGCATCTCTCCCAAGTAGCAGCCTCCCTGGTGAATCGCAACGAGGCCTCGGCAGTGGCTGCAGCGAACAGTCGAGAGCAAGAAAGACAGGAACAGCAGCAACAACAGGAACAGGCCATTCAGAGGCAGGCACAGCAGCTCAGTGCGGGAGATGTAAGTTGACAAATTTGATTTTAAATTATTATTTCAGTAAATCACATCTCAATTATGTGTCCTAAATTAGCATAACTTTCATTTGAGAATCTCCGGAAATGGAATGATAGTTTTCAGGAATAAGCAATATTCAATCAATCATTTACCTTTGCGATGATTGGCATTTATTTCAAATAAACTTAAAACCGATCAATATTTTTGAACAGAAATACGAATTATTTAAATTAGGAAGACTTAGATGAAAGGTCATCATTCTAGTCTTATCATAGCATATATTTCTCAGGTCATACTTGTTAATGAGAGTTTAAATTAGTCATGCTTGTAAAGGAACTTTTTTGATTTGTTTGTCACTTTGCATTGCAGAAAGTGGAACCGATTTATTGATTGCAAAGGGCAAAAAGCATAGTGAAAAGCCATAAAAGTTAGGGGTAAACCCGTCACACTTTTTGGCTTATCTTCAGATTTACATTATCAGAGATTTATTTATTTGGGCCTTGAGATTAACAAATTGATAAAACAAGCATTTTTTAATCTTTGCCCTATATATATAAGGGATTATCAAATATTAAAAATTAGTTTTTTCATAGGGAAAATGAATTTTCTAAGTTTCAGATTAGAGCTTTTAATAATTACAAAAGAAAGCATGCAGGAAATGCTTATTTTATATGTCGAAGGTAACTAAAGAATTTCGATATACGTACAAAAACTACAATCAAATAACTTGATAATTGATGACCTAAAATCCGTTTGGTTGTTCATTTCAATCATTTGAATACTTCAGTAACGATTTGTGTTTATAGTTTCAGATGCCACCCGAGCTGTCGTCGCACATGCCGCTGTCTCTGCTCGCCCTGTCGCATTCCAGCTCCGCTGCCAATCCTGTCTCCTCTCTCCTCGCTCTCAGTCAGCAACAAACCATGGCTAATGTAGGAGGTACAACAAATTCTATGAATAGTGCAATTAGAACTCGATTTTTAGACATGTGTCTGAAATTTTGACACCATAGTTGTTGACAGCAAAATGTAATCTAGCAATGTGTGCGATTATTTTATAGACAGGCAACCATTTAGGATATTCTATTTTATCAATCATCATGAAATTTTTCACAGTGACACGCAAATATTTGGAATTTCACTTTCTGAAGTCTTTATGAACAAATGTGGATGAAATTCTGAGCATCATTATCATTTGATGTAGTATTTAAGTCGGCAAAATTAAAGAAAACTTGCATTATACAAATTTAGACATCATGATTTTAAATAGTACGTTATTCCAGAAATTTGTGTCCCACTTTATCATCATCGTTACACTAAAATATTTCAAGGCAGAAACATGATCTTGTATCATTGATTAACATTTTCTAGAAAGTCTATCATTTTGCATTAGATCTTCTAAGAAAATCGCTATCACTCCTTATTGATCAAAAGTGATGACATTTTATCGATAATCATTTTCAGGCGTAACATCGACAACGTTCATGAACCCAATGATGGCTCACTCGACTGCTTCTGTCGACGGCTTCTCCCAACAGGGCCTCATCAACGGGCTCCATGGCTAAATTAACTCCCCCCTACTCGGTTTCCCCCTAAATACGTCACATCCGGTAGAATCGGAAACAGGCTATGTTTCTGCGTCAAACTTCTCGGTTCAACATCCTAAATCCTTCCAATTTTTCGTATCTTGTTGAATTGAACAACGCGAAATTCACAAAATACGATTTCTCCCATCTGCAACTTCCTATTGCTCTAGGTAAAAATGTGCAAGAATTGCGACTTGAGAATTGTTTCGTTGGCTATGCATCACGACACTACGGCATGCGGTGCGCTGTGCGTATCCCACAAATCTCACAACTAGCATTAAACATAACACACATTCATATTTATTGTCGATTTGCAGGAAAGTTTATTTACAGAATTTGACGGAAATTAAAGTTTTTTTTGTCGATTTTCCTACAAATGATCGATTCTTCTATTTTAGGAAGTGATTTTGACCACTCGCATCTAGTTACCAATTTCCGCGGTTTTCTTCCTTTCTCCTTCGACTTTTCTCATTTTTTGGTTTCTCATTCATACGCTTTTTATAGGTATCGATATATTTCGTGTATTTATCAAGGTTTTGAAATAATACGAAGATGGGCAAATATGCTTGGTTAAGCGAGGATTTTCTAAAAATGCATTTATTTAATGAAGATAAAGATTAGCGAGTTTTGGCAATCGCAGAAATGAGCCAGTATTTTCTGTACACATGCATTTGTTTAACGAGTTCTATTCACTTGTATAAATACCGTTAAATTCGGCGCGCTGTATGTGCAGAAGATGTTTGATTCTTTCTTCGGCTATCAAAGCTTCATCGTTTTTCATCTTCATCAAGTATTCCAACTTCAACAATATGACTCCTCTCTTTTCCACCCACATTCTCCTGGGCTTCATATTATTTCAGTATTTTGATATTGTTGCCATTTTAGAGTACATTTTCGAAAGAATACATGTAGTAGATCTATGAGTTCACGGTAATATATTATTCGATAATTCGATGATAATATATTTGTATTTTACGTTGCGAAACGAGTAGAAAATGATTGCTTTTCAAACGTCTATTCTAAATATTCTAACTTTTATGATAATTATGATATGTACCTATTTATGTAGAGTCAATTACACACATTATGTAATGATTTCTGTACTTCACATAATCGGATCGATATATACTTTATGTTATAGCAGTTTGGTTAGAAATCGATTAGACATTTGATGTTCTGATATATGGTTTTCTTCTATGAATTGATTTATTTGAAAATTACATATAATCTAAATAATCTATGCAGCAGCTAGCAGAAAGGAGATTGACTTTATTTTTAAATTAATTAATCTATATGTTATTTCCTAGTTATCAATTGTTTGTTGTCCTAATGTTCAAATTTTCGCATATGTGACCGGTTATTCTATCGGTACATATTATTCTGTCCGAATTTTGGGTTTTTACGTTGAATTGATCGAGTTTGACAGTATATTCTAAATTTGCATAAATTCAATCAATTGACCGTCAAAATGCATCTCTAGGTTATTTCCGCGGTCCCTGCTCGGTTTCCTGTCTCATCTATATGCGCACTATTTCCCCCTTAGCTAGTCAATCCGAGTATCACAAGAAAATCACACATTTATGACTAGGATTACGGTAGAAGTCAACTCAATTCAATTGTTTCTTTTGATGACAGTAATATGGTGAATTCATATTTTCATACTTGTTGAAGTTTGTCATCAATTCACCAGTTTACTGCTCATTTTTCGACGACTTTCGGGGTCTTCTCAGTATTTCTTACATTTCTGCGACAATTTTTCAAAACAAAAATCAAACCCCAGTCGTTTTTCATTTGTTTCATTCAATTTTTTGATATTTTATTCGCGTGTTTATCATGAATTGTGAGATTTCTTCCTCTTTCTTTGTCCACCGCTCGTTTGAAAATCGAAAGAAATTTTGAAGTTTTAAAAGAAACCTCGATTTTCCGATGTAGCGTCCCTTTACGGCTTTAACCACAGGTAGAGAAGACTTTTTCCTTTCTTACATTTTCTTCAGAACTATTCGGTTTCGTTTCAAAATCTTCGTCAAATTCACCGCAAAATCTAATCCATCTTCGCAACATAAAATCACAACTCCCCGGTTACTGTTCAGAAATTCCCGATAGATTTTCTTGTTTTGACGAGTTTTCCAATTTTCTAGGAAATCATCCAAACCACAGCTGCATTGACAATAAAAATTCAGTCCCTTACCTTTATTTTGTTCTATTCTATTCTCATTTTTATTTTTATTTTCATTATTTTTATTTATAGCGATTATTTTATCTTCGTTCCGATAATAAACTTTTGAAAACCAAAAGTCATTTGTTATTGTGGAATGTAATTGAAACAGTTTAAATATCGACACTCATTTATCACATTTTCATTTTTTCACCAATATGGGTTTTCCAGTGACCTAATTGTGAATATGAAGCCGAAAAATGTGCTGTGACCTTCTTCTAGTTGGATATCCAGAGAGATTGTGTTACAGCTCCAGGGAATATTACCTCTACTATACAATGTAGTAAGCATTTTTCAAGGAAGATCGATTTACAAATTTTACTTTCAAGATCAGATTCTCAGGTAAACTACCAAATCGACTATAAAGATTTCAAAAATGATCTAAATTAGCAAAAATCGACTTTTTAACCATTTTTTTTTTAGAAGTTTTTACCTAAAACATTTTCTAAAACCAACGAGGACAACTTTAAAATTCGAAAATTGCAGCAAAATAATTGGCCACATAATGAATACGAATAAGCTCTGTGAGTGAAATTCGAACATATTCAGTAAAATTCATTTCTAAATTTCAAAAAATCATGCAATTGAAATTGTGAAGTTATGCAACCTAAAACCGGAATGCTCACTTACATTACAGCATTTATGATGCAATTTATATATTCGACTATTTTTATTTTAATGTTTTAAATTTGGATGTTCAAGTTTCGGAATTTCTTGCATATCCCATTTGAAATAGGCGCCTTTCGGAGGATTCGATCCCGATTTGAAGTAGATCACGAAGTGAGAATTCGATGAGAAAATCGTCCTCAGAGTTCGTTCCTTCGTTTGGTGTGTCACGCTAAAAGGTAAGATTTTTTTTATTTTAAAGAAAATTATGACAATTTGTCTTTTTCGAAAAATGCGATAAATAAACGAAAAGCGTCTCAATTTCAAAGTTACTGCAAACATTCTTCAAATATTTTACAACAAAAATATTCTTTGGAGCTAAATTGGTCAACTTTTCGAAGAAAAACTTACCTGATGTAATCTCCAAAATCATTGTACACTATGATCAGAGTCGAAGAAGTATCTAATTTCAGAAGATCAATTGATCCGGAAATGATCTGAAAATTCATATTTTCAACAAAATGATGATATGCAATTTTAAATCTCACATCAAATTGATAGCTCGAGTTAGTCTGATGCAGTCTCCAAACACAATCCAGATTGGCTCCGTATCCTTGGATGTTTGTCGGAGTGTAATTTGGAGACCAAAATGGAAAACTCACGTCGAAATTCGGATTCATAGTAAATCCATTGCCGCTAACACATGAGCCTGAAATATGTAACTTTTATGAGAGAAAATGACAATATTTATTTATTTGATGTGAAAAAACGAGAATAAGCAGTAATCCATAGATTTTTTTTTGTAAATTCATTATAAGTTAATTGTAAGATCTTACTTTGACGACACAATTGCGCACCATCTAAATTTCCAAGGCATCCATCGCAAAATGATTGACCATCTGGAAGAAAATAATATCAACTTGATGCTCAAGTAAATTCCCTCACTTTTCGCGATGCAGTGGGCATGACTTCCATTGTTATTCTGGCAAGTCACTCCATTGCACAGGGGACTTTGAGTTGTTGGAGTCGATGACAGACCGAGTGTCATTGTTATGGCTAAATTATCGTAATTTGAATAATGAACTATCAGTGAGAGATCTGATTGCAAAAATCTGTTTAATTTTAATATTAGCGTTATTTAAAAAAAAAAAAATTACGGAATCTTTCACATAAGAAAATATTTTTGATGGATTTATTTTTTTATTTATCTATCTTATTATGCAGTAGTTCTCTTACCTGCCGAATTTGCCATGTAGAAGCATGCAAATACCAAATATGGCTGAGACAAGAAATTCATCTTAGAGACGATTGATTTATTTGTCAAGAAGGGCTTAAGATACGAATGCAAAATTTGAGCCTAATTTATAGCCAACTTACTAGGAACTGATTAGGGCATATTTTTCATTTTTGTACCCTTTTACGATTGCCCAATTGTAAATTATGGGTGTGGATGCTTTATTTTCGGCTCTTTCTCAAATATTACACTTGCGTTTACCGAAAACTCAAAAGAATACATCCACGCCCTAGAGTTTTGTTGGTGGGCCTGAGGGTTCTGTGGAATGTTATCATCAAAAATCTTATTCGTGCCTTGATCTGACATGGAATGCTTCGAATTATTCGAGTCCATATCTTATCAAATGAAATTAAGAAATGCCTTTAGTGTCAATAATGAATGATGTATTACATTCTGTAAAAATTATACATTGAAGTTCAATTACGTATTTTTTCAGATATTCATATTCACCTAATTCGAATTATTTTAATTTTAGCAGTATAAACTTTACAAGAGAACCTTTTTCGGATCCCGTGAAATTTCGGAACGAAGTAGGCTCATTTGAAGGAGCATAAAATTTTAAGTCGATTAATATAACTTTTTCAACAAAAATGAATAACCCCCGTTTTATTTGATCTTGAATTGTTCCTTTCTTACTATTCGATAAGATTTGCAATAACTTGGAAGATTAGAGTGATTGATGTTGATTCTTTTGTGACGCACCGACATATTATCTTGCCAGCTTTAAAATGTGATCTGGATTATTTTGAAACCACCATAAAATTTGTCATCTCTTTATTTCCTCTAGTGGAAGTGTTACTGCAAAGATTGATGACAAATGATAGCATGCGTATTCGAGTTTTCCAGTGTATTCTAGACACTCGTTTGCTGAATTATCTGACGAATTTTATATCTAATCAATTAGAAATTTCACGTTTTAGTTTTCCTGTCTTTGCAACTTCTCCATTAGATAAAATTCATCATAAAAGACAGGACAATCATGGTGTCTAAACCAGCTCTGATATAGATTTAATTTGCTGCATTGTAAAACTTGCATGCCCTCGAAATGTTTGTAAAATTAGCCATCAATGATAGTAACTTAATTATTAGATGCGTAAATTTGCTGCTTCAAGTTTTCTTTATTTTTCGTAAGTAACACAGGAAAACAGAATTTCTTTCGTATATACAACGCCAAAAAGTTTTGTAATAAAAATTTGAAAAAATACGGTCGAAATTTATACTAAACCGGGGATGTTGGCAGTACGAAAATTACTGTATTGTATTGCTAATATATCTGAACTAAAACTCACAAAACCCAAAATGATATGCAAAGAAATAAAAGCAAATTTGAACTAAAACCCGTACGGTTAGATTATAATATGTACTACTTGGATATCCTAGATTATACTGATAAAAAACACTGGTAAAATAAAATTCAATCACTGCAAAAAATATTCAGTTTACATTAACGAGGTTTACATTTTAAAAAATGATTTTCGCGCGACCATACAAAAGATCAGGGATTAAAAGTTTGGCTCAAATGCCGGCCTAGTCTTAATCAACCCGGGTCTGGACCTGGACCCGAAAAACCAGGTCCAGGTCCAGGCCGGCCTTCAGGGCCCGGTCAAACTTTTAATCCCTGCAAAAGATACTTTACTCGATTTTATTTGATATGGTAGAGAACGAAAATCTCTGAATAAAATTTTATAGATAAATAGTAAAACAGAATACAAATCAGCTTAAATGCTAAAACTAATCCCTGAGAAGATATAAATATGAAATGGATGGATAAATTAAAGTGAATACAGGGGAGAAGAAAATTTTCAAGAAAATTCAAAATTTTACTTATGACAGAAAAATTCTCGCAACTCAGCATTAATTTTATATTGTCAAAATTCTGATTATTTATAAAATTAAAATTTGTTAACATTTATAGATTAATTGAATTTTAGCAATAGTTTCTTTCGGAAAATATAAGATTTTGACTATTTAAAAACTATTGAAAATTCGATGCGGAGTTTTGGGTCATCTTTCTGTACCAAGTGAAATTCATAGCTTTCGTAAAAATCCCATCTTTTTGGTCTTGTGTAAATTGAATTGGGATTGTCTTTGGTGTCGAATAAAATCGGCATGAAAATGATTCTTAAAATTGCTTCATCAAAAAGTGAAAGGGATTATGAGGAACGATGGCGATAAAATTAAACGTTTGCAGTTTGAACAATTTCGAAAATTTTCAGCTCACAAAATCACTTTTCAGGATTTTGTGAGCTGGAAAGATTTTTTCGAGGATAATTCTCCTCTTTCAACGTTTTTGCAAGATCTTTGGAAAATCGGTGAGGATAAGAGAATTTGAAAGAAACAATAGGGAGAAAGTACTTCTCCTTTCCACAAGTTCCTTTACCCATAAAAACTGTGGAATAGATTTAGCCAAAAACAAGGGTGAACTGAATGAGAAATAGCAATGGACGAAGTTGAGAGATAAAAAATTTCAGAAAGACCCCAGATAGGATTTCTAGTTGTTTCTGACTATGTTCGACCTAAAAATATGATTTCGGGGCTTTTTCCGGATTTCTACACATTTGGACAAATACACCCTGAGGGGACTGAATTTTATAAAGTGGCTGAGAAACCTCGAAACCAAAAATAGTTAAATGTGTGTATAATATAGTAGAGGTAATAGTTTCTAAAAGCAATAAAATTTTGAGGTACTCTCCTGAGAAAATGAACAATTTTACAATCTTTCTGGAAAACCCGTTTTTTTTCTTACTGGAAATAGCTTTAAATTTATCGAACCTGGAAAATGTTTGCACTATTTGACTTAATTCATCGAACTGAACAATCTAATATAGGGTTTGGGGGTCTCGACCACTTTGAAAAATTCAACCCCCTTCAGAATGCATTTTCCAGGAAGTGTGTAGAAATTCGAAAAAAAAGTCCCGAAATCATGTTTTTAGGTCGAATATAGTCAGAAACTACTAAAAACCTCGATCTGGGACCTTTCTGAAATGTTTGGTCCAGCCTCTTTCTTTGCTATCTCTCGAAATTAGCGGGACAGTGTCATATACCATGAACGAATATTAGCATTTGGAATACCCTAAAATGATATGTTGAACATGATAATAGCTGTCATTCAGGTGTAATAGCGAAATCATACTAATAAAGGACTTATTTTTCTAAACTCATATTAATGAGGGAAATGAGACAATTTTGGACGGAGGGCTGCGCGAAACCGAAATTCCTTTCGTTTTAGTTTCTCTCCCCCCCACGTAACGTATCCGATTAATTGCTCTGCGGTGTTCGTCATCATGGAGCAATTGGGTCCGGAAAGTCTCCAACAAATTCCCACAAGTTCGTTTCGCTGTTGTACACCTCAACCTGTCTGCAGAAATTCACAGGACCATTAGGAGTCATCGCTGTATATCTAGAATTTTAAGATATTAAATAATGAAAATATATTTGGACCCACTGTAGTTCCCCACCCTTTTTCCGCTACCACCACCACCCACTTTTTTTGGAAAATAGCATGGGAAAAGAAAAAAAGGGTGGGAACTACAAAGGGCCATATATTTGAAAGAAAACATTGGGAAAACACACAAGCGTCGCCTAAATGAATAAATAAATAAATAAATAATATGTTTGCACCCGAACTTACCCTCCAACTACATAAAGCTTGCTATTGGCTATCACAAGAGTGTGGTAGCATCGCGGAAAATTCAGTTTTGGGCCACGCAAATCTTGATCTGTGATGATTCCATTCACGAGCAGATCCGATGTAAACATTTGACATGTTTCGTATACATTGATACTAAAATTAGCAAATTTAGCTATATACAAGAATACATTGTATTTATATTTAACGATATTGCGTTTGAAACATGATCATTCTTTCGCATGAAATGATACAGAAATCTGTTATCGTGAAACATACAGTATCAGTCCTAGGGAGAATTTTCGTCAGACGAAAATAAACTACAGAAATAGGTTGAAATATTGGAATCATCGTTATGACACTACTTCACTCAAGTGAATTTTTGGGTAATGACAGCTAAAGATAGAAATTGGTTAAGAAAATACTGGGAATAGGTCTCAGTAGGTTTATGGGATCTATGACGATCGTTTTCCTTAGGTCTTACACTATTTGATCATTTTCAACATAATTGATAAATTTCATCATGTAAAAGCGCTATTAAATGACTACGACATACCCATCTGTGCCACCAATCAGCCAAACGTCCCCTATATGCGAAACAACGGCCACTCCCATGTGAGGATACTGATCCTCTTGCGTATCGTACTCATAAATCAACTCAAATGATCCTCTATCGTTTATTATTTTGTAGAGACGTCTGTTTTGTGCATTGATGACTAAAATGAATAGATATTACTAGTATTATTATTTCGACAAGATTTATATCAATAATCGCAGAATTAATGAACGAACCATAAAGTTTGTCAAAGTGCACGATTGGGCAGAAATAGGGCGAGCAAATATGTAAACCGGAGCACCTCTCACCGTCCCAAAAACCGCCATTATTGAAGTTGAAGATCTGGAATAAATGTTTGCAAATATTAAGAAAAACGACGAAATTATATTTAATAAATAACTATTTGCTTTTTAAATCACATTTCTAACTTATTAAATAAGGATTACAAGCTTTCTCGAGTCATTGTTGTTGTGTTCTAAATGACTGCCAATATAATTGAAGATGGCATCGTAGAAAACGGCGAACCCAAATGTATGCCATTCTGTGCCATTATTGCCAACAGTTGGTGGAGGACCTATAATATACTTATCATACCATTGAATATTAATCGTTCATAGTTGACAGAATTGGCATACAAGCAGCACACCCTCCATTTCCCCATTACCTCCTATTTCCCTTATCTCATTTTCCCTTAGAAAGTCGATATTTATTTCGTAATTAGAAATAGAATTTGGAGCGAAATAGTGAGTCGAATCGAAAAGAAACGAGACGAATAGCGCAATTTTTGAATAGCGACGTTCTCTCCAATCAGTCCTAGGGAGGACGATCGTCAGAAACCCCTTGCGACCTACCCCCTATATATTTTCTTAAGGATTTTGTATCTATAATCAATCAATAACGCAAACGCTCAAGTTTGCGACCTACCTCGCCATACAAAATTTTCCCTCTGCGACCTACCCCCTATAGATTTTTTTCGTCTGACGAAAGTGCTTCCTAGACCTGTCTCCAATAGTATTCTGATACCAAACTAGCCTACTATCAGTATTAGATATCTCACCCTATAAAAGGCCCCAGATCTCATTTCCATCTTGTCTTCAAGTCACACCCCAAAATCTCCTAGATAGCCACTAGGATGCCACATGAATAAATCCTTCGACCAGAAATCGTTTCGTCTACAACCTGTCTCAAATACACCGAGGTTACTCTAGCGAGTACCTACAGGTTTGAACAGGCACAACAGATAAACAGCAAAGTAGCAACTTGTGCATCATAAGACACGGGCTCATTGTATCGGTCCCTGTCACATTGAAATTATGAACTCAGACCTACTAACCATAACCATATAGACCAATTGTCCCGCGCACTGTATCACATTTTATCGCATGTTTATTTCATAACCACGAAATTAAAGTAAACTAACCATTAAACCTAGCTAGATTCCGTAGATCGATGATCTCGAACATATTTACTGGACTACTATGAATTGCTAGAGCCTGAATCATTTTTTAAAATAAAGCAATGAAATTTTATATATTTAAAAATATATATTTACAAATGAATTGTATGTATTTTCAGTTAAAAACTAATATAGTAACATACTAGGGGAACACTTTCGTCAGACGAAAATAAACTATAGGGAGTAAGTTATACAAGAAAATTCATCATTGTGATACCAGGTCACACTGGTCAAATTTTTAACTAACTAATCATAAGTTGTGAGAGAAATTGGTTAAGAAAGTATACTGTGAATAGGTTGCAGTTGTTTTCTGACGATCGTTCTCCCTGGATATGTGTAGTAAGAAAACATTTAATTTATAAAATAACCCCAATTTAGGCACGAATCATTATCTAATAAATGACCATCGCACTAATTTGAATCATAAAAAGGATTCATATTTCTATTAGACGCCTATGACATAAAAAAATTTAACGATAATTAAAATTAAATTATCTTATTAAAAAATTACTCGATTATCCGCCAGGGCAACTTCATTCGGGTAGAACGATGTCGAAAAATTCGTCATTCGCTCAAAGTTAAATGCCCTCCAATTGAATCGATAAATTAACCCTTGGGCACCAGGACGGTAGACTAAATTAAATTATCGATCACGCTTATGGTGAATTCATTTATTTCTTTATAGATTACTATAGATATATTCGAATTCCCTTTCCATTGTTTCGTTATTTGTACTGTCGTTGTTGTTCGTTTCCATTCTTAGAAATTGATTTTAGGCGTAATGAAGTAGAATATTATATCTAAATAGGCTATTCGGAAATCGCACGACATCAAGATCTCAAGACATGCAAAATAGTGTGTATGGTTGGAGTAGGGTATTGGCTGATAGGATTCTTTTCCACACTATTTCTCATATCGTGAAATCTTGACTGTCGCACAGTTTACACCGTTGCCTTTAAATATATCTAAACTACTTTATATTGCAATAAATATAAAAGTTGTGACATATAAATTTATACCTAGTTACCTCTATATATAAATGTATGCACTTTTTACTCTTCTAGTTGTTTATCTTTCTAAAACAATCTAAAATAATTTCAGGTAGTTTTAAAATTTACGCATTAATGATTTATACATGCATGTTATCCTGAAAAAATAAACATTAGAAATTTTTTAGATTTTATTAATTAAAATTAAAACAAATGAATCTTTGGAGTATACGGCATTTAAATATATGGTTAATATATACCTCTGCTATCAATTGATAAAATCAATGTTTTCTATTTTCGCATGCTCCAGGTATTTAGAATATTAACGATAATATGCAGATTTATAGACGTAATTAGTCAAAGAAATCGATTAATTATGAAGGGTTCGTAGTGAAAGTCTTTAGAGGACATGTGATTATACAATCAAACTTATCACTACATATAGAGACAATCTATAGCATTTGTCAGTCTGATTATCGATATATTATGGGTTGCATGTTATCAGCAATTTAATAGTACATGACAGGCTTTCATAATCTTATTGATTGAATTGAGATACGTATTAATCTAACATATACTAATCTTAATATATAAATCGTATTTTATTTATTACAGATATTTAACTACCACAATTATTTTTAATCATCTGCTACTTGAGATGAGATAAAAGAAGTCATTTTCTTTCTCTTACTCCTCCTGTGATCCTCATATGCACAAGAGACAAACATTTGTTCACTATGTGTTAAATTATTTTCTGCTCGTTTTTAACAGCAATTATCGATAATTAATCGGATAATTTTGCCAATATCGGTAAAGGAAGATAATTGGCACGTGATTTTTGCGAAAATCCCGTTAAGTTTGATGGAAGAGCAAAGAAAACGATAAAAAGAATCCTCAGACGAACGAATGCCATCAACGTGCGCATCTCAAGGCTCAAAGGAGGGGGAGAAAGAAAGACGCTTCTCTTATTTCGTTTCAATTTATCGAGCATTTATAATATCATTTTAGGAAAAATATACATTAATTTAGAATGGTTTATATTGGTATTGATTTGGGAACGACATATTCTTGTGTTTCGGTAATTGAAAATGGTAGACCAGTGATTATTTATGGTGATGATGGTATGAAATATTTTATTCATAAGACAATTCATATTCAGATTCGAACATTTTCAGGAAAACGTTCTACACCATCAGCTGTGGCATATTCTGATCTTGAAATATTAGTTGGATCTTCTGCATTAAATTGTCCAACTGAACTGGCAAATGTCTTATACGGTCAGGAATAACTAAGGATTTTTTTTTTTTCAAAGAAATCTATTCCAGATTCCAAGCGTTTAATTGGTTGGAAATATAGATATGCATTACCACCTTACACAATAGATCGCCGTCAACTGTGGACTTTCAATACTGATTTCAGAGAGGGAACATTTGGGAAATTTCTATTTAGATTTTCCAATAAATTTTAGCGTGCTGCTGGATATGTTCTGAATAAAGGAACATCGAATGAGCGATTTATAAGGCCAGAAGAAGTGACTGCAGAAATATTGAAACAGTTGAAACTCAACGCTGAAGTCGAAGACTTACAGCTTTACTTATAATAATCCTCTTTCTTCAGAGATACTTGAACGAACCCATTACAGGCGCTGTTGTTACAATTCCTGCACAATTCAATGAAGATCAAATTAAAGCGACGAAAATTGCCTCGCAATTGGCAGAAATCGAATTAAAATACTTATTATATGAACCAACCGCAGCCGCAATTGCATATAATGATTTAAATGGATTAGAAAAGTCACGTATGATGATATTTGATTTTGGAGGAGGTAAAGTTTTATTTAAAAAAAAAAAAGTTTGTATAAATAGCCACTTTCATTTGACACCAAATCAAACCAATCGGATGATCAGATGTACGGATCGATCATTTTTATCTGGAGAAAGCTGGATTTACGATATTTTTTCCCATTTTTAGTGTCTATCCATGACCAATCCTACTATATAAATCCAAAATTAGCTCAAAACTTTAGAAATTAGCACAATTCTCATAATAACTATATCATATAGATATAATAAAATTTAGGTAAACTTGACATTAGCATTATAGAGACAAACGATGGAAAATATGAAATAAAGGCATTAGCTGGTGATCCATATTTAGGTATATTTTAAATAAATTATTTATGCTACTAAAATCTTGCAATTGAGGCGGTGAAGACATTGATGAAAGAATCATGAATTATGTGATAAATGAATTTGAAAAGGTTTTAAGTTTTGATATCACTGAGAAGCCACGATCAATTATGCGGTTACGAAATGAATGCAGATTAGCAAAAGAAGCACTATCTTTCAATATATGCGCGTTCAATATACACGTAAGTTTATTCGATTTATTAAAATATTCATAGTAAAATGGTTAATTATTGTATTAAGCTTGATTTAAACGATATTGAAGAGATTAATGTCGAACTTTCTCAAGAAAAATTCAACGAAATATGTAATGACTTATTTGAAAAAGCAATGATGAACGTCAATGATGCATTAACTATAGCGAGACTGGATTACTGTGACATTGATTATGTGGTAAGATAGTTCAATCAATGTTATGGCACGTTATTTATAAGAAACGAATTTCTTAAAGAGAAGGGTGGGACAAAGTTTTCGAAGTGCTCTAAATGGGCTAATATTTTTCTCCTGAGGGTTTTCGACTACGCTGATTACAAATAACGTGTCTTATAACAATATATGCGCATTACACTCCGCCATGTTCATTAACGAACGCAAACCATGCCTTCTTTACTCCCAAAATACGTGTATCGCAAAGAAACTATCCCAGACGGCGTGGTACCCTTCTCGCTTTCTTTCTTTTTCCCCCTTCTGAAAAAGAACAGATAAACCTATTGCCTGTATTGAAACATGAGGCTGTAATAATATATTTGTTTATCGTGTGAAAAAGCAAAAAGTCAAATAATGGTATATAAAATGCGCCTGATATTGAAGTACGGTAATAGGCATCTGACACGTCCATCGAAATCTGCAAGTTTGGTATGCAAAGGGCCTTCGTTATTGAACATGACTAAGTGCATTATTAATTATTAATCATTATAAATTTAAATATTAGTAAGATTTACAACATTTTCAGGTTCTTGTTGGAGGATCAACAAGAATTTTAAAAATTAAGCAGTTATTATGCGAAAAATTCGGATACGATAAAATAAAATGCAACATAAGCCCAGATGAAGCAGTGGCATATGGAGCTGCCATTATAGCCAATGCGATTGAACTAGTAATTGAATATTCATGTATTATACAAGTTATGTTGCGGTGCAGTGCGATTTTTCCGCATTGTCAACAATTGTTTATTATGAATATATTTGCTTAATTTTACAAATATATTGCAAAAGAACAATCGCTTGAAATAAAATCGATGAAACGTAATCTTGATGTATATGAAATAGCGCGCTATTTGCAGTAGATTTTATACCATACATTGATTTAACGAATGAGTTTGACCACAATTTCAAAATGCTCAATGTATTTTTGCTGAGTATTTTCAAATTTGTTCATCATTTATTTTGCTTCATGTAATCGTTCATAAACAATATCCATATTTATAGTTAGTAAAAGGAAAATTTCGACTAAATTTTAGAATAAATGTGATATACCACAGAATATCTCTTCAATTGAACAGAATGTCCTAGCTATGATGCCATCCTATAAGAATAATGATAATTCACTCAAATCAGTTGAAATAGCAAGGAATAAAAAGTTATCAGAAGAGGTAGCTATTGATTTGATATATAAAATAAAATTTCGATAATATCACTTTCAGATATCTAAACAGAGTAAAACGTCCAAAATAATTTCATTGGTATCGTCTACGAAGAAACTGATAACTAAAATAATTGATCCTCTTCTACAGATGAATTCTGATATTAAATATGCTGCAGATGAAATATATTCTACAAATGAAGTATATGCTACAGATAAAGTATCTGAAGAGAAGATTGAATTGGAAAAATCATTTAGCCATAATGAAATAGATCATCAATATCAGGTTAATTTTATTTTATAAATCTAAAATAATAAATTAAAACTACAGACAAAGCTTTGTGAAACGGTAATGAAGTTTCTCGATAATAATATCATCCTTCCAAAAACGAAAGGAGAATTTCTTCACTACCGTAATAAAAATTATTCTGATAAATGCATGCCGCTAGATAATGTGCGAAATTATGAAAAGTCGAAGGTAATTATGTAAATTAAATAGAATTATTTACTTTGTCATGATAGAAGACATATATAACGATAATTAATGGCAACATCGTGAATACATGTTTGTCGAGTTATCATATTTCTAGTTTTATAATGATTTGTGAAGATGAAAAATATAATCTACATAAAAGAAACATTTATCTTATACTCAATAACTATTATTTAGGATCAGCAAAGAGATTTGCTAAAATATCTAAACTTTGAAGGAAGTATGGATTACCCTGAATTTAGTTGGGAAACTAGAACGCTAAATGATAATAATAACTTACCATGTATCGCTGGTTTCTTTTACTGTAAATTATATTTATTCTAACCTTATCTCTGAGAAATTAAATTTAATCTGTTAAGTAAATCGATTGAATCGTCGCGGATTAATTTGTCGATTAAATTTCAATAATTCGACGATAGAATGCTACAAGCAATTACCAATACCTTCGTCTACAAACGGAATTTCAATAGATGAAAACTTCAACGTAAATTTATTGCATTTCACAGCTGATATAAATTTAAATGCATTGTACATATATCGCACGAAAGTTTTACTTCATTATTTCATTATTTAATGAAGAAGTTAATTATCAAATTTAGATATTTCTATTGAATTCATTTCGAATGAAATTCCAAATTTCAAATATCCTATCTGGCGAAGGTTTTGAAGGTAATAAGATAAAATTCCACATTTTAATCTACATCTTTATCATAATAATTGATTATTTTACAGGATTAAAACCAAAAAATTGGAACCAACAAGCATGTGTGGCTACGTACAAAGATAAACTATATTTGATTGGTGGGAAAAATGAACGGCTGCAAGAAGTGGATGACGTCTATGTCTATGTAATATACGTTAAATTAACCTCTTTAAATATTCTTGAATGCTTATTTCAGACTATTGAAAATAACGAATGGAAACCTGGCCCAAAATTCCCAATAAAAATATCGAATGGGGTTGCAATTGTTTGTGATGACAAATTGTATGGTATGATATAATCGAATTTTATCGATAAATAAACGAGTTTATCTTCAGTTATTGATGATTTGAATAGTGGAAGAATATATCGATTATCTGGTAATGATTCAAAATGGATTGAAATTGGAAAATTTAACAACGTTTGGTGGTCATCATCATTGGCTGTATTGGATAATAAAATCTATCGCACTCCAGGAAGGTATTTAAATATTTTTAAAAATAAAATTATGATTGAAAATTTACGCATTTTCGAAAATTGATCATTATTTCAGAGAAGTATTCGATCCAAATGCTCCCGAATGGGATCGTTTGAAAGAAATCGCTGATATGACATTTAGCAGACAAGAGCATTCACTTGTTGCATTAAATGAAAAATTGTATGCCGTTGGAGGGTTGGGAATACCTTTTTTAACTCTAATGTATTTTAAACATTTAAGATATCGAATGATCCCAGAAAAGGGTGGGCTGTCGTTTTGTGAAGAAATAGAGCAATACGATCCCATTAGAGATGAGTGGAAAACCATTGGATATGTCAAAGAACCATATGAAGGAATTATTTGAAAATTTATATTTACGTCAATTATGTCCTGAGTTTTATAAAACTGCACATTAAATAGCTATTTAAAACTATCATTATTGTATTGTGACATGAATAGCTTACTACTAAATTTTAGTGTAAAAGTGAAAGATAAATTTCTATATGTTGTTGAAATTATTTTATTAAACAATTCGCATGATAAATTATGGATGTACTCGTAGATTGAAACTTCGATAATGGCAGAAAGCTTGATTTCATAGATCCTCCTCATAGGCAGGTTCATGATTATGATGCACCTGTTCGGTAACAACAGGAATAGAAGCTGGGGAGTTGACAATTATTGTGCGGGGTTGATTCTCCAGAGTTTGTAGCCTCTGAATATAAAATTGCAAAGAGTACCAATGAAAACGATTTGAATTATTATCATAAAATCTCGATATCGTAACATGACGAAAGTGTGAGGATTTAGTAGTAGAGGGTAGGAAATCGCTTTCTCATCTTACACAATTTCATCATTTTGTGTGCTCGATATAGATGGCAATTTGCTAACACATAATTGGAATTATGCGGAAATTACCTGGGCAAATTGAGTAATTAGCGTTCTGTGCTCCTGAACAATTTTGTCGAAGTTCGACTGTAGCGATGCATAATTAGAACGGTCGTAATAAAAGACGATAATTAGAAAGACAATTAGAACTGCGAGAATCTTCATCAATAGTGCATAGGAGTATTGCAAATCAACAATTTGCTGGCGGAAACTCTGGACTGTTTCTTGCTAAACGACACATTGGTCTTTTTATTTTCCTAAAATTTACCTGTTCAGTAAGGAATCCCGACTTGCGTTCCTTCGCGTCATCCAAAACGCAATCCTCAGCGACTTTGCACTTCATTTTCTGCTCGACCTTATTCTTCGCGCTTTTCCAAGCTTCTCCAAAATTCTCGATGTTCGTTTCGTTCGTTTCCATCGCGAGAATAAGGAATTTCTCCTTCGAACAACTGTAGCGATATTCTGAATACGACTGTATAAGAAAAGGAGGATGCTTTTCCTGACCATGCTGCAAATAGACTCGGACAGATTCAGTCGCCCCCACAGCTACGATGCCTGTGCTCGGTCGAACTCGGAATTTCTCAGGCGAAGTTGTCTTGATTTTGAACATCAGACTGTCAGAGGACACGTTTTTGATTGCAACCACATCGATCAAATCCGATTCGCCGTCGACTTTACGCAATTGCAACTCGTCCCGTGGACTGAATTCGATTTGTACGAAAATTGTAAAATCTCGATATATAAATTCATTCTGACTAACAAAATAAAATAAATTTTGTGTAAATTTCGCGGTAATTCCGTTTAGATTAGTAGAGTGGTTTCAACTGTATTGAAAAGTTCAATTGAAATTGGTTTCGCGCAACTCTATGCAGTAGTTTCATTTGGAGTCTGGGGGAAAGTTTGCAGACAGAGTGACAATTTTTGTCAGTAGAACTCTCCATGTTAGCGAAGAGACACGTTTCTGAAGGCAAAATTCTAGCTACTCGAATTTTTTCTTGGACAATTTCATGCCAATAAATGAAACGGCATGAATTTGTTTTTTTAACTTGCGAATGCATAAGTCTTCAATAATCGTGATATGAATAGCATCTAGTCACAATGAGGAAAACCTTTATGAAAATATTCAACATGAAAATTCTGACCTGAATTTGACGAACTGTCCATCGACCCACTGCTCTTCTGGAGCTGAATTCCTGTTTTCTATCAGCGGTTTTATGGCATTCGACATGGAAGGCCTCCGATTTGTGGGTCCTTTGCTGGGTTTTCGAGGCAAAGTCAGAGGCTCCTTTCGGACTGTGTCTTCGTCATCGTCAAACTTCACTGCCTGAAATTTAGGAATAAAATGTCATTAAAAATCGAGGAATACTATCATGGTTGCCTATTTATCCAAACATAAATTTAACTTTTCTGCCTTGTTTTAGAATCATCGATAAGGTGTAAGATGAAAGTTTTTTGGTAAGTGGCAAATCGGAGTGATTTTGAAATAATTTCAGAGCCAATTGAAAATCGTACTCGTTTGATCTGCAGTTCGAGGTTGTTGAGCTTGTTGCTGAGCAGAAGTTCCCCATTCGTCACGCCCACACCATTTCCCAATCCATTTCCATTTCCATTCACAGTTCCATTCTCGTTCTCCCCGTTTTCCTTGTCAGAATCCATCTGATTGTTATCAGATTTTACTACAGGCAGACAATGCGCCAATTCGTCCATCGTGAATTCGAACGGATCCTGCAAGAAAAAATAGTAGAAATTTTTAAGAGTGGACGGAAAAAAAACTTTCATTCGAATAGCAAGTTTACTGGCAATGCAAACGATTTGGGTTGTTCGTAGATTTTAGAAGAAATATTGGTCATGATAAGAATTTCAATCAGAGTTATTGAGGATGCATGGAAATATAGTAGCGTACAAGACTGGAACAGTATAATTTTAATATATTATTCGTCAAAGTTCATTAGATCAAATTTCTTCAAATCTTGACTTTTATCAACGGGAAAAGGTATGAGCAAAGGGCATTTACAAAAATTTGTTATTGTTGAGTGCATGTTCAAAGCGTAAAATAGAAAAGTCAAAAGTTAATAAATTCTGGGGACAGATGACATGCTGGAAAGACAGAAAACATGACTGTTCAAGAGGGAAAGTAAGCAGAGCATTCGTTGGCAAGTTGGGCATTGACAAGAGCAATAACCGAACTGCCGGAAACTGCCACAAAAAGTGCGAATGTAATTTTTCGTGGCGAACTGAAATTTGAGATGTTTGCGAAAAATGACCAGAGCTGAGCAAAGTAGACGAGGGAAGGGATAACTCAATCCAATGCAAGAGTTGCTAGAACTGCTGTAATCGTATAGAAGAAGAGATGATTTGAGGGCAATAAATAGTTTTCGGTCTGAGAAAGTCTGCTTGAGTTGGGTGGAATCTAGGAGGGCAATATGAGTGTCTTTTAAAAAGTTCGGTTAATTTAGTGCAGAAATAAGCTTAATAGAAATAATATTGGTCAAACTTTCCAATAAGCTCAATATGATGCTCAGAAGGAATACAAATGTCTCGAAAAAAGGAACATAGAAACACAGCTGTTGAAGAGAATTGGAGTAATTGAGATCGAGTATCGGTTAGTACGAAATCAAAAAGCCGAATAGGATGGCAGGTTGAGACAAATTCAGAATTTCTATTTTGAGAATAACATTCTCTCTAGTTTTATAGAAAACTTTCTTACGTCCTTAATTCCTTTTAGGTTTCAATTCAAACTTTACAAATATTTTGAACGAAGACTTTGAGCTTGGTTTGTCGTAAAAATAGAAAAAGTAAGAAAATGATATCAGGAGGTCTTCAAGCGTTATATCCTTCACGAGAAAGTGAAAAATGACTGCGATGCGAGTCTGGAGCTCTGTTGGTAGCGGTTACTAGGGAGAGAATTAGGAATAGAATAGAAGAGAAAGATAGATTGGGAGGGCAGGGCAAATTGTCGGATTATTGGATGTTACAACCACGGGGCTACTCTCGAACTCCCAGAAATTCCCCTTTCTTTTGTCCCACTCTTCTCTCATTCAATCACTCTGATTTATCGCCAATTCATGTGTTCGCCGTTCAGTGACAAACTCGAAAACTCTCATTCTTCTTGAAATTTAGGAGAAAATATTTTGATTGCTGCTGGGGAATTTCGTTGCACAAAACAAAAAGAGAAAGGGAGAGGAAGCACATGAATATTTCAGCTGCTTACCAACGAGAATCGAGAAGGGATATTTTGATGAAAAATTCGAATCATGAAATTTCTGAAGAAATGGATATAAAAAATTGAAAGAAAAATTATCAGTAATAATAAAATGAATCTAACTAGCAAATCAACAAAATCCGAATGAAATGCCTTCAAAATTTCTAAAGCACTTTTAGAAAGAAGGACATTGATGAAATGTCAATCTTTAAAGGAAAAATAAAATAAGAAGGGAGAAATACTCACAGTTCCACTCATGTGAGTCGGCAGATATTGTTCCTCGACGAATTGACGAACGCTGTCTCTAGTGACCTGGTTGAACAGAGGATGACCAGAATCTGCCCACGATTTGATTACCTGAAAATAATATCGTGGGATAACATTTTCGAGAAATTGAAATGCTGCTTACCTTCCAAGAAGCGTTCAGAATCGATGGGCTTTCGAAGATGACGATATCGTTGACGGCGTTCGGGTAGTAGTATTTCAGAGCGTGGAGAATGAATTTGAATGTGTTGAAATACTGAAAAGGCCGTTGAATAAAATTTAGCAGAAATCATTGAAATGAAAAAGGACAAAAACTGCGAAAATATCAAAAATAACCAGAAAATCTTACCATATTTTTGGCAGCCATATTTGTCATGTTGATGAAGAGAAGGAGTTGACTTCCGCAAGTGTCCATGTAATGCCTCTCCAGCCAGAATGTGAACAGCTGGTTGAATTCGTGCTCCTCGGAACTGCCATTAAAATTCGCAAGGTTTATCCATACTGAAATAAAATTATCTCTGAATTGGTTCCTTCAAATGAACATGAAGATAAAAGTGCGTCGGAAACAAAATAGATTTCTCAATTGTCTCAAAGATAAAGTGTTGAGATTTTTGAACAAGAAAGTTACTCACGAATAGGGTTTCTGTACAGGTCTACTCCGTGCAGGTACATCACCTTTCGATCCAATAGAGGTTTCAACAAAAGAAGTGAAATGTCTGAAATTTCCAGCAATAATTATTATTTAATTTTGAAAACTAAAATGCTTACTATCGACATCGAAATTGTGTCTCCACCGGAGGCACTCGAGAATGACCGCATAGGCCACGTCCACATCGTTGCCCTGCGACTGCAGGAAGGCATTGATCCACCAGTCCTCGTTGCTGATTCGAGCCGCGTCTGCAAGGGTCATCTTCGCCTGGCTTTTACCCTGAAATAATTCAAATAAATTTCGTAAAAGACTGAAAGAAAGTTTCAATCGCCCTCATGCCGCCTATCTATGCCTGAATAACCTCTTTTGGGCTAATAATATCTTCTCATACTATTATCCCATGTCTGTATCATGCTTGCGATTTACAAATTGCATAAAAATGAATGAATTACCGCTTGAAGAATCCTATACCGAATCTCTTGAATAGCGAGGACATTCTTGTCCGAGTCGGAGATAAACGAGTTGTAGCGTCGAAGGGAGGCCTGGTCTTCGCTGCCTTGACGATACATGGTCGTTGCCTAAAATACTAACCAACCACAATGACATTTATGGACCATTAGAAATGTAAACATCGAACGAAACAAGGTCAGTAGAAATGAAATGAAACGCTTGAAAATTTCGAATTTTGTGCACTGTGAGAGCAAAACAAACTAAAAAATAGCTGAAATAAATTCAATTCTTCGAAATAAACGAGGAAAATGAGGGTATGAGAATTGCCCGGAGGACCTAATGAGATATGCACAGAAATGAGACTGCTGAATAGTTGAATTGAAGGAAAAATATCTGGACTTGCAGAAGAAAGAACAGAAGAGGCATGAGACGGAAACGGACGAAGAATTTGTTTGTTTTAGTCTCGAGTTGTCGAGTCTATTGGGAGTTGTTAGCAGGCAGAAGGCAGAACAGAAAACACGCAGACACATGGATAGAGTTTGGGATACACATCGGATAAAGATTGGGGATAATTGAGGAAGAATAAGAAGAGAGAAACCATAAAATTTATGACTAAGGTATTCTAATTAAGGAAAGAGCAAATGAAACCTTATGGAAACTAGAAATGGTATTTTTGGTAATAGTTTTCGTTAAAGATGGGGAGTTCATTTTCCATCATTCGGCTTCCGAAGTTTCTATAATCCGATTAAAATTTCCGAATTCAAAAAAATGGAAAAATGTTCTGAAAATCGTTTGAAACTTCGTACAAAATACTGAGATAAAATCAAACTTCTTGCAGCATCCTTGCGCAAAGTTTTACGGCAGTCAAATCGCGGTGATAAATCTCGAATTAGCCGAAAAAGCGGAAATGGATCATCAAATCTTCAAGGAATGAAAATAATCGAGAAATGTGGAGGACATTTGAAAATGTGTAGAACGAGGAAATGAGAGAAGGGAAAAGAGAGGGAAGAAAAAGTAGGAAAGAGGGAAATAGTGAGGCAATGCACAGCTGTGGGCAGAAAAAAACTGGAGAGAGGAGAGAAATGAAGTGCTTCTTCTTCTCTCATTGTAAGGGAGGCAAGGATAGGCAATTGGTATCGAGAACAGAAGCTGACTCTGAGCTGGTGAAAGGTGAAAGCGACACAGAAGAATGGCTGTGAAGAGATAGAGACGAAAAAATCACTAGGATTTTTGGTGTGCGAAAATTTAATAAGAAAAAAACTTTATGAAAAGTTTAACTTCAAAGGGAAATGTAGTCGAAATTTCAAATATTAAAACGGTTGAACTGTCGTTGTGAAAATGAGCATAATTCTAGATTACCTTATTCTATCAAAGTCGAATAACGAAATAATTTCAACCGTGTGAACCTCGCACTCTAAGAAACAACAATAAAGCATGATCTTGATATAAAATAAGACAAATATAAATAGCTTGAGAAATGAAGAAAGCTCGATTGCATAATTTTTCATGCTATTTCGAGCGAGTTTTGGTGATTTTTGCATGTGTCCAAGTATGCTTACGGTGTCTAAATCGTGAAAATATCATAATGAAACTTCGCTGTTTTTTTATGTTTTCGTTCATTTTATCATTTTTTTCAAAGGTATCGAACTTTTCTATATTTATAGCACGATTTGAAAGATTATTTATTCAACAAAACTGTTCACTTTGATAAGGAATGAGGTTTTTCAACAAAATTTTCCGTTATCTATCATGAATTTTCACCGTATTCATCTGCACAGAGATGCAAGTTGAGCTGAATTTTTGTCGTAAACATTTATTTCTCAGATGACTACTTTTACCAATCAACCCATCCAATTCCCGAGAAATGGTGTATTCATAGTCAGGACTGGAATAGTAGTTCATGCTTAGCGAATACTCGGAGCTGGTTGCCAGAGCATTTAGAGTAAAACTTTCCCTGCTTATCATCGCCAATGTCACGATTGTCGCTCCGGCTGATTTCATTGAATTCGCTTTGCCAACAGCATTTCCCACACCTTGTACTCTAAATAAAAGGAAAATTAATCTTTTAGACGGCCAGAGTGATATTCTTTCTCCAAAGCTCCAGCATTTGTCAAGAATATCAGGCCTGTGAAGTGTGGCTAAAATATTTCATCCCAACTCAACTACATTTAAAAATTAGAATAAGTCAAATTCAACTGGCAAGAGTTTAACAGAAATTTCTCGATAAGACCTTCAACGGCAATTCAACCCCAAACTAAAGTCTATCCAAGATTTACTGAAGGGTTTCTTGCGAAACATGCACATCATTCAATTATTTAGGATAAGGATAGGGATTGGGCAGGATAGCCGGATTTCGGTCTCGGAATTCTCCACCCAAACTGTTTACCATTTTGAGAATAAAGTTATTCTTACGAATCTGCAATGATCAGAATCGTTCTCGATATAGAAGTATCCGATGCAGCATTCCTCCAATCCAACTCAGTTTCGAGATAATTCAGACCACTAAACTGTTCCATTCATTTTAGAATCAAAAGTTTCTTACGATAGAATGTCAGAGGTTGTGCCGTTGACAGCTAGCCACTGGAAGTCCATAGCTACGAGCAAAGAGGCTTTGCCGTTGATCTGACCGAAATCTCCCTTCGAGTTGAAGTTGGATCCATCATTGGGAAATCCGACGATCGATAGATTTCGACCCCAAAGCATCAGCGACGACGTGTGATTTTGACTGACCAGATAATTCAAGATGAAATTGCGAGTTGCCTGAATTTTTAAAGGATATGTTATGTTGGATGATGAAACTTGATGATTCTGTTTGATAAATTGAGTTACTATCAAGTTGGAACTTCTGAAACATCGTATATCATGGTTTTGATACTTCAATTTCGACTCGAGAATTTTTCGAATTAAAATACATGAAAACTAGGGGTGAGTAAGATCTATCCGTCCCCATTCGTTCTCGTGTAAGAAAACTAAAGTTTGCTCGGCCCTGGCGATAACCCATAAAGTGGGATAAGGTTGGAAAAAATCATACGTTTGAAACTTGCTCAAATTGTGGAGATCTATTGACTTCGTAAACTATTGCCAGTATTTGAGATCCAGAAGAGCAGGGGTCCTTGGTTGGTGGAGCTGAAATAGTCTAGTACTTCTATGTACAGGGTTAAGATGGAATATCAGAGATATTACATGAACTTGGTGTAGGTAGAGGTTGTGAAGTTGGTTGAACTGTAGAAGGACGAACCGGAGAAGAGGTAAACGGTATTTGACTTGTCTGAATCGGCTGCCATGTCGTTCTGAAACAAGGCTTGCGATTTCAATACTATCAATCAATGCGTTCATTTTGATTCTGTAGTGCACGAAGTTCGATGAGAACATTTTCGAAGTCTTAGTTGAAGTTTTCGATGTTTTTTATGTTCATGCATTGACCTTCTTCGATTGATTTTCGGCTATCTTAAATTTGAAACAATTCTGAAATTTACCCAGTACCAGAAGAGTTTCCGGCACATACAAAATTTTGAGCGATTGAACACGGATAAGCTCTCCTGAAATACACCTTCATAAAAATGAAATAATTTATAAGAAAAAAACCAACCATCTTCCGTCGGCAATGATCATCGAGGCACATCGATCGCCATCAAACGGTGGTTCACATGAAATTACAGCGATAAATATATGACTTTTAAATACGAAATGAGTATGGGGAGAGATCTTTTCTTTAGCGAGCACCAGAAATTCAGGAAGTTCGAAATTTTAGAATTCGGAAACGCTATTTTTCGTGAGTTGAATTTGAAATCACAATCAGTAAAATACTTCGGATCGAACTCGAGTTTAATTCGAATTTACCATTTTTCAAAAACTCGAACTCGAACTAGCTAGAGTTCTAGTCGAGTACAAGTTCGTGTTCCGAAATCTACCAAATACTATATAATCTCGCCTACAGCTATGTTATGATGTTGGTGCAATTATTTTTTCAGGGTGCCTTAAATTTCACCTACCTGGTGACCAGTTCCACCAGTCGAATTTAGTTTGGTCCGTCCACTGCCAGGTTACATCGTCAGAAGTATTTAGACCTATTCGGAAATACGCATCTGACAGTTCGAATTCATATTTCGAAATATCTAAAAAGGTATTTAGGTAATGAAAAGAAGTTCATTAACCTACTTTGCACATAAGCGTTCTCGAAAGCGCTGAAATTTATTTATGACTGAGCATTTAGCAATGCTTAAAATTTGATGGTTTCGTGATTAGCTTTGCTTTTCTTCAATGCCTTCAAAGTTGAAAAAAATCATCCCTGCTGTTAATAGACGAAGAAAGATTTGTAAAAATAAATTCACTTACTTGTGGATCGAAACGAGATGGTATCCCAGAGATCGACAGTAGATTTCACTGTCATCGAATGTTCGGGGTGAATTCACGAATCGATAACATCTGAAAATGTTAAGGGAAAAATATTCATCTTTTCAAGGAAACCTGTAATTGAACAAATACTCCCCGGGTCGACAATCAGCAATTGCAAAATAAAAATATGAGGTAAGAAAAATAAACTGGAACACGAACTTCATTGCTTGCCTGATACGTTCGACACGAAAATAATAAAATATTGACTGTTTGATTATTTACTAAAGCGGTGACATGTCCAAGTAAGCTTAGCAAATGATTAGAGCGATTAGCACACTTTTCATATCAATTCATGCCTTATTTTATGCCGTTTTTCTACTTTGATTCTCTGCATAAACTCATGAACTCTTTGTGTTCAAGAATGTTATCAGTTCTGGATGAAAATTACGTATAAAGGTTATGAAAAGTTTTCTTTATGAAACGCCGAAAGCGAAATATTGATGAATAAGTTTTCTCTTGAGAAAATACATATAGTTGAAAGTCGATCATTCGAAACTTCAATATAAGATGCACAAGCATGAAATGATATATTTTCGACCAAAACCTGCACCGAGGACTTTTGGTTATGTGTTGCTATATGGCCGAATGCTGGAAATAATAATAATTATCAAAAATTACGGAGAAAAACTCGATAAGCCGCGAAAAATTAGAAATTAGATAAAAAGAAATGAAAACGGATTTACTTTCGCAGTACGCAACCTACGATTTTTACACCCGCTCGACTTCAAACATTTCTTCTCGAATTTTCGTATCTTTAAAAGGTTCTGCGTTTTTCTTATTGTTAATTACCCTTAATTAATCCTCAAATGCCTCCCTAATATGAATTTCTACCTAGAAAAACATTGCTAAATTTTTGGACCAATTCTGCTATTTTTCAAGTTTTGAAATTTTAGACCAACACCTGCATAAATTCTGGCTCAATTGCCCTGTTAGTTGCCTCAATTATCTCTTTGATAATTAGAATATACACCTCACGATGATGTGCGTCGATTTCGGACTTTAATCTCGATTCTCGATCTTGATTACTTTGCAATTCGATTCTAAAATTAAAGCCTTTGAAGTTTCTTTCTGAAATCTTCCACTTTGTTGTCTAGAAATTTCGTGATTTTTCGTCCGAATCCGTTATTTTTGCCGTTTTCAAGATTGATCTTGCTGTGTTTCAGTTAGCTGTCAGTTCTCAAGCGTCCAACCATGTCTGAACAGGTGCAGGGAGTTGCCGAAGTTCTCAAAGGTGAGCAGGAAGACTGGAGTCAGATTTGTGACTTTTTATTTGGCCACTGCAATTACGATGGAAAGTCCCAAATCTGACATAAATCATCCACAAAGTGTTGTGGAATTGCAGAAGTGAGCGTGAAGTCTGCGGGTAGCGAGGCGGAAGCAGCGGAGAAAGCGGCCCCTGAGCCGAAAATCGACAGAACGCCCTTTGTCAAAAATGACTAAGAGGCTTTCGAATTTTGGATAAATCACCTCCAATTCCACAGAACGAGCAACGACTTTGTGATATGAAATCTGACAGTTGGAATTCGTATCTTCTTGAAAGGTTCAATCTTTTCCATCAATTAACCACCTGGAAAATCCATTCTCGATTAAAGTTGAAACGAACTTGTTAAAGAAAGTAGAGCTTTCCAAGAGTCCGGAATTTATTGTTTCCTTCTACGACTATTCTTCAGTGCAAAATTATTCTTTCTTGAAATTCGAATTTTTTCTTGTCAACTTTATTATTTCCCCTTTGGTTCTATTTAATTTTTCTATTCTGATATTAATTATTGATTTTTTCTGTATTTGTTGGTTTTTTTTTCTCGACTTAACGCGTTGACTGAAATGAATAAATTCTGTTGCTGAAATTCGATTAGGGATGAAAGAAGAATTGGTTAGGAGACCAATCTGAAAGGATTTTTAAATAAATGATTTGGGCAAATGTCTTATCTTTAGTTTTTTTCAGAAAAAATGGAATCACGGTATGAGGATGCGCGGATGGACTTTCAAGTGCAGGAGGAAGAACAAACCAGGGACGGTGCTGAGGACGCCATGAATATTGAAAGGTTTGCAGTTATTTTCTACGAATTTCCTATGAGACTTAAAAAAAACCCACAGGACGGATTGCTGTTTTGCAAAATGGAGCGAGTCCAAAAATTGGCAACTGAGTTTTTTTTATCCGAAATATATTAAAGTTGTAATTCAAATTCGCGAATGTTTGGGAGCTGATTTTACAGTTTTGAAAAGAAATGACGACAATCGAATCCTGAAAAGAAATATGAAAATGTATGATTATGAAAAGGAGCAATCAGCATTATTATTTTGAATAAATGATTGTTATGAAATTTGTCAAATTTAGACGAATTTTGACACGATAATCAAAATATTTGTTCATTCTAAAATACGATCATTAAAATATTTCTACACTTCATTTGCAGTCTGAAGTGCTTGCCAATCGCTTCCCGAAAAGAGGAAGAGAAGAAGA
The DNA here is from genome assembly GCA_964036155.1 of Diploscapter coronatus. NCBI lineage: Eukaryota > Metazoa > Nematoda > Chromadorea > Rhabditida > Rhabditidae > Diploscapter > Diploscapter coronatus. The sequence continues at coordinate 7,464,371 of OZ038423.1, forward strand.
GTTTGGATGGGTATAAATATTTGGAAGATGCAAGGAGAAGACAAATTTCATCTTTCAGCTGGAAACTTATGGACACGAATTCTGTCCCATCGAAGCCGGACTTCGCTGCCCTAGCTCGTGCCTACGGACGGCCTCTTATTATCAAGTTCTACACGGCTGAGATACCTGAATGCGAGCAGGGGGAACTCGAGGTGCTCGCTCAAATTGGAAGTGAGAATTTTTTACAGCAAATATTTGCGAGTAAGCGGTTTTTTTCCGAACGCATTGCGAGTTTTTAGTTATTGTCGAGAAAACTTCATGCGGTGCATTATGAATCTATAGATGGATCAGAATTCCGACTTTTAAGAAAATCTTATTCCGACCCATTGCTAGTTTTAATGGCACCTTTTACTAATAAGCAAGTTCCAAAAATTTCTGCTCAGATTACGCGAATGTGAGGCCAGAGGAAGTGGTGCGCTGCATGAACGAACAGCGTGCGCTGCTCGGCTCCCTGAATCTGAGGATCCACATCGACATTGAGAGACCGGATTTGGTCGCTCTGGCTAAGGTTAGTCATTCTAAATCTGTTTAAAAACTTCGAGTTTAGAATTTCAATTTTAGTTTATAAAGACTCCTTATTATCTTCATGAAAAATATTGTCGTGGAGATGAGCTGACGATTATTTCACTTTTTCGGTGAATTTGAACACTTTACTGATCAATTTGACTTCTTGAGTTTGTTCTAGCTGGCTCTGCAGAACGTGCTGACGCGCAACAATTTCGCCCTGCCCCTGGGCAAATCGATCGAACGAGTCGAGTTCATTATGCGCGACTTCGTCGGCTGCCAATCATTCGCTGTTCTCTTCAAACAGAAATTTAACCGGTCAGAATTATCGATTCTTTTCTAAAATTGAGCGTAAGTTTACTTTTCTGAATTTTGGACGATAAAGTTGAATTCTTGAGATCACGATCAAAAATAATGGATAGTAGTAAAACACATTTTTTATTCATTTGGACAAGAACTAAAACAAGTCGCAAAATTTGAGTAATTCCATCGGATTTGCAGACTGCTCGAGTTGAACATCGGCGGTCCTATGGATCAGACCAAGATAAATGTAAGATTTTTCTTCTAAACGATATACAAGTTTCTAACCTTCCATACTGGAAACGAGCTTTTTGTCAACAGTTTTTATAGCTCCATATATTACTTCAAAACCCCCAATCCTCCATTCTTTTTTCAGCACCCGACCAAAGAAGCAGACTCGGTTCTGGAATTGCTGTGTGAGTGGATGGGAGGATCCTGTGGCAGAACTCTCAGGTTATTTCAATTCGCATTTTCATGAAGGATCGTCCTGATTCCAGATGCCTTCGCATTTTCCCGTTCGTCAAGATCTGCCCTCTGCTGGAAGGTCTCGTTAACAACTGTCCCATGCTCGAGCATCTTACACTTTCCAAGGTAATTAGATTTTTTTTTGAAAAATATGCTTGATTTTTGCAACTTTTCAATTTTCAAAGTTTAGCTGGCAGATTATTACCAGACGCTCGTTTTCAAGGACATCAAATCGTTCGAATTCGCGGGCCTCGGTCTCTCCTACAGCCTCATCGATTTGGAATTCGCCAAGGTAATTCGCATCAATTTAGAATGATGATCAGACCTAGGCAGGGCTTAAACCAGATCATCCGAGCGTACCCTCTTAAGTCAAATTTTCCTACCAGACTCATATTGCGTATCTTCTCCTATATTTTTCGTTCTGACTGAAAGACTGCCTAGATCTGATGATGGCGATATTTGAAAAGTTCGCAATCACAATGATGCGCACATGGAAAGAATAAATCTAGGGATATGAAAGCTGTAGGATATTTCTTACAGAAATGACGTTTTGTACCAAATCTTTGTTACAAAACGCCTAATATTCAGATATGAAGATTTTGCAGAAATAACACATTTTTGCGTACAGTTTCTTTTAGTGGAACATTCAAGATGTCAAAATGACCATGCAGAGGATTGCTGGATGATGAATGTGTTGATTTCTAGAATGTGTGTCCGATGTTCCCGAATCTGCGAGTGCTGGCCTACCTCGATGTGCCTTGGGACCCTGTGATGATCACTATGCTCAAGGCCATCTACAACGAGAATTACCGCAACAGGCTTCAGAGACATCGACTCGAGCTGTATCAGAGCATCGATAGCTTGGAGAAGTTAGTGATCTTCGTTCGATTTTTCTAATTTTTGTCTTTGAAATTCAGCGCGCTAGAACTTTTATTCAATAACTGTTGTAAGGAAGCAGATCATTGTGAAATGCGATCTTCGAATATTTTCAGAATTGAATCATATCAATTTTCGAAACTTTAATGTTGAATTCGAAATTTTTCTAATCCGAGGCTAAAAATTGTCAGGAGACTTCGCGAAATGTCACTCGAATTTCTTGACGAAAATTTGCACACAGGTCAAATTCGATGACGTAAAGCGATTCTGAAGTCAGAAACGGCAACCGAGATCGGTTTTCGTCAACGAATTCGCGTACGCTTCACAAGGTTTCCTTGCTAGGACTTGTTTAGACTTTGTTCGCTATCGAACGAAAATTCGAAATAGCGTTGTTCGACAAGAGAGTATGACGAGCAATGCTGTTTCTCTGCACTCCCATATCGAACAACGCTATTTCTCGATGTGCGTTCTAAGACGAACAAGGTATGAACTCGTCCTTAGAATTTATCTAAGTTCATAATTGTTCCAGCAAAGTTGCTTTTAGATAAACTTTGCGAGCAATTTCTATTTTAAAAAATTTTTAAGTCAAAATGAATTTATGCTTACCTAATCTAAAAGTTGCAGATTCGTTGCGAACACGAAGGCCCTGTTCATTTGCCGGAGCAGGAAGGAGCTGCCCGTGAGTGTGAACGTGCAACATCTGAAGGGCGATCTCGTCATCACCGTGTACAGGGCTCACGAGAATTACATCATTCCCACTTTCGACCCATTGCTTGGAAGGATTTAGGGAAGGGGTCAGGTTTCCTTCTGCAAATCATTATTTGTTATGCCTATTGTGGGGGAGAGGTGATTTTCGGCAGAATTTGATGTTTCATATTCAAACAGACTTGGAAAATTTCGAACCGTGGTTAATCGCATGAAACGAGGTAGTATGTCTTATTGAAAGACGGAAAGAAGACATGATGTTTTCCTCTCACGATAAGATACGCTATCTCGTTTCATGCGGTTAACCGTGGTTCGAAATTTCCTAAGTCTTTATTCCAGAGTCTCTAAAACAACTATTTTCTTCCTTCACAATGAGCATTATCTTTTCTTGTTGTTCAAATTAAGAGTTATGAGATTTTCGTGTTTTGTTGTTACGGGTAATTCTTTTTCAGAAAAAGAACAAATAATATTCAACACAATTTTTGAGTAGATTGTACTTCATAGTATTATTTCGTTAACGCTTGTTCATATTTAATCTTTCAAAGTATCACAAGATTTTTGCTACTATCAAAAATTCAATTTCCCGTGGTATTTAAAGTTATTTAGTATGAAGCAACTATGAAGAGTGAGTATCTTGTATCTGTGGAAATAAAGCAGTGTTTGTTGGTTATTTCTTTCCAAGTAAAAGCCAATTCTGGCTGGTTTAGAACCCGAGAAATATTTACGCTTTCGCGTGTTCATTTCGATCAATGCTCTTTTCGAACAGCTGATTTTTCGCTTATTCATTTTCTCTGGCTCTTTTGTCCTCTTCATTCCTCGTCGTCTTTCCCTTATTCTCATCCGAGCGCATTTCCCTCCCTTCTCTATCTCACTCTTCTATCGACTTGCCTGCCCTTTCCCTGTTATGAAACCGGCTTATTTCTTCTGTCATTTCCCTTGCCATTGATACTTCTTTTGCTTGAATCTGTGACCGTCTTCCAATTGATTGGATGGCAAATTGATTGAGGGACTTGTTACAGCTAATAGAAGGAAATGGAGGGCATCCCCAAAGTTCCCATGCTCACGCCCGACCCGAGGGTCCAATCAGGAGAATATGATCAGGAATTCGCGCTGCGCATCAAGGAGGTAGTTTTCTTTTTCGAAAAATCCGTATGGATGAAGTTTCTATTTTGGTTTTTCTAAATTGCAAAAAATCCGTTATTATGCATTTTCTAAAATAATAACGAAGATCGAATAATTTCGCATTTTCAGTACATTCTGCTGCATTTTCAAGACGACCCGGACAACTTCACCGCGCCCATTCTAGAGCTTATGCAACTCAAAAGGGTTCGTGAAGCTTTGATAATTATTTCTAATAAAGTTGAATTTATTGATTGAGAAAATCTCATATTGTTCTTTGGTGAAAACATTTTGGAAATCATGTCGCTTTGGCAAGTTGGAAACTACTAGTCCTTACCGGCAATTCCTTGTCCTAATTCGCATTGATTTGGAATTTTATCTCCAATTAGCCTGCTTTTTTTTCTAAATTTGATTTTTTATTACAGTCGATCGGTCAGCCCATCGCAGATGTGGAGGCGACCTGCATCTTGAAGAGATACTACGGCCAGCTGCTGATGATGAAGAGCAGGTTCCCCATGGAGGAGGGAGATCCACTCAGGTTCCCATACACTTGGTACGATTTATTATTTTCTTCTACTGATTGATAATGCGTTGTTAGACTCGTATGAATCATTCATTCGAAGAAAGCGTCTATTTATCACAGGAATAGTGGGAAATTGCCCTATGCAAATTCCATGGAAAGATTTTTCGAAAATAATTCGTTTTCAGGTACGATCGCACCCCCGACACTCCCCACCCAGTTGCACACGATGATATTGGCTATGAGCTGTGCTCGATCATGTTCAACATCGGTGCTCTGCATGCTGCTATCGGGCAGATGGAATTGCGTGATTCGCAGGATGTAAGCAGAATTTAGAATCACCTTTTCTTTGTTTTTCAAGGATACTCATTCTGGGACGAAGTAAAAAATTAGGAAGATAAAAACTAATCCTACTCCATCTTACTTTTCATTTTATAATTTCTTCCATTGTGCGATTTCAGATTTCCAATATTTATTTTCAGAGCATCAAGAAAGCATTCATGCACTTCCAATACGCTGCCTGGCCATTCCAGCATATCCGCGACAAGATGAACTCTCAGCGATTCGACTCGGTCGACTTCGAGAAGGACAACCTCACTTTCTTCGTCAATGTTCTTCTGGTTAGGATTTAAAAATTTTATGGCATTTTCTATTGGTTTGAAAGCTAATTTCTTAGCTTTATGATTCGATTGCAGCAGAAATGCAGAATCTTATTTTTTCTAAGCAAGCATTTGAAAGTCCACAATTCAAACAAGGCATTTTCAGGCACAAGCCCAAGAATGTCTGGTGGAGAAATGTATTCTGGATCATCGCGCGCCCACAGCAGTTGCAGCTCTCGCAGTCTATCTGCGCGATCTCTATTCAGAGTGCCTTCAACATCTCAACAAATCTGCCATCGGGGATGTCATTTCTTCTGCGAAATACAAGGTTGGTTCTTTAAAAGTTTACCAAAAATGTTTAAAACGTTTTATTATGAACTTGCAATTATAGAATTGTTTTTTTTAAAGATGCAATAAGTTTCAGCTCTGGAAGAAGAACTGTGAAATCAAGAGTGAGTTCTACGGTGCGATCGCCACTCTACACATGGGAATTCATGCTGATAACGAGAAGAAAATGGGAGAGAGGTAAAATTTGACTACAGTTCTTCAATACAGATAAATGAATAGTTGTCAAAGTTTTGTTCGCTACAAAAAATGAGGTGTATTTATTTGAAGAAATGTTCCAGACTTGGTTGGTTCGAAATCTCGAATTCTCACCTGAACAAGCTGAATGCAGCTAGAAGGAGTGAGTTGCGCACAGAAATGCAAACTTCGCTCAGTTTTCTCGAGGACATCATCATTGCCAAATACGAAAATGCCAAGAAAGAAAATGGATTCATTTACCACGACAGGGTGCCCAAGGAAGAGGAACTGCTGGCTGAACTCAAGGTTGGGAATGTTTCCGGTTAGAAAATTCATGATTTTTCTTGGATGGATGTTGATTTGGAGAACAGGTTTTCGAGAAAAAAAGCTTTCCAAGCATACACCGTTATTCTATCAACAATATCAAGGAAGAAGATTGAAGAAAGGTTATGGTACAATTTGAAACCAAAAGTCTTACTCTTCTCATCCAACTAGGTATCTTGATTTCAGAAAATGTCAGTCTGCAAAGTGCGCCCCCTTAGTTTCGACCCCCTGGATCGTTCAGCTTGTGGCGAGGATTTATTCGGAGCTCTGCTGCCTCCGACAGTGCTCAAAGCCGTGTCCAAGTACGAGGCACTCAAAGATGAAACGAAGAGGAAGATTCTCGCGGAGGTCGACAAGAAGAATTCCGAATTGGAGTGAGTATTTTCTGGCATTTTCCATCTTTTCTATTTGAAAATCAGAACCTCCCATGTTATTTTTGCATAAAGAGTTGAAATGGAGACGTATTCAACTTTATAGAGAGCAGGGCTGCCCACAGGCAAGGTACGGGTATGATTTTTGTACCTATAAGCAGTCCTGATAGAGAGAGAGCGCGAGTTTGTATCCATTTCCTTACAATTCAATTTACTGTCTTTTCAAAATTGAAAAGAATTTGAAGATACGTTCTTGTGCGACTTTTTTCAAAAATTTCCCATCAAATAGAAAAGTAACTTTCAGAGTTTACATGGCCTCTCTCCAGCTAAACGAACTGAGTGTTGGTCAGCCAACAGCTTCTGGAGAAATGATGGATTTGCTGATGGAGAGGAACGCAGAGATGGTCGGGCAGCCCGAGCTCGTTCCTAATCTACTCGATCAACTCGATAGTGAGTTTGTTCATAGCTCTCCTTCATATTTGAAACTTCATAAGTGTTTCAGGAATCTCGAAACAGTCGCAGGACGCGGAAATGCAGATCATGAACTTGATGGCTCGATTGAATCACATTGAAATGCCTGAGCTGGTAGGTGCTTTTTGAGGATTAATGTTTTCAGAGAAATGAAACGAGTATTTCGAATGCAATTTATTCTCTATCACTTACAGGATCAATATCATTTTTGTGGAACTCGATAAATCGGATAATATATTTCAGCGCTCGGATCCTGGCTACAAAGTGATCAACGAGGAGTTGCAGAAGTTGCGCACCCACCACATGCAGGCCAAGTAATAATTCGAATTAATCTATTTTCAAAGAAATTCGATCCTCCAGGAACAGCAACATCGAACTGCACAAGGCCCTTGCGGCGCACACCACAAATCTGCATCTGCTTTGTCTGCCCTTCGCTGAACTCAGCCAGAAAATTACACTCAAACAGGAAGATTTAGGTACGGTATATTGATTTAAATGATTTCTGAAGAATATGAAGTGATAAATTTGTAATTCTTTTATGTTCCAGCATTTTCTTCTATTTGTGAGCAGAAATAGTTGGGATCGAAGAAAACGACTTAGTTTTTGCGCATTTTTCTGAATTTATTATTTAATTTCCTCGTTTTTAGATGTGAAGACGGCTAGTGAACCAATGCAGAAATTGGTAGCGAAAGTGCAGGAAATGCAAGTGCAGAGGAACACGCTCGTGGATAGACTCAGCAAGGAAATGAAGGACGATCAGATCTCACAGAAACTGCTCGCTGAGAGAGACACTGATGAGACGGTTGGTCAAGTTGTACTTTCCCAGAGAAATGATAAAGGATACATTTTATTCGCATTTTCAATATCTAAATCAAGGTGGATCGGAGTTTATAACTGAATTTTTGAAATCTAGTTTGGCCCAACCATGATTCGTTAAATTTGAACTTATCTAGATAGCTAGTTTCATTCATTTCCAAATAATTGATGAAAAATAAACTCAGACCCTGTTCGAGAAGGAGCTGAAAAAGCACGACGAGACGCTGAAATATCTACAACTGAATTTGGATGCGCAGGAGAGGATTCTGCACTCGCTCACTGATGCAAATGCAGATATTGCTGATGTTCGCATGAAAGTCCGGAAACAACTTGAAAGGTTAGGACTAGAAAATTTGCTAGAATCCCTGCATATAGCATTGAGATATAGCAAATAAGAAAAACATCATTTTTGACTTTGCATTAATACAGTTGCTACGAATTTAATAAAATGATGAATGAATATTTCCAGTCGGAACAACCAAATCCTCACCCTCATAATGGCTTTCGACACGTATAAGGATGTTGTGCAGAAGGCTGAAGACGGCAAGAAGTGAGTCGTGCATTTAAAAATGAATTTAAAAAAGAAACTGAAAGAAACCCTTGAAAAATTCAGGTTCTACGCGAAACTTCTCGAGCGATGCAATCAAGTCAAAACGGCCGTCGAAGGAATGGAAAGTGTTGGTAAGACTTCGGAAATTTGATTCGCAATACAAAATGTCATGATTTTAAACTTATCGTTCTGTCAACATAAATATACCAAATAGTGAATTCAAAATTGTACAATATTGAAAAGTAGATAATTTGTTCAAAGTTTTGGAATAAGAACTAAACAAATTGTTCTCGTTTTCCCTAATTATAATTAGTTTTACGTTTTTAAAGATATTCGCTTGCAGAGAACGTAGAGCGTCAGAAGAAGGAGAAGGAACGAAGGGAAGTGGAGGAGCGTCTGGCCGCAGCCAGGAGAGCGAAGGAGGCTCTCGAAGCCGTCAACGAGTTCAAACTGCGATGAAACACGACCACGAAAAATCCATTAACCGGTTACCTTTTGCCTTTTACCTTTTATCGTTTTATATTCTTATCAACTTTTTTATTCGATATTCGATTCTACTCCATATTTACAATCAATCGGAATAACTGAAGGGGGGAAAATTGTTACTTCCTACAATGTGCTAAGGTCGTCGTATCAAGTTGATGACACGACGATGACCAAACCCTAAATTAGAAGAAAAGCAATTTTTCGGAAACAATACCCCCTAAGTTAGCGATAAAATTATGAAGAGTTCTAACAAATCGATCTGAAAAAATATTCCTACTCAAGTTCTTCATCAATCTCCATTATCCGATTTGATAATGTAAATGAGTAGGGTCGCCCTGAATATGTGGGTGCTGTCATTCCTGATACGAAACGTCATGTTTATTCTAAAATTCTAGCAGAACAAACTTATTTATTGAAAAAAGAAATATTTATTGTCAATGATTTGATGAAGCGAAAAGTAAAATAAAATAACTAGAGCCTATTTCTTATGAATTTTAAGATTAATTCGTAGAGTGGCTTGCTGTGATCTTTGTGATAGTCCTGGCCCATAACTCAGTTCTCGGTAGTTTTACCTTCATGCTTCATACACTTCTCGACTATTCTTCCCCTCCCCCTTCTGTATCATAGACTCAGTTGAGTCAAGGAGTCGAGCAGATTTCGCCTCGATTCTTCTCGCCGTTCAAGCCGTGTTTTTAGCGAACACTGTTTTCTCTTTCGACTTTTTTAACGACACAATTTGCATTTCAACCGTTTTGAAACTAATCTTCTCTCCTATAGCTCCTCTCCTCTTATCCCGCTCCTGCCTCTGTCCCTTTTCTCCTTTCCACTTATGGTACTTTTATCTTCCCAAACTTGAGGCAGCAAATCAAAAATTTTATGCGCTTTTGTGTTGCTTGGCGATTCGTTAGCCTGCTTTTTTCCTAGCATTCTTCCCTATGTGGAGGGGTCTGCTATTCTCTCAAATTATCATTTCTTATTGCAAAATGGAATTGCTTGTTCCAAAAATGTTACAAATCAGCAATTTATTGAGGTTTATAAAAGGTACATTGTATCATAACTTACAAAAAGGATCATAAATTATGGTGATTGATTCATTACATAAAAATGCAATTTAAAACCAATGCGAGATAGTTTTTTAACAAAATACGCTACAGATGAGTTTGAAGCTCCTATTTTCTGTAGAAGTCGTGTCTGCTCTTGGCGTGTTTCTCGCATTTGCCTCCTTCGATGCAGTGATAGCCCTGTGGGCAGCACGAGCTCTCGCAACAGACACCCTGAAATTGAATCTTTCTCCTCTTTAGGTTTTAATTTACAAAGTGCTCATTCATAATTTTCCCATTTATTTTTTAATAACTTGTCTTACAGAAAATATTTTCGAAAACGGCCAACGGATGTCAATTTCGGTGAGTGGGAGAATGTGAAAATGTATGGTTTTACCCATTTTCCTTCCATCCTTTTATGGGTAGTCCTGGTCATACCGATGGCAAGGTAAAAATTCTAATTCTTCCGTAATATTGAGCCTGCGATTTTTCGATCACAGATCGCTTTGCATAAATGTGAAATAAAAACGGCCTTCAGATTCGGAATCAGCACGCAATTTCGCATACCAATTTGTCTTGAAAAGTTAAAGTTTAAAAAATTCAACTTTTTACAGCCAACTCCAGAAAATTGATCCGCTACTGATATGCCGAGGACATCTTGTAGGCGAAAAAGGAGTAAACCATATATTTTCATGCATTTCCCGGTCATGAGAATAGGAGTTCGTTGATCGGCTTCGAAAATACTTTTTAAAAATAAATGGGAAAATTATGAGTGAGCACTTGTATATTTCGTATGAAAAAATGAAATTAGCAGAAGACTATTTCTCAACCCTTGATAAAATTCAGATCTAAGACACGATTTCGATTTTTAGTCTAAATTGTGCCTAGGTCATGATAACATTAGATTATTATTTTTTAAATACTAATAGAATTCGCGTTGGCAAATCGTTTACACATTGAGAAATGATGATATTCTAAACATTAATCCATACGTTAGAGAGGGGGCAGCACATGTGCTGAACGTTTCTGAGTCGCTGCACGGCACAGCAAGTCGTTTTCGCTGGGCAGGTGCGCTCTTTTCCACATGCAATTGGACGAAGTTCATCAGGAAGGTCGATCTGCAAACTGATAAATGTATCATTTGATGAATAGAAATGAAGTTTTCACCTGCTCATCCTCGACTGATTCCTCTTCATCGAGTTCATCCTCGAGTTCCGCTTCCAGACTCGTCAGATCAATAGCTTCCTTATGGCGAATCGGAGTCGAAGGGAATTTGCTGAAGGCAGATAGGGACAAGTAGCCCTAAATTAGAACTGTAGATGAAGATCATTCATACGTAATGGCATACAGTTTTATGCACGCATCTCTGACCGTCACAGTTGAATCCTTCGGGGCAACAATGCAGCTTGTCTGAGAAAATAAAAATAAAGTTATTCAATAGTCGCAGAAGATAAAGAGCATAGTGAATGATATTGAAATTGTTAATTTCATCAAATGAACATCTTATACCTGAGCAGCAAGTCGCGTGAGCAGCAGGGCAACAGCCATAATCTCCTCCCTCCATCAGACAACATGTCGAACCTCAAAATGCTCGATTTTGACACGTGGAAATTGGGAATTTCCATGAACATGATTTGGATCAATATATTAAAATGTTAATTTACTCATTTTCTATACCAACGTGGAAGATAATTGAGCTAGCTGACCTTCAGGACATTTCGCCCGACCCCCAGGACAGACGATCTCGTTGCCGACGGCTGAAGCGAGCAAGGCTACAGAGGACAGGGTAAGAAACAGAGGAATCAGGGAGTTCATCGGTGGAACGTGGTTGAGGAATGAGCAAAAGTCGATGGAAGGGCCACTCTTATCAGACGGAAAGACAGAAATAGAAGAATGAAGAGGGGGAAGACAGTGTCAGTACAGGGCACAGGGTGAGTGATCGTGAATGAGCAAAGGAGATAACGAAGGCAATGTGCTAGATTAGAGAGGAAATACAAAACAACAACTGGCTGAGGTAGAATGACCGCTGGTTGGAGTGGGCAATTGTTGTATAAAAATCATACAGAATTGATTGATTTGACAAAAGTGAACATTGAAAAATTGCAATTACTTTAGCATCTGCTCTATACAACACTCATGAAATATCTTCCTGAAAAAGAGGAAACCATTGTAATCACGGAATGTATCCGTCCATTTCCTACTATAAACAAATTCCAGTTTGAATTCATTGAAATAAAGCTGATCTTCATGAATAAAAAAATTCCCTTTTAGATTTTTCGGAAATTGATAGCTTGATTATTTTAGGGAGAGGGGCTATACTTCCTTCCATTTTTATCATCAAGGCCTAAAGATGCACCCGCCCTCGTATAACCCATATTCTGTTTGTAGGGTTCTTCTAATCGTGCCATGGCTTCGATGCTCTTTCATACACACAGAATGCCTCTTCGGTATTAGTAACGCGGAAAACGCGGTTATCGGGAATGGGAGATGGATAGAGAAGACAAGAGAAAATGCGAGAACTCTCTTCATTAGGTATTCTATTTCGTCGGAGGGATATGAAAGAAGGTTTCAAGCGTCAAATGGGCCTCTATTTTTGAGCAGGATGTGCGAAAGTAAAAAAAATTGAAAACCCGAAATCGAAATCAAAAGCTCAACCAACTTTTTTTCGAAACTGAAACCGAAGCTCTCGCACATCCTTCTCCTCGAATAACCGTGTTTGCACGCTAATAATAAATAAAAACAAAATATCTTCATCAGTCAGTCTGTTTATGTTTTTATCTGAATTTAATAGAAAAAGCAGATCTTCACGTGTTTTAAGTAAAACTCCGTTAAGAACAATTAGAAAAGGATAATGCGACAATGTGAGGACTTGACCATCTTCATCTGATTCCGATAAGATATGTATTGAGTTAGTTTTCAGAAAGAACAATGCGATATTTTGATTGGGAAATGACCTCTGCTGTGTCCTAGAGTGATTTTTCTTTCTCCGATCAAATGGCTTCAAATCGTCCATCTGTTTCCCGCATTTCCTCCATCGATCAATTTCAATCTTTCGATCAGCCATCTGCTTCGCTTCATTCGTCATCAAATCATTTTCAACAAACTTCTCAACTCTCAGTTTATTTCTCAAAACGTTCCAGTTTGTGCTCGAAATGATTTCATGGAAATCTTGCAATAAATATTCAAAATATAGAAATGGAAGGATGGTCTTCCATATGAATTTCATTTTCGATCCTTCTACTTCATGTTGCGATACATTGTGTTATCACTTGATGATTGTTCTAAAAATACTCAACTTCAGGATGGTCCAAATTTTATCCTCGCTCCTACTTCTATCGTTATGCCTCACTGTGTCATCATCAACCTGGCATCACTATTCATCGGTCAAATTCGAATTTGAACCAACCGAAAATGCACAAATCAAAACGAAAAAATCAATCCCTGTGCATGTCTCGCTGAACAATGAAGGTAAGATTTATCTCGAGATATTTTGAAGAGTGCAAACTTTCAAATTCAGAATCTGGAAATTTCATCTCCATCGCTGGCGTCAAAAATGGTAAATACCACGGCTCACTGCTGCATTATACGGAGAATTTTTCACTTCCACTACAATATTCATTCAAACTCCCCGGATTTATTCAAGGTAGTTTTTGACGAGTAGTAAAAATTGACTATAAAATTTACAGATACGGTCTCATTCCGACTAGGAAGTAACCGGCCAGAATTTTTGAAGCTGAGCAGCAACGACTACAAAATGAGGATTCAAGGGGAAATGGACAAGAAGGAACGGTTTCTGAGTAAATTTGTCTGAATTTCTGTAAAATTAGCTAAATTAACGTGTATATGCCAAGTTTGGTATCTATTTTTCAGGATGAAATCATTTTTCCTCAACTGAATGTGGTATGTTCAGGTGTGATGGCACAAAACGGTTGCAAGTGTGCGAAAAAGAACTGCGCTTGCTGTGCTTACATTCCGTTGCCAGAACACGAGGCATTGAACAGTCAGCAAATGATCGAGAAATTCCCTTACTTAAAATTTCATTTAGTCTGCGTGAACGCGACCTACAACTCAGAAACAGTTGGTCTCGATTTGGCGATTGGAGTGAACGGTCACTACTTTACGCAGGAAATCTCGCGTAAGTACGTGCAGTGTCAGCTGAAAGTTTCGAGCATTTATCATTTTGAATACATTTCGGGTAGGCCAAATTCCGTGAACCGATTTGAATGAAATTTGACAGGAATGCAGTTTAGTGGGAAGAACATGTGCAGAACTGCGTTCGAATTGGTCCACAGTAATTGGACCTGCCAGATTGTATACCAAATATAATTGTTTCAAGCTTTTGATCGCCACTGTAGAAATTAGTTTAATGAACTATGGTAGAAATTTAGTCCGTAATCCACCCCCAATCTGCCTCGGGATTCCCGAATTGGAGCATATTGCCGGCGTCTGTATCGCGTTTACTGATGTAAGATCGGTTTATGTTGATTTTTAAAGTGTTTCGTTGTAATAATGAAATTATTTTAAACAAATTACGATAGGAGAAATTAGCCCCAATCTATTGTCTCAGAAAGATCCGAGTACTAACTTGCTCGTAAATTGAATGGCATAGCCATAAATTATTTCTCATTTTTTTTAATTTGAAAAATATTTTTAAAAATCACTCATTTTCAGTTGGATGTCACGAAAACCGAGCTCGATGGTTGTGTGGATTTCGAGATTGAGTTGGTTCATCTGCGAGTCATTCAAGTCAAACTCGGGTGTTTCAAAATGCCTATTTGATTGAATTTTGTTTTTCCTTCAATTCAAAATGAATGTTTTACTCCATCGAAACTGATAAAGAGATCACATAAAACGATGAAATAAATAAATAAGAAAATGGGTACTTCACCCTATTTTAGGATAAAGTACTCATTTTTATAACAAAAATACCAGTACCGAATGAATGAATGAATGATTTACGTTGGTTTGGGTGTGGCGACTTTGACGAACGTGGCAGAGGAGGAGAAGTAGTTGGAAGAGGAAGGGACCACGGCCCTCTCTGCGGCCGCATTAGGGTTCACGATCTCGATGCCCTGCACGGGAGTGAATGTGACAGAGGACACTGTGCCTGCCACCTGAAAGCGATTATGTCAGAAAAGCACTTTGAATAAATTTATGAGCATTTTCCCTTCAAACGAAGTACATTAATAGATTATTCTCCTGTGTAGTCAATTCATGGTTGAAGATCGAAATTTTCGATAGTGTTCCATTTGTTTTTCATTTTGCAGACAGCAAGTGTATTTCAATGAGAATCGTCGCAATAATTAAAAAACAAAGTAAAATCCTCCAACCTTGCTCCTGATAGAAGTGAGTCCCCCAGCCTGCGCTCTCTGCCTCTCCAGCTGTCTCTGGAGTTTCTGCGACATTCGCACTCGAGTTTTGCTGTCCACAACTCCTCTTCGAATGCTGCCACCTGCTGCATTGCCCGTTTTGACCTGAAAATGAGATGTATTTTTCCACAAATTGAACATTTTATCTGAAGTGTCTTGAAAACCATAAATCCTAGACTAAGGCGAAATTGAAAACAATGTTTCTTCTTGTATTTATCGCGATAACGTACCTGTCCTAGATCGAATCCGATGTTGTCTTGCATGACATCCTCTCCCAGTTCACCGAAATTCATTCTGTTCGCCTTCTTTCTCAGATCAGTCATTCCGAGACGCTCTTTCATTTTGCGGACTCGTCTTCCTGAAAATAAAGCAATGGTCGTCTGCTTTTCAGAATCACATAAAAGTCAATTCTAGGATGCAAGTATGAATTTCACTGAAAAATAGAAAAAAAAACGTTATAGAAAGATCGTTTGTCAAGATTATTGCAAGCAAAATGCAAACAAAACCAAACCGACCTCCTCTCTTCTTGCTGGCCTTGTCGAGCGGTTTCGGCAAAGCCTTCGTAGCCTTGACTGGAGGCGGTTCGAGCAACTTTTCCATTTTATGATGGATCTGAAACGAGAAGAAACGTGGTTTTCATTCCGAAAAAATATCCTCACCTCTTCCAGAAGTTTAGACCCGATATCTCCTTCTGGTGATTCGTGCAGAGCATCCACTCGAGCTGCCAAAGTTGCTTTCGCAGCCAGAATTTTCATCGCTTTTCTGAAATTGACATTTTCAGCTAAATTTTTGGAATAATGATTTCATATTTGGGAGGTGAATGAGAAAAATAAAAAAATACCCTTTCAAATCAGGAGGCATGGCCTGGACAATTGGATGGTAGAAGATGAAGCCGTAGTGACGATTCAGAGACGCAGAGGAGAAACCGGCCAGAGTCTTCTTCTGCTTTCCGAGCACCTGGAATACACGAAATGGGAATGAATAAAAACCTGCATCATAGAATCATAGACAAGAGAAAATTTTATTTAAAGTTGGAATTATTTTAGAAAGGAAAAACCAACCTGTATGTTGCAAGCAGGCATCTTTGCGAGAGGGGCGAGGCCTCCAGCCTGAGAGACGAGCAGAGCCGTGGTGCCTGCGCCCAGAAGGGCAACCAGATTGGGGGCGATTAGGCTCATTCGCATTTCGATCAGCTGCTGCATCGCACGGCGGTCCTGAAAAATGAACAATATCTTCCAAAAATCGAGTTTTTTCTTCTCAATTTGATAAAACTTAAAATTGTCCTATCCAGAAGAAAAATGTCTTAAAAAGTCTCTGATAAAATCAACTAGAGAAAATGACCTACAGCATAGAGTTTGTCAGCCAAATCGCAGGCCTCCATGACGGAGTTCAACTCGCTGAGTTCGAGAGGCTGTCCCTGAGTGGTGGACACAGTCACAGACACGACGATGCACGTGGCCGGGTTGAGGAATTGACCCAGCAGGTCCTGCAAATAGAAGGTATATTGCTGAGTAAAATAATCAATAAATGTGACGGAGCAATTTTGAACTTGTCAAATAGGGTAATTTGAAAATATCTCTATCTCACAACTTGAGACAGTATGCAAAAGTGAGAGAGACGATTTTCCGAAGATCTCGAACCTCACATACTATTTCGTAAAGTTGTGAAGTTGCGAGATTTGCGAATATCCGCCAAATAAAAATCAAAATTTAGCAAGATCAAATAAATTATAGTCAAATTGGAGTTTTGGCTCGTTACTGGCCGATAAATAGGCGAAAATGTTTACCTTATTCTGCCCCTTGGTGCTGATATCATTGCCCATCAGCTGGACAGTGGCCAAGTACTCGAGAGGGGTGGGGACGAGAGTCTCCAACTCGGGAAATCGTTTCTCATACTTGTCGCGCACGAACTTGTGGATCACGTTGATCTCGCTGTCGATTTCAGCCACTAACTGAAAGCAATTTTTATGAGTACCCTACTGGTAAACTGATAAATTTCTAGCCAAAGATAAGTCTCGTTAACGAAAACTGTACATTAGCATACTTTCCAAGCCAAAAAGTAAAAAAACCTACTTCAGGGCTTTTTCTTCACATTTTCTAAATTCGCAAAATCTGCCAAAGTTTTCTTCTATGAACAAAGCATAAAATGTTACCTTGGACAATTTGACGATTAGTTGATACTGAGGATCAGCCTCGAGTGGAGCAGTGACGACCACTTCATCAGTTCTCTCCAACTCCTTCTGCAGGGCCGATGTCAATTCCAGGTAGCTGAACAGGAATAATTTATTTGTAAACTTTTGAAAATTTTGAAATGACGAGGTATATAGTTAGGAATAGGAAGGGGAATTAGCGAGTGTAGAAAAATAATCTCATCATCCAGTCATCTCGCTAATAACAAGTTGCCTATTTTTCCTATAAAAATCTTACTTTTGACTCTTGGAGAGTCTGGCGATATCGTGCACAGAGGAGTAGTCCTTCGTGTCCACCTGCTCTTCCGTAGCTTCCTCGATTTCCTCTTCTTTCACTGGCTGAAATCGGCAATTTTATTTCTGGAATTTTTTTAAAAATTTTCTTTTTTAGAATTTACTTTCAAGGAAATGCAAAATCGAGTTGAATTTTTCTTTATTCGTCTGTATGAAAGTACGAAATTTAGAATTTTCATCTCAAATACACAGAAAAATAGACTCGAAAAAAGATTTTTTCGAGCACAAAATCTAGAAATCCGATGGATTCTTTCAAAGAAAACTTTTCAGAACTGAAAAATATAATTTGACAAAGTTTCTTATTTTCAAGAAAAATGAAAAGCCCACTTCGAGAGCTTGCTCGATGTCATCAGTGTCATCCTCGTCAAAATCTGCCAGCAACTCATCGGCCAGAGACATTTTTCACGCTAAATGATAAAAACGGCTTTCGAAAACGGCAGAAAGTAAAAATAAAACGGGTTTTGTATTTCGGTGGCCGACTGTGAAAGCAGCAAACCAGTGTAAATGTATCACACTTTGTCTCTGACTAGCTTATTTTTCTTCGAGATTTTATCGATTTTTGCGTGTTTTTCTCGATTTTGATGTTGAAATTCTGTTGAGATTTCCTGGAATTGTAGTTTTGAAGAAAGTTAATTTCCACACTTTAGTGGGTAGTTGACCCGATAATTCGAGGAATCGAGCCAGTCAAAGCCGAAAATGGATTTCAACCGAGAATTCGGAGAGAAGGACAACACCGTCATTTCCAACATCCAGGGCAACATCCAGAATCTCAGTCAGCAAGGTTAGAATAAGTTCTTGTTCCAAAAAAGTTACAGAAAAACACGTGATTTTGAAGATGAAGCTTGTGATCGTGTTGTTTAGCAGTCTATTTACGACTTTTAAAGATAGAAAGTCATTTAAATCTCGGATTTTAGGCATTTTAGAAATCTAAGTGACTCGGTAGTAGAAGAAAAGATGAAATTCTCGACTTGTACAAATTTTTCAATTTTAGTGCAGCAACTGGAAGCATTCATTCCGCGTCTGACAGACAGCACAGAGGATGGCGAGAGAAGTAGGGAACAGTTCAACGAAGTAAAAGAGTTTTGAATGAGAAAGAGGAACAAATGATCGTCTTTCAGATGGCACAGAGGGCCCAGACTCTGTCGAGAGAGACCAACAGACTCATGAGGAATCTCGTCGAGCTCAGCAATTCCAATGTACGCAATTTTATGCGCTCGTTTTAGAGTGAAGAAACTAGATCATTGTATCAGAAGAGCTTACTTACCAGGAATCACGATAATAAACTCGAATTTTCAAGAATTCATATTTTTCACCACGAAAGTCCAAATTACGATGATTTTAAGAGAGCGATGCGTGTCCATCGCGAGCGTCTGCAGAACGAATACATTCGAGTGCTCAACCAACTGCAGGCCGTGCAGAGGAAGGCCGCTCAGACTGAAAAAGCCAGCATTAAGCAGGTAGATTTTTTTAAATTTGATAAAAAAGAATAGAGCTGACAAGAATGGATTTTGAAATCTTCGAAGGCGAAAACTTCATAATGACAATTTCAACCAACCTACGAAGAAAGCTAATTATGTCTATTCGTAATAATACACTTTGAACTGAATATCATTCAGTACTATTTTCAGGCTCGCGATGCAGTGATTCAAGACCAGGAAGCAGCCGCGTACAACGAGTCTGGCTACTTTGCCTCCAGGCCGCAGCAGCAGCAGAGCGCTCAGCAGCACATCAATTTGCAGGAGATCAAAGAGAGACAACAGGTTCGTCGGAGATTTTGAAACTTATGATAGAAGGAAAAGTAGACGAAATCGGGATTTCGAGCATCGAGTTTTTGCTACCAAATTCGAAAATGGCATTTAGAATTTCACAAAAACGCTATGAATTATGGGTATCTAAAAACGAAACTAATCGTTAGATTTGCAGGCCTTGCAACAGCTCGAGCAGGACATCGGGGATGTGAATCAGATCTTCGCTGAACTGGCGCGAATCGTCCACGAACAGGGCGATGTGGTCGACAGTATCGAGGCCAACGTCGAGAATGCACAGATTCATGTTGAACAGGTTGGAATTTTTCTTTACTTTTTCAATTTGTTAGTACTTTTAAACATTCTGAATTCTCCTAGAAACAGGCGGGATGAAATTCTGGTATCGAAAATGATTCCAATTATGAATCATTATAAGTGGGAATTTAATCTTGAAAGTTAGAATGAAAAATGCAATTTAGAACCATATCTGGTCTAAATTCGATTTTGCATATATAATTTTAGTTCCATCTCCTGAATTTTGAATTATCACTTTAGAAATTGTAAAATCATGAAGAACAACATTGATTCTACTTGAGTTTCTCATTTCATTAATTTGCAGGGCGCAGTGAATGTGCAGCAGGCGGCGTACTACAACGCGAAGGCTCGTCAGAAGAAGTTGCTGCTGATAACCTTCTTCCTGCTGCTCGCCTTCATCATTGGACTCACCATCTACTTGTCCAGGTTTGCATCTTCATTTTAACCACTTTATCATCAAATCAAGTATCGATTTCGTTATGAAAAGTTATATAGTTCATAAGAAGTGAAACGGTTTTGCTATTACATGTCCGACTCATTTTTAGTGGCAATGATTGAGAGACAATAGTTTTGTGGCAACTGGAAATTATAAAACAAGACGATGAAATGGAATTGCAAAAGTATCCAAGACGTTTTTCCTGCCTGAACTCTACTGTTTTGTATATCATATTGCTTTGTAGTTTCAGAATAACTGTTTCTCTTATTTATTGAAATTAGTTGAAGGTTTTTATCAAAAATCTAAAAAAAGTAGTGGGAAAAGAAACTTTTATTAAATCAAAATAAGATCGAGGGGAAAGTGCGCGGTTCAGAAAATCGAATTCTGTCGCTTTGTCCGCAAAGGAGAACGGGGAAAATGCATCCATGTATGCGTGAATTAAAATGGTCTTTCAGATAAAAAGGCTCATACATTGAAATCAAAGATTGAATTATTCAATAGCATTTTCAGGTAAACTTCTGTTAACTTCCCACAAGCATTTTTCGGATCCATACAAATATTCAAATTTTCACTTGCTATTCATCGTTCCATCATTTTTCGCAAGTCTATGACTTCCTTTTATCAAATTTATGTGCTCCACTCTCGAAAATGACATCAATCAATAGATAATTTATTTTCTCTACTTATCTTATCTTTTCTTTCTTGTATCATACTCTATTCATCATCGGTTCTCTATGTACTTAATTTTGGTGGAAATTTTAGGCTTTTAAAATTTTGATTTTACTTTTCCTGCAAAAATACTTTATGATGAAAATCAAATTTTTATCAGCCTTATTAAAATGTAAGAAAGACCTGGCATTCTTCTCCCAGATATAATTTGTGTAGTGATTGGATTCCAAAGTGAATTGAGAAAAGGGTTTAGATCGGCGTGATTTATTTACAATACCGTTTTTGACACAAAAATACTATGTTTTATCGGATTTTATAATTTTTTCCTACTGTAAAAAGGATAGTTTCCTTCGATCTGCGATTGAGAATTCATTGAATTTCATCATTTTTATTGAAGATTTTCAAAAGATCTATACATTTTCAGTGTCGTCGTCGTTTTAAAATATTTATTTTTGATTGAAAAATAAAGTTTTACCAAAAATTAAATCGGTTGAACTTAATTCTCTATTTGACATGTTGCATTCGTTTTTATCCTGTCAAGTGAAAAAACATCTTTATAAAATAGCAAGACATTTATTACTACTAGTGGATCGAATTTTCCCAATACAACAGCGACAAATTGAATGAAATGAAGTAAATTTCTCGATTGTTTTCAGTTTGATCATTTCACTTCAACTTTCCGCTTCCACTGCTATTGATTCATTGTCAAACGTCACTCCTTGACTCATCTCGTTTCTCGGCACTCTCCCCGATTGCTCCACTCTCTCACTCTTTACCTCTTTCATCATTTCCAACCTAACAGCCTATTTCATGTTGTGCATTCCCTCCCCATCTCGTCATCGACTTCAATGAAAATGCTTCGCCGTTCCATATTTTTCGTATTCATTTCGATCTCATTCGCTTGCATTGGTGGTAGGAATGTACGATCAGGTTAGTGGGGAAAATTTTCTTAGAAGTTTTTATTTATGCTATTTTTATAAATACATTGACTGACACACCCATTTTCCTTCTATCATCGATATTTCGGAGAAAGAATTGAATTGAATTTTTTTACCCTAGAATCTCACAAAATTTATTAGTTCAAAAATTAAATTTTTTCGCAATTCTTCTCTTAAAATGGGCAGTTTGTAGATGGAGAGTAATAGTGGAATAGTTCAACCAAGCAATGCCAATACTTCATTTTTCTGCACATTTCCTATCAATTTGTATTGCATTTCGTCATTTTCGTGTTATACCACTGCGCTATTTGCATGTTTCTCTCGAAATATCATAAAAAGTTTCACTACTATCTGTCAACAACCAAATAGACTAGATTCACGATAATTTTAGCGGATGATGCGTCGACAACAACCACAGAAAAGACGCTTCTTCCCGTGCAACACGTTCGGCAGGACTGGGATGGACAGCTGATTGCTGACAGGGACAAACAGGTCGACGAGGTGCAGAAGGAGGAGGCTGTCAAGAAAGCCTGCATTACGAGTAGGAATTAGTCATAATTAGACAAAATCACTTCCTACGTATCGCTCACGAAATATGAAATTTTCACAAACCACCTCTCCAATCTAAATGCGCAATTCTAGGTTTATCTTACGTATGCACCTAACCTTAGATGTCGACGCATTTCTTGACCGTCTAACGATCTTTCTATAAAATGTGATTAAATTTCCAAAAAATTACGCTCGTAACTTTAGATTTATAATTTTGACCAGGAGGTGTGCGGAATTTGAATTTTGAAGAATTCGGAATCGGAATTCCATACACTCCTGATTTTTACATTTTCATCGAGAGCGAGGCAAAATTTCAAATCCGTTTCAAATCGGATTTTGATATTCCAAAATACCGACCCGGCATAAAGATAGTTCTCATCATACTTCAAGATCTTCAATTTATTTCTTTAGAAGAAGAAGCAGCAGCGATGGGACTAGATCAGAGTGGAGGATTCGGCGACAATCAGGCTGCCGGCAACGAGACAACCACCTTGAAGAATGGATTCGTATTCAACGACACAACGCCTTTCAATGGAACGGAAGTCGTTGAAGAAGTCGCCCAGCTCAAAATATACAAACCTCTCTGTGACGACTAGAGAATGTCGAGTTATTTCTGCATTAACACAAATAACACACAGACCGAGCGGGTCAAAATATTAACTCTCAACTCTAGTTCAACTGATGAAACTTGGAATAAGCCATATTGGTTTCGGAATCTCTTCGAAAGCTGTCATAATTCTAAATCTAAAACAATTGTCGATTTTATCACTTCTTGCTCATCTCTTCGGTAAAAACAACTTAGCCTCGGGTATCCATGCATTTCCTTTGAAAGATTCGCTAGTTCTTGTCGTCTAACAAACTTGGTGTCACACTAAGGAAAACTAGGGATAAAATAAACATGTTCCTATTCTAAAAATCATGTACTGTAAACGATGCCTCAAACGTCAGCACAATAATTTTTTTCTTCAACAAACTCATATCATTGTCGCTGTTTCGAATGTTGACATAGTCTTGAAAAAACGAACACACGAACACTTGCACCTGTGTCGCATTGTTCTGCACTCGACCGATGACTCATCGCCACCGGCTCTGTTCTTTCCATCACTCTTTCCCCTTTCCCGCCCAAGTTTCTATTTCTCTGGCCATTTTCGTATTCCTTCCCCTCACAATGAGGAATATTTCAACCAACACATCTAGCATATTCCTTCAAAAGCGAATATTACTCCGATTTTCCAGAAGCAAGTATCGCTTCTCGGCCTATGGCTAAGATCAAAGTGTAGTAACTGTTCTTATCGAATTAACCTTCGATATCTCCCCAATTGGGGAGAATAAGGTTATTTGATTTTTGGAGGCTTGATCGGAACCGGGGCTTGCTCCGACCGATCACGGGTCGTTCCAGCGTGGCACTAGAGCTGGACACGGCCCACACCCCAAAATGGGGTGAATATGAAGCTGAAGAGATAAAGAAAAGGAAAAACACAGGCGTGTGAAGGATGAAATTCCGGTATTAAAATTTTCAAACCTGGAAACCCGTGTCGAATACGTAATGTCGTTCATCCTGTTATGCAGATTCATAAACATGCACATTATTATTATTCAGATATGCTAATTTCATATTTTCGTTAGTCTATACTTGATTGAAGAAAAAATCAATTTTCTTTTCAATCTACTGGCAAAGTGACTGTGACTATTCTTCTCTTTTACTTTTATGCACTTTTTCTTCCCCGCTTTCGAAAGTGTCTAGCCATCTTTCCTCCCTATTCTATTATACTCTACTCAATGCGGTCCAGGATAATCTCAATCACTTCCCATTTCTCCCCCTTGCCAGCGACTCATAAACTTACCTGGTCGGGAGACACCGCGATCAAGAAGGCGGTTATCTGTGGCGAGGCCTGGGCATTGCACTTCGGTCTGGGCTGACCTGCACGGCAGCTCCGAGTTGGGGTTCGCTGACGACTAAATTTTTGAGTGAGGGACTGCGTTCGCGCGGGCCTGATATATGACTATAAATATCTAGGTACCCTGACAGAGCTATGTAAAGAATATGGCGATCATGATGCTGATATTCTAGATGCTATGATTCCCGACCGAATAATACACGCTTATGGACGACGCTGCACTCCCTCGTAAGAAGTTCTGCAAGTTATTTCTCGCGGATGCACAATATTCATATTTTATTGTCAATAATTTGTGCAACAAGAATATGTCCATCTTTAATGTCAAAATTTTGTATTTTAGATTTTATTGGCATTCGGTTGAAAAGAAAGAATTAATAATGAATTTGATGGTTCAGACAAGAATAAATTCATCAACATTTTCAGGAATTACTTCTATATTTGTCTCAACATACCCATAACAGTTGGTGATCAGCAAAAGGAATTTAGAAATTTCGCTTTTTAGCTGAAATAGAATAATTTTTTGAAAACAATTCTTGGTCAAACTTCATCAAAAGTTGATCTGTTCTCTGGATCTTCATACCAGCATTGCTTCATGAGTTTGTACCAGAAAGTTGTATTCCTAATCTTTTGCAGGAAGATAAGAAAATCGATATTTCATCGAGGCATAAATTAGGTTTTGAAAGTCGATTTCCACTCTGGGCTTGGGCTCAAGTTCAGTTTACAATACTTGTAAGTTCAATTATAAGGGGTATAAGTTGAGTGGGTCCGAGCCCTGAGGATAGTCAATATAATCTTGCATTCTTCATATCAAGAACAAATGTGTTGCTAATCGGAAAATAATCCCTAAATTATGACGCTTCGCCTGAAAATCTATTCATAATCGGTGTAATGAAAATTTTACATCATTTATTGAGTGCATATTTATATAAGGTATTCAATGTGAATAAATTAGTTATTTAAAAAATACTTCTGTTAGATTATTTATCAGGACTATTTGGATTGCTCAACATGTATCGTTTTCACTGCGTTTTTTCACTAATTTTCACTTTGCTAATGGGTATGAATAAAATCTATCTTGCAGATGGTGAGTTAATCGATTTAACAAAAAAATGAATAATAATTTAGGAGATTGCGAATCTAAACCAGAAATAAATAGGACATTCATTTTGGAATCAAATTGTACCTATCTGGTAAATCTTGAGATGATAGATTTCTTTCTACATTTTTATGAATTTAGTTTGAAGTTAACATGCCTAACTATTTCATTTACAATTTTAATCACTCAGAGTTCGGAGAAGACAATGATAATATTTATTTCAACTACATTAACCCTATAAATCAAAGTGCCATCATAAAGTATGCTTGAAAATATATTATGTATAGGCAAACCATATGAATATTTTTTAATAGAATAATAAAATTATCATATATTTAATTAGTTTAAAACAACAATTCAGATTTGAATTCTTTTCCAGTTTTTACGGTTTTATTGGTCCAGTTGGAAACTTTTCATTAGTGACTAAATCTTTAAAGACCGTCGATATCCAGTTTACGTATTTCTATGATACTATCGGTATAGGTTTTACCTAAGACAAGCTAAATATGAATAGGGATTGTTAAGAGCATCCAAATAGTATAGATATAATAAATGTAAATCTAAGAAAAGATTATGGGGAAATATATTATCCGTATTTGAAATATTCCGCTTGTTTCTTTCATCCTAATTTTATTGAATCGAACCAATCTGATATGCAATATCGTGCAGGTATTGATAGGTTTTAAATAGAACTAATAGAGAAGAGCATATAAACAAATTGCAGAAAACTTACCGAATGATCAGATAATTATCGTGATGAGTTTATGGAATTTTGTCGATATAGCTAAGACCGATAACTTTATTGGACAATTTATGAACTTTATGGTATTTATGGGATGTGATGAACATTTGTCATATTTAGGAAGGTACCTAAATTATTCTTGCAGTGCATTACAAGAGTTTGAATAAGTATTACACGGGGTGTGCGAAAAGTATGACTGCTTTTCTAGGCCTCAAACCCTTTGCGCACCCTGCATTAAATGTTTTTTGTATGTATTCAAATTGATTTATAATACAAGATCAGATAATTTTCTGGGAGGAATAATAGTTTGGAATGAAATTTATAATATAGCTACATTCAGCGTCAAGGATATTCAAGAAATATATAATGATAAATTTCTGGTAATAACATCGGGATCAATTTACATATTTTCTCCGCCGTTAAATAACGAAAGCACCGCCTTCGACGCCGATGAAATATCTCTCTTTATATCTTTACCAAATGGTATGATTTTTGTCGATAAAAAGTTTTTCATGAACCTAGTTTCTATCCAATCATTATTGAAAAGCGGAATAGAAATTTTTGATTTAGTAAAAGAAATATTACATTTACTCTAAAATATTAATTAAGGATTTGTAAATGAAACTAAGACCATATTGTTGCCAATACTACATGACAATACTCGTCAAACTATTCAAAATTATAATCCTCAAATTGGAATAATTTTTCATTTCATATTTTATGCAGAAATCGATGCAGATGCAATATTCGAATACACCATGGACAATGTTAAAGTTGTGAGCAAATATCGTGAGACCTCTAATAGGCGTCCATGGGCTTCTATTCTCATAGATGCAGTTTTCGCAAAAATAAAAATTTTCAAATTGGCATAGTTACTCAGCTGATATGTGTAAGAATTCCGAAAAGCAAATATGCGTTGCACACTCCAAAGAATGAATAAAATAACTTTTCGAGATGATTTGGATTGGGTAATGGGGGTAGTGTTCTGGCATTTTGCGAGGTAGGTCTCTATTCGAGAGAACTCTAAATAGAGAGGGACTTCAATTAGAGGTTTTACGATAATCGAGAAAATCAGGCAGTAAAAATTATATTACGAAAACATTTAATTTTAGAATGGATCAATGTACGTTTTGGCATCGTGTGGAATTTCCCCATCAACCATCATTGGCATTTATGAAGGGTAATGCCATAAATTTACTATCGTGTTGGATTATTTCATTAATATAACTTACACTATTATTCTAAACAACAATCGATATGTGAGAATTGTTTACGAAGCTGAATTTCAATATTTAGAGATGGTACTGACCAAGGGTTCTACAACAACATTAGATTTCGTGGACATTGTTTCACAATTTACTTACCAGGGCCGCACACAGCTATTCATTTTGACCCTGTTAGAGGTTAGTCATTGTCAATGACCGATACCTTGAGGCAGAATAAATAGTGCACAGTCGAATATGCAAAATGTGTGCATTGCGTAATTTATTTCAAATAATCGTCAAAGTCATTCTGTGAATATGAGATGTAATAGCGTAAAGCCTGCCGCAAAAAATCACCAATTAACGTGCATCAAAAGTCAGTGTCATTTACTTCATCTTAAGTTATCGGTCATTGACAGTAAGATGCATATGACTAATTATGAAAGGAACAAATAATGATTATCGTTAATGTTTATAGCGTATTTCAATTTCAAAGATGCCGCATTACTAAAAGTGAACAAAATCTCCGTTGACCATCGCTGTGGCGATGGACAGACACAGACTTACTATGCAAATTCATATTTTTTTCTCGATATTTTCATTCCTAAAGATACCAATTAAAAAATGTTCTATCAAAGTGATTATTATGCATTTTGTTTAGATTATGGAGAATTAAAAGTTAGACCGCTCACAAACGATGCACATTTCATAATTACCTCGTGTGAATATCCACCATTTTACCTCGATATTCTAGGATTGGAATCCACCAAGTAGGGGAATTATAATGTTCTAATTTATTACTTCAAAGAGAGTAGATAATATGATAAAAATGACTATTCAATTTCACAACAAAAGCGAATAAATTAAATATTTTTAAATTCAACGCGAATATTTTAGTGACTGCATAACTGTGGACAAAATGACCAATGCTGGTAAATATTGCAGTAGAGTTTAAATGCAGTAAATTAATCGCTGGTTAAGATCACTTTTATGAAATATCATATTCTGTGCCATTTGCTGATATGATAAATGCCTGTATCAACTTTACTTTTATTCGCACCTTATATGGACAGTCATATGATAAAACGTAGGATTTTTGTACGTAATGTAAATTATTACGAGAGTTAGGACTAAAATCAAAATTTTCATTTTTGTTTTCTTCAGCAACCTTTTTAATCGTGAGCAATTTTGATTTACAAACTCAGATATTGTGGAGTAACAAATGAGACTATTAGTGGTTCCGCAGTAGCAATGGGATTCAATATTACAACATCAACGCCGAATAACAGCTCTGGTATCCTGATGAACATAACCATAAGTATGATAAAATAAAAAAACAAATCTTTTCTCTAAGAAATTATATTTAGTTAAAGCGACCATAACGACAACGTTACTTCCTTCAGCTGTGACAATAGCAGTCCATAGCAATGATGCTCTCATTAGTAAGATAGTTGGTTTTAAAAATAGAAAAGGAAGTTATTTAAGTCGGTCTAAGTGTCTCGTTTTCATTAGCCCTTCTTCTAGTTATAACGATATTCATCTTTATCTTCATTCATTATAGACGAAAGGGAAGAGCTATCACGATTTTTGGGTCTACTTACGGGTAATGAAATTGATGCAATGATTGTTTCAATAATGCTTCAGCAATAAAAGTATTATATCGGTCTAATTAAGTGACAATTCGTGTTAAATGGCGTCTTGCAAGAAATGCGCGTCATGACTATGCGCAAAGAAGGAGACTAGAGCGCTGAGAAAGAGAGTCAGCGATAGACAATGGAAAGTGGTGCACAATTTTCTGTGTCTCTCGAAATTTTTCAACACGCGAATTTTCGCTTAATTTGATCGAAATAATATTTAAAACTGATCTACGAAAGTAATTTTTCAAAAAATATTAAATGCATTCAATAATTATAAATTTCAGACTAGCTAGAAATAATTATATCGAAGATCCATCAATAACACAGTAAGAGTTAGTTTTTAGCACGAGGGGAGCACGCTTATATCAGTCTAAGCAGATTGGGCTCATAGAAAAAGACACCGGGTTTTCTAAGAAATAGTATGAGAAAGAAAGAGAAGAAAAGAAAAAAGCCGGTGTCTTTTTCTAACTGGTGTCCCGGTGTCTTTTTCTACGAGCCGCAGATTGAAATAGGGGCATAAATCAGACTGCATTATTTTTGAGCAGACTTGCAAATAAAAACCCGCA
Source organism: Diploscapter coronatus (assembly GCA_964036155.1). NCBI lineage: Eukaryota > Metazoa > Nematoda > Chromadorea > Rhabditida > Rhabditidae > Diploscapter > Diploscapter coronatus. Next base: position 7,493,722 of record OZ038423.1, read on the forward strand.
GATGCGAGTGCGAGTGTCATTTTTCGAAATTTTGAAAAGGTTGCGAGTCTGTTTGTGAGGCCTGCAGACTTTTCCAGGGTTAATCAAACTTAATCTAAAAATTACTAGTCTCTTTCATTCTGCAACACATTGTTAAATTAAGGTAATTACCAATTTTCTATCGGTTTGAAACAAGCGTGCTTTTTGCGATGAGTTACATCCTTATATTTTACAAATATTAAGAAACGAAATTCTAGAGATCCGTGGGTAATAAATTCGAACCATGTTGAAATAAACGAAGAATCGATAATGGGAAAAGGAGCTTTTTCCGAAGTTTATAGGGGGATTTTGAACGGTAAATATCAAATTTCGAGAAATATAGTCCCATTTCACAATCGAATTCAATTTAGGTGACGTACCTCTATTTAAAGTCAGTACGAATATTGAAGTTCAATTATATGCATCTCAATTCAATACCACTGAAGTAAATTTGGAACAAATTTTTATATTCAATTCGAAATTAGGCAGCAGTCAAGCGTATGCTCGGTCATGCGTCTGAAACAGACCGAATGAATTTTCATAGAGAAATTCAAATAATGAAAACGCTCGAATATCAAGCTCATATCGTTAGGTTTGCATGATTTCAGCTATTTATAAATATTCAATGATTAATCTAGCATGTACGGTTATATCGTTAGCAAATTTACGCCGCAGATCGTGATGGAATATTGTGAGATGGGCGATATTCTCAAATACGTCTCGAACAAAGAAATCACAGATGAAGTATTAGATTGTCGGTGAAATGATTTTTTCCGCAAGGATCGCGAAGAAATGGGCGGAGCGTCAAAATAGGAAGGAGAACTTTAGATCACCATGCGGTTTTTCACTGTCTCCCTCAATTTCGCATATCATATCTCGCCCCTCTCTCTCTCCTTTTCTTCTTGTGCGCACATTGCGGAAAGAACGCGTTTCCGATAATCTGATGAGTTTTCCAAGATTTTAGAAACTCATCCAAAATTAATTTGCAGAATCGTGACACAATCGTCAAAGAGTTGACCTCATTTGCGTGGCAGATCAGCGATGGAATGGTATTGTCAGAAAATCGATAAGTTGAGACGAAATAAGTGATGCGTAAATTTTAAAATGAAAGGCGAGCATTGCAGAATTTCGAATGCCATAAAGTGCATTCCTTGAATCAATGAATTGAAATATCGTCAACTCGATTACGAAAAATGCACCAATTTCTATGCATAAAATCTCCATTTTTATTTCGTCTCAATCATTTGTCATTGACAATAGATAGATGAAAATTGTGTTTTCTTTATCGTTTTAGTGCTACATATCGTCGAAAGGCATTGTTCATCGAGATTTAGCCGCCAGAAATGTGCTCCTGACAAAGAATAAGGTTGCAAAGGTTTGTCATTTTGCATTTTACCTGAAGCTTACATTAATGGAAAATGATTTTAGATTTGCGACTTTGGATTAGCAATCTTTGAAAACGAAAATATGAATGAATTTCAACGGACACTTTTGCCTGTTAGATGGACAGCTCCTGAAACATATGGAGCAAAGACATTTACTACGAAAAGTGATCTGTAGGAACAGCTGGAATTAAAAACCTCTTACAAAAATGGAATTTAGTTGGTCATTTGGTGTGGCTCTGTGGGAAATCTACTCGTTGGGAGAGATTCCCTACAAGGAAATAGCGCCTGCGGAATTACAGAGACATATTTTAGAGGGAAATCGATTGCAGATGCCTGAATTATGCGACAAAGAAATGTGAGTTATCGATTGGAAATGCACGATAAAAACGAGTTAGTAAAAATCAAATTTGTCCAAATTCAGATTTTCCCTAATGCACCAATGCTGGTGTATTGATCCAGAAGATAGACCTTCTTTCGATTACGTAAAATATGAATTCTTATAATTCGACCAAATTGCGTTTCAGCTCAAGACTGAAATCTCGAATCGAATATTGGATACAACAGGAACTTATGGATATCTCGACACTCGAGCACAGACCTTGGTTGAAAATGATAATGATAGTGATCATGAAACGTCGTAATTGTACATTTATTGATCGTTGATTTCCATGATAATTGTTTCGATTGTCCTTCGTTAGAGAAGGAATAAATCAGCGCATTTTTGCTATTTTTAGTAATATTTTAAAATTATTATAATATTATCCTCGTTCATATCATAGTTATTCGATTTTTCTTTCTTCCCTTTTTCATAATTTTGATTTGTAGAAAGTGCATACATGTTCATGTTCTGAGTTTCTCATGAGGTGCTTCGTTTTGACTTTGGATGGTAACGACTGAATTAGGAGTAGCTTCTCTGATTTGCCTCGTCTGCTGTCTGTATCCGTCTTCTGTCCGGCAGTCCTATCCTATCTCCTTTTTCGAATGCATTCTCCTCCTTCCGCGCGTCCTTCTTTCGCCGATACCTGAAAATTTACAAATTGTGCTGACTGAAGGTTATGATTTTATCCTTCCTTTTTTAGTAAATCTAAAGGGTATGCAATATAACATCACGCAACGTGAAGTATCAGGTCGGTAAGAAAGCTCTATCGGATTCAATATTTTCTTCGAGTCTATTTTGACATTTATTCAAAGCACTTCTTGAAGGAGCTATGACGTGGTAAATTTAATAGAAAAGTTAAGAACATGAGAAAATAAATAGAAAAAAAAACAAGATAATAAGGAAAAGATGAGAGATTGAGAAGAAAATGATCTGCCTCAGTCTTTCCAAGAAACGAAGCGAAGATGGCTGGCATTATTACAAGCTCTGGCTATAAACTAAAAACCTGAAAAGATAGATTTATCGACAAGGTTTATACTGAATTTGGTTTGAAGATTTCCTAAAAGTAGTCGAAAATCGGACAAGAATGAATGAAAAGAAATGTTCTTGAATCAAAATTTACGTAGAAGCCTAATGAAAAGCTTAATTTCTCAGTTTTTTTTTCAATTCAATGAATTTTTAAAAGTGTAAATGGCATCCAGATGTAGGAATTGAGAATAAAAATATGAGAATTACCTTGTATTCCCTGATTCAGCAGTATGACTCATATCAATCTTTGTGATGCACCCTATAGATAACTCGAGCCAAGCGTTCTTTAACTCCAATAAAATCTGGCTTGCATTTTAAATCTATGAATTCGCCATTTTGAGTGCAATATCAGATAATCAAGCTTTACAAGATAACAACCGCAATATCGAGGTTAGTAAATGTTTATTCCTTCGAAAATCATAGAAAAAACACAAGGTGAAGAAGTAACAAGCAAATTTCTACAACAAGAAAACTAACAACTGAAACGCTAACCCGACTCATCAGATTCATCTTCGTTCCCATCTCCATCTCCACCATTCCCCTTTTCTTCGTTGTACCACCCGTCTGCAATCGCCTTCTTGTCCAAGTTCAATATCTTCCTGTATTCGCTGTCATTCAAAATGCCCAACACTCGGTTACTCGGTCGCGTTCGTCGAGAAGGCAAATCCGCGCTGAATTATTACTTTGAAAATAAGTCCTGATCGAATCATTTGATTTTTACAGCACGGAATCCAAAATTCGTTCGACGAGCTGGTCAAACTTGCATCTCTCGATTTTGTCCAGAGCTTCTTCCAGACTACTAAAACTTGAGCTTTCACGCAGTCTCAGAGATAGGTAAATCCCGTCTAAAAGTGACGAATTTATATAATTGTCTTGAAATCGGATCATTAGGATATTGATGATATTGCGACATCAAGTTCATTGCAAACCTCACTCAATTCTAGGCTTACCACGTACTTGATTTTTATGGGACGAGGACGGAAGAATACGTGTACAAATTTTAGAATTTGGAACGGGTCAAATTTGTGACAAACCACAAATACCCAATTATTAAAAATCAAACCAAAATTATATAATAGAGGTAATATTGGTATGCCACGTACATGATATTTCGCCGTGTTATGATGTCGCAACTTCACGAAGCTTCGTTTTTTTATGGAATAAAAAACCTACTCGCGATGGCTTCGAATATTTCAGAAGGGAGGATTTCGAATTCTTTCCTCTTTTTCCAACGCCTACACGAGTATTTGGTATCGCAGTTTTCTGGCATGAGCTGAATCCGAAATACCTTTACACGTCCAGTAAATTTCTCAAACTCTCTTACCTGACTGATAAGAGTTCGAATAGTTCTGCGCATGATTTCCCAAGTGGTCAAATAGGACCATCCGCTGCAGGAGATGACTCGCAGAATCACAGCCCGAAGGTTGACTAATCGGAATCCCTCGTGCGAAATGACCATTTCCTCCATCTTCGCATCGTTCTTGGGCCAGAGCACGAATTCGTCAGCGATGTCCTTGTCGTGCATTTTGGGAGTGGTCGGCTCGTCGGACATGTCGATTTCGAACTCTTCCTTGACATCCTTCGGCTCCTTCACGTCTTTCATTAAGTCACTCGCAATTCTCCTCTTTTTCCTCTCTGTCGCGCCGTGTTTTAGATCATCGAGTTCCAGTTGGATCTTGTCCATTCGACGATTGAAATTTGTCGCGTTTGCAGCAGACTAGAAATAAGGAAATTCATTATTTTTGAGGATAACTTTTAGAATTCCTTTTCAAGAGTGCTTTTTGTGAAAATTTTGAACAGCAATGGATATATCAAGAAAATTTTTGATACTGGTTATGATTCAGCCTGTCCAATGCATTGTTTATTACGTACCTTCCACAACATCAAAGCAGTAGTGCAACTGGCTCTGTCATCGTCAACCCGACTTCGGAGCGCATCGAACGACATCTCCTTGTCGAATTCGCTGTCCACTGGTCCGAATTTCGAGGTCATGAATATCTGAAATGTCAGTTCTTTGTTTAAAAACGAATCGAAAAAGTAAAATTCTATTCAGGTTTCTTCAAACATCGTATTCCTCATAAATAGTGGCGCTCAAAAGTTTTGCATCTTCTTCAAATTTTTGTCCCATTGATTCACTCATTTCATTCGCATTTGGTCAACTGATCTAGATAAATTTTGCCAGATTTTCATGATTTGTCCACTCATAAACGTGTTCGAGTTTTCAACTTTACCCGATTCACCGCAATTGAGTGGCGAAGAAACAAAAATTAGAGGGATGCTAAGCTTTTCATGGCCGTTGTATATGTAAAATTCATATGGAATTACATCTTTCAGGCTTCTGAAACATTTAAGTTGAAATTTTACCTCGAATTCATTGAAGTTTTCATGATATCGAACTTTTTGGAGAGTGAACATAATGTCGTGGAAGCTGTCGAGTGGCTCGTGAGAGGGCAATCGTTTGAGCATTTTCTGAAGATAGAAAATGTCAAAAGTGAAACACTGAAGAGGAATAAATAACGAGGGAAGATAAAAATAGCCGCAATGGATGATAATAATCACGACTAGGTAGATTTTTGCAGGACGAAGATGTAGCAAAGCGACTTGAATAGAAAAGATGGAACAACAGAATAGTCGTACTCGAAGAGAAGTAAAATAAGCGATAAAGCAGAATACATAAAGAAAAACTCAGAATAATGAATGAAAGCAACATGAAAAAAGATTATGGAAAAAAATTCACGAAATTAAGAAGTGCAATAAATCTCGCCGATTGTACGCCAATATTCAGCCATTAAAAGTCTTGTAAAATTATCAACCGTTATCTAATTCAAAATAAAGAGTGGTGGCAGGGTATGAGTGTATTTCTGTTAGGGAATGGCTTGGTCACCCAATGCAGTAGAAAGGAATAAAGTGGCGCTAATCGCGTGCGCGCGTCGCTTTGCATTCCTCTATTTATTTCCTCTCCAATTTCTCAACACTATTTTCCCTTCCTCTATCCCAGCCAAAGCGCGCTAATATCGATTCGTTCTTTTCTTTTCCAGCAAAAAATCGCACAAAGATTTTGTCGCATTTCAGGAAAATTTCTATTTGCTATGAAAAAGAATTGAATTTTGTAAAAAAAAAATGATAGAAAATATGAGAAACTCTAGTTTTTATCATTTAGTCTGATGAAAAACTACAAATGTTTTCTTTTCATTGAAGGGGGATTTTGGCAATGTAATTTAGGACAGTCTATGTTGGAAAGAATACGAAGTTGCATTTCGATAAATTCGGGATAAAAGACTACTGACGCAAATTTCACGGCAATGCAACTGCACTTTAGAAATGGGGAAAGATTAAGCATATCGTGAATATTGTAAGTAAAAATAAATAAATTAATTAATGAAAGAAAGAGGCATACCGCCGCTAGAAGACGAAGGCGAAATACACAGGGAAGCCGATGGCAGAGATGATGAACAGAGCCGTTAGCAGGAATATCATAATTACCAACCCTAGAATGATAAGATAATTTTCAAAGAAAGACTTTATGTTGGACTGAAACTAATTGTAAGATCACTGGAAAAGAAACCCATCATCAATTTGTAAAGTTCATTTGTGTCAAGATGATGATCTTCAAAGAAAACATTGTGCGTGATCGGTTCAACTTTTCAAAGTTGTGATAACATAGAAATTGAGCTGGAAATTCTATACTTGCAGTAAAAAATTGGCATAACTTTATCGAACTTTCTTCAGTTATTGCGAAAATGATAAAACACCACTCACAATTAGGAAAGCAATTTCCGACTCTCTCGAAGGCACAGGACACGTTTTGTCTGGGAGCAATGCCCTGAAGGATACCCTGATCGACTCGGTTCGAACGAGATTTCATCGTATCACTCAGGTTCTGAACAGGAAAAATTTGAATTGCGAGGAAATTTTAAAATGAACTGTAAAATGCACTGGGACAGTCACTCTACTGATCTGACTAATCTGAACCTAGACGAGCCGAGTAATGGAGGAAATGCAAAAAAATGAAAAAAACGAACATTGCGAATCAGCAAAATGCAAATCGCGGAAATGGCGCATTTTCAAATGCTTTCTCGATTTCGCACAATCACCAAGGGTGGGGTTCCGTGTGAAAAATAGCCAGTGGGCTTTTTCTCCCTATTTTCTTTCATTTTCGATCTTCTATCGAAGTGAGTGCCAATTTTTTCACGGAATTTCGTTTATCACATACTGTTGCCGTTTTTCAAAACTAGAACAAATGGTCGAAAGGTTTTCCTATTTTTCTATTATCTAATAATAAAGAAAAAGTCGACGAATTTCAGCTAAAACTTTTTAAAATTTATTTTTATTTATTTATTTTTTTTTTAAATTCTCATCCCTGTTCAAGCTTTCTGTCTTCCTTCATCTTCCTATCTTCTCTCTCCTTCATCCTGTATTTATCTGTCCTTCCTTTCAAATGCCCGCCAAACTGCTCGTTTCAAATTCATTTTTAATTAGCATTTTTTAAAAATGTTTTTGCTCCATTTGAATTTCGAATTTTTCAAATTAGAAGATGGACATCGACCCAGTGCCAGCGCCTGCAAGGCATCAGCCAGAAGACGCGAATGCGAACAGCCGAGTGAAGAAGTCCAGAAGAATGTCCACGGGACGCAGATCTTCCATCCGACTCACCACTCCAATGGGACAAAATAAACAGGCCGGTTTTTTATAAAATAAAAAGTAACGGTATTGAAAGGCATCTGCCTTCTTCGTGATTATAAAAATTCATCGTTTCGAGTATTTCCACTTTTATAATTTTTGAAGTGCTTTGCTAAAAACGACGCTGCACATTAAAAATGCACAAGAAATCGAACAATTTTCAACTATCAACAAGATATTTTTCTTGGAGGAAATAAAACTACGAAAACTTTTATGCCAAATCGTTGCTAAACCTCATAATTGGAAAAAAAAATTTAAAAAAACATTCATTTCAGGACGTGCTGACGCTCAATCCACCACAGGCTAGTCGTTCGTCCAATACTCAGGTAATATTTTTTGATCATTTTCATTTTTAAAGATTATTTTGTTTAATTTATACTACATTTTGCAATTCCAGACTCGTATCCTGCAGCAGTACCTACAAAACATCGCGGATTACGGGGCCGATCTCGAAAAGGAGCGAGTGTTTTGGCTCGAGCACTCCGCCCGTCAAAGGAATCGCATGAAAGCTGCTCACAAGTCAGTCATTTTTGTTTAAAAAAAATAACGATTTCAATCTGATGATGACATTGTTTATGGAAAATACTATTTTTTCCATTGTGAGCAAAAACGTTTTATTCAAGATTGAGAATAATTAGTGAATTTGTAGAATCCAGAAATTCACTCATTTTAGTTGTTTCTTCATGAAATTATCTGTAAATTTTCGAATAATTCGATAGGATGATACAATCTATTCTGTTTTCATAAAAGGAAATTTTGCAGTCGAATTGTGATCGGGAAAGTGGAGGATCCGTATGCGCGTCAACGAGCGAAGGAGGAAGTGCTGGAGGAAATGTCGAGGACGGCGCCAAGACTCACACTCAATCGACTCCTCAACTCCTACTATGGAATCTATGGGGAACATCGCGAACATAGGGTACATTTATTTGAATTAAAAGGATACAAAAATTATTACCTCTTCATGCAGGTTCTCGTATGTTTCAAATTTAATATATCCATTTTTTGAATAACAAATTACTTAATGAAAATGAACAAATAACGAATTTTTCACATACAAGCAAAAATTAGCTAGTCTGTATTCCACACTACTTCAATTACGGAATTTTTCGACTATTATCACTGGAAGTTATGTTGAGAACTGCGCAAATCTAATGCATACTTCCTCATTTTGCTTGTGCAGAAAACGCGTTATTTTTCATTTTCATCGAATAGTTCGATTTGACAGTATTGATAATTGAAAAAATCTATTAATGTTTTTCCCATTTTGAGGAGCGAGAAGTGAAGCAACTCGAAGAAGACGTCTGCAAACTGCAGCAAATGGCCACAGCCGAGGTCTTCTATCTATTTATCTTATCATTTAAAAATTATATTGATTCAGTTGCGAGGAACGGAGATTCTGCGAGACGCGGTCGATGTGTTGGAGCAGCGATCCAGGGACATCAAAATCAAGGAGGTGGGATTTGAATTTGTTTATATTTGATGACTATTTGAATTTTGAAATTATAACTTTTGCCATCTCATTTTTGTCATTTTCCAGCAACATGAATTAGAAAGGGACAGATAAGTGAACGTGGTACTGGAAAAGAGCTTTTCAATTTTAGTTCTATTAGTTTAAAAAAATTATCTTCCACGAGTTTCCAAAAATTGAATGTCAAACTCAGATATCAAAATTGTCTCATCTCGGTTAAATATTTTTGAGAGGATCGAAAAAATGAAAGATTTCTTTAGAACCGATAAAATGTATTTCAACACTGACTTTCAGAGAGCCCTGCTGCAGGAATTGGACGATCACTACGCATCGTGCAGCACGTTTTCCCTCAAACCGCCCGCCGGATTCCTGCCCTCTCTCGCTGTTTACCTCTGAGCCTCTGATTCTCACATCGACAGTTCCAAAAGACAAGCCACATCTCTGGTATAATTTCTCTTCTTTCCTTAAAAATGAAATCTTAAACAAACTTGCGAAATAACTGATAAAAGAATGAATCTAAAATCTCTTCTAAATAGGTGAAAAATGTAATTATTTTCATTCTTCTTGCTCAGTTATGTTGAAAACTGCCCTTTTTAAAGCCAATTAAATCCGATTTAGTGATCAAAATCTATAGCAATATTTCCGAGCCAGTAGTTTTCCCGTTTCAATTACTCTTTTGAAAGTTGCTTATTTTTGAAGAAAAGCAAATTATTAATCGTATTCTTTCTAACATGATTTCTAAACTTTCCAAAAGATCATTCAAATTTTGAATACGGTACTTTTTCTCTAATTTAGCGCTTCTAGCAATTTTTTCCTAAAATTATGTTTAAACATCAAGAATGGAACTAAAATGCGTTTTAGCGTCGTAATAAAACGAAAATAACATGATAAAAATTTTATAATGATGATAATTTTTCTTAAAACTATCATAATGTTAAAATGTATTTGAGCTCTCCACCGCACCTTACATCAGTATCTCTCATTTTATTATTCCGAACAAACGAATCGTTCTCTTTACCAGAATTCTATTACTCATTTCTTTATTTATCGTAGAATGTACATTTTGGCATCTCGTAAACTGCGTCCACTTTGTCCTTCATCTATTTGCAAACTTCATCCAACCATGAAACTAGGTTAGGGTTGAGTATGACCGGTAAGTTAAACTGTCGAAACTCCATACTCAATGAGCTGATGAAATGCAAGCAACATCGAGGCTTCCTAACCCTACCCCTGCTACAATAATGGATGAAGTTCACAAATGAATGAAGGATAAAGCAGATGAAGTTTACACAAATCCGTATACCTTTTCCAATTATTCATGAATTTTTATGTACATTTTTCGTTTCGGTGTCATTTGAAGCTGACTTCTTATGAATTGTTTTTCTTTACCTGCGAAAGGATAAACCATCGCGAATATTGTCGTTCTTTATCACTGATTCAACGATTCAACAGAACCTTCATTGTGGTCATGTCGACCAGGGGACAGCGGACAACAGTTATATGACGGACCTTTTCTTTTCCCACATGATTTCGTCCTACTCTGCCTTCCTACCCTCTTTCTAACTATAGGATCCGCAAACACTGCTAATTTTTGCTCGCTTTAAATTTAGATTCGACAAAATGTTAGTGAAGTTGCTGTTCTCGGCAATTCTTTCGCTAGAAAGTGGAAATGCACTGGTGAAATCGGTGACAGACACGATAGAGCTCAAGTAGATGACAATTATCCCGAACTTGTCCTGCTCGCGAGCAAGAACCATTTTACAATTTCGTGGACGAGAAACAGGGCCGCACGTCAAATGAACAAGGATAGTAATGAAGAATGGAATTCGTGCGATTCAAACAGCCAAACGCGTGTTCACAATGTTAGTTTGTTTTCACTTAATTGCATGGATAAGATGGGACAAAGGAATTTTTGAATGGTTCGGCCATCTAAATTACACTCAGACCTAAATATCGATATAGCTTTTTACCCTCAAATGATAACTTCGAAAATGTGTTGGCGGACCCTAGGTATAACGCGTTTTTAACGAAAGCGAAATGGGAACATACTTTTTGAGCAATTTGTAGAACGAAAGCGCAAAACGAAACTAAAAATTTCCAAACCGCTCGTTTCTGATCGTGAGATTGCAAGTGAGAGGAAAGAAGAGGATTTATCCAAAGTTAGTATTTCCGCATGCAGCAATAATTTTGCGCTTTCAAGAGTGAGATCAGTTGGAATGAAAAAGGGGATTTCTGTATTGTTGATGCCGAAATCTGGGAGGCGTGCAAAGTGGTGCACACTTATTTTTAGTAGTTAGAAAATCAGGAAATCGAGAAATAACACACGAAAAGGAGAGAGAGACTGGCCTAAAATCATTCTTTCTCTTCTCATTTTCGATCTCCCAGATTTCAGCATCAACAATATGCAATTCGTGTGTGGCTTAATTTAAGAATCCATATAATCACACTTAGCACACTAGTTAGAAAGCTGATCTTCATTGGATGATTCCATTTGGTATGATTTAATATTTTCAAAGATATTAGATGTGGAATTTGGAAAAAAGCAATTGTTAAAAGCTGATCTTCTTGTATTTTGAAATTTAATTGAATGTTTCTGATAAATTTAACACGGTGTCTCACGTGCAAATCATTTATTTTAGAATTGCGAGTGAATTTTATGATGCTCAACACTCTTGGGTGAGAGGTTTGAAGCAGAAGACAAAGATACGAAAAGAAGAAAAAATGAAGCGAGACTGGAGAGAATGGATGGTGGAAAGATGTTAGTTTTTGGACGTTCGTCTCCAGCTCGGTCCGAGGACCGCCGCTTAGTGCTTCTTGTATCTCTTGGCCTGGAAGTAGCTGGATCTTGCTGGGCAGGCGCAGTAAGCCGAGTCTGGTCCTGGGATTCCTCTGCAAGTATATCAGTCATTTTTGCCGATTATAAGCAATATATTGAAGTCTTCTTACGGCTGTCCTGGGCTTCCTGGCAGACCATCTCCTCCTGGTCTGAATGAACAACGATTATTAATCAAAGGTCAAGTTTTGAAAATCTACCTTCCGGGGTTTCCTGCAATCGAGTCATTCATAGCGATTTTAACCGATCAAGATCATGATTAAATGTGAGATTTCGGATTCAACTTCATCAAAACCCCCCATTCAATCACAATCTTCGATAGGCAGTAAATAGCTGTGAATTCGATACCTGGGTTTCCTGGGGCTCCAGCGGGTCCCTAAATTAATTAAATAACGATCAGATAGGTATTAATTCAACTCACGGGGTGTCCGTCGCCTCCTTAAATTATTTCATAATCAATTTAAACCTTTGGACCATTTAACGCCGGGTTTTTACGCCCAGAATTAACACTAATCCTAGGGTTAAATCGTTTATGAATCGCGAACCTGGGGCTCCTGGGTTGCCGTTGCTTCCTGGCTGTCCCTATAATAATTTAGAGGTGAGTTAGCTATTCAGTGAATTATTTCAATAAAACGTACGGGCTGTCCTGGGGCTCTAAAATTTAATGAATTATAGTATGTTTTTGAACTATGATTGATTTACCCAGCTCTTCCTGGTCTTCCAGTTCCACGAGTTCCGCTCTTTCCTGCGAGTCCGGCTGAAAATCAAGTTATATGCATCATTGGATCGGATGATCTCAATCTCAGAACTTACGGTGTCCAGGTTGTCCCTAGATCAGTTGAATTTTTATAGATAATTCACTTATCATCAGTGATAATTATTGCAGTTATCAAGAGTAATTTACGAGGCATTAAATTATCTCGAAACGCAATAATGATATCGCCGATGATATGCAAATTATTTATAAAGCATTTCCATACTGGGCTTCCTGGTCTTCCAGAGTCTAAAGAATATTCAAATTAACGTACGATTTAGACAGAAATAAACATGATTTGGCTTATTCAAATTCGATAGTGTATTAAGGAAGGATTTGAAATAGGATTTAAGAAGGAGAAAAGTTGTAATTTGTAAGATATTCCGAATTAAAGTCCTGGAGATGGTTAGATTCAGGTTAAAATATCAAAATAATAATCTGAGGATCTAATGGACTAATTTCTTTCGTGTTTTGTGCCGACAAATGGAAGAAAACTCGCCTCCAGCGGGTCCTGGCTGAAATTGAATAAAATTAGAATCAAATTCGAGGATGAGTTAATCAAAATCTTACGGGTCCTGGTGGGCCGTTGTTTCCTCTGCCACCTGGCTGTCCTGGGGCCTTAAGTTAAATTAGCATAACCTATGAAATGTATGGTTCCAGCTTACTCCAGGGTGTCCCTAAAAAGTTAACTTTAGTGAAAATTCCGGAATCAAAATTAGCTTACAGCAGGGCCCATGTTTCCATCAGGTCCAGGACTTAAATCATTTGTTGATTAGATATTGATCAGAGAAGTAAAAAAATAGAGAACTTACGGTCCTGGTGGTCTGAAATAACATGGATTAGTCGTTCAAAATGAAAATTCAAATAAAGACTATTAAACGTCATATTTGGCTTGAAAATAGTGCTATTGATTTATATTATTTTATCAAATGATATCGATATGCATCACATTATGCACATCATTATTGAATAGTTTGATTTCTTTCTCTTATTTCAGATACTAGATTTTTCGAGCCAAATAACTGAAATATTGAGAAAAACTTACCCTCTTGGGCATCTCTGGCAGTCGTTGGGTGGAGCTGGGCAAGAGATGGCTGGATAGACGTGGTGGTTGTCGGCTCCAGGCTGTCCAGGGGGTCCCTATTTTCGGTTCATTCAAATATAATTCACAGGAATATGTCACCAGTGAATATTATGCGCTTTTTTAGGATATAATATGTAAGTTATCCCGAAAAAATGTATTAATATCACTGACAATAGTATGCAAATTATATATGAAAATAATTCTCACAGGATTTCCGGGCTGTCCAGCTGAAATGGTATATAATTAATTATTGTAAACAGTAAATGATTGAACATCGCATTTGCTCTTTTTCACAACTCTCGCATATCTCCTGATAATCTTATTGTGTAAAATGGTTATTAGCATCGTCAATGTATGTTAAATTTTCAGCTTAAATGTCGCTCTCTTCTCAACTCCTTCACTTCTTTAGGGAATTTTTAAATCAGAAAGTCGAACTTACGAGGTCCAGGGGGTCCAGGTGGTCCTCTGAAATTGAATAGATTATTATTTTTCGTCATAGCAATTAGACTAAGATACTAACGGTGGGCAGTGGGCGACTGGAGGAGTGCACTGGCACCAAGATGGGAGTCCGCCGTAGGACTGACGCTTCTGACGGAAGACCGAGGCGAATGGGTTCTCTCTGGGCTTGGATGGAGGGGTGACCAGGACTTGGATGTCCATCATGTCAGCCCAGGCAGTGTCGGTCTCCACACGGAACACGTTGACGGAGTCGATGACCTCGTCGTGGACGTCATTGATCTCCCTGTAGATCGTTGGGATGACGATCAGGCAGGTGATCACGGCGATCAGCGAGCAAGTGGAGGCGATCCCCACGAGGAGCTTCTCTTCGAACATCCTGTAAAGGAAATCGATAAGCAAGATTAAGTTAATTAGAATAGAACAAAATAAATGCGAATAGATGCAGTAAATCCTAAAATAAAAGTCCCTGGACTTTAGTTTTTCGAAAAAATAAAATTTTCAAACATCATATTTTATCATATGATATTTGTAGAAACTTAAATTCGGAAATAAATATGATCTAAATATTCTAAAGAATGCATAAATAAATTCTCAATAATATGATTTGAGTTGAGTCGTGAGCAGTTTTGACAACTTTAGTTGTGGACTTATATTTTAGAGGCTTGGATTTTAGACTTGACGGTAAGTGTGAATGATGAGAGAAGAGAATGAAAGGATATGATTAGTGAATATGAATTAGAAAAGATCATCAGATGAATCTTTCAAAACATTTAGATAGAACTATTGTTTTGCTCTAAATATATTGCTATTTCAGCTAATGGGTAAATTTGGTTAACTGATTTAAGGGATAAAGTGATTCAATTTTAGATGAGCTTAATTTAAAATGACAATCAAATCTCTTAAGTCGAAATAAAGGAAGAGGCGATGTGACCCGAGAACATGAAAGACGAGATCACTAGGGCCTTTTATATGAAGTAAGGTGTGGCAGGGAACTGTAACGGGAAGGCAAGAAAGGAAAAGAAACAGAAGGAAGCGCGCAAGCAGTGAAAAGCTCCTCCCATTTCTTGGCATTTCGAAGCCCCCTCTCTCCTTTTTCTCTGTATTTTGCACATAAAGGAATTTGAATTGAGAGAGTAGTGAAATTAGAGAAACAAAGAATTTTCAACTGAAACGGGTGATTTGAGAGAAATTGGAAATGGCAATGCAAAAGGTAGAGATGAGAAAATAGTACTCCTCATTTGTGGCGCAATCGAAGCTGTTGGTGACTGACTGACTGCATTGCATCGTTCTGGTTGAAGAGTGGAGAAAGAAAACCGTCTGTGATAATTCACAACCTCTCAATTCTGTTATTCGGTGCACTCGCTAACAACTGGCGCGACTCCATCTTTCCATTTTGTTCTTTACTTCTTCATTTCTTTTAGTCTTGCCCTTCTCTTATCATTGGGTTTGCTTATCTGTGACCATTTTTCCCTATCTCACTCTTTCCCTCTTGTTTTTGCCTACTAGTAATCTGATGAAATAAACTTTTTAGGCCAAGGGAATGTTCGTTTAATCGAGAAGTAATTTTTTGTGGAACACTTTTGGAGTGCGATAAGGTACATGTAGTCAGATATTTTAGGAAACCAAATCGCGTGCTTTGCTCGCAACTATAACTGATAATATGATTATGCTGGATGCTAGAATTAGTGTCGTCTAATAGTCTGTGGTCATGTTTGGATGGAAAATTCGTAATTGTAATGAAGTTCCATAACGTGTCATGCATGAGGTGCAAGTGATTATCGTTGGTGGTTTGAAATTGGGTGAAATAGGTTGTGAGTTGTGGACAGCAATGACAGGGGATTTGGGATCTGAAATGCCAGATTTAAATAAGTTTAAATTGGAACATGGTATTTTTGGAGAAAAATCGAATTCCAACTAATTTGAGCAGCTCTACGCATTAGGGCATAAATGGGTAAATGATTACCGTTAGACAATAAAGCTTCATCTTTGATAGTTGAGGTGAACACTTCATTTTTATGCCTGTCATTTGTCTCTCTAATTAACACATTATGTGATCATGATTTATTGTCAGTTCGTTCCGCCACAAGCATGTCTGCCTTGGAGGCATTCGATTTTGATAACGAATGTGGGACATGAAATCTGTATCTTTATTGTAATTTATAAATGATTGATGAGAGTTCAATCAATTCAAATAGTGATTGTGATTAGGGTGTCGCTGAAGTAACTTTAAATCTTCAGAAGAGGAAAAAGAAAGGAAAGTTCCGTAAATGAAAGTTGAACGACCGATAATCAAGAATGAGCGAAAGCGGGGATTTATTAGAAATAGATCGGAAAATTTCTCATACTTGCTTGTGATTTTCAACTTCGTGGTTTCGTTATCGATAATGCATAAAATCAAGTGATTTTCATTGCGAATTGGGTTTTCTTGAGCTAGATTCTGTGCAAATTGAAATCGAGTTATGAAAATTTTAGCAGAATATGAAAATTCACATTGTTAGGAAGTCGAAAGTTTTCTATATTATTTTTTCTTCAAAATTTCTGTAGACAAATATATTCTTACAGTTTGCAATCGATTCGTTCATTATTCATTGACTTTTTGAAGTTTCTTATTCCCGATTTCGAGTGCTTCTTGCGGTTTTTGTTAAGTTCTCCATCGACTTTTCACTACTGAATATATATTTTCTAAATTTAGCATTTCTGCAATTATACTAATTTAGTAGTGCATATTATTATGAACCGACTGTTTGAAAGCACTACGATTTTGTGAATGACATACAAAGACTCTTCTCTACTACTGTTTCACTATGGCATTTCCGCAACAACGCACCACAGAACCATCTGCTTCTTGTACGAAGAAACTCGTTTGACCTCTGACATTCTCAGATTCCAATACCAAAGAACAAGAGTACGATAGAGACAAATTGGTCGCTGACACTAATTATGAATTATTAGATGTTATTCAATTGAAATGAGACTAATCATGGTATAGTGATTTCTATAAAACTGCATGCGTAAAAAGTAGAAGAAATGACGTATGCATGTCTTTCGAGAAACCGCTTCAAGGTAATTGTTATTGCTTCGCTTCGTGGGTAAGGTTGAAAAAGTTCAATCATTCTTCTTTCTGTCACATTCTTCAAGCGGATTAATGCCGCTACTTACTTACTTACTGGTTTAGTTACAGTTTGTCTAGGTTTACTTTGATGACAGACGACTATTCAAGGATTTGCTAATGTTGGCTTTCATAAAAAGCGAAAGCAGCGATGTCTTTGGTTGGGAAGCTAAAAAGATGAATAGTATTGGAATCATGAATGGAAAATTTTTGATTTTTTTTGTCAACCTTTAAGAGCAATTCAGATAACCTCTGGTTTGGACGTTTTTCATGCAAATCTTGGTTATATTTTATTCCATACCATTACTTTACATAGACAAGATTTTTTTTCCATCGACTTGAAAGCTCATTCATTAGCTAAATGTAACTAATCTTGGGGAAGTTCAGGATTGGAGTGAAATTTGATTTTCATCATCTGACTCATTTATATAATATGTAGTTTTGAGCATTATCTGATGAGGTGTGCCTTTTAGCATTGCATAACTGATTTTCTTGAAATATTGCTAAAATTTTAATCTTCCAGAAATAAGAGAAAGGCATAATTAGATCAATGAAATTATCATCAATATCAGATGTCACAAATTGCTCCTAACCTTTATGGCGTTTTATTCTCTGCAATTTACTTTACAGTTCACAGGAAAGAAAGTCAAGAATCTCAGAAATCATAAATTTTCAATTCCTTTTATGAAAGTCCGTTGTTTCACTTTCATTCACATTCCAGTCTTTCATGTTTGAATGTCTTGAATATGATGGTCAAGTGGATGACTGTCTTGAATATCTGAATGAGAAAAGAAACGAGTTCGAGATGCGTACAAAGAAAAATGATTAGCTAGCATTTGTGCGTAGATTATGAATGAATGCCTGAGTTGGATTTATTGTAAACCTTCTTCTTCTAAAGATAATACATAACAAAGAATCCATAGATTATCACAACTTTTACCCTCGAATGTTGATCTTAGTCTTTCTTTGTTTATGCACGTAACATAAAGAGTGTAAATCAAATACGCATTAGGCAGGGTTATTTTACTAAGAAAACCGAATATTTATAGACAACCCGAGTGATTTTGACAGAGATAAAATCTCTAGCCTCAACTGGCAAAAAGGGTGACCTTTAACAGAAAAAAATGGAAAGCAAAGCAAAGACACCTCTTTTGCATACGTTGCATAACAAAAGTAGTAGGAGAATTGGCAATTCAATGCTATTCAGTGTTATTTCAAAGGATAAGAGTGCAAAATAGATGCTTGTCTTTACATGTTGTTGTGTAATGCGTATGTTAGGCATTTGTCCTTGTTCGAGATAACTGTTCCTAATCTCTTCTCGAGAATTAGGAACTAAGGGAACTACTACCGCGTCTTGAAAGTTTCCGTAAGTCCTTGAACGGTAAGAATAATGGAAACTTGAGGATGTTCTGTGATAGCACAGGAATGAATGAACTTCGGCTTCAATTTGAATGTCGTCTTTGAAGCTAGCATTAACATGGATTAGAGATACGTTTCGTAGTTTGATATGACGAGGACCATGTGAAAAATTAAAAATCGATTTGTGAATTATTGAAATTTTAGATTGAATGTATAATAAAATGTAAAAATCAATCTTTGAAATTTGATGTCAATGATATTTGGGTCGGCTTGTCAACATTGCAACTTGATTACACTCAAACAGAAGAAAATTTTGAGAACCTAGTGACTTTTTTTAATAGTAACGCTAATTTTTTTTATAGATTATTTTTTATTAAAATTGCACCATTTTCAAATATAATCGTCTTTTCCATTGACAATTATTTGATGTTCTCCATTTAGTTTCTTGATTACACTAGATATTTACTTTCGGACATTATGCAAAGTTGTTGCTTGTTGGATTTGCTCGTTGATAAGCAAAACAAACTGGTGATCACAATAAGAGAATGGCAGCAGATAATTGTCAAAGGTCTTCTCTCTCATTCGGACACACTTTTTCAGATGAATTTATTAGAAAATCGGATATTTTTCGTGTTTCGCTAGACAGTTTTTTGTGAATTGGCGATGAATTCCTCGGTTCACAAGACAATCATTTGATACCAATGAACCTATTCGATGGTAAACATATAAAAATGCATAGAAAATGTGAAGTTACAATTGGTAAGTTCAGAAATCTCATATATTTCGAATTTACGAAACATAAATCTAACATGCATTTGGATGAGGGCTGCGCAAAATTTCGAAGTCGAAATTGAAGTTTAGCGCATTCTCATTTTGGATTGAGCAAAACGTTGAATACATATTTCCGATGCATATCTTAACGCAAATAGTTGGCTTTTTATAACTCTTCAATCTTCAAAGTATGTAGTTTTCCTTCTGATCAGACTTTTGTTGGTAAACTGTTTGCGTCAATATTAGGCGTCGATCGTTTTGTAATGAATTCCAATAATGTGTCTTCTTTTGTACGCCGATTTCTGCATTTGCATTCAGATTATGTTCAAAGGTAAAACAAATAAAACAACAAAACGGTTTTGGCATTGACTCTTGAAAGGGAGTAGGCTTATTTGTGAGAAATCGCTTTATTCTTTATTCATTTTGCATGATTAAATCAAATTAGCAATTTGACAGAAATTCGAAAAAAAAAATGAACTGGTTGCCATCAATCTGATTCTGATACTGAATGCTGAAATGGCAGTGATATGGAAAGAGAATAATGAAGAAGAAGAAAAAAAATTGGAATCTCACAAGTTCATTGCTTCACTTTTCTATCCATTCTTTTTCTTTTCCTTCATCTTCTTATTCTCGGCAGTTTGTACACGCCAGTACAACAGAATCGACCTTGAAACCCTGCCCATTTCATTTAATGAAATGATGAAAGTAGAGAAAATTAATGTAAAGACAAAAACAGAGGAAAAGATAGAAAATGAGCGAACTATGACTGTCCAGCAAAATAAAAAAGAATCGGGGAGATTGCGCTCGGAAACTAACGATGTCCGGTTTCAGTTGTCCCTTCATCTCTCAAAAATGTCTCCCGAACAGTGAAACCACCGCCCCTCCTTCGTCCGAACTGACAAACTGAACTGAAATTAGATAAAAATCGACGACACCGGTTTCGAGAAATTAGGACCAACCAATGCCATTTTATCATCGGAAAGAGGGACTGACAAAAATTTCGGGAAATATCTAAGAAATGGAAATGGATTTTGTTGAAACCGGCAGACATTTTCGACTGACTGAAGGACTTTTTACATGAGATTATTTATTAGTCGCAAAAGTAAAACGGATAAAAAATTGGAAAAATAGAAAGTGGGTATTTTGAGCGGAATCAAATTGCAAATTACCAGCAGTTTTCAAATTCTGAGTCGGTAATTGTACCAACACAGTCTCATTGTTCATGCAGTCATTTTCAATAACATCGTACCGGTTCATATTTAAACTTTTGATATGGTGCTTGCAATCCTATGTTAATACCATAAAATATGAGTAATGCTAAAAAATTCTTGTAAATGAAGATCGGCTTATAAATTGCAGAAGTTTCACTCACGGTGCAACTTGAGTACGGAAATTCGCAATGCATATTATTAGACCCGTTGGAAGAACAAAAGGCACATTGACGAAATTGACGAAATTGCCGAATTTTTGTGAAGGCAATTGATATTTTTCCTCTATTGCAATGACTATGAGTAATAAAGTCTAGTTTCTGTTATCTATTTCTGCATCATCAGCATATCGAGTATTCTTCTTATTTTTTGTTTCAATTTCAAAATTCTGCAAATATTTCACTCAAAATTTTTCATATCAATTTCATGCTTGAACATTATCAATAATTTTATTGATTAACGGACTCTTCCCTTGGATATGTTATACTTTTGCTGTGTTGTAAGAAGAAAATGAATGGCGTAACAAAGATGTTGAGCTTCTAACATAAAAGCAAATGAAATTGATACTGCTACATACAATAAAACAAGATCGAATATTTGACGGATAGACAGGTGAAAAGAGTAGAACTGAAAAATAACGAGGAATGTTTTGCAGTAAAACTGGCAGAAGTGAATTACAGGAAGATTGGAGTTGGAATTTTATTGCCAACAGCAAAAAGTGGAACTTCGGGGCTGATGTAGTTTGGGTTGAAATAACGGGATCGTAAGAAATAATTGAAAAATCTGGAAGATAGTTTAGAAATGAAATCATTTGCGGGGTTAAGAAAATGGTATTAATAAGTTTGTTAGAAATATGAGAATATGGGAATTTATGTGCAAATTTTAGATGCGATATAATAAAGATCGTGAAAATTGGATCTTTATTAAAAAAAAACTAAGTGATTTTATTGTCATGTTTGGATTGAAGATTGGAGAATAACGAGTGTCAGAGATTGAAGTTGAAGCTTGACTTTTCTACTGAATGGAGTGCATTCTGATAAGATGAGATGAAAAATTTAGGATTGATAAAAAATCAAATCAGGGGCTATTTTCCGAAAAAAATACTCCTCTTCACCCAACAAATTTTGTGTATAATTTTCCATTATAGATTTTTTCAAACCTTTAATGTCATTCGATCATCACTTCACGATATGCGTAATTTGAGTTGATTTGGTATGTGTTTTCTTTAATTCAATAGTTTTTCGTGCGATTCTTGGCCATTCTCTAAAGTTGCAACCGATTTATTTATTCACTCTTCTTTTTTATAACTAATAATAATCGTCATCATTGAAGTATTCCTTTCAAGAATCAAGATGGCCGCCAATGGGCATTTTTCCTTCCCTCTTCTCTCAAGTCAGTAACCAGTTTGTTTCACTCGTTCTCTCTAGCTTCGTGCCTTTGTCGTGCCACTTTTCCTTTTTTACTCACGAATTTCCTATTCCATCTTTCGACTCCAAAGCACAGTTGGAGGTTTTGAAATCCCATAAAATTCCCTGCTATTGCCTCAACAAAACAGTCGAACTGACTCAATCTATAAACATTTACCATCCCACGTTCTTTGTTCTGTCACCAATTTTAAAAAGCAAAAAGTTAAAAAAAAAATTAGGGAAAGATATTTAAAAATGATGATGAAAAGTGATTTTCGGAATTGAAACAACGATAGAAATTGTAGACCGAAGCAATTTGTATCTCCTCGATCAAGGCTCAAAATCCTCATAAAATTGTAAATTCTAAAAAGATGTATCGAAATTATGATTTTGGATTGGAAATTCCCAGATTAAATCTCAACTACTTTATCTTTCCAATAAATAGTATTGAAAATTCAAATTTTCCAGCTTTTTCAGAAAATAGTTGAATAATATGTTCATGTTAAAAGTCAATACTTGAAAAAATCTGTGATTGTGCATTTTTCTAAACATTGCCGATATTTCAGTCAGAAGAATGACTGCCAAATTATACGATTTTAGAAAATTGCACATTTTTATCGAACATAAGAATTCAAAAGTTCTTCATAAATGATAATGATTTTTCAAAGAGTGTTCCTTATAAAAATGCCTATTTATTGGCTCTAAAATATCGCACGAGAATTTGTTCCAGATCAAATAAATTTAGGATTTGAAGTCGAAATTGCGTGCGTCGCACAAACTGACGGTTGAACAACAGCTCGAAGTATCTGGAAAGTAGCTGATGATGAATAGACAAAAAATAAAGTTGTTGAAATTTAGAAAATGTAAAATTTTGTGCATTGAAGTTACTATCTGTGTAAAACAAATCACATGTCGAGTAAATGTGATTTTGATGAAAATGTGCAGATAATTGAGATCTTGACGCAATTTATGCCGATCTCTCGATCTCTAACAATGAGTCGTGTAAAATGAACATTCAAGCACGCAGTAAAACAACAAAATATTCTATTTCTAAAATATATTTTACCGGACTATTTAAATTTATTCAACTGTAAATTGCTGTGGGCACTTTTCCTCGAGAAATTACCTGATTTTATTTTTATTTCCGTGATTCAGATAGAATTTCAAGATGATATTTTACATTTGAGAACGTGATCCATGAAAATAATAAGGAAGCACAATATTTATTTTTCGTGCTATGCTAAAAATCGCCCACATTGACCTGTACAACCGGTACGTAAGCTGAAACTCAAACAATATGACCTCATTCAGGAACAATGGGGTAATTTAACTTTGAAATTGATAGCATGCAATGATAAGTTTACTTGCTTTGGGATTGAACTATCGCAATGACAAATTTAGATGCAAAATTATCAATGTATTATCAATGCTAACCCTAGAAAATCCTAAAATTTCACGCCTCTCGTGTTCCGTTTTTGTCATTTTTCTGCTCGTACGATAATGCAGCGTCCGTCTTATGCCCTACTGGATTAATTCTATGAAACCGGAGTAAAGTTTTTGAATTTTATCGTTTTAATTCTTGTTGGTGTGTAAAACTGCAAATACTTAACTAATAACATAATGCCATGGTTTTAGCTATTTTTTAGCACTCATAAATTGATTTTTCTTCTTAGTTGTTAATTTTTATAGTAAACTCTGCGATATTTTAACACCCACACTGTCAACCTTTAAAACCTTTGTGTTTGTGGGAGTACGTAAGTAGTTTATCTATCAGTAGAGTATATATTTTAAAATGGTTCTTAATGCATTTTTATTATTTATAGCGGAATTGGAATTCAATTCTTCATTACACACTTTGACATTATTTCTACAGTGCTGTGCTATCCCTTTTCTTTTTTAGAAGGTCCTCTAAAAATTGGTTTTTTTTTTCTAAATATATAAGATTTATTTAAAGTCTTTCGTTTATTCTATCGCAAATATTTTTAGAATACTTTTCTGGATGAAAAATAATTTTAAGATAACGCAAAGATAGGAGAAAAAGTTTATCAATTTTCCTCAAAAAACGATGTCGGACAGAAAAAGTGTTCTATACACATTTTATTTTAAAATTTTATCTTTAGAATCAGTTTCTCTCAAGTGTAAAATTACGATTCTTCCGAGTTCTTTTCATGAAATTGCTGTGGATCATTAAAGTGCAAATAGTAACTTCTTTCCAATCAAATAGGGAGATTACAAATATTGTCCTTGCAAAACTTCAGCTTTTGTTATTTTTAAATTATGCCAGACAATTCTGCTGCATAGTAAGTGTGTGCTTATTCTCGTTTCTTTGTTAAATTGACATTAGAACATGGAATTATCAAGGCTTAGCGACAGTATTCAACACAGCTTTCATAAAGATTTAGACCATTTGTACTTGTATCACCAACTGCATTTTTCATTTCTTCTTTTTAGTTTTAAAATTTATCCAGTTTATAGAACTTTAGAAATGAAAGTTCAATTTTGCCACATCCTTCTTCGATATCTGTATTGCATAATGATAGTCGTAGATTCACTATCTGCTAGGCCTGAACATAGGATACGGTAGGTAAAATAAAGGAAGCCGCATGGTGTTTTTTAAATGATTTTTCATTTTTTCTCGAAGTTACATTTCGTTTTAGTAAATCTGATATGCAACCACGAGTAATTACTGGATTTGGGTTTGTAAGTACAGCAGGAAAAATCGCGCTAAAATCGGGGAAAGCGTTAACTGGGTTGAAAGTTGGAGTGAGCATTCATTGTTTACCTTTTATATCGAAAATATATGATTTTCAGATACATAATGGACTTGATTATGAAATTGAAATGTCGTGTTATTCAAGGATCATAAATTGGAATCATACACAAAATTTGAAGCCTAACGAATGGTTTTTATTTGATTTTAGTAAGATTGTCGCAGACGTTAAATCTCATTCCATGCAATTTTTAGATACTGACGTTACGAAATATGAAGTTTTTTCGTGCAAAATTAACAACGAGAAGTGAACTTTTGAGTTAGTTGATCTTCACTTTGTCAAATTTAGATATGGCGTTCACTGGCAAGTGTACAAGGGATGGTTAGGAAATCGGTTTTGGTATATCAAACCATTTGGAATTTATCTGGGAACCGCTGACGGAACGATTTTATTACCATATCTCACTCATCGATTTGAACGAAACTGAGTCTCAAGTTTCAGAAAAAGAAGCTGTTATCATATGTTTTTTGAGAAAATAGACAATCAATGTTAAAGGCTTAGCATAAAATTTTCACATCAAGAAAGTGGCACTAATATTCGGACTCTTCGTACCTGAAAGTGCCAGCAGTCACTTTCCTATGTGAAAATATTATTTGCCGAGTCATGCTCCATTTTCTCAGAGTCCACGTTATATACGAATAAATATTTCATTGAGAAACCCGTGAAAGCTTCTAGTTCCGAGTTTCTGCATTCTGTCTAATGCCTGGTTTAATTTTTGAGAGCATTTTTATTCCTCCACTACGATATTTCCTTTTCAGCAGCAATTTATCTAGTTGCACGAATATGAACAAGTCTGGAATGCAAGTTACATTACAGGCCTACGAGCGTATTCATACCATCTTGTAGATACATACGTAGTCGTACTCGCTTGTAGGCTATTGTAAATGGACAAATGGTCGTTCTCAGTTCTAAAGATCTTAAGTTTTCAGTCATTTTCGCTTTTATTAACTTCGAGAAAAAATTACAGGCCAATACAAGTTGTACATTTTTGTATAGAAACCTCCCCAAAAACATTTGTTTCTTCGAGTCTCTCAAAACCTCTTCGTTTGAACACTCTTGCCTCTGTTGATCATGTACATAATGCAAAAATGAGAGTCCCTCCCTGATGACAGTGTAGTGTAGCGGATAGTGAGTTTTTTTTCCCTATCTTGAACGATAAGCTAGAGATTTTTAAAAGTGTAAAAATGAGGCGTAGAGAATACCGAAACAAGTACTTTTCTTAGAAAAGGGTATTCGCTTATAAAATGCTACAAACCTGATAGCTTGTTGCTGAGTTGATTTGACTATCTGTTTCCTTTCAAATATCAATAGTTATTTAGTTGATCCCTCATTCACTCAGTCGATTTTCAGATTTCCTCTCTTCATCGCCTATCTTTTCACTTTTTTTATTGTTGATATCGTGTTTGTATCTGTTCTCTTGATTTGCCCGCTATTTCACTCATTCTGCATGCCTTTGTGCCATCGACGGGGTTTAGAGAAACGTAGATGTTACAGCAGAAGGATAGAGGAGATAAGAGAAGAGAGGCTGCAGGATCTGCCTCGACTTGAGCTTCTCTTTCAGGCAGTCAGACTCGACACCCACGCGGATTCGGCTTCCCTCTGCACCTCTATCCGATTTTTGCCAGCTGTTGCTTGGAATCCCCTATCTCCATTCTATGAATGCCATGAAACTCCTCATTCTTTTTCTCACTCCCATATTCTCTCGCGATTTTCTGCTCCTCTAATTCGCCTTCATCGTTTTTTGTAGACTTCTCGTTGTTTCGTGCACCGCTCAAATGGCAATCGATAATCAATAAAGAGATTCTAGAAGTTAGCACGATTTGGAATGAAGAAAATGCAATTTAAAGTAGCTGAAAATCACGAATATTAGAAATTAGGAGTAATGGCTTGTAGACGATGATTTTTGCAATGAGTTTTATTTACTCGTCGAGCACTTGAAATAAGGCCATACAAGAGTGGAAATTTGACATGTCGAAATAGTTACACTAAACGCGCCAAACTGATAATGATAGTAGATGGGATCATTTAGAATAACAATGATAGGTCTTACGAAAAACACCATTATAAGAGAAATCATAGAATAAAATATGAAAACATGGTAAAGAGTGCCTAGAAAATTTCGAACATAACAAGAAATGAAAATGGAATAGATTCGTGTATTTCAAGGCAACTCATTACTTTAGAGAAATGTGCAAATGTCAGCGCATTTTTGTGCAATTTTTCGTTTTTTTTTCGGTGGCAGCAGCAGCAAGTTTCAGGTGGTAGAAAACGAATTTCTGATCTTACAATTTTCACGTGGATGATACGATTTCAGATGTCATCGCGCTATTTCTGATGGTCTTTCTAATGTAAGGGAAATTTTGACGATTCAAAATTCGAATCGCAAATTCGCCAGATTTCAGATGGTAGAAGCGAACAATGTGATTAATGATAAATGCAAATAATATAATTCAAAGACATACGAGAAAAAATTCGATCGACTAAAAATGCAAAGAAAATTATTACGATAAAATTCGATCGCTAATCAAGTCTACTTATTGGAGAAAAATCAAACGGGCGAGAATTTTATTATGCAAATAATAAAACTGCGGATGTTTTGAAAGAATGCGTGCTTCAAAACAATTGCAAACATAGAAAGTTAGAAAATTTCGAAAAGAAGAAAATAAACGAGACTAGAGTTTAGGCGATGAAAAATGAGCACAAGAGCAGAAAAACGTTGTGGGATATTACGCTTCACGATATTATGAATGGGGGTTCCTAAAATTTGTACAATTTTAATTCTTATGCTATCATTGATAATATCGTTAACGTGCAAATGAACCAATTAACCAAATATACAAGCGGCGACGGGATTTTCTGTGATTTTTTCCTGTAAATAGATATAGTTGAATGACGAATGCATGAATTATCGAGTTTCCATCAACATCCCAATACGCTTCAATAATCATCGTCCGTAACGTAGATCTGAAATGTTCATGTTAAAATAGGAGTTTTAGAGTGCTGATAAAGAGCGATATTGGATTGACTTTAGAAGAAGCATTCAATTATCGTTGCAGGTAAAGAGGAAAGTTATTATTTCATGTGGTTTGTATACCAAAATTTAAAAATCCTCGTCTAGATTTAGCTGGAAATCAATTCATGTTGGATGATTCAACCGAATTCAACTCAACGCTTACCTTGGATGATGATTTTCCGCCAACAACACTCGAGCGGTGCTTGGCTCGGATGAGGTGGAGACTGGATTCGGCCTGGTCGGCACGGCCCTCGGCATCCTCCAATTCGTGTTGGTATCGTCGGACGCGTTGCAAGTTCTGCATCGTCACTGCCTCCTACAATAAGAATGATCATGCCTTTACGTCTTTCTTGTTATACTGACCGATTCCGAGAGTTGCCTCTTCTGGATGTTGAGTTTCTCGAGGAGTCTATCGGCAGTATCTTGAGCCATGACGTAGTTCTTGTGCTCCTCGTCGACCAATTGCTGGACTTCCTTGATTCTCCTGTCCTTCTTGCGCAGAGCATTCTGGGTTTCCTTGTGTCTGCAAATTGGTTAGTAGTCGACAATCCAGTAAAATATTTTAGAGTTCTTGTTTACCTGCGGGTTTCCTCATCGAGGGCGGTTTCCAAATCACGGATGCGGGTCTCGAGTTTAGCGATGACGCGCTTGCCACCCAACAGAGCAGCGGCCTCGGCTTCCTGGATCTGGACCTGGAGCTGCTTGACCTGTTCCTCGAGGGATCTCCTGAGAGCATCGATCTTCATCGAGTGCTCCTGCTCCTCGTGCAGTTGCTCGACAGCGCGGGCAGCATCGGCCAGAGCGCGGTTGGCTCGCTCATCGGCGGCGTGCAATTCCTTGGTCACCTCGTCCAAATCGGCCTGAGCGGTCGACAGCTCGGTCTCGAGCTTGTTCTTGATCGAGGTGAGGTTGTTGTTGATGGAAGTGAGGTCGGAGATTCTGGAAGAGGTTCGATATGGTCACTTATTACAGGCAATATGATTTCTTACCTGCCGTTAGCCTCTTCCAGATCGATTTCGGCCTGTTTGCGGGCACGGATGGCATTGTCGAGAGCGGTCTTGGCCTCCTCGAGTTCGGCAGAGAGGGCGGCGACCTAGAAATGGCCACCAAATTATATGTTGTTTGTTAATTAAAGATTACCTTTCTCTGGGCAAGAGCATATTGGTCGAGCACTTGCTGGAGTTGTCTCTGGGTGTCTTCCAAAGAAGCCTGCAGAATCTTGAGCTGTTCGGACTGCTTCTTGATGGTCTTCTGGGCCTCGATGTTGGCACTGAAATTTTCAATTTAGTTTCAATGAAATATTATGTCGCCGAGTATTGTAGCCGCGCGACAGAAGAATTGTTCGCTGACGAAGGGTGCAAGTTAGAACTAATTTGAGCGAAACCAATGCTCATTTCTTTTCTTGCTATTCTTTTTTTTCTCCCTTGTTTCTGCTCTGAGCATTGGACATCTCACAAATTGACGCACTCTTGCCCACTTTGCATGCGAGCAACTCTTTTTCATCCTACGCATACAAGAGTTTTAGATTAGCGGTGCATAGTTGCGAATAGTTTATAATCTGGAATTCTCACTCATTTCAGAGAAAAGTAAGGTGTTTTGCCTTCTTTCTGAATCGCGGTTCTAGTGTGAATAGAAAATCCTTCTAGCATGAGATATAAACTATACTTCTTCTAGTGAATTGCAAACAATTGTGGAAGGTTGAAATTTATGAGGGAAATTGTATCCTACCGGTTGAGGTTGTCGACGGTCATCTCGAGTTCGGCAATCTCGGCCTGGTACTTCTTCTTGAGGCGCGAGATCTCGGCCTGAAAAGCATCCATTATCGATATCTGACTGATTTTTTCATTGAATCTCGTGGAATTTATCCTTGTTGCATGGAAAATTTTGTTCAGTGAGCTAAGTAAATAGAAATTTTTTCATCGAATACTGGGATGAAAATGATAAACACGGGATATTGCACTATCAGTTTGAATTCACAACAAATCGACAGTGCTCCTTGTCCATCAAAATTCTAGTTCATGTAGTAGATCGCAATAAATTTTCGTCCACCTACCCTCATGCGCGCCTCCGCATCGGCGAGGGCAGCGGTGAGGCGATCGATTTCGAATTGCATGTTCTTGCGGAGAGCCTCGAGTTCTTCCTCCTGTAAATGACATCAATCACAGCTGGTTTGGATAGTAAATTTCCGACCTTCTCCTGGAGTCTTCTCTCCATTTCGATGCGGAGAGCCTGGAGTTCGGCGAGAGCTCTCTGAGCGCGGTTCTCGGCGTCTCTTCTCTGGGCGTCGGCCTCCTTGAGAGCAGTTTGGAGCTCTCTGATCTCTCCGGCCAGGCGGGCGTTCTCCAGATCCAGCTCGTGGAGCTTGCGGTTGGCATCGGCAAGAGCCTCCTTTGCCTCGTGCAGTTCGTCTGAAATCATCATTGTGATTCGTCGAAGTTCGGATGAATTTCAAAATGGCGTCTTACCGTGGAGCTTCTTGTTCTCGCGAGCGAGAGCTTCCTTCTGCTCCACGGCCTTCTCGTAGAGATGCTTCATCTTCTGCAACTCGGCATTGATTGCGCGCAGCTCGCGTTGGGCAGCCTCCAGTTCCACATTGAGTTCGTCGATGCGGACCTGAAAATTAAACCAGTCAGTACTTGTTGACTTCTTTTATTTTTGGGGTTTTATTCGGAAACTATGTTGAATCGCTATTGCTGACAATTGAAATTATACTTTCGGAAAGTTCAATATAATCGTTGGGATTAGTTGAAATAGTGTTTCACAAATTCAGTTCAATCACCAGCAGTTTTGTGATTTTGTTAGAAGATCGAGTTATTCTTGAAAGGATATGTATGCAGGAGTTGGATATCGATCCATTAGTGTTTGTTCGATTATCAGGATATGTTGATAGAGCATTATCGTTTCATGCTTTATGCATGGCTATTTGGAGGACTATCATTTTGCAAATGGTTTGAATGACGATCTTCGAGCGGGAAATGAGAATGCTCGTTTCGCTTCTATCAATTTGAAACCTACCTTGCATTCCTATATCAAAATCAAATGAGTCATTTTTATAGAAGTATTCTTTGTCAATTTTTACCCTCAAGCTCTTACCTTGAGTTCGGCGACTTGTCTCTCGAGTTGTTCCTTGGCGCGCTCCAAGATGGCAATGGTGTTCTGGGCTTTCTCGAGATCGACGATGAGAACTTCGACCTGGAATTTCGATGATTATCAAATGTTGTCTCCTTGAATAAGTATTGCTCGAACCTCGGATTGGAGTCTGCTCTTGGCCTTCTCGAGCTGGCTGATCTTCTGAAGCATGATCTCGATCTGCTCCTCGTACTCGGCCTGCTTCTGCAGCATCTTCTTGCGCAGATCCTCGACCTCCTCGTGGTGGAGCATGACTTCAGCGTCGAACTTCGACTTCCACTGGGTGATCTCAGTGTTGGCCAAGTTCAGCTTGTGCTCAGCATCGGATCTGGAAATAGATTGGTCGAAATAAATAAGAAAAAGAATTCATTCGATTTGTAGAAGAAAACATAAAGAAAAATCAATCATGTTGATGATTTACCTGGCAGCAGACTCCTCATCGAGAGCAGTGCGGACAGAGTCGAGCTCGAGCTGGACGTTGTGCAGCTGAGATTGCAGCTGAGAGCGCTCCTAAACATTGAGCGTTTGTAAATTTGCTCTTCGATTTAGTTGACATTTTATTACAATTTATCACAATTTTATCTGAATCTTTGACTACTTTTCAAATTTTAAATAAGTCATTATGATCGTCATAAGCACCAAATCTCATTAATTTTTCACAAAACATCGGCTAGACTTTGCAAAAACGAAAATCTCAAAAGTCTATCACGCAAATTTCGATTAATTGACATTAGAAAACGGAGAATTTATGAGGCTTTTCTTGCGTAATAGAGAATCCCTAATTATAAATTACATGCAATTTTCTGTTCGTATAATCTACTATTATGAGAGTTTAAGAATGATTCTTGAACAATTATCTATGGATAGATATTTGAAATTCCCTAATTCCTTTCTGAAAATTATTGTTTTGGACGAGCGCGACGCGTTTTACGTAGAACGCGCTTTGTTTGCCTAGAAAATATGCGCATCCCTAGTCACATTGAAATTTGAGATTCTAGCGCATTTTTGCCAGTGCCATTCATTTTCGCATTTCGGCAAATTTAGATAATCTTTCACTAACAGAATTTGTGCGTAATGCTGAAATGGTAATTTTTTTTCGAAAGTTGGATAATTTTTGCTTCCGTCCGTTTGTTCGAGATCAAAGAATTGCTCCATAATATTTGAATTTTTAAAGTCAAAGATCGCGATGTGCAGAGAAGTTACTAGAATTACTCGGTAGAGTAGATTCATAATGAATTAGGAAGTTAAAAAACGCTCAATTCGAAGAAATAGTTATTCCAAATAAAATTGTGATAAATTGAAGAAGTTTAACATAACGATAAAAATAACTTACGCGCTCAGCGTCTTCGAGACGGCGTCTGGCCTCCTCGAGCTGCTGGGCGAGTTGGTACTTGACGTGCTGCAAGTTGTCCAGCTGCACCTTCTGGTCGTGAACCTCCTAAAATTTTCGCCATTTTTTACTATTTTCTTCATTTTTAGTTTTTTTTCAGAAAGTTCTTTTTCCTGGAAAATTGGATTTCAAATCTTCGTTTTCCAATGAGATTGCATTAGAGTAGTTGTAGCAACTTTGGAGGGTAGGTAAACAGAATTAGGAAAACATCCGGATTGGGGGAATTAGATTGGAGTACGAGGATTTCTTTAATTGAAATACGAAATCGGTAAACTTTACGAAATTCGTAGATCAGTTTCTTTTAGTTATGAAAAATAATGACTAGCCTTGAGGAGGTCGTTGTTCTCGGCCTGCAGGCGCTGGCGCTGCTGCGCGAGATCGTTGACATGCTTGTTCAGGTCTTCAACCTAAAATTTTATGATTATTATTATTATTATTGTTTTTTCAATCTTCAAATTCTAAAACTTTTTCTTTTCGTAATCTTCCAAAATAGTATGCAAAAGAACAACAGAGTTCATTATTCTGGATGACGCAAAAGTAGTTTCACTAAAGTAAATCCCATAGCAGTAGTCTGCTTTGCACGCGATGTGCGTTCGTTCCATCTTGTTTACTTTTGCATTCATATTCAAAATTTGAATGAAACTCGAGTTATTTTTTTCGATCGATGATGCAAAAGTCTGCACGAACCTTGTTTGCCAACTCGTTCGCCTGGGCCTCGAAGCGCTCGGCGGCCTTCTCAGCGTTGTGCTGAAAATAATACGTTCGGAGTTTTCAATTAACTTTAGAATAATATTCTTTTCGAATTTATTTGAATATTTCATGTTTTTTCTTTCAAATATTTTTATTATTTCATTTCAGTCCCTGTTGATTCAATTGTTATTTTTTAAGATCCATTTCTGCAAATCTAGAAAGTTAGCAATTTCTGCATTTGACAGTTGCATTTTGAAAAAGAAGAATAAAAGATCTGCTAAATTGAAACATGTGAATGGAAATAGAGACTTCTCATCATCATTGCCTTTTTAGACTCGATTCATAAGTTGCAAAAATATTCTATTCTCTTTATGCATTTTTCTGCAAAATATTCTATCTCTCTGCACACAGCAGGAAAGAATTTCGAGCAGTAGTATGAAATTATAGCGTAGGAATTTCACAATTACTTGATGATTGTAAAATCGAAATCAGAAATTGATGAGCGATAAAAGTCCACATTTCGGCATTTTCCTATCAGCTGACTTCCTACTGTAACATTAGAATCACGTCATCTCCTTCATTTCTCTTCGCTTATTTATCACATTTTTGAACTTCCGTTTTAAATCGAAGTTCGCTTTCTGATCTTGCGAAATATCGATGATCCGTCCGAATCGGACAATCAAATAGGCGATTTCCCTGCCGTTTCGCTGATGACGAATCTGCCCAAAGGCAAACTAGAGAAGATAAGGCAGAGATGCAGAGAGACGCCTGCGCTTTACAGCAGGACTGAAAGAGATGAGGTGATGGCATCGTTGCAGAGCATGAATGGATCATATAGCGGATTTGAGACAATCGATAATCGATAAGCTTAAGACTTTGAAACGTATCATTGAATGAGGATGAGTTTCGTGATTGCCTGAATATGAGATCTTTCATATGAATATGACCCAAATTGTTATGCTTCTGTGATTTTTGAATTTTTTCATCTTCAAAATTCTCAAAATTTGCGATAAATTATCCCCAAGAACAAGAAATATTTGCTTATCTCATGATTAATCGATATTTGATCTCCGGCGCATTTAAAAGTGCAAAATATCGTATGATGAATTTGCGCCGATTTCAGCGGTAAATCAGAGATGAAAAGATATGATAAATCTGGTGCTCAGCGTTTCTAACAGTTCCTTCTGATTGTTTGTGACTCGTTTCTGCAGAGAAAAAGATGTTTGTAGAGGATTTAGAGCAGGGGATACGACGCGTGGGATTTGATTTTTCTCTTCACATTTTTCTCCTGCGACTTTCATGAGTAGAAAGCTGAAGAGTGCGGCAAAAAATAGGGCAGATGGTTATAATCCGAGCAAAAGACCCTCGAAAAATCAAAACTGAATGAATGAATGAAGTCAACATCTTCAAGATGAATCAGATGATTCCCGGACTTGAGAAATAATATGAAAACAGGGACTGTGAATGAAAGTTGGAAAATAGGGGAGAAAATCGATATCTAAAAATCCTTACCTTGTCTTTCTGGAGCTGATCGATGGTGGCAGTCAGCTCGATGACTTCGTGCTGCAGGCGCTGGCGCTCGCGGTCGATCCTAAATTTTTGATCTGCATCATTCTATTTTGCTTCTAATTTTCTAAAAACATGCAGAATTACTTTGGCAGAAGAAAGGATGTGAAGAAATTGCAGCCTTTAGGGGATCAAATCACAAAGGTCATCGATACCTTGCTACTATTTCGAAATGCTCATTCGTTTCTGATGGTTAATATTGTACAATCTTCTACAATCTTCAATTACAATTACTTCTGCTTTCGCAAAGGCATTACACATTTCTTTTGAATCATTTTCACAAGCCGATAGAGCACTCGTTTCTATTTCGCTTTTTTCGGGTTTTTGAGTTGAAGTTTCTTATCAAAATGAAACGAAGGTGAAGCTCAAAGAGAAGGAAGAGATAATGGGATATCGAGAGGGATAAGAGAAGAAGAAATATCTCTGCCTGAAGCAACGCTGCTGTAAAGTGCCCCGAGGCAAAGAAGAAGCTGAAGATGGCAGAGGAAAGCGAGAGAAAAATGATGAAATACGATATCGATTGATTTTTTAGGGTTGAAAAATCGATAAATCGAAAAAATTCTCACTTGGAGTTCTTCTTCTGGAGCTGCTCGATCTGGTCTTGGTAGTCGAGGACAGCATCCTAAAAATTAGATAGTGAGAACCTTACTTCATTTTTGCTTATGAGAATTAGTTCTTGATTTTTTGCCATTGAAAAATGAAATTCGTTCCTGCTCAATTATTTTTTCGAACGTTTGTTTCAATTTCATCGCAAACTTCTCGAATTGCCTCGCCGATTGTATCTATAGCACCCAAGGCTCACAATCAGGCAAAGGGTAAAGCCATTGTGCTTCGGTGCATTACACAGCGATTCTTTTCTCTGCACTCCCCTAATTCTCAACGATATCTCTCTGCCATTAGCGCATTCGATAAAACGTCTATTGATGAGCGATGCTCAAAACAATCGTAAAGGCGTAAATCGCGCATCGCATTGGAATATTCGTTGATGATAGACTATTATGAAATCTTGAATCGAATATCGTAAAGTTTGCACATTGTTTGAGAAGAAAATA
Source organism: Diploscapter coronatus (assembly GCA_964036155.1). NCBI lineage: Eukaryota > Metazoa > Nematoda > Chromadorea > Rhabditida > Rhabditidae > Diploscapter > Diploscapter coronatus. The sequence continues at coordinate 7,529,272 of OZ038423.1, forward strand.
ATTGAAGACTACAATCTCCTTTGAAATGCTCAATGACTTGCTCAATTCTGATGATTTCATATCGCTGAAAAATTTTCCAATAACTTATTGAAAATGAACCTGGTGCTTCTTTCTGAGGACGTTCATGGCATCCTCGGATTCGAGCTGGGACTCCTCGAGCAGCTTGCGCAATTTGAGCAGCTCTCCCTCGCGCTTGCGGTTCGCTTCGATCTAAAATTCTACTAATTGGACGGATAATTTGCCACTTTCACATGTCCTCAGGCTAAAAATAACAACTGGAATAGTTCCTGCTTCTATTTTGATGTTCAACTAACTTGAATCTAAGATTTTTCTATGTTGGAATATGTGAGAGTTGCTCAATTTGATATGAGCTAGCGTGATGAATGTGTTATCAGGTCAAATGACACTTGAAGGTGAAGTGAATCAGATGGAATCTAGCTGAAAACTCTATTCTCTTTCTTTCCAATTCAAAATACTAGTTTGACTTTTGTACAATATCAACTTGATTTACTATTAGACCTAAAATCAGACGTGATTGAAAATTTTCAAATTGCTATTAATTTTTGTCACTTCTCTACTCTCATCTTCATTATGCTATAACGTTAGACCAAATCATCAAGTTATTAGATTCTTTAATTTGCTGAAGAACGCGTTTTGAACTTGCCTGACTGTCGGTGGTTCCCTCAGCATCTTCGAGTCTGTCGGTGAGAGCGATCAGTTGGACGCTCAGATCGGCTCTCTCGCGTTCGATCTAAATTTGTCCATGCTTCATTTTATAGTTTGACTTTTCTTTTGAACTTATTAATTTTGTTGTTTGCATTTGAAATTGCCCTCCCATTAATCTACTTCCTTATGAAGGGACTTCGGACGACAATTTCCTCTCTCGCTCTATCAAAGTTGCTCCTCTTCCCCTGATTTTTTCTACTTGAATATTCAAACAATTAGCACGTGATGAAACGGCGGAAAAAACTTCCTTGAAAGTTTAGATTTTGCATGGCTAATTAGACGCAATTATGATAATGATTATTTATTTACGGCAGCGGAGTGCAAATGGAGGATTTTCTTTGGAAAAGTATGGAAAAAATGCGTTCATTTTCTCACAACCTTTCTTTATGATTTTCTTCGTGGGTTTATTCGAATTTTTTCGGATATTTATTTGAATAGGAATAATAGACTGACTCTGTTTCTCAATTCACGCTCGGACTCGAGATCCTCTTGCAGGAGGCGGATCTTATCCTGAAAGGAAGATTCATTACTGATCATGAGAATGTCTCATCATTTATTATTTTGCAGATTCATTTTCTGCACATTTTTATCGTCACTCAATGACTTTTTGCTCTCAAAAATCCTTGAATCTTTTTGATGATGACTAGAAGATAGTCAAGCGTTCAAAGAGCCTTGTATCAGGTCTCTAAGAACGTGGCACAAAACTTATTCGACTCGTTAACGAATAAAGTTTGAGGATCATCCAACGTTTTCTTGTTGTTGAAAAATTCTCTATGTTCAATTGAGTTCATGCTTAAAAATGTTGGGATTTTCAAAAGTTCTGGTTTTTTTTGTAAAAAATAAACCATGCCTCGAGTCTGGTGAGCGATCCGAGATCGGCAACGGACATGCTGCCGAACGGGGCGCCGAAGGCCGATGCCGACGGCGACTTGAGAAGAGCCGCCGACGGGGATCGGTACAGAGATGCGGACATTCTGCAATTGGAATTTAATTAATAAATGTTCGGTTGCTCGGTTCATTGACATTGATGCTGATCGTTTAGACGCAACCAGTTTCATGAGGTTTTTCTCGGATCCGAAATATCGATTTCCCTGAGGTTTTTTTGAGATGAGAAAATCCCGAGATTTCAAAATATTTCGAATTCTGACTTCCCTAGCTGGGCGGAGATAGATATGATCAGAAATCTCGGTTGGTGATAAGGAGCGAGAGAAGAAAGAACGGGATAGGTAGGGAGCTGATTTTATCACTATTACTTTTCTCTGATTTTTCTATCTCGAGTTTTTTCTGCCTTGTTCTCGTTTACACTCATGTAATACAAGAAATGTTCAGTTGGATTGGCAAATAGTTTAGAAAGAGGGGATAGACACACAAATAGATGTAGATTGAAAGATGAACGGGCAAATTGATAAGGGATGAAGAGTTCAATAGGCAGTTCTGTTCGGAAGATTATCTGGCAAAAAATCTTTGCGACGAAATTCATAGAAAATTGGTGTACAGCAGAAAAGCGAGACAAGGGATCTATCATCTAATTTCATGCAGAAATGTAATTTCTGAGAAAGACCAAGATTGATCATGTCACCGCAGGTCAATTTCTATGCTGTCAGATCAACATTCTCGATCATGAATCAAATATTTGTTATATGAGTGAAGATGGCAGAATTTGATAGCTTGCAACTGCGGCTCGAAAAGATTACTACATCAAATATTTGACCGATCGAAAAAGGTCTACAGTAATCGGCGAAATCGAAAAATCGATGAATGTTTTCCAAGGAACGTTAATTCCGAGAAAGTTTAGAACGTGGGCGGGGCAAAAATCGATTGGGTTCGAGGGCCGATCCGAGGGATTTGCCATGGAGAAGCAGGCAAAGTTGCGATGCACAGAAGCATAGAGGTACTTGAAGAAAGTCAGACAAACGGCGAGAGAGCGGGCGATTGGGGGAGGGTACAGGCAGAAACAAACTGAACAAATATCTGCAAGCGTAAGAGAGACAATATCTCTGCATCTCTTTCATCTTTATCGACCTCGATATTTCCCAACTTCTTCATTTCTCTTGCAACTTCAGTCAAGAATAACGCAGTTACTGGTTGGAGTTGGAAATCGGATTGGTGGTACTGGGATCTTTCGATACTCATTTCTCATCTCACATAGTGAAATTGCTCGAAAATACGTTCAGCTAGTTGAAAGATCGATATTTCGGATTGTACGCGAAAATTCGTATTGTCGATTCCTAATTAGTTGAATTGAAAAGATGCAGAAGAAGAAAAACTCCAAATTGAAAGGGAACGATGAAATTCATGTCTCTGTCATTTAGAGACCGTAATCTTTCACCAATGAATGAAAGATCTTTTGCTCGAAAATATTGTATAAAGTGAGTGAGCAATGACTTTTCTGCAATTACTGCATCAAGCACAGTGCTCTAAGTGACTTTTTATCAGACTACGATAATTGAAACTCGGTCTGAATCGACAGTACGACTCTGACAAATCACATAGTAGAAAATCGATACGAATCGATGAAAAACAGTAGCGAATACCTGTGAAAATTGCAGTTGGATAGGTAAAAGAACGAGGAAAAGCTCGGCTTCACGGGCTACGGGCGATTCTCAGTTGGGTTGGCTGCTGCTGCCTGAACTGACGATGCCGTGGGCGCTAAGGCTGTGCAATGAGATGGGGAGAGAGAACGAGATGCACCAGATGCAAGTCAGGAGAGAACTAGAGAAGCATAAGAAAGGTGATAGATAGGAGACAATCTATAGGACAAAAGATGTTGATGATAAAGTGATAGAGATGAAGACAAAGAGACAGAGCCTCAAGCTCTCCCACTCTGCAATAATACAGTGGCAGGGAGGAGATATCGCTGATAAGAAGAGATTCAGAGACGAAGAAAAATCTCTTTCTCAGAGCTCCACCCTCTGTTTGTGCCCTCACTGATCTTCCCACTCTCTAGCCATCTCCCCTATCTGTACTCTCTCCAATCACTGTACTCTTTCTCTACCCGTTTCTCACCCCCGCCTCTTCATCTCTGTCACTCTCTAGCATTTGCCGTATCTCCAACAGTGTAATCCTGCCAGCCGCTCAACTCAAACCCGAAATATCTTTTTCTTCTTTCTTTTCCACCCTCTCCAGTACTATTTCTCACCTTTCCCTACTTTTCTAGGGTCTTTTCATTTTTATATTCTCTCTGCATCGTTCTGACCGAGCCATGAGCACTTTCTGCGGCTTGAAAAACGACTGCGTTACGACATCGAAGAATTTCGTAAGCACACGAAAAATTTGCCATGCAAAAAATACGAACACAGAAGAGCAACAAGAGATGCAGTTGAGACGCTATTTTGACGTTTCCGATTTATGTTTCGGTAATTGAATATCATAACGTTTTCAAATTTTTCTTCTAATTTTTTCAAGCCCCGCCCTCCGAAAATCACAAGTCAAATTGCGTTTTTGTTGGAGAAACGCACCGACTGCAAAATCATCGTCAATTGTCGCAGGCAATATGCACAAACGAACATTGGATTATTTGCAAAAACTTATGCAGAACATTGTAGACCCCTTGATGTCATAAAGACTACAACGATAAAAATATCCAATTATGTCGTATGTCAACCTAATTAATGCATGTCTTATCTCGGAAATAAGCAGTAGGAGTATGTTATTCCGCGTGTTCCTATTTAAGCTTGAAATACAACCGACGTGGAGCTCTGTGGAGCGCAATAATGAGGTGTTTTCATTCATTAGGACGGCGCTAATTATGTCGAACAGATGATTCTTCAGATAATCCCCGTCTCTATGCGCTTCAAAGCTGAAATTGAGCATTCTCTTGGGCGGAGCTTCGCTTTCCTTCTAGAGACTAGAAGGGTTGGCCTGCCTTCAACTGCAGCAGCAGGCAGCAGAGCACTTGGCTCCTCCCCTTATAAGCGGAAAAGGAGCGATGCAGTCCATTCGTATCTCTGCTCCAACAGCTTGTAGACTGCGTGAATAAGTGAGAGCGCGAAGCGATGGGCGAGAAAAATGCGTAGAATTTTGAGATGCGCTTCGAATGAAAATAGCTCTCTCCTCGCTTTTCATTTTTTTGCGTGAATCTCCGCGCCTTTTTTCATCATTTTCCATTTCCATCCTCATTCTATTCTCGTCATTCAGCCTTGTTGAATCGAGGAATTTTTATCTAATTTCGAGATTCCTTATCCCAGGATAAATCCTCTAGATATCCGATTCTACACGAGATTTTGAAGGATTTTCTGCTTTATCGCTTTAATATTCCAAGGAAATTTTTGCAAAATATTCTTGCGTCGAATTTTTAAGGCTTGCTTTCAGAAAGTAAATCCATATGATGCAGCATCAGTCTCGAGGCAGTATTTCAACATATCCGACCTTGCTCGAGCCTGTCTGTCGTCGACGACTGCCTCCAACCCCGACTCGGCGATCTTCCTCACCTCGGATATTGCCGACCCCACCTCCGTTGTCGCCTGATTACCGATGCCCTTCTTCTGCAGCGACGTTGGAACGAAAGCCTTCAGGAAGGATGCTTCCGAGGTTCATTTTGTCATATTTCAGAAAAAAATCAGATTTCAACTTCAGGCCACCATCTCAAACAACACCCGAAATCGCTCCGAGCTATTCTCCAAACGAGTCAGTTTCTCCTGACATCTCGCTCGAGCCAACCACACCAGACCCAATTTTGACTCCGGATCCTGTTATTGAATTCATTCCGAATGGAAACGCTTACCCCGAATCAAATAGTCCTTATCAAATGACGAATGGACATGGCTCGATGCTTGATTTCACCGCTCCTGTCCGATCTGGTTCTGGGATTTTGGAGAGGCGACTCACCGAGACACCTGATGAAGGCGTTCGATCGCAGTCCTCATCTCTTTCGCCCTCCATTGAACAGGTTAGCTCTTCGAGAATTATCGGTTATCGTGTGTTATTTTACTTGTTCTACTTATTGTTAACATCATCTTGTTTGATTACTTTGAACGCCAACGGGGAAATTATTATCAAATATCAAATTATCAGTCGGCGTTTTATCAGCGGAAGTGCGACAGTTGGCGTGCCATTTTTCTGCGCCGCCTTGCTTCTGCCTCATTTCTCTCTTCTCGTACTTATTTTACCTGCTATTTGAAAAACGGGCTAGAGTTACCACTGTGAAGCGAAAAGAAATCGAGATTTCTCGAGGGATTTGCGCTTTTTCAGGCTTTTAATTTCCGAATCAAACTACACGATTTCCTTATCGAATCAGCGCTCTAGGCAAATATAGTTTTGAAAAACTGAAGTCGTTAGGATATCTTATCCGGTCGACATTAACCGCTATTTATTACGTATAAATCGCATGATGTTTCGTACCTCTACACAGTCAGACATCAAACGGTTTCACTCACTCGATTTAGACGGATAATTATATGGGTGGTTCAGCAATTATCATTGCCAGTCATGGCTAATTACACCTCTCTTCACCTGTTTTCCTTACTACGCATTTCTTCGCTAATTTTAAAAGCTGCATTAAATTTTCATGAAGGTTCTAAATTCGATGAAAAACAGCCTCGAATGTGTGAATTTATGCGATTCCCAGCATATTACTTGGGAATTTCGAAATTCTACCAGTAATGCAGAATGAATGGACGAATGTGTTTGGCGTAATTTACTGGGAAATCGCGGCTTATTCTGCGTTCTTTATGTATTTGCATAACCTGGCAGCGATATTTCACAAGCACAATCTCATTATCGTTTCCTGGAGCAAAGAGATGGCGATTGATTGCGATGCTTTGAAGCAGTCGAGGTGCTATTGGAAGGGCACAATCGGGCAGAGCATTTAGCCAGGGGATTTTTACAACTCACAAAGAGTGGAGAGGAATCTTTGCCAGAAGAAAGAGGAGAAAAATTATAGAGAAGGCAAAAAAGTGAAATGGCGAGTAGAACGAAGCAGAGCTTTTCTTCTTCCTTTCCCTCCCTGCCTGACTCGAAACAGCCATATTTCTTCCTCTCCCCAAGGGGAGGGGGGATCTTTTTCGTGCTCAGGAGAGGGATTCTTTCTTTGAAAAATTGTGGTATTGCCAGAGATTAGGAAGAATGAAGAGACTCATGGCAAGCAGATTGAGGAATGTCTACGTTCTGCAAATGACAGACCTCGAAAGAGTTTTCTGAAAACCATGCATAGAATCGCGACTACAATCCTTCTCAAATCGAGTATTTTTGATGCAGCCCACAAATGGCCAAGGGTAAACTCATTTTCGAAATGGAGTGAGTACGAGAATGCGCGCAATTTCGGTGATCTTTCAGGAGGCGCAAAATCGCCCTTCCGAAACGTTGAGCGTTTGTTTTTGACTCGTTTTACACGGGCAAATTCACTTCTGCCAGTTGGACTGCAAACCAAAAAACACGCGGCAGAGAACAATGAACGGGGCACGAAACTGAATAATTGCATTTCCAAATTTGCCGCAGACACTTCTGAACTCCATCTTTGAATCTAGACTTCAGTTATTCCATGCTGGAATTGAGTTAATTATCCCGTAATCTGTGTTGCATACTTGACTGCTTCTCGAGAAGAACACAATTAGACGAAGAAACATCGAAAATTCGATAAACACGTGTTCAAAAAGCGTTCCACACTAAAATTGCTACTTATTGTAAGCAGCACTCCAAATTGGGTGAGGACATCGGGAATTCCAAGGTAAACACGATTTACTTGGAACACAGCTGCGCTTTTTCATGCGCCTCAATTTCTTTTTTCCTCTCGAAAATCCCCATTTTCTCCATTTTTTCGCATTGGATTCTTGAGGAATATCTCGTATGCACAGGACCTATTATCTTTTCCGATCTCCCTCTGCTCAATGCTTCACGTCTAACAGAGCAAGTGCTCTATCCACTGAGCCATACTCCCCTGCACATGGCAATTATCGGATGCGCACTCGGCAACGAGAATCTTCAAATTGCGTGTAAAGCTGCGAGCTGCTAATTATTTCCGAATGAACATTCCATAAACGACAAAGGAATACGATATTTTAGCCAAATGCAGCGTCAAAGCCCGACCGAGCAACGTCGCATCCAAAAACGAGCGGCGGGCGAAATTCCGGGAAGAAATATCCAATTAGCGCTCAATCGCACGAAAGCGTCGATGTTTTCATGTTTCAACCGAAACATGATATCCGACAAGCTTGCGTGGACTCATTATTTATGAAAGCAGCACGTATTTTCGGATCTAAGAGGCTGAGCGGAGGGAAACCCAGAACTGAAAATAGACGGATAAATGCGAAAGGGTAAATTATTAGCCCGAATATATTTCGTCGGACTTTAGCTCATAGGCATTAGATCTGATAAACGAGTTTAGCGGAAATTAGGACACATTCATGTCACTAAAAGGTCACTGATGAAAATGTAGTATTTTGAAGATCGGGTCTTGGAATTTGGAGCATTTCCAACTGCATTTTTAATGCGTTTAGAGGGTCATCCACATCCGATTTTCAGTCGTTTAATTTCTGCATCATGATGGCATTTTCTTGCAAAGAATTCGTTAAATTAAATTTTCTCGAGCTAGAAGATCACGATATATCGCGAAATTGAGAAAAAATAGGGATGTTTTCGGATTATTCGAAATTAGGGATGTAATGTGTAGGCTAGAAGATCACGATCGGGTCGAATGTTCTCATTTGCATGAGTTTCAATTTTCATCCTAAGCAATTCAGTGGGTCGTTTTGAGTGGGTGCAAGCGGGTGAAATGCAGCTTTTACATGTGGCATACCTCATTCAGGAAACCGGCCATAACGGGCTTTGGGCACCAGAACGAGGGTTCTGATGTTTGAAAGCCTGAAAGAATGCGCAGCAGTGCACACGAATATTTATTGTTTGAAAAGATGATCTCATGCCGATCTCTTCTCTGCTCTCTGCTAATTTCCTTCATCGTGTCTTGTGTGCGTATTTTTGCTTTGTCCACTAGGTCGAGCTCTTCCTTTATTCAATCATATTTGAGGGGGTCCTTCATCAAATTATGGAAACCACTACTATTCGAGCAGGAAAAAGTGAGATTTTCTCGAGGGTCTGCTGAAGAAATTCACTGCAATCGAGAAACTGCAGCTATAATTTGAGTGGTGTAGTCGGTCGAGAGATCAAATTGGGTCGACCAAAATAGCCTAATCATTTGAGAGTTATCAAGGGCGCTAAAAATAACATTTGACCGCAAATCTAGACTTCCGACGTTTCAAAAGTGTTCCCCATAATCCAAATGCTGCAGTACTTGTCAATCATTGGGGTTAAAGGCTTCTGGACTTCCTTATTTTATCTTCTTGCATCTTTGGGTGCAAAACTCGGATTTAAACATGGCTCTAAAAATACTCAACTTCTGATATGTTTAACTCTACTTCTCTTCTTCCTTATTGCGTCATGGTCCAAGACAGCCATAAGTTCCTAATACTTGTGTCAATCACAAGGTTGCGCAGACTTAGAATCGCACGGCGAAAGTTCGCGCACTTCCTCATTTTTATCTTCGCGCATCTTCCGATTCTTCCTTTTTCTGTCTGCTTTCTCCTTTTTTCGATTGAATTATTCGAACGCCGCTTCTGTTTTCGGCAAAACGACTTCGCGATGCCGTAGGCCAGCCGATAATGCAGACATCAAAATGCCTAGCATCTTCTTCAACTTCTCTCCTTCTCCTTTCACATCACTTTTCAAATTTTCAAAAGGAGTGGGCAGATAACAAGACTCCTCTTTGACTTCGAGAGCTCGCCGAAAAACTTCCAGCAACTTTCAGACGAATTTGCAAATTGAAAGGAATTTCCTCGACTAAAATATCAAATTAGTCGAGTTCGAGAGACATAGAACGCAATATCGAAAGATGAAATTGACAGATTGTTCGTAGAAATTGTCTGATCAGAAATTTCGTATAGTCTGCTTCAACTAAAAAACGAAAATTCTCTGAAAAATGTGTTAACTTTACATTTGAATTGCAATTTTTACACATTTGCGAAGCCAGCGTTTTGTGTGATTCATAGTTTGGCTTCTTGCGGCTAAACTGCTAAACACTGGGTAGAGTTTGATCGTTTGCACTACTAAATCCGCTTTTATGAATATAACCGATTAATGCTCAAGGATAATTCCATTGACTTGTTGCTAGTCTGGGCGAGAGGCAGGGGCGCTAAATCTCCACCACGCTTTTCCTATTCGAATAATCAGCGCTCATGGTTCCGGTGAAATGGATTAGCTGTCTATGAACAACTCAAGTTTTGTTTTTGTGCACTTTCCTCTAAAAGATAATATTCACTCAGAGATGGGGAACACTTCTAAACCATATGCGTCAGAGTATCACAACGATCACTTGAAAGCGAATAATTGAAATAAAATTGTTAGTCGTTGTTCATTACTTCTTTATAAGATAATAATTGTTTTCTTCGTCATTTTTCTTCTCGTTAGTTCTGAGAACCGAGTGCCCCAGCTGCATGGCTCATTTCCCTGTTTTGACGTGTCTCCCCATCTCCCCAGGTAGCTATTCTTAGGTTCTCGTAGGTAATTTATCCAACCACTTTTAGCCATAAGGCATAATCATTGCTAGGAGGCAAAAATAAGCCTAATTCATAGCTTGGGGAGCAAATCCTTCATTTTTTAAGCTTGTTTTTTCTAGTCTGTATAAAAAGGAATTATCTGAAGATCTTTCCTCTCCATGTCTGGATGGGATAGTGAATTGAATAAATGGGATAATAAAATGCAAAAAATGTAGTTGATGAGTCGTAAAGAGCTTCGCTTTTTCATAGTTCAAAGAAAATCTCCTGGGCTTTGGAAGGGGGCCATTAAGATTGTCGAGCTGTCCTTCATTATCCCCTTATTGTGGTGCACTTGACGCTTGCATGAAATCTCGAATCGAGCTGATTGAATTCAAGACGAATACTTGAAAGTTCACATATCCGCATCATAATTGTGCAAAAATAAAGAAAACGGAAACGTCATAGTCAAGGGCACGCGACTATCTTTTCTGACGTCTTTGTGTTGAGGTTTTCTAAAATTGCTATGGCACAACTGATTACAAAATACCATGCCACAATTGCATGGCTCATCAAACTATTCTTTCGTCACAATTATATCTCTCAGAATTCCGAAGATCAAACTTCTTCGTATCATCTATAACTTGTTAGTCTTCCACACGCTCTGCAAAGTATGTCAGGGATAAACTTCGTAAATCTAATCAGCAAAAATTTGAAGCTCACGAGATTTTTTGATTCGTTTTCTGTTGTGTGGCTGTAATCTCGAATTTGCAGCAGAGTTTGGCCTTTCGGACTCTGAGGATGGGTCAGATTGCTTCGTGCTTTGAATGTACAAAATTCCCACAATATGAGGCGTTTGAGGGTTTCGCGCATAGGTTCTTGTTAGGGAATCACGTGAGACAAAAGGATGATAAAGCTATGCTAGGCAAGAAGAATATGAAAAAAGAGGGGATAATGCAATCTGAGAAAAACAAATGTCCAGTTCCTTATCTGTTATTGCTTCTGCTTCGGATGCTATTCTGCAGGCCTCGTTTACTTCCCAAAGCACATTGGAAATAAGCTTCATCTCATTCTGCTTCTAACTCTATGTGGATTCCCTCACGTGCCACTGAGTTTCAGAAGCCTGAAACTAAACCCGGTCAAATCAAATTCGGGTTTCATATCTGCGATTGCAAAATTGCTGATTTGAAACGTAAACATTTCGTATAGGAAGTTATTGTTGGCAACTACATATTTTGTGTTGCAAATTTCATATAGGCAATACATTGGTTCCGATGAGATTTGGCAAATTTCCAAAACAAGGAAAACTCATAACCCGAAAAATTTGCCTGATGATGCAGTGGGGATTCGAGAGGATGACATGCAAATGCACTGCACAGAACAGCAGAAAAGCAGCCATTGGCCTGTCTGTGGCAGTGCAGTCGAAATGGCACTGGCACATGCAAACTCTCAGGAGAATCCGGCCGAATGAAGCCGAGAAGATGCTTGTTTTTATGCGCATCTTCACAATTCTACACATCCTCTCTATGCTCTTGTCGTTGGCACAAAAGTGATCGAGTGTGAAAGAGTGAAGAATAAGTGCCCCGACTGCCAACCACTTGGGAACAAAAAATAACTGCCGCTTGAGCTCCAAGTTAACGCCGACTGTTAGTCGGCATCATCAAAATATGCACAAAATTCTACCCTCTGACTTTTCTCCCGATGTTTTCATCTTCCTTCCCCGCCTTATATGTTTTTCACGTTACGCATTTCGGCGCAAATTCCGACTGCGAAAAACAGGAAAAAATTCACAAGTTAACGCGAAACACACATGAGTTCAATTAGCCTTCTGAATTTCTGGAGGAATTTCAACCAGAAATTGCAAAGTTAAACAATCAATCACCTTTGATGGATACTTCCGACTAAAATGGCCATCAAAATAGTCAGCCGTTGAATATTTAACTGAAAAGCGTTCTGCAACACAGCACTTGTGAGCTCTGCTAATTTTTGGGTTGACATATTCACCGAAAGGACGCTTTCTTACATAATTAATGTCCAAATAAGGGCTTGGAAGTCTCAACAACTAGTGTGGGGGATTTCATTGTAAGGTTTGAAAGAAAGCAATGATATCAACTTGAAATATTCGGGTAGAGCGAATTCTGCTAAGCATTTCAAAAGATGATAAGTAAGATGTGAAGATCAGACTAGAATTAGTTACATTAGTTCCAGAATTAGGCTAGTAAGTATATTTTGAGTTATGGGTAGTTGCGGGCTCTACTCTGGCCGTCTACGTCCTCTTTCGAATGTTCGTTTTCCAGGTTGTTTCTTTTCCTCTTTACTCCTACAAATTTGCAGTATTTTCTTCTTTGAGCCGCAGCAAATTGGTTAAAAATTGACGAGGACCTTGTTTTTTTATGAAAAAGTCAATGTGAGTGGCAGAAGGAAGGCGAGCCAGTGGAAAAAGCGCAAATAAAGGGATTTCTTTTACTCCAGAGTCTGGCAGCATTTGTAGAGTTACTGAAAATGTCGGACGGACAATAATTATTATTTGTTTTGCAAATTGCAATTTGGATTTCTAAAAATATACTTTCTTCCAAACACTTGAAAACACTAAAATACATCGGCAAAACATGCATAAATGAAAGTTTTGCTGGGGAAATCCGTCAGCGTAAAGTTTGGACGACGTCGTTTCCCTGTTGCCAGTTACTTGTGTGATTTCGTATGCATGAGAAGCTCCCAAAAATGAACGAAGATAAAACCCGTAGTGCCTTTTACAAGACATAAAGAATAACAATGCGGTTCAAACAATTTCAGCTGCATATTTCTAGAGTCATCTCCGAAATAGCCTTTGACTTTGAACTTGACTTCGAGCTTTTTTAAAGAAATATCATCTTTGTATTCGCAAAGCAAGAGAAAAAGATAATTTATGCATCAGTCTGTGCAATACTTTATAAATGTGACTGAAATAAAAATGAAAGCTTTCTAATCAAAAGCATAAATCTTTGCAGTATTAAACCTATTCATTGAATATTCTGACATTTTTATCTCCGGCTATGAGGTAAAGAGCCTCGACTTTGGACTCGTGTACCTTTTGATTTATTAGACCTTCGAGAATGTCACGAGTCTCGTAATACATATTTATTAGCAAAACAAAATTTGTAAAAGTGATCCTGATGAAATAGCCGCTCAGCAATGTTACTCATGCACTTCTGAATGATTTTACAATGTAAAAAAATTACATAGTGCAAAATTATTAGAGGGCAAATCATATGCTTCGTGCATTTTCGCGAAATTATTGCACTGCTGTGTCATATTTCTGACGTAATATCCAAGGCTATGATTTATTAGACCTTTATAAATAAAATACAAGTAATTTTCGAAAGAAATTGTTTATCACCTAAACTTTACAAAATTTAACGACAACACTAATTTAGTTATGATGTCAATGGAAGTGAAAACTAGGAAGTCCTTTTAGAAAGTGTCGAAAATTATCAGAATTGCAAATTCGTCCAATCTTTCCAAATAGTCAAAGCGTGCGAAACGAACGCTTTTTTGCTTCTTTGAACGCGGAATTCGCTTAGCGACGTTCCTAAGGAACTTTTTCGTCGTGTTGCATGACAAAACTTTGAAATCTGATGGAATTTCAAAATATTCACAATTCGAGGGGTTGTGAAATTTTGAAGAAATAACCAAAAGAATTAACGATATTTTGTAGATCATACGTTAGATAAGATATAAACTGCGCAGTGTTGACAAGGAAAACTATCAGTGTGTTACTCATAGATCTACTTCATTTTTCAGGATAAGTCAATTCGAGAACCTTGACCTCATAATTTGGCTCCGAAATTTCCACTCTCTAAGCTTTGCCGTCAAAGCGAATAACGACATTATCAACGCTCGCTTCGCGATGTACGCTAATTTTTATGCCAATTCTTGCAATGCAAGGGGAAAACAAAATTCGCCACCAAATCCTGGGATTGTGGTTCGCGATTAGTTGCTCTGGAAAACTGAAACGGATCTGTGAGTAACACGGTGATAGTTTCCCTTGTGAGTAATTTTCTGTCGAACTTCCATCTAATTGCACTTTGATGAGTAATCTCGTTCCAGCAGATTTGCTAACCTATCGGCTAATCTTCATTTTATATTCTCCGTCTTTCTTTCTGATTCTCTAATTTTTCTGATCGCTGTTTTGGATAATTTGATTGCCACTCGCCGAGCTTTGAGAATAAGTAAAGAAGGATGAAAGAAGAAAAGAAAAGACGAAATAAAAGGGGATAAGGCACGAATGAGTGAAATATTTACGGCCAGCCCATTGTCTATTCTGCTCATTCTTATTTTCCCTTCCCTCTTTCTTTCTTCTCATTTTTTCATATCAAATTATATGCGCACCGCTATAATTAGTCTGTGAAGGGACTCAAAATACAAGACTTCGAAAGAATGAGAATAAAATATGCAGATCTTTCTTCTCCCACTCTATCGCAGATTAGATTTTTTCGTTGGAATAGACAAATTTTCCCTGAGTGAACAATTTCTAATTTCTGAAATGCAACACGAGAATTGGATAGAATAAAGTGAAATTCGGAGGAAGAGTGACAGAGATTGAGAGCGGAAATGCAAGAAAGATGCGAAAAAAGCCAGACAAAGAACAGTTAAAATAGAAAGTGGAAATGAATTTCCTCGGGGGAGATGCAGGAATTATCTATACGGATGCGCAAAAATACCTTGCTCTTCATTTCCTCGCCTCTCGGCCCTGTTTCTGGCCTTTTGCTAAGGACTTCGGTTGACTGGGACTAAATTGGAAATTGTGGGTGGCAACTCGGAAATTGCTGCCTTCCTCTGCTGCCCTGCAACAAACCACCAAATCCGCAATTCAGCAATGAAACCAGCAAATTCGATCATCTCACAAAAATCGCGGATAAAATGGAAACGGAAAAAGTTGCACAGGAATTGAAAGTGAAATGGAAATTTTGGATATTTTCACACATAAAATTTACAGACTTATTTCTAATAATAGCAATGAAAATTCATCTTAAAGATTTTATTTGCGACTAAATAGATCCTCATAATTCCGACTTTCTGGTTTTCTAAGTCATGAATTTCTCATTCTTTATGAATCTGGTATAAAAATAATTGTTTTAAAATATAAATTTCGACTTTTATTGATTCGCAATTTTCAGCTGACAAGCAAATCCGGCAGTGACTGCGATGATCCCATTGCACACGGTCTCGATCCAGCCCTGTATGGCCCAAATGCTCCGACTTGTGTTTCTCCATCTAAAGAGCTTAACGGGGAGGTAAGAATCAATACAATTTTGAAAATTCTATTTTATAAACTTACCTGCATAGCTTTATTATTCCACTTTTATCAGTCAGATAGAAAATCTTTCATTCACACTTGGATCGAATTGTTTTTTTATTTTAAATTTCAAATCCATAACTTTAGAAGACATCAGTGATCACATTATTATCGAATCAATTCATTTTATCATATTTGCCCAAAGAAATTCTCCCAATTATGAATAATTTCAAAGCTCGAATGAAGTATTCTCGATTCCCCGAAAAGTGCACTTTTCAAATAATGGAGTAAGAAATTCCCACTCCTTTTGGACAGCAGATAGCAGATACCCACGATATCCGCCCAATTACTCACAATGATGTGATAGCGTCGAAAAATGATATAGAGAATTTGCAACACGACACAAAATTGGCAGAAATTGGGCCGAATATTATATGCTTTGCGTGAGTCGCGTTTCGGATGATGAAAAAATGAGCAATTATTCTTCTGTCATTTATAATAATTGCAAGGAAAACGCCAAAAGTACACCAACTAAATGTCCACAATTGACTCTTCAACGATCACATCACTTTTGTGCGGAGAAGTGACGATATATATTTTTATCCACAAAGCGGGTTAAGCTTTCTCATTTCTGTGTTACTCTTTGCCCAATTGCCTCACTTG
This sequence comes from Diploscapter coronatus, assembly GCA_964036155.1. NCBI lineage: Eukaryota > Metazoa > Nematoda > Chromadorea > Rhabditida > Rhabditidae > Diploscapter > Diploscapter coronatus. Next base: position 7,545,397 of record OZ038423.1, read on the forward strand.
CCGTATCTAATCAAGAGACACCCGCTGTGTTCCTCGATTGGACTGTGAATATTTCATGAGTCAAAGAGAGTAAAGAGGGAGTCGAAGCAGCAACCCAGGCATTCTCTCGAAGCCGCTTCGGATACGGCACTCTCAACCTGAAGAGAACCCGAAAACTCCTCGCTCCCAGACTCGAGAGTCGGGGATTGAATTGAGTGCGGCGATTCCGAGAGCGATCCATTTCCCATTCATTGACTCGTTTACGCATTCACGCCCACCTGCCAAACTTAGTCCCTCCTCCCCTTTTCTTACCTCGAACCTAAATGCCCCCTGAATAGCGTCATTCTCACTTTTAATTAGCGACCAAACGTGAGGCAGCTCTGGGAATTTTTCGAATTCTCTATTGATTCAGCACATCTTTCATCGACAAAACATTCATTCGAGCTTCAGTATTTTGTGCTAGAGACTCAACTAAAATCTAAATATTCGAAAATTTAAAGAAAATGGTAAACGCACAATCAATTTGTCAGACAGCCCGAGATTCTGCGGTGCCTTGCTCGTCTTCGTTTGGCAGTGAACCTCGGCCTACTGGACTCGGTCTGCTTCATTGTACTCTCCAACATTTCCCTGTCAGAAAACGACTACGATTCTCTATTTTGAAAATCGAAGGTTAGTTGACAGATTTCTACCTATTTTTTTCATTTTATTTGAATTCGGGAAATTTGATAGGTTGCGCTATCCAATAGCAAATTATTGTCTGTCTCAGGATTCAAGACACAATGCATCCCCATTGCTCTAATCCCTTTTGAGTTAGTCATCTGACCCTCGCGGCAAAGTAAATCCTGCTTTAAAAAGAAGATTAAGAAAAATGGGAATCTGAACGCTCTCGAACAAAATAAAATCATGGAGTTAGTTTTTGTTCGAAAGTTTATGTGTGTTCTGTTAGTTGCGTTACTTTGAAATTCGACGAAATTTCCTATCTTACAATGTTTTGTGCACTGACAATATTTTGAAAAATTTCGAAACGACACAATGTTCAACGAACGCAGAAAATTGATAAGACAGGCTATGAAGTTTGAGAGCGTTTCCCCACCTTCTCCTAACCTTACACATTATTCGCTCAAGTTGCAACGTCGCAATATTACGATATTCTCGAATGCCCCACTATTTTTTTGGCTCTTGTTATCAGTTCTATCTTGCAAATTTTTCCAAACAAAGATACTGATCATTCGCTTGATTCTACGATATTTATAAACCTCAGAGCCTAGATAGCAAACGTGATTTATCTTCAAAACTTTCCAGATTGTTACCCTATTTCTTCACAAAGTCCATATTTGAACATTTTCTATGCATCTGTTGAAAGCTTAATCCAAATAGCTTTCTTTTCTTATTTCTTCTTTTACCTCTAACTTGGCTCATTTTCTGCGCGTCAAATGCAGAACTGCAGACGTTACGTGCAAAGATTTGCAAATTTAGGAGAAATGATAAAAAGAAGTAAAGACTTGGAGAAATACAACGAGAAATAATGTGCATAATCCCAGCCAACTGTTGGAAGAAATAATCTTCTCTTTGAACGGAATTTATTAGCATAGTTATCAGAGGAGAAGAGATTAGGACAAAGTCAAAAACAGAGTCTGGAAACTTTAGGAATCGAGAACTTTATTATCCTCTGCACATAAAAATTTATGACAGCAAATAATGAACCATGAAATTTTTAATCCTTGCACCGAAGTAGAGCAAATTTGTGATTATTATTAGCAAAGTTTGCTGATTAGATCCAACATCTCTAATATGCATAATTAGCTTCATTTTACTGGACAATATCGAAATATTTGAACGAATGCTAATTAGTGACTACATTATACATCATTGCAAAAAAGTTTGAATCTGTGATAATTATAATGCTCTATTTTCCTTGCTCATAAAAATATCCGAACCAAAGTAGAAACGCGTTTTTGAGGAAGTGTTTGTTGATGTTGCCTTGTCTGATTATAAATAGATAATAGGTCTGTCTCCTCAGCCTTTGTTCAAAAATATCCATCGTAAAGGACAGGGATTCTTATACATTGCAACTTTCTGATCGGTAATTATAGCCCCATAATGAGATGAAAATGGCAAAGACTTTGCATAATCGGGATTTCTTTCTAGAAAGATTAGTTCTTTGGTTTTCGAATAAAAATAACCATGGTAATTTGAATAATCTTCGGCTAATTATTATTCATTTTCCGGAAGATTAGTGTTTGAGACGTAGTTTCATTGCATCAGCGAGAAGCCGGGATTTTTGAACGGTAATATGAACTATTTTGAAGATCCAGTGCGCAAGAATAATTTGCATAAAATATGTAAGTCCTAGATATTCGTAGAAAAGTCTGCGTTTTTCTGCTTCAGCGACGCAGAAATCATTCGCAATTCAAAGGTGTTCACACTTGCAGGGCAGGGATTTTTCGCGGATTGTTTTGAGGAAGACTCTCGTTTCTTGGTCTGCAATCATAAATAGCCACCAAACTTGACAAAAGCGTGCTAGTCTCAGGGATTCTTGACTTTGGCATTTTCAAAGTCAACAATCCAAATAATTCTGGAACTGGAAGGAGAGCTTGTCCGAATCAGCATGAAAAAGCTGATTTGCAATCGAACTAGATTTCTCTCCGACAATCAGCGATTATTTTTTCCGTCAAACAGGGCTGTCAAATGAATGAACAAAATACAGAAATTGAAGTTAAAAAATGATCGCATTGAGTTTTCCGACCTCATTTTTCACATTGCGTACGAGTCCGGAACTGATGCGCGTTGTCCTTTTGCTCTTTATCATCCATTTTTCAGCTTCCTGCTTCAGTTTCGTAGTTAATCATTAATGACTTGTCACAAATAGAATCATTCTCATGATATGTAGAAGAAACGACAAAAAGATGCGGAAGAATGCTTTTTCAGACATTAGATAGAGAAAACATTCTCGTCTTTTGATAGTGTGAATCACGTCTGATGATGCAACTCTTTGGACAGCTCGTAGAGTGCCTAAGTGCTAATTGTAACATTGTAACCCCGCCTACTTAGACAGCTTATTTTAGAAATGTCACATGAAAAAGTCGTGCTGCTTCAAAGTAATGCGATAAAAATAGTAACTTTTGAGAAATATATCTATTTTAAAAGTAATCTCAATCATTTTGAAAAGTCTACGGCGTTTAAAATAGCGATTTCTGCTTCGAAACGTTGATAGATGAGAAAATTCGTTTTGCGATCCACATCTCCTTTGTAAATTAACATGCCTGCGCGACTTTTCAGCCTTCCACGGCCATTTTCCTGACTTTTCCCTGGTTTCTGTCTGCTTTTGCACACATTTGCAGACAGCGTTTTTTTCTGCCAGAAGAGCATCGTTTTGAATCTCTCGGGAGTTTTTCAAGCACCAAACTGACGTCAATAGTTTTACCGCGCAACTCTAGGGTGGAAGTCGAACTCGAAAATTCGAATTTTTGTGCCAATTTGAGATTTATGATATTGGGGCATGTGATCTCATTTTGGGTACATCGAGATAGTATGCTTGAAGATAATCTGAAATTTGTACAATTCTATGCATCCAAGCATACTGAATGGATTTTAGCATCACAATTTGAACTGTAATAAGGTCTCAAAACTAATTGTTACTATCTAAAATTGCGTAATTAGCTGCTTTCTAATGAGACTGAGGTAATTTATTTTCGAAGAGATCAACAATTTATAAACCACAAATCCACGATATTCTCTCGTAGAAGCGTCATCGTGACGTAGTCTCTGACAATTGGACTTCCTGTCGTACAACTTCGAGAGTCGTGGTAGGAAGTACGAGTTAACAACCACATTTATCATTGTCAGTCTGAACTGCCCCTTTCCCAGTTTTGGACTAACCCACTGCCACTTCGACCGCATTACTCTTCCTGCATTTTTGCATTCCCACATCGAGCTTCCCCTCAAAGTGTCTGAATTATTGAGGAAGTGTCAGCTGAAAAATAGAGACAATGCGCATGGACAACTCAACTCTATCAAATTGTCCAGGGTAAACGCATAAAACGGGTCTATTTTCGGAAACATACGAGGAACAAAAACTGATAAAAAATATTCAGAAAAATTTACAAGAAAATCATACGTTTGTAAATTTTAGCACTGGCTGGCCAACTCAAACCAGACATGGAGATTCATGCCATTTGCAAAGTCTCGATTCCGGGAATTAAGACCGGAAAGGAGCAAAGTTCCGAGGTGAAACGAGGTCGCGATCCTGTCTACAACCAGGCGAGTTTTCTTCTGATTTCTTTATCATTCTACAGACTTCTAATTGAAAATTAGAGAACGTCTACCATTTCTTTACTGGCCAAGGATAGTGAAAGAACAATGAATTTTAACGAATGTAATTTTGCAACTCCAAGTACTTATTTAACGACTCGATAGCTTTGTTCAAAACATAAAATTCATGTTTTCAAGCAAAACCAGACTATGAAAATGAGAATTTCTCAAATTTACGCAAGATTTTCATCTTGGATTTCGAAACTTCATCATCATTTGTTTGGCGCATTGCAGTATTTCTGTCGTGGCTACTATTTCATTATGTTGTGAGATGAAATTTCATAATCCAAAATGAGCACCTCTAAACATTTCATCTTCCAACTCATTGCTCATTCAAAACAGCCGGGGTTCTTTCAAAGATTCAGCCAAAAATCGGGTAGTTTCATAAGCACCCAGTTCTTTCTCCGCAGGCAAAAATTTGCAATTTCTACGATTTTTCGAGGGACCACAAATTAGGATAATGAAATTCGGCGTTTAGCAGCAATCATGCTAAATCGGATTTATAGCGGAATTCCATAGTTCGACCAGGAAATTTTCCTCTGATCACTGAAAAAGAATGTTTGAAACTTATGAAGTGTGTAAGCTGAGCAATTTTACACCATGCAATTATATCGATGTGCTTGAAATAATTCTCATTTCATTTTGACCGAGTAATTATCATTTTCTATTGAAAAATTCCAAGTAAATTTTTCACATGCCTTATAATTTTCGACAAAAATATCTAGTGGAAATTATTAGAAAAGAAGTTTCTAGTATGCATTTCGCCGTTCCACGTAATAGTTTCATGCTAAATTTAAAAAGGGGACTTTTAACGAGATTAATATTTTGAAAAATGATTTACAAAAATTTTATAAGAATTGACCAAATGATGCAATAGACTGAGAAGATTAATTTTTCATTTCAATTTTAACATCAGTACCTTGAGCATTCGTTAAGGATAATCCTGATATCCCGATATTTGACATCATCTCCTTCTCAATTTGCCAGAAATAAGCTATGGCATCACAAATTTCATCTGAATACCCAAAATTGGACATCTAAGGATTAATATAAGTTGATGCGTCATTAGATAGGATTCACATTACGTAACCTGGATTAGTTTCTCTACTTGATATGAGATAACAATTAATCCATACATAAAATGTCGAAATTGAAATAAAATTGTACAAATTACAGGAATTCTTCTTCGATAGCGTATCAGTTGAAGAAATCGACACGAAAAACGTCGTGGTTGCCGTCTATCATCAAGGCAATGCTAAATTAGGCAAAGATATTCTAATAGGTAAACTTAGAAATCTAAAGATAACTCTCAAATGTGTTAGATGTCTACTTATATTTCAATTTGCTTACTTTAGTTCGAACTTCGAATTTAAAATTGATATCAAATAGTTTCTTATGAAGAGAGATGATGTAAAAGTGGTGGTTTTTGCACTCCAAACAACGCTATATGAGTCGGAAGTTTACGAATGAACTTTCCAGGTGAAGCCACGATTCCTTTGCGAGAAATCCGAGAAGTCAACTCTAAGAAGGAAATCAAAGTCATCGAGGAAATCAAGCAGCAGGCTCCAAAGGTAAATTCATATTTTGAAGGAAAGTAGTTTGAAAACTATTTTAGAAGCTCGGCAAAATCTACATTACATCATGTATAGAGAAGGAATCGAAGCGGATGACCATCAATCTGAAGAAGGCTGAAGATCTGCCTCGGTATGGATTGACCGGAGCTCCAGGTAAAGAATTCGGCATTTATAAAAAACGAAATTGTCAAAAATGTATTATAAACCCGTTGTTTAGTTTTTGAACTCATAATTGAAAATGGTGCAAAATTATTTTTAAAAATACAGAAATTTTTCATTAAAATCTTTATAATGGAGGAAATTAATCTCACCGATCTTTTGTCCAGCTAAAACGGCAATTCAAAGAACGAATAGCTTTTTCTTCATTTGAACTAACTAGTATTTTAATTGAAGTTAAATTTGATATTTAGCAGGGAAGCTATTTAGTTTCACGCGATTTTTCTCATCATTCCAGTAATATTTTGGTCGCGAAATAAATTAATGGATTTTCGCGAGGCCTAATTTTAATATCTAAAAATTGTCAGGCAGCTCAAATGTTGCGGTGAAAAGACGAGCTTGGATCATTTTTAGCTCATTCTTTGTGCATTTTGCCAGATTTTTGACCGGGAAATGGCGCCTAATGAAATTCTATAAATAAAATCTGCGCAATAACATTGTAGTGGAATAGTTTCCATTTGACTTTGCGTGGTATCTACCATGGCACCTTTGATTAAACTTCCCCGAAATAGTTTTGATTAAAATTTCTTATTTTGGGATTTCTACGTGGTTTAATCGGCGGAACTTTTTTACTTTTGACACATTTTGCGAGGGCTCAGAAATAGTGCAATTTTGCTCGGATAGAAGTGCTTTTGTGGATCTTTTTCGGAGGATTTCCTGTTTTCGAGGATTTTTCCCGGATTAGGCAAGTATTATTAGTACATTTGGTGGCGGGTTCTTAGAGCCGAGCCCCGCTTTTTCGCTCGTTTTGCCCACTTCCTTGTGCCAGCCATATTTTTGGACTTTTGTTGGTCTTACGATGGATAATTAAAGGAATTATGATGTGAGAGTCATTAAATTACATTATAAGGGGGTCTGCCTTTGAGTTCGTTGAGTGAGGCTGCAATTACTTTCTCGAAGTGGGTTGAAAGAGTGTGATCGAGGCGGATTAGTTCAGGTGTTTCGAATCCAAAAATAGCAAGTTGTCAGTGCTAATAACGGACTGCATCATCATTCGTACAAATATGAAAAATGAAAGTTACAACCTAAGAATAAACCCATAAATAATCTCGCCAAATAGGGCCAGAAGAATAGCAAATATATATTCACTTCTAAAAATGGCGAGCCCGAACAAAATGATCATTTATCTTACTAAATTAGGTCATTCGGTCATTTTTGAGAAGTTTTTTTTACGACTATACGATGTACATGCTACAAATTTTTCGAGACTATTTTGAAAACAAAAGCAAGATAAAATGCAGATTCGATTTCAAATTTCACGCAATCAGCGATTATTTTGCCGTCAAACTGCATCATTTTCGATCTACGATTTCCACAAAGATTCAATTAGTAAAGCGTGTTTTGGCTAATTTTATAAAATCTTTGATTTCCTTAACTGAGTTTTGGTGGTTCTAGTTTTCAAAAAAGAGTTTGGAAAATATCATTTGTAAATAAGAAAAATAAACAGCAAGCTAAAATACAATTGGTTTTTTCAGATGTGTGCGTGAAAATTACGGTGGCTCAGGGAGAGAAATCGCAGACGAAATCGTCTCGAGTACTCAAATCAACGACGACCGCAGTCTACAACGAAGCTGTCATGTTTTTGTGTGGAACGACCAAACAGGAGATAAACAACATGAAGATCACTGTCTCTGTTCACGATATGAATCGGTGAATATTAAAAATGTTTAACAGCCTTTAAATGATGAAATGATAAGATGGTGGAGAAAAGGGAATAACATGTGAAAATAAGACAATTCCGACAATACAAAAGACATTGGTTTATTTAGAAACTGCCAAATTTAGTGCACTACTTAAATGTGTAAATTTCAGAACATGCACCGGTGACGATATAATTGGAGTAGCCTACCTCGGTCAGCTCGCACAAGATAAATCAGAAGTCGATCAATGGAAGAATACGGTTGAGCATATTGGAAAGGAGTACAAGGTAAATAGTTACTTGCAAAAACCTGTATAAAAACAGATTTCTAGGGAACTCATCATCTGAAGGCTCCTAATGCAGCTCCGACAGTTCACGTAGCCGAGCCTGGTGAAGACGACAATGACGACGTAGAAAATGATGAATGATAAAGATAATCAGTCGATATGTTACTTGGAAATTGCAATTATCTGTGAAAAATAAGGTCATTTTCTAAAAATGCACTATTTCATCGTTGTGAAAATCCAACATTATTCTGAAAACTGTCTTCTCCTTGATGTACAAAATGTGATATTCTTTGAACTTGGACAAGTCTTCTCATTTATTTGATATAATTCCCTCAAAAAGTGTTTAGTTGATTTCTTTCGGTTATTTGAATTTCAATCATTATTTGATAAAATATGACAAATTTTCCGATCTGTCACTTTTCAAAAATGGGTAAATATTCTTTGATAATTATTTGCTTATCATAAACTGCTCCTAACATGTTTGTTTCAGTGAATTTGGACTTCATCTTGAAAATGCATACTCCTCGAGTTCAAATTCCTTGTTCCCTTGAAATATTTTTCAGACATGTTCATTTCCTCTATCAATTTATCACTCAAAAACCTTTCCTCCAAATGGTTGCTTCAATTATTGGATCGCTATTATTTGTGCTAATTTATTCAATGTGTATTCAATATTTATTATCAATTTCATAAACAAATACCCTTATTGTTTTATCGCAACGTTATGAACAATAAATATTTTGATAAATTACAAATTTAAACAGTATATGAAAGATATTTAAAGTATTCTTTAAGAGAACAAATAAAGGAATGTCTGAAACCAAATGAACTTAATTCATAAAATTATTAACTAAAGAGCTTGAAAATTAACCTCTTTACTAAATGGATTGTGAGTAATGGTGTAGCTTCTGATTGATAGTTTATTTTGTAATTCGATAATTTTGAAATAAGCATATATACAGGGCGTTTCAAGTTTATCTTCCCAATTTACTTTTTGAATAACTTTTTTATTTTTCATCCAAATTGAGTGCGGTTTTTTTTATTATACTCTCATTACGTAATGGTTTTGTTTGGTATAACTTTTGGGTCGAAACCAATTACCCATACCCAGAAAACCACCTGTTTTTGGGGAAGCAAATTTTTTGGAGCTAAAAAAATGTTCAAAAATTCATAACTTTCTTACTTCTAAACCAAATTCCATGATTATTTTTTTATTTTGTAGATCTTCAATAGAATAATAAGGAGAAAATAAAAATAAAATTTTAGAATAATATTTTTGGTAAGAAAAAGTTACTCTAAGATACCCCATATACCCGTACTACCTATACGCGTAAATGACGTTGGAAAAAATTGTCCTTTCGATATGTTGTGCAGATGGACATGATGAACAACTTTTGTTTCAGAAGTTATTTTAGAATATGCACACACAGGGAGTTATAAATTTTTGAAAATTTTTACTAAAAAAGCATTATGCTGAATTTGGCCGTCGAACTTCAAAAAATTCTGGAGCCCTAACGGTAATGAATCCGAGGTCGGTCCTGAAAGAAAAGTTGTTCGTCGTGTCATTCTGCACAACATACTGAAAGGACAGATTTTTCCGACGTCATTTACGCGTAAAGACAGTACGGATCGAAAAGTCCGTAATCGTGACGCAAAAAACGCGCATTTCTGCAGAAGTTGGTATTCAAAAATTCTTATTTTTTTACCTGATAATCTAGAGACCAAATGCTGTCGAATAAAAAAAGAGTCATCCAATTTGGTTCAGGAATAAGAAAGTTATGAATTTTTGAACATTTTTTTAGCTCCAAAAAATTTGCTTCCCCAAAAACAGGTGGTTTTCTGGGTATGGGTAATTGGTTTCGACCCAAAAGTTATACCAAACAAAACCATTACGTAATGAGAGTATAATAAAAAAAACCGCACTCAATTTGGATGAAAAATAAAAAAGTTATTCAAAAAGTAAATTGGGAAGATAAACTTGAAACGCCCTGTATGTATATCAGAAATAGATGATGATAAATACATTCCATAGGTGAGATCTTCTGTGGCTAGTAAAATGAGTGTAAACTTTGAAATAAACATGCGTCTATATTTTACAATTTTATGCTCGGATTAATAGATTTACTTGTAAATTGTATTTATTGCTCTTTGTTCCCTTTTCGTAGATCAAATAGCCAAGAAGAAATCAGCATGGTCTTATCACCTTTTCATGTCATTCTTTTCGAGCTCCCGTTTATTTTCTCATTGGTATTCTTATCAGCAGCTGCTCTCACGTTTGCAATTCGCTCGTTAATTTACGACTTATAAATTTTCACTTTGATATTTGATTTTCTCGAAAATTTGCTGAAATGACTTTATTTTACGTATGGATATTGTTAGCCTTGACCTACTTTGTAAACTGTGATTCCAACCCAGGTTGGGGACCATACGGTGAAGTCTGTTTAACCGGAAAGGTAAATTGCATTTTCTTCTCGGCATTTGAAATATTTATTCCATATAAATTTTCGGGGAAATATAAGATCACATTGATATTTCTTCAAAGGTAAAAAATTTCCATTTCGAATTCATTCATTCAGCCCTACGTCTATGATCCCTCGTCATCGACAGTTCCTTGGTATACAGTGAATTTGGATGAAGACCCGAAAACTCGATGGAAGGATGTTGCAAGATCACATGGGCCACAGGTATCAATCGGAAGTTCATAATGCATACGTTTTTATTAGCTTCTTTAATGTTATTATTTTAATTGGATTTCATAATATTTCGAATATCAACTTTAATTGAACTTCGACTTCAAATGAAGTCCATGTAGTCAGAGTCGAAGTTTAGTCTAATCTTGTGAATACTTCCACAATATTAAAGCAACTCAATCTTAGATTCAAGCAGCTCTGAATACTGTAAAAATAATGCTGGATGGATTGTTAGGAGAAGCAATTTATCCGATGCTCGTCTCGATGGCTGGAAAGGGATTGCCTAATGTTCCTCAGCCGTATAAAGATGAAATTTATGTTCGTTTTTCAGGAGTTCCATCAAATTTTTATTGACAGCTCAAAATTTTACATCTATCAATTGAATTTTCCAAAGATTTCAGGGAATGTCAGAATATTCGGGAGTTCCTGTGAACGAGATCGCACTTCTCAACACTTTTTACGAAATCGCAAAAGGGTGCACTTCAATTGTGGCGCAGGATTCACAAGGCAAAATTTATCATGCGAGGTTCTTTCTGGGAATATAAATTTATAAGAAAAAAACCCCGTAAATTTCAGAAATCAAGATTTCGGATTTTTGTTCATTTGGAACATAACAACTCACAATTGGATGCAAACGACGGCGTTGAAAGACATCGTCATTCACGTGAACTACGAGAAGAATGGACAGATTCTTTACAAAGGAGTCACTTTTGCTGGACACCTTGGAACTCTGACAGGCGAGTTCCAATGAATATTTAACTTTTCATGAAGTTTTATGTTATTTTGTCGAATGAGCGAAGGATTTAGGAATCCGTCCTCACGGCTGGACCATATCGACGAATGCCAGATTCGGATCAGCCCGGCAAAATGTCTATGACTTCTTCTTCAGGGGAATAACCGGAAAGAGTTTCCTAATCTACGCTGATAGAGACGCTCTCGATAAGTGTGCAACTTATCAGGAAGTTAGTCTATTAGTATGATTTGATAAGAAACAGCAGTTCAATCATAAAATAGTTAATGACAATGACTTCTTTCATTTGATTGCTTCAGGCCATCGATTACTTGAGCAACGTTCAACTGCTTGCATCCGGTTATTTCATCGTTGGTGGCAGACAGCCTGGAGAAGGAGCTATCATCACTCGATCTCCTAATGCAACTCTCCATATTGAGGCATGAAATTATTCTGGCTTTTTTTTTTAATTTGAATAAAAGCTGCAAATTCAGACAATAGATACGAGCAAACCGAATGGATGGTATGTTCTTCAGACGAACTATGACTGGGATGAAAATGTGATTTATTTGGACGACAGACGAGGACCTGGAAATGACTGCATGCAAAAATTGGGACAAGAAAATGTTGATCATTACGGCCTCTATCAGGTAAAGCTGGTTTTATTTCTTCTCAGCTATATTCTTCTTGTCAGGAAAAATGAATCGTCTTTGTTCTTCAAGACAGTTTTGAGTCTGGACGACTCTTTATTTTTTAGATATCTAGCTAGAAATGATAGGAAAAACCCATAAGTTGAAACTTTATTTCAGGTACTCAGTTCAAAACCCAATCTGAATAAGGCGACGGTCTACACAGCTATTATGCAGGTTGACGAACCAACCCTGAAAGCTTTCATCAGACAATGTGATGATCCATGCTGGTTCGTATAAACGACCTAGACATAGTTTATTAAAAACTTGATCATAAACAATGTGACGATCAACCTTTTCAAGCATATTGGATGATGTGAACTTCATCTTACAACTTGAGATTTTTGTTTGCTTGATCCTGTAAAGAATAACAGTTATTTTTCATTTCCATAATTTATCCAGAATAAGTCGATTTCAAGTATTTTCGAAATAAACTTTGATTCCTTATCGAATAAAGAATTTTTGATTTATCATAACTTTGAATTTTCCAAATCCTTATTCCATCTCTTCACTGAATGAAATTATCAGAAGGAGTAATAATTATTCTATTTGTGGAAGCGGCTTTAGCATCCGTGAATAATTCGATTTCGTCCGAAAATCGATTGATAAGCTAAGCTGCCCTTTCAGCTTCTTCTTTCCATTCCTTCATCTTTCCCTTTCAAATCCGCAATTCCATCACCCTTTCCTCAAGCTTATTGTCTTTCCATCTATTTTCTTTCTTATCCACGTAAATTTCCTTTTTCGGATATCTTTTCTGTCTTTCTTGGGAAATAAGCTGATTCAGCAAAGTTGCGTCTTCTCACTTTTACAAGCCGACTTTTGTTCAATGAGTTTGATCATTCGATATTTCGAGAATTTTTCGAAATGTTTAACCTCATGATAAATTGCATGAAGAAAATGTCTTCCTGGGTAAGCTCTGCCTAGTATCAATTGCTAATAGTTCTGTTTTCCCACTTTATGATTTATTCTGAAACAAGTTCGAAATTTAGAACTTTTCCTATTCCTTTCACTGTCTATCTGAGATGCAAATTGACTGAAAGACAACTCTGGCTGTGCCACATTCAACTTCTGTCAATATTTTCATTGAACGAATAGTTTCTAATACCGAATTGATATGCAAACGCTTGAATGCAAATAAACGTAGCTCATTCTGTCCAATTTATTGAGACAAAAACGATTATATAGCAGTGTATTAGTTCCGTGATTAATATTGTCAACGCAATCATGCGTAGAATTCTCGGTTTAGAAGGTTGATGCTAATGCACATGACTCGAATTCATCAGCCCAGCTTGTTTTTATCATGTCGTAGACTTGCCAAGGTAAGTAATAAAGAGTTTATTTATTTTTTAAAGAGCATATTGGAAAAATATTGTATGAATTTTAAAATTGATGAAATTTATTAACTGGCGAATTTGGCATGATATTCAATTTTACAGGTCGCTGTAATGTTCATTATCATAGTTGGAACGACGAACATTCTCTACGATCTATTCTCAATAGCCACTCAAAGCCCCCAACAGCAGAAGTTTAATTTCATTAGGTAAGCTATTGTTCTGGTTGATTAGATTATTCATGACGACTAATTAGAAAATCACCATTGCATAATCATCCTCTTCGCCGTTTTCTCCATCCACCGATTCGACAGGGAAAGAAGCCGCATATGGAAAAAAGCTTGGAGAAGAAGACCGAAGAAATTGTTGTGAATGAGAAAATTTTCATTGAACCAGGTACGGTAATAGGAAAAAAAGAGTAAATGAAATTTGATGACACTGAGAACGAAGATTCGCTTTTTTTTTATTGATCGTAGATAAAAAAAATCGTTAAGTTGAATGTGATTGAAATTGTAGGATCATCTTTCAATCAAGTATGCCAAAAAATAGTGAAACTTCGAGGAGATTAGTTTATTTCAATAACTCGAATGCTTACTTTTGGGCAACTAACACATTTCAGTCGATTTCAATCTGGTCGACTCGGGAGAGTCGCTGCTTCCCCATCATCCATTTGACAATGCATGCAGGTTTCCCATTGTCGCTACATATCCGGAGGACCTTTCGGTGATAAACACAATTGTGTCGTGTTCTATGTTAGGCTCGTTTAGAGTTATCGAGTTGGAGAGAGACTTCGAACTCTGAAATGCCCCATTGAGGAATATCCTTTGGCAACTCAAGACAGTGAAGGATACCTGTACATCCACAACCATTTCGAACATTACGGCAACATCACAGATGACGTCAAATGCAAGGTAAACTTCATTCCCATTTTATGCAAGTTATTCGCCCATTCCAGGTGATAATTCTGGAAGGTGGCCTGAGAAATCCAAAGACGAACAAGGGCAAGGATAAAATTGAACACGCTAAGGTGTACGAAGTGAGTTTCTTTTTTAGTTTTTACTAATTATTAATTAAAATGTCTGGAGATAGCTATAGTTTCTCAGACGATATTTTTATTTTATTGAAAAAAGGGAGAAGGGATGAAATGCTTGCAGGGAATCGAGAACAAGCGTCTCTGGGTGAATGCAGACAATTATCTCGTAAAATGTACGAGACAGGGAAAGGTGATGTGGGAGAAGCCCTTTGCAGGAATGCGGGACGACTCGAAGGAGAGGAACGTGATGCTTGTCGCGAAAGATGTGTCAGGATTAGACTCTTTCGGGATGAGAATTCGGGAAAAGCCGAAGAAAACACCGGAAAGGTACTCGATCGATATACTCGGATTCGATTCTACAGGTTCGTTTCACACATTGCAATATTCCAAGAACTCATTGACCTTTAATCATTGTAAAATTTCGATGCAAATCCTTTGAAGGAGGATTCGACACTTTAGTTTGATGTCAATTTCAAATCTGAATTGGAAACTTCTACTCTCAACAACAAAAACTTTCCCAGCACTCTAGCCATTACAATTTATTCTTAGCGCGAAATATGTTTGTCCGACATATGCCGAGAACCGTAGACACGATGAACAAACTCGGGTATCACTTCTTATATGGATACAACAAGGTATAAGTTGAAGCGGTTTGAAATGTTCACCATTAATAATTCTTCAAGGTCGGCGACAATTCCGTCATCAATCTTGGACCACTCTTGGTTGGCGATATGAAGGGTCGGATTGTAAAAAATTATAAAGTCAACCATTATTTTTAAATTTAGAAGCTCTTGATGCACCAATGAATGACATCAGTGGTGATCTGAATGCAGATTGGCTCTTTCCTCTGCACAGCAAACTCGACCCATCCGCTGTTCCGTTCCTTTGGAAACTGATGAAAGAAAGTAGGTGTTCAGGTGTTCATTGTCAGCATCTTGGGTGATTCGATTTTGAATTCTTTTCCATTCGGTATATATTTAAAAATTGCGTAATTAGTCCAATTCCAATATATGAAACAGTTCAAGGAATACTTCATTTTTCAAAGAAACTCATGAATCGATTGCAGAGTTCGGCTGTAAAACGATGTTCAACGATGATCCATCAGTCAAGCAGCGAGGCCTCTTTCATTATCCCAGATACGAGTTCCTTCCAGGATTCAGCGAGATGCCTGCTGATCACTACTATCGACCATATTATGTCACGTTGTTCGAGGTATGGTTTTGGAAGGCTTGTTAGAAGACTCAATATTTTCCTCGAAATGGCCGCAATTTTGCATGATAAAAATTTATTCCAGAAATGGTTGTATGGACCATGCAAGGATGGCGATCAGATCCAGAAGGATTTCGTGGATCTCTGGTATCGATTTGCACAGAGATATCAAGACGTGTGTCACTTTGGATTCACATTCATTACGACGTGAGTTAATTAGAAAAAAAAACGTCCCTTTAAAAATACTTGTCTTGAAGATTGACTCATGAGGCGGGTTTGACCATTGAACTGATAGACGAGTATCTTGCGGGTCGACTTTCACAACTCCATTTGACTGGTAAGAAATGGAAGACTTCGAATGGTTCTCGAGTGAACGATTCGATGGTTTCAAATTATGAAAAATTATTCAAAAAAGGTGATTGATAGCTTGTCTTGAATCATTAGGTGCTCTCGACAACAGTTTGTCGATAATAATGGGCGACCATGGAAATCGTATCGGAATACAGCAATTTAGTTACACAGGTTGCTCAGAAGTTGCAAAGGAGGATTCTGATATCTTGTTTTCAGGAAGAATCGAAGAAAGAATGCCTCTGATGGCTATTCGACTGCCGACTAATTTCGCAGAAAAATATCCGAATGAATACGCAAATTTCCTCAAGAACAAGTTCAAGTTGACAAGGTATAATATGCTTGACAAGGCTGTCTAAATTTCAATGCCAAGAATTTCGATCTTCATAATTCCGATTCCAATTTGTTAAAATGAACATTTCGTACAGTCTTGTTGATTAACCATTGACGTTATTTTTCCGTAATTTTAGCAACTTCGATGTGCACCAAATGTTGAAGGATATCGTGCTTTCGAGAATGGGTGATAAAGATGCAAAACGAAATGGAAGAGGAATCAGTCTGTTCACAGAAATTCCGAAGGAAAGGCAGGACTAAAGGACAGTTATCCATACAATAAAATAAAACTTTTAGAACCTGTCGAGATGCCCTTGTTCCATATAATTTCTGCGCGTGCATGATAGATCGCTCGAATGATACAAACAGAAATCCGAATGTTAGTCCGCCTGGAGAGCACGTACCATATAATTCGAGAATGGACAACGTTGAACCGCAGAATGTTGAAGAGGTAAGATTCGAGATATCAATGCTAGGTGGGAATTTGTAATTGATTTTTTCTTTTTCAAAATTGCGATTTTGCAACTATCAATTTAACACTTGGAAAAAAGAGTTGTCTTTGAAATTTTCAACATCAATTAATATTCAAATCATCCAGGATAATCGTAGTTTCCTTCAGATTTTGAATTTAGAGATCCTACGAAGCGATAAAGACATGGCTAGAGGAATCTGAATTGAATCAGTGCATATCGCCAGAATCTATCGAAATCAACAGTACTCTTGATCTTCAATCATTTCTAAAATAATTTCAATTTCTTTAGAAACGATCTACACGCTCAGTCTGAACCCATTTGCGCGTCACGGATTCCGAACTCTGACTAATTTGACACGGAATGAGGACATAACGAAGCTACCACATAAGTTGGACGTATGATCACAAATATTTATATTCGAAAAAAACTGTCGAAGTTTAGTATTATTATCACGAAATGCCAGTTTCTGCAACTGCCGTGACTGGAACTCCTCTAAAACTTCTGTTCCGTATCGAGGAGGAAGTAAAACGGGTTAGTCGATGGTGAAAATAATCATCATAATCTCCTGAAAGTAATTTTGAGCTGGGAGAGTTCGAAACAGGCGAGGAGATTGTGATATTTTTAATCCTAGGATTCATGAATGAACTTTCCAAACTATCATTTTAAGTATCAGATTAAAATACTGAATCGAAATACTTTTCAGAAGTTATTCAATGTAGTGTTCGAGCCGTTCGTCCTTATGGCCCCTCAAATCTGCTATCGACCTTCGATAATTGAGACCTGCTCGTGCATGCTCAATAACTTGCAGAAACCTAAAACAGCATTCGCGAAGACGTAGTGTAGAAATTTAGGTTTGAATTATGGTTCCATCTAAGCTTCACATTAGCGTTTAGGGCTCTTCCTTTCTACTTCTGGGTTGGCTTTCAAGAACAGATCTCATTCATAAGCTTATAATGCGTCAGAATTGTCATAATTTTAGGATTTTTAGTAGGACTGGTTAGTTGGAATAAAATTTGTACAAGGTGTGGAAAAAGCTGATTGAGTGAATTTATAAGTCAACTAATTCACAAAAAGGGACGATAATGGACTACAAGCAAGAATACAATAAACACATCTGTTATTTTTAAATTCTTATCTTATTCTAAATTGGCAAACCGTGTCCTAAATCTCATGAAATTAAGTATCAATTTGTGTGCGATCTACTATCAATCAAATCACGCGCATCGTAAATTAGTTTCGATGATAAGGTTTTTCGAACGATTTGGGGACAACCACCTGTTGATTACTCAATCGTTCGAGATATTTTCTAGAAATGAGTGAGATTTATATAAAATCTACCAATATGATTTACTTTGTGTTATAAAATGAATAAAAGTTTACTTTTCAAGGATTCAGCTATTTGATAGTTTTTCTCAGAGTTTGGAAAGATAGTGATGAAAATTGTGTCTTGAGCTGTTGTTATTTTCATCAACTATCGATGGAAAAAGGGTTACAATAAATCACTCATTTTGCAGTGAATAACACGCAAAACACAAGTGGCTTCATAATTATCAATGAAAAAGGTTATTTTTCTGGAAAAATATTAGTTACCTTCTGGAAAATAAAAGCGAGATCTGTAACCAGAATTGAATGATTATTCTTTTTCAGCTGCTTATTGTTGGTGATAAAATCATCTCCATCGGTAATCTGCTAGAAGCGGGTCAATTTCAGTAACTGTGACCACAGATTGATGGAGATGGCTGATTCGAGAAATATCTTGCTTGAACTTGTCACATTTTCTGACTTCAGATCGGACCGTTTCTCAAACTCCGAAATTATGACGAGATTATAATAATTTGTCATCGTTCGAAGTCGTATTTTAACACAACAATTTGCGTGTTAGAAGAATTCTTACACGCTCTAAGAAAACAGTAATAAACTTGACAGTAAATCTGTAATTTTTTATACGAATAAACTTTAGGAATGTTTCATTTTTCATACTATAGGAATGGACGTCAGTTTTTCACTAATTTTACAGTCTAAGACTATGAAATTCATGAAGTAAGCTAAAATGAATTGCCATTAAAGCTCAGTTCCGATGATCAATTTTGATCTTCGATATATGTTAGTTCCGACAATTTCCTTAATTTTGCAGCTACTCTGAGCGTGATCAGAGTACTACCAGTTTATTTATAAACCGAGTAAAACTTAGTTGGACAGTTTCGCTAAAAGCATTGATATGGTTGACGCGCGCAAAAACTTATTGCTTGCCGAAGATGAGAGAAGTGGGGAGAGATGGAGGAGAAAAACGAAACTACAGAAGAAAAATGGAAATTCGTCAAACTCTATCAGTAGATAGACAAAACACACTATTTCTGGAACAATGAAGAAAATAAAGCCAAACAAATTCGCTTATGTGTCGATTCGTGTTGATCAGTATTTTAACTTCTCAGATTATCAGATCAACAGTATCGATTTTCCAATTATCTTTTTATCTTATTAAAATTTTAAACTACAGACTCCCCACTCATCAGTGAACCAGTAATTCTAGATGGCTATCATAAAACAATACGTTTCGCTAAAACTGTGCCCTTTTTCTCATCAGAAAGTGACATTTGATCGCTTCTCGTTTTTGTTGGTGAATTTTATTTCTACTTACCCGACCATTTAGCCACTTAGGGTTCTGAATTCCAGTAATTTATCGTCATTCGTTCAAGACTGTTATGGTAGAGAATAGTCGTTTTCATTTCTTTCTGAGCCAAATACTGATTTCTGTTTTCTTGAATCTGAACGTTCAATTCTGCTACAGTTCAATTGTGAAATAATGATCAAATTTTATGTTCTGCTCAATTGCTAAATATATTACCTGCAACATGCAAATTATTTTATCTGTTCATTCATACTTCGTATATACTTTGAATAATTAAGCAGCTTATCAGTATTTCACATAATCATGATTATTCTTAGTAAAATAGGATTTTCAATTCACCCTACTTTACACAACTTCTCTCATGCTCTTGATATTCAAAAACTATCATTCGCCCATTCATTTATTTTCTCTTACGAGTAGAATTAAAGTCGATTTTATATTTATCCTCTAAATTCCTCTGAAGGAGACACAATTTCACAGACGCCATTACAGAGTTTTTAGACAGACCATGGATATTCGTTTACTTGGTCAACGACAACCCCAGACGATGATAGCTTTTAGAGGAATCATTAAAGTAAGAATAATTATTCCCTTTAATATTCAATTTATCTTAATTTAGTGTATTCTTCTAACTATAATTATAATAGGAACTATTCATATTGTTTATACAGCGATTAGCTTAATGAATCAAGATAAGCATAGGAATGATGCAGAACCTACAAAGTAAGTTTCTTATTATGAACTACAGTAACCCAACAATTGCTAACCCAGGCCGGCATTTTTCTCGAAGACAGTGGTGGACGATGACAAACCGCCCCCTTACGTGCATTTGGCATACAATGTCGACCCTGATTTGGAGCATGACGAAAATGAACTCAACGACGTTCATCATAATCAGCCAGGTTCACTTTTCACTTCGATTATTTTTACTGTAAAATTAGCTCGTGCAAGTGGAACTTGTTTTTATTTTGAAAGAGAAATTCGTTCCCTGTTTATCGCATGATACCATAAACGGTTAAAAATTGAGAATAATAATTATTTTAGTTGATTTGAATTACAATGACACGGAGGAATCGCTGATTTCCCATCACCCATTCGACAACACATGCAAATTCCCTATCATCGCTACTTATCCTGAGGATCTCTCGGTAAGAGACGTGACTAAAAACCAATAAGCCGCTAAAATTAAAATAACCATGGGCGAGAATGGATTAATGAATCGAACTCGATATCGGGATCAAAATCGATTTTTTTCATATCTGCTTCTGATCTTGATTTGATATTCTCGCTTCGTACTAATCACAAGCGTTTGCATTCTCTGAAAAATCACGCTATTTTAGAATTTTCAATTTGATGATTTCTTGTGAAGGTCACTCTAAAGACCGAACTTGCATTATGAAGAACGCGGTTTTCTCTAGCAATTCTATTTAGCCAATAAACTAAGCGACTTTTGAAAATGAGTGGTCAATGGGTGCGTGACCTTCGCAGCTCTTAATTTGAGACTGATAGATGAAATAAACATTATTGAAGCTAGTTCTAAGTGAATGATAATGCTATGTTCAGAGCTATCGAGTCGGGGAGAGATTGCGTCGATTGAAATGCGAGAACAAGGAGTTCCCCATGGCCTCTCAGGACAGCGAGGGATACCTGTACGTCCACAATCATTGGGAACATTTCAAGAATATCACCACTGACGTCAAGTGCAAGGTTGGATGATGCTTTATTTCGGACCCATAAATGTGAACCCAAAATGGCACCTACACTCAGTCCCAAAATATTTGACTCAATCAGCTTTTAGTCGCTCAAACTGTTTGGGGTTCTTTCATAAATCTACTTCGTTGAAGAAAAAAAAATCAATAATATCAGATTCTCATCATCGAAGGTGGCCTGAGAAATCCGATCACAAACAAGGGCAAAGACGTATTCACTCCTGTCAAAGTCTACGATGTAAGTCAAAGTTTCGTTCTTTTACATTTGCTACTATTGCTTTCGTAAATCAGAGTTCCATATTCTACACAGCTTATTTTCTAGTGTGTCAAAATGAAAGAAATGCGCTGAAAGGAGAGATGTCTAAAATTGTATTGTTTTGCTAACTTCTAAACTTTTCATCGAACTCGACCCATAAGTTGTAGAAATGACTATGGGAAAGGGAATAATATTTTTGCAAGAAATAGGTCATCTATATTTGACTCGAATTTGGGTTTTATAAAAAGTTTCTTTCTAGGATGATTTTTCATGAAATTGATAGAACTTCGTTGATAAGTGTCATTGAGGGTGTAAAACAGTCTACTGCTGCCGTTAATTACTCATTTGCGAATCAAAATACAGGCGGTCAGAGAATTGATTGCCAAATGACAATTCATTTCTAAAACATGACGACATTTCACGAGAAGAGGTTTCAGTGTAATTTCTGAGTGAGAAAATTGAAATGAAAGGCATTGAAGGGCATGATTTACACGTGCTAAGCATGCTTCGAAGTCACAGTTAGGTGATAGAAATAAAAAAACACTTTGAGGAACTGTATGATGCCATATTTGCATCCATATATTTCATTCGTTTATAAGGACATTGATACTTCGTTTGTGAATTCTTGACACCCAAAGTTCTCCTAGCAGATAATTAGTTAATGATCGCATCATTCTTTCTGAAACCGGAAAAATAGCCAGCCGAACTTGTGTAACCAATTCGCCAAGTTGCTGTTGTTTTCTTTAGTTTTTATAAGGATCAGAGTATAAGAACATGCTGAACACCAACAATATATTGTTTTTCTTTTCTCGCAAATTTTTCAATGATCTGATCACTAACTAGAAGAAATGAAAGTTAGAAAAAATCGAAATTGCAAGTCTCGAGACGTTTACCATTTGAACCGAAATTGATCAAAATTGTCTTATCAAAAATCGGACTGAAATTCTGTTTCGTTATTGTCCATGATAGCTGTCTCTCATTTCAACTACTTTAAGTTACCGTAGCAAATAGTATGAATAATTGTGAATTTTATGTGGAACAAACCTCAACACATTCAATAGCTGAAATTGACTAACTTATGCAATTACATAAAGAAAAACGTTGTATCCTTTTCAGGCAATCGTAAACAAGCGTCTGTGGATCAACGCGGACAGTTATTTGGTTCGCTGCGAGAGGGAAGGAGAACTCGTATGGGAGAAGCCCTTTGCTGGAATGAGGGATGTTAACAAGCTGAAGAACACGATGACTGTCGAGAAGGATGTGAATTCTCTCAATCCATACGGATTAAAGCTCAGGAAAGCTCCCGAGATTGTTCCCGACAGATACTCCGTCGACGTTATTGGATTCGACTCTACAGGTGCTTCACATTTTTCATGAATCATAGATGCTTCCCATAATCAAGGGAGCAGATGTGCAAATTATCTGATGATTATCAGTGTCATGAACTTCCATTCCATTTCAGTAGTTTTATTTTGAGTTCTACAAATTTGAGTCGCTACAGCATTTAGGAATATCTTCCGCAACCATAATTCCAATCTTTATTTAGCTCGAACAATGTTCTTCCGACACATGCCTCGAACTGTCGACACCATGAACAAACTCGGATATCATTTCCTTTATGGATATAATAAGGTGCCCAGAAATTTTTAGGTAAAGCAATGATATATTTTTTTAAAAATTAGGTCGGCGACAACTCAGAAATCAACTTGGGGCCAATTTTCGCTGGCGATATTCCTGGTGAGTGAACGTTCTAGCGATACAGAAGAAAAGTTTTACTTGAAGATTTTCGATAGTAAAACTAATTGTTTAATATGTTATTTCTAAAAAAAACTTATTTATCCATTTTAGAACACAAACTTCAACCGAAGTTCGATATTAGTGGCGATCTGAATATGGATTGGATCTTCCCTCAGCACAGCAAACTCAATCCAGACAACATTCAGTTCCTTTGGAAGCTGATGAAAGAAAGTTGGATTATTTTATTAGATCCTCAGAAATAAGAAGGATTGCAGAATATGGCTGCCGAACGATGCTGAATGAAGATATCTCGAGGAAGTTCTACGGTCTTTTCACCTATCCCGCTTACGAGTACTTGCCAGGATTCACCGAATTGCCGACGGACCATTATTACAGAGCCTACTATCTGGCAGTTTATAATGTTAGTTTGGAAATTGCATTTACTTACTTACTCAAGATTAACTACTCGTTTAATCTCTTGAATCAAAAACGTTGATCTTCTTTTTCTTGATTTAAGTTGAATGGCGATAAGTGTTAACTTACTTGTTGTTAAAATTCGGAATCCAATGCCCCAGAATAATTTCTTTCAAAATTCAGTTAATATCGTCTTCTGATTTTAACTATAATAATTTTTTTTTAAAATATGTTTTAGAAATGGAAGTACGGCCCTTGCAAGAACTCTGAGCAAGTTCAGCGAGAATTCCTCGATTTGTGGTATCGATTCGGTCAGAAGTACAAGAACATCTGTCATTTCGGATTCACCTTCTTCACAACGTGAGTTGGAAATTTGACAGTAGAAAATCACCAGAAGGATATTTCAGGTTGACCCACGAAAGCGGACTGCTGCTTGAAACTTTAGACGAGTATCTAGCCAGCCGACTTGCTCAACTCAATATGACTGGTAGCTACAATTTAAAATATATGGAAATTCGAATTTTAACAAAATGAATGACGGGATTCATTTTCTACTCTATGCTAAACTACTGAATTTCATCAGTTTCCAAACCGATAATTTACAGGAACAAATATGTGAAAATTGAATCCAATTTCTCAATTTGCTTATTCAGGTGCTCTGGATAACAGCCTTTCGATGATAATGAGCGACCACGGCAATAGACTTGGTCCACAGCAGTACACGTTCTCAGGTAGACTTCAGTCATTATTGGTCATCCAAAATAGAAATTTTGCTATCTTCATAGCACTCCTAGTTGAAGTTGATGGGGATGGAAATTGCATTCATGATCGGCATATATTATTTGAAAACTTCAGAAATTTTTTGAAGCTTTATTATTTTGTTTATCTCTTAATGAAATGTTTTAGGAAGAGTCGAAGAAAGAATGCCTCTGATGGCTATTCGTCTGCCGAATGACTTTGCCCGGAAATATCCCACGGAATATGCTCATTTCCTCAAGAACAAGTTCAAATTGACGAGGTAAAAATTGCTCGCTTTCGTTAAAACACGTTCCAAAATAGTTCGTCCTTGAATACCCCTTGAGTCATTTTACTGAAATCCTCATCACATTTTATCATTTCCCTTTTATGGAAGCGCTAAAATTGTCCATTTGTCCATCTAGCCATTCGGCGAAGAGTGTGAATGACGGGCAGACATCAATCACGACAGTTTCACTTTCCTTCACCATCAGAACGAATTCAATAAGGATGTTAGGGACTAACTCAGGAAAAAATGATAAAAAAGAATCACCTTTTGAATCCTTAGGATCTTTTCTAGCGGCAATTCTTATGGAACAGGTATGATTGCAAGAACAAGCGTGCATTTAGTGCAACGGTAAGAGTTCCATGCCAAACAGATCCAAGCAACACATTTAGCCAAAATATATGAAGGGAGATCCGCATGAGAAAACTTATCTATATAAATTCGGTGCCTATTCCAATTCACAAAAATGATAATTTACAATTTCTCCAAATCTAATGTCATACTTTCAGCAACTTCGATATTCATCAGACGTTGAAGGATATTGTGATGATGAGGATGGGGCAGAAAAATGTGGCTCGGGAAGGAAGAGGCCTTAGTTTGTTCACTGATATCCCTAAAGATAGGTAAGTTGTAAACCTTGGATTAGATTTGACAATAACAATATGACAAGACAATTTCTACAAATCTTGTGAATGGCTTCTTTATAGCCATATTGTGATTTTTTTTTAAAATTATGCCGCCATATTGCTAATACCTCTAAATTGTTTAAAAAAAAAGCTAGCTTTTAATTCAGAACTTGCCGCGACGTCCATGTAGTCTACAACTTCTGCACCTGCATGATCGATCGATCTAACGACACGAATGTTTCTCCACAGGATAAGCGAAAATACGTTGTGGGCGATACGCGACCGGAAAGAGTTCGACAAGTAAATAAAGAGGAAAAACTTCGATATTCAATGATTTGAAATTTCAGAAATCACAAGAAGCAATTAATAATTGGCTGCAAGAAACAGAGTTGAACAAATGTGTGAATTCTAGTTCGCTCAAGATTGAAGGTACATAAATTTTTTTTTAATTGATAACTCGAGAAAGGCGTAATCTTTAACAAAGATAGAAGTAATATTTCTCTTTCTTAATTTAAATTTGCCCTCTCGGTTTAATAGTCTCAAATTTATACGATTTCATTTCATGCACTAGTTTTTCAATTTCTAGAAAAAAATGCAAATCGTTACATTTCCAGATAAAATCAATACTCTCAGTGTGAATCCATACGTACGACACGGATTTCGAAAGCAGACCAATTTGACGAATAATGAAAACCTCAAAATATGGAGGCATAAATTAGATGTACGAAGAATGATAATTTCTTAAATTACGGACAAATAAAATTTTAGTATTTCTATTATGAAATGGAAGTTTCTGCGACAACAGTTAGTGGCGACGCGATTTCAATGCTATTTCGAATTGAACAAGAAGTCAAACGAGTAAGTTTATGATTATGTTTAAAGAGAATTTTGTGAATTGTACCAAAATTTACTTGACTAAAACCCTATTAATTCGCTAATTAGCTATTTCGAATTCTCGAATTCATAAATGAATTTCCCAAACTATCATTTTAAATACCAAATTACAATACTGAATTCACATGACTGAATCGAAATAATCTTCAGAAGTTATTCAACGTAGTGTTCGAGCCGTTCGTCCAAATAGCTCCGCAGCAATGTTACCGACCTTCTCTGATTGAGACTTGCTCCTGCTTACTCAAAGGATTTAAGCAAACCACAGTGCCAAATATCAAATAATCATATTTTTTAGGAGTTCGTAGTTATGTAGTTTAGAACTTTACATATGCATATCATTTTATGTAGGGCTGGACCCGAATAAAATTATACCTCTTGTAAAAATATACAGGGTGTGTAATTTTGGGTGGATGAAAATTTAATTGTTGCAATGGGGTGCACATTATTTGAGTTCAGCCCAGTTGTTTAAGAAGGCTTGGCTTTGTTTCAAAATGCCTTCAACTTGAGACGAATCTTTCAATGTGAAAGTGACCCCTTTGCCATGATCTTTATCGTGCGTATTTGTGCATAACATGACAATTATAATGTTTTGTAAGCTATTTCACTGATGGTTACAAAATAAATCCTAGGAGTACAAAATTTATTGTTTATTTGTTGGAAAATTATAAATTTTTATTGAATTTTAAATTATGCAATAGCAATTATAGAAGCTTTTTCCGGAAACTTTAGTTTCTGGGAAGCCAGGGTAAACGATTTCTACCTGATTGATTGTATAATGAAAATTCATGGAGATCATTCGTAAATACTTATTTTCTGCCCAATGGCGTGCAACAGGCTCCTTGATAATAAAATGCACCAGTATTACATGCGCCGTTAGTCGAAGGGCTTGCAGAGTATCCGGCAGGGCATTGTTGGGTCTGAAATATAAAAATTTTATAAATAAGATTGATCTATAAATGAGAGAAATCTTTCGAGAAAAAAGCAGGGATTTCAGAGCTCGGAGCTACTAGAAAGTTTGATTCCGAGCTATTTTTGAATTCCGAAATTTTTGAAACTTTGAACAATATGAGAATAGTATATGATGGTCACTTTGGACTAAGAGTTGGAATTCTAATCAGGCTATTCTTCTCTGTACTCCTCATATAACAGACCTGAGGTGATGGGAGATTGCAGCAAACGCCGTTGAAGTAGTATCCTCCGTTCATACAGGTGGTCCCATAGGCCGATGTGACAGTCATTCCTTGGGGACACAATTGGGGATTCTTAAATAGTTTTTTTTTTTTTTTTTTTTAAATTCTTTGCATTGGCATGATATAAAAATCACCACTGGTCCCTGAGTTGGTTGAGGACCATATTGAGCCAGGACTGAGAAAGTTGTCGACAGGAGGAAAACGAAGGCGAACATTATTCGGAAAACTGAAAATTAAAAAAGGAAATAAGGGAATTAAAAATTAAAAGGTGCGCGAATAATATTGAATAGCTAAATTCGAAATTAGTGACAACGATCCTGACTTTTATACTCAATCCATGCTCAATTTTTAGATCAAAGTTTAGAGGACTTTATCCAGCGTTGCAAGTTTGGCCGAAAATATGATTGCTTGACATTTATAAAATGATTGTGTAGGTGAAATGTAGTCTTTTGCGTGGAGCGAATTATTTATCTTGTTTCAAATCCAAACACTATTGCCACTTGAAAAGTTAAAAATTGTACAAATTTCCAGATCCGTGGGAGGCAGAGCCTGGCACGAAAGCCCCATGGCCTTTTTAGAAAAAGCCACAAATCTGCAAATACCAAGTTCATTTTTCTAAATGTTGAAAAAATCCATTTGCAGCTTCCATTTTATGAAGGGCTAAAGTCAAGCAGCAATTCAACACACAGAAATTCGCTGCTATAAAGTTCGAAGTCTACAAGAAATTCTGGTTTTACTCGAATCTGAAGTCAAGAAGTACAATGGTGACTTCCCTGGCCTTGAAAATCCTGAACGCTTCATGCTGCAGAGAAATAATGTATGTTAATCGGAAATTTCTCTTGTCAGTCTATTCGAATGCTAATTCTCTTCTTGCCCAAATTACTATACATTAACGATGCTCATTGATTCCTCGAACTCGACTCTCGTTACTTGATTTGTCTTCACCTCGAACGGCCTACTCTCCAAACAACTTCTGTTCTGTCAATAAACACTGTAACCAACTGCATTATTGACGTTTTCGAATTATGCACACCGTGGCTCAACAAGTGCCTGTTACTTTTTTCTTTCTTCGTCTTGCCTGATCGAAATTTAGTGCGTTGGCTCTGAATAAACATGAAATTACTCGAATGACATTCGTTAAATGGTTCTCTTGGTGAATGTAGTTTTCTAATTTATGGAAGAGTTCATTTTCTGGCCTCTAATACAAACGATATCCACATCTACATCAAAAAGTAAAATAATGTTGAAATTTCCAAGCCTGTGGGTGGAAGAGCCTTTTATCGGAAAAGTCACGGACATGTCGAACATGATCCACAAATCTGTGCAAATATCCACAGCACTTCCTAAATGTTGAAAAAGGTCCATCTGCATCCATACGTTTTACACCTGGAAAATCATCCGGCTAAATTGAAATGTAATTTTTAAAGTGCACCAATGAAACCTCTAAATTGTATACAGCAAATGATCAGCCACATAAAGTAATAGGTAAGAATAATTCTTCAACACTGATCGTGATTAAATGATATTTTGATCTGACATCGACGTTAGTTGTTACTATTATTGCCGAAGACATTAATTGAAGTAAAACAACAAAATAAGCACCTCTTGAACAGTTCGGATGTCTCTACAATGCGATATGTAGTGTAATTGGTGATGGAATGCGATGATTTTGGATGTGTGGAAGACAAGTCTGAGAGGATTGATGGGAGTTTTCGATAGAAGTGAATTGATTTTGTTAACGAGTTTGTGATTTTATTCCGTTCGGGACTGTCGAGTCGGAGCCAATATACAATGTTTCTCTCTAATAGTGATTTATTTGCATGAATGCCTGCTAGAAGGCTGCTAAGTTTTCGTTCTTGAGTGGGTTTGGATTAGGTGAAGGCTGGACGATTAGGCCGCTTCGTAGAGAGTGTCGCTCGGTAATAAGGTTCGGAAGTGGGTGGGACGAGTGTTGATTATTGTGATTGGATGAGTGGCTGATGTAAGCTAATTTGGGTCAGATTTTGTTGGGACCAGGGGATGATGTATTCAAATTTGGATCTGGCTAATAGAAAAAGACACCGGGACACCAGTTAGAAAAAGATACCGGGTTTTCTAAGAAATAGTATGGGAAGGCAAGATAGGAAAAGAAAAAAGCCGGTGTCTTTTTCTAGGAGCCTTTGGATCTAGGTCGATCGCAGAGCCAATATTATGTGCACGTCTCTTCTAACACTCTCCAAAATTTTCAAACAAAAAAGCTAGAAAAATCTGAGTATGCAGTGTGTACTACGTAATTTTCATTAGCTGAAAATAACTCGTTCAATATTTGAAATATCCTCAAGTCGATGACAAACAATGCGATGATTTTATCGTCAAAATCTATCACGTTTTAGTTATTTTGTTTCAAAACATCAATTTTTAGTGATAAAATGGAATTTCAACTTTTAAAACCGTAAGGATTTTTAGTTATTTTCCCACAAAACACCCATAATCTTAGGACAAGCACATGTAAATAAATGATCGATTTAGAAATACGATATTTACTCAAGTGATTTCATTCGCAAAAATGTATGGGTTTAGCAAATTAACCGAATTTACTTCCTCGTGGTCAAGACGTTTTTGACGATAAAAGTTGACTGGTATTAGACCAAATCCGGAAAAATGTGAAAAGTTTAGAGATAAGTTTGGGTTTGTGCCGGTCACTTGACTGTTTATTCGCCTTATTACTTCCCTTTTCTAATTCGAAAAGCAAACAATATCGTAAAATACATCTATTTTCACGGGAATGTAGGAGTAGCGGAGTTCAAAAAGAAAAAAAAGTTAGGTGTAAATATCACAAATACTCGAGCGGACACGGGTCCCGACTATAAAAGTCGGTCAAGATTGGTGGTAGGTTATCACAAGCATTAGTGATCTGACTAATAAGTAGTCAAACTATTTATTTTACTCTTCATTAAAATATTCCTAATTTTATCTAGATAATTTCAGAAAAACCTATAAATTGATTGCGAAATGAACTCCCTGACTCTCGTCCTCCTCATCGTTGCCTGCTTCGCTACCATCGCACTTGCTGCCAGTAAGATATTCCTTGTTCTTTATAACTTTCAATCGAAAGATCATCATACATATTCAAATTCTTATATAAAAGTTCAAATTAAGATGAAAATAGCGCTATAAAGTTTTGAAATTTATTTTTTTCTTCAGACGACGACTCACTTCTGCGATACGCTATCGGACCGTGCATCGCTGGACAGTGCCAACCCTATTACAGGTAAGAAGTAATTCGGTGATTGGCATTCTTCACCAGTTGAAAACATTTGAAAACTTGAGCACTTGGTTAAAGTAGAACGGATTTTTCTGGAATTCTTTCATATCCTGAGGTTATGAAATTGTTGAATAACGAAATGATAAAGACTCAAAGTAGCCCAATAAATTAGATATTTTGTTTCAAGATAATAAAGGAAAAATTCAGCTGCTACAAGAACGAGTGCGTCCCTTCCCCTATGGTCGGCAAATAAATAATCTGAAGAAAATCAACTCTCTCATCTACCTGTTATAATAACAATTTGTCGTTAAATATATCCAATAAATAAATGATCCCTAATTTTTAAAGAATCGATATTGTTTATCTCCGGCGAAGTGAACACTCGGTTGAAAATTCGTCAAAAGTTATAAAAATTAACATGCAGTGAACGATGATGCAAAATGCGCGATTAGTTGTAAAACTCGCTCATTATTCAATCTGTACTCGCCAATTTTGAAAGTTCACGAAATAGCCATCAGGCTTGTTGTATTATTCATTCTCACTCTTTTGTTCTATTCACTCGTTATTCTTTCCTAGCATACTATTTCGAAAGAAAGAATGAAAACTAAAAGTGTAGAGTTGGAGGTAAACCATTATGATTTTCTAGAACTCCAATAGTGATACTATTATGGCATGTAAGAAGTTTTTCGTTTACTCGAATATATGCGGATCTGTGAATTTTTTTTTGAAGAAATTTCTTCAAATTCCTAACATTTTCTACTTAAGGACTGATCGCGATAAAAATAATAACTTTTGTATAGCAAATCGAAAAGAGCTGAAACTTGGCTGGTAATTAGACAGTACTCGTGCTTATCATATATCAAAGAATAAAGTAATTATGTTTATGCCAATTGGTTTAATTAGCTAGTTTTCAATTTTGCACATACACTTTTGGACACACTGTATATTCGCCAGTTGCGTTATTTACAGATGGAAAAGGTTGTTTGTTTACCTTGCATACACAGAAGTTCATTATTTTCAGTTTCACAAAATCCTGTACCAATATCGCCAAAGTTCCCTTGCAATATTCAATTTGTAAGTCTACGGCCATTGGATTTGCGAAAAGCTATTCTGATTCTTCGGCGAATTGTTTTCGATGTAGAAATTAATGAAGCGGAACCATGCAGGAATGTGAATATGGTAAATTTCGTGGAAAATTAATGAAAAAAATATTCTTCTTATGTTCCAGAATAAATTGTTCGATGATTTGCAAGAAAAATTTGGAGGATTTCGCCATACAAGTCTCACGGGTACAACATTAGGGAAAGTTGCTACAGAGGAAAGTTTCATCGATTCTCTGTCAAAACCATTAACAATCGCCAGTTTTATTATTCGAGTGGATTCGAATTGATTCAGCTCAGGAAATAAATTTATTCAGGAAGGTAAACTTTCATTTATCGCATGGTTATAATACAAATGAAATAATAGCATGAAATATTTGCTATATCACGATGAAGATATTGATTTCTGAATTATTGGATAGGATCTTGATATTAGATTTTATTGATTTTTTAAAAGAATTGTTTTGGTATTGTCTTCAAAAATTTCCATATATGTCTGTGCAAACATAGTACCCGAGCATTTGCAAATAGCAAATCCTTTTTGCTGGCCTCATACATTCACAATACGAAACGAACTGGGGATCAAATGCGATCAAATATAATTTTTGTGCACATTTGGGAATTAGTTTTCTGTCCATTATTACAAACATGAAGTCAGATTCACACAATTTTATGACTGAATTTCATTTTTATTCGCATAATTTAAAAATCACGAATTGTATTTTATTTTATTGATTTTCTTGTTGGAAATTCGAAAGTGTTTTGTTAATTTTACGAAAAAATATTATGCTTAAAAGATTTTAGGTATCTATACATATTTCTGAATGCCTACATAACATCCTTAAAATTGGTACATTCCTTCATGAAATTTATTGCCAAAAACATATGATCCAGATATGACCAATCCATCACAGGAATTTTTTGGTAACTATAACGATTTTATTATCTAATCTTCCAGAACCGTTAATGTAGGGTCCGCAAGTGATTTTTTTTTTCGAAATTAAGGATTCCGCTTTAAACCCTATATCATTGAATCAAATTGGTTCTGAGAAGAATTGAAAACTTTCCCAAACTGATGCTTCTATTAAAGGTTGTGCATTGCGTACTTTTGAAAATAGCGACTTCCAACATGTTGTCGTTGGTCATTTTGAATTCTTTTTTTGTACTAAAATATGCAGGAGAATGGGAACTACTATAAATTTCTAGATACTAAGGGAGGATCCCTTTTTTTTTTAATAGAAAAACTTTTTGTAAATGCGAAATTTGCTTGACGAACAAGCTTCAAATAGTCCGAGAACATTCCCAAATTATTTTAAATGTTTTAACGATGCATATCGTTCGTCCGAATGCTCATTTGAATATTTAGGTAAGAGAATTTCGCTCAACATTGGCTAATTAGCGACATTATTAACGGAGAGCTAAAATTGAACTAATCTTTGCTCTACAGAGTGGGCAGAGCTTGCGGACTCGACATTAATATCAACTTCTAATAGTCTCAAAAATGAAAATACTATAGAGAAGATCCCACTACCAAAGCAGTCTGAATCCACGAAGAAACGTCGCGACATTCAAGGGCTCAGGGCATGGGCAATTCTCCTTGTAGTGCTCTATCATTTCTTCCCTGCATACTTCCCCAACGGATATATCGGTGTTGACATGTGACTCATGAGAGATTTTGTTACTTTTGATTAAAGATTTTAGGTTCTTCGTAATTTCAGGATATCTGATCGTCATGATCATTTCCAAATCTAAGACGCTCAACTTCAAAACGTTAAAGACATTCTACTACCGCAGAATTAAGGTACGATTCTGATAAACTCAGTGACACAAAATATTCTCAGAGAATTTTTCCACTTTACTATCTTGCAATTGTCATGGTTTTGATAGCGATGTATTCGCTTCTATCGAAAACATTCTACGATATAAATGAATCGAGTGGAATCAAAGCAATTCTTCTCATCACGAACATGAAATTTAAAATCGACCCTGAAAGAGATTATCAAATATTGGTAGGAAAATACCATTTGAGTATTTTGTAGTTATTAAAATTCAGTTAGCGAACGCAGAGGATCTTTTCACTCATACTTGGTCAGTCTGCGTTGAAATTCAGTGGTACATTCTTGCTCCATTGCTCTTCGTCGTTCAGCGGCATTATTCGATTCAATTCATGCTATTTTTCACAGGTAGATGAAATTATTTTATCACAACTTTTAATTGATGGACAGTGAATATATGCCACTGCGCACCAAAATTGTTAAGCTAGTTTTTTTTCCAAACAGAAATGCATTGAAGCCTAATTTTCTATGAAGAGATCATATAAGAGCAAAATTATGTCAAGATTTAACGGAATATTTCCATCATTGAGCTAGGAATAGAAAGTTTATTCAAGTATGCCAATCCAAATTCGAAGAATGTTCAATTAGTTCGAAATATTAATAGCCAAATCCCATGCATTCATTTAACTTGAACTTATCATAACGTGCCTTACCCTACCCTTACTACTATCCTACCCTTCGCCTCTATATATCCTGAAAAGTCCAATTGTAATTTCATAATCATCCCACATTAGAACTGGTTTGCTACAAAACATTTATATGATGCCTGAAACTTCTCAAACTTGTGATAAAACGAAGTATAGTGCCCGATACATTTCTTTAAATGAAGTTATTACTTTGGTGCGCAGTGAATGTCTCCCGTGAACAATAGCCATGTAATATTTGGTCTTTCAGGAATTAGTTTATCATCTTTGCTATTTTATCTCCTCTCAAATAATACAGTAGCTTTCAATTGTGTTCTGGCTCGTTTGTGGCAATTTTGTGCTGGAATAACGGCGTTTCATATTTCGAGCTCAAGAAATGATGGCCTCATTGTATGTTGTATATTAATATGTATCCTCATTATTTATTATTCGAATTCAGAAATCTATGGAAGCTCCAAACAATAATAATTCCATAGAGAAGAGTACGAGATTTTACCAAATTTTTAATGCATCAAATAAATAATGATTAATTATTTTATTTTTATTCAAATAAAGTAAAATGCTTTAGATAAACTTTTAGTTCTAACCTACATCGCCTATTTGGTGTTCGGAATAATTCTTTACACTTTTTCTTGGAGCACAGTTGAGTGTTCTCATCTTCGAATCGAAGTAACACTTCTTACGGCTATTTTGATTGTCATTGGAGCGTATGAACAGGTTTTTTTTTAAAATTTATTTCTGTCAGATAAAAATGAACAACCCTCTCTCTAATGCGCTTCCTGAAGATTTGATGGAAGATTTTCAGATTTTGATCGTATCAAATCCACTGATGAACTTCCTCGGCGATATTTCATATCCACTCTACCTCGTGCATTGGCCAGTATATGTAATAATCAAATATCATTTCAAAGATAATCAATTAGGTGAAATTTCATAGCATAGAATTATTTCAGAAAAACTGATTTAGCACTTATTATTGGAATATTCGCCAGTTTTATATTGTCAGTATCGATTTATATCGCATATGAACGTCCATATCTACAATTATCACCGACTCCAATTGTCTTTCTAATCGTTTCATTAGTTGGAATTTCATTAATCTTGATCCGATCAGACTTGATTACGAATCGATTTTCTTACATGAGTAAATATGAAACGATGAATTATGATTTCATGGATGGAGACCCTTCGAAAAATCTATGTGGGTTTTGAACTTTTTCCTCAGAACTTCCGTTAGTACGCATACAGATTATCAGAGATGACCAGAATTCTAATTTCGATTTTTTTCAAAATTTTTATTTTTGAACTTAACTATTACAACATTTTGTAAAATTAAATTTACAACGTGAGATCACTGATCTTACTTTTATATCCATCATAAATTTTAGCTGTCGCAATTGCGATAAATTACTTCGAAGGAGTAAAGAATAGGAAGGAAAACGTGATGATTTCGAATTGTGTTCATATGAAATTCATCGATATAGTCATTCCTAAACCGTATGGCTTTTGCAGAAAAACGGTGAAGAATATTTTGAAGTGAGATTTTTCGTTAATGGCTCTCAAATTTTAGGGTACTCATAATGGCAGGATGAAAATTCTTGTCATCGGAAATTCCTACGCCAGCAATCAAGCGGATCTCGTTTATTCCGGATTTCGTCATCTCGTAAAGGAATTCGACGTTTACTCTCTACCAGGTAAAACAATCTTCCATCCATGGGAAGAATTACCGTTGAATTTATGAGTTCGAAATATTTCAAGATTTGAAAAAACGATATGAATCCAACCAATTAGATGTGGTTAAGAAATATTACGAACTATAAATTTTAGCTTGATCTCCAACTTGATTAACTTAATTTTTCGATTTTTTAAAATAATTTCAAGGATCAAATTGTCGATATTTATATCTGGCAAAATATTGAAAATTTTAGTTTGTGAGCCACTGATGAAGAAACAAATAGACGGCTGTCAAATGATAGATGGCGCAGAATATACTCGAGCTTTCAACATAAGCCAGCCCGATATTTTGTTCATTATTGCTAGGTAAGGTTTTGAAATTATTAAACCTGTCTAGGAATTCAAAAAAAAAAAATTAAATTAGACCATTTGGTGCTAGAGCCGTATCTAATCCAACTGTATCTCTGGAATTAGATCCAATTTACCAGCAACATAAGAAATTTCTAAACTGGTATAAAAATCACGACTTTCTCAAGAAGGTATTTTTATTATTTATGAAACTACCCCTTCCAATAAACATTCAGATTTACATACTCCAAGCAATGCCTATATGTTGGCAAACATGTCCTGAATCGCTGAATGAATTTATGATAAAAGAAAATAAATCGTTGTCCTTATCTGGCGTAGGTTATAAACATTATACTACAACGCGATTTTTTCTATCTGGAAAATTGTCAGCAATGTGCCAAATAAAGTAGGAAAAAGATTTGCTAACTTATCTCTTCCTAACATGTGAAATTTCTTGCGTAGAGGTATATCGAAAAATGAAGAAATAATTAACTTGAATATTACGATCAAGAAATTATAATTTAGGATCGATTTATCATCCATGTCGAATACCATGCGAAGATAAGATTAGAAAGGCTTGTTGAAAGGTAAATTTATTTTCATTTTTTTCTCGAAATTTTGAAATAACAATTCTTAGTTGTGAGAAATGCGAATTATTTGACTACACATCATATTTAGTCAATAAATATGGCCAGGTCAGTAAATTACACATTGAAATGAGCTTCTATGAAAGATGAAATATCTAAACGGAAGAATATGTTCGTAATTTCAGTTTTCGGTATATGATGACGAGAAAAATCTGGCTTTCTTTGATAATGAATTGCATTTGACAAGATTTGCAAAGGAAAAGATAAAGCCCGTTTTTGAAAAGTTGGCAGAAAATTTCAGCAAAGAATTTCCTGATTTAGTTTAATTTTATTGTTTTATTGCTGTTTCGATGTAGTCAAAGTATTAGATGTTAGATATAGTAAATTATTGATTTAGTAAATAAATAGGTTGTCGAGTCATGTTTTCAGTTATAGCAGATTGGAAAAAATGTGTGAGATTCAATAAATGGCACATAGAATAATTTATTATCTTCCAATATTGTCATTCGCCGAAAAATATTTGCTCAATTTGATGGCGTCATATCGTTTCAGACAACTTTCGTGTATCAGGCTAAATTCTGTTGCAGCTAATTTTCCAGCTGGGTTCACTTCATAGTGAAAAAGCAGATATCCGTGTCTAAATATGCATCTACTAGCTTTTCTAAATATGATTTTAAAATTTTACAAGGAGACCATTTTGAGCAATTCGACAACATCTAGTGGTTTTCCGTGAATTTCGATAAGTATCTAAAAATTTTCAAATCAAATATACATTTCGAAAATTTATTACCTGGCAAACAACATGCTTCTCTAGAAACGGCAACAACACATGGAATTCATATCCTTCGATGTCGATCTTCAGAATTTCAATTGAATTAATATTCTCCTTCTTCATTAGATCGGCTAAAATTTTCTTGTTTCTTTTAGAAAATCATGAAATTAGCTTACAGATAGTGTATGCATTCAAAGTCAGATTCGTTTCAGCTGCAACGCTCAAAGCTGTCGATTTTCCATTTATTTTTGCGTATTCATCCGATGCTAATCTGTTTGGATCCTCAAAATTTGGATGAGTCAACGTCATTAAAGGCGAATCAAAAATCGATAAAGAAATTTTACCTTTTCATATCCGAATATCTTGCATCGCATTTTTGTGAGAGTTTGAATCGAAGTGTCGAAGGAAGCTTCTCCACTTATTCCGAGAGAAAAGATGCTAAGATTCTTATTTCGTTTTTATTTATTGCAAGGATCAGTTTTACTTGCAACTTTCTGGAAGATTACCCGGTGAACAGATCCACTTTCCACCATCGAAAATACTCCCTAATCTAACAGAACCAGAGCATATCGCCTGAAGAATCAATTTCCAAAAATCTCAAAGAAAAATAAACATACTTCCGGCACAAGAATATTGAACAGATTATTATCAGCATTGCCCCTTCCAATCCAAGCTCTTCGATATTCAGCTTGTCGCTTGTATTCCTCTATTACATCAGGAGCTATCCTTGCCATGACGCTATCTGATTCCTGAACCTTTTTAATTGATATTTGTAACGAATATCGTGACATGAAGTTTTTGACATTTTAGAAAACAAATGATGTAATAAAAGTAAACAGTATTTCGGAAAATTTGAATGAATACATTCTTCTCTGCATCATCCCGTTGATTGCGCGAGAATATCCAATCGTCCAGGAAATTATCTATTTAGGCATTTTTGTTCATTATTTCATGAATTCAATCGCGTTTTCAAACTTACTATCCTTCACTTCGCAATATGCATACCAAATGAGTATGTTGATCACAAATAGAACCAAAATAATTAAAGCCGTCTGCAATCCTGATACCATCTGAATTTCAAATTGCCTGTTTTACCATTTAGATCAATTACCTAAACTACTTAGAAATATAGTATCTGAAAAAAAACTCAATAGTTGTATGTTCAATGTGAATTAGTAAAATATCCGCTATTTCTCAAAAATATCATGCTGTTACTCGCATCCTAAATGGCTCCATTGTTTCAGAATCTATACGAAAATATCCGTGTTTGGTCAGTTGTTAGAATCCTTCCAAAAGCGCCATCGATTAAAAATATCATATGAAATTGTTTTTAGATATTTTTTATCCAGTTTGTTATAGTAATGCGAAAATTATCTCATTATAGTTTTTTTTCCATTGCATCTGCACTTCACAGTCAGTCAATTTATTAGGAGCCAATTTTTAACAGATTTGTATCAAATTGCTATTACGATTACTCATGAACTGATAAGTGTGAGTGAGGGTGAGGAAGAGTAGAATTTGAGGATTTGAGTTTGTTTGTGCTTTTGCTGACCACTCTGATGCGGGTATCGATTGAAAGCTGAAGCATTTAGAAGGCTGCAGATAGTAGAAACGAAAAACGGTAATGGTTTGAAAATGGTGCGATTAATGTTGATTTTGTGCGTGTTGACGTATCCTAATTTGGGTGAATTGATTTAGATAAACAGATCCATTGAGAAATTGTCGTGTGAGTCAATCACAGTGCTCATATTATGTACATGTTTGCTAACAAAGAGATTATAATTATTTTGTAACTTAAAAGTTGAAATTTAAAGTCGTGACGTCTTTCTCTCCTTTATAATTTTCAGAAATTTGCCTTTCTACCTAGAAATGACTTCATCTGAATGTATTCATATCCGGTGCAAGACGCTGATTTTAAAAATAGCAATGAAACTTCTTTGAGTTGTTCACGTCACAAGTTTGCAAACACGAAACCATTTTAGATTGCGAATCCACTGCCAATCGCTCGATCCGAGGATCCGAAACCTTTTCGGAGCATCTGATTAAATACAGCTCCCATTTCAGGCAGTTCGAAACAAAGAAACCACCTTCATGTCTGGGAAAATCGCGAAAGAGCCTTTTGA
Source organism: Diploscapter coronatus (assembly GCA_964036155.1). Taxonomy (NCBI): domain Eukaryota; kingdom Metazoa; phylum Nematoda; class Chromadorea; order Rhabditida; family Rhabditidae; genus Diploscapter; species Diploscapter coronatus. The sequence continues at coordinate 7,585,042 of OZ038423.1, forward strand.
ATTGGTAACCAAAATCGTAGATGTCATAAAAATTGAGATCATTACATAATAGCTGATTTTATTGATTTATTTTCTCGAAATATTTTTATGCTGAACATCAAAAGGATTTTTTCCTTTCATTTTATTTCTTCATGAAACACTAGCATAGGAGCTGCTAGAAGGTTAGAAAGCTGCAATTTGTAACCTTCAATGTTGATATTAACAGATTAGACATCATATAGCTCATTATCAGGGTTAAATTTGCACTATTTTTATACTGAAGTTTCATGACAATTCCACTCTACAACAATAATTGCCTACTCATTTTCTTCTTTCTGCAAATTAAAAAAATCATTTATAGGTAAATGCCACGATATTGTCCACGATGTCGAAATCACGGCATAAATATTCGCTTGAAGTGGCATAGAAAACTCTGTCCATATCACGAATGCGTATGCCAAAAGGTAAATGTTGAGAGATGGGAAAAATTGGAATAGGTTTGAAATTTCAGTGCATTCACATCAAACATCGAACAAGTATTCAGATGGCACGAAGAGCGAAGAAGAAGATTCAGATGGGAGAACGAATTTCACGGAAAGCGTTAGGTCGTATCGATTATTCTAAATTTTGGCTATGAAAATTTTCAGAACAAATTTCAAATTTGTCATGGATAACTTTTATGGTTTTTTGTTGAGTTTCCAGAGGAAGGAGAAAATTTTATAAATTATTATTTCAGAGATCCTGCGTAGACAGGTTATGGTTAGTAAGGAGTGTTCAAGCAAGGCTATGACAACAGATTCATCATCGAACCTCCACATCTACAATTCTTTGATTCAATCAAGCTCTATCGATTTGCAAACCATCAATATTATCCCAGCCACATTAGTCAGCCAGAATATTCCAATACCTGAACTCGAACTCGTAAATTTATCCGGATCTACCTCACAATCTCAGAGTTTTCAAAGTATCTCAGCAGATGATGACTCATCTACTCCTAATTTATCAGATTCAGTTAATTTGTGCGAACCTACTTCGTCTTCCAATCTCTATCTGTATCCACTAAATTTTTTCGTACAACCAGTTACAAATGCTCAGACATTATTCTACGAAATGCATTGCCAGAATATCGATAAAGATGAATAAAGAATTTCATGTAACATTTTTATTGAAGAGCTCATACATTTAAAAATTTTCGAATATGAAAGTTAGAAAGTTATCGAAAAATCGCAGATTTGAGAGGATCAAATTTTCAGTTACCTTATTTGAGATTTGAAGTAGATTTTTATGTATAGGTAATAAAAATCCTCCCAATACTCAACTTTGATTGAGTAAATATTCTTGCATTCTTTCCTTATTGAAAATGCCAAAAATTTCTTGCTTTATTTTAAGCTTACAATTGGAGAAATAGAATCTGCCACAGGATGAAGTTATTTAATTCTCTTTCTCAGATATTTTACAACCACTGAAGTAAATTGATGAAAGTTGCTCGAGAAAGAGAAAAACAATTATAAAAGAACACGATCACTGAGAATCAGAGTTTTACAGTGATCCTAATTTTAGAAGATTTGATTCATTGTTTTAAAACGCTCATCATACGATCTCATTGTTCACTGATGTCTATGTGATGGAATTCAAAATGAAAACTCATTTCGATGAGAAAATAGCTGCTCAATAAACATACGAAAATGCAAATAAAAGTACCGAATTGTTTCGTGTAATTAGGATTTGCAATGTTTGCTGAAAACAAAGGATCATCAGACATGGCTTTCAGGAACAAAAATGTACGTACAATGATGACACAGGATTGTCTGCTTTTGGAAATGTTTCAAAGTTCTGTGATGCCTTGCAAGCCGTATAAAAATGCGAGAATGATATCAGGGCCCGTACTAAAGTTCCCTCACAACAACTCAAAGAAGGAGCGAATTTTTCATGTGACTTGTCATTAACTCTGAAAGGGCATGTGCTCACACCAACAGAAAAAAATACAAAGAAAATTTCTAAAAATCCGTGCAAATTGATATGAATCTTGTAGCCAAGGATATCAGCTACTAGTAGGTATAAAACATTGATAAATTAGTTGCCTAATTAAAGATTTAATTGAGTTGTCGCGAACTGTGTCAAAGAAGGAGCAGACTTGGAGCGAAGTTTGCATTCAGCGAGTGAGAATGAACTTATCTTGAAGTGAGCTATCGACAAGTTCGCCACAATTAGAGAATGTGAAAAGTGAGAGAGCAAGCTCATGACAGGGTAGCCAGTACCTCACTTGGAAAAGGTTTAGTCTACTCCTGTCATGAACTTGCTCTCTCCTTTTTCACACTCTCTAGTTGCGGCGAACTTTTCGCTATTTTCACCTTCGCTCACAACAATTCGCGTTTTTCTTCTTCCATTTTTTATTCACGGAAATTTTCTAGCGATTTATTTTTTCTTGATTTTTTTTCCAAATCAATTTTCATTGTTTAGGATCCCGATCAAGTCTCATGTTTAAGTAGTTTGCTTAGTTTTATTCGTTTTTATCAGCTTAATCGATGTTTATTTTCACAATTCGTCGACTGATTTGCAACACGAAGCAAATGCCGAGGAAATGGAGGACGAAGACGAAGTATCAACTCCAAATCAGGCACAAGTAAGAATCATAAGATAATTTTCTGAGGATAAAAATTTCACATTTTGAATCGTTGAAATTTTTTGCAAGATTTTCATAATTTTCTATGAGTGAACAAATGGAGATGGTTTTTTTTTTCATTTTAAATATTTTACGTGATTTTCATAGAAGATAAAAATTGCAGGTCAAGTCGAATCCCAATGCCACAAAATCGAGTGCTTCGTCTCGTGTAAAACATGTTCTGTCTGCAGTGATTGTGAAGAAAACAAAGAAAGCCTCGAAACGTCCCAGAAACGCTGAAGAGGTAATTTCCGATAAGTTGATTTTCTCGTTCTTTAAAATGCTCCCGAATCATCTTGCTTATACTTATTCACACTTCCACATTCGGGACATAACGAATTTTTCGTCGGATTCCTGTGTTGATATTATTAGAAAATTTACTAGAAAAATCGTTTCTGATTTTCCTATTTCAGGATTTCGATGATATGTTCTTCGAAGATGCGACTCCTAAATTGGCTAAGAGGGAATCTGGATACGATCAATGTCTTGCAGGTAGTCATATTTTAAAATTACAGTAACAATATTGAAATTCTTTTATTTTTCAAAAATAGAACAATTTTATTACGAAAGTTGTGTTCTAAAATCTAAAAAGAGTAGAAAATTGCTCATTGTGAAATTAACCATTTACCTAGGGACCGCCAAGCCCCGCCCCTTTGCCTCGGTTCAATATTGTCCATAGTTGATAGCCCTTTCGATTATCGCAAATATTTTTTGTTTTATTTTTGTTTTTAATAGTTGATCGATACCCACTATACAATTCGATACCGCTCTTTCACGTGGTGATATCGATTTATTGATCAGGGTGCGAAATAAGTCCGCAAATGCGCGTCAAATGCACACCAAATTACGACAATGCTAATATTTCGAGTTATAAAAAAAGGTACATTTCATTTTTTTTGATGAATCGGTACATCTAGTTGAAATGTACAACATATGTAGAAATTAGAAAAATCCTGCGTAGAGCAAATTTTCCCGAGGCAATAATAGATGCTCGCCTTTGGGGTACTGTATCTTTACAAGGGATCGTTAAAATCGTCTGAAAACTTGACTAAAATAAAATTTGATACTCTCTAATTATGCTATCCGAAAGAAAAAAAATGAAATTTTATCAAAAAATATTTCTTAAATTAATTTCAAAATGACCGTTTTTGTCTTTACTAAATGTGATCAGTCTAGGCATATCTTGAAAGGTACATATGTTTTTATTTCATATTTTGATTAGTTGGTCAATTGTCCGTCTTCGGTGAGAAATGAGAAAAATCCTGCGTAGAGCAACTAAGACTCTGATAATTTGCGAAAATATAAAAGAAGCCAATGCTGAATGAAAGAGAGTGCAGAGAAAAAGATCCCCAAAGGCAGAAAAAGAAAGGGAGAACGAGGGGCAGTGCCTTTTACAGATAGGCCACGTCCCTTTCCCTTGTCCACGAAAAGGAGCGATTTTTTTCGATTTTTCGCGTTAAACTTTATCAAATTTTTTATCAGTGACGTATTTTTTCGCGGTTTTTTCGGTGGGGATGTTTAGAGGGGCACCTCAGCCCCTGAAAAATGTAGAAAACATGGTGCCAGAGTGAATTTGGCAAAATGGCTGGCGGTCCCTACATTCACTGAAACTTTTAAATAAACAACGATGGATGCGTTTAGTTTGAACCAGCGAAAAAATAAAGAACATTATCTTATCCTATGATTATTACAATAAAAATATTAGTTTTGGCATCTGGAAAATGCATTTTTCAGATTAACCTAATTTCCTACCCTCGATATTATTGAAGATCATGCACGTCATTCTGTATTATTGAATCAGCCTTCTCTAATGTTCGTTCCATTTCATTTAGAGAATTTCACATACAGGATCAAAATCCATGTTTTTTCTTAGCATTGTTCCCTTATGTGGAGGGATCTGTTGGGAAAAGGATCAGAATCCATGCACTTTCAAATTTCTAATAATACGACATTAAAACGAAGAAAGATAGCAAATACGAAGGGGGATATTCGAAATAACAATGAAACACAAACAAGGAATAAATTACATTACCTTTTGACGTGTATACATTTATTTTCTGTAAATTAGGTTGGTTGGGTGCCACGAAAGATCGCAATTTCGCAACCTGAGAAATAGTACGTTAAAAGTGGAGACTCTATCTCTATCCTCTATCCTAACCCAACATTCTCTCTTCAAGTTGCAATTTTTTGCAATCATCTTTTTATTTGATAAATCATCATAAAACCAAGTTTTTATGTCTTATATTTTATAACAATGGGTGTAAATAATTCAATAATCCAATGATCTACCAATTGTTTACCACATCGAGTCTCCTTTGTGCGTGGAATGAGTGCTTTTGTTCTGTACCATTCCACCATAATTTCATCTTCTTCCAACTGTATCCTTTTCAAGCTTTCCTTTAGCAAGATGAATGACAGAAAAATGAATCCAACATATCGTAATCTAGCTCTGAGCTTCAACCACATACAAAATACCATAATACCTATAATATAAATCCATGGGCCTCTATTTTAGGAGGACTTCTACTATAAGAGGGGGCTTCTATTATAGGTTTTACTGTAAGTGCTATTTTTAGAGATCTTTTTTTTGAGTTTTTGCATTGTGTGCATTCAATAGAATTGTAATTTTCATCCTGAGGGATGAAAATTAATTATATTCGGCAGAGACGGCTGCAATTTAAGTTGTTGTATTTCTTGATTAGTAAAAATTTGGCCTCTTGTATTCCCTTCTTTCGGTCCTCACCCTTTCCCTGTTGTATTTATCACCCGCTTTTCGTGACTAACTCACAATATTTCTCCAAAAAGTGGGTGAGGGCCGGGAGAGGAATACAAGGGGCCAAAAAGTTGATATGTCACATAAGAAATTGGGATAAATCGTTTTTAGAGCAATTTTATTATTGATAAAACGAAGCAAGTAAAAACTAGTCTTTCACTGATATATGCATATATGTATTCTGCTAGCTATGAACGATGCTAACACAATTTTATTACAAGCTTTGGGTTAAATTAGAATTGATCGACTCTAGCAAACGATTACCGTAAAATTCGAAAGATGCGAATCAAGTTCCTGCTTCCAGATTTATTCATAATAATTGGCATTAACAATTTTGAGTAATTATTATCGTTGTTGAACTATGTAAGTGTATACAACTGCATGCAATAATCTGGATGTTTCTCATTATTTGCTTTTTTATTAATTATTTCTGTTTTTTCCGTCGTATTTCGAATTGAAATGGGACGAAAAATGCTTGTATTTTTGAAAACAAAGAGATTGGAAAAACGAGACATTTGACGAAATATCTGCATCATGTAATGGGCAAAATGATTCAGATCTATGAAAGCTCCATATCCATCCCCTATATTGCAGGCTAGTACAGCCCAGTCTCTATAAAAATCAAATACTTTTCTTTTTTTTCTTATAAAGCTTGCCTTTTTGGAAGGTTTTTATTCACGAAACAACCCAATCTTCACCCTGAAATAATATGGCTCATTATCAAAAAGATAGATCGAAATAAAAGAAGTAAAGAAGTAAGAATGTCTGTGTCTCTCATGCTCACATACTATCTTTCTTTTTACTTCTTTAGAAAGTACAGCAAATGACAATCTCTCGTTTTTGATATCCATGTTTTTTGGGAACAAGCCATGAAGAAATAACCATGTAATAAAACGAGTGTATAGATTCCAATTGAATGTCAATAACTAGAAAAGATAAAATGGAGAATACCAAAGATACTATATTTTCTATCTAATCTAAAAATTAGTATTTGTTGTAAAGTGTGTCTGTCTGTGTATCTGTCCAAACTTAGTTTGAGACTCTACATTGACCCTACTCCCATGTGTTATATATGGTTGGAACTGCATTTTTCTACCAATGTGCAACCTAACATTTTCGGCGACTTTGGACCCACCAATTGGCTAATTAGGGGAAATAAACTGATTTTGGTGAAAATTAGCATATAGCGTATTTTAAATTTTCCAATAAAAAGATCATTAAACTGAAAATGATAAGCATAGCTCGTTCTGCACTTGAGGAAGAGAGGCTGCTGCTTTTTAGCGATATTCCATGAAGTTTTTTTTATCATTCCACTTGTGACATGCACCGTATGCATTTTTCATCATTTCCTAAGATCAAAATTCATTTTTTTGGATAGTTTGCTAAAAATATGAAATTTAGCTATGCCCTCCAAACGTTTCAATTCATTTTCAACCGGAGACCTCACCTTTATACTCGTATGTAGTCGACCTTTAGCTCAACGGAAATAAAAGTTTGAAATAATTGTTTATACTGTTGCACAGTATTTTTAGAGTTTATGTAGAGGCTCAAAGTGAGTTCGGACAGATGCAGACAGACAGACACACCTCTACTGCTCGATTTTTTTTCTTTGAATTTTCCCTCTACCACTGTTTTCTACTCTGTTCTGCTCTCGCCAACCGACCTACACTAGTATATCCATAATGAATAAAACGATCAATTTCTTAAAATTTAGTTACAATATTTTGGCCTAAAACCGTTTTACTTTCCAAACAGATTTGAATCGAAAAAGTTGTCTACTTTGAACCTTGCCTTTTAGTTCTAAAAACATTCAATAAAATCTACAAAAATTAAGAATTAGTCAAATTGACCTGGATATGAAATTGATGTCGGCACGAAATTATCTCAAAACTATAAACTAAACTAATCATAAATTTAGCTTAAACATCATGAAGTCCATGTATAAAGTAATTCATTTATGCCAATTCCTAATATTTTCCACCAAAATTAAAGCATTTTCAACAAATTTGCAGAACAATAAATGGGATTATTATGAATTTTCATTAATCTAAATAATTTCGTAATTTCTGCACTCTTCCAATGATTCTTTTATCCTATTAATCCAATACCGTTTGAATGCTTTTGAATTTATAATATTCTTATTCATCAGTCTTCTTTCTGCCTCCTCCAGGAACTGTTTTGTTACCTGAATTTTTTTCTAGCAATAAATAATTATGAAAATAAAACCTCTTCATAATTTTTGACGATTATAACTCTTTGATCTTCGAAAAGAGAAGTCATAGGTGATAGTTCAACTATTGGAATAGCACCCATTATTATAGATTCCCATCTGAAATTGACTGAAATATGAGATAACAATCTTAATACTCACGTTCTAAAGCAATCGGGTCCTAAACCGTTTGGACTAAAGACGTATTTAGACCTTCCCAATTCTTTGAGATAGTCGGAATAGTTGAGTCGGCGTGAACTGAATAGAGCAACGTGCAAACTCAGTGAAATATGTGTCGGTTAATAGTCGAACGATCATTGCAACGATGGACAGACAATAGCTATGAATATCGCTACGATTATCGCAACAATAGTTGAGGATCTCTCAAGAAGTCTCTACAATATAGCTCTGATAATCGTAGAGATATTGACCTCTATTGCCCATTGCTGCAATAATCAACTGACTATCAATCAATTGGTACTTCGCCGAGAAGGTATGGAATGAGTAACAAAAAGACAAACCCACAATCAGCTTCAATTTCAATTTTATTGCAAATTGTTTGCCTCTGATTCTTTCGATTTGGATTTGTATTCGTAGCAATATTCACATAAATATTTATGTCACGTTTCTCCCAAGGCATCCTGAAATGACAATTTATTTGCATTCTACAAAATTTAGCTCATATAATTTCTAGTTATGCAAAATTAGGACTTCAATACTTTAAAATTTTAAAAAGTGATAGCAGAATGAATACAAATAATTAGCTTTATCTTCATTAGACTCAAATCGAATTGTCATGAAATATTGTGATATGAGAAAACCTCAGATCCAAGTTGATCTTTTTACCTGTAATGCTTGTATGCTTCATACAGAACTGACTGGTTTCCATGCGGCCAACCTCGACTGGACACTCCATTCGCAATTATGGTCAACTTTGGATGTTTAGTATCTCCATTTTTTGCGAACCATCGTACTAGGTATTTGTCTCTGTTATTAACGAGCCCTTTATCATTCATCCTTTTATTTTATTCTCACTCTAATAGATTTACGTGCCTGCCCGGCGCTGAGTATGAACTATCATGGGTAATGAGAATATATTTTTTGTTATTTCGTTGCTGGAATTCCTTCAGATGATTGAGGTAATCAGTCTTCACGAATACGATAGCACAGTCAAATATTGATGCAGTCTAAAATCATTCATTAATTCACTAAACTCTGAAATTACATAATTTGAGTTGCTCTACCTCCAAATTCTTAGCTGTTAAAGTTGTATTAGCCACATAAATGGAACTTTCTCGGTAGAAATCTCCGGAAACAAATATCCATTTATCAATTTCCGTTAAGTGTTTTTGCGAGATTCGTTTTAAGTTGAAACTTTTGAACTGAAAAGCATGGTTCAAAATTAACAACTCTCTATGATGCTGAGTAATAAACACAATATTAGTAAATAAATTCAATTAATTTGACAGATTTCATTTTACTTTCATTTTATGCAAAACATTATTATTCTTGATCAACCTACATTTTTAAATTTTTACTTTATTGCCATCCAAAAATATACATGGTCAAAAATCCTATCTTGAAAAATTTGTTACTTACAAAACAATTCTTACTATGAATATTTGTCCAATTGGGGGTGTATAAATATAGATCATAAATAGAAATAATCCAGTAGAAACAAATACGACTCTGGCCAACTTCCGTCCATACATTACCAATCAAATGTTTTACCGACCAAAATTTGTTTCAGATCCCTTTTAAAGTAATTTTTATATTTTTCTCCCCAAAATCTCCCTCAAACATAATAAATTGGTGTTTAATTAGGGACCGCCAGCCCTTTTGCCAAATTCACCCTGGCACCATGTTTCCTACATTTTTCAGGGGCTGAGGTGCCTCTCTAACCATCCCCACCGAAAAAACCACGAAAAAATACGTCACTGATAAAAAATTTGATAAAGTTTAACGCGAAAAATCGAAAAAAAATCGCTCCTTTTCGTGGACAAGGGAAAGGGACGTGGCCTATCTGTAAAAGGCACTGCCCCTCGTTCTCCCTTTCTTTTTCTGCCTTTGGGGATCTTTTTCTCTGCACTCTCTTTCATTCAGCATTGGCTTCTTTTATATTTTCGCGGATTATCAGGATCTCAGCTCGGCGCCGCAGGATTTTTCTGATTTTTTCACCGAAGACGGACAATTGACCAACTAATCAAAATATGAAATAAAAAATGTACCTTTCAAGATATGCCTAAAGTGATCACATTTGGTAAAGACAAAAACGGTCATTTTGAAATTAATTTTAAAAATATTTTTTGATAAAATTTCGTTTTTTTCTTTCGGATAGCATAATTAGGGAGTATCAAATTTTATTTTAGTCAAGTTTTCAGACGATTTTAACGATCCCGTGTCAAGATACAGTATTGCAAAGACGAGCATCTATTATTGCCTCGAAAAAATTTGCTCTACGCAGGATTTTTCTAATTTTTACATATGTTGTACATTTCAACTAGATGTACCGATTCATCAAAACAAATTTTATGTGCCTCTTTCATAAGTCGAAATATTAGCATTGTCGTAATTTGGTGTGCATTTGACGCGCATTTGCGGACTTATTTCGCACCCTGATCAATAAATCGATATCACCACGTGAAAGAGCGGTATCGAATTGTATAGTAGGTATCGATCAATTATTAAAAACAAAAATAAAACAAGAAAAATCGGCGATAATCGAAAGGGCTATCAACTATGGACAATATTGAACCGAGGCAAAGGGGCGGGGCTTGGCGGTCCCTATGTTTAATTCAAAACTAATGAAAATGAATTGTCTTGTGTTTTCACATGGTGTTTCCCCGAAATCCTTTGTTAGGCTTTCTGCAAATAACTACGAAACCTTTGAATTTTTCTCAAATATCATCATTTTTTGCCGAAAAAATCTGAAAAAAAATAATCAAAAGAATTCAAAATGATCAGTCTAATAACACACAGAAGAGCTATTATATCGTGTAGCGCATGTTTTCTTTTTTTTTTTTTTTTTTTTTTTTTCTTCCTAGCCTTATTATTCCCACTGGGTGGGGTCGGCTACCCTCAAGCCCGTAGTGGGGCTTAGCCTTTGATAGGGGCAGTCGGCCTATCCTAGCCACACAGGACTAGTGGCCCGTCCCGAGGACAGACTGTTGTTGTGTGCAACAGCCGAGGGATTTTAGGCAAATTTTCGTGGTTTTATCCACTACCAACATTTCTTAACCCCCTTGGTTTGGGTGAGGAGCGGGGGGCGAACTTGAGCCCTAGCTGTAGGCAGTAACACACAACCACTGCGCTACGCCGCCCCTGTAGCGCATGTTTTCTAAGGTAAGCATATTCACTTCGATTTTTATGACCATGTGACATTTTTAAAAATTGGATCATATTTTCAAATAGTAGTCAATTTTTTGTTCAATTTTATTCATACGAACAGATTTTTCTTCAAAAAGAAATATAAGAAGCGTATAATTCTGTATCATAAATCGACGATCCAAATTTTAGGTGAGAAGAATTGCATGCGTGGGAGCAGGTTATGTCGGTGGGCCGACTTGCGCGATGATCGCTCACAAATGTCCAGATATCCAGGTAAATATTATGTCCATTATTGCTGTTACAAATAGATAATGACCATTTTGGCATTCTCTAATCAGATATCTCTTTGCCAGTGCTACATCAGAGTTCTATTAGAGAAGTGCTGAATTAATTTCACTGTTTTTGGCAGTGATTTGTTGATCTATCTTGACATTGGGCTTACTTTTGGGCCGGGAATAAAACTAGGTCATGAACTATCAGTCTGTTTTCTATTTCCTATCCGTTATCATTGGTGAGTGTGGTGACGAATACTTACCAGGCTCGAAAGTTTAAACCCTGCATGACATTCAAGGTAGTCAAAGTGTCTAAGAATTAACACTCCAACTTTGGAAATTAGAAAATTTAGGCTAGCATTTTATTTCACTTCAGGTTCAAAATGAAATGCATTGACGCTACCGAGATTTCTCAATCAAAAGTACAAAAACTGATTTCAATCCTGTTATAAATGATTTGAAATCAGCGTCAATTTGACTAATATAAATCGGATTTTGTGGATAAATTTGAATATTTTCTCCAAGTTATGTGATTGTAGATGATTTGATAAAATTTTAAATCAGTGCGAAGGATTAATCGTTTAGCACAATTCTAATAGCATAATTTTAATGACGTTTATTTGGATGAATATGTTATTACTAGCCTCCAGGGGCCGCAGAGCGGTCCCTTTTCGGCTAGGCCCTGGCTTCGCCAGAGCTTAACCAAATTTCAATTTTAATTCAGTTGAAAATGTTATTTGAATTATTACAAAGAAATTGATTTTAATTTTGACTATTTTAATTGGGATGTGATTTTTAATTTCATTTGAATTTTATATGAATTTTTGAACCCGAATTTGGATTAGAATTTGGTCTGGGATTTTCGATCTTGACTTCGACCTTCAATTTGTTTAATTTGGGCTTGAAATATTTTGAATTTTTGAGATTGAACATGGATTTGGATTTTCGAATCTAATACTTGGATTTGAACTGTTTAAATTTTAATTTGGGCTTTAATTTTGATTGTGAATTGAAATTTCAATCTTGATTTTTAAGCTGAATTCGCTTTGTAACTTGAAATATACATGAAATGTTTATCCAAAAAGTTGAACCTTTTAAAAATTAGCATAATATTAGTATTTGGATATGTAAATTAGGCAAAAAATTGAATTATTTGAAAAATTAGCATAAAGTGAACATTTGGCAAAAATAATGAATACTAGACTTCGGTCGGCCGCTTCGCGGCCTCCCTTCGTCTAGGACTTTTGCTTCGCAAAAGTGCAAAACAAAACAATACCAAAGCCAAAGACAATATCAAATCAAAACAGCACCAATATCACAACAACTCCGGCACTAAAACAGTTTTTCTTTAAAATTAACATATATTTTATTTGTTGCATTTCTCATTTTCATGTTCATACTCTCTCACTATCAAAATTTTTAATTTCATAGCTATCCCCTCTTGAGCAGGGCCGTCCAGGAATGGGTTTTTAGAATTTCGGAAAACAAACAGAATGATTTTCAAAATTTCGAAAAGCAGAAACAGAAATGGCCAAAAATCTACAGAAAACAAACAAATAGAACAGAAACAGAATTTCTGGACGGCCCTGCTCCTGAGCATCCCGCTAATTTGTATCATTTTCTAAAATTCTTCAAAAATTTCAAGCTCCTTTTCATCCATAAAAATGCAAAAAGAATCGATTCACTAAAGGCGAAATCACTTCTAATAAGGATAATTGTCCAATTATCTGATCAAACCCAAACAAAACTTATACGTTGCACACCGCGGGAAGATTGCGCATCTTTCGGTACAAACCCCATCTCAATTAGATGATCACATCTCTAGATATAAACTTGGACAAACAGACAACACACTACAAAAATACTGATAGTAGTGATTTGGAATTCCCATTCTCATTGATCTCGTTTTCCACTATCTGGAGATCACCTTTCATTTCAAGGCCAAAATATGTCGGCTAATGGATAGCGACTACCCATTATTTTATTTTTCATCAGAGAAGAAACTAACGGTGAAGTCAAAAATTAGCATTTATGCTAACTAAAAAATCAAATCGCGATAAAAACTATACGTTGCACACGGGTCACGATTACACTTCGAATCATCTGTGGGCTTCCTTGTTCACAATCGGGTATCGAGATCTAAGCTCATACACTCAGCAATTTTACCAAAAAGAAAAGATATCAGATTCGGATGCTCCGTACTTGGTTATCCTACTTTACCATACTTTATCAGTCTTAGTCATTTGCCAATCAAATTCTAAAATAGCAGACGTGCTGTTCATATGTAAATACCCACAATTGTGTAAGCAAAAGTGAGAATAAACTTCAGATTCCCTGTGCTTGATCATCGTTTCCACCAGTTTTTATCATTTTCTCACCAAAAAGATGAATATCTTATCATTAAAGTTTCAGTGGATAATCTTTCCAAAAAGACTTCTGAGTTATGATCGCATTATAATATCTCAATTCAGGGATGGACCGGGACCGGGAGTCTCTTTTAATTTCTAGCATTTTCAAGGTATAATAAACCTTATAAGGTGTGTCTCAAAATTATGAACGCATCCCTCTTTTTTGCAATGTTCCGACTGGCGCTAATGCTATCAAAAGTCAAATAATTTTATATTATCAAGCTCACAGAAAAATAATATCTATCCACTTTCACCTGAATTGTTTCATCAGTAGACTCGTTGGCGACAAAATTAAAAATCGCTTATCTCAAATTATGAACGCACTTTGAGTTCAAGAGCACTACACCCGCAATACTTGAATTATTCCGACTCAAATTTTGTACAGATTCTCTAATATATTCCTCACATATCTGCAAGGTTTCAGTCCGATTCAACTGACTATGCTGTTTCTAAGATTTTTTTCTGAAAGTATCCCTTAACTATGGAAAATGTTAAGAAAGTTTCTTCAAAAAACTCAAAGGATGGAAATTTCATATGGTATACGGAAAAATGATATAAATCCTGGAAATATATTCCATTCCGCTTCTTTTGAGACCAAATACATCTCTTGCATCACGTTACTGGAGATCTACACTTCATCAAACATTCGACGTAGCCTCAATTATGGGAAAATATGCCATTTAAAGAAATTTTAAAAAATGTTGTTCCAGGTTCCTATAGATTTTTCATTATAAACCGTTATGATCTTTTGGAAGCCTAATAATGATCTTATCATTCCATGCTATCCATTTTCTGATAGGTTAGCTATACTCAGAAATAGGAGTTTTTGAAGAAGCCTTTCTCAACCTTTTTGGACAATTTCCATAGTTAAGGAATACTTTCAGAACAAAATCGTAGAAACAGCATAGTCAATTGAATCGGACTGAAACCTTGCAGATATGTGAGGAATATATTAGAATCTATGTACAAACTTTGAGCCGGAATAAGTCAAGTATTGAGGGTGTGGTGCTCTTGAACTCAAAGTGCGTTCATAATTTTGGGACACATCTTAGTCGAAAATTCATTTCATTGTCAAATTACTAAAAAGTGGCTATTTTGCTTATTCTGAAAATCGGAAGTTCCGTTAAAAGTTGGCCGGGATCGGGATTAAAATTTCTCGAACACCGCGACTCCCCGCCCACCCCTGATCTCAGTCGGTTATGAACACCCGCCACAATTTGTAAACGAACCACCACTCTATCCACCCACTCTTTCTCCCTTCCTCGACTCTTTTTCACCTTCGTAAGTAAGGAAATAGTTTTTGGGTAAAAGTACCCATTTCTTGGACCAAAATTCGATCGGGTTCTTTATGTTGCACATCAGGACAAAATTACCTTTCCAACCATGTATAACACTTGGGTCTACCATGCTTAGTATTCGAGAACTAAGCTTGGACAGACAGACGCACATAACAAAAATACTAAAAAGTAAGATAAGATAAGAAGTAAAATAAGATAAGATAAATGTTTTTTTCTAAAGTGGTCCCAGCACAGATTTTAGTTTTTTTCCTAGCACTCTTCCCTAGGTGGAGGGGTCTGCTACATGGGTCCTATCCCTTTACCTCTTTCTATCTCTCGCGTCCCGCATCTGTCATATCTTTCTTCACGGTGTCAATGTACCGTGTCTTCGGTCTTCCGCGGGGTCGGGTACCATCCAACTCCAGATTCCATGCTGTCCTTGCAACTTGGTTCGAGTTCGAGGTACTCGGTCTTGCTGGTGTTCATTCTCAGTCCGTGCCGTTCGAGTCTTTCTTTCAACTTCTTCAGGTCTTTCTTGAGTTCATCTCTGGTTGATCTTGCGAGCACGATGTCATCTGCGTAGAGCAGTGTCCATGGGTGTTCGCCTTGGATGTCTCGGGTGATTCGATCCAAGCACAGGATGAACAGCAGAGGAGATATTGCGCTGCCTTGATGCACACCGACTGTGACTTCGAATGGCCTTGTAGTGCCGGCCACGCTTCGGACTTGACTTCGACTGTCGGTGTACAGCATCTTCACCCACTTGATATACTCCTCTGGGACTCCAGCATCTCTGAGACTGTACCATATCAGGTCGTGTGGTACTCGATCGAATGCCTTCTCTAGGTCGACGAAGGCTATGTGCAACGGCAGCTTCTTCTCTCGGTGCTTCTCTGCGAGTACTCTCAGTGCGAAGATGGCGTCTGTCGTTCCACAGCCAGGTCTGAAGCCTGTCTGGTTGGGTGTTATCTCGACGCATTCCCGTATTCTCGCATCGAGTACTCGCTCGAAGATCTTCAGAGTGTGTGAGAGGAGTCTGATTGGCCGGTAGTTGTTGCATGTTAGAGTGTCACCTTTGCCCTTCCAGATAGGTACCGTTGTGGACTTCTTCCACTCAGCAGGGATTTCGTTGTCTTCGACTATCTTGTTGTAGAGCTTGGTTAGGAACCGTACTCCTTTGTCACCTGCTAGCTTCCACACTTCTGCCGGTATATCATCTGGGCCAGTGCACTTGCCGATCTTCATCTTGCTCACGGCCATCCTGACTTCCATTTCAGTGATCACAGGCACAGGTCTGACGTTGGGTGTTCCTCGAGGAATCTGTGGGTGGGGGAATTCAGTTGTGGATATCTCTTTGTAGTGCTCTCTCCATCTGTCCATGATATCTTTGTCCTCGTACAACACCCTTCCATCTGCTGCCTTCACTATTCTCACGTTGCCGATGTCCCTTGTCTTCACGTGTCTGGCCTTTGCAATTCGGTAGATCTCGCTTTCACCCTCTCTTGTTTCCAGTCTGCGGTAGAGGTCTTCGAAGTGTTCTTGTTTGGCTTTCGCGACTTGTATCTTGGCCTCTTTCTTCCGCAGGTTGTAGACGTCTTTGTCCTGCTGGGTGCGAGTCTGTCTCCACTGTTTGAAGGCTTCTTTCTTGCTCTTGATAGCTGCTTCGACTTCGTTTGTCCACCACCAAGTCTCTTTCTTGATGCGACTTGTGCCTGGTTTCGTCATCCCGAACCTTTCACTTGCCACTTTCCGAACTGCATCTGCACACTGTTGCCAGTTGACAGCAGCTGAGACCGCTGGGTTGATTTCAGGGATTGCCTTGACGATGTCTTTGCAGGCTTGCTCTGAGGACTGCTCCTGTGTCTTCCACCATTTGATTCTAGCGTCACCCGTTGTTCGTATCTTTGCTTCTGCCTTCTTTGTGAACCTTAAGTCTGCGACCACAGGTCTGTCAGCACAGATTTTAGTGATTTTCTAAAATTGAGTTCAGCTCCAAACTTTTTCTTTCTGAAATGACTTCAACTCCGATTTTGATGTTCTTGAAACAACTTCAGATCAGATCTCAACTTCTTTTCAAAAATAGCTTCATTTCAAATCTAAACTTCTTTTCTAAAATAACTTCAGCTCAAATCAAAACTTTCTATTCTAAATAAACTTTTGTTTATTCCAATTTTGTTTCTAAAATTCAGCGCAGATTGTGATTGATTTTATACCAAACTTACCCCACAATTTATTTATAAATTTTAAATTTCAAGCAAAAATCCTATTCTTGTGAATTTTTACACTTCTAATGAAAGATGTGAATTTCTGCGAAAAGTGTAGTCCTTACAAAATATTTGAATATTTGGAGAAAAGGTAGGGTTTTTGAAGGACAATTAATTTCTGAGGTATTATAATTTTTGCAAAAGTAATTCCATACTATTTTGAGGGTAACAGAACCCAAACACTACTCACATCATCTCTTACACTAACTCTTGCCATTGAGAACAGAGAACCATGCCACTCTTCCGCAGAAACATGCTCTCGCCCCCTGTCATATTCGATGATCCACTGACCCTTCCCCCTTTCCTTTTTGCTTGCTCTCTCCATGTCATATACTATTTCTCTTTTCTGACTTTATACAGGGAAATCACATTTTTGGGATCAAATTTCACCGGATTTTCGATTTGGCACATCAGAACAAAATTACCTTTTTATCCGTGTATGATTTGTGAGGGTGATTTTACTTGGATGTTGAGAAATAAGCGTTCACAGACAGACACTTTAGAACAAAATACTAAGAGAGTAAGATAAGATGTTGAGATAGTAGCATTGATGTTTCGCAGGAATCATCATGCCTTTTGTTTTGAATTGCAAGCATACAATTTCATGTTTTAGATAATTATTATTGGGTTCGAGGTTCTTTTAAACTTTAGTCTTTCGGCCTCTTGTACTTTTTACCCCAAAGTTACCCTTACCCCTTTGTACTTTTTACCCCCTTTTTGGGTGGGGTGAAGCAAAAGAAAAAGTTACTCCATTTTGTTTTGTTGCACCAAAGAATGAGGTAGTAATTGTATTTTTTACCATTTCAGGATTTGTAGTTTTTATCCTATTTTTGATAAATAATGGATTTTTTTCAATCACTTGCGAAGTGATTGTTCCATTCATTAGCCACACTTTTCGTTTCTTATTCAGCGATTTTTTGGTATTTCGAGAATTTTTTCGAAATTTTTTGTCACTTATCAAACCTGCCATTAAAATTAGCATGATTTCTCAATTTTATTCGTTCTTCATTCTCAAATTTCCTAAACATCTAGCGATAACTTTTCTTCGAATTTTCTTTAGAAACTTCGTATAGTAATTCATATAATGATTGAGAATAACCTACTATTTTTGGCAACTTGTAAAAGTAGCCCCAGATAAAAAGGTCAATAGCATACCAAATGACCCCAAAACTACCAAATCGATATTCTAATTAGCCTAATTATCTTCTACACTTAATTTCCTTCAATTTCATGTATGGTATCCCTAGGTACTCAATTTCTACTTTTCTTCAGCAGTATCCTCTAGAATCACTATAGAAACTCAGAGAATCTGACAGAAATAGGGGTTTTAGAGATTTCTGATTACGGAAGTTCATTATCGATTCCCAAATCGCCTACCAAAATGGACTATTCTATCATATCGTACCATTCTAGAAGTCTATAGGCCATTACATTCATCTTTCTGATCATTGGGCTCGCTCATGTACTCAGAAATGATGAAACGTTCACTATAGGCATATTCGAGCGACCGTAGTGGTCCAGAATATATCCGAAAAGGGTCGTTCATAGTCTATTTCATCTGTGATATTAGTTATCATAATATCGTTGGTCGTTAACCATATTTGAATACGTTTGAATCAACCAGAGGGCGTTATAGTGTCAAAATCCAAGGAAACTAAACTTTGATAAAATCGTCTAATCTAAGGCCGTCTGATCATCCCAAATAGGTTAAATATCCCTAGATTATGACACATTTTTCATCTGAAGTATTAGTTTTGTTAATATAAAGTCTAAATCATTTGGTCTAAATATGTTTGTCTTGACTTCTGGAGCGTTTTAGGCTAAAAACAGGAAAAGTGAGCAAATCCGAAGAAAATGATAATTTCACAGACCACAGTGTTTCATAACATGTCGCAAACTGATTAGGGTTACTCTAAATTTGATTTACAGTAGCTCTTTTCTTATTATCATGGCTCGGCTATCATGTATGGGTGCATTTTTGATCACTAAATGAGATTTAAGAATAAAATGTTCAATCTTCTTAGGAATAAATCATATTTTGACTCCATACCCCGACTTGACATAGCAGAATCGAGTCGTTGACTCTGGAAACGAATAGAATCGATGTCTAGGGTAAAATAGGCCAACCCCGATGGTTCTATAATTTGTTATGGCTCGGTCGACCCATCATTTTCGCTTAATTTCGGTAAAAATTGTGATTTTTGAGACATTATGTGGCACGATCACCGCTAAACATGAATTAATTGATCTATAGACTTATAGAATAGTCCTTTTTGGTAGGCGATTTGGGGATCTATGACATATTTCTGGAATCAGACATATCTAAAACCTCTATTTCTGTCAGATCTCATGAACTTCCTATAGTAATTCTAAGGGATCTTGTTGAAGACAAGTGAAAATTTAGTACCTATGAAAACCATACATGAAATTGAAGGAAATTAAACGTAGAAGATAATTAGGCTAATTAGCATATCGATTTGACACTTTTTGGGGTCATTCGTTATGCTACTGACATTTTTAAAATTCGGGGTTACTTTTACAAGTTGCCAAAATAGTAAGTTATTTCCGATTATTATGAGTTACTATATGAAATTTCTAAAGAAAATTCTAAATTTTACATAATATTGACGAAAATATGCTAAATTTGAAAATTATAAGTCGAGACTTTCTTTCCAGGCTATTTTGGTTTGAATAAATAGGTGCCTTCATTTACAGATTATTCTCGCTTTTAAAAAATCGGTGCCTTCATTTACAGGTTGCGTCACGTTCTCATGCGCTGCGGCTTTCATTGTGAGGAGCATTTTTCAAACTTCTCATTATTTGTTATTTTCTGTCGAAATTTTACAATTATCCACTAATTAATGGCAATTAGTGCTAATTATGATAGATTGTCGATTGTTGAATGGAAATTTGCTTTTATTTCGTTTTTAGCGATTTCTAGACGATTTATTGAAATTTAAACATTTTTTACAATTTTCTTCTACAGAACTTTTAAAATCATCGATAATTGGTAAATATTTACAGAATCATTACAGACACAGATTTCAATTTCGTTTTATTCCGTGTTTTCCCCAGTTTTTCGTAATTTTTCGCGAGTTTCTTGCCTTGTTTTTCGATAAAATTATTTCTTGAGCAGTTTTTCAGGCATGAGTAAGTCCGACCATTTGCGTGCCGCCCTGACACCCCGAAATCTATATCAGAGCGTTCAGCTCGATGAGCTGGGTCGAATGGTGCGAACATTTTTCGGATCCGACCTTCCTATCACAGGTTGCGGCTAAAAACAGTGAAAAACGCCAAAAATAGGGGGTCCTTAATAGAAAAGTCGACCTTTCTCATTTGTTTCTGCGTATTACCTCCCAGTTTTTTCACACAATAATTTGTGAGTTTTGCTCATTCTATTCATATAGAAAAAACCTAAATTGAGATACACCAATTAACCGAAAAAGGGTCCGAAGTCGGACCAGAAACATCGGATTTTCGAAAATGCCTATGAAAAAATTCGAAATGTATACCAATCGATAGAGCTCATCAAACTGAGCAACTTTTGTGAAAACACTTTGGGTCTAGCTATAATAGTATATGTGGTATGGAGGTTTGAATGGGCCACCCCTCAAAAATGAGAAAAATTTGCAATCAGGACGTAAAATTTAGCAAGATTTCGGATCCAATTCGGGTCTCAAATTTGGACCCGGACCTGGCTGGAAGTAAAAACCTAGATCCGAACAGGAAAACGCCGTATCCGGATCTAAGCGTTTACGCCCTGCCTATCACAATCATAAACGTATCATCTTTTGACGTTTCGCATAAGTGAAGAAAAAGAATCTCAGCGACCAATTCAATAAATTAAAAAATGACTTTATCCCTAGCATTCATAGATTAATTAAATTTGTGGTTCTGGTTTTCGAAATATTTCGGTGACTTTTATTCAATTTTGATTTTTCATGACTAATCCTTATATTTTCATTGTTTTAAGTTTTTTTTCTATCTTGCACTGTTCAATGAATCTTTCCAGAAACGTTTCGTTTGATGTCGGATATCGAATAGAAATAAAATTAGAAAAATGTTAGCATTTTACATCATACATGGGAAACCCCCATATGCTTGCAGCAAATGAACAAACAAATCACATTCCTCATGTAAAGTCGGGCAAAATTTCTATTTTTATTGAAATTTTTATATGTATGTGTTGAGGACATCGAGTTAGGACCATTAATGACATAATTAGAGAGCGTAAGCGATATTCCCGCTGTGAAGACAAAATCACAATCAAAAAATATTTTTATTTTTTGAAAAAGACAAAAAATCGCCCCTTGACTTTGTCTTCACAGGGTGGGCGGGAATTGCGGTCTCTATCTATAGCTAGGGAAGCCAAGTCTCCCCCTTCTGGGGAAGAGAAAGAACGCATGAAATTCTTCGATGTTTCAATTATCGCTAATTATTCCGTTAATTGGTCGGTAATTTCACAAAATTAAGACACTGATTAGGATAATAAATGATGCTCGAAATGATGACTGATTAGGCTAATTGATGTGAACACAGTGCAACTTCCCTGTCGGAAAAATTTGGAAAGGCCGCTGCAGGAACGAATTGCCGCACAAAAATGGTCATAACTTTTGATAGGGTGGACCGTTTTTGAAAATCTAAAGTTTTGAGTTCGTACCGATCTCGGCCATCATACTGGTATCGAATTTACCCAATTTAACCTATTTTGAAAAACCACTTGGCCTCCCTAATTATGAGCACAAAAATAAATGTATAATTGAAAAAGATAGATATTTGCAACCTGCATTTAGCAATTCCCGCGAACAGCAATCATAATTTTCAATGAGTCCAATATTTGATGACATAAATGGATGGCATTCAAACGAGATGTGCAACGACACGGCTGTTCAATACTTAGGCAATTAATTAACTATTATATTTGCTTGAATTAAATTTTTATTTGTAAATTATATGCTGCATTACTGTTATCAGTGAAATGAATAAACATTTCAATTTTTTGGTCATAAAATTTTCACATTTTTGCCGTTCACTGAAACTTTTAAATAAACAACTATGCATGCTTTAGTTTGAACCAGTGAAAAATAAAGAAATATATCATTTTATCTTATGATTATTACAAGAAAAATATTAGTTTTGGCACCTGGAAAATGCATTTTCCAGATTAACGTAGTTTTCTACCTTCGATATTGTTGAAGATCATGCACGTCATTCTGTATTATTGAATCAGCCTTCTCTAATGTTCGTTCCATTTCATTTAGAGAATTTCACATACAGGATCAAAATCCATGTTTTTTCTTAGCATTGTTCCCTTATGTGGAGGGATCTGTTGGGAAAAGAATCAGAATCCATGCACTTTCAAATTTCTAATAATACGACATTAAAACGAAGAAAGATAGCAAATACGAAGGGGAGGGGGGAATATTTGAAATAACAATTAAAAAACAAACGAGATAGATTGCATAACCTTTTGATGTACGGCAAATTTTTCGGTTTCTCTTCCCACACAATCAACATGACGACATCCATACAGATTTAGTTAATTATAAGAAATGATAGGACAATTTGCAAACAACGTGCAGTCAAAGATCGCAACTTCGCAACCTGAGAAATAGTACGTTAAAAGTGGAGAGTCTATCTCTATCCTCTATCCGAACGCTACACTCTCTTCAAGTTGCAATTTTTTGCAATCATCTTTTTATTTGATAAATCATCATAAAACCAAGTTTTTATGTCTTATATTTTATAACAATGGATGTAAATGATTCAATAATCCAATGATCTACCAATTGTTTACCACATCGAGTCTCCTTTGTGCGTGGAATGAGTGCTTTTGTTCTGTACCATTCCACCATAATTTCATCTTCTTCCAACTGTATCCTTTTCAAGCTTTCCTTTAGCAAGATGAATGACAGAAAAATGAATCCAACATATCGTAATCTAGCTCTGAGCTTCAACCACATACAAAATACCATAATACCTATAATAATTGAAATCCATGGACTTCTATTTTAGAATGGGCCTCTATTTTAGGAGGACTTCTACTATAAGAGGGGGCTTCTATTATAGGTTTTACTGTAAGTGCTATTTTTAGAGATCTTTTTTTTTTGTTTTTTTTTTTTTTTTAATTTTTGCATTGTGTGCATTCAATAGAATTGTAATTTTCATCCTGAGGAATGAAAATTATTATATTCTGCAGAGACGGCTGCAATTTAAGTTGTTGTATTTCTTGATTAGTAAAAATTTGGCCTCTTGTATTCCCTTCTTTCGGTCCTCACCCTTTCCCTGTTGTATTTATCACCCGCTTTTCGTGACTAACTCACAATATTTCTCCAAAAAGTGGGTGAGGGCCGGGAGAGGAATACAAGGGGCCAAAAAGTTGATATGTCACATAAGAAATTGGGATAAATCGTTTTTAGAGCAATTTTATTATTGATAAAACGAAGCAAGTAAAAACTAGTCTTTCACTGATATATGCATATATGTATTCTGCTAGCTATGAACGATGCTAACACAATTTATTACAAGCTTTGGGTTAAATTAGAATTGATCGACTCTAGCAAACGATTACCGTAAAATTCGAAAGATGCGAATCAAGTTCCTGCTTCCAGATTTATTCATAATAATTGGCATTAACAATTTTGAGTAATTATTATCGTTGTTGAACTATGTAAGTGTATACAACTGCATGCAATAATCTGGATGTTTCTCATTATTTGCTTTTTTATTCATTATTTCTGTTTTTTCCGTCGTATTTCGAATTGAAATGGCACGAAAAAATGCTTGTATCTTTGAAAACAAAGAGATTGGAAAAACGAGACATTTGACGAAATATCTGCATCATGTAATGGGCAAAATGATTCAGATCTATGAAAGCTCCATATCCATCCCCTATATTGCAGGCTAGTACACCCCAGTCTCTATAAAAATCAAATACTTTTCTTTTTTTTCTTATAAAGCTTGCCTTTTTGGAAGGTTTTTATTCACGAAACAGAACCCAATCTTCACCCTGAAATAATATGGCTCATTATCAAAAAGATAGATCGAAATAAAAGAAGTAAAGAAGTAAGAATGTCTGCGTCTCTCATGCTCGCATACTATCTTTCTTTTTACCTCTTTAGAAAGTACAGCAGATGACAATCTCTCGTTTTTGATCTCCATTTTTTTGGGAACAAGTTAAAGAATTCTACCAAAGTAATATCTTCCTCAAAATGAGCAATAAATTTAGTATTCATAAAGACGCATATGAGACTTGCAAGTTTCCCCCCTGGTTTAGGTACGATTAGACCTGTATAAGAAATGCTTTAAACTTGTGTAGATTGATTTCCAAAAAATAGTTATGAAATTTAAAAGTTTGAGAAATTTCGAGATGAGACGGAGTTGGTATGTAAATTTTCAAAATTAATAGGATGATTCGGAAGTGTCGCAATCTCGGGGATTAGTGAAATGGAGTGAAGATTAGAAGAGGGTAGGGAAATGATATCTCGCTATTGTATGCTGTCTCTTCCAGTTACAACATTTCTAAATTGCCAGAAATAACGCATCAAATTGAAACGGAAGGTTTTGTCTTGTGAAATAATCGAAATTCGAGGCTAAGTAAATTTGTTCTCTGGAAACTTTTGAATTTTCTATCTAAGCTAAATAATTCAAAATAGAAATGTGCAGTTCTGCTACAATTCTAAAATTAAATTGGTTAGCGAATTAGGGAATTTTAGCTGCCTGAGTAAATGAGGCACAGGACTGAGATTCATGGTTCATTTGAATAAGGATATGCTATTAATTTCTTTGAAGAATTGTTCTCTGAAAAAATCTAACTGGAATTCACGAGAAGCAGGGTTGTACGAAATGTTTCGTTTCGTTACGTTTACGTCGATTTTGAGCGATTTTCGTTACGCTTTCATCTTACGTGAAATTCAAGAAAAATACGTAAAAATAACCTATTTTTATCTGTAAATATCGTCCGATTTTTCTTTGTAAAATCATCCAGTGATCTCCACCCAATTCTGGCGTGAGGGTGGGGCTCAATATCTCTTTCCCAATCTCTTCGCAATGGCAAAATTTTACTTGGCTGTACCTGCTTCATCTGTTGAGTCTGAACGCGTTTTTCCTTAGCTAGTCGCACTTTGACCGACTACAGAAAGTCTTTCTCCCGGTTCCCTTAAAAAATTCCTATTCATCAACCTCAATTATGATTTGGTTTAGTTATGCGATGTTCTTTTTCTGATAGTTCTGCTTTTATTTTTGTGCGTTTTCTTTAGTTTTTAAAATAATTTCATATAAAAATGATACTCATCGCGAACAGAAAGGGTCTCTCAGAGATTCCTTCCTGTGGGTTAGTTGGTTGTTAAATTAGTAAGGATTCGACAACAGAGAACTTTACTAACAATAAATTTATTCACCACAGAAACAGTCACCGCCCAATCGCGATGATATTTTAACACAAAGAAAAGGGGAGGGAAAAGCGAGCACGAGAGAAAAACTAGAAAAAAAGAAAGGCCGCCCAGAGAAATAGTTAAGAAAAGAATTGAAGGAAGAACGTGCTACCATTTTGGCACACATCATATGATATTTTGAAGATGTTCCAATTTACGTTTTCGACTTACGTGAAAATGGGAGGGTCGTTTCTTTTACATTTTTGTCTTATGTTTTTTTTCAAAAAAAAATTCGTACAACTCTGACAAGAATTCGAAAAGAAATCTCGACAATAACTATCTTTCTATGGAAAATATCAAAATTAAAATTCAACCTCAGGAAATTCCATCACAATTTTTCAGTGTTATTTTTCATGGAAAAATTCAATAGCGTCGCAATAATCAAATGCACAATAGATTAGTTCGCTGATCTACTCGAATGGTTAAGGAATAGTATTTTTGAATGCGTTGAACTTGAAATTATTATGCCTGATATTCGATATTTTAATGTTTAGAACGCACCTTAGGTGGAACAGAATTTGGTTTAAGCTTGAAATACCTTCATGTTAAGAATGGACCAATATGCTTGTAAATCTTCAGTTATCGTTAAAACTCTAATAGAAGCCCATCCTTGATTTTTGAATTTGACAGGACACAGCCCCCAAAATTGTATTCGAACTAAGATTTAGACCATACATACTTTCAAATTTCGCTTCCATATTTCCAATATCCACGTCTTTTTAGAGCGCATTTATTACAAGAACTGGAGGTTCTGGGATCTCAAATTTGATCTTCAGGGGCTCCTATCGAGATTTCATGACAATAATTTCGATTATTGTTAAGATTGAAGTAAAATCGATCTTTAATTTTGTATTTATTCAATACTTTTTTCAAACTAGTTATTTTACCATGAATTTTAGTGAGATAGGAATCAATAAAAATGGGTAAAATTATGGCTGCAAAAACTGACAACAAGAGCACAACACTCGTCACTGAAACTGAAAGTGAAAAGAAAAGTAAGTTTTATAATAAATTATTAATAAAAATGAGCAAGAAGCAGAATAATCGGATAGTTAAAGATTCGAAAATTTTAAACTCTAATTCGAAATTTTTCCGAGTTGAAATAGAGCTTGATTACAAGTTTGAGTTTCCTTGCGAGTTTCATGCCTGAAATGTGAAAGAATTGAAAATACGCCAAATTTTCCTAGGATAGTGAAAAATGAATATTTTGCTATGGATAATGAAGAATTTAGCGAGATATTGATGCTAAGGACAAAAAATTTAAATAGCTCCTGAAATGTTTTGAACTCAAATTTGACATTTAAGAAAAGTCGAACTCGAAAAACATTTGCTAGAGAGTTTGGTTAAAGTATAAATTCCTAGTTGAGTTTCTAAAACTGTCTAGAAAACGCTAATTTTCGAAATTTCAAATAGCGTGCATTTCTGATCTTCAAAACTATTTCTATTGCAGTCAGCTACTATGAATTCCAAGATAAAATTGAAGAAGCAATAAAATTTGGATCAAAGGTAAGTCAAAATTTATTTATTTTTATGATGGTATAAATATTATTCAGGAAAAGTCCCGAATTGTTATGTACATAATGGTTCAATTTTTACTAACTCCTCTCGATATTCTGGACTATATTCGGGCTTTCGAAGAAAAATCGTGGAAGCTATCAACATCTAGCGTAATCGCAGCATCCACTCTTCTTCTTTACTTTCTATATTTTCTAGAGGCTTTATTGACCTACTTTAGTGGATTGTAAGTGCATATTATCAATGAGTTATAGCTAGTGCTTGAGATAAAATAAAATGCTCGAAGATTTAATGAATGAAAATTGATTAATTATTTTCAAATAGATCGATGATGACAGGTCATTGATACAAGGAATGATTTTTACGAATATTTCAAATTACGCAACCCATATTTTGCATATACAAATTTTCGCCGAATTTATTGTTTCAATTTATCGATCATTAACAATAATTTTCACAAGGGGCTAACTTATTTATTCTTAGGACGAAATTGGCACTGAATGTCGAATTTGCTCGAATAATTATCTTCTTCATTTCGATTTTGCTATTCTGTGATTACTCGAAGTCAATCTACCTCTTCATTCACAGTGCTTGCAGCATTCTGGTTGTATGTATATTTCAGGTTAATTTTATTATTTATAAATAACAAAAGATTCAGCATAAAATAGTAAATTTATTGGGTTGAGAAAAAGGTCTTGCGACACTAAATTTCGAATTTAATCTACAAAACTAGACTAAACCAATCGGATTAAAAAATTAAAATTTTTTTCCAAATTGTAAAAGCTAAATATCCCCAAAACTCCAATCAGATTCGACTCATTCTGGAAGCGCTATGAATGTTTTTTTTTTCATTTTTATTGATAATTTTCGTCGTATTCACATATTAGAATGTTATTAGAAAGATCACGATTTTTTCCAGAAAAATTCGAATCCAGTTGAAATTTTGCAAATATTAGGGCACACAATCTGGAATATTCTCATCAGTTTTCAGTTTGATTGTTCCAGACTAGTTCTTTAGTCAATTAGAAATTTAGCGTTGCAAGGTTTTTCCTTACCTAATAATTCTAAAAGATTATCGAAGTTAAGAATAAAATTCTGATATCATTTCATTTTTTAATAAAATTTGGTCGAAAGAAGTATATTTAATAAATTAAAAACTGATAATAATTCATAAATGGATAAAATTACTATAAAATTTAATTATAACTATTGAAGCTATTATATAATAACAGTCAAGTTCTTTATTTAGCATTGGTATGACAATAAAATTAGAAGGCAGCTCGGAAATGACTTCTTCAATGCAAACTATAGCAATATCTGATTGACGTTTTCTTGATGTTTATTTTCACTAATCAAATTTTACAATTACATAAAGTTGCGTACTCTATAATCTTTATTTTATCTTTTATCCACTGTTCATTAAGTTATGAATTTTTCATAAATTTAGCATGTCTATAAAATTGTGATATTCATAAAATGAGATATGAGCCAAAAATAAATGTGCTCATAAATCAAACCTTTTCGAGTTTGCAATCAAGCCGAAAAAACAAACAGCAAGTGGTCTAAAATGCAATGAATCGATTTTTGTGACAAAGAAGAAACCAATTTTTCTTCCTACATGTTCCGTTATAAACTGAATTAAATTATTACAATATTGATTGATCTTTCTTTTTTATTTTTATTTTTATTTACTCGAAATGAGCATCCGTCGATCTGTACAATTCCATCACAAAATAACCACTGCTTTTGGTAAGTCATGAGCAGGATATTTTAATGGCGAATTTAAAGAAACAAATTTTTAGCTGCATTATTATTCTTCTGCATCATGCTGTATGTTGTGGGCTATTTGAGTGAAATTCGCAATCGACAGTCGTTGATTTATGATAAGCTTATGAGGTAAGTATATTTCACAGAAGTTTTCAAACAAAAAATCTGTGAAATCAGAATTTGGATGCATATCTTTCCTTTCGTGAATCTAGTAGTTACATTGTATTCTGAAGTTTCAATAGAATTCCTGTTATTCAGTGATTCATTAAAGGAATGAATCTGCATATTATCATCTCAGAACGTTTACAGTCATTCTATTCCAACCAACTCAAAAATCACTCGGAAAAAGTATATTACAAGTCCAATGTATGCGATGTATCACAATGGAGGTCTCGGAAACCAATTGTTCGAATTGATTTCGCTGATCGGAATTGGGAGAATGCTTGACAGAGAGCCACTTATTTCAGCCACAAATAAGCATATTCTCTCGGTTTTAGAAGGTTGCACATTTTTCATTATACCCATTTATGGTGGTCAACAAGTCCGATTACAGAATTTATATTTTCTCGATACCCGTTGCTTCTCGATCAATTTCAAATCCGATATTTTCAGGTTTCTATAGTTTGCTAGAAATCGGGAATCATTTATTTATTTATAGAGGGATAATGTATCGATTGCTTTACTCAATACAGACTGTTGTCGCTATTACGGTGTGGGTAAATTTAAGAATATGAAGGAGGATATAATTGAAGCAGGCGGAAGATTTTTTCAAGTAACTCTTAGTTTAGAAATAGATCATTGAAGAAACATGTTTGCAGAGCTACAAATATTTCGAATCAATACGAAATGAAGTGCGATCTTGGTTATTTCCTAAGGATATCATCTCTAATTCACAACCAGCAACGACTTTGACAGATGAAGCAAACCGAGTATTCAAGTCAGAATTAGAATTTTTTCCTAAAAATATTTAGTTAAAATATGCTGAGTTTATGCCAAATTAACTTGTCTATTTAAAAATCTAGTGTTATCATATCCGAACATCATTGAAGGAAACATTTGTAACATAACTATAGCAGTTCCTTACATAATATGTTTAATTACAAGAGTTCCAAGTGACATTCATCATTGTTCCAGTATCTGCACACACATTCGTCGTGAGGATTTCATAACGGATAAAAATCACTTTCCTTCGGATCCGGAATTCACTCGAGATGCCACAGAATATTTGATCGACAAATTTTCTAAACAACATAAAAAATTTCGAGTCGTGGTATTAGGAGACGATCCAAGTTTTGGCTACTCTACATTTCATGGTATGCAAAAATATTTAAACACATATTAGTGATTATCCCATCTGTGATGTATAAAATCAATGATCTTACGTTGAAATTCTCGATATTCAAATATTTGATAGAAAATAAAATCAATTACCGATTTGCAGACAAGGTAGTTAATTCCAAGGACATTACGCATCCACATCGGAACGGAAATGAGTCTCTCTATTCACCTAAACGATCTATGCAATACGAAGTCTTCATCACTCCCACACGTTCTCCTGAAGTGGATCTCAGTTTTTCTCACAACTTTTGCGACGTGGCGCTCATTACAGGCACATAAACAGTTGAATAATCAATCAGTAATTGTTTGCCTTTACTCACAGGAATAGTTGCATTGTTTGAATGTTGGAAAAAATTGATCAAGCATCCTGCATTAAATTGGATAGTAGTCGATAAAAATATAACTTTACAAAAAGCTAATATTTTTTCTAAAGCTTCCATTTTGTTCAATGTTCAATTTGTTTAAGATTTTGTGAAACTGTCAATTCCTTTCAACTCCTGGATTGCTTATTTGGCAAAGGATGGAGCTCGGATATTTTACAGGGATATATTTCAAACGAACGATGCAGTCCGGTTCGAAATGGACCCTTACGATTACTACCCGAAGTTTACTTTTAGAGCAATTTCCAGAATGGCTAAAACTGCAAACAGACAAGAACGGAGACATTATTGAACAATAGGATTTATTTTAAATTAATATTATAAGTTGTATATATATTTTCTTGCTTATCTTTAAATTGTTTAAATCCCTCGAATAAAAAATTACAGCATTCATGTATCCTTTTAAATTTTCGATCGAAAGCATGACCACATGAATGGATATATTTGTTCATTTGTCCTCGAATTATCGAATCCTTTGTTTTCATCCTTCCACTAAAAATCAATGTCTGGTGGTCCTTTCCAGTAGAAAAAAATTCGAAAACCGAGGAGAGGATTTCATAAAGTGGATTATTAGATAATCAAATAAAAATCTTCATATTTGCTCAATTGATTTATGTTGTATATCCTGAAAGATAATATCTTCATTTAATGGCGAAAAAACTATTGGATATTAAGACCCATTTCACGAATAAACGAACAACTGTCAAAAAGGGTCCGGACAATTGTAAAAGTGTCCCGAATCTGAACCAAACCCATATGGGTGGATACACCCATGGGCCCTAATCATAAAAATGGGAAGATAAGGCCCTCCGCCCCCTAAAGTGGGCGAGGTTAGGTGGAGAGGTCAAAGTTGGGAGTTTTGACGATTTGACTTTAAACAGAGGGTACAAATAAAAGTTTTGCTATAAAAGATTTTCAAAAAGTTATGGATTTTTGAAAATTTTTGCCATTTCGTGGGGAGACCCATTCGGTCCACCGTATCACACCTACCATTACAGCTAGACCCAAAGTGTTTTCATAAAAGTTGTTCAGTTTGATGAGCTCTATCGATTGGTATACATATTGGGGGTCTAATCCTCAAAATTGAAAATTCGATTTTTGGGTCGCCAACTTTGGTGCAATGGTAATGTTATAGGTGTCCCCCTTTTTGGGATCTAATTATTGGTATATGAGGTGTAAAATATAGGAAGAATCCAAATATGCAATAAAATTTTAGCAACAAACAACAAAACTTTCGAGTTATGATCGATTTTATGCAAAAAGGCATGTTTTTGAAACTGCCACTTTTGACTTTGAGACCCCTCCCGCACCCAGAAAGTGGCTGACCTCCCCAAATCTATATATCAAAAGATGGGCAATTATATGGACTACTTAATACTCTTTAAATTTCTCGAAAATCTTTTATAGCACAAAAGTTTTCTTTGTACCTCCTGTTTACAGCCAAATAGTCAAAACTCACAACTTTGACCCCCCACCTAGCCCCACCCAATTTTGGGAGCGGAGCTTGATCTCCCCATTTTTGTGATTAGTGGCCATGGGTGTATCCACCATATAAGTTTGGTTCGGATCCGGGACACTTTTGCAATTGTCCGGACCCTTGTTCCAGCTATTCGTGGAGTGTTTTAAAGAATTTTTGACTACTTATGGGCATTTTTCATCGATTTCTGAGATTTTTATGACTTGAAATAGTTGAATTTCTCCGAGATGGATGAATGAAATAAATATGCTTAAGTTTGTCCAGAATATTCGAAACGAATGATAGAACCTGAAATGGCGAGTTGAAATGAAGAGATTGTAAAAAAAAATTACAATCCCAAATCTGTTGCCTGAATTATTGTACCGTATTTGTGAGCCTGAAGCTAATATCTGGAAGACTACAAATTGTTCAGACTGCCTAACAATGTGATTTTAGTCTGAGTCATGACCTAGATTACTGTATGTCTATGTCTTGTGTTTCCTCATGTCATGCGGTTTACAAGTTGCCAAATAAAGGAAAAATGATTTTGAAAAGGTATATAAGAAAAATTGAATAAAGCGCCATCAAAAGTATATACCACTTTATGAAATGAGCATTACAGCTAATTGACACGTTGATATCGAAATTATGGCTTCATATTTGGATTCAGCGATCCCGAAAACAGTACTGTACTTTTCTACCTGATTACGTGTCTTTCATGCTATACTAACTTTCCTAACTTTCCAAAAAATCACTTTAGGAATTTGAATTTTTTGACACGTCGCCACGTGTGAAATAAAGTAGGAAAAGAAACTCTTATCATTTCATACCCTCTCGTAGCCTTTTAATATGTATATATTTTAACATTCTCTTCAAATTTTTAAAATCCCTCTAATAAAAATCACAAAATTAATCTCTCCTATTGAATTTCCGATCGAAAGCATGACCACATGAATGGATATATTTGTTCATTTGTCCTCGAATTATCGAATCCTTTGTTTTCATCCTTCCACTAAAAATCAATGTCTGATGGTGCTTTCCTTCGAAATCCGAAAATCGCGAAAACGAAAACGGGAATAAAAGTTGGCGTTAGTCTCGTAAGCGACGAATAAAGCCAGAGCGCGAAAACCCCTTTTTCTCGTATTGCCAAGTGACATTTTTGGAAAGGAGGGAACGGCGTGTGTTTGTCTGTGTGCACGCTTAGTTCTCGAATACTAAGGATGGTAGTCCCCAAGTGTTATACATGGCTGGAAAGGTCTTTTCGTCCTGGTGTGCAATCAGGGATGTTAACGGGTCAGAAAATTGCGACCCTAACCCGACCCAATCCGACATTCTAGATGACTTCATTTTTGCGACACTAACACTGACACTGCAGTGTCATCAGTGTCAGTCTCATTTCAAAACTCTAGAATGACTGGACCCAACTCGAAATTTCGGATCGAAGTCAATATCCCTGATTATCTATTAGTTCACGTCATCATGACATTTACTAAAAAGGCTCAACATTTAATAGAACAGCGTACGACACTTTAGCTCACGACATTCCGTCTGTTAGAAATAGAGCTGTTTATTTTTGTTGCTAGTATCCTGATTACTCGAGTTCTATTTGTAGTTTGAGTTTTATTAGAAGTACAGTAGTCGGTGAGTGGTAGGAATAGGAGGAGCCTCGATATTTTTAAAGTCCCTTATAAATTCTGGCAACGAATCTATGAAAACATTCCCTTTTTCCAATTTAATTAAGACAGTCCGTGAGAGATTCAACCAAGGGGTGACCAGTGGCAAAAGTCGGTTTTTCGAGGTTTTTTAGTGGTTTCTGACTATATTCTGCCTGAAAATCGTAATTCCAAGGTTATGTACACTTTTTTGAAAATGCATCCTGAGGAGGTTATAGTCTAATGGGATCTGGTTGATCAATCCAGTTTCCAATTTGCCACTAGCGAGTTTAGGGGAATGATAGCAGAAGTGTAATTGTAATTGTCTCAACCTCAAACTTGGGCAATTAAACCTTTATTAATGATAAAAAAAAATTAAAATATAAACAAATCGGGGTTAGGCGCATAACTGTAAGTGATCTGAGAAGCAATTTAGAGAGCGAGACAGGGCTGGTGAAAGGAATGTGAAAAGAAAAGCCCGGCCCCGCTCTACTTAACAAAGAAGGGGACGAAATGGCAGCTGTCCGAACTTAGTTAGTGGGCTTCTGCCTCCCTTTATGAAAAGTCGATTTATCGACAGGGGTCGAAAATGTTCGAGAAGTCTCAAAACCTATATCAGAGCTGAACGCTCTGATATAGGTTTCGGAGTGTCGGGATGACTTTTGACATTTTACCCCCGGGTCCCGGTACCCGAACCTCGACTTGAAAACTCGAGGAAAAAATCCCAAAATTATGGTTTTTCGGATCGAATATAGTCAGAAACAACTAAAAAATCTCGAAAACCGAAACCTTTGCCACTGGTCACCCCCACTCTATAGAGAGTCGATTCTCTCACAGGCTACCTTAAGCATTTTATGTGAAGGAAGCGACATCGAAATATTTTTAATTCTATATGGATTCTCTATTTGAAAGAAATAGAAAAGAATAAGGTAATTAAATAGAAATAAAATTAAGGAGTTATTTTATTCCTTACATCATTAAAATTCAATTACTTCCCAAAATAAACCATCGTTCTGTATCAATAGTTCAAAATGATGCGACGTTTTCCAATATTCATGATTTCTTTACTTGTATTTTTCTGTCTATACATCGTCGTCTACAAATATTCGAATATACAAATTCCCATAACGATTCAAATTTCGACTTCTAAAAAGATATTCAACCCTAATAGCTTTATACCCGAGCCTAAATACTTAACGTTACAACCGAATTACGGTAGATTGGGTAACCAAGTATGATCATTTAATTTAAACTTTGAAAATAAACTTAAGTTTAGTTATTCCGAATTTTGTCCGGATATGGCATAGCTAGATCATTAAATCGTTTGCATAATTTCTGGGTTCCGAATGATTACGCTAAAGAGATCGACAAACTTCGATTAAAATTAGAGAAAATATTTCCTAATTTGAATAATTCTTACGTCTTTGCTGTGTGTGAATTTTATAGTTTCGGGTCCAAAATCTGGGAGGTCGAAAATAGGATGAGAAAGAATGATTTAAGAATAATCTCTTTTTTACACGCTATTGCTCCCTTTCTAGAAGACTGAAAATAATCGTGCAGTTTTGTGCCTCATAGATTACGGACCCAACCATGTATAAATCATGAAATTATTTAAAAATTAAGAAATTTAACCATAGTACTACGACGAAAAGTGTTGAATTCGGTCTGTTTAATGGTCACTTTACATGTTGTGTTTATGAGGATCCAATTAAGTAAGTCTTATAATTAGTTTAAATTTAATTAAAATCTTTTTAGGCTAAGAAAATATTCAAACTATACTCACCTAAGGATAGGTCTAGTTTACGCTCAGTCTCCATATTATTGGCGATCTCATGAAAATGAAGTTCGAAAATTATTGATCTTTGGAAATTCAACTATTTCTGAGGGGGATAAAATTATTAAGGATTGGAATATGTAAGTTTAAATCGAATTTAAAAGACCTTAACTTGCTATTTAGAGATATGAACAAAGATTTATATCATGTTTGCGTTCATTCACGAAGAACTGATTTTATTAATAATAAAGAAGCCTCAGAGAAGGACTTTACGATTAAAGCTGTAAATTTCATTATGGAAAATGAAATTTCAGTAATTGTTAATTTAAAATTTCCTCAAAATTTTCAAAATTCAGGAAAAATCCGGAATTGTACTTTTTGGTGATGATAGGGCATTTAATGAAGGCCTAAAAGAAGATTTAAAGAAAATATATTCAGATGAAATAGTATTTTAATTACATGGCTATTTAGAACTTAACATAATTTTAAGAGTTATTACATTGTGGAGTCTTCTGAGGGAGTGGAGTGGTATTTAAGCTCGAAACTCTGTACCTCAACACTAATAACGGCTTCTGAATCCACTTTCAGTTGGTTTATTGGATATCATTCTAAAAATAATTCGAACGTCTATTATGATAATTCCATTACGCAAAAATCACACCCTACCATGGATATATTTCCGTAATTGGCATATTTGCCATAGCAATCTTAAATGGTTAAATTTAGGAAAGAATGGAAGCCTCTATATTTCATCAACAATACTACGATTTCGATATTTCCGATTTCGAAACAGATTCGATCTAAATATAATACTCAATAAAAAATTTAAATTATTATAAAATATAATTGAAAATATATAATTTCATTAAGAATGAATGTCAGGAAAAACTAAAGTCTTAGCCAAGAGGTTGTTTCCAGGGGTCCGTCGATTTGGCTGATTTTCACAAGGTTTGTTCAGTTTTTCACGCTGATCATCATGATGTGGTTTGCTTTTCGAAAATTGATTACTGTAGAGGATTATGGTAGCTTAAAGTTTCGACAGACCCGACCTCGGGAAAAAAATCATAACTTTCTTATTTCTGGACCAAATTAAATGATTCTTTTTTGTAGACTTTGTCGAGGAGAATATGGCAAAAATAAAAATAAAATTTTTAGAAATTATTTTTGCGGGAAAAAATTCCCTACTCAAATTTCGAACTATCCCAAAAAGGATCTTAAACGTCTAACTTTTCGAATAGAAAATATTATCACTTGTAAATTGTAAAGACAGCTTATTTCTCTTGTCGTCCTACTTACTTTTTTGAAGGAATAGTATGGTGAAAAATGATAGTAAGATATAGGATTGATGTGAGGAAAAAGCAAACAATCATTATCATATAGCTCATTGCATAGCGTCTTTTACTTGTAGAACGGTCTAGATGTCAGAAATGATCTTTATCAACTATCTTCGATATCAAAGTTAGCATATGGCTTATCCATGGTGTATTAAGATTTTGTTGGACAATGCCACAGTTAAATTGTTTTGTTGGACAACGCTACAGACTCGTATATAGGGTAACTTCGAGTAAATTTTTCCTACCAAAAATATTATCCTAAATTGACTTTTTATTTTTGTCATATTCTCTTCGACAAGGTCTACAAAATAAAAAAAATCATCAAATTTAGCCTGATACACAGGAAGATATGATTTTTTGAAAATAATGTATAAAAAGTAGGAACCGCCAGCCCTTTTGCCAAATTCACCCTGGCACCATGTTTCCTACATTTTTCAGGGGCTGAGGTGCCTCTCTAACCATCCCCACCGAAAAAACCACGAAAAAATACGTTACTGATAAAAAATTTGATGTATATTTTTTATAACTCAAAATATTAGCATTGTCGTAATTTGGTGTGCATTTGACGCGCATTTGCGGCCTTTTTTTGCATCCAATCAATAAATCGATATCAACACGTGAAAGAGCGGTATCGAATTGTATAGTAGGTACCGATCAATTATGAAAAACAAATAAAATAAGAAAAATCGGCGATAATCGAAAGGGCTATCAACTATGGACAATATTGAATCAAGTGAAAGGGGCGGGGCCTGGCGGTCCCTATGAAAAGCGTTCTATTTATATCCAAAAGTGATTCCCACAAAAGGATTAACCAATATTTTTTTTTAAATCTCGACGTCAGTGACTCGTACATAATTTCTTTTCGACGTCCGTTGCTCGTACATCACAGATAAAAATATTTTGGTGACTGATTCCATATTTGAGGGACTTTCACCTGCGAATAAAACCTCCGCTTTTATTTTTTTTAAATATAAAATCCCTTTTGAATGGGTTTCTTATAGTTCTTATAATCCTAGTATTGAATAAAGCTTTCTACAGTATTTTACTAACGTTATTGAACAAGTGTAGGGAGATCGCAACGCCCGTGAAGTTAATAAATTTGTCGATGAAGGTCTAATCCCGCCCCGATTAGCTGCCAGCCACCATTGACTTCTTCAGTTTTCACTCTTCCTCTCCAATCTTGTACGCGTCTTTATCTTGTCATGTTCAGTCATTTAGATTGTCACAATCAAGTTTGATGAGTGCAACTGGGAAACAAACAACTGTCCTTCTGTCGGCTATTCTTGCCATCGGACTTGTTTATTATTTTAATCGAGGTGTTTCCAACGGGGCTCAGCTTTGGAAATTCGATCTCCCGGAGCGGCCAGATATCCTAAAAAGAAAGTAAGCTTTTGAGATTTCTAGACCTTTATTTATAAAAGCCCGAGGAAAAGGATAGCCGCCAAATTTGCACAAGGCAGTAGAAGCATATGGCTAATTTAGGAGGGAGCCTTTGAATGCCTCGTGAACAATCTTTTCATAGTCTAAATCTTTTCTAAGCCATTAAAATTTTAAATTATTCAAATTAAGATTAAAATCATTTTACTCATTTTCTTCTCCAACGGCCATCACAAACTTTTCCCAAATGGCACTCAAAGGGTAACTCGGAAATGTCGCAGCTTTTTATAGAATAGAGTAAAATCACAACAATTCACCGCAATAATTATTTTTCTTATCAAGGATCGATATTTCATTATCATGGACACTATATTTTTAAAATTTTCGTCAACCTTGGCATGCATTAGTTAAAGATTTAAACTATTGATGCTCTAATGGATATATGAAAGCTTTATCAATGGCAGGCAAGCGATAGATACTAAAATTAAAAAAGAACTGTAATATAAATTTATTGTACAAACACGTAGTTTACATTGCAATAAATAATAGCAAGTTTTGAGAAAAGAATCACTAGGAAAACCTAGGCATTCACAATCCTCAAAATAATACCCTAAAAACACTAGAAGTTCAGAAATCTGAAGGAAATAGAGGTTTTAGAGAGGTGTGATTCCAGAAGTACGTCATAGACCCCTAAATCGACTACTAAAATGACCATTCGGAACGGCAAGCCCCACATAGCATCGGAACAAATTAGAATATAGGGGAGATATCTTCCGAGTCTTG
This sequence comes from Diploscapter coronatus, assembly GCA_964036155.1. Lineage (NCBI taxonomy): Eukaryota > Metazoa > Nematoda > Chromadorea > Rhabditida > Rhabditidae > Diploscapter > Diploscapter coronatus. The sequence goes on from OZ038423.1 coordinate 7,624,021, forward strand.
CTCAATAAGCGTCTACGAACATTTTGACACCAAACTTGAATTTTTCCGATAAAGAAAAATGATTCTAGAAGATTTAAAATTTTATTTTTCCAGAAAAGAGCCTGAAACGTGCAGAATGGGTCCTACTAGCAAAGAATTGGCCGGACGAACGCCGTGCAACAGCCTCCCGGCTGCTGTTCGGAAGCCGGGCGGCAGTTTCACTGGCGTTCGTCCGGTCAAATTTTTTGAAAGTATAACTGAATGTTATTCATAAAACTGTTCTTGAAGAAGTCGAAATTTTGATGAGAAATGAATAATTACATAATTAGGCAATTACCTGAGATAACTAGGGCTTAATTTGATCAAACTAATTAATCTTTTATTATAAAGTTCTCTCTTTTCCTTTTTTCAACTCCCCCTTCTTTTCCCCTTTTCGCTCTTTTCGTCTCTTCACGCTCTTCGCTGTTCGCTGAGCAGCGTGCGATGCAATGAGGGGAGGCGAGGAAGTATTAGCAGAAAGGCTAGAGTAAATTCGCGCCTATGCACCACTTGACAGGCCGTGTACTAGGGACCATTTTCAGGAAAATAATTTAAGTCGAAGAAGAGTCAAAAACCAAAGAAATTTGCAGGAGTTTGACTACCAACAAAGGACAAGTTAGTTACTATACCATCAATGAAGAAGTTTTCAAGCCAAACGGATTCGAAATCATTTCTGCCAGAGAGCCAGTGCCTCTTCTAAAGAACACTAAGCCTAAAACGTGTGATCAGGTAAGACCAAATATGTCTTGCGGCCGTAATCTAAGCTCAGATCTTCTCTTCATGGCTAGATATCGCATTGAAATATAATCCGCCATCTTCTCCTCCAGAATCAATTCCTCCCGAACTGATTTCCGAGTTCACTATGAATGGTCACGCTATACTTGCAAAGGTAGTTATTTTTACGAGGAAGACTCTTTTTGAATGGCTGAGTAGAACCTAATTTAGGACTATCATAACAACATGGCGAAGCCGATGCCAAAGACTTGGGACCAAATCCCCGATTGGCTGAATCGTGATCCACTAACCTTCTCATCTTATGGAGTTGAAGGAAGTGAGCGCATTAAATTTTCTTTTTAACAGTTTAAATTTTGCAGTATCAGTGCTGCACTCCATAAAGTATATGAACGTCACTGGCATGAATGGGATAGTAATCGGATCTGAAAAGCCCTGGGTCGAAGTAATTGCGCTCCAAAATGGAGTCAACTCGCTGCTTACGGTGGAATATCAAACTACGATAATCTTGGGCGAGAGTAGAGTCAAATGGATCCATCCTTTCGAATATGCGAAGAATTGGAAAAAGTAAGTTGGTTCCCAAAAATTACGTACAAAATTATTTTTAGACAAGGGCAATTCGATTTTGCGGTGTCTTTCTCTTCCATTGAGCACAGTGGATTACAAAGATATGGAGACCCTCGGGATCCGATTGGAGACATTCGAGAAGTTCAAAAAGTTTGGTGTATGCTGAAGAAAAGAGGCATTTTCTTCTTGGGATTGCCGAGAGGACAAGATCAGCTGGTCTATAATGCACATCGAATATACGGAAGGATCAGATTGGCCATGATTTTTGATGGTTAGTCTGTTTTGACCCTCTGCTTATCAGCCCATTCCTCAGGAAGCTGGAGGAGGGGGACCAAGTCAGGGAATAGGCCATTTATAGACCCCACAGAAACTTACCTAGTTAGACTATATAGAATCTCAACACGGGTGATTGTGCACCCTTTCGATTTTCTCTGACCTTCTCTAAGCATAGTTAGAGGCAGATTTGTTTCACTGCGTCCCTCCTCGCCTTGAAATTCTCACTGCACGCGTATGGTCTCGGCAGGGCTGAGTGGCGACACTTCTTGTTGGATTAGTTTTCGAGCCTCTGGCGATCAAACGGCCCATTGGCTCTCTTTCTTTCTTATTCTCTCTCTGAAAAGTGGGCTAAATTTTGGGAAACCCGGCAATGATTTTGAGATAAACGGACTATGAGGAAAATACAAGACAATTGAAAGCAAATGGATAAAAAACTTGGAATCAAAAATATTTAGCGAAATAAAACCTTGTCAATTCAAACAGCATCAATAAACAACAAAGAAGAGAAGAGGATCAGAAATTATTTGCTTGGTTGCCCTTTTTAGAACCTTTTTTGCCAATTTGTTTTGCAAAAAATATGGGTTTCGATTTAATCTTGGCGGGAAAAATAAATAACCGCTTTATTTTCAGGATTCGAGCTCCTCCACGTCTTCAGAGAGAATAATCCCCAGCCATTCCAACTCAAAAACGAAGACTTGACTAGTACGGGTTATGTAATCCAAGACATATTTGTTCTTCGAAAATTGTAAAGACTCCAAGTTTCTAATAAAAATTTGTGTAAATCCGTGAGTCAGAAATCCATGAGCAGACCGACAGATGACCCTCGCTAGGTTCTCTGCCGACATTTGCAGCCAAGTTTATTAGGTGGGGCGGATGTCGCAAACTCCGCTCATTTCCTCTCGCCCTTTGCTTGGACTCCTAGTTCCAAAATAAATCCGATTTTCTGAATATTTTCTTTTTTGAAAATCAAAATTTCATCGAGATATGACCAACTATTAAGTCTAAGTCTTTGAAGGGCAAGAAAATCTTCATTCGTGGCTTAAAATCACCAGTGAATAGCTTGTTGAATCTCGGTGATTTATCAATGAAATTTCGCTTTTCAATAAATAAAATATTCGGGAAAATCACTGGGTATCTTGACATAAGAAATCGGTTACGAACTGATTGAACTATGCCTTCATCTTTTTCTTTAAAGCTTTATCGTCTCTGTTTGTTTGTTTGTGTGTGTGAAGCCGGTTTTGTCAAGGATTGTCGAAATCCCCATTGTCACTGTGTGGGCGGCTGCTTGGGCCGAAGGGCCCGGCGCTTCCACTTGTTTATCCAACTACCGTAAAGCCTCGAATAGAAGCCCACCCCGGGGCTCAACTTTATTGTAATTTTTAGATTAGTTTTTAGTGGTTTTTATGGTTTGTTGTGTTCTGGGATCGTACTAAAGTCCCCCTCACGTGAACTGAACCTCGTGTGAACTATCGTATTACCTCGCGCGAGTCTAATTATACAGTAATTGGGCAAGAATTTAGTCGGTAATTTTTACATGAAATTGTAGAGGGAGTAAATACCGACGAGATTCATGTCAATTTTATTGCAAATTGTTTGCCTCTGATTCTTTCGATTTGGGTTTGTATTCGTAGCAATATTCACATAAATATTTATGTCACGTTTCTCCCAAGGCATCCTGAAATAAAGACAATTTATTTGCATTCTACAAAATTTAGCTCATATAATTTCTAGCTATGCAAAATTAGGACTTCAATACTTTAAAATTAAAAAAAAAAAAGTGATAGCAGAATGAATACAAATAATTAGCTTTATCTTCATTAGACTCAAATCGAGTTGTCATGAAATATTGTGATATGAGAAAACCTCAGATCCAAGTTGATCTTTTTACCTGTAATGCTTGTATGCTTCATACAGAACTGACTGGTTTCCATGCGGCCAACCTCGACTGGACACTCCATTCGCAATTATGGTCAAATTTGGATGTTTAGTGCTCAAGAATGTAAAAACTGCGATAATTTAATTCAAGTAATTTCTATTTTTTATGTCCCCAAATCTCTCAAACATAATAAATCGGTATTTAATTCAAAAACTAATGAAAATGAATTGTTTTATGCTTTCATACGTTGGTGTTTCCCTGAAATCCTTTGTTAGACCTTCTGCAAATAACTACTAAACCTTTGAATTTTTCTCAAATATCATCATCATTTTTGCCGAAAGAATGAAAAAAAAAAACCGCTAAAAGAATTCAAAATGATCAGTTTAATAACACACAGAAGAACTATTATATCGTGTAGCTCATGTTTTCTAAGGTAAGCATACCCACTTCGATTTTTATGATCATGTGACATTTTTAACGATTGGGCTATATTTTCAAATAGTAGTCAATTTTTTGTTCAATTTTATTCATTACGAACAGATTTGTCTTCAAAAGGAAATATAAGAAGCGTATAATTCTGTATCATAAATCGACGATCCAAATTTTAGGTGAGAAAAATTGCATGCGTGGGAGCAGGTTATGTCGGTGGGCCGACTTGCGCGATGATCGCTCACAAATGTCCAGATATCCAGGTAAATATTATTTGTCCATTATTGCTGTTACAAATAGATAATGACCATTTTGGCATTCTCTAATCAGATATCTCTTTGCCAGTGCTACATCAGAGTTCTATTAGAGAAGTGCTGAATTAATTTCACTGTTTTTGGCAGTGATTTGTTGATCTATCTTGACATTGGGCTTACTTTTGGGCCGGGAATAAAACTAGGTCATGAACTATCAGTCTGTTTTCTATTTCCTATCCGTTATCATTGGTGAGTGTGGTGACGAATACTTACCAGGCTCGAAAGTTTAAACCCTGCACGACATTCAAGGCAGTCGGAGTGTCTAAGAGTTAACATTCCAGCTTTGGAAATTTAGAAAATTTAAGCTGCCATTTTATTTCACTTCAGGTTCAAAATGAAATGCAATGAAGTAGAAAATGCATTGACGCTACTGAGATTTCTCAATCAAAAGTACAAAAACTGATTTCAATCCTATAAATGATTTGAAATCAGCGTCAATTTGACTAATATAAATCGGATTTTGTGGATAAATTTGAATATTCTCTTCAATTTATCTTATTGTAAATGATCTGATAAAATTTTAAATCTGCGAAGGATTAATCGTTTAGCAAAATTCTAATAGCATAATTTTAATGACGTTTATTTAGATGAATGTTATTACTAAAAATGATTAACTCAAATACGATATTTCAAATTCTTATAGTGCTTTAGCTCTAATTATTTAATTTTTTACTAAAGATGATTAATTTCATTTCGCAATTTTAAAGATTCTCAACCCGATTACAAATGAACAAGCTCGAAAGTATAATTACTGTTGGTAAATGTTTGGAAACAATCTTGAATATGTCTTGCCTTTTCTAACTACAAACTTCAAAATGGTCTTTTAGTATCTTTTGTATAACTTGATCATAAATGGATGTTACGAAAGACCGCAATTTTGCAACCTGAGAGCACGTAAAAAGTGGAGAACCTATACCTACATGTTCTCTCAAGTTGCCGAGTTGCGATCTTTCGTAACACTCATCATAAATGTGCTAAATTAGATCAATACATATTCGAAGACAATTGGCGAAAAACTTACAAAACTATTTTTAGCTTTCAAACATTTACAAGAAACTACGAATGATTACGAAGTTCGCAGTTTCGCAATTTGAGAGTGGAGTTGAGGATAGGGTCTCCACTTTTCTCACTTTTCCTTCAAACTGAACTTTTGTAGTATCCGAAATTATGTGCCAATAGGGATCGAATAATTTCAGGTGACTGTAGTGGACATGAATTCGGAGAAAATCGCAGAGTGGAATTCGGACAAATTGCCGATTTACGAGCCAGGACTGCACGAGATCGTTATGGCTGCTAGAGGAAAGTCAGTCAATTTTGATTTTACATTGATATTTCTTTTTGTAAGAGTCTTTATTGGACTAGACTAAATAATTTTTGTAAAAAGGACGTGAACCCTCAAAGAATGGCATCGCGTTTCAGAAATCTTCACTTCTCATCGGATATTTGCAAAGCCATTCGGGAAGCCGATCTTATCTTCATTTCTGTCAACACTCCCACGAAAAGCTACGGTCGTGGAAAGGTGGCAATTCAATAGTCGGAAATAAAATCAAAGATGTTTGAAATTCAAGGGAATGGCACCTGATCTCAAATACGTCGAAGCTGTTGCTAGGACGATCGCTCAGCATGCTGAAGGGCCGAAAGTAAATTGTGAAAAGTGAAAACGCTAAAAGAATGATCACTTTCAGATCGTGGTTGAGAAGAGCACTGTGCCCGTGAAGGCTGCAGAAGGTATTTTGTCCATTTTGAGAGAGGCGCAGAAAAACGACACTAGACTCTCTTTCCAGGTTTATTTTTGTTGAATTTCAACGCAATATCAGAAAACTCTTCTTAGGTTCTATCGAACCCCGAATTTCTTTCGGAAGGCTCCGCAATCGAGGATCTGTCAAACCCAGATCGAGTTCTCATCGGTGGAGACTCTTCGAAGGTAATGGTTGGAAACATTTGTATGATCAGACCGTGTGTTTCATCCTGTCTGTGACAGGAACTGTGGAAGTGGACAGATATTTAGTTTACAGTCGAACAGAGAAGATGAGTTGATTACAAATCAACTTCATTCAGCCGGTGCGAAGTGAGAGCTAATTCAGATTGAGAATAATGAGATCGTGTGGCAGCGAATGCTAATTTTGATAATTATGGGAAAAGGGAAAGGGATATTCTAACATAATATTTTTTTTATAATACTATGATATATTTTTCTCAGCATTGATCAAATAAGTTACAGATTTTTGTCATTGCAATTTGCTAGAAATGTCCTAATTTGTATTCAGGAAGGTCAAGAAGCGATTCGCCACTTGGTTTCAATCTACGAGCGCTGGGTGCCGAGAGACAGAATTCTCACTACAAACACTTGGAGTTCGGAGCTCAGCAAACTGGTACAATTATGAATTTAGGAACATATTAACCGTTTTTATTCAAATAGATAGATGACTATACTCGCTCTTTCAGACAGCGAACGCCTTTCTGGCCCAGCGAATTTCATCCATCAATGCCGTTTCTGCTATCTGTGAAGCGACTGGAGCAGACGTGAAGGAAGTTGCCAAAGCAATCGGATTCGATAGCAGAATTGGGAATAGATTTCTGCAGGCCAGCGTTGGTGAGTTTATGGAAACCTAGAAATTAATGACCTAGATACCTAGTAAATTACTAAATAATGTACAAAAAAGAAAAACATTCTACCCTATGCTATTTCATTAGTCACTAGTTTTTTTTTTTTCAAACTGCATGAATTAGTTGCGAATTGTTTCAATTAATTCAATCCAATTCTTTGTAGATCAATTGATTTTCAGGTTTCGGTGGAAGTTGCTTCCAGAAAGATGTTCTGTCGCTAGTCTACCTCTGTGAAACTCTCAATTTACATCAAGCTGCAGAATATTGGATGGGAGTTAGTATTTTATGTCAATACATCAACAATGTGTTGCATCGATTTAAAATTTTAAAATTTTGCACAGGTAATTGAAATCAACAACTGGCAGCGCCGTCGGTTCGCAGACAAAATCATCGCTGAATTGTTCAACACGGTCGCTGACAAACGAATCGCCATTTTCGGATTCGCCTTTAAGGCAAGCAAAGCTCATATTTATCTGGAATTTATCAGTAGAATCAAGAAACTATTGAAATCAGCGTCAGAAATATGCAGTACACTTTCAATGCTACATCTTCAGAAGAACACAGGCGACACTCGCGAATCCTCTTCGATTTACGTGTCTTCTTATCTGCTCGAAGAACGAGCAAAATTGGCAATTTTCGATCCGAAAGTTACAAACAAACAAATCAAATCGGATTTGGAAAACCACGTTGATAAGCAAATTGGTTAGTGAATTTTTTCTCAAAAGTAAAAGAATAAAACTGAATTCATCTTGTATTTGCACAAAGAGTTTGTTGTTGAAATGTTCACGGCTTGAAAAAGTCCATCTAGATGTTGCGAGGATAAAAATTTACAGCGAATTTGATAAGATATCAATCGATAATTGAAAATTTGAATTATCATTATTTTAGTGGAAAATGCGGTGACAATTTGCTCTGATCCTTACGAGGCAGCTGCGGGTGCTTATGCGATTGTCGTTCTCACGGAATGGGATGAATTCAAGGTTATCGAATTGCCACATATTTCAATTATAAACAGTGGAATCAATATTTGTAGGACCTGGATTATCGTAGAATTTATGATTCGATGCAGCCATCTGCAGTCATTTTCGACGGTCGTCTCATTCTCGACCATCAGTTACTCCAAAACATCGGATTCAAAACTTTCTCTATTGGAACCGCACCTGATCAGGTATGACATTTCCCAGAAAATAGAGATCGAAAAGGGAGGAAATTGATCGAGAAAATCGGCGTCTCTCATGTTCTCATGTATTTTTCTTTCTTTTTACCTTTTCAGAAAGGGCCGTTTCTTGTTTTCGCTCGGCCTCTTGAATAAGACAGTGGGATGGTGTCTTAAAAAAGACGGTGAGCAGGCATCTCGGTAGCGGGTTAGGAATATAGGCTGAGTAAGGTGTGTAGAGTGTTAAAACGGTCAGTATGTTGGTAGGAGCACAATGAGACCCTACACACCCTACCCAACCTATATCTCCAGCTCGCTACCGAGATGCCTACCCATCGTCTTTTTCAAAACACCGTCTCATCATTTTATTCAAGAGGCCTTGTCGTCCTCCATGTTTTTGGAGAATAAGCCATAGACATTTTTATTTATTTTTCACTCAGGATCGACATGATTTAATTGGCACTTTGTAAATCTCATAAAATCGTGACAAGCGAAATATTGCGAGAGAAAAAAATTCTAGTTTACCTAACCCTTCACCCATCCAATATTATCAAGTAATGCAACGATTTCATGAGATTTACGGATGACTATTGAATTGTGTAAAAATGTCATTTCAAAAATTCACTTCGAAACCATTTTAGACTTGTAACTCCTTCGGTTCTTCGGAATACAACCATAATGGAAAATACAATTCTAAATGTTTCGACGTTGGCGATGATCTGACAAGAAGAAAATCACAGTTTCTTGAGAAGATCAATATTACAATGAATCACAGCGGAAGAAATAGTATTTCCTAATCTGTCTAATGAAAATAAAAGTAGACAGATGAATTTTGGAAGTTGCACCTTAGAGTTTCCTTAATATTCTGTATTGTGTGAATAAACGACTTCAAGTTAATCAGTATGGCTAAAATACTAGTGTTCATATTGACGCCCTATAACTTGAATGTTGTTCTCTTTCAAATGCCTTCCCAAGATTATTTCTTCACTCTTTTCTTATTTTGTTCGTTACAGTACTCGATTTTTACTTCTTAGTGATGATAAAATAGATCAGTGACTATTTCGCAAGATAAACAGTGCTGATCGTGATTGCAGTAGAAGTTTTTGTTTGATTTTTCACCGGAAATAAAACTGAAAACATGAAATTGGTACGAAATAAGAGTGAAGCTGAATGCTTCAAATTTCTCTGAATAGCTATAGTTGAATGGCCTCCTTCCTTATCTCGACTACTAAGCGCACAGGCTCTTGTAAATTGCAAGCAAAACAATTTTTATCTCAGATTTTGAAGTAAGAATAGAGACCGCCAAGCCCCGCCCTTTTCACTTGATTCAATATTGTCCATAGTCGATAACCCTTTCGATTATCGCCGATTTTTCTTATTTTATTTGTTTTTCATAATTGATCGATACCTACTATACAATTCGATACCGCTCTTTCACGTGTTGATATCGATTTATTGATTGGGTGCGAAATAAGTCCGCAAATGTGCGTCAAATGCACATCAAATTACGACAATGCTAATATTTCGAGTTATAAAAAAAGGTACATAAAATTTGTTTTGATGAATCGATACACCTAGTTGAAATGTACAACATATGTAAAAATCAGAAGAATCCTGCGTAGAGCAAATTTTCCCGAGGCAATAACAGATGCTCGTCTTTGCAATACTGTATCTTGACACGGGATCGTTAAAATCGTCTGAAAACTTGACTAAAATAAAATTTGATACTCTCTAATTATGTTATCCGAAAGAAAAAAAAACGAAATTTTATCAAAAAATATTTCTTAAATTAATTTCAAAATGACCGTTTCTGTCTTTACTAAATGTGATCACTCTAGGCATATCTTGAAAGGTACATATTTTTATTTCATATTTTGATTAGTTGGTCAATTGTTCGTCTTCGGTGAAAAATGAGAAAAATCCTAGGACGCGCGGCTGAGATCCTGATAATTCGCGAAAATATAAAAGAAGCCAATGCTGAAATGGAGGAGAGTGCAGAGGAAAAGATCCCTAAAGGCAGAGAAAGAAAGGGGGGAGCGAGCGGCATAGTGTCTTTTGCAGATAAACCACGCCCCTTTCCCTTGTCCACGAAAAGGAGCGATTTTTTCGATTTTTCGCGTTAAACTTTATCAAATTTTTTCGTGGTTTTTTCGGTGGGGATGGTTAGAGAGGCACCTCAGCCCCTGAAAAATGTAGGAAACATGGTGCCAGGGTGAATTTGGCAAAAGGGCTGGCGGTCCCTAAATATGAGTCGATTCTATGAGCAACACACGATAGTTTCACTTGTTAGATTTTAGAAGATCTTATTTCAAATTTGATTTCAAATAAATACATCACGGAGCTGTTTCTGGAACCGAAATTCTTTCCTTTGTTTCGTGTGCAGTAGCGAAGAGAAAAATCTCAGTTTCTTTCCTTCTCAAATTTGGTGGGATCTGTCATCGGGGAAGCATTTTTGGAACAAAGAACACAAAAACAATTGGAAAAATATGAAAATATGGCATTTAGATGAATTGGAAGAACAAAGGAATCGGGCGATAGCGGGATAACTGCAGACAAAGAGTCGCACGTGCACTGTCTGAGTTACGATTTGATGTTTGAATTTATTTTTTACAGTAACGAAAAAATCATGTTTGCAAAAATTCTATAAAATGATCAATTAGTTTACAAGTCGATTAAAATTAATTTGTATTTATTCGAAACTACTTAATTGATAGAAAATAAATTAAACTCCTGAATCATTACTAGTTCATGGAAGGTATTGTCGATTGTAAACAACTTGGCCGTCGCAAGTGCCCTTCGCAACAGGGAAGGTGCGAAACGCATCGCGTCCTCATGTGTTGCGGCTTTCGCTGTGAAAAGCATTTTTCAGGAAAGGTTCCCATTATTTTTTGATTTTCTGTCGAAATTTCGTAATCATCCGCTAATTAATGGGAATTAGTGCTAATTATGATTAGATTGTCGATTGTTGAGTGAAAATTTGCTTTTATCTCGTTTTTAGCGATTTCTGGACGATTTATTGAAATTTAAACATTTTTTATGATTTTCTTCTACAGAACGGTGGCGCTGATTTGGAGGGGCTCGTTGCAGAGCGGCACGCAAATGGTCGGACTTACTCATGCCTGAAAAACTGCTCAAGATCATTTTATCGAAAAACAAGGCAAGAAACTCGCGAAAAATTACGAAAAACTGGGAAAAACACGGAATAAGACGAAATTGAAATCTGTGTCTGTAATGATTCTGTAAATATTTACCAATTATCGATAATTTTAAAAGTTCTGCAGAAGAAAATTGTAAAAAATGTTTAAATTTCAATAAATCGTCTAGAAATCGCTAAAAACGAAATAAAAGCAAATTTCCATTCAACAATCGACAATCTATCATAATTAGCACTAATTGCCATTAATTAGCGGATGATTACGAAATTTCGACAGAAAATAAAAAATAATGAGAATTTTGTGTGAAAAATGCTTTTCACAGCGAAAGCCGCAACGCATGAGAACACGGCGTGTTTCGCACCTTCCCTGTTGCGAAGGGCACTAGCAATGGTCACCTCGTTTACAATCGACTATACTTTGTGGCTTTACTATTCTGGAAAAGAAGTTATAATTTAAACGAGTCCATATAATTCTCGAAACGGCCCGAACCAGAGACTTCAAATTCGTTTTGAAGGGGTAGTTGAGTATTTTCTGCCTATATTCGACCTGGAGAACACGATTTTGGGGCTTTTTCTCGGAGTTTCCAAGTCCAGGTCGGATACCGGGGTCTGGGGATCAAATTTCAAGTCACCCTGACACCCCGAAATCTATATCAGAGCGTTCAGCTCGATGAGTTGGGTCGAATGGTGCGAACATTTTTCGGATCCGACCTTCCTATCACAGGTTGCGGCTAAAAACAGTGAAAAACGCCAAAAATAGGGGGTCCTTAATAGAAAAGTCGACCTTTCTCATTTGTTTCTGCGTATTACCTCCCAGTTTTTTCACACAATAATTTGTGAGTTTTGCTCATTCTATTCATATAGAAAAAACCTAAATTGAGATACACCAATTGACCGAAAAAGGGTCCGAAGTCGGACCAGAAAAATCGGATTTTCGAAAATGCCTATGAAAAAATTCGAAATGTATACCAATCGATAGAGCTCATCAAACTGAGCAACTTTTGTGAGCACACTTTGGGTCTAGCTATAATAGTATGTGTGGTATGGAGGTTTGAATGGGTCAGACCCACGAAAATGGCAAAAAAATGGGGTATTTTCAAATGACCATAAAGGCGATAGACTAATCTCTTTTTCAAGCGGTTTTCAGCATATTACTCAACTCGATAAGGGCTTTCATTTGGTATATAACATGGATAGGTCTCCAGAAATTTTCAAGTCCTCCACTTTGGATCGTTTTTCGGTCAACTGATGTATTTCAATTTAGGTTTTTCTATATGAATAGAATGAGCAAAACTCACAAATTATTGTATGAAAAAGCTGGGAGGTAATATGCAGAAATAAATGAGAAAAGTTGAATGTTCTATTAACAATCCCATATTTTTTGCAGTTTTTAGCCGTAATCTGCGTTAGGAAGGTCAGATCCGAAAAATGTTTGCACCATTCGACTCAGCTCATCGAGCTGAACGCTCTGATATAGATTTCGGGGTGTCAGGGTGACTTGAAATTTGATCCCCAGACCCTGATACCCGAACCTCGACTTGAAAACTTCGGGAAAAGCCCCAGAATCGTATTCTCCAGGTCGAATATAGATAGAAAACACTCAAATACCTCTTCAAGACGAATTTGAAACCCCTGGTCCGACCTCTTCCTTGAGATCGTCGAGAATTACGGAGGCTCTCTTTTAAGAATTAACATTATGTTTCTAACTTATGAATTTCAAAGTGGAAAGTTCAGCTTTGCATATTTCTTCAAGCATTTTTCATTGGCAAAATTAACCAAGTATATTCGTAAATGTGATGATAGTTTGACAGGCCTAAAATAAATTCAAATTTAAGAGTGAATGTCAGCAAAAACCAAATCTTAGCAAGGGGGTATAAACAGGGGTCCGTCGATTTGGCTGATTTTCACAGGGTTTGTTCAGTTTTTCACGCTGATTCTCATGATGTGGTTTGCTTTTCGAAAATCGATTACTGTAGAGGATTACGGTAGCTTAAAGTTTCGACAGACCCGACCTCGGGAAAAAATTCATAACTTTCTTATTTCTGGACCAAATTTCATGGTTATTTTTCATTTTGTAGATCCTGAATAGGAGAATAGACTAAAAATAAAAAGAAAGTTTTTCGAAATTATTTTTGGTGGGAAAAAATTACCCGAATTTACCCTATATACCCGTACTGCGTTTAGAAATGTAATGTGAGTTAATGTCGGAGCTTCCCATAAAATTTTGTAGAGCTCTTCAAGTTGATCAACTTCTATTCTAGAACTTTTTCTAGAATGTGCACACATAGGGAGATATGATTTTTAAAAATTTACTATCAAAACGACATTTTGCAATAATTAGTCATTTAACTTCAAAAAATTCTGGAGCTCTAATGATAATGAATCCGAGGTAAGTCTTGGAACGAAAGCTGTTCACCATGTCATTCTACACAACATACTGGAAGGACGAATTTTCCCAACGTCATTTACGTGTAAAGGTAGTACGGGTATATAGGGTAATTTCAGATAATTTTTTCCCGCAAAAAATAACTTCTAAAAACTTTCTTTTTATTTTTGCCATATTCTCCTCGACAAAGTCTACAAAAAAGAATCATTTAATTTGGTCCAGAAATAAGAAAGTTATGATTTTTTTCCCGAGGTCGGGTCTGTCGAAACTTTAAGCTACCATAATCCTCTACAGTAATAGATTTTCGAAAAGCAAACCACATCATGAGAATCAGCGTGAAAAACTGAACAAACCCTGTGAAAATCAGCCAAATCGACGGACCCCTGTTTATACCCCCTTGCTAAGATTTGGTTTTTGCTAACATTCACTCTTAACGATATGCATACCATTCGATAGAGCTCGGCAAACTGAGTAACTTTTGTGAAGACACCATATGGCTATCTATTTTGGTATTGGAATGGTACTCCAAAAACCAAAATTTAATGTTAATTTTCAAGAAAATGATACGAGAATATTTTCACAGGTAGTCTACCAAAATATGGGCTCAAATTGAAGCTAGAGACATCTATTATTTATTCCCATTCAATTTGGAGTCGAACAATACCAAACATGGCATTGTACCAAATGGTAGAGACCCATATGGTCAAGTTACCATTTGGTAACCAATACCCATCATGTTATATATCAAACAAAAGCCCTTATCGAGCTGAGTAATATTCTCGAAAACCGCTTGAAAAATGGATTAGTCTATCGCCTTTTGTGGTCATTTGAAAATACCCCATTTTTTGCCATTTTCGTGGGTCTGACCCATTCAAACCTTCATACCACACATACTATTATAGCTAGATCCAAAGTGTGCTCACAAAAGTTGCTCAGTTTGATGAGCTCTACCGAATGATATATGATTTGGGGAGTTTAACTCAAAATTTGAAAAATCGAAATTTTCAAGTCTGACTTCGGACTCAGTTATCCCCTAGACTGATACCGAAAAGAGTCCAAATTTGTATATTAAAATAATTCTTAGGACTTCTACTTTATAAATATAAACTATTTATCGCACAGACGGGTATCAGTTCCTTCGAAAATAATCGAAGAATGATCAGCATTCATGCTTTTTGGCACTTTTGCACTATTTTTAACCGTAACTTGTGATAGGAAGGTCGGACCCGGAAAATGTTCATACCATTCGACTCAGCTCGTCGAACCGAACAATTCGATATAAGTTTTGAGGTATCAGAATGACTTTTGAAATTTGACTCCTGGACCTGGTACCCGAACCTGGACTTGAAAATGTCGGAAAAAGCCCCAAAATCATGTTCTCCAGGTCGAATATAAGTAGAAAACACTCAGAAGCCTCGGAAAAACAACACTTTTGCCACTGGCCACCCCTCTCTATAGAGAACCGATTCTCTCACAGGCTGTCTTAAAATAAATGTTTCAAACTTACAATAATGATGCGTAACGTTTATCGTCGAGTATTCGGAAAATAAATTCGTGAAATTTTTTCTTCATCTCGTCATTCGGTACATGCACCTAAATTCTAATTAATTTATCTTAAATTCATTAAGCTTTTCTTCTAATTTTCGAAATTGTCTAACCAAAAATTTCAGAATTTTTTTCACGTAGGCTTTTTCTGTTGGTTTTTGATTATATTCGACTTGAGATTATTTTTACATTTTTGGTCCGAGCTTTTCCTTGATATCTTTCAAAATTAGAAAAAAACAGCTTCAAATATAAAATTATTACTTCGATATTGCATTGACAAACGGTAATGCCGTTTCGATCTAATTCACTACCCTTCAGAAAATATGGAAATAGACTGTATTCAGATCCTTCGTTATCTATCCATATATTGTCAATAAACTTAAATATCTTTTATTAGTGCATTTTTACAACTATTACGCTGTTAAGAAAGTCCTGCGCCAAAAATTTTAAAAATCTCTAATTTTCTAGAAATGAGTCGAATGCTCTAGTAAGTATGAGAGCCTTGTAGAATATTCTCGAAGCTTTCACCACATGGGTATATAAGGGCCTGCGCCCAGGATTTTGATAACTTACGGCCATTATAAGAGGACCCCCACTTTGAACAGTCATCTACTACGAGTTGCTTTCTACAAGCAAGGCTGTCACAGCTACCGTCTACGTCAATTAGCTTCAAAAATTGGTCGGTGTAATTCGAGAAAAACGACCGAGACGCTCAACTGTCCACCTCCTGCATGACAACGCGCGACTACACGTCGCTTTGGGCACTCACCAGAAAATGGCGGAGCTCGGCTGGCATCCGGTCACCTACCTATCGTACTCGCCGGGCCTCGCTCCTCAGGCTACCATTTGTTCCGTTCTTTGAAGCTTCACGTACGAGAGAAAAGTTCGACAAATATGATGATCTCAAAACAGCAGTCAACAACTTATTTGCGTTACAGTATTCCGAATTATAAGCGAAAGGAATCAGTGATCTGCCCACTAGATGGGCGAAGGTCATTGATCTCAATGATGAATATGTTGTTGATTCGTGATGGTATTAAATAAAGTTATGAATAAACAAAAAGTTTTTTTTTTTTGGTGCAGGACTTTCTTAACAGCGTAATAATAGTGTATAATTTATACTCACTGTAATACTAGGCAATTTACCGAGAAGTTACGGTAAGTGACTATACTAGACATGTAGAGCTGCCGAAGGAGCACCTATTCACGTTTTCAAAAAGTGTTACTGAAGCCGCCATAGGGAGATACGCATTTGGTCGCATTTCATAGTCGGTTTT
The DNA here is from genome assembly GCA_964036155.1 of Diploscapter coronatus. Lineage (NCBI taxonomy): Eukaryota > Metazoa > Nematoda > Chromadorea > Rhabditida > Rhabditidae > Diploscapter > Diploscapter coronatus. The sequence goes on from OZ038423.1 coordinate 7,640,358, forward strand.
TGCCGACCCCACGGCATGACATCCGTGGTGTAGTGAATAGCGCACTGGACTACCAACCCTTTTGGGTCAGGTTCGACTCTTTTCCGGAGCAAACTTTTTTTTTCCTTTTTTGGCAGTATCACGGTTTTATCGATTTCGACCGGAATTGTCATGATCTTTCCGTACTCGGTTATTAATCAACTCAGTGTTATCTATTGTTTGTTCATACGTTGTTAGTGAAAATTGTTGTTACAAATTGTTTATAAAACATCCGAATATGATTAGATTTGGTAATTTGTACGGGCACAATGAATTTGTGGAAACAAATGACAATTTCGGTCGAAATCGATAAAACCGTGATACTGCCAAAAAAGGAAAAAAAAAGTTTGCTCCGGAAAAGAGTCGAACCTGACCCAAAAGGGTTGGTAGTCCAGTGCGCTATTCACTACACCACGGATGTCATGCCGTGGGGTCGGCAAAAACCGACTATGAAATGCGACCAAATGCGTATCTCCCTATGGCGGCTTCAGTAGCACTTTTTGAAAACGTGAATAGGTGCTCCTTAGGCAGCTCTACATGACTAGTATAGTCACTTACCGTAACTTCTCGGTAAATTGCCTAGTACACAGTCAGACCTAGGGAGGACGATCGTCAGAAACCCCTTACGACCTACCCCCATAAATTTTTTCGTGTGACGAAAGTACTCCCTAGGTCTGTTTAGTCTATCCTGAGTAAGTGGATACTGCATACATTTTTCAAACACGCTCGCTCAGGCTCCGCCCACTTTTTCCTGCCCTGCGAATTGCGTCATTCCCTCCATTTTCAAACGAGTTTCGCAATTTTTTCGAGTTTTCTTGATATTTTCGCGAAAAATCTTTATAATTATACCCTAATTATCTCTCTGATTGACCAATTAACCCTCTTTAATGTTTGCTGTTCATTTTTCTTGTTTTTTAGCGATTTTTTCTCTCAAACCAAGACCCATTTTCATCGAGTCAAGTGTTGATTCCTCGAAGATGCAGATGTTGTTGTCGCCATCAGGTCATTCGAATTGCAAGTTGATGGACAACAGACGATCACTGATCAGACGTTTTCATAAAAATTGTCAATTTTCACGAAAAATACGAAATTTCGATCGAAAAATGAACAGCAAACATTAAGGAGTTAATTGGCCAATTATCTGATTAATTGGATGCAATATTCAATTAGTTGGAGACAATAAACTAATTATTTTTCGTCTTCAAAGTTGAAAAATTAAAAACACGTTATTTCTGACGATAAAATGGCTCAAAACGATGAAAAATCGAAAAAATAGTTTGAAAATGGAAAATCATGCAATTCGGCAGGGCAAAAAAAAGTGGGCGGAGCTTGAGGGGGCGAAGTTGCAAAATGTATGCAGTATTCACTTACTCAGGATAAACTATACTACATGCCATTATAAAACATACATCGATTTTTAAAATATGCTTCACAAAATGAACCAAGTCAACAATAGGAAGTAAACGGGTTGTATAGGCATCTAAAAGTATTTATACTTTAGAAAGACAATTTATATATTTTTTTAGATATCACTACTTTGGGACCTATACATTTCGCGGCTCATTTTATAGAAAATTTTTAATCTGAAATTTTAACGACCTTAATTTCTGAAGAAATTACAATAAATGGGTTGCAAAATATATAGGTCACGAAGTCGCTAAGAATTCAAGTTGTTTTTAGGAAATATATTTTTAAACTCACCTCCAATCAACACGCTTAAATTAAACATTCCCGATCCAGCACCGACGCCAAAGTTGAAAAATGTACCGAATTGATTATATTTTTGGGCACTTATTTCATATATTGGATCAGCACCGTAGAATTTCGAGGGTCCCTTCAATACCTTAATTAAAATTTTTAATTATAAATTTAACCATACCTAGAAAGACATTTAGCCGGAATAAGAAATTTTAGAGGAGAGTGTAAGCAAGATTTTGATTTTTCTATAGAAAAGTGATACATTTGGGTCCGCAATAAGGACTTGGGAATTGTTTTTATTATGGGAGGTGTACACAAAGATTTTGGCTTAATTCCTTCCTAGATCTGAATTCAATGTTAAACCTTTAATAATTTCTCTTCAGCCAGCGTATCACGTCCTACACCTAATGTGATGATAGTTGTCAGTTCACTTTTCTAAAATATAAAACTTAGAAAGATGAATATAGAAATGATTGTCATGTTTATATTTCAAGCATAATAGATCATGTTTAACTTGATGAATTGGAAAGCCCCCAAATTCAATGAATAAAATACTTCAGTTCCCCTATCAGACCCATATAATAATGGTAATTGTAATTAGAGTTTATTTCGTTTAATTTGGGAAATTTTCTGATTTACCATTTAACTCTTATGTCTAACAATTTCTATCTAATAAACTAATTTTATAATATATCGTATACTAACATTCAGAGGTAATATATGGCGTTTTACTTCGCTACCATCATTTTGAAAACCATCGACTTTTATCGTGCCATTTATTAATATATTCTGACATAGTTGCATGACTTTAGATAGATTTTTCCAGATCTAAAAACTAATTTACTTAAGACTGAATATCTGAGAGTATCAAAGTCGTACGGAACAGAGGTTCGCAGAACGGGATAATATTTATATATCCTGTGCCATTTTGATGCTGATCATCATACAGTAGCACACAAAAATTTGGGAAATTTCATTACTTTAGACATGCTACTTATTATTATGCATTTTTAGTCAACCAATTCTTCTGAAATTTCGCTCACTTAGAGATGATATTTGATAGTGTTCATTTTCCAAGTCTTATCCAGATTGCTTTATGAAAATGTGTTTTTTCTAATCATATAAAATATTATGCAATATTCTAAACTTTTGTGGGCCACTGTATGTGGAAATCAGCCCGATCGGCGGATCCCTGTTTCGAGCCCTCTCTGTAGTCTTTAATTCTCTCAGACATTTACCCTTAAAATAAAGTTTAAACAATCGCACCCAGTCATTATTTGTCGGATTTTCTTCTCGATAGTTCGTAAGATTCGGCATAATGCAATTATGCCATTCATGAAAAATTTCCGGTGGATTGAAACTTGATTTTGATCTTGAAAGGAGATTTTCATTCGGTAATTTGTCCTGTCGTTGGAGTTCTGAAATCTTGAATTTTAATAAATATTAAATTTTATTCTCATTACTAATATCAACTTTCGGTGGCTGGTCTGCTTAGATTATTGTTTGAATTATTTTATTTTATAATTTAAGAAACCTTTATCGTTATTATTTGTCGCTTCTTGAAATTGATTTACTTGTATCTGCATAAATTTTAGAGATTTTCGAATCGAATTTTCATATCCATTTTGCACAAATAGAAATATAACAAGAACGGCTATAAATATGCCTAATTGCACTAATATGTTCCTGGATTGCATCTAAATTTGGAATTTACAATAATTAACCAGACGTTAGTTGGTCATCAAGAGTAAAGTAGCCAAGCCCTATCAGGGCCCAATTAAAAAAAATCAAAACTGTATTCTATCACTCGATACTCGACAGGGACGAATCGAGTTAACTTACAAAAAATGACGATTTGGATTCTTCGCGACACCTTACATAGAAAATTTTATGGCTGGAGTTTTTGCTATCACTTTTTGAAAAATACCAGAATGGGATGGCGAAAAGTCAAACAGTCGCGAAATTTATGTGTCACGAACGATGTTGCGAATAATCGAAGACGGAATTATCTCTCGTCGGCACCCGGAATTATTTTCTCTTCCCCGCTAACTATTTCTCCCTTCACTCTTATCTGACTCTATTCTTTTCCCATTGTTCATTTATTAATTCCGGATGGAGGGAGAAAGAAAGAGAAAGCGAAAAAGGGCTAGTTGGCGCGTGGAGAAAAGAAAGAGAGCCCGAAATTTCGTTTAGCCCTGGTGTAGAGCATTATACAAGTCTGCAATATAAATTCGTTCAATTTTCCGCTACAGAAAATGCATCTTTTATTTTTATTGGGTAATCAGAATGATATAGAATGCGACATTACTTTTCGTAAATAATTATGGTAAAATAGTGGCGTACTTTTTTGAAAAAAAAGCAATACTCCGAGCTGCCTTTTCAAATGGGCCATACAATATGGGATAGACAAATAGAGAGAAAGAGTTCATTTTAGATCAACTCTAAATCTCATTAAAGTCTTTGTCCTAAAAATTATCTCCAAATATTCTCCTGCAAAAACTTGCAAGCCAAATGAAAGTGTTCATTCCTATTCCTGAATTTGCAATTTTATCGGCTAGAGACGATTAACGATTCGTACTTTATTTCATTTTTCTAAATTCTTCATTACGTTAGATCTAATTATTCACGTGAAAAGTAACGGAGATAAAATATGTCAGTTACTAGATAACGGAAAACGAAATGTAGTTCTCGAATTTGTGAGAAGGCGATCATTGAAAAATACAAAAATATATTTTTCTTTTCTCTATTTTGTTATTTAGTAATTGCCTTAAATTTTGATTTCATAAATCTTCTTATACCCTCTAATTTAAGAACTAATAAGGAATGCTCACCATAAGAAACGCGAATTATCGGACAAGGCTTATATCATTAGAAAGCTTGTCCCAAGAGCAGTTCAATGATGTCAAACTTTTGTGTTCATAGGGAGTTTTACACTGTAAACGAAGGACGCAAAGTTTCTTAGTATAGGCCTGATGTCGAATAGCGCTTCTATCGCTTTCTTTGTTATTTCGCATGGGATTTCGGAATTTTTTGCTGTAGTATGTAGGAATATATTATACGATGATATAAAAAATTAATTTAAGCAAGTTCCGTCACATTTCAAGTACAGGTGGTTCGTTTTCAGTCTTTGACCAGTCTTATAAATGACATCTTTCGAATAAAATTGTGCCTAGGCTTTATTTCTGCAGCACATGCACTAATAACTCGTCTATAGGGTTCTCGACACCGTAGAATCCGAATCTGACGGCTAAAATCCGATCCGAACATTTATTCCGCATGTCCCGTAATTTTCCGGAAGCGAAACTTCCCGGAAACGGAAAGTTCCTATTTCTTTACGAAAAAAAAATCCAAATTTGGCACCAAAATGATGAGAAGGATACGAACAATTCGAATCCGAAGAGATCTCATCAGTACAAACATCACATCGAATGCGATGAATTTTTGAAGTTGGGGATCAAAAATGAGTCATAATTTGAGCCTCAAAATATAAAAATTCGCTATTTTTGATGTGATGATCGTATCAACGAGATCTCTTCGGATTCGAATTGTTCGTATCCTTCTCATCATTTTGGTGCCAAATTTGGATTTGTTCCGTAAGGAAATAGCAATGTTCTGCTCCCGGAAAGTTTCGCTTCCGGAACAAGTGGCCGAGTCGGATTTTGGCTATCAGATTCGGATTCTACGGTGTCGAAAACCTTTGTAGGCGAATCATTAGTGCATGTGCTGCAGAAATAAATGAGAAAAGTTGGCTTTTTCTATTAAGGATCCCGTATTTTTGACGTTTTTGCAGTTTTTAGCCGTAACTTGTGATAGAAAGGTCGGATCCGAAAAATGTTTGCATCATTCAACTCAGCTCATCGAGCTGAACGCTCTGATATAGATTTCGGGGTGTCAGGGTGACTTGAAATTTGATCCCCAGACCCCGGTATCCGACCTGGACTTGGAAACTCCGAGAAAAAGCCCCAAAATCGTGTTCTCCAGGTCGAACATAGACAGAAAATACTCAACTACCCCTTCAAAACGAATTTGAAACCTCTGGTCCGGGCAGTTTCGAATATTACAGAGACTGTTTTAATAATGAATAATCTACACCTTCATGGAAAAAATACAGTAAGTTAAGTTTCAGGCGAAAGTTTTAGAAATAGCTCTGAAAATAATATAAGAAATGCACTCTATGACTCTCTGTACTCTCTTCAATATCCAAGCTTCTCTGTTCAACGATACATCGATTGATAGTTTTTCGTCATAATGTCGAAAAGGTTTCACTGTCCGGCTGAAAAAATAGAAATAGAGAAAGCGAGAAAGAACGGATACACAGTGATTTCCTATAAACAATGCAGATAATATCACCGAGCTACCCAACTTACTAAAAATTCCGTATCTGTACTATTAACTTGAAATAAAACTTGTACCCTTCAAATGGTGAATAAGTTCATCGTAGTTCGAAGTGAAAACAATACTATCAGGAAAACGCGGTATGGGAAAATGAAAGATCTATTTCAGTTGATGAACGTTGGTTTCGTCGAGGGTTTGAAGCTCTACCCATTTCAATGCTTCATTTTTCACGACGTAGACTTGCTGCCAGAAGACGGTCGAAATCTGTACACCTGCCCTGAACTGCCGAGACACGTGAGCGTAGCTGTCGATAAGTTCAATTACAGTTGAGTGAAAAGAAAAGAGTAAAAAAAAATTTCCTAGCCTTATTATTCCCCACTAGGTGGGGGTCGGCTACCCTCAGCCCGTAATGGGACAGTCGGCCTATCCTAGCCACACAGGACTAGTGGCCCGTCCCGAGGACAGACTGTTGTTGTGTGCAACAACTGAGGGATTTGTTTAGGCAAATTTCTCGTGGTTTTATCCACTACCAGCATTCATTAAACCCCTTGGTTTGGGTAGGAGTGAGGGGTGAACTTGAAGCCCTAGCTGCAGGCAGTAACACACAATCACTACATTAGACCGTTTCGATCAGTAGACTAAAGATAATAAACTGAAATTTGTGATATGATGATAGTTTGAAAATGTGGAACCGATTATTTTTGCACATGGATGAAGTAATCAATAAAAAACTTTATAGAATGAAAATCTTGATTCACAAATTAAAATTATTATAGGATACTGCCAATTACTATTTGGCGGAGTGTGTCTTTCCATACTATTTATTTCAAATTTTATTCTCGCCTATCTCTAACTATAGGACTCCACCACCCGTCACTCCGTCATTTAGTAATTGCCTAGGATAGCATATGAAAGTTCTTACTGTATACGGTGAAAGTGGTTTATAAAACTTATAATCAGAATTCAATCTCGTTCCTGACTTACAGACATTTTTCATATAAATACATTTATTACAAATATTCCTTTTCAAAATCTCTAAGCTGATTTTCTAAGACCAGTTTGAGTAGTTGTTGACCCGCAGGAGTGAGGTGCGTTCCATCGAAAAAATAGCCGAGAAGAGTCTTTGGATCGAAAAATTGAGGATTCCCATAGGGCTTGATAACGAAAAATGGATCCCCAAAAGGCAAAATCGTGCATTTCGAGCAACTAAATTTGTTTTAAATTTGAAAAAAGCTATTCTAATTTCGAACACTTACAGTTTCCCGAGCCCCAAATTCCGCTTAATTCCGTTTAGATATGATTTGCCCTTGATGAACTCGGACTAAATGTATAGTAAAGTAAACTATAAAATGAACTTTCCTACACTCGTGACATTCTGCCTCTTATCAATTTTATCCGTATATTTCGTGAGGAAATAGTCGATCGGAGCGGGGATAGTTCCAACGATAAATACGTGATATTTTGCCAATTTTTCGTATTTCTGAAATCAAATTTATTAGTCAAATTTCTTAATCTAATATTCAACCTTCAATCGTTGTACAGCCTCTTTCAAAATTTGATCATCCAATATTTTGATTGGATCCTCGATAGGTTCATTCATGACAAAACTTCTTGCAACAATAAACAGAAAATCTGGCTTGAAATTCGTGGCTTGCTCTCTAGAATTATATATATATATATTTTTTTTTGTAATTTATGAAGATAAAAAATGGCTCACAAATAAGTATCCACAATTTCAGGACAAGCCTTATTCTTTTTATCCACGACTAGAACTTCGCAATCTAAAATTAAAGTTAAAAAATAAAATAAAAAATACTCTGAAACTTGCATGAATGAGTAAATTTGCTCATATTTTTCGCGTATCGTCCGAAAGTTTCGTAGAACAATTCGCCCATATTTGCGCCATAACTGTTGCCCAAAACCATAATTCTATATTTTCCTTTTTCATTATACTAAAATGTATGCTTTACTTGATATGAATAAAATAAAATATTTTACAGGAAAAGAGCAAAATCCATGTTCGGTTTTTGTGCGAAAATACGCACCCTTTTTACCCTATTTTGGTAATTTTGAATGATATTTGATCTTCGACTATTTGAGGGATCATAACCGCGAGTTTGTGTAATTTCCTTGAAACTCGACGGTTTTCTTGGACAGATTTTCCTGCATTCTTTCTATGTTTTGACTGCAGGCTTTTATCGGGTGATCGGATTCTTTTCCTATCTTTTCCCCGCATCACATTTTCACTTCTCTCTTCGGATCGAGCAGAGCACGGCTGCTCGTTTATTGTCTGTCCTTTGATTGAATGAAGGAATAAACCCTTGTAATTGGCCTACAACTGTATTAGACAGCAATAGTGTACATCTACACCCAGAGGAAGTCACGAGATTATTAACCGTGTTCGCACATTCTAATAATTTTGGAATTTCGTTATTTCATCTGAATAAGATACTATTTTCAATAGGTTTTCTGTTTGAGTTATTTCGTGTGGTGTATGCTAGTTATTTCTGTAACTGGCATAATGAATCAACAGTGATTAGCATGAAATTATTTATTCATTGATTAGTCAGTCAAATCATAAACAATTCCCCGTTCATGCTGTTTTTCTATTTTGGATCATTCCGGTTGCGTTGGTTTTAATCCCCATTGATCTTAAGTTTGAGTTGATAAGTAAATTCGAATACTTCAATTTAAATAGAAGAATCGCGATAATTAAACTAAATCAACTGAAATATTCGAATGTCCCCGTGCACTCTTCTTTGGTCAGTCGAATTGGAAATGATTATTTTCCTGAGCACAAACCGCAGGTCCTGAAAGTAACATTATATAGAAATTATCTTCAGAGCCATCCCCTACTTAGCGCAATATTTTGTTTTGTCTGCTGAAGCGTAGAAAGTTGAAGAACAAAAGCCGTTCTAAATGTTGTCTTATTTTTCGTGTTCATATAACGAAATTTGAATCTGATAAGAAATATAAATCTATCAGAAAATTAAGAAAAAATAATACCCTGGTCCATGCGGCGCAGCTGAAATAAAATAATTGAAAGATGGTAGTTGTTGATTCAAAAATACCTAGGAGAAGTGTCAACGCAAGATCCCGACGTTACGCCTCCGCCCCCAGGCTGAGTGGTTGCAGATCCGGCTGTTGTCGAAGATGAGCATCGTTGGCAGGTTCTATTTTTCATTTCTCTATTTACATCTCACTTTTAATTCATCACACCTTTGACAGTTTTCATTGACGAACGCTTGCAGGTTGATATTGTTGCAGATCGAGGTGTCAGCGGAACAGTCAACAGCCTTGTCTACGCATCCGCCCTAAATTTATATATCGTAATCGTGATAATCTACTATTCATGAATCATACGTCCAGACACATGCCGCATCTATTTGGGCATGAAGTTGCAATAGGCTGTCTCCAAGCAGGGTCCTGAAGTATGAAATTCATTTCACAATTTTTCTTCACTTTTTGTAATGTATCAGTCATGTAAATATTCCGATATGTTATTCTTCACATCCCTCTTTTCTATCTGCCCTTCCCATTCTCTAGAACACTCACTATGATTTAGCTGGTTGCAAGTATCTTTTCCCCAAATAGTTCCTAGACAATACATTATGTCGATCAAACTTCTAATTACAGCGAAAGGGAGCTAGCAACCCAAACGTATACTACCACTACTTGTCACTATAAACTCCAATCCCCAAGTTTTCGTTTTTTTCTTCATACCTGACACATGGCTGGAGTGATCGAATTGCAATTGAAATCGGGTGCTGAAAGTATTTATATTTATGTGAAATTGATCGTTATTTCTCGTACGTACGATTTTTATTTGCGCAACTGTATGCCGGAGTTTTGCAGCAATATCCGCAGAACTAAATTTCGTTAAATAAATATAGATGTCAACATTTTATGGGTATCTATATTTACTAAACTCGCCTTGGGACAGTTCTTGATAGCACCAGCCTTCATCGTTTGATCGACTGTTGTTCCATTCGGCTCAGTCTGAATTCAACATTTATATAAATTGATGGGAAAATTAAACAATTATTGAAGAGAAGTCGGAGACGACATGTTATCATGATAAGTGCAGTGCGAGGTTTTGACTTCAAATGAACATTTTTTTAAATTTGGCTCCGACTCCGACTTCGCTAATGAAATGTTTAGAATTGCAACTTTGACTTTGAATTTTTGAGCTTTTTAATTTCGCGCGTCTTTGATTATTAGTTCTAAGCGCTCAATTAGTGAGGACTTCAGGAAGACATACACTTCATCAAGTTATAAAATTATGCGTCAAAAGAGGGACAAACCGAGAAGCATGGGGACGGGCGTGGAGCGTTATTTCCAGGTGCAATGCCCGAATCGTTTCCTGCACCATAGAGAGTTTTGCAGCCTGCATCACCCAGAGGGTTCGCACAGATCGTGGCAATCGGTGAATAGACCAGCTGGAAGTTGAGATTATTATTATTCAATGTCGCCAAAGTGGCAATGAATGATTCATTTATAATTATTAGGAGGAAGATAGACTGACCTGTCCCGTCAAATTTCCCTGAGTACCGATCTCCGTGCATTCTAGGGGATCGATAATCTGGGCACCAATGCCAGCAAACAACGCGACTGTGACCAAGATGCTGAGATATTGGGGCATATCTGAAATCGCTGATGCGATTGAACGGACTTACATATCTCAGAAGAGGAAAAAATACTCTCAGAAAAATCTTCCTTAGACACTTCAACTCCCCTAGATTTGAATGATATTCCACTCTTCCTCTAAACTCAGCATTGCAAAAACCAGTCGGTACCGATAGGGTTTTATTCAAAAATAACTGCCGATTGGTATGCGAACTCTTACCGACTGGTTTATTTCTTGCTGAGCAGTAAGTCTGATGGAAATTTGGAGCGGGAAGGGTGGAGAGGCCTATTGAGAAAGGTCACCATTCTGGGGAGTCTTGGGAAGAATTCTCTGAGCTATCGTGGTGTACTCTGAAATTATCCGAATATCTCCAGCTTTTATACCGAGCTTCTCGAGTGCCAGACAGAGGATACGTCTAACATGAAGGCTAAACATTAAAAAAAAATCCTTATCGGATTCGTATTTTTCATTCATTGTTCTCCTACGTAGCGTTTTCATGAAACGATGGAAATATTTTTATTCATCCCATAAAATTGTTCCCAACAAAAGGTGAAACGCGCTTCCCCAAGTAAAAGTGCGATATACAAAAGAAATTGGTAGAGTTAGAGCAGATGAGCACACAACGCCGATTTGGAATTAGATAGAAGACAAGGAAAAACGTGCAGCTATGGTTGTGAATATGAAATGTTAAATAAGAGTTAGTTCTGCTTCAGAAAAAGTACTAAGAATCCAAAAATCAACATCAGAATCGCTTCTGTACGTAAGAGCTTAGTGATTGAGCACTATGCCCACATTATAGAGTCAAAATTGGAATATTCATGTTGGCAATATATGACAATCTTTCTCTAAGCGAAATTAGAATTCAATATTTATGAAGAACTTTCAATTCCTACTGCATATCCAGACCATATTAGCGGTATCATGATTTAACAGGTTAGATTTTTTACTTTTTTCAAATATTTATTCTGGTTGAGGAAATTTTATATGGCCAAACATTTCAACATCTACTTAATGAACCTTTTTCCGGAGTAAATTGTCCTGATTTGTTAGCTTGTAATATAACGGGCAACGATTTATTGTCTACATCAAGTTCTTGTGAAATTAGATCATTTTAAATTCGTAGTTGATGCCGAAGTTTTAATTAAAAATCATCGAAATTGAAGTCAAAATAATTTAATCTTCTTGAAGAATAACTATGAAGCTTCAGGTCTGATGAAGTCGAGTTAAAATTTCTTGTAACATTTAGTTATCACACTCTAAACAAATAACTCTAATCACAGTAATTACGTCATTATGAGCCAAGCGATTTTAAATTCAGAATTGTGGTTATATAAAGAGTGAATGATCCAAGCTTTAGGTAATTTTATCCAAACTTATGCTTCTACTTCAACTCTATTTGTTGAAGTGACGGCAGGAAAAACATGCTATTTTTTCTAAATCGAAACGAAAATAAACATTTTAATATCACGAAACTGGAATTAGAGTTTAAAGGGCTCAAAAATTTCTCAGATTTCCGTTATTGTCATGAAGATCAAATTGAATACCTGATTTTATGAATCTCTCAATTTACTAGTTAGAATTTATTATGCGCTTGAGATTTTGGTAAGAGACCGACAAGACTGAAATTATGAAGTTTTTTCTCATGTATTTTATATAATTTTATACTTGAAATTGAATTAAATATTCAAAAGCCAATAATTTTCAGTCACGATATTTTCTTGTGTGTTACAATCAAGAGAAACAGTTAGCATGAAATTGTTTATTCATTGATAGGTCAGATCAATAACATAAGCAATCCCCTATCATGCTGTTTTATTTTTATTCCGGTCCAGAGATGTTGTTCCGTTTCGCTTTGGTCTTAATCCCCATTGATGATGTTTAAGTTTGAGTTAAGTAATTCGAATATTTCAATTCTAAGAAGAGTTTTTTAAATAGAAAAATGAAAATCAACTGAAATATTCGAATGAGCCCCGTACACTCTTCTTTGGTCAGTCGATTACTTGGCTATCCATTTATTTTCCTACAACATTGCACAAATTGCAGGTCCTCAAATAATACACTACAATTAGTTTTTAAAGGAAAAGTTAACCTGGCGCAATACTGTGCTTTCTGTGTTGGCTGGTAGAAAGTTGAAGCGCAAAAGCCGTTCTAAATTTTTCTTATTCATATAATGAAATTTTAATTTGATAAAAAATATAAATTTATCAGAAAAGCAAGAAAAATAATACCATGCTCCATGTGGCGCAACTGAAATATGATGATTTGTTTAATTGTTTTCCTATGATTCTCATTAAATTCATCAATTTCTGAATCTTCCTGATATGTAAATCGGGATGAAAAAATTTGCGGAAACAGGAAATTTTACTTAAAACCTTCAAATTTTTGCCATTTCAAATTATCTCAATAGCAAAGTTTTTCAGTGTTAGAACTCTAAACCTCTTGTGATAACAGTATGATCCCATATCATAAATCTTTCTACGGATATGATATTGCCAAAAATTATTAGAAAATTACTTGGAAGACACATCTGTGCACGATCCTCCAAATGGCGTCGTCGTTCCAAAACCGATTGTCGTTGATGCGAGACACCGCTGACAGGTTCTGAAAATTCTCTCATCAATCTTAAATGATAAAATCAAGTTACCGTTGACAGTTTTCATTGACGAACGCTTGCAGGTTGATATTGTTGCAGATCGAGGTGTCAACGGAACAGTCAATAGCCTTGTCTACGCATCCGCCCTAAATTATTTTGAAACCCAAGATTCTTGAAAGTAAGGTATTCATGTATCAATACCATCTGGCACATCCCACATTTGTTCGGGCATGAATTTGCAATAGGCTGTCTCCAGGCAGGATCCTGAAGTATGAAACTCATTTCACAATTTTTCTTCACTTTTTGTAATGCATCAGTCATGTAAATATTCCGATATGTTATTCTTCACATCCCTCTTTTCTATCTGCCCTTCCCATTCTCTAGAACACTCCCACTATGATTTAGCTGGTTGCAAGTATCTTTTCCCAAATAGTTCCTAGACAATACATTATGTCGATCAAACTTCTAATTACAGAGAAAGGAGGCTAGCAACCCGAGGGTATGCTGCCACTATGCGTCACTATAAACTCTAATCCCCAAGCTTTCGCTTTCTTCCTTCATACCTGACACATGGCTTGAGTGATCGAATTGCAGTTGAAATCAGGTGCTGAAAGTATTTATATTTATGTAAAATTGATCGTTATTTCTCGTACGTACGATTTTTATTTTCGCAATTGTATGCCGGAGTTTTGCAGCAATATCCGCAGAACTAAATTTCGTTAAATAAATATAGATGTCAATATTTTATGGGTATCTATATTTACTAAACTCGCCTTGGGACAGTTTTTGATCGCTGCATCCTTCATCGTTGGATCGACAGTCGTTCCATTAATGACGGTCTAAATAGTGTATCTGGACAATTAAAATATGTCGAAGTTTAAGACTATCAGAATGCATATGAAGATTAGGAATGGATATGTTTTTAACCAAAATATGTTCGGTATGTTAATATTCTGATGCAAAATTTGCCTAAAATATACCCTTGTCTACCCTGTCCATATCAAATGTTTCAATTGGCTTGCCCTCCAGTTATTTTAAAGGTTATGTTTCTGAAAGCATTGACGAAGTCAAACCGTGAAGCATGCTGATGGGCGTGGAGCATTCGTTTCCGCCGAGACATTTGTATCGTTGCCTCCATTATAGAGAACTTTGCAGCCCGAATCTGACAAAGTGTTGCCACAGATCGTCGCAAGCGGTGAGTAGACCAGCTGAACAATAATAGCAAGATAAGTTATTTTTCACTTGGCGGAAGTCTAACCTGTCCCGAGTAATTTCCCTGCGTCCCGACAGTCGTGCAATCGAAATCACCGATGATTTGGGCGTCAGCGCCAGCAAAGAGAGCGACAATGACCAAGATGCTGAGATAGTGGGGCATATCTGAAACAGGTCTATTTTGAATCGCTTCTTACGCTATGATCTCTGGTAAATAATTAGATAATCGGCCAAATCTTGCATTCCAGTCACCTACGAAATGGCGTATGAGAAGTGGTGAAACTTTTCCCTTTTCATAAACTATTTCGCATATGTCTGAGTATGGTTAGAATTTAAAAAGATATGAGTGATGACAAAGACGATATTCTTGAATGTGTGCCAATAAAACCTATTTGATAGAGTAAGCCCTGATACGCCTCGAAAGAGGCAGCTTTTATATTGCCTTCATGAAATCTTGGACAATGGATTTTTCAGACACCTTGCCAGAAAACGTAAAGCGTAAAATCTTTTTCCGATTATCGCGTGATTTTTTTGTTTCCGCGCATTGTCCATCAACTAATAAAGCTGTTCGTAAAAACTCCTGTATTTTTTCACAGCTCTTCATGAGACAATCACAGAAGGCGGCAAAACAGTTTTTACGTAGAAAAACAAATAAAAAGGAAATGGATACGGAATCCTATTTGCAGTTGAGCACACAATACGCATTTGGAAGCACAGACAGAAGAAAACACTATGGCATTTCCGATTTTTAGATTTGGCAGACAACTGCATATCAAATACCATACATTTTTTTTCTTCTGGAATTAAGACTCAAACATCATTCTCAAAATAGTTTTTCGATAGAAGTTTGGTGATTGAGCCCCATTTGGTGGATCAAGCCTACACCACGATCAGATCTTTAGTGTCTATAAAAAGAGTCTACTGTCATGATTTTCGATTTCAATTCTGCATTTTTTACAAAAGAATGATAAAAAAACTTCATATTACGATTTTAGAGGAATTTAACACCGATCGAATGGAATGCACTAGAATAAATTAACGGCAACTTGGAACCCGCGAGACTAGGAGACACGGAGAAATGGCGTGGATAAAGATTTACCCAATCATCTTCTAAGCCTATTTTGCATATGTCTCATGTCTAGATATTTCGCGGTTTTAAAATAGTCTAAATTAACAACAATAGTCAGAAAAATTTGATCGTAGAATACGTTAATTGTGATTTTTCTAGCAAATCTCTGACATTAGATAAAAATAACGACATGTATGTAATGTTAATATCGAAGATAGCAGTTTATTTAAAGTAAAATGTTGAAAAGATCAAATAATTGTGCCAGTAAATTTCATGCGAAGAAATGGTTGATAAAGTGATGTCTGAGCTTTCGAATTTACATTTTCGTTCGATTTTTCATTTTTCATGCACATAAAATTACCAATCACAAAATAATGCTTATTGGCGACAATTCTTTAATTTTTACTTTGAAAAATTCTTAAACCACTGACATCATATGAGATGATGTTGAAAATTTCTGATAATTATCATATCACTTTCATTCTGTAGAAGTTTGAAATATTTATTTTCTTGCACTAAGTTATAATGATCGATTCTTAACTTCAGAAATTACAAGATTATTGGTATCGGATATTTCGCGACGACGGTTATTTGGCGGAAGAATATTCGAAGACTTGGGAGATGATTTCGGATCATTGCAATTGTCTTCATTGTTGCAATAGCATCTTCGTAGTCGCATTCCTGATTCTATGATTTCTCGACATCTGAAAATAAGTCTCGTTGTATTCAAGAAATAGATTCAAATGATCTGTCTTACGAATTGTTAAGATGTGATATCTGAAAATGAAAAGTTCAAAAAGCTAGATTAAAATTTAAATGACATACCGAATTTTCCTGCTGAATTATATTCGAATCACAACCGAGCCTAACCATCGAACTCATTTTTGTATTGATCAAAGGAAATGTACTAATAATGTGATCTCTAAAAATCTTATAACGAGTGAAAATTTTAAATAAATTTCACATACACATAGCAATATTTATCTTTCTCATTATTCTGATCACTGCATGATATTTTCTTCACCGATTTTTCTAGTTGCTCACCAAATGAAAATGTGTCTAAAAAGTTGTGAATTTTAGAAATACAAATTCTATGAAAACTTACTATTTGTATTATAGCAAATTAGCGCTGTCGTTTGAATAATAGAGCTCCCAATTAGAATTAGAGAATATTGCATGGTAATCACTGATTCTTAGATGCTGAAATAAATTCGTTTGTCATTTTAGGGAAAAACATAGTTCTAATTTTGTATATGAATCATTAAAAGTTATTGAATTGATTTTCCATAAATTAATGAGTAGTTTGGAAAGTAAATCTATTAAAAAATTTTCACAATTCTATGCGTCGTGATTTATCAAAAGCAAGACTTGTTGTCGGAAAGAAGATAACCATAACCATCCGAATTCCTACCGATTTTTAGAGCTTATGGCACTGTAAATGTTATGCTTGCGTAAGGGAGTTGCGTGATGAAACTATTTCTGGGATAAAATCTTCTCCTTTGTTCGTTTCCTCGTTTCTGCATCACACGAAGCATTGCAAGTGTTTGTCTTGCTGCTCTATGAACAATTCATTTTTCGTAATGCAATTTCGAGAGGAAACAGCTGTAATTGGAAACAAAAACCCTATCATTGCGCGATCACAAATAACAAAGGATTTTTAGGAATCAATTGAAAATAAGCAGAGAAGCGATCCTCCCCTACTCTGAATCCCTAAATTATGTGCACATAGAAAATTACCTGACGTGTATTTATGGTCTGAGTCAGAGATTGCTTTGTGAAGCTAAAAGAATGCTTCATAATATTTTAAAATATCAATTTTCCGTTAATGACTAAGATTCTCATTTATATTGTTTGGGTTGAATCAATTCTTTTATGTTCAGAACCAGGACAAATTAAAATCTGAAAAATATCGAAAAAAAATATCAATAAAAACTGAAAACGTTACTCGAGAAATTTGTATCAAGAAAAAATGATAAAAATTTATAGCCAACTTTTCTTCTTCAAGCCCGTCCTCAAACTTGTTTATTCATAAAGACTTCAAATAAAGCACTTAACAAATACCCATTCCAAAAATACAATTTGTTTAGGAGATTCAAAATATTTTTGTTCGCGCAGCTTTGGCTCATAAATTTCGAATCTTTATTTTTCAAAATTATTAGAAAATTTTAAACTATCGGAAATATTGAGAACCTACTACGATGAATACTAATTTAAAGTGTAAAGTCTTAAAGTAATTTGTTGATACATATTATTTATTTATTTTCGCTGGATGACATAATTAATTAGAATACTTAACCCATCTTGCTGAATTCAGATGCAATTACCAACATTTTTATATTGTCTTTACAAAGGAAATTATCAGCATTTTACTCACCGAATCGGTTCATATTTCCAGAGTAAGTCAATTTGAGCCTCCTGATACGAATACCTAGTTAAAAGTGTCCTCCGTGCACCCTAATTCTAGGATCTGGCTTCGAAGTTTCTCCTTTCAAAGGTTTGCTGCTGCAGCGAATAATGCATTGTCAACGTCCGAATCACAATGTACGCTAATTTTTCATTGCGAATGTTTTCAATATAAAAGAAAGAGGTAGACTTCGGCGCAAAACCCTGGAAACAGAGTGAACGAAGGGTACTTTTTAACTAGATATTCATAATTAGGAGGTCTGAATTGACTTACTCTGAAAATATGAACCGATTTTATGAGTAACACACGACAGTTTCCCTTGTTAGATTTTACAAGATCCCTCATCTCAAATTTGATTTCAAATACATACGTCACGAAGCTGTTGCTGAAACCGAAATCCTTTCCTTTGTTTCGTGTGCAGCAGCGAAGGGAAAATCTCAGTTTCTTTCCTTCCCAAATTTGGTGGGATCCGCCATTGAGGAAGCATTTTTGGAACAAAGAACACAAAAACAATTGGAAAAATATGAAAATATCGCATTTAAGAGAATTGAAAGAACAAAGGGATCGAGCGATAGCGGGATAACTGCAGACAAAGAGTCGCACGTGCACTGTCTGAGTTACGATTTGATGTTTGAATTTATTTTTTACAGTAACGAAAAAATCATGTTTGCAAAAATTCTATAAAATGATCAATTAGTTTATAAGTCGATTAAAATTAATTTGTATTTATTCGAAACTACTTAATTGATCAAAATAAATTAAGCTCCTGAATCATTTATTAGCTCATGGAAGATATTTCTTAATGAAGAACTGCATTGAATTTTTACAAGAATAAATGTTAAATAATCTTCTAAGAAATCTCTAATTTGATCTAGACTTCTTTTAAAATTCTGTATCAATTTAATTTTCATATATCTAATGAAAAAACCCTGCTCTAATTATGGACTACATCCATATTTGTACAGATTGAAAATTTGCGAATGCCACCTAAGGATATACACGTTCGTAATTGTAAAATAATTATCGATCTCATTTTAGAGAAATTGACAGTCGTTATTTTTAATTCAACGATTTTGGTATATTATAAGCTTATCATCTTGATGACGGATGTGACCCATGTCGATTTTAGTATTTGAACCTCTTTTATAAAGTAAGGTATTTTATTGTATTCACACATGACAGTCGAAAGTTTATATATTGAATACCTGATTTTTTAATAATAAACTCAAGAAAACCTCGAAAATTATAATAAGTAGATAAAAACTATTCCCTCAGTTTTTACCTTCTATGAACAAGATAGTACTTGATTTTTCAGTCCTTTTCGTTCAATATCCTCTTCTAAATCCATAAGGATTCTCGTGTAAAGTGCTTGTTTTTCCAACGAAATGAGCTTGTATCTCAAACTACTCAATCCGTCATTATTAAATCGAATTTTAGTCAGAGACATTAACTTGAAGCGACATCTGAAAATTGTTTCATTAGTAAAAAATTATTGATCAAACTTACCGATTAACTAGGTTGCTCGATTCTTTTTCGTGTTTGATCATTTTATTATATCGTATTTTCTAAAAATCTTAAATTTTTTATAAAGCGACTATTTCAAATAAAAAAAACCTTGAAAACGCTTAAGAAGCGTTACGTAAAAGAATCGAAAACCTGACCAAACCAATATGGGTGGATACATCCATGGGCCCTAATCACGAAAGTGGAGAGATCAGGCCCTCCGCCCCTTAAAGTGGGCGGGGCTAGGTGGAGGTCAAAGTTGGGAGTTTCAACGATTTGACTGTAAGCAGGAGGTATAGTGGACTGTGAGTAGGTGGATATTGCATACTCTTTGCAATTCGCTTTTCTTTTCCTTCATTATTTCTTTTCGCCTCTCCGGAAAAGCGTAGAGAAATAGAGGCGGGACATAGGGAGGCAAGTTGCAAAGATTATGCAATATCTACCTCTTCACATTCCGCAATACTGAGAAAATTTAGCTTCCTAGTTTTTACACAGAACATTTTACTTTTAGTTGTGAAATAATCGGCTACAATGCTTAAAATAAGAATCAAACATTAACTACATGGAATCATGATTATGCGTTTTCTGCACATAGCACTATCATTTCGACGGATTTTCGGAAAACTCTGCCAATGGTCCATTCTTCCATTCTTCTTCGTGTTCTGCGGATTTCTTGTTCTGCCATATTTTCTTATGAAAGGTCCGAGATAAAATTTTAAAAACTCATCATGATGCCAGATAACCAATGTCTTACAATTTTGGACTATAACGAAATGTACCACTAAACTATAATTTATCATTTTAGACAATATATTTGAACGATCAATGATAATACGACGCTTTAGAATAGGGTCAGCCAATAGAATGTTTTCTAATAAAACTTCTAATGCTTTAACATCTGACAATATTAGGTATAAACAAAATGACCTCACATCCACAGCCATCACAGCCAGTCCACTACAATCAAATAACAGTCGTCGATTTTCAACAAATATTGCAGGTATTTTCTATTAAGTTTATTCTATAAATATTCAAAAATCTTTCGAATGCGATTAGGAAAGGTACATTTTTTTTTAAATGAAATGAAGACATAGGTTAAGACCAACAAAAGAATTTGCGAATTTAAGGTGGTAGAGAAAGTTTACATCGTCTTTTCCTTATTTAAAAGATAATTTTTCAGGCCCTATTATGAGTAACTCATCTGATTTAATGACCGATAGTTTGAAGAATTGTTCAATAGATTCACAGAATTTAGTAAGGATATTAGAGTTATTTAATTCGATTCCCAAATTATTGGGCAATTCGGAAATCGTTTCTTCGTTCCAAAGAAAAGTCATTCCAAATTTGTTAAGCGATTATGAAAGCTGAAATCTTATCAAATAAAAGTTTGGAATGGCGTAATTCTTTGGAATAAAGAAACGAATTTTCTGAATTGCCAATTATTAGGTCGGACCAATTCAAGTATTCATGGGCTCATTGGAGTTGGATAAAATAGAACAACTTCATCATGAAATAGAAAAGGGAGGACATGGATTTCCGAACGATTGTAGAGCTCTTCATCGAGTTAGCGCTGAATGAACTTGCTAAAGATTGAGTACAAAATAATTCAGGTGGGAATAGTCGTTCCTTTTCGCGACAGAGACGAGCATTTGCGAATTCTCCTCAACAATCTTCATTCTTTCCTGAAAAAGCAGAAAATCGATTATATGATCATCATTGTCGAACCTATTGCTAATCAGACTTTCAATCGTGGAAAAGTAAGAAGTTTTTTTATCAAGCTATCCACAAGCGTTGAGCTCTCCGCTAGGCGCGCAGTAGGGCAACTCCGCGAGATAGTACGTAAAGATAGGAGAAGAAAAGAAGCGATCTCACTTACTTGACCACGCTTATTTTTCCGATACACTTGCATAGGGCTCACACCTAGAGGTAACCCTATACTCTTCACTAATTACGAATAAATTTATTCAAACGTTTTTTCTTCCAAAATTATTAATTTGATTGATAATTTCAGTTGATGAATGTCGGTCTCGTCGAGGGCTTGAAGCTCTATCCATTTGATTGCTTCATCTTTCACGATGTTGACATGCTTCCTGAAGATGACAGGAACCTGTACACGTGCCCTCAACTGCCAAGACATATGAGTGTCGCTCTCGATAAATTCAACTACAGTTGAGTCAGTTTGCAAGTTATATCATATGATAACACATAGCGGCCTACTGTAAAAGACCGAGCCTTGTAAAACAGGCTTGAAAAATTAAAAATTTGAAAAGATTGGGGCTGGATAGGTTTACTGAGAGCGAGCACTCGCGAGTGGCGCGCGCCACTTGAGGGTGTCTCGCGGGTGCTCTGCTCTCAGTGTTAATTCCTATTGAGAAATGTGCCTACCATCGTGCTGGTCATCTTAAGACCATGACCACCCTAACTCTAATCCTATATATCCATATTTCCATTTATCATTCTGCCTTTTACAGGAGGTCCACATAGCTGAAAAATGATAATATTATTATATTGTAGAAGATAATAGAAGACTTGCACAATTTTTAAACATTTTGTACCAATTTTCCTTAGCATTTGAGCTCCTCCATTTTAGCTTGCCATATCATAGCTACTTTGGTGGAATTTCCGCATTTACTGTACAGCATTTGCTAACTATCAACGGATTTTCCAACGATTATTGGGGATGGGGAGGTGACTTTTTCCTTCTCTCGAACAACATTGGAGTAAAATGTTCAGGAGAGGACGACGACTCTTATATCAGAACACTTGCAGCGGGATTGAATATCACGCGATATTCAAAACAAATTGCACGATATAAAATGATCAAGCACGAATTAGACACAATGAATCCAGTAAACCCGTGAGTTAGATAAACGATTCCATTATTTTTTGCGAATGCGCTATTTCAGATGCCGATTCAGCCTGATGTTTTTAACGAAGAATCGATATAGAGATGATGGCCTGAACAGTTTACGATACGAGATGGTCTCTTTGGAAAAACTGCCCCTTTTTACAAGAATCCTTGTAGATCTAAAGGAAAATGAAGAACGAAAAAAGCTCAAAGTGATTGTACCAACATGTTGAAAAGCTCAATAGTGGAAACGGTTTGTTTAGTGGTTGCTTGGTCCGCTGTTTCTTTTTGTAACCCTGGCAGGGACTACCACTTGCCTGGTTGCCGACTCTGTTCAAGCCTGAATTAGATCATTCGTCTATTTATGTACATGATATGGGGAGGATAATATGCGAATTTGGTATCATTTGAGTACTAGGGAAAAGACGCATGCCAACTCAAATGAATAAATTTATTTGATACTTACGAATATCTAAACACGGCATGTCAATCACTCATAAATATATGAAAAATCTGTTCTCGTGATTAATAACCCTGAATCTCATCAAATTACTCGTATTTTCGGAATTCAGAAGAAAGAATAATGAAGGGTGCACCAAAAGTTCTGTAAAGCATGGATTTTAGTTTTCGACAAATCCCACAAAATGCACATAAATCGATGAAATTTTTTGATGATTTACATTATTTGAATAGGAATTACTAGATTCCTATAAAAATACAAAAATAATGAAATTAATAGATCATTTTGAAATTAAAGCACAGGACTGTACCATTTTCGAAATTTTTCACTTTAAATTATTTCTATAGTTAAAGAGGCCAAGTCTCCCCCTTTCGAGGGAGAGAAAGAACGCATGAATTTTTCCGACGTTTCAATTATCGTTAATTATCCCGCTAATTAGTTGATAATTTCATGAAACAAAGATATATCAGTTAGGGTAATAAAATACGCCCGAAATGGTAGTGTCGCTGATTTTTCGAAAAAGGCCTTCTGAAGGCATGAACGACGTCGAAACTCGACGATATACAAGTCACTTTCCAAAAGGTTTCCAACGGATTCTGAAACTACGATATCGATTTAGTTTGTCTGCATTGACAGTTTGTTAACTTAGCTCGACACGGGTGAGCACAACTACTTCAAAGTTTTACTATGAAAATGTTAGCGTTAAACACGTAGTATGCGTAAAATACGGAGTGAGAAAAGGGAAAATCGATCGATAATGATAATAATCTATTTTACTATCACTCAGATACCATTTGGTAACATTTAGAAGGGATTTCACGCCTAATTAGAATAATTGGTGTAAACACAGTGCAGGTTCCCTGTCGGAAAAATTTGGGAAGGCCGCTGCAGGCACGAATTGTCGCACAAAAATGATCATAACTTTTGATAGGGTGGACCGTTTTTGAAAATCTAAAATTTTGAGTTCGTACCGATCTCGACCATCACACTGATATCAAAGTTACCCAATTTAACGTATTTTAAAAACCACTTGGCCTCTCTAGGTATGCTACTGACCCTTTTAAAGCCCGGTGTCCTTTTCTAATTATTTTTTCAATTTTTAAAACCGGTTTCTTTTTCTAGGAGCCATTTAATAAATATGCCTATAAAATTACGATATTCATAAAATGAGATAGGAAAAAAAAATAAATGTGCTCATAAATCAAACCTTTTCGAGTTTGCAATCAAGCCGAAAAAACAAACAGCAAGTGATCTAAAATGCAATGAATCGATTTTTTGTGACAAAGAAGAAACCAATTTTTCTTCCTACATGTTCCGTTATAAACTGAATTAAATTATTACAATATTGATTGATCTTTCTTTTTTATTTTTATTTTTATTTACTCGAAATGAGCATCCGTCGATCTGTACAATTCCATCACAAAATAATCACTGCTTTCGGTAAGTCATGAGCAGGATATTTTAATGGCGAATTTAAAGAAACAAATTTTTAGCTGCATCATTATTCTTCTGTATCATGCTGTATGTTGTGGGCTATTTGAGTGAAATTCGCAGTAGACAGTCGTTGATTTATGACAAACTTATGAGGTAAGTATATTTCACAAAAGAGTTTTCAAACAAAATCTTTGAAATTAGAATTTGAATGCATATCTTTCCTTTCGTGAATCTAGTAGTTACATTGTATCCTGAAGTTTCAATAGAATTCCTGTTATTCAGTGATTCATTAAAGGAATGAATCTGCATATTATCATCTCAGAACGTTTACAGTCATTCTATTCCAACCAACTCAAAAATTACTCGGAAAAAGTATGTTACAAGTCCGATGTACGCGATGTATCACAATGGAGGTCTCGGAAACCAATTGTTCGAATTGATTTCGCCGATCGGAATTGGGAGAATGCTTGACAGAGAGCCACTTATTTCAGCCACAAATAAGCATATTCTCTCGGTTTTAGAAGGTTGCACATTTTTCATTATACCCATTTATGGTGGTCAACAAGTCCGATTACAGAATTTATATTTTCTCGATACCCGTTGCTTCTCGATCAATTTCAAATCCGATATTTTCAGGTTTCTATATTTTGCTAGAAATCGGGAATCATTTATTTATTTATAGAGGGATAATGTATCGATTGCTTTACTCAATACAGACTGTTGTCGCTATTACGATGTGGGTAAATTTAAGAATATGAAGGAGGATATAATTGAAGCAGGCGGAAGATTTTTTCAAGTAACTCTTAGTTTAGAAATAGATCATTGAAGAAACATGTTTGCAGAGCTACAAATATTTCGAATCAATACGAAATGAAGTGCGATCTTGGTTATTTCCTAAGGATATCATCTCTAATTCACAACCAGCAACGACTTTGACAGATGAAGCAAACCGAGTATTCAAGTCAGAATTAGAATTTTTTCCTAAAAATATTTAGTTAAAATATGCTGAGTTTATGCAAAATTAACTTGTCTATTTGAAAATCTAGTGTTATCGTATCCGAATATTATTGAAGGAAACATTTGTAACATAACTATAGCAGTTCCTTACATAATATGTTTAATTACAAGAGTTCCAAGTGAAATTCATCATTGTTCCAGTATCTGCACACACATTCGTCGTGGGGATTTCATAACGGATAAAAATCACTTTCCTTCGGATCCGGAATTCACTCGAGATTCCACAGAATATTTGATCGACAAATTTTCTAAACAACATAAAAAAAATTCGAGTTGTGGTATTAGGAGACGATCCAAGTCTTGGCTACTCTACATTTCATGGTATGCAAAAATATTTAAACCCAAACTAGTGATTATCCCATCTGTGATGTATAAAATCAATGATCTTACGTTGAAATTCTCGATGTTCAAATATTTGATTGGAAACAAAATCAATTACCGATTTGCAGACAAGGTAGTTAATTCCAAGGACATTACGCATCCACATCGGAACGGGAATGAGTCTCTCTATTCACCTAAACGATCTATGCAATACGAAGTCTTCATTACTCCCACACGCTCTCCTGAAGTGGATCTCAGTTTTTCTCACAACTTTTGCGATGTGGTGCTCATTACAGGCACATAAACAGTTGAATAATCAATCAGTAATTGTTTGCCTTTACTCGCAAGAATAGCTATGTTATTTGAATGTTGGAAAAAATTGATCAAGCATCCTGCATTAAATTGGATAGTAGTCGATAAAAATATAACTTTACAAAAAGCTAATATTTTTTCTAAAGCTTCCATTTTGTTCAATGTTCAATTTGTTTAAGATTTTGTGAAACTGTCAATTCCTTTCAACTCCTGGATTGCTTATTTGGCAAAGGATGGAGCTCGGATATTTTACAGGGATATATTTCAAACGAACGATGCAGTCCGGTTCGAAATGGACCCTTACGATTACTACCCGAAGTTTACTTTTAGAGCAATTTCCAGAATGGCTAAAACTGCAAACAGACAAGAACGGAGACATTATTGAACAATAGGATTTATTTTAAATTAATATTATAAGTTGTATATATATTTTCTTGCTTATCTTTAAATTGTTTAAATCCCTCGAATAAAAAATTACAGCATTCATGTATCCTTTTAAATTTTCGATCGAAAGCATGACCACATGAATGGATATATTTGTTCATTTGTCCTCGAATTATCGAATCCTTTGTTTTCATCCTTCCACTAAAAATCAATGTCTGGTGGTCCTTTCCAGTAGAAAAAAATTCGAAAACCGAGGAAAGGATTTCATAAAGTGGATTATTAGATAATCAAATAAAAATCTTCATATTTGCTCAATTGATTTATGTTGTATATCCTGAAAGATAATATCTTCATTTAACGGAAAAAAATGAAATTAAAAATCTCTGCATTAAATACCGAACTGATTTTTGACGTTGTACTCTTTCATGTCGGCACAATTCATATGCTCATTCGATTAATGTATAAAATCGATTCCGGAATGGTCTATTACGATAATTATGTATCTTC
Source organism: Diploscapter coronatus (assembly GCA_964036155.1). Taxonomy (NCBI): domain Eukaryota; kingdom Metazoa; phylum Nematoda; class Chromadorea; order Rhabditida; family Rhabditidae; genus Diploscapter; species Diploscapter coronatus. Next base: position 7,667,100 of record OZ038423.1, read on the forward strand.
CTAATCTAATCGATAACCAAACTTCGAAATATTGATGCACTGGAATCCGAGATTTCGCTACAAGTTAATTCAGATCACTACCATGAATTCAAGAATGCGATATAATGTGTTGATCATCGTCATTTTTATTCTCATACTTCTGCGCTACACAGATAATTTTAAGTCATTGTTACTTCAGCCAAGTTCGGTATGTTTGAAACCAATTTTTGAAAAATACTAATTTTCAAATCTAAAGCATAGTTAAAACTTTACTTGAATTTATCTGAAGTCCTAAAACCTAGCATTTGTCTTCTTAATTCAGGGCGTATCCGATAGTCGAGTTCGAGAAGGTATGAACGAATGGTTGAGGTGTATGCAGAGTGGCTCCAAGGAGTATATCGGTGACCCAGACCAAGTATTCCAATTGCCTTATGATTATTCGAATTGCCACAATTTTAGACCTGGGGCAACATCTGGCGACCAGTAAAGGCCTGCGAAGTTCTACCATTTATGCAGAAATTACCAATTGGAGATTTCCAGAATTCGGACGAAACGAAGAGGAGTATCATTCCGGGATCGGTAAATATGCAAATTATCTAGGCCATTTAGAAGCTAATGACACTCAAACCGTTCAACGTGAATATATATGTTCAAAATGTCCGTGGATCTTCATTTTTGTGCTGTTTCATACGTGTTGAAGTCTTTAGTTCACGAGGATCCATAGAATTCACTAAATCTTATGACTTTTAAGTTTATTTTCAATTCAGGATGAACCCAGCGTCATCATAACTCTAGGTATAGGCCACGATGTCAAGGCAGAAATCGCAATAAAAAAGGTACTTTTTCAAGGTGATCTTCAAAATAAATGTAATTTTTAGCTTTAGCAATTGCCTGAAAGCTCAAAATTCTACGGTGCCGATCCGATGCAAGAGACAAACGAGAAGCTCTACACGGACATGGGAGGCATCTACTTTCCGTTCGCAATTGGAGCAGGTTCCGGGATGCATACAGCTAGTGTACTGAAGAATGGTAAAGTCCATTTTATCATGTTAGGTTTTATATTACCTCTAATGGAAAAGATTCATTAAAGTTGCTTCAAAGATAATTAGTACAGAATTTGTTGAAACAGTTGTTTGAAGCAACTTATATAAGTTTAATAGATTTCATAAATGATCCTAGGATGGAGAAATTATTGAAATTTCAACTAAAATCATAAGTCATTCGATTTTGTGCAATATACGAAGAGGATTTTCTAATTTCAGGTTCCATGACCGAATACTACAACAAGAACGTGGTCCACATCGACTTGGTATACTTCTTGAAGAGCATAATCCAAGAGAATTTCATCGATGATCTCTGGATAGATGCTGAAGGCGCTGAATACGATCTGATGCCGTACTTCTACAACGGAGGTCAATTTGATCAAGCTGGAATCACTATTTGCCAGTTCAATATGGAGGTAAACAACCTTTTTATATGCTCTATGAAAAGGAGAATTATGATATCTTGTAAATGAATACTATTCTGGCGTCTAAATTTGTAAAATATCTGACAAAATTTTATTCACATTATTCACATTACCTATCATGGAGTTTCAACCATCTTCAGGTTCACAAAGCCGACTCCACGATGAAAGCGACGTTTCACAAATTTATCGTCAAAATGCTTGAAGACGGTCGATACGCTTTCTTCCGACCTGTGAAAGACGCTCATTATCGACTGTATTTTCTGAATTTTGCTCATCCGAAGTGCGTCGAGAAATATATCATACAAAAGACTAAAGAAACCAAACAACAAAATTAAACCTATCTTCAAGATGCGTTCGAAATTTTGCTTCAATCGTTTTTTTCTTTACTTTTCTTGTTTGTTATTTCACTCTGATACGGGATTATGGTTTCAATTCTATTCAATCTGAATTTATTGAATTTAAAAGCAATAAAGTCCTCCAAAATATCCATTCATAAGCATGTTATTTTCCCAAAATATAGCGTATTTTTAAGGACTCTCCAAGCCATTTTGTCAAACTGACCTCACTGCGCTGATTTACCCATGGATGGATAGGTCATTGAGTCCTGCATCCATTTCCGAAGAGAAAAAATTTAAAAAAAATAAAATATTGAAACGAAAAAGCGAAAAATTTCTCTCATTCGTGGAATGGGCTAGAGACGCAGAGTTTGCATTGTGCATCTCGCTCCCCCTTTCTTTTTCTGCATTTGGGAATCTTTTTCTCTGCACTCTCTTCCATTTCAGCATTGGCTTCTTATAGTTTACGGATTATCAGGACCTCAGTTGCGGGTCCTAGAATTTTTCCGATTTTTATATCAGTAACAGTGAACGAATAGACTAGTCATTTCGTGAAAAAATTTTTTTGTGTACCTATTTTCTAAGTCAAAATATTAGCATTGTCGTAATTTAATATGCATTTGCGGACTTTTTCGCACCTCAATCAATAAATCGATATCACCACGTGAAAGAGCGGTATCGAATTGTACAATAGGTACCGATTAGTTATTAAAAACGAGAAATATTTACGACAATTGGAAGGGCTATCAGTTATGAACATTCTTGAATCAAGGCAAAGGGGTGGGGCTTGGTGGTCTCTATTTAAACATCTAATTATCGCTATAATTTTAGAACTTTCTTTCCGGTCTTTTGGCAAAAGTTTCCAACACGAGAGCTTGTTTCAATTAAAACGTTGAATAGATTATTTACTAATTGTAAACAACTTTCTCAAAGTTATTTTTTTTTTTGTAAAATTATCCTATACAACAAGCAAATATTGGAAGGCGATAAAATCCCTCTCATTAATTCAGTCAATGCTTCATCAATTTATTCCAGGAATCAAAATCCTTTCCTTTGTTTTTTCATTCAACCAAGGCTAACAATGAGTCGGTGCTTTTCCTCGATTTTTAGCGGTTAGGTTTCATAAATGATTTTTTTTGCAAAATAAGAAATGCAAAGAGATAAAATTATGATATTTTTACGAGTTTCTATAACAAAAGAATGATAAACAATGAAAGTTGAGCACAAGCATATAAGCGAACACAAGTATACAAACGCTCACCCCAAGAATTAAACTTGATGTGTGCTCCCATTTTTACAGCGCTAATAAAAATTAAAACAAGTTTGATTTTGATCCAACTACTACGAAAACTTATTTCAAACATGCAAAATCGGGGATGAATAATCAAAGATATCCGGAAATTTTCTAAAATATTGATACAATTATTTAAAATTTTTATTCAATCTTTTTTTTGCTAAACATATTTAGCGAAGACATTACTATTGAGCTGATCATGAAAATTATGTTAAATTTGATTTTTTCACAAAATATCTTACAAAATTATAGAAAATACTGAATGTATGCCATTGCGCACAAAAAAATTTTGTGCGCAATGATCGCTCCCCTCAAATTGACAAGAGTACAGAGACGAGAGTGAGAATTGAATACGATAAATCATCTTTCAAGGATTCTTTGAAATGTTTTTTTTTCGAAATTTAATCTCTTTGACATGGGAAATTTTTCAAGAACTTTCTCTCGTTTTTTCTCCATTTTATCCATTTTACCCTTTTTCTTTCTTCTGGAGAGAAGGCGACGATGAAAACGATATCGACCGATTTTCTTTCGTATTTATACTCAAATTATTCAATTCACTTAATTCAAAATTTTGTATCAATTATAAGAACAATAGATAGCATGTAAAATGCGCTAATCTCGAAAATAACGAAGAAGGTATGTCAATTGAATATGCATGCATAAAATAGCAGGACAATACATACATTTCATTCTTTCTATTAAAATAACACCATCATCACAATTTCATCAATTTGTTTTGAATTACACCAGTTGCATTTCATATAGTAATATAGTGAATATCATATTTATGCATTCTATTCTATACTTTGTAAATAGTTATGTTTCCTACTTTATTACTGCAGAGAAAACTTGGTGAACAACACACGCTCTTCATGGAAAAAAATTCGGCGCCTGTACCTTACATGTGGCATCCCTGTAATCAGCGTCTTCAGAATACAGTGATAATTTTATTTCAATTGAAGAAATATCCGTTCATGCGAGCCATCAGCTTTATCTTTTGTTTTTCTATTTCCTCATAATAGGCTTGAAGTTCCTTTTCTATATCTTCTCTAGATGCTTTCAAATTTGGGTCGTATTTCCAAGTTAAATTTCTAAGAAAATCATAGTTTACTTATTTAGACGTTGGAAATATTTACCCAGCATGACATTTTGATAGATCCACAGGGCCTGCTAATGGGTTGTACCATTCAAATGTATTTTTCCTTTTTATGCTGAATATTTTTTAGATTAAAAATATTCTTTCAGAAGACTTGCTTAATTGGCAAATCAGTGTGCAAATAATGTTTGAGTCGACTATCCTTCCAAGAATGAAGCATAAAATCGATACTGTCATTCCACAGGCTATTGGTAATCCAGTTATCACGCACCCACCCTGTTCCCTAAAAATCACAAAATTCGGCATTTGACTATCAAACAATTAGACCTTCTTTGAGATTTTTATATGACCGAAATCCGTGCCAAGGCCTAGCATATTTCTAATGCAAATTTCATAGACATACAAATCGGTATAATTTTGCGACTTCCCATAAATATGCAGACAATTGTTCAATTCAACTTTTCTATCGGGAAGCAGTGTTTCAGCAATATACGCCTAAAAGAAGTTATTTTAGGTCGGCAAATATAAAATTTGTAAATTACATGAATAGCACCATTGTCAGTACCATGGAAGCTTTTCGGCAATCTGTACTGGTAATTAACGAAATCTGAAGATTTGAAATCAATTTTCAAATGACTATCTAGCAACCATGTAAAAATTTTCTTGTCCACTCCGTATTTTTCACGATATATGAGCCTGTTGCTATTTCGTAATTGTAAAACCGATCGTAAAATGTTATGTCGAATTTGGGATCGATGAATTCTTCGAGTTTTCTAGATAAAATCAAATTCACTTTAAATCTATTTGAAAAATGCCTTTCCGGGTTGACAACCCCAATATCAGCATCGATACTTAGTAAATAGTCAAATCGCTTTAATGTATTCACGACATGACAATGTCTTCGGAAGAAATGCTGCAATACATTTACTTTTAATAAATAAAGTTTTAGCTTACATCCGAATGATTGCATTTATTCGTCTTTAAATTTTCAACAAGAAGAAATGTGTACCCGTGAATTTTAGAATAACATTTTACAGTATCTGAAACTACCATTACTATTTCAAAAAGTTAAAAGAAAATTAACGAACCTATCGCATAAGAGTAATTCTTCTGACCGTTGGTGTTGACAACGGCTATAATACCTATATTTAGTGAATTTACTAATGCTAAAGATTGAATATTTTCCTAAATTTATCTAAAATTAGTCATATAATTTTAGGATAATAACAAAACCTTGCCGTTATAAAATAAATATAGACAAATATAAAGTATTGTATGGGTAATCACTAGAATAGATAATAAATATTTTGACATTAAGTATTGTGAATGACTGACTACTTGAGACGAGATAAAAGGAGCGTGTTTTTTATTCTCCCTCCTGTGAACCTCGGATGTGCGCTGACGACATTTGTTCAATTGCGCTCCCTTTTTCCGAATAATAACTAAAGACAGTGGGAATACCCTGTCACTCTGCGACTCGGGCTTTGTGCAAGCGTGATCGCGCAGAATTCGGAAAAGACGCAGAGTCTAATTGATGGCATCGATGCTCTAACTGGTCCCACCGCCTGCTCTATCGATTTTGATTCCTTCGCATTTGTTCCTGTTCATTTTTCGAACCGATGAACAGAATCAGCGCAATTTACTGTCTTGCTCAGTGTCATTTATGCATTTCTTTTTCATCGACTTTGAAAAGGGGGAACGAATGTGTTTGTTCATTTGGCGATTCTTTTTCTTTTCTTTCGTTTTTCTTTGCTCTTCATCGAATTTAAGGGTGACTGTCACGAAGGACCAAAGAGGTGTTTCCATAGGTCAGCCGATCGAATTAATTTTCACATATCTTATTTAGCTTTTTGCGCTGATTCTTATGGTGTGATCCGTTTTCATAAAACTGAAAATGGGTGAAGTTATGTTAATTTCAAGTTTTTACATACCCCATGTCAGAAAAAAAATTCGTCCTTTCTGTATGTTGTGGAGAGGAACATGGTGAACAACTTTCGCTCCAGAGCTTATATTCTAGAATGCACACAAGGAACTGAATTTTTGAAAATAGTGTATAAAAAAGCATTATGCTGAATTTGGTCATTGAACTTCAAAAAATTCTGGAGCTCATACGGATGTGAATCCGAGGTCGGTCTGTCAGAACTTTGAGTTACTGTAATCCGCTACAGTAATCGATTTTCGAGAAACAAACTACACCATGAGAATTAGCGTAAAAAAGTGAAAAAATATGTCAAAAACAGCTCGATTTGAGGACCCCTGGAAATACCGACTTTGGTCCTTTCTGACAGTCACTCTTAAACTTAACTAGGGTTTAGAGAAAATTGACATTAGAAATATTTTGTTTAGCTCTTTGGATTTATAAGTGCTACAAACGGTCTCCGAATTGTTTATTCATCTGTCGTCAATTTCGCATCATAATGTGGATCAGGCGATTTTACAATGCTTTGACTACCCCAGAAAAATGCATCGACTGGGGAAGCGAATTATTTTTGCATTCAAAAATGAATATGAGGCATACGTAGAGAAACTAGATAAGTATAACTCGGATAAGTATTCATTGAAGCCTGCAGCTACACTATCTGGCTCCTGAAATTTTGATTGTTCACTACGAAACTACCTATAAGTTGTTGGGTTATTTCGAAAATAAAGCATACGAGGAATTTATTTCCCATTTCTATTTATAAAAAAAGTTTTCGCTCATTTTTAATAAAAGAAAATAATGCCCGGATTCATGAAAACTGAATGCTCACAGTGTGAGCTTCCCACTCAAAATTTGAGACCAAAGCTCACACGCTGAACAACTGAGAGTTTATCGTCGTTCATGGATCAGACAGGACACAGAATTACTAACGTGGATACATCGCCGGATCATCTGGTCCTCTGTTCAATATGGCGAATCTTCGGGCAACTTTCAGAATAGATTCGCCCGAGTTGATTCGAACTCGTCTATCGATACCAAATGGCTTGAGATGATAGATCAGATATTCCAATCCGTGCATCTGAGTCGAATTAATGTAATGGAATGAAATCGCGTGATCTGAAATTCGCATTCTGGCAACAGCACTGTGATCTCGCGGACGGAGTAGACGATACACATTATCTTACAATACGACGGCAGAAATTCTACCAAATCTCATCATTCTCTATAGAAAACCGTGTCGTAATATTGCAAAGTGAACGTGTCGTCCTACCATCATTTCAGAGCTTCCACGCATTTTTACTGGGAAGTCATAGCAGTTAAAATGACCAACGATTATTTTTTAAAACAAACCTGAACAACAATTCGATCCCTGTTCAAAGGGGTAGTAGGTGTAATTCCAGAGCCACAAGTATCCTTTGACAGGCTCCGGCGATAGATGAATTGTTGGAAGAAACGGTAGGAATCTTAATATAAACACAATTAGATTAAGTGTGACAATAAAAAGAACAACCTATGACGTCCGCGACTATCTCTTGAATCACCAGCCTTTACACCCACATTTTCTAGACATTTTCCGATCTCAACGTCTTCATCACCCATGTGATCGTTACTGCATATGGATTTATTTGGCAATGCTTTCGTTATGAATCTAAACGATAACAACAGCTCGTTTATTCTCAAATTAAAGATATATAGTACTTTTCCAAAGCTCCCCTGCTAAGAACGTATCCTGCTCCGCCACTCATGTAGCCTTGTTTGACGTGCAGTTTGAATTTGAATCCAAAATATACAAGCTCAGCAGGAGAATGCGCCAATAGCATCATTCTGAATTAGTTAACATAATTTTTCTTGTTAAATATTAATACCGCAAATTCTCCATAACAACATACGTATCATCGTCGGTCTTTAGATACCAATCATAATCATTCTGAAATAATTGGAGTAGAATAACTAAAAGGATAAAATATTGTGTAAGTGGGACTTCTTAATAGCCAAGAAACATTCTTACCCTATAATTATCGTAAATATATTTGAAGGCTTTTTTGGTCTTTGACCAAAGATAATCACGTCCTTCGGAAATGTTCAAATTCATTGCCGGCAAATTATCGTCATCTTCAGAAGACATGAAAATGAACCTGAATAATTCTTCGCTTTTGATTTGTCGTTGGTAATTTTTGGTCTATTTTGTTAGCGGATCTGATCCGCTAGTATCTCTTATCCTTTTTTAATTTCTTTACCAGTGGAGCACACCATTCTCTTTCATTTTCCTTTCTCTGCTTATCCATTTTCCCTCTTTAATGAAGAAGAGAAAAGGAAAGAGGGGAGAGAGAATGGAGTGCGTCGCTGGCAGAGAAAAGGAAAAGTTAGAGAATATCATAAACTGGAATTCATCGGAAAGTTTGTATATATCATGAAACAATTACATGCATTAAATGCCATACTTGTTGCATCGCTTCACCCAAGTGGCTTTGATATGTTTAGCACGCGTTTTATGAAACTGCTTCCCAGTCAAAACCCAACAAAAAACACGAACATTATCATACAAAGTATTTGCCGCTACATCATCATCTGAAGAGAAGGTTCATAGTTAATTCATTTGTGATATAATTAAACATTTCATGGAAATAATAGCTCTGTTACTGAATTTCAAAGTGCATAATTTTTATATATAGATATCTCACCGAAATAATCCATTTGTTCTGGACGAAATACGCTTCCAAATTCGAAATTATTTAACTAAAATGAAATTCATTATGAGCATAATCTTTTTGAGGAGTCAAAGTAACTTTATGTTCCTTCATCAAAACAACAGTATTTTCTTCTACCACACTACAGAATTATCTTAACCAAGAGCATATTTAGGTTTTTTGAAATATTTTCAAGAACTTTTAAGATTGCCGTTTTTAGATACTCACATAATTGGAAGAATCCAAAAAAATTGAAACAAAAACCCCGAAAAGAAAGCTGATGACGATATAGAGAATTGGGGAGAAACGTGATCGACTTCCAATACTCACTAATCTATCTGGAATGAAAATTACACAATTGTTTATTCAATAATAACCAATAATGAAATTATCAGAAATTAATAAGAAAATATTCATAAGTGGATTCATTTTATTATAGTTTGTGAAAGACTTACTCCACATAGGAAATTGTTGTTTCACCCTGAAAATAAACGTTTAATGAACGAACTAAAATAATCACGACTATTCCAACAAGATTTTATGAAAGACGGCTTTAAAAAAGAAAGATAGTTAGTTGATATTTTCTAACAGAATTTGGACAGGGCTATGCGAAATCAAAACTTTACAATTGAAGTCCAAGCCGAAGTCGAAAGTGGAATAGTTTATAACTTCGAAAGCAAAAAGTCGAAGCTATGTTATCATGAAGTCAAAGCGAAAATATCGGTCATCGTTATTTCAGGTTTTAGAATAAGGGTGATGATAAACGAAATTTCTTTTTTAGATTTATACAGAAAATAATTACGAAAATCTTTTGATTGGTAGAGCAACGGTGTAACTTAGTTTAGGAAAAATATAATTATAAAATGTATTGCGGTAATTATTATAACGTTGGTATAGAAAAAAATGACGAAACGAATAGAACTCCAATTTCTGATCAGCTATATGAATTTCAAATATGTATTCTAACATTCACAGCAAAAAGCGTATATTTTGTATTCACACATTTATCTCTTCTATCTAATTAAAAATGATCATCTTATCGATTTTATTTATCGTACAATTTTCTAGAATTGTCAAGAAAGTGCGCACAATGGGCACATTCAAGCGAAAACAATGAAAGTGTTTCAGTTTGAAATGTTTACACTATGTGACAATTCGCTTATACAGACTGGAGAGAAAAATCGACTAAATTTGATATAATCGAGAAAATCCATTATTTTGTTTGAATAATATGGTCAAAAATGAAAAAACGATGTCTGTTGCGCGCTATTTTTAAAATATTTTTATGCTAAACTTCAACCGATTACACTTGAAAGTCTTTATATGCCGGGAGGCGAAAGAGAATATTAAGTTTGGGTTCTGTAGGGTTTGAAGAGAGGGGAGAGATGGGAGTCGAAAGGTTGGGTTCCAGGACTTTCGCTCTCGGCGCTAATAAGAGAGAGAGAGAGAGAATACGAACACGATAGTATAATGCTGTTGGAAGGAGTTTGTATTAGTCTGTCGAAAGTTAACACGAGTTAATTATTTTTCAATAATTTATTAACTTCGAAAGAAAGGTTATAATAACAAAAAATGCTGCTGCTGTTACTGTTAGTGGTTCTTTTCAGAACTGACCCCTTTGGGACAGGAAAGTGTAATCAGGGTTGGGCTCCGCCCCAATGATAAGGTTTGACCCCATCATGCCCTGCGCGCGAAGTGTTCTCCAAAGGGAAATTTATAATTTTAAGGGTTCGTGAGAACACTTTATCACAATGTCGAATTTGATGATGAAAGCTTCATGGGTTTAAAAATTAACCATAATTTTAAGCTTCATAAAAATGCATGATGAATATTTATCCTTAATTAAATTTTTCATATCGGGAAATGAAACCACGTAGATACAAACATATTCGAAGAGTCATAATGCAGCTCTGAACGCGGTTTCGTATAACAGCATCACTGCACAATTAATAGGTTGGATAGAAAGCTCTGCACCAAAAAGTTGAAATTTTTTTAATTTTGCAAAGACTTCTAGAATGGTCTGATGTATATGAGAACCTTCAGAAGCTTCTCGAAGCTATCACCACATGGGTATATAAGGGCCCACGCGCAGGGTTTTGATAACCTACGATCATGATAAGTGAACCCCAACTTTGAACAGTCATCTACTACGAGTGGCGCCAAAACAACAACGCATTCGGTGAGGGCATCGCTCCATCAGACTACCATTTATTCCGTTCTTTGAAGCTCCATCTGTGAAGGAAAAAATTCAAAAAGTACAACGACCTCAAAACAGCAGTCGATAACTTCTTCGCGTCACAGTATTCCGAATTCTGGGCGAAAAGCATCAGTGATTTGTCCAATAGATGGGCGAAGATTATGGGTTTCAATGGTGAATATATCGTTGATTCTTGATGGTTTTGAATAAAGTTATGAATAAATGAAAATTTACTTATTTTTGGTACAGGACTTTCTTAACAGCCTAATAGATTCTTTTCTGTATTTTTGTCTTTAACACTATAAAATATGCAGGACCTATGCTAAAAATTGAAACTAGACTATTGTGTTTCTTAATAGTGAATAATCTAGGCCTCCATGGAAAAATACAGTAAGTTAAAGGTTCAGACGAAAGTTTTAGAAATAGCTCTGAAAATGATATAAGAGATGCACTCTATGATTCTCTGTACTCTCTTCAATATCCAAGCTTCTCTGTTCAACGATACATCGATCGATGGTTTTTCTTCATAACGTTGAAAAGGTTTCATTGTCCGGCTGAAAAAATAGAATTAGAGAAAGCGAGAAAGAACGGATACATAGTGATTTTCTTATAAACAATGCAGATAATACCACCGAGCTACCCAACTTACTAAAAATTCCGTATCTGTACTATTATCTTGAAATAAAACTTGTACCATTCAAATGGTGAATAAGTTCGTCATAGTTCGAAATGAAAATGATGCTATCAGGAAAACGCGATACGGAAAAATGAAAGATTTCTTAGAAGATTATTTTACATTTATTCATGTAAAGATTCAATGTAATTCTTCACTAAGAAATATCTTCCATGAACTAATAAATGATTCAGAAGTTTAATTTATTTTTATCAACTAAGTATATTTTAGAATAAATATAGATTAATTTTAACCGACTTGTAGGCTAATTAATAATTTTGTCGAATTTTCGCAAATAATGATTTTTTCGTTACTGTAAAAAATGAATTCAAACATCAAATCGAAATTCAGGCAGTGCACATGCGACTCTTTGTCTGTAGCCATCCCGCTATCGCTCGATCCCTTTGTTCTTTAAATTCTTCTAATGCGATATTTTCATCTTTTTTCAATCGTTTTTGTATTCTTTGTTTCAAAAATGCTTCCCCGATGGTGGATCCCACCAAATTTGCGAAGGAAAGACACTGAGATGTTTCCCTTCGCTACTGCATACGAAACAAAAGAGAGGGTTTCGGTTCCAGAAACAGCTTCGTGATGTATGTATTTGAAATCAAATTTGAGATGAGGGATCTTGTAAAATCTAACAAGGGAAACTATTGTGTGTTGCTCATAGAATCGGCTCATATTTTCAGAGTAAGTCGATTCAGACCTCCTAATTATGAATATCTAGTTAAAAAGTGCCCTTCGTTCACCCTTTTTCCAGGGCTTTGCGCCAAAGTCTGCCTCTTTCCTTTATATTGAAAACATTCGCAATGAAAAATTAACGTACATCGTGATTTGAGCGTTGACAATGCATTATTCGCTGCAGCAGCAAATCCTTGAAAGGGGAAACTTCGAAGCCAGATCCTGGAATTAGGATGCACGGAGGACACTTTTAACTAGGTATTCGTATCAGGAGGCTCAAATTGACTTACTCTGGAAATATGAACCGATTCAGTGAGTAAAATGCTGATAATTTCCCTCGTAAAGACAATATAAAAGTGTTGGTAATTGCATCTGATTCCAGCAATATGGGTTAAGTATTCGAATTAATTATGTCATCCAGCGAAAATAAATAATATGTGCCAACAAATTAATTGAAGACTTTACACTTTAAATTAGTATTCATCATAGTAAGTTTTCAATATTTCCGATAGTTTAAAATTTTCTAATAATTTTGAACAAATAAAGATTCGAAATTTATGAGCCAAAGCTGCACGAGCAAAAATATTTTGAATCTCCTAAACAAATTGTATTTTTGGAATGGGTATTTGCTAAATTCTTTATTCAAAGTCCTTATGAATAAACAAGTTTGAGAATGGGCTTGAAGAAGAAAAATTGGCTATAAATTTTTATCATTTTTTAAAATACAAATTTCTTGAGCAACATTTTCAATTTTGATTGATATTTTTTCAATATTTTTCAGAGTTCAATTTATTCTGGTTCTAAACAGAAAAGAATTGATTCAACCCAAACAATATAAACGAGAATCTTAGTCATTAACGGAAAATTGATATTTTAAAATATTATGAAGCATTCTTTTAGCTTCACAAGACAATTTCTATGATTCAGACCATACATACACGTCAGGTAATTTTCTATGGGCACATAATTTAGGGATTCAGAGTAGGAGGATCGCTTCTCTGCTTATTTTCAGTTGATTCCTAAAAATCCTTTGTTATTTGTGATCGCGCAATGATAGGGTTTTTGTTTTCAATTACAGCTGTTTCCTCTCGGAATTGCATTACGAAAAATGAATTGTTCATAGAGCAGCAAGACAAACACTTGCGATGCTTCGTGTGATGCAGAAACTAGGAAACGAACAAAGGAGAAGATTTTATCCCAGAAATAGTTTCATCACGCAACTCCCTTACGCAAGCACAACATTTACAGTGCCATAAGCTTTAAAAACCGGTAGGAGTTCGGATGGTTATGGTTATCTTCTTTCCGACAACAAGTCTTGGTTTTGATAAATCACGACGCATAGAATTGAACAAATTGGATTGTGAAAATTTTTCAATAGATTTACTTTCCAAACTATTCACTAGTTTCGGAAAAGCCAATTCAATAACTTTTAATGATTCATATACAAAATTAGAATTATATTTTTTCCCTAAAATGGTAAACGAATTTATTTCAGCATCTATTTAAGAATCAGTGATTACCATGCAATATTCTCTAATTCTAATTGGGAGCTCTATTATTCAAACGACAGCGCTAATTTGCTACAATACAAATAGTAAGTTTTCATAGAATTTGTATTTCTAAAATTCACAACTTTTAGACACATTTTCATTGGGTGAGCAACTAGAAAAATCAGTGAAGAAAATATCATGCAGTGATCAGAATAATGAGAAAGATAAATATTGCTATGTGTATGTGAAATTTACTTAAAATTTTCACTCATTATAAGATTTTTAGAGATCACATTATTAGTACATTTCCTTTGATCAATACAAAAATGAATTCGATTATTAGGCTCGGTTGTGATTCGAATATAATTCAGCAGGAAAATTCGGTATGTCATTTAAATTTTAGTCTAGCTTTTCGAACTTTTCATTTTCAGATATCACATCTTAACAATTCGTAAGACAGATCATTTGAATCTATTTCTTGAATACAGTGAGACTTATTTTCAGGTGTCGAGAAATCATAGAATCAGGAATGCGACTACGAAGATGCTATTGCAACAATGAAGACAATTGCAATGATCCGAAATCGTCTCCAAAGTCTTCAAATATTCTTCCGCCAAATAACCGCCGTCACAAAATATCCGATACCAATAATCTTGTAATTTCTGAAGTTAAGAATCGATCATTATAACTTAGTGCAAGAAAATAAACATTTCAAACTTCTACATAATGAAAGTGATGTGATAATTATCAGAAATCTTCAACATCATCTATACGATGACAGTGGTTTAAGAATTTTTCAAAGTAAAAATTAAAGGATTGTCGTCAATAAGCATTATTTTGTGATTGGTAATTTTATGTGCATGAAAAATGATAAATCGAATGAAAATGTAAATTCGAAAGCTCAGACATCACTTTATCAAGCATTTCTTCGCATGAAACTTACTGGCATAATTATTTGATTTTCTCAACATTTTACTTTAAATAAACTGCTATCTTCGATACGAACATTACATACATGTCGTTATTTTTACCTAACGTCAGAGGTTTGGTAGAAAAATCACAATTAACGTATTCTACGATCAAATTTTCCTGATTATTGTTGTGTAATTTAGGCTATTTGAAAACCGCGAAATATCTAGACATGAGACATATGCAAAATAGGCTTAGAAGATGGTTGGGCAAATCTTTATTCACGCTATTTCTCCATATCTCCTAGTCTCGCGGGTTCCAAGTTGCCGTTAATTTGTTCTAGTGCATCCCATTCGATCGGCGTTAAATTCCTCTAAAATCGCAATATGAATTTTTTTTATCATTCTTATGTAAAAAAACGCAGAATTGACATCGAAGCTAATGACAGTAGACTCTTCTTATAGACGCTAAAGATCTGATCGTGATGTAGGCTTGATCCACCAAATGGGGCTCAATCACCAAACTTCTATCGAAAAATTATTTTGGGGATGATGTTTGAGTCTTAATTCCAGAAGAAAAAAATTATATGGTATTTGATATGCAACTGTCTGCAAAATCTGAAATGCCATAGTGTTTTTTTCTGCCTGTACTTCCAAATGCGTATTGTGTGCTCAACTGCAAATAGGATTCTGTATCCATTTCCTTTTTATTTGTTTTTCTACGTAAAAACTGTTTTGCCGCCTTCTGTGATTGTCTCATGAAGAGCTGCGAAAAAATACAGGAGTTTTACGAGCAGCTTTATTAGTTGATGGACAATGCGCGAAAACAAAAAAATCACGCGATAATCGGAAAAAGATTTTACGCTTTACGTTTTCTGGCAAGGTGTCTGAAAAATCCATTGTCCAAGATTTCATGAAGGCAATATAAAAGCTGCCTCTTTCGAGGCACATCAGGGCTTACTCTATTAAATAGGTTTTATTGGCACACATTCAAGAATATCGTCTTTGTCATCACTCATATCTTTTTAAATTCTAACCATACTCAGACACATGCGAAATAGTTTATGAAAAGGGAAAAGTTTCACCACTTCTCATACGCCATTTCGTAGGTGACTGGAATGCAAGATTTGGCCGATTATCTAATTATTTATTAGAAATCATAGTGTAAGAAGTAGTTCAAAATAGATCTGTTTCAGATATGCCCCACTATCTCAACATCTTGGTCATTGTCGCTCTCTTTGCTGGCGCTGGCGCCCAAATCATCGGTGATTTCGATTGCACGACTGTCGGGACGCAGGGAAATTACTCGGGACAGGTTAGACTTCCGCCAAGTGAAAAATAATTTATCTTGCTATTATTGTTCAGCTGGTCTACTCACCGCTTGCGACAATCTGTGGCAACATTTTGTCAGATTCTGGCTGCAAAGTTCTTTATAATGGAGGCAACGCTTCAAATGTCTCGGCGGAAACGAATGCTCCACGCCCATCAGCATGCTTCACGGTTTGACTTCGTCAATGTTTTCAGAAACATAATCTTTAAAATAACTGAGAGCAAGCCAATAGAAACATTTGATATGGACAGGGTAGACAAGGGTATATTTTGGGCAAATTTTGCATCAGAATATTAACACATAGAACACATTTTGGTTAAAAACATCCATTCCTAATCCTCGTATGCATTCCGACAGTCTTAAACTTCGACATATTTTAATTGTCCAAACATACTATTTAGACCGTCATTAATGGAACGACTGTCGATCCAACGATGAAGGATGCAGCGATCAAAAATTGTCCTAAGGCGAGTTTAGTAAATATAGATACCCATAAAATGTTGACATCTATATTTATTTAACGAACTTTAGTTCTGCGGGTATTGCTGCAAAACTCCGGCATACAATTGCGAAAATAAAAATCGTACGTACGAGAAATAATTATCAATTTCACATAAATATAAATACTTTCAGCACCCGATTTCAATTGCAATTCGATCACTCAAGCCATGTGTCAGGTATGAAGAAAGAAAGCGGAAGTTTGGGAATTTTGAGCCTATAGTGGCAAGTAGTGATAGTATACGTCTGGGTTGCTAACTTCCTTTCTCTGTAATTAGAAATTTGTGATTGAAATAATGTATTGTCTAGAAACTATTTGGGGAAGAGATGCTTGCGACCAGCTAAACCACATTGGGAATGTTCTAGAGAGTGGAAAGGGTAGATAGAAAAAGAGGGATGTGAAGAATAAC